>OX346253.1:0-2962789 GCA_947049275.1 Epinotia bilunana
GGGCGTGCTGGCATTAGAGATCCATGCTATTGTTCCCCTCTGCATTGTTGTTGAGCCCCGTGGTCCGGGCGGTGACTCTGTTGCGCGTCTGTGGGGGGTTACACGCCTGACCCCCCATCATGTGCCCAGATGGGCGTCCGCCATGGTGGCATACGGCACAAAAGATCGCCTCCCGGCAGCATGTTGCCCTGTGCCCCGGCTTACTGCATCGGAAGCAGAGATCGCCCCTCTCTACTTCCGATGAGCACGTGGCTCTAGTGTGCCCCACCCCCATACACTTATAGCATCGGAGGGGGGTCGGGTCCAGGGCCTCCACCAGGGCACTGGACCACCCTATAACTATTCGGCCTCCCTCACACACCTTCCTTGCCGCCGTAACGGGGCATTTCACAAGGGTCGACCCGGAGCCGCCGTATCCCTCACGGATTGCACCGACCCTCACGTCTTCCACGGCGCATCCCCCTTTTGCGGCAACTGCCGCCGCCACCCCTTCCGATGTCTCTGTCTCCATCAGGCCCGAGATTCTGAGGCCGGCCATCTTCACCGGCTGGTATACTCTGGCATCATCCCCAATTATCCCCTCCAACTTCTCCCGAAGGCGTTCAGCCGCTTTACCCCCGTCCGCTCTCGAACACTCCAGGATCCGGGCTCCGTCAGCCGTCTTCCGTATCCTGAGGTGGTCCAGACCGACTTCCGCCAGCTTAAACGAAGCGATGGCCTTCGTCAGGATTGAGGCATATGACGCCTCCGATCCCGGCTTCAGCGCCACCACTATGCCCGCCGTGGACGGGAGCTTCAGCCCGCGGTTCTGTGCCTTCTGCGTCGGCGTGGCCCTCTTCGCGGCTTTGTTAGTAGGCGGCTGAGATGCCGCCGTTGCCGCCTTTTTGGCCTTATTTTTAGCCTTGCGGCCAACGGCATCAGTCCACAGCTCCTCGGTGTGCTGCTGAGCCGGCGGCGGCGGCGGGGCCACCATTTGTGGGACCTCCTTCGGCGCTTTCCCCTTCCTACCCTTCGTCCTCTTCTGGCTGCTGCCCGCTGCGGACGCGCCAGCGTTGGCAGGGGGCATCAGTGTGGCCCCTGTCGCAGCCTGTGCGGGCACTGCTGCTGCCGACGCTGGCTGCACCAGAGACGGGCCCCGTTGCGTTTCCGCTGCTTCCGAGGTCCCCTCCCTACCCCGGTTCGCCGCCAAAGGCGGACGCAGGATCGGGGCAGGTGGGAGGAGGCTCTTGACCTCCCCGATTCTCACGTTGATGATTTCTCCTAGCGAGACAAGGAGGTCCCTTTTAAGGTCCTCCCTGAGCTCCGCTAGGAGATCCGTCGCCGCCAAGGCCGGGTTTTCGGCGCGTTTGGCCGCTGGGGGCCGGTTAGCCCTCTCCGAGAGCGCGGTTCGGAGGGCCTTCGTCTCCTCCGTTAGCTGGGCCAACTGCTCCCTCATTCGCTTGTTGTCCGCTTTCAGGACCCGGATTTCGTCCTCAACCTCGCGTGTCTGGAGATTTCCCGCACCGAGCAGGATCTCCCGGCACGCTCGGTTGATGCGACCATGGACTTTTCCACTGAGGTTGCCCGACTTTCGAGCCTCCTCGATTATCACGTGGGCCTCACTGCGGATGGTCTCTAGGATGCTATCGCTCGGCGCCAGCGTTGGTGAGGCACACCCCTCTTTATCCACTGGGCTCCTCTCTCTGTGCTCCAGGGTAGCAGGAAGGCCGTTTCCCCCTTTCTCCAACCTTATCCCCTTTTTGAGGAACGCCCCCTTTTTTCTTTGACGGGTCTCCTCTTCGTCCTCTTCCTCCTCCGGGGAGCGGGCCCTCTTGCTCTTCCCCCCTGCTGCTAACTCAGAGTCCGAGTCCTCCGCGTCTGACCGGGGCATTGGGGAATCAGCGGATGACTCCCGCGGCCCTGCCGAGTTCCCGGGCTTAAAGGGAGTCAGCGGGCATGGGGGCATCCGCCCCTGACCCCTACTCTGTGTTTCCGCTGCGGGGCCGGTCCAGTCTGTGGCGGGGCAGCCTCGTCGGTGTCCGCCTCCGGCGCCGGACCTCCAGGAGGCACCGTCTCCTCTGCTATGCGCGTCAGCAGCACCCTGGGGATAAGCTGATATCTGGCCTCTCGCCCACCCTCCAGTGCTGGCTTTAGGCTTTCCGCATTCTGCGCCGCACTCGCGGCCGCCAGTCGAACTGAGCGCGGGGCCTTCTCCGCGGAGCGCTCCTTCGGCTTGATCTGCAGCATGTCCGCGTCCGGGTTTATGTGTGGACTACCGGCCACCCACAGCACTGGTGAGCGTGCCAGGCTGCGGCGGGGGCGGAAGGCCTCCGTATCCGTGTCCGTTGCAACGGTCTCCGTTTCCGTGTCTCTTTCCTCCTTCCCTCGGTCGTCGCAATTTAATGCCACCTCTTTTTTTTTTTGGTTTTGGTTTTTGTTTTTTCCTATCATTTTTTATTCCCACGAGTGTGGGGGAAAGTGAGTCCATCCAGGCAGTGCCCCCTGTACCTGGGTAACCCTATTTAATCTGGAGGTCGGGCGGTATCCAGATGTTTTAACGACTTCACTGTCGGGTTTTTATAGGGATTTCCTTCCCGCGGGCCGGCCAGTTAAGGCAAGCCCTCCGGTCCGCGCGCTAGAAAGCTGGCACCTCCCGTATCCCATGCCGCCATAGATGGGGGTCGTTGGGAGAGTGCTGCGGGTTCCGGGATTCAAGGGGAGCTGGCGTGGGCTCCCCTATTGGTGGTTGTGTGTACCACCCCGTCTCCTTGCCTTTACGGCCGTTGCCCGTCTCCAGCGCCATCTTCTGGTCAGATGGACGCGGAGAGAGCCGTTCCGGGCCCTTGAGGGGCCCCCGCGCTACTAGGCGCCCTCCTTCGCCGCTCCCGGGTCCTCACCCCTTGCCTCCCCGGTATGGGTAGCCCTGTCCGGTACAGCCTCAGGGATCACTGGAACACGCAAGCCCCCTCCTTCCTGTGTCGGGTTATTAGTAGCGCCAGTAAGCGATTCCCCCGTAGAAGAATCCCTTACCGTTGCCTCCAGGGTGCACCAGCCAAGACTTCCCCTTCCCGCAGACCCGCGAGGATCCACAGGAACTGGTAGAGCCCTGACACTCGTGGAGGTTACCCGACCTAGCACCCCACACTTGGGCAAACCTTTTTTTTTATTTTTTTTTTTATTTTTTTTTTATTTTTTTTTGCCGGGGGAAAATCCTTATGGATACCACCACTCCACGGGGAGGAGCGGTGGTTATGTCAGACTCCTACTGACTAAAAACCCCCGGGTGTTCGACGCAATCACCAATTGGTCGAGATACGGGGACCATTTCACTTCCGCGTCTCGGTCGGTGGTCGTCCGCAAGGCGGACACGACTCTGGGGGACTCACCTGTCCCCCTGCTATCACAAAGTGGTGTGGTGTGCCTCGAACACTTGGCACACCACCCAACCCGAGGACCTTGCTCCTTCAGACGGCGAACGTCCCCGTGTTCGTCGCCTGGAGGTCCTCCTTATGGTGGCAGTCGGCGGTCGAACGCCAGCCTCCTGCGACCAACTCTCCGGCGGCGCTGTTGGGGCGCCTCTGCGGCGTCCTCCCTGGCCCGTTCCGCCCTTTCCTTCTGTGCCACTACTTCCTCACAGAAGGAAAGCATTGCATTCCACGACCTGTCGCTGTCGACCATAGATTTTACCACGGCCGGCAGCGACAGGTCGCCGCCAACTACCTGGGCCAGTTCGTCCCTCTGACTCGCCCAGGCCGGACACAGTTCCAGGGTGTGCTGAGCTGTGTCCTCGGCCTCACCGCAGCTATGGCACTCCATGGTGGGTTCTCTCCCGGCTATGCGACACAGGTACCGTCCGAAGCAACCGTGCCCCGTAAGTACCTGCGTCAGCCGGAAGGTGAGTGTCCCATAGCTGCGCTCCAACCATTGCGACAACACCGGTCGCACCGCCTCAATCGTCCTGAGGCCGGCAGATGGTGTTGCCAGCCTCTCCTTCCACCGCTCGACCGCCTGAAGGTGGAGCTCCTCACGCTTCGCCTCCACCTCCCTCGGTGCAGGTAGATGGTCCCGGGATCGTGCCTCCTCACGCCAAAAGTACACTGCTGCGAGGGTTCTGGCTTCGAGATCCCAGGGCAATGTACCAGCCAGCACGCACGCCGCTTCGGTGGAGACCGTGCGGTATCCCCGGATTGCCCTGACGGCCATTACACGCTGCGATCTTCGCAGCAGCGCAGAGGTCCGGCTGCCTAGGGCGTCGGCCCACACGGGCGCCCCGTACAGGGCCATTGACCGCACCACTCCGAGGTACAGCCGCCGGCAAGAGGCCTTGGGCCCCCCCGTATTGGGAAGTATACGCCCGAGAGCTGCGGCTGCACCTAGTAACTTTGGCCCGAGGCGCTCGAAATGCGCCCGAAAAGTCCACCTGCTGTCGAGGACAACGCCGAGGTATCGCATCGTCGACCCGACGCTGATGGACTGTCCCCCCACCACAATGTGCGCGCCGGCTGGAGGCGCCCTCCGGGGCCCATGGAAAGAGATGGCCTCAGACTTGTTCAGGGCGACCTCCAAGCCAATTCGTCGTATTCGGCCCACCACGTGGGCTACCGCAGCCGTCACCAAAATGGCCGTCTCTCGGAAGTTTCCCCCCCGAGCGGTGACGAGGGTGTCGTCAGCGTAGCAGATGACGTCTACTCCCCGCAAGTTCGCTCCGCGCAGCACCCAGTCATATCCGATGTTCCACAGGAGCGGGCCGAGAACCGACCCCTGTGGAACCCCGCACATCATCTGCCTCTGCCCCCACTCATGCCGACCGGGGAAGGACACAAACCTCTCGGAGAGGTAAGCCTCGACCACCAGGCGCAGGTATCTGGGCACCCCGTGATAGAGGAGTGACTCCTTGATGGTCGCCCAGGGCAGGGTATTAAACGCGTTGGCGATGTCTAGGGACACCGCCAACACCGTCTCGCCCCGGGCCGCCGCCTCTTCTGCTATATGTTTAACCCGTAGGATCGCATCCACTGTGGAGCGACCGCCGCGGAAGCCGAATTGGTTATCGGCCAGGTCGGGGCCCACTTCTCTCATGTGCCTGACGAGCCGGGCAACCACTACGCGTTCAAAAAGTTTGCCCACCTCGTCAAGCAGAACAATCGGACGATATGCCGACGGTGAATGAGTTGGGCGCCCATCTTTCTTTAGGAGCACGAGCCGGCCCGTTTTCCACTCGCGCGGAAAGCGGGCCTGTTCCATACATGCTGAGAACAGCTCGCGGAGCTTGGGCTCTAAGGCGTCCATGGCCAGCACCATTGCTCGACCCGGGATGCCGTCCGGTCCAGGGGCCGTGTTTTTCGCTTTCAGGCGCAGGACGGCGGCTCCCAGCTCTCCTTCTGACACAGACGGCACCTCTCCTTCGTCTTGCTCAGCTGCCGATGGCGCCATTACTGGCGGCCGGTGCACCCCTCGGTCGGGGAATAGTGTGGACACAACCTGGTCCAGGAGCTGCGGCTGAAGACTTTCCGTGAGCGGGGGGGTCCAAGGGCGAAGTTTGGACCTGACCATCTTGTATGGCCTACCCCACGGATCGTGATTTAGAGTCTCCAGCAGCATTTCCCTGGACAGATCAATGGCCTCACTCACTCCCTATATTCTGTCCCCCTCACGGCCACCATTGTGTCGTCCGCATAACAGATGGTGACCATTTGGGGGAGTTGCGACCCGCGGATCGCCCAGTCAAACCCGATATTCCACAGCAGGGGTCCAAGCACCGACCCCTGGGGAACACCGCACTCCATCCTTCTTTCTTGGCGACCCGCCGCTCCCTCATATAGCACTACCCTTTCTTGCAGGTAGCTCCCCACAACCGCTCTCAGATAGGGGGGCACCTGGTGGAAGCAGAGTGCCTCCCTAATCACTTCGTAAGGGAGGGAGCCAAAAGCGTTAGAAATGTCTAGGCCTCGTCGGTGTCCGCCTCCGGCGCCGGAGCTCCAGGAGGCACCGTCTCCTCTGCTATGCGCGTCAGCAGCACCCTGGGGATAAGCTGATATCTGGCCTCTCGCCCACCCTCCAGTGCTGGCTTTAGGCTTTCCGCATTCTGCGCCGCACTCGCGGCCGCCAGTCGAACTGAGCGCGGGGCCTTCTCCGCGGAGCGCTCCTTCGGCTTGATCTGCAGCATGTCCGCGTCCGGGTTTATGTGTGGACTACCGGCCACCCACAGCACTGGTGAGCGTGCCAGGCTGCGGCGGGGGCGGAAGGCCTCCGTATCCGTGTCCGTTGCAACGGTCTCCGTTTCCGTGTCTCTTTCCTCCTTCCCTCGGTCGTCGCAATTTAATGCCACCTCTTTTTTTTTTTGGTTTTGGTTTTTGTTTTTTCCTATCATTTTTTATTCCCACGAGTGTGGGGGAAAGTGAGTCCATCCAGGCAGTGCCCCCTGTACCTGGGTAACCCTATTTAATCTGGAGGTCGGGCGGTATCCAGATGTTTTAACGACTTCACTGTCGGGTTTTTATAGGGATTTCCTTCCCGCGGGCCGGCCAGTTAAGGCAAGCCCTCCGGTCCGCGCGCTAGAAAGCTGGCACCTCCCGTATCCCATGCCGCCATAGATGGGGGTCGTTGGGAGAGTGCTGCGGGTTCCGGGATTCAAGGGGAGCTGGCGTGGGCTCCCCTATTGGTGGTTGTGTGTACCACCCCGTCTCCTTGCCTTTACGGCCGTTGCCCGTCTCCAGCGCCATCTTCTGGTCAGATGGACGCGGAGAGAGCCGTTCCGGGCCCTTGAGGGGCCCCCGCGCCACTAGGCGCCCTCCTTCGCCGCTCCCGGGTCCTCACCCCTTGCCTCCCCGGTATGGGTAGCCCTGTCCGGTACAGCCTCAGGGATCACTGGAACACGCAAGCCCCCTCATTCCTGTGTCGGGTTATTAGTAGCGCCAGTAAGCGATTCCCCCGTAGAAGAATCCCTTACCGTTGCCTCCAGGGTGCACCAGCCAAGACTCTTCCCCTTCCCGCAGACCCGCGAGGATCCACAGGAACTGGTAGAGCCCTGACACTCGTGGAGGTTACCCGACCTAGCACCCCCACTTGGGCAAACCTTTTTTTTTTTTTTTTTTTTTTTTATCGCTGGGAAAATGCGTTTGTCCCCCCTAGACTGAAGAGTCTAGGGGGGCGCATACCCCCCGGGCCCGGGGAGGCCAAAGTGGGGGGTTATGTGGGGCTCTCCCCTCCCGCAACCCCCTCCGCACTAGTCGGAGGGAGGGGAGGAGAACTACCCACTAAAAACCCAGCGGCGTTACCCTCACTGCCGTTATAGGGGGACGCCATGGGGTCGCGAGCATTCTACCACGACGTCCCCCCGGCTGCCCCGGCGTTTTACCGGGGTCACCCTCGCGCCGAAGGAGGGAGGGATTGGCAACGCAATAACCCCTCCCCCAGACGTGTAAGGCCTTAGATGGTGGGTCCCCGGCCCACCGGCCTTATTGGGGGAGAAGGCGGTTGATGTATTGCAACCGCCTTCTCCCCACCCGTCTGCGCCGGAGCGGGTGCGCGTCAGCTCTTTCTTCGCGCTCCCGCTCCGCTTGCTCTTTTTGCGACATCACCTCCTCCGCGAAGTCCACCGCTGCCTTCCACGATCTCTCGCTGCTCAGCATACAACTCACAACACTGTGCAGCGAGAGATCGTCCGTCCCTAGCGCCGCAACGAGCGCACGGCGCTCCACGGCCCAGCTCGTGCATTCCACCAGAGTGTGCTGGGCCGTGTCATCCTCCGCGCCGCAGTGGTGGCAGACTGGGGTCTGCTCCCTCCTTATGCGGTGCAGGTAATGACCGAAGCACCCATGTCCGGTCATTACCTGCGCCAGCCTATAAGTAATGTCGCCATTACGGCGGTCCAGCCAATCCTCCAATGACGGGAGGAGCGCCCCTATGGTTCGAGTGCCATAAGGAGACTCCTCCAGCACCTCCTTCCACCTGTCCCTCTCCCTTTCCACCGCCTGTCTGCGGTTTGCGGCCACCTCTTGTGGGGCCGGGAACTCTCCGCTTGCCCTCTCCACCACCCTCTCCCTGTGTCGCTCGGCCAGCATCCTAGCATCCAATTCCCACGGCAGGCTGCCGGCAAGAGCGCAGGCGGCCGCAAATGCAACCGTTCGGAAGCAGCGGGCCATCCTCTGCGCTATCACCCTCTGGGGCCTTCGTAGGAGGGCCTTTGTCTTCTCTTGCAGTCTGTCGGCCCATATCGGCGCCCCGTACAGTGCCATACTTCGTACCACGTTTGCGAAGAGGCGCCGACATGGAGCTTTTGGCCCTCCCACGTTCGGGAGAAGCCGGCCCAGCGCAGATGCAGTGCCGACAAGTCGGGGAGCTAATTGCCTAAAATGCTCCCCGAAATCCCACTTACGGTCCAGGATTAGATGTAGATAGATATTTTATGTGGGCCTTGACCTGGACCGCCTCACCGCCAACGGGGATCGTCTCGTCGGCACGTAGCCGCCAACCTCTCCCTCCAAAAACCACCGCGTCGGTTTTTAGCAGGGACACCCGTAGCCCCAGGAGGCCGATCCTTCCGACGGTCACCTCCGCGGCTACCGCTGCCCTCCTCAGGGTTTCCCCATACTCTCTCCCCCTCACGGCCACCATCGTGTCGTCCGCGTAACATATGGTGACCATTCGGGGGAGCTGAGTCCCGCGGATCACCCAATCGAAGCCGATGTTCCACAGCAGGGGTCCCAACACCGAACCCTGGGGAACACCGCACTCCATCCGTCGCTCCTGGCGACCCGCCGCTCCTTCGTAGAGCACTACCCTCTCCGACAGGTAGTGCCCCACGATTGCCCTCAAGTAGGGAGGCACTCGGTGGTAACGGAGTGCCTCCCGTATCACCTCATATGGGAGGGAGCCGAAAGCGTTTGCGATGTCCAGCGACACCGCTATGGCCCCCTCCCCCCTCTCCTTTGCCACCTCTGTGAACTCCCTCAATGTGCCCACTGCATCGATCGTCGACCGCCCTTCTCGGAACCCGAACTGCCTCTCACTAAGGTTCGGGCCCGTGTCCTCCAAGTGTTTCAAGATGCGTCGAGCGATTATTCGCTCGAGCATCTTCCCCACCTCGTCTAGGAGGACAATGGGGCGGTACCCTGAAGGAGAGTCTGCTGGTCGACCCTCCTTCCGCAGCAGGCACAGTCTCCCCTCCTTCCACGGCCTGGGGAATACCCCCTCCTTGAGGCAGTCGTCGAAGAGCTCCCGCAGTCGAAGGCCCAGATGTTTCATGGCCACCTGGATGATCTTTCCCGGCACCCCATCCGGGCCCGGGGCCTTCTTGCAGGACCTGAGCCTGACGACCGCACCAAGCATCTCCACGTCGTCGACCCCCGGAATGTCCTCACCAGCTACCTCCTCTTCTGCTGGGAGCGCCATCACCGGGGGCACAAATGCCAGCGCCGCCGGGAAGAGGCCCTCCACCACCCTCTCGAGGAGCTCCGGCTCGAGGGAATCCATGGGGGGAGCGTGCTTCATTTTATTCCGCACGATTTTGTACGGTCGTCCCCATGGATCCCTATCCAGCGTGCAGATGAACTCCTCGCGAGCTTCATCTTTCCTCTTCGCAATTCCCACTGTAAGGGCCTCCTTGGCTGCTACCAACGCCACCCGCAGGTCCTCCTCCTCTTCAGCGGAGTTTCGACGGCGCCTACACCTCGTATATTCCCGCCTGGCTGCGTTAGCGGCCGTGCGGAGGGCAGCGATCTCCGGCGACCACCAGTATACCTGGTCCTTACCAGGCATCCGCCTCGCTCTCCTCATCGCTGTGTCACATACGCGTGTGAGTGACTCCCGGAAACGGACTGCCCGGTCCACCGTGTCCAAGCCCCGCGGGCGTTCGGACCAAGCCTCCATGATGGCCGCCTCCTCCGCCAGCTCTCTGTCGAGGCTGGTGACCGACCACCGCGGGAAGCCACCCCCAGCGCGGCGCCTGACTGGGACATGCGACGGGGCTGCCCGCGACGGGGAGACCCTCATCCGGATGTACATATGATCGGAGAGGGTCTCTACCTCCTCCAGGACGCGCCAGTCCCTAATTCTGTCGGCGATGACAGGGGTTGCCAACGTAATGTCGACAATGGACCCCCCCTGCCACCGTACACAGGTATTGGCGCGCCCCTGGTTGACAACGGCAAGCCCCATTGTCACCGCCCAGTCCCGCAGTGTCTCTCCTCTCGCATCCGTGACGGGGGAACCCCAAGCCGCGCTCTTGGCGTTAAGGTCCCCCATCAGAAGCACCGGTTTTGGCGCCTCCCTCCTCAGCACCCTTGCCAAATTCTCGAGGTGACCCTCGAAGGCTATGAGCGGCCGGTTGGGGGAGAAGTATGTGGCTACTACCACCATACTCTCCCATTTGGCCGCCACATAGCCAGGCCCCTTGTCCAGCACCACAAGGGGGGGAACGCCCCAATGGCCGGGACAATTAGGGCCACAGTCCCGTCTGACGCCGCCGCCCAGTTAGGCTGAGGAGGGACACACCACGGTTCAGCGACCGCTGCCACACACACGCCCCACTCCGCCATGACCTGCATTATGAGGTCTTGAGCGCGGGCGCAGTGGTTTGCATTCGTCTGTAAAATCTCTAATGGGCGTACTGGCATTAGAGATCCATTTGCTGTCCCTCCCCAGCCTGTTCGGCATTCCTATGACCGTGCCCCGTGGTCCGGACGGGGTTCGGCCTTCCTCTCACCTGTGGGGGGTTGCACGCATGACCCCCCATTATATGTCCGGCTGGCCGTCTGCCGTGGTGGCACACCGCGCAGAATGGTGCCTCCGAGCAGGATGCCGCTCTGTGCCCCGGTCTGCTGCATCGGAAGCAGAGGTCTCCCCTCTCCACCTCCGATGGGCATGTGGCCCTGGTATGCCCCACTCCCATGCATTTATAGCACCGGAACGGAGCCGGATCCAGGGCCTGGACCAGAGCACTGGACCAGCCGATGACCAATCTCCCTCCCTCGCATACCCTCTTTGCCACCACCACGGGACACCTCACCAGGGTCGAACCAGACCCACTGGCGGCAGACCGGATCGAGCCGACTCTCACCTCCTCTGCACCACACCCGCCCTTACTGGCAATTGCCGCCGCCACCGCCTCAGGTGTCATTGACTCCATGAGGCCCGACACCCTGAGGCCGGCCATCTTGACGGGCCTGTACACTATTGCGTCATCCCCGATGAGGCCCTCCAGCTTCTCACGGAGGCAATTAGCCGCCCTGCCGCCGTCCGCGTTGGAGACCTCTAAAATTCGGGCCCCATTGGCGGTCTTGCGCACCCTCACGTGCTCCAGGCCGATCTCTGCAAGGCCGAACGACGTCGTCGCCTTAGTGAGGATAGAGGCGTACGTTGCCTCCGATTCCGGCCTCAAGGCCACCACTATGCCTGCCGTGGAGGGAACCGCCAGTCCGCGACTCCTCGGTTTCGGCGTCGGCGCAGCCCTCATCGCCGCCTTCTTTGCCTTATTTTTGGCCTTTCGGCCAACCACATCGGACCAAGTTCCGTTTTCCTGCACCTCAGTTTGTGGCTGCACCGAAGGCCGCGGAGGCGGCAGTGGTGGTGGAACTGCGTCCGGGCGATTCAAGCGTCGAGGTGCGGCCGTCGGCTGAGTAGCCGGCGACGGGGGAGTAGAGCCCGCAGGAGGGTTCCTCTTTTTAGGCTTGCGCTGCACCTTGGGGGCAGCAGGCGCAAACGTCGGGTCCTCTGCCGACGTCGAGGGGCGAGCCGCCGATTGCTCTGCCAGTCGGGCGGCCACTTCGGCCGCTTTTCGATCCGCCGCCAACGGGGGGCGGAGGATCGGCTCAGGAGGGAGACGCTGCCTGATATCGTTCAGACGAGCGTTCATCATCTCGCCTGTGCTGATGATAATATCCCTCCTGAGCTCCTCCTTCATCTCCGCCAGTGCACTTCTTAATAGCGTTGAGAGCTGGCCCTCAGACGGCTCTGGCTGAGGCTCGGCTCTCCTGTTGGAGAAGGCCGTCCTCAGAGCCTTGGTTTCCGCCTCGAGATGGGCCAGCTGCTCCCGCATCCTCTTATTATCCGCTTTAAGGATGCGCATCTCATCCATTTCCTCGCGTGATTGGAGGTTCTCAGCGCCGAGCATAATTTCTCGGCACGCTCGATTGATGCGGCCGTGGACCTTCCCACTAAGATTCCCCGACTTCCGAGCTTCCTCAATTATAGCGTGAGACTCCTTTATAATTACCTCTAAGATGGAGTCGCTTGGAGCTAGGGTTGGACTCATTTCCCTCGTCTCGGGGATAGTCGCCAGGCTGTTTCCGTCGTTTCCACACCTTCTGCCCTTGATCCCGCGTGGATGTACCACGGGCCTCCCTCTGCAAGCCGAATTGACTGGGCCCATTTTCCGGCCTCGGGTCGTCAGGTTGGTCCATGCGCCCTCTTTTCCCACGAGTTAATTGTTCCGTCTCTGTCTCTGTCAGCCGGCTCAGTTGAACTACCGGTTGCCAGTTTGCCGCGCTCGGGTCAGTGGCTTCGGTGCGCACTAATGGAGTGCCCACTTCCGCCGCCAAATCATCAATTTCCAATTCGTCGCCAGTGTTGTTAGATGTATCGTTCATGTTTTTATTTATTTTATTTTCAGTATCCATTCAATTCCCACGAGTTGGGGAGAACTAAAGACCATCGGGACAGAGATCCCCATTATCCCGATGGTTTTGCCGCAGCGTGTGACTCTAGGTGACTGGTAACCACTCCAGCCGCTCTAAAAAGAGCATCCCAACGCGGAGTTACCTCACGTTGAGAGTTGTGGATTTTTTATTGGGGTTAACTCCCCTTGGCCCGGCCAATTAAGGCAAGGCCCCCGGTCCGCGCGCCATCTGGCTGGCATCTCTCGTATCCCCATAGCGCCGACGATGGGGGTCGTTGAGAGAATGCTGCGGTTAACGGTATGAGGGAGACCTGGCTAAGGCCCCCTGTTGGTTCGGTTAGGAACCACCCTCCTCGTCCTAAGTGGTTTCTACCACGGGTAATTTTTAAAGAGGTTTTCTTCCTCGTGACCCCTCACCCTTTGCGCAACTAGGCGCCCTCTTGTGCCGCTCTTAGTCTGGCTCCTCCCCCCTCGCCTTCCCGGTATGGGTAGCCCTGTCCGGTATTGCCTCGGGGATCATAGGAGCACGCAAGCCCCCCCACCACAACAAGGTGGCAGCACGTCGGGGGGGGAACACTTGGGCAAACCTAACCTAACCTTACGTAACCTTTTTTTTGTTTTTTATTTTTTTTATTTTTTTTTATTTTTATTTTTTTACCCAGGGAAAATCTTCATAGATTCCATCGCGCTTGGGGTATGCGCGATGGATATGCCGGATTCGTACCGGCTAAAAAAAAAAAAAAAAAAAAACCCTGGGGAGCTCTTCACTCTGCCTTTGGCGGAGCCACGGGAACGCTCTCGCACACATCCGCGACTCCGCCAGCAGTTGTCCAACTCATTGGACCCAGCTGTGGGGGAATTGGTTGTGTGTTCCCCCGCCACTAGCATTTGTGGCGTACTTGTCGCCCGCACTCCTACACTGGGACCTCGATCCAGTGGGCGACAGTTGTCCCCATGCCTGCCACCCGGAGGTCCTTACTAAGGGGGCAGCCGGCGGTCGTGTGCCTGCCGTCTGCGCCCAGGGCGCCTGCGGCGCTGTTGGTCGGACGCATTGGAGTCCTCCCTGGCCCGCTCCGCCGTCTCCTTCTGCCGCATTACCTCCTCGCAAAAGGAGACAGCCACCTGCCACGACCTCTCGCTGACGACCATAGATTGAATCATGGCTGGCAGCGAGATGTCGGGTCCCACTGCAAGTGAGAGGCGAGCCCTCTCTTCGGCAAAGGCGGGACACAATTCCAGCGTGTGCTGTGCAGTATCTTCCACCCCTCCGCACTGGTGACAGACTGGTGTCGGTTCCCTCTTTGCAATCTTCCACAGATACCGCCCAAAGCAGCCATGCCCCGTTAGTATCTGTGCCAGGTGGAAGGAAACCGCACCCCACTTCCTGTTAAGCCATCGCTGTAGGACTGGCTGCACTGCCGCTATGGTCCAGTGGCCGGCACTCGGCTGCTCCAGAGCTTCCGTCCACTTCCGGAGAAGGGTTTGGTGGGCGGCTTCTCGCCATCGCCTTATCTCCTCCAGTCCTGGTTGGTCTCCTCTGTGGCGGGACTCGGCTACCCGACTGTACACCTCCGCCACCACCTCGGCATCCAGCTCCAAGGGTGGGGTGCCCGCCAAAACGCAGGCCGCCTCAAACGAGGTGGTGCGATACGCCCTCGATACCCTGACCGCCATGACCCTTTGCGGTTGCCGCAGGTAGGCCCTGTTCTGGTAGGCGGACAGGGCGTCTACCCAGATGGGTCACAGGGCCATCGACCGCACCACGGCTCGCCGCCTCCGCCCGGTTCGCCGTCGGCGACCGGGATCTTCGGAGGTTACCTCCCTCAGTCTCTCGGCTGCCTCCTTCTTCTCCATTACGCTCTCGCAGAAGGCAAGGACCGCTTGCCATGACCTTTTGCTTTCCACCATTCTGCGGACTACGGTGGGCAGCGACAGGTCATGGCCTATTATGGCGCACAGTATCCGGCGCTCTTCGTCCCAGGCTTGGCACACCTCCAGCGTGTGCTGGGCCGTCTCCTCCGGGCAGCTGTCGCAGTGGTGGCACACTGCGGTTGGCTCTCGCCCTATGCGACGCAGATACCTCCCGAAACACCCGTGTTCCGAGAGGATCTGCGTCATCCGGAAGGTAATTGCGCCATGGCGCCGGTCCAACCACTGCTCGATCACCGGACGAACTGCCCGGATAGTCTTGAGGCCCGCACTAGGTTGTGCCAGCCTCTCCTTCCATTTTGCCACCATTTGGGCGTGGGCCGCTTCCCTACGCCCTTCCACCTCCCTTGGTGCTGGTGATTCGCCACGACCGTGCGCCTCCTTGCGCCAGTGATAGACTGCCGCAAGGGCCTTCGCGTCCAGGTCCCAGGGAAGCGACCCAGCCAGCACGCATGCTGCCTCATTGGATATTGTGCGATATCCTCGTATCATCCTGGTGGCCATCACCCGTTGTGGTCTTCGCAGCAGGGTGATTTCCTGTCTCTGCAGGGTCTCCGCCCATACAGGAGATCCGTAGAGGGCCATAGATCTCACGACCCCCATATATAGTAGCCGACACGACGCTTTGGGCCCCCCCGTGTTTGGGAGTATACGCCCTAGAGCGCCGGCGGCTCTCAGCAACTTCGGAATCAGACCCTTGAAGTGGGCATGGAAGCTCCACCGGCTGTTAAGTATTAGGCCCAGGTACCTCATAGTTGTCCCGATTTTTATCCTGGTTCCGCCCACCACAATGTGCGCATCCGGTGGTGGTGCATTCCGAGGTCCGTGGAAGCAAATAGCTTCCGATTTTTGGAGCGCTACTTTTAGCCCCAATAGCCGGATACGACCGACTACGTGCGCTACGCCTGCCGTAGCCAAAATGCCGACCTGACGGTGCGTTTTCCCGCGCACTGTCACCAGCGTGTCATCTGCGTAGCACGTCAAGTTGACGCCTGGAAGATTTGCGCCGCGCAGGACCCAATCGTAACCGATGTTCCACAGGAGTGGTCCCAAGACCGACCCCTGTGGAACACCGCAAGACATTTGGTGCCTTCCCCATTCCTCCCGACCTGGGTAGATTACGTACCTCTCGGAGAGGTACGCGCCGACCATGTGCTTCAAGTAGGCGGGCACTTGGTGGTACCGCAGCGCCTCCATCACGCATCCCCAAGGCAGGGTGTTAAAGGCGTTGGCGATGTCAAGGGACATCGCCAACACCACTTCGTTCTCGGACACCGCCTTGTTCGCTAGCTCTTTTACGCGGAGGATGGCATCTACGGTTGAGCGACCACTGCGGAAGCCGTACTGGCAGTCCGCTACGTCCGGGCCGACACGAATAAGATGCTTGATGAGGCGGGCAGCGATAATGCGCTCAAATAGCTTGCCCACCTCATCAAGCAGAACAATGGGGCGGTATGCGGCTGGTGAGTCCGCTGGGCGCCCTTCCTTCCTGAGGAGCACAAGTTTGCCAACTTTCCACTGACGGGGGACATTGGACGGGGTTCCGGGAACGCGATTGCACACCGTTACCCCGTCAGCGCTGCCCTCGCGGGCCCGACTCCAGGGGCCGAGGCACTAATGCCCCGGGCCCACTCCGCTGAAGACTTCACGGAACACTCGCGAAATCTTCCAGCTCAGGACCTCTTAATGCGAGTGATGGCCTCCCTATCCATCACCCGCAGGTCCTCGTCATGCCGGTAGCATACGGCCAGCATAGGCCGCACGCCGCCTGCCAGGTCTTCGGCGACGTTGTGGGGGCGCGTTTGCGTCGCCTTCGCGCTCGCGCTCCGCCATCTCCTTTCGCGACATCACCGCGTCGCCGAACTCGACCACTGCCGTCCAGGACTCCTCGCTACCGGCCATTTTGGCGACCAACGCCGGCAGCGACAGGTCACTCCCAACAGCCGCGGACAGGATAGCACGGGGTTCCGCCCATGCAGGGCACTCCGAGCGCGTGTGTTCAGCCGTGTCCGCAGCCCTTCCTCCGCAATGGTGACATGCCGCTGTCGGCTCCCTGCCCACCACCACGCACAGGTACCTGCCAAAGCAGCCATGCCCGGTCAGGAGCTGCGAGAGATGGCAGCTTGGGGCACCGTGCTTCCGTTCGACCCACTCTTTTAGAACAGGCCGAACCGCCGCCACTAGCTCCCGACTTGCGCCCGGGACTGCAAGTCTCTCCGACCACTTGTCGAAGAGAACATCGCGTGCCTCCTCCCGCCACTGCTGGACCTCCCGCGGATGCGGCCAGTTCTCCTCCTCCCTTGCTGCCAATACCCGCCAGTATACCTCGGACAGAACCTCGGCATCGAGGTCCCACGGCGGGCACCCAGCAAGGAGGCAAGCTCCGGCATGCGAGACTGAGCGGTATGCTCGAGCCACCCTAAGCGCGATGACCCTCTGCGAGCGACGCAGAAAGGCGACGCTTCGGGGGCTCAAAGCATCCGCCCATATTGGCGCCCCATATAGAGCCATAGAGCGCACCACTCCGATGTATAGGCGCCGGCACGCCCCTCCTGGGCCACCCAGATTGGGCAACATCCGCCCCAGAGCTCCGGCCGCAGCCACCAACCTCGGAGCCAAGCGCCGGCAATGCTCCTCGAACTTCCACCTGCCGTCGAGGACGAGTCCCAGGTACTTCATCGTCGACCCGACGGCGATGGAAGTCCCTCCAACTATAATGGCCAAGTCCCGCGGCGGCGCGTTGCGAGGCCCATGGAAGGCCAGGGCCTCTGATTTATGGAGGGCCACCTCCAGACCCAGCGCCCGGATTCGGAGGACCACATGGGCCACTCCCGCAGTGGCAAGGTATGCCACCTCCCGATATGTGCTACCACGGGCCAAAACGAGGGTGTCATCAGCGTAACAGGTTACGCTGACCCCCCGCAATGTGGCCCCGCGCAGCACCCAGTCGTAACCGATGTTCCACAGGAGCGGCCCTAGAACCGACCCCTGTGGAACACCGCACGACATGGCTCTGTACCCCCAACCGTCCTTCGTCGGGTAAGTGACTCTCCTCTCCGCGAAGTAATCGGCAACCACCGCTTGCAGGTACGCAGGAACGCCGTGGTACCGTAAGGCCGCCTTTACAGTTTCCCAGGGCAGGGTGTTAAAGGCATTTGAAATGTCTAAGGACACAGCCATCACCACCCCGCCCTGAGACACTGCCTCTTCCGCGATGGCTCTTACGCGAGCGATTGCACCCAACGTCGAGCGGCCAGGACGAAAACCATATTGCCACTCGCTCAGACCCCGCTCCATGGTTTCGACGAGACGGTTCGCGATCACGCGCTCAAATAGCTTACACGTCTCGTCGAGGAGGACGACGGGACGGTAAGCCGAAGGCTGGTCAGGCGGGCGCCCTTCCTTTCGCAGCAACACGAGTTTGCCCGTTTTCCACCTCCGTGGGAACTTCCCTTGCGCCAGACACGCACTAAATAAAGCGCACACATCGCCACCCATTTCTTTCAGGGCCACGGTCAACGCGCGCCCCGGTATGCCGTCCAGCCCGGGGCGGTCTTCTTGGATTGGAGTCTCAAGAGAGCAGCGCCGAATTCCGCGTCGGTTACCGGAGGCACCTCCAATTCCGCCTCTGGCGGTTCATTGGCGGACATGACCGGCGGCACAAACTGATCTCTCTCAGGGAAGAGAGTCCCTACAACTAGACCCAGGAGATCCGGCTGGAGACTGCTGGTCAATGGGGGAGCCCATGGCCGGAGTTTCTGCCTCACGGCGCGATACGGCCTGCCCCACGGATCTCGGTCAAGCGTCCCCAGCCATTCTTCCCAGGCAGCCTCCTTGGCTTGTGCAATGGCCATCTGGAGGGCCTTACAGGCGGACCTGTATGCCTCATACAACACATCCTCCTGGACCAGATCACGAATCCGCCTTCTCCGGCTTCGGGTGTATCGGCGCCGAGCGGCCACGCAAGCGCGCCGCAGCTGCCGGAGCTCTGGGCGCCACCAGTATGCTCTGCGCCTTGGCAGAAATGGCTTCATCCTAGGCATAGCGGCATCAAACTCCCGAGTTATGGCGGCAACAAGCCGGTCGGCCTCATGGTCGACCTGGTCCACCGACGCGGTCCCCCAAGACTCGACTATGGCCGCCTCCCTGGCCAGCTGTCTGTCAAGGCGACTCAGGACCCACCGCGGGCTATCCCCAAAAGAGGACCGATTTCCTTCCTGCGCAGGCAGAGGGGCATTGGCGACGTCAAACCGGATATACCGGTGGTCCGATAGAGTCTCCTCGTCCACCTCCACCCTCCAATCCTGAACACGGCGGGCCAGGGCGTGGGACGCAAACGTGATGTCTACGATCGATTCGCCCTGTCGCCGCACGCACGTGCTCTCCGATCCCCTGTTGATAATCGCCAACCCCAGGGACACCGCCCACTCGAGCAGCACTTCTCCCCGCGCATCAGTTGCTGGAGATCCCCACGCTGTTGATTTGGCGTTGAAATCGCCAGCAACAAGCACGGGGGTGGGGAGTACCCGTCTAATCAGAGCCCCGATTTCCACGAGCAGTTGCTCAAAGTCGGCGAGGCTCCGATTGGGCGAAAAATATATCCCAACAATGGTAATTCCGTCCAAGACCGCCAGAACATAGCCCCGACCCTTCACCGCCCCTTCTAAAGTCGGGGAGCCGGCACTTGCAGGAGCTATAAGCGCCACTGACTCGTCACGGTCGGCGACCCAGCCATCTCGAGTGGGTACGAAGTAGGGCTCCGAGACCACGGCCACCTTAATCTGCCACTCTGCTATTGTCTGAATCAATAGATCCTGAGCTCTGGTCGAGTGGTTGATGTTCGCCTGCAAAACCTTGAGTGCCATTATTGCACGACGTCCATCAGATCCACCTCTGGAGCCCGTTGCGAAGACTGAGAGGGGGCAGAGCCACCATCCCCTGTTTTCTTACCAACAGCCCTCTTTCCCTTTTGGGAGTGCCCTCCGACGCAGCCTTTGGCACCAAGCGAATGTGCCGCAGGCTTGCCAGCCGCCGCGCAGATGGCGCAATTCGCTTCAGAGGCGGTGCACTCACGTGCCTTGTGGCCCGGTTTCCCACAGCGATAGCATAGGCCGCTGCGGTCCACATCACATGCACAATTGACCCCTACGTGGCCTGTCTCCAGACATCTGTAGCAGCGCAGTGGCCTGGCCTCAAGCAACTCAACTCGTGCCGAAACCCAGCCCACCTTTATGCGGCCAACCTCTACCACTTTCTTAGCCGCTATTACTGGGCAGCTGAGCCACATCGATCCCGAGCCTCTCTGGCCACGGGAGATTACGCCCGGTCTTATGGCCTCGGCGGCACAGCCCCCTTCTGCACATACAGCCGCTACGACTTCCTCTGCCGTTGACGAGTCATCCAGACCCGTGACTCGAATCTCCGCACACTTCACCGGACGGTGAACGTGAACCATGTCAGCGCTGAGGGCCTGCCGGAGCTTTTCAGCAAGCGCATCTGCTGCTTTCTCCGGGTTTTCCGTGCCGGGAGGGATCTCCAGCATGCGGGCTCCAGTCGCCGTCGTACGGAAGCGTACTGAAGTTAAACCCACCTCCTCGAGCTTGATGCGGCTCCTGGCTTCAGCCAGCACTGTCTCATATTTGACCCCTTTTTCGACGGCCTCTGGCTTCAAAGTGAGCGTAATCGCCGCTGTGCGTGGCGGGCGTAGTTTTTTCTTCCTGCGTTTGGGCGGGGCTTTCTTCGAAGCGGCACCCACCTTAGGTGTTCCGCCCGCCATCATGGCCGCCTTCTTAGCGTTCTTGCTAACCTTGGTACTCCAGGTCTCTTGAGCGCTAGTGGACTCCACAGGCTGCGAGCCCTCGCTGAACCTAACCTTTTTTTTTTTTTTTTTTTTTACGCTGGGGAAATGTGTTTCTCCCCCTTGGATTCGACGAATCGAGTCCAAGGGGGCACATACCCCCCGGCCCGGGGAAGGCCATAGTGGGGGGTTATGTGGGGATCTCTCCTCCCGTAACCCCCTCCGCATAGGGCGGAGGGAGGGGAGGAGCCTACCCACTAAAACCCCAGCGGCGTTACCCTCGCTGCCGTTATAGGGGGACGCCATGGGGTCGCAAGCATTCTACCACGACGTCCCCCCGGCTGCCCCGGCATTGCACCGGGGGCACCCTCGCGCCAAAGGAGGGAGGGATTGGCAACGCAACAACCCCTCCCCCAGACGTGTATGGCCTTAGATGGTGGGTCCCCTACCCACCGGCCTTATTGGGGGAGTAGGCGGTTGATGTATTGCAACCGCCTCCTCCCCACCCGTATGCGCCGGAGCGGGAGTGCGTCGGCTCTCTCTTCGCGCTCTCGCTCCGCTTCCTCTTTCCGCGCCATCACCGTCTCACAGTACTGGAGCGCCGCCTCCCACGATCTCTCGCTGCTCAGCATCTTCGCCACTACGCTGTGCAGCGAGAGATCGTCCGTACCAAGTGCCGCCTGTAGGTTGCGGCGCTCTACGGCCCAGCTCACACAGTCTTCAAGTGTGTGCTGGGCCGTGTCGTCCTCCGCACCGCAGTGGTGGCAGACTGGGGTCTGCTCCCTCCCAATCCGGTGCAGGAAATGGCCGAAGCACCCGTGTCCGGTCATTACCTGCACCAGCCTGTAACTGAGGCTTCCTCCCTGGCGGTCCAGCCAGCCCTCGAAGTTGGGGAGGAGTGCCCCTATGACTCTGACACCATAGGGGGACCCCTCCAGGGCCTCCTTCCATCGGTCGCGCTCTCGCTCGACCGCCCTCCTCCTCCTCGCAGCCACTTCCTGGGGGGCCAGGCGCTCGTCCGCGTCTGTCCTGGCTGCCGCCCTCCGCCTATATTCTGCCGCCAGCAGCCTGGCGTCCACCTCCCATGGCAGGGTGCCAGCGAGAGCGCAGGCAGCCGCGAACGACACCGTACGGAATGAGCGGCTAATGCGCTGCGCTATTGTCCGCTGTGGTCTTCGGAGGAGGACCTTCGTCTTTTCGGAGAGCCTCTCCGCCCATATCGGCGCCCCATATGTTGCCATGCTTCGCACAACCCCGGCGAAGAGGCGCCGACATGGGGCTTTGGGGCCCCCGATATTCGGAAGCAGGCGGCCCAGCGCGGCTGCCGTGCCGACGAGACGGGGAGCTAAGCGCGCAAAGTGCTCCCCAAAGTTCCACCTGCGGTCCAGAATCAGGCCCAAGTACTTAATGTGGGCCTTGACCTGGACCGCCTCGCCCCCAACGGGGATGGTCTCCTCGGCACGCAGTCTCCACCCTCTTCCTCCGAAGACCACAGCGTCCGTTTTACTAAGCGCCACCCGCAGCCCGAGGAGGGCAATCCTCCCCACCGTCAATTCCGTGGCTACGGCCGCCCTTCTCATGGTCTCCCCATAGTCACTCCCACTCACGGCCACCATCGTGTCGTCCGCATAACAGATGGTGACCATTCGGGGGAGTTGCGCCCCGCGTATCGCTGAACCTAACCTAACCTAACCTTTTTTTTTTTTTTTTATGCCGGGGGAAAATCCTTATGGATACCACCACTCCACGGGGAGGAGCGGTGGTTATGTCAGACTCCTACTGACTAAAAACCCCCGGGTGTTCGACGCAATCACCAATTGGTCGAGATACGGGGACCATTTCACTTCCGCGTCTCGGTCGGTGGTCGTCCGCAAGGCGGACACGACTCTGGGGGACTCACCTGTCCCCCTGCTATCACAAAGTGGTGTGGTGTGCCTCGAACACTTGGCACACCACCCAACCCGAGGACCTTGCTCCTTCAGACGGCGAACGTCCCCGTGTTCGTCGCCTGGAGGTCCTCCTTATGGTGGCAGTCGGCGGTCGAACGCCAGCCTCCTGCGACCAACTCTCCGGCGGCGCTGTTGGGGCGCCTCTGCGGCTTCCTCCCTGGCCCGTTCCGCCCTTTCCTTCTGTGCCACTACTTCCTCACAGAAGGAAAGCATTGCATTCCACGACCTGTCGCTGTCGACCATAGATTTTACCACGGCCGGCAGCGACAGGTCGCCGCCAACTACCTGGGCCAGTTCGTCCCTCTGACTCGCCCAGGCCGGACACAGTTCCAGGGTGTGCTGAGCTGTGTCCTCGGCCTCACCGCAGCTATGGCACTCCATGGTGGGTTCTCTCCCGGCTATGCGACACAGGTACCGTCCGAAGCAACCGTGCCCCGTAAGTACCTGCGTCAGCCGGAAGGTGAGTGTCCCATAGCTGCGCTCCAACCATTGCGACAACACCGGTCGCACCGCCTCAATCGTCCTGAGGCCGGCAGATGGTGTTGCCAGCCTCTCCTTCCACCGCTCGACCGCCTGAAGGTGGAGCTCCTCACGCTTCGCCTCCACCTCCCTCGGTGCAGGTAGATGGTCCCGGGATCGTGCCTCCTCACGCCAAAAGTACACTGCTGCGAGGGTTCTGGCTTCGAGATCCCAGGGCAATGTACCAGCCAGCACGCACGCCGCTTCGGTGGAGACCGTGCGGTATCCCCGGATTGCCCTGACGGCCATTACACGCTGCGATCTTCGCAGCAGCGCAGAGGTCCGGCTGCCTAGGGCGTCGGCCCACACGGGCGCCCCGTACAGGGCCATTGACCGCACCACTCCGAGGTACAGCCGCCGGCAAGAGGCCTTGGGCCCCCCCGTATTGGGAAGTATACGCCCGAGAGCTGCGGCTGCACCTAGTAACTTTGGCCCGAGGCGCTCGAAATGCGCCCGAAAAGTCCACCTGCTGTCGAGGACAACGCCGAGGTATCGCATCGTCGACCCGACGCTGATGGACTGTCCCCCCACCACAATGTGCGCGCCGGCTGGAGGCGCCCTCCGGGGCCCATGGAAAGAGATGGCCTCAAACTTGTTCAGGGCGACCTCCAAGCCAATTCGTCGTATTCGGCCGTCACCAAAATGGCCGTCTCTCGGAAGTTTCCCCCCCGAGCGGTGACGAGGGTGTCGTCAGCGTAGCAGATGACGTCTACTCCCCGCAAGTTCGCTCCGCGCAGCACCCAGTCATATCCGATGTTCCACAGGAGCGGGCCGAGAACCGACCCCTGTGGAACCCCGCACATCATCTGCCTCTGCCCCCACTCATGCCGACCGGGGAAGGACACAAACCTCTCGGAGAGGTAAGCCTCGACCACCAGGCGCAGGTATCTGGGCACCCCGTGATAGAGGAGTGACTCCTTGATGGTCGCCCAGGGCAGGGTATTAAACGCGTTGGCGATGTCTAGGGACACCGCCAACACCGTCTCGCCCCGGGCCGCCGCCTCTTCTGCTATATGTTTAACCCGTAGGATCGCATCCACTGTGGAGCGACCGCCGCGGAAGCCGAATTGGTTATCGGCCAGGTCGGGGCCCACTTCTCTCATGTGCCTGACGAGCCGGGCAACCACTACGCGTTCAAAAAGTTTGCCCACCTCGTCAAGCAGAACAATCGGACGATATGCCGACGGTGAATGAGTTGGGCGCCCATCTTTCTTTAGGAGCACGAGCCGGCCCGTTTTCCACTCGCGCGGAAAGCGGGCCTGTTCCATACATGCTGAGAACAGCTCGCGGAGCTTGGGCTCTAAGGCGTCCATGGCCAGCACCATTGCTCGACCCGGGATGCCGTCCGGTCCAGGGGCCGTGTTTTTCGCTTTCAGGCGCAGGACGGCTGCTCCCAGCTCTCCTTCTGACACAGACGGCACCTCTCCTTCGTCTTGCTCAGCTGCCGATGGCGCCATTACTGGCGGCCGGTGCACCCCTCGGTCGGGGAATAGTGTGGACACAACCTGGTCCAGGAGCTGCGGCTGAAGACTTTCCGTGAGCGGGGGGGTCCAAGGGCGAAGTTTGGACCTGACCATCTTGTATGGCCTACCCCACGGATCGTGATTTAGAGTCTCCAGCAGCATTTCCCTGGACAGATCAATGGCCTCACTGATGGCCACTGATAACTCCTTCTTGGCTGCAACGTAGGCCTCGTATAGGGAGGTCTCGACCGTGTCATTCCGCACCCTTCGCCGCCGGTGGTGCGAGTACCGGCGTCTCGCAGCGACGCATAGCTCACGCAGGTGCGAGAGCTCTGCCGACCACCAGTACACGCAGCGTCTTGGAGGGAGGCGCTTGGCCCGAGGCATCGCAACGTCGCATATTTGCGACATAGCGTCTCGGAACCATCCGGCTCCTGCCTCTACCTCTGTGACCGCCTCCATTGAGTCAGCCCGCCAAGCCTGCACGATGGCTGCCTCTTTCAATAACTCCCTATCCATTTTTTTCAGCACCCATCGCGGGCCCAGGGATATCGGTCTCCGGCTTGGGCTGGCTAGGGTCGTTGGGGATGCAGAGACTTCGTATCGGATATATCTGTGGTCCGACAGCGTCTCCACGTTCACCAAGACTCGCCAGCCCTGGACACGGCGCGCCAGAGCGGCATCCGCGAACGTAACGTCCACGATAGAGCCACCCTGTTGCCGCACGCACGTGTCGGCCGTTCCTCTGTTCTGTATCACTAAACCGGACGAGATCGCCCACTCTAACAGCTCGTTGCCACGCGCGTCCGTCGCTGGAGATCCCCAGGCTACTGATTTAGCATTGAGATCTCCAGCAACTAGAATGGGGTGTGGTTGGCTTCTGCCGATCACGACACCGACCTCCACCAAAAACTACGTGCTGTGCACAGAACACAGTGCGGTTCGGCTTGGCACTGCGCAGCCTTGTGACCAGCCTGGCCGCAGCGGTGGCATAGGTCGCTACGATCGACATCTGCGTCACACAGTGCCTTAACATGCCCTATTTCAAGGCACCGGTAGCACCGCATCGGTCTAGCGGGTAACAGCTTCACCTGCGCTATTACCCACCCCACTCTGAGACGGCCGGACTCGCAGATCTTTTTAGCTGCCGCCACTGGGCATCTTACCAGCACTGAACCGAGGTCCCTGTGGTCTCGGCGGATTTCACCGCATTTGATCGACGGTGATGGGCATTCTGCCGCCTCGGCCACAGCGGCAATTACATCGTTGACGTTGGCCGAGTCGTCTAAGCCAGCAAGCCGCACATCGGCAGTTTTAGTGGGCCTGTCAACCCTGATGACCTCGTCTCCTAACACTTCTCTTAGGGCATTTGCGAGGGCATCGGCCTTTTCGCCACTGGTCGCTCCTGGTAACTCCAGGACACGCGCGCCAGTGGCTGCCGTCTTGAATCGTATGCCCTCGATCCCTAACTCCGCCAACTTTACCCGGCTCCTTGCCTCTGCCAGGACTTTTGCGTAGGTCACGCCCCTTTGCTCCGCCTCTGGTTTTAGTGTCAGCACAATGGCAGCTGACCTCGGAGGACGGAGCTTGCGGACCTCGGATCGAGCTGGTATAGTGCCTTTATTTCCCTTTCTGCTTTTTCCCCCTTTACCATCTGCCGCGTTCCACGAGCTTTCCTGAGGCTGAGGGGCCAGGGGAAGCGGGTTCGATGCTTCGGGGTTGCCTACTCTGGAAGCAGAAGCCTCAGCGGCGGCCAACGTCTTCCTCTTTTTCTTATTCTTCTTCGTCCTCCCTTCTGTGTTCGGGGGATCATTCATCATCTTGGGCCCCGTTGACGCTGTTGCCACTATGACCCTGGGCCGCGTCTTTGGTGCTGGTCCAGAAGACGGCTCTGGTGCAGTCCGGGTATTCACCATATTTTGTTGGCCTGCGGCCTCGTGCTCCGCTGACCGCGGTGGTTCTGGCGTTGGGACCACCGTTGCCGTTGGGTTGGCGGCATCTAGAGCCACTTGACGCCTTCCTGCCTGAAAAGGCCTCCCAGTTGGCTGCGGAGGAATTCTCCCGTCCAGCTTGGCGTCCATCATAGTTCCTAGGGTAACCATCATGGCGCGAGAGAACTCCTGCAGATCACTGTGGTTGACAAGTCGGTCAGAGGACGGCCCCTCGATCACTACTGGGTTGGAGACGGTCAGAGTGCCCTGATTTTGCAACCTCTCCATGTCACTCCTCAGTTCAGCCATCTCCTTGCGGAGACTGGCCATTTCCGCCTTAAGGCGATTGTTGTGCGCCTCTAACCGCCTAGTTTCCTCCGAGATATTACGCTCCCTAAATTCTTCCGCATAGGTCTTAATTGAGACAGCCGCGTCTTTTAGATCGCGCACAGATGTGCCTTTTAGGTTGCCGGACGTCGTGGCAATCCTGTATATGGTGTCTGCGTCATCTAGCATCTGGGCTGCCAATTCCTGTGCCGACTTGTCAGTCGTATCGCTGAGCGAGGGTTTGGTTCTCGGTCTGCGATTTTTTCTGGCTACTGCCGCCGCCTCCGCCGCCCGATCTGCGATATCGGCCTCCGCCTGTAAGCGTGCGGCCTCCTTGCATGTGGCGTTTAAGAACGCAATTCCCCTCCTCGCCGGCGGTGTGTTGCCACTTGCCGTTGACTGGCTGGACTCGTCTGTCTCCACGTCCTCATCTTCCTGAAGGCGGGGCCTCTTGCGGGGGGCCTGCCAAAACTTTCCGCTCGATGGCTGGGCACGCGCACCGAGGAGTCGGGAGCCTCTATCCGCCTCGTCAAGAGCGGGAGGGTCCTCCGCGTCCGACTGGGGCGCTGGGGAGTCGACGGTATTTTTTTCCTCCCGCGCCCTCTCTGGATCGCCAAGCTTGAATGGGGTCAAGCGTGGGCGACCCCGCCCCTTGGCCCTGGCTTTGCTCCTGCACGGCGGAGCAGCTTCGTCGGCGGAGGATGGCTGCCGCCCTTCCTCGTCAGCCCCGACATGCGGGCGGTCGGCGGGCCAGACGGTCTTTTTCGTGGTCCCCTCGTCCACGCAGCAGTCCACGTAGGAAATATTATAGATTGGCTTACTAATAATAATTTGAAAGTAAATTTGGACAAAACCCAAAATAATGACATTTCTACAAAGAGTTAATAATATTACAAATTTAAATATAAATTATAAGGGCCGGAAAATTGAACAAACTGACATTACAAAATTTTTAGGGATAAGTGTTGATAATAAGCTATCGTGGAGAAACAAAATCGACATAGTATGTAAAAAGTTAAATAAATTCTCCTTCGCACTATATCAATTAAGAAAAGTTGTTAACGAAAATGTAGTTTTAAATGCCTATCAAGCATATGTAACGTCAACTTTAAGGTATGGAGTTATATTCTGGGCAAACTCGGTTGATAGAGAAATTGCATTCAAAGCGCAAAAAACCTTGGCCGATTATTTTTCTTTTTTTTTTTCTGGAACTATTTTGTTTGTAGTTGATTGTAGTGAAAAGCATTTTGTTTGTAGTTGCACGAAAAAAAAATGGGGGGCCCTGAAAAAATATCCAGCCCCCCACTTTAAAAAAATCTTTATTTTGGTGATTGAATTTTGTTCGGAATCGTTTGTAGTTGATTGTAGTGAAAAGCATTTCGTTTGTAGTTACACGGATAAAAAATGGGGGGCTCCCGAAAAAAACCTCAGCCCCCCACTTTAAAAAATCTTTATTTTGGTGATTGAATCTTGTTCAGAATCGTTTGTAGTTGATTGTAGTGAAAAGCATTTCGTTTGTAGCTACACGGATAAAAAATGGGGGGGTCCCGAAAAAAACCTCAGCCCCCCACTTTAAAAAATCTTTATTTTGGTGATTGAATCTTGTTCAGAATCGTTTGTAGTTGATTGTAGTGAAAAGCATTTCGTTTTTAGTTGCACGAAAAAAAAATGGGGGACCTGAAAAAATACCCAGCCCCCCACTTTAAAAATTCTTTATTTTGGAGATTGAATCTTGTTCAGAATCGTTTGTAGTTGATTGTAGTGAAAAGCATTTCGTTCGTAGTTACACGGAAAAAAAATTAGAGGTTCCCGAAAAAAACCACATCCCCAAACTAAAAATAATAATAATTTTGTAATTGAATCTGGTTCAGAATCGTTTGTAGTTGATTGTAGTGAAAAGTATTTCGTTTGTAGTTACACGGAAAAAAAATGAGAGGGTCCCGAAGAAAACCTCAGCCCCAAAGTTAAAAAAAATACTTTGGCGATTGAATCTTGTTCAAAATCGTTTGTAGTTGATTGTAGTGAAAAGCATTTCGTTTGTAGTTACACGGAAAAAAAATTAGAGGTTCCCGAAAAAAACCACATCCCCAAACTAAAAAAAATAATAATTTTGTAATTGAATCTGGTTCAGAATCGTTTGTAGTTGATTGTAGTGAAAAGCATTTTGTTTGTAGTTAAACGGCAAAAAAAATTAGAGGTTCCCGAAAAAAACCACATCCCCAAACTAAAAATAATAATAATTTTGTAATTGAATCTGGTTCAAAAACGTTTGTAGTTGATTGTAGTGAAAAGTATTTCGTTTGTAGTTACACGGAAAAAAAATGAGAGGGTCCCGAATAAAACCTCAGCCCCAACGTTAAAAAAAATACTTTGGCGATTGAATCTTGTTCAGAATCGTTTGTAGTTGATTGTAGTGAAAAGCATTTCGTTTGTAGTTACACGGAAAAAAAATTAGAGGTTCCCAAAAAAAACCACATCCCCAAACTAAAAAAAATAATAATTTTGTAATTGAATCTGGTTCAGAATCGTTTGTAGTTGATTATAGTGAAAAGCATTTCGTTTGTTGTTACACGGAAAAAAAATGAGAGAATGCCGAAAAAATCCTCAGCCCCCATGTGGAAAAAAAATACTTTGGCGGTTGAATCTTGTTCAGAATCGTTTGTAGTTGATTGTAGTGAAAAGCATTTCGTTTGTAGTTAAACGGAAAAAAAATTAGAGGTTCCCGAAAAAAACCACATCCCCAAACTAAAAATAATAATAATTTTGTAATTGAATCTGGTTCAGAATCGTTTGTAGTTGATTGTAGTGAAAAGTATTTCGTTTGTAGTTACACGGAAAAAAAATTAGAGGGTCCCGAATAAAACCTCAGCCCCAACGTTAAAAAAAATACTTTGGCGATTGAATCTTGTTCAGAATCGTTTGTAGTTGATTGTAGTGAAAAGCATTTCGTTTGTAGTTACACGGAAAAAAAATTAGAGGTTCCCGAAAAAAACCACATCCCCAAACTAAAAAAAAAAAAAATTTTGTAATTGAATCTGGTTCAGAATCGTTTGTAGTTGATTGTAGTGAAAAGCATTTCGTTTGTAGTTACACGGAAAAAAAATTAGAGAATGCCGAAAAAATCCTCAGCCCCCATGTGGAAAAAAAATACTTTGGCGGTTGAATCTTGTTCAGAATCGTTTGTAGTTGATTGTAGTGAAAAGCATTTCGTTTGTAGTTACACGGAAAAAAAATTAGAGGTTCCCGAAAAAAACCACATCCCCAAACTTAAAATAATAATAATTTTGTAATTGCATCTGGTTCAGAATCGTTTGTAGTTGATTGTAGTGAAAAGCATTTCGTTTGTAGTTACACGGAAAAAAAATGAGAGGGTCCCGAATAAAACCTCAGCCCCTACGTTAAAAAAAAATACTTTGGCGATTGAATCTTGTTCAGAATCGTTTGTAGTTGATTGTAGTGAAAAGCATTTCGTTTGTAGTTACACGGACAAAAAATTAGAGGTTCCCGAAAAAAACCACATCCCCAAACTAAAAATAATAATAATTTTGTAATTGAATCTGCTTCAGAATCGTTTGTAGTTGATTGTAGTGAAAAGCATTTCGTTTGTAGTTATACGGAAAAAAAATGAGAGGGTCCCGAATAAAACCTCAGCCCCTACTATAAAAATATACTTTGGCGATTGAACCTTGTTCAGAATCGTTTGTAGTTGATTGTAGTGAAAAGCATTTCGTTTGTAGTTACACGGAAAAAAAATGAGAGGGTCCCGAAAAATACCACATCCCCAAACTAAAAATAATAATAATTTTGTAATTGAATCTGCTTCAGAATCGTTTGTAGTTGATTGTAGTGAAAAGCATTTCGTTTGTAGTTACACGGAAAAAAAATTAGAGAACGCCGAAAAAAACCTCAGCCCCCATGTGGAAAAAAAATACTTTGGCTGTTGAATCTTGTTCAGAATCGTTTGTAGTTGATTGTAGTGAAAAGCATTTCGTTTGTAGTTACACGGAAAAAAAATTTGAGGTTCCCGAAAAAAACCACATCCCCAAACTTAAAATAATAATAATTTTGTAATTGAATCTGGTTCAGAATCGTTTGTAGTTGATTGTAGTGAAAAGCATTTCGTTTGTAGTTACACGGAAAAAAAATGAGAGGGTCCCGAATAAAACCTCAGCCCCTACGTTAAAAAAATACTTTGGCGATTGAATCTTGTTCAGAATCGTTTGTAGTTGATTGTAGTGAAAAGCATTTCGTTTGTAGTTACACGGAAAAAAAATGAGAGAGTGCCGAAAAAAACCTCAGCCCCATGTGGAAAAAAATACTTTGGCGGTTGAATCTTGTTCAGAATCGTTTGTAGTTGATTGTAGTGAAAAGCATTTCGTTTGTAGTTACACGGAAAAAAAATTAGAGGTTCCCGAAAAAAACCACATCCCCAAACTAAAAAAAATAATAATTTTGTAATTGAATCTGGTTCAGAATCGTTTGTAGTTGATTGTAGTGAAAAGCATTTCGTTTGTTGTTACACTGAAAAAAATTAGAGATTCTCGAAAAAAACCACATCCCCTAACTAAAAAAAATAATAATTTTGTAATTGGATCTGGTTCAGAATCGTTTGTAGTTGATTGTAGTGAAAAGTATTTCGTTTGTAGTTACACGGAAAAAAAATGAGAGGGTCCCGAATAAAACCTCAGCCCCAACGTTAAAAAAAATACTTTGGCGATTGAATCTTGTTCAGAATCGTTTGTAGTTGATTGTAGTGAAAAGCATTTCGTTTGTAGTTACACGGAAAAAAATTAGAGGTTCCCGAAAAAAACCACATCCCCAAACTAAAAAAAATAATAATTTTGTAATTGAATCTGGTTCAGAATCGTTTGTAGTTGATTGTAGTGAAAAGTATTTCGTTTGTAGTTACACGGAAAAAAAATGAGAGGGTCCCGAATAAAACCTCAGCCCCAACGTTAAAAAAAATACTTTGGCGATTGAATCTTGTTCAGAATCGTTTGTAGTTGATTGTAGTGAAAAGCATTTCGTTTGTAGTTACACGGAAAAAAAATTAGAGGTTCCCGAAAAAAACCACATCCCCAAACTAAAAAAAATAATAATTTTGTAAATGAATCTGGTTCAGAATCGTTTGTAGTTGATTGTAGTGAAAAGCATTTCGTTTGTAGTTACACGGAAAAAAAATTAGAGGTTCCCGAAAAAAACCACATCCCCAAACTAAAAATAATAATAATTTTGTAATTGAATCTGGTTCAGAATCGTTTGTAGTTGATTGTAGTGAAAAGCATTTCGTTTGTAATTAAACGGAAAAAAAATTAGAGGTTCCCGAAAAAAACCACATCCCCAAACTAAAAATAATAATAATTTTGTAATTGAATCTGGTTCAGAATCGTTTGTAGTTGATTGTAGTGAAAAGTATTTCGTTTGTAGTTACACGGAAAAAAAATGAGAGGGTCCCGAATAAAACCTCAGCCCCAACGTTAAAAAAAATACTTTGGCGATTGAATCTTGTTCAGAATCGTTTGTAGTTGATTGTAGTGAAAAGCATTTCGTTTGTAGTTACACGGAAAAAAAATTAGAGGTTCCCGAAAAAAACCACATCCCCAAACTAAAAAAAATAATAATTTTGTAATTGAATCTGGTTCAGAATCGTTTGTAGTTGATTGTAGTGAAAAGTATTTCGTTTGTAGTTACACGGAAAAAAAATGAGAGGGTCCCGAATAAAACCTCAGCCCCAACGTTAAAAAAAATACTTTGGCGATTGAATCTTGTTCAGAATCGTTTGTAGTTGATTGTAGTGAAAAGCATTTCGTTTGTAGTTAAACGGAAAAAAAATTAGAGGTTCCCGAAAAAAACCACATCCCCAAACTAAAAATAATAATAATTTTGTAATTGAATCTGGTTCAGAATCGTTTGTAGTTGATTGTAGTGAAAAGTATTTCGTTTGTAGTTACACGGAAAAAAAATGAGAGGGTCCCGAATAAAACCTCAGCCCCAACGTTAAAAAAAATACTTTGGCGATTGAATCTTGTTCAGAATCGTTTGTAGTTGATTGTAGTGAAAAGCATTTCGTTTGTAGTTACACGGAAAAAAAATTAGAGGTTCCCGAAAAAAACCACATCCCCAAACTAAAAAAAATAATAATTTTGTAATTGAATCTGGTTCAGAATCGTTTGTAGTTGATTGTAGTGAAAAGTATTTCGTTTGTAGTTACACGGAAAAAAAATGAGAGGGTCCCGAATAAAACCTCAGCCCCAACGTTAAAAAAATACTTTGGCGATTGAATCTTGTTCAGAATCGTTTGTAGTTGATTGTAGTGAAAAGCATTTCGTTTGTAGTTACACGGAAAAAAAATTAGAGGTTCCCGAAAAAAACCACATCCCCAAACTAAAAAAAAAAAAAATTTTGTAATTGAATCTGGTTCAGAATCGTTTGTAGTTGATTGTAGTGAAAAGTATTTCGTTTGTAGTTACACGGAAAAAAAATGAGAGGGTCCCGAATAAAACCTCAGCCCCAACGTTAAAAAAAATACTTTGGCGATTGAATCTTGTTCAGAATCGTTTGTAGTTGATTGTAGTGAAAAGCATTTCGTTTGTAGTTAAACGGAAAAAAAATTAGAGGTTCCCGAAAAAAACCACATCCCCAAACTAAAAATAATAATAATTTTGTAATTGAATCTGGTTCAGAATCGTTTGTAGTTGATTGTAGTGAAAAGTATTTCGTTTGTAGTTACACGGAAAAAAAATGAGAGGGTCCCGAATAAAACCTCAGCCCCAACGTTAAAAAAAATACTTTGGCGATTGAATCTTGTTCAGAATCGTTTGTAGTTGATTGTAGTGAAAAGCATTTCGTTTGTAGTTACACGGAAAAAAAATTAGAGGTTCCCGAAAAAAACGACATCCCCAAAATAAAAAAAATAATAATTTTGTAATTGAATCTGGTTCAGAATCGTTTGTAGTTGATTGTAGTGAAGTATTTCGTTTGTAGTTACACGGAAAAAAAATGAGAGGGTCCCAAATAAAACCTCAGCCCCAACATTAAAAAAAATACTTTGGCGATTGAATCTTGTTCAGAATCGTTTGTAGTTGATTGTAGTGAAAAGCATTTCGTTTGTAGTTACACGGAAAAAAAATTAGAGGTTCCCGAAAAAAACCACATCCCCAAACTAAAAAAAAAAAAAATTTTGTAATTGAATCTGGTTCAGAATCGTTTGTAGTTGATTGTAGTGAAAAGCATTTCGTTTGTAGTTACACGGAAAAAAAATTAGAGAATGCCGAAAAAATCCTCAGCCCCCATGTGGAAAAAAAATACTTTGGCGGTTGAATCTTGTTCAGAATCGTTTGTAGTTGATTGTAGTGAAAAGCATTTCGTTTGTAGTTAAACGGAAAAAAAATTAGAGGTTCCCGAAAAAAACCACATCCCCAAACTAAAAAAAATAATAATTTTGTAATTGAATCTGGTTCAGAATCGTTTGTAGTTGATTGTAGTGAAAAGTATTTCGTTTGTAGTTACACGGAAAAAAAATGAGAGGGTCCCGAATAAAACCTCAGCCCCAACGTTAAAAAAAATACTTTGGCGATTGAATCTTGTTCAGAATCGTTTGTAGTTAAAAACATTTCGTTTGTAGTTACACGGAAAAAAAATTAGAGGTTCCCGAAAAAAACCACATCCCCAAACTAAAAAAAATAATAATTTTGTAATTGAATCTGGTTCAGAATCGTTTGTAGTTGATTGTAGTGAAAAGCATTTCGTTTGTAGTTACACGGAAAAAAAATTAGAGAATACCGAAAAAATCCTCAGCCCCCATGTGGAAAAAAAATACTTTGGCAGTTGAATCTTGTTCAGAATCGTTTGTAGTTGATTGTAGTGAAAAGCATTTCGTTTGTAGTTACACGGAAAAAAAATTTGAGGTTCCCGAAAAAAACCACATCCCCAAACTTAAAATAATAATAATTTTGTAATTGAATCTGGTTCAGAATCGTTTGTAGTTGATTGTAGTGAAAAGCATTTCGTTTGTAGTTACACGGAAAAAAAATGAGAGGGTCCCGAATAAAACCTCAGCCCCAACGTTAAAAAAAATACTTTGGCGATTGAATCTTGTTCAGAATCGTTTGTAGTTGATTGTAGTGAAAAGCATTTCGTTTGTAGTTACACGGAAAAAAAATGAGAGAGTGCCGAAAAAAACCTCAGCCCCATGTGGAAAAAAATACTTTGGCGGTTGAATCTTGTTCAGAATCGTTTGTAGTTGATTGTAGTGAAAAGCATTTCGTTTGTTGTTACACGGAAAAAAAATTAGAAGTTCTCGAAAAAAACCACATCCCCAAACTAAAAAAATATGAATTTTGTAATTGAATCTGGTTCAGAATCGTTTGTAGTTGATTGTAGTGAAAAGTATTTCGTTTGTAGTTACACGGAAAAAAAATGAGAGGGTCCCGAATAAAACCTCAGCCCCAACGTTAAAAAAAATACTTTGGCGATTGAATCTTGTTCAGAATCGTTTGTAGTTGATTGTAGTGAAAAGTATTTCGTTTGTAGTTACACGGAAAAAAAAATAGAGGTTCCCGAAAAAAACCACATCCCCAAACTAAAAAAAATAATAATTTTGTAATTGAATCTGGTTCAGAATCGTTTGTAGTTGATTGTAGTGAAAAGCATTTCGTTTGTTGTTACACGGAAAAAAATTACAGAATGCCGAAAAAATCCTCAGCCCCCATGTGGAAAAAAAATACTTTGGCGGTTGAATCTTGTTCAGAATCGTTTGTAGTTGATTGTAGTGAAAAGCATTTCGTTTGTAGTTAAACGGAAAAAAAATTAGAGGTTCCCGAAAAAAACCACATCCCCAAACTAAAAAAAATAATAATTTTGTAATTGAATCTGGTTCAGAATCGTTTGTAGTTGATTGTAGTGAAAAGTATTTCGTTTGTAGTTACACGGAAAAAAAATGAGAGGGTCCCGAATAAAACCTCAGCCCCAACGTTAAAAAAAATACTTTGGCGATTGAATCTTGTTCAGAATCGTTTGTAGTTGATTGTAGTGAAAAGCATTTCGTTTGTAGTTACACGGAAAAAAAATTAGAGGTTCCCGAAAAAAACCACATCCCCAAACTAAAAAAAATAATAATTTTGTAATTGAATCTGGTTCAGAATCGTTTGTAGTTGATTGTAGTGAAAAGTATTTCGTTTGTAGTTACACGGAAAAAAAATGAGAGGGTCCCGAATAAAACCTCAGCCCCAACGTTAAAAAAAATACTTTGGCGATTGAATCTTGTTCAGAATCGTTTGTAGTTGATTGTAGTGAAAAGCATTTCGTTTGTAGTTAAACGGAAAAAAAATTAGAGGTTCCCGAAAAAAACCACATCCCCAAACTAAAAATAATAATAATTTTGTAATTGAATCTGGTTCAGAATCGTTTGTAGTTGATTGTAGTGAAAAGTATTTCGTTTGTAGTTACACGGAAAAAAAATGAGAGGGTCCCGAATAAAACCTCAGCCCCAACGTTAAAAAAAATACTTTGGCGATTGAATCTTGTTCAGAATCGTTTGTAGTTGATTGTAGTGAAAAGCATTTCGTTTGTAGTTACACGGAAAAAAAATTAGAGGTTCCCGAAAAAAACCACATCCCCAAACTAAAAAAAATAATAATTTTGTAATTGAATCTGGTTCAGAATCGTTTGTAGTTGATTGTAGTGAAAAGTATTTCGTTTGTAGTTACACGGAAAAAAAATGAGAGGGTCCCGAATAAAACCTCAGCCCCAACGTTAAAAAAATACTTTGGCGATTGAATCTTGTTCAGAATCGTTTGTAGTTGATTGTAGTGAAAAGCATTTCGTTTGTAGTTACACGGAAAAAAAATTAGAGGTTCCCGAAAAAAACCACATCCCCAAACTAAAAAAAAAAAAAATTTTGTAATTGAATCTGGTTCAGAATCGTTTGTAGTTGATTGTAGTGAAAAGTATTTCGTTTGTAGTTACACGGAAAAAAAATGAGAGGGTCCCGAATAAAACCTCAGCCCCAACGTTAAAAAAAATACTTTGGCGATTGAATCTTGTTCAGAATCGTTTGTAGTTGATTGTAGTGAAAAGCATTTCGTTTGTAGTTAAACGGAAAAAAAATTAGAGGTTCCCGAAAAAAACCACATCCCCAAACTAAAAATAATAATAATTTTGTAATTGAATCTGGTTCAGAATCGTTTGTAGTTGATTGTAGTGAAAAGTATTTCGTTTGTAGTTACACGGAAAAAAAATGAGAGGGTCCCGAATAAAACCTCAGCCCCAACGTTAAAAAAAATACTTTGGCGATTGAATCTTGTTCAGAATCGTTTGTAGTTGATTGTAGTGAAAAGCATTTCGTTTGTAGTTACACGGAAAAAAAATTAGAGGTTCCCGAAAAAAACGACATCCCCAAAATAAAAAAAATAATAATTTTGTAATTGAATCTGGTTCAGAATCGTTTGTAGTTGATTGTAGTGAAGTATTTCGTTTGTAGTTACACGGAAAAAAAATGAGAGGGTCCCAAATAAAACCTCAGCCCCAACATTAAAAAAAATACTTTGGCGATTGAATCTTGTTCAGAATCGTTTGTAGTTGATTGTAGTGAAAAGCATTTCGTTTGTAGTTACACGGAAAAAAAATTAGAGGTTCCCGAAAAAAACCACATCCCCAAACTAAAAAAAAAAATAATTTTGTAATTGAATCTGGTTCAGAATCGTTTGTAGTTGATTGTAGTGAAAAGCATTTCGTTTGTAGTTACACGGAAAAAAAATTAGAGAATGCCGAAAAAATCCTCAGCCCCCATGTGGAAAAAAAATACTTTGGCGGTTGAATCTTGTTCAGAATCGTTTGTAGTTGATTGTAGTGAAAAGCATTTCGTTTGTAGTTAAACGGAAAAAAAATTAGAGGTTCCCGAAAAAAACCACATCCCCAAACTAAAAAAAATAATAATTTTGTAATTGAATCTGGTTCAGAATCGTTTGTAGTTGATTGTAGTGAAAAGTATTTCGTTTGTAGTTACACGGAAAAAAAATGAGAGGGTCCCGAATAAAACCTCAGCCCCAACGTTAAAAAAAATACTTTGGCGATTGAATCTTGTTCAGAATCGTTTGTAGTTAAAAACATTTCGTTTGTAGTTACACGGAAAAAAAATTAGAGGTTCCCGAAAAAAACCACATCCCCAAACTAAAAAAAATAATAATTTTGTAATTGAATCTGGTTCAGAATCGTTTGTAGTTGATTGTAGTGAAAAGCATTTCGTTTGTAGTTACACGGAAAAAAAATTAGAGAATACCGAAAAAATCCTCAGCCCCCATGTGGAAAAAAAATACTTTGGCAGTTGAATCTTGTTCAGAATCGTTTGTAGTTGATTGTAGTGAAAAGCATTTCGTTTGTAGTTACACGGAAAAAAAATTTGAGGTTCCCGAAAAAAACCACATCCCCAAACTTAAAATAATAATAATTTTGTAATTGAATCTGGTTCAGAATCGTTTGTAGTTGATTGTAGTGAAAAGCATTTCGTTTGTAGTTACACGGAAAAAAAATGAGAGGGTCCCGAATAAAACCTCAGCCCCAACGTTAAAAAAAATACTTTGGCGATTGAATCTTGTTCAGAATCGTTTGTAGTTGATTGTAGTGAAAAGCATTTCGTTTGTAGTTACACGGAAAAAAAATGAGAGAGTGCCGAAAAAAACCTCAGCCCCATGTGGAAAAAAATACTTTGGCGGTTGAATCTTGTTCAGAATCGTTTGTAGTTGATTGTAGTGAAAAGCATTTCGTTTGTTGTTACACGGAAAAAAAATTAGAAGTTCTCGAAAAAAACCACATCCCCAAACTAAAAAAATATGAATTTTGTAATTGAATCTGGTTCAGAATCGTTTGTAGTTGATTGTAGTGAAAAGTATTTCGTTTGTAGTTACACGGAAAAAAAATGAGAGGGTCCCGAATAAAACCTCAGCCCCAACGTTAAAAAAAATACTTTGGCGATTGAATCTTGTTCAGAATCGTTTGTAGTTGATTGTAGTGAAAAGTATTTCGTTTGTAGTTACACGGAAAAAAAAATAGAGGTTCCCGAAAAAAACCACATCCCCAAACTAAAAAAAATAATAATTTTGTAATTGAATCTGGTTCAGAATCGTTTGTAGTTGATTGTAGTGAAAAGCATTTCGTTTGTTGTTACACGGAAAAAAATTACAGAATGCCGAAAAAATCCTCAGCCCCCATGTGGAAAAAAAATACTTTGGCGGTTGAATCTTGTTCAGAATCGTTTGTAGTTGATTGTAGTGAAAAGCATTTCGTTTGTAGTTAAACGGAAAAAAAATTAGAGGTTCCCGAAAAAAACCACATCCCCAAACTAAAAAAAATAATAATTTTGTAATTGAATCTGGTTCAGAATCGTTTGTAGTTGATTGTAGTGAAAAGTATTTCGTTTGTAGTTACACGGAAAAAAAATGAGAGGGTCCCGAATAAAACCTCAGCCCCAACGTTAAAAAAAATACTTTGGCGATTGAATCTTGTTCAGAATCGTTTGTAGTTGATTGTAGTGAAAAGCATTTCGTTTGTAGTTACACGGAAAAAAATTAGAGGTTCCCGAAAAAAACCACATCCCCAAACTAAAAAAAATAATAATTTTGTAATTGAATCTGGTTCAGAATCGTTTGTAGTTGATTGTAGTGAAAAGCATTTCGTTTGTTGTTACACTGAAAAAAATTAGAGATTCTCGAAAAAAACCACATCCCCAAACTAAAAAAAATAATAATTTTGTAATTGAATCTGGTTCAGAATCGTTTGTAGTTGATTGTAGTGAAAAGTATTTCGTTTGTAGTTACACGGAAAAAAAATGAGAGGGTCCCGAATAAAACCTCAGCCCCAACGTTAAAAAAAATACTTTGGCGATTGAATCTTGTTCAGAATCGTTTGTAGTTGATTGTAGTGAAAAGCATTTCGTTTGTAGTTACACGGAAAAAAATTAGAGGTTCCCGAAAAAAACCACATCCCCAAACTAAAAAAAATAATAATTTTGTAATTGAATCTGGTTCAGAATCGTTTGTAGTTGATTGTAGTGAAAAGTATTTCGTTTGTAGTTACACGGAAAAAAAATGAGAGGGTCCCGAATAAAACCTCAGCCCCAACGTTAAAAAAAATACTTTGGCGATTGAATCTTGTTCAGAATCGTTTGTAGTTGATTGTAGTGAAAAGCATTTCGTTTGTAGTTACACGGAAAAAAAATTAGAGGTTCCCGAAAAAAACCACATCCCCAAACTAAAAAAAATAATAATTTTGTAATTGAATCTGGTTCAGAATCGTTTGTAGTTGATTGTAGTGAAAAGCATTTCGTTTGTAGTTACACGGAAAAAAAATTAGAGGTTCCCGAAAAAAACCACATCCCCAAACTAAAAAAAAAAATAATTTTGTAATTGAATCTGGTTCAGAATCGTTTGTAGTTGATTGTAGTGAAAAGCATTTCGTTTGTTGTTACACTGAAAAAAATTAGAGATTCTCGAAAAAAACCACATCCCCAAACTAAAAAAAATAATAATTTTGTAATTGAATCTGGTTCAGAATCGTTTGTAGTTGATTGTAGTGAAAAGTATTTCGTTTGTAGTTACACGGAAAAAAAATGAGAGGGTCCCGAATAAAACCTCAGCCCCAACGTTAAAAAAAATACTTTGGCGATTGAATCTTGTTCAGAATCGTTTGTAGTTGATTGTAGTGAAAAGCATTTCGTTTGTAGTTACACGGAAAAAAATTAGAGGTTCCCGAAAAAAACCACATCCCCAAACTAAAAAAAATAATAATTTTGTAATTGAATCTGGTTCAGAATCGTTTGTAGTTGATTGTAGTGAAAAGTATTTCGTTTGTAGTTACACGGAAAAAAAATGAGAGGGTCCCGAATAAAACCTCAGCCCCAACGTTAAAAAAAATACTTTGGCCATTGAATCTTGTTCAGAATCGTTTGTAGTTGATTGTAGTGAAAAGCATTTCGTTTGTAGTTACACGGAAAAAAAATTAGAGGTTCCCGAAAAAAACCACATCCCCAAACTAAAAAAAATAATAATTTTGTAATTGAATCTGGTTCAGAATCGTTTGTAGTTGATTGTAGTGAAAAGCATTTCGTTTGTAGTTACACGGAAAAAAAATTAGAGGTTCCCGAAAAAAACCACATCCCCAAACTAAAAATAATAATAATTTTGTAATTGAATCTGGTTCAGAATCGTTTGTAGTTGATTGTAGTGAAAAGCATTTCGTTTGTAATTAAACGGAAAAAAAATTAGAGGTTCCCGAATAAAACCACATCCCCAAACTAAAAATAATAATAATTTTGTAATTGAATCTGGTTCAGAATCGTTTGTAGTTGATTGTAGTGAAAAGTATTTCGTTTGTAGTTACACGGAAAAAAAATGAGAGGGTCCCGAATAAAACCTCAGCCCCAACGTTAAAAAAAATACTTTGGCGATTGAATCTTGTTCAGAATCGTTTGTAGTTGATTGTAGTGAAAAGCATTTCGTTTGTAGTTACACGGAAAAAAAATTAGAGGTTCCCGAAAAAAACCACATCCCCAAACTAAAAAAAATAATAATTTTGTAATTGAATCTGGTTCAGAATCGTTTGTAGTTGATTGTAGTGAAAAGTATTTCGTTTGTAGTTACACGGAAAAAAAATGAGAGGGTCCCGAATAAAACCTCAGCCCCAACGTTAAAAAAATACTTTGGCGATTGAATCTTGTTCAGAATCGTTTGTAGTTGATTGTAGTGAAAAGCATTTCGTTTGTAGTTACACGGAAAAAAAATTAGAGGTTCCCGAAAAAAACCACATCCCCAAACTAAAAAAAAAAAAAATTTTGTAATTGAATCTGGTTCAGAATCGTTTGTAGTTGATTGTAGTGAAAAGTATTTCGTTTGTAGTTACACGGAAAAAAAATGAGAGGGTCCCGAATAAAACCTCAGCCCCAACGTTAAAAAAAATACTTTGGCGATTGAATCTTGTTCAGAATCGTTTGTAGTTGATTGTAGTGAAAAGCATTTCGTTTGTAGTTAAACGGAAAAAAAATTAGAGGTTCCCGAAAAAAACCACATCCCCAAACTAAAAATAATAATAATTTTGTAATTGAATCTGGTTCAGAATCGTTTGTAGTTGATTGTAGTGAAAAGTATTTCGTTTGTAGTTACACGGAAAAAAAATGAGAGGGTCCCGAATAAAACCTCAGCCCCAACGTTAAAAAAAATACTTTGGCGATTGAATCTTGTTCAGAATCGTTTGTAGTTGATTGTAGTGAAAAGCATTTCGTTTGTAGTTACACGGAAAAAAAATTAGAGGTTCCCGAAAAAAACGACATCCCCAAAATAAAAAAAATAATAATTTTGTAATTGAATCTGGTTCAGAATCGTTTGTAGTTGATTGTAGTGAAGTATTTCGTTTGTAGTTACACGGAAAAAAAATGAGAGGGTCCCAAATAAAACCTCAGCCCCAACATTAAAAAAAATACTTTGGCGATTGAATCTTGTTCAGAATCGTTTGTAGTTGATTGTAGTGAAAAGCATTTCGTTTGTAGTTACACGGAAAAAAAATTAGAGGTTCCCGAAAAAAACCACATCCCCAAACTAAAAAAAAAAAAAATTTTGTAATTGAATCTGGTTCAGAATCGTTTGTAGTTGATTGTAGTGAAAAGCATTTCGTTTGTAGTTACACGGAAAAAAAATTAGAGAATGCCGAAAAAATCCTCAGCCCCCATGTGGAAAAAAAATACTTTGGCGGTTGAATCTTGTTCAGAATCGTTTGTAGTTGATTGTAGTGAAAAGCATTTCGTTTGTAGTTAAACGGAAAAAAATTAGAGGTTCCCGAAAAAAACCACATCCCCAAACTAAAAAAAATAATAATTTTGTAATTGAATCTGGTTCAGAATCGTTTGTAGTTGATTGTAGTGAAAAGTATTTCGTTTGTAGTTACACGGAAAAAAAATGAGAGGGTCCCGAATAAAACCTCAGCCCCAACGTTAAAAAAAATACTTTGGCGATTGAATCTTGTTCAGAATCGTTTGTAGTTAAAAGCATTTCGTTTGTAGTTACACGGAAAAAAAATTAGAGGTTCCCGAAAAAAACCACATCCCCAAACTAAAAAAAATAATAATTTTGTAATTGAATCTGGTTCAGAATCGTTTGTAGTTGATTGTAGTGAAAAGCATTTCGTTTGTAGTTACACGGAAAAAAAATTAGAGAATACCGAAAAAATCCTCAGCCCCCATGTGGAAAAAAAATACTTTGGCAGTTGAATCTTGTTCAGAATCGTTTGTAGTTGATTGTAGTGAAAAGCATTTCGTTTGTAGTTACACGGAAAAAAAATTTGAGGTTCCCGAAAAAAACCACATCCCCAAACTTAAAATAATAATAATTTTGTAATTGAATCTGGTTCAGAATCGTTTGTAGTTGATTGTAGTGAAAAGCATTTCGTTTGTAGTTACACGGAAAAAATATTAGAGAACGCCGAAAAAAACCTCAGCCCCCATGTGGAAAAAAAATACTTTGGCTGTTGAATCTTGTTCAGAATCGTTTGTAGTTGATTGTAGTGAAAAGCATTTCGTTTGTAGTTACACGGAAAAAAGATTTGAGGTTCCCGAAAAAAACCACATCCCCAAACTTAAAATAATAATAATTTTGTAATTGAATCTGGTTCAGAATCGTTTGTAGTTGATTGTAGTGAAAAGCATTTCGTTTGTAGTTACACGGAAAAAAAATGAGAGGGTCCCGAATAAAACCTCAGCCCCAACGTTAAAAAAAATACTTTGGCGATTGAATCTTGTTCAGAATCGTTTGTAGTTGATTGTAGTGAAAAGCATTTCGTTTGTAGTTACACGGAAAAAAATGAGGGTCCCGAAAAATACCACATCCCCAAACTAAAAATAATAATAATTTTGTAATTGAATCTGGTTCAGAATCGTTTGTAGTTGATTGTAGTGAAAAGCATTTCGTTTGTAGTTACACGGAAAAAATATTAGAGAACGCCGAAAAAATCCTCAGCCCCCATGTGGAAAAAAAATACTTTGGCGGTTGAATCTTGTTCAGAATCGTTTGTAGTTGATTGTAGTGAAAAGCATTTCGTTTGTAGTTAAACGGAAAAAAAATTAGAGGTTCCCGAAAAAAACCACATCCCCAAACTAAAAAAAATAATAATTTTGTAATTGAATCTGGTTCAGAATCGTTTGTAGTTGATTGTAGTGAAAAGTATTTCGTTTGTAGTTACACGGAAAAAAAATGAGAGGGTCCCGAATAAATCCTCAGCCCCAACGTTAAAAAAAATACTTTGGCGATTGAATCTTGTTCAGAATCGTTTGTAGTTAAAAGCATTTCGTTTGTAGTTACACGGAAAAAAAATTAGAGAATGCCGAAAAAATCCTCAGCCCCCATGTGGAAAAAAAATACTTTGGCGGTTGAATCTTGTTCAGAATCGTTTGTAGTTGATTGTAGTGAAAAGCATTTCGTTTGTAGTTACACGGAAAAAAAATTTGAGGTTCCCGAAAAAAACCACATCCCCAAACTTAAAATAATAATAATTTTGTAATTGAATCTGGTTCAGAATCGTTTGTAGTTGATTGTAGTGAAAAGCATTTCGTTTGTAGTTACACGGAAAAAAAATGAGAGGGTCCCGAATAAAACCTCAGCCCCAACGTTAAAAAAAATACTTTGGCGATTGAATCTTGTTCAGAATCGTTTGTAGTTGATTGTAGTGAAAAGCATTTCGTTTGTAGTTACACGGAAAAAAAATGAGAGAGTGCCGAAAAAAACCTCAGCCCCATGTGGAAAAAAATACTTTGGCGGTTGAATCTTGTTCAGAATCGTTTGTAGTTGATTGTAGTGAAAAGCATTTCGTTTGTTGTTACACGGAAAAAAAATTAGAAGTTCTCGAAAAAAACCACATCCCCAAACTAAAAAAATATGAATTTTGTAATTGAATCTGGTTCAGAATCGTTTGTAGTTGATTGTAGTGAAAAGTATTTCGTTTGTAGTTACACGGAAAAAAAATGAGAGGGTCCCGAATAAAACCTCAGCCCCAACGTTAAAAAAAATACTTTGGCGATTGAATCTTGTTCAGAATCGTTTGTAGTTGATTGTAGTGAAAAGTATTTCGTTTGTAGTTACACGGAAAAAAAAATAGAGGTTCCCGAAAAAAACCACATCCCCAAACTAAAAAAAATAATAATTTTGTAATTGAATCTGGTTCAGAATCGTTTGTAGTTGATTGTAGTGAAAAGCATTTCGTTTGTTGTTACACGGAAAAAAATTACAGAATGCCGAAAAAATCCTCAGCCCCCATGTGGAAAAAAAATACTTTGGCGGTTGAATCTTGTTCAGAATCGTTTGTAGTTGATTGTAGTGAAAAGCATTTCGTTTGTAGTTAAACGGAAAAAAAATTAGAGGTTCCCGAAAAAAACCACATCCCCAAACTAAAAAAAATAATAATTTTGTAATTGAATCTGGTTCAGAATCGTTTGTAGTTGATTGTAGTGAAAAGTATTTCGTTTGTAGTTACACGGAAAAAAAATGAGAGGGTCCCGAATAAAACCTCAGCCCCAACGTTAAAAAAAATACTTTGGCGATTGAATCTTGTTCAGAATCGTTTGTAGTTGATTGTAGTGAAAAGCATTTCGTTTGTAGTTACACGGAAAAAAATTAGAGGTTCCCGAAAAAAACCACATCCCCAAACTAAAAAAAATAATAATTTTGTAATTGAATCTGGTTCAGAATCGTTTGTAGTTGATTGTAGTGAAAAGCATTTCGTTTGTTGTTACACTGAAAAAAATTAGAGATTCTCGAAAAAAACCACATCCCCAAACTAAAAAAAATAATAATTTTGTAATTGAATCTGGTTCAGAATCGTTTGTAGTTGATTGTAGTGAAAAGTATTTCGTTTGTAGTTACACGGAAAAAAAATGAGAGGGTCCCGAATAAAACCTCAGCCCCAACGTTAAAAAAAATACTTTGGCGATTGAATCTTGTTCAGAATCGTTTGTAGTTGATTGTAGTGAAAAGCATTTCGTTTGTAGTTACACGGAAAAAAATTAGAGGTTCCCGAAAAAAACCACATCCCCAAACTAAAAAAAATAATAATTTTGTAATTGAATCTGGTTCAGAATCGTTTGTAGTTGATTGTAGTGAAAAGTATTTCGTTTGTAGTTACACGGAAAAAAAATGAGAGGGTCCCGAATAAAACCTCAGCCCCAACGTTAAAAAAAATACTTTGGCGATTGAATCTTGTTCAGAATCGTTTGTAGTTGATTGTAGTGAAAAGCATTTCGTTTGTAGTTACACGGAAAAAAAATTAGAGGTTCCCGAAAAAAACCACATCCCCAAACTAAAAAAAATAATAATTTTGTAATTGAATCTGGTTCAGAATCGTTTGTAGTTGATTGTAGTGAAAAGCATTTCGTTTGTAGTTACACGGAAAAAAAATTAGAGGTTCCCGAAAAAAACCACATCCCCAAACTAAAAAAAATAATAATTTTGTAATTGAATCTGGTTCAGAATCGTTTGTAGTTGATTGTAGTGAAAAGCATTTCGTTTGTTGTTACACTGAAAAAAATTAGAGATTCTCGAAAAAAACCACATCCCCAAACTAAAAAAAATAATAATTTTGTAATTGAATCTGGTTCAGAATCGTTTGTAGTTGATTGTAGTGAAAAGTATTTCGTTTGTAGTTACACGGAAAAAAAATGAGAGGGTCCCGAATAAAACCTCAGCCCCAACGTTAAAAAAAATACTTTGGCGATTGAATCTTGTTCAGAATCGTTTGTAGTTGATTGTAGTGAAAAGCATTTCGTTTGTAGTTACACGGAAAAAAATTAGAGGTTCCCGAAAAAAACCACATCCCCAAACTAAAAAAAATAATAATTTTGTAATTGAATCTGGTTCAGAATCGTTTGTAGTTGATTGTAGTGAAAAGTATTTCGTTTGTAGTTACACGGAAAAAAAATGAGAGGGTCCCGAATAAAACCTCAGCCCCAACGTTAAAAAAAATACTTTGGCCATTGAATCTTGTTCAGAATCGTTTGTAGTTGATTGTAGTGAAAAGCATTTCGTTTGTAGTTACACGGAAAAAAAATTAGAGGTTCCCGAAAAAAACCACATCCCCAAACTAAAAAAAATAATAATTTTGTAATTGAATCTGGTTCAGAATCGTTTGTAGTTGATTGTAGTGAAAAGCATTTCGTTTGTAGTTACACGGAAAAAAAATTAGAGGTTCCCGAAAAAAACCACATCCCCAAACTAAAAATAATAATAATTTTGTAATTGAATCTGGTTCAGAATCGTTTGTAGTTGATTGTAGTGAAAAGCATTTCGTTTGTAATTAAACGGAAAAAAAATTAGAGGTTCCCGAATAAAACCACATCCCCAAACTAAAAATAATAATAATTTTGTAATTGAATCTGGTTCAGAATCGTTTGTAGTTGATTGTAGTGAAAAGTATTTCGTTTGTAGTTACACGGAAAAAAAATGAGAGGGTCCCGAATAAAACCTCAGCCCCAACGTTAAAAAAAATACTTTGGCGATTGAATCTTGTTCAGAATCGTTTGTAGTTGATTGTAGTGAAAAGCATTTCGTTTGTAGTTACACGGAAAAAAAATTAGAGGTTCCCGAAAAAAACCACATCCCCAAACTAAAAAAAATAATAATTTTGTAATTGAATCTGGTTCAGAATCGTTTGTAGTTGATTGTAGTGAAAAGTATTTCGTTTGTAGTTACACGGAAAAAAAATGAGAGGGTCCCGAATAAAACCTCAGCCCCAACGTTAAAAAAATACTTTGGCGATTGAATCTTGTTCAGAATCGTTTGTAGTTGATTGTAGTGAAAAGCATTTCGTTTGTAGTTACACGGAAAAAAAATTAGAGGTTCCCGAAAAAAACCACATCCCCAAACTAAAAAAAAAAAAAATTTTGTAATTGAATCTGGTTCAGAATCGTTTGTAGTTGATTGTAGTGAAAAGTATTTCGTTTGTAGTTACACGGAAAAAAAATGAGAGGGTCCCGAATAAAACCTCAGCCCCAACGTTAAAAAAAATACTTTGGCGATTGAATCTTGTTCAGAATCGTTTGTAGTTGATTGTAGTGAAAAGCATTTCGTTTGTAGTTAAACGGAAAAAAAATTAGAGGTTCCCGAAAAAAACCACATCCCCAAACTAAAAATAATAATAATTTTGTAATTGAATCTGGTTCAGAATCGTTTGTAGTTGATTGTAGTGAAAAGTATTTCGTTTGTAGTTACACGGAAAAAAAATGAGAGGGTCCCGAATAAAACCTCAGCCCCAACGTTAAAAAAAATACTTTGGCGATTGAATCTTGTTCAGAATCGTTTGTAGTTGATTGTAGTGAAAAGCATTTCGTTTGTAGTTACACGGAAAAAAAATTAGAGGTTCCCGAAAAAAACGACATCCCCAAAATAAAAAAAATAATAATTTTGTAATTGAATCTGGTTCAGAATCGTTTGTAGTTGATTGTAGTGAAGTATTTCGTTTGTAGTTACACGGAAAAAAAATGAGAGGGTCCCAAATAAAACCTCAGCCCCAACATTAAAAAAAATACTTTGGCGATTGAATCTTGTTCAGAATCGTTTGTAGTTGATTGTAGTGAAAAGCATTTCGTTTGTAGTTACACGGAAAAAAAATTAGAGGTTCCCGAAAAAAACCACATCCCCAAACTAAAAAAAAAAAAAATTTTGTAATTGAATCTGGTTCAGAATCGTTTGTAGTTGATTGTAGTGAAAAGCATTTCGTTTGTAGTTACACGGAAAAAAAATTAGAGAATGCCGAAAAAATCCTCAGCCCCCATGTGGAAAAAAAATACTTTGGCGGTTGAATCTTGTTCAGAATCGTTTGTAGTTGATTGTAGTGAAAAGCATTTCGTTTGTAGTTAAACGGAAAAAAATTAGAGGTTCCCGAAAAAAACCACATCCCCAAACTAAAAAAAATAATAATTTTGTAATTGAATCTGGTTCAGAATCGTTTGTAGTTGATTGTAGTGAAAAGTATTTCGTTTGTAGTTACACGGAAAAAAAATGAGAGGGTCCCGAATAAAACCTCAGCCCCAACGTTAAAAAAAATACTTTGGCGATTGAATCTTGTTCAGAATCGTTTGTAGTTAAAAGCATTTCGTTTGTAGTTACACGGAAAAAAAATTAGAGGTTCCCGAAAAAAACCACATCCCCAAACTAAAAAAAATAATAATTTTGTAATTGAATCTGGTTCAGAATCGTTTGTAGTTGATTGTAGTGAAAAGCATTTCGTTTGTAGTTACACGGAAAAAAAATTAGAGAATACCGAAAAAATCCTCAGCCCCCATGTGGAAAAAAAATACTTTGGCAGTTGAATCTTGTTCAGAATCGTTTGTAGTTGATTGTAGTGAAAAGCATTTCGTTTGTAGTTACACGGAAAAAAAATTTGAGGTTCCCGAAAAAAACCACATCCCCAAACTTAAAATAATAATAATTTTGTAATTGAATCTGGTTCAGAATCGTTTGTAGTTGATTGTAGTGAAAAGCATTTCGTTTGTAGTTACACGGAAAAAATATTAGAGAACGCCGAAAAAAACCTCAGCCCCCATGTGGAAAAAAAATACTTTGGCTGTTGAATCTTGTTCAGAATCGTTTGTAGTTGATTGTAGTGAAAAGCATTTCGTTTGTAGTTACACGGAAAAAAGATTTGAGGTTCCCGAAAAAAACCACATCCCCAAACTTAAAATAATAATAATTTTGTAATTGAATCTGGTTCAGAATCGTTTGTAGTTGATTGTAGTGAAAAGCATTTCGTTTGTAGTTACACGGAAAAAAAATGAGAGGGTCCCGAATAAAACCTCAGCCCCAACGTTAAAAAAAATACTTTGGCGATTGAATCTTGTTCAGAATCGTTTGTAGTTGATTGTAGTGAAAAGCATTTCGTTTGTAGTTACACGGAAAAAAATGAGGGTCCCGAAAAATACCACATCCCCAAACTAAAAATAATAATAATTTTGTAATTGAATCTGGTTCAGAATCGTTTGTAGTTGATTGTAGTGAAAAGCATTTCGTTTGTAGTTACACGGAAAAAATATTAGAGAACGCCGAAAAAATCCTCAGCCCCCATGTGGAAAAAAAATACTTTGGCGGTTGAATCTTGTTCAGAATCGTTTGTAGTTGATTGTAGTGAAAAGCATTTCGTTTGTAGTTAAACGGAAAAAAAATTAGAGGTTCCCGAAAAAAACCACATCCCCAAACTAAAAAAAATAATAATTTTGTAATTGAATCTGGTTCAGAATCGTTTGTAGTTGATTGTAGTGAAAAGTATTTCGTTTGTAGTTACACGGAAAAAAAATGAGAGGGTCCCGAATAAATCCTCAGCCCCAACGTTAAAAAAAATACTTTGGCGATTGAATCTTGTTCAGAATCGTTTGTAGTTAAAAGCATTTCGTTTGTAGTTACACGGAAAAAAAATTAGAGGTTCCCGAAAAAAACCACATCCCCAAACTAAAAAAAATAATAATTTTGTAATTGAATCTGGTTCAGAATCGTTTGTAGTTGATTGTAGTGAAAAGCATTTCGTTTGTAGTTACACGGAAAAAAAATTAGAGAATGCCGAAAAAATCCTCAGCCCCCATGTGGAAAAAAAATACTTTGGCGGTTGAATCTTGTTCAGAATCGTTTGTAGTTGATTGTAGTGAAAAGCATTTCGTTTGTAGTTACACGGAAAAATAATTAGAGGTTCCCGAAAAAAACCACATCCCCAAACTTAAAATAATAATAATTTTGTAATTGCATCTGGTTCAGAATCGTTTGTAGTTGATTGTAGTGAAAAGCATTTCGTTTGTAGTTACACGGAAAAAAAATGAGAGGGTCTCGAATAAAACCTCAGCCCCTACTTTAAAAAAAATACTTTGGCGATTGAATCTTGTTCAGAATCGTTTGTAGTTGATTGTAGTGAAAAGCATTTCGTTTGTAGTTACACGGAAAAAAATGAGGGTCCCGAAAAATACCACATCCCCAAACTAAAAATAATAATAATTTTGTAATTGAATCTGGTTCAGAATCGTTTGTAGTTGATTGTAGTGAAAAGCATTTCGTTTGTAGTTACACGGAAAAAATATTAGAGAACGCCGAAAAAAACCTCAGCCCCCATGTGGAAAAAAAATACTTTGGCTGTTGAATCTTGTTCAGAATCGTTTGTAGTTGATTGTAGTGAAAAGCATTTCGTTTGTAGTTACACGGAAAAAAGATTTGAGGTTCCCGAAAAAAACCACATCCCCAAACTTAAAATAATAATAATTTTGTAATTGAATCTGGTTCAGAATCGTTTGTAGTTGATTGTAGTGAAAAGCATTTCGTTTGTAGTTACACGGAAAAAAAATGAGAGGGTCCCGAATAAAACCTCAGCCCCAACGTTAAAAAAAATACTTTGGCGATTGAATCTTGTTCAGAATCGTTTGTAGTTGATTGTAGTGAAAAGCATTTCGTTTGTAGTTACACGGAAAAAAAATTAGAGGTTCCCGAAAAAAACCACATCCCCAAACTAAAAAAAATAATAATTTTGTAATTGAATCTGGTTCAGAATCGTTTGTAGTTGATTGTAGTGAAAAGTATTTCGTTTGTAGTTACACGGAAAAAAAATGAGAGGGTCCCGAATAAAACCTCAGCCCCAACGTTAAAAAAAATACTTTGGCGATTGAATCTTGTTCAGAATCGTTTGTAGTTGATTGTAGTGAAAAGCATTTCGTTTGTAGTTAAACGGAAAAAAAATTAGAGGTTCCCGAAAAAAACCACATCCCCAAACTAAAAATAATAATAATTTTGTAATTGAATCTGGTTCAGAATCGTTTGTAGTTGATTTTAGTGAAAAGTATTTCGAGTTACACGGAAAAAAAATGAGAGGGTCCCGAATAAAACCTCAGCCCCAACGTTAAAAAAAATACTTTGGCGATTGAATCTTGTTCAGAATCGTTTGTAGTTGATTGTAGTGAAAAGCATTTCGTTTGTAGTTACACGGAAAAAAAATTAGAGGTTCCCGAAAAAAACCACATCCCCAAACTAAAAAAATAATAATTTTGTAATTGAATCTGGTTCAGAATCGTTTGTAGTTGATTGTAGTGAAAAGCATTTCGTTTGTAGTTACACGGAAAAAAAATTAGAGGTTCCCGAAAAAAACCACATCCCCAAACTAAAAATAATAATAATTTTGTAATTGAATCTGGTTCAGAATCGTTTGTAGTTGATTGTAGTGAAAAGCATTTCGTTTGTAGTTACACGGAAAAAAAATTAGAGGTTCCCGAAAAAAACCACATCCCCAAACTAAAAATAATAATAATTTTGTAATTGAATCTGGTTCAGAATCGTTTGTAGTTGATTGTAGTGAAAAGCATTTCGTTTGTAGTTAAACGGAAAAAAAATAGAGGTTCCCGAAAAAAACCACATCCCCAAACTAAAAATAATAATAATTTTGTAATTGAATCTGGTTCAGAATCGTTTGTAGTTGATTGTAGTGAAAAGCATTTCGTTTGTAGTTACACGGAAAAAAAATTAGAGGGTCCCGAATAAAACCTCAGCCCCTACGTTAAAAAAATACTTTGGCGATTGAATCTTGTTCAGAATCGTTTGTAGTTGATTGTAGTGAAAAGCATTTCGTTTGTAGTTACACGGAAAAAAAATGAGAGAGTGCCGAAAAAAACCTCAGCCCCATGTGGAAAAAAATACTTTGGCGGTTGAATCTTGTTCAGAATCGTTTGGTTGATTGTAGTGAAAAGCATTTCGTTTGTAGTTACACGGAAAAAAAATTAGAGGTTCCCGAAAAAAACCACATCCCCAAACTAAAAAAAATAATAATTTTGTAATTGAATCTGGTTCAGAATCGTTTGTAGTTGATTGTAGTGAAAAGCATTTCGTTTGTAGTTACACGGAAAAAAAATGAGAGGGTCCCGAATAAAACCTCAGCCCCTACGTTAAAAAAATACTTTGGCGATTGAATCTTGTTCAGAATCGTTTGTAGTTGATTGTAGTGAAAAGCATTTCGTTTGTAGTTACACGGAAAAAAAATGAGAGAGTGCCGAAAAAAACCTCAGCCCCATGTGGAAAAAAATAATTTGGCGGTTGAATCTTGTTCAGAAACGTTTGGTTGATTGTAGTGAAAAGCAATTCGTTTGTAGTTACACGGAAAAAAAATTAGAGGTTCCCGAAAAAAACCACATCCCCAAACTAAAAAAATAATAATTTTGTAATTGAATCTGGTTCAGAATCGTTTGTAGTTGATTGTAGTGAAAAGCATTTCGTTTGTAGTTACACGGAAAAAAAATTAGAGGTTCCCGAAAAAAACCACATCCCCAAACTAAAAATAATAATAATTTTGTAATTGAATCTGGTTCAGAATCGTTTGTAGTTGATTGTAGTGAAAAGCATTTCGTTTGTAGTTACACGGAAAAAAAATTAGAGGTTCCCGAAAAAAACCACATCCCCAAACTAAAAATAATAATAATTTTAATTGAATCCGGTTCAGAATCGTTTGTAGTTGATTGTAGTGAAAAGCATTTCGTTTGTAGTTAAACGGAAAAAAAATAGAGGTTCCCGAAAAAAACCACATCCCCAAACTAAAAATAATAATAATTTTGTAATTGAATCTGGTTCAGAATCGTTTGTAGTTGATTGTAGTGAAAAGCATTTCGTTTGTAGTTACACGGAAAAAAAATGAGAGAGTGCCGAAAAAAACCTCAGCCCCAAACTAAAAATAATAATAATTTTGTAATTGAATCTGGTTCAGAATCGTTTGTAGTTGATTGTAGTGAGAAGCATTTCGTTTGTAGTTACACGGAAAAAAAATTAGAGGTTCCCGAAAAAAACCACATCCCCAAACTAAAAATAATAATAATTTTGTAATTGAATCTGGTTCAGAATCGTTTGTAGTTGATTGTAGTGAAAAGCATTTCGTTTGTAGTTAAACGGAAAAAAAATAGAGGTTCCCGAAAAAAACCACATCCCCAAACTAAAAATAATAATAATTTTGTAATTGAATCTGGTTCAGAATCGTTTGTAGTTGATTGTAGTGAAAAGCATTTCGTTTGTAGTTACACGGAAAAAAAATGAGAGAGTGCCGAAAAAAACCTCAGCCCCATGTGGAAAAAAATACTTTGGCGGTTGAATCTTGTTCAGAATCGTTTGTAGTTGATTGTAGTGAAAAGCATTTCGTTTGTAGTTACACGGAAAAAAAATGAGAGGGTCCCGAATAAAACCTCAGCCCCTACGTTAAAAAAATACTTTGGCGATTGAATCTTGTTCAGAATCGTTTGTAGTTGATTGTAGTGAAAAGCATTTCGTTTGTAGTTACACGGAAAAAAAATGAGAGGGTCCCGAATAAAACCTCAGCCCCAACGTAAAAAAAAATACTTTGGCGATTGAATCTTGTTCAGAATCGTTTGTAGTTGATTGTAGTGAAAAGCATTTCGTTTGTAGTTACACGGAAAAAAAATTAGAGGTTCCCGAAAAAAACCACATCCCCAAACTAAAAAAATAATAATTTTGTAATTGAATCTGGTTCAGAATCGTTTGTAGTTGATTGTAGTGAAAAGCATTTCGTTTGTAGTTACACGGAAAAAAAATTAGAGGTTCCCGAAAAAAACCACATCCCCGAACTAAAAAAAATAATAATTTTGTAATTGAATCTGGTTCAGAATCGTTTGTAGTTGATTGTAGTGAAAAGCATTTCGTTTGTAGTTACACGGAAAAAAAATTAGAGGTTCCCGAAAAAAACCACATCCCCAAACTAAAAATAATAATAATTTTGTAATTGAATCTGGTTCAGAATCGTTTGTAGTTGATTGTAGTGAAAAGCATTTCGTTTGTAGTTAAACGGAAAAAAAATAGAGGTTCCCGAAAAAAACCACATCCCCAAACTAAAAATAATAATAATTTTGTAATTGAATCTGGTTCAGAATCGTTTGTAGTTGATTTTAGTGAAAAGCATTTCGTTTGTAGTTACACGGAAAAAAAATGAGAGAGTGCCGAAAAAAACCTCAGCCCCATGTGGAAAAAAATACTTTGGCGGTTGAATCTTGTTCAGAATCGTTTGTAGTTGATTGTAGTGAAAAGCATTTCGTTTGTAGTTACACGGAAAAAAAATTAGAGGTTCCCGAAAAAAACGACATCCCCAAACTAAAAATAATAATAATTTTGTAATTGAATCTGGTTCAGAATCGTTTGTAGTTGATTGTAGTGAAAAGTATTTCGTTTGTAGTTACACGGAAAAAAAATGAGAGGGTCCCGAATAAAACCTCAGCCCCAACGTTAAAAAAAATACTTTGGCGATTGAATCTTGTTCAGAATCGTTTGTAGTTGATTGTAGTGAAAAGCATTTCGTTTGTAGTTACACGGAAAAAAAATTAGAGGTTCCCGAAAAAAACGACATCCCCAAACTAAAAAAAATAATAATTTTGTAATTGAATCTGGTTCAGAATCGTTTGTAGTTGATTGTAGTGAAAAGTATTTCGTTTGTAGTTACACGGAAAATAAATGAGAGGGTCCCGAATAAAACCTCAGCCCCAACGTTAAAAAAAATACTTTGGCGATTGAATCTTGTTCAGAATCGTTTGTAGTTGATTGTAGTGAAAAGCATTTCGTTTGTAGTTACACGGAAAAAAAATTTGAGGTTCCCGAAAAAAACCACATCCCCAAACTAAAAAAAATAATAATTTTGTAATTGAATCTGGTTCAGAATCGTTTGTAGTTGATTGTAGTGAAAAGCATTTCGTTTGTAGTTACACGGAAAAAAAATTAGAGGTTCCCGAAAAAAACCACATCCCCAAACTAAAAATAATAATAATTTTGTAATTGAATCTGGTTCAGAATCGTTTGTAGTTGATTGTAGTGAAAAGCATTTCGTTTGTAGTTACACGGAAAAAAAATTAGAGAACGCCGAAAAAAACCTCAGCCCCCATGTGGAAAAAAAATACTTTGGCTGTTGAATCTTGTTCAGAATCGTTTGTAGTTGATTGTAGTGAAAAGCATTTCGTTTGTAGTTACACGGAAAAAAAATTTGAGGTTCCCGAAAAAAACCACATGCCCAAACTTAAAATAATAATAATTTTGTAATTGAATCTGGTTCAGAATCGTTTGTAGTTGATTGTAGTGAAAAGCATTTCGTTTGTAGTTACACGGAAAAAAAATTAGAGGGTCCCGAATAAAACCTCAGCCCCTACGTTAAAAAAATACTTTGGCGATTGAATCTTGTTCAGAATCGTTTGTAGTTGATTGTAGTGAAAAGCATTTCGTTTGTAGTTACACGGAAAAAAAATGAGAGAGTGCCGAAAAAAACCTCAGCCCCATGTGGAAAAAAATACTTTGGCGGTTGAATCTTGTTCAGAATCGTTTGGTTGATTGTAGTGAAAAGCATTTCGTTTGTAGTTACACGGAAAAAAAATTAGAGGTTCCCGAAAAAAACCACATCCCCAAACTAAAAAAAATAATAATTTTGTAATTGAATCTGGTTCAGAATCGTTTGTAGTTGATTGTAGTGAAAAGCATTTCGTTTGTAGTTACACGGAAAAAAAATGAGAGGGTCCCGAATAAAACCTCAGCCCCTACGTTAAAAAAATACTTTGGCGATTGAATCTTGTTCAGAATCGTTTGTAGTTGATTGTAGTGAAAAGCATTTCGTTTGTAGTTACACGGAAAAAAAATGAGAGAGTGCCGAAAAAAACCTCAGCCCCATGTGGAAAAAAATAATTTGGCGGTTGAATCTTGTTCAGAAACGTTTGGTTGATTGTAGTGAAAAGCAATTCGTTTGTAGTTACACGGAAAAAAAATTAGAGGTTCCCGAAAAAAACCACATCCCCAAACTAAAAAAAATAATAATTTTGTAATTGAATCTGGTTCAGAATCGTTTGTAGTTGATTGTAGTGAAAAGCATTTCGTTTGTTGTTACACTGAAAAAAATTAGAGATTCTCGAAAAAAACCACATCCCCAAACTAAAAAAAATAATAATTTTGTAATTGAATCTGGTTCAGAATCGTTTGTAGTTGATTGTAGTGAAAAGTATTTCGTTTGTAGAGTTACACGGAAAAAAATGAGAGGGTCCCGAATAAAACCTCAGCCCCAACGTTAAAAAAAATACTTTGGCGATTGAATCTTGTTCAGAATCGTTTGTAGTTGATTGTAGTGAAAAGCATTTCGTTTGTAGTTAAACGGAAAAAAAATTAGAGGTTCCCGAAAAAAACCACATCCCCAAACTAAAAAAAATAATAATTTTTTAATTGAATCTGGTTCAGAATCGTTTGTAGTTGATTGTAGTGAAGTATTTCGTTTGTAGTTACACGGAAAAAAAATGAGAGGGTCCCGAATAAAACCTCAGCCCCAACATTAAAAAAAATACTTTGGCGATTGAATCTTGTTCAGAATCGTTTGTAGTTGATTGTAGTGAAAAGCATTTCGTTTGTAGTTACACGGAAAAAAAAATAGAGGTTCCCGAAAAAAACCACATCCCCAAACTAAAAAAAATAATAATTTTGTAATTGAATCTGGTTCAGAATCGTTTGTAGTTGATTGTAGTGAAAAGCATTTCGTTTGTAGTTACACGGAAAAAAAATTAGAGAATGCCGAAAAAATCCTCAGCCCCCATGTGGAAAAAAAATACTTTGGCGGTTGAATCTTGTTCAGAATCGTTTGTAGTTGATTGTAGTGAAAAGCATTTCGTTTGTAGTTAAACGGAAAAAAAATTAGAGGTTCCCGAAAAAAACCACATCCCCAAACTAAAAAAAATAATAATTTTGTAATTGAATCTGGTTCAGAATCGTTTGTAGTTGATTGTAGTGAAAAGTATTTCGTTTGTAGTTACACGGAAAAAAAATGAGAGGGTCCCGAATAAAACCTCAGCCCCAACGTTAAAAAAAATACTTTGGCGATTGAATCTTGTTCAGAATCGTTTGTAGTTAAAAGCATTTCGTTTGTAGTTACACGGAAAAAAAATTAGAGGTTACCGAAAAAAACCACATCCCCAAACTAAAAAAAATAATAATTTTGTAATTGAATCTGGTTCAGAATCGTTTGTAGTTGATTGTAGTGAAAAGCATTTCGTTTGTAGTTACACGGAAAAAAAATGAGAGGGTCCCGAATAAAACCTCAGCCCCTACGTTAAAAAAATACTTTGGCGATTGAATCTTGTTCAGAATCGTTTGTAGTTGATTGTAGTGAAAAGCATTTCGTTTGTAGTTACACGGAAAAAAAATGAGAGAGTGCCGAAAAAAACCTCAGCCCCATGTGGAAAAAAATAATTTGGCGGTTGAATCTTGTTCAGAAACGTTTGGTTGATTGTAGTGAAAAGCAATTCGTTTGTAGTTACACGGAAAAAAAATTAGAGGTTCCCGAAAAAAACCACATCCCCAAACTAAAAAAATAATAATTTTGTAATTGAATCTGGTTCAGAATCGTTTGTAGTTGATTGTAGTGAAAAGCATTTCGTTTGTAGTTACACGGAAAAAAAATTAGAGGTTCCCGAAAAAAACCACATCCCCAAACTAAAAATAATAATAATTTTGTAATTGAATCTGGTTCAGAATCGTTTGTAGTTGATTGTAGTGAAAAGCATTTCGTTTGTAGTTACACGGAAAAAAAATTAGAGGTTCCCGAAAAAAACCACATCCCCAAACTAAAAATAATAATAATTTTGTAATTGAATCTGGTTCAGAATCGTTTGTAGTTGATTGTAGTGAAAAGCATTTCGTTTGTAGTTAAACGGAAAAAAAATAGAGGTTCCCGAAAAAAACCACATCCCCAAACTAAAAATAATAATAATTTTGTAATTGAATCTGGTTCAGAATCGTTTGTAGTTGATTGTAGTGAAAAGCATTTCGTTTGTAGTTACACGGAAAAAAAATGAGAGAGTGCCGAAAAAAACCTCAGCCCCAAACTAAAAATAATAATAATTTTGTAATTGAATCTGGTTCAGAATCGTTTGTAGTTGATTGTAGTGAAAAGCATTTCGTTTGTAGTTACACGGAAAAAAAATTAGAGGTTCCCGAAAAAAACCACATCCCCAAACTAAAAATAATAATAATTTTGTAATTGAATCTGGTTCAGAATCGTTTGTAGTTGATTGTAGTGAAAAGCATTTCGTTTGTAGTTAAACGGAAAAAAAATAGAGGTTCCCGAAAAAAACCACATCCCCAAACTAAAAATAATAATAATTTTGTAATTGAATCTGGTTCAGAATCGTTTGTAGTTGATTGTAGTGAAAAGCATTTCGTTTGTAGTTACACGGAAAAAAAATGAGAGAGTGCCGAAAAAAACCTCAGCCCCATGTGGAAAAAAATACTTTGGCGGTTGAATCTTGTTCAGAATCGTTTGTAGTTGATTGTAGTGAAAAGCATTTCGTTTGTAGTTACACGGAAAAAAAATGAGAGGGTCCCGAATAAAACCTCAGCCCCTACGTTAAAAAAATACTTTGGCGATTGAATCTTGTTCAGAATCGTTTGTAGTTGATTGTAGTGAAAAGCATTTCGTTTGTAGTTACACGGAAAAAAAATGAGAGGGTCCCGAATAAAACCTCAGCCCCAACGTTAAAAAAAATACTTTGGCGATTGAATCTTGTTCAGAATCGTTTGTAGTTGATTGTAGTGAAAAGCATTTCGTTTGTAGTTACACGGAAAAAAAATTAGAGGTTCCCGAAAAAAACCACATCCCCAAACTAAAAAAATAATAATTTTGTAATTGAATCTGGTTCAGAATCGTTTGTAGTTGATTGTAGTGAAAAGCATTTCGTTTGTAGTTACACGGAAAAAAAATTAGAGGTTCCCGAAAAAAACCACATCCCCAAACTAAAAATAATAATAATTTTGTAATTGAATCTGGTTCAGAATCGTTTGTAGTTGATTGTAGTGAAAAGCATTTCGTTTGTAGTTACACGGAAAAAAAATTAGAGGTTCCCGAAAAAAACCACATCCCCAAACTAAAAATAATAATAATTTTGTAATTGAATCTGGTTCAGAATCGTTTGTAGTTGATTGTAGTGAAAAGCATTTCGTTTGTAGTTAAACGGAAAAAAAATAGAGGTTCCCGAAAAAAACCACATCCCCAAACTAAAAATAATAATAATTTTGTAATTGAATCTGGTTCAGAATCGTTTGTAGTTGATTGTAGTGAAAAGCATTTCGTTTGTAGTTACACGGAAAAAAAATGAGAGAGTGCCGAAAAAAACCTCAGCCCCATGTGGAAAAAAATACTTTGGCGGTTGAATCTTGTTCAGAATCGTTTGTAGTTGATTGTAGTGAAAAGCATTTCGTTTGTAGTTACACGGAAAAAAAATTAGAGGTTCCCGAAAAAAACGACATCCCCAAACTAAAAAAAATAATAATTTTGTAATTGAATCTGGTTCAGAATCGTTTGTAGTTGATTGTAGTGAAAAGTATTTCGTTTGTAGTTACACGGAAAAAAAATGAGAGGGTCCCGAATAAAACCTCAGCCCCAACGTTAAAAAAAATACTTTGGCGATTGAATCTTGTTCAGAATCGTTTGTAGTTGATTGTAGTGAAAAGCATTTCGTTTGTAGTTACACGGAAAAAAAATTTGAGGTTCCCGAAAAAAACCACATCCCCAAACTAAAAAAAATAATAATTTTGTAATTGAATCTGGTTCAGAATCGTTTGTAGTTGATTGTAGTGAAAAGCATTTCGTTTGTAGTTACACGGAAAAAAAATTAGAGGTTCCCGAAAAAAACCACATCCCCAAACTAAAAATAATAATAATTTTGTAATTGAATCTGGTTCAGAATCGTTTGTAGTTGATTGTAGTGAAAAGCATTTCGTTTGTAGTTACACGGAAAAAAAATTAGAGAACGCCGAAAAAAACCTCAGCCCCCATGTGGAAAAAAAATACTTTGGCTGTTGAATCTTGTTCAGAATCGTTTGTAGTTGATTGTAGTGAAAAGCATTTCGTTTGTAGTTACACGGAAAAAAAATTTGAGGTTCCCGAAAAAAACCACATGCCCAAACTTAAAATAATAATAATTTTGTAATTGAATCTGGTTCAGAATCGTTTGTAGTTGATTGTAGTGAAAAGCATTTCGTTTGTAGTTACACGGAAAAAAAATTAGAGGGTCCCGAATAAAACCTCAGCCCCTACGTTAAAAAAATACTTTGGCGATTGAATCTTGTTCAGAATCGTTTGTAGTTGATTGTAGTGAAAAGCATTTCGTTTGTAGTTACACGGAAAAAAAATGAGAGAGTGCCGAAAAAAACCTCAGCCCCATGTGGAAAAAAATACTTTGGCGGTTGAATCTTGTTCAGAATCGTTTGGTTGATTGTAGTGAAAAGCATTTCGTTTGTAGTTACACGGAAAAAAAATTAGAGGTTCCCGAAAAAAACCACATCCCCAAACTAAAAAAAATAATAATTTTGTAATTGAATCTGGTTCAGAATCGTTTGTAGTTGATTGTAGTGAAAAGCATTTCGTTTGTAGTTACACGGAAAAAAAATGAGAGGGTCCCGAATAAAACCTCAGCCCCTACGTTAAAAAAATACTTTGGCGATTGAATCTTGTTCAGAATCGTTTGTAGTTGATTGTAGTGAAAAGCATTTCGTTTGTAGTTACACGGAAAAAAAATGAGAGAGTGCCGAAAAAAACCTCAGCCCCATGTGGAAAAAAATAATTTGGCGGTTGAATCTTGTTCAGAAACGTTTGGTTGATTGTAGTGAAAAGCAATTCGTTTGTAGTTACACGGAAAAAAAATTAGAGGTTCCCGAAAAAAACCACATCCCCAAACTAAAAAAAATAATAATTTTGTAATTGAATCTGGTTCAGAATCGTTTGTAGTTGATTGTAGTGAAAAGCATTTCGTTTGTTGTTACACTGAAAAAAATTAGAGATTCTCGAAAAAAACCACATCCCCAAACTAAAAAAAATAATAATTTTGTAATTGAATCTGGTTCAGAATCGTTTGTAGTTGATTGTAGTGAAAAGTATTTCGTTTGTAGAGTTACACGGAAAAAAAATGAGAGGGTCCCGAATAAAACCTCAGCCCCAACGTTAAAAAAAATACTTTGGCGATTGAATCTTGTTCAGAATCGTTTGTAGTTGATTGTAGTGAAAAGCATTTCGTTTGTAGTTAAACGGAAAAAAAATTAGAGGTTCCCGAAAAAAACCACATCCCCAAACTAAAAAAAATAATAATTTTTTAATTGAATCTGGTTCAGAATCGTTTGTAGTTGATTGTAGTGAAGTATTTCGTTTGTAGTTACACGGAAAAAAAATGAGAGGGTCCCGAATAAAACCTCAGCCCCAACATTAAAAAAAATACTTTGGCGATTGAATCTTGTTCAGAATCGTTTGTAGTTGATTGTAGTGAAAAGCATTTCGTTTGTAGTTACACGGAAAAAAAATTAGAGGTTCCCGAAAAAAACCACATCCCCAAACTAAAAAAAATAATAATTTTGTAATTGAATCTGGTTCAGAATCGTTTGTAGTTGATTGTAGTGAAAAGCATTTCGTTTGTAGTTACACGGAAAAAAAATTAGAGAATGCCGAAAAAATCCTCAGCCCCCATGTGGAAAAAAAATACTTTGGCGGTTGAATCTTGTTCAGAATCGTTTGTAGTTGATTGTAGTGAAAAGCATTTCGTTTGTAGTTAAACGGAAAAAAAATTAGAGGTTCCCGAAAAAAACCACATCCCCAAACTAAAAAAAATAATAATTTTGTAATTGAATCTGGTTCAGAATCGTTTGTAGTTGATTGTAGTGAAAAGTATTTCGTTTGTAGTTACACGGAAAAAAAATGAGAGGGTCCCGAATAAAACCTCAGCCCCAACGTTAAAAAAAATACTTTGGCGATTGAATCTTGTTCAGAATCGTTTGTAGTTGATTGTAGTGAAAAGCATTTCGTTTGTAGTTACACGGAAAAAAAATGAGAGAGTGCCGAAAAAAACCTCAGCCCCATGTGGAAAAAAATACTTTGGCGGTTGAATCTTGTTCAGAATCGTTTGGTTGATTGTAGTGAAAAGCATTTCGTTTGTAGTTACACGGAAAAAAAATTAGAGGTTCCCGAAAAAAACCACATCCCCAAACTAAAAAAAATAATAATTTTGTAATTGAATCTGGTTCAGAATCGTTTGTAGTTGATTGTAGTGAAAAGCATTTCGTTTGTAGTTACACGGAAAAAAAATGAGAGGGTCCCGAATAAAACCTCAGCCCCTACGTTAAAAAAATACTTTGGCGATTGAATCTTGTTCAGAATCGTTTGTAGTTGATTGTAGTGAAAAGCATTTCGTTTGTAGTTACACGGAAAAAAAATTAGAGGTTCCCGAAAAAAACCACATCCCCAAACTAAAAATAATAATAATTTTGTAATTGAATCTGGTTCAGAATCGTTTGTAGTTGATTGTAGTGAAAAGCATTTCGTTTGTAGTTACACGGAAAAAAAATGAGAGGGTCCCGAATAAAACCTCAGCCCCTACGTTAAAAAAATACTTTGGCGATTGAATCTTGTTCAGAATCGTTTGTAGTTGATTGTAGTGAAAAGCATTTCGTTTGTAGTTACACGGAAAAAAAATGAGAGAGTGCCGAAAAAAACCTCAGCCCCATGTGGAAAAAAATAATTTGGCGGTTGAATCTTGTTCAGAAACGTTTGGTTGATTGTAGTGAAAAGCAATTCGTTTGTAGTTACACGGAAAAAAAATTAGAGGTTCCCGAAAAAAACCACATCCCCAAACTAAAAAAATAATAATTTTGTAATTGAATCTGGTTCAGAATCGTTTGTAGTTGATTGTAGTGAAAAGCATTTCGTTTGTAGTTACACGGAAAAAAAATTAGAGGTTCCCGAAAAAAACCACATCCCCAAACTAAAAATAATAATAATTTTGTAATTGAATCTGGTTCAGAATCGTTTGTAGTTGATTGTAGTGAAAAGCATTTCGTTTGTAGTTACACGGAAAAAAAATTAGAGGTTCCCGAAAAAAACCACATCCCCAAACTAAAAATAATAATAATTTTGTAATTGAATCTGGTTCAGAATCGTTTGTAGTTGATTGTAGTGAAAAGCATTTCGTTTGTAGTTAAACGGAAAAAAAATAGAGGTTCCCGAAAAAAACCACATCCCCAAACTAAAAATAATAATAATTTTGTAATTGAATCTGGTTCAGAATCGTTTGTAGTTGATTGTAGTGAAAAGCATTTCGTTTGTAGTTACACGGAAAAAAAATGAGAGAGTGCCGAAAAAAACCTCAGCCCCAAACTAAAAATAATAATAATTTTGTAATTGAATCTGGTTCAGAATCGTTTGTAGTTGATTGTAGTGAAAAGCATTTCGTTTGTAGTTACACGGAAAAAAAATTAGAGGTTCCCGAAAAAAACCACATCCCCAAACTAAAAAAAATAATAATTTTGTAATTGAATCTGGTTCAGAATCGTTTGTAGTTGATTGTAGTGAAAAGCATTTCGTTTGTAGTTAAACGGAAAAAAAATAGAGGTTCCCGAAAAAAACCACATCCCCAAACTAAAAATAATAATAATTTTGTAATTGAATCTGGTTCAGAATCGTTTGTAGTTGATTGTAGTGAAAAGCATTTCGTTTGTAGTTACACGGAAAAAAAATGAGAGAGTGCCGAAAAAAACCTCAGCCCCATGTGGAAAAAAATACTTTGGCGGTTGAATCTTGTTCAGAATCGTTTGTAGTTGATTGTAGTGAAAAGCATTTCGTTTGTAGTTACACGGAAAAAAAATGAGAGGGTCCCGAATAAAACCTCAGCCCCTACGTTAAAAAAATACTTTGGCGATTGAATCTTGTTCAGAATCGTTTGTAGTTGATTGTAGTGAAAAGCATTTCGTTTGTAGTTACACGGAAAAAAAATGAGAGGGTCCCGAATAAAACCTCAGCCCCAACGTTAAAAAAAATACTTTGGCGATTGAATCTTGTTCAGAATCGTTTGTAGTTGATTGTAGTGAAAAGCATTTCGTTTGTAGTTACACGGAAAAAAAATTAGAGGTTCCCGAAAAAAACCACATCCCCAAACTAAAAAAATAATAATTTTGTAATTGAATCTGGTTCAGAATCGTTTGTAGTTGATTGTAGTGAAAAGCATTTCGTTTGTAGTTACACGGAAAAAAAATTAGAGGTTCCCGAAAAAAACCACATCCCCAAACTAAAAATAATAATAATTTTGTAATTGAATCTGGTTCAGAATCGTTTGTAGTTGATTGTAGTGAAAAGCATTTCGTTTGTAGTTACACGGAAAAAAAATTAGAGGTTCCCGAAAAAAACCACATCCCCAAACTAAAAATAATAATAATTTTGTAATTGAATCTGGTTCAGAATCGTTTGTAGTTGATTGTAGTGAAAAGCATTTCGTTTGTAGTTAAACGGAAAAAAAATAGAGGTTCCCGAAAAAAACCACATCCCCAAACTAAAAATAATAATAATTTTGTAATTGAATCTGGTTCAGAATCGTTTGTAGTTGATTGTAGTGAAAAGCATTTCGTTTGTAGTTACACGGAAAAAAAATGAGAGAGTGCCGAAAAAAACCTCAGCCCCATGTGGAAAAAAATACTTTGGCGGTTGAATCTTGTTCAGAATCGTTTGTAGTTGATTGTAGTGAAAAGCATTTCGTTTGTAGTTACACGGAAAAAAAATTAGAGGTTCCCGAAAAAAACGACATCCCCAAACTAAAAAAAATAATAATTTTGTAATTGAATCTGGTTCAGAATCGTTTGTAGTTGATTGTAGTGAAAAGTATTTCGTTTGTAGTTACACGGAAAAAAAATGAGAGGGTCCCGAATAAAACCTCAGCCCCAACGTTAAAAAAAATACTTTGGCGATTGAATCTTGTTCAGAATCGTTTGTAGTTGATTGTAGTGAAAAGCATTTCGTTTGTAGTTACACGGAAAAAAAATTTGAGGTTCCCGAAAAAAACCACATCCCCAAACTAAAAAAAATAATAATTTTGTAATTGAATCTGGTTCAGAATCGTTTGTAGTTGATTGTAGTGAAAAGCATTTCGTTTGTAGTTACACGGAAAAAAAATGAGGGTCCCGAAAAATACCACATCCCCAAACTAAAAATAATAATAATTTTGTAATTGAATCTGGTTCAGAATCGTTTGTAGTTGATTGTAGTGAAAAGCATTTCGTTTGTAGTTACACGGAAAAAAAATTAGAGAACGCCGAAAAAAACCTCAGCCCCCATGTGGAAAAAAAATACTTTGGCTGTTGAATCTTGTTCAGAATCGTTTGTAGTTGATTGTAGTGAAAAGCATTTCGTTTGTAGTTACACGGAAAAAAAATTTGAGGTTCCCGAAAAAAACCACATGCCCAAACTTAAAATAATAATAATTTTGTAATTGAATCTGGTTCAGAATCGTTTGTAGTTGATTGTAGTGAAAAGCATTTCGTTTGTAGTTACACGGAAAAAAAATTAGAGGGTCCCGAATAAAACCTCAGCCCCTACGTTAAAAAAATACTTTGGCGATTGAATCTTGTTCAGAATCGTTTGTAGTTGATTGTAGTGAAAAGCATTTCGTTTGTAGTTACACGGAAAAAAAATGAGAGAGTGCCGAAAAAAACCTCAGCCCCATGTGGAAAAAAATACTTTGGCGGTTGAATCTTGTTCAGAATCGTTTGGTTGATTGTAGTGAAAAGCATTTCGTTTGTAGTTACACGGAAAAAAAATTAGAGGTTCCCGAAAAAAACCACATCCCCAAACTAAAAAAAATAATAATTTTGTAATTGAATCTGGTTCAGAATCGTTTGTAGTTGATTGTAGTGAAAAGCATTTCGTTTGTAGTTACACGGAAAAAAAATGAGAGGGTCCCGAATAAAACCTCAGCCCCTACGTTAAAAAAATACTTTGGCGATTGAATCTTGTTCAGAATCGTTTGTAGTTGATTGTAGTGAAAAGCATTTCGTTTGTAGTTACACGGAAAAAAAATGAGAGAGTGCCGAAAAAAACCTCAGCCCCATGTGGAAAAAAATAATTTGGCGGTTGAATCTTGTTCAGAAACGTTTGGTTGATTGTAGTGAAAAGCAATTCGTTTGTAGTTACACGGAAAAAAAATTAGAGGTTCCCGAAAAAAACCACATCCCCAAACTAAAAAAAATAATAATTTTGTAATTGAATCTGGTTCAGAATCGTTTGTAGTTGATTGTAGTGAAAAGCATTTCGTTTGTTGTTACACTGAAAAAAATTAGAGATTCTCGAAAAAAACCACATCCCCAAACTAAAAAAAATAATAATTTTGTAATTGAATCTGGTTCAGAATCGTTTGTAGTTGATTGTAGTGAAAAGTATTTCGTTTGTAGAGTTACACGGAAAAAAAATGAGAGGGTCCCGAATAAAACCTCAGCCCCAACGTTAAAAAAAATACTTTGGCGATTGAATCTTGTTCAGAATCGTTTGTAGTTGATTGTAGTGAAAAGCATTTCGTTTGTAGTTAAACGGAAAAAAAATTAGAGGTTCCCGAAAAAAACCACATCCCCAAACTAAAAAAAATAATAATTTTTTAATTGAATCTGGTTCAGAATCGTTTGTAGTTGATTGTAGTGAAGTATTTCGTTTGTAGTTACACGGAAAAAAAATGAGAGGGTCCCGAATAAAACCTCAGCCCCAACATTAAAAAAAATACTTTGGCGATTGAATCTTGTTCAGAATCGTTTGTAGTTGATTGTAGTGAAAAGCATTTCGTTTGTAGTTAAACGGAAAAAAAATTAGAGGTTCCCGAAAAAAACCACATCCCCAAACTAAAAAAAATAATAATTTTGTAATTGAATCTGGTTCAGAATCGTTTGTAGTTGATTGTAGTGAAAAGTATTTCGTTTGTAGTTACACGGAAAAAAAATGAGAGGGTCCCGAATAAAACCTCAGCCCCAACGTTAAAAAAAATACTTTGGCGATTGAATCTTGTTCAGAATCGTTTGTAGTTGATTGTAGTGAAAAGCATTTCGTTTGTAGTTAAACGGAAAAAAAATTAGAGGTTCCCGAAAAAAACCACATCCCCAAACTAAAAAAAATAATAATTTTGTAATTGAATCTGGTTCAGAATCGTTTGTAGTTGATTGTAGTGAAAAGCATTTCGTTTGTAGTTACACGGAAAAAAAATTAGAGAATGCCGAAAAAATCCTCAGCCCCCATGTGGAAAAAAAATACTTTGGCGGTTGAATCTTGTTCAGAATCGTTTGTAGTTGATTGTAGTGAAAAGCATTTCGTTTGTAGTTAAACGGAAAAAAAATTAGAGGTTCCCGAAAAAAACCACATCCCCAAACTAAAAAAAATAATAATTTTGTAATTGAATCTGGTTCAGAATCGTTTGTAGTTGATTGTAGTGAAAAGTATTTCGTTTGTAGTTACACGGAAAAAAAATGAGAGGGTCCCGAATAAAACCTCAGCCCCAACGTTAAAAAAAATACTTTGGCGATTGAATCTTGTTCAGAATCGTTTGTAGTTAAAAGCATTTCGTTTGTAGTTACACGGAAAAAAAATTAGAGGTTACCGAAAAAAACCACATCCCCAAACTAAAAAAAATAATAATTTTGTAATTGAATCTGGTTCAGAATCGTTTGTAGTTGATTGTAGTGAAAAGCATTTCGTTTGTAGTTACACGGAAAAAAAATTAGAGAATGCCGAAAAAATCCTCAGCCCCCATGTGGAAAAAAAATACTTTGGCAGTTGAATCTTGTTCAGAATCGTTTGTAGTTGATTGTAGTGAAAAGCATTTCGTTTGTAGTTACACGGAAAAAAAATTTGAGGTTCCCGAAAAAAACCTCAGCCCCTACGTTAAAAAAATACTTTGGCGATTGAATCTTGTTCAGAATCGTTTGTAGTTGATTGTAGTGAAAAGCATTTCGTTTGTAGTTACACGGAAAAAAAATGAGAGAGTGCCGAAAAAAACCTCAGCCCCATGTGGAAAAAAATACTTTGGCGGTTGAATCTTGTTCAGAATCGTTTGTAGTTGATTGTAGTGAAAAGCATTTCGTTTGTTGTTACACGGAAAAAAAATTAGAAGTTCTCGAAAAAAACCACATCCCCAAACTAAAAAAATATGAATTTTGTAATTGAATCTGGTTCAGAATCGTTTGTAGTTGATTGTAGTGAAAAGTATTTCGTTTGTAGTTACACGGAAAAAAAATGAGAGGGTCCCGAATAAAACCTCAGCCCCAACGTTAAAAAAAATACTTTGGCGATTGAATCTTGTTCAGAATCGTTTGTAGTTGATTGTAGTGAAAAGCATTTCGTTTGTAGTTACACGGAAAAAAAATTAGAGGTTCCCGAAAAAAACCACATCCCCAAACTAAAAAAAATAATAATTTTGTAATTGAATCTGGTTCAGAATCGTTTGTAGTTGATTGTAGTGAAAAGCATTTCGTTTGTAGTTACACGGAAAAAAAATTAGAGGTTCCCGAAAAAAACCACATCCCCAAACTAAAAAAAAAAAAAAATTTGTAATTGAATCTGGTTCAGAATCGTTTGTAGTTGATTGTAGTGAAAAGCATTTCGTTTGTAGTTACACGGAAAAAAAATGAGAGGGTCCCGAATAAAACCTCAGCCCCAACGTTAAAAAAAATACTTTGGCGATTGAATCTTGTTCAGAATCGTTTGTAGTTGATTGTAGTGAAAAGCATTTCGTTTGTAGTTACACGGAAAAAAAATTAGAGGTTCCCGAAAAAAACCACATCCCCAAACTAAAAAAAATAATAATTTTGTAATTGAATCTGGTTCAGAATCGTTTGTAGTTGCTTGTAGTGAAAAGCATTTCGTTTGTAGTTACACGGAAAAAAAATTAGAGGTTCCCGAAAAAAACCACATCCCCAAACTAAAAATAATAATAATTTTGTAATTGAATCCGGTTCAGAATCGTTTGTAGTTGATTGTAGTGAAAAGCATTTCGTTTGTTGTTACACGGAAAAAAAATTACAGAATGCCGAAAAAATCCTCAGCCCCCATGTGGAAAAAAAATACTTTGGCGGTTGAATCTTGTTCAGAATCGTTTGTAGTTGATTGTAGTGAAAAGCATTTCGTTTGTAGTTACACGGAAAAAAAATTAGAGGTTCCCGAAAAAAACCACATCCCCAAACTAAAAATAATAATAATTTTGTAATTGAATCCGGTTCAGAATCGTTTGCAGTTGATTGTAGTGAAAAGCATTTCGTTTGTAGTTACACGGAAAAAAAATGAGAGGGTCCCGAATAAAACCTCAGCCCCAACGTTAAAAAAAATACTTTGGCGATTGAATCTTGTTCAGAATCGTTTGTAGTTGATTGTAGTGAAATGCATTTCGTTTGTAGTTACACGGAAAAAAATTAGAGGTTCCCGAAAAAAACCACATCCCCAAACTAAAAAAAATAATAATTTTGTAATTGAATCCGGTTCAGAATCGTTTGTAGTTGATTGTAGTGAAAAGCATTTCGTTTGTTGTTACACAGAAAAAAAATTAGAGGTTCTCGAAAATAACCACATCCCCAAACTAAAAAAATATGAATTTTGTAATTGAATCTAATTCAGAATCGTTTGTAGTTGATTGTTGTGAAAAGCATTTCGTTTGTAGTTACACGGAAAAAAAATTAGAGGTTCCCGAAAAAAACCACATCCCCAAACTAAAAAAAATAATAATTTTGTAATTGAATCTGGTTCAGAATCGTTTGTAGTTGATTGTAGTGAAAAGCATTTCGTTTGTAGTTATACGGAAAAAAAATGAGAGGGTCCCGAATAAAACCTCAGCCCCTACTTTAAAAAAAATACTTTGGCGATTGAATCTTGTTCAGAATCGTTTGTAGTTGATTGTAGTGAAAAGCATTTCGTTTGTAGTTACACGGAAAAAAAATGAGAGGGTCCCGAATAAAACCTCAGCCCCTACGTTAAAAAAATACTTTGGCGATTGAATCTTGTTCAGAATCGTTTGTAGTTGATTGTAGTGAAAAGCATTTCGTTTGTAGTTAAACGGAAAAAAAATTAGAGGTTCCCGAAAAATACCACATCCCCAAACTAAAAATAATAATAATTTTGTAATTGAATCTAGTTCAGAATCGTTTGTAGTTGATTGTAGTGAAAAGCATTTCGTTTGTAGTTACACGGAAAAAAAATTAGAGAATGCCGAAAAAAACCTCAGCCCCATGTGGAAAAAAAATACTTTGGCTGTTGAATCTTGTTCAGAATCGTTTGTAGTTGATTGTAGTGAAAAGCATTTCGTTTGTAGTTACACGGAAAAAAAATTAGTGGTTCCCGAAAAAAACCACATCCCCAAACTAAAAATAATAATAATTTTGTAATTGAATCTGCTTCAGAATCGTTTGTAGTTGATTGTAGTGAAAAGCATTTCGTTTGTAGTTATACGGAAAAAAATGAGAGGGTCCCGAATAAAACCTCAGCCCCTACTTTAAAAAAAATACTTTGGCGATTGAATCTTGTTCAGAATCGTTTGTAGTTGATTGTAGTGAAAAGCATTTCGTTTGTAGTTACACGGAAAAAAAATGAGGGTCCCGAAAAATACCACATCCCCAAACTAAAAATAATAATAATTTTGTAATTGAATCTGGTTCAGAATCGTTTGTAGTTGATTGTAGTGAAAAGCATTTCGTTTGTAGTTACACGGAAAAAATATTAGAGAAGGCCGAAAAAAACCTCAGCCCCCATGTGGAAAAAAAATACTTTGGCTGTTGAATCTTGTTCAGAATCGTTTGTAGTTGATTGTAGTGAAAAGCATTTCGTTTGTAGTTACACGGAAAAAAGATTTGAGGTTCCCGAAAAAAACCACATCCCCAAACTTAAAATAATAATAATTTTGTAATTGAATCTGGTTCAGAATCGTTTGTAGTTGATTGTAGTGAAAAGCATTTCGTTTGTAGTTACACGGAAAAAAAATGAGAGGGTCCCGAATAAAACCTCAGCCCCTACGTTAAAAAAATACTTTGGCGATTGAATCTTGTTCAGAATCGTTTGTAGTTGATTGTAGTGAAAAGCATTTCGTTTGTTGTTACACGGAAAAAAAATTAGAAGTTCTCGAAAATAACCACATCCCCAAACTAAAAAAATATGAATTTTGTAATTGAATCTAATTCAGAATCGTTTGTAGTTGATTGTTGTGAAAAGCATTTCGTTTGTAGTTACACGGAAAAAAAATTAGAGGTTCCCGAAAAAAACCACATCCCCAAACTAAAAAAAATAATAATTTTGTAATTGAATCTGGTTCAGAATCGTTTGTAGTTGATTGTAGTGAAAAGCATTTCGTTTGTAGTTATACGGAAAAAAAATGAGAGGGTCCCGAATAAAACCTCAGCCCCTACTTTAAAAAAAATACTTTGGCGATTGAATCTTGTTCAGAATCGTTTGTAGTTGATTGTAGTGAAAAGCATTTCGTTTGTAGTTACACGGGAAAAAAATGAGAGGGTCCCGAATAAAACCTCAGCCCCTACGTTAAAAAAATACTTTGGCGATTGAATCTTGTTCAGAATCGTTTGTAGTTGATTGTAGTGAAAAGCATTTCGTTTGTAGTTAAACGGAAAAAAAATTAGAGGTTCCCGAAAAATACCACATCCCCAAACTAAAAATAATAATAATTTTGTAATTGAATCTAGTTCAGAATCGTTTGTAGTTGATTGTAGTGAAAAGCATTTCGTTTGTAGTTACACGGAAAAAAAATTAGAGAATGCCGAAAAAAACCTCAGCCCCATGTGGAAAAAAAATACTTTGGCTGTTGAATCTTGTTCAGAATCGTTTGTAGTTGATTGTAGTGAAAAGCATTTCGTTTGTAGTTACACGGAAAAAAAATTAGTGGTTCCCGAAAAAAACCACATCCCCAAACTAAAAATAATAATAATTTTGTAATTGAATCTGGTTCAGAATCATTTGTAGTTGATTGTAGTGAAAAGCATTTCGTTTGTAGTTACACGGAAAAAAAATGAGAGAGTGCCGAAAAAAACCTCAGCCCCGTGTGGAAAAAAATACTTTGGCGGTTGAATCTTGTTCAGAATCGTTTGTAGTTGATTGTAGTGAAAAGCATTTCGTTTGTAGTTAAACGGAAAAAAAATTAGAGGTTCCCGAAAAATACCACATCCCCAAACTAAAAATAATAATAATTTTGTAATTGAATCTGGTTCAGAATCGTTTGTAGTTGATTGTAGTGAAAAGCATTTCGTTTGTAGTTACACGGAAAAAAAATTAGAGAATGCCGAAAAAAACCTCAGCCCCCATGTGGAAAAAAAATACTTTGGCTGTTGAATCTTGTTCAGAATCGTTTGTAGTTGATTGTAGTGAAAAGCATTTCGTTTGTAGTTACACGGAATAAAAATTAGAGGTTCCCGAAAAAAACCACATCCCCAAACTTAAAATAATAATAATTTTGTAATTGAATCTGGTTCAGAATCGTTTGTAGTTGATTGTAGTGAAAAGTATTTCGTTTGTAGTTACACGGAAAAAAAATGAGAGGGTCCCGAATAAAACCTCAGCCCCAACGTTAAAAAAAATACTTTGGCGATTGAATCTTGTTCAGAATCGTTTGTAGTTGATTGTAGTGAAAAGCACAAAACAAGATTCAATCGCCAAAGTATTTTTTTAACGTTGGGGCTGAGGTTTTACTCGGGACCCTCTCATTTTTTTTCCGTGTAACTACAAACGAAATACTTTTCACTACAATCAACTACAAACGATTCTGAACCAGATTCAATTACAAAATTATTATTATTTTTAGTTTGGGGATGTGGTTCTTTCGGGAACCTCTAATTTTTTTTCCGTTTAACTACAAACGAAATGCTTTTCACTTCAATCAACTACAAACGATTCTGCACCAGATTCAATTACAAAATTATTATTTTTTTAGTTTGGGGATGTGGTTTTTTTCGAGAACCTCTAATTTTTTTTCAGTGTAACAACAAACGAAATGCTTTTCACTACAATCAACTACAAACGATTCTGAACCAGATTCAATTACAAAATTATTATTATTTTTAGTTTGGGGATGTGGTATTTTTCAGGAACCTCTAATTTTTTTTTCGTTTAACTACAAACGAAATGCATTTCACTACAATCAACTACAAACGATTCTGAACCAGATTCAATAACAAAATTCATATTTTTTTAGTTTGGGGATGTGGTTTTTTTCGAGAACTTCTAATTTTTTTTCCGTGTAACAACAAACGAAATGCTTTTCACTACAATCAACTACAAACGATTCTGAACAAGATTCAATCGCCAAAGTATTTTTTTAACGTAGGGGCTGAGGTTTTATTCGGGACCCTCTCATTTTTTTTCCGTGTAACTACAAACGAAATGCTTTTCACTACAATCAACTACAAACGATTCTGAACCAGATTCAATTACAAAATTATTATTATTTTAAGTTTGGGGATGTGGTTTTTTTCGGGAACCTCAAATCTTTTTTCCGTGTAACTACAAACGAAATGCTTTTCACTACAATCAACTACAAACGATTCTGAACAAGATTCAACAGCCAAAGTATTTTTTTTCCACATGGGGGCTGAGGTTTTTTTCGGCGTTCTCTAATATTTTTTCCGTGTAACTACAAACGAAATGCTTTTCACTACAATCAACTACAAACGATTCTGAACCAGATTCAATTACAAAATTATTATTATTTTTAGTTTGGGGATGTGGTATTTTTCGGGACCCTCATTTTTTTTCCGTGTAACTACAAACGAAATGCTTTTCACTACAATCAACTACAAACGATTCTGAACAAGATTCAATCGCCAAAGTATTTTTTTTAAAGTAGGGGCTGAGGTTTTATTCGGGACCCTCTCATTTTTTTCCGTATAACTACAAACGAAATGCTTTTCACTACAATCAACTACAAACGATTCTGAAGCAGATTCAATTACAAAATTATTATTATTTTTAGTTTGGGGATGTGGTTTTTTTCGGGAACCTCTAATTTTTTGTCCGTGTAACTACAAACGAAATGCTTTTCACTACAATCAACTACAAACGATTCTGAACCAGATGCAATTACAAAATTATTATTATTTTAAGTTTGGGGATGTGGTTTTTTTCGGGAACCTCTAATTTTTTTTCCGTGTAACTACAAACGAAATGCTTTTCACTACAATCAACTACAAACGATTCTGAAGCAGATTCAATTACAAAATTATTATTATTTTTAGTTTGGGGATGTGGTTTTTTTCGGGAACCTCTAATTTTTTGTCCGTGTAACTACAAACGAAATGCTTTTCACTACAATCAACTACAAACGATTCTGAACAAGATTCAATCGCCAAAGTATTTTTTTTTAACGTAGGGGCTGAGGTTTTATTCGGGACCCTCTCATTTTTTTTCCGTGTAACTACAAACGAAATGCTTTTCACTACAATCAACTACAAACGATTCTGAACCAGATTCAATTACAAAATTTTTTTTTTTTTTAGTTTGGGGATGTGGTTTTTTTCGGGAACCTCTAATTTTTTTTCCGTGTAACTACAAACGAAATGCTTTTCACTACAATCAACTACAAACGATTCTGAACAAGATTCAACCGCCAAAGTATTTTTTTCCACATGGGGCTGAGGTTTTTTTCGGCACTCTCTCATTTTTTTTCCGTGTAACTACAAACGAAATGCTTTTCACTACAATCAACTACAAACGATTCTGAACAAGATTCAATCGCCAAAGTATTTTTTTAACGTAGGGGCTGAGGTTTTATTCGGGACCCTCTCATTTTTTTTCCGTGTAACTACAAACGAAATGCTTTTCACTACAATCAACTACAAACGATTCTGAACCAGATTCAATTACAAAATTATTATTATTTTAAGTTTGGGGATGTGGTTTTTTTCGGGAACCTCAATTTTTTTTTCCGTGTAACTACAAACGAAATGCTTTTCACTACAATCAACTACAAACGATTCTGAACCAGATTCAATTACAAAATTATTATTTTTTTTAGTATGGGGATGTGGTTTTTTTCGGGAACCTCTAATTTTTTTTCCGTGTAACTACAAACGAAATGCTTTTCACTACAATCAACTACAAACGATTCTGAACAAGATTCAACCGCCAAAGTATTTTTTTCCACATGGGGCTGAGGTTTTTTTCGGCACTCTCTCATTTTTTTTCCGTGTAACTACAAACGAAATGCTTTTCACTACAATCAACTACAAACGATTCTGAACAAGATTCAATCGCCAAAGTATTTTTTTAACGTAGGGGCTGAGGTTTTATTCGGGACCCTCTCATTTTTTTTCCGTGTAACTACAAACGAAATGCTTTTCACTACAATCAACTACAAACGATTCTGAACCAGATTCAATTACAAAATTATTATTATTTTAAGTTTGGGGATGTGGTTTTTTTCGGGAACCTCAATTTTTTTTTCCGTGTAACTACAAACGAAATGCTTTTCACTACAATCAACTACTAACGATTCTGAACAAGATTCAACAGCCAAAGTATTTTTTTTCCACATGGGGGCTGAGGTTTTTTTCGGCGTTCTCTAATTTTTTTTCCGTGTAACTACAAACGAAATGCTTTTCACTACAATCAACTACAAACGATTCTGAACCAGATTCAATTACAAAATTATTATTATTTTTAGTTTGGGGATGTGGTATTTTTCGGGACCCTCTCATTTTTTTTCCGTGTAACTACAAACGAAATGCTTTTCACTACAATCAACTACAAACGATTCTGAACAAGGTTCAATCGCCAAAGTATTTTTTTATAGTAGGGGCTGAGGTTTTATTCGGGACCCTCTCATTTTTTTTCCGTATAACTACAAACGAAATGCTTTTCACTACAATCAACTACAAACGATTCTGAAGCAGATTCAATTAGAAAATTATTATTATTTTTAGTTTGGGGATGTGGTTTTTTTCGGGAACCTCTAATTTTTTGTCCGTGTAACTACAAACGAAATGCTTTTCACTACAATCAACTACAAACGATTCTGAACAAGATTCAATCTCCAAAATAAAGAATTTTTAAAGTGGGGGGCTGGGTATTTTTTCAGGTCCCCCATTTTTTTTTCGTGCAACTAAAAACGAAATGCTTTTCACTACAATCAACTACAAACGATTCTGAACAAGATTCAATCACCAAAATAAAGATTTTTTAAAGTGGGGGGCTGAGGTTTTTTTCGGGACCCCCCCATTTTTTATCCGTGTAGCTACAAACGAAATGCTTTTCACTACAATCAACTACAAACGATTCTGAACAAGATTCAATCACCAAAATAAAGATTTTTTAAAGTGGGGGGCTGAGGTTTTTTTCGGGAGCCCCCCATTTTTTATCCGTGTAACTACAAACGAAATGCTTTTCACTACAATCAACTACAAACGATTCCGAACAAAATTCAATCACCAAAATAAAGATTTTTTAAAGTGGGGGGCTGGATATTTTTTCAGGGCCCCCCATTTTTTTTTCGTGCAACTACAAACAAAATGCTTTTCACTACAATCAACTACAAACAAAATAGTTCCAGAAAAAAAAAAAGAAAAATAATCGGCCAAGGTGGGGGGCCAGGTTCACAGAAGTGAGTCTGTTAGCTTTTTTTATTCCATATTTAAAAAATTGCGACAAATATATCCCTAGTAAAATATGTCACACTGATAGTTTTCCGAAGTGGTACTCGCCGGCTCTAAAAAAAGCTGTCAAAGAGAAATTTAAATATTTAAAGAAATTTCGTATATACGGCAATATATCTGATTCAAACTCTTATAATATTCTAAGGGACAGGGTCAAAAAACTGGAACAGTCATGCTTTAAAACATATATTCGTAGCCTTGAAAACAATATCGTTAAAGACCCGAAGCAGTTTTGGTCCTACATCAAGTCACGCTCTGTATCACATGGTGTACCGAGTTGTCTGAAGTATGATGAAAGATTGGTCAATTCAGCCGCTGATATATGTGAGGCTTTCTCTAGCTATTTCTATACAACTTTTTCTGCGCCTAGTACTGAGCTAGCGATGCCGGTCAACCCTACAGCTAGTTCAATTACGCATATATGTAATATACAAGTTAACTCGCATGTTCTCATAAACTTACTGTTAAAACTAGATCCGTCCAAAACAGCTGGACCTGATGATATGCCGGCTCAATTTTTGATTAATTGCGCGAAAACTATTGTGGTACCAATATCGCTACTGTTTAAGCGCTCTTTTGCTGAATGTCATGTCCCTTCGATTTGGAAATCAGCCTACATTACACCCGTCCATAAGAAAGGCCCAAAAACGGAAGTAACTAATTATAGGCCAATTTCAAAACTTTGCATACTTGCTAAAGTACTTGAAAAAGTAGTTCATGCTCAATTATATGCGGCAATTAAGAACTACTTTAGTCCTTTCCAGCATGGTTTCCTGCGTTGTAAGTCTACCGTTTCGAATCTAATACTCCTTAACGATTATGTAACTAAAGCCATGTCCGAAGGTAGCCAAGTGGATGTAGTGTACACTGACTACAGTAAGGCGTTCGATAGAATTGACCATAAACTGCTAATTCTTAAATTAAACAACATAGGTATTCATGGTGATCTATTGCGATGGTTCGCATCTTATATTGATAACAGGTCGCAAGCTGTTGTCATTAACAACTATATGTCTGGTTGGGTAACTGTTCCCAGTGGCGTCCCGCAAGGATCGTTGCTGGGGCCATTGCTCTTCAATGTATTTGTTAATGACATCAGTGATTGTTTCCACTCTTCCAAATTGCTATGTTTTGCTGACGACATGAAATTTTTTATTAAAGTGAATTCATTAGATGACTCTGCCCTTCTACAAGATGACCTTACGCGTCTTGTCGCATATTGTCAGACCAATAAATTAGACCTTAATGTATCTAAATGCTTTACTTTAACCTTCACAAGACAACGTAGTATAATCCCGACCATCTACAAGCTTAATGATCATGTGCTCAAAACTGTGTCATGCATGAGGGACCTGGGAGTCACCCATGATTTTAAGCTTTTATTCGAAACTCATGTTGATAATATGGTAGCTAGTGCTACTAAGGCATTAGGATTTATTATGCGTAGTTCCTTACATTTTACCCAAATTAAAACTATTAAAGTTCTTTATTGCACATATGTCCGAAGCAAACTTGAATATGCGTCTCAAATCTGGAACCCCTCTTACAATATCTACATTAACAGGTTGGAACGTATACAGAAAAAATTTATAAAATACCTCTGCTTTAAGCTAAAAACCCCTTACAATTCGTCTAATTATGAAAATATTTGTAAAAAACATCACCTCATTCCATTGCATAAACGTCGTCAAATTGCAGATATTATTTATATACTTAGTATCTTAAATGGTAACATTGATTGTCCCGAATTACTAGCTAAGCTCTCCTTCAATACTCCATCTAGGTCTAAAAGATACTTCCCTCCCCTCTCAATTCAATTTACATCACGTAATTATAGAAAAAATAGCTTTTTATTGCGAGCTGGTAAAAGCCTTAATGAACTAACGAAGGAGCGGGATATTGACATTTTTAATAGCAACATCACCACTATAAGACGGATTTTAACAGACGAGTTTTTTAAGTGAGCGAGTCGCATGCGCGACATCATATTTATTACTGTAACGGTTGACTCAGATCACTTAATAAATAATTCATTTTCTTTTTTTCTTTCTTACATATGTATTCATTGTATGCTTGTGGGTAACACGTTGTAACTAGTGATAACCACCAATTGTATGTTAACCTGTTGCTACTGGTGGGAACCTTTAATTGGCTTTCTGTTACTTAAGTTATATAACTAGCTTATATTATTATTTTGAATTGTTAGCTGTTGGTTCTCCGAATAATAAATAAATAAATAAATAAATAAAATAATTAAAAAAATCTTTAATATATTATGAAAACTTCGATCATGTCTATGGAAGCCAGATTTTCAGGCCACTGTGTGGCGGCCAAATTTTTCAATTCTGATCTCGGATTCGTACTTGGAGACAATGGATACGCTTTGGCCATTTACTTATCAATTTTGAACATATTAAGGAATAAATGCAAAATTGTGATCACTTTTTTAAATATAAAAATGTCTAAGTTCGCAGGCAATAATTGTTGGAATCTGCACCCTCGATAACCCTAAAAGCGACACCCGTGATGACTTTAAAGAAAAACAATGTCAATAATTACACGGTTCAAACCCACGTAATAAATTGATAGTTCATTTTTTTATATTTTTGTTTTGTTTTTCTTTGTTTTTTTTTTCTATTCCCGTCTTTCTTTTGTTATATTATGTGTTACCGGCTGGGAAATCACTTAATGGTTCCATCGGAAGATCAGCGCTGGCAATCGCGCCAGCACCACGCCGAGATAGAACCATTTCGTGCAACACCTTTTTTCAACTATTACGTGAAATAATAAATAAGATTCGGGTATACTTACCAGTGACGCCACGCGTTTGTACGACAAAACCTCTTCCTACGCCGCCGTCGCGGAAACTGACGAATTGCGACCTTGTTATTTCATTCACAAACATTTGCGTAAACAGGACCGTTAGGCAACTACGTAAATTAGGCTTCATTTGTGTAAAATATGTTTTATTGTAAATCGAACGGTTTGCTTTTAAAATGCGTATTTTGAAATGCCGCGGTAATGGTAGCCGAATTTGATACCCCCGGTAATAGGCGCCGTTACCTTATAACTTCCATGTAACGGAGTAAAATAAAGTTTCTACAATTAAAAAAATTCGTGCAGTCAAAGCGAGTTTTTTTTAAACAATATGAAACTGAACTATTTACTAGCCCGAAATAAAATGGGAACAAAAAACACCAAGTAGTTACCTATTTGTTGTAAAGGGCACGTTTGTCACCCGCCGCCCCATCCATCACACTCGAGTACGCGTGTCGCCGCTGGTTAGCGGCGCGTGCCTCGGGTCGCGGCCGCGAGTGCGGCAGACACTCGCGTGGCGCGCGGTGGCATGGGCGCGACGCTGCTGCTACTGCTGCTGCCGCTGGCGGCGGCGGCGGGCCGCGAGGCGGTGCCGCGGCGTGCGCTGGTGCCTGGCGCGGTGCGGCTGGGCGCGCTGTTCGCGGTGCACGGCGCGCCCGGCGCTGGCGCCGGCTGCGGGCCCGTGCGCGAGCACTACGGCATCCAGCGCGTGGAGGCGACGTTGCGAGCTCTCGACGCCATCAACGCCGACCCGGCGCTGCTGCCTGCGCTGCGACTGGGCGCGGAGCTGCGCGACTCGTGCTGGGCGCCGCACACGGCGCTGCGACAGACCATCGACCTGGTGCGCAAGGCCATTGATCCCGCCGCCCCCGGCGCCGCCGCCTGCGCTGCTCCTGGCGCGCAACACGCGGTAACAAATGCCATCTCAAATTTTTGTCCTGTCGAGTAGTCCAAGAATGGTTGCTATGACATCCAACCAAAAGACCCTGGGAAGAATATAGCATACTTTTCATTCCGGATATCATTCCTTAAAAGGGTGAAAAAGCTTCTATGGTAGTGCGATAGTTGGCAACCTTTCGTTTTACAAGTGCCATTTTATGATTAAGTTTGTGTTTTTTAAGCAACACGTGTTTTTTATTTCTCCCTAAATTGAAACTTTTATTCGGAAATATCAAATTGAGAAGTACCTATAGATAGCGAATAGTATAGAAGGTTGTAATCGACCGAGCGAGCAAAGTGAGCGAAGCGTCTATGCTTCAGCTTGGACGAAAAATCGTTTTTCCTCATGTCCGGATGTTTGGATTCCCCCCTGTTCTCGCCTAGAGCTCACATTTCTCAACCGATTCTCATAAAATTTTGTGAGTAGGTTCGGTAAGTATAAAGTCAGTTTTTCGAAATTTTGAAAAATGGCGGAGATAGGGTTGAAAACGTAAAAAAATACAAGAAAGGGGTCAGCGTTGACTACTGACTTGGAACAAATGTTAAGTTCCGTCCCCTGTATCTTGAACTCCGATTTCGATGCCTTAGAGCACACTCGTACTAACTTTTCGGAAAAAGTCGTTGCAATTAGTACCTAAGTGCACAAAGTCTGAGGTTGAAATTTCTACGGCGAAAAAAGGCCGGTTCACACGTATTAAGTTGTCAAGTAGTTAACTAAATTTTAACTTAATTAAGCGACTTAAAGCGTGTAAACAATTAATTTAGTTATAAGTTACAAGTTAAAATGTTGCGTGCAAGAAAACAAGTAGATTAAAAATTTGTCTATTTTTCGGTTAAGGGAGTGGACGTGAATTATATTATAACTTGACACGTTTGGACAGGCAAAATTTAGTTAAATATTACATAAGTGTATACGTTTGGCGGAGCAGTCGCATTCGAAGTTCGTATTTCGTAAGTTTGAAGAACTTTATTGAAATAAAAACGTCGAAGTGGTGTCGAAGGTGATCTAAAACTTCGCTTAGTACAAATTGTATTACTGAATTAATGACTTGAGCGTCCATCTCGGGCTAACTAAAGAGCTTAACTAATAAAATTCATACGTGTAAACGCTTGCTTAAAATGAAGTCGCTTAAAATTGAGTTAAAATTTAGTTAACTACTTGACTTACTTAATACCGTGTGTGAACCGGCCTTATAAACAACAAATGCGTTCCATCTTTAAATTTCGAATATCTCAAAACTTTGGAATGTTTATATTAAAATAAACATTCCAAAGTTTTGAGAATTTGGATTTATCTAGGTAAATGATTTTGGCTTTTCTAGAAGGACTTTGGTGCTTACTGGTTGGAATATTTAAAATATTCAGGGAACAGAGGTTGGAGGGAACAGAGGGAACATAATTTGGTTAATTATCTGCTAAACAAAATTAAGTTCATAGCAAAACGAGGGCAACTGTTAATTTTCTAACGTTTTCCGCCAACCCCAGCAGCAATGTTTCGGGATGGCTGTTGCAGCGGTACAAGATGTATTGCAAAATTATTTTCCTTCGGGAAAACTCGGATCTTTATCGGAATACGATGACACCCGAACTGTCAATGAATTATCGTATTAAAGCAGTGACATTCTCATACCCATTAATATGGAACTTTATTGTTAAGTGTCAAATGTCAAAATGAATAATGTTGTGGTATAATATAGAGATGTTACAACCGTAACAATTATTAGGTACTGAAAATGGGATTTTTAAAACCACTTTCTGTAACTTCAAAAATAATCCGTTTTATTGTCACTACTAAACAAAACATTATCTCCGCTTTAAAACATAATTAAAAGGACAACAAAATGAAGCTTATCGGAAAATATTTACAATGATAAAATTCAAAACCTGTCTATATTTTATCTTTGGCGTCCCTCTCGTACCTAAAAATAACCTGCGTGTGAGAGGAATGCAATCGATTGAAAAGGTTTCATAGGCAATTTTACGAAAGTTATCGCCACGCACACAACCGTTGTAATGAATGATAGAGGATTTTTAAAATTGGTGTTTTTTTTGCGTACCGATTGCAAGTTCAGCAGCGAACTGATGGGATGACAAAATGTTTTTGTTAAGATTCTCACATTGACTCAATCACTTCGTTCATTCGTTTTTCTTGCAATCAGTACGTAATGTAACTGGGTGTGGTTTCATTCATTTCAACTTTGGTAAAACTACCTATACCTACCTAACATTACAATTTCATCGTATTTGGATCGATGTTTTCAATATTGTCCATTTCACAATCTGAGTCAGTCATATCATCGTCAGATTCGTCAGTGCTGTCATTGACGTTAATAACAATCCTATCAATGCGATCATCCATAGAGTGTTCCTGTGAGAGGTATTCATTTTCACATTTGATAGCATGATCACAAACTTTTTCCCATTCTTCCGGGCCAATCATATTTATTTTTTCTTCAATTAATTTTTTTACTGTACCTAAATTCATATCTATGTTTCTTTTTGATACATAACCTTTTATCTGTGACCATATATTTTCAATAGGGTTGAAGTCGGGGTGGTATGGAGGTAACCTTAACACTTCGTGTCCATGTTGATGTAAAATTTTGTCAATGGAATATTCTACAGTCTTCTTTATGCCGGCAAATAATTTCGTATAATTGTATTTTGGTTGACGATGAATTATGTGGAATATTGTATTGTTTTAACCAGTTTATCATAAGAGGCTTTGCGGTATTAGAGTTGGGCGGACATTCCATATATTTATTGTGATAAGCAGCATTGTCTACTACTAGTACAGAATTTGGAGACAAGTTGGGAATAAGTTGATTCAGTAACCATGTTTCATAATTAACATTATTCATGGCATCGGGATAATCACCAGTTTTATTAGTAGACTTATACATAAGTAGAGCACCCGGTACAAATCCTTTGGCACTACCTGCATGTACTATAATTAGACGTTGACCTTTTGAAATTAACTGTTTCACTCCTTTATCCGTAGAATCGATCCAGCACTTTCCTGTTAAATGGGATGTGTGAACATAGGTTTCGTCAGTATACACAATATCTCTGCCTTCAGATCTGTACTTCCTTATAAGGTCTATGAACTTTATTCTTTTAAGTCTAACGTCATCTTTTTCCATCAGTATTTTCCTATTATTAGTAATTTTCTTGAATAAAAAACCCATATGGCGAAGTATTTTTCTTAGTGTAAAATCGCAGCCCTTAAAATTCATCGTTTCTATTAATTTGGACTTTAGTACTTTTATAGTAGGGACCTGTTTATAAATGAGATGAAAGTTATAAACTGTAACATATCTTTCCTCCGGGTACCTTCTAGGGACATGTCATTGAAACAATACACCAGATAACTTCACATTATTTATTTCCAAGAACAAATTACCTCGGCTAGATGGTAGAGTACTCATGGGGTTTGTGGGCTTACTGGCGAATCGACCAATTACTGTTTGCTTTTTGCTGTTTTTGTAAGTTTAAGGTTGGGCGCCGACAAAAAAAAGGGAGAAGGCAACCGACCTGCTGTCTGGTACCTTTACCAGGGAACCTCTCTAAGGCTCGACGTCTCCGGCTGTCCCGGGGTGATCAGCACGCTCCCACGGAGCGGCATACGACCGGCCCTCGCCCAACAACCGACCCCAGGAATAATGGTGGTCCCAGAAGACCCTGAAATTAACGTTTTTTTTTTTGGTTAGATCTCTTCGAGACCAGGTTACATTCGGTACGAGTACACCGGATGGAATCACTCTCTTACCTCAGGAGACAGTAGTCCTTGCCAAAGGCGCTTGGAAAAGCTTTCGATCCTGAGGGTCTCGCGCTGCGTCTACCAGGGTGGGCAAACCCGGTGACTCCACAGAACCCCTGAAAATTTAATTCGGATCCTTTAGAAGGAACACTAATATGTGATTTGAACACAAATTTGGGTGAAACTACTTACAGATTCCCACAGGGATGACGGGTTTAATTTGGGATACGTGGATCCCGGAAATCAAAATTCTGTCAAGTGACACTTGCTGTCAGACCCAGCTCTTGACAGCCCAGAAGACATTGCCACATACAAAATCCGAAGTGGGTATTTCAGCCCAGACGATCTTGCTAGGATTTAAACAGAATATTAAGAAATTGAACCAAGCTTCCAAACACCATCCTGAAACGAAATATTATCCAAACAGAATTTAAGGAGCGACAGAATGCCTCATAACAGAACCAAAAGTGAACGACCATTTGGGAAGAGGCAACACTGGCGACTTACCTTTTTAAAATAAAGCCCGTGACAGAACGACAGGGGCACTTGATGCATACAGCCAGTTACTCGATGATCATTCAAATCGATAATCGATAAAATTGAATAATAAATTGTATATAGCCCCGATGGGTTGGAAAATTATATGTAACAGTACTCCCTTCCTCGAGGAAAATTTTGCACCAGCAAAATTTCAAGCTGGCCTCCAGCTTTTAATACAAACCTAGCCATGCAAAGCTCAACAACACAAAGATTAGGGTGCCTACGGGGATTAAGTGCATTAAAGCACTGCTAACAAAGCCAAATCTGGAAAACAAACATCCACCAAACCGAACCCACGCATCAGGCCGTACGGCTGCAACGGGACGTCAACAGTCTTGACACTAGAATAAAAGAAAAGATTACTTAGTGTTCGCAAGTAGAGCTTTCAAAGCTAAGCTACTAGCAAGTACACTACTTCTCCGGAACACTGGCGGTGCAGCGAGATATACCTGGATTGTATACCGGGGTGCACGTCCAACCCTCACAGAGGCAAAGACAGCCACTGGCCAACAGAAAACTTAAATAACTAACGACTAACGTAGGTTAACCACAGTTCTATTCAAACTCTCCAACGAACGGCACATGCGTGACGGGCTGTGTCTTGAGCGACACAGACAGGGCACAATTGACAGAGGCATAAACTTGCAGCCGACAATAAAATAACACATCTAAAGCTAGAAATAAGTAGGAATAAATCCTCTATTAAACTTACTTGAAAACTATTTAAGTGGCAGAACTCTTAAGACTGAATATGCCACGAGCCTAAATTCTTACCACTAACAAAATCCTCTAGCTCATAAACTAGAGAGGAGTGTTTTTTAACCACTCGACACTTAAGAAACTTAGGGGCTAGTTTAGCCATGAAGAATTTACTAGCGTTACTCAACGGGAAGGTTTTCTTCCAAACCACATCGCCGATTTGAAACTCCTTCTCCTGCCTACCCCTATTGTAATAACGCGCACCTCTACTGTGAGCTTTACTCAGAGCGGACTGAACCTGATCGAAGACGTCACGCAGACCTCCGAGGTTGCTGGCGTATTCGTCACATGGAGCTATGGATAAATCTAGCTGGGAAGATTGTTGGTCGCGATACACCTTACCACAAGCAACCGCTTCTCGACCGTGAACTAAGAAAAAGGGAGTGAAGCGAGTTGACTCATTAACTGTGGTGTTTAAGGAAAACTGAACCTTAGGCAGCGTCGTATCCCAGGCACGATGGTCTTCTTTCACCATGATAGAAACAGCGGACAGGACTGTCTTATGGTATCTTTCAACAGAATTTATCTGCGCGCAATAACGCGGCGTGTAATGTACTTGAGGGATGGAGTATTTCCGAAACAAGGTTTTAAGTTCACTACCAGTAAATTGCGTTCCATTATCCGCAATCACTGTGCGTGGCACACCGTATTTCAGAAAGACCTCATCCTCCAAACGCTGGACTATCGTTTTACCTACGGCACGTCGGAGGGGAAACAGTTGAACTAATTTCGAGAAACAACAAACCACGGACAGAATGTATACGAAACCCGCCCGGGATCTCGGTAGAGGTCCAACCAGGTCAATACTGATCGTATCATGGGGTCGAGAACAAACCTTTGGGTTGCCCATCAAACCTATGGGGGGCTTCTGCGAGTGCTTATAGGCAGCGCAGACCTCACAACCTTGAACGAAGTTTACCACGTCCTGATACAGCGAAGGCCAAAAGTAATGCAACGCCAGCCGCTTGTACGTTTTGAAAACTCCTAAGTGAGAAACCTCCTCACAATGACACGCCTTTAATAAGTCCATGTGTTGGTCCGAGGGTATCACCTCTTTCCAGTCAAATTCAGAAGGTGAACGAAATTTGTTTTTAGAGTAACGCAAGAGCCTACCCTCCTTTATGGTGTAATTTGGACACGAGGCGGGAGAACGCTCACACTTTTGATACAGTTTATTATACCAATCACAAGTTCGAATCTCTAAGACTGGTACGGTACGAGACAGGGCATCAGGCACCACATGTTCCTTCCCCTTGCGGTGGACGATATCGAAACGGTAGGGAGATAGTCGACACCCCCAACGGGCTAGTCTACCGCTTGGGTTGGATAAGTTGAAGAACCACTTCAAACTAGAATGATCGGTGACCACCTTAAAGCGCGGACCGCCTTCTAAATAGGGGCGGAAGTGCTCCACAGAAAAAACTACCGAAAGCGCTTCGCGTTCAGTGGCTGAAAAGTTACGTTCAGCTTGGTTTAACGAGCGGCTTGCGAAGGCGATGGGATGTTCCATACCGTCCGAAGCGATTTGGGTCAACGTTCCACCCACCCCAAAACCCGAGGCATCGGAATGTACTATGAAAGGTTGACTAAAGTCCGGGCACGCTAAAACAGGAGCAGACACTAAGGCGGACTTAAGCTCATGGAAGGACTTATCTGCTTCCGTCGACCAAGAGAACGCAGGCGCATTCTTGCGCGTGCTTGTTAAAGCATTGAGGGGAGCAGCCATAGCACTAAAGTTTTTAATAAAACGGCGGTAATATGAAGCCGTTCCCAGAAACATTTTTACCTCCTTCCGACTAGTGGGGGTGGGATAGCCAACAATGGCCTGAATTTTGGACGGATCCGTATGTAAACCTCGCTCGTCTACCACATACCCTAAGTATTTTAATTCTCGGCGGAAGAATTGAGACTTATCGAAGTTTATAGTTAAATTAGCCGAAGCTAGCCGCTCCAAAACCCGAGTCAACAAGGAGATATGCTCGTCAAACGTACGGCTGACAATAATGATATCGTCTAGATACACGAAAACTCTGTTACCAAATTCTGGACCAAACAACCGGTCCATTAACCTCTGCTGGGTAGCAGGAGCCCCAGTAAGTCCATAACACATTACCTTAAATTGAAACAATCCCCGCGAAGGCACCGTGAATGCCGTGCGTTCGCGGGAGGCCTCATCCAATGGAATTTGCCAAAAGGCACTTTTCAAGTCCAGCGAAGACAAAAATTTAGCGTCCCGTAACTGATCCAGGATACTCGAAATAAATGGCAAAGGGTAAGCGTCATGCTTACTCACGGAATTCAATTTGCGACTATCAATACAAAATCTCAGCTCACCGTTCGCCTTCGGAGTGAACAAGGTGGGGTTATTCCTCGCACTAGTGCTGGGTTCCACCACATCCTGTTCCAGCATCAGATCTAATTGCTTATTGAGTTCAACTAAGCGGTGAGGTGAGATAGGGTAATAACGCTGCTTGACCGGCGGGCAATCGCCCGTATTTATGGTGTGGGTAAGCAAGCTCGTACGGCCTAAGCCCCTCTTCCCAAAAGAAATATCCTCAAATCGCTGTATTATATCCTCGGCCGTTGACCGCTGCTCAGCCGTCAATGCCTCAAAAGAATGCAGACGGACCTCCGATACACTGTTCCCGGTGGCGGAGTCCGTGGGTGCACAAAAATCTCTAAACAAACTTGGAGCAATATCAAACAACTTCCAAAAATCTACCCCGAAAATCAGGGGTGTAGTCACATCCGGTATAATATAAAATTTTACCAACCGAGTCATGTTTTGCGCCATGACTGGTAGGACCAAACAACCGCAAACCTCAGCTTGGGAGTCGTTGGCGGTGGCGATGTGTGTGAAGTCAGCGCAACCGTCCAACGCAGCACCCCAAGACAGAAACAAATTGGACAAGTCAGACCCTAAAATGCTGATCGACGAGCCCGAATCAAGCAAACCCCGAAACTGAGATCCAAAAATCTCGACAGAAATATGGGGGCGATCATCAATACGTTTCAATACATTCCGAACTACCGAAACAGAAGGAGAGACCAAGTTATTAACCTTGGAAAGATTCTTAATTGACGTAGAATCACCGCTAGGTAAGCTTAAGTTCTTATGTTCACAGACATAAGGACGCGGAATTCGGCAGTTCGGGTTAACTAGTTTTTTGGCCCGTTGCCACCAGTAGCAGAGTTGGTCGCGCCTGAACCGGAACCCGAAGCGCGAGGTGTGCACGAGGGACACGTGAGAACCGTGACATCGGGTGTCCCGCACTTGAAACACACGATACGCTTAGAGGGACACTCGCGCCAACCATGCGCGTCCGTTCGACAGCGCGGACAGAACCGCTGAGTCACATTCGCTTCCACCCGGGGTCTAGACACGGCCTTACAACATAAATCTACAGCCAGTGAATTAGACGAAGGCTTAGGAGGCTCCACAAAAGAATTCGCACGCTGCCAGCTATCTTCCAGCACGCGACACACCCTTTTCAATTCCTTCAAAGTAGAAACCGAGTACATAGCCAAAGGTACAGCATATTCCGGCCGGACGTTTATAGAAACAATATCGAACATCTCCGGCTCCGTTAAGGTTCTCGTTAATCGACTAAAATAATTGTACATGATACTAATGTAAGTCGAGATGTTTTCAGTCGGTCCCTGTGTTCGGTTCCGAATTTCTTTCAATAAGCGCCTATCGTAATCGAACGGCAAAAATTCTTCAATCAAAAAAGTCTTTAATTGTTCCCACGAAGTAGCCTCGTCCCGAATACCCCGATACCATAGTAACGCATCGCCTTCAAACAATTCCACGGCCGAGGCCAATAAACCAGTATCAGAGATCCGACGGGACGCCGACAGCTCCTCGACCCGCTGCAGAAAAGCCTTTACACAAGAGCGGCCATTAAATCGGAGATTGAGGGAAGCGACAGTTGGAGGCTTGCTGGCGCATGCCATGACAGTAGGAGTCGGTTCAGTAGCGACGGGCCGCACGGTTTCATTAGGCATATGTACTGTAGGCGCAACCTCCACACCGGCGGCTCCCGCTACCTCCTCCTCCTCAGCATCCTCGAACCCACGGGAAGCACGACTAGAATGAAACACCGAAAACAACTTGTCCAACTTCGACAAAATACGCATCAGCCGGTCGGTCAACTCAGCATGCACAGCGATGGTGCCCTCATCGTCCGGATGAATCCTCGTCAGGCGGTGGTATATGTGATGGCCTAACGCCTGTACCCGATTCAACGCCTTAAGTGTGATGGGCGGCTTAGCAGAAATAGTTGATCGCTCTAACTCCTCAATCTTGCAACGCACTACTGCCAACTCCGATAAAAGGTCACCCTCATACTCTTCAATATCATCAGACGGAACCTCCCTACTTAACTTCCTGATCTGCTCCCTTAAACCTTTGACATCATCTTTAGGAACAGCATTCCTAATAGCTACTTCATAAGTAAGCTCATCCTTGTGTAACAAGTTAAATGTAATTGGTCGGTCCTCCATTACAAAGAAGGTCCCAAATAATAATCTTAAAAAACTATTATTCCGCAAAGGAAACAAAAATTTCAGCCCTTGGTACCAAGTACAGAAATAACAAGTCGGCTTGAGCAATAGTACTCAATAACCAATAGCTCTAAGAAGTTGCTTTAAGTAGCCAACCTCAGTAAATTATACTTAAGTTAAACACAATGTAACATCCAATACCCATATGGCCTCTTAATGCAGAAATAATTTCAAAATTTTAACCACTTAATTATTTGTCTGACTGTACCTACCAATGTAACAATAGTAGCCACCGAGAAGTATACAATTAAACACAAGCATCACTAATTCAAAAGAAATATAGATAGTATTGTGGCTGACTGTACTTCAGAATCAAAGGTATACCGTAGGATCACTAACGTGTAAATAGTCGATATTTAAATGCAGGAATCACTGTTTCAAAACGAATAGTATTGTGGCCAGCTGTACTTTTGAATAAAGTGTACTAAAGAGTCACTAAGGTGTCAATCGTCAATAATTAAACGCAATAATCACTGTTACAAAGTTAATAGTGTTAATATTAATAGTATTGTGGCTGAATGTACCATAGCCAGATATAAGATAGTTTAGATATTCAGTATGCACAAAAGTATAGTATAAGTATGTTCTTATTTTAAATAAACAAGGCTACAAAAGCTGTAACCAGCAATAACCAACAAGTTATCCTCAAAGTAGCACAAAATAACCAAACACTTTAAATTATTTAGTGAGAAAATGTTCCCTTAACTTCAAAATATAACAATACAAGGTTTAACCTTGCAAACACAGTCTAGAATGTTCACTTTTATTATCATAAAGTTCACCTTTTTTTTAAAAAAAAAATAGTCACCAATGTAGGTTTTACACACTCCTCAATATAGAACCACAAAAACAGCAAAGCAAGTAATGGCCTACTCGTTATACCAGGTTGTATAACAAGCTTCTAGCAAATTTGGCCCCACGTTGGGCGCCACTGTAACATATCTTTCCTCCGGGTACCTTCTAGGGACATGTCATTGAAACAATACACCAGATAACTTCACATTATTTATTTCCAAGAACAAATTACCTCGGCTAGATGGTAGAGTACTCATGGGGTTTGTGGGCTTACTGGCGAATCGACCAATTACTGTTTGCTTTTTGCTGTTTTTGTAAGTTTAAGGTTGGGCGCCGACAAAAAAAAGGGAGAAGGCAACCGACCTGCTGTCTGGTACCTTTACCAGGGAACCTCTCTAAGGCTCGACGTCTCCGGCTGTCCCGGGGTGATCAGCACGCTCCCACGGAGCGGCATACGACCGGCCCTCGCCCAACAACCGACCCCAGGAATAATGGTGGTCCCAGAAGACCCTGAAATTAACGTTTTTTTTTTTGGTTAGATCTCTTCGAGACCAGGTTACATTCGGTACGAGTACACCGGATGGAATCACTCTCTTACCTCAGGAGACAGTAGTCCTTGCCAAAGGCGCTTGGAAAAGCTTTCGATCCTGAGGGTCTCGCGCTGCGTCTACCAGGGTGGGCAAACCCGGTGACTCCACAGAACCCCTGAAAATTTAATTCGGATCCTTTAGAAGGAACACTAATATGTGATTTGAACACAAATTTGGGTGAAACTACTTACAGATTCCCACAGGGATGACGGGTTTAATTTGGGATACGTGGATCCCGGAAATCAAAATTCTGTCAAGTGACACTTGCTGTCAGACCCAGCTCTTGACAGCCCAGAAGACATTGCCACATACAAAATCCGAAGTGGGTATTTCAGCCCAGACGATCTTGCTAGGATTTAAACAGAATATTAAGAAATTGAACCAAGCTTCCAAACACCATCCTGAAACGAAATATTATCCAAACAGAATTTAAGGAGCGACAGAATGCCTCATAACAGAACCAAAAGTGAACGACCATTTGGGAAGAGGCAACACTGGCGACTTACCTTTTTAAAATAAAGCCCGTGACAGAACGACAGGGGCACTTGATGCATACAGCCAGTTACTCGATGATCATTCAAATCGATAATCGATAAAATTGAATAATAAATTGTATATAGCCCCGATGGGTTGGAAAATTATATGTAACAAAACCATTCGTCGTATCACTGCTTAGTCAAAATCATCAAGATCTAAATAGAATTTCTTGCGTACCCAGCTTAATTTTGTTTGTGTTGGGATTTTCATTACTTCTGTATTGTTCTTCCTGGTTCAAATATTTTCTAATTGTTGGTCTAGATATTCCTGTTGCGTCCGAAATTCGCTAGTGAACTTTCCTAAAATACTCTTGAGCCGTTTCTATTTTTGAATTTGCTATTTTCCGATATGAAGTACAGGTAAATATTAAATATAATACCTTGAATTTGATTTTTTAACCGTTTTCGAGATTTCGGCATGGCTATACAACCTTATTATAAGTAATCTGAAAATATGATTAAAATTACAGCGAATTTTTAAATTGCGGATTATCCACTCTATATAAGAAGCAATTTGAGAGAGCACGATAAATACGAACTTTTCCGAAAAATTACGAAGGAAAATAATTTCGCACTACATCTGTACGTCTCGTGACGTTGATTTTGATAATTTTGATGTGTATTGTTTACCTTCATCCGGCGACACCTAGGTGATGTCTACTAAACATGCAGGGCACGCATGGACATGAACAGGTATGCTCCGACAATTTATTATCTCCCATTGATATCTTAGGCAAGGTATTCAATGTAGAAAAATGTGATTTAGCGGATGAAATTACCAAATCCTATGAAGATGGTACATTACAGAATGAGGCTTTGATGGCCTTACGAGAGGCCTTTACCGACGCAGGTGGAGGTGGTTTTACTTTTATCATTCAAGGGATGACGGTGGGCGTCTGGAAACGGAACGGGCAGTATTTTCTCTTCGATTCCATTTCCCATTCTGAGGTTGCAAATCACCGGCTGACAGATTACCAGTCAGGGGCCGCATATTTGTATAAAACCGCGTCAGTTGAACAGCTCGCTACCTTGCTGTGCAGAATTTACAGCAAACCAACTACAATGGCCCAACCATAACTATAATGGGATCAGTGCCTATCGGCGCTGTCACGAGAACTTGGCGTTCCAAGGAGCTCACATGTTCCAGCACTCAGTTTCCGCTTATATTAGCATGGGCAGTCATCATTCATAAGTCGCAGGGCTTGACGTTATCAAGGGTAGCGGTTGGCATTGGGTCTAGAGAACTTGCTGTGGGGTTCAAGGCTAGGTAGGCAGGCAGGTGGGTTCAAAGACTGACAGACTTAATTCTGAAACGCTTTAATTTTGATCGTTTAACCAGAATCAGGGCCATGAAACTTCTTTTTCTACGAATTGAAGAGGAAAAGAGACTAAGCAGATTGAGGGAAAAACCAATCAAGACTATTGACCGAAGCCAGTCCGTTCCAGCTTGGCCAAAAATGCATCTTTCGTATGTTTGGATGTCCGAATGTCCCGCAGTTCTCGCTTATACAGGCTGCAGTTCTACACCGATGGAAATTTACGTAAAATTATTGAAAAAACACATTAAGGGGTTGTTGGTAGAAGGGAAAACAATGAAGGAGATTACTAGCAACCGATTATTAGAATTTTTATTTCGGTACAGGAATACCCGACATACAACAACGGACAAGTCACCTGCGGAGCTAATGATCGGCCGCCGATTGCGAAATCGTTTTGACTTGTTAAAAGTAAACAAAGATGCGTCATCTTCACCCTCAACATCAGGTTTGCAAATTAAAGTAGGTAGTAAACAGTGTTTGCAGGCTAAATATTATAGAGGAAACAGAAATGTAGATTTTAAAAATAATTAACATGTACTAATAAAGTTAATTGGTAACAATAAGTGGGTCAAAGTCTTGATTACACATAAGCTAGGGAAAAGTGTATACCAAATATATTTACCGGAAACAAACCAAACAGTAAAAAAACATAAAAATCAAATATACAAATACAAAGGTGGCGCTGAAAGCCAGAAAGAGTGCCAGAGTGAGGACAGCAGTTTCAAGTGGGCGGTGACGCCGACTTTTTCACACCTGAATTTAGAAGGGGAAGAGGAGAAGAAGAGGAGTGGACGGAAGCAGACACCGGGCCGGTGGAGGTCACCCCACCCGAGGATGGGGGCCCACAACAGCCGACCATGCCGCCAGAGCCGCGCGTTCCAGACATGCGCCGGCCAGGCCACCATCACCCGCCCCGGCCACACCACCCGGCGCGCCAAGCGCCCCGGCCACACCACCCGGCTCAGACGCGGCCATCGATGCACCCGCAGACCGCGAGGGCTCGCGACCCGCACGATTGAGGGATCTCCCTCGAGTGCGGTATAAGTAGAAATATATACCTAGTTAAGGATTTATGGTGGAGGGATGTTAGGTTAGTTAGCGATATAAATAGGCGAATGTAAGGGTAGGCCTATTAGTGCATTAAACGGGTTCAACGCAAGCGCACGCCTTTTCATTTATAACACTCCCCTACACCTAAAGCGGGGATGTATGTTTTTTCTCGTTAAATACATGGTGTTGGATAGCTCGTTCAAAAATATTATGGGTTTTCTTGAACTATTTTTCAAATCAGTGATTAGCTTGCGAGATATTGGGCTTTAACTGCACCTCCCTCTACACATGCAGTTTGTGGAGCCGTTATACGCAGCGGACATATGGGGCTCTCCGGGTGCAATTCAACAATGCGTTCCGGGTGGTGATGGGGCTGCCCCGTTTCTGCAGCGCATCGGGGATGTTTGCTGAGGCAGGAATGGACTGCTTTTACGCGACAATGCGCAAACGCAGCGCGTCCCTGATGCGTCGGGTGCGGACCAGCCCCAACAATATCCTGCAGATGTTAGCAGGTAGGGTGGATTGTGCATATTTACGGCACTGTTGTGATATGCACAAGCCAATCACTACCATTCTATGGTAAGAAAATAAAATAGCGTAGGTAGGTAATTTATTTCTTTTTATTGTCAAACATGTTTCTATTCAATATTGATTAAATTTTAATTCAAATTTTGATTTTATTATATTGTATTCTTATGGGTCTAAGATATCCGAATTAAATGATTTTTATTTTTATTTAAAGCCCAAATTTTGTTCGAGTCATGTGTCTCCCCCCTGCCGGCTAAATGGCTACTACTGGGGATGAGAAAAAATTCGTGGTAGTAGTAGGTACATATAATGAATTTAAAAGGAAAACTACCACGGACAAGTAGGCATAAGTAGTTACCGAGTAATAGTCGACCAACTTAAAGTGTACTTGGAAGGGTCAATTTTCGTACAAATTCGGCCGACGCAACCGCACCGCACGTCGATGTAACTAAGACAGACAGGCAACTATACGGAACCCTACACTGCGCGTGGCCTGACACGCACTTGGCCGGTTTTTTGATAATGGCCACGATTTCAATTCAACCCCCATGGGTTAAGACCGCCGAGCTTTTGACGCGGGCACCGATTTGGCATTTGCACCTGTGGGTGCGTCATCACGCACACTACCGCCGGCTCGCTCGATCGGTACGGTCGGTCACAAGCTAAAAGTTAGTAGCTAATCATTCTCTAATAATAAATCTCAACTCCGCGTATAAAACCGTGGATGGTATAAGGAATAAAATACAAAACGCAATTATTATTTGTATTGAAATTTGTCTGTTAACTAAGGAAAAGAAAAAAATAAGCAAAGTAATAATAACGCAGTGTTACCGGTGGACTAGTGTTGGAATTGAATTAGCAATCAGCAGCGGCGTGCACAGAGTTTTTAGACAGGGTAGACAAAAAAAAAATAGCCAATCTAGCCAAGTCCACGAAAAGCTAGCTCTTGTTTCTCCAAAAAAACCAAAAATATCAATGAGTGAAAATATTGACGATTTCGGCCACTGAGTCCGTTTCAAGAGATTCCTGTAATAAGATTAAAAAGTATGAATTTGCGAATCAAGTGCTACATATAAATTTAAGTAGAGCATTTAAAATCGTAAGTTTCCATTTTTGCCATTTTGGCCATGGAGTCGTCATATCCGTCTGTCTGTCTATCCGTCCGTATGTCACAGATTTTTTTTTGTAAGTTGCAAATGCAAACTCGACTACAGATTGAAAAATCAACTAAACATTTTAATCAGCTAAACTTACTGTAAAGTCTTTAGTTGACATGGAATGTTCGTTCTGGACCATTTCCTCACATGACGATTCCTAAAAACAATGCAATACATAGTAATGTTGATAATGTTGATATTAGCTAGTTTCTTTAGTGTTAAATATATTGTAACCTCTTTATTATTTGAAAACAAAACCTTACCACACATTCATTGCGTGCCGGATTGAACGCTGCACTTTTTCCATTCTCATTTTTTGTTCCCAATACTCCAATCGCATTATTCGATGATGTCTAAAAACATAATTAGTAATAAGTAGATACATTGAAAATAAGAAATTTCTTTTTATCTGCCAAATATCTGCTTATCTGCTTAATACAGGGTGTACCAAAAAGGATAAGAAAAACAAAAAAAAAAATGTGACGCGATTTTTTCTTACCTTAGTATGGATCGTTGGCCGACTGGGGCGCCAAGATCCATAGAAATGTAAAAAAAAACGCGTCAAATTTTTTTTTTGTGTTTTTTCTTATCAGAACACGATACCTGTTAAGCCCTTGATCGGTTTATACCCCATTTTTGTTGACGGCTTTAAGCAATATAGTATCCCATATTTACTTCAAAGTTCATTGTTTTCGAGATATTTGGCATCAAAGTTGAACAATTATAGGCCAAAAAACTGGTTTTCTGGCCATAACTTTTGTGTTAATTAGTTTAAATTGAAAACCCTAGACACGTTTTCAGAGACGTCATAGACCATTTGTAGATTTCGTATTATGTTAGATCTTTCACGTCAATAATGTAGTGTAGTAGTTATCTTTCACGAAATAAGTGTTTTTAGACAATGTTTTAAACCGATAGCCGTTTGACTTATAATTCTATCTGTAGTGCAAAAGTAGGAGATACGATTATAACTCGGCAAAAATCGATTAAAAACCTCGGGTACTTAACCCCTTAACCAAAACAATAAATATTGGTGCACCATCAATAGGTTAAATGTTTCCTGAGTAAAAAAATATTATTGTAATTATCCCGTCGGTTACATTATCACTAAATGTTGGACACGTATGTTTTATTTAGTCAAGTTCAGAGGGGCGGACTCGTGACGTCAGTTGTGGTAAAAAGTGTGGCACGGCGTGACGTCACGCAGAACTTTAACGGGCTATATCTTCATTACTTTTTTTTTATTGAAAAAATAAGAAATACGTGTCTAATATTTTTTTGATTTAATAACTGACTATACAGGAATAAGCTAACGAGCTTGAGTTTGAAATCGACTATCTTAGCCCCTTCCATCATAGAGTTCCACCAGCCATCTTCCGGCTCCGTCATGAGACCCTCGCCATCAGTTCTCGTTGCTCCTGAGGGGCAACCACGTAACGTGTCGAACGCGCGTCAGGTAGATCGTACTCTCATTTTTCCATATAAAAATTGACATTTAGATCTAAACTGACGCGCGTACAATGCGTTACGTGATCGACCTGCTTAGAAGCTTATAATATCAAAAATAATACTTACCCTGTTTTGCTGCGTAGTACTGCTGTATTCATACACAATTGACATCGAAGTATTTTAAGTGTCACAGCGCCGCATTGAGACGTGCTCTCTCTGAGCTCTCGGGGGTGACTGAATATGTCATGCGTTGCTCGCGTATTATATTTCATCATTTTGTTCCATAGTAATTTTATATGGCGGATTTGAAGCGCGTTTTTAAAAAATCATAAGTAAATAACCAAAGCACTTTGAAATGTTAGGTTTGCATTCTTTTGTAGTTAATACATTGGAGATTCGTTTGAGTAGGATTATGAAACTAAAGTATCATTTTTTAAATTCAATTTTACCTAAACGCCGACACACGTGCTTCCCATTTTTTGTGCAACTTGACGGAATTGTATTTATTAAACTGTAAATGATTTGAGAATATTTATAGTATATTATTGTAAACTCACTCTTTGTGATTATAAATACAAATATTTTATATTTTATTGTAAAGAATTGTGAACTCCACCGTCGGAACGGTGACTGCCGTTTTTGCCGATTATGCTCGGCGCAGTCTTAAAAAGGTATAAAATAACTAAATTAACCCGTTTTAAAACAAAACCGCGAGGTCTACAGCTCACAGAGCCACTAGTTAAATGATGACTTCAATACTACGGCTCTATGGCAGCTTGCACACCTTTCTTTCATATGAAAGACGTAGTATTGACTTCACAGAAGGTTTAATAATAATAATAATTTATTGATAAAACAATGCACATAAGTTTTACCTAGGAGCTTACTATTTATTGGAGGCAAATAACACGTGCCTGAGCTAGGGTACCCTCTGTTTCAGGCAAAAAAGAACTAATAATTGAAAATGTTATTCATATGCAAAATATAATACAATATGAACCTCATTCTTATTGACTAGTACAAATAATTAGGAAGTTATAACCTAGGCGGTATCTATAAAAGATAAACTAAAATTATTTTAAAACTATAAATAACCTCTGTATAAATAAAATAAATAAATATAAATATTAGGAGACAACCTTACACAAATCGAGCTAGCCCCATAGTAAGCTCAATAAGGCTTGTGTTACGGGTATTAGACGACGATATATTGAATAGATATAAATACATAGAAAACATCCAAGACTCAGAAACAAATAATCATGCTCATCACACAAAATATTTGCCCTTACCGGGATTCGAACCCAGGACCTTCAGCTTCGTAGGCAGCGTCACTACCCACTAGACTAACCAGTCGTCAAATCGTGTATCGTCATAGGACATATTTTGTAGGGCTTCTCGTAACGTTGATTTACATTTCATTTAGTTTAGGGGATATATAAACCTAGCCGCGCATTAAGTCTATTCTACTCGTAAAGAAGTGGACCTAGGAAAAGAAAAAAAATAGAAGAGAAAGAGTGTCGTTTTTGCGTAGGTGTATACAGGACGAACAAAATCTTTACGCCTTTTACTGGCGTGATCAGTGTTTTAAGGGGTTTCGGCGTGCTGTTTTTACTTTTTAGAACTGTGTGTAATATAAATAATTGTCGAACATTTCATTCGTCTTCAAATAAATAAATAAATATTAGGGGAAAATCTTACACAAATCGAGCTAGCCCCATAGTAAGCTCAATAAGGCTTGTGTTACGGGTACTAGACGACGATATATTTAATAGATATAAATACTTAAATACATAGAAAACATCCAAGACTCAGAAACAAACAATCATGCTCATCACACTATTATTTTCCCTTACCGGGATTCGAACCTAGGACCTTCAGCTTCGTAGGCAGCGTCACTACTCACTAGGCTAACCAGTCGTCAACGGTCGGTCGGTGTCTTTAGCTATCAAAACGACGAATCGGGTACACTACATAAATACGAAAAACTAAATTCCGATTGCCGGAATCACGATTTTCATAATACCGATTTTCATAATTCCGAATGTTTTAAAACTCCTAATATAAGTATTCCGATTCTTCATAAATCCGATTTTTATAAATCCGAAATTTCAAAAGGTCTATCGGTTACAAATTCGATTATCAAAATTCCGAATTTCAATATCCCGAATAATAAGAAGTCCGACTGAATAGTAATCCGAAATATCGAAAATACGAATACCGATTATTAAAATACCGATTTTCAAAAATCCGAATATCATTACACCGACCAATTATAAATTCGACTAATCAAAAATCCGAAAAATCAAAATGACGAATGAACGAACGACATTATATGGTATAATGCTCATGTTATAAGTATACAAGTTATATCTCATAACTATCAAGTAGAATAATATTTTATTATCAAAAGAAAATGTAGCAAACACAACGGCTTGCGAATTGTACTATGTAAGTATATATTAGGGAGTAAAAAAGTGTTCGGTTCTGGCGCTTCGCCGGCCGCTGCCGCGGCACGCTCGCTTCGCTCGCTCGGCTCGCGCGCTGTAGGGTCGCAGTTCAACCTAGCACTCCTCCTCGAGTCGCTCGTCGTCATATCTACACCGACCTGCTTAGAGTACCAATAAATATTATGCTAACTGTGCATTAGAAGAAATTAGCGTTATATCATTTGTTCATTATAGGAAATATGCATTATATTTAAAGTATGTTATATTAAATATTACTACATCAAATGATCATTATATAAAATGATAATTATATCGTATGTAAATATATTAAGTGTTGTTATATGACTCAAGAATTATATGAAAAGAGTGTTATTGCGACTAATATTATTTCAAAAAAATTTATAGGCATCGTTACGCACTCGTTTCTGCCACATTAACATTCGGCGAAAATAGAATATGCCAAGTCTGTTATGCGAAAACGTTTTGGACAGTCAAAGTTATGCCAAATAGAGGGAACCCTTTCAAAAATCCGAATGTCATAATTCCGTAGAATTAAAATTCCGATTATTGAAAACACGAAGTTCATTATCCCGAATATCAGATTTCCGAATTAGCAATGAAATTTCGGAAAATTGATAATCGGAATACTGTTTTTCGGGCCAATGACACTTCTCGCTTTTTATTGTTCGGAGTTATAAAATTCGGAAAAACAAATTATCGAAATTTTGTAATTCGGTAAATTGAAATTCGTGTGTTATAGTAATCCTAATGTTAAGTCTTAGGAATTATGAAATTCGTAGTTGTGAAAATCGGAATTAGCAAATTCGGAATAAAATATTTCGGAGTATTTGGGTGTTCCCCGACGAATCAAATCGATAAACACAGTGTGTTTCTTCAGCGACCATTAGGCTGTTGCCATCTCGCAGACTGTACCTTGTTTGTCACCTCACGAAGTTCTTCATATATTTTATTTTAGTCATCAACATCGCGTTGTATAGGTAGGTACCTAATATGGAACGCGGCATGTGCACGCTCGGCGTGAGTGGTGGCCTGGTGGAGTGCCGTCACCCGTCCGCTGGAGAGCGCGCAAGTGGCAAGCTCCCGCCGGGTTGTTGCGTTGCGACGCGACGGTCCCTAACTAAAAGCATTTTGTGATATATATATATACGAGTCTGCTATGCCTGGGGCAATTTTCTAGCTCACAAAATCATAGCAAGTTCGTATATTTTTATTAATGTTCGTAATTAATGTAATCAATCATGAATGATTCATAATTCATAATAGGTGAAATAATGGATATCAAACGTTTGAAGGTAGACACATTCAAAACAAATTGATTCGACTAGTAACAAATTTCACAGTCACAGTTATGACCGTAGACTACCATGGTTATGATATGACATATGACAAAGCCGAAATACCAAAACAATCCGATGTAATAATCATCAAAATACGACAGCACCATTGCTCTAGCGTAATCGACTTGCCAGTTCGTCTCATAAAGGGTGTAGGTATTAGGGTAACCATGATCTTGAATTTTGTTTTTGATCCTTAAAACCCATTTTTAGGGTTCCGTAGCCAAATGGCCAAAAACGGAACCCTTATGGATTCGTCATGTCTGTCTGTCTGTCCGTCCGTATGTCACAGGCATTTTACTCGAAAACTATAAGGTGTATTTAAACAAAATTTTGAGGGTAGGTGTATTTTGTTAGCCGCTACAAAGTTTTGTAATTAAATTTCTAAAAAATAAATTGTTTAGGGGTGCACTGCATACATAAAACTGAAAGTCAACATTTTTTTTCATTGCAAGCCCACGTGTGGCACATCAATGGATAGGCCTTTCAAAATAAATATAAGGTTTCTCAGCAATTTCGTCGGAGATAATAGGCCCAAAAGCCCCCCCCCCCTCTAATTTTTGAACCGTGAATTTTTAAAAATATGAAATTGTTTTGAACAAGGTCCGTTCAAAGGTTTTCGAGATATTTCTAAAAAACTGCCTTTCTTGAAGAAAAGGACTTAAGTGCCATTAAGATTTCAGTAACGATACGACCTTTTTAATAGGCACGGAACCCTTCGTTGTACGTGGTCCGACACGCACTTGGCCGCTTTTTTTCGTAGTGGCTATTAAGATTGCTTGAACTCTTGAGGGCTCACTTTATCTACAGACCATCCACATACCTGTCTGTATAACTTTGAACTGTCATCTAAGCACAGTGTGAGGTGTATATCAGGACGAAATCCAACTGGTAACAGTTGGTTGGTTGGAATGGACTGGTAACAGTTAAAACTGGCGTCGCCAACTGTCATCCTAAAGAGAGTGGGATGTTCCCTACAATGAGATTGTCGATTAAATTGCAACCGAGCCTAATACGTTGTGTGCGAGCAGGAGGCGGCCGCGGCGCCGCTGCTGGGCGTGCTCGGGCCGGGCGCCAGCGCCGCTGCCGTGCAGGTGCAGAACCTGTTGCAGCTCTTCTCCATCCCGCAGGTGCGCGTGCGCGTGCGCGCCACTTTTACAAGTTCCAACTTAAGAGGCTGACAATTCCTAATTCTGTTGAAATTGATGTTATTTAAGCAGTTTTTAAAAAAAAACTATTTGTTCTAGCACATCAAAAAAAAAAATCTTAATATTCACCATATTTCAAAGACCGTGGACGGGCTCGATACATAATTGGATTCTCGATACATTAAACGTTTCTTTGTCTTTATTTTCTTAACGTATGGGTCTGCAATTAAAAACATGAAGTCAACATATTCATACCTAAACTGCTAACGAGTCATATTTCACAAATAATCCACACTTTTTTATTTCAATATTTATTTACTAATTATCTTCAAAAACCGAGTCGCCCAGTAACACTCGCTCTCGTTTACATCTTATAAAAATAGACAGTGTGCGCGCTATCCCAAATCCTCAAGAGCATTTTGGCGTTGACAGCGTCTTAACACTTTCATTAGTCATATTATTGTAGCTACGAGTAGGCATGAGTTGAACAGTGCCGTGAAACCGCAGGTTTCGTACTCGGCGACGTCGCGCGAGCTATCGGACCGCGCGCGGTTCGCGACGTTCTTCCGCGTGGTGCCCTCGGACCGGCACCAGGCGCGCCTGCTCGTGGCGTTGCTGCGCGCGCACAACTGGACCTACGTGCACGCCGTGCACACTGACGGTACACCACAGCCACAGCATGCTACAGCGCGGGACGTGTCGAATCATAGACAACGGTGGTCCTTTTCTGTGTAATACTTAAACACTCTTTTTTTTGTAACTTCGGCCCGTATTTGGAGTCTGTCTTGCGATTTAATAGTACATTGTTGTAAAGGCTACAAAGTAGGCAATACACGGACGAGTGGGTTCGAGGTCCGAGCCGCTAGGTGAGGACCTCGAAGGAGACGAGTCCATCTATCGCACCTTTGGCCGAGACATTACATAGTGCTTTTCACGCCTACTGCGAGGAAATTGCAAATAATTATAATAGGCATGGTGACACAGTGAACCAGTTTTTGGAGAGGAACAATTAAAGAACATTAATACCCAAAAAATTGAGACAAAGATTGACCTCGCTGGCGGCAGCGAAAAACGCTTCATACTGATTGACAGATATAGGTATGATATGACGTCAGAACGACATTTGATAGTACAAAGTACATGGATTGTTGTATGGGAAATCAGGTAAATTGTTGTTTAGGTCGCGAAATACTGCGTTTAAAGTACATAGTTGTCATACAATTTTGTTTCTATAAAAGCGTAAGGATTCTAGTTGAAACTTTGAATTTACTCTTGGACAATAAAAAATGCATTACTATAACTTTCAAGGGTCATATCTTTTTACGATTTTAATTATATTTTATAATTTATACTTTATTACGATAATTTTATGGTTTAATTTGACATTACATTACGTTATCAATTTGAATATGAGGCACCATGCCTATTATAAAATTTAGTATCTAATCAAAGATCATAATATGAAACACTTTAGCGCGGCTGCTCGTGTGTGGGGGGGCATCGCGCCGGGCCGCCCCGCGCGGGGCCCCCCGCCCCGACACGCGAGCGGGGCTGTGATTGGGGAATCGCTGTTCGAACTGTCCAACAATAACAACCACTACTACAATGAAACATTGTAGTAGTGGCGGTTCAGGTGCTACAGCTATTACCTACTTTCCAGCTTGGTTTTAGACCACCTATTGCCACATTTCCGAACAGTGGCTTGAAAAGTATTGTTTTACAGAGAGCTATGGACAGAGCGGCATGGCGGCATTCCGCGAAGAGGCGTTGGTAGGCGGAGTGTGCGTGGCACGCGAGGAGGGGCTGCGCGCGGCTCCGGCGCCGGCCGAGGTGGACGCTGCGCTGGCGCGCCTGGCGCGCGGCCCGCGCGTTGCCGTTTGCTGGTGAGGGGTAGCAGGGGAAGCGGGGAGGTAATGCGCGTGGCGCTCGCACGCTAGCACAGTTCGCATCGCGACCGGTTAAACTAAATTACTCGATGGTGGTGGCATTGACTCTACATATTAAGTGGTAGCGATTGACACACGAACTTATTAAGCCTAGTACGTTGTACAGCCACATGCATAGGCCGAATACCTGGATTCTTAATGGACTGAATAATATGGAATGGAATAATACTCAAGCGTTGCATGTGCCTGTACAGACTTTGTAAGTTAGGGTGGGCAATGATAGCAAGTGATCCTACCAGCCTAAGTCCCTACTTCCCTAGCCCTAACTTATCCTAGTATAAGGATATCTGTCACTGGGAGACCTATCAGTGACAGATGGATTCCTACGGGTGAGGAATAAGGTAAGTGGATGGATACTTGTTGCCAATCACTCAGACTCAAGTGACCGATTAAGGCTGGGGGTGTCTCATGCCACAACAAGGGTACCTGTGAAATAATGTGGATGGGATCCTCTACTCTCAGGGTGTCGCCCTGAGCAAGCAGAGGTGTTGGGTGTGGAGGTAGTGAAACACCAACGGACAATTGGTATCTGGTTTATTTACAAATGCTTCTACCTTATATACAGTTATTCACCTATATCACACATACGTAAAACCTAGTAAATTATCTTTGTATTCTATACATGTAAAGTGCAAGTAAGTAAAATATATTCGTGCAGGCTAGTGAACTAGTTAACTTTGGAGTGGTCAGCGGCGTCAGCGTTATCGTGACCGCGTCGATGAATCTGTTGTCTAAACATATTGGCGTCTCTCGGACAGGCGTGGACGTGTCACAGGGGCCTTATCAAACGTAGCTCAGTCATCTCATAGCTGCCTTCGAGCTGTTCTGGGTCTCCATGGCTGGGTCGCTGACGCTCAGGCTTCGGCGGAGGCCGTCTGGCGGGGGCCGGACCGACGCGGCAAGGCGTTGTTGGTTCCAAGGGGGACCGGCGGCTGACTGCCTTGGCTCGCACCCACTTGATGATCTGTGGAAAAAAAAAAAGAGTAATATAATAATGAATGTCACTGTTGACGATACTAGACTGACTGTTACCGAATGAGATTTAATTTGTTGCCAAATCGTGTTGTCTAATTCTGTTTGTAGATCCATCTCGTTATTAACTAAATGTTTAAACAAGTCTCTGGAACTGTCAAGTACTTCCTCATCTCTGGCCATATTCTGAACTAGTCTTGTGGTTGCATTTTTATTCATTGAGAAGTTAGTTTTTTTCTGCTTTATCTCTTTGATTTTTAAGACATTATATATCGTACCTTGATGCAAGGATACTTCTAATAATCCTGAATAATGTTCCTGTATTTCAGTTATATAGTTTACTGCCAGTTGGTACATTTCCAATACGTGTATATGCACCCAATTTCTATCTATTTTCTTGTACCAAACATTCACTTTGTTTATATAGTCGATGGCTTGATTTAATTTAGTTTGGAATCTTTCGAGCTTTTTGGCAATTCTCTCTTCTGTTTGGTTGACCGTGGCAATTGTGGAGATCATAAATTTGGTCTGATGATTCGCTGCCTCTATGAGTTTGTTCTGGTTTGTTTTCAACGTGTCGATGTCCTTGTAAACTTCATCATTTACACCGAATACGGATGTTAATACCTGGCCAAATAACCCTCTTTTCTTTCTAACATATCCTGTGTCCATTATGACTTCGTCGGCTTTTTCTAACTTCCTCTGTTCTTCGTATAAATGCTGATATAATTGCATGCACAGGATATCCTCGTTATCCTTTTTTGTTCTTTCACAAAATTGTTGAAATTTTGCCACTATGCCTTTTACATTTGTCATATCCTGTGTTATGGATTTCTTCTCATAACTTGCTTGTATTCGAAATACCCCTCGATCTATGGTTGCAGTTCCAATGTGCTCCACATATATTCCCTCCTCTATATTTTTTATAGTATAATTAGCATATGTTGTCGAGAATGAACTAATTATAACAATAACATCCGATTAATAAATGCACTTAGTAATCCATTATGCTTGCGTATGTTTACGTTCTTGTTGACTCGTGCCGTGCGGATCATGTTACAAGTTACGCTAGACTCCGCGCTGTCTGGCGTAGCTGGAATAATTGTGCTCTCAGTATTTCTCGGCGCCGGCTCGCCCTGGTTTATTGTTATTGTATCATGTTCCTGAATCGGTAAGGGAATTACCGAGTGTATTGCCCTCTTCAGACAGGTGCCCGACGGCCTTTGTAGTGTCAACACTCTATTCATACCATCGCTACCTACGTGTGTTTCTTTTATTTTTGCAAGTGGCCATTTACTTGGTGATACGTTTTCGTCTTTCATTAATACCACAGTTCCGACTTTTAAATTCTCTTGATTAAATTTCCATTTATACCTATGTTGTAGCTGATGTAAATAATCTTGTGTCCAACTTTTCCAAAAGTCTTTTTTCATTTTTTGAATCATCTTCCATCTACTTTGGAGGTCCATCTTGTTCTCAGCTATTGGGTCAGGAACGCCCACTGCTTCTCGTGCTATCAGAAAATGACTTGGGGTTAGTATGATGTTATCGTTCACATCATCACTCTGTGCGCATAATAACGGTCTGGAATTCAGGCAAGCTTCTATCTGGCTTAAGAGCGTTGATAACTCATACATATTGTTAGTGTCTGAATCCCATTTCCTTAACACGATTCGAGTCAACATGGGATCCCATGTCATGGTATCTATACCTTGGTTCCTTAGGCCTGCTAGACTTTCACTTATCAGATCAACCATGTTTTTTAACTTTGACGCCACAGCCCGGTCTATTTTCGGCAAGTCTAAAATTGTATCTATAAATTTTGAAATGATTAATCGTTCATTGTCATATCTTTTTGTCAGCAATTCCCAAGCTGCATTATAATTCAACTCAATAATGCATAAATGCTGAATCATACGGGCTGGCTCGACGCGCACATGCGTTTTCAAGTATTGCATTTTTTCTGTGCTAGTTAATGTGACCTCGTTATGAACCATATTTTTAAACAAATCGTGGAATGAATACAAAGACTCGTATTCACCCGTGAAGACAGGGATGGTTATTTTTGGCAAATTTACACCTTTCTTGGTTTCAGTGGAACTCCGTGGCATGGTAGGCTCGGCAACCTCATTAATTTTTGCTTGTAATTGGTACGTTGTGTCTTCGACTTCTTTTTGGCTTGCTTCAAATCCTTCTGTTGTGAAATACTCGTCATAAAACGAGCTTTCTTGTACGCACAGTTCCAAATGCGCCTCTTCTACAATTTCCCATTGTTTCTGGATGGCTTGGAGAGTCGTCTGGAGAAACCAGATCGGCTTATTTTCATTTACGGCTTGCCTGGCTGCGGCTAACTTTTTGACTAGCTGGGATATGCGACACTTCTGCATGCCCAACTTTGGCGAACCTTCCTGACGCCCTGCGGACTTGGATCCGCCTTGGTTAATCTTCATCAACTCTTCTTCATATTTATCTAAGTAGGCTGTGGCTTCTTCTTATACGCTCTGGAGGCTACTATAATAGCTAGTCATGTAGGTATGGGTAGATAATCTTCCTTCCGTCTTTAACTGGTCGTGGTTCTCCTCAACTTGCATTTTTATCTCGCTCAGCATCGTCCTCTTATTCGCGATGTACCTATGCGTCTTCCTGCTTGCGGAATCCTTTTTCATGTTCGTCAACAGGGTCTTGAGTCTTTCCCCTAGCTCTTCCTGGCTCTTCAAGAGTTCGTTGAGCTTAACAGCGTCCATTTTGTCAGTATGTTAGTCAATCCCTAAAAAAAAATATTCCTAACCGTGGGAGGACAATGTTAACAAGACCGCGGTTTATAACGATCCTAGTAGTGGAGGGTAGTTCTAACACAGTCGATAAACACTGACTGGCTTGTTGTCAATGTCTAACGACTCAACGGACAACCCTATGTTAACGTATAACCATCGATACGTTTTCCATAAGGATATCCGGCTCGAAGGACCAAATGTACAGCCACATGCATAGGCCGAATACCTGGATTCTTAATGGACTGAATAATATGGAATGGAATAATACTCAAGCGTTGCATGTGCCTGTACAGACTTTGTAAGTTAGGGTGGGCAATGATAGCAAGTGATCCTACCAGCCTAAGTCCCTACTTCCCTAGCCCTAACTTATCCTAGTATAAGGATATCTGTCACTGGGAGACCTATCAGTGACAGATGGATTCCTACGGGTGAGGAATAAGGTAAGTGGATGGATACTTGTTGCCAATCACTCAGACTCAAGTGACCGATTAAGGCTGGGGGTGTCTCATGCCACAACAAGGGTACCTGTGAGATAATGTGGATGGGATCCTCTACTCTCAGGGTGTCGCCCTGAGCAAGCAGAGGTGTTGGGTGTGGAGGTAGTGAAACACCAACGGACAATTGGTATCTGGTTTATTTACAAATGCTTCTACCTTATATACAGTTATTCACCTATATCACACATACGTAAAACCTAGTAAATTATCTTTGTATTCTATACATGTAAAGTGCAAGTAAGTAAAATATATTCGTGCAGGCTAGTGAACTAGTTAACTTTGGAGTGGTCAGCGGCGTCAGCGTTATCGTGACCGCGGTGATGAATCTGTTGTCTAAACATACGTGTTATGATGTGTGTGCAGGTGCGAGGGTCGCACGGCGCGCGCGCTGCTGGCGGGCATGGCGCGTGCGCCGGCGCGGCGGCTGCGGCTGGTGGGCAGCGACGGCTGGGCCGACCGTGGCGACGTGGTGGCCGGGCTGGAGCCGCCCGCGCGCGGCGCGCTCACGCTACGTATCCGCTCACCGTACCTCGCCGGCTTCGACAAACACTACCATGCACTGCATCCCTACAACAACACTAGGAACCCCTGGTTCCAGGTACACCCGCTTTGCTCTTCGTTCTTGCTAAATGACTGACTCGTCGTACGTAAATTTGTGGTCACTTACAGGAAAAAGAAGCGTCGGTCGTCCGCCAGATCGATAGGTTCAAGATGATGACATAAAAAAGATCATTCTTGCATGAGTGAGACTTGACACGGGACCAGGATAAGTGGCATACTCTATACTTGAATCATTCAACAAAGACCCGTATTACATGATACCTTAAAGACTTTAATGCTTAGCAGTGGGCAATTAAAGGCTGATAATGATGATGATGATTGGTAGGTAGACCAAAATAGTTTTTGTAATTCCTCTGGTTCAGAAGAGTGACACCTAAAATCTTTAGTGTTCTGCTCGGAGACCAGCATTAATCCACCTGTCGTATTGCAGGAGTTCTGGGAGCAGAAGTTCAACTGCTCGCTGGCGCCGAGCCCGCCCGCTGGAGTGCAACTATGCACTGGTTGGTATTCATTGCTACGATGTTATGCTGTGTCAGTCAAACGATTCAAACGTGTTGTGTATAAATAAGGTATGCTGGATAAGATAGAACAAGTCAAATGGCGACATTGCTGTTTGACCTATTTTCTGTTTTAGGCTAATTTAGGATTAAAATTCGTATTAAAATATTTCTGGGAGATTCAACAGCAGGAATCTACGGCTTAAAGTGGCTTCTTGCCACGAAACCGTCCAGTTAGTTACCACTCAAGGTCAACTTATCCTGAAGCCTACATTGTTTGTCCTGAAGCGAGCCATCGGGCTACGAGCGTTTTAAAGTCTACGGATCCGCGGAGGCCCTTGTTTTCGTCAGTAATCATTTATTGTGTGAAGAATATCGTGTCCTATTGAGCGTAGGTATGTGTGCGCGCAGGGTCGGAGTCCCTGGCGCGCGGCTACTCGCAGGAACCGAAGCTGGCGCTGGTGGTGCGCGGGGTGTACGCGCTGGCACACGCGTTGCACGTGATGCGCGCGGCGCGCTGCGGGCCCGCGCCTGGCCTGTGCGCCGCCATGCTGCCCTTCAACGTGTCGCTGTACCAAGCCTATCTGCAGCGCGTGCGCTTCACCGCACCTGACGGTGCACAGGTCGCCTTCGACGACAACGGAGACCCGCCGCCTGAGTCAGTCTCACTTCTCACTCTAAATTATTACAATACAATATGGAAACTTAACTTAATTGAATTTTCTCAAATGTATTGTAAGTTATAACTACAATAATGCTAAAAGTATTATTTTATGGTTAGGTTGAGCGAGTACGATGTGATGAGTTTCGAGCGCGCGCCGGGCGGGGCGGGAGAGGAAGACGGGGAGGGGGAGGGGGAGGCGTGGCGGTACGTGCGCGTGGGCCGCTGGCGGCGCGGCCAGCTGCATCTGCGCGGCGGCAGGCATGCGCCAGAGAGGTACATAGTAGGGAGGCCAATTGGCTAAAACCAAAATTCCGTTTGACTGAAGAGGTTCCTACCAATCAGTAGTATCGTTGAATTCAGTGAGGTAACGTCTCCCGAGTATGAAAAGTGCTGTTGTCGCGCGCGAGGGTTGCCGAGCGCGAGTGTTCGCGGTTTCATGAGTGTACCTCCATAACTACTTAACTGATTTGGACAAATGAGATATCATATGAGAGTTATTTGAATTCTTAATGAAACTTCTTTAATAGCCAAAACTTGAGCAATTTATGTATAAAAAAAGAAGCAAAAATTACAGAAATCAAAATATTTTCACTGTTTATTAAAAAAAAAAGAATGAAAATATGCAGTTCCCATAAAAATATTGTAACTAAGTAATAGCTACATACCGTGAGATTAAACATCTGACATAGCACCGAATAATTGTACTCCTGTTGCATATAATATATTCATTATTATTACCTCAACAGTGCTCAAATCTTGAACACATTCATTTGCGTGCTGCAAAAACCGTCTTTCTATGCGTTTGATGTTGGCGGTTCTTGTGAATGAAGCGTAACAGTTTCCATGCCATTTCAGTTTCGATTCTAATTCATTTAAGTCATATCCTAAAAAAACAGATACCTTTAAAGCAGTCTCTGACTTAAAAAATATGGGCTTGAATTAGGGAATTACCTAGGTAGGTAATTCCCTAATTCAAGCCTAATAGAATAGGTAGGTTACCTATTGTATTTGAAGCTAAACAGTTATGTCTAAAATATATGACTAGCTGCCCGCGCGGCTTCGCCCACGTATCGCAATCAACGCAGGCAAACCAGTAGGATAAAACATAGCCTAATTCCATCCAACAACTCCATTATATATATATTAGGGAATGCAGCAGAGTAATGAAAAAACCGAGTAGCGAGTTTAACCGACGGTTTTTAACCGAATCCAAATCTGTTTCAAATTCGGTTAAAAAATGTGGTTTCGAGTTTAAAATCGGAGAGGAAAATATACAGTTTTTTTTAAACTTTACTAAATAAGTACCTAATTTAAAATGTGTATGTCACGTCACGTCAACGCGCAGATCCGAAGTTAGTCTGGTGGAACTGGCGGAAGGCCCTAGAGCTAGACATCCGTTACAATGCCGACGACATCCCGGACATCAGCCTGTACGAGATTGTAATGGCTTTTAAACAGCTCAAAAACAACAAGCCACCCGGTGAAGACGGAACCGCCCAACTCCTGAAGGCGGGTGGAAAACCGATCCTTACGGCCCCAGGAGAAGTTGTTCGATTCCGTCTTACTGGAAGGGAGAACGCCAAAGGCATGGAATGGAGGGGTGGTAGTGCTGTTCTTTAAAAAGGGTGACAACACCCTGCTAAAGAACTACCGATCCCTCTCACTTCTGAGCCATGTCTATGAGCTGTTTTAGAGAGTCATCACAAATCGTCTCGTACGCAGGCTAGATAACTTCCAGCCTCCCAAACAAGCCGGTTTCCGGAGCAACTTTAGTACCGTTGACCACACGCTCCGTTAGGTTATACAGAAGACTGAGGAGTGTAACCTGTCCCTCTGCTTAGCGTTCGTGGACTACGGGAAAGCCTTCGATTCGATTGAAACCTAGGCTGTACTACAGTCCCTCCAGTGGTGGCAAGTTGACTATCGCTATATCGAAGTACTGAAGTCTTTGTATTACGAGAACGCCACTATGTCAGTCCGATTCCAGGACCGGAACTCGAAGCCTATTCCGCTGCAGCGGGGAGTCAGGCAAGGAGATGTTATTTCTCCAAAACTGTCCACCGCTGCAGTGGAGGATTTTTTCAGGACTCTGGACTGGAGAAGGCTAGGCATCAACATCAACGGCGACCTTCGGTTTGCTGATGATATCGTAGTCTTGGCTGATACCATGGAGGACTTAAGTACGATGCTCGATGACCTCAGTAAAGCTTCCGAGCGAGCTGGTCTAAGAATTAACATGGATAAGACGAAGATCATGTCAAATGCCCATTACAATCGGATAAGCCGATCGTCTACATACTTCGAGCGTAAAGACGCTCGAAGTTGTAGACGATTAAGATGATTCCAGTAAGGTAGATCCGCAACTTTGAGGAAGAGGTCAATCGTCGAATCCGCCTCGGCTGGGCAGCGTTCGGGAAGCTACGGCCCACCTTATTTCCAATATTCCGCAGTGTCTCAAGACGAGAGTCTTTGACCAGTGTCTGTTGCCAGTGATGACATATGGCACTGAAACGTGGTCGCTTACTATGGGCCTCATAAGAAGGCTCAAAGTCACTCAAAGGGAGAGGGCTATGTTGGGAGTTCCTCGGCGTGATCGCATCAGAAATGAGGCAATGGGTGGGGCACATAGCACGTAGAACCGACGGCCGTTGGGGCGTACCAGAAGGCTCGCCGTGGGTAGACCCCCCAAAAGGTGGACTGATGACCTGGTAAAGGTCGCGGGAGTGCGCTGAATGCGCACATGCGCCACTGTTCTGTAACTTGTTTTCTGTTTCTGTCTTGTTGCTTGTTGTTATCTTGACGCCGCACGCACCGATCGCGTGCTATTCATCGCGCTGCTAAGTGTGATAGAGACAGTGAGATACATATTAAATGTGTTGGTAGTGAGAGAGGCATGACGCGGCGGGCCCGCGCTGCACACGCATTGCTACACGCCGCCCGCTTACGGTGTGAATATACCGCTTCAACCGCGCCCGGCACGCGCCGCGCACGACACGCGTTCGGTGGGTGATAAGAGAGCCGAGGATGTAATTATCAAAGCTCACAGTCACGCGTTACATACGACGTTTTTCAACACATGAGCCTAAAAGCGACACAATAAGAGGTACGTTACGAGCAATTGTGTTGAAAAACAAATTTTACACTCGATTTTATATTCGTTTTCGTTATTTTTTTTTTGTAGCTCCTAAAGTATCGATCGTAGAGTAAAAATAAATATGACCAATTTTGTAGGAAATTTTATGGAAAACTTTTATCCGAAGTACTTAATTATAATAGTTATGATATGATGAACAACTACGAAAAACGACTTTTTCTTAATTCGACTATTTTTATCTCTTTGTTTACTTTAACACCCAGTAGTTTCCAAAGTATTGATCGTAGAGTAAAAATAATTATGACCATTTTTGTAGGAAATTTAATGTAAAAACTTTTGTCAGAAGTAATTATACAGCTATTGTAGTGAATGGGATGAAGAAGTTCAAGAAAAATGGGAATCAAGTAGTAATTGTGCGAGGACCGCTGGTGTAGGACCAGCGAACCCTCGGTATGTCCCATTAGCTACATTTATTTATAAATGAAAGTAAAGTGCCTGGATGGATGCTCTTTGGAGAAACATAGAACCTTTGGTTCAAGAGCCGTTCGTGTGTTGGATACCATGGGCTGCTACCTTGGATAGAAGTAAAACAAGGAAATTGTAATGCAACTAAATGTAATGTGTCGCATAATGTAAGTCGCGTTACATGGTGGCGGACCCACAGTTCAAGTGCGCCTTAAGCTAACGCGTGAAAAGGAAATGAAGGGCCCCTGTAGAGGGGCCCTTCGTTGCGCGCGGGCGCAACGTACGACCACTCGCGACCAGCTGGGTTTAATTAAAAGGTACCGACTCACGTCTCTGTCCATGGTGTCGGTCACCAGAAGCTTGCGGTGAAAAGACTGAAGAATTCCGCGACGCTGGAGCGCTCGGCATCGCCGTCGGTGCCGCGCGTTAGAGACGCCAGCATAACGATAGTGAAGAATGCGGGAAGTTACCCGCATGCGCCGCGCCCATCTTCCTTGGCATGATGACGTCGGCGTCGGAGCGCCGACGAGATCCTCGCTGTGGAGACCTACGGCTGAAGGACGCGACGAGCAGAAAGCGCGGGGCTGCGCATCGGGCGCAAGCCGCCGCAAAAGGCGATATCAAGGGCGACAGGGTGAAAGCGCAGATGGTCCCATCGTGACATCGTGCATGGAGTCATAGGTTAGGTGACGCTTGATGCTCGTGCGAACTAGTAACTAGCACTCACCGGCGCCTCCGGCAGCGGAGACGCTTGTTACATTGTTATAGCGCCTACATGGCGCTCCAAAATAGCTAGTACATTATTTTAAATAGGAAATCGAAGCCAAAAGCCAACCAGCCTCCCCGTGTCCTCTCCTCTCTCCCTCGCAAAAAAAAAACACACTTCCGGCGATGTTGCCACACCACCATTGTCTGTCGACATTACAGCCGTCATATGATTTAAAGATTATGTTTAAATTAAACAAGTACAAAATGTAGGACTAAGTATTTCATTCAATTAAAATAACGCCATCTCATATTATGTTGCGATCGTGCCATAGGCTTACTCCAATCTATCAAACCCATCAAATAGAAAACGCTAAACATTCCGAAAGCACCGTCTGCGTGACATGTGACAACGGTCATATTGACGTAGTGAATTTAACGTTATTGATTCCTTCTCGATAGATCACCAAATGATGTTGTTTTTTTGAAATAGTTTGTATAATTATCTAGCTCCGGAGACTGTAATGTGTGCTGAAGTATCTACACGTACTGGTGCCATCGATGTTATAAAGTATGACAGTGGCGAGCCGTTGAGAAGTGCATCTTTATTTCTTGTAGTAGTTTATTTTTAACCAAGTCTGCACAAATCTTCATACCGGAACTTTCTCTCTCTAGAGTCAAGGGAAACAATTCCAGGATACACGCTAGTTCACGCAGTTAACCCTCCAAAATATGGAATAGCAACATACGCCAAACAAGGTATTTCGAATATCACGGTTCATTACTCCCGCAAAACAATAATCTAAATTATGTTAACTCTGTGATTAAAATACAGGAGTTAACCATAGCGAATATATACAAGCCTCCTGCTTGCTCATGGGAAGATGGCCTGCCGATTTTATCACAACCATGTATCTACGCTAGTGATTTTAATAGCCACCATACCTCATGGCGTTGACTCAAATGACACTAGTGGAATCTTACTCAATCAATGTGCGGAGGATAACAATTACCACCTAGTCTTCGATTACAAAGATAAGGGCTCCTTCAGATCGGCTAGATGGAGTAAAGACTATAATTCAGACTTGACATTAGTCTCACAAGATTCCACTGGTGCTCCGCTTCCCACCTCAAGAAAAATCATCGCAAACAGTCCCGTTGTCTTTCTTCTTCTTTCCCTAACAGCCAACATCGCCCTGCATTCATGGAGATCGGAAACCAAATCACGTTAACACGTTCCATGCGCCTACCAAGATGGAACTTCCAAAAAGCAAAGTGGGAGTTCCTCGGCGTGATCGCATCAGAAATGAGGCAATGGGTGGGGCACATAGCACGTAGAACCGACGGCCGTTGGGGCGTACCAGAAGGCTCGCCGTGGGTAGACCCCCCAAAAGGTGGACTGATGACCTGGTAAAGGTCGCGGGAGTGCGCTGAATGCGCACATGCGCCACTGTTCTGTAACTTGTTTTCTGTTTCTGTCTTGTTGCTTGTTGTTATCTTGACGCCGCACGCACCGATCGCGTGCTATTCATCGCGCTGCTAAGTGTGATAGAGACAGTGAGATACATATTAAATGTGTTGGTAGTGAGAGAGGCATGACGCGGCGGGCCCGCGCTGCACACGCATTGCTACACGCCGCCCGCTTACGGTGTGAATATACCGCTTCAACCGCGCCCGGCACGCGCCGCGCACGACACGCGTTCGGTGGGTGATAAGAGAGCCGAGGATGTAATTATCAAAGCTCACAGTCACGCGTTACATACGACGTTTTTCAACACATGAGCCTAAAAGCGACACAATAAGAGGTACGTTACGAGCAATTGTGTTGAAAAACAAATTTTACACTCGATTTTATATTCGTTTTCGTTATTTTTTTTTTGTAGCTCCTAAAGTATCGATCGTAGAGTAAAAATAAATATGACCAATTTTGTAGGAAATTTTATGGAAAACTTTTATCCGAAGTACTTAATTATAATAGTTATGATATGATGAACAACTACGAAAAACGACTTTTTCTTAATTCGACTATTTTTATCTCTTTGTTTACTTTAACACCCAGTAGTTTCCAAAGTATTGATCGTAGAGTAAAAATAATTATGACCATTTTTGTAGGAAATTTAATGTAAAAACTTTTGTCAGAAGTAATTATACAGCTATTGTAGTGAATGGGATGAAGAAGTTCAAGAAAAATGGGAATCAAGTAGTAATTGTGCGAGGACCGCTGGTGTAGGACCAGCGGACCCTCGGTATGTCCCATTAGCTACATTTATTTATAAATGAAAGTAAAGTGCCTGGATGGATGCTCTTTGGAGAAACATAGAACCTTTGGTTCAAGAGCCGTTCGTGTGTTGGATACCATGGGCTGCTACCTTGGATAGAAGTAAAACAAGGAAATTGTAATGCAACTAAATGTAATGTGTCGCATAATGTAAGTCGCGTTACATGGTGGCGGACCCACAGTTCAAGTGCGCCTTAAGCTAACGCGTGAAAAGGAAATGAAGGGCCCCTGTAGAGGGGCCCTTCGTTGCGCGCGGGCGCAACGTACGACCACTCGCGACCAGCTGGGTTTAATTAAAAGGTACCGACTCACGTCTCTGTCCATGGTGTCGGTCACCAGAAGCTTGCGGTGAAAAGACTGAAGAATTCCGCGACGCTGGAGCGCTCGGCATCGCCGTCGGTGCCGCGCGTTAGAGACGCCAGCATAACGATAGTGAAGAATGCGGGAAGTTACCCGCATGCGCCGCGCCCATCTTCCTTGGCATGATGACGTCGGCGTCGGAGCGCCGACGAGATCCTCGCTGTGGAGACCTACGGCTGAAGGACGCGACGAGCAGAAAGCGCGGGGCTGCGCATCGGGCGCAAGCCGCCGCAAAAGGCGATATCAAGGGCGACAGGGTGAAAGCGCAGATGGTCCCATCGTGACATCGTGCATGGAGTCATAGGTTAGGTGACGCTTGATGCTCGTGCGAACTAGTAACTAGCACTCACCGGCGCCTCCGGCAGCGGAGACGCTTGTTACATTGTTATAGCGCCTACATGGCGCTCCAAAATAGCTAGTACATTATTTTAAATAGGAAATCGAAGCCAAAAGCCAACCAGCCTCCCCGTGTCCTCTCCTCTCTCCCTCGCAAAAAAAAAACACACTTCCGGCGATGTTGCCACACCACCATTGTCTGTCGACATTACAGCCGTCATATGATTTAAAGATTATGTTTAAATTAAACAAGTACAAAATGTAGGACTAAGTATTTCATTCAATTAAAATAACGCCATCTCATATTATGTTGCGATCGTGCCATAGGCTTACTCCAATCTATCAAACCCATCAAATAGAAAACGCTAAACATTCCGAAAGCACCGTCTGCGTGACATGTGACAACGGTCATATTGACGTAGTGAATTTAACGTTATTGATTCCTTCTCGATAGATCACCAAATGATGTTGTTTTTTTGAAATAGTTTGTATAATTATCTAGCTCCGGAGACTGTAATGTGTGCTGAAGTATCTACACGTACTGGTGCCATCGATGTTATAAAGTATGACAGTGGCGAGCCGTTGAGAAGTGCATCTTTATTTCTTGTAGTAGTTTATTTTTAACCAAGTCTGCACAAATCTTCATACCGGAACTTTCTCTCTCTAGAGTCAAGGGAAACAATTCCAGGATACACGCTAGTTCACGCAGTTAACCCTCCAAAATATGGAATAGCAACATACGCCAAACAAGGTATTTCGAATATCACGGTTCATTACTCCCGCAAAACAATAATCTAAATTATGTTAACTCTGTGATTAAAATACAGGAGTTAACCATAGCGAATATATACAAGCCTCCTGCTTGCTCATGGGAAGATGGCCTGCCGATTTTATCACAACCATGTATCTACGCTAGTGATTTTAATAGCCACCATACCTCATGGCGTTGACTCAAATGACACTAGTGGAATCTTACTCAATCAATGTGCGGAGGATAACAATTACCACCTAGTCTTCGATTACAAAGATAAGGGCTCCTTCAGATCGGCTAGATGGAGTAAAGACTATAATTCAGACTTGACATTAGTCTCACAAGATTCCACTGGTGCTCCGCTTCCCACCTCAAGAAAAATCATCGCAAACAGTCCCGTTGTCTTTCTTCTTCTTTCCCTAACAGCCAACATCGCCCTGCATTCATGGAGATCGGAAACCAAATCACGTTAACACGTTCCATGCGCCTACCAAGATGGAACTTCCAAAAAGCAAAGTGGGATGAATTTGCAGCATATGTGGATGATTCTATCAGATGGATCGCACCAAAATCAGAAAGGTATGCTAGATTTGTCGGCCTTGTCATTTCAATTGCTAAAAAGTACATCCCTCGAGGTTTCAGAAAAGTATACGTCCCAGGTCGGAGCAGCGACAGCGAAAACCTTTATAAACAACACAAGGACTCGGGTGACCAGGAAGTGGGTCGAGACCTATTACAGTCACTAGATGAACAGCGAAAAAACAAATGGATGGCTACTGTCGAAAAAATTAACTTTAAAACATCAAGCCGGAAAGCTTGGGGGTGCTTAACAAATTAACAGGCAAATTTGGGGGTACAAGTCACGACTCGTCTTTAAAATTGACTGACTCGATAGCTAGCCGCATTGTAGAAACGTCACGCGTCAAAGGAAATCGAGCCACCACCAAAAACTGTCACCTTTAGTCTCATTCCTAAGTTCTACGTATTCGGGAAAGACTACCGGGACACAAAATAAGTAAGATTTATTACAAGAAATGATTTATTTTAACTATACATGCAATTATGCGTAGTTTAAGATTCTAGGACTATGTTTCTATATTTAAGTTTCTATATTGTATTTCTAAATTTATTTTTCTATATTTTATTTCTACATTTATGTTTCTATATTTATATTTCTAAATGTATGTTTCTATATTTAAGTTTCTATATTTATATTTCTAAATTTATGTTTCCAGGGTTAAGATTCTAAGGTTCTAGTTTTAAACTTCTAGATATAATGTTCTCTACTTACGACACTATTCATATATTTAATGACTGAGGTTTATGTAATACTAGTAATGTTAAAGTAGGGCAGATGGGTCCGAAACCTAGATTTGGGTCAGTCTGAATGCAGGAGAGTTGGGCGACCTTCCTCTTTACCCAACGTCCCTCGGCTGTGCAGCTGTGCTTAGTATGCCGAGATATTATGCAAGGGCAGCAGCGGTCCTGTAGGGCCTTAGAGCGTCGAGGCGGCCACGCTCACTTGCAACGGTGGGGCCGGGGTAGCGGTCAAGGTCATCGAGGACCCTTCCTAGTCCATGACCTATACTGTAGCCCCCGGAGGGTGATCCTGGAACGCGTGGTGGATACTGATTAGGCTGCTCATAGCGCAGCCTGGACTGTCATCATCACGCGCTCGCACTAGGGATGGGGTATTTACAATTTACAAAGCAATCGTTGCGTGTGGTGGGCAGTCCAGGTAGATACATGAGAAGCGGAAAGCGTTGAGACGAGAATCAAATGCCAAGCGTATACTAATAACAATTAACGCAGTGATTAAAATGTGTAAGCAAATCCGAAGGCAGTACTAGTATGGCGCATAGCGACATGAGATTCTCTCGCCATTACTTTAACTAGCGGTACAATGATTATAATGCGTTGTATTTCGCTAAACCTTTCCTTATAAATAGCATTGCAATGTATGACATGAGTATCGTATCTAAATAATGAAATACTTACTTATAAGCAGATTGATGCAGCTTGAATCAGGCAAAATCAATTTGCGAAGAACCATGAGAAGGAAAGACAACATTGTTTTAAAAGAGAGCCTTATTATCTATATTAAAATAATTGTAAACACGTACACTACCAGTAAAAAATAATTTAATAGGTAATTACTTAATTAGTTATAACTACTATTCACCTGCATCCAAATGAAATACTCAGGTGGTCTATAACTATCCACCATCCGCACCCAAAATGGATAAGAAACATTTTGGCTGGGAGGCGGCTAACGGTATATTCTAATTTCTAGGAACTACAAAGTAATAAGTACTACGTTCAATACAGCTACAAATACCTGATTAACGTAACATTTACCCGATTCGGGACAGACACTGATTTTAAAAACAAAGGATAAACAATATAATTAAGTACGTCCGCTCGGCAGCGGGCGCATCAAGGGCAATATTTGCAATCAAGCGACACGGGTTGCGCGTCGAAATGCTATCGGCTCAATGTCGCGGCGGCGCACTCGGCGCTCGGCGGGAAGCGGGCGCGGGCTCGCGGGGCGCGGAACTAGTCGTCAGCGCATGAGACCGATCGGCAATCCGTATAATAAAATATTATCTGCGCGTTACGCAAGTCTGTCTGTTCATTGGAAGTAATGATATATTTAGTGAACTTACATTATGACTTGTTTTCCCACGTAGGTAATCATATATCGAGGCTTAAATAGATACACTTTTTGAGAGAGGAACCTAGTTATGTTACGTAACTTTTATAGATATGAAGTGTAATTAGGGCAACAAATAACTCACTATACTTGTCTTTAGTCTAAGGTTCGGACATTCACGGTAAATGTGACAAAACACCAAGAGGCTTGCCCAAAACCTAAAACATACCCTCTCGGTAGACCAGAATCTCTCAAAACTATTTACAGCGGCCGATACAACAGTCGCAATCAAGCAACTCTCCTTAGGTAAAGCAGCCGGGCAGGATGGTGTATATAATGAATTTATCAATCTTGGTCCAAAGTGCATATCATGGCTGGTGAAAAATATCTACTGATAGGCCAGGAAACTCCAGGATACGAGGAGATCACAGAAACCACGTCCGTTCCATATTGCGTTTAATTAAGCGACAAAGTATAAAGAAGCTACCCTCAATGATCCAAATCATAAGTCTACCCACATACGTTACACCTCCACCCTTAATTATTTCCATAGTTGGCATCTTAATACTAGTTACATCAGTTACAAGAAATAATCAAATTCGAAACCATATCTTTGCACGGGTTTCCGAATACGCTTAGGCCGCTCTGCATCAGGGGATGTAATAGTTTCCGTCTGACCAGCGGTTGCACCACGGGGCACGGCATCCTCGTCCTTCCGTGATTCCAGGACCTTGGGTCCATCGGGTTCCACCAAGTGTTCTGGCGCCTCCGAAACATCCGACGCGGACACGGTATACCTACTACTATGCCTTTTTTTATTTGATCAATGTGTCTTTTTATGCGTGGACCACTATCCCGGCCAATTACAAAATTACGTGTACCTACTTTATCCTCTATCTGACCGCTTAACCAGCTTCCCCCAGCGTGATCTCGCGCCCACACGGGATCCCCCACCTTAAGCTCCCTAGTTGTACCACCTGCATTCAAAACTTGTTTATCTTGAGCCTGCTGTACTTTACCTTCTAACTGTCTATCTCCCCTTAACAAATCCAACCTAGACCGCAGCCGCCGGCGCTGTAATAACATAGCCGGAGCTGTTCCAGTACTACTGTGCTCTACGTTTCTATACATCATGAGGTACGCCTGAAGGGCTTCGTCTACATCACAACCGTCGCGAATCGCCTTTTTGATAGCGCGCTTGTATAGCTTAACCACGTTCTCCGCTGCGCTATTTGAAGCTGGATGGTACGCTGCTGTAAATGTCATCTTTATGCCGTTTATTGTCATAAAATGTGCGTATTCCTTACTCGTAAACGGAGGACCGTTATCTGATACCACCTCCAATGGCAACCCAAACCGCGCAAACGTTTCACGTAGAGGTTCAGAACTGCAGTAGCTGTTGTCTTATGCATTCTGAATATCTCTAACCACTTAGTGGTTGAATCGATTATAACCAGAAAAGTTTCACCATGAAATGGCCCCAGAAAGTCTAAATGCAATCGTGACCAAGGTTCCGGGTTATATGGCCACGGTTGAGGCGGCGCGCGCGGCGGCGCAGCGCCCTCTAACGCACAGGTGGTGCACCGCTTACACAACTCCTCAATATCACTGTCTATTCCGGGCCACCACATCACGCTTCTGGCAAGACTCTTCATTTTCACAATACCTAAGTGTCCTATGTGTAATTCTTTTAGCAAACCATCCCTTAATGCTTGTGGTACCAACTTATACATCCTCGATCTATGTACAATTCATTACGCCGCAAGTAATACGGTTTGAGCGCTTCATCCTTACAAGCCGCAGGCCATCCGGATAGCAAAAATAGAAATATTTTCTTTAACTCTTCATCTTTACTAATATGATCTTGTACCATTTTCCTAGTAATTGGCAGGAAATTTTGTATAAAATTTAAATAAGTGATTTCTTTTCGCTGGCTTTTCTCCTTATCTTATCTTATCTTATCTTATCTAGATGAGGGCCCTTTCGGATGCACTTCGACCCAGCGGGATCTTTTGTGCATTTGCCCTCTCCTTTATGCCTACTCCCAAGCTCGCTCCATCGTTTCCACAAAGCGGATGATGCAGCTCAGCGGGAGCACCTTGAACTCCCTTGGTTGCGGATAGTCGCTACCAAAGTAATTCATTCTTTGTCTGGCAAGGGCATGACATTCACACAATAAGTGTTCCATGGTCTCATCCTCCTCGCCACACATTCTACAGTCTAAGCTGTCCGACAGTCCCATCTTGGCCAAGAGATCCTTGACCCCGAAGTGACCTGTGAACACCCCAGATATGATTCTGAGTTGCTTCCTACTGGATTTCCAGAGCTTGTTAGTCCAGCCCGAGTCCACTCCTTCTATGAAGAGCTTAGAGTGCCTTAAGCCCGCCTCATTCCTCCACTCGTGTTGGTGTTTGGTTTTGGCGTAGGCTTTAAAGGCCGAAGTTATGGTTCTCTGCGAGAGTCCCACAAATGGTTCTGGACCTACAAAGTGATTTGTAGACCCCCCCTCTTGCAAGCTCATCCGCTCTTTCGTTGCCGATGTAGCCCTCGTGCCCCGGTATCCAAACTAGTTCCACCTTATTGTGCTTCCCAAGCTTGTTCAGTGCCTGGACGCCATTATAGACTAGTCTAGAATCCACTTTCGGCGCCGTAAGCGCTTTAAGGGCCGCTTGACTGTCGCTGAGGATATAGATGGTCTGCCCTCTGGTTTGCCTGTCTATATTCTCCTGTGCACAGGCAATTATGTATGTATGTATGTATGTAAGCACTTTATTGTACACAATAACAGGTTAAAGAATATACATGTCACACAATAGATCAAAGTACAAAGGCGAACTTATCCCTATAAGGGATCTCTTCCAGCTAACCTTTGAGCAATTGAGAGGAAGGTAGGTAGACCGAGATAGGCAAACTTATACCGTGTACAAAAACACAGAGAAAATGAAAACAAAACCTAATAGGTATTAATTTTAGACAAATAAAAACATGCCAATACATATATAAATATACAGTATAAAATATAATACACACTATATATATCGCAAATATACAATAAATAAATAAATACTATATTCAACCAATTCACAAGTCAAGTTATGGCGTATGTCTCCGCCTGGAAGACGGTTGCCAAACTACCCATGCTTACACTACTACTGTAGTCAATCGCATAAATGCCTGCTCCCGTACCGAATCCCATTTTAGATCCGTCCGTGTACCATATACTGTCTTCGACACCAGACCTCGGAGGTTCTAGACCTTCGGCCCATTCGGCCCTGGATGGAACTTTTGTTGTGTAGTTCCTATGGAATACATACTTGGGTAGCATTTTGTCACATCCCATGTTTGTTATTCTGTCTAGGAGACTGTCAGTCTCCATGTTTGTGTGCTTAGTCTTCGGCTTGCTGTCGCTCCACAGTCCAAGAGTTCTTAGTCTGTAGAGCGATTTGCGCGCCTCTGACTTAATCACCATGTGAAGTGGCGGTAGGTCCAGTAGGACTTCTAGCGCCGCTGTAGGCGTGGTTCGAAACGCCCCTGTTATAGCCATGCATGCCGATCTCTGTACCTTCGTCAGGGCATCTCTGCATGTGCTCATTAAAGTCCTTGGCCACCACACCAGGCTACCGTACAATAATATGGGCCTCACCATCTTGGTGTAGATCCACTTCAGTACCTTTGGGTTCAGTCCCCATGTTTTGCCTAACGCTGATCTACACATTCCAAATACCCCGGGTGCCTTTGTAATGGTGAGATCTGTATGCTTCTTCCAATTCAGTTCCTTATCCAGAGTGACACCTAGATATTTCACATCGTTGGACAGTTCTAGTACCCTCCCGTACAGTTTTAACTGCTGTACGCCGCGAAGGGTCCTTTTCCTAGTAAAGGGTATTACTACAGTTTTGCCTGGATTAATGGATAATTGGTGCCGGTCGCACCATCTCTCCACTGTCTGCAGTGCCTTGTTCATGATTTCTGATACCGTGCCTGGGAACTTCCCACTCACCAGTATTACTAAATTATCAGCATATCCTACCGTGTGGGTGGGACCTTTATTGAGTTCCACCAGGAGTGAGTTCACCACCAAACTCCAGAGAGTTGGTGAGAGTACCCCACCTTGCGGACATCCCTTTGTGGCCGTGGCCGTTATCTCATCCCCCAAGAGAGATGACTTTATTAGTCTGCCATTTAGCATGTTGCCTATCCATTTACAAATGGTCGGCTCTACACCATGTTTTGCAGCTGCTTCGCTTATAGCTTTATACGTAGTGCGATCACAAACGCTCCCTCCACGTGTAAGAAAGCTGCCAGACATAGTTCTTTATTCTCTATAGCCTGTTCAGCCTTGGTTGTTACCAGGTGAAGTGCGGTTTCCGTTGACTTTCCTGGCTGGTATGCACATTGCAGTTCGTGCAGCGGATGTCTCCTTAATGGGCCATCCCTTATGTGTCTATCTACCAATTTCTCCAGTGTTTTGAGGAAAAACGACGATAAACTTATCGGCCTATACGTTTGGCTTCACTGTAATCCGCCTTACCTGGTTTGGGTAGATAGGTTACTTTTACCATCCTCCACACACGCGGTACGTGTGCGAAGGCCAAGCACGCCCTGTACAATCTGCTAAGGTGCGGGATTAGTACATTAGCGCCTTCTTGTAGTAGAATGGGGTAGATTCCATCTGGCCCCGGGGCTTTGAAAGGTTGAAATGTTGAAAGTGCCCACTTTATCTTTTTATGATCTACTACCTTTTTAGACGTGTCCCAATTGTGTCTCGTTGTACTTGTGGTTTGTTCCAACGCACTAATTGCACCGTCGTCTGTTACGCTGTCGTGTATTACTGAGCCTGGGAAGTGTGTGTTACACATTATCTTAAGGGTCTCCAGCCCCGTTTTCGTCATTCTACCGTCATTGTCTCTGATGGATGTGAGAGGTACCGACTTTGTGGTTGCTAATGCCTTTGTTAGTCTCATTCCTTCCGGTATTGACTCAATCTGATCGCAGTGATTCCTCCACGCTCTCCTTTTGGCTTTCCTCACAGCCTTGCTGAGTTCTGTGAGTTTTTGTGCATAGTACCCGAAGTCATTGGATGACTTTGCGTCATTAAATATTGCCCTGGTTTCCCTCCTGAGCTTGACTATCTCTGGGGTCCACCATGGTAACTTTTTAGCCAGGGTTTTCTTTTCCGGGCAGTTATTAGTGAAGGCCGTGTATACGGCTTGTACTATTTTGTCCGCTAGCTTGACTATCTCTGGGGTCCACCATGGTAACTTTTTAGCCAGGGTTTTCTTTTCCGGGCAGTTATTAGTGAAGGCCGTGTATACGGCTTGTACTATTTTGTCCGCTTCGAATTCTATGTCAATAATAGAGTTTAGCTTACCTTTTGGGTCTCCTAGGTCCACTTTGAGATCATTTCTAAAGGCCGACCAGTCCGTGTTCCTAGGATTCCGTTTACGTACCGTATTTGTTTTTATTTTAGTTTGGTACCTAAAGCAAATGTATCTGTGATCCGAAAGGGATATGTCATCAGATACGTGCCATGAGTTGATTTTGTTGCTAGTGTTGTTAGTAGCCAACGTTAAATCAATAACCTCCCCCCGCCTAGAGTTGACGAAGGTAGGTTCATTGCCTTTGTTCAATATTTGTAGAGAGGAGCTTACCAGGAAATCCAGTACCTTCTCTCCTCTCCTGTTGACATCTGAGCTACCCCAGATGACATGGTGAGCGTTCGCGTCGCAGCCGATGATCAGGTTGGTGTTCGCCCGGCTGCCATATGCAACAAGATCCCGCAGTTGTTGTGTGATGGGATCCGTTGCCTCGTAGGGGAGGTAGGCTGATGATAGTATGAGCTCCTTACCCTCCCCCTTGTTTAGGATCATCACCGTGGTGAGATCCCTGCAACAGAAATCATGTAAAGGCATAGCGTTGATGCCATTTTTGACATATATACATGTCCTCATATTATTGTTATTATCTGAACACAGGTGAACAATTGTTCCCCCCGTTCCACCTAAACCTCTTATTTCACTTTTATATATATATGGTTCTTGAATAAGAGCAATATCGAATTTGTCGCATTTTAGCTGCCTTGCCAGAAGGGCAGTGGCCGCCTTGTTGTGTTGTAAATTAATTTGTACATACCTTAGACCCGCCATTGGCGCTTTTATAATTTGGGCTTGCTGAGGTCGGCAGCCTCCTCCTGGACAGCCTCGTCACAGGACATGGGAGACATGGAGGCCCCCAGGTACAGCTCCGCCAATCCCCGCAGGTCCTCTGAGCCGATCACCGATAACGGTGATGACTCTCGGGCCCTGCGGGATTCAGCAAGTCCGTACCCGGAGCCCGCCCTGTTCCCGTCCTCCACCTCTGACTGCCCCTCCCCCTTGGCTACCTCAGCCCCCTCAGCCTCCTTGTAAGTGCCAGGCACATTGCCTTCCGGAGGTGTGCCCTCCTCGGCCTCCCCAGACAGCGGAACCCCCGCGCCCTCCCCCGGCAACGGACCCCCCGCGCCCTCCCCGGCGTCGGACCCCCCGCGCCCGTCCCCGCACAAGTGCCTTCCTCAGCCCCCTCAAGCGCCCTCTCCTCCGCGTCCTCTAGGAGCTTGAAGGAGCTCAGGTCGACACCCGTGTGTAGGTGGTCGCCCGCGGCCTTGATAACGTCGGCCGACACCCGGTCCATCAGTATGATGCGCCTGGTGTTCGCGTCCGACGTCAAGGTGTCTACCACCTTCCACTCCTCCGTGTGTAGCGCAGGATTGTACCTCTGCAACACACGGAGAAGCAACTTAACGTCATGGCCGCCAACTATCTTCGTTTTCCATGCCATTTTGACAGGTTTGGGAAGATCCTTGGCGTCCATGACCCTCAGGCGCAGGCCAGCAATCTCCTCGCTTCCGATTGCTGACCTGAGCCATGTGACGGACTCTCTCCCTTGGCAATTGACGTGGAGAGCGCCCGCCACTACGTTGCCGAGAGTGACTCGGGGTAGGGGATCCGGAGCGTCAACCAAAAGCTCTAGAATGAGCCCCTGGATGGCGCCCAGGTGCCCCAACCCGATCTTCTCGGCCGGAAAGGCCTCCGGGACGATGGCCATCCTCTCGCTTGCAGCCACTTCAGCGAACGAAGCTGCGACTTTCACTCGCTTGGAGTCGCTGACAAGCAGAGAAGAGTCGCCACTGGCTCCCAGTTGCCTCTTCTTTTGCACCATCCCTGGCCCCGAAGTGGGTGCATCCTGGGAGGTGCCCTCGCTCAGTGTCTGAGCCCTCGCCTTGGCGTTGTCTCGCCTCTTCTGCCTCCTGTTATTGACGGCTCCTCCACCGGACCACGCATCCGCGCTCTGGGGTGCGGACACGCTATCAACAGCGCCCGGATCGTCAGCAGGATTCGGAAGAGGACCGGCCGGCCTGTTGCAGATGACCACAGTTCCGCTGACCTCCCCTCCGGCACCTGCGCCAGCCGGTCTCCTTGCTGACCTGCTTGGGACCTGCTGGGTGTGTCCGCTTTTCGACCCGTGGGGAAAAGTTCGAACGGTGCCTCCGGTTTGGATCGCTCCACCATGGCCTCTGCCTGAAAATGCGCCGCGCGCCTTCTGCGTCCTTGCGGACCCCCTTGCTCGGCTGTTACCCGCTCTCGCTCCCCTGTCTGGGAAAGAAGTGCGTGCCGCCGGTACAGCATTTGCGCTATGCGCCTTGGCCTTATCCCTTGCGGGTACGGCTTTCCCTCCTTCCTTCGTCTCGGGTATTATGGTATCCATGTGACCTTTGACCTTGCTTCATCAGTTTGGCTCCCCACCCACCACGGAGCCCACACCCTGGGGATGCGTTAACGCATCAGGGCTACCAAACTGACATAGCGCCCCGAGAGTATGTGGTCTGTGAGTCCGCACGGTGCCGAGCTACTCGTCATCTCCTCAGACGACTCGTAACCCGTGCTCCGCCGACTACAGACCCCATACCCCAGGACACTCGCCCGTGGCCATCAGACTGGACACGACAGCCGATTGATCATGGCTGGCTAGGCCATGACCGCCCGTGTGAGGTGAATCCTGAGCCATAGAAGAGTGTTGTCTCCCAGCAGTAACTATCCCGACCGCTGGTCGACTCAGCTTCCAGGATCTCCCTCTCCGCCCGTACGGGTCCCCGCGCACGGCACAAACACGCGGGTGGCATTTTACCGCTAACCATCCTTCTTTGTGGATGGAAAGCCCGCTGCGACATGCCACGTCATCGCTTACGGCTGATTAGACGGGATTCACGGGATAGGATGGGTTGGGATATAAAAGTATAGGCTCAACTGATTGTTTCCGTTCTGCCTGTTTCTAACGGTAGAACCAGGCAGCTAACAGGCGGTAACCTCGTGAAGGAACCCAATCAGTTTTGCCTCGAGGATCTTAGCAACTGTGAGCTCCCCCCGAGGCCATCTACCATGTTAACTACCGGACAGGCCGCTACCATAGAGACAGACCCAACGCAAGTAGCGACCGGTCGCAAATTTTCCTTGCCCCTGGACCTGCCTCCGCCCGGCTTTTCTCCTTACCCACAGGCAAGCGAGACAAAGCGTCAGCCGCGTTTTCTCACTTCGAACATATTCAATATTGTAATCATAACCTGCTAGGATAACCGCCCATCTCTGCATCCGGCTCACAGCTATAACCGGTATTCCCGTCTTGTCCCCAAAAATTGTCACCAATGGTTTGTGATCCGTTCTAAGAATGAACTTCCTACCATATAGATATTGGTGGAATTTTCTGACTCCGTAAATAATCGCAAGCGCCTCTCGGTCTATTTGCGAGTAAGATTTCTCAGCTGCGTTAAGCACTCGTGACGCATAGGCTATGGGGCGTTCGCCGTCACCTGCGCCGCCAGGCATCAGGTGCAAAATCAGGGCACCAACCCCTACACTGCTCGCGTCCACTGTCAGTACCAGCGGAAGGTCCGGCGAGTAGTGCGCTAGTATATCGCTGGAAATCAACATGCGCTTAGTTTCGTTAAACTTAACACATGCTTCACTCCACTCATATCGCACATTTTTCCGCAATAACGCATACAGTGGTGCTAATATAGTGCTTATGTTAGGCACGAATTTCGCATAGTACATCACTAACCCCAAGAATGATCGCAACTCCGATATATTCTTCGGTGCTGCTACTCGCTTGATCGCCTCAATTTTTTCGGGGCATGTGTGGACGCCTTCTTTACTTATCACAAAACCTAGATACGTAACGGAGTCCGCGAAAAATGTACAATTTTCTTTTTTTATTCTCTGGCCGTATTTTTTTAACCTATCAAAAACATCATGTAAGGTGTCTATATGTGACTGGTCATCCACTCCCGTAATTATCAAGTCATCCAAAAATACTCCTAGTCGCGGCATATCCGCAAACAATTGCTCTAACTTTCTCTGAAAAATACCAGGGGACGACGCTAATCCATAGATTAATCTATTATACATAAAAAGCCCCTTATGTGTGTTAATCACCGTGTATTTTTTTGAATCATCCAATTCAAATTGAGCGTAGGCTTGCGACAGATCCAACTTAGTAAATTTATTCCCCCCGTGTAATTTAGTGAGCAAATCTTCTATACTTTCGGCAAAGGATAGTGGTCCACTCCTAGACATTTATTCAACGTTAACTTAAAATCCGGACATACCCTTATGGTGCCATCTTTCTTAACTACCGGCACTATCGGCGTGGCCCAGTCTGAGGTGGCGACAGGCGTGATGATGTTGTCGCGCACCATCTGGTCGAGCGCGCGCTCCACCGGCTCGCGCAGCGCGTACGCCAGGGGCCGCGCGCACAGGAACACCGGCCGCGCCTCGGGCCGCAGGTGGAAACCCACCGTTCCCCCGTTGAACTGGCCCAAGCCTTCCGCAAACACCTCACAGTATCTGGAACTAAATTCCTTTTCCCTAAATAACACGTTTACATTAGTCACTTGTCGTGAGGCCAACATTGATAAATCTAACTTCAATTCACTTATCCAACATCTACCCGTGAGGCTAGTTTTGCCACTCGCAATAACGTACAAGTCAAGTTTTTGACAAGTTTTGTTATGCTGCACCTGAGGTGTTATTTTGCCTATGGGTTTGATATTTTCGCCTGTATAATATCGCAACACTAAATTACTCTCTTGTAACTCGCAATGAGTAAACAACTTTTTATAACATTCCAAACTAATACATGAAATACAACTACCAGTGTCGATCTCCATAGTTAACAATGTTCCCTCAATATAAACATCTATGGTGTATGGCGCAAACGAAATGGAATCGCTACTATTTAAAGAGAAATTGTTTACCTCGTCGCTTTCACTACTTCCAGAATTGTCGCTAAATATAACTTCTTCATCAGTAACGTTGTACAACGATAACTTGCCACGCAGTTTGAGGCACATTCTCTTCAAGTGTCCCTCTTGATTACATATTCTACATACATAATTTTTAAATTTACACCTCTCCGCATCATGATTTGCTCCACATACTTTACATTCTGCATTAGAATATGCTACATTATTTCTTCCGAACGCGCGAAACTTCCCGCTTTCCGCTCCGCTTGTGGCGCTTGCTGCTATCTTGCCGCGGCCGCGGCCCGCTGTGTCTGCCGTCGCCGCTGGCCGGCCGTCACCCGCTGCCGCCGCTCGGCCCCGGCTCGCCCGGCCCAGCTGATGCACGCATACCGACGTACCCGGTACACTGTCGCCGGTTCGGTTCCGAGCACAGTCATCTACCAGCGCCGCGTTTGCCTCGGCCGCCTCCATGGACACTGCGAGCTTGTACGCCCGATCTAACGTGATCGAGTCGGCCTCTGTGAACAACCTTTGCCTGATATCGTCGTTCAACAGGCCGCAAACCAATTGATCTCTCAAGTTTTCCTTCAAGCTGTCCCCTGTAAAACAGCAGTTTTTACTCAACTTTTTAAGATCTGTCACAAAGTTCGCAATCTCGTTGCCGGAATTTAAAACGTTCTGCAAGAACACTCGGCTTAGGATTTAAATGACTTTTCATCAGCGACACCAACTGGTCGTACGTTTTTGTTGCCGGTTTTTCGGGTGTAAATAGACTCACCATCAGTTCGTAAGCCTCACTACCTATAACTGTTATCAAGGTAGCCACTTCCACTTCAGTTTTCACCTCATTTGCAACGAAATATTGTTCCAAACGATTTACATACATTTCCCAATTGTCCTTGGCAAGGTCAAACGGTCCAATCTTTCCCACTGCCATTTCGTAGACTACACGGTATGTTTACGAATTTACAATGTAACAAATGCACTAGCGTCCAATTGTCCTCGTCGCCACGGAAAAATATCTACTGATAGGCCAGGAAACTCCAGGATACGAGGAGATTACAGAAACCACGGCCGTTCCATATTGCGTTTAATTAAGCGACAAAGTATAAAGAAGCTACCCTCAATGATCCAAATCATAAGTCTACCCACATACGTTACAGCTGGCAGCATTCTTTTCAGACATACTAGCGAGAAACAAACTCCCTCCAAACTTTAACCATGCCAAAATAATTGCTGTCCTTAAACCTGGAAAACCAGCTGATGATGAAAAAAGTTACAGACCAATCGTCTTACTCAGCTGCATTTACTAACTACTGGAAAAATTGTTAGCATATAGGATTGGCCTGCTCATCGATAACGTCGTCCCAGTTGAACAGGCGGGGTTCAGAAGCGGTCGAAATTGCTCTGACCAAGTACTGTCCCTTACTACTCATATAGAAGCAGGCTTCCAAAAACAATTCAAGACTGTCGCTATCTTCGTGGACTTGAGCGCGACTTATGATACAATGTGGCGCCAGGGCCTTATATTTAAGCTGATGCGCTGCCCAATGGCTACCAACATTAAGCCACATTCCCCCTCCACATCTCAGAAGGCACTGCTGAATGAAGCGAAGAAAATCGCGAATAACCGGTTCCTACCGGTTCGCCAGAAATTTCTGTGCCCTCCTCGGCAACGTCTGAAGTCTCGACACCCACTCTACCAGACAGCGCAACATCTGAAGGGAGAACCATTCGAGATAAATAAAAGATGGAAGGACGAATGGAAGTCAAATCCTCCTAGAGCCGACGTGAAAAACTACGATCCCACGCAAAAGCCCAGCGACTCCTCGGCCCCCAGACGGGAGTGGTGTCAGTTGAACAGACTAAGAACCGGACATGGACTCTGTGGGGATTATATGTTCAAATGTGGCTGGCGAACTTCACCGGCATGTGATTGCGGAGCACCTGTGCAGTCTATCCACCACATCATCTATGACTGTCCAAAACGCAAATAAGCTGGGCCATCCCTTGATTTATTCTCTCCTGATGTGGACGCAGCCGAATGGGTGAGGGAGCTAGATATAAAATTATAGTTATCCATAGTTTTTATAAAATTTAGATTAAGTATTAATTAATATGTTATTTCAGTAAGCGACTTGCCTTGCCATACGATTAAATAAAATTTGAAAAGATAATTAAAGAAATACTTTCTTGACAATAGTCGTATCGTGATTGCTAACTAAAATAATGATGATTGTGCCCTAATAGCCGCTATTTAAAACATACTTTGATTTTATAACCTATAAAAATAAACACTAATTTGTCATTTGTAATCCCTTTTAATTTTACTTTGAATATTCCTGTGGAGCGTGAATATTTTGTAAAAAACCACACAAGTCCAATCAAAATCTTTATACTAAATCAATATTTTTTCTAATACATGTACCGTATAATCGCCATATCAAAATAATAATGTTATTAGTTCGCAAATGTGGCAACAATATTTTTTGTTCTTCTGAAATTCTCTTAAAAAACAATTTTAAACTTGTATTCTGACAAGTGGCGTATAGATTATCTGTAGTATTATAGTTTCTTATTACACCGAATAACAGCTCTAATACAGCTATTTTACAGCTTTCCTTTTGCTTATACAGCTGCTATTCAGCTCCAATAACACCAATAGCTGTATAATTTGGGCCCTTTTTGCACTTAAATGAGCTGTATAAGCGCTTATACAACCTTTGTACAGCCTTATTAAACAGTTTTTAGTATAAACAATAACCTAAATACAGCTTCTATACAGTTTGTAATGCTACTTGGGAGGTAGGTATACGGATTAAACGAGATTTTCCCCGGCCGCCGCTTGTCGGTAGAAACAAAGAGAAATTATGGAATCATTATTCTAGTGTCACTTTTTGCCGTTCGAAGGTCTCGAGCTCGGTCAGATAATGCTTAGCTACCATAAATATGACTAGAGTATTATGGTGAATCAGACGCGCGGCGGGCACGGAGGCGGTATGCTCGGCGCCGTGCGCGCCGGGGCAGTGGGCGCGCGCGGCGGGCGCGGGCGTGGGTGACGCGTCTGACGCGGAGGGCGCGCGGCGCGTGCCGTGCTGCTGGACGTGCGTGCCGTGTGCGCCGCTCGCCGTCACGCGCGCGCCGCCGCTCGCCGGCTGCCGGCTATGCCCGGCCGGACACCGACCCGACCTATACAGAAAATGTAACTACTCTTTTATTATTTCCTTGTTTTGCATCTTTTCGATCCCAGCAAGCTAATATTTTGGACAAATTGAGTGTGACAGCCACACATTGATATTGTAATTAGATTTGTTTCAAATTGAAGTGAGATATCTAAGAGTGTAACTTGACGTGTGTTATGTCTATTACTTATTCTGTGGTTATGTACAGTCTGCCTGCCGTCGGTAGTGGAGTGGGGCGGCGGCTGGGCACGAGCTCTGGCGGCGGGCGCGGGCGGCGCCGGGCTGGCGGGCGCGGCGCTGTGCGCGGCGGCGCTGTGGCGGCACCGCGCCACGCCCGTCGTCAAATCCGCTTCGCGCGAGCTCTGCGCGCTGCTGCTCGGGGCTGCCATGCTTTGCCACCTCGGTGAGACTCTTTCCCCGCCCCCCCAAGCTTATAATCTGGTACACGATATAGGTCTACAACGGTTTTTTTTAGAAACGTTGATCATGAGAAAAGCACCCAATAAAATTGCCACCTGAACCTTGTTGTCTCGTGTTTAGCGGCGCTGGCAGCCGCGGCGCGGCCCAGCTCGCTGGCATGTGCGGCGGCGCGGCTGGCCGCGCCGGCGCTGGGTGGCGTGTACGCGGCGGTGTTGGCGCGCACAGTGCGTATCGCGCGCCTCGTGGCCGGCGCCGAGCGCGGCCAGTCCGTGCCGCTGCTGTCGGCACGTGCGCAGCTCGCCGCCTGGGCGCTGCTGGTAACATTTTAATGTGTTTATTCGTGTACCTACATCTGTTAAACCTATAGGAACTAGTTGAACTTCGTTTGTCAGGTATCCCCGGGCGTGTGCCTGGGCGCGTGGGCGGCGGCGCGCTGGCCGCCGTGGCCGCGGCTGCTGCACCCGGGGCGCGCGCGCGCCGTGCTGGCGTGCGGCGGCGCGCGCGCACCCGCGCAGCTGCTGCCGCTGGTGCCGGCGCTGCTGCTGCTCGCCTGCTGCGCCGTCGCAGCCGTGCGCACGAGACATCTCCCGCACAACTTCAACGAAACTAAGTTTGTACCGCCTATTGTTGTATGCCAAGCTTGGTCTGATGCAAATAATTTTAGTGAAATATATCTATCGGCGTCCGACCTACTGCGTTAGAACCTTAAGACTGCGCCGAGCTTTTGACGCGGGCACCGATTTGGCATTTGCACCTGTGTGTGCGTCATCACGCACACTACCGCCGGCTCGCTCGATCGGTACGGTCGGTCACAAGCTAAAAGTTAGTAGCTCATCATTCTCTAATAATAAATCTCAACTCCGCGTATAAAACCGTGGATGGTATAAGGAATAAAATACAAAACGCAATTATTATTTTTATTGAAATTTGTCCGTTAACTAAGGAAAAGAAAAAAATAAGCAAAGTAATAATAACGCAGTGTTACCGGTGGACTAGTGTTGCAATTGAATAAGCAATCAGCAGCGGCGTGCACAGTCTTTAGACAGGATAGACAAAAAAATAGCCAATCTAGCCAAGTCCACGAAAAGCTAGCTCTTGTTTCTCCAAAAAAACCAAAAATATCTTTGAGTGAAAATATTGTCGATTTCGGCCATTGAGTCCGTTTCAAAAGTTTCCTGTAATAAGATGCAAGTGCTACATATACGTTTGTCTTGTCTTCTCTTCACTGGCGCTAGTGGTACTGTTCATGTATGGGCTGCGTTCACTTTTACCATTAAGGCCCATACGCATGTAGTGGTTTGTTGGGATGAAACTACTGACAGGCCAACAAACATTTATTATTTATTATTATAAAAAAAAAATCCGTTCATTGCTTTTTTGTGTATTTTATTTTTTATGTTTGTATTTTAGTTAAGTATATAGGTATTTCCTTTTAATTGTTTTGTTTGTTACTCTCCGTGCTCTCACCGAATGGACCCTGCGGAAGACCAGCGCTGGCTGCAAAGCTAGCAACATGCTGAGCTGGGTCCATTTCGTGACAAAAAGGAAATGTGCTTTTTTTATTATTATCTGTGTTGTGTTTGTCACGAATAAATGTTTTGATTGATTGATTGATTGATTGATTGATTGATATAAATTTAAGTAGAGCATTTAAAATCGTAAGCTTCCATTTTTGCCATTTTGGCCATGGATTCGTCATGTCCGTCTGTCTGTCTATCCGTCCGTTTTTTTGTATTTTGCAAATGCAAACTCGACTACAGATTGAAAAATCAACTCTAAAAATGTTAATCAACTAAACTTACTGTAAAGTCTTTAGTTGACACGGAATGTTCGTTCTGGACCTTTTCCTCACATGACGATTCCTAAAAACAGTTCAATACATAGTAATGTTGATAATGTTGATATTGGCTAGTTTCTTTAGTGTTAAATATATTGTAACCTCTTTATTATTTGAAAACAAAACCTTACCACAGATTCATTGCGTGCCGTAACATTGGACGCTGCACTTTTTCCATTCTCATTTTTTGTTCCCAATACTCCAATCGGATTATTCGATGATTTCACATTACAACATAATTAGTAATAAGTACATTGAAAATAAGAAATTTCTTATTATCTGCCAAATATCTGCTAATCTGCTTAATACAGGGTGTACCAAAAATGATAAGAAAAAACAGAAAAAAAAATCTGACGCGATTTTTTTTTACCTTACTATGGAGCGTTGGCCGACTGGGGCGACAAGCTCCATAGAAATGTAAAACAAACGCGTCAATTTTTTTTTACTGTTTTTCCTTATCAGAACACGATACCTGTTAAGTCCTTGATCGGTTCATACCCCGTTTTTGTTACACTTTGTATAATGCCAAAAGTATTTAAAAAAATATACTTACATTGGAAATTCCTAATTCATTTTGTCTCTTTGTTCGTGCAATAGAAGCAAGAAGCCGTTTGTGGAAATACTTAGGCCATTTTTACGTGTATTATATCTTTCCTTGCGTCTTCCCATTTTAAGGGGCTCCCATACGATACGCCAATGACCTTCGATCTGAATCCCTTAGTTTTCTAATGTTTTTTATAGCTTAAGAACAACGGCTTTAAGCAATATAGTATCCCATATTTACTTCAAAGTTCATTGTTTTCGAGGTATTTGGCATCAAAGTTGAACAATTATAGGCCAAAAAACTGGTTTTCTGGCCATAACTTTTGTGTTAATTAGTTTAAATTGAAAACCCTAGACAGGTTTTCAGAGACGTCATAGACGAACCCATTTGTAGATTTCGTATTATGTTAGATCTTTCATGTCAATAGTGTAGTGTAGTAGTAATCTTTCACGAAATAAGTGTTTTAAGACAATGTTTAAAACCGATAGCCGTTAGACTTATAATTCTATCTGTAGTGCAAAAGTAGGAGATACGATTATAACTCGGCAAAAATCGATGAAAACCTCGGGTACTTAACCCCTTAACTAAAACAATAAATAGTTGGTGCACCATCAATAGGTTAAATGTTTCCTCTATTATCATTTATCACTAAATGTTGGACACGTATGTTCTTTTGTCAAGGAAAAAAAATTACAGAAAAAGCACGTCAAAGTTCAGAGCTGCGGACTCGTGACGTCAGTTGTGGTAAAAAGTGTGGCACGGCGTGACGTAACACGGAACTTTAACGGGCTATATCTTCATTACTTTTTTTTTATTGAAAAAATAAGAAATACCTGTCTAATATTTTTTGATTTAATAACTGACTATAGAGACTATACAGGAATAAGCTAACGAGCTTGAGTTTGAAATCGACTATCTTAGCCCTTTCCATCATATAGTTCCACTAGCCATCTCCCGGCTTCATCATGAGACCCTCACCATCATGTTTAATGGTAAGTACTCAAGATAACAAAGCAAACGAGCCCAAACTCGACTATCTTAGCCCCTTCCATCATAGATTCCCACCAGCCATCTTCCGGCTTCGTCATGAGACCCTCGCCATCATGTTTAATGGTAAGTACTGAAGATAACAAAGCAAACGAGCCCAAACTCGACTATCTTAGGCCCTTCCATCATAGAGTTCCACCAGCCATCTTCCGGCTTCGTCATGAGACCCTCGCCATCATGTTTAATGGTAAGAACTGACGATAACAAAGCAAACGAGCCCAAACTCGACTATCTTAGCCCCTTCCATCATAGAGTTCCACCAGCCATCTTCCGGCTTCGTCATGAGACCCTCGCCATCATGTTTAATGGTAAGAACTGACGATAACAAAGCAAACGAGCCCAAACTCGACTATCTTAGCCCCTTCCATCATAGAGTTCCACCAGCCATCTTCCGGCTTCGTCATGAGACCCTCGCCATCATGTTTAATGGCAAGTACTGACGATAACAAAGCAAACGAGCCCAAACTCGACTATCTTAGCCTCTTCCATCATAGAGTTCCACCAGCCATCTTCCGGCTTCGTCATGAGACCCTCGCCATCATGTTTAATGGTAAGTACTGACGATAACAAAGCAAACGAGCCCAAAGTCGACTATCTTAGCCCCTTCCATCATAGAGTTCCACCAGCCATCTTCCGGCTTCGTCATGAGACCCTCGCCATCATGTTTAATGGTAAGTACTGACGATAACAAAGCAAACGAGCCCAAACTCGACTATCTTAGCCCCTTCCATCATAGAGTTCCACCAGCCATCTTCCGGCTTCGTCATGAGACCCTCGCCATCATGTTTAATAGTAAGTACTGACGATAACAAAGCAAACGAGCCCAAAGTCGACTATCTTAGCCCCTTCCATCATAGAGTTCCACCAGACATCTTCCGGCTTCGTCATGAGACCCTCGCCATCATGTTTAATGGTAAGTACTGACGATAACAAAGCAAAAGAGCCCAAACTCGACTATCTTAGCCCCTTCCATCATAGAGTTCCACCAGCCATCTTCCGGCTCCGTCATGAGACCCTCGCCGTCATGTTTAATGGTAAGTACTGACGATAACAAAGCAAACGAGCCCAAACACGACTATCTTAGCCCCTTCCATCATAGAGTTCCACCAGCCATCTTCCGGCTCCGTCATGAGACCCTCGCCGTCATGTTTAATGGTAAGTACTGACGATAACAAAGCAAACGAGCCCAAACACGACTATCTTAGCCCCTTCCATCATAGAGTTCCACCAGCCATCTTCCGGCTCCGTCATGAGACCCTCGCCATCAGTTCTCGTTGCTCCTGAGGGGCAACCACGTAACGTTTCGAAACGCGCGTCAGGTAGATACAAGTCTCATTTTTCCATATAAAAATTGACATTTAGATCTAAACTGACGCGCGTACAATGCGTTACGTGATCGACCTGCTTAGAAGCTTATAATATCAAAAATAATACTTACCCTGTTTTGCTGCGTATTACTGCTGTATTCATACACAATTGACATCGAAGCATTTTTAAGTGTCACAGCGCCGCATTGAGACGTGCTCTCTCTCTGAGCTCTCGGGGGTGACTGAATATGTCATGCGTTGCTCGCGTATTATATTTCATCATTTTGTTCCATAGTAATTTTATATGGCGGATTTGAAGGGCGTTTTTAAAAAATCATAAGTAAATAACCAAAGCACTTTGAAATGTTAGGATTGGATTCTTTTGTAGTTAATACATTGGAGATTCGTTTGAGTAGGATTATGAAACTAAAGTATATTTATTTTTATTCAATTTTACCTAAACGCCGACACACGTTCTTCTCATTTTTTGTGCAACTTTACGGAATTGTATTTATTAAACTGTAGATGATTTGAGAATATTTATAGTTTATTATTGTAAACTCACTGTTTGTGATTATAATTACATATAATTTATATTTTATTGTAAAGAATTGTGAACTCCACCGTCGAAACGGTGACTGCCGTTTTTGCCGATTATGCTCGGCGCAGTCTTAAAAACATTCTCACATCTCGACTGCTACTTTCAAATTATACTCATGCTTGAAAATTGAAGTGATGGATTTCTATTAGGCAGATTAGATTAAATTGGTTTATCATTTTTAAAATTTACGTCATTTCATTAAATTAAAATAACATGAACTTACAAAAAGATCGTCAGAATGTCTTTATTCTTATAAGAATAAAAGGGTAAGGCTGCGGAGCGTTTTAAACGCCACACTTTTATGTAACGATTTATTTGCCGAATAAAACTTTATGGTGGGTGGCATTTAGTTTCAATATAAGTATATTAATAATAAAAAATAATAAATAAATAACTTTATTTTGCTACAACAGATGATCGTCGTCGTCAGATATCGTCTTTCAACGGCTCGGTTCTGGTTGCTACATTTGATTGTGTGATATTTCTTGTTTCTAGGTCCGTTTTAAAGCCTGATTTTTCTTGATATTGTTGTTTTTCGAAAGTTGATAACATAGATGGCCCATTCCACCACAGCGAGTGTTGTTGTAATTGCTCTACTGACAAACCACGGCTCGCACAGTCGGCTGGATTTTGCTTTGTTTTGATATAGTGCCAACAGGAGGGCGGCATTGTTTCTGTGATTTTCTGCACTCTGTTGGCGACGAATGGCTTCCAGCGGCTGGGTTCACCGTGAAGCCAGCCTAATACTGCGGTTGAATCACTCCATCCGTAAACTTCAATGTTGTGGTCTTGGAGGATTGACTTGACCTTGACCATTAATTTTGATAGCAGGTATGCTCCACACAACTCCAGACGAGGCAATGAGACCTCCGGATTCGATTGTTTGGTTGGCACTATCTTTGTTTTTGCTGCTAAGAGGGTGACTGATACTTTACCTTGATTTTCCACACGGACGTAAATAACGCTTGAATAAGCCTTTAATGACGAGTCATTATAGCCATGTAGTTGTATGTTTGCATTTTCACCACTGTGTGTCCACCTTGATATTTTAATTTTATTGATGTTAAGTCATCTTTTACTTTACGCCATGCTTCCAGGATGGCGTCTGGTATTTGGTCTTCCCATTTTAAATTCGCGGCACAGACGTTTTGAAATAATAGTTTCAGCCGTAATGTTATTGGGGCTAGCCATCCGAGAGGATCGAATGTTTTGGATATTTCAGCCAAAAGTGTTCTTTTAGTTAGTTTCGAAGATGGCTCTTCTGATAACTTACATTGAAATGTAAATATATCGTCCTTGGGTACCCAAATCAACCCCAGGGTCTTTGTTGATTCTTGATGGCGAAAATCAAAGTTTTCTTGAGACGTTGAAATGTTGTTTTCCAACAGTGATTGCTCATTGGATGACCATTTTCGTAGGTTGAAACCAACGGACCTAAGTAGTTCAATGAGATCAACTTGTAATTGTTTTGCTGACTCGATGCTATGACTTCCGCTGAGTAGGTCGTCCATATAAAATTGTTCCTCTAATACCTTTGCTGCTGTAGGGAACTTGTGTCGTTCATCTTCAGCCAGTTGCTTAAGTGTCATCATGCAGGAGCGGCCACAGCCGTGCCCGGTGCGCAAGAGCAGACCATTGAACCTCCTGTCGTTCAAGCGCCGCCTAAAAAGGAGGAAACTGTAAGTACCATATTGAGCAATTGATTTACCAATAGCTTAGCTTGTACAGTTCTACCACCATACAACATTTGTCAATGGAACTTGGGTGAGGACCAAATTCTTGGCCAGTAGTTAGCCTAGTTAATTGGTAGTAGTTTAAAAGTTAGCCACGAAAATTAGCCATACAATTCTATGGTTAATTTTCGTGTCACAATGGAGCTTTTTAACTACCACCAATTAACCACACTAACTACTGGCCAAGAATTTGGTCCTTACCCATACATTGCTTTGAAAAGATCGTTCCGCATCGATTTTTGTTGATTCGGCTTGGCATTTATGCGGAAAATCCGCGGGACGAGTATATCTGCGTCATCCTTGATCCATGCTAAAAGTCCAGTGTTCCAAACCAACAACCCACAATATATTGCAAGTAGAAAAGCAAGCTTATAGGTATGTTTTCATTCAAACTTGGTGATTTTGTCCCCAAGTTGGTGTGGAGGTTCTAGCTAGCTCCACAAATCGGTACTTACATAAAAGTACGGCGGTTGAAACGCTCCGCGGCCTTACCCAAAAAAAAGGGTGCATAGTTTTTACAAGCTTACAGTTTTTCTTATGGAAGGGGAATAAAAGATTAATATTACATTGGAAAAACGTATTTATTATGTTTGGAATGCTAATAAAATAATGCAGGCGTTTATGTGTTCTGTACTTTATTATATACTATTTATGTAGTTAGAGATCAATCATTATAGGTTTACATCATTATATTATGTATTTATGTACATGTGTACGAGTACATAGCGCGTGCGTCATAGCACTCATTTGCACCATTTTATTATTTGCTTTGCATAATATTTCGTAATTAGCCAATAAATCATTTTACCTCACTTCACGTTCGACATACATTAAGTGTGCACACCTATCAAGTTAAATAAATCAAGATTAAATCAAGAATTCGTCTTTCGTGTTCCACTCCACAATCAAGAAACCTATCAAGTAAATGTGAGAGTTGACAAGTACTCGAACATTAATTCGAACCTAAGCAGGTATTTGGTGTTTCTGTACTTATATTGCGATAGTGAATCGGTTTGCTGGCCTCCCACAAGCGGGTTCCACCAGTGAATTGAGAAGGCACATATATCGCATATAGAGTGCAGGAGCACTGTTCACCTGTAATCAAGCAAGCGATTATCAAGCATAAATTAAGACAACAAGGTCTAAAGAGCACCAGGGCTCCAAATCAAGATTAGAGCATCAAGGCTAACAGGTACCTATCCACGAACGGTCAAGTCACGAAAATTAAGCATATACCTAAAGTGAACACGACACAGCAAGAAAGGTGATCATCAAGCAAATCTACCGCCGTTTAGCAAGAATTTATTAGCAAGTATTTTTATTTTTTACCTTAAATTACCAGTTGTCAAGAACTAGTTATATGGAGGCATTGTACCAAGGTCAAATCCAACTACGAAACGCAATAAAGCAAACAAAGATCTACTTTAAGAAAGTCGGTGTAGATCGCAAGACTGCAGATTACATCAAGAGGAAGTTAGAGACTCTGGAATTATACTGGCAGGAGTTCGACAACAACGACGGAAAGCTACGTGAGTTTAAAAATCCTGGACATGCCTACTTCTACAACGACCTTTACGATGAAACATTTCACATATAGAGTGTTCGGTGTAATACGGCAGCTATAAGAACTAGTACAATGTATTTAGCAAATCAGTAATAAATAAATCGTCCTACGTTAACCACGTCTTTCTGTGATCTAAACTCTTACAAGCAAAAGTATACCTTAACCTAAAGAACATATGGTCGTACATCGAACCGGATTGTGAAGTGACTTACGTCGTTTATCAATAAAAATCTGAACTGATAAGAGCGCAGCGGCGAGCCGGGAACAATAGGCACCTAGCAACTGCATTCACTAATGAGTTTGTTTACGACATTTATGCATAAGTTGAATTGAAGAATATTGAAGTAAACGGAACTATGTCGACTAAGGTGGAACAACTAACTTTATTAGAAAATACGGCATTATTGTTAACAAAGGCACAAGTTAACTTGAAAAAATGCCCAAAGCAGCGACTTACCCGGGGATATATTGAAACGCGTATGCAGTCAGTGCAGGAATACTGGAATACGTTTAAGAACACGCACCAGGAGCTCGTCAAAGCTGTACCTAAGGAACAAAAGCCGGACATTCCATACTTTGTCAACGAAGATTACTTTCTATATGAAGACCTGTTTACGTGTATTCTAGCGGACTTGAAAGATTTAGCATCCGCTAGCACGAACTCGACGCAGTCGCAACCCGGGCAAGCTGTCAGTGGTCTCCAACCCCAATCTGGCAATGGATTACTCAAGTTACCCCGAATATATTTGCCGTCGTTCTCTGGTGTTTACGAAGAATGGCCGGCGTTTCAAGATTTGTTTTCATCTTTAATGCACAATAACTCATCGTTAAGTCAGGTACAGAAATTACATTATTTAAAGAGCACACTCACAGGGGAAGCAGAGTCCTTATTAAGACATGTTCAAATTACAGACGACAACTATGAACACGCCTGGCAAACGCTGAAGTTAGGATACGGGAATAAGCGAATCATAGTCAATTCTATTTTGAAACGATTATTTTGGCAAAGAAAGATCGTTGCGCAAACCGCTAACAGTATAAAGTCGTTGTTAGACACTACAACCGAGTGCATTAACAGCCTGAACAATCTCAAGCTGTCAACTGACTCTTGGGCTCCGTTGATTATATTTCTGGTTACACAGAAACTAGACCCAGAGGCACATCGAGAATGGGAAGAGTTTGCTTATAAACAAAGTGCGGAAGAGTTGCCCACTTACAATGATTTATGCTCATTTCTACCATCAAAATGTAGAACTTTGGAACTGACCACTCCGCCTACGAGGGAGAGAACGACCAAACTTGCCGCCGTGCATATGTCCACGTCCACGAATGCTAAATCAAGAAGTTGCTCTATGTGTAATGAAGATCACACGTTATGCCACTGTAAGGAGTTTACAAAAATGCAACCCACAGAGAGATGCGACTATGTCAAGGCCAACAACCTATGTTTTAATTGTCTGGCTCCAGGACACTCTGCAAGAAACTGTCATCTTAACATGTCCTGTCGTATATGCCACAAACGTCATCACACGCTCGTTCATCAATCGACGTAAATGGCATCACCTAATAGAGCCGACAACGTCCAAGCTAATCACAGTCAAATTGAAGAAAATCCAGAAGAAAACGCTGACCCTGAGCCCGAGATAAAGCTATCATCACACATTTCAATGGGTGCCTCAGCAGCCCTCTTAGCTACAGCGCTCGTGCCAATCAAGGATGACGCTGGCAATATTACGCTTCTGCGTGCACTCGTTGACCCTGGGTCACAAGCGACCTTCTTAAGTGAGAGGGCTGCCCAAATGCTACGAGTGAAGAGATCGCCTGTGACCGGAACTGTCACAGGTGTCGGTGCTACAACTACTACCGTGAAGCATGCTGCGTACGTAGAACTGTTATCCAGACACGAGAAGAGTTTCAGGCTGAAGGTTAAGTTGTATATTATGTCCACTCGCCTCACCACCCAGTTACCAGCACGTACCATTTCTACGAGCACCTGGCCACACCTGCAAGGACTCGTGCTGGCAGATCCAAGCTTCAATCAACCAGGACGTGTAGATATGCTACTGGGCGTTGATGTATGCGCTCAAATCATGAAGAGTGAAGTAATCAGGGGTCCCCCAGGCACACCATGCGCTCAAAATACAAGTCTGGGGTGGATTTTATTTGGGAGCATAAACGAACATAGACAAAGAGATGAACTTACGGTTATGCATCTAAATCTCGATTTGGACGATATGCTGAAACAAATGTGGGAACACGACAAGGAAGAAATGAGGAAACCCACAGCCAATGAAAAAAGATGTGAAGAAATCTATCAACGTACTACCAACAGGACAGAAAATGGTAGCTATGTAGTAAAGTTGCCTACCAAACATGAGATACTTTTATCACCACATGGAGAAATGCGAGATATAGCTATGCGGAGATTGTATCAGTTGGAAAGAAAGTTTAAACAAGATACACACTTAAAAAATGAGTATGTAAAGGTTATGGAAGAATATAAGGACTTAAATCATATGCAAGAAGTACCCAAGAACGAACTCAAAAATCCAGCGGAATATTTGCCACATCATGCTGTGGTAAGAGAAGAAAAAGAAACATCAAAGGTTAGAACTGTCTTCAATGTATCTCAAAAAGGAACCAACAATGTCTCCCTTAATGAAGAATTGCTGGTAGGACCACCGCTTCAAGATGATGATGCGAAGTTTGATTATGAGATGGCGTATGAAGAAAGTGTGCTTTGCTTCTGATGTGCAAAAAATGTACCGCCAGATTCATGTCGCAAAAGAAGACCGAGACCTGCAACGAATACTCTGGCGAGCTGATGAAAAAGATCCAATTAAAGACTATCAACTGCTAAGAGTCACTTTTGGGACCGCATCTGCTCCCTATCTTGCCGTGAGAACGTTACATCAACTCGCGGAAGATGAAGGAAGCTTTAATCCGGATGCAGCCAAAACCATCAAGCGGGACATTTATATGGACGACTTGATGACGGGAAAAGACACATTAGAAGATGTAATTTCGATAGCAAAGGATATTGTCAATATTTTAAAAAAGGGAGGATTTGTCCTACAAAAATGGTGTTCCAATGATGCCCAATTCTTGAAACAGTTTAAGCCGTCTCAAATAAGTACTCACGTCAACCTCGACATAACCTTGGACGGTACGATCAGAGCTCTTGGCTTGCATTGGAACATGGGGAAAGATGTTTTTCAGTACAGCTTTCGGTTGCCTGCTATAGCTGGAAAAATCACAAAGCGGACTATCCTCGCGGATATCCAAAGATTATTCGATCCACTCGGATGGTTAGCGCCTTCCATTTTGCTCACAAAACTTCTCATCCAACGATTATGGGTGCAAGGAATCACTTGGGATGAGGAAGTGGAATCTACAATAGCGGAAGAATGGCTTGAGTTAAGAGAAGGTTTTAAATACCTACCTGACATTGAAATAAAAAGATGGGTACCACGGAAACTGGGATGGTAAATGTAACTGTTCACGGCTTCTGCGATGCGTCAAATCGAGCTTACGCTGCTGTAGCATATTTGAGAGTACGAACCGCAGATGGACAAGTAAAAACGTCACTGATTGCTGCAAAAACAAGGGTAGCATCCACAAAAGCTAAATCTCTTCCAAGACTGGAGCTGTGCGGAGCAGTGCTGCTAGCAGACCTCCTAAACCAAATAAAGGAAGCTATGGATATACCTGCAGCTCAGGTATTTGCCTGGACGGATTCTACTATTGTACTGTCTTGGCTATTTGGAGATCCAGCTCGATGGAAGACTTACGTGAAGAACAGAGTAATTGAAATCTTAGATAGCATGGGTAGTAAGAATTGGTATCATGTCCAGTCAGCGGATAACGCAGCCGATGTGGCCTCTCGAGGGCTACCTTTATTTGATCTGAAAAATAATGAAGTGTGGTTCAAGGGACCTAAATGGCTATCAGAAGGGGAAATCGCTTACAGTAGACCAAAAAACATAATGACTAATCTGGAACAAAGGGAGATATTACAAACTAATTTGAAAATTGAAGCAAAGGAGGAGAAATGGTCGGCTAAATTGGAAATATTTAAGGATCTACCGGAGCTAACAAGGAGTATTGTCTACTGCAAACGGTTTTTAAAGAGGAAGGGAAATGAAAACGTAGACGCTACTATTACTACCACTGAAATAGAAGAAGCCTTACAAACTTGTATAAAACTTGTACAAGGAGCACAATTCGAAGAAGACATAAGAAACCTGAAAACAAAGAAAATTATAAACAAAAGCAGTAAGTTAAAATCACTTCAACCTTACCTGGATGAACATGAAATCCTCAGGGTGGGCGGCAGGTTACGCCATGCTAACCTAAGTGATGACGAAAAGCATCCTATCATTCTTGATCATGACTCTTATCTGACGTCACTTATTGTAGATGATGCTCACCTTAGGACCCTGCATGGAGGAAATCAATTGAGGTTAGGATACTTACGTTCGAAGTACTGGATCCTGAAAGCAAAGAAGATGGTTAAATCTAAAACTAAAAAATGTCTGATATGTGCCAAGCAGAATGCTGTAGCAAGGTCGCAACTTATGGGGGACTTACCAGGGATCAGAGTGACTCCAGCAAAACCTTTTCTGCACAGCGGCGTCGATTTCGCCGGCCCGTATCAGGTATTAATGTCAAAAGGCAGAGGAGCCAAAACTAACAAAGCATATATTGCAGTATTTGTTTGCATGTGTACAAAGGCCATACACCTAGAATTGGTAGGAGATCTGTCCTCAGAAGCCTTTCTTGCAACTTTCAAGAGATTCATCGCTCGTCGTGGAAGATGTGCGCACCTCTGGAGCGATCAAGGACGCAACTTTGTTGGAGCCAATAAGGAACTAGCTGCTGCTTTCAATGACGCGAAATTTGAATTTGACGGATCAATAGCCGAGACACTGGCAATGGATGGCACTCAATGGCATTTCATACCTGCTTACACTCCTCATATGGGCGTCTTATGTGTGTTAAGCAAAGATGGATGTACATTAATGTTATATTGGAAATCATAGACACTTCATCAATTATTAAAAGTACTAAGTACATCTTAAAACTTTTAGTACTTGGTCTGATAAGGAAGTGTACTTGGGACAATTTCCGTGCTCTACAGGCAGCTGTAGGAGCCTATGTATTGTTAGACCGTTTACATTAAAAGCGGCAATACCAGTGGGTGCAGCTACTGCAACTAACTTATTCATTCGCTTCTTAATCCATTTTTTTATTGTATTGATTAAATAACTTTTTCCCGTGCCGCCTGTAGCACTAACGCCACCCACCAGTAATTCTATTGTACGACTCATTGTACAATATAAGAAGTAATAAGATATTTATTTAAGACGATTACGTAACGAATTACCTATTATCTAGTGAATTCCCAAGAAAAATATAGTGTTATGACGGCGGGGTATTAACATTCTCATTGCTATAGTGACACACCGTCATCAAGGTATTTCAAAATTCGCCGTGTTGACGTAACGTCATCGTAGCATCCATTTTTAATAAATATGAAGTAAGTTACGAGTAAGTGTTCCTAATAGAATCAATTAATTGAAAAATTACAATAAAATGATTAAAATTTACTAGTTTCTGATTTTGTACTTTGTATTCACCCAACTACCTATCTGGCTGCCAAATTTGAACTTTCTAGGTCATTTGGAACTGGGTTAGAGTTTTGATCTATCCCAGTTTTGATCTATAGGTAGGTCAGTGATAAAAATGACGATTTTTGGACGTTAATATCTAAATAACCATTTCAGGTGTGTTCATGAAATTTGGAGCACATATGTATCTCGCAAGTCTTAATATATGGGCCAAATTTGACATGTTTATGTGAAGCAGTTTTTGATTTATGAGGGGGTCAAAAGTGACTCCAAATGGTTCGTGTAATATTACACACGGTGCTGCTCGCCAGTTCTGTTAGCTTGAACTTGGCTTGACACGCTACCGCGTGTCTAGATAGCTTATGAATCAGTCTACGTTTATACGTGCTCCTAGCTAGTACCTATACATTTACCTTGGTTATCAATCAACGACATCAGTGTTTCTATCAAGTCTACAATCAACAATCAACAATCAAATCATCTCAGGTGTACAACCCGTACATCTTATGGTCCTTCAAACCGGATTATAAGTGACAGAGTAACAGGAATTTTCGTCCAAACGGCCTCCCACAAGCGGGTCTCACCGTGCGGATTGAAAAGGCGCAGTTAGTCACACCCAATCCAATCACATTCTTATCAGAAGAGGACATCATCAGTTCCACAAGATATCAAGAGACGTCTACAAAATCAATTCAGAGGAGACTTCCTGACACTCGGAGCTCCTCATTGGCATCAGCTGCAGCGACAACTATCATCAATTTTAAATCAAAAGACCAAGGGTAATCAAAATCAAACATCAATATCAGCGGTATCAATCAATATCACAGGTATATCAATCAATTTCATCAATTATATTAATTAAGATAATTATCTACTTACTAATCAATAACTCAAGATGAGTTTGAACAAGGAAATCGAGATGATTATCAATGAACAAAATTAGCTTATGTCAAACATGAACAGGCTGTATGAGAATTACAAAAAAAATGGGCAAAGTCGTCGAACCGTGTCGAATATCAATAATAAGCTGAGAGGCCTCGACGGATTCTGGCATGAGTATCAAATCAATCATGAAAAGTTAGTGGCATACAAAAATAAGGATTACACTTATTTTCCCGAAGAAAGCTATGACAAAACCAAAGTCTTTTACGAATCAGCTCGGTCCGTTTTGGAGACTCATTTGGAGATAGCAAAGCGGGGTCCTTCATCATCAGATGTAATGCCCAACTGGGCAACGGAATCGACCGAAGACCCAAAAAATCAAGAGGAGCAATCTGAAACTTCAACTCATAGTGAAATAGAGGTTAGTAGACCGAGCCATTTGACCCATCAAGAAAACGAAAGCCGAATCTCAAGACAATCATGAAAAAATCGACCGGCGGGTTCCTATTAATCCCGGGTTCGCAATTCCACCGATCTTCAATAAAATGAATAAATCCAGCGTGGATACTAACAAATTATCAGACAAAATGAGAAAACAACAAAGTAACTTCAAGGCCTTTGCACGCACCATATATTACATCGATCTCTCAGTCATTCATGAGAAATGGGAGTTGGAAGATTTACTCATCTCATATTTAACAAACTTATATAAAGTGAGCTGTTCACGCGGACACCGCGTGAAGACCGACGGCGACAACGGGGAGCGGCGCGGGGCGAGCGGCGGGCATCGGCGCCGGCGCGGCGCGAACCGCGACGCGCCCCACTACGAGATCGAACGACACGGCGCAATGAAGCGGCCGTGATTTTTATATTAACTTTTCTTAATATACATTTCACATGTCCAGGGTGTTTTCATCGCTGCCATCCTTCAGCCCCACTCCTGGACAAGTTGGCGACCAGCAACAGGACCCGGTCTGCAAACAAGGGCCGGCGAAGTCTGAAGAAAACAAAGAAGCCATCCAGTGCCTGCACTACAACAGCGTCTCGCCGGGCAAGGCGAATAACATCGGTCCAAAGGTCACGCGGATATCTTCTCGAAGTTTCTCGGACAGCCATCGCTCCAGGAAACCATTCGCAAAGGAAGTAAGCCCGTTCCTGATAATTTTCCGTTCCCTTGCACCCCCTTAGATTCGTTGTGAATAGTGTCGTGAGTTTAGTGGATAGGCAATTCAAATAGGGTAACGATTAGGTAATCATAGTGTACGTGAAAGTTAAAGTCGAAAATATTTCGTTAAAGTTATTATTATCGCAAACAAACAGCTAAGACGCTTTGTTTGCACAAGTAATACGAGTAATTCCGTTATACTGTACTTAAAACAGCAAATAAAATAAATATATATAAGTAATTATCAGTTCAGTCGTCGATAGGTAGTACAGATATTTGGAAATCTACCTATTTGTGATTGCAAACTTAATAAAAGATAGCATTGCTTTAATGGTATTCGTAAGTAGTTACCATTTATTTATGCAACATTAGTTAGTTTACATACTACTCTTCGCTTACTGCACTCGCTTGCATCCTTAGTGCTTTGCTTGAGCCTACGCACCGAACATTCCAGGTGGGCGCGGCCCGGGCACGACTACTGCGCGCCACGTGTTGTTGCTAAGCGCGCGGCGGTCACCGCGCCAGCTACATCGTGCAGCGTCAGCGCTACAGCGCGCTTGCTTATCTTCTAGCTGCGCTTCACTGGAATTTGGTTTGCTTGCACATTTTAGCCCTTCTCGTTGTTTATTTGGGTTTGCACCTAGATTCACATCTTAATATAATGGCGGAGGAGGTGGTGATTTTAGTTCGCAAGCGCGGAACTATTAAGGCGCGCGTTACCAAATTTAAAGAGTTTCTTACTGCGTTCGAACAAATTAGCGGGGAAATGATAACTACGAAACATATAAGCGATTTAAATTTAAGATTAAAGAAAATAAATGAACTCTTTACGGAGTTTGAAAGTGTTCAAACGCAGATTGAAACCAATGATACTGAAAGTAATTTAGAGAGACGGTTGCAAGAACGCTTTGAAATGGAGAGTCAGTTCTTTTCGGTCATTTCTAGCGCTGAGGAAATAGTTTCAAGGAATGAGGAGCGAGTCGAGAGCGCCAGTCGCAGACTTTCAGTTGGCAGTAATTCCAGCAATCATTGCACTAGCCAACTACGACTTCCGACGATTAAATTGCCTAGCTTTGACGGAAATTACACAAGATGGCTCGAATTTCGGGACACTTTCGACTCGCTGATCAACGGGAACGAAGCTATTACCAGTATAAGCAAATTTCATTACCTCAGATCCTCCCTAGAGGGCGGTGCTGCGGTCACAATAAAATCGATTGAGTTTACGGCCGATAATTATCAAGTTGCGTGGGACTTACTTTGTAATAGATACAATAACAAGAACGTGTTGATAAATAATCATCTGAAATCATTGTTTACGCTCGAGTCTGTGAATAGGGAATCTCATAGATCTTTGAGGTATATCATAGACCATGTGTCAAAGAATCTGAGAGCCTTGAATACACTAGGGGAACACACTGAGATGTGGGATACCCTGGTAATATATATTGTAGTACAGAAGTTAGATAGTGTGACTAGTATTAAGTGGGAGGAATATAAAGCCAACCTTCCACAGTCTCCCACCCTCGAAAATTTCTATGAATTTCTGAGAAATCGAGCTGATGTTTTGGAGACTGTGCAAGGTGGCGCAAAGGGTTTTCAAGCAAATAATAATCATACAAACAATCATAAGTTTGTTCACAATAGATCTCAAGGTAATATTAAATCCTTCTTTACATCAACACCCAAAAGAACTTGTTTCATGTGCAACCAGAACCACCGTTTGTTTGAATGTAAGACATTTGCAGAGATGTCACCTGAGGCGAGGGAGGCTGAGGCAATCAAGCAAAAGTTATGCCTGAACTGCCTTCGCCCAGGTCATCTGACTTACAACTGCCGACTTAATGCTTGCAGGGCCTGTAATCAAAAACATAACAGTTTATTGTGTAAAGTGAACATTCAAAATAATAAGATAATTAATAATTGTAGTAAAGGTAACAATAATGAGAAACCTAGCACTAGCAACGAACAACTAAATATTCACAACGCAGCTAGTACGAGTGCTAGCACTTCGCTAACCACTCTCACCTCATCATCTCGCGACAGTGAAGTCCTTCTGGGCACCGCGATTGTTGAGGTGATTGATGATTATAATAATACTTACCCTGCACGCGTTCTTTTGGATTGTGGGAGTCAAAGTAGCTTCGTGACTGAAAACCTGAAAAGGAAACTTAACATTAAAAGTAATAGTTCACAATTAAAACACGTTAGCGGACTCAACAATCTGACATCTCTAGTGTCAGATAGTTGCACATTAAACATTAAATCAAGAATTAATTCGTTCACCACTAGTGTAAATTGTATGATTATTCCAAGCATTGCTGAAAACTTACCCAGTGCGGAGGTGAATCCTGATGAGTTGAACTTACCCAATAATACACCATTGGCGGATCCCCAGTTTTATAAAAGTGATAAAATCGATATCTTAATCGGGTCTGACATAATGTGGAGTATTGTTAAGGGTGGCCGACAAATATCTTTAGGCGAAAATGCGCCCACGCTAATTTACTCTAAATTTGGTTGGTTAGTATCGGGACCTGTGAGCCCGGCCACACCTATTTTGTCAAGTGGCAAAATACTGTGTAATTTTAGCCAGGACATTAAGGATTCACTTTCCAGATTTTGGGAGTTAGAGACATTTAACACACCCGATAAGATTTGTTCAACGGATGAGCAAATATGTGAAGATTTGTTTAACAAAAATACGGTTCGGTTAGAATCCGGCCGTTTTCAAGTATCAATGCCATTGAGAGAGTCACCAGAAGTCTTAGGAGACTCATTTACTTTAGCTAAGAGATGTTTTTTCAATCTAGAACGCCGCTTTCGAAAGCAGCCTATGTTAAAAAAGGCGTATAGTGAGTTTATTCAAGAATATGCAACGCTGGGCCACTTAACTGAGATAGAGAGGCCACTTAATGGCATATTCTTGCCACATCACGCAGTGCTGCGTGAGAAGAGCGAAACTACGAAGCTGAGAGCGGTCTTCAATGCCTCTGCGCGCACGACGTCAGGCAGGTCATTGAATGACATTCAGTATGTAGGTCCAGTGGTGCAAAATGACTTATTGTCAATTCTGTTGAGATTTCGGCAGCATAAATATGTTTTAACCGGTGACATAGCTAAAATGTACCGCCAGATTTCTCTGGAAGAGTCTCAACGTCACCTACAATTAATATTATGGAGGGACGATGAGTCTCAGCCTTTGAGAACATTACAGCTCAACACTATCACTTATGGTACGTCTTCTGCTCCGTTTCTGGCCACGAGATGTATAGTTCAGTTGTCAAAGGAGTGCGTAGACGGAAAAGTGGCAAATGTCATAAAAAACGACTTTTATTGTGATGACCTGATCACCGGTAGCAATGATATGACCGAGCTGAAGTACCTGCGTGATTCGGTCGTTGACAAGTTGGCAGAAGCTTGTTTCCCGCTAAGGAAATTCCGAACAAATGTACCAAGCATATTTGCTAACGACCCCACTTCGACCACATGTGCTGAAAAGGACTTATCACAGACAAATGATCAATATTCAAACTTGCAAAATCAGTCTTCTGTCCTGGGGTTGAATTGGAGTCCTTCGCAAGATAGCTTAAATTTTCTTGTCGACTTTCAGATAGATCCCGTATTCACAAAGCGGAACATTCTCGCGACAACATGTAAGATATTCGACCCACTTGGCTTACTTAGTGCCTGTACAATAGTACCCAAAATGTTGTTGCAGAAACTTTGGCTTTCTGGACTCGGCTGGGATGACCCGGTGCCCTCTGATATAGGCAAGGAGTGGAATGGTTTCCTGTCGAATTTAAACGAAATTAAAGTAATGAATATTCCACGCTTTGTCATGCAGGACGCACCTGTATCTACACATCTGCACTGCTTTGTGGATGCGTCCCAACTCGCATACGCGACTTGCATTTATGTACGTTGTGTAGACATGGTAGGAAATATTTCGGTTAAGCTGCTCTGCGCAAAGGCCAGAGTAGCCCCCATAAAGAAATGCACGATTCCCAGGTTGGAGCTCGCCGCTGCGCTGCTTGGAGCTCAACTGAGCGCGAAGGCATGTCAGTCACTCACTTGTAAATTCGACAGAAAATATTTCTGGAGCGACTCCACCATAGTGTTGGGTTGGGTAAAAAACACAAACCCAAACAATCTTAAACAATTTGTATACAATAGAGTGAACGAAATACACGAGTTGACTGACAAATCTTCGTGGAATCATGTATCCAGCGCCATGAATCCAGCGGACATTGCATCTCGCGGCAGTAGCCCCAGCCAGTTGCAAAATTCGCCATGGTTTAACGGACCATTGTTTCTAATAAAACCTGAATCTGAGTGGCCAACCACGCAAGTTATTGATGTCGAGTTACCTGAACTAAAGGTATACACATGCCTGGTTCCACAGCAGTCATCTTTTGACTTTTCTCGATTTTCTAAGTATCACCGAATGATCCGCGTCGTAGGGTACATTCGAAGATTTATCTTCAATTGCAAAAAACTTAAAAATGTGCGCCAAAGCGGATTTTTATCAAACGACGAGCTAGAACGATCTACTCGAACTCTAATCAAAATCTCTCAACGTGATTCATTCGAAAATGATGTACGGTGCCTTAAAAATAAGCAGCCTGTGCATCGTAAATCTAAAATGTTGTCACTTAATCCATTTTTGGATGAACATAATTTGATTAGAGTTGGAGGACGCATACAAGGAGCCTTATGTGACTTTTCAAAGAAACACCCAATTTTGCTGTGTTCTAAGCATTATTTTACCAAACTTTTATTTCAAAAAGAACACTTAGATAACATGCATTGTGGACCTCAATTGTTGTTAAATATAGTCAGAGACCAATATTGGCCTATAGGCGGGAGGAATTTAGCGCGACGAACTTTCCGAAAATGTATGGTGTGTGTGCGTATTCAAGGCATCTCAATTCAGCCAATGATGGGTAGCTTGCCCCCTCCCCGCGTTACTCTCACCTACTCCTTTATAGTAACTGGAGTAGATTTTGCTGGCCCGTTTTCAATCGCAAACCGCAAGGGTAGAGGGTGCACGCTGTCCAAGTGTTGGTTATGCCTATTCGTATGTCTTAGTACCAAAGGCGTGCATTTGGAGGTTGTTAGTAGCCTAAGTACTGATGCCTTTCTAATGACCTTTCGCAGATTTATCTCACGTCGTGGCAGGCCTCATGACATTTATTGTGACAATGGCACCAACTTTGTGGGTGCTAATAATGAGTTGGGCAGAATGTTGCGGGCAAGCCAAAGGTCCATGATTGAGGCCGCCCACGATAAGGGCATAAAATTTCATTTTAGTCCGGCTTACTCCCCTCATTTTGGAGGGATTTTCGAGGCGGGTATAAAATCAGCTAAATCACTTTTGAAACGTGTAGTAGGTGCTGCAAATCTGACGTTCGAGGAGCTAACGACACTATTCACACAAATCGAGGGAATCCTAAACTCCCGCCCGTTGACTCCTCTGACGTCCGATCCTTCTGATATGTCTCCTCTGACTCCAGGGCACTTCCTGATAGGGCGGCCACTAACTGCCTTACCAGAGCCACCTATTACAACGAACTGTCCAAACAGATATCAAAAGATAGAACAGATGAGACAACACTTCTGGACACGATTTCATGATGAGTATCTGAGCGAGCTGCAGCAGCGGACCAAGTGGCGGGTCAAGAAGCATGAGCTCAGAGAAGGTGACCTTGTGGCCATCAAAGATGACAACGTCCCACCAATGCGATGGCGCTTGGGACGCGTGCATCAACTTCATCCAGGCCTGGATGGCATAACCAGAGTGGCGGACTTTAAGACGACCAAAGGCATCATTAAAAGGGCGGTCAACCGAGTCTGCCTGCTTCCACTGGGTGACACCAGCAACGACCACTCTCTTGGAAGCCAGGGCTTCCAAGGCGGGGACCCTGTTCACGCGGACACCGCGTGAAGACCGACGGCGACAACGGGGAGCGGCGCGGGGCGAGCGGCGGGCATCGGCGCCGGCGCGGCGCGAACCGCGACGCGCCCCACTACGAGATCGAACGACACGGCGCAATGAAGCGGCCGTGATTTTTATATTAACTTTTCTTAATATACATTTTACATGTCCAGGGTGTTTTCATCGCTGCCATCCTTCAGCCCCACTCCTGGACATGAGCTTATATAATTATTGTGAGTGATATACGTATAATAAGTTGTTATACGTTCTATTACTTACCCCCCCACACCTTATTTTGCTAGTTTAACAGATCAAGGAGTCATGTTTGTGGGACTTCTTAAATTATCATATACTTATAATTAGGTATGGTTGCTCAAGTCACGGCTCAATCCCGGCGGTAGATGAGGATGTCGTGTGCGCAGGTTCATCGGCGCGGCGACGTACACGACGGGCGTGGCGTGGCTGGCGATGTTCGCGCTGTACGTGGCGCTGGAGGCGCGCGGCGTGGCGCTGTGCGCGTGCGCGTCGCTGTGCGCCGGCGCGTGCGTGGCGCTGTCGCTGGGCCCGCGCGTGTGGCTGTGCCTGTGTCGGCCGCAGCGCAACACGCGGGCGCACTTCCTCACCAACACCTCCATCCGGTGCCACATCGGCAAGTACCGTCCCGCGCCCGCCTCCGCCAGCGACCGCCACCAGGATGTTCACACGCAATCGAAGCAAGGTATGTTTACGTACTTTTCTAAATATGTCTATGAAACAGCCAACATGTCTAAAGGGTGTATTATTAAAACGGGGCAGTGAGAGGGTAGGGAGTAAAAATGGTACCTATATGGAATGGAGTAGATTCGTACACCTGGGGCCTATTTAATAAACGTGACAATGTCAGGTGACAGGCGACAGATGACAATCCGACAATTTGACAATATTTCGTTTAATAAAAATTATCAATGACAAATATGTCACGGTGGAAAAACTACTAATATTTCGACTTGTCGTGACAATTTGACATATTTCTGTTTAATAAATAATTTCCCTTGACAGGCGACAGGTGACAATTTTTCGGGAAAAACTTGTAAAATTTGTTTTATTAAACACTAAATTGTCATGACTGGTAGACATATTTGTCAATTTATCAGAGATTTTCGACAGGCTCTTCATTCTATGTCAACGCTATTCGGCAGTAAAATTAGTACGATTAGTTTAAAAAAATGGTGTTAACGACGTCGACCGATAACAGTAGTAGTGAAGATGAATATTTGGCGCTAATTGTACGACGGCGACGTCGCATTTTTAAGTACTTACAACTGTCCTTTTCCTCCAGATTTGCCAAGTTGTGTCACGAAGATATTTCCAATCTTTGTTAAATACGGGAGTATCCCTTTAATGCTCTTCCATTTATTAATTTTAATTGCATGTGTTAAAGTATCACTAAATCTGCCCAATAAAACCTCTCTGTTTTTATAGATGAGCCCTAAAATTGTTAACTTGACGTCCATTTCAAATAGCAAATAATCTGAAATAAAAAAAGTTAAATTGTGATGGGAACTTTTTTTGATCTTACCCTCATGTTGTCTCATATGCATGCCTCGATGTTGTGTTACGACAAATATGTCGGAATTAGTGACAAATTTGTCATTGTCATTACAAATATGTCATTGGATATTTTCTTAGATACTTGACAGGTAAAACCTGACAATTGTCGTTTTTATTAAACAGTTTTTTAGCCCGACAATTTTGTCAGTATTTACCTGTCGCATTTGGACTTAATTGTCATCTTTATTAAACGCCACTTGTCGCGACATTTCGACTAATTTGTCATAAAGTGACAAATAAGTCGAATTGTCGCGTTTATTAAATAGGGCCCTGTCCTCACCAGCCGCAGCCTTTAAAAGAATTCACTACGTTCGTCCCTCGTTACTTTCATACCTGGTCTCCGCTATCCAGAGTACCGCGACACGGGCGTGCAGACGGCGGCGTGCGCCGAGGCGGAGGTGGCCGCCAGCGCGGTCGCGGGCGGATGGTGCGCGGCGGCCGGCGCGTGCGCGCGCGTCACGCGCTCCACGCGCGGTGACGAGGGGGAGGAGGGGGAGGTGGACGTCGTCATCACGCTGCTGCACCACCGACACGCGCTGCTGACACATGATCAAAACAAGGGAGGCATCGAATAACAACAGGGTCTTATTTCACGGAGCTACAGGAAAAATTCTAACCAGTACATACATTCATTCACGCCTTTATTCTCAAAAGGGGTAGGCAGAGCACAGGAAACTTATGTTCCAGCGCCACTTTTAGCATAAATGTGGGTATAAAAGATCGACAAAATGTGATATCGCAGAGATAGGTTGCTAGTCCATCGCCCACAACACACTTCAACCCTGTTCCCTTAGTCGACTTTTACGACACCCACGGGAAGAAAGGGGGTGGTGCTATTCTAACCCGACACCACACGGGGTAGGTCTAACCAGTAGCTTCGTGATAATCGTGATGATCGGCAATCTGCTGTTATAATTATGCTAATATTTATTTCGAAAAAGTACCGGCTCTTTTACGTCTTATCTTATGTTATCTTATCTAGATGAGGGCCCTTTCGGATGCACTTCGACCCAGCGGGATCTTTTGTGCATTTGCCCTCTCCTTTATGCCTACTCCCAATCCCAAGCTCGCTCCATCATTTCAACAAAGCGGATGATGCGGCTCAGCGGGAGCACCTTGAATTCCTTTACGTAGACTCATTTACGTAGTCGTGAGTGCAACAAACTGGTTACAACCTACAATTTGTACAGTTATTATTCAAAATGTATTTCTTCTCATGGAGTTTCTATAGGCATCAAATATAATGACCACCAAAAATGCTTTGATACCCTAAGCTCTTTTACCAAAAATATATACTGAACACCAAATATAATAAATCTACCATTACAATAGTACTCGTACTAGCTGTTTTAGTAAAGAATGCACATTAAATTGTATTCGAAAACCAAATTTAGTAAATGATCACCAAATCTTAGCGAGCCAATTAATACAATATTTCTACCTAAATAACCCACTATGATTGCCATAAAGTGTGTGCATGTAACCAAATAAAGTATAATGATACCAAATCAGCGCACCCCACTTCCACGTGGTCTCGTCTATGCTACCCCTAGAGTGTATATAAAAGTCCGCGGAGACAGAAGCTCGCGAAGGAGGTCCTGAGTTGAACGGGCGTAGGTCGAATGCGCACGTGAAACGAAGGGCCGACGAAGCGAGTTTCTGGCGGGAGCCCGGGCGGAGGGCGGGAGACTGTCCCAGAAACGAAAGCAGGGCTCCGTCGAATTTAGCAAATTATTTTACTATTTTTGGGTTTTGGGTTAGCAATAATTTATTAGGATAGCATTTTCTTTAATACTTAGGATAGTAAGATGTTACAATTTGGGTTATTATTTCACATTAATAGGAGATACAATTTTGGTGATCATTTGAGGTTCGGTGAACTATTTTTGGATAAACAATGATTTATTACGATAGCATTTTCTTTAATAGTATAGTAAGATGTTATAATTTGGGTTACTATTTCACATTAAAATGGAGATAAAATTTGGGCGATCATTTACTATTTTTGGCGGTAAAAAGTATTTTTTTGGCATTCTATTTTACTGTATCTGGTGGTTCGTTAAACATATGCCGTTTCTATATAAGGGCATCAAATATAATGACCACCAAAAAATGCTTTGATACCCTAAGCTCTTTTACCAAAAAAAATATACTGAACACCAAATATGCAAAATATGTAAGCGTACACCATGTATGTACGCTCTATGGGCACTGCCTTGTTGTTTGCGAATTCAACATTAAGCTTGAAAAACCAAAGCCATTTCAAATAACCTACAGGCCTATCAAGAACATTCAACGAGACTATCTAGATGCGGACTTGCGGTCTGTGAGGTGGGACCTGATGTCAAACCTGGGAAATGTAAATGATATGGTCGAAGCCTTCAACAAACACATAATATATATATTCGACCTACATGCTCCACTAAAAACTACACTAGTTAAGGGTTGTTCGTACCCCTGGATCACGGACACAGTCAAGCTCATGATGCGTTTGCGTGACAAGGCCGCAGTAGAGTTTCATAGAAGCCAGTCTGACAGTAAAAAACAATACTACAAAGACTTGAAATCTATTGTCAATAAAGCAATGTTCTATGAAAAATCTGCATACTTTGAACTGAACATAAATAGTAAGATTCATGATCCTAAGTCACTATGGAATAACCTGAAGTCAACTATTCTGCCTATAAAAAACAGTGAACTGCCTACATCATTTGACAACCCAACTGTAATAAATAATCATTTTCTAAGACATCCCGGAACTTCAGAAGTTTCTATATCACAACTAACATACCTTGAGTTCTACAGGCACAGCGACTCTATATTTACATTAGTTCCAATTAATTCGGTCCAAATTAATAAAATAATAAAAAAATTGAAATCAAATGCTGAAGGTAGCGACGGTATTAATTTGAATATGCTTATGTTGACATTGCCCCACACTATTGATATTATAACTGACATAATAAATACTTCCAGTTTGACATCTACATTCCCTGACATCTGGAAGTTAGCGATTGTGCGCCCATTGCCTAAAACTGCTAACCCATCCGAACTCAAAGACCTACGACCTATAAGTATTTTGCCGTGTATTTCAAAAATACTAGAAAAGGCTGTGGGCTCTCAGCTAACTCATTACCTTGAGTCAAACAACATTCTGCCTAGTGTTCAATCAGGTTTCAGAAAGGGGAAGAGTACAATGACGGCTTTACTTGATGTCACTGACAATATTTTGTGTGCACAGGACAAGGGAATGTGTACATTGTTAGTACTCCTTGACTTTTCCCGCGCCTTCGACAGCCTTAACATTAATCTACTTCTATCAAAGTTGAGTTATTATGGCTTCGACATTAATGCATTGAGATGGTTTCACAGTTACCTTAACTACCGTTGTCAATTTGTAAAACTAAATCTTAGTGATGGCTCCACGCGGGCTTCTGCACTTGCCAGCCTCGAAAGAGGAGTCCCTCAAGGGTCAGTTATTGGTCCGATCCTGTTTATTTTATACTCTGCTGATATAGGGTCACACATCACACACTGCAAGTACCACATCTATGCGGATGATGTACAAGTGTACATCTCATGCAAACCTTCCGAACTAGAGAAGCACCATAGAAAACCTTAATGCGGACCTTTCAAGGATTTCTAACTGGGCAACAGAAAATGGGTTAATTCTTAACCCAAGCAAGACTAAATATATGGTTTTTGGCAGCAAACAACAGCTAGCTAGCACCAGTCTTTCAAATCACGTTATGCTTATGAATATGCCTATTGAGCGGAAACAGGAAGCGTGCAACCTAGGTCTTTTGATGGATGGTAGCCTTCGTTATGAGAAACACATTGCCAATACAGTCAGAAGCTGTTTTTATAAACTCAAGGTACTGTACAAAATAAGACCATTTTTAAAAGAGAGCCTACGAATACAGTTAGTGGAATCACTTATCTTATCTTATCTAGATGAGGGCCCTTTCGGATGCACTTCGACCCAGCGGGATCTTTTGTGCATTTGCCCTCTCCTTTATGCCTACTCCCAAGCTCGCTCCATCGTTTCCACAAAGCGGATGATGCAGCTCAGCGGGAGCACCTTGAACTCCCTTGGTTGCGGATAGTCGCTACCAAAGTAATTCATTCTTTGTCTGGCAAGGGCATGACATTCACACAGTAAGTGTTCCATGCTCTCATCCTCCTCGCCACACATTCTACAGACTAAACTGTCCGACAGTCCCATCTTGGCCAAGAGATCCTTGACTCCGAAGTGACCTGTGAACACCCCAGATATGATTCTGAGTTGCTTCCTGCTGGATTTCCAGAGCTTGTTAGTCCAGCCCGAGTCCACTCCTTCTATGAAGAGCTTAGAGTGCCTTAAGCCCGCCTCATTCCTCCACTCGTGTTGGTGTTTGGTTTTGGCGTAGGCTTTAAAGGCCGAAGTTATGGTTCTCTGCGAGAGTCCCACAAATGGTTCTGGACCTACAAAGTGATTTGTAGACCCCCCTCTTGCAAGCTCATCCGCTCTTTCGTTGCCGATGTAGCCCTCGTGCCCCGGTATCCAAACTAGTTGCACCTTATTGTGCTTCCCAAGCTTGTTCAGTGCCTGGACGCCATTATAGACTAGTCTAGAATCCACTTTCGGCGCCGTAAGCGCTTTAAGGGCCGCTTGACTGTCGCTGAGGATATAGATGGTCTGCCCTCTGGTTTGCCTGTCTATATTCTCCTGTGCACAGGCAATTATGGCGTATGTCTCCGCCTGGAAGACGGTTGCCAAACTACCCATGCTTACACTACTACTGTAGTCAATCGCATAAATGCCTGCTCCCGTACCGGATCCCATTTTAGATCCGTCCGTGTACCATATACTGTCTTCGACACCAGACCTCGGTGGTTCTAGACCTTCGGCCCATTCGGCCCTGGATGGAACTTTTGTTGTGTAGTTCCTATGGAATACATACTTGGGTAGCATTTTGTCACATCCCATGTTTGTTATTCTGTCTAAGAGACTGTCAGTCTCCATGTTTGTGTGCTTAGTCTTTGGCTTGCTGTCGCTCCACAGTCCAAGAGTTCTTAGTCTATAGAGCGATTTGCGCCCCTCTGACTTAATCACCATGTGAAGTGGCGGTAGGTCCAGTAGGACTTCTAGCGCCGCTGTAGGCGTGGTTCGAAACGCCCCTGTTATAGCCATGCATGCCGATCTCTGTACTTTGGTCAGGGCATCTCTGCATGTGCTCATTAAAGTCCTTGGCCACCACACCAGGCTACCGTACAATAATATGGGCCTCACCATCATGGTATAGATCCACTTCAGTACCTTTGGGTTCAGTCCCCATGTTTTGCCATACGCTGATCTACACATTCCAAATACCCTGAGTGCCTTTGTAATGGTGAGATCTGTATGCTTCTTCCAATTCAGTTCCTTATCCAGAGTGACACCTAGATATTTCACATCGTTGGACAGTTCTAGTACCCTCCCGTACAGTTTTAACTGCTGTACGCCGCGAAGGGTCCTTTTCCTAGTAAAGGGTATTACTACAGTTTTGCCTGGATTAATGGATAGTTGGTGCCGGTCGCACCATCTCTCCACTGTCTTCAGTGCCTTGTTCATGATTTCTGATACCGTGCCTGGGAACTTCCCACTCACCAGTATTACTAAATCATCAGCATATCCTACCGTGTGGGTGGGACCTTTATTGAGTTCCACCAGGAGTGAGTTCACCACCAAACTCCAGAGAGTTGGTGAGAGTACCCCACCTTGCGGACATCCCTTTGTGGCCGTGGCCGTTATCTCATCCCCCAAGAGAGATGACTTTATTAGTCTGCCATTTAGCATGTTGCCTATCCATTTACAAATGGTCGGCTCTACACCATGTTTTGCAGCTGCTTCGCTGATAGCTTTATACGTGGTGCGATCAAACGCTCCCTCCACGTCTAAGAAAGCTGCCAGACATAGTTCTTTATTCTCTATAGCCTGCTCAGCCTTGGTTGTTACCAGGTGAAGTGCGGTTTCCGTTGACTTCCCTGGCTGGTATGCACATTGCAGTTCGTGCAGCGGATGTCTCCTTAATGGGCCATCCCTTATGTGTCTATCTACCAATTTCTCCAGTGTTTTGAGGAAAAACGACGATAAACTTATCGGCCTATACGATTTGGCTTCACTGTAATCCGCCTTACCTGGTTTGGGTAGATAGGTTACTTTTACCATCCTCCACACACGCGGTACGTGTGCGAAGGCCAAGCACGCCCTGTACAATCTGCTAAGGTGCGGGATTAGTACATTAGCGCCTTCTTGTAGTAGAATGGGGTAGATTCCATCTGGCCCCGGGGCTTTGAAAGGTTGAAATGTTGAAAGTGCCCACTTTATCTTTTTATGATCTACTACTTTTTTAGTGGAATCACTAGTTTTATCTAGACTTAATTATGTGGACACTGTGGTTGGTCCACGACTTCTTTCTAAAACAAAGAAACTCATCCAGCGTGTTCAGAATGCCTGTGCTCGCTTTTGTTTCAACATTCCGTTGAGGGCCCATGTCACCCCATTTCTAAACAAGAATAATATCTTGAAAATGCAACACCGCCGTAAGCGCCATCTGGCTTGTTTGCTTTTTGGGGTATTGAAGCACGAGGCACCGGCGTATCTCTTCGAGAAACTCTCCTTTAATAACTCGTCTCGGAGTAGAAGCCGTCAGCGCGTAATATGTTTGATGACTCCCCGACATGCTACTGCTGCTTTCCGAGGAAGTTTCCGCTATGCAGCCACGAAGTGCTGGAACAATGTCCCGCCGCCGCTCAGAAGGCTGTCGGACGTTAATAGATTTAGAATTAATCTCAAAAAATTCATGCAAGAACATCAGCATAAACAGGAGAATCTCTGTCTTGAAACTAGCTGCATTTAACACTCCCTCACCTGTTGGTTATGCCCCATCTGCAATTCATTCATTTCATTGTCATACGGTTGCTGGACAACGTAATTTAATATGTAATTTGTCAATGTAGTTTAATTTATAATTAAGTATTGTTTTTGTAAGCCCAATTTCATGTCCATGCTGTTTTGTTTGACGTTTAGAGTTTAGTTTGTCTTGTCTTCTCTTCACTGGCGCTAGTGGTACTGTTCATGTATGGGCTGCGTTCATTTTTACCATTAAGGCCCATACGCACGTAGTGGTTTGTTGGGATGAAACTACTGACAGGCCAACAAACATTTACTATTTAATATTATTAAAAAAAAACCGTTCATTGCTTTTTTGTGTATTTTATTTTTTATTTTTATGTTATTATGTTTTTATTTTAGTTAAGTATATAGGTATTTCCTTTTAATTGTTTTGTTTGTTACTCTCCGTGCTCTCACCGAATGGACCCTGCGGAAGACCAGCGCTGGCTGCAAAGCTAGCAACATGCTGAGCTGGGTCCATTTCGTGACAAAAAGGAAATGTGCTTTTTTTATTATTATCTGTGTTGTGTTTGTCACGAATAAATGTTTTGATTTGATTTGATTTGAAATGTAATAAATCTAGCATTACAATAGTACTCGTACTAGCTGTTTTAGTATCGAATGCACATTAAATTGTATTCGAAGACCAAATTTAGTAAATGATCACCAAATCTTAGCGAACAAATGAATACAATATTTCTACCTAAATAACCCACTATGATTGCCATAAAATGTATGCATGTTACCAAATAAAGTATAATGATACCAATTTTACAAGTGCATACATTAGTACCACCACGGAATAAAGAATCCATTGGAAGTGGTGAATGGGCAATAATAAGCATACTTCTTGCACAGATTATTGTCAGTCACCTAGCGACCGCACGCGGCGTATGACATGAGTTAATATTTGTTTATTTTAGGAAAATGCCGTATTGCGTTATTGAAAGCTGCTCCAATAAGAGCTTGTTTAATAAAAACTTGTTACCTGTTAATGCTGATGTGGAAATTCACACACATACACCCACACATATACACTCACACACTCACACACGCGCATTCATACATACGCACACACGCACACACACACTTGCTGTATGTCAACAGAACTTAGTTTATAATTTATAACTACCTACCTTTCCTTAACACCACTGTAAATCTTGTTTATTCGCACCCGCAGACTGCCAAGATACAGGCTTGGCCTAGTTTGGAGTCTGATGGATATACCCTATATCATGTAATAAGTGTTTTGTGAAATAAATCATTTTTAATATTTTATTATTCTTATATTTTAGAATACGTATAAAAAATATTTAATTTTCAATTTCTTAGACACAATTTACGCCTGTAGTCAAGGAAATATCAATTCTATTTCTCTAACAATAAAGTTCATAATCCTGTGTATAATTTCACTACTCAGAACGTGAATGCACGGCAAATTTCCCGAAGGTTCGCTACTCAAATGCTGTGGCCAGGGTTGGGCAAAATACTGGCTTCATTGTATTTGAAATACAAATTACAAAATACATGTAAAAATGTATTTGAAATACAAACTACAAACTACTTTGGTTACAGGTATTTGAAATACAAAATACAAAATACAGTATTCAAAATAATGTATTTGAAATACAAAATACAAAATACATTATCGAACTTCTTTGAAACCTATCTCACAACAATTTTTACACGTTTTTATAAAGTGAAGAAGGAATTTCCTTTCATAAAAACTAAATTCCTAAAAGTATTGTCAGATAAGTTCCGTCTAGTAGGTGAATGAATGTATCCAGCCAATGAAATGGACTGGAAGAGCACAACAAGAGATATAGATAAGTAATGTAATATAATAATAATATATACCTATTAGTTATAAGGTATTGGCATGACTATCCACTTCAACTCACGAAGCTGACCCACTCAGAGAAATATAACATTCCTAGGCTCTTTATAATATAGGTCAAGATCATTGCCTTCGTGGGATGAAGAGGGTAGATACTCATACGGTTCTGCTGCACCTTGAATAGTGCTTAAATGCACGCATTCTTGCATGAACATAAGTAACATTAGATAAGAAGTTTAAGTGTCACATCAGTAGGTATAACAAACACCGACTTATTTGTGAGCGCACTATTCGCCAACAAACTGATCTCAGTTTGGCGAAATTTGTTGTATACCTACCACATAAGTACATTTTTGAGATAATAAAAAAAAAAAAAAAAAAAAAGATGCTTCAATTTACTGGATCTTGGCTTCTACCCCCGGGGAGGGGGACACTCGAGCCCGTCGTCACTTTGTAGTATTTGCCGGTTAGAACTAGTGGATCAGTTGTACAAAAATAATCCTTTATTTACGAAACAAGGTTGATCAGGTAGGTACATAAAAATATCCGCAACGCAGGCTTCGTCAATTGCGTACAAAAAAACATCCCCTTAGGTAGGTACTTAACTAACAATGATAGAATCCGCAACAGGCTTCGTCAATAACACATTATAACCTAAACTAACAAAAAGGACCGCCCCGGATCGTTGGTGGCCCGAAAGTTCCCATGACACTGGCGGCGTTGCTACGCTGAATGGCCAAAGAAATCTGTTGAGCCAGGAACGATCCGGAACGAGGATCACAGCCCCTATCCCTAAGCCGCCGCCCCAAATCCCGTATAAAATCTTTGGCCTCCGTACCCCAAGGTCCCGCAGTCTCTACCGCGACTGGTACAAAGTCTACTACTTTGTATGTTTCAGCCGAGCTGCCGTCTCGGCAGCCGAGGCCGCGGATCTGATGGTGTGGCTCAAATGGGACGGGGCAAATGTGCTTACATTTGCCCCGTCCCATTTGAGCCACACCATCATCAGCACCAAATTAGCATCCCATAAGAGGCACCGCCCCTTCCGCCACGGAACCAATGCTAGACCATCCGGCCTTTTCCCATCCGTACGGCACAACCCCGGAGGTTCCAGGATACAAGGCACATTGGCCGAAACTAAAGCCCGACGAACCAAATCATTTATGGCTTGGTGCCTCGGAAAATGTCCCGCACACCTCTGTCAGCTCAAACCATGGTGCCCGTTTTCCTCAACCACCACCCCAACCGCAACGCAACCGCGATTCTAAGGGAATCGTCATCCAACAGCGTGCCTATGTGGGGGGAGGGTAGCGCGTGCAACCATGTTCCCGCCTCGAGGGTAGATGCAGCCTTGAGGCGCGCTATATTAAACCCTACTGCCCCCCCTAATCAGTTGTTGAACTTTCACTGTAACCATCGCTATCGTCATTATCAACGTGGATGTAGATGGACGTGAATTGAAATCCATTATCTTCAGACTCAGATCTATCCGATTCCTCCGAACTGAATTCCTCTCCTCGCCTTCTGAACTAAATTGGCAGTTGGCACTTGACGTTTGACGTTGACACTTACAGTAAAGTGTTGCCACAGTGCCCTAAGCCCCTAACTATATTAAAAAACGGTCCATTATACGGGTATAGAATTAAATAAAATGTATTTTAGTGCAAATGTATTTTAAAAAGTAAAGTATTTGAAATACAAAATACTAAATACATGTGAGTGCGGTATTTGAAATACCAATTACAAAATACTTCGCCAATTAGTATTTGAAATACAAATACAAAATACGTATTTGTATTTCAAATACATGTAATTGAAATACTGCCCAACCCTGGCTGTAGCTAAGGTCGATACTGGTTATCGATAAACCAAAATGAAAAAGATTATATTTTTATGAGTAATATGCAGAGCCCGGAATTCTCGTAGCACTTTTAAGCTATCATAGGGATTTCTCGTTTATCGACTTCCGTTTATACGTATGTATTATTGTATAATCGGAAGTATTGTAGAACTATAAATAGAAATTAAAATTATAATATTTTATTGTTTATTGCTTTTTATAATTTATGGATTGCTTACCTATGCATTGTAGCGATACTGCTATCTGTGAAAACATTTTCATCACCTTAAATACCTAAATATATAGAAAACTTAATATTATTTTAGCTATTTACAAACCTATAACTATATTGGAATATCATTAAAAACTAAGGTTCCTTAACGCTTGATGGAACCTAAACGCGTCAAGTAGTTTCCTTGCTATTAAAAAAGCATAGGAGTCTTATTAGGTGATAATCAGCGAGTCACTGGTATACGTCACATGCGGGGGAGTGCGGAGCGCAGAGGAGAGTGCCGGCCCTGGCATTTGAACATACGGCCGTGTAACTGAGTGGTCGCTATCCCACTGGCCAGATATAAAATCCAGCACTTTGCCCGGACATCGCCACAGAGCGTTTATCGCCATGTACCTAAAACAATGTATTTATAATTAAAAATTCAATGTAATTTCTACTAAAGAAATTGTGAGTGAGTGTTTCCCCGACTACTTTTACACTCACCGTGTTGCACATTATTTATGTATAACAAATATTAATGTCAATCAGTAGATAGTTTTTCATGCCTAACATCTAATAATGCTTACCTTTAGTTATAATCCATTATTGTAGCTGCGTACTGCAAACATAAGAATTCCTTTGTCCGTTGTAGCGTAATGAAAAATTACCCTTTTGCCTAAAAAGTAAAACCATGATTAGTAATTTCGTTATAATATAGAATATATTAAAGTTAATCATAAATTAGTATACTGAGCTGTTCTGAGACACGTTTCTACACCTTTTGTAATAATTTCCGAATTGCGGAAAATAAGTAATTTTACATTTTAATCGCACAGTACTTACTTGCTACATTAAGCTGACTTTGTATGCTGCTTCCACATCAACGATCACTATTTAATGCTTTTGGGTTAGCCCTTCTTGATATTAGCGCTTCCTATCTACGCTCTCTTCGCGGCGCCGAATGTTACAGGCAGTAACACAAAATCGGACTTTCCGCTAAACGACCAAAACGGAAATTTCCAGGGGGATTTGGTACCACCACCGAGAGCAGGAGCTGGGAGTGCTGCGATGATGTTGTGAGCCCCTGCCATCCCAGAACGTTCCCGGCTACCCGTGACGTCACAACAAACTCGTCTTTTATCCATCACGCCGGGCGCAGCACATACAGCAGGGAAGTGGCACTCTAAACGACCAGTGCAAGTGAAGGCGGTTCATTCTCTAGAAATGTAAAATCTAGTACCCTTCGTCCTGAGAGATTTGACTTTAATCTACCCACATTTTGTCAACAACGTGTTTAAATTATTATTTTTTAATTATAGAAGTTTATTGTAAATTCTGTTTTATTCTACACACTAGTAAAACCGTTACAGCCTTTTAATCAGGGCTAAGATCATCCTTATTATTTAAAAGAAAGAATAAAATATTATTATTTTAATTTATATTTATAATTTCCTAAAAGTTGGTATCCAAAAGTTATCTCGAAGAGATTGCTCATTCGTGATAAGACTGCGTGTTGTTACTTCTACTTGTAATCATATTTTATTTGTATTCTGTATTTATTGATATACATATGTATAATCGGAAGTCGATAAACGAGAAGTCCCTATGACAGCTCTAAAGAATTCCGGGCTCTGGTAATATGTATCTGATTATTATGGTATGGTATACACAATTAAATCAATATTATAAATGCGAAAGAGTGTCTGTCTATCTGTCTGTCTGTTACCTCTTCACGATTAAACCGCTGAACCGATTAAGATGAAATTTGGTATGGAGATAGTTTGAATCCCGGAGAAGGATATAGGATAGTTTTTAACCCGGAAATCATCCCCCCATGGGGGATGAAAGTTTGTATCGAGCTACGATATAAACGAGATCCACGCGGACGGAGTCGCGGGCAGAAGTTAGTAACTATTATAATCTTATAGTTTTCCTAGACACAAATACAAAGGAAATGGATTGATGCCACGAGGAGGAAGGATTGGTTTCCGCAACGATTCAACACCATTTGTTCGAAACATTTTGATGCAACTGATATTTGAGTTTCGCCAAAAGGAAATCGCTTCATTCACGAAGATTCAATTCGCACGCAGAGTATTGTATGTAGCGTAAGTACGAACAATTGATTCAATTCGCAATACGCACGGCGCACTACTAACATTTAGTTTACTGTTATCCCACACAACGAACAAATTTGACGGTAAATTCTCAGTAGACCGCACTCGCACAACGTCGGCAGCTGCTGCGTGCGGCGGATTGCTGGTAAAATAATTCTATATAGTATTTGAAATGTGCTTGTATTAAATTAAACAAATTATACTCTTTGTTTATTAGAAATCTGTGTTAAATTGCTACTACATTCATAACAAAAGTTCAATTTAGTATAAATGTTACCTACTATTAATTATATCATAAACATGATTTTATTAGAAACAATTTGTAATATAACTAAGTCTTAGCTTAATATTTACCGTATGAATATCATAAAAATATCGATAGTCAAACTCATACCATACCCTCATCCCTATTCCGATACAGCCAAATAGTCATATCATCATACATATTTTGCAGTACATGCGACTTTTTAGTTTTAAGCGGTCGCATCTCCATACTTTGAAAAACCGTCATCTTGCGTCGGGTAGCCGAAAGACCACGCCTCTTGCAAGTCTTGCAACGTATATGGTAACGGGCGTAAGAAATATTTACTTGACACTCTAAATGAGACCGTAAATGGTACTAGTTAAAGTAGATTTTGCGTATAAAATTTGCTACCGTTAGCAACGTATTGTGACAGTACGTTAAGGCTTTTAAATTAAGTTGGGCCTTATTAGGCGATGGTGCCTTACAAAACCGTGTTAGTAAAAAAAAACAATACTTGTATAAGCATAACTGCTTAGGTACTTACCGGTTTATTAAAAAAATGTAAACCCTTCAGATTTAAGGAATTTAATTATGATTTCGGGTGTAGCTTTTGTGGAAACAACTGCTATTTGATCTTCCCACCCCGAACACTTGCCAAATGCTATTGCTTACTTACTAACGTACTAGTTTCTCAGACCTTGGTAAAGCATTCGATTGTGTAGATATTGTAGATTATAGAATGTGACACTCCTATTTATGCCAAGGCACTATGGCGCGTCCACCGAAGCCTAATCCTTCCTATTTAAGTCAAATAATCCAGAAAGTCATTTTTAATCAGGCTTCATCGAATGTATAGAAAAGAAATATAAAATTAGGAGTTAGAGTTCAATTAAGTGTATTTTATTTAGTTACTTGAAGTAATAAATCTGAAATATTTTACTGTATTATTATGTTACCATAACATCTTAGCCCCTGCCTGATGAAAGATCGCACTTTACAACTAACAACGAGCCGTGAAGGTTCTTATCAGTAGCTAGTAGTAGTAGGTACGAGGGTCATGCCAAAAGAAGTTAGATACTCCATGGTTATTTAATTGATACTGGCAAGTTTTTTATACACTATTTTACAGGCTGGTGATTTGCTTATAAATTCAAAAATGAACATTCGGAAAATCTTAGTGTTCTTTTATTTATTTATTTTTCTGGTTGAATTTGGGCGGAATTTGCCGCAACGATGGAACTCATTCGACGTGATTTTTGTGTTATGATTTAATATGACTAAAAAAGGTTGAAAACCTGAAGTGTTGAAATTTTAGTCACGACTTTTGGTGAGTCTGCGGTGTTCACGTGCAACTGTTTTTAATTGGTTTGCTGAATACAAAAAGAGGACGGGAGAGCTTTGAAGATGAGGCAAGACAGGACGGCCGCCAACCGCAGTCACTCAAGAAAATGTGCAGGCTGTGGAAATTTTTTTTCGTGCGAACTGACGAATTACATATGTAGAGCTCGAGTGAATTATACACTCGCGGTGAGTGTATTAAATAAAAATGTAGGAGTCCTTCGTTTAACTACATTTAATTAACATTTTCTCAATTACTATGTTACTTGTTCAAATAATATCTTAGGACTAAAATATGATCGGCGCCCTCACGGTCGGCCAGGCTGCGCCAATGCAAGGTAGCGTCTGGCTTGGCCCGCTCGCTTTCTGAACGCTGATGTTTATAAAATGATCTTATGCCTAGAGGTTCGTATTCTAATACAGCTTTTTAACCTTACAATATTACTAGTGATATCATCATCATATCAGCCGGAAGACGTCCACTGCTGGACATAGGCCTCCCCCAAAGAGTGCTACTAGTGATATACCTGGTGGTAAAGTTATGTGAAGCATACATAACACCTCCCCGAATAAACTAAGGTCTTTTCTTTAGATTAGCTCAAGAAAGACCGAGGAATGTTTCCTATTTGTATCGGAGGTTCCACTTCGGCTGCAGCTGTGGCAGTGCCAGTCTCTATATCGGTTCTTCGTTTAATTTTCTTCACCTTGACATATATGAGGTAGCAGCGACCAGAAATATGATAATGTAGACCGGTGTAGTCCAGTATACATGCTTTTGATGAGTTATATTTTCCTGCTGGATGGGTTGCTGTTCTCGTTCAATGAGTTCTGTTTTGTGAAGTTCCTTTAGGTTCACGTTTTCAAGTTTCAGGGGCTGAAGCCGGTTTGACACGTTTGTTTCGTAAACGTTAAAGGTAATGAATAAAAGTGACCTTTTCGGTAGCTGCGCTGCAGTTTTCAGGAAGCTTCAGTAAATGTGCGCCATTTATTTTCAGGTATTCGTCGTGGGTGCATTGTATGTGCAGTCTTGTAGATTGCGGACTGATTAAGACGTAGTACTCGTCGTTCAAATATGACGTGATCTATTTTAATTTGGTGGTATTGACATTGCGGTGACGACTGCTGGGTTCTGATCAATGTGTAAACGCAATCGGGGTTTCGCTTCGGGTCCTGTATCGATGCTTCTTCTTGGCAGTAGTGAGTATTTCCGACTCTATTGTCGGTTCCCTTACATCGGAGTTTGCTTGGAAAGAGGTGATTCCCAGTGAGTTGCGTGAGCAATTAATATTAGAAAATCACGCAACGCCAACTGCTGGTCATTTAGGTATTCATAAAACATACCACCGTTTAGCCTTGCGGTTCTACTGGCCTTGTATGTTTTCAGACGTTGTAAAGCTTGTTTCTGGTTGCTCGGTGTGTATATCTCACAAAGCACCAAATCACACAATATTGGGATTGGGACTTATGGGTAGACCCAAACAATGCTCTCGCCCGTTCCAGATGATATCAATTGATTTAATTGGCCCTGTTCCCTCTAGTAGGAAACAAAATACATTTTTACTTGTAGTAGTATGCTGCTTTTCAAAGTTTTGTCTCTCATTTCCACTGCGGAGAGCAAACACTGAGGCAGTTATTAAGCATATGGAAGATTCCGTATTCCTTGTTCATGGGGTGCCTCAAACAATATTTTTAGATAACGGAAGCCAATTCATTAGCAAAAATTTAGAATTATTCTTCCAAAAATACAAGGTCCCCAATGTTTATTTTACGCCGCGCTACACTCCGCAGATAAATACTGTAGAGCGTTACGATAAGACTCTTATCTCGTGTATTTCCGCATTTATAGAGGATGATCATAGAGTATGGGACGTTAACTTGCCAAAGATAACATTTGCTATGAACAATTCCGTCAACGAGGCAACGGGTTATACACCAGCGTTCCTTGTTTACGGTAGGGAGCTAGTTACATGCGGTTCACACTACTTGGATACCGATCTTGGCAACGAGATTATTATTTTACCTCGCGACGTCTATACCGAAAACATAGGCCATCTGGCAGCAATATTTAATGAAGTCCAAACGCGTCTTTGGCGTGCTCATGCTAAAAATATGTCTCGTTATAATCTAAGATGTCTCCCAGCTGAATTTAATATTAACGACATAGTTTGGAAGAAAACTTACTATCAGAGTGATAAAGACCAATATTTTAGCAAAAGGTTGGCGCCAAAGTTTATAAAGTGCCGCGTTGTAGGAAAACATTCTCCACTAGTTTACGATTTACAGGACATGTCAGGCAAGCATCTTGGCACTTGGCATATTAAGGACCTAAAACTGGTAAATCGTTCAGGCTAGGTCATCACAGAACTTAAGATAATTTTTAATATTAGTAACAAAAGTAGTTTCAGTATAAACGGATTTTTGTCAGCAAGAGAAGGAAAATCCTTCTCTGGGGAGCGGGGTAATGTAGCATTATTTTATTACTTAGGCTCATTAATGAGACTTAAATTTGTATTAATCAAATTTTAAATAACAAATTAATAAAACTAAAACTTAATATCACACATAATATCATACCTACTTCTTAACACTTACATAAATACAATTAACGAATAAACCCTAAGTAATAGTCATCGATGTCGATATTATCGACTTTCCCTGTTCCCTACGAGCCGGCTTTCGCGATCGCAATCCGCCATGCTCTAACGGTCCGCGGGCCGCTCCTAGCCACATCACTCCCCGACAGACTCCGGCACTGAACGCACGCCGCTCATGCGCGCGTTATCAGTTGGCCGCCTTTTGTCTCGCGACTTCACGGAGTTTATAGTACATTACGTACCTAGGGCGGTGAATTCGTGAATGGGGCTTTACGAATTACCGCCCGTGGTAAGTACACAATTTTACGTCTTCATCTGGCCACAATGCGAGTTTTACCGTACGCGCAGCGTGCAGTAAAACTCGCATATATGGCCAGGTGTGACGTAAAATATACTCCTTGCAGTTGTTGGTACCTACTTGTGTAGTTACGGCCTTACGGCATTATTTTAATAAGTGCAGTGCTTTCCCCCCGCTTTGGATAAGTTTGAACAAATACCTATATAGGTATTAATTATTATTTTAAGTTTTAAGGAACATGTAATGCAGCTAGCTTATTGCGTCATGCCAGCACCATGCCATTTTGAATGCTCATCTGTATATGGGCAATAAGATTTATTATTAGTTTATTAAAATAGTTATTCATGTATTGTTGTCATTAGGTACATAACTAGTAATTTTATCTCCCGCTTTTACGCTTATGTGCTAAGCCCAAATTTGCTCCGTTCTGATTTACCGTGCAACGTCCGCCATAAACAAACTATACCTACATATAGATCAAAGTACCCGAATTAGTGATGAGTGTGTGCAAAACAATTAAGGCGGAACGTCACACGGCATCGATTTACTGCGGTGTCTAACGAGGTGGAAATAATTTCCAGGGTCCGAGGTACGGGCTATTTTACCAAGAGAAGGCTGCACTGCTGGGCGTTGGTTCGCCCCCTTGGCTGTCCCGCGCCAGACGCCACGCCAGTGCTCCCAGGACAGGATCGACCACCTACACGGCGATCCACATTTTATTACCGCCTACGCCTGAGAAGGCTACTCGACCCACGTACGGACCCATAGTTAGCTTAAATAAATTATATTTGTAACGTTTGTGGTACACCTCCTTTGAGCTCATCACTGCCCTAGATACCTAACGTTACAAAATGTAGGAGTCCTTTGTTTAACTACATTTAATAAACATTTTATTTGAACAAGTAACATTGTAATTGTACAATGTTACTTGTTCAAATAATATCTTAGGACTAAAATATGATCGGCGCTCTCATGGTCGGCCAGGCTGCGCGGATGTCGCCATGGCCGCAGCTTATCGTATAGAAAATGCAAGGTAGCGTCTGGCTTGGCCCGCTCGCTGGAAGGCTGATGTGTATAAAATGATCTTATGCCTAGAGGTTCGTATTTTAATACAGCTTTTTAACCTTAAATATTAATAGTGATGTACCTAGGTGGTAAAGTTGTGTGAAGCATACATAACAAGCGTGAACTGGGCATTGGATCAGCAGCATTGCAAACTATCACTTTTCATCTTAGTCCGTTCAGGGATTAAGCCTATAAGGTAACAGTGCGATGAGTTCGTTAGTTAAATTGCTAAATCTAAATTTAAAACTCCGTTTTTACAAACATCTTAAGAATCATCAACAGACGTTTCTGTTTAAGTTTTTCATAAAGTATTAAAGAAAAATTTTTTTTTTATGTCTACGAAGCTACATTACTGGAAATTTTTGCCGAAATCCGTCTAATAGTTTTATTCACGTTAGTCCGGGCCACCTGTATAGTTTTGAAAACAAAATTATCTCATGCTAAAAGACGTAGAACTTTCCCATCCCCAGTCCACATTTGATGGTGCTAAAGAATACATTATTTTCACTATCCAAAATAAACTTTTACAAATAACAAAATAACCCGCAGGTTTAATCAAACATTACCTTGTAACGCGAAATAACACGTTCCTATCCAATAGGTACGAAATACCTACTTAATTATTAAGTTTATCATTTTTGAGGATAGCGCCCTCTAGATGCTAACCGCCGAAATAAATCAATAGGTTCCATTACCAACGCGCGCGCACGATTAGGATTAAAGAACTTGCTAATTATTTGTCCATATAATTCCTCAAACCGCCACCATCCTTACTGATGGCGTGCTTTCCGATATCCTTTCTTTTCGAACGGCGGAGCGTTGGACGGCGGCCGCGTCCATAAAATAAATACTAAAACAAAGACGCAGTATGTCGGCGGTCAGCCCACACTTAGAAACGGCAACAAAATGCCAAATCAAACATTGATAAAATGTTAACGTAAATTATGGAGAAAGTCTTACCACATAAACCCATTTGGAAGCCCTAAATGTAAGTACTACTGCCTTACTTAACCTGAAAGTTGTGCACACGTGTTATGGTGTACGAGTGAAATTAAAGACTTTCTCCAGAAATAACATACTCTCATTTCTTACCACACTCGTTAGGCGCCCTGGGATATAATTTAACTAGTTTCATGCCTACGCTGTTGCGCGGTCGGTGAGTAACGAAAGGGTTAACTTAATTCGTTACAACCTTCTTTTCGGTTTTGGGAGCATAGCAGCTCTGACCTAACCTAACCTACATTTCTGGTAGCTGTTCGATTCTAACTTTACCTATCGTACTTTTTTGTCAAGTTGGATTACGTATTTTGACTAATAAATGGCTTATCAATGTAGTATAGCCTATGTATGACCGAACAATTCCCTTACTTCAAAAATTACTTGTTCCTCATACATACTTCCAACCCCTTATAACCTCCTTAGAGGATGAATTAAAAAAAAACGCTGTAATTTAACCGAAGTTACAGTATCCTTACTTTAAAATTGTCTTTTTCCCCGTGCAAACTTTCAACTCCTTTTAGCCCCTTTAGGGGATGAATATCTTTTAACCTCCTTATGGAATCAATTTCAAACAGTCTAAAACAAAAGTTACAAGTCTCTTACCTTAAAAATGTCTTGCTCTCCCTACGAACTTTTAACGTAAGGGATGAATTTCAAAAAACACTATTTTTTTCCTAGTTTTTAAACTGACAGTAAATCCGCAGTTATAAATCTCTTATTTGAAGATCTTGCTCTCTAAACAACCTTCAAACCCCCTTTTAACCCTCTTAATGGATAAATAAAAAAACATTTAACCTCCTTAGGGGTGGAATTTTCTAAGACGCTAAAAGTACTTTTTTGTATTCCAAACAAATCAAATCAAATCAATAAGTAATCTTTCTACAAAGTTTCAAGCCTTTAGTTAAAAAAATAAAGATTCCCCCATACAAACTTTGCACCCTTATTTACCCCCTTAGGGGTGGATTTTTCCAAAACGCTTAGTTCTTTTTTGTATTCAAATAAGTAATCTGTCTACAAAGCTTCAAGTTTCTACCTCAAAAGTAACAGTTTCCCGCATATAAATTTTGCACCCCTATTTAACCACCTTAGGGGTAGAATTTACTAAAACGCTGACAGTTCTTTTTTGTATTCTAATAAGTAATCTTCCTGCAAAGTTTCAAGTCTCTAGTTTAAAAAAAAGGTTCTTCCATACAAACTTTGCACCCCATTTAACCCCCACCCTTTATTTGATTATGTATATCCCAATATACACATTTTTTCATGCTCTGTTTGTATTTTTTTCGCAGACTATTTTTTTTGCTCTACAACAAACGAAGCTTGAACTCACGATATTTTTTTTTGTGCCAAATAAAGGTTTAGGGATGGAATTTCTAAGAATCCCGTCTTTTCCTTTGCCTACGTCATAAAAGGAAGTTCTGGTGTGAATTTCAAGTTCGTAGTCCCAGTAGTATCGGCTGTGCGTTGATGAATCAGTCAGGAAGTCTTCTTTTCGTAGAAATTAAAGGTCTATAGCATGCTTTTATAGACCGCCCCCTAGGCGAGCTCGAGGGCCGAAGACCCGAAGCAAGGCCCCACAGACACTTACAATCCCTAGGTGTCTGCAAGCGAAACCTGTGGCCAAAGTACCGAAGATGGTGTCACCCTACTTATTTCAAAACAGAAATTTCATAGAATTTCGTTTCTCAGAAATTATTTCATAAATTATTTGGTTCATATACTTTCAGTTCCAATATTATTGTTTCATAGACTATTCACTTGGTTGAAACATATTTCACAGAAATTCAGTTCAATGTATATTACCATCAAACAGTAGAATTGTTTCGTGTATTCTTGCTTCGTAGACACAAATTTCATAGATTGATGTTTCATAGGAACCGTTTCATAGAATATTTAGTTCCAGTATTTTCTTTTCAAAAATTCTTATTTCTGAACTTATGAACTTCATTTTTTAATGAAAAGAAACTCAATGCAAATAATTGTCTAAGAAAGTAACGTAAAATAACCTACGTTCAAAATCACTACAATCTAAATACCTAATGATTTCTTCACTTATATTCAAAATACCGAAAGCTTAATCATTACGTATTTAGATTTTAGTGATTTCAGCCTATGTTTTTAGGGTTCCGTAGTCAACAAGGAACCCTTATAGTTTCGCCATGTCCGTCCGTCTGTCTGTCTGTCTGTCTGTCCGTCTTCGGCTTAGCTCAGTAACCCTTACAACTAGAAAACTGCAATTCGGCGTGGGTATACAGGGTATCCCGGAACTCAACGATAACCTGGTACCGGGTGAGAGGCCAAGGTATACTAGTTATGAAAAAAATAAGAAAAAAAATCCATGTTACTTAGTCGAGCGGTAATAGACATTTCCCGAAAAAGTTGAAAAATTGACACCCTTGGTCACATTTTAAGTACTGTGATCACAATTTTTACAATTTTACAGTGATTTTTTTAATAATGTTATCTCAAATAACAGTGCTATTATTTGCAACCACAAATCAAAGTAATAAACATTCTTAACTCAGTAAAAAAAAAAGTTTTGACGAGTTATGGTTTATAAAATTATTGTCAGTCAACTTTGACACTACATGTTGGAAAAAAAATGTACCATACTATCCTTGGCAAGTTATTTTGAAAGATGGCCTGTTTAGTCTAAATTTCAAAATAGTACATCACTTGCCACTTATCTCGCCAATAAAAGTGCTATTTCCATTTTTTTGCGAAGGGACCTCAACGAAAACGTAGTCAAAATAAATCAATCAATTATCGTAACACTTTGATATCCTCCTAAAACTAAAGTAGATGCTCAAATTGTTTCCCTTCAGCACGAATACAAGCTCTGCATAGCCTCAGGAATGACCTCTTTACCAGTCGTACATATCTACTCGCATTTATTTCCTGTGATAGTCAATTTTTGGCACAATTCTAATACATTTTGTATTGGTTTTGAGTAGACGTTTTTTATGCATAAAAGCAAAAGTCTGTACCTGCCACTCAACATCTACATCAATGTGGTATCAACAAGATGGTTGGCCAGCGCATTATGCCCGGCCTGCACGAGAATATTTAAGGCTTGTATACCCGCTAAAGTCCTTGAGCGTATGGGCGGAGGCTCGACCCTCTCCCCGCGCAAGTCGCACAACCCGCCGTCGTTTATTAAGCGTTACATAGATTAAGTTATAGACGCGTCATCGCGCATCGTTTCCAATGCAAGGGTGGACGTGGGTGGGTGACATTCGTCATGCTTAATTGAAACGTGATATTTGTCATATATAAATTACATAATTGATTAAGTTCAAAAATTATGTCCCTACTATTATAATACTATTTACTTACGATTAGTGTAGTTCCGTCAGCACGGCTAGCACGAGACAGCCGCGACGTACACTCGATTTTTCTCCCACTATCGGTCTCTCTCTTATTAGAACATTAGGAACGAGAGGTATAGTGTGAGAAAAATCGAGAGTATGTCGCGGCCGTCTCGTGCTAGCCGTGCTGGTGAAAACGAAATTCGTTCGAATAACTCTCATTGTCGCTCGAACTAGCAAGCGCGACAGAGAGGGAGATACACAAACGAAGTTCGGTTTTGTTTCGCGGTAGGCCCTCAGCACGCCTAGCACTAGACGGCCGCGACATACTTTCGATTTTTCTCGCACTATACCTCTGTTACTAAATATAATAAGAGAGAGACGGATATTGCGAAAAAAATATAGAGATAATAATAATAATCCATACCTACTGTTGCCCTTAGGCCATTTTTAATGTCGCTATTAATAGGGGCCCATCTAGCAGTTAGCGGGTCACCGTCTGCCAGAGATAAAATGTGAAACAGCTTTATTGGGCAGGCGTCCGATGTTTCATCCAATAGCCCAGCTACTAGTCCATCATTTTCACCCAATAACCCGTTTTATTTAGATTCCATCAACTAGCAATAGACTCTTACACCCCAGCGGGTGCTGTTTCTGTGTGCGTCCCATGACACGGGCAGAGACAGCATCCGCTTGGTGTACTCCTTGCATTTCATGAAATTGTCAAAAGGGCCTCTACGTGTTGGCTCAGAGCTCCACGCACGCCTCCCAAAGGTCCGGGACATCATTGTCCCGTGAGTGGGAAAGACATATAATCCATACTATCCATACTTCCATATCCATACTCCATACTAATATTATAAATGCGAAAGTGTGTCTGTCTGTCCGTTACCTTTTGTGTAAGTGTAAGGTTGTTAAAAGTTTTAAACTAATTTTCGGTATATTTATTACGTTCTACTTCCTTGATTTGATGATGATGGCGTGTACACTGTACAGTCAGCATCCAGATAGTTAGTAGCATCCAAAGTAGCCAAATATATTGTAACACATTCCTTACTCCTACTTATAGTAACAGACTATTTCGATGAATGTACGTTCCGATATATTTGGCTAACTTGGCTGCTACTAACTATATTATGCTGACTGTACAGAAATCGGCCTCGGGTAAATATATACTTATAGATTAGTTGTACGTTAACCATACTTTGTTTCATATCAAATAATAACTCTGTATCGAACTTGGAGTTGGCATGCAACCCATACCTACCTATGGGTTGCATGCCTACAACTGCTTATAATATTTGCCAAGCCCACTATTTTTATTAGAACTTATTCTATTAACACTTGACAGTCATTAATACGAGCAGATAAAACAATATTTTTTCTATAATTGTTTATGCTCCTAAGCAATAGATATTGTAAATATATTTACTAATAAAATGTCTGGTTTTAGCGATTTTCCAATTTTGATACTGTTTAGATATTTGATACTTTGATAGAATAGGTATTTACTTGTGTATTCTTTTTCCTCTTCTTTTGTAAAATGTCTTGATATTACGTATTTTCCTCCTGCGCTTATTTAACCCCAAAGACCCAAAATAATTATTGAAAAATTTGTGAGACCTAAGCTAAGACGTACTAACTCTAGTATCGTAAGTTTGTATGTTACTAACAATCTATAGGCAAACTGGCCTGAAATAAAGAATTTATTATTATTATTTCCCATCTTGAACTAAAACAAAATCTAAACTATACCTACGTAAATGTTAATTAGGTACAAACGCCAACACAGTTAGCTGACCACCCTGTATTTATACAAGAACCTTATTACAATGCATATAAAGTGCACGGATGGTCAGTCAGCTGTCTTGTCTATAGTACCTACTACTTTACAAACCACGAAATAGATTGTCCACTCTATGCAACAAAATTATCTGTCACTAAAAACGAAACTATACGCAAATGTTTATTAGTTACCTACTATACGAATCACAAAACGGATTGTCCACTCTATGCAACAAATATAGTCCACAATTTCCACAAATATTTAAAAATTTCGGCGCAGCGCAAATTGACACAGGTCCGTCATGCAACGTGTCTCGTCCCGCACTGACCGTATGGACGAAAACGGGGAGGCGTAGGAACTTTGGCGGAATATTTCAGAAAACGAATGAATTTTTTAAGAAAATTAAGAAAGTAAGAAAATGATGCCCTTGTTCATTATTGTATGAAGAAAGTTATACAATTTCATATTATTCTGATAAAAAATGGAGCAGTAAAATGGTAACAAGTGAAAAAATAGGGGTGACTTTAGATTTCTTTTTCTCTAATTTTTATTGTTAAAATGGATTTCTACGAAAACTATGACCCGTCGCATATCTTGCAGATTATGATATATTTTTTCCAACGGCAAAAATGTTACGTTATAATGTATAAAACGGTTACAAAACAACTCATTTTCACGAAAATTTCGAATGTGCAGCCTTAAACGAAGAATATCCCGACAGATGGATCTGACGCCTCAATCGGACGGATCAATTTTATAGCCCCCTCGTTCCCCAGACCTGAATCAGTTTTATTGGGCAGGCGTCCGATGTTTCATCCAATAGCCCAGCTACTGTTCCATCATTTTCACCCAATAACCCGTTTTATTTAGATTCCATCAACTAGCAATAGACTCTTACACCCCAGCAGGTGCTGTTTCTGTGTGCGTCCCATGACACGGGCAGAGACAGCATCCGCTTGGTGTACTCCTTGCATTTCATTAAATTGTCAAAAGGGCTTCTACGTGTTGGCTCAGAGCTCCACGCACGCCTCCCAAAGGTCCGGGACATCATTGTCCCGTGAGCGGGAAAGACATATAATCCATACTATCCATACTTCCATATCCATACTCCATACTAATATTATAAATGCGAAAGTGTGTCTGTCTGTCCGTTACCTTTTGTGTAAGTGTAAGGTTGTTAAGTTTTAAACTAATTTTCGGTATATTTATTACGTTCTACTTCCTTGATTTGATGATGATGGCGTGTACACTGTACAGTCAGCATCCAGATAGTTAGTAGCATCCAAAGTAGCCAAATATATTGTAACACATTCCTTACTCCTACTTATAGTAACAGACTATTTCGATGAATGTACGTTCCGATATATTTGGCTAACTTGGCTGCTACTAACTATCATTTCTACTACATACTAACTATCTGCTACTAACGATCAATTTTATAGCCCCCTCGTTCCCCAGACCTGAATCCACGTGGTTTTTTTAACTGGGGATGCATAAAAGTCCACTCAAAACCAATACAAAATCTGTTAGAATTGCGCCAAAAAATTGATGCAGCATTAGAAGAAATAATAAGTGGGGTATCGTTGGATAGCTTGTTCAAAAATATTAAGGTTTTCTGAAACTATTTTTCAACTCAGTTATGCGTTTGCGAGATAATGGGATTTAAAGCCCAAATTTTTGTTCATGTCCCCCCCCCTGCCGGCTAAATGGCTACTACTGGGACGTGAAAAAAATCGTTGCAGTAGTACATATAATGAAAATCATTACGACGACGCCGACGATGCCGATATTGAGAGGGAGAGGAGGGCCTTAGCCATCAGGGCAAATATGATAGCTCGCAGGTTCAGCCGGTGTACAGCGCAAGTTAAAATAACATTATTTCGTGCGTTCTGTACATCGCTGTACACCTGCAGCTTGTGGACTAGGTACACGCAGCGGGCTATTAACGCCATGCGCGTGCAGTACAATGATGCGTTCAGGGTACTGTTGCGGCTGCCTCGCTACTGCAGTGCGTCGGGCATGTTCGCGGACGCGCGCGTGGACGGTTTCCATGCGACGCTGCGCAAGCGCTGCGCCGCGACGCTCCGCAGAGTGCGCGACAGCCGCCACAGTCTCCTGACCGTTGTGGCCGACAGGTGGGACAGTGGCCTGACACGGCATTGGTCCTCTCTGCATTTAAGCCTAGCATATAAGAATATTATTTAAGTTAACCTTAGTATTAGTTTTTACTTTAAGGCACTAACAAAATATGGAGAAAATTGGTCTGAAATAAATGCATTTTTATTTTTATTTTTTTATGAATTTAAAAGGAAAACTATCACAGTTAAGTAGACATAACTAGTTAACGAGTAGTAGAAATAACTAGTTAACTGGTAAGAAATGCACTTAATTTCGGGTGCAAATACATTGTCATTGGAATTTGATCCTTTACCGTGGACGGTAGAGTTGCTTTTTCACGGCACGGTGCTTCTTGCCCACGGCGAGCGCGCAAAAGACCTGCCCTGCGACATGCCCCCCCACCCGTGGCAATGCTAAAACTTAGGCAGACTTACAGCACGGTGCTTCTTGCGCGCGCGGCTAGTGATGTGCGGCTTGAAGCTGTTCGGAGATTTTCGTAATTATTTTACGTATATAACCTGTTGCTGCTAAAAGTTTGCAATCTGCGGTTCGATTAGTTTTAAAGTTGTGTACCTAATTACCTACATATCGTTTGAAAAACTTAATGTACAGTCGAATTCTCCAATATCTACACAGACAACCTTTCAAAAATATCTATATAGAGACTTTATTGTTACTGGCATAAGACACATGTGTAGATATTTTTGAAAGGTTGTACAGACAACCTTTCAAAAATATCTACACATCTATACAGATAGATATTGGAGAACTCGACTATACCTCGATATTTCAATTGAGAAGTTGTGGTCCCTAACAACTGAGTGGTCGCTAACCGGCACATGAAATTAGGTGGTCGCTAACCAGCGAAATGACCCTATATACATTGGTGTGTTATAAAAATAATCATATTTACGATTATTTACGAGGGTAAGCTATAATAAAAACCCCAAAAGCCCCTTTTAAGTCCGCATTCTGTGACAGACGGGCAATTACGGAACCCTACCCTTCGCGTGGCCCCACACACACATGGCCGCTTTTCTTAGTAGTAAAAGTAAATTGCCTAATTGTCATTAGTAATAAGTTTTAATAAAAAACACACAAGGATCAAGGAACAGGGGCTTAGTGGCAAAACCGACTCGGATCGCAGATAGGTTAGAAGACCGTCTTCGAGGTTTTTTTAAAAAAGAGCGGAAAAACTTGTTATAGTCCAGTAAATGAACTGACAACTCGTATGGAAAAAATGTCATTTTTGGAAATAATTTATAATAGCTTATTTTTTATGTGTAACGGATATATTATCAATTAAATAGTTACCCAGCGACCAAATCCGACAAAATTTCAGACATCAAAAAAATTATAAGTTAACTAACTTCAGAAAAGTCAGAAAAAGTATTAATAAATATTTTTGTCTTTATTTTGGTTTATTTACATTTGCTCTATAATATTCAAGATGAATCGTATAAAAAAAGACAATGCAAGTGTTAGCGCCCCCTAGCGTGCCAGAGCCAAAGCCACCATAATCTGTCGCTATGACAGCGCCATCTACCGTCATGACTCGCGAAACTTAATAGTATATTTATATTTAGTTTTTTTAAATTAATTCATGTGCATTAGATTCGTATATACTTGCATTGATGATTGTGATTAATTAATTCATAATTTTTCTTGTCGTAATATATTATATAAGATAAATTGACATAAATAGTATTATAATGAGTAATGTGATTGATATCATGGAAGGGGTAGTCAGCGTAGCTAATAAAATGGCCGGTAATCGTAGGATCGGGCGCACTTTTGAAACGAGATTCATACGAATAACTTGCTGAGTCAATAAACCAGCGACATCCATAATTTTATTTTATTTTATTCTTCTTCCCTTCCTGAGGTCCCGTTATACCTCAGAAGTGGGATAATACACGATGTCTGGCCCATATTTAGATGCCCTGGGCCGAAAACGGAAAAGAAAAGTTCCGTTTGTAACATCCGGTGGAGAAGAAGACACAATTTTTTTTTCTCAACCCCACGTGTTTGTAACGAGCACGAGCCAGACACACCCGAACGACGCACAATTACGCCCACAGAAGCTGAAGTTATCTCCAAATTCAAACCCGAAGAAAGAAACAGCAACGTGAAAGGATGGCTGCACAAGATAGACCAGTTAGGAGATGTGTACGGTTGGAACAACAAAGACCGTCAATTCGTGATGCAAATAAGGCTTCGCGGCTCAGCACGTGACTGGTACGATGATTTGGAGGACTATGATCTCACATGGGAGGAATGGAAACGAACACTACAAACTGCGTTTCCGCGTTCAACGGATTTTGTTGACCGCTTGGAAGAGATGCTGGCGAGATCGAAGGGTGACACGGAAACTATGACGAAATACTTTCACGACAAACTATCTCTCCTCAGGAAGTGCAAGGTTTATAATGAAAATGCCATTTCATGCATCATCAAGGGCTTGCCAATTGAACTACGAGCGAATGCTAAAGCCTACCAATGTGAGACACCCGAAGAACTATACTACGGGTATCTTTCTTCACTAGAGAATTTCAAGAGAGTGGAAGCAGCTGCAAGCGCGAGAAGATCGACCTGGAGGCGAGGAACCACAGCAACTTCTACGAGGCACGCGCTATCGAAGGTGTGCTACGCATGTCGACGGCCAGGGCACGAGGCGCGCGACTGCAGGGCACAACTGCATTGCGACGTATGTCAGCGCAACGGACACAATGCAGCCACATGCTGGTTTGCTGCTGGGAGCTCAAGACAACAGTTTACAAAGGTCGGTGACATTTTATATATCACTTACAATGTTTTCCTCAATCTTTATAAAAAGAAAGTGTTTGTGAATGGTCACGAACTGATAGCCTATATAGACACTGGTAGTAAACTTAATATACTCGTCAAATGGAACTTGCAGTTGTACCATCTTCTGTTGTTTTGCGGGGCTTTGGTGGTGCACATTCACATTCACTTGGCACTGTACAGGTTGAGGTTTTTGTAGATAAAGTGACTTTATTGGGGTCCGCGGAAGTCACAGACTACAAACTAACGGGAATAGATTTCATTATTGGCCAGTCATTGATAAACCAGGAAATATCAGTCTAGTCACAACAAATAACTCCGTGACATTCATTCACACTAGTGATATGGAAAGTACCCTCCAGAATATAAAATTAAATTCGTCGGATTTTGTGTCGAAGTTTCTTGTTTACTTAGGTAAAGATGTTGTTGTGACGAAACATAATCAGGCTTTTGTCGAGGTTTATGTGGATTGTAATACTAATGGAGGTGAACACACATTCTTGCATCCCGTTTGTTTTGAATTAGGAAATACATCTTACTTTATACCCCAAGTTATTTTGAAGGGACGGAAATGCTTCATAAAAGTAATAAATGTAGGCGACGATCTAATTAACTGGACTAAAGGGAGATTAGTAGCTCGTGCCGAAATTATTAAGGAAAGTGTGATTGACGAAAGTGTAGTTCTTACGATTGAAAATTCGGTCGGAAATGATGTAGGCGTTTGCATAATATCCCCCAATGAGTTAAACGTAGGCGATCTTAATAAAACGGATTTTGCCAGGCTTTTGAATTTACTAAATGAATACAGCTCTTCTTTCGCGAGATCTATAAAGGATTTAGGTTGTACAGCTCTAATTAGCATGAAGATTAAAACAACAACTGATGAACCTGTGTTCTATAAGCCATATAGACTATCAGAATATAAGAGCGCGATCGTAGACGAAAAAGTACAGGAATTATTGAATGCAGGCATAGTCAGGGAATCCATATCCGACTACGCAAGTCCCGTGGTGCTAGTGAAAAAGAAAAATGGGGAGTATAGGCTATGCGTAGACTATAGGGCTTTAAATGCACGCACTGTAAAAGATAGGTACCCCTTGCCAAACATAGACGATCAGTTAACTCGTTTATCCGGTAAAGCATTTTTCACGACGCTAGATCTGGCACAGGGATATATGCAGGTTCCTATTGATGAAGAGTCCATTCACAAGACTTCGTTCGTAACAAGTTCAGCTCAGTACGAATATTTAATAATGCCGTTTGGACTGTGTAACGCGCCTGCTGTGTTTTCTCGACTGATCAGAATAGCGTTAGGCAAAGTTCATTCCGAAATCGCCTTATATTTAGATGATATCATGCTTCCTACCGTTACCATTGACGAAGGTCTAGACCTATTAAAACGCGTTTTACAATCTTTAAAAGACGCTAACTTAAAACTCAACCTGCAAAAATGCTCGTTTTTAAAATCAAACGCCACTTACCTAGGACACGAAATTACCCAGGGAACCATACAACCCGGAACGGCAAACATAGAATGTGTCAGCAGGTACAAGCGACCAAGCAACGTCCACGAGATCCGCCAATTCATAGGACTGACCTCATATTTTAGGAAATTCGTACGCGGTTTTGCTGAAATTGCTAGGCCACTAACGGAATTAACTAAAAAAGGCGTTATTTGGCGCTGGGGAGCAGAACAAGACGAGGCATTTCAAACCTTGAGACAACGACTGACAGAGAGACCCGTACTAGGTATTTATGATAGGAACGCCGAAACTGAATTACATACCGATGCCAGTAGTTTAGGTCTTAGCGGTATCTTGCTTCAATATCAGCCCGATTGAAGTCTCAAGCCTATTGCATATTTCAGTAGAGTCACCAGCAAAGAAGAACGATTCTATCATAGCTATGAGCTCGAAATTTTAGCCGTCGTAGTGTCTCTAAAGCGATTTCAAGTTTACTTGACTGTAACAGACTGCGCAGCTTTACGAACAACCCTTGTCAAAAGGGATTTGATTCCACGCATTGCCCGGTGGTGGTTTGATATTCAACACTTTGATCTGACAGTAGAATACCGCCCAGGTACTCGTATGCGCCATGCCGATGCCCTTAGCAGGAATCCCGTCATAAGCGAGGTCAATATTATAGAGGAATCTGACTGGTTACTGACTCTCCAGATGCAAGATGATGCACTACAAAACGTCATAACGCAACTAAACAATGGCAATAATAACCCTGACATAGTTTCAAACTACACGCTTAAAGACGGAATTTTATATAGGAAAACAGTGTCAGGCGAACGCTTTGTCATCCCAAAGTTGGCAAAATATGGTCTACTACAGAAATATCATGATCAAATAGGTCACTCAGGCTTTGAGAAATGCGAGAAGACTATTAAAGCCCAGTGTTGGTTTAAAGGAATGACTCGTTTTATACGGAAATATTTAAATTCGTGTTTACATTGTGCGTACGGTAAGGGTAACTATGGTAAGCTCGAAGGCGAATTACATCCAATTGAGAAGCCGGCTGTTCCAATGCACACATTGCATATAGATCATTTAGGTCCGTTTGTTAAGACCCGTCTTGGAAATACATATTTACTTGTAATAATTGATTCTTTTACAAAGTATGTATTTGCAAAACCTGCTAAAAATGCCAGCTCGATTGAGACAATTAAACTCTTTAAGGACGTCATTTATCAATTTGGTAATCCCAGTAAAGTAATAAGCGATCGGGGAAAAGCATTCACGAGCCGGTATTTCCAGCAATTTGCAGAGGAATGTCAATTCAAACATGTTTTGAATGCCATCGCCAGCCCCCGTTCTAATGGTCAAGTTGAGAGAGTCAATCGTACTCTCCTTAACGGTCTAAATACGATGTCCGACAGTGAATGCACCTGGGATACTAAAGTACCCGACATAGTCTGGGGTATTAACAACACACCCAATGCCACCACGAGCTTCTCCCCATTTAGCCTTATGTTTGGTCATAATAATACACGGTACCCAGGCTATCCATCTGATATACCTACGGACGCGATTAATAAACAGTATCAGCTAGAATCGCGTAGAAAATTGGCTAAGTTACGAATCGATCGAAATATGACAGTCATGAAAAGCAGGTTCGATAAAAAGCGTAAACCTTCAAAAAAATACTCCTTAGGTCAACTACTTCTTTGGAAAGGCGGATCAGCGAGAGATACCAAGGCAAAGGTTACGAGAAAACTTGATGGATTATACACAGGACCATATAAAGTAGTTAAATGTGATCACAGTCTAGATCGCTATACGATTTCCGCCATAAAAGGCATGAAAGGATACAAAAGATTTAGTGCTGTAGTGCGGGGTGAAGTCCTACGGCCTTATAAGACAACCATCTCTGACGATGATAGCTCTGGCAGTGACCATGAAGTAGATAGGGATGATCTAATTGACCTTTTAGAAAGTTGATCAAATTATGTAACTTTATGTACATAACAATACAAGAAATACAGATATAATTGTGTGTTCACGCTCATGGTAAAATTCTGTTATATATACAGGGCGTCCCAAACTTATGGGACATGAAGGGGAAGTACCTTAAATATCGTAGATAGTGAATTTTGCTCAAAGAAGACTTTATGTTATTTTTAAAAGTTAGTAATTCTACATTCATAGATTTTCTAAATTTTTTTTTTTTTTTAACAATTATTTATTTTTGTTTTAAATTTGCCTTCTGTCTAGCTTACAGAGGACGTATTGAAATACTAAGTTTTATCAAATTATCATTTTATCCACACGTGCACTTATAATAAGGAAAACTTATGCCAGTACCTATTTTATGAAGTGGGTACTTATTTACGAATAATCAATGCTATCTTTGGAATGATAATATTGCTACTTTTCGAACGTCGTCTTCGGCAATAAATAACTTTCTTGAAATTTGACTCAATCATTTTATGGTGTTCCTTTATTTTAAAATACTATGTTACTTAAGCTGAGTTATTATTTTTTAGCTGTTCTTTCGATTGGCATCATAAAAAAGGGTGATTTTTTTTCACATTTTAGTCGGTTCGATTCCCAGACGAAGCAAGTAATTTTTAGAAAATCTATGAATGCAGAATGACTAACTTTTAAAAATAACATAAAGTCTTCTTTGAGCAAAATTCACTATCTACGATATTTAAGGTACTTCCCCTTCATGTCCCATAAGTTTGGGACGCCCTGTATAAAGATAGGTAAAATTAAACAAAATTGTGAAATAATATTCAATAGCATAATTTAATCCATTATTGTGTCTGTCTAATACATCTATGCAAACATACCTAGCCTATGGAGCTTGTTAAAATTTTAGTTGCAATTAAACCAGCATCGAAACAACATGTATTTTTCTGTATCTCCGCTCCCGCACACAAAATTGAGCTTTAATCGAAGGTACATATGGTCCTAAATCGAACCGGACTAATTACGGGAGCGATGCAAACGGCGGCCGGTGAATACAATGGGAAGCGCATTCCTTAGCAGATAAGCGGAGTTGTTTACATCGTTTAGTGCAGATTTCAAGCTACGTTAAGTAATTATGAGTTTATAACGAAGATTGAAGTGAACTGAATTGCATAGTTTACACTGTTTAACCACAATAACTGTGTATAGGTATATACCGGGACTATTGACTGAAAGAAGTGATAATTGTGAATTAACTTTAAAGTGAATAAGTGTGAGTAAAATATATTACAATGCCGCAACCAACTCCCGAACAAACTCAATTAATTACAAAGCTAGAAGATGTGGCCGGCACAAAAGACGCAAACCAACATAAAAAAGTGTCCAAAGCAAAGGCTTACTCAAGGTTATGTTACACAACGTATAAAAATACTCGAAGATTATTGGAATATGTTTAAACAAGCACACAATAACCTCCTGCATTGCACGCCGCGCGAACAACGGGGTGATATGCAGTATTTTCTTACTACACAGTCGAGGACCTTTATTTATGTTTACAAGCCGACTTGACAGATTTATTGAACAAATGGGAGTCTGAAAAAAGATCTTTAGAATTATCGAACATGTCTACTTCGTCAAACGACGGGCAGTTAGCGTTTGTGAATCTTCCAAAAATCCAATTGCCAACGTTTTCAGGCAGATATGAAGATTGGACAACGTACCAAGATTTGTTCACAGCCCTCGTTCACAATACAAGATTAACAAACGTTCAAAAACTGCACTATTTAAAAACGAGTGTCTCCGGTGAAGCTGAGATTTTATTGCGGCATATACAAATAACCGAAGACAATTACACACAGGCGTGGGAGTTGCTTAAAAACCGCTTCGGCAATAAGAAGATGATTGTTCATTCTGTCTTAAAGAAACTGTTTGGACAAAAGAAGATTAATACTCAGTCTGCAAGCCAAATCAAAAATTTACTCGATACTACTATGGAATGTATCAATAGTTTAAATAATTTGAAGATAAATACGGACTCTTGGGATCCTGTTATTATATTTCTGGTGGGACAGAAGTTGGCCACAGAGTCAATTAAAGACTGGGAGCAATCTACACACAAAGACAGCTGTGATGACATGCCTAAGTGGGACGAGTTACAGAAGTTTCTAGTTGCTAAGTTTCGCACATTGGAGTTAGCTACGGCAGTTGCGACGGCGCCTACACGAGAAAAGTCACAAACTCACAAAACATTCCACGTCACTGATAAAGAGGAACAAGAACAAGATAGTTCATTTCAATCTGCACACGCTAGCATGGCTGCTTCACAACCTACATGTACCTATTGTCAGGGTGATCATTACATATTTGACTGCAAACAATTTACAAAACAGCCGGTGGAACATAGACAAGATTTCGCGAGGAAGAGCCGATTATGTTATAACTGTCTTGTACCATATCACAGTGTTATGCAATGTAAACAAAAGACTTTATGCCGCATCTGCAGTAAAAGGCATCATTCTCTTTTACATCATGTTAGAGAAACAAGTCATGAGGAAACTACACAACCATATTCACAACCAGAACCTGAAACAAAGCTGACAACCGCGCACCTTTCTAAGCAACAACCTGGTCGCGATGTATTACTAGCCACAGCACAAGTAGAAGTCAAGTCGTCTGATGGTGATACACACATACTTCGTGCTCTAATCGATCAGGGTTCAGAGGCTTCATTTATATCAGAGAGAGTAGTCCAACTACTGCGTTTGCCAAGAACCAGTATCAACGGTGTAGTCTCTGGAGTGGGAGAAAGTGCGCATATAAACATAAAACACTTAGTTGACCTCACAATTGCATCGAGATTTGAAAACAAGAAGAAGATTCGAGTAACAGCTTAAGTTTTAAAAACGATATCCACACGTTTGCCCTCGAAACACGTCTCGATCGATTCACAAGAAGTCCAAACATTACCATTGGCTAATCCTACCTACTACACACCCGGCAAGGTAGATATCCTGCTCGGCGCCGATGTCTTCTGTCAGATTATTGAAGAAGGATTGGTAAAAATGGATGACGGGGTAGTTGCTCAGAGAACAAGTTTGGGTTGGATACTCTCAGGTCAGAAACAACAAGACAAACACAGCGACCAGCACAATGTAATCACATTACACATAACAAGGATGGTTGCTGAAGACAATGATCTACTACGGAGGTTCTGGGAAATAGACACAGATTTGTACACAAAGAAGCGATTATTTACAAAAGAGGACGATCGCTGTGAAGAGATATACAAACAAACAACAAAAAGAGACGAAAGTGGAAGATACGTAGTACACCTGCCGTTAAAGCAAAGTATTGAAGAAACAGTAAACCTATGTGGAGATACGAAACAGCAAGCTATCAATCGGTTCAAGAGTATCGAAAGGAAATTTGGAAAAAACGACAAGTTGAAAACGGAGTACACAAAGGTCATACATGAGTACAGGGACATGGGCCATTTAAGAAGATCAAAAGACAAAGACAATGACAGATCAATATATCTACCCCATTTGGCTGTCGTTCGAGAGGACAAAGATACGAGTAAAGTACGAGTTGTCTACGATGCGTCTGCAAAAGGCTCACGCGGTCACTCTCTTAACGACACAATGATGGTTGGCCCCGTTTTGCAACCCGATCTTCGGAGCCTAATAACCGCTTGGAGAAAACATAGAATTTGTGTGGTAGGAGACATCGTGAAAATGTATAGGATGGTCAACATGGCGGAAGAGCACACAAGTCTCCAACGCATCGTCTGGCGAGATAGGCCTGAAGACAACTTTGAGAGCTATTATTTGACAACCGTGACATTTGGTACGGCTGCGGCTCCATTCCTAGCAGTGCGTACGTTAAATCAATTAGCCGAAGATGAAGCACACGACTTTTCGAAAACTGCACCTGTAATCAAGAAATCATTTTACATGGATGACTTAATGGTGGGAAATGAAAGCATAGAAGAAACAAAGAAAATGTGTCAAGACATAAAAGAAATACTTAGAAGAGGAGGACTTCAAATGCAAAAATGGTCCAGTAATTCAGATGACGTTTTAGATACTTTGAAGGAAGAAAACAATACAAGAGATAGTATGGAAATAAAACTAGCCAAAATTATTAAGATCCTAGGTTTAACATGGAATAGACAAGATGATGCATTTGTAATCACGGTAAACTTACCTGAGATGAGAAATCCGATAACGAAGAGATCTATACTTTCTGATGTTGCCCGCCTCTTCGACCCATTTGGCTGGCTAGCGCCTGTAATAATAATCGCTAAAGTTTTAATACAAAAATTGTGGCTAATCAATTTAGAATGGGACGATGAATTACCGTCAGACTTGACGGACGAGTGGATAACCTACAGAGAAGAATTGATACATTTGCAAAACATTAAAGTACCACGATGGTTGAAAACGACACAAAATGATGAAGATGTACAGTTACACGGTTTTGCAGATGCATCGACTCAAGCTTATGCAGCAGTAACGTACCTGAGAGTTGTTAGAGAGGGTGTTGTGTACGTTTCTATGATCGCATCTCGAACTAAAGTTGCACCTTTGAAGCAGCTTTCAGTTCCAAAATTAGAGCTATGCGCACGGCGATGTTAGCAGAACTGATCAATGATGTCGCAGAACTATTGAACATTCCTAAGAAGAGTATATTTGTTTGGACGGACTCAATGGTCGTACTGTCATGGCTACAGTCTCAACCTAGCCGATGGAAAACGTTTGTAGCGAATCGGACTGCGGAGATTACACGCTTGATAGATAATGACCGATGGAGACATGTGCAATCTGCTGAGAACCCTGCTGACCTAGCAACAAGAGGAATCAAAGCACGCGATCTTACTACCCAAACCATTTGGTGGAGTGGTCCAGAGTGGCTTAAAGATAATAAACTAGAATACGACAAAACAGAAATTGCACAAACGGAATTAGAATCTAAAAGTACACATCACGCAGTTCTAGAAGAAAGACCGATATGGGAGAGATTTCAACAATGTCCAGAATGAAGAGTGCTAGCTTATTGTAGAAGAATGTTACCGAAAGAGAAAAGAGAAGCAACAGAGTACCAATACATAATGCCACAAGAAATGGAGAAAGTAGAAGAGGAATGTATAAAATGCTATCAACATTTAGTATATGGCAAAGATATAGAAGATTTGAAAAAAGATGGAAGAGTTAAGAAAAGGATTTCTCTAATCACACTTGCTCCATTCTTAGATGAGAGAGGATTGTTAAGAGTGGGAGGACGACTTCAAAATGCTTCAATATCTGATGGGGCAAAGCATCCAATTATTATTCCATCCAACCAACACCTGACTAAATTAATTATTAATGAGGCTCACGCTAGAACACTCCATGGTTGGAATCAATTAATGATGACTTATGTGAAAACCAAATATTGGGTTATCGGCTTAAAGTCATCGATCCGAAAATGCATCCACAATTGCAAGATTTGTGTCATAGACAAAGCAAAGGTTAAGCACCAGTTCATGGGTCAGCTACCAACGGTGAGAGTTAACCAGAACCGTCCGTTTATAAACAGCGATGTTGACTTTGCTGGACCCGTGCTAATAAGAACATCTAAAGGCCGTGGACACCATGCAACGAAAGGATATATTTGCTTGTTCGTATGCATGGCCACTAAAGCTATTCATCTTGAAGCTGTCTCTGATCTAACTTCACAGGCTTTCATAGCTGCTTTCAGAAGATTTGTCGCCCGCAGAGGTAATTGCAAAGATATTTGGAGCGACAATGGTGCTAACTTTATTGGTTCTGCCAAAGAGCTGAAGGTATGTTTGCACATGGGAAAGATAATGTGGCAGCTGAAGTGGCAGAAATGCTGGCTACTGAGGGGGCCACATGGCATTTTATACCCCCAAGAATGCCATCATACGGAGGCTTGTGGGAGGCTGGAGTTCAGTCCGCAAAACGACACTTAGCTAGAGTAAATAAAGACACCAAACTTACCTTTGAAGAGCTGGCAACTTTACTGACACAGGTGGAGGCATGCCTCAATTCTCGACCGCTTTGCGAAATAAACAAGTCGACAGGAGTGCCTCTGACACCGGGACATTTTTTAGTGGGCGAACCGCTGGTCAGTGTTCCTGATCAAAATTATGAGCACAAAAAAGTCAGTATGCTCACTAGATGGCAATTAGTCCAAAAAATGACACAAAGTTTCTGGCGTCAATGGCAAACAGACTATCTTCATACTATGCAACAAAGATACAAATGGCAAGTCACGGTACCTGCACCCGATATTGGAGATTTGGTGGTCATCAAGGATGAGATTACGCCCCCCACTAAATGGTTACTTGGAAGAGTCAAATATCTTCATCCTGGAGTAGATAACCTAGTGAGAGTGGTAACGGTACAGTGCAAGGGAGACCACGAACTTAAAAGACCTTTATCTAAACTGATACTTCTTCCTAAAAACTCTGATTGACTATACTTAAAAATTATGTGAGTGATAAAATTGTGCATGTGAAGTGATCAATTTACCTAAAGTAAATGGAATGTTTAAAAGTCATTCGTTTGTAAAATTATAATTATTTTTTACCTTAACATGTATGTAAACGGTATTGCATGCTTTATATATTAGTGCATTTTATTGAAAACTGTTAGTTTTGGCGGCCGGTATGTCTAATACATCTATGCAAACATACCTAGCCTATGGAGCTTGTTAAAATTTTAGTTGCAATTAAACCAGCATCGAAACAACATGTATTTTTCTGTATCTCCGCTCCCGCACACAAAATTGAGCTTTAATCGAAGATACAGTGTCTACAGATGTTACAATTGGATATCTAAATTTAAAGGGACTATTTTCTTGTGAGTTCTAATGGCATTCATTCCGTGATCTCTAATTAAATGATTAAAATGATGTATTATACAATGAATCATTCAATTTACATATAAAATAAATAAAATCTTTCGTTTCATTGAATTTTAGTACAAAGGATATACAACTCTATTTCTTAAACAATACGGTTTGCGAGCGTGACTACTATAAACTTAACACTAGTTAAAGTTACATGATGACGCGACTCAAATAAATTCATTCCTCTTATTTTGCGTGTTTACAACGATACAATTATGTGCTCATTCTTGGACTTTATTGCAACGAGATAAGGTCTACCAGGAGCCAGTATGTGTTGCTTTTAGTACAAATATAAACACAAACATCCATAAAACTAAGGCAGGGTAGATGTAATAAGAAAAAAAAATAGCAGGTAACCAACGCGTCAGCACCGTTGTGTAACATCAATGTCTATAAAAATAAAAATTGCTGACTGATAGCTGGCGTCTGTGTGGTTCGCGTAACTATTTATTAACCGTCGAGGAAACAATGCTGACTTAGTTCTACTAATGACTGATATTGATGAAAAAAATCATACTTCCTGTGTAATAGCTACTGTGTGATAGCCACTGTGTGATTACCACTATGTAATAGCTGTGTGATAGCTACTGTGTGATAGCTACTGCGCAATAGCTACTGTGTGATGGCTACTGTGTGATAACTACTGCGCGATGGCTACTGCGCGATGGCTACTGTGTGATAGCTACTGTGTGATAGCTACTGTGTGATAGATACTGTGTGATAGCTACTCTGTGTTAGTTAACCAATAATAACTGTGTGATGTACATACAGAAAATGGTCTGCAACTTCTAATTTTATTCCTGTTGTGTGTGATATTAATATCTAAGTTATTTCATAAAATATAAACTGTCCCTACTGTGTGAAACCTTTTTCTTTCAATACCGAACGCCGCTATACTATTTATACCGTCATACTCTGCGTCTTTATTCTACATTCCAGGTTTCGGAGGCAAGCAGTTCAGCTGCACCTACCAACAACTTGAGAGGCCCAGCGGCGCACCGTGGGACACGTCCGTGGCAGGATGGCCGAGTGTTAGCGCCCCCTAGCGTGCCAGAGCCAAAGCCACCATAATCTGTCGCTATGACAGCGCCATCTACCGTCATGACTCGCGAAACTTAATAGTATATTTATATTTCGTTTTTTTAATTAATTCATGTGCATTAGATTCGTATATACTTGCATTGATGATTGTAATTAATTAATTCATAGTTTTTCTTGTCGTAATATATTATATAAGATAAATTGACATAAATAGTATTATAATGAGTAATGTGATTGATATCATGGAAGGGGTAGTCAGCGTAGTTAATAAAATGGCCGGTAATCGTAGGATCGGGCGCACTTTTGAAACGAGATTCATACGAATAACTTGCTGAGTCAATAAACCAGCGACATCCATAATTTGATTTTATTTTATTCTTCTTCCCTTCCTGAGGTCCCGTTATACCTGCTTCATTGAAATCTATATAATTATTTCCGGGTGGAAAGTTTGTCGGATTCTTGAATATATCATCTTAGAATAACATTTTCAAATGAAATCAACAAAAAAAACGCTATTGTAAATTAATGTTTTTCAAAACCGTATTTTGCCTGGAGTTTAAACTCCCATTTCCATCTTGTAACCTATCCGCGATCCGAGTCATTTTAGGATTCTTTTATTTTATTTATTTTTAATTTTGGACATTGCAATACGTACCCATAACATTAAATAGATTAAATAAAATATCTGTCATTAAATAAATGTCCTGATGTAAGTTATATACAGGGTGTTTTTATTAATTTGCTTTAATTTTTAGGGCAGATTCTTTACATCATGTAGATAATTTCTCAAAGAAACGTATGTCCTAACTCGCACCGTTTTCAAAATATTTCAAATCGAAATTTAATCACTAACTTAAGTTAATTATTATTATTATTATCATTTATTAACAGACAACAAATTGGTCCACAATTATAAGCTTAACCTAACCTAGGTGTCATCACATTGACAAATTGGCGCATGATGGCGGATCTGAATCTGAATCTGAATCTGAATCTGATCTAATAAATTTTAATTTCTTTTCACATGACCCTCCTATGTGTTCATCTTTTCTTGTTCTTCCGTACATAAATAAAACAAATGAGGTAGTGTTAAAATGTATTAATAGGTATTAAAGTAGTAGTGAGGCACGTCGGTTGGGCCGCGATCGGGCTAGGAGCGCAGGTAGAGGCGCGGCGTGTGGTGGCGCGTGAGGTCGCGCTCGCTCATGGTGGGCGCGCGCGGCTTCAGCTCGGGGACGATGGCGCTGCCCTCCACCGCCAGCTCGCCCGCCCTGGACATACACACGGTCAGCGCAGCGGCGTGCGAGCTTGTGCGCCCTGCACACACACAGTTACCCAAGCGCTGTGCGCGCAGCTGGCGTGCTCTGCACAGGCTGCACCACAGAACTATATCAAGATAGAAGGAAAGAGCTCGTCGATTAGTATGGGAACCGAGCGTGTAACATTTTGCGTAGGTACTTTGACGTCACGAGCGTAATTTAGTGACGGGAAACATAAGCCGCGCGACATCGATTCGTCAACATCGATTAGCACGCGGCAGTTGCAATAACTAGTAGGTTTATTTTGTATCGATTCAAAATATCGATAAGAACCGACAGAGGAAATGATAATTCGATTCAACAGAGGAAATGAAAAATAGTAAAAATTCAATCCATTTATTTTTCATTTCAGGATCATTCGGAAAACTGAAATAAAATTGCAACATAGAAGTAGCCATAACCTGTTTGTTAATAATATTTGCTTTGCACTACGTACATTATATAGCTGCATAATAATATAAGAACTTAATTATCATTTCCTCTGTTTTCAAAAACGATTATAATAATCGAGTAAGAAAATCGCAGTGTACAGCACTATTCTTACTTTCGACAGAAAAAATTAGAAATCTACCTTGAACATGACAACAGTTTGAATAGCTTATTTTTACATCGCATGTGTTTTGAACGCACACCAAGTCTGGCTCGTCAAATTAAAGCCGTAATGGAAAACTGGCGTTGGCACACAATCACCCGCTACTGTTTTGATGAATATAATGAAATAAATGGTTTTTTAATTAATAACAGATATTTAAGGACAAATTGTACTTACCAATTAAAGAAAACACCTCGATTCACAGCTCCACCTTTATTGGAAGTGTTTGAGCAACTAATTATTGCTCAAACAACCATTTTGTTTTTACAATTTGACGTCGCACGCAGACCGCGGTCGGGAGCAGACTGAAGTTCGCGGCGAGCAATGGTGCCACCGTGCCATTTTTTCGCCACGCGAAGTACATACAATTATTCCTTCTATCTTGATATATTTCTGTGGGCTGCACACACGCACGCGCTCACTCACCTGCGCGGCGCGGCGGGCAGCCAGCACTGCAGGGAGCATGCGCGCCGCATCTGGAATTACACACTGTTTATTCAACCGCTTGTGATGTACCCGCTTCTTTAAGGGATTATACTCGCGGTACACCGTGCCGAAACAGACTCGAGTCAGTCGCAATCACAGACGCTTAGTGTTTGGCATTGTCACATGACACAGGCTTTTGCCCGCGAAGTCCCTTGAACTTTGACCCCTTCAGGATAGGATTATTGTAAGTTGAGAGAATTTTATTAAAATTTAAAACTGGGAGCCCCACCAGGTTCTCTGTCGTTACCTACGAGTTTAGTCCAAAACTGACCACGGGCTCTTTTATAACGCTCAAACATCAAAACAAATCGGTTGAGCGCTTGAAGAGTGAAAAAGTATCAAAACACACATCGGTACATGTATAATTAATATCAGTATGAAAGCATCCCTTAGTTGAGCTGACTAGGTGGGATCCCTAATAGGCTGGTTTTCGGGCACGGCACGGTGTCCCGCGAGTCCCCCACGCACCTTACTGGAGCGCCGCCGCCGCTCGCCCCCGCCCCCGCCCGCACCCGCACCCCCGCCCGCGCCCGCCGGCTCCAGCTGCGGCAGGTGCGTTTGAGAACACTTCTTTCTGCTCTTCCGAGCGAGAGCCGAAGAATCTACAACACCGATGCGACCACGTCACTACAATCATTCAATGAATTCAATTGCTGATTCACACGACTAATCCCATGGCATTAGCTCTTTAGAGAGCAGATCGTTTATTGCAGTCATTGACTCATTTAGCATTCGCTTTTAGGCTCATAATCCTGGATATTAAACACGAGTGTTTTATAACATTACGACACTTGTGTGTTATGGTTATACCCCGATTAAGTCACGTTGCCACCTTGCAGCAAGATGTATGCAAGCACACGGTGTATTCTTAAATTAACCGGGTTGTACAGAATGTACACCTTTAATTTAATTCTCAGCAAATGGATTCTTAATCGAGTAAACAGATTAAATCCTTTTTTTAATTTATTGACCATTTCTTTTTGGATATGATATAGAAACGTTTAATTTAGTAAAACTATTCACTTTTGATAACATTTTACATGAATTAATAAAGATAACATTTTAAAACGAAAATATTTATTTTATTTTGTATTGACTGTTTAGAGATTTCATCTAAGTCTGGCTGAACTTGAACACATGCGCGCGCACTGCGTACTTCTCGAAAAAAAACTGTTGCGCGCCATTATAGGTTATTTCACAGCACGTTTCACAGATATTTGTAAACATTGCTAAAAGGATTTTTCCCTCGCAAAATGTGTTGAAAAACGTCGTATGAAACGCGTGAGCTTTGATAATTTTATTACATCCATATATATGTAGTGATCAACATACCTCACTTGTATCGCAATGTACTTTTAAACTTTCGTATTTATAATATTACTAGCTTCCGCCCGCGACTTCGTCTGCGTGGACCCGGGATAAAAAAAACTATCCTATATTAGAATCCAGGTTTTAAACTGTCTTCGTGCACAATTTCATTCAAATCGGTTGAGCCGTTTAAGCGTGATTGAGTAACAAACATCCAAACATCTAAACATCCAAACTTTCGCATTTATAATTAGTAGGATAGTAGGATACCTTTAAAAACTTTTAGTTATGGTTGTCCAAATTACTTCAAATTTCATGAGCACATGCGTTTACGATCACAAACCAAAGTGCATTTTAGTTTTGAAACATACGCGCTGCCATTTTTAAAATAAAGACTATATATGCCATGTCGTGTTAAAATATTGCACATTTTATTAATTTCCAACCTTTACAAATCATTCCAATTTGAGATAATTTACATACGCGCTGCCATTTTTAAAATAAAGACTATATGCCATGTCGTGTTCAAATATTGCACATTTTATTAATTTCCAACCTTTACAAATCATTCCAATTTGAGATAATTTACTTCAAAAACAAAGTTTTAACCGACTTCAATTTAGTACTCCGCCAAGCCACGAGAACATTTCCACATTTCTTTTCCAATTCAACACACGAACTGATTTACGAGAGCAAATGCGTTGGTTATTAGAGAAAAAACCCAATAATATTTGAGGTGGCCCGATAATATTTTAGGACTTCCGTCGATTCCACAAGGATCACCTTTGGCACTTCACTAGTTGCTATTTCAACGGAATCTTATCAGAATCTGTGACGTACATTTGTACTTTTAAGTACATAATTGAGGAATTCATAGGTCATCTGTGGTCTTCATCATCAATTCCACTCCACCAAATTTATGATTCCCGGGTGTAAATACACGAGCTATAATAAAAAATACAAAAATCACTACACGCGTGTCTAATATAATTGAAGAGTTCCCTCAATTTCTCATGGATCCCAGCATCCAATTGAATTTTTGAAAAAATGGAACCCAGCTGGAAGCATATCCTTACAAACAAAAAAAAATATTTACGAATCGGCTCATCAATGACGGAGTTCTGAGGTAACAAACATTGACAAAAAAAATGTAAAAAATAATACAACCGAATTGAGAACTTTCTTTTCTTTCTTTCCTTCTTTTTGAAGTCGGTTAAAAAAAGCATATTTGGCCAGTATAGTTAATCAAAGTAGTAAGTAGTTAATTAATCTGTTTCTTTAATAGGTATCAGGTACAAATACTGTTGTTTTAGATTTAACGATTTATATTTACGAGACTTCATTGAGCTGACGTAAAAGTGCTCTAATAAAGCCCACTGTATGTATCCCTGACTAAAATTACATCAAAAAAATTATGATTGTATAAATAACTGATTTTTAGATATTATGATACAGGCTGATGTAAGAACGAATCTCAAATTATGTGTTTGTTTTTCTAATTTAAAAAGTAATTTTCGTTTTATAGCTATTTTTAATTTTCATACTCCTTAGAAGGCCCAGGGCCAAAATGTTGGTATATGTTCAATATTTTATTGAATAAATTGAATCAAAAAGAGATTTTTTACGAACATTTCTAGCCGATAGTAATATTTAAGGAAAGAAAGAAAGAAAATGGTTATTGTCACTCAAACAGATACATAAGCAAATAGATATACTTAGAGGAAAAAAAAAAACAAGACTATTTGTGTGACAAAATAGGAACGACCTCAGCATGTGCTGTGACAGTCATTGCGGGCTGCGCGAGTGCAGCGCTGGCTTTCAGTTCGTCCCCTTTTCACTCGTACTACATTGACTGCTATTGTAATCGAGGTAGAACAAAAAAAAAACAAAATGCAACACAATATATACAACAAAAAACGGTCAAAAAGTACACTTGTAACTTACTTACTGTTGTGATATTGAGGCGAAAGGTGCTTGTGTTAAGTATTTTCTAGGAAATAGTAAAAGAGATGTTACTGTCACAAGTGTTTATAAAGAAGATACTTAACACAAGCATCATAAAATATTAAATAAAAGAATATGTCAAATAGAATATGCCTAATATAAAAGAAAGATAACTTATAAAGAGTCTGCACAACAAGAGTACCTGAAGGGTACTCTAAACTATTCCTTGGTTTACAGGAGAAGTGGAAAACCTTTAAAAGGCTTTTGCGACGCCGATTGGGCAAACTGTCCGATCGACAGGAAGTCGTCTACTGGCTATACCTTCAAGTTAGCTGGAGGACCAGTATCCTGGGAGTCAAAGAAGCAACCTGCGACTGCTTTGTCATCTACGGAAACGGAATATATGGCGTTAGCATCTGCCACTAAGGAAGCTTGTTATTTACGTCGCTTTACTTATGAGATAACAGGTAAACTTACGTCAGTTAACTTAGCGTCAGACAGTCAGAGTGCCATCAATCTCGTTCGGAACCCTATACACCACAGCAGGACGAAGCATATTGATACTAGGTTTCACTTTATTAGGGAAAAAGTATCCAATAATGTTGTTACATTAGAATATGTAAAAAGTAGTGACATGCCTGCAGATGTCCTTACTAAGCCACTTGGGCCTTTGGTACACAAAAGGTGCACAATTAGTTTAGGACTAGAAACTTAACTTTATTTTATTGTTGTCAGGCTTTTATTAAGGGCGGCTGTTGTAGATAGTCTAATCTCTTGTTGTGCAGACTATCTACAACACTTACTAATGAGTTTAGTACCTTCTTTTGGAACAGACAGGTTAATTTATGTTTAATACACGAAAGTTAAATAATAATAAGAATAAAAACAGGACAGCAGATTTAAATAGTTATATTTTACCCTTCAGAAATCAAAATTAGGCTCAATTTGCACTTAAACGTTGGGCGGGACAAGTTACTTCGTTGAGTTAAACATTAAAGTACACTAAAACAGTTAACGTTACACATTTTAATTAATTTACTTACACCGGCTATTATAAAAAAAATGGGTTTAGTAAGTTAAATAAGTCATTAGAAATCCTACGGGCGTTCCGCGAGGCCGCTATCTTAGTATTTTTACATATGGCTGTCAAAACATTTCAATCTACCATTCTAACATTTCTAATAGTGAAGATTTATTGTTTTTAAAAGGTTGCAAAGTAGCTGTGAGTCTTCAGCAAGTCATGTGTAGCAAGTGAGGATTTTCAGAAGCAATATCTATTTACCTCGTGATCTTTCCAGTTGTAAGCTGCCATCAAGATTGAAATTGTTTTCGATCGTGCTTGGCCAATGAAAGAGCGACAGAGATGGAGTTTATCCCAACTTCGATAACTACTTATTCGAAGTAAGTCTTGGATCTAGCCTTGACTTTTCTGGTGCAATTTATTTCAATTGGCAATCACTTTACATGTAATGTTTTTGGTGGGATCTCATTCCTTTTTGCAATGTAATTTCTAAAGAAGTGTAAGGAAATATCTTGGCTAAAGAAATATACTTAGAATTTGTAGAGCGCGGCTGGTAGAGTTAAGCCGTGTGGAGTAGGAAGCTTGGCGCTACTGAAGTATCAGAAAACGATAAGAACTATTGTATAAGGGAAAAAGACCAGGTCCCATAGCGATAGAAATTTGGTTAGGCTCGCCGACTGGAATTGGTTATGTATCGAATGTTAGGTAACGATTTACGGTAGTTAGGCAACCAGCGTTGCAGTGGCCTTACTACTGTAACATTATGCTGAGGCAAGCCCCTTTTTAACATCACATAAGGATAACTGTAGGATTCATTTTAAATTTTATATGTTAAGTCTACTTTTAAGGTTCCCATGTAACTAGAAATGTCATGTGATGTTGAATAAAGTTTTTCTATTCTATTCTATTCTATTTATTGTTAATTATAGCCCCCTAACTAGCTATAGTCTAATAAACCGTGCATCCGCTCCAGTACCCTACTCCTTACTCGCTGGGTAAATTATGGATTAGCAAGGTACACCAGGGTACAAGGCCAGGCACGGAATCCTTGAGGTCTGATCATGATTCGGTCGAGCTACCAATTGTAAAGATCCTTGGACACATGGATTGTTTAATGAAAGGAAGTGTTAAATGAAATGGCTCGGAAAAATGCGAGCAAACATGAACATGAATGAAATGTGCGCGCTTATAAATAAATAGTACCCTATCTTATATCCTGAGCAATGCGTTGTGTACCCTTGCCACAAGTGAGGCATAGTAAGATACACACTTTAAGTTAAAAAATAAATAAATCAAGATTCTCTATTAACGAAGCTCGAAGGCACGTAGCGCTACGAGACTTGTTTATACTATGGAATAACTACAACTTAGAAAAGTGGAAAAACCCCGACATTTTCATTATCTCCAGTATCTCAAAAACGGCTAAACAGATTTTCATGAAACATAGCTAAGAAGTCTAAGAACACTCAAGATCACATCAGCTTTCGATTTAAAAAAAACGCATTCAAATCGGTCCATCCGTTTGGGAGCTACGATACCACAGACAGATACACAGATACACAGATACACAGACACGTTAGTCTTATAACACCCCTCTTTGCGTCGGGGGTTAAAAAAAAGGTTAAATACAGTAGAGTTGATACGAGTTGATACAGGTAAGAACAGAGATTACCGATCGGGAAATGAATCGAGTAAAGATACAGAAGATTGTAGGAAACGATGTAGAGATTGTCAGAAGCAGAAGTTTGACATTAGACAAACGAGAGATAATATGGTAATAACTACCACAGCTACAACATCTTTTGAAGAAGTATTTCTAGATTTAGTCAGAACTAGACTTAGGTAGTGCAGGACATTGGCAACGTGAGAATATGTAAAGGCAGGGGATAAACTGCATAGGTTGGGAGTCTAACTGAACCTGACATTTTAAATTTTATTTTTTGATTTTATATATGTTGGTAAGTACAGTCAACAGCAAATGTAGATGATCATTTTACTACTTTGTCGCACTTAATGTAACAATACTGCGACATTTGGGACGCGTCAAAGAGGTGAAAGTGAAAAGGTACTAAAATGATCATCTACTTTTGCTGTTGACTATACTTCTATTTAATGTTGTTGATATTGTAATTTGTAATTTAATATGTTCTGATTTTAATTTAATTTGTTGGTAGCTTTTGATTTTAGGTCTGATAAAGCTTTATTATTGTTATTATTGGAAGTATTTGTGGAATAGTTTGTTTTAAGATATGGTATTTGAGATTATTTAATACATAGGAATGGAACAAAATTACGAGTAGTTAATGCTCTTTTCAGGGAGGAAACCCCTGTCCTTCACCTTTTCAGGGGATGTGTGGTAGGCAAACGTGCTCACCTACACGTATGTGTAGATAATGTGAGTAGAATATTAAGATAGATAAATGCCGTCCACCAGATAAGGGATTTCCTCCGGCCAAAGCAAGTACATTAATTATATAGATACTCGTATAGAATGAGTTATTGTAACGGGGAGATCAGAAGACAGTTGTACTTGTGAACACATAAAGTATGTTCAACCTCTACTGAGTGTATCTTTTAAAAGAACCCCTTAGCATCCTCAAGACTACGCATATCACACACGTGACCGTAAGATGTGAGATTCGAGATAGGTCACGTGACCGTAAGATGTCACGTGACCTGATCGAAAAACTGTTACAATGTCATTGAGTTTTCACTTCTGCCGGCATTCCCGGAGTGCAACCCGGTATTTTTTAATATAGAACCTTCTTTCTTCATGGTGAAGGTGAGGCTGGCGCGGCGCTCGGGCGGCGGCGGCAGCGCCGGCGCCCCGGGCGCCATCCCCGAGCCCGCCGCGCCCCCCGCGCCCCCCGCGCCGCACGAGCAGCAGCGACACCAACAATCCGTGGTGCCCGTCTGCAAGCACCGGTCAAACCAATAACTGTACGACCACCGCTAAATTGTATTATTACTGTGTGTTGTGTGCTTTTAAGAGGGGGCGCTCCGCGACATCGGGGTTCTTAGTGAATATTTACCTATGACAAACTAAAGCGAATGCCAGGAAAAAGAACATACCAAAACTACATCATATTTGCAATCGAATCGTCTGAATAAAACCATACAAAACCAAAATTGCCTCGATAGAAAAGAACCGCCAAAACATGTCTTATTTTTGTACGTATGTGACGTTCCCGTGCATATAATTTACGTAAAAATTGAGTGTTTAAGAGGGGGCGTTCCGCGAAATAGGAGTTCTTAGATTGAATATTTAGGGTCATTTCGCTGGCGACCACCTAATTTTATGTGCCGGTTGGCGACCACTTAGCTGAGTTGGTGAACTGAAAGGATATTTCCTCGGTTTTTTAGTAGATTTCTATTCTAAAACAACAAAAAAATGCATGTACAACTAATTGTCTCAATAGGGTCTGTAGAATTGATCTAATCTTCAATAGAAAAAACCTTCTCCTTCAGGTGGTCGCCAACCTATGACAAACTAAAGCGAATGCTAGGAAAAACAACATACAAAAACTACATCATATTTGCTATCATCATATTAGTCTGAAAAAAAACCATACAAAACCAAAATTGCGTCGATAGAAAAAAATCGCCAAAACCTGTCTTATTTTTACCTAATTTCAATGGTGTGACGTTCCCGTGCATATAATTTACGTAAAAATTTAGTGTATAATAGTTTTTGATATTGCCTAGCTATTTGACTAGCGAGGATTTTTTATGTAGTCCCTTTTCAGACTTATTGAGGTGAAACGTGTTTGGCGTATAGGTCTTTTTTATTTAGCGCTATACCCTTTCTCCCGACGCGTGTATCGTGCGGTTCGGTATATCTTCTGTTGCCCTTCGCGGGCAGTCAGTCGCAATAGCTCCGCTGAGACGAGAGGACTTCGTTCTGTGCTCTCACGACACGACAGCACGGTGAACATAATTATTTCAATAATATTGTGACCCAGTATATTCGTGCAGTGAATGAACGTATCATTACATTCCAGTAGATATTTTGGTACATTTTGAAATAACATATTTAAAAGTCGACCTTAACAGCTAGATCTTAAAGTTCAAAATACTACCATAAGATTACGCAGCGATCGGCCGGTGACCGGCTTCTTAATAGAATAATTTGTGCAGTACATGCAAAAGTAGGCGAACATTTTTCTGTCGATCGTGTATTTACTTCATGAAAGATTATTGAGAATAAAACCGGTTTTGTTCAAATTCGATGTCTGAGAGAGACGTCTCTAAATGCGTACGAATTCAGTCAGAAATATTTTAAAAAGTGATCACATTATTAACGTTTTTGAAACGTGTTGAAAATTAATAAACGCGTTTTTTTAAAGAACAGAAATTATCGAGGGTGCAGATTCTAGAAATGATGTCCATTTTGGATCCAAAATGGCGGACATTGTTTTTCGAATTTAAACTTTTGTGAGACGTGTTTAAATAATACTAATAATTACACGGTTCAACTCCCGTATTCTTTTTTTTTAATTTATTTATTACTAAAACAGGTTACCTACATAATATAAATTTAACCTTATCTGCCAAACTGCATAACAGTTTGTTGGCAGAAAACATGAACCCTCAATTATTACATTACGAAGGTGTTTATATATGTACCTTATAATATAAATCGTATAAACTAATTAGGTATATTGAGATAATATCTACTTAATGCATACTCGGTCGACACGGTAAGGAAGCTGCCGCCGCACGCCCGGCTTGGTCCAGTGGTAGGTACTTATTTATACCCTATTCCATACAAGATCAGTAAGTAAGTAGTAATAAGTAAATCTAGGACAGTATTTCCTTTTGATATCCTAAATAAACGAAGAAAAGTAGATGATTTCGTCCGTTTAAAAATTCAATGTCACTTCGGGCGACATGTTTCGAACTCTTCGAGAGTTCCTCTTCAGGATGCGTGTTTTCACGGCGGTGTCGCTTGAATCTTGTCGTGATTCAAGCGACACCGCCGCGAAAACACAAATACTTAAGAAGAACTCCCGAAGAGTTCGAAACATGTCACACGTAGTGACATTTAGAATAGAATAGAAAACATTTATTCGTGACAACACAACAAAACAGAAATAAAAAAACAGTAAAAATAGGTACATGGAAAAAAGGGTGTTGCACGAAATGGTTCCATCTCGGCGTGGTGCTGGCGCGATTGCCAGCGCTGATCTTCTGATGGAACCATCAAGTGATTTCCCAGCCGGTGTAACACATAATAAAACAAAAGAGAGACGGAAATAGTAAAAAAAACAATGAAAAACAAAACAAAAATATAAAAAAAAAACTATCGATTTAATACGTGGGTTTGAACCGTGTAATTTTGTGTACATTGTTTTTCTTTAAAGTCATCACGGGTGTCGCTTTTAGGGTTATCGAGGGTGCAGATTCCAACAATTATTGCCTGCGAACTTGGACATTTTTATATTAAAACTTCAGGGACCATATAGTTGGCATTTGTAAAAAAGCATTTAGAATCCTCGGTTTCGTACTTCGGCGCTTGCCGCTGCAACTCTTGTGAGAAGCCAATTAGAGTGCAATTCTGCAGTATGGGGACCACACGAGAAAAAGTATATCCTCATGGTAGAAAGGATACAAAATAAGTTTACCAGACCGCGTAGCATGGACGGCCTTATCACACGATAAGTGACAAGATAGAGCGTCCGTCACTGGCTGACACCGTGCAATAGAACGAGACGGACGCTTTATCTTGTCACTTATCGCGTGATAAGGCCGACCATGATACGGGGTCAGGTATATGTACTGGAAACTGTATGAAGTCTACCCTTTCTATCCGTTGATGTATCCTACAGACTTCGTCACAGGCATGGTAGGGTACAATAGATTGGAAACGCGTAGGGATATGTCACTAGCATGCTACCTAGTCCGAGTTCTACGGGGTCGTATCTGCAACCCGGGTATATTGCAGCAGTTAGGTTTGGGTGTGCCGGACGGGTACGCGGGGCGGCGCGGCGGCGGCGGCCGCGGCTGCTGGCGGAGCCGAGCGACAGAACCAACTTGCTTCGTAAAGCGCCTCTCAGTCGCGCCGTACACACACTAAACCTAGTTGCTGACCAAACTGATATATTTCATTGTTCATTGTCCGAATTCCTTAAAGTGTGTCTGTGTGTCTTGTGCAAGTATAATAAGTAGGTTAAATCAATTAGGTATTTAAGGCGCTATTGCATTAGGTTAACCTGTAAAAATAGTTGCTATATTGAAATAAATAAATAAAATAAATGATCGAAGTTTTCATAATTTATTATAGTTTTTTGTAATCCTACTAATAAATTCACGGTTAAATCCACGTATTAAATGACACGACAGGCGACATGTTTCGAACTCTTCGGGAGTTCTTCTTCAGGATGAGTGTTTTCGATGTTTGTTTTGAAGAAGAACTCCCGAAGAGTTCGAAACATATCGCCTGACGTGACATTTAATACGTGAATTTAACCGTAGATTTATTATTAGTATTTTAGACATGTCTCACAAAAGTTTAAATTCGATTATAGCTGTTTTTTTGCTTTAGGCTTTTGCTAGCCATAATTATGCTGAATTTCATTTGCAACCCTTACGTGATTTAGTAAAAAAACGGATGGTCATATTTCGGTTATAGCTCTCAAAACTCTGACTCACTGGCGAAAATTATATCTTCAAATATAGGTACAGATTTTGTCTTTCTTCCCACTTATTATAATGATCTATAGGTATTCATCATGTTTCATCTGACGGTCGGGGCATACGAGTATACTATGCGAGGAGCGGGGCAGCAATAGACGCATCAGCGCGGCAGGTGCGGGGCGCGCGGGTGATTTCTGATTTTCCCCTGGCGGTACGCCCTCTCTTAAATCTACTCACTATCGGATTGCAGAGGCACGCAAACTGTGTAAACAGAAACCGATTGCCGTATGCAGAAGCCTAATTATTTGATAAAAATCTGCTACATAGAAGGTACCAACCAAAAACGTTTTCATTTCACGCGTTTCACTTTTCTTTGATGGCCTGATTTATTTAACGTTTTTAATTAGTTAAAATTAAATTCGCTTGCGCATGCATCTGTCAGGTTAAAGTATTAATAAGCAATTCGGAAAGGTTACCTAAAGCAGAGGTTATATTAGAGCCACGCCGCGTGTCGCAACGCAATCGGTTACATACATATTGTATGAACGTGGTTACATTAGCTCAGTCCCGCGCCACGTTCAATACAAAGTATGCGTTGCGACTCGCGGCGTGGCTCTAATATAACCCCGGCTTGAGTCCCTTACCTCGTCAGATCGCGTGGCAACGCTACGTCTTGGCGTGGCGTCTGTGTCAGCGCGGGGCGGGGCGCGGGGCGGGGCGCGGGTGGGCGCGCGGGGCGGGAAGCGTAGGCGCATCTCCACGTCGGCGGGCAGCGCGGCGCGGCACGAGCCCGCCACCGTCACCGACCACCCGCCCGCGCTCGGCTTGTCTTGTGCACCGTCCGCCACGTCTGCTGACCGGCGACTCCATTTTATAACATTACCAGTCGGTGTGACTGTCGGACATATTGCATTTATTAATTTTACAGTACATATGGTGCTTCTTTCCCGCACTAGTGCGGAAAAGAGCACTTTTCGTGCATATGTTGAAACTTTAAAGAGCCATATGTACAGTAAAACGTTGTACGATACACGTGCGAATTGGTAATTCGCAACTCGTGTCGATTTAAAACACGACCGAAGGGAGTGTTTTAATTTATCACCACTCGTTGCGAATTTCCTATTTTTGGCACTTGTATCGTAAATAACTATTTCATCACACTTGCTCGAAAAGGGCTTCATAATGCGCAGACATACATAGGTACAATAGCCTATGTTACGCCCACGGGCGTAATGGTTTTTTTCTTAAATTGTATCTGTCACTTATGCGGCAGTCACAAAGCAGAGGTTTTATATCAAATACGATGTCTAAGAACGTATTTATAAATAATTTTAAACTTAAAAACACTACTAAAACATGTTTAACCGAATTAAGAATAAGAATAAGAAAAATGTATTCACTTAAACAACCCTTGTTTTACAGTATTTTCTTCTGCCAAACTGCAGGACAGTTTGTTGGCAGAGGGACTCCGTTACAAAAAATAGATGTGTAGGCTTAGCTATTAGCTAGTTACTCAAGTTACATAATTTTGTTTTCTAATGTAATGGTACAGCTCACGTGATAACTTTACTTAGACTACATTTCCAGTTTAGATTTTATCTTTTCTAAGAAAAACTCTTTCACTTTAACTTTAAACATTCTAAATGTGTTACATTCCCTTATATCATACGGTATATCATTATATATTTTAGGGACCAAGTACTTCCTACTTCTCTTCCCATAATAATTATTACCACACGCCGGCACCTCTAAGATTTTTTTTTACTAATTTTTCTTGTTAATTTAGAGTGACTTATTTTGATTTTAAATTCGTTTTTATTGAACTGCTCTAAAGCCATCAACAGCAATACCCCCTCATGAACCGGAAACATACGGCATTCCACGAATAATTCCTCATAATTACTTTTTTTACAGCGTGTTTTAGTTTTATTGTCCACTAATAGTTTCATAAAGCGTATTTGTAATGATTTGCCCCGTCTAGATAAGTTTTAAATGTCCTACCATAGCATGCCAGTCCATAAGAAAGCAGAGAGTCTGCCAGCGCATAGTATAACGTAAACATCGTGCTCCTATCCAGTACAGATTTTAAGTGGTAAAGTTTTACAAGTACCGTCCTTAATTTGTCACATAACTTATTATATTATTTACAGATTGAATATGTAGTTATTTACGGCCGTATTCATAAACGTCCTACAAGCCTGTTTTAACTAAAATGCCGTTAAAATTCGTTTGTCCTTATCGTCACTTTGACATTTGTGTTCGTAAGAAAGGGACAAAGCACATTTTATTTAGCAGAGGAATTTTAAGTTTTATGAATAAGCGGGTTAGTGTCTATGTAAAATGTTTTTAAGTGTTTTCAAATCTTGTGAAACTTGCCCACCCGTTAGTCTAGGCCCAGCTACCCTTCCCCAGTCGACATGCGTAAAATACCTGGGCTTTCACCTTGATCGAAGGATGACATGGAAAGAGCATATCAAAAACAAGCGTGACGAGATCAACCTTCGGTTCAGGAACTTGCTCTGGCTCCTGGGAAGACAGGCTGTACTATCCTTAACCAACAAGCTGCGAGTTTACTGCGGGATCATCAAACCAACCTGGACATACGGAATCCAACTTTGGTCAACAGCAAGCAAATCCAATACTGTGCGTATACAAAGAGCTCAAAACAACATCCTCAGGGTTATATCGTCAGCACCCTGATACGCTCGCAACTCGGAAATTCACGAGTACCTGGAAATACCGACTGTCTCTGAAGAAGCGAGACGATACTCAGCCAAGTACAAGGACAGACTTACAGCCCATCCTAATCCCTTATCTACCAAACTATTGGAGCCCAATCCAATTAAGAGACTCAAGAGAGCCAACGTGCTGCCTGAACTAGACGAGAGTTAGGACAGTGGTCTTATCTCTCCAAACACCTACCACCTACTACCCATCCGCTTATAGTCTTACGACTGTTCGCAGATATAAAATAAATTAAAAAAAAAAAAGTGTTATCAAATCGTGGCTGTATACCGCAGGGTCTTTGCCATACGCGCCTCACGTCAAATTCAACAAAATGGACAACTGACATGTTGCAGTTTTTATTACGATTTGTATAAATTTCATCTTAAATGTAATTGTTTCCTCGCAAATGTGATGAAAAACATTGTGTATAACACGGGCGTAATAAGAATATTGCAAACCCGAGTCATCAAAAGCCTGAAAATAAACTCTTGTTTGCAGTATTCCACTTACGCCGCTCATTAAACAATGCACTTAGCGAGTTGAATTAGCCTTTATTGCGCCCATGCGCGTAATGATTTTAATCTTAAATTATATGTCTCTAACACGTCAGTCATAAGGAAAGGAGATTTAACTCAAATTCGATGCTTGAAAACGTATATAAAAGCAAATTTAAACATAAGTCATAAAATACTAATAAAACAAGTCTAACTTAATCATTTTATGATTTAAAAAAAAACATGTATGTAGGTATGTAAGCACTTTATTGTACACAATAACAGGTTAAAGAATATACATGTCACACAATAGATCAAAGTACAAAGGCGAACTTATCCCTATAAGGGATCTCTTCCAGCTAACCTTTGAGCAATTGAGAGGAAGGTAGGTAGAACGAGATAGGAAAACTTATACCGTTACCGTTATGATTTAGTGTCTGTGTATAATATTTTAAACAGGGCTTTTAAATCGTAGCTGCTGAAGGTTCTGTACCTCAGGCGCCTCATGTCAATTTAACATACCTGATAGACGATTCTCATGTAGGTATTGTATCTTTGTGTAATTTCTTTTATTTCCTCGCAAACGGGATGATAAACATTGTGTTTGACACAGATGGTAAGATATTTTCAAAACTCGCTCCATCAATGCTCTCAGCCCTCGGCGCGGCGTCGGGCTTGTAATACACTCTCGTTCGTTAAAATTACCAACCTCGTGGGACAATGTAGGTACTATATTTTCTTTATAATTAAGTAAGGTAGTTGAACCAATGAAGGCCCGGCTCCTAGTAAGGCCCGGCCCACCTTTAAAAACTCGCACTTATGGTTGTCCGAACTACTCCACATTTCGTGAGCACACGAGGTCACGGTCACAAACAAAAGTACATTTCAGTACCTATTTACACAAACCACTGCCATTTTGGAAAAAAATACAGTTGCTGTGTCGTGTTAAAGCATGCACACTTTAAAATTTTGGTTAAACTAGGTGTTTAATCTGTTTAACATTTATGTATTTTTACAACACTTCATTGAACTGAAGTTCAAGTGCCCTAATAAGGCCCACTGAAAGTACGTCGAAAAAGTAATGATTGGATAAAGAACTGATTTATAATGATACAGGCTGATACAAGAATCTCACATAAGTATAATGTATTTTTTATTCTAATTAAAAAAGTTATTCTCGTTTTATAGCAATTTTTCATTTTCATAGGTACTGCTAAAAAGGCCCATGCCATAGTTTTGGAATATAAAAGTGAACAAAAAAGTGATTTTTACGAACATTTCTAAACGATAGTAGAAACATTGATTGAGCGTATATTTCGCATTTATAATATTAGTAGGATTTTGTTTGATAAATAAAATAAATCATTAGCAGTCCTATGAATGACTTTACTTTACTCTAATCATACTGTAATTATTTTACAAGGCTTTGGATTATTAGGCGACGGTACCTTATATTTAAAACATTTCTTGTACAGAAGGGATGAATAGACTACTCTGATATTGTTTTATTAATCTGTAGGTAGTGCTACTGATTCCGTATTGTAAGCGGAAAACTTGTCATAGCATTACCTGGTTGCGAGGCGGGTCGAACGCGGTGCGAAGCACGCGAGGTGTGCGCCGCACGCACGTGGCGCGGGCGACGCCGGCGCGCGGCCAGCCAGCGCGGCGCCGCGCACAGCAGCGAGGAGCCCGCGCTGTCGCTGCCCGAGCTCGAGCTGCGCGCCGCCGGGCGCGCGGGCGGCGGCGGCGCCCCCGGCAGCGGCGGCGCCCCCGGCAGCGGCGGCGCCCCCGGCAGCGGCGGCGCCCCCGGCAGCGCGCCGGCCGCGCCGCCGCCCCGTGCCCCGACACTCCCCCTCCGATGTCTACTCTCCGATGCTACCCTTCTCTGCTTCAAATTTTCATTTGTACCTTCGAATGAATAAAACAAACTTCTCATTCCAACCATTTATTAAATATTTTATTTCTACATAACGATATATTCATTACAAGTCATCCGTTGTCTATATATTTACAAATAAATATTTACGTGCCGGTCCATCTCAATATTTAGACGTGATAAAACTTCAGTGCGAGTAAAAAAAAATAGTCGATTCTATGGCGGTCAACGCTCCGTTACATACAAAATAATAGTGTCTACTTCAACTCGTACGAAACAAAACCGTGATATAGGGCACTATGAGCACTGTCAGACGTAAGCGTGCGGTGCGGTGCATCAGCGGCACGGGGCACAAGCGAGCGCGATACCTGCCGCGACGCGCGGTGCGGGCGGAGGCGGCGGCGGGGAGGGCGCGGAGCGGCGCGGGGATGTCATCGTGCTGCGGGAGGAGATCTGCGGCGCCGGCGGCGATGTGGCCGCGCTGCGCGTGGCGCGTGCCGGCGCTGGCGGCAGGCCGGGCGCCGAGCCGCGCCGCGCTGCCGACTCCTCGGCCGACGGCGACTCGACCCCGGGGCCAGCGCCTCTCTCCTCCGGGATGATGTCGAACACGCGTCGGAACCGCAGCGAGCCGGCTCGCGCGCGCGTTTCTGCGGGTGGCGGCACAGACGCGCGCCGCGCGGGCGGAGGTGACAGCGGAGACGGCGACGGAGCGGGCGGTGGTGACCGCCGTCCCCTCGTGGTTCTCTTCGTCGTCCGCTGGATCCTCTCGTAGATCGGGATCGGAATCCGAGATTTCCTAGTTCTGGAATTTCCTTGGTGCTCGTCGGAGTTCGTCGTCTCGGGGGAATTCAGAGAATCATCTACGTATTCCAGGATTTCGAGAATCTCAATGCATTTGTTACCGTCGTGAATCTCGGACTTCTGGTAGATGCGGCGTGGCGCATCGGGCGGCGGCAGTGATAGCTTACCATGCAGAGTACGAGTTTCAATTCGTCCGTTATGTTCTTCGGTAGGGCTTCCACCGTTCCTCATCTGCTTGCCACGGTCGGTGCGCGCTCGCCGCTGCATTTGCATGCATTTGTACTCTTCTTGCACTATTTTAGCGATGAGCTCATCGACAAGTGAAGCTATGACAGTGCGCGCATCGTGATCGGCCGCGCGGCGACGCGCACGCTCGAGTCCGCCGCCGCGGCGCGACTCCATTCGCAACTCGCGCTTGCGGTGCCGCCGGAGCAGACGCTCGCGGATTCGGTCGGGCATGCGGTCGGCGACGACGACGTTCTCCTTGTCGCAGTCGCAGTCCTCGTCGATACGTACGAAGAAGGCCTCGGCGCGATCCCGTGTCGGCGGGGCCTCGGGCAGGAGGTCCAGTACATCAACTGCGGAGCGGGCGAGGCGGCGCACGGGTGGCGGCACGCGTGGAGACGCGGGGTCATCCAGGCTATCCACCAGGCTCGGGCAAGCCGAAGGCTCCGCCTCGGATGACGAAGTGTTCACCTCCATGGAGGCGGAGTGCGGCAGTGCCGAAAGCCGTGGCACGAGTGCAGGCTCGCGCGCCCAGTAGTTGCCGGCGCCGACGCCCAGCTCTCCCAGTCCGGGAGAGCCCTCTGAATGCGAGTCTGTATGGTGCTCGATATACAGGTCCACGTTAGACGACTCAATCTGCGTGAGCGTGGGTTCGCCAGGGTAAGGACCTGCCTCGAGCCGGTACAATTCATCGTGGAACAGTTTCTGAATCTGCTGCAGCACGGCACGGTTCACGGAATCGGGCGGCTCGTTGTTGTTGGGTTCAGGTGCGGGAGTGGGAGGCGACGTGCGCGGGTTGTTGCACGCGTCGCGCACGTTGTCAGCATGACACAACTCCTCGTTGCCGAAGATGATCTGATGGTTGGAGGTAGGGCTGAGATGCACGATGGTGTTCACGCCGGTGTTCTGCAGGCGCACTTTGATCTCTTTCTCGACGACTACGCCGGCGCCGCCGACCGCAGCACTCATACTCTCCAGCTGCTCCGATAGCGAATTAAGGCTCTCTACAAGGATATTGGACACGTACTCGTCGATGTTTATATTCGCGCGACTACGCGCCGGGCTGGAACTGACGCCTGTGCGCGCCGGGGACCCCGAGTCGACCGGTCGGGGCGCTTCCACCGTCTCAGATACAACAATCTCGAGCATCTCGTACGGCGGGGATCCTGCTGACAACAAGTCGAAAGGCAGGCTGCTGTAGCGGCCCACCTCGCCGTCGGGGACGAAGACCCGTGTGGGCGCGGGTACAGCCGGCAGCGCGGTGGGCAGCGACTCGGAGAGCGACGCGGATTCCGGTGTAGAGCGTACGGAGGCGGGGGGCGAGGCGCGGGCAGCATCGCTCGCTAAATGCGAGTAGCGCGCGAACACGTCGCTTGCGGGGTCACGCGTGGCGGCAGATCGCGCGCGGTGTGACGTAAACGTGCAGTCGGAACAAGCGGGCGAGGCGCCCGGCGACGCTGGCGGTGAACCGGGTCGCGGGGAGCTCCACTCCAAACGCTGGCGCTTGGGTGTGGCCCAGCCGGAGCCGGCGGGCGACCGGCGCAGCTCCGAGCTGGAGCCGTGCAGCGAGCGCGAGGGGCGCTGCGCGGGCGCGGGTGCGCGGCCCCACAGCCGCCGCAGCAGCGCGGACTTGCGCATGAGCTCGCGGTCGGCGGGCGCGCCATGCGCGCCGCACCCGCCGCACGCCAGCGACGATGACGACGGTGACGTAGCGGCGCACGGCTCCTCGGAATCGTTACTCAGCTGAGCCAGGCGATATCTGAAAATGCATAATGCATTTAAGTTTATATTGAGTAGTCGTAAGCGGTTTCTTGCATTTCAGCAAAATGTACTTTGGAGCTTATAACCCAAGCGCAACCCACTCTGCTGCTTTCAAGTCTGCGTATTCATAAATAAATGGCTGGTAAAGTCTTGTTAGGCGGAAAGCCGGTGTTATTGCCTCGAGTTTGTGATTTAGAACTCACTTCCTCATGATGGTCTCTGGCACGGAGTAGCGGCGGCGCAGCAGGCCGGGCGAGGCGCCGGCGCGCACGGGCTCACGCGGCATCGCAGGCGCGAGTGAGGGAGCGGGAGCGGGAGCGGGTGAACGGGCGGAGGCGGGAGCGAGCGCGGCGGGCGCGTTCTCGCACCATGTGCAGGGGCTCGACAGTTCACTGGCGCACAGTCTGCAACACGCATAAAAATACCTGTGAGTCACGTAAACCGTTTCATGCAACTCCATAGGGGACGTACTTATTACTCGTAGAACTCGATTCCTATGGATTCAGATAGTCTATTAAGTCTAGGCACCTTATTCTGCAACATTTGAGAAAGAAAAGAAAGCTGCTGCGGTGTGTCTACGGATATGTTTAAAGCCACGTAACTGCTATAACACACATTTTTAGCAATAAATTATATACTCATCATTTTATTCTAGTAACTAGTAATGTTTCACCAGATATGTATTATACAGGTATTGACCGTGAATGCGTTTGCTTTGGTTCTGCTACCGCATGCCAAAGTAACTCTGTTGGTAAACGATTTCTCCGAACAAAAAAAACATGGCAGTGAACCCAAATACAGTAGGTACATTACGTACCAAGGGCGGTGAATTCGTGAAAGGCCCAGATCGCAGGTGTTTGTGCACAATATGCGATCTGGGGCTTTACGAATTACCGCCCGTGGTGAGTACCTACACTATTTTACGTCTTCACCTGGCCACAATGCGAGTTTTACCGTTACGCGCAGCGTGCATTAAAACTCGCATTATGGCCAGGTGTGACGTAAACATAATTACGATTCCTAGTCGCACACGGTGCCAAAGGTGGCCAACTTTGGCACCGTCTGCCAAGTAATTCCGGCCATTTGACAGACTTAGGTTTACTGTTCCCACATGACGTAAATATTCCTACCCTATACCTTACAAATGTTGACCGGAGGTGAAGGATTTTCAAACTATCGGCCAATTTTAGGTGCGATAATCTTCGGATTCTTGCTCAGCACAACTTCCTCGACCTGCTGCCATGCATATTATCGTGTTGTCCTGAGACGTAGGTGTATTGGAAGTGGGCTTAAGGACTATACACAGACAGGTATACACAGGTACACCCGCGAGTGGCGCAGACTCCCGCGCACCGGCCTTGCGCCAGCGCGATCAAGACACCGTGCACCGGCGCGTTCCTCCCGGCTCGCTGCGCCGGACAATTATATTAATACCATTTGTATTAACTCTACGGTACCGTATTGGAAATCGATGATTTATCTATGGCATGGCGCAGTAATCGGAGCGAGTCGTAGAAAACATGTAAATAGCATGCAGATGAAAAGATCTCTCCGAGTGCGAGCGCGCACGGAGCAGCGCGCAGCGGCCGCGCGGGACCTCATGAATTATTTACCACCACTTCAAACAGGCGACATTTAACCGTCTATTACGTTATGATATCGATAATTTACGGTGTGCTAATCTCATACGACGCCGCCGTACCCGGCATCCTCAAGAGCACTGGCGCGATTAGGGGGTACACAATTTGAATAAGACTTTTATGCATAATGTGTGTTATGTGTGTGTGCGCGTTTTTGTGTGTGTGTGTTTATGCGTGCCAAAGAGAATATAACCACTACGTTCTAATGCGTGCATTTGAACCGTGGTGCATAGATTTGAAATAAAAGGTTGTAATACGTCATGGCTGCCTATTATTTTTAATAACATGTTGCTTAAGGGAATGTTTAAACGATGCTATGCTCATTATTAGTATTTTAGTAATAAGGCACCTTGCCACCTAATAAGGCCCGTTATACATTAATTAAAATATAAGTTTAATCGATGTTTTATACATTACTATCGTATAGAACTGGGCGTATAATACAAGTTTTGATTTTTATATTAAAATATTGAACATATCCCAAATTTATGACCCTATCATTATATTTATAAATAAATCAAATCTTTATTCAATCGCAATTGTTTTTGACGACCACTTTATCCTAGTTGGTAGTGACCCTGCCTACGAAGCAAGAGTTCCTGGGTTCGAATCCCAGTATGGGTATTTATTTGTGTGATGAGCACGAATATTTGTTCCTGAGTCTGAGTATTTATTTATCTATATGATTATGTCGTCATCTAGTCGAATAGCCCATAGTACAAGCTTTGCTTAGTTTGAGACTAGGTCGATTTGTGTAAGATTGTCCCCTAATATTTATTTATTTAATCATTATTTTTTGACGTACTTTCAGTTAGGGATACATTCCTTGTTAGGGCACTTATACTTCAGTTCAAAGAAGTGTCGTAAAAATACATAAATAAAATTCAAATAACAGTACTTACCTGTATGCTTTGCATGTTTAACAGATTAAACACCAAATTTTACTAAATATGCTGATAAAATTTACTTTCTTTTTCTCTATTTAGTATGATTATGGAAAGGTTGAATATTACAAAATATGCCATAAGTATTTTAACACGACACGCAGCAACTTTATTTTTTATCGCAGTGACAAATGGCAGCAATAAAGCAAATGGCAGTGCATTTGTGACCGTACCTGCATATGCTCACGAAAATTGAATTAGTTTGGACAACCATAACTGCGAGTTTTTAAAGGTTTAGGAGCCGGGCCTTTTTGAACCTTTTGAACCAAGGAAGGCCTGGCTCCTAAGCCAGGCCTTCCTTGGTTCACCTACCTTATATGTTTCTTTTTGTTGATTCAGTTTTATTTAAAAAAGAAAATATGATTTTCAAAAAGAAAAAGTATTTTTGAAAAAGACCGAATACCGACGTGGTTATTACAGCTCACAGAACTAGCAACTCACTAGTTACATATAATATTGATAATTGATATGCTATATATAAAATAGTCGTTGATAGCTCCGAAGCCTCACCAGTTTTTGATTACAGTTGCACATTCCCAGTCCCTACCCAAAGCAAAATCAATCACTATCCTTTTCTCGAAGCAGTTCAGGCCATTTTCGACCCCCCTATAACTTCGTTGTGGATAAAACTAGAAGCCTGAATTTTCAGTAACCAGCAAGCACGCATTGTATAAACACGATATATTTCTGCTTCTTAATAAGAATGCCTGAGATTTGGCTCTACGAATTAGGCATCTCACAACTTTTTACGGTAAAAGAGTTTCGAGACTTGGCCTTATTTTTACATGGAATGTTTTTTTATGGGATATAATTTATACCGAAAGACGCTAAATGAAACCTACTCACCACCAATGAAACGCAACCGAACCCAAAAACTTTTTTTCAGTAATTTTGCACTTATTAAGATTTATAATTATAAACATCACTAGTGAGTTTAATGGCCAACGTTCTCGTGTCGGGCGCCGACTGCGACTGCGCCCGCGCCGCGGCGGGTCCGCGTCGCCGCCGGCGCCGTTGCTGCGATAACGGCGCTTCATTAGCTAATGACAATGAGCACTGCACTCACCATCCGCTACCATGATTTATCCGCTGCAATATCTGCTGAACTGATAACGTATGATCGTTCAAAGCCCGGACTAAATGCATCCAGAACCTCTGCCTCTCCCGCGCGCGCTGCACTACCCAGGAGCAGCGCCTTAGATATCTTACATCCCTTCTAGATAATCAAACGCTGTGAAACGCTATAATGCCATTAAAAACTACTAATCTTTTTATAGATATTGGTAGGTACCTATAGGTATAGGTAATAGGCACTTTTTTCAAGACTTGTAATTATCTAATGCGTTTTATTTATGATCAACTACTTAACCTAATTAAAGTTCCATATTGCATTTTCAACATAGTTCAGAAGGCGCACGCTGAAGCACTTAAGTTCCGTGCTGCGCTCGAGTCGGCAAGTGGGTCGATCGGGCGATCATCTTAATTGCGCAAGCGATTGCATCCGCCAGCGGCCCAGTGGACCCGAACCCGACGCGCGCCGCTCGGGTCCACGGTCTGTGATGCCCGCATTAGGCCTCTCACAGACTGGCGCGGCCTGGCCGCGGCGGTCAATAGTAAACTTGTCATTAGCTGTCAAATTTACTATTGTCCGCCACCGCAGGCCGCGCCAGTGTGTTGCAGGCCTTATCCGGATCATCTTGTGCAGAGAGACAGCTACGTAAATAATTAACTGGCCATTCATTACTATTTCCACAAACATTATAAATGCGAAAGATTGGATGTTTGTTAGTCAATCACGCTTAAACGGCAAAACCGATTTGGACGAAATTTTGCACGAAGATAGTTTATAGCTTGGATTCAAATATAAAATCATTCCGGATCCACGCAGACGAAATTTAGGAAGCTAGTAATGTCATCAGTAAACTGAGTAGTCGATGCTGTCGAGAAGACGGTTCAGTCGAGTGAGTTGTTGAGACTGATTTCATTCATTTTGCAATTAAGTTTTATTTTCGCTAAGAAAAGTACTTATGAAGATTATCCCGCGTTCTAAACCTACCTATGAAGTATTGTCCAGGCGAAGCGTACTATTCATCAAACTATCAGAAGTTCTGAAGATCATGAATTTTTTTGCGTTCCAAATATTATTCGTTCAGATAAGATCACAATTTTAGAAGACTCGGGACGAATTCACATTCATACATGTCATCTTGTCTGTAAACTATTAATGAGAGGTTAAGGTATATTCACAGCCTGATGATTGTAATCACCCCGCCACTCGTCCTTAACTTCTTAATCGGTATAACGGTGTAAACAACTATGTGTAATCAGAAGATAGATTATTGACCTGAGGCCAGCACTCAGTAAGCGCTGTGAATAGGTACCAGCAGCGCTGTAGTGGTGCTGTGGCTCACCGTCGGCATTTGTGCGTGGTGTCGGCGCGCGCGGCGAGCGGCGCGCGCGGCGGCCAGGCGGCGCGCAGGGTGCGCAGCGCAGCGCGCACGCAGCACGATGAGGCGCCGTCGCGGCCGCTGCCGCCAAGGAAGCCTGCAAACACCGTCAGAGCTCGTTACATCGACTACCATGATTGATTAGACAACGGGCTAGTATATAAGAACCCTAGCTCTGTACCACTAGATTGGTAGATATAATTTTATGTTGAATTCACTCGTAGTATGTATATGAACTAATGCAGTGAACGAGTCGAGTCAACCTAATTTAGTGAGTTCTCTTGGCGTCTTTGTGCTTGTGCTAACAGGTACTTCCGCGAGTGCCGCGAGTAGTCCTGCTCCTGTTTGACCGTAATTACGGCATTACATGCGCGTACGACTGCGGGAAAATTATTATCAATTTAACCGGGAGATTGTGGAAACGGAAGAATACATTTTTATAATTTCTTACCATAGCATTTGTTTAATTCAGACTCACCGGGTAACCGCTACAACCTATACATCTAGAAATAGTTTAGTGAGACTAGTGAGTCACAAAGAAAAATAAAAATGAGTAATCCTGTAACTCCATAGAAGAGGTGTTTATCAGTGGAACGGCTTCAGACTTAACGCATAATTATGGCTAGCCTAACCTCATTCTCATTCGTCCGGCATTCAATACCTACCTATGTAAAGGGTTTTACCTATGTAAAACCCTTTTTATATGCAAATAAATGAATTATGAATTATTATGAATTATTATGAATTATGAATAGTAATTATGGCCTGAAATAAAACTTTGTTATCAAAATTTCCATAGCACCGAACATTTCAGGTTTCTTTTATTCCGAACTTCTGTCCTTCACTATTGTCGTATTGATCGGGTAACCTAGCGCCTGCGGTCTTTATAAGTTTAATAACGAAAGTATAGTGGGTAGACTCCTGGCAGACTCAATTCAACTAAGTATTACAATACGAGTACAACACGGTTACAGACTCGTCGCGGATGTCAGGGTAGCTGAGCAAGACGTTACTCTATTAGTGAAGCAGTCGTACGGCTAGCGACAACAATGTAAACAATGAGTCAGCTTTCCACGGCCGGGGAACAATGCATTAATTACCGCGTACACTACGGCGAAACATCGCGATTCATTAAACACGCTAACGCGGGCGTTACACCCTCATTACAATTAGGATGATAGCGGTTATCATTGACTGTAGCCTTTCTAATGGGTAAACAGGGAATTTAGGCTCGCTAGTGATAACTCGTTGCATTAATTATCCTCACTATCTCGCTAATGGACTAACAACATTATTGTGATTAAGAAGATCTGCACAGTTTATCATCACAAAGCGCTTTAGTACTCGTTTGTGAAGTTGTTAATATAACATGAGCCGTCGATTCAGAACGACAATGCTAACTTACTAGTTTTCGATAGGGATACCTAGCCCTACGGCCACATCCTTTTTTGGCTAGACTACTACTAAGTACTATGTACTAAAGTGGTTCGGTAAGATCTGTGAATCGTCCCCCCTGAGTCAGCCACGCGGTGCCGATGACACACGCTGTCGCATTAAATATCGCAGCAGAAATAGCAGTCCCCTGTCGCGCTAACAGATGCAGATGCATAACTCATGTCGGCGTCAACGCAAAACGAGACGCCGTCGGCGGAGCTGATCCTTAAATAAACAAGTCCGAGCCCAATGCGGAGCGGGGTCGGCGACCGCATCGATCGTTGGGCCATGGGCGCCCAACCACGCCACATGTAGCATTGACGGCTGCCGCTGACCCTGCTGTAAGCTAAGGGTTTTGTTAGTGTAACTATCACAAGTCTTTCGAGATACTACTTCGATCTTGCCTATCGGTAGGAACCCATATAATGTAAACCGAATTCTTTTTTATGAAGGTCTTAAAAGATTGGGCCATGCGCAACGCTCATCGTCATGTCATGGCGATAGTGTCGCTTGTAACCGGACTCTCGGTTTATTGTTATGTATGTGGGTAGGCTGTGCTTTAGGTACTCTTTGAAGTTTCCCGATTAGGGCTGCTCCGTTCCCACGGATGTGTTTTCATGTTTGTTGTCGTTGTCGTTTACACGCGTATGCTTGTACGAGTAATAGCCGTTAATGTGGAAATTATACGAGTTAGTGTCTGCCGTTTCGACTCCAAACAGGCATGAGCACTAGTGTTGTGTTTAAAGTATGACACTAAAGCGCAAACAGCTCGTAAGTAAAAACTAAGCAGAAAGAGTTTATGGGCCCGGCGTTGTTGTATTTGCGTGGGATGGAATGGATGCGCTAACTACAACATAACAAAACTGTCTGACACTAGGCAAACGCAGAAAAACATCTAATTCATTTATTGTCATTAAGGTTTGAAGATGGGCCGGAAGTTGCTTGTAAATCGCTATTTAAACCAGCGGTTGCCTGCCGTAGGGACAGATCGCGAGACTCCGTCCCTCTATTCTGCAACTTATTTTTAGCTCACCTGAACGCTCACCCACAAATATATCTTGACGCCGCGATTCTTAGTAACTAATTGTAACTAGAGGTCTAGTTTCGTAAGGCGTGACGGGTGGGGTGAAGCGCATGAGCGCGTAAAGAATAACAGCAAAGAGGTGTAATGCATTGCACCAATAGGCTATTGTTAATGAAGACAAGATTTAGATGTTACGGCATTTTGGCTGCTGGGTACCTATATAATACACACACGGCGTATTTTACAGTTTTGTAATGGTTTTTTTTTCAAGAAATCACATGCATGACGGATAACGCAGCGTTTATCATGCATGTAAAATAAACGAAGTAAATTATATAGCATAATTCAACACCCTGCATGTTTATACTACAGATGAGTTTTGATTAGTGAAGCTTACGGGCATCAGCGCTTCGCTTTAATGAATGCATTATGCACGCCTGAGGCGCTCCGAGGAATTCCGCAAGTCGTATGAAAACATCGATTATGCGCGCTCGCAGGCGCACGCGCACGTGCCGCGGCGCCGGAAGGGAAACGAGCAGGCTGCGCCTGCGCCACGCACAGACGCATGGGGCGCCTTGTACGAGGACAAACCTACTCGTCCCACAGCGTGGTCTGGTCAGGATCTTACAAATCTAGAAATGCAGAAGTTCTGTAAAAGGTTTCCACCATTTATTTATACAGCACCATTAAACGGAGACTAATGTTAAATACGAGACGAGACGAGCCAAGCGAAGCGCAAGGGCACTACCTACCTTTTCTCGAAGCGGTTCATCGTTTTTTGAACCCTCGTAACTTGGGTTTGGATTATACCAGCACGTCTATCATGGGACGGCCGCGACATACGCCGCGACATACTCTAACACACGGCTAACATACGACGGCGCGCGAGCTCTCTCGATTTTTCTCGCACTAACCGTCTCTCAATTATTAGAATACTTAGACCAAGAGGAATAGTGCGAGAAAAATCGAGAGAGCTCGCGCGCCGTCGCGTGTTAGCCGTGCAGATACCTAAACAAAATTCTCGGGATATGATGTCAATAGTGGACTTATTAAACAAATAGTTTCAGTTACATATAGCTCTTATACTTGAGATTTTATTGATATCTGACAAACGCCGATTTCATCACTGACTCACTCACTCACTAAAGTTGATCATCAACCCCCCATCCCCACCATCCCCAACCCCGTGCCCCCCCGCCCGCCCCTAAAAATTCTGTAGATCTACGGATTTTTACAGCGGGAAAATACGGAATTCTACGGAATTTTAGGTACGCCCTCCGGATTTTCAAAAATCTACTAGTTATACTGTAGCATGCTTTTATAGGTACCTATTATAATATACCTGGCTTGCGTATTAAGATTTAGCGAATATTTTAATAGATTTGATAAATTTTGTTACCTATTGCGTTGCTTTTGTAATTTGAAATGTATTTTGTGTACGTATGCAGTATTTAGCACATCGCGGTGCCAACCTACCGAAAAAAAATTTTTTCTTAAATTAAGTTCTCTTAAGTGAAGTGTATAATTTCTTAGAGAAAAATAAAGTTCTTTAAACCTAAAATCCGAATTGGCAACACTGAATCTTACCTTAGGCATTCCAATCTTACGGTCACGTGACCTGTGGCGAGTTTAACAATTTTTCCCCGCCCCAAAAAGTGCAGAGCGCCGCTAAAGAAGTTTTCACTTCAAAAATCCAAGGAATTGTAGAGCGTGGCTGGTAGTTAAGCCGTGTGGAGTGGAGTAGGAAGCTTGGCGCTAATTACGATCTGATATCTGTTTCACGCTGAAAGCTAAGTATATAAGTTACGTAGTCTTGGCAATCACTTTACATGAAACGTTTTTAGTGGGGTAGTAGGTAGGTACTTTTCTCAAACATACTCAGCAAAGTAGAGCTTATGTTCGCAAAATTCACTGCGGAACAGCGTTGCGGGTGTCATCTATATATATAAAAGAAGACTTCCTGACTGATTCAACATCGCACAGCCGAAACTACTGAGACTAGAAACTTGAAATTTACACCAGGACTTCTTTTTATGACGTAGGCAAGGGATAAGACGGGATTTTTGGAAATTCCACCCCTACGGGGGTTAAAAAGGGGTGCAAGGTTTGTATGGGAAACACTTTTTTGAGGTAGAGTGTTGTAAGAGCGCAACTAAACGTGTGCATTCCTTAGTAGCGAAACGCTACAGAGTCCCGCCTTTCGGGGAATATGACAGATGTAAAAAATGAGAGGTTATTCCAATAAAACTTATTCAAGAAAATGGTGGTTTAAATTGAATAATTAAGAAGCCCGTTTCTACATGGTGGCAGGGGTGTTTTGAAACACTATTTCGATGACGGGAGATACACAACCCAAGGAGGAATCACAGGAAACAAAGCGGGGGCCGCTTGAACAAAAACCAGTGCCAGCGATGGAGCGGAGGCCGCTAAGCGTCAAGCCGCCAGGGGAATTCTCGTTTGAACCGGCGGATTGGGAGAAATGGAGAAAGCGTTTCGAACGTTTCATGATTTTATCAGGAAATGAAGCAGGATCAGACGAGGACAAAATTAACTGCTTACTATATTGCATGGGGGACCGCGCGGAGGACGTAATCAAAAGGTTTCCTGCAACGCAGAGTTACGATGAGACGATAAAAGGGTTGGACGAAATATTTACTCCAAGGAAAAATATTATATATGAAAGATATCGTTTTAACACGAGAAAACAAGGGGAGGATGAAAGTATTGACATATTTATCACAGATCTATTCAAACTGGCAGAAACCTGTGACTACGGTACACTCAGGGAAGAATTAATAAGAGACCGCATTATAGTAGGTATGAGAGACAAAACCACAAGCGAGCGGTTGTTGCTGAGGCAGAATCTGAACTTAAGTGAGGTGATCCAAGCCACTAAACAAGCTGAATTGCAAGCAGAGGATAATAAAGTATTACTTGGGAGAGAAATTAAGGACATCAACAGAATGAAATTCAAAGAATAGAGTTTCAAACAACAGGAGAAGTGCTGGTTTTGCGGCTATGAGAGACATCCAAGAGACAAATGCCCGGCAGTCAAGGCCAAGTGTAAGAGCTGCAGTCGGATCGGACATTTTGCCAAACTGTGTCGCTCAAAGTCAATGAAGAGACTAGAAGAAGAAGTAAACAAGGAACAGGAAGAGGAAGTATTATATAAGGTTAGTTTAAGTGACGGTAAGGACAAGTATATGGTGCAAGTAAAAATGTTTCATAATGACTCCTATATTGATCACGGGATTTTTCTTATTGATACAGGAGCCGATGTAACTGCTGTTCCAGAGAATAGGGCGACAATGAATCTGCCTCTGATGAGGTCTGGGGCATCCATCTGTGGACCAGATGGCAACAAATTAAATGTGAGAGGAACTGTTGATTTGAAATTATCCTATAAAGGCAGAACTTATGATGGTAAAGTTTATGTAATTAGGGGGCTTAAAAGTGCTATATTGGGTCGCCCATCATTAGAAAGCATGAAAATTATTTCAATAAATTCAATGCAGGATACAACATCTATAAAGTCAGTAGTACAAGTAGACAAAGAATTTCCAAACATATTTAATGAGTTGGGTGTGTTTAAGGATGAGTATAGTATTAAATTGCGAGACAATTCACAGACATTTATTCAAGCTGCTCCTAGACATATTTCAATTCCATTGTTGCCTAAAGTTAAGGCAGAACTTGATAGGCTAGAAAGTAAATAAAAAAAATAAAAAATAAAAAAATATTAGCGGACAATCTTACACAAATCGACCTAGTCCCAAACTAAGCAAAGCTTGTACTATGGGTACTAGACGACGATAAACACACTTATATAGATAAATAAATACTTAAATACATAGAAAACATCCATGACTCAGGAACAAATATTCGTGCTCATCACACAAATAAATGCCCTTACCGTGATTCGAACTCGGGACCTCTTGCTTCGTAGGCAGGCTCACTACCAACTAGGCTAAAGCGGTCGTCAAGTATTGGCATTATTAGTCCCATTGAGGAACCAACTGATTTTGTATCACCTATTGTAGTAGTGTTGAAAAATGATAAAGTGCGAATATGTGGTGACTAAACACAAGTGAACAAAAACATTCTAAGACCTATTTATCCGATACCAAAAATAGAAAATACTCTGGCAAGGCTAAAAGGAGCTAAGTATTTCTCAAAAATTGATGCCACTTCGGGGTTCCATCAAATTAAACTAAGCGAAGAATCAAGAAAACTTACTACGATAGTGACTCCTTTCGGTAGATATATCTATAATCGTCTCCCTTTCGGTTTAAACTGCGCTCCTGAATATTTTAGCATGAAGTTTGCGAGCTTGTTCAAAGATCTAAATATATTAATACACATGGATGACATATTGATACATGCGGGAAGTATGAAGGAACATGATTGTTTATTAAGAGAAGTATTGAGTAGATTAGAAAAAGAAGGTATAACCATAAATTAAAGTAAATGCACATTTGGGGTAACAGAAATAACGTTTTTGGGCCATGTTGTAAATCAAGAAGGAATAAAACCTGATCCACACAGGGTTCAAGCCATCACACAATTTAAATCTCCTTCAAATAAAAAAGAACTACTGCAATTTCTGGGTATGGTGAACTTTGTGGGCAGATTTATTCCAAACAAGTCAAACATTTTATCACCATTGCATGAACTACTAAAGGAGAACAATTTGTATATGTGGGGACCTGCTCAAGAGGAAGCATTTAAGATCATAAAAAACAAACTAAAATCAGCTCCTCAGTTAGCACATTATGATCCTGATTCTAAGGTTATTGTTTCGGCCGATAGTAGTTCCTATGGATTAGGGGCAGCCCTAATGCAAATAGACAGATCCGGCAAAAGAACTATAGTAGCTTATGGCAGTCGGACACTTTCAGAAACAGAAAAAAATTATGCACAAATAGAGAAAGAATGTTTAGCTTTGTATTGGGCAGCAGAAAAGTTTAAAGAATACATAACAGGGATACACATAATTCTAGAATCAGACCATAAACCGTTGGTGCAAATATTACAAACAAAACCATTGGATGAAATCAGTCCACGACTCCTGAGGTTCCGTTTAAAACTTATGCGTTTTGACTGAAGTTCAATACACTCCGGGGAAAAAGGTGTCAGTAGCAGATGCCTTGTCTAGGCAACCCCTTCCAGATACTGGATCGGACATGGAAAAGGGCCTCACAATTAGGACTTTAATTAATGATAACCATATCAGATGATTATTTAATAAAAATTTGTTCTGAACAAAAATTATGTACAAAATGTAACAAGCTAAATGAATATACAATAAATGGATGGCCAAGGACTAACAAAATAGAAAGTGAGCTTAAACAGTATTATAAATACCGTTATAATTTTTTTATAGAGTCTGGTATATTATTATATAACTCAAGAGTAGTAATACCTGATAAATTGCAAAAAGAAATATTAAATAAAATTCATGAAGGCCATCAGGGCATATCTAAGTGCAGGCAGAGAGCAAAACAAGCAGTTTGGTGGCTAGGGTTGTCAAAACAAATTGAAGATTTAGTAAAAAACTGTTCAAAATGTATACAAACATATAGGAATCAAAAAGAACAAATGATAATTGAAGAAATACCTGAGAGGCCGTGGAAAAAAATAGGAATAGATTTGTTTAAATTCAATAGCATTTGGTATTTGGTCATGATGGATTACTATTCGAGATTTTTGGAAATAGAGAAGTTAAAGGACTTGACAGAAAATAGTGTTATTATTAAATGTAAAGGCATTTGCAAGGTATGGTATCCCCGAGATAGTCAGGTCCGATTGCGGAACACAGTTCAAAACAAAGTTCATGGATTTTGCTAGAGAATATGGGTTTAAGTCTGTAACAAGCAGCCCTTATTACTCACAGAGTAATGGGCTAGCCGAGTCAGGTGTCAAGATAGCCAAGTCATTGTTGACCAAAAATGAGGATGTATTTGCAGCTTTATTAATATATAGAAACACCATTGAATTCGGGATTTAGCCCTGCAGAATTAATGCTAGGTAGGACCTATGCTACCCAGTAAACTAAAAGACAGGGCCGGATTAGGGGAGAAACATAGAGAATATATGTCAGGGAAAAAGTCTAGAGATGCATTTAATTATAATAGGAGGCATAGGGCAAAAGACTTAAAAGAATTAAATGAAGGGGATAGGGTCTGGGTAATGGACTTAAAAACATATGGTATAATAATAAGTAAATGTAAACAACCGCGGTCATATGTTATAAAGACTGACAGAGGTTCATTTAGGAGAAATCGTTGGCATCTGGTTGCAGCCCCACTTCCAGAGCCTTTCGAAGGGTTGACTGGTATGCCACAGACTTCATCAGAGAAAGAGGAGAGTGATGTTGAGGCCCATTCTCAGAATGAAAATGTGTACTATGATTGTTATTCAAGCACAGACTCTTTGGATGCGCCACTTGAACCAACAGACAGTGCCTTGCAAACTGAAGTCAATCCAGGTCAAGATTCATCTCATTCTGAAGTGAGGCTGTCCAAGAGGTCTGTGAGAAGACCTGGGTATCTTAATGATTATATTATGTGATTAAAATTTAATAGAGACGTATGTTTATACTAATAGCAATTTTTAGAGTAAAAGAATAATGTCAAGTATCATTCAAGGACACTATGCATGTTAGTGGATATGTTATGTTAATACTGGCCTTTAATTATGTTGTAGTTTCTAAAATATGAAAGGGAAGGATGTTGTAAGAGCGCAACTAAACGTGTGCATTCCTTAGTAGCGAAACGCTACAGTCCCGCCTTTCGGGTTATTCCAATAAAACTTATTCAAGAAAATGGTGGTTTAAACTGAATAATTAAGAAGCCCGTTACTACATTCATTCATTCTGTCTTATTTGAATAGAAAATTGAATAGAAAAAACAACTTTAAGCGTTTTAGAAAATTCCACCCATAAGGGGGTTAAATAGGGGTGCAAAATTTGTATGCGGGAAAACCTTCCTTTTGAGCTAGAAACTTGAAACGTTGTAGACAGATTATTTATTTGAATACAAAAAATAACTTTAAGCGTCTTGGAAAAGTCTACCCCTAAGGGGGTTAAATAGGGGTGCAAAGTTTGTATGGGGGGAAACTTAATTTTTTGAGCTAAAGACTTGAAACTTTGTAGAAAGATTACTTATTAGAATACAAAAAAGCACTTTCAGCGTATTAGAAAATTCCACCCCTAAGGGGGTTAAAAAGGGGTGCACGGTCTGTATTAAAAACAATTTTGAGGTAGAGATTTGAAACGTTGTAGGAAGATTACTTATTAGAATACAAAAACAGTAAGTACTTTCAGCGTATTAGAAAATTCCACCCCTAAGGGGGTTAAAAAGGGGTGCACGGTCTGTATTAAAAACAATTTTGAGGTAGAGATTTGAAACGTTGTAGGAAGATTACTTATTAGAATACAAAAACAGTAAGTACTTTCAGCGTTTTAGAAAATTCCATCCCTAAGGGGGTTAAAACGGGATTCAATATATGGAGAGCAAGAAAATATAGTAAGAGATTTGTAATGTCCGTCTTAGCCTGTATGTTAAAGGACTAAAATACTGATTTCAGTTTTTTTTAATTCATGCCCTATTGGGGTTAAAGGGGGTTCAAAGTTTGTATGGAGGGAAAAATATTTTTTTAAGTAAGAGACTTTTTAACTTTGGTCTTACTGTTTATTAAAAGACTACAAAACAGATTTCAGCGTTAGTTTTTAATTCATCCCCTAAGAGTGTTAAAAGGGGGTTCGAAGTTCGTATAGATCAAGACAATTTTTTAAAGTAAAACATTTGTAACTTCGATTTTAGATGGTTTGTATAAAACTTAAAAATTAATTTCAACGTTTTTTTTTAAATTCATCCTCCAATGGGGTTGAAAGGGGGTTCAACGTTTATACGGGGAGCAAGATATTTTTAATCCCCTAAGAGGGTTAAAAGGGGGTTTGAAGGTTGTAAAGAGAGCAAGACCTTTTTATAGTAAGTGATTTGTAATTTCGGATTCAGACAGTTTTTTGAAATTCATCCCTTAAGGGGATTTAAAGTTCTCATCGCACTGTTAACATTTAGGCTTCATCCCTGAATGGATTTAAGTAGATGAAATATTCCGTACAGATAATTTGAGACCCTTGGAAGGATAAAGGATAGTTTTTATCTCGGAAATCATCCCTGGTAGAAGTGTGTTTGGGACAGCGATAATTAAACATATTTTTTCTACGACGATAACAAGTTCTACGCAGACGAAGTCGCGAGCAACAGCTAGTGAATTTATAGGTCGGTAATGGGATTTGTATAGGATGTTGCCTGTGCGATCGCCAGGCTGCAGGGCCATCACCAGCAGTTTTATTATTTAATTTGAAAAATTTACTTGTTATTTTCTTCAAATTTATATTTTCTGCGCATTGTTTTGCGAAAAGCACTATACTCACCTAGGCGGGCACTAAGGATCGTGCCTGATGCCTCGTATAGAAATCCGTCTATATCACACTTGACAGGCAATCCTTTACTTCCCGGCCATTGTAGTAATGTCCAGCGTCTCTATAATTACTTTACTTAATTGATTGTAGCATTAGTGCACCCTGCGCCGCCGGCGCCGCGACCTCAGCCGAGTCACGACTACGAGCTCATGGCGACCTCCGCGGCGCGGGCGCAGCCGCTGCGCGCGCGCCGCCCTTGCCGAAGGCGAGTCGCGCGGTGCTATAGTAACGACCCGGACTGTTCCGGGTTCGATTCGCGCTTTCATTAACGATCATCATATAAGGTTGACTTTTTCCCAAATGTATAACTTTATAAGCCAGATCGTACATGAAACTTCACAATAGTTTACAGATTAGCGTTATGCAGGAAGTAACATTTTCAATAGGGCTCTTAAAAATAATTTGAACAGTACGGATTTCCACAGCATTTGCATTACCATCCATATCATTCGAAGTCACGGCAGTGCCCCTGCCCCCGCCAAGTCGTGCAAAACAGCGGCACGGCACCATCCTTTTCTCGAATCAGTTCAGCCATAGGGTTCAGGCCATTTTCGACCCCCCTATAACTTCGTTTTGGATAAAACTAGAAGCCCGAATTTTCAGTAACCAAGCACGCATTATATAAACACGATATATTTCAAATTTCATTCAATTTGAACCAGTAGTTTAATAATTATAACTAGTCAAAGTTTCTTAATTTTGTCACTGACTGACTCACCGATCATCAAAATTCTAAGGCACTTCTAGCAGAATAGAAGCTTCAAATTTAGAATACAATTAGTGTTTAGTGTATAAATCAAGGGAAAACTAAAAAAAAACGCAATTTCAGTCGAGTTTTCTAGATACACCAACTGCATAAGCAAATAAAGATTAATAAGAATGTCTGAGACTTGGCTCTACGAAATATCTCACAACTTTATTCGGTGGAAGAGTCGACGTCTCGACGGCGTAGACTAGGCGTCTTTTTTACATTGTATGTTTTTTTATGGAATAGAATAATCAGGAGCAGGTGTCGTCAGTACGTTCAAGGTCGCGACAGGCGATGACCCAAATTGGCGCCCCTCAGTCGGCGCCGCTGATATCGTGAGTATGTAAGTAACTATAAGCCAAATCGCCATAACGCAGTATTTAATGGGGCGCTCAGCGCGCCGCCCCTTCCCTCCTGCCCCCTTTAACGATAGTGTTGAATGTTGATACCGACCACATAACAACCCTTAAGTTTCGCTAGGTCTAAGTATAGGTATCAGTATCACACTTGACTTTGTCTGCTGTAGGGTTTGCAATCCGGATATCCGCAAATTTCAGATCCGGATCTGACAGGCTCCTGGATCCGGATTTTTCGGATATTACGGATCCTTAAAATGCAACCTTGAAAACCGAAAATACCGCTACAAAATGAAGTTTGTACAGAGTCCACGCTAAAAACGGAATATGTAATGTGAAGAATTCTCAATCTCTGTTTTTATTCGCCCTTCTTCATCCCAGACCAGATTATTTTTGTTTCTAATATGTGAAGAATTCTCAATCTCTGTTTTTATTCGCCACTTCTTCATCCCAGACCAGATTATTTTTGTTTTTAATTTATTAGTCACAAAAAATCACAAACTAGTAAAACTGCCGGAGTTTGATGGCGAAAGTTGGCGTTAGATTAAATGCACTAATCTACCGTAGGTACTTAGTAATTATATAAATCCAACATTACTTATACTATATGTACCTACTTACTTACTAAAGACTTAGTTTAGATGTACCTAAAGAAATATTTAAGAAGTATATTTGACACAGGAAGTAAATAGTAAATGCAGCAACAGTACCTACGTTTTGTAATTGTAATACATTTTTAGTATTAGGTCTTGACTTCTAATATGATCATGTACAATTAGAATAGTGTGCTATATTTATGGCCCGTTCACCGTTTTTGCCTTATCTAGACATACCTAGAGTCGTATTAGCCTAATGGAATGTTCCTTGCTAAACAAACACCTCTTCCCTTGATTTTCACGATTTCCGTGTTGGCTCTTTTTCCAATCGATTATTGAGTAAGGCGTGTGATCATGTCAATTTCTTTTACAACCCTATTGAATTAACTGTATACAGGGAGCTCATTGAAATGTATGTACGGGCACCAGGTACGGAGTTAACGCGACCTGGTAGTAGTAATTCAAGTGACAGCTTTCAGTGACTAAACTAACTTTGCCAGTTAGTTAGTAGTCGTAAGTTAAAAGTAGAAACAAAATAAACCGCATACCGCGTACCGCATGAATCCCATGATCTCGGGAATGCGTATCTATTTAAAATCTTTCAGGTATATAAATACGGTGGTCAGTCGAGTTCTCCAATATCTATACAGTCAACCTTTCTAAATATCTACACATGTGTCTTATGTCAGTAACAATAAAGTCTCTGTATACATATTTTTGAACGGTTGTCTGTGTAGATATTGGAGAACTCGACTGTACTATAGCCGTTTTTAGTTTTTTCTTAGTTTCGCCTTACAATTCCTACTTTATACCAAAAAATCTTGTGGATCCGTTTTATCCGAAAAATCCGGATATCCGGATCTGTCTAATTTAAATATCCGAAATATCCGGATCCGAAATATTGGCGGATCTTGCAAACCCTAGTCTGCTGCCAGGTTAGAAACCGCATTACCGACATCATCTTGCGAATATACCTGTAAGTAGGTTATTCGCTAATTCGTCAAACGCGTTTATTTGTTTACATGGATCGATTTGACATTTGGAGGACAGGTTTGACATCGGGTTCAATTTGATTCTACCACAGACAGGGGTCCCACGGTCAAACACGCCGTTCTCTTACTGCTTCTGCGCGTGCGGCACGTTTATTCATCTCTAATTGTTGACATTTCCGTACTTCAATTATTATTGATTGACACTGATATTTCCATATCTGACTGCAACTGGTAAAGAACTCAGTAAACAGAGGAAAATACCTTGCATTTTCCTTGAATCAAATTAGTCCTCGCTAACTGTTATTTTATTATGATTTAATGAGAATGATGAATCATCTGAATGATAGTGGAACTGGAACACATGAAGAGCCACATTATAGGGTTCAGTCTTTGTTTAAGAACAGGTATTGAATGCCCATTTCCGAGGATTGTATCTAGAATATGTTGAAAACGTAGGTAGGTATACATTATTCAACTTTATCTCAAGGGAATAAGGTGAAAAAATGTCTGCATACCTATTTATGCGTTCCACCACTGTTCACTTAAATGAATAAATTGCTTGAAGTGTCAGTCTTCATACGGCGTAACGGCCGCAGTGATTACAGCGGCGGAAACTTCCTGCCCTATTCTAAAACAGGCTTGACACTGGTAATTTGAGCCGTAAGGTCCTGACAAGTAAGTAATCGTAATTGGAGGTCAGTGATATACTGGTTTTCCAACAGTAGCCGTGGATGACTGTGAGGCGGCCCTCCGCGCTCCGGCGTAGTTCCGCACGAGGTGACGCACCGCGGAGTAAGTAGGTGCCTTAATAATCGCAGCAACATTGCTGTAATCCCGCTTTTATCCTCCATTAGCTTATCGGCGCCGCACTTCCATCGATGGCGGACACGCCGTAGAGTGATCGCGCGTTTTTTCCCATTAAATCGCCCACTTTGATAACAACTCGAGTATAATGGAGGTAGATAACGACATGATTGACAAATTTTGGCGGGATGATAACGTTGGTTCAGAGTTAATTAACAAAGTTCGCGAATTGACTGACTGAATATTAACGATGATGGGTCGAGACGAGATTTTTTCCTAAGGGAAAAATACAACCAATACGTGCCAGTGACCATCGAACTTACGGAACTGCGTGTGCGCTTTCAATGAGATTGCATAAGTTACAGCGGTCCACCTAGGTCTTGTCTCCGTCAGGCATCACGCCAATGCTCGACGGAACGGGTGTTCGGAATATCGCTTTTCGCGTTAGTTTTTATCTTGGGGCTGCATTATCTATTGTTTAGTTGTACATCATTCATTACTTTGGTAGTATAGATAAAGTCTTAGGCCGCGGTCTGGACGACATCTGTAGGCTGTAACTGCATACCTACCGTGTATCGACGGATACAGACCACGACTTCAGGACTAGCAGCATTGCTCCAACGTGATCATTTTGCCCATAAAAAATAACTTAATTAAGGGGGAGACCGCCATTATCTTAAATGAAGGTCCATTATTATCTTGATAAGAAAATTCTTTCCAACAAAGACAAGACAAGACAAGACAAGAGTTTTACGTCGAATCCCTTACCTATTTTTTTCGTGCAGAAGTTTTCCAGAAAAAAAAATGGTTCTTTGCTGTTTTCATCACGATAACTTTTTTTATTTATTTATAAAGCTTATACAGTGTCCCACTGCTGGGCAAAGGGCTCCCCTCTCGACTTCCACTTGTCCCGGATTTGAGCAATATGTGGCCAATCGTTACAAAATACGTCCAGGTCGTCCTGCCATCTCCGTCTCGGCCTGCCACGTCGCTACCGCCCATCGTGTGGATGCATGCGGCAGACGTGGCCAGCCCATTCCCATTTCAGCTTGGCGGTCTTAATCCCAACGTCGGCAATGCGGGTTTTTGAGCGCAGCGTAGAGTTTCGGACACGGTCGATCCGTTTCACTCCCAGTATGCTACACTCCATCGCCCGTTGGCAAACCTTCAATGTGGTCTTTTGTGCCTCGATAACATTATTAACTTTTAAATAATGTCCCATAGTAGGTAACTCGTACATCTTCAACCAATTACCCAAATTGATTAAACTTATATTGGAAGGCAAGCGGAAAACATTTTTTTCATTGAATTGACGCAATACGTGGCTCTCTGCATATTAGAGAATAAGAAGAATAAGAATAGTTTATTTACCATAAATAAATTTAACAATTGACATGATCGGTGACTTCCACACACTAGGCACAGCCTGTATCGTGGGAGTCGGGATCGCTTACGAGAGTTACAGGATATCATGCGGCAATATACAACAATTACGGAAAAGTAACATTATACACTATTAACACTAGAGTAGTTTTATAGAATAATTGTAATGTATTATATAGTTTAATAATTTCGTATTAAATAAAGTTTACAGTAATTTTATCTATATATAAAAAACACTAGAGAGACTTAACAATTTAAATTTAAAAATTTAGTTCAGTGATTTTAGGTATGTGAATGAGTGTAGGAGGAGTGAGTGTAGGTAGTGTGAGTGTGTGTGGAGAAGGGAAGGATGCAAGTGAGTGAGCATTTACTTTAACGCTTCTTCAGCCTGGTTGTACGTCCACGACGCCAAGAGCTCCCGTATTGGAGTTTTAGCTACAGCCAAGCGACAGAGTTTTATGTCACAGACTTTAACAATGTTATTAAAAATAAGCAATCAATTACTTAACCCATTTTCATACTAGCACTCTGATGAAGCACCAAGGCCTGGCACCAAGTTTTGTAGAATTGTCTCTATCACTCTCAATTGTTGTTATGTTTAAGCGCATTTTAAATAAGTTTACCGCTTCCGCCGCCGCCCAATGTTGTGGCCGGGCCGTTAAGCTGGTTTTCCACCAGAGGGGCGAGACGAGACGAGGCGAGACGAGAATTGAAATTCGTATGGGACTTACTACCTATTTGCACTGAGCGCGCGCGCGCGCGCGGTGGAGATAGGTAGTAAGTCCCATACTAATTTCAATTCTCGCCCATCCACGCCCCGCCTCGCCTCGCCGGTGGAAAACCACCTTTAGTGTTATACCACAAGTACTGATTTTATACGCCTACAGACAAAAAATAGTGTTCCACAACCCATTATTTATCCACCAATGTATCGCACCTATGTTTACAAATAAATCACTATGACTATTAAATAAGGCTGAACAAAATGTCCATAATTGGAAAGACTTTTCACTGAATATTCGACATTTACCTTTAAATAGTACAAAATGCGAAAACCTAGAAAGTAGCATTTGTAACATAACGGTATGTGGTGTTGTTTATTTTATCCTGCGTCGGGAGTAAGGAACGGGCCTTTTTTGGATTGGGGTTGTGGGGGATGGTGGAAAACAATGGACAATGTAGACTTGCTCGAGTTGCTAGTTAACTGTTCCAATTGTAATTTCCTTCAACCTCGCGATTAAAGTAGCGTGTATACTAAATATTATTCTGGTTATAAAAGTGGTGTTCAATAAACGAGTACCACGAGCAGGCACTTACACACCTATTATGCGCGGAAGTAATGTTTACATAAAAGAATTAACTGATAAGCAGACTCTGTTTTGGATAATGACTGAGTTGAAGCATGGTAGGCTAAGACGCCGACTTGGAAGTTCTTTGTTGATTCTCATATGCACATCGTGGTGCTGCTGTGTGGTGGTGGCGCTGTAATTAATAAAATCGATACCGGCGCAGGGCAGTGTCGCGGCACCCACCTTCTGTCGCTGGGGCTGCGGCTGGTGGCTGGCGCTGGCTCTCCAACCAAGCTGTTTGCATGCGGGAAACGAACTATTCCTCACTGTTCAACTTTCCAAACAAATCCCGCCGGCACTCACTCACTCACACGGAATCTTCAAACAATTTTGGAACTATTCCAACCGTTGCCAAGCCAACAAATTCCGAGAACACTATGCAGTGTATTTGTGCGAGAATTTGATTGTTGACGCGCTCAGTTCAACCCGAGGCGGGCTTTAACTGCGTGTCGTGTGTGACGTGCGGCGCGCGCGGCGGCCGGCGGGGACTGGCTGCCTGGCTGGCCTGGCCTGACTTGCACGCATGGTGGCGGCGACAGCCCGCGCCGTCTGCTGCGGCCTTCGACGCGGAAGCCGCGCGGCAGACGCGGCGTGGGTCACCATCCGATGACACATTAGGGTCACGATCTATATTTTTTCCGCGAAAGTTTGGCAACCTCTCTAGGTCACCGAGTGATTTCGCCGGCTTTCCTGCTGGTGGCAGACATTTCTCTAAACGATTTAGTGGAAGTGGGTTGTAGGCTGTAGTCCCTAACCTAGTCCAATCCGGATAGCAGAATTTACCTGCACAATTTTTTTCCTCACAGAATATCACCAAGTTTTCTCACAATGGTTTCCTTCACCGAAAAGAAAACCCGCTAAAAGAGACGCCGAAGTCCATGTGAATAAGGTACATTATTACTTGCCCGTCTCCATGCTCCGTCGCGTCGTGTAAATTGTTTTGGCATTATACAGTAACCATAGCAGCAACTTAGTAACAAGGCAGTGACCCTAATGTGTATGCGGACAATTCGCAACGCCATCCATTTAGCGCCTTGCGGTTCACCTCTTCACATCGGAAATAGGATGCATCGGAGGCGTCCTCCGGTCGAGTCGACCATCACTACTGGCACGGTCGTGCGTGATTAAGAAATGAACGGTAATTACTTATCTCGTGATCGGACTATAACATTTTAGGCGGAAGCGGATATCACAGCGCAGTCGCACGGCCGTCAACAACTCGCGCCGCGGAGCAGCTAAGAGCCTACTTAAGATAGTACATTCACAAAACGTTTTGCATTGGCGAGCGCTACCATATGTATACATTAACACCGTGATTTATAAGTAATTACTTACTGTGTGTAATCGCAGTTCGGCCGGACTTACCCTGGTTCGCTTGTTCACTTGCGACCAGTCGGTAATTTTGTGAAAATAAGCACAGATCAGGACACTGTAGCTTTCCGATTCACAACCTGTCTCGCTCGAGCATCGACTATTTATAAACTCATCACAGTAAGTTCCTGGTGTAATTTGATCCCGAAATTCATTACAGCTATGCGAATTTAGAGGTCCGACTTAGTTGTAGTCGTTCAGGTAGTACTGTGATACTAGTCCACAGATCCAGCCGTGGTTGTAAAATTGTAACCGAATATGCGGGGGTACTTAATACCAGCGCTGGCGCCGCGCATCTAGACTATAATTATCAATATTTCCTGTTTTTAAATCCAACTTAAGCTCCAGATTTACGATGCAATAGTATCTCTAGGTTATCCTGGATGCAAAGTCAACAAGTTGTGGTCGGGAATAGCATACGTTCGCCGCGCCCGCCCGCCATGCGTCCGGAGGAGCGCGGGGTCGGTGGGGCGCTAAATATAGCCGTGACCCTCGCGAGCTCGCGACCCTCGCTTCGTACAGCTTACTTTGCCATCGACGTTGTCTGACCTTCGATTCCTTATACTTACTCGTTATGAAAATATAGGGGTCAAATTAAATAAATAAATATTTGGGGACACTTACGCAAATCGACTTAATACCAAACAAAGCAAAGCTTAGTACTATAAGGCATTAGATTAGACGACGATATAAGTAATAGATAAATAAATGCTTAAATACACAGGAAACATCTATGACATGACTCAGGAACAAATATGTATTCGTGATTTCGTACTCATCACACAAATAAATGCCGTTAGGTACCTACCGGGACTCGAACCCGGGACCTTCGGGAATTATACTACGTCAAATGTAAATGTTGTTGGACGCACTGGGTCAGTAGTTACATACAGTAGCCTAGTGGTTCAGGCGTGCAACTATCAAGCGGCGATCGTGGGTTCGAATCCCGGCTCGTAGTACCAATGGGTTTTTCGGAACTTATGTACCTACCTACGAAATATTTACCGTTAGCTTTTCGGGGAAGGAAAACATCGTGAGGAAACCGGTCTAATTCCAATAAGGTCTAGTTTTCCCTCTAGGTTGGAAGGTCAGATGGTAGGATGGTTTCCTTGTATTGTTGGAACAGGGTTCACAATGATCTGTAGCTTTAAGTTAACATCTGTACCTACTTTTGTGATATTGCAATAAATGATTGAGTATTGAGTAAGTCGCATTCGTAAAACTAGTGTCTATGACAAATATTGGGATTAGATTATGAGGTATATAGATGACAAAGCGGACCTCGAGGTCCGTTAGGGCACAACCGGGAATAACGCTAAGGGGGTGATGATGTTGGACGCACTGGGTCAGCCCAGTGCGTCCAGCAACATTTACATTTGAACTTAGCGACAACTCGCCTCAGATGAACCCTAACTCTGAGCCCCAATTGCGCTAATTGTTACAAATCTCGAAGTCCAAAATAAGGACGAGTTGGTGAGGTGTGAGTGTGAGGAGACAGGTTGTAAGTGGCGAGCCGCCCGCGGCCACGCCCTGTTATCGTGTCGAGTGCCGTCTGATATGCAATTCACATGAGCACCCAAGGTTGCCCTGAAGGTGGACTAGTCTCTCCGATTAGATTTAACGAATGCGGGGGTCAATTCCGCTACAAGCCGGTTTATGAATAAGGAGTGTAGCGCATTTATCGCTGTAAAATGAATCACCAATCCATTATATTTTCCATTTTCATAGTAGCATATTAGAGACTATTTTGCACGACATTGTATTGGCATGTTATTTATGCGCAGTAGATATAATATAACAAAGACCGAGTTTTTATGATCACAGGCAAATCACACCGGTACTGTAGGTACCTATACCTACTTACTTGAAAAGTTTTAATTTATGTCATCAATCATTCACTTGTCAACTAACTCAAAGGTTAACTGGAAGAGATTCCATTTACTCCTTACAATTTGCTTGTTTTGTTTGAGCAGTATTTAATGTTTTTTTCACTTCTCATGCTCAAAAAGTGCGTCATATTAGGCTTAGCAAGCGGGGCTAATGTAGTACATTTAGCCCCTAGGGAAAATATGTATACATATTTATGATTTACAAAACATTTTAATTTGACCATTCAAAACAGTTCAACGTAATTACATCAACCAATCAAAAGTTTAAAAAAAACATTAGTATTTTGTTGTTGTGCATTGTATTGACATTCAAATCGGCCAATCAGGAAACAGAATTCATTTCAAACATATGTGTTTTTTATTTATTCCCTAATTCAAAATAATTAAAAAAATTAACGCCTCTGACCAACTATAGCCGCGTCCAAACGTTCAAGCATGGTTGCCTGCATACATGACTGCGAAATAACAACCTTCTCATGACAGTCTGTCGTTCTCTCCGCGGAGAGTCGGACGTTATTCAACTGGTTGGTAGCGTACTCCGGCTCTGCGTCCCGGCCGTCCCCCGCGCCCAGCTGCGTGCGCGCGCGCGCCCGCTGCTGGCGGTGCCGGAGGCTCGCACGGCAGCGCGCCGGAGCGCGCGTGCGCTGACTCTGCTCAATATGCTCTTGGCATCGGTGCCGGAATGTGACCTGTTTGCGTGGCGATGGGTAACCGTGCGCCAGGAATGTTTGAGATTTTGTGAGGCGATGGATGACAGGCAATCCTCCGTGTACGTATAATATATATATATATCCAGTGTTTTTTATGTACAAAAAGGTGATACCATTTGTTAGTTGTAAGTTTTTACTGTAAATAATTAAGTATTCTGGTTTCTCGGCGTATTGGTTCGCTGTAAGGCCGTGTAAACGAATTAAATAAATAAATAAATAAATGACATAAGCTATGAAGATTGAGCGGGATAGACTGCTGTCTATCTCGCCTTATCGTATGCCCCGCGTATGCTGTCCGTCACGCTCGGCCGTTTGGACGCGGCTATTAGACGGTCAGAGGCGTTTATTCGTGGTGTGAATATTTTGTATCTGTGTCAAAGCAGTTTATTAAAAAGAATGGCGCCAAATTGAACAATCTTTTCGCCTTGGTATAATTGTTGATTGTGGATGGATAATCTTTGTTTTTACTGTTTTCTCGCAGTTGAAGTGAAAAGTAGAGTGTATAACTGGTCTAAAAGCCATATTACCCCTCGAACTATTTCCCCTCACTTCGTTCGGGAAAATATCCATCTCGTGGTAATATGGCTTACTTTAGACCCTTGTCAGACAATCTACTATTGTACAATAAAGAGTACGATGAGAAGATATGTTATTATGTGACGACATACCTACATTTATATTAGGAAACACCTATATTTATACCAAGACCAACTAAACGTTGCCTTGCCTGAAATATATTATATTTGATCAGATGATACGTTTGCAAACACGACAGCCTACCACTCGCAATAAAAGTAGGTGATAGATTGTCACGGAGGAGACGCCAGCTACGTAACCTACACTCGAGTCGAGACGTCTCGTCGGCGCCCGTCTCCCTAGGACCGAACCACAACACGTGGAAATTATACTGAGCTGGGTCAATTGGTGATTGTGACCTATATAACCTACTAGCTTCCGCCCACGACTTCGTCTGCGTCACCGATAACCTCCAATAGATAGAGCCTATAAGCGATTTAGTTCGATGCAAAGGTCACCACAGTAGGCGGTAGGTGCGGGTTGCGGGGAGGTCGGTAACGGCGCTGCGATTGGCTGTTTCGAAACTAGCGCGCTTTGTCACTTCATGGCGCCAGAAGCGTAGTGATGGGACGCGTTGTTCGCTAACGGTTTTTAGCGGTGCCGCAATTAATTGATAGTAAATATTTTATATGGCATAGGTACGGTACCCGTTAACATGGTTTAAATTTTAGAACGACTGTCACTGTTATATTATTATCATGTTTCGATCATCGACTATGTTGGTTACCACTGAAAATCAAACTTCTAAGCAATCAAAAGATACAGCCGTTTATGCCGCAAATTTCCGCAAATTTTCGAAACTCGCAAGGGAATCAAAACCTACAGGGTACTTCCCGTGAACTCAGAATCTTGAAATTCGGTACGAAGCAACGTCTTCAGTCTCAGACAGAGAGCACAGATAAAGGAAAAATTGCGAAAACTGAAAATTCTACGGAACCCTCGGTGCGCGAGTCCGACTCGCACTTGGCCGGTTTTTATGTTGCTGGATCCATCATGTAATTCATTATTTCTCATAGTATCCTAGTGAGCGATTCAAGTATGCGACCGTCAATCGAATCTCGGATTATACTCATGAGTTTTTCGGAAATTTAGCGTAGGAAAACATCTTGAGTAAACCTGAATAGACAGTATGCACATATTCATATTATATATGTATGTATATTAATGTAATTGATTGATTCGTGTTTCTATTCTATCCATCTCTTTCTTATTAGAACACTTAGAACAAGAGGTATAGTGCGAGAAAAATTGAGAGAATGTCGCGGCCGTCTCATGATAGACGTGCTGTAGGTACAGTCACGAAATTTAATTTGGGACCCACTTAAGGTTCTTAATCCTGTCAAATTGTATAGGAATACAAAGAATATTTTAGCAAAAAGGGTCATAAATTAAAGAACGCGACCGTATTACAATAATATATTCCGTTCATTAGCTCTGGACGCTATAAAATAGAGCGAGACAGTAATTTAATACGTCTTCCTCTACCTCATAGCTTGTAAGACGGTTGCAGTCCGCCACGTTGCCTTCTTGGTGCAGTTTAACCTACATCGTACCTATACATTATCTATGATTTGTAACAAAAGAATTTTGACAATGCAATGACAAGGATATAAATATTATCTTTAGTGAATTTTCGTATTAAAATAGTACACGAAAGCACGGATGAATGAACGTATTGTTTCTTTAAATGAATCTGAATCGGTAAAATTCGAAAGCATCACTAGCCCATCACTAGTGTCACGTGCTTTCGTGAGAAATAAACAGTATATTGTCATTCCCATTTGATAAAAAGGGGCATGCATACTTCACTACTTATTATGGACCAGTGTAAAATGAACTCCGCGTGACAGAATGAAATTTACTTAGAAGATAAATTTAACTTACCTGTGAAATGTTATTCCGTCGTATGTGAAATTAGACGTTCGTGAGTTTTTTACACACCACTTCACACAGCAGTACTCATTTTTATAGCGCAAAATCAATTTTAATTTGCTGGATGTTTCACGCACGTACAAATCGCGTACTTGGTCGATACTGACAATATGGCACGGGGTAGTGGGGTTATCAGTGCAAAAACATATATGCGTGGTGACCGCATGTCGCCCTATAGGCTCTATTTATTGGAGGTTATCTGTGGTCTGCGTGGACCCGGGATAAAAACTATCCTATATTTTAATCCAGGCTATTAACTATCTTCGTGCAAAATTTCATTCAATTCAAATCGGTTCAGCCGTTTAAGCGTGATTGAGTAACAAACATCCAAACATCTAAACTTTTGGCATTTATAATATTAGTAGGATATTTCGCATGTAAAAGTTTGTCGCGCTCTCGTTCTGTACGTCTCGTCTCTATCATGGAACGGGCGCGACATACTCTCGATTTTTCTCGCAGTATACATATTGTTCTGAATATTCTAATAAGGAGAGACGGATAGTGCGAGAAAAATCGAGAGAGCTCGCGCGCCGTCGCGTGATAGCCGTGCAGGCACAGATTATATAATAGTTCTACGAACAGATACTCAAGTCTGAATAAAAATGTCAATACCTACTGCTTTAAATGCCTACGAAATTTATCAATGGAGCTACCTTGAACGCACGGGTCATTGCCCGCACGCGCCGGCCGTTCGACGCTAGGGTTGACACCGCTTAGAAATTATTTTATAATGGAATAGTTGAGTGAACTTATTATTTTAATAAAACATTTCCTAGTACGAGTACTTACTCGTACTAGGAAATGTTGCAGTTTAGCAACTATTATAGGTACTTACCTATAATAGTTGCTAAACTGCACTAGGTTGTTAGGTGCTTATACAATATAGGTATGTATAGTTACAAGCCTATTCGGCTCCTTTTGATATCGTGGCACTGGCGGCTCGCTGTCTTCACAACTACGAGGCGGCTTCCTTTGACGTAGCGATTGAGAGCGAGCGAACACGACAACGGCGCGGCCTTGAAGCCGTGTCCATCATTCCCGAAGGCTAACGCTACTAACGTAAGTATATAAATAACGTAATATTGTATAATAGTTTATAACTAGCATTACAAACTTGAAAGTTGTTTTAATGTTTTGTTTTAAAATATTCTGATTACGTGTTTCATCCTCCAGCCCTTCCAAAAAGTCATAAGTCCCTATAACAACGACGATGTTTATGCCCTTTCTTAGGCTGCCGTGCGAATCTTACTAAGTAAACTATTATACTAAGTATTTGCTGTTAGACAGATAAACATAAACATGAAATCTATGAAAACCACTAAATCATTTGCACAGCATGGCAGTGACGGCGTAAACTTGCCGCAGGCTCGGTCGGGGTACAATATTACCGAAACTAAAGCAGGCCTTACAAATTAATTACGTATATGAAATGGGTATTAAAGATTCAATGTTCCAAAATAAAAATAATTACGTCCTTGTTAAAACTCACTACCTGTCATGGAAATAATTTGTACTTAGGTTTATAAAGTAAGTAGGTAAATTACTAACCTTACATCGTCAGTTGGCCGCGAAAAAAAAGATAAATGTCTATTTGTTTTTCCGTTCTCACATCCTACAACACTGCAGTGAACCGAACTTTTTCGTGCCGAAGTCATTTTTTTAATAGCGCGCGTAAACAGCGCCCGGCCGTGAGCGCGTGTGCCAACCAACTGGCTGAATGAACCGACCTCGGTTTTCAAAGTGTAGGCATGCAGTTACATTTCCGCGGTCTTCGTTACTGTGGATCTCCTAATAATGTTTGTTTTATTAATACGCCGGTCGCAAACAACCACATTGCTAGCTGACAACATATACCTACCGTATACTATTCCTATGTACCGCGACTATATAAGGATCATAAAAGCAAGAGTCAAAGAAGCAAGAATCGAAGAACACCATGTAAACTATCTATCCACTTGCGATATTTAGGGTGCATTGTTAATGAGTATCCAAATTGAAGTATGTTAATCCTTATACAAAATTATAATATACATGTTTTTTTTCTTTTAGCATCCCTTGTTACTAAAATATTGAGTTAGGGCGATTTGTTAGATGGATTTCCCGATATTTTTATTTTCTTGTATAAAAATTTCCGAACGCTTATTTTTCCAGTAATTTATTTTACCATACTACTAATTTCATAGATTCACGTTTTATCTCTCGCAAAACTTCTCATTCGCATAATTACCGGTTTGTGATTTTTAACGGAAGAAATTTTTTGAATATACTTGTTTTCCGATCTCTAATTTTCCTATAGTTACGCAATATTTCCGTACATGTTATTCAAATTACATATAAGTATAGTCTAATAGAACGGGAAAGAGAGCAACTTTATTCGAAAATATATATATCTGGAAAGTCGGTTCTGGCGCTTCGCCGGCCGCTGCCGCGGCACGCTTGCTTCGCTCGCTTGGTTCGCGCGCTGTAAGGTCGCAGTACACCTAACACTCCTCGCTTCGCTCGTCGTCGTACCTAAACCGACCCCTATTTTACTTATTATCTAGGCGTAAGGAACTTGCTTAGACCAGTTACGTTTTAGACGAGATGATACTAACCCGAAAATTTGCGAACGTCATAATTTTCTATTGAGAATATAATCTATTAGAAAACACCTGATTATGAAAAAAGGTTTATGAGAAATTTTGCAACACTTCAAATGTACGCATAGGTTCGAAATTATCCGCATGGTACAATAAATCACTGGAAAAATAAGCGTTCGGAAATAAGAATATCGGGAAATCCATCTTACAAACCCCAACTCGTCCGTCGGTCATATTTAATTATAATGCTAATGATTATATATAATTATATATATGTGCTAAGTATATAATTATAATGATTTTGAATTATAGTTAATCATTAATATCTCGAATTCTAAGACACTTAGAATCACAAACTTGGTGTCTAAATATACATATTGTTTATGCTTAGTACATGCTGAACCGCATACTTATATAACACTGCGTATAGGTACATGTAAAACATCTTCGTTCTTAGAAATGGTTTAAGTTATCTTAAAAAACCAATAAAGACCACTGTTTAATTTTTATTTTATTTTGATTTTTATGAATGTATGTTAAAGCAGCAATAGAAAAAAAATTGAACAGTCTAGCTATTACTGCTGATACGCAGACAGCCGGATGGACAGCGGAAGCTTAGTAACAGTGTTCCGTTTCATATCCTTTGGGAACTCGACCCTAAAAAAGATCTAATTTGAATTCCTTGGTCCCAAATATGTATTTTTAGACACTAAGTTTGTGCTTCTACGTTATTTAGAACTCGAGATATTAATATATACGTATAATTCAAAATTGTCGCCATAAAATTAAAGATGGCCGACGGAGAAGTTGGTTCCTATCGAGAACTTAAAGCTATGGACCTAACAAGTACTTACCTGAAAAAAATTTGGTGCTTTTGTCCAGCGTGTCCACATTATCACCTGAACCTGCCCTACTATCTTAGTTACTATAATTTGTACCTACACCCTACACCTGTTCTTGTGTATTCTTAGTAACTTGTGCACAAACTTGTTGTTCTTTGTGTTTTATTTGTGAGATACGTGTAGGGGAGACCTGTATTAATATCTAATTTATTGAATATGTATGTTTTAACCTCATGTATGTTTCTGTGTTGTCTCCTTAAATAAATAAATAAATAAAGATTATGTAGAAGTATGTCAAATATGGCACAATCTTAGGTAATGTAGTTATCAGGCCGCAGACAGACAGTGAGATGTGCGGTGTGGTGTGGGTTACAACAGGTCGCGGCGGCGGCGTGTGCAACGGAATCCGCAACCCGCATGTGCCCGCGCATGTGTGTGTGTGCGTAACCTGAGCTGAGCTGAGAGGCGCGAAACTGAAACCCGTCCCTTTGTGGAGAATCGGTCAGCGGAGCGGCGGCACTGCGAGACCGAGGTGCGGGCTGCGATGTGCCGTTGAATAGGTAATCACAGGGGTAACCTATCGAAGTTTCGAAAAACACTTGCCCGATGTTCACTTGTCCGAAAACGGTTAACCGAATTCTTATAATCCATATACTTTGTTTACCATACTTTTGAAATATCGCTGGTTTGTTTTCCCACATGGTCGTTTTCCCGAAACTCAATAACCCGACGAAACGATTGCCAACTTTATTATTTGACAACCGAATTGTTTACCACCTTTTCATAATTCCGATGCTACGTAAAATCGAAATCTCATTTTACACGATTAAAAAAACATTCAGATATGCTAAAAACCCTAAAGAAGTGCATTTTAAAATTGCAATGCGAAAATAAACTTTGACTAATAAATGGGTTAGGTTACATTTAAAACTGTGACCTTAAAAAATAAACAATTGATAGAAAAGGCGCTTAGGTCCAAACATGTAGGTAACGAGAGTGCTGCACGAGTTCTCAAAACGTGCAAAAGGTGGGGGGGGGGGGGCTCGGGGGGCAAAGCCCCCCGCAGTAAAAAAACAACAAATGATCCTAAAAATGGTATTATTTGTAGGTTAGGTTAGGGTTAGCTTCTGTCCCTTAGAGCGGAAATAGGCACCCCGCGAAGCGGGGTGACGTCGACACGCAGGCGGTTAGGTTAGGTTTAGGTTAGGTTAAAGTGTCTGTATTCACTTACCCACACTAAGGGTCAAGCAATTAATATTGACGCCTACGCTGATAAAATAGCAAACCAATGTATCGAGGATTTGCATCGACATGCTACAATTTCGATCTTTTAATATAATAGCGGGATAATAATATTTTGGACTTAATACTTTTCGGCACTTAAAACTAGTTGGCAAATGATCCTTCGGAATTTTAATAAGTGTCTATTCGAAACATAAGCGAAATAAAATTACAACGAAGTGAGAATTGGGAAAATAATAATATGGGAAAAGAAATTTCGGGCAAACAAAAATTCAGCCAACTGATAAAAAGGGAAACGTTTTCGGGATTTTGCTATTCTGTAATACGATTTTCATGAAAAATAGTATAATAGACGGACAGACGGGAATGCTGAAACTATAAGGGTTTCTACCATTGTTGCTAACGGAAACCTAAAAACAAATACTCGATACTTACATATACCTATTGTAGTCGAACGAGGGAGCGAAGCGAACGATGTTCTATGCTTCAGCTTGGACCGAAAATCGATTGTATGTCCGGATGTCCCGCTTCCCCGCTGTTCTCCTCTAAAGTACAGTTCGCATTTCTCCACAGATTCTCGTGAGTTTGTGTAAGCGGGCTCATTCATTATATAGATTTTTAGTCGTTACTTTTTCGAAATTAAGAAAGAAAAAATAAATAAAAAATACAGGCTTGTGAGTTCTACAGCTCACAGAGCCACACCACACTAGTATAGTCATTTAACGAGCTGTGCGAATGTTATACTTACTCGTAATTGAGGTACTTCTTTATAAAACATTTAAACAAAGCACATTTAACATTAACAAACTCGGGACATTAAACTAGGCAAATCTGGTCTAATGTGGAGTCCATGGGCACTAAGAAAACCAGATAAGGAAAGAGGAAAAAAGTAAAGTATCGTAAACCACAGTGTGCCGTTTCAATTGTTTTTTTTTTAGGTAGGTTACCTCCGTGGTATATATCCTATACGATACGTACGAGTTCACAGCTTCTTCCTGACTTGGCGGAGCGGAATCGGTATGTGATAATTTGTAATTTACCGAGAGCTTACTGATGTTGCCTAGATTTTCATATTGTCCCGACGTATTAGGTATATTGCCCCGACGACGTGCCAATCAGGAAGCAGTAATTCGCAGCACGATGGACAGATTCATGACGTGACATTTGCTTGAGACCGTTCCATTCCCGAGGGAAGGCCCCGCTCCTTCTTGTGCATTCGTAGATTGAATGAACTACACATGTACCTTACATATTATATTAAGTTACTGCAGTTTCGACTGCATAAGCCCTCCCACAGACCCGCGCTGTACAACTGCCCGTACAACTGCCCTATATAGATGTCAATTATGTTGCCGCCGCCGTCAGCAGCAGCATTTTAATATTCTACAGTCTGGATACACGCAGAAAGCATTTTCTAAATTTCAGTCAGGACTCACCTTTGATACTCCTCTGTATGAGGTGCGTGAGGCTGCGGCGCAGCGCGCTGGCACGTGCGCGCCGGCGCGGCTTGTGCACGCCGGACGCCCGCCGCCGCGCCCGCGCCGGCGCCGTCCGCCGCGCCGCCTGGCTCGGCGCGCGCTCCACCTGCCCCACCTCCCACCTCCACCCCTCCACGATCGACACCTCGTCCTGATCTGGTTCGCACACCGGTGGGAGCTCGATAGGCGGCAGCGAGAAGCGCTCGGGTTGCACCACGCGAAGTGGCCACGACTCGGGCGGCGCGGGCGCGCGCGGGGTGGGCAGTCGCAGCGGCGGCAACAGCGCGTGGTACGGGACCACTCGGCGCGGGTAGCCCCGCGAGCTCGCACTCGACGTGAACCACGGTTCGCTGAACAGCGACGATGAAAGGGTGTCGCGCTCGCGACAGCCCGGCGCGCGCGGCTCGGCGCTGGAGCCCGACACGCACGCTGAGGGCGTCGCGGGCGCCCACAGCGAGTCCCACGCGGGGGTCATGTGGGCTGGAGGAGAGTAGGGCGCGTAGCCAGGTGGTGACGGGGACCACTGTGAGTAGGCCGGGTAACAGGGGGGGTGGTAGAGGTGCGCGGGGCAGGGCGCGGCGCGGGGCGGCTCGGCCGCCACCACGCCCAGCGGCTGCGAGAAGTAGTACAGGCAAAGCGGACGGCCCTGCACACAAGCAAACGTATTTATTTGTAGACATAATGAGTTATTATCCATAATAAGATTAGTTCCTCTTAAACATACTTAATGAAGCAAAAAAAAGAAAGTGCCCTTAGACTGCGGTGACCGTTTGCCATCAGGCAAGCGGTAGGCACACTCTTTTGAAACTGTATCTATTCCTGTTTTTTGGATAAGTACTCACTTATCCAAAAAACAGGAATAGATACAGTTCAATTTCAGTTCAACTCTTACAATTTGAATCTACTACAAACGAATTAATAGTTTGCAAACCTTCACATCATCAGTGGAGGTAGAAGCATCAGATCTACCATTCATGGTGCCAGCGCCGTCGGTCAGCTGGGAGCGCCCGCCGGCGCGGACATCGTGGCGCCTGCTACTCGGAAATGGCAACGCGCGGGAGCGCCACACCGACACTTTACACCAGGCACACAAAATACAAATATTTATTCGTAACAATTGTTGTAAGTCGTACAGAGGATACCTAACTAATATATAAGTAGTTATGTAGGCAATTATACCTAATTTCAATTATATAAATTAGATTCACACACACTTCACACAAGTCTTTTAATTGAACCGAAAGGGCTGAGTCAGAGTGCATAGGAATTTTAATAACGATTTTTGTAGTGAAGCGACTCACGGACGCGGGGTCGGCGGTAACTGTGTGCCGTGCCGCGAATCGTACCACGAGGGCTTTCTCCCAGGTATCGATAACATCACTGAATACATTATTCCTTAAATCCTTACAAGTATTCGGTATGTGTACTGTTGAACAGCGACTTCTGGTTTCTAACCTTGCTTGAGCGGACTGGAGAACGCTAACTAAACCTGCCGCAGCGCAGACGGCGCAGACTTTTATTTCTCTTTTAAATGTTCGATTGCCTGCTACAAAAATTAGGCGCTCTAAGATGTGTAGATAGATGTTTGGTGTCCTAATAACACTCTTTATTAAATACTCTTTATGTGCGAGAGTATGGTCGCCAGAGCTCCTGAAAATGTGCGTTGTTGACAGTAAGTTTTCACATAGGTATGTTTAAAAAGTATCGGTACTTAATACTCTTACGCTTGTGATAGTACCGCTGGAGTAGCAAGCGTCCACCACATATGGAATTGAGGGATGTCAGTTTAGCCTTAAAGATGTCCTTCTGTTCTACAGGAAATCGAGAAGAATGGAAGAGTTTGAAGTGTGAACGCCGCCGGGGCAGTAACCTGAGGCTCCAACCCTAGTGAATGGGGCTGAATGAACGCACAAACCGATCGACAGCCCGCCTACTTCCGGCCGGGCGTCCCTTCACAACATCAACATCAACATGCCATATGCTTATGGTGGCCGCTTGATTGATTAAATTGCGCTCGCATCAAAGTTTTTCGCGAAGATACGACTACTGTGAAGGCATCGACACCGCGAGTGCTTCCCTAGCGGCCAGCGCGGCGTGCCCGTGCCAGGCGCGGCCCGCGCCGCCGGGCCGGGCCGTACGCGAACCGCTGCGCCCTCCATTCATCGCCACCAGACAACCATCCTTCGTTCACGACCAGTCTCAACCCACCCGCCCAGTATTACTCGACCGCGAGACTTTGTTACCACTGTACGTAATCAGAGGTCGGATTATACTAGTCCTCTAGTGGCGAGTTGTCGGTGAAGTGTAAATACCTACCAAGCACTGCACTTAGCTTTCATGAACTTTTAGGTAAACAAACAAGATAATGACATATTAAAAACACACACACACACACACCTTATTATGGCGTTTTTAGTTAGCCAAACAGACGAACAAGTACCTGTGACATTTTCTCAGTAAAAAACCGGGCGTAATACGGGGAAGAGACTATATAAAGATTAGGTCTAAAACTTAGATCATTCATTTTCAAGTAAAAAAATTACTTGCTATGGCTGTTACTGTTACGTTATGATGGTGTTCTAGCAGGTCCCCGATAGCGTTACAGGTTTGATGATTCGGGAGCACGCAACGGGAATCAGGTCAGGGGTCAGCTTGCTATTCACAACCTCGTCTCAATTCTTGAGACTGGTATAAATAGACCGCGGGAAAGGTAGAATCTACGAGTAATCCCGAGCAGACTTGTACTGGTTGACTAGTGGCGAGTTGTCAGTAGAAGTGCCGCGAATGTTCGTGAAGCGCGTGCTGTGGTGGAGGGACGCCCCGCCATTATCAACATGCGAATCTTTTCTTGATCCTATCCTATAGTTGATTCAGTGCGATGCTATTCAACCTGTTTTAAAATAGAGTCTTTCAATATAAGGGATTGGAGTATAGACGCTTGGATAACAATGGGATGAATGAGTCCTATCCTATCCGGCCCTAACACGCGGGCCGGACTGCGCCCACCCTCCAACATGCAAATAATTACAGCAAACCACCATTAATAATGACAAAACCTCGACACGTGTATTGCGTCTCTCCGAGACATGGTCAGGAGACGCTGGCAGGAGGTGTTGCTTGCGCCACTGAGCATATGAGCCGTCCGGGATATTGATTATTATATGTTTTAATGAATACGCATAAATACTGCAATTTCCCTACTTGCTACGCAACTATATACGCATGTGTGGTTATAAGTCCCTGGGCGACCGAGCCCAGCTCGGGTGAAAATACGGAGAAAACGAATTTTCCCACAGACATGAGACCTAGCTAAATCGATTTCTCGCCCCCGTAAACCCCCATATTCCAAATTTCATCGAAACCATTAGAGCCGTTTCCGAAAACTGATTGCAAATATATATATAAATAAATAAAAATAATAAATAAAATAAAATTGTTGTTTATTCCTGTAATAACCCATTTACAAAAATTTACAAGATTAAAATACAATTTAAGGGTAAAATTAAAAGTTACTCGTAAGGTAGCATTGTCGTGAACACTATCTTAACAATACTGTTTGTTGACTCGCTTACTCTCTTGACAAAGGACCAGTGCCTTTTACGCACAATTGCGGAAAAGTCGTCCACTCTGTTCACGGCGAACATCCCAGACGCGCTACACCGCCACGGCAGCCGTAACATCGCACGAAACGAGTTGTTGTACTGCACTCTTCTGTTGAACGACACACAGGTGACTGGTGTAGAACGCCTGGCAATAAGCTCCGAACAGAGTAATTTTGACTTGGTCAGAGCAGTCAGCGAACCGACGTGCCAACATATTGCTTCGCATAGCAATAGCCCGCCGTTGTCTCTCGAGATCGTCGTCATCTTTTAGTTTGTCTGTCAGCATATGTCCAAGATACCTATTTTTTAACTCAGTCCCGTTCACGGGCGGCACAACTTCAGGTCCCTTGCCGTACTTAAATACCATTATCTCGGACTTCTTCACATTATACTTAAGTCCGTGTATTGCAGCATAAACTCTCGCATTTGGATATCAGCATCCTCAGTCCCGTGATAGAAGGGCTCAACAGAACCATTATTAAGCTATTGCTAAGATTATTGGCGCATACGCCTGCTACGTGACACCCGACTGCGGCCCTGCTGAGCTCCTCTATCAGTTCATTCATGTACAGATTAAACAGTAGTGGCGATGTCAGCCCACCCTGTCTAAACAATTCATTTTATATGGGTCCAAATTGCTACTTCCCCATTTAACGCTATTCGTTTGGTTCCCGTACCAGAATCCCAGCAGACCGCGGCTACTTTTCTCGGCACACCGGCTTTTGATACCTTTTCCCATAGTAAACCATAGGCAATGGTATCAAAAGCGCGGCTAAGATCTAGGAAGCAAGCGTAAACCGACGTCTTTTTCTTAAGATATCGGCTTACGGTATTTTTGAGACAAAAAATAGCCATATCTGTCGACAGACCTGGACGAAACCCAAATTGTGCGTCGTTTAATTGTATGTGCTCTGTGAGTATCGGGTTAATCAGCCTTTCAAGCACCTTACACAAACTACACCTATACCACCACCACCACCACCACCACCACCACCTTACACATATATATATATATATATATATATATATATACATGTATATATATTTGCTTGGTATCTCGCCTCAGGGCATCCAGCATAGTTCCGGACTCCGTTTACGCATGGTTGGTACGAATCTCGGGATCAACTCCTAGGTAAGTACTAAGGGAGTAATTGGTGAGTTGAGTTAAGCAAGACGGGCTGTGACTCGCATGGAAACTATATACGAGTATTCGTATTCGCTTGTTTTAGCTTTGCTATGCGATTCGCTAATCAATCCTAAGTAATATACCTTGACGCCATGATGTGTGTAAGGACTACTCGTCAATGTCTGTTCATTCATGAAGCCCAGCGGCAGGGAAGGCTGGATACGCCATAGTCGCCTGACAGCTAGCTACATTATCTAAGCCTGTGCGTAAACGTGACCTGAAGCGGGCCTTCTCGAATGAGCAGATTTGTAATCGGAAGCCGGACTCACTATGGTTCGCCTCGGGCGCGTTACCGTGGGCGTTGTGTTGTGAATACCAACCCTATGGAAAAGCCCCAGTGATTGATACAGTCGTCACGTGACAGTCACTCGCGTCGCGTCTGCGCAGGCGCCACTTTCCCCGCGGGGGCGGCGCGCGCGCATCGCGATCGCGACGCACTCCCACATATGCCGTCACTTTCTACACTTCCGGAGTGGTTCAATCCAACATTCATTGCGATAACATAACGTAGCCGAGCGGAAAGAAAAGCTCCGAAACGAAACACTCGTGCAGCAAAAGGGTTCGCATTATTTTGGATATTTGGGAATTGGTAGTTATACTAGCTAAGTAGTTATTGTATAACCCATGGCTGATCAATATCCATACTAATATTATAAATGCGAAAGTGTGTCTGTCTGTCTGTCTTATATGTCTGTCTGTTACCTTTTCACCAATTAAAAAAAATTGGTATAGAGATAGTTTACGTCCCGGGGAAGGACATAGGTTAGTTTTTATCCCGGAAATCATCCCCTGAGGGAGTGAAAGTTTAGTTCCATGCGGACGAAGTTGCGGGCAGAAGCTAGTAGTCAATAAAAGTCACTTAGACATCACGTGTTGAGTAGGTACCACTATTAAGTAGATATTTATGAACAACTAAATTACTAACAAAAGAAATTGTAGGAAACGCGGACTGTTAAGCCCTAGAGAGAAATGTTGATAAGTCAATATTGAGTACCAATAGGCAAATCCATATGAGTTCCTACAGAAATCTGGACGTGTAGACTGTAGCATGTATTGCAATATAAAAAGTTACACCTACCTATCAACTATATAACACTAAGAATGTTTACACTGCAATTAGCACTCTCTGTACACTTTCAATGACGCATGAATGATGCTGCGTGGTTGCGGATCATTATTGCACTTAATACGCACACTTTTCCTACAAAAATGTATGCGAGTACGAGATCATGACAGAATCGCCTCTCACTTAGTTCATGTCTCTGGCGTCCTATAATAGCAGCGGTTGTGTTAAGAGAATGCCTTGATTCGAGTCGACCACGCCCCCTTGAAAAAGACACGCTTATGCCTTCCGCGCACGAGAAAAAGAGATCCCATAAAAATTGCCAAGTCACAAAATTTTATTTAGCTTGCAAATAAAGAATAATAAGAATGCCTGAGACTTGGTACTACCAAATATCTCACAACTTTTTGCGGTGGAAGAGTTTCGAGACTTGGCTTCTTTTTTACATGGAATGTTTTTTATGGGATATCACTTCTTTTTGTAGGTTGTTATCCCATTCTTGATTTTTTGTCCCATTTACTGCAAATATAATTTTGTAATCCTTTATGTTTATATGGGACTAGCTGTTGCCCGTGACTTCGTCTGCGTAGAACTTGTTATCGTCGTAGAAAAAATATGTTTAATTATCGCTGTCCCAAACACACTTCTAACTGGGATGATTTTCGAGATAAAAACTATCCTTTATCCTTCCAAGGGTCTCAAATTATCTATACGGAATATTTCATCTACTTAAATCCATTCAGTGATTAAGCCTAAATATTAACAGTGCGATGAGAACTTTAAATCCCCGTAAGGGATGAATTTCAAAAAACACTACAATTCTTTTTCTAGTTTTTAAGCAAACTGTGTAAATCCGAAATTAAAAATCACTTACTATAAAAAGCTCTTGCTCTCTATACAACCTTCAAACCCCCTTTTAACCCTCTTAGGGGACGAAAACAATAAACGCTGAAATCGTTTTCTACTCTTTAAACACACAGTCCAAACCTAAGTAAAAAATCTCTTACTTTAAATATATCTTGCTCCCCGTATAAACGTTGAACCCCCCCCCCCCCCCCCGTTGATTGGAACACCCCCCCCCTTGGGGGATGAATTTTAAAAAAAAAACGTTAAAATTAGTTTTTAAGTTTTATACAAACCACCTAAAATGGAAGTTACAAATGTTTTACTTTAAAAATTGTCTTGATCTATACGCACTTCGAACCCCCTTTTAACACTCTTACGGGATGAATTAAAAACTAACGCTGAAATCTGTTTTGTAGTCTTTTAATAAACAGAGTAACCAAAGTTAAAAAGTCTCTTACTTAAAAAAATATTTTTTTCTCCATACAAACTTTGAACCCCCTTTAACCCCAATAGGGCATGAATTAAAAAAAACCTCTGAAATCGGTATTTTAGTCCTTTAACATACAGGCTAAGACGGAGATTACAAATCTCTTACTATATTTTCTTGCTCTCCATATAAACCTTGAATCCCGTTTTGGGGTGGAATTTTCTAAAACGCTGAAAGTACTTACTGTTTTTGTATTCCAATAAGTAATCTTTCTACAACGTTTCAAATCTCTACCTCAAAAAGTGTTTTTAATACAGACCGTGCACCCCTTTTTAACCCCCTTAGGGGTGGAATTTTCTAATACGCTGAAAGTGCTTTTTTGTATTCTAATAAGTAATCTTTCTACAAAGTTTCAAGTCTTTAGCTCAAAAAATTAAGTTTCCCCCCATACAAACTTTGCACCCCTATTTAACCCCCTTAGGGGTAGACTTCCAAGACGCTTAAAGTTATTTTTTTGAATTCAAATAAGTAATCTGTCTACAAAGTTTCAAATCCCAAAAAAAGTGTTTCCCACACAAACCTTGCATCTCTTTTTTCTTTGCACCCCCATTTAACTCCCTTAGGGGTGGATTTTTCCAAAACGCTTAGTTATTTTTTGTATTCAAATGAATAATCTGTCTACAAAGTTTCAAGTTTCTAGCTCAAAAGGAAGTTTTTCCCGCATACAAATTTTGCACCCCTATTTAACCCCCTTATGGGTGGAATTTTCTAATACGCTGAAAGTACTTTTTTGTATTCTAATAAGAAATCTTTCTACAAAGTTTCAAGTCTAGGTCTAAAAATAAGTTTCCTCTATACAAATTTGCACCCCTATTTAACACCGTTAGGGTTAGATTTTTCAAAAACGCTTAGTTATTTTTTCGCATTTAAATAATTAATCTGTCTACAAAGATACAAGTTACAAGTTATAAGTTTCCGTCATATCAATTTTGCACCCCTATTTAACCCCCTTAGGGGTGGAGTTTTCTGAAACGCTGACAATTCTTTTTTGTATTCTAATAAGTAATCTTTCTACAAAGTTTCAACTTTCTAGCTCAAAAAATAAAGTTGCCTTCATACAAACTGCACTCCTATTTAACCCCCCTAGGGGTGGAATTTTGTAAAATGCTGCAAGTACTTTTTTGTATTCTAATAAGTAATCTTTCTACAAAGTTTCAAGTCTCAAGTCCAGAAAAGAATGTTTCCCCCATACAAACATTGCACCCCTATTTAACCCCTTTAGGGGTGGAATTTTCTAAAACGCGGAAAGTAATTTTTTGTATCTTAATAAGTAATATTTCTACAAAGTTTCAAGTCTCTAGCTAGGAAAATAAAGTTTTCCCCATACAAACCCTGCACTCCTTTTTAACCCCCTTAGGGGTGGAATTTCCAAAAATCCCGCCTTATCCCTTGCCTACGTCATAAAAGGAAGTCCTGGTGTAAATTTCAAGTTTCTAGTCTCAGTAGTTTCGGCTGTGCGATGATGAATCAGTCAGGAAGTCTTCTTTTATATATATAGATTACAAAGTTATTTATGCAGTTAATAGACCAGTAGTGGGACCGGATTTTCGCCCTAAAAGTTTTGATAATTCTAAAGATGGAAAAGTGATGCTTATATGGCATCCGATATATTTTTAAGCATATTTGCAATATATGATGAAAAGTTAGAACGAGCGTTAAGTATAAATTAGGTATTTATATATTTTTATTTATGATTTGTGAATATTGAATTTAAGTGCAAAGTTTTAGCTTCATCGTTTCTAATATGTATGAAGCTTTATGTTGTTAAGTTTGTAGAATTTTTTTTAAGCAGCTTCTTTGTGAAACCAGAATTAGGTTATTACTTTGTCGATATTGAATTAAAATTTAAAAAATCCTCAACAGTATCCCTAGTTCCTTAAGTTAATAGACAAAGCTAAAAATGTAGAAGAATAGGATACATGCTATAAAAGTAATATGCGCTTTTTGTCCTGTAAGATCTAATATTGAATTAGAGTCTATAAAAATAAGTCTATTGCTATAAAAAAATATATGCAGCCATATTATGAAAAGTAAGAAATTTCTGTGTATAGCTTGCATTATAATAGTACAATCTATTTAAAATGGCGCGAAATTCATAACCACGCCGTGCTGGCCCGCGGGAGCCGATCGCAGCCGACCTAGCGAGCGATACCTCGCCCCGCCCCCCCCCCCCCCCCGCACTGCCGCACAAGCGCTGCTTTTGTCTTTCAAATCCAATGATGTAATATAAAAAAGAGGTAGATATATGTTATAATCGCTCTAAAAGTAGCACACTAAAACTCAATCATAGGCATGATGTCTCATGTTCAAATTGATAACGTAGTGATGCTAAATGATGATAGTAAACCATCAATTTATCGTAATCTATATATATAAAAGAAGACTTCCTGACTGATTCATCACCGCACAGCCGAAACTACTGGGACTAGAAACTTGAAATTTACACCAGAACTTCTTTTTATGACGTAGGCAAGGGATAAGACGGGATTTTTGGAAATCCCATCCCCAAGGGGGTCAAATAGGGGTGCAACGATTGTATGGGGGAAACATTTGAACTAGAGACTTGAAACTTTGTAGGAAGATTACTTATTAAGATACAAAAAGTACTTTCAGCGTTTTAGAAAATTCCACCCCTAATGGGTTTAAATAGGGGTGCAATGTTTGTATGGGGGAAACTTTTTTTTTAACTAGACTTGAACCGTTGTAAAAAGATTGTTTATTAAAAAGCACGAAAAGTACTTTCAGCGTTTCAGAAAATTCCACCCTTAAGGGAGTTAAATAGGGGTGGGATGTCTGTATGGGGGAAACATTTGAACTAGACTTGAAACTTTGTAGGAAGATTACTTATTAAGATACAAAAAAGTACTTTCAGCGTTTTAGAAAATTCCACCCCTAATGGGTTTAAATAGGGGTGCAATGTTTCTATGGGGGGAACTTTTTTTTTTAACTAGAGACTTGAAACGTTGTAAAAAGATTGTTTATTAAAAAACACGAAAAGTACTTTCAGCGTTTCAGAAAACTCCACCCTTAAGGGGGTTAAATAGGGTTGCAATGTTTATATGGGGGAAACATTTGAATTAGACTTGAAACTTTGTAGGAAGATTACTTATTAAGATACAAAAAAGTACTTTCAGCGTATTAGAAAATTCCAACCCTAATGGGTTTAAATAGGGGTGCAATGTTTGTATGGGGGAAACTTTTTTTTAACTAGACTTGAAACGTTGTAAAAAGATTGTTTATTAAAAAACACGAAAAGTACTTTCAGCGTTTTAAAAAATCCATCCCTAAGGGGGTTAAATAGGGGTGCAATGTTTGTATGGGGTAAACTTTATTTTCTTATCTAGAGACTTGAAACTTTGTAGAAAGATAACTTATTAGAATACAAAAAAATGGTTTTCTGCGTTTTACAAAATTCCACCCCTAAAGGGGTTAAATAGGGGTGCAAAATTTGTATGGGGAAAACATTATTTTAAGAACTAGACTTGACTCTTTCTAGAAAAATAACTTATTAGAATACAAAAAAGTAATTTCTGCGTTTCAGCAATTTCACCCTTAAGGGGGTTACTAAGGGGTGCAAGGTTTGTATGGAGGGAACTTTATTTTTGAGGTAGAGACTTGAAACTGTAGAAAAATAACTTATTAAATACGAAAAAAAGTAATTTCAGCGTTAAAGAAAATTCTATCCCTACGGGGGTTAAAAAAGGTTTAAGGTTTTGTACGGGGAACACTGGATTTTTTAGCTAAAGACTTGAAACTTTGTACAGATTACTAATTAGAATACAAATAAAGTACTTTCAGCGTTTTAGAAAATTCCACCCCTAAGGGGGTTAAAAAGGAGTGCAAGGTTTGTATGGGGAAAACTTTATTTTCTTAGCTAGACTTTAAACTTTGTAGAAAGATTACTTATTAAAAACACATTAAGTACTTTCAGCGTTTTAGAAAATTCCACCCCAAAGGGGGTTAAATAGAGGTGTAATGTTTGTATGGGGGAAACATATTTTTTTGAACTTGAGACTTGAAACTTTGTAAAAAGATTACTTTTTTAAATACAAAAAGTATTTTCTGCGTTTTAGAAAATTCCACCCCTAATTGGGTTAAATAGGGGTGAAAAGTTTGTATGCAGGGAACTTTATTTTTTCAACTAGAGACTTGAAACTTTGTAGAAAGATTACTTATTATAATATAAACAATTACTTCCAGCGTTTTAGAAAATTATATCCCTAAGAAGGTTAAAAAGGGGTGCAAGCTTTGGATGAGAAACATTCATTTTTGAGCTAGAGACTTAAAGCGTTGTATAAAGATTTCTTATCAGAATAAATAAAAGTTCTTTCAGCATTTTGGAAAAATTCCACCCATAAGGGGTTAAAACGGGATTAAAGGTCAATTAAACGGAAACCATGAAAATGTTATAGTAAGAGATTTTTAACCTCGGTCTTAGCCTGTATGTTAAAAGACAACAAAACTGATTTCAGTTTTTTTTAATTCATTCACTATAGGGGTTAAAGGGGGGTTCAAAGTTTGTATGGAGAGCAAAACATTTTTAAAGTAAGGGATTTGTAACTTCTGTTTTAGACTGATTTAAATTGATTCCAGAAGGGGTACAGATTCATCCCCTGAATGGGCTAAAAGGAGTTGGATGTTTGTACGGGGAACAAGACAATTTTAAAGTAAGGGATCTGTAACTTCGGTTAAAAACTAGGAAACTAATTACTTACAGCATTTCTTAAAATTCATCCTCTACGGAGGCTAAAAGGGTTGGAAGTATGTATAGGTCATACATAATCCGACTGCTAGCAGAAAAATAGGTTAGGTTAAGTTAGAACCACGACCCTTACAGAACCGAACAGCTACCAGAAATGTAGGTTAGGTTAGGTTAGAACTGGGATGCTCCCAGAACCGAAAGGTAAAGGTAGTAGTAAGTAGGTGCGGATTATTTTGTTGTTTAAATTTTTTTTGGTTAATGACAATAATATTATTCTCTAACACCGTTAAATGGGGACGGCGGAAGGAGATGGAAAGTTCTTCGTCTTTTAGCATTAGATTACGTTTGCTTTCAAAACTATTTTCAGTGAAGTAGCTTTCTTTAATACATTATGAAAGATATAAAAATTAAATTGAAACGTCTGTTGATGATTTTTAAGATATTTATATGTGTAAAACAGTTTTCAATTTAAACTCATCGCACCTTTTACGCTTAATCTCTAATTTTTGGCAAGCTAATAAAATGCATGATATTTTTTATAATGACATTAATCACGCTAAAGTATCTCTTTCTCGAATTATGATGGTAAGTAAGCAAACGTCTAAGGTAAAAATATCTATTTTCACAAAAATCTATGAAAGTCGGCCGCCATCTTTGTGACAGCTATGTCCGTCCCCCTCTCCCTTAACTAAGCCGGTAGATTCGTACTCGGGAGAGAACAAGAAACATCCATACCAGATTTAGGTATATAGAAGATGTGTCCACGACTTTTATCAATATTGGCCAATTTCCGCCGTACTATTATGTTCGTTGCCCTCCATGATTACTTTCAAACACAACAATTATACACTAAAAACGAAAAACGAATTATGAAAAAATTGCACACTGCCAATTCGAAAAACTGTCTCTCGGTCGGCTTGTCACTGTCCCCGCCCGCGTGCTTTGTGCCGCCTCGCCGTAGGTACCCTTCCGCTCACCGCGCATTCCCCTCTTGGGCCTATTGGAAGTGATTATATATTGAAAACCACTTAATAGGTAATTTGAAGTTGGATTATCGTTTCATCTATTACAATTTGACCTTTAGGAAAACTTCGTAGTTCGTTTGGCTGATATACTTATTTCACAAGACTTTTTCAAAGTTAATATGGCTTTAGGTATTTACGATTTATTCAGTATAAAAAGTGTCTGACACGTAAATGAGACATATATAAACCATAACCTATACTGATACCTTATATGCCATTAACGGTATGAATTTTTAATTTTTACTTTAAGAAAAATATTACTTATTAAGTTTCTTTACCAAAACGAAGTGGATTTTATATGCATCACTAAGAACATAAATAGAAGTAGTATATCATAAAGTAAATAATTCTTACAGCATTTTCGCCAGATTTTAACGTAATTTATATAGATACGTTTTTATTATTTAGTACCGTGGCGGTATTAGATGTAGGTGGAGTATTAATTAATATTTAGTCAAATTACCCAATCTATTTTTGGTGTCAAAATCGGGCTGATATCGATATATTGTTGTTTTTCCATAAAGCGAAACCGTACCTACCGCTCTCAGGCTACTTTGCGTTGTTCGATACCTGCTGCCACAGCGCGCAACGCGGCGCGCGCATACATGCCGCGCTTTTTAAATGTATTAATTTACGCACGGAGTACTTACGTATCAATATTTAGTGTCGCCGTAAGTTTATTTTTCTTAACTTTTGTTTGGTAACTGAGATCATTGTCATGACCGTTTACTATTAACTCTACAAACTTTAATTCAATATTGGCTATACTGCTTAGCCGGAAATCAATATCTAGACAAGCCGATTGTCTACATTTCTAACTTTTTTCCGATATGTTAAGTGGATCGATAACATCGTAATTTTGCAATATCAGCTACTCTAATTCTTTATTTACAAAATAATTAGCATTTTTACTTTCACCGGAATGCAGGTTCCAGATTTCTAAAAACAGAATATTGTATAAAAATAAAAGTGTTATTGGATATGTTACAGGTTTTTGTAACTCTAATTCTATATTGACATAGTTATTGGCAAAAACAAAAATATTTAAATATAGCCGAAAGCTCCAGCTAAAATTTTCTAACTTTTTACATAAGTATTATTTACCATGCCTCCAGACATTTCAAAAAAGAAAAAACTTTAATGTTGTAAAATCCCATTTTTGTTCAACCGCTGGTCTATTAATTATTCCCCCAGTCACTGCAAATATAACTTTGTAATCAAATATGTTTATATGGGATTACAAAGTTATTTATGCAGTCGATGTATCTAGAAAACAGGACTTAAATTACAATTTTTTTAGCGTCCCCTTGATTTATACACTAAACACTAATTGTATTCTAAATTTGAAGCTTCTATGTCTGCTAGAAGTGCCTACTACAAAGTCTACTTTTGATGATCGGTGAGTCAGTCAGTGACTGACAAAATTAAGAAACTTTGACTAGTTATAAATCTTCAACCGCTGGTTCAAATTGAATGAAATTTGAAATATATCGTGTTTATACAATGTGTGTAATACGTGCTTGGTTAATGAAAATGCAGGCTTCTAGTTTTATCCACAACGAAGTTATAGGGGAGTCGAAAATGGCCTGAACTGCTTCGAGAAAAGGATGGTACGGCCGTGCCGCTGTTTTGCTCGACTTAGCGAGGGCACTGCCGTGCCCCCAGACCCCAGATGCAACCCTCTTCGGGAATGGCTTTTTTGGACAAATTTCGATTTAATAAATTCCTAACTTAGTGAAGTTTTATTTATATTTCACCAAGTGAGATTTTAGATGAGATGATTACTATAGTATTAACCTGATTCTGACGTAAAATAATATAATTATTATTTGAGTAGGCTGAGTAAAAAAAGGAAAATAAAGACCCAAGTTTGTTTTTTTTTTTCTATCGAGGAAATATTAGACAATCATGTATCAATTAAGAGTCCGCAGTAAGCTCGGCCGTCTTCACCTTCCCATACAAACGTAGTTACGCTCTCATTTTAAAACTACATGTTCGATTGTGACGAAACTTTGCATATACAATGACATGTATCATATCTATATCTGTTATTAGTTTATATGGTTACAGTTTATAAAAAAAAACAGAATACACCAAAAACAAGTTTTGTATGAAAAACTTAAATTAAACCTTGTCATTGTACATGCAAAGTTTCGTTACAATCCAACACGTAGTTTTGAAATGAGAGCGTAACTACGTTTTTAAGGAGAATCGAGCTTACTGCGGACTCATAAATCAGATAAACAATCATATAGTCAAGAATCATATATCTGAAAATCAGACCTTATTGTTTCTTAATCTAGCCAGGACGGCGTTTCAAATCACGCGATAATTTCCAATTCACCCCCTTAAGGCTCCACATTCGAAATTTTCGTGAAAATGAGTTGTTTTGTAACCTTTTTATACATTCCTTTTTATACATTACATACAACGTAACATTTTTGCTGTAGGAAAAAATATATCATAATCTGCAAGATATGCGACGGGTCATAGTTTTCGTAGAAATCTATGTTAACAATAAAAATTAGAGAAAAAGAAATCTAAAGTCACCCCTATTTTTTCACTTGTAACCATTTTATTGCTCCATTTTTTATCAGAATAATATGAAATTTTATAACTTTCTTCATACAATAATGAACAAGAGCATCATTTTCTTACTTTCTTAATTTTCTTAAAAATTTATCTCGTTTTCTGAAATATTCCGCCAAAGTTCCTACGCCTCCCCGTTTTCGTCCATACGGTCAGTGCGGGACGAGACACGTTGCATGACGGACCTGTGTCAATTTGCGCTGCGCCGAAATTTTTAAATATTTGTCGAAATTGTGGACTATATTTGTTGCATAGAGTGGACAATCCGTTTTGTGATTCGTATAGTAGGTAACTAATAAATATTTGCGTATAGTTTAGTTTTTAGTGACAGATAATTTTGTTGCATAGAGTGGACAATCTATTTCGTGGTTTGTAAAGTAGTAGGTACTATAGACAAGACAGCTGACTGACCATCCGTGCACTTTATGCGCATTGTAATAAGGTTCTTGTATAAATACAAGATGGTCAGTTAACTGTGTTGGCATTGGTACCTAATTAACATTTACGTAGGTATAGTTTAGATTTTGTTTTTAGTTCAAGATGGGAAATAATAATAATAACAATAATACATACATACATACACGCCTTTATCCCTAAAAGGGGTAGGCAGAGCACATGAAACCTGTGTCCAGTGCCACTGTTAGCATAAATGTGGGTATAAAAGATCGACAAAATGTGATATAGCAGTGACAGGTTGCTAGCCCGTCGCCCACAACACACTTCAACCCCTTTCCCTTAGTCGACTCTTACAACTCCCACGGGAAGAAAGGGGGGTGGTGCTATTCTAACCCGACACCACACGGGTAATAATAATAATAATATAATAATAATATAATATTATTAATATAATAATAATAGTAAATTCTTTATTTCAGGCCAGTTTGCCCATAGATTGTTAGTAACATAATAACAGTTTTTCAATAATTATTTTGGGTCATTGGGGTTAAATAAGCGCAGGAGATAAATACGTAATATCAAGAAATTTTACAAGAGAAGAGGAAAAATAATACACAAGTAAATACCTATTCTATCAAAGTATCAAATATCTAAACAGTATCAAAATTGGGAAATCGTTAAAACCAGACATTTTATTAGTAAATATATTTACAATATCTATTGCCTACTAACAATATTGTTTTATCTGCTCGTATTAATGACTGTCAAGTGTTAATAGAATAAGTTCTAATAAAAATAGTGGGCTTGGCAAATATTGTAAGTACTACCTACCTATGGGTTGCATGCCAACTCCAAGTTCGATACAGAGTTATTATTTGATATGAAACAAAGTATGGTTAACGTACAACTAATCTATAAGTATATATTTACCCGAGGCCGATTTCTGTAGTCAGTATAATATAGTTAGTAGCAGCCAAGTTAGCCAAATATATCGGAACGTACATTCATCGAAATAGTCTTTGTTACTATAAGTAGGAGTAAGGAATGTGTTACGATATATTTGGCTACTTTGGATGCTACTAACTATCTGATGCTGACTGTACATGCCATCATCATCAAATCAAGGAAGTAGAACGTAATAAATATACCGAAAATTAGTTTAAAACTTAACAACCTTACACTTACACAAAAGGTAACGGACAGACAGACACTTTCGCATTTATAATATTAGTATGGAGTATGGATATGGAAATATGGATAGTATGGATTATATGTCTTTCCCGCTCACGGGACAATGATGTCCGTGCGTGGAGCTCTGAGCCAACACGTAGAGGCCCTTTTGACAATTTAATGAAATGCAAGGAGTACACCAAGCGGATGCTGTCTCTGCCCGTGTCATGGGACGCACACAGAAACAGCACCCGCTGGGGTGCAAGAGTCTATTGCTAGTTGATGGAATCTAAATAAAACGGGTTATTGGGTGAAAATGATGGACTAGTAGCTGGGCTATTATCCATCGGACGCCAGCCCATTAAAACTGTTTCACATTTTATCTCTGGCAGACGGTAACTCGCTAACTGCTAGATGGGCCCCTATTAATAGCGACATTAAAAAATGGCCTAAGGGCAACAGTAGGTATGGATTATTAATATTATTATTATTACCTTTATATTTTTTTCGCACTATCCGTCTCTCTCTTATTAGAATATTTAGTAACAGAGGTATAGTGCGAGAAAAATCGTAAGTGTATTGCGGCGTGCTGAGGGCCTACCGCGAAACGAAACCGAACTTCGTGTATCTCCGTCTCTGTCGCGCTTGCTAGTTCGAGCGACATTTATTCGAACGAATTTCGTTTTCACTAGCACGGCTAGCACGAGACGGCCGCGACATACTCTCGATTTTTCTCACACTATACCTCTCTTTCCTAATGTTCTAATAAGAGAGAGACCGATAGTGCGAGAAAAATCGAGTGTATGTCGCGGCCGTCTCGTGCTAGCCGTGCTGACGGAACTACACTAATCGTAAGTAAATAGTATTATAATAATAGTGACATAATTTTTGAACTTAATCAATTATGTAATTTATGTATGACAAATATCACGTTTCAATTAAGCATGACGAATGTCACCCACCCACGTCCACCCTTGCATTGGTAACGATGCGCGATGACGCGTCTGTAACTTAATCTATGTAACGCTTAATAAACGACGGTGACTTGTGCGACTTGCGCGGGGAGAGGGTCGCGGCTCCGCCCATACGCTCAAGGACTTTAGCGGGTATACAAGCCTTAAGGAGAAGGCGAACGAGTACACTGGCTACCCTACAGATTGAGATGGTTCCTAATCTTTATTCAAGATCGAGTACTGCTCGGTGGGGTGATCATAGTGATTTGTCGATCTTGGTTTTATTACCCGACTGCCGAAGGAGAGGAGGGTTATGTTTTTCGAGAGTACCTATGTATGTAGCTTATAATATAAGATTTGAACTGAACATACAAACACGTGTGTGTGATCTATAAAAACTAAAGTCTATTAGTCATGTCCCTCCATCAAACTGTCATATTAACAGCCGCATCAACTGGTGTAATGCATATGTGGTGGTTGATTGAGACCGGAGCGGAGGGTCCGCAGCTGCGAGGACCGATTAAGGGGCTCCCTAAACTCAATGAACTACGTTGTAACTCTCAGTTTGTCTCGTTTATTCCTTTCTTTAATTTTCTTATGAATTAATGCATCAGTGATATGCTTACAAATCTTTTTTTTTGTGTTACGGCGTCTTGCTTTTTTTTATGTTTCTCTTTTTTATTTGACTCGTCATATAGACTGAATCCTAAATTTTACCTTTATGGCCGCTCCACACAATGGGCCTTCCTGACCCATCATACAGGACGCGGCTAAGTGGTAGAACGAGACATAAATATGTCTTACTCCCTTTAACGCATAGTTGTGTCCTGTATGGTGGGTCAGGATGGCCCATTGTGTGGAGCGGCCATTAGGTAATATTGATGGATAAATCGAAACTCAACTCGTCTTAAGAGTCAGCAGTAAGCTCGGCCGAATTTCACCTTCCCATACAAACGGAGTTTCGTTCTCATTTTAAAACTACGTGTTGGATTGCGATGAAAGTGTTTATAAAACAAACAAAATATAGCAAAAACAAGTATCGTACGAAAAACTTAAATTCGCTGTATTTTTTTACTATGGTATCTGAAGCAATATAAACTAATTACAAACCTGCGCTGTTATTCGCTAAGCGTTAAAGCGGCTCACCCCGCCGGTCGCCCGTCACGAAACTAGACCTCCACCTACGCTTGGTTACTACGCATCGCGGTGTTAAGATATATTTGTGGGTGAGCGTTGAGGTGAGCTTAAAACAAGTTACAGAATAGGGGGGCTGGATATATGTACCTCGTGTCATTGTACATGCAAAGTTTCGTGTAACACGTATTATAGTTTTAAAATGAGAGCGTAACTAACGTTTGTATGGAGAATCGAGCTTAATGGCTGCTCCACTCGATGGGCCATCCTGTTGGCCCACTAGGCTCGTGCAGCGTGTAGAGAGGGTAGTGGTGTCGGATGGCTTATGGCGCGGCGGGATGGCGATAGGATTGCCGCGGTGTCTGTTTTTCGGCCGCACATCAAATGCGGTACGCATCTACACGTGCGCCATTCCGCAGTGCAGGGCTGCCAGATCGTATATTTGGATACAAAATATGTATAATCGGCCAGTGTCTTGTATCCATGATCATTCCGTATAATACGACACAAAAGAATACTTGTAATCAAAAAAACGAAACAGCATCAATGTACAGGTCAAAATGTTAGATTTATGAAATTATAAAAGAAAAATCGATTTATAGAATGGTTATGCTTATGTATAATGCGATCCAATTTCGTATAATTGCAGATACTTAACCGTATAGCCGCGATTTATTTGCTGGCAGCCCTGCCGCAGTGCGCGGTCGACCGCAGTTGAGTGTGGACGTTCGTGCTGTGTATTTTTTAATCGAAAATGACGTGTAGTATTAATTAGTACGGAGTTTAAATCTATCACGAATAGCAAAATGCTCAATGCGAGACTGAAACAGTATCTTTAGAAAAAATCGTACTATATGCCATAGCAGAATTCGTGCAAGATCAATTGTAAATTAGGGATAATTAACGTATTTTTAATCATGACATTCATGACACATTATGTAATTTGTGTAAAATAAATATTGTTACGTTTATCATAATTATAATATCATCTTTTTTTTTAAAAAAAATAATCTTTTTTGTATTATCATTATGAGATAATACAAAAAGATTATATATCATCATATTTTTAAATTTGAAATTGTTACCTGATAATGAGAAGGGAATTTGTTCTTATGTAATTTGTGTAAATAAGGTAATTTTACCTATATATGTTCAACACAATATGTAAATACTAGCGAAGTGAGCTAAGAACAATATTGTACGAGTACTTGAAAGGAACACCTCTCGCTTGGGCGGCGAGATTCGATGGAGCCTCACGTTGAAGGAGCCACGCCGCATTGTCTGCCGACATTGTGTGGACGAGGCGCTATCGGGGCTGCCGGCTACCACCGGTGATGTGTTTGTGTTAGCTTTGCTCTTGCTTAGTCTAATGTAAACCAGTTTTAGGATATTTTTTCAATTTACCCCTTCATTGTTTTAAAGATCATACGTATATAATACTAGCTTCCGCCCGCGACTTCGTCTGCGTGGACCCGGGATAAAAACTATCCTATATTTGAATCCAGGTTATAAACTATCTTCGTGCAAAATTTCATCTAAATCGGTCGAGCCGTGATTGAGTAACAAACATCCAAACTTTCGCATTTATAATATTTAGTAGGATTAGGTAAATTGCCGCAGCGGCTGACGCTTCGACGTCCATCTCGCAAAACGATTCGATCACAACTGAATGTCGCCATCGTGTAGTGGCGTTCAACCATCGCATGGCCATAGCGCTGGGCCATAGGATGGGCCATCATGTATAGGAGCAATAATACTGCGGACTCTTAAGTCTGATAGGAAGCCCCTTAACCAGATTGAGCGGCGTCGAATGCCCCGCTGTATGTACCTAATGTGTGTACGCTACTTACAAATACCGCAACCAATTCACTCCGCATTCCGGTGGCCGTTGCGTCTCGCCTATCTATTTCAATATACCAACCTAATCAATGTAAATACTCGATACTTACATTAATTGTATTCATAGATGTAAAGTATGACTATGCGTAACTTGACTCTCAGTCACCATATTGAAGAGTATTGAATGAGAACATCTTCAATAGTCCAATGCGAAATTGTACTGGAGGATAAGTAGTGATGAGAGTCGAGCGGTTTTGTGATTAGCATAGCAAAAAGTTCATAACAAAGAGGACCGTCGTTAGGTATTAGAAGTAACCGTAAATGTTAATTTTCCAGGAAAGTGAGTCATATTATGTTAATGACGGCAAAAGGCCAGGAATCAACTTGCGTGTGCTGTTTGAAAATGTGACGTATGTCTAGCTACCCCTTGATGCGGCGAAGGCTACGCGCGCATATACTATAGTATTTGTTTGTAATTGGAAGTTAATGTTAATGTTAAAACGGAAAATAAGTGGTCAATCACTGGTCGGATCAGACCGACATACTTAGTTACCTTTCATAAGCGCGGGAGCTCACCCCCTATAACCTGGATTTCTCAATCTCATGAACCATCACATATAGTGCGAACCTCAAGGCTTTCAGAAAACAGTTGGAAAGCGATAAACGTTTGCCTTTCGTTAGCTGTGCAAAATAAATCTACTTATATTTGAGCCTTATTCCCATACTCAACTAATTAACTTTTTGCGATATAGGGGCCGAAGTAACGGCTGCAGTACGGGCGTGGGTTGTGTTGTGTCTGTGCCTAATACCCACAACGCTCGTAGGTACCGACCATCCGACATGAGTTCGACCTCCGATTACGCACCATTGTCAGAACCTCGAGGTCCGATTATACTAGAGACGAGCTTGTATGGTTGACCTTATTTAATGTGGCCGTTTTTTTATGGAAATGTCATAGCAATTGGAATCTTCTACCTTATAATACCTACTAATGTAGAGTTGCTTTTTGAATGGACTACTTTGAAGTATAAACTAACGCGGAAATGTTTGCGAATAACAAAACGTATACATATTTAGAATGGTAACTTGGTGGAGGTGGTGGAGGTGCGTCACTCGCTCCTGCTAATTCATGTAAATCGACATCGATTTTTCTTTTTTGCAGTGATTTAAAAGTCAAATGGAAGGAGACTGACTGACTGGCGTCTAGAAACACACTTTTAGGTACAGTTTTGCAGTTTCCAGAGGTGAAAGGTTTTCGGGTCATATTACTTTACGTATCAACAGTCTAGACTCTAGACAGAGCAGAATCAGAGCACAATTGCACGTAGGTACTTACTCTGTATTGAAACTGAATACTTTCGTTGATTCCCGTATGCATAAATAAATCATTTCATGACATTATTTAATTAAACAAGTGTCTGTCGTTAATCTCGTTTTTGAGACATGCATTTATTGCCGACTGTACTTTTTATTTCACACTCATCAGCTACCCTCCATGACTTTTGTTACAAGCCCTAACTATATGTTCGTAATTTAGGAGTTCCAATGTATAAAGAATGTAATGAAAGTGAATGAAGCACGAAAGGTTTGTCAAGATCATAGCAAGAGGAAATCCGTGATCTCTGCCTACCCCTCCATGAAATAGGCGCGATTATGTATGTATAGGCGCGATTATAATGGATTCATAATATTGCAAGGTCACTGGACTACAATATAATGTGTAAGTCTTATAAAACGTATCCCATAAAAACATTCCATGTAAAAAAGAGGAAGAGGAGGTTCAAATTAAATTAAATTTGAAATATACCGTGTTTATACAATGCCTGCTTGGTAACTGAAAATTCAGGCTTCTAGTTTTAACCTAGAAGCATGAAATTATAGGGGTACGGCCGTGCCGCTGTTTTGCTAGACTTGGCGGGGAAAGAAAACTCGATTGGACTTCGAGCTATTAGGTACTTATTCTGTGCTATCGGTCAAATATGACTTGCAAGATTTTATTATAGGTGCCGGGACATGTGAAACTACATAAAAGATTGTTAGATGCAATCACGTCAAATAAAATTGGAAATGTTCCGTACACAAAAGTTATAGAGACCGCTTGCGACAGACCAACGAAAGTTTTACCCCAGATGTCTATATAGGTAGTTGACGAAACTGTGTATTGGCGAGTACAATACACTTTGTGAATATTGAGAGGGTCCGTACCGTAGTGTACAAATTAATTGTCAACCCAGTGACACGCTCGCGGGTTCGGGGCAGTGCACCATAATCACATCACAACGGCTGGTATTCGCGACCTGGTATTTACCGGCAACTCGCATTTGGCCCAGTAAAGTCTGAGCCTCCATCAAGCCTCGTTGTTAAGAACCTTGAGGTCAGAATATACGAGGGGTGAATGATGAATCGAGTAGTGAATCACAGCGTAGCGTGTGACACGCGGTAGTGTGGGGTCGTTGACCGCGGCCTGATAACGATGCGCTTGCGTTTCGGGTTGAGCGCCATGGCTCCCACAGGGAGGCACTGCTGATAAAGCGAAGAGGCTGCGAGCTGCTTGCATAGTAGTGGGGAATGGTAGAGACGAGGGGCACGCCGTGCCTATTCCGGAGATGTCAGATACCGAAGGATCTATGCAGAGGGAGATGAAAATATCGATTCAGTAGATGAAAACCCACTATTGGACATTGCGTTTAACTCAAAAGGTTAAATAATCACGAAGTTATAAGTGTCCAAAGTTTTAAGAAGGTGTATGTTCTGTCCCTTTTTCGTAAAACGCAACTTCATATTATGAAACGATGACGCTGGGACACATAAGTACCAGTAGTAAACCTATAGACATCGTCGCTTAGTTGGCGACCCCCGCCCCGCTGCCACACATACAGTGAATTCACTCTATGTTTGAGACACGCCCCCGTTACTAACTTCAGTCTGCGGAAGGCGTTTGCGCAAGTAACATCGTTACAAAATATAAAATACATTATTATTGCGTAAAATTGTGTGGAAAAATCACTAAAACTTCAAGTGTGCAAAAAGACGGTATATCATTTCACAGGTACTTAAGCCGATTTTAAGAAAATTACATAATAAATAAGCAAGTTTTTAAATAAAGTTCTGTGTAGACCGTGCTCGGGGGTCGTTGATGTCTTTTAAGAGAAGTCTCTTTCTATCCCGCTGCACAGAATAGTCGCTCCTTTTTTTTTGCATTAGGCAAAGTAGGTAGGGATGTCCATAGTATGTATTCGTTTACTATCGATAAGATAATTAACGGAAGACGCAATACATCGTAAGTAATTTAAAAATAGAAAAATATTACATATCGTATGCAAAATATTTGTGCACAGTGAACAGTTATTTATATACGTAATGTGGTAAATGATCTTCTCAAGCTGGTGTTGTATTATAAAGTACTCAAAGCATGTTAGCTAAAATGTCCAAACATTAAGGAAATGTGGATTGGCGCTACAAAACGACCACCTGATTGGTTTCCTGCCCCAAGCAGTGTCATTATATTCTAGGCACTTTAAATCAGAATATTTTAAATTGTCGTATTTCCTAATGCCGTGCCTACGCTTCACTTACGAACTGTGTTGAGTATTGTTGACGTGTATTTTTGATTATTCAACCATAATTTTTTTATTTGATCTAACCGCTATGACATTATTAAACTTATCGTTAATTTATTAATGTGCTGAAAACTCGAGCGTCTAGCTTGAAATCAATGTTTTGAAAGTAAAATCTACCCCAAGTCTAAAATTGGGTCTGCGCAAATTTCCATTGAAAATAACGAATGCAGCACTGTCTATACCAACAACAGAAGTAAGTTTATCTTACACTGCTATGCTAGTGGTTTTTGAGTAAATACGTTTAATTCTTATAGGTCTCGCGTACAGATAATAGGGATCTGAAAAATCCACACTCTGTTCCGTCAGTAACGAATGTGGCACCGTTTATGTCAACAACAGAGGTTAGTTTTAAGTCTAATAAGAAAATTTTGATCATTCCGCGCCGCCTCGCCTTCTCTCTGTCTCTGTTAGTTAAGGATAGGTAAATCGGAAAATTAAAACCAGAAATAAAACTGTTCTTTTTTAAGATTAACATGTCTTTTTGTTTCACGTCCTACTTTGTAAAACGTATTCTTTAATAAACGCAAAATTAGAATATATTTATATATTATTTCAGAATCGAGATTGGAATCCATTATATTTGCTTCTATTTCAACATAATTATGTCAGATAAAGATAATTTATGAGTAAAAAATTCATGTCGTAAACGTACTTATAAATAAAAAGAAACATTTATGTTTGCTTTACATTTTGTCTCGCAATATTATATTGTATTTTAACGCGTGGTAACACGACTGCTGCACGGCTATCATGCGACGGCGCGCGAGCTCTTTTGATTTTTCTCGCAATATCCATATCCGTCTCTTTCTTATTAGAACACTTAGAACAAGAGATATAGCGCGAGAAAAATCGAGAGTATGTCACGGCCGTCGCATTGTAGATGTGCTGATTATATTTTTAATTATTATATAGTATAATCATTCTAATTATTATTAATAGTACTACTTTGGTACAACTCGCGGGGGCTTGTTTGATTAGACTTAGGCTAGGAATGTTATGTGCATGTTTTTGTTTTTGTGTGTGATTTAATTTTTTATGTTGTTTGTGTGATTCTTGTTATTTTGTGTTTTCTATTTATATTGTTTATGAATAAACTTCCAAACTTTATAAAATTCGATAAAGTATCGCATGTGTCCCATCACTACAGGCAGGCACGTGTTACGCGCGGCCTGGAATGCACCAATCACAGCGCACTAGTCGTCCCCCGCGCTCCGCAAGTTTGGCAGCTTTGTTTATAAGTAAAAATTAGGCTAAGCGGGGTCTTTAGGATATAATATATGGTCTGTGCGCTGGAAGATTGTGACGTCACTAATAGACAGCAACGTGCCGCGCCCATCGTGTTCGGCGCCGCCGTTGACGCGCCCCCCCGGCAGCATCCCGTAACGTGACGTCACACACTGTTTGCGTTTTCGCTCTCTCTCTTCGTAATTCTTTGAAATATCTGAATGGGATTTTGGGTCTTCTTTCTTTTGGAGTAATAATAATTTTCGAGTCTACACCCCTATTCCAATGCATAATTCCCGATGTGCGGCCCGCAATTAAATGGTATTGAGATAACAATCGAAACAAATGATTGCGCCGCTTCCCGCGCTTTTGGCAGTCGACAGTCGGCGCGCGCGCACCTCGGCCGCTACGCTCTACTCCCGCGCACACGACGCTCCTAGTTCCTACATTTACGGTTACAATTACTTGAAATGAACGAAAATTTCAAAAACCCTCACAGGAATTGATCCCTCTTGCTTAGACCGTAAGGTCGTCATTTGAAAAGATTTCTGCTGGAAATGTTCATATCAAATAATTCCAACCACCTATACGCGCAAGTGAAATGCATAATTGCCATTTGATTTAGTGCGATGTGTCAGTGATACTTATACAAATTTATTGGATGCCGTGCAATCTAGGCCAGTCGATTAGATTATAGTTAATTTTAATTGATGTACATACGTAAATGTGACACATGTCTGATTGGAACCGATGTTCTAAGACACTGGAGCCTGTAATGTAACGGATCTAAAGAACTTTGCGCCGATTCAAGCATCTTCTTTTGTTTGGTTGTTCTTATCTCCAAGTGAGCTTTACGGAGCGTGTGGTATCCCCCTCTGCAAAAACTGCGAACCTGATCACACACAAGTTTGGTCACATTAATGCCTAAATAATTAATATCGGCGTCAAACAGAAGGATAAAAGTAGTAACCTCGACCTTCGGTTGGACTCGAAACTGGTTCAGTTTCGCGGTAATTACAATAATGTATTCCCTCATTTGGTTACCAAATGATCCGCTCCACGGGTTCGGTCACCTTCCACGTGCGGCACGCGGAAAACGCGGGAAAACTTAAAGTCTATTATTCGGGTCATCATTTCGATATCAGTGACAATTCGTCTTTCTTGTGGTTAATATATACTTAAGACCTTACGTGCATATAAATAATATTTGTATTACATAATAATATATAAGAAGAAACGCCGTTTATGCGGATAAACAAAAATTTGGATCTGTTGCCCTTACGTTTGACAATGTCCACTCCACAGGAAAGACGCGTGACACCTAAATCTGTGTATGACCCATTCTAATTCAAATGATGATTTATGCCACATGTACACAGATCATATCTGTTGAAAAATGTGAAAAACCCACCATTAGCATTAGCTGCTCTGTGTTAGCCGAGAACTGTATAACTAACGAACCAAACTAACTGCCGGCGCGTAAAAGGATTCAACTCTCATTAGTGACTACATACATATACTACTGCTACTTTAGCAACAGTTTTATAACGTGTCATAACTTATTGTGGCACACAACACGAGGGTCTATAAAGTGATGCAATGGTCGTAAAGGCAGAAGCACCCGCAGCCTCCGCGTCCGCGGCGTGTAGGCCGCCGCAGCTGGCGTCACCGCGCCATGTTCGTCCGTCCGTCACCCGCGGCATGTGGGAGCTGCCACCGTTCACCTAACGCTCCTCTAACGCCGTGTCATTGAGATCGTAAAATTGCATTTCGAAATGCGCAATATCACTTTTTGAAATTTCTGATTGACGAGCGAAATCCTGAAACTTTCGCTTCGCTGGTAAAAAAGCATCCTGATCAAATTTTGTGGAATTTCCATTAGTGTGAAATCTAGTAAAGGATCACAACGTCTTGACCGAACTCAAGATGGTCCACTGTTATACGTAAACAAAATACTAAGAAGTGCCACGAATAGTGTTGCTCGTCCGACCGTGTCGACGACCACCGTTCAAAATAAACCCAAATGTCATCTAAACATAGCCCCCCCGATCATATCGGTCCGCGATTAAGTATGGGAAATGCCCGCGCCCGCATGCGCGAAGCTTGTAGCAGGTCGGCTGTTGAGTGTTTATGTCGATTCAACACTAAACGGACCGCATAATGGGACGCTGTAAACATTAATTACCATTAAACGTGCGGAGAGAAGTGTACAGTTTCTCGCACTTTCTCCGACGAATCCGTCAGCTTTTACCGTTGTATGAAGGTTTCGTGGACACAAGCAAAGAGCGTTTCGTGGCCAGGTAAAGAAAGTCTAAGAACAAGCGACTCGTCAAGTTTATGTTAAGTATGTGGCGATGAAACTTGACCGCTGTCTTAGGCAACGGGCGGAGAAAACCTGCTGCCCTGTACACAAAACCTCACAAACAGGCCAGTAAGATAGACCTCGGATTATGCAAAGTTAGAAAGAACCTTAGGGTTGAAATATGCTAGGCATAGTGCAGACAGGTTTGTGAATCGCATAGCTGCGCGTGCGTTGAATGTGATGTGATGAATGCGCGCGCACTCGCACTGGGTCAGCGGCAGTGCGGCGCCAGCGCGGGCGGCGGCACCAGTCTATCTAATATTCGCATAACTTTTATTAGGTACTAGACTGAGCTTTAACCTAGTATAATTTACTTCGTAACAACTATGCGGAATAATTCAGCGTTCAATGTCTTAGACATATATGTAAGTAATGCATGCATTTGCATATTAATAATAGATACATTAAGCCTTATCTCAAAAATAAAGAAAGTCACGAAAGAGTGGCAGTCCTTAAATAAAGATTACGCCCATAAATAACGTAGCCTTTATCAGGCGAGGATAGAAGCTTATCAGATAACACCGCCTTCCGGCTCCCAAGTTCCAACCAGTGCAGCTATGCGATGCGACTCACCACCAGTTTCGACCGCTATCCGTCGTCTCTGGTATCACTTGACCTAAAGCTCCGGAACAGCTATGAGTAGTGAGTGGGGTCAGGCTTACTTATTACCCAGTATTTCACCTGAGACAAGTCGAAAATCGATATGTGAATACCTATCATGCTGCTCCAGTGCTCCAGTTATTCCAGCTGACTGCCAAAACTGTATTTTCACAATCATTCATCATTTTGAAGAAATTGGTAGGTACAAGTACCCACCTACTTCAAAAATGTATCATTAAAAGGGTCATTGATATCTACTTACAGAATAAATAGGTAGGTCTGCCTAGAATGTAAGCCTGAAGTACGACGATTAAGAGTTAAAGTGGGACTGTCTGAGCCGGACACGAATGGCTTGTGGAATTCATTCCACAAGATTTTCACAGCCAAACAGGCAGACCAAAAAAAAAGGTCTACGGTAGCCTACCGTTTGATAAAAGAGGGACAGGAGCGTGGGCGCGAACGAGGGAGACCATTGCTCAGCTAGCTGTGGAACACGCACGCACGTCTCAGAAAAAGGGACACTACGATATTTCTAGCCGGTATAGTACCTATATCATAATAAACGTGCATTATCGATCTATATTAGCAGTTTGTTTAATAGAGAAAGGCGATATTATCGGGGATAGTGTTCAAAAGGCTTAACGAACTCGCCTGAGACGAACCAGTATAACAGCTCTGACCTCCCATCGCAGTTATCTAACTGTTACGAATCTCGGGGTCAAATTATGCTAGTATGAGTGGTGATTGTCGAGACAGGTTGTTAATTACCTTACCTATCTGTTTTGTGCTTGCGCCCTGCGCGAGCGCCGCGCAGCCTGCAGTCAAGGTGAACCGCGCCAAAAATAACCGACTAGTACCGACGCGAAATAAACAAACAGCTCGCAGCGAAAATAAGTGCCTAATAGCGCCCGAGGGACTGCATGCAAATTGTACGACGACCGCATCCACAATGGCAGCTCGTTAAAATGTATTTTATAATATAAATGTGTTATTTTATTCGTATTCAGGCGTTGCAAACTCAAGTGTCTAGTTATAACTTCAAAAGTAGTAAGCAGAAGCCATTCTTATAAAATTCGTTATCATTGAGCTAGGTAGATCGGCGTTGAATCAACGTCAACGACAAAAGTTACAAAGTTGAGTGAAGTTTGTTTACAAAGTATTGGATTGGAACTGTCAACTGTGGCGCTCCGGTGTGTGTGCTGGCAACACTACGCGATGGCCGCCATTGCGGCGACAACGGCGGCATGACGCACCGTGCGGGGTTGCCAGGAGGCACGCGCGGCGTCTCCCCGCCGCGCGTCACGTGGGTGGTGCGGCTTGGGGACCCACCTGTGCTCGGGAACGCTCCGTATGAAACGCATCTTACTCATAGCAAGTGTAAGTATTCTCACTCCTTGAGTGTGAGATTTCACGAAGCTACAAGTTACGATTTTATAAGAATAAAAGGCCGCCCGTTATTGGTCAAGCGCCCCAAAGTTGTCAGTTCAGATAAAAAAATGATGACTAGAGTATGTCTGGCCAGTGAGTATCACAAGCATTTTTATCAAATTCTGTATATGACAATCATTTTACCTTTGGAATGAGCTGTCAGCGAAAAGTATCTTTTACGCTGATATGCATTTCGTAATTTTCGTGCTATCCGCATTCTTTTTAGGGTTCCGTAGTCACCAAGGGACTCTTATAGATTCGCCATGTCCGTCTGGCCGTCCGTCTTCGGATTAGCTCAGTAACCAATACTACTAGAAAAATTTTTTTTGGGGTCCTCCCCTACACCTAAAGTGGGGATGTATTTTTTTTCTCGTTAACCCATATTGTGGTATCGTTGGATAGCTTCTTCAAATATTATTTATGGATTTCTTTTAACAATTGTTCTAATTAGTGATTCGTTTGTGAGATATTGGGCTTTAAAGCGCGTGGCCCGACACGCACTTGGCCGATTTTTTGTTTAGATTTGCTTAAAGGATATTAAGAATTTCATTAATAGATATTCAATGAATTAGTGTAAAGTGACATGGTTTAACTCCCTCCCCCAGTTAGTAAACTCGTGCACTAAATTTGGCCAGATCATCCCCCGATAGCTACTTGTTTAATTTAATCTAATTAAGGTGAAGTAAAAGCGTTACCATCTTCGAAACCTTTATTTAGACTTGACACCCTTACTCGCGCCTTACTGTATTCGCGATATTTTACGGTATTCAAAATTGTACACAGGCAGTGCCCCTGAACTACTCTGGCCAGGGAAAGATGAGCCTTTTTATATGGCTACTTTTTATTTGCCAAAAGTCAACAAGCATAGCATAAAAGATTCAAATATTACGTCTTGTCAAAATTTTAATTTTGGAAAGTAGTGTTGATTATTCTGCTAAAATATAAAGTAAAATGAAGTTAAAAAGTTTTATTTGATTTTACTTTATTTCGTTCTGCTTTATTGATTGCATTGTGTGAATTGAAGAAAAATAGTAATTGTTCAAGTAACGTTATTATTTTATCGCGTTATGTATACAGTGTTGCAAAACAATGTATTTTTTAATTGGCAGCTTTTTCTAGGCTCATCTTTCCCTGGCCAGACTTCTGTTGGATGATTAAGTTTCAATACGAGAGTATGAAATAATACCGAAATTCAATACTGATAATTTTGTTATTTTTATAAAATAATACCGGTATACGGTCCGTGGACGTTACGAGCCAATCATTTTGTCATTAATGACTAGCACAAATTAAAAAAATATAAAAATGATTGGTATCGTATCGCAGTAGTGGACGGGAAATTGTACATTTCAAGTGTAATTTTCTTTTTTTCTCTCTTTTAGTGATATTTAGTTTGTTAACCGTTTATATCTAAGGACCGATATATATAATATTATGATTATTTTAGAATAAAGTATTTTGTGACCTTTTTCTCAAATGTCCCCATTATACGTTATTATTTTTAATCTTGCCACACTCCCATGTAGAGCGCAACTAAAAGCTTTCGAACGTAACTCTATCTCAATTTCAAATGATAAATTCTAAATACCCCTTTTGGGAATAAAGGCGTGAATGTATGTATGAATGTATGTAAATTCTTTGGGGGAGGCCTATGTCCAGCAGTGGACGTCTTTCGGCTGATATGATGATGATGATGATGATGATGTAAATTCTAAATATTCGAATACGTCATAATTAGACTATGACAATGCGATCTACTTACATTTGTAAGTGTAAAGATTTTACACATTGTTAGCATATCATGGGTAAGTAATACGAGATATAACAACTTATCATATAACGATCATAATATATACGCTCACTGTGTATAAGCTTGTTTAGTATAACGTTCATTGCACATAATGAACGAAAGGTATAAGTCAAAATATATATTTTCGTAAAGTATAACGTACTTTAGATATAATATCAATTGATATATAGATTAAAGCATATAATATTCTTAACACCTAAGGTTTAAAACATATATTATTCAATTTATCTAACATCAAAATGTTTAATGCTCGTATAGTATAATCGCCTACTGTTATTTAAATAGCAATGCCTTATGAAGGAAACATTCTCGTATTAGCAATTTTTTTTGTTTTGAAATCAAACACTCCATTTATTTTAACCGTTTTATTTTGTTTAGGGGTGGAAAATTCGTTACGCATACCACCCGGGCGCAGGGGGTGACCCGAGTGGTTATGTGGGACTCCCGTATGAGCTAATGAGGCCCACGGTGTACCCACTAAAAACCCCCCCACTTGCCGCCTCGCCGCCATTGTGGCGAGGTTACGGGAACGCTTGCGCACACATCCGCGACCCCGCTGGCGGCAGCCGCCCACAAGCGGCTCCGCGCAGATGCCCAAAGGCCCTCCACGTGAGGCGCGCCAGATGATTTGACGTGCCTGCCTCCTTGATCTCCACCTGTTCAGTAGCGGACCCCCTGAGTCCGCTACGAGGAGATCGTGGGTGCGAAATATCCAGCACCCGGTGGCGGATCAGGTCTGTGGTTCCGCAACCGACCACGTCTCGGCCGCAGAGGATAGGGAAAGCGGCGCACCGTAATACCGGCATTCCTCCTCCTCTGCGGTCCCACCAATGCCGTTTCGGCGGAACGGCCCCACCAAGTTCGCAGGGGGTAGGGAGAGTGGCGCACCGTAATACCAACACGCCTCTTTCCCTGCGATCCCGCCTCGGCCGCAGAAAATAGGGAGAACGGCGAACCGCAATACCGGTACTCCTCTTCTTCTACGGCCCCTCCCCTACGCATCCTAAGCGGGCTTCGCCAAGCCCGCTAGGAGCGCCCTCCTCGGGCCAGCCGGCAGCCCAAACAGGCCGGCCCTGGGTGCCTCTTAGCTTCGCCGTGGGTGACCAGTCCACGGTTACTAAGCCCCCCCACCCCAACAAGGCGGGCACCCTCGGGGGGGCAATTATTTTAACCTAACCTAACCGCCAGCGTGTCGACGTCACCCCGCTTTGCGGGGTGTCTATTTCCGCTCTAAGGGACACAAGATAACCCTAATCTAACCTACAAATAATACCATTGTTAAGAGTGTTTTTCTGGCTGCCCTAACCTAAGTTTCTGTATTATAAATATTATAATCCTTATACGAAAATAGAATATGCGTTATGATCGTTCTACGTTATGTATGTTATACGAAATGAAATTAGTCAATTTGACTGTTATAGAAAAAAACGTTATATAATATGATTATTATGTCAATTGACCATTATTCCTTATAAAAGTATTGGTTTTGTTGTTATAGCTAACGTTCATTGTATCTTGAGAACGTTATTAATATGAAATTATATATATTGTTGTTATATCTCGTGGGACGCACCCGCATATCATCTATTATATAAAATCGAAAAACCAGAACGGGATAAAACATGAAGGAACGAGCGAGATAGCGCCTTACAAAAAACGCGATCTCCGGCTACACGTTTCTCAAAAACAACGCAAGTAACACGAGAAATAAATGATAGAATCAATTTTCTGGATATTACGGAGTATAAAGGCTCCCGGTTCTATTGCGTATTTTTTCTACAATCACTTAATGAAATCTCGATAACATTGACAATTTGAAACGTAGGCCATTGTTCGGAAATCTTCGGAAATGTTCAGCTAACGTACGAATCACATTCAGGCAAATTCCATTTTACGTAATTTGATTATATCTGAGACTACATTTCCATGTTAGTATAATCGTTATACAATTGATTCGGCTAATAAAAACATCTACTACTACTCCTCTGGCGCAGTGACCCAAAGTGGGTCTTGGCCTCCAACACGACTGCTCGCCACTGATCCCGGTCCTGTGCAGTCTCCCGTCAGTCGCCAGCTTGGAGCTCGCGCAGATCCGCATTCACCATATCCGCCCATCGATATCTAGGCCTCCTGTCGGTTTTCCCTCGTAAGCTCTTTTCACCGCCCGTTCGCCTCCCATCCGCTCAAGATGACCGAGCCACCGAAGCCTTTGCGCCTTTGTCACGCCAATGATATTAGGTTCAGCTACTATCTCTTCAATTTGGCGTTTTTGCGGATCCTTCAGCTACCATCGGGTCTCTGCGTCGTTGGGCCAAGGATTTTTCGGAGAATCTTTCTCTCAGCTACCAAAAGCTTATTCTCTTCCCTTAAAGTGAGTGTCCAGGCTTCACATCCGTATAAATATAAATGATTAAAACTGAACTTTGAAATTGCGGTTAGAGAATTTTACATGAAATGGAACGTACGCGGTTGTGTTCAACCTTCCGTCACTGTCACTGTTTGTTACTTTGAAAATTTGCCTTTAATTATTATTTATCGTTTGTTATCGTGTGCAAGAAGTGCTCTGATGTTCGATCGGTCGGATATACTACCGAACACTACAGGTAGTGTTCAGTAGTATATCCGTCAAGTTTGGATAAGACACAGCCAGTATTTAATCTTGACGGTGGACTACAGGTAGTCCACCGTCAAGATTAAATACTGGCCGTGTCTTATCCAAACCTGACATTGACGGAATCATCAAGGCTTTGATGGAGCCATATAGCCCCGAAAATTTATTGATTGAGTGCTCTGATCGGCTGAATCTATTGTTTTCTCATCTGGACCTTGATTCGGTTATTTACGACATGCTCGGTAGTAAACTACAAGACCGAGTGAGGAATGTTGAGATCCGACGTCGCACTAAGGTGCTCGATGTTGGAGATACCATTAGTTGGGCAGGACACCTTGCCAGGCAGAATGATGGTAGGCGGACTAAAAAGGTGTCAGATTGGTGGCCACTTCTAGGTAAAAGGAGCATCGGCCGTCCACCAGCTCGATGGGTGGACGATATTAGGAAGATTGCGGGTCACTTCTGGATAAGACTATTAGCTCAGGATAGGGACGGCTGGTGTACTCGAAGAGAGGCCTATTGCTCAGCAGTGGGCGATTACGGGCTGAAAATGATGATGATGGTCATACACCGATTTACGTACGCGCCTTTCCTGTGGACAATATCCAAGTTAAGGGCTACGAAGCCTAATTTTTGGTTGGACTCTTAATCTGCAATGTACAAAAATAACGGATGCACTTCACCAAGCACTGTGCCTTAAGTGGAAATGGGCAGGCCATATCGCTACATATAAGGAGAAAAGATGGGCACTAGAAGCAACAATATGGTCGGGGCCAAAAGGCAAAAGAAAGAAGGGTAGACCACAAAGACGTTGGACAGACAACATATTTGTATAAAACATTAACAACTTTTTAGATTAGTGAATACTAATAATATGGGAAAAAATAAAACGTAAATAAATAAATAAATTAATTGTCTGTGACACCTCTGATGTTATAATAAAAAATTTGTTTTTCTTATTTTTCGTTGATAAATTAAACAGTGAGTGTCTTGAATTGGAATTTTGTGTTCAGTAAGCGCAATCAAAGTGCGAAGATTCCAAATTTCCAGTTCAAAACATTGTGCTATGCAAATAAAAAAAGGAAATAAATATGTATGCATGTATGTAAGGCCTGCAACACCCTGCCGCGGCCTGTAGTGGCGGACAATAGTAAATTTGACAGCAAATGACAAGTTTACTATGGTCCGCTGCGGCCAGGCTGCGCCAGTGTGATGTGGGCTTAAAGCGTATACGGCTATAGCTCGCGCTTGGGCTGTTGACGTTGACGAGTACTCTTTGGTAGCCGCAGAGTACAAGAGGTTTCTTTAATAGGGGTGTAGACACTTAATAAAATAATCAGTAATGTCATATTTGCTCTAAAAAGAATTAAAAATGTAGTCAAATGGAGAAAAAATCAACGCAAGAGGTTAAATAATCACGAAGTTAGAAGTGTCCAAAATTTTAAGAAGGGGATTGTTCTGTCCCTTTTTCGCAAAACGCTACTTCATATGAAACAATTAACGCTCGCAGTTTGTGACGCCACTAGAAGACAGCAACGTGCTGTGCCCCATCGTGTTCGGCGCCGGCATCGACGCGGCCTGCCGCGCGCGTGACACGCTCTGCGGCAGCCTCGCAGTTTGTGATGTGACAAACTGTTTGCGTTTTCTCTCTAACAAGCAATATTTAAACGGTTGCAGCTTCGTAATTCTTTGAGATATCTGAATCAGATTTTCGTCACTAGGCATATTTTTTTGCCTTCTTTCTTTTGTCTACGCCCGTATTACGGAGTTTCATGTTGACATTTTAATAATTGTACTTATATGAAAATATATACTCTTTTATTTCCATATCGTCATGATGCTTAGCAACGGCTCATAAACATAATGCAATTGTGACAAATACATTCATATAATTCATTCACGCGGGTGGAGCCGCGGGCACGTCTAGTTTTTAATAAACAGTCAAAAATCCACTTTCTGATATTGTGTAAAGCGAGTTCGAGATAACAGTGAGTTGTTTATCAATCGTAGGCGCTGCATTCGTGGGCAGTGTTGCCAGTTATTAGTGCTGTGCTGTCACTACCTCGTGTTGACGCAGTGTGCGTGACAGCTCGGCGTCGTGTGAGTTTGCCTCAGCTTGTCAGTTTCGTGCGTTCGGCTACCTGTCGTGATACTAATGTTTTCTTCGTTTTCTCGTGGAATTTCTCCGATTTGTGCACTTTTTGAGTGTTAAAGTGAATAAAAAGTGTCTCGAAGTCGAACGAGAGAAACGCGGAGCGTCCCTTTGGCCAAGTTAAAGTGTTTTGAAAAGTTGGAATTAAGTTTCTAGTTGGGAGTGGGTGTGTGTGCGTGCTGTCATGTCGCAGGGAAACTTTACCATCACAGAAACTTGATTGAAAAGGGCTACCTGGTGCTGGTGCGACATGGAGGCCAGCTACGTGGGTGAGTAGCCCGCGTGCCCAGCGCCGGCCGCGCTCCTCCTGTATCTTATCGCAGTGTACACAATACTGATAAATGAAGCGCATCTAGCGGCAGATTATCCAGCCGATACCTTCCCCGGCTCGCAGGTGTCTGTCGTGTTGACATAGTTTAGGTGATATCGCGGCTCTAATTACTTTCTTCGGTGTTTCTAATTTTGTTTAAAAACTTTGTTGCTGTAATCTAACAAGTATGCTTTAGTTCCTTATCTCGCGTTGTCTATAGTGTGTAGATAAGGTTGAGTTAGAAACTGGAGAAATCTTATTGTTCGTAAAAATAGGATGGCATCTCACTTCTCAGCATCGAGGGAACGGCTGATGATGATGAAGCCAGACCGGCTCTAAAGCCTTATAAAATTCTCAAGTGCCTATAAATAGGCAACTGAACGGAACCAGATCTTGCAGCCACTGCACTGCGTATGTAATGTAAGATAGAGGAATCCTACTAATATTATAAATGCGTAAGTTTAGATGTTTGTTATTCAATCACACTTAAACAGCTTAACAAATTTGGATGAAACTTTGCATGAAGATATTTTATAGCCTGGATTAAAATATAGCATAGTTTTTATCCCAGGTCCACCTGGAGAAATAGGGAAGAATTAAGAAATTTACACACTTTTGCACTGATATTAGATTCAGAAATACATTCTTAAAAAAGACACCCTACTTTGCCTGTGCCTGCGATTTGGTTGTCTGATATCCCTACTCGACAGGCTGCGGAGTTCATTTTTCCTGAGTCCATTGTTCCATACAGGTGTCGGAATACCTTTCAAGTTTGTGTCTAATTTGATGCTTTAAAAATATGCTATGCTATTTCTATATCTGAGAATTTGTCTCTTACTGTCAACACAGCAAACCCTCAAAGCAATACAGGGTTGGCAATTTGTATGTGACACCCCTGAAGTGGCTGTTGTCCATGGGCTATGGTGTGGGTTTACCACCTGACAGACTGTATACTTGTTTGCCACCATTGTGGATCATACTCGAGTCTTATCTCAGTGTACTTGTTTGGAGTTAGTGTTAGGTAATGAATATACCGAGTTTCATTGCCATTTAAAAGTAGGTTTTCTGCCATAAACCAGTTTACAAGTTAATGATGAGCTCATCTTTAGTTCTAAAGTTGGGTAAAATTTTTACAAGCCTTGTATTAACATCACTTGTAACTGATTATGGAATCAAATGTTACATAATACATTGTCACCTACTGCAATAGGTCAACCGCTGAGCTGAGATGTTGTGGCAAGTACCCTTTGATGCCCCTCTCCTGCCCCTGTTCAGCCCAGGGACAAATATTCATAAATAAATTTTATCTTATTCAATTCATAATATTTTTTTCAGATTACCATAATTGTATTTTGGTAATGACTTTTCACACATAAATAGGGAATACTTGGCTATTGGGTAGTTACAGAAGTACTGTTTGATGAATAAACAAATACTATATGGCCTCCAATTTAAAATTTACATTATGATACGCATAAGTTACTACCCCAACGAAATCTCATTAGAATATCTTCATATATTCATACAGTCAAGTGTAAAAATATGGGTGCATTGCAACTTGCTACTGAGTTTTTTATGCCGGTTCATCTCGAGGCAGAGGTTTTCTCTCCGAACCGGTGGCAACATAGCAACATTCACAAGTGCATGTAATATGTATATGCCTAAATTGAAGAATAAATAACTTCGACTTTGACTCATAAATATGTCCCATCACTCTTATGTCTCTTTTGGATTAATATTTCGGTACATATTTATAAGAGGATTATATCAATACATATCTTTGCACACACAAACTAATATAAAAGAGAGTTTTTCTATTGTGGCTTTGAAAATAATAGGTAATTCGTTTTCAAATAGCTTGATTAACTTCTTTCCTTTTCTCTTCAGTAGTAGATTCTGTGTCGAGTATGACTGTACGTCATCTTAGGGCATTTTTCTCAGGATGAGGCAATTCAAAACATCTGATACACCCTCAGAGAGCTGTTAGAGTGTGTTAAATGTTTTCTTATATGCGCGTGTCAGATGTCATTAATGACTGTTGTTGCTTGTAATTTGTAATGATAAGAATCAGTACATTATAATTACGCACGGTCCACTAGCATAGACTGGTGTACACGTTGCGCCGGCGCGTGGTCGGTCGCGCGCCACTTGCGCCAAGAAAGCGACTCGAGACGAGACCATCTCGAGGATTCTGCCTTTTGCTATGCGAAATTCTCAATAAGCTTATGGGCTAGTATACCTTGACCCCGATATTCGTTAATGCCACGCGTAATCGAAGGACAGACCTATGCTAGTTTGCCTGAGGAGCGATGTAAGCGTTGTGAATTGGTATCATTGCATGGACGCTTTGTCACTGATTAGCAGTTCTAGATGTAGGTTTAAATAGCTTCTACGCTTTCGTGAAGTGTGATCTCGAGTTTCGTCGCCTGCGCAACCGCGGCCACCTCATGATCATGCAACACTCTTAGGTAAGGCCTGCACACACGCGCTACACTTACGAGTCTTAACCCGTGTGGGTGACGTATTGACTAACTTTGATGAGGTACCTCTGGTTGAGACGAGACTATTGGGTGTAGAGACATGCCTGTCGAGGTAAATGATTACACATTAGTTATAATAATTAGTGACGCATAAACAATTAGATTATCATTATAATATTCATCAGCCAGTCCCCGAATTTGACGAACTGATAAATACGGTGAGCATTTTTAATTTATTAATGTATTGTTCAATGTGTAGACGAAGTTAGAAGAGTTTTAAATGCATAGTAGACGCATCAGTGTTCTTCCTTGTATTAGTCCGGTGGTCCTCGTCGGGTCTTTACCCACAGCACAGCTCTAACAACAACAACTAGGAATACGGTCGGCTCCCAGCCACTGTAGCATCTCACCGCGATGACTAAGTTTTTGGGCCGTCACGACTATGGGCTATGATCTCATCGTCACTTGCCGCCCGTTGTGATTGAGGTCAAGCTTTCGATAACCTTCTAACTGAGCTTTCCCGCTTATCTGCGATTTTATCACTGGATGTCGCATCCCCCACAATAGGCGCTTTGTTTGCTAAGGTTTCTGATTACAATGAATCTCATTTTCATGAAGTATTCAAAGAGCGTAGCGTACAAGAGACAGCACAAGTTATACAGCGACAGTTTAATAGGCAGACATGACATGACGCCTAAAGGTATTCTTTGGCGTGAATCTCCTAATCATGAAGTCGAACAGAACCAAGTGGAGGCGGTTGCTGTGAAAAAGATTTTGCAATAATATTGATTCAATAAAGCAATCAAAAACATCTAACACGCTCCAATGGATCTGTAAATCAGATACTTTCGAGCGCTCTGTTCTGTCTGGTTATATTTCGGGTAGTTGCACTTAAGAAGTTACTATTGTCTATTCTGTAGTTAAGTTATTTAGGTTCTACGAGGATGTTTGATTATGCAAACGACTCTCAGTCATCTCCGTTAAAGTGCATCCCACCTACTCGATGTCCGCTCGCGCAGGATTAGCTCGCCGGGGCGGCTCCGCGCGTGCGCGTGCTGTCAAAGTGCATCGGTAGGCGTTGCGTGGCGCCTAGCGCGCTGCACCTGCTATGCGGCTCACATTCCGTCTTGACTTGTGCCATGTCTCGTCCTTCGTGTATTTTTTTACCTCGTGCTGCATAGGAACTGCATGTAATCGCTGGTCAGAGTAACAAGAGGGGAGTTGTCGGTAGGCGTTGTAAACGCCAGCTCTGACCGCCGGCGCCTTCGGCGACGAAAATGCACTTTATTATTGCATTGTCATTAAATATCCATAAACTGTGCTTTCCACGTTTATAGTCACTCTGACCAAGTGTTGTCGCCACGTCCTTTCATATTGGAATGTTACATGTTATCTAACTCTCGTTTAATACCATCAGACTGCGTTAAGCTTGAGGACGTCACGACAAGTTTAATTATGATTTAAGGAGAGATCATTTGAATCCTACCATAAATCCTCTAACGCAATCCATAGAATTCTGCTTCGCACTCTGATAGTCTTGTCTGCCCCACCTAAAGGTTGAGAGTTACATGATAACACCATCACATACCTAGCCCTTAGAACTTAGCACATATAAGTCCTAACTACCAAACGACTGGAATCGTATTTAAAATATACTAATCGTCTCGCTTATCTCAATTCATACTGACAACTTCCTACACTCTGGGAGGTAGCCACAAAGGCGCGTGCACTCACATTCTTGTCTGAGGGTTTCGCCTATCGGCCGAACCACTATAGTCGGGCTTTCTCTCTATCTTGTCTCTCATTGTCTGTATCTACATACCAGCAGTCTTAACTCTGTCATACTGGTATCAGTCAGTCGTTCTGTATACTCTTGTCATTCATTGTCTCATCTCATTGTCTTTAAGTGTCGTATTCTCCTAGGGGGTACATTACTATCCACACATTACGTCTGTGTGCCACTACGTTGGGCCTAAACTCCTACTCAGGCTGCTGGTAGCATGTTATTATTATTATCATTACATTACATGTGAATCAGAAATACTAGTCATAGGGACCATCTTGAATATGCATGTTATAAATCATAACTACAGCGTGCAGCGGTACAAATAACTCTTATAGAACGAATATGATACTAAGACTCTAAGACACTTAGCTTTGTGTGAGACCTTCTGCGAAGCCCCCAGACCTCGATGATCAAACACTTAAACGTACTTCACCATCGCCGGTGATACAAATGATATCAATATAACGGCGAGAAAACTTTCTAACTTCTGACACATACACTACTTTGCCAGGTTAAATAATCTCTTAAGGCGTTCTTACACGCTCCGACCAGGAGTTAAAGACATCGCGATATCATCAACTGTCACAATTCGCGACAAGTGTGTGTATAGTTAGCAAGGGTCCATTCATCGGGGCATAATCGCTAGAATGTTTACCCTAAATTCACACCACTGCTTTTTTAATGCGCATTAATCCAATCGATTGGAATAAAGCTGCCAGAGATCAGATCGAATATTTAAAACAGTGGTAGGTAGTGTACAGGGTTTAGGCTTATATGGTAAACTTTATTGACTTTTGATACATAGCCACATCGTAACGACATCTGTTCTAGCTGTATCTGAACCACTTATAATAATATTAAGTAAAAAAAATCTTTGTCACATTTGTATTCACGATAAGACACTTTCACACGCTTCGGGGCTCACTGTGGCCATATAGTGGCAGTTGCGTAACCCTTTCACTGATAGGGCCCGCATATAGGTACATATTTAACGCAGCGGAACAGTCACCCAATAATACTAATTAACTGTTTACAACGATGTCCATTTCTCATCATAACATTACTCACGGTAGCATCATCAGCTAATACTGTTTCCCAGCCCGAGGTAACTTTTCGGGGGATTTCTTCTCCAAGACGCACCATCTCTAGCATCATTTGTTTTTAGACCATTGGCACGTACGTAATTCCTGGCGATGTCAAGTCAGCATTTCTTAGGACTTTCTGTTCCACTGCTCTGGTCGAGCCTTAACCTTCATCAGATCGAAGGTCAAACTTGAGAGAGGTCTACCTACTCTTCAAAACTCTTGGAACTACATCCACCGACAGCCCATTAAGTCGAGTAAATCCAAACCCGATGCACATTGAATAAGCGTCAGCGCATCAACCAATGCACTCTATTGTCAATACTGCTTTCCGGGAAGCCTGAGGCCGTACAGTCGTTTGTCCGTGGCAAAACAGTTTATGAAGTCCATTTCCATAATCGATTAATTTGTATGCGCCGTAAATGTGTAAGCAGAGAACGGGGAACAATAGATAGACAGCTCCCGCGGTGACTTATGACACGGCGGCGGCGCTCGAGTGTGCGGCGTGTAATCACCGCGTGACGTCACCGCCGCAGGCAGGAAGCTACCCAAGCACTCTACAGACGAAACAATCAAGGATCTTCAATTGGTGAATAAAAAAATACGTTGAATTCAAATTGATTATGTTATGTTTGACACTTTCGTAACCACATCTTGGCAATGACAGAGACAATATGCATCAAGAAAATTCGCATGGCATTCCAGTAACTACTTCAAAGTCGCGATCTGGGACAGGCGCCTGACCATTCATGTATGCTGAGGCAGGGTTCCATTAAGCACATTCATGTTTCTATGTTTTCCTTATTTCAATATTTGGTGTGTGCTAAATATATAAAAACTGTACACGTTGTTACGTTTGCAGCCGTGTTACGCTATTTGACTTCCAAGAAATGGTGTGCTGAGACATTGCGGTTTGTCAGCATATTGTGTGTCTTTTCCACCAGATTGGAATAACATAATGATGGTCAGATTGTTAAGTTCTTTTATTCTTCTAGTAATTCCTTATCAACAAGCAGTTACCGAAACGTGCGATTACCTAGGAATACAATCTCTAAAATTCTGGATCGTGCAACGTCTATTCTCAACTAATAAAGGTGGGCGGCGGCACAATGGGACATCTATTCATTTTTTTCACTACGGTCAACTTACAGACAGCAGCACACTACACTGTCCATTACTAGATCTTATGCCGCCGCAATAAGGTTCACGTGTGTGGTCAGGTAAATGTCGATGGCTCGGGTCGTTCAACGCGCTCTCGTAATATTTGGTAGCGCGGGCGTCATATCACGGAGTCATTAGGTCAAGGCGAATGCTTAGAGGATCGAAACATCTCATGCATCGCTACTTATTGACTGAGATGTACGGCGAATCGACTAAGTTCCGTAGTCCGGTATAAATTATTGACATCCAATACACGCCATAAGGTTTTTGCAAATCTCAAAAAATGACTAATTTTTTTAGAAATTAACTCCATTTGAAAAAGTATCAATTAGTAAGTAGCTAATAGTTTCACCAATTCATACACTAGTCTATTTTCACTGCCAGTGTCTATTTAGGTGTGTCAAATTAGTGAAATGGGTAAAAAAGCTTAGCTTGTTCACCATCACATGCTGAGGGCTATAGTGTCAAGAGCACAGACACTTAGCAGAACGTTATCGCTTTGTGGAACAGGGGACTAATTTGAAGTGGGTACAGTTCCCGGCTATTTCTATTTGCAGTACAATTCAATTGGGCGAATTCAGCACACGCTCGTTACAGCGAGTTTCGTCAAACGATTTAATTATGCAGTTATTAAGAGTAGTTAGCCGGCGGTCGGTGACTCAGTCTCTTAATAACTGGAGCGAGAATTGGACTCGTATATGTATCTATGGTGTGTGGGTTATTGTTTAGAAGAAATGCTAGATTCGCCCACGCCTGATTATGCAAATTTCATTAGCACATATAAGTACACAAACGATTAGGAAAGTTTGCGCGTGTGCCCGGTAGGGTTTGGTGTTATTCGCGTTGCGTATCGAGCGTGGCATCGAACGGACTGTGAGCTCTTATAGTGTTCCCAAACTGGTATCAACTATGCGTAATGCATGGGGGTCAATACACTTGCCTATTGTCGCTATGGTTCCAATTATTGGCGTATCCAACCTTCTTTACTGACTTAATTCTGCAAAACTGCTCGACATTCGTTGGTAGCGAAGTAGGAGTTAAGTTTCATGAATGGTGCTTATTCGTCGGCTTTTCTTTTGATATTGATGGAGTGGTTAGAAATCATCATGGAACGCTGTCATTCCTCTCTGACACCCCGACACGTTCCACCAGCTAATCCGCCGCGCAATTATTGAAGCGTCGTTATATCTCTACATTCATAATGGATGATGGGTAATGGGTAATGTAGATTTTGACTCAATAGCGCACTGTGTTGACAGCCTACGGATTGCCAGTCCGCTAGAAACTCAACACCCAGCGGCAGTATAGTTAGGTCGACAGAAGGCTATGCTGTAAGCTATACCGGAGAGGACTATGTTCCCGGAGGCTCCCGGACAATGAGCAATAAGTATGCGCTGCACGGAGGGCATTGCCCGCCGCTATACCACGCTGTCTCAAATGACAAGGATGCATTACCGTTACTATTTATTGTAGAGCTATCAGTGAAATTAAACAGTCATACAAACATGACAAGTCGAAGGCAGCTTATATCCTTCCTGTCATAAAACAATGTATTTGCCTGTTTTACTTCTTTGTCGCAAAGACTATTACGACGGCTGTGTTGGTCACCACTCACCAACTGCTTCAACAACTTGTGTCATTTTATCAAAGGTTTTTTTCTATGTTATATAAAATTGACTTGTCATGCGACTACTGCATGTTTACCAAACGTCAGCTCTCAACATAATCAAAAAATGTTTAATCGAGCGTTATTAGCGTCTAGTTCTAGTACCTATATACCGGATGATCTCGGATTGCCTAGAACGCGAAATGACTAGTGTGTACACACTGCAGTTTGACCACCGAGCATTGTGCTTAAAACTCAAAATGACCACACATAGGTAGGTTAGGTTCGTTAGGTTTCTTCAGATGCCCGAAGGGCAAACAGACCAGAAATAGGAGCTATGCTCCGCGGGGCTCCGTCGACATCGCTAACGTAAAGATAAAACGACGAAAATGAATTAGGCATAATGCTCGGTAGTCAAACTGCAATGTGGGCAAAACAACACACTAGTCATTTTGCGTTCTAGGCAATCCGCGTATAATAACCCCTATGTACTTACTTTACTCTCTGGCGTCCAGGTACTAGTTTTTAGGAAAGCTACTGCCTCTTGACCTTTCACAATACAGAAAGAGAAGAAACCCACCCACCTTCTCACCACGTCAAAGAGAGCTGCACAGAAGAATGTTACACAATCTTACAGAACGATGGCTACTTTTACATTCTAGAAACAGAATCTGCAAACGATCCTATGCCGTGTTGTGAAAGGAGGTGTTAGGTTCTGAGCGGGAGTCGAGTGTCAGTGCGTCGCTGCAGCTGTGCGATTCACAACTTTCATTCACCTCACTACGAGTAGGTATCTAATATAACTTGACCCCGAGATTAGTAAAACTCCGAGTACCGACCTGTGCAGAGTACGGGCCAGAGTAGAGTAGGTAGATACACTATAGACCAGGTAGGATGGAGGTGGTCAGACCATTTGGTTGCTTCGCACTTTACAAAGGTTGCATTGAACTGACCCTACAGGAGAGGCATGAAGTCAGGTGATAAAGCGCCACTTATGACATGACGGCTACAACCTCTCGGACAGAGTATATCGTCGAAGGAGATCGAAGGCTAGATTCATATGTGAGTAAACGCTGTGAACACCAGCACAGAGAAACCGATGGCTCGCGCGGAATGCTCACGCTTCGGCGCCTGCCACTGACAGTTACCTGACTCTTATTGCTACGAGATAAGGTCTACTTACTACTAATCCTCATGTTCATTTGTCATATTGCTACACTAATAACGATTCATCTGGTATGAGGCTACAAAAACGTGGTGCATCCGTATGGCCGCACGCGCCGACTCGTCATGTTCAAACGATATTCTTGATCATTTGTACGCCTTATTTCGTTGCGTTAAAATTCATTCTGTCGTCGTTGGTTCAACTGGACATGATCGTTTATTGACGCTACCGCTGGCGGTCTGATTTGTCGATGTTGATTGGATACGCGATTGACAGATCACTTAGTGTGATGGGTTTCCGTCGTCGCCCTTCACGATGATTAGTGACTATCATCGATATCGATTTTGTCGCGTGATTGTTTCATGTTGTTTCTATAATATAGCATTGTAGAGAGAGGTACACGTACGCCGTATGAGTGTATACTCGGTATTCGTAGTAAGTAGCGCTCGTAAAACAAAAGTGGGCCAAGCAGCCATGCATGGTTTAAGGCTATTGATTAAGCGCACTTAAGGTTGGCCGATGCATTATGAATGGGGTGGGGTACCCGTGACTCCTTGACACGTGGCCGCGGGTCGGAGCCGGACAACCTGTTCAATCGCACTATTCTAAATGCAATGCCTGCTCGTTAGAGGATGTCCTTATACAAGGTGTAACAAACATGGGGTATGAACCGATCAAGGGATTAACAGGTATCGTGTTCTGATAAGAAAAAACAGAAAAAAAAAATTTTTGACGCGATTTTTTTTTTAAATTTATTATGGAGTGTTGGCCGACTGGGGCGACCCATTTTTGTTACACCTTGTATATATCTTCGTATAAACGTACTTTATTTTAACTTCTGAACCCATAGTTGTAATAAAAGCCTGAAGTTATACTGGCCCGTATATACAGCAGCCGTGGGTAGCTTTGTGAAAATGCAGTAAATAGCACAGCGATAGCGTTAGCGACTAGGGGCACATATGCATATTTTTTATAACAGTTCTCATGACGTGACTAATCTTCTTACATGACCGCAGCATCACAAAATGTTCTGTGACATCGCCACTATTCACTGAAGTCATATTTATTGTTTCAAACAGGGTCACAACATGTCTTACTTTACAAAGAAAATCTCAGTTTTTCTTGCGCTAATGGGAGGGGGATCAGCAAGTGGTTAAATTTGTCTTACGTAATAAATGAATAGCCCCCGAGCTGTCATTAATACGAGTCGAATTTCGCCTAAAGATGCAGCGCGAGCGTCGCTCGTCTCTTTGAGACTAGGACGGACATAAACAGTTCCGCCGTCAAGCTACTGCAGCTTAGTGTAAATATTATGGTTTGCTTGATGTTTGAGTTAATGTCTAATTTTAGCCAAAACATCTGTATCATACGAGATGGAGTTGCCCCGTTAGGGATCACGTTTGAAGTTTATTTCAAACTGCAGCGCTGTCGGCCTTGACTCGAACGCTAAATTCGGAGAAATTCGTGCCGACAGAATCGGTTTAGCCTCGGTTGACCTACAAGATCGTAGAACGTTTAATCTGAATTACCTACTTACTACATTTTATTATACATACGAGTAATTACATTATTAAAAATGCTAATTTGTGGATCTACGGGGCTCAATTAATTGACTTTACACACTAGTCTTTGTTCCTAAGCACTGTTACAAAGTAAATAATGACAAGATACCTTGTCCAAACTAGACGTCATAAGTGCTGTGTTTCGCAAACAGTTAATGCATCAAAGCAACTATCTTCAAAGTTATAAAAACTGACCTTGATCGCGTCTCGGCTCGCTCTGCCGAGCTAACTTGTAAAACTTAAGTTATAATGCACGTGAACGCGGGCGCAGGTGACGCAACTGTTTACATTCGAATTGCTAATTATATGATTAAACGAACTTACCTTAAGTGAAGTTCTATCATAATTATACGATGCTCCTTGTCCGAGACGTTATAACTGTAGTAGCGCTGGCAGTCCAGCGCCAAATCACTGTTTCAAAGCTAAAATTTAAAAGAAAAAAACACCTCTCGTTTGACAGCTGTTTGACAATCATTAAGTTTGAAGGTATCGTTACGAGCAACCCTTTCAGGGAATAAATACTTCAGCATTTATGGGGCGGGAAAGGGACCGACGTCTCGGACAAGGAGCATCGTATAATTATGATAGAACTTCACTTAAGGTAAGTTCGTTTAATCATATAATTATACTCCTCTCCTTGTCCGAGACGTTATAACTGTAGATGTTTAAAGTTAGGGTTGTGAGTAAAGCCATTGTACATAAAAAAATAAACTTTTATTTTCTTTCAATAGAGGATAACACAGAAAATAAAAAACAACTCTACTTATAACAAGTGAAAAAACAACAAATTTTCTTAAACATATTAACTTTCACAACAACATATATATATTTTGTAATTATTTTTAATCAATGAAATCACATAATAGGAGTCTGCAGCTCCTTACTGAGTAGATGTATCTACATTATGTGAAGAGTCCAAAACTGCCTGACCAAAATGTAAAGACTGAGTCACAGGTCTATTATAATGTCTAGCGAAGGTGGCTGAACTTTCAGACCATCCTGCGGTTTTTTGGATTTGGTCAATATTTAACCCAGATCTAAGGGCAGCAGACGTTGAAGAATGTCTAGTTGAATGTGCTGTAAATATATTGACGTCAATACCCGCTTCATTTAAGGTTTTCTTAATCCAACGGCTTATGCTTTGGGTGGACGCAGGGACATATGGCCTTTTAAAAGTGAGAATTAGCTTTTCGTGATCACCCCTAAAGGCTTCTGTAGCTTTAATATATGCTTTCAGAGTATTCACAGGACAAATTTCTATTTTAGATTCATAAACTGGTAGCTGTAATAATGGCTGCGGTTTACCTTTTTTGGATGTTTTTATTATATCTGGTATGAAAATTTTTATTTGGTCGTCTAATAAAACTATATTTTTTAGAGAAATTAGTGACAGAGTTTGTACTCTGTGTCCGGTGGTTAAAGCCAGTAGCGTTACTAATTTTCTAGTCAATATTTCAAGGGGTGTATTTATCATAGGTAAAGTGGCCAGGTAATTTAACACTACTCCTGGGTCCCAAGTGGAATCATATTTAGGTTTAGGTGGTTTTGATCGGTATATACCTTTTATTAACCTTTTTATTCTGTCGTCGATTCCTATTTTCGGTCCCAATAATAACGATAATGCAGATCTAGTAGAATTTAATGTGCCGTAAGATGCTCCCGTTTCAAAACATTGACTTAAAAATTTAAGTATATAAGGTATCGATACCTGGTAGGGATCTAGATTATGTTGTTTACAATACTGCCACCACAGCTTAAGGGGAGAGTTATACTGTCGCATGGTATTTTGTGACAGGGAGTTCAGCATAATGTGTAAAGCTGAAGCTGGAGTACCTCTCCTCACGTATGCCTCGCTGATAGCAGCCCTGCAGCCAGGGTAAGCTGATGGTGAAGTGGGTGTACATCTCTGTAAGGGGATGATAATAGATTTTCGTTAGGTCTAAAAATTATGAGATCTCCAATAACTAGTTTTATAACAAGTGGGAACCATGGTTGCGATGGCCATAATGGAAACACCAAGATACCGGTGGCTTTATCAATCGTGATTTTCTGAACACATTTTAGAACCAGGGAGAAAGGTGGGAAGGCATAAAAGAACAAGTTCTTCCAACTGAGGGTAAAAGCGTCAATGGCAAAGGCATCAGGGTCACGTTTCCAAGAAACAAACTTACGACATTTATTGTTTATTCTAGAGGCGAACAAATCAATTTCAGGTTTTCCAAATTTATCTGTTATTTTCCTGTATGCATTGTAACAAAGCTCCCATTCAATGTTTACTCTCCTAGATTCCCTGTCTGCTTCGAAATTATCTTTTGTATTTATGTAAGAACTGAAAATCCATAAGTTTCTTTCTTCACAAAATTGCCAAATTTCCCTAGCAATACTGTTAAGATGTGGAAATTGAATTCCGCCGTATTTATTGATGTAAGCCACAGCTGTAGTATTATCTATTCGTAACAGAATTTCACGATTATTTAAATATTTGGCAAAACATTTGAGACCTAATAAAGCTGCTTTTAGTTCTAAATAATTTATATGATTTTCTTTCTCTAAACGCGACCACGATCCTGACGCCTTTTTACCCTCACACACAGCGCCCCATCCGTTCAGGCATGAGTCCGTGTGAATCTCTAGAGTAAAGTTATGTTGTTTTATGGAATTGGGTTTATCCAAATTCATACACCACCAATCAAATTCTGGAATTATGTTCCGTGGGAGTGTCATTACTGCATCATAATTATCATTATTTTTTAATAATGCTAAATACTTTTCCCTTTCCAGAATTTTTGTGTATACCCAGCCATAGGGGACGGCTGGAGCACACGCAGTAAGTGACCCTAGCAATTGCGAAAAATCTCTTATACTACAATGAGCCCTTTGCTGAAACCACTTAATTTTTTCTAATAATAAAATCTGTTTTTGTTTAGGAACCCCTAGTGTCATATTTGCAGAATTTAAAATGAACCCCAGAAACTTACATATTTTGTTAGGTGTAAGGACACATTTATCAACATTAATTACGAATCCTAGATCTTGCAAAATACTACAAGCTATGGTAAGATTGTTCTTACAAATTGTTTCGGAGTGTCCAAAAATGAGTATATCGTCTAAATAAGTTGTTAATATCACATTATTTTCTCTGAGGTAAGTACTTATCGGTCTAATTATTTTTGTAAATACAAACGGAGCTGTGCAAAGACCATAAGCAAGGACATTAAACTGATACAGTTGTCCATTAAACATAAATCTTAAATATTTTTTAGAGTTTTCTGAAATTGGTACAGAGAAATATGCTTCTCTTAAATCAATAGTTGCCATGTAACAGTCTTTTATCATTAATCTACAGGCTGTTCTTATGTCCTCTAGCTTAAAATGTTCAGTAGATATGTATTGGTTAAGGTATTTCAAATTTAAAATAAACCTGTAAGAGCCATTAGGTTTTTGCACCAAAAATATTGGGGAAGTAAATTGGTCTTTCGAGCAAGCGCATGCGGATATTGCACCCAAAGACTTGAGTTTATCTATTTCCTGACCAATCAGTATAATTTCCTTTGGAGACCACTGTTGGGTTGGTGCTTGATATGGTGGGGGAGTGTGAGTAAATGGAATCTCATACCCCTGGACCCAATCTAATATGGTCCGATCATTAGTAAGTTCCAACCAATTGTTAAGAAATTGACTGATCCTACCAGCATGTACCTGGTTTAGCGACGGTAATTGTGACGGCCCCGGTGTTGGTACCGTTTCTGGTCCCGCTGATGTGGTTGGTACTTCCGTGTCATTGGTGCTTGACGATGCCCGCCACGTGTTCGTTGATGCTGTTGATGTTGCGGCGGGCCCCTCCAGTTTCCCTGCCTTTTGATATTAATCTGTTTTGTCACGGGATTTTTATTGGTTGAGGGTTCAGAAATCTTTATTTGTGTGCCAGTTTTCTTGATAGCTTGAGCAGCCTTAATTTTTTCGGCACATTCTTTGCCAAATAGGAATTCATCTGGCTTTGCATCACGGACTGCTTCCTTAATAGTTTGATTTGCTCCTGCCAGAGCAAAAAATTTTCTTGACGATGAGTCCTCGTGAAATATTGCACAGCATAACTTGGCGGCATCATTTATATGTTCGATAATCGAGCTAGAGTTTATATTCCCTTTAAGAACGCTAGTTAAGGTTTGACCCAAAGCACACATCACTTTGAGAGTCAAATTCTGTCGATGAATGATGCGTTTATCTCTTTTCAGTGATATCTCTGAAAGAGAAGCCAGTATTTCGGGATTTATTTTAGGAGCCTCTGTACCAAAGTTTGCTGGGGCTGGGTACTTCTTTATAATTTGTTCTTGGCTTCCTTTATCCAATCCCACACTCATTAGATTCCTCCATCGAGTAGCAAGTTCCGGGCGAATTTCTGGACCTTTTTCTTCATTATTTTCACCTTCGGTGCCCAGTGCCAGCAGAAACTCCTCTGGTAACACATCATCATCCTCTGAAAGAATTTTAACAACCATATTTCACTTTGGTAAAAATAAATAATATCAGATTGCATAGTCTATCCGCTGAGTGATAGCGCTTGCTTTTGAAAAAGGGTCCATGGATTTATAAAAACCTTATTTACGGAATGTGTTTGATGGTCAGTCTATCCACTAAGTGATAGCGCAAGGTGTCATAAATTATATGTTGTAATCAAGGCCAAAATGTAATGCTATAATATTTCAAGGTCTACCCGCTGTGTGGTAGCACTAACTTGTTGAATGTACTTTTGAATCGTGGAAATATCCACTAAAAACATAATGATAGGTATCAAAATGTCATCTTTGATATTGGCGAGATCAGTGGTAGCCATTTATTAGGTAAAATTTTGTATAAACATACCTAGGACCAAGTCCTCGGCGTTAGTCGTGTTCTTTGTTTCGGGGTTTTCATCAGCTGTTGTCCTCCTGTTCTGAGCTGGTGGTTGAGTCTCTGGTGTACATGAAGTCCGTTGTGGTGATTGCGGCGATGTCGCTATTTCCTTTGGATCTGGTGGTAACTTCTTCAATTTCTTCTCAAGGCGACGAAGCTTTCTTCGAATATAGTCGGTTTCACTTTCATCTGCTCTTCTTTTAGTCATTTTAATTTATTTCCAATGCACAATTCGCAATAACACCAGAATTTTACGATGCAAAGAGAAAATGGTCACTTGGTTTGCGCGGTTATTCGGTCACCATAGATAAGACGTAAAACAAAATATTGTCATAATGTCAACACAAAAGAGTTGACCGGAAGTTGGACAAAAAACCGATAACGAAACAAATCGGAAAGGTCAGTGTGTAATACACTTAATCCGAACTCATTATTTATTTGTCTATGACCTATAACCTAATTTTTTCCTATAATCTAGAACTGTATGGCCCAGCTCGATCACCTCTTATTCAATAAAAAACCGCCAATAAGATCACCGCAACGGATAAATATATATTTGTCATTACATACCTCAAGTAATACGTATTTGATCATTAGATATCAAACCTTCGGTATGCGTTCGTTCCCAGATGTATTTGTGCCAGCTAAAAACGCACAAATTATAGCAGTACGCATATTCTTCTTTTAACCACATTGTATACTTCTATTATGCACTTATTTACACAACAAAATACGTAATAAAACTAAATTTTATTAAAAAGAACGAGAGAGAACAGTGTTCGGCGCGTTCACTGACAACGTAATGATTGTCAAACAGCTGTCAAACGAGAGGTGTTTTTTTCTTTTAAATTTTAGCTTTGAAACAGTGATTTGGCGCTGGACTGCCAGCGCTACTACAGTTATAACGTCTCGGACAAGGAGAGGAGTATAATTGCAATTCCGGACGATGTCTGTTATAAGTATAGTTTATACGTGTAGATTTTATTTATCTCACGAAAGCGGGCTGCTCGTGCTTGTGTGAGACTACACATTTCCAATTTCTTATACACATGCAGTGCGCTGTGCTTATAACCTTAGAGGTGCTTACCTAAACCTAAATCTTAACATTTCATTCTGAACACATTATTAGGTACCTAGTTACTGGTTCGCAACGACCCTCGCCTGTTCTGATCCGGCGATAGTCACGACCTCTAGGAGGCAATTTTCTTTCTCGAATATATCGCCAGGCCATAACTGAGCCGCAACTCTCTTCAGCAGTCTACTGCGTGCCCGTTATAGGCCAGAGTCGTTAGGCTATTTGTCTTGTTATATGCGAGTCATCGGCCGTTCAGTCCTGGCGATGCGGGCGATGTGTTCCATTAAACATTGAGTTCCGGTGTACAAGTCAAGTCGACCCCTATCCTTTACTAATATGCGAAGTTGGAGATGAGACTTAAATTGTTCTGCCTGTGGCGTGGCGACTAGTCGGTAGCGTTGCGTTGCGAACAGTCCTGGGAGCGGCGGCAGGCGAGCCCGGAACCGCTGGAGCGCGGATAACGCCGCGCCGTCTCGATCAGCGCAGTGGCCAGGAGCTACGCGACGATATTTATCATCATATTGACAATGCAGAATTCACAAAACTACAAAATTATCCGCTTAGGTACTTTATATTTTGTATTTACAGTTTTAGCTTTGACCATTGATGCATTTTTAGGATTCCGTATAGTCAACAATGAACCCTTATAGTTTCGCCATGTCCGTCTGGCCGTCCGTTCGTCCGTCTTCGGCTTAGCTCAGTAACCATTACTACTAGAAAACTGTAATTCGGCATGGGTATATAAATCAATCATGCCGATAAAACAGTAGAATTAAATCTTGAAAAATTTTTTTTTTGGGGTACCTATTTTTTTTCTAGTTAAAAGCATAGGTTGGCGTATCGTTGGATAGCTTGTTCAAAAATATGATGGGTTTCTTAAAACCGGGGGGCTCGAGCTAATAGCTATAGCTACTACTGGGCATGGGAAACAATTCGTGGCAGTACTACATATTATAATAAATTTAAAAGGAAAAGTATCACGGCTACGTAGGTATGACTAGTGACCGATTAATAGTCGACCAACTTAAAATGTATTTAGAAAGGCCAACTTCGGAACCCTACACTGCGCGTGGTCCGACACGCACTTGGTCGATTTTTTAAATAATCAGATTATGAAATATTAGGTGACAATAATAAACAAATTGAACTAGCCCCATAGTGAGCCCAAAGGCTTTTGTGTACCTACTATAGACGAGAATATATTACATAGATATACTTACTTAAATATTTCAATAAAACAAATAAATAGGTACCTATACATGTTTTTCATAGAAATACTGTACGTCCTAAAGAATCAGTCCCACTGCTGGACACCGGCCTCCTCTCTCGGATGGGAGGCCTACGCTGGCCCAGTGCGGGTTGGGGACTTCACATACAACTTTGCATTTCTTCTCAGATGTATGCAGGTTTGGTTTCTTCACGATATTTTTCCTTCATCGAAAAGTTAACGGTAAAATATCAAATGATATTCCGTACAAAAGTTCCAGAAACCTCACGAGCCGGGATCCGAACCGACGACCGACGTTAAGCAAAACAAACCTAATTAAACTCCAATGCAATACGTACCTTTATCAGCCAAACTTGATACGAGAATGATTGTTCTAGACTTCGAATCGTTTCTGACACAGATAAGTATACTAACGAATTTAAATCTGCCAGTAAATAGAGCCCGCCTCCACGCACCGGCTCCCGCGCCGCGCACTTCTTGTTATGGATCATCCGCATCTGCAGATATCTGCCAGTTGACAAACAGGCGGGCTTGTTGATAAACTAGTCCATTCGTACAATAATACCAGTAGACGCTACGCTACTGTAAATAGTATGCGATGATAACTCTGCTGAAAGGCTGGGAGGTCATAGCGGGCGCGCTCAGGTCTGAGCAAACTGGCGAAGAAGGTACGGGAAAAAGTGCTTTAAATTTGTATTTTCGAATACTGCAAATTCCCACTGGACTTTTCTCCAAACTTTTTAATAACTGGCTTGTTTTGTTACAGACGAGCGAGAAGACGTACAGAAGAAAACATTCGCAAAATGGATCAACTCACAATTGGTCAAGGTTGGTACGATAAACTATCTAATTATTTTTACAGGCAGTTGCTATTTTGCAACAATGTGGCTATACCTGCTTGGTTTGACTGACTGACCAGACTCACAGTCGCTCTGAAGTCATCTTGTCGAGGCGTTTATCTCATGAAAAAGACAAAGTCAAGCGTTTCTATCAATAGTAGCCTGCAGAATATTTGGTAAAGATAGAAATATGATAGATATCAAACGCGTTCACTATGTGTATGTTTCAGAACGGCAAGCCGCTGGTGGCGGACTTGTTCACGGACCTGCGCGACGGCGAGGTGCTGCTGTCGCTGCTCGAGATCCTCACCGCGCAGCAATATGTGAGTACACGCATGCATGCATACACAGGCCGAACCGTTAAAAATGGGTATCTTGATATTAGGTAACTTAAAAACCGATAGACGAACAACTGTTGGTTAATTTTTTATTATGCAACTTAACGGGCTCCTAGCTTCCAATGACCTGTTACTGTCCCTTTTTTTGTGTTTTTTATGGCTTATCGTATTAACAATGATGAGGTTTACCGCGATATGGTATCCCATACTTACTTCAAAACTCACAGTTTTCGAGATATATGGCACTAAACTTTGGCAATTATAGACAAAAAAAAACAGTTTTTTGGACGTAACTGGTGTTAAAAAAAGAATCTCTCGTGGGTTGTCAGTGTCAGTTATATGTAGATTTCATATATAAAAGTGCATAAACAACATACTTATATCGAAAACATAGTTTTTTTGAATAACAAATTTTTTAATCTCGTGCAAATGCAGATAAAGGTTTGAAGAAACGATAAGCGTTTGTGCCATAAATATATCTGTAGTTCTGACGGAGGAATATCAACTCAAAACTCGCCAAAACTCGACAATAAGCGCTTGGAGCCCCTTAACAGATAGGGATCAACACATGCACTGCACGGCTAGCACGCGACGGCGCGCGAGCTCTCTCTATTTTTCTCGCACTATCCGTCTCTCTCTTATTAGAACACTTAGAAGAAGAGGTATAGTGCGATAAAAATCGAGAATATGTCGCGGCCGTCGTGTGCTAGACGTGCTGGTGACATTTCGTCGCACTAGATGTTATATCGTTATATGTAAAACTCAAGATGTCACTAGTAAAAGAGTCCTTAACGTTAAAAGTTATACTTGCAGAGTCGATGGAGTTTTGTACCAGGGCAAAACAGAATACTTATAGAATCAAGTGTCTGTCTGTCAATCGGTGTCTTTCAGTACGTCCGTCTGTTTTAATCTTATTTTATGCTTTTATGATTCTACATTATCTATTAGGCCCAATAGTTGAGTTGAGAATGCTACCTGCTAAGGCCCAGCATACAATACAAAATGGCATTAAAATTGGAATCGTGTTGTGTCGGAAATAGAGTTGACTTTCGTTTTACACCGACTGAGGGAGTTGTGTTGTGTTTTGCAGAAGCGCGAGCGCGGGCGCATGCGCGTGCACCACGTGAACAACGTGAGCACGGCGCTGCGCGCGCTGGCCGACGCGGGCGTGCGGCTCGTCAACATATCCAGCAGCGACGTCGTCGACGGGAACCCCAAGCTCATACTCGGTAAACAAGTTATCTATGAAAAACTTCCTCTGTCTCTATTTTTTTCTATAATTTTTCTAGCAGCAGTTTCTAGTTTCAGACCTAGATTTGACCGATCCCATTGTATATACAAAGTTTCATGTCATTCAAGCATGCCGATTATTAAAATTTAAACCAACTTTTGTATGGAGAGTCGTGCTTCCTGGGGACTCGTAACTATTGTTCGGTTCTAAATACGTTTCTAGGATTGGTGTGGAGCATCATCCTGCACTGGCAGGTGCAGTACCACCTGAAGGAGCTGATGTCGGAGCTGCACCACACGAGCCTGGAGCGCACGCTGCTAGCCTGGTGCCGCGCCCATACTCAGGTACTACATCTTTTCTCTTGCCACTTACTCGGGGAAATATGTCCGTCCGTATTGACTGCTGGATTTCCGAACTCAGTTTGAAATCGGAGTTAGACTGCCTTTCCACTCAAGCTGACACGAACGAAGTAAACAGAGATGGGTCTGTCGCAGCATTGAAGTGAGACCCACTCGTCACCTCAGTGGCAAGGCAGGTGTAACCACCTAGACAGACTCGGCACGGTTTAGGTGTTGGAATAGGTAAATGATTGTTGTGCAGGGCTACGAGGGGGTGGACGTGACGAACTTCACGTCGTCCTGGGCGGACGGGCTGGCGCTGAACGCGCTGCTGCACGGCTGGCGCCCGCAGCTGTTCGACTGGGCCGCCCTGGCGCGCCGCGCGCCCAGGGACCGCCTCGAGCACGCCTTCACGCTCGCGCACAACTACCTCGGCATCGACCGGCTGCTCGACCCCGAAGGTAACATATGCTTCAAACATTTAGCTAGGTACGAGTATGTCCTCACGCAGGAATCTGCACTGTAAGCAAACCGTTCGTAGACGACTTCACAATCGAATCATAATTTGTGATGTGGTGGTTTAATGAGTGTGTGTGTTCCAGATGTGAACACGCCGAACCCGGACAAGAAGTCGATCATGATGTACCTGATGTGCCTGTTCCAATCGCTGCCGCACTCGGCGCAGGCGGCCGCGCCCGACTGCGACCACGACCTCGACTCCGAGCCAGCCTCGCCCGTCGGAGCCGCTGCTGAGGTAATATTCGTTTCTGTTTTGAAAACTATAATGTTTGCTCACAATCGTTTGTTACAAGCCCCAAAGAGTGTCACAACTATCGGTCCTGCGCCACTCGCAGGTTAAAGGCGTCGTGTACAAATAAAACAAGGCGAAAGATGCTTAGGTGCCCGTTTAGAGGTAGATTGAATGAAGTTTCCGCTTCGTGTTTTATTCGGTCGTTATGATATTTATTTGAGTTGAGAGTCCGTGGTATTACGTGTTCCCAGAGCGGGTCGCGTCCGCTGTCGACGGCGACGACGGGCTCGGGCTCGGGCTCGGGCGAGCTGGGCGGCTACTCGGCGGCGCTGGAGGAGGCGCTGGCCTGGCTGCTGGACGCGGAGGAGCGGCTGGGCGCGCGCGCGCCGCCGCCGCCGCGCGCCCCGCTGCCCGCCCTCAAGCAGCACTTCCACGCGCACGAGGCCTTCCTGCTGGAGCTGGCCGCGCAGCAGGCCGGCGTGGGCGGCGCGCTCGCGCTCGGCGCGCGCCTGGCCGCCGGCGGCGCGCTCTCCGGCGCCGAGGCCAGAGAGGTCACTCGCACTCGCACTCGCACTCGCACTCGCACTCACACTCACACTCACACCCTATATCCATTCCGCCTGCCGAGAAGCCATTCCGTCTGCCGTTGCCAGTGCAAGTGCCACCTTCATCCGAAGGATTCACTACAACGGAAAGACTGTAAAATCGCGTCAGAATTCATCTGCAGAGGAAACGAGTTAACTGATACTATAAAACGAGCTAACTATATACGAGGTAGTAGAATTGTCTGAAGCGTGGAATCTAAAAATCCACAATGCAATCCTACCGATAGGTGCACTGTACTGTAATGACTAAATTGCAAAGTAAATAACCGGAACTTTAATTGCAGGTTCGGCTTCAGCTACGTCTGTTGGCCGAGCGCTGGGAACAACTGCGGGCGCGCGGCATGGCGCGACAGGCACAAATCCATGAAGCCCTGATGCGCGCGCAGCAGGAAACGAGACACGAATTCCGGTTAGTGCCAGTCCGGGGCTCCCAACAACATCAACACTTCTATATGACCATCTTTGTTTCGGAGACCTTATTATGTTTGGGAATCTGTAGTGTCCCACGGCTGGACGAAACTTACAATACTGACGACCCTGAGCTTGCTATAGCAAATCTTTTTAAAACGAGTTTAGTTCGTTCCGCCATCGCCGGCGAGGTCTGTCGCGTCCCCGTTTCGAGCTGCCGGACTGCCAGTCAGACTGTCTTGGCTCACTTGGCATGCAGTATAGTGTACACGACCAGCCTACTCCCGCTTCGACTGAGCCTTTCCGAGCTAATATATACCACCGACTATTCGTAGGCCTTCGCATTTAAAATTCCGCTTCATTTTGCAGACAATGGCTAACAGCAACCGAAGACCGCATCTCGCAACTGGGTCCCCTGCCCGGGGACAGCCCGCAGGCCGCGGCCGCGAGCCTGGCGGCGGTGGCGGCCCTTCACGAGGCCCTGCGCGAGCAGCAGCCCAGGGTGGACGCGCTCGCTGACTGCGTGCTGGTGCTAGACGACAACGAAGACACAGGTATGAAGTATGAACCGTAAGATGAACTATTACGCCAGCCAACTGCAGTAGGGATCCACTCATCCCGGTATAATTCGAGCGGATCATGAAGTGAACAGCACACTCCCAACTCTTCCCCGACGAATAAATAAATAATAAATAAATAAAATGATTTATTTCACAAAACCCTTGTTACATGATATAAGGTATATCCATCAGACTCCAAACTAGGCCAAGCCTGTATCTTGGCAGTCTGCGGGTGCGAATAAACAAGATTTACAGTAGTGTTAAGGAAAGGTAGGTAGTTATAATAATAATAATAATAAAATGATTCATTTAGGAAAGAATAGTACAATAAGTGGATATAATCTAATTAGGCAACAAAACTTATATCTAACAGGATTACGAGTATTTGTATACAATATAAAAGAAATGGCCTTAGGGGACCAATATACAAGTTTATTGCCTAAACTAGGTTACAGTTGTAATCGGTGTTTTTGGCATAAATGGCCTTTGTTTTACATATACTATAATTGCCTGACTAAACATTTGTTACCTCGCGTCAACAATTACAAAACTATGTATACTCGTATTTAACAAAAAGCATGCTTGCGATCGCAGAACTATTTCACTATAGTAAGCAAATTGTCTGTCTCGGCGTAGGTCAGAGTTGGCAACCACGCTGTTACTTTAGTTTGGCATACTTTGCAATTTTGATCGTACACGGAGCATTGTTTATTTATTTTATTATAAAGAAAAGGGCCCAAGAAAGAGAAGAGACGGTGAGTAAAAGCGTGTTTAGTGCGAAATTGCTTAAAAATTATATCCAACCGTCTTTTGGTGTGCCTATTAGGGTTGTAGCAAGTCAACTTGTGCTGTTTTAGAATTACGCTCCTGATGAATAGTTGCCGAACTGTTAGTACTTTACATGATTGGTACAATTTCGTGGTCGGAAAATAAAACGGACTTAAGGTAGCTGTCTAATACATCTATGCAAACATATCTAGCCTATAAAGCTTGTTAAAATTTTAGTTTCAATTATACCAGCATCGAAACAACATGTATTTTTCTGTATCTCCGCTCCCGCACACAAAATTGAGCTTTAATTGAAGGAACATATGGTCCTAAATCGAATCTATATCATATCCAAAAAGAAATAGTCAATTAATTAACAAAAGGATTTAATTTGTTCAGTCGGGTAAGAATCCATTTGCCGAGAATAAAAAAAAAGCTGTACATTCTGTACAACCCGGTTAGTTTAAGAATGCACCGTGTGCATGCATACATCTTGCTGCAAGGTGTCAACGTGACTTAATCGGGATATAACCATAACACACAAGTATCGCGTGTTTAATATCCAGGATTATGAGCCTAAAAGCGACACAATAAGAGGTACGTTACGAGCAATTGTGTTGAAATAGTACATTACTTACCAAGGGCTGTAAAAGAAAGAAAGCCCGAAATCACAGGTATTTGTGACCTGAGCCGCAGGCGAGCCAAACCGTACTTTATCAAACACAGAATACTTACCCTTGCATGTTTATACATTATAGAAAATTGTAAATTCGCACGAAAACACCCAGAATTGTACACTGGTGTAAATTTGAAAGGATTAATAGGGATTACCTCGTGTGCTGCTGCGATGAATACCTGATGTGCTGGTTCGGTTGAGATTCTTCGGCAATCCAATCACTAAATTTTTACTTGCAAGATTTATTAGATTATTTGAGATAATTTGAGGTTTATTATTGTTTAAAGTATTATTGGGATTTTTCATAGAGGAGATGCGCGCGCGCGTAGATTTTGAGTTTTTTGTTGCAACAATATGGCGAGCGGCGACTGGACGTGACGTCACAGGCACTTGGTATTTACCGGAAGTGTTACTGCCAACTTCAGCAGAGGTAAGGGAAAGGATGCGTTCGGAAACTTATAGAATAAGGATGGATGATATATTTTTTAAATGTGTGTGTGGTGTGATGTAAAATGTTTTTTATTGAATTCGGCCAAACCATACTCCCCCGCCTTGGAGTGTACTCCAACATTAAAATTAAGAATAAGATTGACATATTAAATTAAATATAAACTTCTTTCACTTATATAAAACGCTACTTATTATTTTATTGTCTTTTTTTTACAAATCTATAGAATGTAAAGGTTATACTTAATTCTAAAATTATTTTAAATATATAAGTACTATAGATTATTGCGTGGGTAGAGGACACACTCTGACCACAGGACGAATGTAAGTACCAGTTTTAGTTTTGACCTTTACAACCCGAGTAACACCATCATGACCAGGGTAAGTCTCCTCTATCACAGCAAGAGGCCAACACAAAAGAGGAAGTCTTTCTTCCTTTTAATATCACTACTTGTCCCTTTTTTACAGGGTTGGAAACAGTGTTCCATTTTTCTCGACTCTGTAATGAGGTAAGATATTCAATATGCCATCTTTTCCAGTAAGATTGGACCATTTTGTCAATTAATTTATATCTTTGTAAACGCGACATAGGAATATCATCTAAATTTACCGACGGGATATATTTTAAAGGGCTCAAATTTAGAAAATGTGACGGCGTGAGTGCCAAAGGTTCAGAGGGGTCACTACTGAGAACACATAGAGGCCTAGAGTTCATGAGTGCTTCTATTTGTATAAGCACTGTATTCATCTCCTCATATGTCAAAATTTGAAAGCCAATTGCTTTGTGAAGATGTACTTTGACACACTTTACATTACTCTCCCATATTCCACTCATGTGTGGAGTATAAGGTGGCTGAATCCTGAATTCGATCTTTTGGGGAGACAATTCGCGAATGATAGCCTTGTTATATTCTTCCGAACAAACTACCGAATAAATGTCGTTAAATTGGTTACGAGCACCAATGAAATTCTTGCCTCCGTCACTCATGATAAGCGATACGGGGCCGCGGCGTGAGATGAAGCGTTTGAATGCAGCGATATACATTTCTGTTGACAGATCAGAGACTAATTCCAAATGAATTGCTTTGGACACCAAGTCCACGAATAAGCATACATAAGCCTTTTGACTTTTAATTCCTCTTTTCTTACTCATTGTTATATATAGAGGACCCATATAGTCGACTCCACATTTTGAAAAGCATTTCTGTTGAGTAACGCGGAATTCGGGCAAGTTTCCCATAAAGGGATACAATTCTTTAGGTTTATGTTTAAAACATTTATTACAGGCATGGATAACCTTGCGAACTATGCTACGAGCAGGTAGCACCCAGTATTCATGCCTGAGCAAACCTAAGACTAACCCAGGTCCTGTGTGAAAGTTTTTGCGATGATAATGTTCAATGAGCAAACGCGCTATTCTACTCTTTGCGGGGACGAGTATTGGATGCTTTTGCTCGTATGTCATGGGAGCATTATTTAAACGTCCTCCGACACGTAGGATACCGTTGTCATCAATGAAAGCATTCAATTTTCTAAGAGGGGCGCGAAGAGTTTTATTATTTTTAATGACATCAATGTCAGAAGCAAAGTATGCAGATTGGACTACTTTAATGAGGTAAGTTTCAGAAACATTCAAATCAGTTATGGTAATAGAACCACTACTTTTTAATATTTTTGCAAATCGTAAGACATATGTTACTGCATTTAACAGCTTAGTCCAAATTGACATGCGCTCAATGAGTGCCAATAGCGGGTGAGTTTCACTTTGAGTATCTAGTTTCTGAACCAAAGAGACGGACTTTGATTCGGGAATATCAGCCGGAATATTCAATTTATTAAAAGAGCTTATGGGCCATTTATCACATGGTAAGGCAAGCCATTCAGGACCATCAAACCACGATTTATTATCGATTAACTTATTTGGTGTGACAGGGCGTGAAACAAGGTCACTTGGGTTTTCATGGCCAGGAATATGATACCAGTACTGCGGGGCTAATACATCATGTATTGCAGAAGTTCTGTTCGCAATAAATGTTTGCCACCTGTGCGGTGAGGAATGAATCCATGCAAGTGTAATGGTTGAATCAGAAAAAGCAAGCGTAGTGTTCACTTGACATCTTGTATTAATAGTTTTTAGAGCAGTCTTTATAAGTTGAGAGAGGAGATGAGCTGCACAAAGTTCGAGCCGAGCCAAAGTTATCTTCTTCAGAGGAGCAAGGCGAGAGCGAGCACATAGTAATGCCACGTGTGAAGCTTCGGATGTCAAAGAGCCAATCCGTAAGTATATAACAGCTCCATAGCATTTCTCACTTGAGTCTGCGAATCCCAAAAGACTAATATATGAATTTTCATCTATTCCTACATGTCTAGGTATTTTAATCTGTGACAGATTTGACAGTTCTATTTTTATCTGAGACCAGACTCTACAAATGTCACTAGGGACCTCTTCATCCCAGGAAAGCAGGCGTTTCCAACACTCTTGTATTAGAAGTTTCATGTAAACGGTGAGTGGAGCGAGTAAACCTAGTGGGTCATATAGAGCAGCGGTTTGAGCAAGAATTGATCGCTTGGTGCAATTTTCAGTATCTGAGCAATTAACCTTAAAGGTGAAATGATCTTTCACGGGGTCCCAACGGAGTCCAACTAATTTGGTTTCTGACTCAGAATCAAAATTTAAACTTTTTGAGGCCCGAGATTCTACAGGAATGTTTTGTAGAAATTGAGGTGAGTTTGAGATCCACTTGGTCAACTTAAAACCACCACTGGCAAACATATTAACCAATTGGTTATACAATTCTAGTGCTTCACTAGGTGAAGCAACGGAATGAATGAAGTCATCCATATAAGAATAGAGCGGAGCAACTTGGGAGGCTTTCGGGTACTTGTTCCCTTCATCTTGAGCAAGTTGGCGAACCACTCTCATAGCGAGATAAGGCGAACATTTGAGTCCAAATGCGAGCCTTTGGAACTCATATGTTTGAATGGGTTCAGTTTCTGGGTTAAATCTGAATAGTATCCTTTGGAAGGCTTTATGCTCAGTTTTTAATTTCAGCTGGAAATACATTTTTTCCAGATCTGCTGAGACAGCGACAGAGAATAAGCGGAGATTTATCAACAAATCAAATATGTTTGTTTGCAGGTTAGCACCGCAATGTAAAATGTCATTCAGGCTTTTGCCAGATGATGTTTTGGAACTGGCATCTAGAACAATTCTGATTCTAGAGGTGTCTTTGTCAGGTCGATACACTGCTCTGTGTGGTATATGATAAGTGAGAGCTGCGGTTGAAGGTTCAGACACTTTAGCTAAAAAACCTTTATCTATGTAATCTTGCATGGTTGTGTTATAACCTGAGCGTAATTCCAGCTGAGAATCTAACTTACGTTCAAGCGACAAGAGGCGGCGGGTGGCATTTTTGTAAGAGTCCCCTAACATTAAGGGATCATCCGAAAAAGGCAATGAGACGACATATCGACCGTCCGATTCGCGAGACACATTTTCGTTGAACATCTGTTCGCACTGTTGTTCTTCGGGACTCAATATTTTGCGGGCGGGTAATGATTCGAGGTTCCAAAATCGTTGGACTAAATTCTCTAATTCATTGTTATCCTCAATAAAAGCGTGAAAGGAATGATTATTTGTTGAATACGAATTACCTTCTGCTTCGCCCATGATTATATACCCCAAGGAAGTTTCCAAGGCGACAGCGCGAGTATCTGAGTGCGTCACTTTACCGGCTCGGAGTAAATGCGGGAATAATCCTGACCCGACAACGCAGTCTATTTCTGATGGCATGTAAAACAACTCATCAGCAAGTGTTAGGTTTTTAAAATATTCTAATATTTTTGTATTCAGACGCGTAGTGGGCAAATTACCTGTAATTTGTTCGACGACAGCGGCTTTTATCGAATACTGGCAGCGAGGATCGGTTCTTGATCTGAATACTATTGTCGTATAACCTAGCACGGGTTTCACCGACATACCTATTCCATGTACGGATGAAGGTTGGCATTTTATGTTTAATTTCAGTCTCTGACAACAGGATTTCGTTATGAAATTTGCCGTTGACCCTGTGTCTAAAAGAATTCTCATATTAGCGGTATTCACTTCACTTTCACTATTCAACACTTTTACACAAGCTGTAGGCACAACGTCGTTGTAAAATGTGCACGAGTTCACGTCAGAGGTGACAAAGCAATGAGTATTACTTGATTGTTTTTCACGCGGCGGCATGTTTGTGTTTACCGTTTGTCCGGAAACTGATCCGACTCGCCAGTCTTGCGCAGTTACAGCGCAGGCGAGCGATGCGGAATTCGAGGGGGTCGAGTTTGAGGGAAATATGTTTGTTTCGCTCGCACTTGGCGTCTGCGGCTCGACAAACGTCAAAACATTAGCTCGCGGCGGCGGCGGCGGCGGCGGCGGTGTATCAAAGCGTTGAATATTATTTGGTTGGTACACAAAATTGTCAATGTGTAACAGTGAGTGATGTTTCCGATTGCATTTGGCACAAGTTCTGATCGATTTACATTCTTTTATGTTATGAAATCCGAGGCAGTTTTTACAAAACGAATGTTTAGTCACTATTGAGTACCTAGCATTCGCGTCAAGGTCGTTAAATTTTTTACAGAAATACAAGGGATGTTTCTCATTATTACAAACGATGCAAGTATGCACGTTTGTGATGTTTGCGGAAACGGTGTGCGACGGCGGAGCGGTAGGTATCGAAAGCGGTTGAGCGGTTTGCGAGTTCATCACGTATGAATGATAGGGTTTGTTTTTATAAGCGGTTTGTGAGTAACTTTGTTTAGCGGGTGCGCGGAAAGTATTTGTTATATTTAACTCAGTGCGTGACAATACTTTGCTTTGATCTTTTACGAACCTTTCGAGAGACGCGAATGTAGGTATTTTCTGCGAGCGGCAGCTTTGTTCAAAGAGTTGAACGGCGTCTTTATCGAGCTTGTTGAGAGCTATATGCGTAATAATGAAATCTGCTAAATCTTCCAGAGTTAATGACTGAAGAGCTGCAACTGATGCGCAATATTGCTCAACAAATGAGTCAAGGTTATGCGGAGACGCGGTTGTTAGGGGTTTGAATTTGAACATCTTATCTAAATACTGAGTACCTAACGTACGTTCATCTTGGTATTTCTCAACGAGTAAATTCCAAATGATGTTATAATTGGAGGCAACAGGGAGGACTCCTGCGATGACAGAGGAAACCGGCCCAGATAGTTTCGAGACTAAATATTGAACGCGTTCGGCGTCTGAGAGGTGTTCATTCTCGTGAATCATTTCTTTAAAGTTTTGGTAAAACAGCGGCCATCGCGCTGGGTCGCCGTTGAATGAGATCAACTCTAAAGCCGGCAATTTAGGTATAGGCCTGCTGTTAGGTACCGAGTGTACTGACCTTGAGGGTGCGGCCTCTGTTTTAACTGAATTAACGAGGTATTCTTCAGTCGATCGAATATGACAGTAAATTTCATCGAAGGCTTCGACAGCCTTGAAGTCGACCTCGAGCTCGGGATTGAGGGTCATCGTTAGGCGATTCATTTCATTAACCACATCTGTGAATTCTGTTCTTAGTTTATCTAGCGTTTTTGTTCTGATTAGAAACTTCTTCTGTTCTTCCGCGGTTGTTACATTTCGGCTCAAATCGTAAACATTTTGTAATATGGCGAAAAAGCTTTTCCTTTTGCCATCTAAAAGTTTTAAATCTATATTCGTAGCCATTTTTAAATATAAATGTACACAAATAGGAGTGGAAATCTAATCTAAACGTGGAAAATGGCGAGACGGGTATGAGATGTACGAATTGTGTAATTTGAAAATGTGCCAATAAATAACTAAATATGCAAAGATTCTAAAGTGTAACTGTAAAATATCACGGGGAGAAGGACCAAAAAGGAGGATGGTGTAAATTTGAAAGGATTAATAGGGATTACCTCGTGTGCTGCTGCGATGAATACCTGATGTGCTGGTTCGGTTGAGATTCTTCGGCAATCCAATCACTAAATTTTTACTTGCAAGATTTATTAGATTATTTGAGATAATTTGAGGTTTATTATTGTTTAAAGTATTATTGGGATTTTTCATAGAGGAGATGCGCGCGCGCGTAGATTTTGAGTTTTTTGTTGCAACAATATGGCGAGCGGCGACTGGACGTGACGTCACAGGCACTTGGTATTTACCGGAAGTGTTACTGCCAACTTCAGCAGAGGTAAGGGAAAGGATGCGTTCGGAAACTTATAGAATAAGGATGGATGATATATTTTTTAAATGTGTGTGTGGTGTGATGTAAAATGTTTTTTATTGAATTCGGCCAAACCATACACTAAAAGAGAAAATGCACAATTGAGATATGCATCTAGGAAAAATAATAATCTAATGGCTGCTCCGTCCAAGTTAAAAATCCAGCGCTCTTAAAATGACAATAAAAGTATATAATAAACTACCCGATAACTTAAAGAGTGAACCAAAATATAATATATTCATAAACAAATTGAAGCAATTTTTAATTAATAAAGCCTATTATTCTCTAAACGAATACCTAGACGATACATTACAATAAACTAAACACGCATGCGCTCGCACACACATAGACAGGCACACACACACACTCACACACATTCACACACACACTAAAGGTTGCTGGAGTCCGCTGGATGCGGTTGGCGCAGGTCCGGTCACTTTGGCACTCTTTGGGGGACGCCTATGTCCAGCAGTGGACGTCTTTCGGCTGATATGATGATTACATTGCGATGCCCTTGCAGGGTACATGTTCGATACATAAACTTACTGTAACACCATTTAATCTTAACAACATGTATGCAATAAACGAATTGAATTGAATTGAATTGAGGTATTATTAGGCACAGCACAAGTAGAAGTCAAGTCGTCTGATGGTGATACACACATACTTCGTGCTCTAATCGATCAGGGTTCAGAGGCTTCAATTATATCAGAGAGAGTACGTCAACTACTGGGTTTGCCAAGAACCACTATCAACGCTGTAGTCTCTGGAGTGGGAGAAAGTGCGCATATAAACATAAAACACTTAGTTGACCTCACAATTCTCGAACACCAGAACCTGGACGAGTTTATCCCGCAGACAGGCCAACGACACCCCCAACAATGCCGCAGACAGGCCAACTTGACCACCAAGCCAAGATGGCCAACGTCCCCCCCGCCAAATAAAAGCCAAGAAGGCAAATGATTATCGGCCCATTTGTTAATGGGCCGCGAAAAATACACCGGCAAAAAGTGTATAACACTGAAATGCCCTCCGCCATACTCCAGAAGGGAGTATGTGTGATGTCCACGACGACGACGACCTCACAATTGCATCGAGATTTGAAAACAAGAAGAAGATTCGAGTAACAGCTTACGTTTTAAAAACGATATCTACACGTTTGCCCTCGAAACACGTCTCGATCGATTCACAAGAAGTCCAAACATTACCATTGGCTGATCCTACCTACTACATATCCGGCAAGGTAGATATCCTGCTCGGCGCTGATGTCTTCTGTCAGATTATTGAAGAGTTTGGCTAGCGGCTCGCCGTGTGCCCAACTCTCTCCCCTCGCCCTCCTCTCCTCCCCGCCACTGGCCGCTTGGTTACCGAGTGCACTGCCGTGGCATCCCGATTTCTGGCCGCTTGGCTCCCGAGTGTTGCCGAAGTCTTCCGCTCCCCTCACCCCTTCCAGGCCGCTTGGTCCCCGAGTGCTGCCTGAGGAGTGAGTTGGTAGGATCCGCGTTATCCCTGGCCGCTTGTTAACCGAGTGCACTGCCGGGATAACGAACCCGCGTCCGTGATACTACCTGGCCGCTTGGATACCGAGTGCACTGCCGGAGTATCACTGTCCCGCCGTTCCCGCCTCTCACCGACCCGAATCGTATCCGTTCGGCAACCGTGCCCCGTACCGCGAGTAATAGAGCCCGTGTAGAGCATAAGTGTGTAGCATTTAATAAAAGGGCGACAAGACCCAGTTTTAACTATTAATCCGACCGCTGTTCTCATTTACCCCTGCTCCTGCTAGGCTCCTTACCGTCTGAGTTAGCTAGGAAACCCTCTATAGCCCTTCAGGCTGAGGGATATGTGTGTCCGGCTAAACCCGCACATCACATTGGCATTTAATTGGTAAAAATGGATGACGGGGAAGTTGCTCAGAGAAAAAGTTTGGGTTGGATACTCTCAGGTCAAAAACAACAAGACAAACATAGCGACCAGCACAATGTAATCACATTACACATAACAAGGATGGTTGCTGAAGACAATGATCTACTACGGAGGTTCTGGGAAATAGACGCATATTTGTACACAAAGAAGCAATTATTTACAAAAGAGGACGATCGGTGTGAAGAGATATACAAACAAACAACAAAAAGAGACGAACGTGGAAGATACGTAGTACACCTGCCGTTAAAGCAAAGTATTGAAGAAACAGTAAACCTATGTGGAGATACGAAACAGCAAGCTATCAATCGGTTCAAGAGTATCGAAAGGAAATTTGGAAAAAAGGACAAGTTGAAAACGGAGTGTACAAAGGTCATACATGAGTACAGGGACATGGGCCATTTAAGAAGATCAGAAGACAAAGACAATGACAGATCAATATATCTACCCCATTTGGCTGTCGTTCGAGAGGACAAAGATACGAGTAAAGTACGAGTTGTCTACGATGCGTCTGCAAAAGGCTCACGCGGTCACTCTTAACGACACAATGATGGTTGGCCCCGTTTTGCAACCCGATCTTCGGAGCCTAATAACCGCTTGGAGAAAACATATATCGAAAAAACATACATCGTGAAAATGCATAGGATGATCAACATAGCGGAAGAGCACACAAGTCTCCAACGCATCGTCTGGCGAGATAGGCCTGAAGATAACTTTGAGAGCTATGATTTGACAACCGTGACATTGGGTACTGCTGCGGCTCCATTCCTAGCAGTGCTTACGTTAAATCAATTAGCCGAAGATGAAGCACACGACTTTCCGAAAACTGCATCTTTAATCAAAAAATCATTTTATATAAATAAATAAATAATAAATATTAGGGGACAATCTTACACAAATCGACCTAGTCCCAAACTAAGCAAAGCTTGTACTATGGGTACTAGACGACGATATACGTATGTATATCGTCGTCTAGTACGTATCGTAGTAGTATAAGTATTTATATAAATAAATAAATACTTAAATACATAGAAAACATCCATAACTCAGGAACAAATATTCGTACTCATCCCACAAATAAATGCCCTTACCGGGATTCGAACCCAGGACCTCTTGCTTCGTAGGCAGGGTCACTACCAACTAGGCTAAAGCGGTCGTCATATATCAACATTTAGTATATGGCAAAGATATAGAAGATTTGAAAAAAGATGGAAGAGTTAAGAAAAGGAGTTTTCTAGGACTTCAAAATGCTTCAATATCTGATGGGGCAAAGCATCCAATTATTATTCCATCCAACCAACACCTGACTAAATTAATTATTAATGAGGCTCACACTAGATACTCCATTGTTGGAATCAATTAATGATGACTTATGTGAAAACCAAATATTGGGTTATCGGCTTAAAGTCATCGATCCGAAAATGCATCCACAATTGCAAGATTTGTGTCATAGACAAAGCAAAGGTTAAGCACCAGTTCATGGGTCAACTACCAACGGTGAGAGTTAACCAGAACCGTCCGTTTATAAACAGCGGCGTTGACTTTGCTGGACCCGTGCTAATAAGAACATGTAAAGGCCGTGGACACCATGCAACGAAAGGATATATTTGTTTGTTCGTATGCATGGCCACTAAAGCTATTCATCTTGAAGCTGTCTCTGATCTAAATTCGCAGGCTTTCATTGCTGATTTCAGAAGATTTGTCGCACGCAGAGGTAATTGCAAAGATATTTCGAGCGACAATGGTGCTAACTTTATTGGTTCTGCCAAAGAGCTGAAAGGTATGTTTGCACATGGGAAAGATAATGTGGCAGCTGAAGTAGCAGAAATGCTGGCTACTGAGGGGACCGCATGGCATTGTATACCCCCAAGAATGCCATCATACGGAGGCTTGTGGGAGGCTGGAGTTCAGTCCGCAAAACGACACTTAGCTAGAGTAGATAAAGACACCAAACTTACCTTTGAAGAGCTGGCAACTTTACTGACACAGGTGGAGGCATGCCTCAATTCTCGACCGCTTTGCGAAATAAACAAGTCGACAGGAGTGCCTCTGACACCGGGACACTTTTTAGTGGGCGAAGCGCTGTTCAGTGTTCCTGATCAAAAATATGAGCACAAAAAAGTCAGTATGCTCACTAGATGGCAATTAGTCCAAAAAATGACACAACGTTTCTGGCGTCAATGGCAAACAGACTATCTTCATAATATGCAACAAAGATACAAATGGCAAGTCACGGTACCTGCACCTGATATTTGGATATCATCAAGGATGAGATTACACCCCCCACTAAATGGTTACTTGGAAGAGTCAAATATCTTCATCCTGGAGCAGATAACAGATGTAGTCTCACAGTTTCGGCTTCCTCTCTTAGCCGCGCAGGTACATTCCGGACATGCCCAAGTGGTTTTTTCGGCATCAGAGATTTCTACTATTGCATGCATAGTGGTATATCTTACCGCATGCCCGGACCATACATTGCAGATATTCCTCACCCACCACCAGCTCCGTCTGGCAAGCACCGCAGATCATACTATTGTCTAGATCCGAATTCATTCTGAAAAATATGTTAAGCTTAGCAGGCGATTTGAAATTAACTTATTATATCCAAGTTAGCACTCGATTTCCGCTATCCGCGCGTATGTTAACGCTAGCAACATTAAATTGCAATTTTTCGTAAATCGGAACGTATCCTTGAAGTGTCAACCGTCACTGTCAGTGCGGCACGTCAGTTATCCAATCAGCTGAGACTGGTACCTATTACTACCGGTTACTATTTGCCGAAAACAAACGAGTAATGTAAGTAACCATTTCTTCACCATACGTCCAGCTTGAAGAGTGGAAAGCTTTTTAATGTTCTGGTAATTGCAGATGGTATACGTAGGGATGCGAAAAAGCTGGTTACAAGCCAAAGCTGATTTGAGCAGTGGCAAGGGCGCTTTATATATGCGTTTGCTTAATATTTCCGCATACACCCATTGAGTTATATTACTAGAGTAGACATCACCTAGCATAAGTTTGCGCATGTCAACATACTCTCATGAGAACAATTCGTAGCCTCTTTGAAATTGTAAGTTACGTAATGTACTGGACTGATCAAATTGCGAGAAACCATAGAGGAGACAAGCAGAGCGCCCATCTGACGGGTTCCATTGACAGTTAATTGTTGATTGGTGTGGGTGGTTTGCTCTAACGATTTACTGTCATTCGGCACGAATGAAAAAGGTAGTGGAGTAACGTGTTTGTTTGTGTGTGTGTCCGCAGCGGGCGTGGTGGAGATGGAGGACGAGCTGCGCGCGCTGGGCGAGCGCTGGTCGCACACGTGCCAGTGGACGCTCGCGCAGCTCGCGCGGCTGCGCGCGCTGCAGGACCTGCAGCCCACGGACGCGGAGGGACAGCTCAAGCAGGTGGGTATTAAGAGAGCTACGGTGACGCGGTGCACCTCAAACAACTGGGGACGCCATCTTAGTTATGTTACGCCAGAACGTGAAATAAATTACAATTGTTAATGAACAGATGGAAGCGAACCCAGTATCGACGGTTCAAGAAGTCCTAGAGCGCATCTCCACGCTGCAGCAGATCAAGCACTCGCTGTCGCTGCAGCAGGCGCGCGCCGCGCAGCACGCGGAGCGCGCGCAGGCGCTGGTGGAGGGAGGAGAGGCGGCCGGCGTGGACTTCGAGGACGTGCTCGCGAGGGCGGAGCAGCTGCAGGACCAGGGGGAGGCGCTGCTAATGATCTTGGATGTACAGGCACAGAGGGTTAGTATCACTCGGTGTCGCTGCAGCAGGCGCGCGCCGCGCAGCACGCGGAGCGCGCGCAGGCGCTGGTGGAGGGAGGAGAGGCGGCCGGCGTGGACTTCGAGGACGTGCTCGCGAGGGCGGAGCAGCTGCAGGACCAGGGGGAGGCGCTGCTAATGATCTTGGATGTACAGGCACAGAGGGTTAGTATCACTCGGTGTCGCTGCAGCAGGCGCGCGCCGCGCAGCACGCGGAGCGCGCGCAGGCGCTGGTGGAGGGAGGAGAGGCGGCCGGCGTGGACTTCGAGGACGTGCTCGCGAGGGCGGAGCAGCTGCAGGACCAGGGGGAGGCGCTGCTAATGATCTTGGATGTACAGGCACAGAGGGTTAGTATCACTCGGTGTCGCTGCAGCAGGCGCGCGCCGCGCAGCACGCGGAGCGCGCGCAGGCGCTGGTGGAGGGAGGAGAGGCGGCCGGCGTGGACTTCGAGGACGTGCTCGCGAGGGCGGAGCAGCTGCAGGACCAGGGGGAGGCGCTGCTAATGATCTTGGATGTACAGGCACAGAGGGTTAGTATCACTCGGTGTCGCTGCAGCAGGCGCGCGCCGCGCAGCACGCGGAGCGCGCGCAGGCGCTGGTGGAGGGAGGAGAGGCGGCCGGCGTGGACTTCGAGGACGTGCTCGCGAGGGCGGAGCAGCTGCAGGACCAGGGGGAGGCGCTGCTAATGATCTTGGATGTACAGGCACAGAGGGTTAGTATCACTCGGTGTCGCTGCAGCAGGCGCGCGCCGCGCAGCACGCGGAGCGCGCGCAGGCGCTGGTGGAGGGAGGAGAGGCGGCCGGCGTGGACTTCGAGGACGTGCTCGCGAGGGCGGAGCAGCTGCAGGACCAGGGGGAGGCGCTGCTAATGATCTTGGATGTACAGGCACAGAGGGTTAGTATCACTCGGTGTCGCTGCAGCAGGCGCGCGCCGCGCAGCACGCGGAGCGCGCGCAGGCGCTGGTGGAGGGAGGAGAGGCGGCCGGCGTGGACTTCGAGGACGTGCTCGCGAGGGCGGAGCAGCTGCAGGACCAGGGGGAGGCGCTGCTAATGATCTTGGATGTACAGGCACAGAGGGTTAGTATCACTCGGTGTCGCTGCAGCAGGCGCGCGCCGCGCAGCACGCGGAGCGCGCGCAGGCGCTGGTGGAGGGAGGAGAGGCGGCCGGCGTGGACTTCGAGGACGTGCTCGCGAGGGCGGAGCAGCTGCAGGACCAGGGGGAGGCGCTGCTAATGATCTTGGATGTACAGGCACAGAGGGTTAGTATCACTCGGTGTCGCTGCAGCAGGCGCGCGCCGCGCAGCACGCGGAGCGCGCGCAGGCGCTGGTGGAGGGAGGAGAGGCGGCCGGCGTGGACTTCGAGGACGTGCTCGCGAGGGCGGAGCAGCTGCAGGACCAGGGGGAGGCGCTGCTAATGATCTTGGATGTACAGGCACAGAGGGTTAGTATCACTCGGTGTCGCTGCAGCAGGCGCGCGCCGCGCAGCACGCGGAGCGCGCGCAGGCGCTGGTGGAGGGAGGAGAGGCGGCCGGCGTGGACTTCGAGGACGTGCTCGCGAGGGCGTAAATAGTCTCACAAGAAGGCTGCACTTACGTTTTGTCCGTCGCAGCTCAGTGATGTTCGCTGTATCCCCCATGGATTCTGTTACATGATTTTAAAGTTAATTGGCTGGATCCATTCGTTTTTATGGGATTAGATTCGATTCTAATAGTGAGTCGTCAACTCACTATCATAAACTTTACACACAGACTCAGGTTCAAAAGTGCCCGTTCGTTCCGAAACAGCACTAAGCGTGTTATTTCTCATTGTGTTCGTTGTGCCGTAGGCCGTAGGGTGTAAATAATACAACAAAACTCGGTGATATAATGAACATTTATTTAGGTAGAAACAGGGCTTTATATACAGTTTCTGTATCGCGTGTGAGTGAGCACTTACATAGCTTTACAGACCCTAGATTGTTATCGTTAATGCACTTAAATGGTCATTGTGTCTACACGAGCGTAAACCAGATGCTAAGCTCATTCATGTTTCATTCATTGTTACTTACTACAATGTTGCATCATATACTACACGCACATTCCATTTTTTTAGACAAAAATGTGGATACACATTTTTGGATTATAACTAACTTATACATGTATTACATAAGTATTTAAATTTATCTTATTTCTATTCTGTATACAATACTATGGGTGTTCCAATATTTCAATGTAAATTCTAAACGTCCTGTATATAGCTTCTATATTTTATGGTTATCAAACTTCGCCGGTGGTCGTAGTAATGTAGTTCATGGTCGCTGTCTTGGTGTAAGTTTTTTTTAGATCAGTTTTGTTCTGTGAGTTGGTCTAAACTATGCTTGTGTTTTATTTAAGTTATTATCGAAATATCGAGTTTGTAAATGAGTTAAACAATTTTATATGGTTAGGTTCCGTTCCGTTTCCGTTTTCTATGTGTTATACTTTTGTGTAAATAAATTAAAAGATTCAATCCTTTATTCCCAAAAAGGGGTAGGCAGTGTTCATGAAACTATGAAAGTTGGATACTAACGTGTAGTTTGGTGCAGTTTGCTGTGAAAGGTAAGTTTTTTATTTGAGTTTTATTGTTAATAGCAATAGTTTAGTTTTGATTGTGTAAAATATTATGTTTTCCTGATATTACATAGTCTTTAAAATTGAATTTGAAAATTTGATCTTGAATTTCGGTTTATGGTTCCGTGTTTAAGGCGTTTGATTACCGCTGTTTTCCCTTTTCTTTTATATGAAAGCTCTTATCCTACAGTAAATATAGTTATTTTTAATTTCTTTTTTTTATTATTATATGATTACTGCTACATGATTAAAATATTATAAAAGTATTTCCTTATTGGATGTAAAAAAAATGTATGAAACTAAATATATATTAGTTAAATGCTACTAAATAGTAGCAAGTTTGTTATGAAGTTATGATTCTAGGTCATTTCATAATTTTTTTTTCTTTTATTTTGACCTTCAATATTTTTCTTTAATACTTATATATAGAAATGAAATTCAAATCAAGAAGCAGACTGTTTAAGTAGAAATCCCGTTCTAGAAACCTGTGAAAATAACGATTTTAAAAAAATAGTAAATTTAATAAACAGGAAATAAAAAATGACCAACGAACAAATCAAAATCTAAAAAATTGCAAAACGAAACATATTTCAAAATGAAATTTACTATACGAAGGATAAAAAAAGGAAGAAAAATCATATTATCAGAAGAACTCAGTAAAACTCTCATAAAAGATGTCCACGATACTTACTGCCATCTTGGAAGAACTCAGCTGACTAATAAAATATCACCGTTCTACACAGCAAAGAATATCATATCAAACATTAAGAAAATTTGTGATGAATGTGAAACTTGTATTAAAAACAAGTCAAGGAGAAAACTAAAATATGGATTAATGTCACATGTGGGTCCAGCAACACGACCATTTGAAATTGTATCTATTGATACCATTGGTGGCTTTGGAGGATCACGGTCAACAAAAAAATACTTGCATCTTCTGGTCGATCATTTGACAAGATACGCATATATTATCACGTCAAGAAATCAAAGCGCCAGTGATTTCATTAAACTAATTAAGAATGTGACAGAAAGCTACAGCATTGAAATGGTATTAACCGATCAATATCCTGGCATAAACTCCAAATAATTTAAGGATTTCCTAAAGGAGGAAAATATAACAATAATCTTTACCGCTGTGGATGCACCTTTTTCAAATGGGCTTAATGAAAGGTTAAACCAAACTTTAATAAATAAGATAAGGTGTAAAATAAACGAAGGTGACAATAAAACTGCATGGACAACTATAGCACAGAAATGTGTTGAGAAATATAATGAAACATAACACACTGGTACGAAGTTTGCTCCAAAATACCATTTGGAAGGCGAAAATGTGGATATCCTACCTGTTGAATTGAAATCGAGATGTACAGCAGAAGATTTAAAAAGAGATAGAGAAATAGCTCTTAACAATACAGTCAAGTCTCACATTTACAATAAAAAATATTCGACTTTCATAGAGAAGACTACAAATTGGAAGTCGGAGACAGCGTTTTCGTGGAAAATGGAAATCGTCTAAATAGGAAGAAAATGGATGAATTGAGGATTGGACCATACACAATTTTGAAGAAGATTTCGAATTGTATTTATGAAATTGACACCGGACACAAGAAAACGGAATCTAATCTCTATCATATTACAAAAATATCTCCGGTGTTGTTAGCTAAATGAACAAAAATTGCGTTACACTTGCAATTATTTCTCTCGGAGCGGGGGAGATATAAGAAAAGTATACGCTCGTGTATACTTTTCTTATATCCTCTTACGGTCGTATTCATAAAAAGTTAAAACAGTGCTATAGCGAGCCTATAGCACTGTTTCGCAAAAATGTGATTCATAAACGTCAGTTAACGCAGATCGGTCCGTCAAGCCCATTTTAACGACTCGCTAACTTAGCGAACGGTGGACCCTTCTTTAAACCTATTTTATCTCCATTTTAAGGAACAAAATGGTCGCCAAATTGAAAACAGCTGATGTTGACGGCAAGTATTCGAGGAAGCTCGCAATACGATTTTGAATGTTTTTATGTTATCAAAGCTGATTTTGTCAATTTATAATGATGTAACCAGATAAATAAATGAGATTTTACATTTAAAAAGTTATAGATTCGAGTAAAATAGTCATTCCTGCACGAAGAATAGCGGGAACACCATGCGCGCGCATTTCAAGTTAAAAAGTTATCAGTGACAGTGGGTGAATAAACTTTAGTGTTTCGTCGTGTCGTATTAACTAATTAACGTATATAATGGAATTAATTGAGAGCGGACCTACAAAAAGACCGGAGACGTGGTGGCCTGACACCAAAAGAATGCCAGCGATGCAGCGCAATACTTCATCAACCGATAGGAATTTTATTCCTTGGAATGCCCAGGAGGTACGTAATTACATAAATCTGTTACCTACTTAACGCACAGGCAGAAGTCACGCGGAGCGGTGCAGCGCGGGTCGGTGACGTTACCTATCCCTCGTAAAGAAAGTTCGAACCTGTATGAAAGAGTAACATACCGTCCTCCGCTCCGCCACTGCCGCTGTTCGTAGTAGGTTATGTATCATCCACGAGGCTGCGACCCACCTCAGCATCTCATTGCAAACTAGTTTGTCTTTTGTCCTTATTATGCTAAGCCATTATATACGTTAATTAGTTAATACGACACGACGAAACACTAAAGTTTATTCACCCACTGTCACTGATAACTTTTTAACTTGAAATGCGCGCGCATGGTGTTCCCGCTATTCTTCGTGCAGGAATGACTATTTTACTCGAATCTATAACTTTTTAAATGTAAAATCTCATTTATTTATCTGGTTACATCATTATAAATTGACAAAATCAGCTTTGATAACATAAAAACATTCAAAATCGTATTGCGAGCTTCCTCGAATACTTGCCGTCAACATCAGCTGTTTTCAATTTGGCGACCATTTTGTTCCTTAAAATGGAGATAAAATCGGTTTAAAGAAGGGTCCACCGTTCGCTAAGTTAGCGAGTCGTTAAAATGGGCTTGACGGACCGATCTGCGTTAACTGACGTTTATGAATCACATTTTTGCGAAACAGTGCTATAGGCTCGCTATAGCACTGTTTTAACTTTTTATGAATACGACCGTAAGAGGATATAAGAAAAGTATACACGAGCGTATACTTTTCTTATATCTCCCCCGCTCCGAGAGAAATAATTGCAAGTGTAACGCAATTTTTGTTCATTTAGCTAACAACACCGGAGATATTTTTGTAATATGATAGAGATTAGATTCCGTTTTCTTGTGTCCGGTGTCAATTTCATAAATACAATTCGAAATCTTCTTCAAAATTGTGTATGGTCCAATCCTCAATTCATCCATTTTCTTCCTATTTAGACGATTTCCATTTTCCACGAAAACGCTGTCTCCGACTTCCAATTTGTAGTCTTCTCTATGAAAGTCGAATATTTTTTATTGTAAATGTGAGACTTGACTGTATTGTTAAGAGCTATTTCTCTATCTCTTTTTAAATCTTCTGCTGTACATCTCGATTTCAATTCAACAGGTAGGATATCCACATTTTCGCCTTCCAAATGGTATTTTGGAGCAAACTTCGTACCAGTGTGTTATGTTTCATTATATTTCTCAACACATTTCTGTGCTATAGTTGTCCATGCAGTTTTATTGTCACCTTCGTTTATTTTACACCTTATCTTATTTATTAAAGTTTGGTTTAACCTTTCATTAAGCCCATTTGAAAAAGGTGCATCCACAGCGGTAAAGATTATTGTTATATTTTCCTCCTTTAGGAAATCCTTAAATTATTTGGAGTTTATGCCAGGATATTGATCGGTTAATACCATTTCAATGCTGTAGCTTTCTGTCACATTCTTAATTAGTTTAATGAAATCACTGGCGCTTTGATTTCTTGACGTGATAATATATGCGTATCTTGTCAAATGATCGACCAGAAGATGCAAGTATTTTTTTGTTGACCGTGATCCTCCAAAGCCACCAATGGTATCAATAGATACAATTTCAAATGGTCGTGTTGCTGGACCCACATGTGACATTAATCCATATTTTAGTTTTCTCCTTGACTTGTTTTTAATACAAGTTTCACATTCATCACAAATTTTCTTAATGTTTGATATGATATTCTTTGCTGTGTAGAACGGTGATATTTTATTAGTCAGCTGAGTTCTTCCAAGATGGCAGTAAGTATCGTGGACATCTTTTATGAGAGTTTTACTGAGTTCTTCTGATAATATGATTTTTCTTCCTTTTTTTATCCTTCGTATAGTAATCATAGATAGTATATGCGTAGCTCATAGCTAATTGTATGACAGCATTCACTGGTAATTTAAGTATTGTTTAGAGAGTGACTATTAGGGCGTTGGTTCCGAACCTGGGGCTAATTACCCCTGTGATTGTGAGGGTCATACAGCTCTTCTATGGAGTTCTTGGGGGTTAAGCAGTTTTAGAGAGTTTGCGTAGCACATCAACATGTGACTACTGTGTACCTATTATTGTTAACATAAACATATTACCTCATAATACAATATACAGCGTAGGTATTGGTTGGATTTAGAGGATGTTGGCTTTGATGAAAACCGGGCTCTATGATTATTGTACCACAGGTTCAAGTTTTAAGTTAATACTTATCTATGATCTAGAATGTGAAACCCGATTTACAATGTAAACTACGTTGCTGTTTGTGACATTATCACTGTTTACAACATAGATAATAGGTATAAGTACATAACATTAATTAATACTAGTGTAATGTTAATATATTGTTAGTGCGGATCGATCCGTGCGATCTCGCCAGCTATTATATAAACCTACCAAGGTTTCCAATAGTGGCTAAGGAAAGAAGATTTTGTAAAATTAAACATATTGATTTAATAAATAAAAAATAAAAAAACTAAACAGCAAATATCACATCGTCGTGAAAGTTTAGTTTTAACAATCAATTCACATTTTATTGTTTTCATTCACAACAGCAGTTTTCGGTTTTCGACTTTTCGTTGACGTTGAAAAAAAGCACATATACCGCTCAGAGCGAGCGATTTCTTGATACGTTCGAATACTACAACATTTGCGCGTCGTCCATACAATTAATGAAAATTGTTTTTCAAGCACCGACGGAAAGATCGTGAACAAAGGGTACCTAGGTATGTATCGATTAATCATTTATTATTGAGATTACGAGTAGAACAATCTCGGTTTCACTTTCTGTGTAATTCATAGGTACCCCATACAAAAACGCTTAAACTGGTGTCTGAATGTATAATTAGCCGCATCCAGACGAGCGAAATTGGCGGACTGCCGGCGAAGGTTAAAGGGAATCTAATACGGAATGACCTTGGTTTTGCCGAACGCCGTTTCCAGCACATAAAGATACACTTTTGGGATAGACATATAGGGATAACAAATAGTTATATAAGGTAATTACCTAGTTAACCGTGTCCTAAGCGAGCTCGTTGACGTCGACGAGGAACTCCTGCGGCAACTAGGCACTGATGTCGTTGGAGTCAGTGGGGTCCTGTCGAGGTGGCGGGCCACCGTTTTGCGGCCAGCTTCAAGAATCTGAACTGACTGTTTAACTGAGTAAAGTCCGGGGCGCGGCAGTCCGCATCATATTATTCTTCAACTAACCTCCGTATCAAAATCTGAAGAAAAATGCATAAATTATATAAAAAGCATTAGGTAATTAACTTCATATTTAATGCCGAATTTGAGTAAATACATTTCCTTTCTTACCTTGTCTTCCAACGCCCAGTTTATTTACGCGCACGTTAGTTTCGTGGAGTTAAATTACCTACAATTTGCCGGTATTAAAGCTATCAAACTTTTTTTAAATCGAAAATCACAGTATTTGCAACCCGAACGGCAACATAACATTTCGAATCTGTCAAATAACGGCCCACTAGTTAGCGGAGGCTAAGTGGAGGTTTATGAATCTCACTTTTTAACAAACTTCCATTAGGCTTAGCGAACGTTTTAACTAAAACGTTGATCAACGGTGTTTTAAGGTTTTTTATGAATAAGACCGTTATATTGTAACCTCTTTCCTTAATTTACTTTTTAAGTTGATAGCTGATGTCTGACAGCTTTTGACTGTGACATGAGATTGAAGAAATATTATTTAATTTATGTGTGATTAATAGTTAAAAGACCTGAAGTTAAAGGCTTTAAATGTTGTTTCTTATTCTTTACAGGTGATTGAATTATTTGTTTTCGCATAGTATAATTACTATCGGTTTAATAAGTGTAAATAGTAAATAAATACTTATTCTTCACAGAAACGCAATAACGTCTTTGCTTCATTTTTGAGATCATATAAAGAAAGATTATGATATCATTATATATATATTGTATATAGAGCTTTTCATGACATATTTATCTTGGTTTCAATGTTTCTTTATTTAATTTTACATGTCAATACTTTTCTTTGTTTATGTTATTTTTGTAATAATTATACTCGTGTGCATCTTTTATTTATAACTTTTATATTTATTTTAATTAATTTTTATTTTATTTTATTTTTGTCGGAGTGTTCTTCTCACTTGTAGCCTGGTTAATCTGTTCTACCTAAGCATATATCTGTTGTTTAGGGATACGGATTTACGTAGTCGGCCAACCTTGCATATAATATAATTATTTGCTCAAGATACCTGTTCATTACTTCATATTATTTAATTTATTAAGCGCGCACACATATCAATCTATGTGTATGTGTAAACAGGCAGTTCATTTAACACTACGTGTCTAAGGGACTCTCGCGATTGATAGATATCTCGACCGAATCATGATCAGCCTCCAAAGATTTCTACCTGCCTTGTACCTGGCGTATCCCTATATATGACATATATATGACCTATACACTTTTTGTCGTGCTACGGTAGCCATGGCGCACGTATGCGTTTACGCGACTGCACGAGGAGTCTCTCGGATACAGTACTTTTATCTCACGAGCGCGGGTGAGCCATGTTTGTGTGAGTAGACATTGGCTCTGTGTGGTTGAGCTTGGGAGCGCTCAGTGCCGGCCCAGCCGCCGATCGGGTTAGTAGTGCTTATTGGTTTGCGTCACAAATTACTGACAAGTAGCGTCAGCATGGCAAGTACAAGCAAAAGGAGAAAAGTTGTTTACAATGAGGTAAAGACGTATTAATATTTAATTGTGCATTTTTGTTTAATGCTTTTTCTTGGTAGTAGGTGAAGGCTGATTTTTAATTTCTATTAAGTATAGCAATAGAAGGCAGAGGGGCTACTCTGAAATTCTAAATTCGTATATCGCCATCCCTCTCGCTCTCGTGTTCAACTGTATTTGAGAGAGCGAGATGGCGCGATACGAACTTCGAATATCGAATTTCAGAGTAGCCCCTCAGGTCAAAGCGATGAAGAAACCATCTCTGAAGAGGAGTCTAATTGTGACTCTTCGTAATACCTTTACTGTGTAATTTATAATGAAAATAAAACGGTTTTTAAATTTAATGTACTTATTTCATTTTCTTATGTCCTCTGAAAAATATACATAATTATTTTGATTGAGTATCATTCAAATAGCCATTAAAAAAACCTCAATGTACAGAATAAATTATCATTTCATAACTTCATGATCTTTTACTACTTCATAATTAATACATTATTTTGTTCATTAACGGTGTATTTGCTGACAGTATCTGTAGTTACGCACACAAGCGTGCGTGTCCATACCCGTCACAACTACAATCGTGGCTCACCCGCGCTCGTGAGATAAAAGTACTGTACTTGATGCTGGCAAAAAGTATATTTGTGATATATGTCGTGTTCTCAAAATGGAACCAATGCCCTTGCGGGGAAAACTCGTTCGCTCACATTGATCATTGGTTTTGAGACACATTTTTTTGTGAGAATGGCGATTTTATTTTCCAGTATTTGTTAATTGTCGTTTTTATAAAAGTTATATTATTCCTGTTATTATTATTCGATTTTTAAGGATTTCCTCCAACAGTGGTGGTACCGGCCAATCACAGTTGAAAACCTTATTAGCTGTAAGTTGAAAGTTTTACTTGTTTTTGCTCTTTTATTTGTTAATTTTTGTTTTGTTGGTCAGTTATTTAATTTAATTTTCTGAATTTAAATTTACTTGATAGTTTATTTTCTTATTTTTTAAGTTATTTAGTGTTTTTTTTCTTCATTTTAAATATTATCTTGTTATTTTTGTATAATGGAAATCATTTCTTATTTTTTCTCTTAAATTATTATGTAGTAATTTAATATAATGAATACTTCATATAGCTTATTCTTCTATTTAAAATATTATCTAGTGAATTGAATACAATGAAAGTAATAGCTTATTTTTCTATTTAAAATATAATCTAGTGAATTGAATATAATTAAAGTCATAGCTATTCAAAATATCTATTCTGTCTATTTAAAATATAATCTAGTCTCACTGTTTGTAAAAGTATTTTTTTTCCTTTTATGTTGATTTATTTCAATGATTTATTTTGCATATTCATTTCTTTACTTTTAATATATTTTTCATTCTTTTATATATTTTTTTTGAAATTATCTTTTCACTTTATCGTATTGATTCTATGCATTTAGGCTATCGGTATCATGGTCTCGGTACTATATATCTTATTTAATAATACGTCATCGCGTATATAAACTGCCGTCGGAGTCTTTTGCTCCTAATAATAATAGGCTATGCGTTTTTTTGCGCACCCTTTTCAATAAGGCATATTAGGTCGCACCTTCCGTGCACCTGTATTTAGTCACTTTTTAGTGCTCTTTAAATATATATATACCTTTGTACCGTACCAGAATGTTTAATCTCCGCTTGCCTGCAGAGTAGGCGAAATATAAGTTATAAACAATTTAACTCTCGCTAATAGTTATCAGGTGGCCAGTCCAATAACTAGCTAATGTGTAATCGCGTATAAAGAATGTCTGAATTATTGCGATATTTAAATTAACTTGGGCTTATTAAATTTGAGTGACAGTTCTTACTTAGCTACTTTTCTAGATAACGTTAAAAAATTATATTAAGATTATTTAAAAGTGTACGATACGATTTCGACGTCTTCGTTATTTCGTCTCGTCTCTCGTCCTCGAAGCTGGCTGGCTGGCTGGTGGCTGCAGTGTGCTCTCTCGGGACGGCTGCGTTGATTTCTGATGCGGGCCGGGAAAACCCTGGATTCCCTCGAACATGGGCCGGGATAATCCTGGATACCTCTTCTGTCTTCTTATGTTCTTGTTGTTCATCTTGTCGTTCTGGCTGGCGCAGTGGAGCTGGTTGGTGCTGGGTTTGTGGTTGATGCGCTACGGTGATAGTTTTCGCTTGCCGCAAATTCGTGGAACTCGGCGCGGTTTTATTCTTAAATCGCTAGGCAGGTCGCCGCGAAGCAGGATGGCAGGATCATTATGAAAAATGTCCTGCCAGGCCTGGCAATGTCGCCATGGCCGTAGGGTCTAAATAATACAACGAAACTCGGTGATATAATGAACATTTATTTACGTAGAAACAGGGCTTTATATACAGTTTCTGTATCGCGTGTGAGTGAGCACTTACATAGCTCTACGACCCTAGATTGTTATCGTTAATGCACTTAAATGGTCATTGTGTCTACACGAGCGTAAACCAGATGCTAGGCTCATTCATGTTTCATTCATTGTTACTTACTACGATGTTGCATCATATACTACATCGTGTTGCAGATCCGCGAGCAAGGCTTCGAGGTGGAGCTGGTGACGACGCAGCAGTCCCCGATGGACGCGGACTCGCCGACGACGACGACGGTGACGACGGTGACGGTGGCGGCGGCGGACGCGCGGCGCAGCAAGAAGCCGCGCCTGGCCGGCGGCGCCGACTTCCAGGCCGGGTACAAGCCCTACGAGAACTGGGCCAAGAACGCCCTCGACACACTTGAGAAGGTTGGCATTTTGTCACTACTTATTATAGACTGTGTGTTCTGTGACTGATTAATCTTAATATAAATTATATTTGATTAACTTGATCATTAAATTATCTAATTAATAATTACCTACCGGTTCTTATCTGATGATTCGCTGACAAGAAACGACGGTACCCAGTCCAAAAATATGTAATGCATTGTCCAGTTGTGTTCATGTTCTACAGTTGATAATTGCGAAAATTGAGATAAGGTAGCGCAGAAACCTTTTGTGTTAATTTTTTAGGTTTTCTTCCTGTTTGTATTATGTTTCAATGTTTCAGTGCAAGCGCGACTTGGAAGACGAGTCAGTACCGCGCGCGAGCGTGCCGGCCGCCCTGGAGCGGCTCGACAAGGAGCTGTCGGCGCAGCGCCAGGACTTCGCGCACGTCGAGGAGATCCAGCGCAGGCTTGCCACCGAGCCAAAGCTCGCAGGTACACCGTGACCAGAGGACTTGGAGACGAGTCAATACCGCCCGCGACCGTGCGCTTCGACTCAACTTGTCACCGATTTCAGGCCAGCTGTAGACAATCTTAATTATAAAGACTGACGCTTTATTTAAAGCCATAATGTACGTATAAGTTCTTCTTAACCTCTCATATAAAAAACGAGTTATATGTTACAGAGGAGGCCGAACAGCACGCGAAGAGCATCGAGGAGCTAAAGCAGCGCTGGGACGACATCCAGCGCGGCGCGCTCGACATCCGCAACACCATGAACCTGCTGCAGGACAGGGACAGCTTCCACCGCGCCGCCGTCTCGCTCCGCCAGGCGCTAGCCGACACGCGCGCCTGGCGGGACAGGATGCTGGCCGACAAGCCTACCAACAACCAGCTCATACATCTGCGCAACCGCCTGCGCGCGCTGCGCCAGCTGGACATCAAACGCAAGGAGCTGGACGCGCAGGCCATCATCCTGCTCACCAAACCCATCCCGCCCGCCTACAAGGAGGACATCGAAGCCACCGCGAAGCGACTCGGCGTCGAATACGAGGAGCTCCTTAACTACTTAAGCGCCAAAGAGGTAGAGATCAAGCTCGCGATCAACAAGAAGCCCGAGGAGAAACTCGAGGACGAGTTCGAGAGCTTGCAGCGGAAGATCCAGGACATCGAGGCGAGGGTTATCGTGGAGCACGCCATGTTCTCGGGCGCAGAGTCCATGGAGAACAAGGCGGAGGAGCTGAGGAGCCTCCGCGGGGAGCTGGAGGAGCTGCAGACGGGCTACGACGCGGTGGTGAAGGCGCGGCGCCAGCAGCACGAGGCGGGCAGCGTGCAGGAGCTCAACGTGCGCTGCAGCCTCGAGAACCTGCTCACCAGGTTCGGGGACACGCAGGCGCTGCTGCTCCAGAAAATCGACAAGCTGGACAACGGTAATAACCATTTTCATAACATTTATTCAATCTCTTTATCAATTTATTATATGAATATTAAGTATTTCTAAGTGACTCCAAATAGTCTGTGTATGTTTCCGAATCCAGTTTTTGACACAAAATATGAACCAAAATTGGATCCCATGTTGCTGTATCTATACCCAAGTTTTTTATGGCGTTGAAAGTTTCCATAGACACATCATGCAGCCTCTTAATTTGTACCATCGAATTTTGTTGAATGTTTGGAAGTCCGAATAAAATGTTCATATGGGAAGTGAATATCATTCTCTTTTTATCGTAACGATGATTTAGTATTTCCCAACAAGTCATGTAATTGTCGGAAGTTATCGGTAAATGTTGGATGAGTCTCTCTGCTTCGCCTCTAATTTTAGCCTTTAAAAATTGCATTTTCTGTGCGTTCGATAATGTTGGATTTGTATGTATAGCCTCTACAAATAAGTCCTTAAACGAGACCCACTGGTTGTAGTTTCCACTGAACATTGGTAGCTCTAGCATGGGCGTTGTTTTCTCCCTGTGCGATACTGACTACATCTTACTGTTAATAGCTTTGTTTAAAATGTTACATTTTCGCTCGTAAGAAGCGAAACTTTCTTCGTATGCTAAATTTTCTCCGTTCAACTCACTATCGATCTCTAAATGTAGTGCGTCAATGGCTGACCACCTTGTGTTCAATGTCTAGAGCGTTTTCATACTCCCACTTGGCAGACAAGGTTCCTAAGTCAATGTTAGCAATTGTTCTTTGAAATGCTCTAAAGTTCGCCTCCTGCCTGCGCAACGCGTCATCCATTCTACTGTATACCCCATGATTCTTATAAACCTCATGATCATACTGTTGTTCCGGTGTATGCCCATCCGCTGTCTTGTTCTGAGCACTGCTCTGTGAATCTAGCAATTGGCTCCTTGAGCCTGATTCCTCCGCTCGCCGAGGTGTATCTCCCTTGCTTTCACTTCTTGTCTGGGCACTCGGATTTCCCTTGACCTTACGAAATTCGTCGTTAATCAATTGCTTTTATAAATTGTATGTCTCCTTCGCTGCTTCGTAATGTTTATCAGTGAAATAGTCATCTTGAGGGCTTAACTCCATCGTCAGCCGGTCGTGGTTAAATTGAAATTCTTTCCATAATTCCTCTAATTTGTTTAACTTTCGTCTCAAATACTCCTCACTGCTTTTCCTTTCTGCTCCATCTTTCTTGAAATTGGTCAAACTGGACCTGATTTCTTCAGCTATAAGGAACTGATTTCCTACGTTCACCATACTGCCGATATTGATAGTTTAAATATGGAAAGATCTTACTTGAATGTTTCCTGTCCTTGCCGTCACCTCGCTACTGAATGTACTCCGTTGCTGAATGTTTACAGCTGTAGTTCTGCACCAAGCTGTCACTGCTACCTGCACTGCCCAAATGTTCTACTAGTTCATGCACTTCACTCGCGATACGTGTTCCAATGGTCCCAGTACTAACGCGCGAAGTACTTTGTTCGAAGGACCAAATGTTGGGGTGCAAGTAGGCGATTGTTTGGTGGAATGAAAAGATAGAGTTTAAACGTCAATTGTTATATATTACACTTCTACAATGTTAATAAAATAAGTAAAATGTTAAGGTTAATTAAATGTTATAAAATGTTAGAATGCGATCGCGACGGTGTCATAAAACGCACTAACTTTAGGAAACGACCGCATCGCCAAAGTAGGGCGCGAGCGGCCTGTCACTTGTTCGATGCACATGCACCGAACAAGTGGTGAGTTTTAAAACGAAAGAATTTTCTTTCTGTTGGTATTTCGTAGTTCGTTTCGTTCGCACCGCTTCGATTAGCGAAAAACCAACCAAAAGTAGGTTAAGCTACTTTAGGATGCATCTGGACTTCCAGAAATTGACAAATAAAATCCTTTTTGAATACAGGCGTGAAGGTAGTGAGGCAGCTGGAAGCCGACACGATGGAGCTGAAGCAGTGGCTGGACAATCTGGACAAATTCCTCGCCGAGAACGAGTTCATCCCTATCGGGGACGTCACCCTGCTGGAGAGCTTGCTGGACACCAGCAATGTGAGTAGTTCTTCCATTCTCTGCGTTGCGTCATCAACATCATCAGCTTATAAGCAAAGTCTGATCCAAGGATCGAAAGCACTGTGAGTTGCGGAAGTCGAGATGAACGCCAGTTGCAACTACTTACTTGTAACAGCACTCCTGGATATAGCACGCCATAGCTAAAACGTATTCTGTGATCATGTATATTCACTCTATTGAAACCGAGCTTATAATCTTTGATTCACTGTTTATCTATGATAATATCAATAACTTTGAAATTAGATACCACGTTCTGAAAAATATTTTACAATGCATCTGCTCGAAAAGAGCGTTTTCCAAGCACCCAAATCGTGCGGAATCTGCCACTTTTTCGCACTAGTCATTTTTACTTTTCAATTTTTTTTTTGTTTTTAAGTCCGTCGTCAACCCAACTCAAAGAGTTTATTAATTGAGAAAAGTTTTACAAATATTTCAATTACATTTATAGATGATTTGTACATCTACAGATGTTCTCACTCGTTGCTCTTGAAGGACTTGTTTCTTCTTTTGTTTTCTATATTGTTATTTTGATATATTCCATACTGTAATATTTTGTATCACATACTGTGTAATGTTATGTTATCATATAGCGTGTACCGTGTAACATATTATTATATATAGGTACAGTTTCTATTTGAGAGTTCCTATAATTGGCTCTGTTATTTATAAATTTTAGCGAATATTTCATAGCTGTTGCTTTCTATGCTGTTATATGGGGGCACGGCATGGTCTTTTTCCCTTATACATATTTCAGGATTTTTAGTAAATCACCCCCCATCCTTTAAATTAGTGGGTTGACGTTTGTATTTCTCCGCAAATTTTGATAGGAATATAAAAAATATATATTTCAGGATTTTTAAAAATTCTCCCCTACCCTTTAAATTAGGCGATGGAAGTTTGTATGGATTTTCCCATACAAACTTAATTTAATTAATGCTTAAGATCCGAAAATTATACAAGTGACGTATTCCCCAGCGAGTAAGGAGTAGGGTACTGGAGCGGATGCACGGTTTATTAGACTATAGCTAGTTAGGGGGCTATAATTAACAATAAATCGTTACCCTAACATTCGATACATAACCAATTCCAGTCGGCGAGCCTAACCAAATTTCTATCGCTATGGGACCTGGTCTTTTTCCCTTATACAATAGTTATTATCGTTTTCTGATACTTCAGTAGCGCCAAGCTTCCTACTCCACACGGCTTAACTCTACCAGCCACGCTCTACAAATTCTACATTTTTTTAGCCAAGATATTTCCACACTTCTTTAGAAATTACCTTACACAAAGGAATGAGATCCCACCAAAACCATTACATGTAAAGTGATTGCCAAGAGTCCCTAGCTCATATATAGCTTTCAGCGTTAAAAAGATATCAGATCATAAGTAGCGCCAAGCTTCCTATCCTACACAGCGTAACTCTACCACTACCAGCCACGCTCTACAAATTCTACATCTTGGCTAAAAAGTAGAGTAACTCAATATATTCCATATTGAGTTACTCATAACTGCAAAGTGGTGGACTTTGAAAAGTGGAAATACCCCCGACATTTTCATTTCAAAGTACAATATCTCAAAAACGGCTGAACAGATTTTCATGAAACATGGCCAAAAACACTCGGGATAAAATTATCTATGACACAAAAAAAACCGCATTCAAATCGGTCCATCCGTTTGGGAGCTACGATACCACAGACAGATACACAAATACACAGACATACACTTAAAACTTATAATACCCCTCTCTTTGCGTCGGGGGTTAAAAATTTATCGTGTTCCAAAACCACAATACAATGGTTTTAACTTTTAAGTGAATAAGCTTGACAGCAATAGAAGTTGTTAAATGCAGTTCCAGATAATAAGTAGTTAGTAGGTACCTGACAATCTACCTTGGTTCTTCAATTTAAATCTATTAAAGGTCGCCGTCAATGGAATTTGCTAACTATGGAAACAAACCGCCATAGTGAAAGACAACTTCAATATGGCGGTTTGTTTACATAGTTAGCTAATTCTATTGATGGCCACTTTATTTTAAACTGACATTTCAACATTTAATCTATTTCCTCACACAAGGCTTAGTCAAACGTTGTATGATACACGCGCGTAAAGATGATTTCCGACTCGTGTCGAACTATACATACAGCGTACCAAAAAACTGAGAGAAAAAAAATATTCCCCCTTTTTTATACATTTGTACGGAGCGTTGGCCGACAGGAGCGAAAAAAATATTTTAGTTGGTTCTTATCAGAACACGATACCTGTTATGCCCTTGATCGGTTCACACCCCATTTTTGGTACGCTCTACATTCGCTCGCTTCACTCGCTTATGTGTAAAAATCACACTTGTCGCAAATCACCTACTTTCCACACTTGTAGCATAAATAACTATTTTTATTCTCAGAAACACGAAGAAGAGAAAGAAAAATACGAAACGATGTTATCTTCGATCGAAACGTCGCGCAATCTGGTACTAGAAGACTGCGACGAGGCCCTGAGCAAAGCGTTGCGTTCCGAAGGAGCCCTAACCAAACGGTTCGAGGAAACATGCAAGCGCGCGCACACACTCAACGAGGGCCTGCGGCGCGCGCTCGAGCGCAGCGAGGGGGTCTTCCGGCAGATCGCGGACACCGAGAGCTGGTTGCGGGAGCTGGAAGCGCAGATCCCGAAGGAGGAGGACTGCCGGATATCCGACTCGGCCGAGCTGTACAAGGTCAAGATGCTCTTCCAGACGCTGAAGGACAAGTGCGACGACAAGACGCAGGAGTTTAGGAACTTGAACGAAGCTGGTGAGTGGGACGAGCGGAACATAAAGCGATGTCCTTTTTGGATAATCTACTATTGACGCTGTGATACCTGGGGAGACTCCTGCACTGGCTAATCGGATAAGGTCTCTTTAGAATGAATTTAGATGAAATGTGTTGACAGGCAACGACATAATGCTGGCGGCGGAGGAGCGGCGGCCGGCGGCGCTGGCGCGGCGGCTCACGGCGCTGAGCGCGCGCTGGACGCGCGGCACGCGCGGCGTCTACGAGCGCCACCGGTGAGGCTTCCCCGGCCCCGGCCCCCGGCCCCCGGCCGACAACAGAGACCACTTCTGACAGAAATATTCAAATGTTAAAATAATAAATCAACCACGCCGACAAAATAGCGAACACAATTTTGATCAAAATATTTTTTCCATTAAAGGTGTTATTGGGCTTATAAAATACTCAACAAAAAAAAGTTATGAGTGACTTTGGAGGAACATGCCATAGCAATGCTACCTAGGTGCACCTTGGGAACTTAGAATGATACCTACACTTTGCGCGGCGCTAGCGGCGAATCAACCAGTCGGTTGGCACACGCGCTCACGGCCGGACGCTGCTTACGCGCACAATAAAAGTTGTGACCAATTAAAAAAATGTCGCGAATACTTCCTGTTCTAATACTTACTTACTGAAAATTATTCATAAGATTCTGAATTTCTCGTCTCCCGTTTATTTATTTATTTATTCAATCTTTATTGCACAAAAGAACAACTTATCGTACAAAAGGCGGACCCCCGCCCGTTCGAGGCTGCGCTTTCAAAACGCGGATTTTTAAATGAAAATGTGGATTTGCGGAATACATTTATAGATTTTAAGGGGTAAGATCTCACCTTACGCATAATGCGTAGACAGGCCGACTGTAAAACAGGGTGGGACGGTGGGGGGTCTCTCGGGCTCGAGGGGACTCGGGGTTTTTTTTTGCGCGCGCGGCTAGTTGTGATGTGCGGCTTGATGCTGTTAGGAGATTTTCGTAATTATTTTACGTAAATAACCTGTTGCTGCTAAAAGTTTGCCATCTGCGGTTCGATTAGTTTTAAACTTGTGTACCTAATTACCTACATATCGTTTGAAAAAACTTAATGTACCTACTGACCTCGTTATTTCAATTGAGAAGTTGTGGTCTCTAACAACTGAGTGGTCGCTAACCGGCACATGAAATTAGGTGGTCGCTAACCAGCGAAATGACCCTATACATTGGTGTGTTATAACTTATAAAAATAATCATATTTACGATTATTTACGAGGTTAAGCTGTAATAAAAACCCCAAAAGCCCCTTTTAAGTCCGTATTCTGTGACAGACGGGCAACTACGGAACCCTACTCTGCGCGCGGCCCGACACGCACTTGGCCGCTTTTAATTTTTAATTTAATCAGAAACAAATGGTCTTAAATTATGTTTCCCATGTATTAATGAATAAGTCAAATATGACCACATTTAAATTCCAACATGGTATGACACTATGAACCCAAAAACCAACACATAAGCGTTTTTTTATTTCGTTGAGAGAGATGATTTGGTGTTTCTTGAAATGTAACTCGTGGTTCGTATATCCAGGGTGCTCGCGGAGGCGTGGCACGAGACGGGCGAGCTGCGCGCGGGGCTGGCGCAGGAGGCGGCGTGGCTGGACGGGCTGGAGCGGCGCCTGCGCACGCGCGCGCGCCCCGCCGACGCCGAGGAGCTGTCCGCGCAGCTCTACGTGAGTATATCCAGGGTGCTCGCGGAGGCGTGGCACGAGACGGGCGAGCTGCGCGCGGGGCTGGCGCAGGAGGCGGCGTGGCTGGACGGGCTGGAGCGGCGCCTGCGCACGCGCGCGCGCCCCGCCGACGCCGAGGAGCTGTCCGCGCAGCTCTACGTGAGTATATCCAGGGTGCTCGCGGAGGCGTGGCACGAGACGGGCGAGCTGCGCGCGGGGCTGGCGCAGGAGGCGGCGTGGCTGGACGGGCTGGAGCGGCGCCTGCGCACGCGCGCGCGCCCCGCCGACGCCGAGGAGCTGTCCGCGCAGCTCTACGTGAGTATATCCAGGGTGCTCGCGGAGGCGTGGCACGAGACGGGCGAGCTGCGCGCGGGGCTGGCGCAGGAGGCGGCGTGGCTGGACGGGCTGGAGCGGCGCCTGCGCACGCGCGCGCGCCCCGCCGACGCCGAGGAGCTGTCCGCGCAGCTCTACGTGAGTATATCCAGGGTGCTCGCGGAGGCGTGGCACGAGACGGGCGAGCTGCGCGCGGGGCTGGCGCAGGAGGCGGCGTGGCTGGACGGGCTGGAGCGGCGCCTGCGCACGCGCGCGCGCCCCGCCGACGCCGAGGAGCTGTCCGCGCAGCTCTACGTGAGTATATCCAGGGTGCTCGCGGAGGCGTGGCACGAGACGGGCGAGCTGCGCGCGGGGCTGGCGCAGGAGGCGGCGTGGCTGGACGGGCTGGAGCGGCGCCTGCGCACGCGCGCGCGCCCCGCCGACGCCGAGGAGCTGTCCGCGCAGCTCTACGTGAGTATATCCAGGGTGCTCGCGGAGGCGTGGCACGAGACGGGCGAGCTGCGCGCGGGGCTGGCGCAGGAGGCGGCGTGGCTGGACGGGCTGGAGCGGCGCCTGCGCACGCGCGCGCGCCCCGCCGACGCCGAGGAGCTGTCCGCGCAGCTCTACGTGAGTATATCCAGGGTGCTCGCGGAGGCGTGGCACGAGACGGGCGAGCTGCGCGCGGGGCTGGCGCAGGAGGCGGCGTGGCTGGACGGGCTGGAGCGGCGCCTGCGCACGCGCGCGCGCCCCGCCGACGCCGAGGAGCTGTCCGCGCAGCTCTACGTGAGTATATCCAGGGTGCTCGCGGAGGCGTGGCACGAGACGGGCGAGCTGCGCGCGGGGCTGGCGCAGGAGGCGGCGTGGCTGGACGGGCTGGAGCGGCGCCTGCGCACGCGCGCGCGCCCCGCCGACGCCGAGGAGCTGTCCGCGCAGCTCTACGTGAGTATATCCAGGGTGCTCGCGGAGGCGTGGCACGAGACGGGCGAGCTGCGCGCGGGGCTGGCGCAGGAGGCGGCGTGGCTGGACGGGCTGGAGCGGCGCCTGCGCACGCGCGCGCGCCCCGCCGACGCCGAGGAGCTGTCCGCGCAGCTCTACGTGAGTATATCCAGGGTGCTCGCGGAGGCGTGGCACGAGACGGGCGAGCTGCGCGCGGGGCTGGCGCAGGAGGCGGCGTGGCTGGACGGGCTGGAGCGGCGCCTGCGCACGCGCGCGCGCCCCGCCGACGCCGAGGAGCTGTCCGCGCAGCTCTACGTGAGTATATCCAGGGTGCTCGCGGAGGCGTGGCACGAGACGGGCGAGCTGCGCGCGGGGCTGGCGCAGGAGGCGGCGTGGCTGGACGGGCTGGAGCGGCGCCTGCGCACGCGCGCGCGCCCCGCCGACGCCGAGGAGCTGTCCGCGCAGCTCTACGTGAGTATATCCAGGGTGCTCGCGGAGGCGTGGCACGAGACGGGCGAGCTGCGCGCGGGGCTGGCGCAGGAGGCGGCGTGGCTGGACGGGCTGGAGCGGCGCCTGCGCACGCGCGCGCGCCCCGCCGACGCCGAGGAGCTGTCCGCGCAGCTCTACGTGAGTATATCCAGGGTGCTCGCGGAGGCGTGGCACGAGACGGGCGAGCTGCGCGCGGGGCTGGCGCAGGAGGCGGCGTGGCTGGACGGGCTGGAGCGGCGCCTGCGCACGCGCGCGCGCCCCGCCGACGCCGAGGAGCTGTCCGCGCAGCTCTACGTGAGTATATCCAGGGTGCTCGCGGAGGCGTGGCACGAGACGGGCGAGCTGCGCGCGGGGCTGGCGCAGGAGGCGGCGTGGCTGGACGGGCTGGAGCGGCGCCTGCGCACGCGCGCGCGCCCCGCCGACGCCGAGGAGCTGTCCGCGCAGCTCTACGTGAGTATATCCAGGGTGCTCGCGGAGGCGTGGCACGAGACGGGCGAGCTGCGCGCGGGGCTGGCGCAGGAGGCGGCGTGGCTGGACGGGCTGGAGCGGCGCCTGCGCACGCGCGCGCGCCCCGCCGACGCCGAGGAGCTGTCCGCGCAGCTCTACGTGAGTATATCCAGGGTGCTCGCGGAGGCGTGGCACGAGACGGGCGAGCTGCGCGCGGGGCTGGCGCAGGAGGCGGCGTGGCTGGACGGGCTGGAGCGGCGCCTGCGCACGCGCGCGCGCCCCGCCGACGCCGAGGAGCTGTCCGCGCAGCTCTACGTGAGTATATCCAGGGTGCTCGCGGAGGCGTGGCACGAGACGGGCGAGCTGCGCGCGGGGCTGGCGCAGGAGGCGGCGTGGCTGGACGGGCTGGAGCGGCGCCTGCGCACGCGCGCGCGCCCCGCCGACGCCGAGGAGCTGTCCGCGCAGCTCTACGTGAGTACAGGGCAAGAGACGGCAACCAAGCTGCGTTGAACATCACCGTGCCCTCCATTAACCTACACATGACATATTTCAAAAATAGTTCGACATCTCTAAACATCTCAGCGAATTCGAAAGGATGGACTATCTGCTACAATCACGTACGAGATTATAACATCTTACTATCCCATGTGAAGCAGATTCGGAATGCATCGAATAAAGCATCTGGAGATCTACATGAACAATTTGCCTCGAAATGCTACTTACTTGTTATTTATAGCTATGGACTTATCGATCTCGATTTGGAACATGTATTATGGCAACCGTATGCAGGACCTGGAGAGCTACATGCGCAACCACTCGTCCCCGCGCCTGGCGCGCATCCAGGCCGTGGGCCGGCAGCTGGCCGACGCGCACATCATGGCCGCCTGGATCCGCGCCGAGACGCGCGCGCTGCAGGACCGCTGGGACACGCTGCGCGCCGAGGTAGCACCTTAACAACTTCTTGCTCTGAACCCTCTACACTGTGTGCTATTTCCTGTAGGTCATTTACGATGTGGCGCAGAACCGGACGTCAGATGAAATGATTTGAGTGCAAGTTTCGTTAGTCAAGACCACAGAAATATATCAAGATAGAAGGAATAAGTGTATGTACTTCGCGTGGCGAAATGATGACACGGTGGCACCATTGCTCGCCGCGAACTTCAGTCTGCTCCCGACCGCGGTTTACGTGCGACGTCACATTTTAAAAACAAAATGGTTGTTTGCGCTGTAATTAGTTGCTCAAACACTTCCAATAAAGGTGGAGCTGTTAATCGAGGTGTTTCCTTTCATTGGTAAGTACAATTTGTCCTTAAATATCTGTTATTAATTAAAAAACCATTTATTACATTATTTTCATCAAAACAGTAGCGGGCGATTGTGTGCCAACGCCAGTTTTCCATTACGGCTTTAATTTGACGAGCCAGACTTGGAGTGCGTTCAAAACCAGCGATGTAAAAATAAGCTGTTCAAACTGTCGAGTCATGTTCAAGGTATATTTCTCATTTTTTCTGTCGAAAGTAAGAATAGTGCTGTACACTGCGATTTTCTTACTCGATTATTATAATCGTTTTTGACAACAGAGGAAATGATAATTACGTTCTTATGTTATTATGCAGCTATATAATGTACGTAGTGCAAAGCAAATATTATTAACAACCAGGTTATGGCTACTTCTATATTGCAATTTTATTTCAGTTTTCCGAATGATCCTGAAATGTTCTGAAATGATATCATTACCGTTATCGAATCGTGGCGCTCAAGGACAAACGTTTCTGAATGTTTGTTGTGTTTATGTTCCGCACGGACCCCTTTATAGGGACGCATTAAAAAACTTTTTTGAAATTTGCAGTCAATTAATAATTGACAATCCTAATGACACCTTTCTTATAACAGGCGATTTTAATATATCTGACGCACAATGGGTTGAAGCTGATTGTTCAAAAATGAGCCTTGGGATTACTAATACTTTACCTGTACAGTTGCTTAGTGATTTTTTATCTTTTTCAGACTTAGACCAATACAACAATTGCCGTAATATTAATCAACGTATATTTAGATCTTGTTTTTTGTAACAAAAATTGCACAGTAATAGCTTATCTTATCTAGATGAGGGCCCTTTCGGATGCACTTCGACCCGTCGGGATCTTTTGTGCATTTGCCCTCTCCTTTATGCCTAATCCCAAGCTCGCTCCATCATTTCCACAAAGCGGATGATGCAGCTCAGCGGAAGCACCTTGAATTCCTTTGGTTGCGGATAGTCGCTACCAAAGTAACTCATTCTTTGTCTGGCAAGGGCATGACATTCACACAGTAAGTGTTCCATGGTCTCGTCCTCCTCGCCACACATTCTACAGTCTAAACTGTCCGACAGTCCCATCTTGGCCAAGAAATCCTTGACCCCGAAGTGACCTGTGAACCCCAGATATGATTCTGAGTTGCTTCCTGCTGGATCTCCAGAGCTTGTTAGTCCAGCCCGAGTCCACTCCTTCTATGAAGAGCTTAGAGTGCCTTAAGCCCGCCTCATTCCTCCCCTCTTGTTGGTGTTGTGTTGTGGTGGTGGTTTTGGCGTAGGCTTTAAAGGCCGAAGTTATGGTTCTCTGTGAGAGTCCCACAAATGGTTCTGGACCTACAAAATGATTTGTAGACCCCCCTCTTGCAAGCTCATCCGCTCTTTCGTTGCCGATGTAGCCCTCATGCCCCGGTATCCAAACTAGTTGCACCTTATTGTGCCTTCCAAGCTTGTTCAGTGCCTGGACGCCATTATAGACTAGTCTAGAATCCACTTTCGGCGCCGTAAGCGCTTTGAGGGCCGCTTGACTGTCGCTGAGGATAAAGATGGTCTGCCCTCTGGTTTGCCTGTCTATATTCTCCTGAACACTAATAGCTGTACAGTAATAGCTAGTAATGACCTCTTAACACCTGAAGATTTGCACCACAAGGCCCTTCAAACTGAATTACATATAGTTTACACACGTCTCCTCCAACCGGCTCCTACTTTTGTATACCGTTACCATGAGGCAAATTTTAACGAAATAAATACTAAATTACTTAAAATCAACTGGATTGAACCTTTTTCAGGCCGCCCTTTGGAGGACTGTGTACAAATTTTCTATGACATATTAAATGGCTTCATCGTCAACTTTGTTCCGAAAGTCCCTAAACGTACGTCTTGTTCTAGGCCTCCGTGGTACACTAGGCCCCTCAGAAGACTATTAAATGAAAAAAAGAAATATCATAAGCTGTGGAAGACTTATGGTAATCCACTGGACTTAGATACTTATAAATTGTTAAAAAAGAGAATATCTAAATTGGAATCTGTGTGTTACAGGAATTATATTAACCATACTGAAGCTAGAATCAACACTCACCCTAAATTCTTCTGGACATATATAAAATCAGTGTTTGCTAAAAATGGCCTTCCACAGGTTATGCTGAAGTATGGCCATTAGCCACTTTCGGTGTTTAGCAGTAACACAATAGTTTACTGCTACATAAACGCATATTGCTTGTGTCAGCAATAACTCAATGTATAAAATAGGATGTTTTTATAAAATAGGATGTTTTTATAAATAAACTCTCTTTTACTACCAACTCTTGTCACATTATTACATGGCGACCTTGCCCACCGGACCGAAGACGACCTTCTAGAGCAGCAGCAGAAAACAGCAAGCAGAACCGACCAAGTAGAGAGCATACAAAAAAAAAGAAGAAAAAAGCAAAGAAAAACAACAGTCACCACGATGATGACAACAATCACCATTACCATCGGAGGCGTCAACATTACAATGGAAGGACCTGTCAACGTCCTTCAGAGCCTGCGCATCACGGTCACGCCTAACACGAACCCAGCACCGCCACCAACACCGACTCCGCTTGTCGCGGCGCACAGAGCGCACCGAGCACAGGAAGAGCCACCAGTGCGACGACCACACCACGTCGTCAGAACAGAGGAGCCACCACTGCGACGACCACACCACGTCGTCAGAACAGAGGAGCCACCACTGCGACGACCACACCACGTCGTCAGAACAGAGGAGCCACCACTGCGACGACCACACCACGTCGTCAGAACAGAGGAGCCACCACTGCGACGACCACACCACGTCGTCAGAACAGAGGAGCCACCACTGCGACGACCACACCACGTCGTCAGAACAGAAGAGCCACCACTGCGACGACCACACCACGTCGTCAGAACAGAAGAGCCACCACTGCGACGACCACACCACGTCGTCAGAACAGAAGAGCCACCACTGCGACGACCACACCACGTCGTCAGAACAGAAGAGCCACCACTGCGACGACCACACCACGTCGTCAGAACAGAAGAGCCACCACTGCGACGACCAAATCCCATCGGCATACCAGAGGAGCCCCCGCTATGGCGCACACACCTTGACGACATGCCGAGGACGCCACCAGAGCGAACACCGTGCACCGCTGCGACGACCACACCACGTCGGAAGGCGCGAACAAGACCCCGGACGAGGAAGAGGGTGGCGTAGGCAGCCGTTAACACAGTAACTATTCTGTTGACCAAATTTTTTCTTTTTTTTATATACCAATTAATTAAGGGTTATCGCTAAAAACTTCCACATTTCGAGTCATACAACTGCAAATTCATCCCAGTGTCACGTAGATAATTAATAACTTACAGTAGTAATTGACTATTTTGCAACCGCAATATGACACGAGCCACCCATTATTAATTCCAAGTAGGTCGCGCGCGTACGCCGACTTGTAGTAAGTTTTAATTAACGATGAATGAAATTTGATACTCACACTTAAAAAAAAAAAAAAAAATACCAAGATGCAGTTAATACCTTACCCAAATATGGTGTCGCGAATGCTGTCCATCGCGATGACGTTTAAACACCATTCACAACTGGCAACATTAACAGGAAGGTAGAACCTCTATGGTGAGTGAACTATTATATCTATGACTCTACTCTATGGTAGATGAGCTTTGTCAATCACTCAGTGCTTCCGTTGCGGGAGCCATTTAACTGTTGTACTTAACCGCCTTAACATGTGATAAGAGTGAATTGTGCCTGTGAGGTTGCCGATGCTCATTCCATGGAGAAGGAAGCCACACCAGCTGGTTGCCTGCAAGCTAAGTGTCTCAACTTTCTAAGATGTCATATAGTTTTAGCTTTCAATTGCACTCATACTTACTGTAACGTATAACACGCTACCCAGGTGAAACTACCCCTTTGGCCACCACTAGGGTGTCGTGTGTGGTAACGCTTTATGTTGCTCGTTGATATTTATGGATAGTGATCCCCCTAGTTTGACCCTGACACTCTCACTCTCAAGGGAGGAGTGAGGAACCACCATGCTCTCGCGGGAACTCGTGGAGTGACCGTGTTGTATTGTGGCTAGAAGGGCATCCAGTTTTCTCCCGTGAAAGCGGGGAAAGATACCCCACCGTACCGGTGCTGGTGACGGCGCTGCTGCGGGCAGGACTGGCTTAGGTACTGCATTTGGGTACGGTGGGATGTGGAGTGGGTTTAGCCGGGTGACGTTCTGAAGCTGATACCTGTCCGGGCTCCCTGGAGGTGTATAGGTATAGTGCCGTAAAGCCCGTGTATGCCGGGTGCGCCCGGGTGCTGGGTCATAAGACGCTGTAGGGAGTGGCCGGTCACACTTCGGTGCCTCGTAGGTTGGTAGAGGACAACTCGAATATGACGGCAGCCTTAGAAGGCACCGTTATATTCGTGAAGGATCGTTTGATGGGAACTAGGAGGGCTTTGTAACACTTAATAACAAGACTGACTGACTTACTTATCGAGCCCTAATAGGAAGCCCTCTATATTAATGTATTCTTTGTGTTATGACTGAAGCCCTGGCATCGGGTGGCTTGAGGCACTTGGTGACAGCGGTGAAGTCATGAAACACCTTTAACAACTACAGGTGGTACGTGGCAGCCTCGCAGGCATATCAGGCGACCTAGCGCGAGAGAGAGAGAGGAGAGAGAGAGAAGTGGGAGACCACCAGGAGACGAAGGTAGGGTTCATTCACCTACGTCTATTTCCATCACGGCGCGTGCCATATAGATTCTTTAATTTTCTCTACCACTAGTTACATCCCCATATAAGGCACGCGTCGCGACATATGGGACTGATCATCCGATAGTTTGGTGAGAGTTTAATTGATAATTTGTATTTATCTTTCCTTCTCTGCAGGAAGGCTAAGATTATTTAGACCAGTCATTAGTGAGTGATAATCCAGTTACTGCGAATTAATGAATTATTTACAAGTTTTTTTTTATAAAGACCCAGTTAATTATTTAGTAACATAGAGACAAGTACTTAGGTTTGGTACGGTACACAAGTAATTCATTATTAAACGAAGATTTGTTAGAGCACTAGTCCTTAGATGTGATCATGGTGCAGGCGTCTGGACTACCGTGCCCTCCGTGAAAGTTTTTGGAGACTTATTATGTCTTAATGAATTTGTGACTCTAAGTACAGGCGACTCGAAAGCGAGGCCTGATATGCCAATTTTGATGAGAAGTGTAATGATTAGAGAAGAGTAATGATTTATAGGGTGACCATGCCCTGGGTAGCCATTCCCATTATATTTTTAGGAGCAGAGTACTCCGACGGCATTAGACTATTAATGAGATGTACCGATACCGTAATACCAGTACAATACGCGAATAATAGATATTGCGATTATAAATGATAAATGATAAACAACTGCGTATTCAGATATGATGATACTGCGTAGAAGATATTAAAGGAAAAGGATTAAATAATCAGAATATAAAATGAATAAATAATACAAGTGAACACATAATTAATATATTTTTTTTTGCATACAGTGACACTAGGGAATATTTCACAAAAGGGAACAAACTGCCTTTATTATTGAATTTTTAAATGAAATGTATAAACTTAATATAAGTAATATACCTAACTAACAAGTTGTTCCCCTAATATTTTTTTTGAATTTCGGCAACCTTGTAAGCAAGTAACATGCGTTTTTTTTATTTTCTGCCACCCCGGGGGTGAAGGGAACTTTCGGGGGAGGTGAAGTATGGCCATTAGCCACTTTCAGTGTTTAGCAGTAACACAATAGTTTACTGCTACTTAAACGCATATTGCTTGTGTCAGCAATAACTCAACATGTATAAAATAGGATGTTTTTATAAATAAACTCTCTTTTACTACCAACTCTTGTCACATTATTACAATGCATTATAAAGGATTAACAGCCTCTAACGGTGCACACATATGTGATTTATTTAATGAACATTTCCAATTCGTGTTTGAAACAGCTAGCGATAGTTCTGTAGACCTAAATAATCTCACTCCTGTAAATGACACTGTTTTCGACATGGATACCATTTACATATCTAAAAATTTTGTCCATAGATATCTTAACAGCATTAATATTAATAAAGGTTCTGGTCCTGATGGTATTCCTCCAGTTTTAATTAAAAACTGTTCTTCTAGCTTAACAGTACCTATCACTACTATTCGAAAAATCCTGTAGGGAGGGGTGCGTACCAACTCTATGGAAACATGCACTAGTTACAACGATACCAAAAGGAGGGCTTAGCGCCGAAATAGAAAATTATCGCCCAATATCGAAATTGTGTCAACTCGGTAAGATCCTTGAGAAAATAGTTAGTGATCAACTTTCTTCTGCAATGCGTCGTCATGTCATTCCAAACCAGCATGGTTTTCTCAGCGGTCGTAGTGTTGACTCGAATCTCTTATCTTATACAGAATTCATATTAGATGCTTTAGATAACAACTATCAAGTGGATGCAGTGTATACCGATTTTGCCAAGGCGTTTGATAAGGTTGATCATGAGCGATTACTTTTGAAACTCTGGCATTTCGGTATACACGGCGACCTGTTCCGCTGGATAAAATCTTATGTTGAGAATCGTTCACAGGCGGTAGCTGTGCAAGGACACACTTCTCATTATATACCTATTACTTCTGGTGTACCGCAGGGTTCACATTTAGGCCCTTTGTTATTCGTGCTGTATATTAATGATATCACACACTGTATAAAAAATTCAAATATGCTATTATACGCCGACGACACTAAAATATTCAGTCATCAAAAATATGGACGACTGTACTGTCTTGCAGACTGTACTGTCTTGCAGAATGACTTAAATAATTTTCAGGCCTTTTGCACATCAAACAACTTATTTTTAAATACAGATAAATGCTTTATTATTAGTTTCAGTAGAAAGCGAACATCTATAAACTTTAAGTACACACTATGCAATAAAGAGCTGACGCGAGTAAACCAGATTCGTGACCTTGGCGTTATCATGGACTCAAAACTTACCTTCGTTCCTCATATAGACAGCATATTGGCTAAATCTTTTAAACAATTGGGATTCATATTGCGTGTAGGAAAGCCTTTTCTTAGACTGTCAACTTACAAGGTATTATTTAACAGTTATGTACGTAGTAGGTTAGAATTTGCTAGCGCTGTTTGGAATCCTCTTTATAGAATACACAGTGATAAAATAGAGAAAGTACAGAGAAAGTTTGTCAAGGCAATTGAGTATTGCACTGGACATAAATAAATAGACTATACCACTTCCTTGAAAAGACAAGGTACTACTTTATTAAGTTCTCGTCGTGAACGTATTGATGTCTTGACCCTGTACAAAATTATTAATAACATCATCGATGCCCCTTCGTTAATACATAGGCTTTCTTTTAGAGTACCCCGGCTTTGCGAGCGAGCTTGTAGAAAGAAACCCCTCTTTCTTATCCCCCGTAGCCGTACTTCTTACGCAAAAAACGGTTTCATTAGAAGAGCGTGCAGGCTTTATGACGAAAAATTTCAGACGTTAGATATTCTCCACGAGACATTTTGTAGCTTCAAACGATTATATTTACAACGTATTCAACAACTGTAATACAACTTTATCATAACTGTAATTTTTCTGGCAATGTTTATACTACTAACGATGCATCTCAATTTAACTCAAAACTTTTAATGTTTTTAATGTTTAGGTTTAAATATTCCAATTAAGGAAACTGTAAGTCCATAATTTACTACTTTTTACTGTGTCAAATGTAACCATATGAGACTGTTTGTTTCTTAATAAATAAATAAATAAAATGAAAAATAAATGGATTGAAGCAACTGGTCGTAAAGAATGGTTTCCTACATTTTTGGTTTCCTTCTGGCCATTACCTAGGGTATCTGGTCGCATATTTAGAGAACTTATGATATAGCTCCGCCAGTGATTGAAATGTAGCGTCCGTGAGCAAGAACGTAAGCAAAATTCAAAAATTTGTTCAGGATGCTAAGGGACTGAACATACTAAACGTCTCGACAAGTTCTTTCCTTCTTTAATGTAAAAAAACTAAGCCCTTTTTATTTTTACTATTTTTAATTTCCTCTGTTGAATCTAATTATCATTTCCTCTGTCGGTTCTTATCGATATTTTGAATCGATACAAAATAAACCTACTAGTTATTGCAACTGCCGCGTGCTAATCGATGTCGCGCGGCTTATGTTTCCCGTCACTAAATTACGCTCGTGACGTCAAAGTACCTACGCAAAATGTTACACGCTCGGTTCCCATACTAATCGACGAGCTCTTTCCTTCTATCTTGATATAGTTCTGTGGTCAAGACACTTCCTTATTTTTTTTCCATCGTCGTTATTTGCGCAGGCGGTGGCCCGCACCAGCACCCTCGAGGGCGCGGCGCGCGAGGCGGCGCAGTCGGAGCTGGGCGTGGACCGCCTGCAGCAGTGGCTGCGCCACGCACAGGCTCGTCTCCGGGACACGGACGACAAGGAACACCAGGTCATCTTACTTCTGGAACTTTCCAACTTACAAAGGAGAAACTAGTCTCTGTTTTGCCTCCGCTGATACGGACAATGTTGACCCACCTAGGCATTGACATTCTCTGTACTTTTCTAGAACGTCTCTATCGTTTCCCTTCCCTTTTATCCGTAAGGCTTGGTATTAACTGAACGTTAACTTTGCAGGATTTAGTGGAACAGCTAGAAACGCAGCGAGAATCACTAAAAGAGATTGAGACGCAAGTAGAAGCCTACCGAACTGCGGGGCGGCCCGAGGCAGCCGAGCGCCTGCAACACCAACTAGACCTGCTGCGCGTGAGTACACAGACAGACACAATTCAGCTCCTCCTTCACCTTATTATGGGCTGCCTTGGTTGCATTTTGAAAGAGCTCGGTAATGGCAAATAAGGTGAAATATAATGACCACCAAAAAATGCTTTGATACCCTAAGCTCTCTTACCAAAAATATACTGAACACCAAAAAAATAATTGTACTATAACAATAGTACTAGCTGTTTTAGGAACCAAATTTAGTAAATGATCACCAAATCTTAGCAAACATTTTCTTTAATAGGATAGTATAATTTGGGTTATTATTTCACATTAAATGGAGATTAAATTTTGGTGCTCATTTACTGTTTTTGGGTTAGCAATTATTTCTTAGGATAGCATTTTCTTTAATAGGATAGTAAGATGTTATAATTTGGGTTATTATTTCACATTAAAATGGAGATTAAATTTTGGTGATCATTTACTATTTAAATGATTAAACATATGCATAAATAAATGAATGGTTAAACATATGCCTTACCAAATTTCGAGACACGTTTTCGATGACTTGATTGATTGAAGCTCTCGAGCTTCAATACTACATAGATTTAGGTATACAGAAATTCGTAAATGCAGGTAAGTAGTGTGATTGCCAAGTCATAAAATTTTATTTAGCAAGCAAATAAAGATTAATAAGAATGCCTGAGACTTGGCTCTACGAAATATCTCACAACTTTTTACGGTGGAAGAGTTTCGAGACTTGGCCTCTTTTTTACATGGAATGTTTTTATGGAATCTCACTTCTTTTTGTACGTTATTGTGTTATCAATACATACGAATTATGGATGCAGTCCCATTCTTGCTTTTTCATGTTTTGACTCATTCACTGCAAATATAACGTTGTAATCCTATATGTTTATATCGGATTTATTTATGCAGTTGGTGTATCTAGAAAACTGGAGTGAAATTGTATTTTTTTTTGTCTTGATTTATTTATACACTAAACACTAATTGTATTCTAAATTTAAAGCTTCTATATCTGATAGAAGTGCCTTAGACTTTTGATGATCGGTGAGTCAGTGAGTGACAAAATTAAGAAACTTTGACTAGTTCTAATTTTTAAACCACTTGTTCAAATTGGATGAAATTTGAAATATATCGTGGTTTTACAATGCGTACTTGGTTACTAAAAATTCAGGCTTCTAGTTTTATCTACAACGAAGTTATAGGGGGGTCGAAAATGGCCTGAACTGCTTCGAGAAAAGGATGGCACGGCCGTGCCGCTCGCTGTTTTGCTCGACTTGGCGGGAGCACTGCCGTGCCCCCAGATATGCTTTACAGATTTGGAACCCGTGTGTATAACAAATACATAGATAGAATAGGGGTGTACACACTAAATAAAATAATCAATAATGTCATATTTTCTCAAAAAAGGATTAAAAATCTAGTCAAATGGAGAAAAAAACAACGCAAAAGGTTAAATAATCACGAAGTTTATGTGTCCAAAGTTTTAAGAAGGGGTATGTTCTGTCTCTTTTTCGCAAAACGCGGCTTCATATGAAAGGACGACGCGACGCTGGAAGAATTTAATGTCACTAAAGACGGCAACGTGCCGCGCCGCATCGTGGTCGGCGCCGCCGTCGACGCGGCCCCCCGGCAGTATCCTGTAATGTGACGTCACACACTGTTTGCGTTTTCTCTCTCTAACAAGCAGTATTAAAACGGTTGTAGCTTCGCAATTCTTTGAAATATCTGAATGGGATTTTCGTTTGTTTTGTTATTTTTTTGCCTTCTTTCTTTTGGAGTAACAATAATTTTCGAGTCTACACCCGTATTGAAAGGGTACAGAAAAAAATGTAAAGTATTTATGCTTCAAACTTAATCACCCTTACAACTCTTCTAATTACATCTGCTTATGCAAAAAACACCATCTCATTCCATTAATAAAGCGTAGAGAAACAGCAGTTATCCTGTATATTTTGAAGATCACCAGTGGCGTTACCGACTGTTCAGAATTGCTGAGTAAGGTTTCTTTCAACACTTCCTCACGTTCTGAAAGGCAATTCTGCCTATATCAATTATAACCACAGCATTCAACTATAGAAAAAAATGCTTTCTGCGGCGTGCTAATCATGGTTTATATCAGATAACAAAGGAATTAGATATAGACATATTTAACTGTAAGATCCCGTCTGTGAGGCGAGGTATTGAGGCGAGGTATTATCAATAAATCACTGACCAGCTTTCATATGCTGTACGCTGTTCGCCGCCATATCAATGCAAACCAGCACGGGTTTACAAGGGTCGCTGTGTCGAAACCAATCTTTTGTCCTTTAGTGAAGTAGTAAGCGACGCAATGGATAATAAATACCAAGTGGATGCAGTATATACAGATTTTGCAAAAGCTTTTGACAAAGTTTCTTATGATACGCTTCTGTTGAAACTTTGGGACCTTGGGATACACGGTGACCTCTTTCAGTGGATTAAATCGTATGTGGAAAATAGGTTTCAAGCTGTTGTATTAGGAGGCTTTTTATCTGATTACAAAAAAACAGATTCTGGTGTCCCACAGGGTTCCCATTTGGGGCCTTTATTATTTATATTGTACATCAATGATATAACGGAGTGCCTAACTAACTCAAAAGCTCTCCTATATGCCGACGACACCAAAATCTTTAGGGTTATTAAAACACACACCGATTGCTTATTGCTACAAGATTACTTGTTCAGTTTCGAAAGTTACTGTGCACGGAACAATTTATTCTTAAATAATGACAAATGCTCAGTAATTACTTTTACGCGTAAAACGCAGCCCATATTGTATAATTACAAGCTGTGTGGTGTTGTTCTAGCGCGACAAGATAACATACGTGATCGAGGTGTTACAATGGACACTAAATTTACTTTTAACCTTAACATCGATAACGTATTAAATAAGGCGTACAAACAGCTAGGTTTCATACTTTGCGTTGCAAAACCTTTTCGTAGGCCACTGACATATAAGTTGCTGTACGTGAATTATGCTTCCTCAGCTGAAAGGCACAATTTCCAAGGTCTTTCACTCAGGCGCTCATGTGCCGATTTACTTTTCCTGTATAAAACTCTAAACAATTTTATAGATGCTCCTGAATTGTTATACAACATAGACTTGCGCGTGCCTCGTGGGAGTCGTGGGAGTCGTGGGAGTCGTAGGACAGCACGTAGTTGCCGCAGGAAACCATTGTTTAGCATTGCAAAAAGCAGAACAAGACATGCACGAAATTCATATATTAAACGCGCATGCAAGCTTTACAATGAAAAATGTATGAACGTAGATTTATTTGGCAGCTAGTAGAATTCAAAAAACAGGTTATTTATCTTTTGAAATAGTGTGTAATTTAAAATAATAATAATATGTATTTTACTTTACTTAAACTTTTTGTATGTATTTATAACGGTTAACGGTTATAGTGATTTAATTGTGTAAGTTAATTGTTTTTTCTTCTAAAATAGGAAATTGTAGGTTTCGTTATACTATCAATGTATAGCTTCTAGCTAATTACTTTGTAAATTATTATTATTATTTTCTTTATTCATTTTTCGTCTTAGGCTAGGTTTTTACAATAGCTATATAAAAAGTAAAATATAAAACTATTCATACAAAACATAAAATCATTATAAAAACCTAACCTAGGGTACCGCCGGCAGCGAGGCGGGGCCTAAGCTGCCGGTGCTCAGGGCGCCAGAGACAGGAACCTCCTGACTATCCGCGCAGTATCCAGGAGTACCGCCTTCTGTATCTGACCCTTGATCCAGCCATCTAGCGATAGTCTCTTGAGGTGATGATCGAAACACTTCGCTATTAAACCGTTTGCCGAAACGACTATCGGGACGATGATCGTCGAATCAACATCCCACATGGCGGTTACCTTGTGAGCCAGGTATTATTATTATTTTTAATTTATTTAGGAAACAAACGGTTGTTTACAGGATTATATTAGCTTATGAGATATACGATTAAACCTATAGTTCCATTAAATATAGGTACAGGCAAAAAGTATTTTACATGTGTCGAAACAGAGTGGGTAAGTATACCGGCATGCCTATTTCGCAGTTATATAAGTTGTTTCATATTATAAATATTATAAAATGCTACATTAACCATGTTTAGACTTTGGTTATACAAATAAAGGTTATTAATTAACTTAATTGTTTCTAATTCATGCACTACAATCAGGAGTTATTAAACTATTCGGTGTAGATCAGGCTACGCAGAGCGCTGCGGTATTGACCAAATGATAAAGAAAAAATATCTAAACTAATAAAGTTGGCGTTATAATCTTGGCATGCTCGTCTAAAGAATGTGTTTTTGGCATATTTGGTACGGCAAAGTCTGATGTGGAATGTACAGGGGTGGCGACTAGGGATGCAGCGAGGTAATTAATTATTATTTAAATAATTTAAGACCGTTTGTTTCTAATTAAATAAAAAAAAAATGTTCTGTGCTCATGCTACGTACCATTATTGTACGAGTTGTTGATATCAGTGCAGGTATTATCATTAATTATTTTTTTCTTCGTATATTATCCTTGTTCTGTTTGCTCCTGTGATTGTGTATGAGTGAGTTCACACTTTGTTATAGGTAATTTCACGAGAGTTGAGGTGAATGATTACACACACAGCTACTGATTGCAAAAAAAGTTAATGAATGAAATGAGTGAGTGAATGTAAATAAAAACGCTCATATATATTCATATACATATATGTGGGATTGGTACTTTTTGGATGACTTTGTATGATGCTGGCTGTTAGATAATGAATAAAGGAACGATCGAACGTGGTTTGAATAGTTATAGAACGGTGAATGATTTGACGTATGATTCAGTTTGTAAGACGATCGGTACGACTGAAGACGTACATTATGTAAATATATAAGATTTTATATAGTTCTCGTGTTTCCCTGCCATCCCACTCTACATTTGGAGGCTCGTCCGGGATCCAGGGAAAATTACGCGACTACGAAGATACGACGGCAAAGACGAAACGAAGTGTAAATACGACGACGACGACGAGAAAACTACGAAGATTTAAGACGAAAGTTGTGTTTAAAAGAAAACGGGAGATGGAGAAGACGATGGATGTTTACCATCAAATTTTAACGTTGCCCTTGTTTACGGCGGAGGACGGCTTTGAGGTGGAAGCATTTATAAAAGAAGTAGAAGAGAAGTCTCTACTATTTAAGTGGACGGAGCGGCAGCAATTTTTAATCGCCAAAAAGAGGTTCGGCGGTACGGCGGCTCTCTGGTTACGCTCTGAGGATTCCTTCCGAGACTGGGAAGAACTGAAGTATGCGATACGAAGGGAATTTAGCAACGGCGATTTTAGCGCAGAACATGCCTGAAAATCATAAAGATTACAACATTGACGACGAGTTATTGACACACGACAGCGACGCGCAGCCCTTTACGCAAGAAGTGTCAACGTCGATGGAGGTTGCGCTAAGTGCTGAACAGAAAAAAGAAGAAAACGTGGATCTGACATTTGACATCACGTGTCAAAATGAAAATAATGAAATTTTCTCGAAGCAGCAAGAACAGTATATGATTGAAGACGCAGCCAACAACGAAAACAGTTCCATTGTGTTAAATACTGCAGAAGACTTGCAAGACGTGCTACGATACAAGCAAAATCACGATTGCGAAGTTAAAAGAAGCATGTGGAACCATACGTCGCGGTTGCAGCGGTTCTCTCGAGTGGAGTACTACAACATCCGTGACTCCGGCAAGAGTTCTCCCCACGACGCGGATCGCGATAGCTTCGATGGAAATACGATCAAAAACGACCCAAGATTCTACGAAGCGGGCACGACGACGCTATTTAGATGTGTTCACGACGATTTACTATGTTTTTGCAAGTACAGATATTGTTTATTCGGTGTGTTAATGAGTATTTAGTGGATTTCTGATGTATTTTTGTATCACGGTGTAAATATGATGTGTTATGACGACGTAAGTAAGATGAATGCTGACGACGGGTAAGTGTGGTGACTGAAGGTGCATGACTGGGGACAGTTCATGATTGCAGGATGGCCGAGTTTGGGATTGGTACTTTTTGGATGACTTTGTATGATGCTGGCTGTTAGATAATGAATAAAGGAACGATCGAACGTGGTTTGAATAGTTATAGAACGGTGAATGATTTGACGTATGATTCAGTTTGTAAGACGATCGGTACGACTGAAGACGTACATTATGTAAATATATAAGATTTTATATAGTTCTCGTGTTTCCCTGCCATCCCACTCTACATATATTTTAATAAGAATAGGTATAACCAACAGTAAAAAGAAAATATTTTTATAAAGTATCGTCACTTAGCATATCTTCATCTGAATCGTCAAGATTGATTATTACAAGGTTATGGTTTTCGGTTAGTTCATCAATCTTAGGTTCCTTTATTCTGTATCTTTCTTAATTTTCTTGGGTTTTTCTGAAAATATTCTGAAACGTCTCTTTGTCAAGTGTTTCAATTTCTTCGTTTAATTTCCTCATGACGCTATTGAATGTGAACTCAGTATTACTGGCTGCCACTCTTCCTTTTATGATTCCCCAACAAAGTTCTATAGGGTTGAGGTCAGGATGGTACCACAGGCCGTGGCGTGTTTGTCGAAGTTTCACAATATAAAACTTTGTCCGAGCTCGGAATGTCTACGTATGCGAAATGTGATTCACTTGAGTCTGACCTTGATAGGCTAACATCCGCTCGCTGCGCCTGAGCCAATTCTACGAAATCGACAACTGTGGGACACGTTATAGTTTCAATTGCGACAATGCGTCGGCGACTGTATTTTTAGCTAGTGAATTGACTAATAAACATGAGTCGATTTGCCCTTTTTGGCGTCTCATTGGCGGTACCCACCTTACTCAATGCGAAAGTGAGAGGTTTGTGATCTGTGTACACAATTAGTTCCCTGCCTTCTACCAGGTACCTAAAATGTATTATGGCCATGTAAATCGCTAACAGCTCTCTGTCAAACGTAGAGTACCCTTTTTGCGTGGGCGAAAATGCCTTGGAGAAGTACCCAAGAGGTTTCCATATGTTGCCTATCTTCTGTTGCAGCACGCCTTCGGCCACGGAGCCGGATGCGTCTGTCATGAGCGCTAGGGGAACATTTGCCGCTGGATAAGACAAAGTAGCGGCGCGTTTGAGGCTCTCCTTACTTTGTATAAATGCGGCGGTCGCCTCGTCGTCCCACACAATTTTGGTTTTATCATTTTTCTTGGCATTGTGTAGGAATTTATTCAAATGTGCCTGCGTGTCGGCTGCATGTTTAATGTGCGCTCTATAGAAATTGATCATGCCCAGAAAACGCCTTAGCTGCTCTACGTTTTCTGGCCTAGGGAAATCGATGATAGCTCTCACTTTCTCATCGAGTGGCTCAATACCTGCCGCCGAGACTGCGTACCCTAGGAATTTAACAGCGTGTCTCCCGAAACAGCACTTATTCAGATTGATTGTGATACCGCATTGCTGAAATATCGCACATATCTTTTCCAAATGTAACCTATGGACTTGCTCGGACTCTGAAGCAATAATAATGTCATCAATGTAACAAAATAGAGAGGATTTCTCCCCATGTTTTCCCACGACGTTTTCCGCGCCCTGTAGGATGGAATTCATGAACCTCTGGAATGTCTGCGTTGCATTCCTTAGTCCAAAAACCAACCTTGGGAACTCAAAGAGACCGAAAGGAGTGATAATCGCGGTTTTCTCTATGTCCTCCGGGGCCATCTCTATTACATGATACGCCCTGGTGATATCCAAGGTAGTGAAAACGTTCTTACCTGCCATGCTGTAGGTAAAGTCCTGCAATCTCGGGATGGGGTAGCGGTCGGGTTTAGTGACAGCATTCAGCCGCCTGAAATCACCGCACGCTCGCAGCTGCCCGTCCTTTTTGGGCACCACATGTAAGGGGCTTGCCCAAGGACTTTTGCTAGGTCTGCAAATCCCCATCTCCTGCATCACGCGGAACTCCTCCCTTACCTTATCGAAGCGATCTGGCGGCAAAGGTCTAGCTCTTGCGTATACCGGTGGGCCCTTGGTCTCGATGTAATGTTTTACATCATGCTTCGCTGGCTCCCTGAAATTAACTAATTTGGTGATATCTGGATACTTCTCCAGGATATCACGATAAGGATGCGTGGCCTGAATAGTATGAACCGCTTCTCTCTTACGCACCCTGGACCCATACACACACTCATTGGTGGTGCTATCGACAAGCCGTTTGTTAAATAAATCTACCATTAACCTATTAGCTTTCAAAAAATCTGCTCCCAATATGGGTTGATTAACATTGCATACGATGAATGTCCACACTATAGAATGTACACACTGTCTACGGAAAGTGCCATTTTGTGCCTTAAGCAAGCTGTCAGATATTACAAGGACAGGAATACACCCATATATGCGTGTTTCCTGGACTTGTCCAAAGCCTTTGACCTGGTTGTTTACGATATATTGTGGGACAAAGTAGCTAAAACGGGGCTACCACCCGAGTGTACTGCCTTGTTAAAATATTGGTATAACAACCAGGTCAATCAGGTGAGATGGGCAGGGGAATACTCGGATGAGTACAGGCTTCAGTGTGGGGTTAGACAGGGGGGGCTATCGTCGCCTATCCTGTTTAACCTTTACGTGAACGAGCTGATTGAGGGGCTCAGCAGCGCACGTGTCGGTTGCCATATATGGGGAATACCGTTCAATAATATAAGTTACGCGGACGACATGGTGCTGCTGGGGCCATCAGTGGGCTCTATACGTGAGCTGATCGGGATATGTGAGGGCTACGCCGCCCGGCATGGTCTTAGGTACAACACAACCAAAAGTGAGCTTATCATTTTTAAGGCACGAAAATATAACCCGACAACAGTACCTACAATCATGCTGGGAGGCGCCCCCCTTAAAGTGGTAAGTCGCTTTAAATATCTGGGTCATATGCTTACCGAAGATATGAAGGATGACTTGGATCTGGAGAGGGAAAGGAGGGCTATGGCGGTAAGGGGCAATATGCTTGCCCGCAGATTTGCACGTTGTAATAAGCAAGTTAAATGCATGTTGCATGTTATTGTATTGTTTTTCTTTTTAACTGCTTTGTTTGTGTGAGGTGTGCAATAAAGAGTATTTGTATTGTATTGTTAAATTGACGCTGTTTAAAGCTTACTGTCAGACGTTTTACACGTGCAGTCTGTGGGTGAGTTTCACGCAGAGGTCCTTTGCCGCCATTCGAGTGCAGTATAATAACATCCTCAGATTGCTATTGAAGCTGCCAAGGCACTGTAGTGCGTCAGGCATGTTCGCCGAGGCGCACACAGACGATTTCTTTGCCATCAGGCGGAAAAGGGTAGCGTCGCTACTAAGACGTCTGAGAGGCAGCGGCAATAGCCTTCTGAGGGTGTTGGCGGAGAGGCTCGACTGTCCAATCACCAAATATTGGGTTGAGGTGGCTATCGGGAGGGCGAAATAAACCTGCCCTGAGTATTTTTAGTTAATAAGTAGTACTTAGAAGTAGTTAACTGTCGCTAACATAGCATATAAGTCTCCTCTGTAACCAAATATGGATCAATTAGGTCTGAAATAAAGATATTTATTTATTTTTTTATTTATAGGTTTCTGTAGGCCTAAATATAATTGCAGCGAGACCGTCCCGTAGGTTCTTATCTCTGAACCGTTTGCCGCGTAAAGTTTATACGTGCACTCGCGAAATTTTGCGTCACTGAATTTATTTACAGGAAAAACACTTACATTCGCGCCGGTATCAATGAGGTACGCCGTGCCGTCCTTCATGACGTTGATGCATAGGCGATGGTTACCAGACACCCGTGCTCCCCCCATTGCCGCTCCAGGGAACACGGAGTCTAGTTTCCCTGCCTCGACCTCCACGACGACCCTCCTTGCTGCTGCGACGTGGATGGATGAGACGCCGTCCTGTTCTGCCACGAGCACGGCTGTTGGCAGTTCCTTGCGAACCGCCCGAAACGTTGATGGTACAAACACAAATTCCTGTTACGTGGCGCTTGATTGCTACCCGACGCGAAACTCCCTTGTCTTCTGGTCCAGTTCCCTCTCGCGAATTGCTGTGCTGGACCACGACGATCCCTTATACTGCTGACCTCCTCGCACAATTGACCGAACTTTTGCGTAAGATTCTGCAGCTCTTGTTTCACGTCAGACTGCTCCTGCCTTCCCTCTGCTAGCTCCTCAATCGCATTGGCTCTGCTGTTCTGTCCTAATCTGTCCGCAAGGCTGCATAGCTCTTCTGTACTCTTATCTTCGTGTGCTATGAGTGCGTACCGTATGTGTGTTGGTAATCTGCGAAGCCACAACTTTTTAACCGTGGGTGTCTCCACTCCTGCACTCTTCCCTAACTCTGTCAGCCTTTGCTCCCCCATCTGCGTCTCTTGCATTAGCCTGTCGAATTGTTCATCTGCCGACGCCTGCAGACAGCTCAGCAATCTATGTTTAAGAACCTCGTAGTCCCTGTCGTTGCTTTCCAAGATGTCGCTTACGAGAGTCAAGTCATCTCTTCCCAGCTTGCTGATGACGAGGTCATATCTCGCCTCTTTACTTAGTTTTTGAGGGCCCACTATGGCCTCGAACTGCGCAAACCAATTCTTAGGAAGCTCCCTCCAAAACGGCGCAATCCTGCTTGACACGCTGACTGATAAAATTTGCATTGCAGACGCTGCGCATCTGGCATGGTTTTAAATTTACCGCACTTGATTAATAAACAAAGTTCACTATTTAGTTCAAAAATCACGTCGGGGTCACCACTTTAACTACCTGAGGGCTGAGTATTTGGTAAGTTCAGATAAACAAGGTAGTTAATTAAGAAGTCGAGTTTATTCACTTGTTTACACACATTCGGTTATTGTATATGGGGTTAAGTTAACACGAACTATATGGTGGGAGAGTGTTGTGAGCGCTGCGCTATACCGCGGCAGACTGACTAGCCGTCCCGGTCGCTCTGGCTTGTAAACAGTGTTGCTGAATCAGCATGTAGCGAGTAGCTACAGTCCCTTAGATACGGGCACTTTGCATCCTTTATTTGATTTATCAGTCCAAGCCTTTGGTGTCGAATGTGAGCTGTCAATATAGAACTCGTCAGTATACACAATAGGCCGCTCTTGATTATTATATTCATCTATTTTTTTAAGATATTGCGTACGTTTCAATCTAATGTCATTCGTTTCGATGAGACACTGTCTGTTTGACTGTGATTTATTCCAGCGAAAACCTAACTTACGTACGATTCTCCATAATGAAGTTTGTGATCCTGTAAAGTTTATGTCACGTTTTAAAACTTCATGTATTCTTTTTAATGTCGGCAATTTTTTGTGTACCAAATGAAAGTCATATATGCATCTTATTAAGACATCGTAATCAAATTTATCAAAATTGTTTTTCGGTGATAATCTTGGTCGCTTCAGTCCCGGTGTCGTGAACGTGGGTTCAGTTAATGCCGAGTTGGATGGTTCAGTTGATGACGGACAGTTTTTAGCTCCAGCTTCTTTTAGCACTCCCGTTACGATTCGCTGAATTGTCGATTTAGATACACCGGTTACTTCAGCCGTCACATTGTATATTTCTGTCGCAGGTAAATGTTGACCGTCATTTCTTAAGTTCTGTCTAAAATGACAGAACACGTTAAATATAATTTCCCGACTTTGTCTATTTAAAGTTTTCCCACGACCTATTGTTTCAGCCATGTTTCCGTAGAATAAAAACCTGTAGGTTTTCTTGTCTCTTGGAAAATCCGGTTGTGAATAAGTATGACAACGATGTAACGAGTGCCAGTTACTTCAATCATCTTTAAAGAGGTTTGATAACGAGATAACAAAGTAATGAACATATATGTGAATACAATTTTGATAGCTAAATAAATAAAGACAATGCAATTTGTTACCTACTTATTCTCTTTCGTTTCTACGATTAATATTATATATATTCATGTATATACCTACGCATGTGACCTTTATTTGAATTGGTGTAAATAAAATTAATTAAAATGCTTTCTGTTTTGTTTAAAGTCGATGAATTGGTAGAAATATGTTAATACTTAACAAAATAGTTTATAGGAACTTTTTGGTCTTTCTTGCCATTCACTGTTGAACTTGCTATCGGTACAATAATAGAACAGTAATGTCAAAACTTCGCTGTCATTACATAACAGTGTTGTTGTGTGCGTGGCCTCAACTCTCGTGAAATTACCTATAAGTGTACTCATATTCTAGCGCTATCTGTGAGATCCTGTAATTGGCTTTTTGGTTTATATTCATGTTATTATTAAGTTTTATAGCCGTTGGTTCTCCTAAAATAAATAAATAAATAAGTTAGTGGATGATAATGGCACGGATAGTGGCGGCTTACGCCGAACTCTACGTATACGGATGTTCAATACGAATCTATCAAACGATTCGTGTTTTTAGGGGCATCTCTCTCTCTTAGTCGCGGGCTTATGAGCGACCTCCGGGCCTGCTACACGGTTGTCTTTGGCTCTGTTGCGGCATTCTGTCCGTTTTGATCGGAAGCTCCTCGAATTTTACCCCTCCTTCATGTTTGCAGCGGCAGTTGGAAGAGTGCGCCGAACGTTTGTCGTCTTTGGGCTCCCCCGGGGCTGACGACGAAGACAACAGCTTAGAGAGCCGACTGTCGCGCGCCATGCGCACGCTGCGCGGCGTGCAGGCGGGCGCCGACCGCGAGCTGGCGCTCGACTCGGCGCAGCCTGACGCCGTGCGCGCCGTGCTGCGCCGCTGTCTGGTGAGTGTTCTGTCTGTAGACAACAGCCTGGAGGCCGACTGTCGCGCGCCATGCGCACGCTGCGCGGCGTGCAGGCGGGCGCCGACCGCGAGCTGGCGCTCGACTCGGCGCAGCCTGACGCCGTGCGCGCCGTGCTGCGCCGCTGTCTGGTGAGTGTTCTGTCTGTAGACAACAGCCTGGAGGCCGACTGTCGCGCGCCATGCGCACGCTGCGCGGCGTGCAGGCGGGCGCCGACCGCGTGCTGGCGCTCGACTCGGCGCAGCCTGACGCCGTGCGCGCCGTGCTGCGCCGCTGTCTGGTGAGTGTTCTGTCTGTAGACAACAGCCTGGAGGCCGACTGTCGCGCGCCATGCGCACGCTGCGCGGCGTGCAGGTGGGCGCCGACCGCGAGCTGGCGCTCGACTCGGCGCAGCCTGACGCCGTGCGCGCCGTGCTGCGCCGCTGTCTGGTGAGTGTTCTGTCTGTAGACAACAGCCTGGAGGCCGACTGTCGCGCGCCATGCGCACGCTGCGCGGCGTGCAGGCGGGCGCCGACCGCGAGCTGGCGCTCGACTCGGCGCAGCCTGACGCCGTGCGCGCCGTGCTGCGCCGCTGTCTGGTGAGTGTTCTGTCTGTAGACAACAGCCTGGAGGCCGACTGTCGCGCGCCATGCGCACGCTGCGCGGCGTGCAGGCGGGCGCCGACCGCGAGCTGGCGCTCGACTCGGCGCAGCCTGACGCCGTGCGCGCCGTGCTGCGCCGCTGTCTGGTGAGTGTTCTGTCTGTAGACAACAGCCTGGAGGCCGACTGTCGCGCGCCATGCGCACGCTGCGCGGCGTGCAGGCGGGCGCCGACCGCGAGCTGGCGCTCGACTCGGCGCAGCCTGACGCCGTGCGCGCCGTGCTGCGCCGCTGTCTGGTGAGTGTTCTGTCTGTAGACAACAGCCTGGAGGCCGACTGTCGCGCGCCATGCGCACGCTGCGCGGCGTGCAGGCGGGCGCCGACCGCGAGCTGGCGCTCGACTCGGCGCAGCCTGACGCCGTGCGCGCCGTGCTGCGCCGCTGTCTGGTGAGTGTTCTGTCTGTAGACAACAGCCTGGAGGCCGACTGTCGCGCGCCATGCGCACGCTGCGCGGCGTGCAGGCGGGCGCCGACCGCGAGCTGGCGCTCGACTCGGCGCAGCCTGACGCCGTGCGCGCCGTGCTGCGCCGCTGTCTGGTGAGTGTTCTGTCTGTAGACAACAGCCTGGAGGCCGACTGTCGCGCGCCATGCGCACGCTGCGCGGCGTGCAGGCGGGCGCCGACCGCGAGCTGGCGCTCGACTCGGCGCAGCCTGACGCCGTGCGCGCCGTGCTGCGCCGCTGTCTGGTGAGTGTTCTGTCTGTAGACAACAGCCTGGAGGCCGACTGTCGCGCGCCATGCGCACGCTGCGCGGCGTGCAGGCGGGCGCCGACCGCGAGCTGGCGCTCGACTCGGCGCAGCCTGACGCCGTGCGCGCCGTGCTGCGCCGCTGTCTGGTGAGTGTTCTGTCTGTAGACAACAGCCTGGAGGCCGACTGTCGCGCGCCATGCGCACGCTGCGCGGCGTGCAGGCGGGCGCCGACCGCGAGCTGGCGCTCGACTCGGCGCAGCCTGACGCCGTGCGCGCCGTGCTGCGCCGCTGTCTGGTGAGTGTTCTGTCTGTAGACAACAGCCTGGAGGCCGACTGTCGCGCGCCATGCGCACGCTGCGCGGCGTGCAGGCGGGCGCCGACCGCGAGCTGGCGCTCGACTCGGCGCAGCCTGACGCCGTGCGCGCCGTGCTGCGCCGCTGTCTGGTGAGTGTTCTGTCTGTAGACAACAGCCTGGAGGCCGACTGTCGCGCGCCATGCGCACGCTGCGCGGCGTGCAGGCGGGCGCCGACCGCGAGCTGGCGCTCGACTCGGCGCAGCCTGACGCCGTGCGCGCCGTGCTGCGCCGCTGTCTGGTGAGTGTTCTGTCTGTAGACAACAGCCTGGAGGCCGACTGTCGCGCGCCATGCGCACGCTGCGCGGCGTGCAGGCGGGCGCCGACCGCGAGCTGGCGCTCGACTCGGCGCAGCCTGACGCCGTGCGCGCCGTGCTGCGCCGCTGTCTGGTGAGTGTTCTGTCTGTAGACAACAGCCTGGAGGCCGACTGTCGCGCGCCATGCGCACGCTGCGCGGCGTGCAGGCGGGCGCCGACCGCGAGCTGGCGCTCGACTCGGCGCAGCCTGACGCCGTGCGCGCCGTGCTGCGCCGCTGTCTGGTGAGTGTTCTGTCTGTAGACAACAGCCTGGAGGCCGACTGTCGCGCGCCATGCGCACGCTGCGCGGCGTGCAGGCGGGCGCCGACCGCGAGCTGGCGCTCGACTCGGCGCAGCCTGACGCCGTGCGCGCCGTGCTGCGCCGCTGTCTGGTGAGTGTTCTGTCTGTAGACAACAGCCTGGAGGCCGACTGTCGCGCGCCATGCGCACGCTGCGCGGCGTGCAGGCGGGCGCCGACCGCGAGCTGGCGCTCGACTCGGCGCAGCCTGACGCCGTGCGCGCCGTGCTGCGCCGCTGTCTGGTGAGTGTTCTGTCTGTAGACAACAGCCTGGAGGCCGACTGTCGCGCGCCATGCGCACGCTGCGCGGCGTGCAGGCGGGCGCCGACCGCGAGCTGGCGCTCGACTCGGCGCAGCCTGACGCCGTGCGCGCCGTGCTGCGCCGCTGTCTGGTGAGTGTTCTGTCTGTAGACAACAGCCTGGAGGCCGACTGTCGCGCGCCATGCGCCATCTAAGGTTTAACTTTTCTCCATTGTGTAACGAAAGTTACCCATATAAAATGTATGGGTATGGGTAATTGTTTAATTGGTAATTCACTCTATTTTTTTTGTACATTCCAACATTATAGTATCCGCTATTCGAATGGAAAACGTTAACTTATCTTCGTAATATCTAAATATATCAACATACAAGTGAGCGAACGCGGTCGTACGGAAATAGTTACACAGTATGCACCAAATCCGTTGGGGCGAGAAGTATGGCCTAATCTCCGGTGTGTATCAGGTTCGTGAAGGTGTCCGTGCGTCTTTCACCGCCGGCAGCCGTTAGCCGTTAGCCGACGTGCAGTCGTTGCGGAGATAGCCAGTGCGCTGCACCGTGCGAGACTAACGTTCTTCAGGCTTGATTGAATATTGAGATAGTTGTGTTTCAAATACGTATTTGGAGACGTAGCCGAAGGCCGCTGTAAAAAGGATTTGAGACCGGAAGGAATTTTCAAATAATTTTTGGATTATGCATCGCGGTGTGCTTCGGGGAATCCTTGACTTTTTTCACCCTTTCACCCGTTCTTTGCTGCGAGAAACAGCCAATATAAACTGAAAATCATGAAGCTTACTTTGACAGTGTACATCGTGACAACTATAGATATTCCTTGTGAGGTGAACACTAAAGTTTTTATCGTTGAAAGGGTTGAACGACAGTAATAGCCGAAGTAATGTATCATGTGACAATGAGGGGGTTAGTGTTAACATCCCAGCGGTGATTTACCACCGATGACATTAAAAAAAAGTTCCTAATATCTTCATAAAGTGTGCAGTCTGAAAAATACACAAAAATACTCGCCGTGTGAGTGTGTCGACACCGTGCTGCGCAGGTCGCGCGTCGCGGCGCCCGCGCTTGCGCCGGCGCCCGTGAGTCTATTCATGCCCGTGACGCCACTCACAATAGCCACAACATAATGCCTCTCCGGCCCAATGTCACTGCTATGCTATTCATATGGTAAACAGGCCCGGGATGTTACCAAACATCTGATGTAACTTAAATATGACTTTTGGTTGATAGCAGTTGGTAGTCATAATCAAATCAGAACAGTTACGTAAATTTTTTGATGTTTATTAATTTAAAAAAAACCAAATTTTTTTGCAGATGATTAGCACATGCTTACTAGTATGTCGTGAATTTTATTTTCGAGTAAAATAATACTTTATTAATGTTCCAAGTCTGATCAACCAAGGGGAAAAACGCAGTACACAAATGTTGTAGACACAAAATTCTTTTTGCTGTTCAGCAACTATTAATACATCGGGAGTCGGGACAAACGAGGCGCTTACACACAACTGAACACCACCATAATATAAGGCATATTTTAATTCGTATTTAAAGGTGATTGTAGCTACGTTAATATTGTAATTAGTCAAATAGTTAGTTAAGTTTAGTTTGAGTTTGTTTGTTTGTTTGTCTGTCTGTGCGGTGCAATGTGGTGTGGTTTCCGCGTGGCTCGCGTGCGGTGCCTCCTCGTCGCGCCGTTGCAAGGATTCTCCGGCGAACTATGAAACCGTTTGTAGAAGGCATTCGACGTGCTATACAAAATATTTTTTCTTTAAAAGATATTTTCCGCGATTAGACGTTGGATAAAGCGATTATACTTTTGTATATTGCTTGTTTTTACAGTAGCACGCATTATTTATGATTGTTTCAATTTAATATGAGTAAACAATAAACACTAAACTTGTATCATGTTATACAGAAACTTTAAAATACGCTGTTTATGGTCAATCGTTTGGGGGATAAGAAATTATGCTGCCATTATAAAACGTTGCCGAACCCGCCACATGGCAAACGGAGGTAAACATGCCACGTCCACTGGGCTCGTGGCTCCCTGGTGTGTCCGCGCTAATCTCGGCTAAGCCGGCACGCGCGCGCAGCCTCCGCCGGCAGTCGCGGGGAAGCAGTGCTCGCGCTCGCACTGTGCCTAGGGAAGGGCTCTGCCAGCCCTCGATCACTGTGGGTCAACATTCGCGTCATCACACCAGACTGCACTCCCCTATTTCATTGACAAACGTCTCATCGAATGTATTATTTCGCATAATTTTAATTTCATAGAAAAATATTTTTACGTTATACCTGGCCATAATGCGAGTTTTACTGCACGCTGCGCGTACGGTAAAACTCGCATTGTGGCCAGATGAAGGCGTAAAATTGTGTACTTACCACGGGCGGTAATTCGTAAAGGCCCAGATCGCATATTTATGGCCCTCACCTTCGGTTCGGGCCACAAACACGTGCGATCTGGGCCATTCACGAATTGACCGCCCTAGGTACGTAATGTACTATTACCAAACGATACTTAATCGCGTATAATTAATTAATTCATTTGTTAACTGTTTGAGGTTTGTGAGAATATCAATGCATGGAAAATTCATTTTACAGAAACTGTTAACTTTTTGGGTACAGCAAAAAGGTCATTGTGTAGTGAGGTCATTATGTTAGGTTTAACATCTCGCATTTTACTCTTTCAGATTTTTTTTATTTTCTATGAAATGATAAATCTGCGAAACATACATTCTATGAGACATTAGTCGGTAAAACAAGGTCCAACGGGAGCTGTAGTCGCGCGCAGCGGCCCGCCCACTCTCAGGACGGACCATGGGGTGGGACGCGCTTTACTTGAGCCTGGCGCTTGTGCTGGCCGCGGTCAAATGCTTCGTGAGTTTGAAATCGTTTCTGCCGTTAGGGTTTATTATGTTGGTAATCATAATTATATTGTTGCCTTATCTCTTGATGTATTGTTTTAGTTTGTTTTGGCAATCATGTAATTTTATAGCATGCATCGTTTGCTGCAGTGTCTCAAGACGAGAGTCTTTGACCAGTGTGTGTTGCCACTGCCAGTGATGCTGATGACCCTATGGATCGGAAACGTGGTCGTTTACTATGGGCCTCATAAGAACGCTCAAAGCCACCCAAATGGCAATGGAGAGGGCTATGCTGGAAACTTAAGTAGCAGTGGGCGGGCACATTGCACGTAGAACCGACGGCCGTTGGGGCGGAAAGGTTCTCGAGTGGCGACTATGTACCGGAAGGCGTAGCATGGATAGGCCCCCCACAAGTTGGACTGATGACCTGGAAGGGTTACTATACGCTATATCACGGGTTCCATCTAGCCTTGATCCTGACATATAATCCTTGCTTGATTTATTATCTATGCCATTCCATCGCATACCTACATTATGGTTTTAAAAATGCACGTTGTCAAATTAATCAACTTTACTATTCGAAACTTATAGTTAGCCGAGCGAGTTTCATCCGATGATTATTTATTTATTTATTACCGATATTTCCCCAGAAATTCTACCGCACCCTGAGTGAGATCAAATCGGAGGTGGAGACAGTGATCAAGACGGGGCGCAAGATGGCGGAGGAGGAAGACGGGCGCGAGCTGTCGCCGCGGATCGACGCGCTCAAGGAGCTGTACAACCGGCTCGGGGCCCAGGTCACCGAGTCCAAGACGCGCCTGGAGAACGCGCTGCTGACGGCCAGGGAGATCCACAACGACCTGGCCGCGCTCGGCTCCTGGCTGGACGGGCTCGGCGCCGGCGTCGGCCGGCAGACGCTCGAGCTGGAGATGTCGCGCATGGAGGCCGTGCGGGACAAGCTCAACGGCAACCACCGCGAGTACGCCAGGAGCTGCGACCCCGCGCACCTCGCCGAGCTGCGCGCCCAGCTCGACGAGGTCAACGCGCGCTGGGAGCGCCTCAAGAAGCACGGGGTCACTAAACACGAGAGCTCGCCGCAGAACTTCCTGGACGACGGCGCGCGCGAGCCGGGCGAGCGGCGCGCGGCCGGCGGCCCCGCGCCCGCGCCCGCGCCCGCGCCCGCGCCCGCGCCCGCGCCCGCGCCCGCGCCCGCGCCCGCGCCCGCGCCCGCGCCCGCGCCCGCGCCCGCGCCGCCGCGGCCGCTGGACGCGCAGCGGGCCGGCCTCGCGGTGAGTGTCTTGTGGTTTTTTCCTGGGGAACGCTTTGCTAGCCCGGTTTCCGATGTTCATTGACTACTAGGAAGCTATTTGTAACAAATTAACAATCTTAATGAGAGTTAAATCTAAAAAGCGCTTATTTGTTACGATGAATTCCGGAAACTAGGCATTCACGGAGCCGACCTGATGCCCGTTTGCAAGGTTTGTGCGTTTTGGGATGCAAACGGCGCATCCAGGTTCGGCTCTCACATTTTCATCCATTGTACATTTCGTCCCTCCCCCCCCCCTACCCCCGCAGGTAAGTGGTTCCATCGGTTTTCGTCCCGCATTGTAAATTCGAGCTTGGATGTACGCACCACCCGCGAGGAGCGCACGCAGCGCGAGTGCGGCCGCGCGAACCCGGTGTAGTGGCGTGGATTAACCGACTAAAAGTACTAAAGGACTCACTGTAAATAACGTCACGCGTAGAGGCGGGTGCGGGCGGGCTCGTCAGCGGTGCTTAGCTGCCGGCTGTTGCAGGCGCCGAGCTACGAGAGCGTCTCGGACACCGTGAAGCGGCGGCTCGCGCCCTCGCCGCAGCCCGAGCGCCGCGAGCCCAAGCGCTCGCGCATCCCGCTGGCGCTGCGCAGCCCCGCGCCCGGGCGGCGCGAGCGGGGCGCCCTCCCCCTCCCCCTCCCCCTCCCCCTCTCCGCCCCGCGCCGGGACAACCTGCTCAAGCAGACACCCCGGGACGAGGACGTCCGGCCGCAGCCGACCGCCAGCCTGGAAGCTACGCCCGAGACCGGCCCGCACGTGGTCGCCGTCCGTGAGCGCGAGATCGTCAAAGCGACCGTCAGTCCCGTGGAGGACGCGGCCGGCGAGGAGGCGCTGCAGTTCGTCCCGCAGCGCGCGGAGGCGGAGGCGGAGGCGGTGACGGTCGTGGACGACACGGCGGAGCGCCCCGCGCGGGCGCCCGAGAAGCGCCCGTCCGTGGACCTCGGCACGGAGCCTAAAACGTTCGTCATCGAAGTCAAGACTCTCGAGCAGCGCATGAAACCGACGCTAGGCATCTTGAAGCGCCGGAGCACTGATGACGAGAAACCTAAAAGTGTCAAGATAAGCATGGCCGCGCCGGACGTGATTCCATCTTTAGAACCACAGGAAGGTACGAACACCCCCCCGCCGACGCCCATGGACGGCGCCACGCCCCAGTGTCCCCTCATGTTCGACCTAAGCCTGCGACAGCACGCTGCCCAGCTCAACTTGCGTAGGGACGAAGTCAACGAATACTTAATCCTAGACGAAGTGCCACGCGAACAACCGGCGTTGCCGGAGCCCTCTGCCACTGATGAGCTCGCCACCCACGTACAGGAGTCCTCACCAGTCGAGCCAGAGAAAGAGAACGGGTCCGACGCAGCGAACCGGGAGAAGCTTATCGAGTCTGTCGACAAACCGACCGAACAGATCGTCGACGAGAAAGAGTCTCATGAACCTACTGTGCCGAAATCCCCAGTAGAACCACTCCAGCAAACAAACGAAGACAAGGAGGCTGCTGGACCTGCTCAGCTCTCGCAGCCTGTGGACGCCACTCCCGAAGCCGAGGACAAACGTAGCGATGCCGCCGACGAAGTCATTTACTCTGAAGTGGAAGATACGCCTCAGGTAGATATTGTAGGGCCCATTAGGTGAGATGAAAACAGTTTTACACGTATGCTAGATTTTATGCTAGATGTCGTTGGCTCTTTCCAATCAATACCATCGTAGTTCAATTATTTAAACTCTTCTAAACTGTCTAGTATTAAATCTGGCATACATGTCAGTTGAAAGTGTTGGCAGCCATTATGAATGAGCGCTCATTGCAGTCGCCGCGGGGCCCGGAGCCGCTATGCACGTCGACCCCGCTGAAGGAGACGCAGATGGAGGTGTCGGGCAGGAGGGAGCGGGACAGCAAGAGCCCCAGCCCGCGCCGCTCGCACATTCCGCTGAGTCGCGAGCGGCTGCGGCTGCACACGGACCGGCTGCAGGGGTCGGAGCCAGAGGTGAGTGGACCAGTGTGCTCTTTATGAATTAACCCTTTCTGACCCTTAAAATGAGGAGACTCGTTCGAGAATACTGAAAGTACTAATTGCGTTTGTAATACATATTTTCGTGTATGATTTTAAGATGAAATAAGTTCTAATTCTTTAGAGTCGATTTTTTAGTCACCTCATCTAATCTTTAGTAACTTGTCCATTAAAGAGAACTTGAACTTATATTATGTGGCAATGGTTTTTTGATTAAGCGTATTTTTTGATTTGAATGACTAAGAATTTTAACAATGAATCGTAAAAGCACTCAAAACGTGCAAGAATAAAGGCGTTGAAAACCGTTTTTGGCATGTTATTGGTCGTAGATGACATTCCGTTTTCCGCTGTGCCCCAATTAATCATCGTGTGCAACTGTAAGCAGAGCTAATCTGAGTAATCCCCGTGTGCAGTCTCCCCCCCTGTCCCCCGTATCGACGGGGTCTCGCGGCTCGCCGCCGCTGTCGCCGCTGTCCCCGCTGTCCCCGCTGTCGCCGGACAGCCTGCTGGGCGCGCTGGGCGCGAGCGACCCCGAGCTGGAGGCCTACGAGGCGGCGGCCACGGCGGCCGCGCGCCGCATGGACGTCGTCATGCTCACCGTCGGCGCCGTCGACGCGGAGAAGGACCCCGGCAAGCGGCTCGAGGTACATACAACATATCGACTGTTATAGCGCGTCCCAGTCTTCTCAATGCCTCACTCGTCGCAGTAGGCTCAGTCCCTTTAATGCCCAGCGGGCCCTAACTCATTCGCCGCAACAACATGGTCCTTCAAATGCCCCCTGCTCGTTCCATTGGAGCGGAATGCGACGCTAAACATGCATAACTAGATTAGGACGCACGACACTCGCTTGAGTGGGAAGCGAACGGAAAACTTCAAATTGTGTCGCAGTAAATCACACTTGCCTTAACAATCAATCGCAATTATTCGAGTGCTGATCAATTGAGCTATCATGGCGCATCATACAAGACACAACTATGCGTTAAAGAGAGAAATACCTATTTTAATCTCATTCCATCACATACCCCATTGTGTAGGAGAGCCTTGAAGCAAAACAGACAGAAGATATTTGTCGAGCACATCCATATTGGCATATCCTGTCGCCAGATCCTGAAGAACCAGCTCGGCGCACTAGCGCCCGAGGCGGCGGCGCTGATCTCGCGCGGGGACAGCCTGGTGTACGCGCGCGTGGCCGCCAGCCCGCTGCTGGCCGAGTGCGTGCGCGCGCTCAGCGACCGCCTGCGCAACAAGTGGGCGCAGCTCATGGCCGAGATCGAGGCCAAGCGGAACGTGGCCATGCAAGCAGAGGTAATACTAACTAACTACTTCAATGGCTCACTCACCCCACGCGAGTCTTGGCTTCCGACATTACTTGTTGCCACTTGTTCCAATCTTGCGCCATTTACCGCCAGTTTAGGACTTGGTCTGATTCGACGTCGTTCCAACGATACCTGGGGTGCAATAAATTGTGTTTCATGTCTCATGGTAAGTTATACAATTTGCTGCCAAGTCGCATTGTGCTCGACTCAGCGGTTACCGTCTTCTTCGTAACTTTGTTAATTAAAAAGAGGACGGAAGACTTTAACCTTTTGCGGTGTTTTTTTTGCAGCCTTCGCTAAGAGCGTATTCAGCAAGTTGCCTACGAATGGAACTCATTGTTTATAATATTTGCAGGACAACATGAAGGAGCTGAACGAGCTGCTGGAGAGCCTGCGCGGCTGGTTCAAGCGGCTGGAGGCGGACGTGAAGGCGGAGCGCGCCTGCGCGCTGCCGAGTGCGGAGTTCCTGGAGCGCGAGGGCGACATGGAGCGCGTGGCGGAGCTGCTGGGCGCGCTGCGGGCCGCGCGCGTGGGCGCGCCCGAGCGCGCCGCCGCGCGCGCCGCGCAGGCCTGGGCGCGCGCGCGCCGGCTGCGCGAGCACGAGCGCGAGCGCGAGCGCGAGCGCGAGCGCGAGCACGGGGCCGCGCGCCGCCCGGCCCGGGACCGCGAGGGCAGCGCCGTGAGTCACCCACCCGTGCATGAGCGAACCCGATCCGAAGATCAATCACAGCGGAAGGAGTGATTGTTTCATATTGTTTTATACTTGAGTCGTTTTGCCGTGACATTCAAATGTTATTTCCCAGAATACTTCAAAATGACATCCATTGTATGTGTTCACGCGGCGCGGCGTTTGTGGTGTGTTGCAGGAGGCGAGCGAGGCGCTGTGCGGCGAGTACGTGACGCGCGCGAACCGCAGCCGCGAGCGCGTGGCCGCGGCCGCGCGCCTGCTGCAGGCCGCGCCGCTCGGCTCGCGGGACTACGACGACTTCCCGCTGCAGGAGGACGCGCTCGCGGTGAGTGTTCCGTCTACCAGGTGTTACTACAAATGCTGCGCGATCGGAACCGTCTGATTTGTGACTCGGCTGCTGTTTACATTATTGAAATCCTTGCTTTCATTTAAATACATCGTATGCCTTGCTACTATGGCAAGTAATGCAATCTATTTTCTCCACTTTGTTCATAGCAAAGTAGTAACAATTTTTCCCCTAAGCCTACATTCAATGTCATTCAATGTTCAAATTCAATATTCAATGTCATTCGATGGACGGTATTGAATCCTGTTCCCGATTTCTAACAAACAGTAACCTTAAAATACTTTGTTTTAATATAAGAAGCCTCCAACGCAACTTTAATGATTTTGCAGTAGCGCTCAAACGTTTTAAGGTTTCCTTTGATATAATTGTCCTTTCCGAGTGTTGGCTCCATGACAGCTCTATCATTAATCAACTTCCAGGGTATAATTCTTTCCATACGTCCAATCATCTCAACAAGAGCTGCGGTGTCACAATCTACGTTAGGGATTTCTTAAGCCCTTCTGTTCACGAACCGCCAGTTTTGGGGGCTGACTTCCTACTAGTGAACGTGGATAGCGTTTCTGTATTAGGCATATATCGTTCCCCATCGTTAACTGACTTTACTGCCTTTAATAGTTCTCTTGACTCGACATTAAGTAGTATAAGTAACAGTTCTTGCATCATTGTGGCGGGGGACCTTAACATTGATATCCTTGACTCGATGAGCTCTGTAACTGGTGACTATCTAACCTTAATGGCCTCCCATGGATTGTTACCAGCCATCACGGCTCCTACCAGAGGTAAGGCGTGTCTGGACCACATTTTTATTAAAACCCATAACATTCCTACAGGTATTGTATGTAAAACCGCGATCACTGACCATGACTTCACAATACTCAGCGTTTCATCCCCCATAAATAAGCATAGTCGTGACCGTAATATCTCCCGTGTTCACTATCAAGCAGTCGCAGCAGAGCTTCGTGACACTGACTGGACCCCAGTTACGAGCTGTGTGGAATTAAATACTGCTGTAACGCTATTCGATGAGATTGTCAACAACACCGTGAAAAAACACACCTACATATCTAAGCTTAGCCGTAGTCGGGTTAATTTGAAGCCGTGGATGACTCCCGGCTTAATTCGATGCATGAAACACCGCGATAGCCTCCACTTACAAGTTAAAAGTAACCCTGAAAATCAAATTTTGAAGACAAGCTACATACGCTACAGAAATTTTTATGGGCAACTCTTGCGTAAAATAAAGGCGGAATATGACAACCGAGATCTCACCAGCAATAGGAATAATCCTAAAAAACTTTGGGGCACAATTAAGCGAGTGTGTGAGTATCCTAAACGCAACTCTGATGCCAGTGATCTCACGAAAAATTCCGCAGATAGTCAGGAGTCTCTTACCTATTGCAATAAGCATTTTGTTTCGATTGGGGCCAATTTGGCGGATCGAATACTGCAGAGGCTATTGAGCCTCTGCAGTATTCGACCTGCAGGCCAAATTCTGCTGTGTGGTATTGACCACACAGCAGAATTTGGCCTCGGCTTGTGCGTTAGAAAGGAATCCGTCTGAATCGTTATTTCTTATGCCAACTGACCCGCACGAAATACATAAGCTCATTTTGAACCTTAAAAATGACAGTGCACCTGGGCCAGACGGACACAAACTCCCGTTAATTAAGGCAATAGGTGAATTTATCTGCACGCCACTTGTGCATATTTTAAATCTTAGTTTGTCCTCAGGTTCTTTTCCTGAAGTTTGGAAAAAAAGCGCGGTATGCCCAATCTTTAAAAGCGGTCAAAAAAATAACCCAGACCATTATCGCCCGATATCCCTTCTCTGCATTTTTTCTAAGCTTTTGGAGAAAATAGTTAACAAGCGACTGATAGAATTCTTAGATAAACACCAACTTCTCTCCGAGAGGCAATTTGGATTTAGGAGAGAGCGGTCTACCGAAAATGCCGTGGTTTTGCTGTCTAACCTCATCGCAAAACAGCTCGACCAAGGAAACAAGTGTATTGGCGTTTTCCTTGACCTTGCCAAGGCCTTCGATACCGTTTCGGTGCCGATCCTCCTAAAAAAACTTGAACTTACTGGCATACGAGGCTCGGCACTGGGATGGTTTCAAAGTTATCTCACAAACCGAAGCCAATATGTCAAGGTCGGCGACAGTGTCAGTAGGGACTTATCAATTAGTTTCGGTGTTCCGCAAGGTAGCATTCTTGGCCCAACTCTATTTTTAATTTATATGAACGATATTTTGTCACTTCAGATGGAAAACTCCGAATTGATTTGTTACGCTGATGACACTGTTGCCCTTTTCAGTGGTAGTTCGTGGGATGAAGCAATTCGCATGGCCGAAGCTGGTTTGTCGGGTATAGCGAATTGGTTAGATGGTAACTTATTAACTCTGAATGCTAAAAAAACCAGATTTTTAACGTTTCATAAAACGATTTCATCAGTCCCCCTCTCTTGTAATGTTCTAAAATTGACTTCTAGCAAAGGTACTCACGAATCGATTGACCGAGCTCAGGCGGTAAGATACCTGGGAGTGATTGTTGACGAGAAGTTGTCCTTTAGACAACATATTGAAACGTTGTCTGGCCGGGTTAGAAAAGTCATCTACATTATGAAACTCCTGCGAGGTGGCGCACCTAAGCAGATTCTGATGTTGGTATACTTTGCACTCTGTCAGTCTATTTTACAGTACTGCATTGCGGCTTGGGGCGGAGCAGCTAAGACTTATCTTATCTTATCTTATCTAGATGAGGGCCCTTTCGGATGCACTTCGACCCAGCGGGATCTTTTGTGCATTTGCCCTCTCCTTTATGCCTACTCCCAAGCTCGCTCCATCGTTTCCACAAAGCGGATGATGCAGCTCAGCGGGAGCACCTTGAACTCCCTTGGTTGCGGATAGTCGCTACCAAAGTAATTCATTCTTTGTCTGGCAAGGGCATGACATTCACACAGTAAGTGTTCCATGGTCTCATCCTCCTCGCCACACATTCTACAGACTAAACTGTCCGACAGTCCCATCTTGGCCAAGAGATCCTTGACTCCGAAGTGACCTGTGAACACCCCAGATATGATTCTGAGTTGCTTCCTGCTGGATTTCCAGAGCTTGTTAGTCCAGCCCGAGTCCACTCCTTCTATGAAGAGCTTAGAGTGCCTTAAGCCCGCCTCATTCCTCCACTCGTGTTGGTGTTTGGTTTTGGCGTAGGCTTTAAAGGCCGAAGTTATGGTTCTCTGCGAGAGTCCCACAAATGGTTCTGGACCTACAAAGTGATTTGTAGACCCCCCTCTTGCAAGCTCATCCGCTCTTTCGTTGCCGATGTAGCCCTCGTGCCCCGGTATCCAAACTAGTTGCACCTTATTGTGCTTCCCAAGCTTGTTCAGTGCCTGGACGCCATTATAGACTAGTCTAGAATCCACTTTCGGCGCCGTAAGCGCTTTAAGGGCCGCTTGACTGTCGCTGAGGATATAGATGGTCTGCCCTCTGGTTTGCCTGTCTATATTCTCCTGTGCACAGGCAATTATGGCGTATGTCTCCGCCTGGAAGACGGTTGCCAAACTACCCATGCTTACACTACTACTGTAGTCAATCGCATAAATGCCTGCTCCCGTACCGGATCCCATTTTAGATCCGTCCGTGTACCATATACTGTCTTCGACACCAGACCTCGGTGGTTCTAGACCTTCGGCCCATTCGGCCCTGGATGGAACTTTTGTTGTGTAGTTCCTATGGAATACATACTTGGGTAGCATTTTGTCACATCCCATGTTTGTTATTCTGTCTAAGAGACTGTCAGTCTCCATGTTTGTGTGCTTAGTCTTTGGCTTGCTGTCGCTCCACAGTCCAAGAGTTCTTAGTCTATAGAGCGATTTGCGCGCCTCTGACTTAATCACCATGTGAAGTGGCGGTAGGTCCAGTAGGACTTCTAGCGCCGCTGTAGGCGTGGTACGAAACGCCCCTGTTATAGCCATGCATGCCGATCTCTGTACTTTGGTCAGGGCATCTCTGCATGTGCTCATTAAAGTCCTTGGCCACCACACCAGGCTACCGTACAATAATATGGGCCTCACCATCATGGTATAGATCCACTTCAGTACCTTTGGGTTCAGTCCCCATGTTTTGCCATACGCTGATCTACACATTCCAAATACCCTGAGTGCCTTTGTAATGGTGAGATCTGTATGCTTCTTCCAATTCAGTTCCTTATCCAGAGTGACACCTAGATATTTCACATCGTTGGACAGTTCTAGTACCCTCCCGTACAGTTTTAACTGCTGTACGCCGCGAAGGGTCCTTTTCCTAGTAAAGGGTATTACTACAGTTTTGCCTGGATTAATGGATAATTGGTGCCGGTCGCACCATCTCTCCACTGTCTTCAGTGCCTTGTTCATGATTTCTGATACCGTGCCTGGGAACTTCCCACTCACCAGTATTACTAAATCATCAGCATATCCTACCGTGTGGGTGGGACCTTTATTGAGTTCCACCAGGAGTGAGTTCACCACCAAACTCCAGAGAGTTGGTGAGAGTACCCCACCTTGCGGACATCCCTTTGTGGCCGTGGCCGTTATCTCATCCCCCAAGAGAGATGACTTTATTAGTCTGCCATTTAGCATGTTGCCTATCCATTTACAAATGGTCGGCTCTACACCATGTTTTGCAGCTGCTTCGCTGATAGCTTTATACGTGGTGCGATCAAACGCTCCCTCCACGTCTAAGAAAGCTGCCAGACATAGTTCTTTATTCTCTATAGCCTGCTCAGCCTTGGTTGTTACCAGGTGAAGTGCGGTTTCCGTTGACTTCCCTGGCTGGTATGCACATTGCAGTTCGTGCAGCGGATGTCTCTTTAATGGGCCATCCCTTATGTGTCTATCTACCAATTTCTCCAGTGTTTTGAGGAAAAACGACGATAAACTTATCGGCCTATACGATTTGGCTTCACTGTAATCCGCCTTACCTGGTTTGGGTAGATAGGTTACTTTTACCATCCTCCACACACGCGGTACGTGTGCGAAGGCCAAGCACGCCCTGTACAATCTGCTAAGGTGCGGGATTAGTACATTAGCGCCTTCTTGTAGTAGAATGGGGTAGATTCCATCTGGCCCCGGGGCTTTGAAAGGTTGAAATGTTGAAAGTGCCCACTTTATCTTTTTATGATCTACTACCTTTTTAGACGTGTCCCAATTGTGTCTCGTTGTACTTGTGGTTTGTTCCAACTCACTAATTGCACCGTCGTCTGTTACGCTGTCGTGTATTACTGAGCCTGGGAAGTGTGTGTTACACATTATCTTAAGGGTCTCCAGCCCCGTTTTCGTCATTCTACCGTCATTGTCCCTGATGGATGTGAGCGGTACCGACTTTGTGGTTGCTAATGCCTTTGTTAGTCTCATTCCTTCCGGTATTGACTCAATCTGATCGCAGTGATTCCTCCATGCTCTCCTTTTGGCTTTCCTCACAGCCTTGCTGAGTTCTGTGAGTTTTTGTGCATAGTACCCGAAGTCATTGGATGACTTTGCGTCATTAAATATTGCCCTGGTTTCCCTCCTGAGCTTGACTATCTCTGGGGTCCACCATGGTAACTTTTTAGCCAGGGTTTTCTTTTCCGGGCAGTTATTAGTGAAGGCCGTGTATACGGCTTGTACTATTTTGTCCGCTTCGAGTTCTATGTCAATAATAGAGTTTAGCTTACCTTTTGGGTCTCCTAGGTCCACTTTGAGATCATTTCTAAAGGCCGACCAGTCCGTGTTCCTAGGATTCCGTTTACGTACCGTATTTGTTTTTATTTTAGTTTGGTACCTAAAGCAAATGTATCTGTGGTCCGAAAGGGATATGTCATCAGATACGTGCCATGAGTTGATTTTGTTGCAAGTGTTGTTAGTAGCCAACGTTAAATCAATAACCTCCCCCCGCCTAGAGTTGACGAAGGTAGGTTCATTGCCTTTATTCAGTATTTGTAGAGAAGAGCTTACCAGGAAATCCAGTACCTTCTCTCCTCTCCTGTTGACATCTGAGCTACCCCAGATGACATGGTGAGCGTTCGCGTCGCAGCCGATGATCAGGTTGGTGTTCGCCCGGCTGCCGTATGCAACGAGATCCCGCAGTTGTTGTGTGATGGGATCCGTTGCCTCGTAGGGGAGGTAGGCTGATGATAGTATGAGCTCCTTACCCTCCCCCTTGTTTAGGATCATCACCGTGGTGAGATCCCTGCAACAGAAATCATGTAAAGGCATAGCGTTGATGCCATTTTTGACATATATACATGTCCTCATATTATTGTTATTATCTGGACACAGGTGAACAATTGTTCCTCCCGTTCCGCCTAAACCTCTTATTTCACTTTTATATATATATGGTTCTTGAATAAGAGCAATATCGAATTTGTCGCATTTTAGCTGCCTTGCCAGAAGGGCAGTGGCCGCCTTGTTGTGTTGTAAATTAATTTGTACACACCTTAGACCCGCCATTGGCGCTTTTATAATTTGGGCTTGCTAGGTCGGCAGCCTCCTCCTGGACAGCCTCGTCACAGGACATGGGAGACATGGAGGCCCCCAGGTACAGCTCCGCCAATCCCCGCAGGTCCTCTGAGCCGATCACCGATAACGGTGATGACTCTCGGACCCTGCGGGATTCAGCAAGTCCGTACCCGGAGCCCGCCCTGTTCCCGTCCTCCACCTCTGACTGCCCCTCCCCCTTGGCTACCTCAGCCCCCTCAGCCTCCCCGTTGGTGCCAGGCACATTGCCTTCCGGAGGTGTGCCCTCCTCGGCCTCCCCAGATAGCGGAACCCCCGCGCCCTCCCCCGGCGTCGGACCCCCCGCGCCCGTCCCCGCACGAGTGCCTTCCCCAGCCCCCTCAAGCGCCCTCTCCTCCGCGTCCTCTAGGAGCTTGAAGGAGCTCAGGTCGACACCCGTGTGTAGGTGGTAGCCCGCGGCCTTGATAACGTCGGCCGACACCCGGTCCATCAATATGATGCGCCTGGTGTTCGCGTCCGATGTCAAGGTGTCTACCACCTTCCACTCCTCCGTGTGTAGCGCAGGATTGTACCTCTGCAACACACGGAGAAGCAACTTAACGTCATGGCCGCCAACTATCTTCGTTTTCCATGCCATTTTGACAGGTTTGGGAAGATCCTTGGCGTCCATGACCCTCAGGCGCAGGCCAGCAATCTCCTCGCTTCCGATTGCTGACCTGAGCCATGTGACGGACTCTCTCCCTTGGCAATTGACGTGGAGAGCGCCCGCCACTACGTTGCCGAGAGTGACTCGGGGTAGGGGATCCGGAGCGTCAACCAAAAGCTCCAGAATGAGCCCCTGGATGGCGCCCAGATGCCCCAACCCGATCTTCTCGGCCGGAAAGGCCTCAGGGACGATGGCCATCCTCTCGCTTGCAGCCACTTCAGCGAACGAAGCTGCGACTTTCACTCGCTTGGAGTCGCTAACAAGCAGAGAAGAGTCGCCACTGGCTCCCAGATGCCTCTTCTTTTGCGCCGTCCCTGGTCCCGAAGTGGGTGCATCCTGGGAGGTGCCCTCGCTCAGTGTCTGAGCCCTCGCCTTGGCGTTGTCTCGCCTCTTCTGCCTCCTGCTACTGACGGCTCCTCCACCGGACCACGCATCCGCGCTCTGGGGTGCGGACACGCTATCAACAGCGCCCGGATCGTCAGCAGGATTCGGAAGAGGACCGGCCGGCCTGTTGCAGATGACCACAGTTCCGCTGACCTCCCCTCCGGCACCTGCGCCAGCCGGTCTCCTTGCGGGGACCTACTGGGTGTGTCCGCTTTTCGACCCGTGGGGAAAAGTTCGAACGGTGCCTCCGGTTTGGACCGCTCCACCATGGCCTCTGCCTGAAAATGCGCCTCGCGCCTTCTGCGTCCTTGCGGACCCCCTTGCTCGGCTGTTACCCGCTCTCGCTCCCCTGTCTGGGACAGAAGTGCGTGCCGCCGGTACAGCATTTGCGCTATGCGCCTTGGCCTCATCCCTTGCGGGTACGGCTTTCCCTCCTTCCTTCGTCTCGGGTTTTATGGTATCCATGTGACCTTTGACCTTGCTTCATCAGTTTGGCTCCCCACCCACCACGGAGCCCACACCCTGGGGATGCGTTAGCGCATCAGGGCTACCAAACTGACATAGCGCCCCGAGAGTATGTTGTCTGTGAGTCCGCACGGTGCCGAGCTACTCGTCATCTCCTCAGACGACTCGTAACCCGTGCTCCGCCGACTACAGACCCCATACCCCAGGACACTCGCCCGTGGCCATCAGACTGGACACGACAGCCGATTGATCATGGCTGGCTAGGCCATGACCGCCCGTGTGAGGTGAATCCTGAGCCAAAGAAGAGTGTTGTCTCCCAGCAGTAACTATCCCGACCGCTGGTCGACTCAGCTTCCAGGATCTCCCTCTCCACCCGTACGGGTCCCCGCGCACGGCACAAACACGCGGGTGGCATTTTACCGCTAACCATCCTTCTTTGTGGATGGAAAGCCCGCTGCGACATGCCACGTCATCGCTTACGGCTGATTAGACGGGATTAACGGGATAGGATGGGTTGGGATATACAAGTATAGGCTCAACTGATTGTTTCCGTTCTGCCTGTTTCTAACGGTAGAACCAGGCAGCTAACAGGCGGTAACCTCGTGAAGGAACCCAATCAGTTTTGCCTCGAGGATCTTAGCAACTGTGAGCTCCCCCCGAGGCCATCTACCATGTTAATCGCCGGACAGGCCGCTACCATAGAGACAGACCCAGCGCAAGTAGCGACCGGTCGCAAATTTTCCTTGCCCCTGGACCTGCCTCCGCCCGCCGCAGCTAAGACTACAATGATTGGGCTGGAGCGGGCTCAACGTGCCGTTTTAAAAGTCATGTTGAGAAAACCTTTCCGTTTCCCTACCGACGATTTATATAAAGAAGTAGCGCCGATCCTTAGAGTTCGCCAACTTTTCATTGTAAAAGCTGTTGCTGAATCTCACCAAAAGGCTATTGCTTCAGTTGATCATGCCAGACGTCTTCAAAAACGCCTTAAACATTTATATCTCCACCACCCCCGAGTCAAGACTGCTTTTGCCAAACGCTTTCCCGATTACCTACATCCCACTATTTACAACAGGGTATCTAAAATATGCTCTTTTGACACGATTCCTATTGCGAGACTGAAAACCACAGTTAAAAAATTAAAAACCCTTTCATACGATCAAACCGAAGACATTATTAAAGCATAATTATATATAACTAACAGTCTGTACTCCACACACACACACACACAATACTTATATATGCATATTATACATACACGCATGCACCAGGCTTGTTTTTTTAATTAAGTAGATTTAATTTAATTTTTAATTTTGATTTATAGTCCGTTTTTCTTTTGTTTAACATTAATTACAATTTCTAAAAATGGCCGTACTATTCTTTATTATTATATTTTGAATTGTCAAGTCTAGTAACTCGGTTCCCAAGATACAGGCTGTGCCTAGTTTGGGCCCGACGGTAATTCTCACCAGTGTACAAGCTTTATTCATAAGTTTAATCAAATAATTGTAAGCTATGTTTCTTGTGCATCTTTTGCTTGGTAAATATAAGTTTTTTTTTTTTTTTTACATACTGTGCATACACCTGCTGCTACAATATCCGACCATCGACCCTTAGCTGCTCTGGTGATACTACGAATTAATCTTCTTCTTTTTCATTTACTTGGGGTCGACCCTGCTTATCCGCCACGTGTATGGCCCTCGAGCTGATATATGTTTATTTATTTATTTATTTTTATTTATTTATTACTCGGAGAACCAACAGCTAACAATTCAAAATAATAATATAAGCTAGTTATATAACTTTAGTAACAGAAAGCTAATTAAAGGTTCCCACCAGTGGCAACAGGTTAACATACAATTGGTGGTTATCACTAAATTTTACAACGTGTTACCCACAAGCATACAATGAATACCTATGTAAGAGAAAAAAAAAAGAAAATGTATTATTAATCAAGTGATATGCGTCAACCGTTACAATAATATGCTGTCGCGCATGCGACTCGCTCACTTAAAAAACTCGTCTGTTAAAATCCGTCTTATAGTGGTGATGTTGCTATTGGAAATGTCAATATCCCGCTCCTTCGTTAGTTCATTAAGGCTTTTACCAGCTCGCAATAAAAAGCTATTTTTTTCTATAATTACGTGATGTAAATTGAATTGAGAGGGAAGGGAAGTATCTTTTAGACCTAGATGGAGTATTGAAGGAGAGCTTAGCTAGTAATTCCGGACAATCAATGTTACCATTTAAGATACTAAGTATATAAATAATATCCGCAATTTGATGACGTTTATGCAATGGAATGAGGTGATGTTTTTTACAAATATTTTCATAATTAGACGAATTGTAAGGGGTTTTTAGCTTAAAGCAGAGGTATTTTATAATTTTTTTCTGTATACGTTCCAACCTTATAATGTAGATATTATAAGAGGGGTTCCAGATTTGAGACGCATATTCAAGTTTGCTTCGGACATATGTGCAATAAAGAACTTTAATAGTTTTAATTTGGGTAAATGTAAGGAACTACGCATAATAAATCCTAATGCCTTAGTAGCACTAGCTACCATACTATCAACATGAGTTTCGAATAAAAGCTTAGAATCATGGGTGACTCCCAGGTCCCTCATGCATGACACAGTTTTGAGCACATGATCATTAAGCTTGTAGATGGTCGGGATTATACTACGTTGTCTTGTGAAGGTTAAAGTAAAGCATTTAGATAAATTAAGGTCTAATTTATTGGTCTGACAATATGCGACAAGACGCGTAAGGTCATCTTGTAGAAGGGCAGAGTCATCTAATGAATTCACTTTAATAAAAAATTTCATGTCGTCAGCAAAACATAGCAATTTGGAAGAGTGGAAACAATCACTGATGTCATTAACAAATACACTGAAGAGCAATGGCCCCAGCAACGATCCTTGCGGGACGCCACTGGGAACAGTTACCCAACCAGACATATAGTTGTTAATGACAACAGCTTGCGACCTGTTATCAATATAAGATGCGAACCATCGCAATAGATCACCATGAATACCTATGTTGTTTAATTAAGAATTAGCAGTTTATGGTCAATTCTATCGAACGCCTTACTGTAGTCAGTGTACACTACATCCACTTGGCTACCTTCGGACATGGCTTTAGTTACATAATCGTTAAGGAGTATTAGATTCGAAACGGTAGACTTACAACGCAGGAAACAATGCTGGAAAGGACTAAAATAGTTCTTAATTGCCGCATATAATTGAGCATGAACTACTATTCAAGTACTTTAGCAAGTATGCAAAGTTTTGAAATTGGCCTATAATTAGTTACTTCAGTTTTTGGGCCTTTCTTATGGACGGGTGTATTGTAGGCTGATTTCCAAATCGAAGGGACATGACATTCAGCAAAAGAGCGCTTAAACAGTAGCGATATTGGTACCACAATAGTTTTCGCGCAATTAATCAAAAATTGAGCCGGCATATCATCAGGTCCAGCTGTTTTGGACGGATCTAGTTTTAACAGTAAGTTTATGAGAACATCCGAGTTAACTTGTATATTACATATATGCGTAATTGAACTAGCTGTAGGGTTGACCGGCACCGCTAGCTCAGTACTAGGCGCAGAAAAAGTTGTATAGAAATAGCTAGAGAAAGCCTCACATATATCAGCGGCTGAATTGACCAATCTTTCATCATACTTCAGACAACTCGGTACACCATGTGATACAGAGCGTGACTTAATGTAGGACCAAAACTGCTTCGGGTCTTTAACGATATTGTTTTCAAGGCTACGAATATATGTTTTAAAGCATGACTGTTCCAGTTTTTTGACCCTGTCCCTTAGAATATTATAAGAGTTTGAATCAGATATATTGTCGTATATACGAAATTTCTTTAAATATTTAAATTTCTCTTTGACAGCTTTTTTTAGAGCCGGCGAGTACCATTTCGGAAAACTATCAGTGTGACATATTTTACTAGGGATATATTTAAGTCGCAATTTTTTAAATATGGAATAAAAAAAGCTAACGGACTCCTCTAATGAACGTCGCGAAAATGTTATTTGGTAATGTTGTTTAGAAGGTGAAGTCGTCGATCTCGGAGCTGGAGGCCGAGGTGGCGGAGACGGAGAGCGTGTTCTCTGGGCTGGGCGCGGCGGACTCGGGAGGCGCGGGAGGCGCGGGAGGCAGCGAGGGAGGCGCCGGAGGCAGCGAGGGAGGCGCGGGAGGCAGCGAGGGAGGCGCGCGGGCCGCGCGCGTGCGCCGCAAGCTGCTCGCCGAGTGGGCCGCGCTGCAGGACGGACACAAGCAGCGGCACGAGAGGTCACTACATCACAACCATCAATATGTTCCTTCCCCTCCGCGAGACCTATGCTTTCCAAATAGACCTTTTTATTTATTTATTTTAAGGAGAACCAACAGCTTTCAAACTTATTACAAACATGAATATTAACCGAAACGCCAATAGGGGTGTAGACTCGAAAATTATAATTACTACAAAAGAAAGAAGGCAAAAAAATATGCCTAGTGACGAAAATCCCATTCAGATATCTCAGGGCTGCCATGTCACACGTCGCGCGCGCGGCTGGCCGCGTTGACGGCAGCGCCGAACATGACGGGGCGCGGCACATTGGCGTCTATTAGTGACGTCACAATCTACAAGCGTTATCGTTTCATTATGAAGTTGCGTTTTACGAAAAAGGGACAGAACATACCTTTTCTTAAAAGTTTGGTCACTTATAACTTCGTGATTATTTAACCTTTTACGTTGTTTTTTTCTCCATTTGATTACATTTTAAATCCTTTTTCGACAAAATATGACATTATTAATTATTTTATTTAGGGTCTAATTAAACTCGTATGATGATATGAGTTAGCATGAGCACAGAACACTTATTGAAAATACCTCACCTCACAGACGGGACCTTACAATTGAATATGTCCATATTTAATTATTTTATCTGATTTAAACCATGACTAGCACGCCGCAGAAAGCATTTTTTCCATAGTTAATAATAATTATAAATTCATTTATTTAACTTTGGCGTCTGACGGATATAACGTTTATGATAAGTCATAAACGTTATATCCGTCAGACGCCAAACTAATCTGAGCCTGTATCTTGGCCGCCTACGAGTGCGATTAACACAAACTAGTTAATATATTACCATTTTGCAGTACAAAACAGTAACTTCTGTTAGTAGTTTTAATAACATTTTCCTTCTTATAGAATATTCTGGTCAAGTTTGTAGTGATCAGTTGCGTCATATCTGCTAGCTAGTGATGTGATTGTGTGTGGCAGATGGTCGCGCTGCCAGGCGGAGTGGGCCAGCCTGTACGCGGCGCTGGAGGCGAGCGGCGCGTGGCTGGACGGCGCCGAGCGCGCGCTCGCGCAGGCGCGCGCCAGCCAGGAGCCGCTCAAGGACCTCAAGCAGAAGCTGAGGGACCTGGAACAACAGGTATCTACAGTGTATCCATTCTAAATGTCAAATTCCTTTGATAACCAATATACCGCGTTTCATAGAGTGTTGGCAAATCTTCAATTTGAACTGATGGCTTTCAGTGAGCTACTATGTTTGCGAACCGTAGGTTAGGACGGGAGAAATACACAGGTAGACGCGTTTTCGGAATATATCATGGCGCCAGTAACTGCTTTGAATATGTACTAACCAGAATGGTAGGGGGAGTGAATGCGAACAAAATGTCACTCTTTTCTGGCAAATGTTTTAAAAGCTGAGTATGAGGATAACCTGCATGCAGATAACTGCATCAGTGAGACATGGTTGAGGAGCGACTTGAATGGTGGCGAGTACTTCTGGAATGAGTATACCGTTTATCGAGACTCGCGGTGTCCCGCGCGGGGCGGGGGCGGGGGCTCGGCGCGCACGCCCCCGCCCACCTCGCCGCGCGCCCCGCGCCCCGCGCCCCGCGCCCCGCGCCCCGCGCCCCGCGCCCCGCGCCCCGCGCCCCGCGCCCCGCGCCCCGCGCCCCGCGCCCCGCGCCCCGCGCCCCGCGCCCCGCGCCCCGCGCCCCGCGCCCCGCGCCCCGCGCCCCGCGCCCCGCGCCCCGCGCCCCGCGCCCCGCGCCCCGCGCCCCGCGCCCCGCGCCCCGCGCCCCGCGCCCCGCGCCCCGCGCCCCGCGCCCCGCGCCCCGCGCCCCGCGCCCCGCGCCCCGCGCCCCGCGCCCCGCGCCCCGCGCCCCGCGCCCCGCGCCCCGCGCCCCGCGCCCCGCGCCCCGCGCCCCGCGCCCCGCGCCCCGCGCCCCGCGCCCCGCGCCCCGCGCCCCGCGCCCCGCGCCCCGCGCCCCGCGCCCCGCGCCCCGCGCCCCGCGCCCCGCGCCCCGCGCCCCGCGCCCCGCGCCCCGCGCCCCGCGCCCCGCGCCCCGCGCCCCTCGTCACGCCGAGGAGCGCCGGCTGAGCATCAACTGACTGTGCAGGCGCGCCCGGCGCCGCGCGCGACCGAGGCCAGCATCGCTAGACGACATCCTACACTTTTTGTCGCTTGTTGTTATTTCCCGCACGGCAGTAATCATTAAATGAAATGAAAAATGAAATATTTTATTAATAACATGGTCGTATAGTAATATTGCTCGTTATTATCATTTTATTATGTACGTACCTACTATTATGCAGGCCTTCGAACCTTTTTTGATCACGCTTCTGATCTTATTAATAACAATACGCTTGATTACTATGCCGTACTCGGCGATTTTAAAACAGTTAAACGATTGCACAAATGTTAATAATCGGATACTAGACCTCGTGCTGAGTAACTTATCAGGTGCTTAACTCATTGTACCTAACGTCACCTCTAACACCGGAGGACTCCCATCACAAATCTCTTGATATAAATTTCACCCTTCCTTTCCTGCCGGTCTCACACGATCCTCCTAGAGAGAAACTACTTTTCTATACAGCTGATTACGGACAAATTCGAGACGATCTATCTTCCACTAACTGGAACCTAATGGACGAAATGGGTACGGAGCAGGCTGTGTCATATTTTTATTTAGTGCAACTTAATTAAAGATTATGTTCCCCTGAGTGAGATAATTTCTGCTAGTCACCATCCCCCACGGTACACCCGAGCGTTAGTCAGGCTGAGTCGTGAAAAACGTAATATGCACAAAAGGTGGAAAACTTACAAGAACCCCCTAGATTATATTTCATTCAAGTTGCTGAGAACAAGAGAACGCAACATGGAAATATCTTGTTACAATACGTACATATTAGCCCGCGAGCTAGCAACAGATTTTTGTGACCAATAAACCCCCGTGCGATAACTTATGAGAAGGTTAAGATTGTTGTACTGTGAAGCCCCGTGGAAGTCAGCTGCGGCTCCGTTGGTGGATTGACCTACAGCAGCCACCCAAACACGTGAAAAAAATAATTTTGCCATTTACCCTCGATTCATTTTATCATCAAATGATAGTTAATCCAAAATCATAACGAAAAAAAATCGTCATCCGGTTGTACAGTGGTGGAAAACCCGTCAGCAGGTCACACGGACACGTAAAAACAAAAACGTTTTCAGTCATTTACCCTCTACTGAAATTTTGTCAGATGACAGTGTAGTGAGGGCACACGGCACACCTGATGGAAAGTTCCTACCTATTTTCCATTAGTACTTAATCATAGCAAACTGTAACATAATACCTCGACCTCAGCATAGCCACCTGCACATGCCTGGACTTTGTACTGTAACCTTGATAGCAGTTTCCACTCACGGGAACACAAGGAAATGCAATAGTATATAAGGCATACATTTTCTGTGAATAAACACAGTTATTACCCGAGTCTTGTCTTGTCAATACCTACCGAGAGCTGGCTCTGTCGCGGTGGAAAACTCGTCAGCTGATGCCCTGAAGTTTGCACGAGTAACGCAGTGCCCCGCGTACTAGGTACAATTTTTCGGATCGGTTTTCCCTCGGCATATTGTTAGTGGATTTATTTAATTACTTATACTCGTAGAATCATAACAACTATCTGCTTACGACATATCTGAATTTAATCGAGATGTTCGAACATGGAGCGTTTTTAATGATTAGATTAAATTCTGATACATGGTGTAAATAAGGAACATCGCAACGAAAACTGAATCCCTGGATTCAGACTATTATTCTGTTTTGGAAAACAGTAAAAACATGCTTAGTAAAAGTGAGTGACTTTGCTTTTTTTAGAACACGGTTGAATGGTCTAAGAAAATTCAAAATATCGAAAGTTTAATTCACCGACCGATTAAAATATCGAAATAAATATATCGAAAATGAGAATATCGAATTTAAAACATCGAAAGTTCATAATGCCATAGTTTAAAACGTCAATAGTATTAGTTACCGAATGATTTAAGATCAACTGCCTAATTGTTCAAAATATTATTATCGAAATAAGAAACATAGAGTCAACAAGAATGTCGATTGCAGAACGGAGGCGCGGAGACATTTAGATCAATAGTGACTTCCCGTAGATCCGGCGCTGCGGGAACAGCAGCCCTTCCGCCCTTGCATGACGGAGCGCGGGAACGAGTGAGGCGAGCGGCTGAGGCTGGTCTTCGTTCTCTTTTATAAACACTAGGGGTAGAGCAGACAAAACCACGTGGATGGTGGGGTGCTCCGATTCGGTTTTCTTTCATTTTTGGATTCTAAATTCCTACTTTGAGGTAAAATATCTCGGCCATTTTTGACTTTAGAGAAAACTTTTCCTACCTTTTATACCTCCTGTTTGTTACTGTTGATACTGGTAAATAATATAGAAGATTAGGTTAGGGCAGCTAGAAAAAAGGGGGGCTCGGTGGGCAAAGCCCCCCCCGCAGTAAAAAAACAACATATAATTTTAACGATGGTATTACTTGTAGGTTAGGTTAGGGTTAGCTTGTGTCCCTTAGAGCGGAAATAAGCACCCCGCGAAGGTTACGTCGACACGCTGGCGGTTAAGTTAGGTTTAGGTTAGGTAATAATAAATGTTAGCACAACAAACAAACAGCACGGCCATAAGAGGGTAGCTACAAAGGTACAACCTGTACAACTAATAATTTTAATTTTTTTACCAGCGGTATGCAAGTAGACCATATGATGTTAGTTATTTAGATGGTTCGACGTTTTACTTTTCGATTATTTGGGCGTCGCCATTTCAATGGTGGATATATTGTCCTTCGAAATTTTAATATATCGCCTGCATAGTTATTGATATTTTGTACTTTCGATATTTTAACCGTTCGGCATTTGTATTTTAGACCAATTAGACGTCGATATAATAGCATTATAAATTTCGATCGTTCGATATTTTGATTTTCGATATTTTGTACTTCGATGTTTTCACTGTCGATATTTCAATTTTCGATCTTCTAATACGTACCCCCGTGTATACCGATTTCTCCAAAGCCTTCGACAAAATCGATCATACCCTGTTATTACATAATGTTATCCTAAATGTGATACCATTTGTTAGTTGTAAGTTGTTTCACTGTACATAAATAAGTAATCTGGTTTCTCGGCACATTGGTTCGCTGTAAGGCCGTGTAAACTAATTAAATAATAAATAAATAAGCTTCATGAAATCGGCATACACGGGGATCTGTACAGGTGGCTCACTGAGGGGCTATACTTCTAGGTACTTGGGTGTTGACTCAGGGGTACCCTAAGGTTCACACTTGGGTCCGCTTTTATACATCAATGACATGGGTTAATTACTTTCTAGGGCAGGGCATCTTGTTTATGCTGATGATACGAAAATATTTAAAATTATCAAAACAAACAACGATTGCTTTGACTTGCAAAGAGACCTTGACAGTTTTTCCGACTATTGTAACTCTAATCAATTACTTCTTAATTATGACAAATGCAACTACATTAGCTTTTCTCGCAAGCGAGAACCTCTTAAAATGAAAACTCCAACTTTCGATGTTAATCACCATTTATTCAATCAGTACTTACAGTAAGTAGTTATAATCACTATACATATTAATTCACACTTCAGTACTTATCACTAAACAAAGTTTAATCGTCAACGTTCCACAAAGGAATGAAATCCCCAGACTTTGTGGGGTTCTTACAAAACTTGCCCCACCATCAGTGGTGGGGCAGTTTTGTGCTCCCGCACAATGCCGGTCTGACCATCACAAAAAGCAAAATTACCCTATTTTTACATCAAAACTACCCGACGTTTTTAAAAAATCATGACATTCGGCCATCCGACACCGTGCTGACTCCAAGCGCACGAAAATAAGTAACAAAAATAATCATGACATTCGGTGAAGCGGTAAATAGGTGTTATACAAATTATAGTTTTGCAATAGCTTTTTTTTATGTATGTCATTTAGTCATTTTAGTCATTTATTCATTGAACAATGTACATTGTGTTTGAATGATTATTAGCGAAGACACAGTTACAATTATTATAGTGATTCTATGTATGCATACACCATTTGATTAAATTTAATTGTCGACAAATTTCAAAAATTTACACATGTTATGATTACTTACATTTCAATATAACATTAACCCTTTATATTATTTATTTCAAGTATGTCAAATATATTAAAATACGAAACTAGGACAACACGAGAAAATATAGTAATACTTAACCTTAAAATAAAAATGTATAATACAAGTAGAATGTGTAAATTAGATATATGTAAATTTCACTAAATTCAAGCAATAATTAAATTCTCTGATGTCAAATATTATTTTACATAACAATTTCATCGGAGAAATAACAATATAATGATACTATACTAAATAACTACCTGTATCAAACCTGTACTACCTACTCGACTACTGATACATCATTTTGATAAGGTAAGTTCGTCTACCGAATAGAGACAGTTCCTCAGCAAAAAACCCTTTAGATTCCTTTTAAACATATTTAAACTCGTAATGGACTTTAACTCAACAGGTAACTTATTAAAGAGAGCAATTGCCTGATACCCCGAGGAGTGCTTGACAATATTTCGTTTGCTGTTTATTGTTTGTGGTAGGTCCATCCTTCTGGTTGATAGGCGTTTATGTCTCTCTTCTAATGTTTCAATATTATTCAGGTTTTTTATCAAATCGCTGAGACATATAAACCAGGAACAGTAAGAATTCCATACTCCAAAAAATAAGGTCTGCAAGAAGTTATCTGGGGAATTCTGGCCATGGTTCATGGGATGTAAACGTCACAATCTATTTATATTATTGACAGAATTATACTTATATTAGATAGAAAACCTTAAGTATCATTGTGTGTCTGTGTTTGTGTGTAGACTGTTTGTAAACTATTCACTATTGTCAGTATCGTTACTAGCGTCACTAAGGCTTGCTGCGCTTTCATATAACTCGAGAGTTTTGATGTGTATCCACGGTCTTAACCTATCTGCTGCTATTACGGTCGTATAAAGTTTTCCCCTCTTGGTGAAGCCTGGGACATCTGTTATTCTATACCTATCGTTGCCTAGGACTTCCGTTATTTTATATGGACCTACAAATTTCGACATCAGTTTCTTACTTTTCCCGTTATTATCGAAATTGTTTCTCGAGATCTTAACTAAATCACCTACATTGTATTTAGTCGTGGGTGCCCTATCCCTATCATGCCTGAGTTTCATTTTTGTCTGTTCTCTCTCAATGTTTTCACGTATACCTTGTCTAATTTCATTCAAATCGGAGGATGTCGCGTCATTAGGGATATTAAGTTTATTTGTTAAACTATCACGCATTTTCAATCCGAACAATGCCTCTGATGCAGTTTTTTGTGTAGAAGCATTGACCGTATTGTTAATGCCCCACTAGACCTTACCCAAACACTTGTCCCAGTCACGTTCATTGCCGAAGGAGTTCTGTGTAGCTAATGAATTGAGAATCGTCTGATTAAACCTTTCAGCCTGGCCGTTAGCACTTGGACAAGCTACTGCGTTTAAAACATGCTTAATACCAAGCTCATCGCAGTATGATTTGAATGCGGCTGAGGTAAATGAGCAGCCACGGTCAGAGATAAGCCAAGTCGGGGAATGAAAGTCATGAAAGATACTGACAGGTCTTAATTGTAGTTTTTGTCTTGACATCCTTTACCGGTCTAACAAAAACGTATTTGGTAAAAGCATCGACGACCGTGAGTATGTGGGTGTTCCCATTCTTACTTTTCACAAATGGCTCCACGTGGTCCACGTGTATCGTATGAAAGGGCACCGGAACCTTTTCAATCGGATGCAAGTGTCCGGATTTTTGCCTTGAAGCAGAATCCTTGTGATAAGCACATTCGATACACGCAGCAACGTACTTCTTGACAAACCTTCTTAATTTTGGGAACCAATATTGAGCCTTTATTTTGTCAAGGGTTTTAGCGTAGCCCAAGTGGCCAATATCGTCGTGGTTAGCACGGCATATTTGCCATCTGGCACTGCGCGAAACGACCAGTAATAACTGTTCATTAACCTTTCTGTAAACAGCATTATTCTTGATCACATAGTTTCTGCGAACGTCCTTACATTCTGGGTCATTTTCGGGTTTGAGAACGCTAACTATGCGAGAGACATCGGGATCAGCCATTTGCAACGACAACAATCAATTTTCTTGGGTTATGTTGTATATGTTGACGGAAGTGTTGTCCTCAGCCTCCGGGGGGAGCTTGGTGTTGCGGCTCAGAGCGTCTACATGTGACATTTGAACTTTTGGGCGATATTCTATTTGAAAGAAAGAAAGAAGAAAGATACATTTATTCACAAACACACAGGACACACGTGTGTTAAACAATAACATAATAAAAAACAGAAAACAGATAAAACATGAAACAAGTGTGTCTCTGCGGCAGTGAACCGGACACTGGCTCAGCATTATGCTAAGGTGTCAGACACCTGCAGCGCTGATTTTCAGCCAGCACCGTCAGTGACTCACGGAAACGTCATACAAATGTAATAAATAAACTACCTACTAGTATTGGGAAAGGCGAAAGAGAAATAAACATAAATAAAAAGTGAGATAATACATGTACACCCTACCTAGATGCAGCTTCAATCAAATATTTATATTTACAGTACACATTAAAAACAAAAACTAGTTACGAAATGAGAAATTGGCATATTTCAAAATCATATTCGCTAATCTGCAGCCTTACTATCAGCGGCATGAGATCCCTTTTTGTTAAGGTCGTCCTATGTGCAGCGCAATCAGTATAAATTTTAAAGTTTATACCCAATAAATAAATTCTAAATTTCTTGAGTGAACATATGACGGCCAGTGTCTCCAGTTCGTAGAAGTGCAGATGTCGCTCTTCCTGAGTAGTCTGGCGACTGAAATATGCGACAGGCTTCAGGACACGAGTATCTTTCTGCCACTGCATCAAAATGCCTCCTACGCCCAGAGAACTGGCGTCCGTGTGTAGCTCAGTCTCTAGTTTGGGATCTTATAGTGCCAGCACTGTTCGACTAACTAGAATTTCCTTTAATGTGCAGAAAGCTCGCTGCTGCGATTCTAACCATTGCCATGTAATCTTTCCTTAACAGGGTGGTTAAAGGTCGGGCTATCTCACCGTAACCTCTAATGAATTTGCGAAAATAGCCGGTTAGGCCGAGAAACTGGCGAACCTCATGCACGCTACAGGGAGTAGGAAATTCCTTTACTGCCAGTACTTTGGCTTCTCCGGGTTGGATACCATCGGAGGTTATATCATAACCTAGATAATGTACTCGGGTATCGAAGAAAAGACATTTGGAAAGCTTCAATGTCAAACCGTTTTGCCTAAAGTGTTAGTATTTCCTCTAAGCGCTGAAACATTTCCTCGATATCTCCAGACGGAATAAGGACATCATCAAGGTAAGCTAAGGCATATTCAAACCGTCTGTTTCCCAGAATCTTATTTATCATTCTTTGGAAAACAGCGGGTGCATTGGCCAGACCAAAGGGCATGCGTTTAAACTGGTAATGGCCGTCTGGTGTAACAAATCCAGTGAGATGTCGACTACTTTCGGCCATCGGGACTTGATAATAGCCGGATACTAAGTCAAGTGTCGTGAAGAGGCCATTACCACTAAGGTTTGATATCTGGTCCTCGATAATAGGTAGTGGGAAGCGATCTTTAACGGTTTTGTTATTCAGCGCCCTAAAATCAACGTCGTCTCGTCGCAAGTCTTTGCTCACCAGCCTTTTTTCTCATCATCAAGATAGGGCTGGCATAGTTAGAACTAGACTCTTGGATAACATCGTTCTGCAAAAGCTCATCTATTGTTTGCTCCCGTTCAGAGTGAGATAGGCGGTACGGCCGGTATACTATTGGTTTATTATCTGTAAATTCTATATTCATTTCGACATCAGTTGCACAGCCGATCTCACTCAAGCGCGTAGCAAAGTAATCACGATAGTTCTGTGGTAAGGAATAAAGTCTGTCAGTCTGTTTCGAGTCAAGTCCTGGGCTTACGTTAATGTCAGACTTATTGAGAGGTTCTAACTGAGATATATCCGTCGTAATCCTATTTACTTGGCAGGCTTCTAGCTTAACAAAAGGAATGGACCTGGCAAAGATTACTGACAATTACTTTCCCCTTTCCATTGTTAAGATGGTAGGCACCTTGCAACAAGCAGTATTCCCTCCCGGGTTCTAACGTCGTATAGCCTTCTATAAAAATATCACCGGTAAAGTTAGACTCTACATGATTCGATATGGAGGATGTTTTGGAAACCTCAATGGGGTTAGTTACATATAACTTCAACCCACTGTCACCGCCTTGAAAGATACCATCACTTGGACTTCTGTAAAATATTAACTTCTCGTTGTTCTTAAGGACAGTAACAAACTGAAGTTCAGTGAAATTCTGACCTATAATGAAAGCCGTTTGCATAAACTCGTCATCTATGACTAGCACCTCGATCAATGCTTCGACCTCGTCAATCTTTATGTTAACCCGCGACTTGTATAAAGGCATGACAGTAGACTGACCGAATCCTGTAACTACCGGTATAGCGTCAAAACTTTTGGTCAACTCCAGTACTTCCGCGTTACTTCTACGCAATAGGGTGCATTTGCTACCAAAATCTACGTAACCTACAAAGCTGCGGTCATTAATGTAAACAGTCTTATAAAACTTGTCGTTAGATTTAGTGGTCACATCGATTTTTAACGTCCTTTTCTCATTGTTGGTATCTGTTCGCATTGTATTAGTTAATAGGCGTCAATTTACAACTATCATTGTCATGTCATATCCTGTTACACTGCTTACATTTTACAATCGTTTTTGTGCATTTGCGGCAGTTGTAGCTTGTACCTGACAGCAACCCAGAGTTAGCATTACTCGTTGTGTTATCCTTTGGAACGGCGCGATCCCGATTTCTACTTGTTGATCGTTGGGCAAAATATTGTGGTTTTTGAGAACTTAAATAACTGAGCAAGTCTTCGGGCTCAGGACAGTTCAGTGCCTGAGCTCCGTTCCGAATTGATTTATCAGTGATACCGTAAACAATGCAATCAACTGCCTTCTTGCCATGGATCTCACAACGAGTAAGTAAATTCAACTTGTCGTTGAAATATTCTCGCAAACTCTCTTCGATACGAGACGTACGCTGCAACATTTCCTCTAAGAGCCGCCCATAATTTTCTGTGCTAGGAAACGCTTTTAGAAGTTTACTTTGCCATTCTTCCCAATTGTAAACTACTGTTGGCAGAGCCTCAAACCATTTCTTTGCTAAGCCGGCAAGTTTTTGGAGTGAAAAGTGGATGATTTGTTTTTCATCCCAGCCGTATATTTGAGAACATTCATTGACCTTTCGCAGCCAGCAATCAATGGTTTGAGCTCTGTTCGATTGATTGAATTCAGGAACTACATTATTCATGCTGCTATTACTTAAGCTAGACGGCTTACTGTTCTCCGACCTCCAGGCAGCAAAGAGATTCATCACGTCTTTTGTTGACATCCTGCTCGAACTCTTGCGTTGCTTTCGCCGTACGCAATCATCAGAAGAAGTCGACGAAGAAGAAGGACTCCTTCGCCGGACCCTTTTCTTGGAGCGCTTCCGTCTTGGAGGCGTATCAGGCGGCGTACCGCCATCACTGTCGCCAGCCATCTCACCCCAAAGCTGCAATCACAATTTTCCTTGAAAGTAACATCTTTTAACCATTTTATATTAATAAAAATAAGCAATCGTTTTTCATTAATGATTGCCTGCTGTTAGGCGTGAGATAAGTTTTTTTTTTTTTTTTTTATAAATTAATAAAGTAAAAGGTGTAGACAGTGCATAATCAATGGGCAATCATGGGTCATCCAAAATCCAGTGGATGAGTCCACTCAATCTAGTAAGCACTAGCTCAACTTAATACCAAATCATTGTTTACTCCTGAATAATCCGACGTCGACACGCAGTTCGCTCAAGTAACCAGCGGAGACCTCATCCACTCAATAATCCAGCGAACATACGTATCGCGTCCATCCAATGTATGTATACATCAAGTGCTGACACGTAGTCCACTAATGTAACCAGCGGAAACCTCATCCACTCAATAATCCAGTGAACATACGTACAGTACGATTACTGTTAGTTAAGACCTGACAGATGGATTGCCTTCATTTAATTTTCAACTTTAATCTTATACAAATAAAATAGTTATTACTAAATCGGTAGATGTGGGTAACAGTATTCTGAAAAATGCTTTATTTGTATGAAATTAAAGTTGAAAATTAAAAGGCAATCCATCTGTCAGGTCTTAACTAACAGTAATCGTACTGTATCGCACCGTATATGAACTGCGTAAATTAGAGGGTAAAATGATTGGCATATGTATTATTATTGTACTAAGGTTAACCGGAAAGTTATCAAACGGTAAAACACAAATGAACAAATGTCGCCTAAAAATAGAGAGTGAAATTAATAGCATGTAGCATTATTATGGTGAAGTTATAAAAGTTTGGGATCTTACTAAGTCATCGTATTGACTCGTGGTGCATCGAAAATGGTATAAAAATTATAGGTATATGTTTGATAAATTCGCAACAGTGTTTTGGCTGATGGAATTAGGCATATAGTAATTATGTAACACTCAAGTATGATATAAAAACAGAAAACGCTATCAGGGAGTGCCCTGATCAAGCGTCTGTGCATAATAAAATAACAGCGTGAAAACAAAAAATTTTTTTTTAAGAAAAACACCATCGTGGGCGCATAAAAATGTCTAGCAAGTTTAGACATTCATAATAAGTAGAACATGGAAATCACGTACCTCTTAAATTTTAATTCCCTTTTGGGTGTATATCCTCTTCTGAAGTAAAATGAAAACTCCAACTTTCGATGTTAATCACCATTGATTCAATCAGTACTTACAGTAAGTAGTTATAATCACTATACATATTAATTCACACTTCAGTACTTATCACTAAACAAAGTTTAATCGTCAACGTTCCACAAAGGAGTGAAATCCCCAGACTTTGTGGGGTTCTTACAAAAACTGCCCCACCATCAGTGGCGGGGGCTCGCTGGGAGGGAGCACAATGCCGGTCTGACCATCACAAAAACTGCCCACCATCAGTGCCGGGGGCTCGCTGGGAGGGAGCACAATGCCGGTCTGACCATCACAAAAACTGCCCCACCATCAGTGGCGGGGGCTCGCTGGGAGGGAGCACAATGCCGGTCTGACCATCACAAAAACTGCCCCACCATCAGTGGCGGGGGCTCGCTGGGAGGGAGCACAATGCCGGTCTGACCATCACAAAAACTGCCCCACCATCAGTGGCGGGGGCTCGCTGGGAGGGAGCACAATGCCGGTCTGACCATCACAAAAACTGCCCCACCATCAGTGGCGGGGGCTCGCTGGGAGGGAGCACAATGCCGGTCTGACCATCACAAAAACTGCCCCACCATCAGTGGCGGGGGCTCGCTGGGAGGGAGCACAATGCCGGTCTGACCATCACAAAAACTGCCCCACCATCAGTGGCGGGGGCTCGCTGGGAGGGAGCACAATGCCGGTCTGACCATCACAAAAACTGCCCCACCATCAGTGGCGGGGGCTCGCTGGGAGGGAGCACAATGCCGGTCTGACCATCACAAAAACTGCCCCACCATCAGTGGCGGGGGCTCGCTGGGAGGGAGCACAATGCCGGTCTGACCATCACAAAAACTGCCCCACCATCAGTGGCGGGGGCTCGCTGGGAGGGAGCACAATGCCGGTCTGACCATCACAAAAACTGCCCCACCATCAGTGGCGGGGGCTCGCTGGGCCTACCTAAACTTATCAAAAATCGATGAAATCTTCGGGTAGCCCCTTAACATTCCATATCAGGCCTTGCTATTCAAAATTCGCTAGGAACACTCTTTAGAGGCGCCTGCCATGATTACAATATGAACTTCATAAATTTAGATATCTTTTCATTATCTTTGGGTAAATTCAATAGTTCTCTGCGTACCTAAATTTTTTTTAACATCGCGAGCAAAAGCGAATAATTTACCTTATTAAGAACCCATCTTTTATTCTAAACGCTCAATGTCATTTTGCATTAAAGTACCTAACTGAAATTAGTATAATTTACAGTGTATAATTATTTTTCTTTTCCTTACTATGTTGCATCATTACATAAATGCCCTTATGGTCGCGTGCGTGGTAAGCATGCTGGTGCTTACCCACCCAGTTTCGACGTACTACTAAGTTTATTTTATTTTATAATTAATGGAACTCCAGGTTTGTTTATGTATACCGCAAGATATTTCTTTTATTTCTGTATATGTCCGTTTGTTTCCTAAATAAAAAAAATATATAATGAAACCTGTTTTTCCATGTGTGTACAGATGTCGGCGCGCTCGGGCGCGGTGTCGGCGGCGCGCGCGGGCGGGCGCGCCGTGCTGGGCGCGTGCGGCGGCGCGCTGGCGCGCGGCGTGCAGGACCAGCTGGAGCAGCTGCTGGCGCGCTGGCTCCGGGTCGCCGCCGACCTGCAGGCGCTGCAACACAAGTCAGTAGACAACCATGCTCTATCGCGCGCGGGCGGGCGCGCCGTGCTGGGCGCGTGCGGCGGCGCGCTGGCGCGCGGCGTGCAGGACCAGCTGGAGCAGCTGCTGGCGCGCTGGCTCCGGGTCGCCGCCGACCTGCAGGCGCTGCAACACAAGTCAGTAGACAACCATGCTCTATCGCGCGCGGGCGGGCGCGCCGTGCTGGGCGCGTGCGGCGGCGCGCTGGCGCGCGGCGTGCAGGACCAGCTGGAGCAGCTGCTGGCGCGCTGGCTCCGGGTCGCCGCCGACCTGCAGGCGCTGCAACACAAGTCAGTAGACAACCATGCTCTATCGCGCGCGGGCGGGCGCGCCGTGCTGGGCGCGTGCGGCGGCGCGCTGGCGCGCGGCGTGCAGGACCAGCTGGAGCAGCTGCTGGCGCGCTGGCTCCGGGTCGCCGCCGACCTGCAGGCGCTGCAACACAAGTCAGTAGACAACCATGCTCTATCGCGCGCGGGCGGGCGCGCCGTGCTGGGCGCGTGCGGCGGCGCGCTGGCGCGCGGCGTGCAGGACCAGCTGGAGCAGCTGCTGGCGCGCTGGCTCCGGGTCGCCGCCGACCTGCAGGCGCTGCAACACAAGTCAGTAGACAACCATGCTCTATCGCGCGCGGGCGGGCGCGCCGTGCTGGGCGCGTGCGGCGGCGCGCTGGCGCGCGGCGTGCAGGACCAGCTGGAGCAGCTGCTGGCGCGCTGGCTCCGGGTCGCCGCCGACCTGCAGGCGCTGCAACACAAGTCAGTAGACAACCATGCTCTATCGCGCGCGGGCGGGCGCGCCGTGCTGGGCGCGTGCGGCGGCGCGCTGGCGCGCGGCGTGCAGGACCAGCTGGAGCAGCTGCTGGCGCGCTGGCTCCGGGTCGCCGCCGACCTGCAGGCGCTGCAACACAAGTCAGTAGACAACCATGCTCTATCGCGCGCGGGCGGGCGCGCCGTGCTGGGCGCGTGCGGCGGCGCGCTGGCGCGCGGCGCGCAGGACCAGCTGGAGCAGCTGCTGGCGCGCTGGCTCCGGGTCGCCGCCGACCTGCAGGCGCTGCAACACAAGTCAGTAGACAACCATGCTCTATCGCGCGCGGGCGGGCGCGCCGTGCTGGGCGCGTGCGGCGGCGCGCTGGCGCGCGGCGTGCAGGACCAGCTGGAGCAGCTGCTGGCGCGCTGGCTCCGGGTCGCCGCCGACCTGCAGGCGCTGCAACACAAGTCAGTAGACAACCATGCTCTATCGCGCGCGGGCGGGCGCGCCGTGCTGGGCGCGTGCGGCGGCGCGCTGGCGCGCGGCGCGCAGGACCAGCTGGAGCAGCTGCTGGCGCGCTGGCTCCGGGTCGCCGCCGACCTGCAGGCGCTGCAACACAAGTCAGTAGACAACCATGCTCTATCGCGCGCGGGCGGGCGCGCCGTGCTGGGCGCGTGCGGCGGCGCGCTGGCGCGCGGCGTGCAGGACCAGCTGGAGCAGCTGCTGGCGCGCTGGCTCCGGGTCGCCGCCGACCTGCAGGCGCTGCAACACAAGTCAGTAGACAACCATGCTCTATCGCGCGCGGGCGGGCGCGCCGTGCTGGGCGCGTGCGGCGGCGCGCTGGCGCGCGGCGTGCAGGACCAGCTGGAGCAGCTGCTGGCGCGCTGGCTCCGGGTCGCCGCCGACCTGCAGGCGCTGCAACACAAGTCAGTAGACAACCATGCTCTATCGCGCGCGGGCGGGCGCGCCGTGCTGGGCGCGTGCGGCGGCGCGCTGGCGCGCGGCGTGCAGGACCAGCTGGAGCAGCTGCTGGCGCGCTGGCTCCGGGTCGCCGCCGACCTGCAGGCGCTGCAACACAAGTCAGTAGACAACCATGCTCTATCGCGCGCGGGCGGGCGCGCCGTGCTGGGCGCGTGCGGCGGCGCGCTGGCGCGCGGCGTGCAGGACCAGCTGGAGCAGCTGCTGGCGCGCTGGCTCCGGGTCGCCGCCGACCTGCAGGCGCTGCAACACAAGTCAGTAGACAACCATGCTCTATCGCGCGCGGGCGGGCGCGCCGTGCTGGGCGCGTGCGGCGGCGCGCTGGCGCGCGGCGTGCAGGACCAGCTGGAGCAGCTGCTGGCGCGCTGGCTCCGGGTCGCCGCCGACCTGCAGGCGCTGCAACACAAGTCAGTAGACAACCATGCTCTATCGCGCGCGGGCGGGCGCGCCGTGCTGGGCGCGTGCGGCGGCGCGCTGGCGCGCGGCGTGCAGGACCAGCTGGAGCAGCTGCTGGCGCGCTGGCTCCGGGTCGCCGCCGACCTGCAGGCGCTGCAACACAAGTCAGTAGACAACCATGCTCTATCGCGCGCGGGCGGGCGCGCCGTGCTGGGCGCGTGCGGCGGCGCGCTGGCGCGCGGCGTGCAGGACCAGCTGGAGCAGCTGCTGGCGCGCTGGCTCCGGGTCGCCGCCGACCTGCAGGCGCTGCAACACAAGTCAGTAGACAACCATGCTCTATCGCGCGCGGGCGGGCGCGCCGTGCTGGGCGCGTGCGGCGGCGCGCTGGCGCGCGGCGTGCAGGACCAGCTGGAGCAGCTGCTGGCGCGCTGGCTCCGGGTCGCCGCCGACCTGCAGGCGCTGCAACACAAGTCAGTAGACAACCATGCTCTATCGCGCGCGGGCGGGCGCGCCGTGCTGGGCGCGTGCGGCGGCGCGCTGGCGCGCGGCGTGCAGGACCAGCTGGAGCAGCTGCTGGCGCGCTGGCTCCGGGTCGCCGCCGACCTGCAGGCGCTGCAACACAAGTCAGTAGACAACCATGCTCTATCGCGCGCGGGCGGGCGCGCCGTGCTGGGCGCGTGCGGCGGCGCGCTGGCGCGCGGCGCGCAGGACCAGCTGGAGCAGCTGCTGGCGCGCTGGCTCCGGGTCGCCGCCGACCTGCAGGCGCTGCAACACAAGTCAGTAGACAACCATGCTCTATCGCGCGCGGGCGGGCGCGCCGTGCTGGGCGCGTGCGGCGGCGCGCTGGCGCGCGGCGTGCAGGACCAGCTGGAGCAGCTGCTGGCGCGCTGGCTCCGGGTCGCCGCCGACCTGCAGGCGCTGCAACACAAGTCAGTAGACAACCATGCTCTATCGCGCGCGGGCGGGCGCGCCGTGCTGGGCGCGTGCGGCGGCGCGCTGGCGCGCGGCGCGCAGGACCAGCTGGAGCAGCTGCTGGCGCGCTGGCTCCGGGTCGCCGCCGACCTGCAGGCGCTGCAACACAAGTCAGTAGACAACCATGCTCTATCGCGCGCGGGCGGGCGCGCCGTGCTGGGCGCGTGCGGCGGCGCGCTGGCGCGCGGCGTGCAGGACCAGCTGGAGCAGCTGCTGGCGCGCTGGCTCCGGGTCGCCGCCGACCTGCAGGCGCTGCAACACAAGTCAGTAGACAACCATGCTCTATCGCGCGCGGGCGGGCGCGCCGTGCTGGGCGCGTGCGGCGGCGCGCTGGCGCGCGGCGTGCAGGACCAGCTGGAGCAGCTGCTGGCGCGCTGGCTCCGGGTCGCCGCCGACCTGCAGGCGCTGCAACACAAGTCAGTAGACAACCATGCTCTATCGCGCGCGGGCGGGCGCGCCGTGCTGGGCGCGTGCGGCGGCGCGCTGGCGCGCGGCGTGCAGGACCAGCTGGAGCAGCTGCTGGCGCGCTGGCTCCGGGTCGCCGCCGACCTGCAGGCGCTGCAACACAAGTCAGTAGACAACCATGCTCTATCGCGCGCGGGCGGGCGCGCCGTGCTGGGCGCGTGCGGCGGCGCGCTGGCGCGCGGCGTGCAGGACCAGCTGGAGCAGCTGCTGGCGCGCTGGCTCCGGGTCGCCGCCGACCTGCAGGCGCTGCAACACAAGTCAGTAGACAACCATGCTCTATCGCGCGCGGGCGGGCGCGCCGTGCTGGGCGCGTGCGGCGGCGCGCTGGCGCGCGGCGTGCAGGACCAGCTGGAGCAGCTGCTGGCGCGCTGGCTCCGGGTCGCCGCCGACCTGCAGGCGCTGCAACACAAGTCAGTAGACAACCATGCTCTATCGCGCGCGGGCGGGCGCGCCGTGCTGGGCGCGTGCGGCGGCGCGCTGGCGCGCGGCGTGCAGGACCAGCTGGAGCAGCTGCTGGCGCGCTGGCTCCGGGTCGCCGCCGACCTGCAGGCGCTGCAACACAAGTCAGTAGACAACCATGCTCTATCGCGCGCGGGCGGGCGCGCCGTGCTGGGCGCGTGCGGCGGCGCGCTGGCGCGCGGCGTGCAGGACCAGCTGGAGCAGCTGCTGGCGCGCTGGCTCCGGGTCGCCGCCGACCTGCAGGCGCTGCAACACAAGTCAGTAGACAACCATGCTCTATCGCGCGCGGGCGGGCGCGCCGTGCTGGGCGCGTGCGGCGGCGCGCTGGCGCGCGGCGTGCAGGACCAGCTGGAGCAGCTGCTGGCGCGCTGGCTCCGGGTCGCCGCCGACCTGCAGGCGCTGCAACACAAGTCAGTAGACAACCATGCTCTATCGCGCGCGGGCGGGCGCGCCGTGCTGGGCGCGTGCGGCGGCGCGCTGGCGCGCGGCGTGCAGGACCAGCTGGAGCAGCTGCTGGCGCGCTGGCTCCGGGTCGCCGCCGACCTGCAGGCGCTGCAACACAAGTCAGTAGACAACCATGCTCTATCGCGCGCGGGCGGGCGCGCCGTGCTGGGCGCGTGCGGCGGCGCGCTGGCGCGCGGCGTGCAGGACCAGCTGGAGCAGCTGCTGGCGCGCTGGCTCCGGGTCGCCGCCGACCTGCAGGCGCTGCAACACAAGTCAGTAGACAACCATGCTCTATCGCGCGCGGGCGGGCGCGCCGTGCTGGGCGCGTGCGGCGGCGCGCTGGCGCGCGGCGTGCAGGACCAGCTGGAGCAGCTGCTGGCGCGCTGGCTCCGGGTCGCCGCCGACCTGCAGGCGCTGCAACACAAGTCAGTAGACAACCATGCTCTATCGCGCGCGGGCGGGCGCGCCGTGCTGGGCGCGTGCGGCGGCGCGCTGGCGCGCGGCGTGCAGGACCAGCTGGAGCAGCTGCTGGCGCGCTGGCTCCGGGTCGCCGCCGACCTGCAGGCGCTGCAACACAAGTCAGTAGACAACCATGCTCTATCGCGCGCGGGCGGGCGCGCCGTGCTGGGCGCGTGCGGCGGCGCGCTGGCGCGCGGCGTGCAGGACCAGCTGGAGCAGCTGCTGGCGCGCTGGCTCCGGGTCGCCGCCGACCTGCAGGCGCTGCAACACAAGTCAGTAGACAACCATGCTCTATCGCGCGCGGGCGGGCGCGCCGTGCTGGGCGCGTGCGGCGGCGCGCTGGCGCGCGGCGTGCAGGACCAGCTGGAGCAGCTGCTGGCGCGCTGGCTCCGGGTCGCCGCCGACCTGCAGGCGCTGCAACACAAGTCAGTAGACAACCATGCTCTATCGCGCGCGGGCGGGCGCGCCGTGCTGGGCGCGTGCGGCGGCGCGCTGGCGCGCGGCGTGCAGGACCAGCTGGAGCAGCTGCTGGCGCGCTGGCTCCGGGTCGCCGCCGACCTGCAGGCGCTGCAACACAAGTCAGTAGACAACCATGCTCTATCGCGCGCGGGCGGGCGCGCCGTGCTGGGCGCGTGCGGCGGCGCGCTGGCGCGCGGCGTGCAGGACCAGCTGGAGCAGCTGCTGGCGCGCTGGCTCCGGGTCGCCGCCGACCTGCAGGCGCTGCAACACAAGTCAGTAGACAACCATGCTCTATCGCGCGCGGGCGGGCGCGCCGTGCTGGGCGCGTGCGGCGGCGCGCTGGCGCGCGGCGTGCAGGACCAGCTGGAGCAGCTGCTGGCGCGCTGGCTCCGGGTCGCCGCCGACCTGCAGGCGCTGCAACACAAGTCAGTAGACAACCATGCTCTATCGCGCGCGGGCGGGCGCGCCGTGCTGGGCGCGTGCGGCGGCGCGCTGGCGCGCGGCGTGCAGGACCAGCTGGAGCAGCTGCTGGCGCGCTGGCTCCGGGTCGCCGCCGACCTGCAGGCGCTGCAACACAAGTCAGTAGACAACCATGCTCTATCGCGCGCGGGCGGGCGCGCCGTGCTGGGCGCGTGCGGCGGCGCGCTGGCGCGCGGCGTGCAGGACCAGCTGGAGCAGCTGCTGGCGCACTGGCTCCGGGTCGCCGCCGACCTGCAGGCGCTGCAACACAAGTCAGTAGACAACCATGCTCTATCGCGCGCGGGCGGGCGCGCCGTGCTGGGCGCGTGCGGCGGCGCGCTGGCGCGCGGCGTGCAGGACCAGCTGGAGCAGCTGCTGGCGCGCTGGCTCCGGGTCGCCGCCGACCTGCAGGCGCTGCAACACAAGTCAGTAGACACGTTCGCTTTATTGACACATTTTTAGAAGCCTTCGAACTATGTCAATAGCTCCAATGTACAGTTGACGTAAAAGAGTTTTGTAATTTCTTGTCAGTGCATTGCTAATCAATACTCTAATTTTATTACAACCATTTCCTAAGTACAATAACGTCCGTCAGACTTATGAAACGCATTGTTCAGTGTATGAAGTGTCAGCGGGCCACCGTGCACTAATGGCCCCGTCCTCCCCAGGGCGGCCGCGCGGGAGGCGGGCCGCGAGGCGCCGCGGGCCGCGGAGGCCGCGCTGGCGGGCGTGCGCGCGCTGCTGGACACCACCAGCGCCAACCCGTCCGACCGGACCAGCCTGTCCGTGCGGCTCAGCCTCGTCAAGGTGCGTCTGCCATTGTCTCTGATCTTCCGTCTGAGCTACACCATACACATAGATTACACCATTGACGGTCCAAACATTAAGGTTAAACTCCAATACAATTTATAACTAGTGTTATTTACATGTTAAAATATAACGAAGCTAAGTACCATTTTATAAAAATAAAAAAAAAACACAAAAATTATAATGTTAAACGTATATTTTTACGTAATTGCTGGAATGCTTTGCTGAATGATACTGTAAATAATTTCCAATGTTGCCCGTCACCCGCCGGGTTTTTCCTGCACTTCTCATCCCAAATGCTGCCCCTTCTCCGCTCCGCTCAGCTTTGTTCGTACGCCGCGCCGCTGGCAGATGGCGCGCGCAACAGCTCATTCGTGAACAAACTTAACCACTTAATAGTTACGGAGCTGGCGAGCATTTCAGTATATGATTTGCACACATTTCACGTCGAGGTGGATTACCGTTTACTTCATTACGAATTGATTTGGTCCAATCAATTAAGGTCCTACGTCGCCGCGTTTTCGCGTTACAGCGTATTGAAGTTGCTTAAAAAAATCGGGGTATTAAATCATTTGCACATGTATGCCTCTGGAGTTCATGGTCACAATCATCTTGGAAACGAAGAAAATCGAAGAGGCAGACATTCAGGACTGCATTATCATGGGACAGATTGTAAAAATGTTAAAAAAAAGCTCTACTAAGTCATTTGCACGCGGTTCTCATTGCGCCCATTCGATTCACTATGACTCCGTGGATTCCAAAAATAATGTGACAGACACTTTGCTCACTGATTTTAAGTGCTCGAACTTGTCAATGACATACTCCGGTAGTGCATTTCGGTACGTTTTAAAAAAAAAACAAAGACGAAGGCGGGATGTGGTCTTGTCTGTAGCATTTTGAACAATTCAATTTATACCTGCTTGGTTTGGCGCGAGAGTCGGATTAAAAAAAAATCAAATGGTCTGCCTTTGGAATATCAGAGGCCTGAACGTCTGCCTCATCGATTTTCTTGGTTTTCATAAGGAATTCAAACATCAGTCCAAGAGGCAGACTTGTGCGCATAATATAGCACACTTTTTTTTTTACATTTTTGGAGCACTGTCAATAGACAACGCAGAGGTAACATGTTAGCAGACTATTTTTCCGTGGTTCTTCTCATTGTTGTTGATGGAACAATTCAAATCTGCCAAGTCTGCACTTCATATACAGTTTTTTAAATCATAAAAATAAAGTACAAAATTGAATACTACATAAGTTAGAGCCCTTGATGTCTGCCTTTTCGTTTTTTTTTGTTTCCAGGATGACTGTGATCATCAGCCCCAGAAGCAGACGTGTGCGCATAATATAGCAAACCTTTTTTTTTTGCATTTTCGAAACGCTGTAAATTTACAACGCAGCGCCACCATGGTGGCAGACAAGGTCCTAGATGTTTCTTAGGGCATAAATATCACTATTAATAACGTCTGCCTTGTGTGCTGATCATATCGAAATTTTGCTCGCCAGCTCCCTAACTATTAGTAGTTTATGCGGGGTGACAGGTTTTCGTCGAGAGTGGCATAATTTAAACTCTATTTGTGAAAAATAACGGTCCCTTCCGTGAGCCAGGTTTTAAAGATTACAATCAGCTTCAAAAAGTTTGGTTGCTAAGAGCGGGACTAATAAAGCCACGACTCCCGTTTTATTGTTTGAGAAAAGGTACATCACTAACATTTCCTGCTCGTTAAGTATACGTAAGGAATCTTGTATTTTTAAATACGTGTCTTTTTGATCACGAATTCCTTTTTGACAAATTTTTGTGAAAGAAAAAATGAGAAACGGTCAACCATATATTTAACGAACGTCCTCTCGGCTTTAATCTAAAAAGCCGACGCAATTCATTAAAACTAACAATTTCGAGAATCGTTGAGTACCTGCCAGCGGCGCGACTGGAGCCCGCGCGACTCGCCCGCGAGTGCGCCGCGATTTATTAGCCGCGACGGCGCTGGCACGCGTCCAAACAGAGAGACAGGCGATTCCCAACTTTACATGAACATAATAAGGTTTTAAATAAATTCGAAGCTTGCTGAAAACTGCCAACGATCTTCGCGAGCGAATTACAACCGTATACCAAAGTCTTTAGGTCTATACCCGATACGCAGCTGTCAATAAACTAACCAACATTCTACACAAGCTAATTGCGACCTTCCTCAAACGCCATATAGTTTAAATTAAACCAGCGGCGGTTGGTGAACGGGAAATGCACTTGCTTGCACTGCCCCTCGGCACAAAGCCGTATTTGGCCGCTATGGGTTTTGTAGTGTGTTTGTTTGTCTGCTTGTTTGTTTGTTTGTTTGTTTGTTTGTTTGCGATCGCTTCCTCGTTCCGTGCCCGGCCGAGGATGCATTTACCATTATACTTGTTTGTGATCGGGACAATTTGTTCTTTGAGTTGCCAGTGAACCAAATCGGCTTTGCTCTTGAACTTTAACGTACTTGTACAAGTAACTTTAACATACGTTTGGTGACTTTCTTAAACCATACTCGTTCAGCCGTGAACACGAATTACTGAAAATATGTTTGTTATTTTGTCTATCCACTCCATATGTACTCGTAGGATTAAGCTGTCAGGGTTGTGTTATTAGCACACAGAATATTTCTCACCAAGCATTTTTTGCATTCCAAGTTTGTTTATACGGTGAAAGAAGTAAAATCATTGAAGCATTACACTATACGACATTTAGATGGACGCAGTGCGTTTTAAGTATTCAATTAAGAGCCGTCTCACTCTCGTATTGTTCACGATGAAAATTTGACAGCTAATGTCAACGCTAAGGGAGTGGACCTTCTATACCTCGGGAATATTACTTGTCAGTGGCATCGCTCAGCTATTAGTGTTAGACGGAACATTAGTCTACTAAGACAGGCTCCCGTGTGCAGCCTTCGACCTCAGCTGACAGGCAATTTGTCGGGCTGCGTGATTCATGCCCGGCGCCGCCTGCTCTGGTGACATTTGCATCCCCCATTACCCGCGGTAATGCCAGCACGTGAACTTCAACACCTCCTACCCGACGGGAAGCGAGAACAGTGCAGAGTATTCGTTTACGACTTATATACAATTATGTAAGCACAACGCAATGGAAGATAAGCAGTGCATCTGCAGTGCCCTTTTAGGGTTAACAAACCTTTGGAAAAAGACGTATTTGGTCGAAAGGTGTTACTTACCTTTTTTAACGGACTTCAAAAAAAAGGAGGAGGTTCTCCATTCGGTTTTTTTTTTTTCAATGTTTGTTACCTCAGAACTCCGTCATTGATGAGCCGATTCGTAATTTTTTTTTATTTTTAAGTATATGCTTCCAGGTGGGTCCCATTTTTTCAAAAATTCAATTGGATGATGGGATCCATGAGGAATTGAGGGAATTCCTCAATTATATTAGGCACGCGTGTAGTGATTTTGGTATTTTCTATTATAACTCGTGTATTTACATCCGGAAATCATAAATTTGGTGGAGTGGAATTGATGATGAAGACCACAGATGACTTATGGAATTCCTCAATTATGTACATAAAATTGAAAAAGTATATCACAGATTCTGATAAGATTCCGTTGAAATAGCAACTAATGAAGTGCCAAAGGTGATCCTTGTGGAATCGACGGAAGTCCTCAAATATTATCGGCCCACATACAGCGATTGGGTTTTTTTCTCTAATAATTTACGCATTTGCTCTCGGAAATCAGTTCATGTGGTAAATTGGAAAAGAAATGTGGAAATGTTCTCGTGGCTTGGCGGAGTACTAAATTGAAGTCGGTTAAAACTTTGTTTTTAAAGTAAATTATTTCTTAAATAAGTAGTTATCCAACAAATGGATTTTGGGCAAAATAAAAGCTAAGCCTGCTTTTCGTAATAGATTCGTGAGAATGATTACCAATCGGCAACAGGCGGCCCGCGGGCCTCCCTGGCTGTTTTGTATGTAAAGGTAGTTGAATTCAGAATTTTGTAATTGCCTGATATAGTCACAATTTGTATGTATATAAGCACTTTATTGTAAACAATAACGGGTTAAAGAATATACATGTCACACAATAGTTCAAAGTACAAAGACGAACATATCCCTATAAGGGATCTCTTCCAGCTAACCTTTGAGTAATTGAGAGGAAATTTTACTTGAATTAATACCTACCTTGTAGAAAGACAGGCAAACTTATACCGTCTACTATCGACGACACAGCTAACTAGATAACATTTTCTGTAATTATAATTGTGAATCTAAATATATAATAAGTTATTTGAGATCTGATCATACCGGTCAAATGGCAACATGGAAATTTCTGGACGAATGTTGTCCTCCGAGCACATATGATTATAGACCTATCACTGATGAAAAAATACAGCGTTTTCGAGAGACCTTAGAGCAAAAACGAGCATTTTCATTACATGGCAGGCCTAAGACAGATCAAACGGTGAATAGTTACTACACAGAGTTTTTCCATAGTTTTACGGAGGTGTTTGAAAATACATTTCCTCTAAGAACTGTAAAAAATAAATCTTAGCTGCTTTTTAATGATTGGGCTACACCAGGGATTCGAATAAGTCGGGATCACTTATTTGAATTATACCATTAAAAAACTACGCTTTGTGATGAATCTTTTACTGAATTTGTTAAAAAATACTCCAAACTGTAAAAAAAGTTTGTGTGAGGGCTAAGGCAATGTATTTAAGTAATATGGTTAAATCTTCTAGTCATAAAATTAAGGAAACCTGGGCTGTCATCAATGAGGAACTAGGAAAATCAAAAACGTGCAAAACTAAAAAACAGTTAGTAGTCGATAATTTAATTCTTGATAAAAATATTGATGTGACTAATTCATTTATGGACTTCTTTGCCAACATTCCTGTAGAAACAACAAAGTCTCTCAATTCAAACTGTACAGTAGCTGAACGCATTTTAAAAGAAAATATCGCAGAATGCGTTGTATTCAGATTCCATCATATAAATGAATTTTTTCTCATAAAAACGTATAAATCCCTAAAGCTTAAAAACACGAAGGATATTTTTGGACTCTCGGTAAAACTACTCGATACAGGCATAGACATCTTGACACCTAATCTGTGCAAATTTTTTAACTTGTGCATAGATAGTGGTACTTTTCCTGATCTTATGAAATGTAGTAAAATTATACCGCTGTTTAAGTCCGGAGACCCTAAAGATCGTACAAATTTTCGACCAATATCAATTTTGCCAGCATTAAGTAAAGTATTTGAGAAAAATATTTTAAATCAACTCCTGGTCCATTTTAATTCTAATAATATCCTGCACAGTTAACAGTTTGGCTTTAGAAGGGTCGTTCAACAACTGATGCCATAACAAGTCTTGTGAGGCACATATTCGGGGCCATGAATGATTCGCACATCATCGGTGTTTTTTGTGACCTATCCAAGGCCTTTGATTGTGTGGATCACTCGACGTTGTTGGCTAAACTTAATCATTATGGTGTAAGGGGCAAGTCTTTGGATCTGCTCCAATCCTATTTGTCTAACAGAATCCAGTGTGTTGATGTTGACGGATCGAAATCTGTGGATATGTTGGGCAAAATGGGCGTTCCTCAGGGGTCTATTTTGGGTCCTTTTTTGTTTTTAATTTATGTTAATGATCTACCTTATACGCTGGAAGGTTTGACCAACACAGTTTTATTTGCAGATGACACATCTCTTCTATTTAAAGTACCTAGAAATTGTGATATAGCTGAAACTATTATCAATCCCGTCTTACAAAAAACGTTAACGTGGTTTACAATAAATAACTTGCTTCTTAATCCCAAAAAATCAAAATGTATTCGATTTTCAACTTGTCGTCCAAATCGAATAGAGAACATGTTTGGCAGTTTTCGGATAACATGATTTTTCTTGGTTTAACGTTAGATGGTAAATTACAGTGGGATTCACACTTAGCTGTTTTAAGTAGCAAAATATGTTCTGCCGCATATGCTGGAAGAAAAATAAGACAGATTACAGATATAAATACAGCTAAATTGGTATATTCGGCTATTTCCATTGTCTAATGTCTTATGTAATCCTGGTGTGGGGTAGATCTGCTAATGTAGACAGCATATTCGTTCTGCAGAAAAGAGCTGTGAGAGCAATTTATAACTTAAAACCACGAACATCTTTAAGGGATCTATTTAGGGATACATTTACGAAGTTATAATGTTCGCTAGAAAACATTACGCAGATCTCCCCAAAAATAGTGACCTGCACAAATTTAACACTAGAAATAAAAACAAACTCGCAATGCATCGGTTGCGATTATCGAAAGCTAGAAAATAATTTATTGGACAGTCCATACATTTTTACAACAAAATTCCCAGTCACATTACAGACCTACCAGACTTTAAATTTAAAAAAATTGTTAAAGATATATTGACTCAGAAATCCTATTATAGAGTAAAGGATTATTTAACAGAAAAGGATGTTTGGAATAATTGTTTAAGTAACTAACTAATTAGCATTATAATAGTCGTAATTTTTAGTGATAAGAAACAATGTATCTACTGACGGACATAAGTGTATCTTGTATACCTATATGAGAAATAAATTGAATTGAATTGAACTGACCATCGGTGCGCCTTAAGTGCATTGTAGTAAGGTTCTATATAAACACAGGATGGTCAGTTAACAGTCTTGTCGTTTGTACAAAAACACACAGAGAAAATAAAAACATGCCACTATATATATAAATATACAGTATAAAATATAATACTCACTATCATATGTAATAAATGAATAAATACTATAATCTGGCAGAACATCAGTGCTAGCTCACACGAGCGAAGCAAAACTGAGCTAGTACCTTTTTGGCATTATTGCAACGCACAAGTATGCCTTAATTTTAATTTATAATTCTATTTCCGTATCACAATTGTTTTACTTGGTCTTTTATTGTTGTTTTTTTTCTGTTTCTTTTTTTCTGTATTTTTTATTTTTATTTTGTTGCAAAATGCCAAATGAATGATTTATCTATCTTATCTATCTATCTAATCAACCCCTCGATGCTAAAAGGTAGCCGCTTCCTTATCTAATGAACGGAACTGAAAAATGAACTGTTTACTGTATCAGTAAAAACAAGCTCGACAAATCTATTGAACATGACGAAAAAACGCTTTTATTAGTTCAAATGATTTTCCACTAATTGCTGAACCTCTGGTTATAAAGGAAATGACCAACTGACTGTGAGCGTTGCGTGGCGTAATAGTTAGCTGCGACCCGCGACGTCAGCCGACGTCACACGGCGCGTCACGGGCTATTCGCAGCGCGCCGCAAATAGCCCGTAAACTTGTAAACACACACTTTATCGCGGTGACATTTACCAGAGAGCCCTGCGCTGTTGCGGCAGTCATCCTCGTTGGGCGCGGAGCAATGACCTGCGCTTACGATAATAACATTCGATTTAAAAATGCAGGGTGGGAATGTATGAGTCACTGGTAATGAAAAGCACTCATTAAGACGTTCAGAAAAAACATAATTCGCTTTTTTAGAATGATCTTATGAGTGTCCTTGCCACCTTTTTCCAGATACTTGAAATGGTTGATATCTACACTGTAGTGCACTTGTAGATTTAACACGTATTAGAGTTTCCATTTTGTAACAGTTCGTGGAGTATTCATTCGTTGCCGAGCACTCTATAGACGTCTTCCTTGCCACCTTGTGAAGTCGTGATACAGACGGGCATTGCTAGGACATCGCATGAGAGATCTGATAGGGCACGCCGAGTATCTCGGAGGTTCACTCACGAAGCGTAAAGCTCACTTGGACAAGGATTACGGTTTTAATGTGCATAACATTGTTTTTCATGCCTTTATACTACTGCATCCAAAACCGGTGCCCTCTAGTTATTTATAGATTACATAACGGTGTATGATAATAAACCAATAGTCTATAGATATCTTTATCCTCTTGACAAGCTGTGCGGGCCGCATCTGCTCTGCATCAAGCTCTCCGAACATTTACACTTCGTCGCTGTGCAATAACTCAACCGCGCCTTATCGACGCACTCAATTGAATATTGAACTTCAAAGCTGCTTGGATTCACTAAATATTCCTCGTCTCCCCAGTATAATATAATCCCGAGATGTGCGACAATCATGCGTAATCTGCGGTCAGACTTACACTGGTTGTTTTTACGGTTGGTTAGTTGTGAAGAGATCTGGCCACTTACGATATCTCACTTATTGCTAATGGTTGTATCAATCCTCACTTGCCTATTAGAGAGGGAGAAATGATGATTCGATACGCGAGTGAGGGAGGGCGAGCGTCGCTTGCGCACCGATAGTGGATTGCGGCGCCTGCTGGCTATCAACTGTACCCGAAGAGTTGGATGGACTCGCGTCGCCCACACACGACAAGTGATGAAAGTGCGCGCGCTAGAAGGAGCGCGTAGGAACCAGAACGTCCAACTCCAGACTGGGAAGTGCGGTAGACGTGAAAGACATGAAACGAAAAATGTGTAGTTACATGTAGAGACACTTTGCTTATACGGAGATAGGGATCTCTGAAAAAGTATCGTGGTTGTCTCAACCAGTTCAATATTACGTAAACTAATAAATTATATATACGGACATTAATAGTAATCTTGGGCGATTCATTAAAGAGTATTTGTATTGTATTGTAAAAATACGGTTCTTGGTAATGATTCTGCTATGTTATTGCAGTTTGATTTCAAATAATATCCGAGGACATATTTTTATTTTTATTTTATTTATTTTTATATTTTACGCCAACCTACTATGGCCCACAGAAAAAAATACCTATTAAATTAAATCACATAGCGACCGTATACATCTCTGATGAAGGATCGATCGTTCTGAATATCCAGTCTTCTTCGCACTCGTGGCACAACCTTATCGAAAGTGAAGTCAATCATTGTTGAGATGTGATTGGCTGCTATTAAGTCGGTTCAAGTTGATGAAAGATCGTTGTATTCAGTGTCTTATGTACTCTGAACACAAAGATTACACCAAGTACACACTAACAGTACTTTTCACTTGAGCAATCAAATATGTCGCCGTGTGCGGTAGCTTTAGTTTCCTTAACAACTTCAATCACTCGATTTAACATTAACCTTTAAACTCCCATCTGTAGCACGATATGACCTAAGGGTAATCGTGTCCGTTCAATAATGCTAAGGCATTATTGAACGGACACGATTACCTATCATTACGAATAAGGAAACAAGCTTCCCTATCTCCCCGGAAAGGAACGCTGTGATCTATCCAAAATCCTACCGCGGCGCACGCGTCTATTTCTGCTCTACGAATATTCCTGTCCCATCCACCGTCACTGTCTCCAAACGTCTTAACTCCGCGTCCCGCAGCGTTTTATCTTTAACCTTACGCCATGAAATTTAAGGTTGATAAATGATTGTAGCTGCAATTGAAAATGTTCCCGATTTGATATGATTATATGGGGATCGAAACGTATCAGCGTGGCCGGCGGCATTTCCGCGGGTGTCTCAGGCGCGTGCGTTCCCTCGCGAGTTTCCCTGCGGCTGTACTGTCTCGGTGTCCCGGCTTACGAATGAACGTGAAAGAAGTGCGGCTCCCGTGGGTGCGTCGCGGATATTAATAATGTTAAGAGTTTGCGCCGCATCTGAATATTTTACCAAAACAAACAGTGTTCAAGCTCGGCTCATAGGCTTTTGTTCGCGGCGCGGGAGTCTGAGTCGTGCTCTAGGCTTCACGGCTACGCGGTGGCTTGTCCAGGAGAAGTCTCTGACGCCCAATATAAGGCCGAACACTTTGCCTATTTCTGTGTTTGCTTTGCTTGGAAAGCTGGCTCTACCAAACCGAAGAATAACATATCTTATTGCAACTCCTCATGTCTTTCGGGAAGACCAATATTGAAATCTCTCTTCAACGCGATAATTTTTAAATTAGATTTTGCCTTTCAATGTTGCGAAACTGATGAAGCGAGAGTGTGTAGTGTTGTAGTTTTACTGTTGTGTAAACTGCTGGTGTGTTTATTGATATTGTGTGTAACGGAGCGTTGTCTTTGCGCAGGCGCGCTCGGAGGAGCTGGGCGCGCGGCTGCAGGACGCCGGCCCGGCGCAGGCGCAGGTGCAGCAGGTGACTATGTCCTTCATATCTTTTATCCTCTTAATTAACCGCGTAAGCTTATATTATCTGCCTAGCGTTTTTACCAGTTCGCCATACAGGGGTTGTCTAACCTAATAACGTAAGTTAACAACTATATTTAATTGTCTTCTTTCAATCTTATTTATTAAATTAAATAATCATTTATTTCGGAATTTAAGTTTCCATATTGTATTATATTGTATTTATACTCTACTAAGCTCTGCTGAAACTGGACCAAGTGGAACCAGCCGGCACAAATGTTATTATCCAGGGCATGCACATTGAATGCGAATTAATAAGTCTGTGACATCGCAGTTCCTACGTCGCAATCATATATAGTACAATCCGCCATATTACATTACAGCCAGCAGCTTTACAAAACAGGGCCGTTTACGGCAGGCTGACTATTAGTGGGATTGTCAAAGAACTCCGTTAGGTACGACGACGAGCGAAGCGGGGAGTGTTAGGCAGAACTACAGCGCGCGAGCCTAAAAGCGCGACGCTGTAAACGCGTTTTGTGCGTTGCAACAACTAGCGGGCTGTTGGCAATGAGAGTGTTAACCAATCTCTCACGTGACGTATAGTCGGCCTGAAGCTCTGAATAAGCAAGGGCGCCCCACCCTCATCGGGAATTAGCATCAGCGGTAAATACAGTTAGCGCTTTGTTGTGCTCTAACTCCTGAATTAGTGAGTGCTGTGCGCGGCCCGGAGCTGACGGCTCGCGGCTTTGTTCGCCCTCGACTGACAGTTTGCTATACATTGGAGCGTGAATTTCTGAACATAGAGAGCCTCGATGTACTTACCGTTTTAGCACACGAACCACGCTGCGGCGGGGACGCTAGACGCACTCGAGGCTCGCCACTACACGAAACTTTTCACATTCACGTAAACACAACCAAAAACTACCGCCTAACAAATGTTCGCTTCTCATTTGTTAAAAGGGCTCAGAAGCGAAGGGTCCTAGACTACTCGGTACTCCTGCTCCTGTATGGCTTACTCGGGACAGCTGTTCCACAATTTATTGTACAAGTTACAACCTACTTGCAAGTTTTAATGATTCTGCGGTTCGATAAAACCAAGTCTCTTTTGCGAACATAAAAGTGAAGCTTTGCGAATGAGATAATAAGTTACTGTCAGAACATACATTTTTGGTACAAGCTTTTATTACTGCATGTACCTTTTTTATTATTTACGCAGTCATCGACATGAAGAAATATTGTGAAATTTAGGAGTTGCCACGTTCTAACAAGTAGTCCCAACTACCAGCTCAATTGTGCACCGGGAAGAGGCTGGGCAACGGTTTAGATTTAGATTTAATTACGATTTCAAAGTAGAAATACAATGTAAATGTAAGAAATAGTATCAGATTAGGTATAAATAAATGAAATAATTACTTAAAACATTATTTCCATGAACTCGTGAACAGAGTACAGAGGGTTATCCAACAAAAGATTTCTCAGTCTACGCCCAAATGTTTCGTTACAAGGTTCGTTTCTTGTATCGGCGGGTAGCTGCTCGAAATAATTAGGCCCAATAACCCGGGGATTTTTCTTTGAACTTATTAATTCATGTAATATGTAATCAAAAGTGAATAGTTTTACTAAATTAAACGTTTCCATATCATATCCAAAAATAAATAGTCAATAAATGAACAAAAAGCATTTAATTTGTTTAGTCGAGTATGGATCCATTTTCCGAGAATTAAAAAAAAAGCTGTACATTCTGTACAACCCGGTTAATTTAAGAATGCACCGTGTTCATGCATACATCTTGCTGCACGGTGCCAGCGTGACTTAATCGGGATATAACCATAACACACGATTGTCGTAATGTTATAAAACACGCGTGTTTAATACCCAGGATTACGAGCCTAAAAGCGAAATAATAAGAGGTACGGTATACGAGCAAATGTGTTGAAAAGGGTTTTCATAGACATAAAGACTGACAACAAAGCGATCCTATAAGGGTTCCGTTTTTTCCTTTTGAGGTACGGAACCCTAAAAATGTTGTGTATTTCGACGAGGTGTGAGCGCGAATGCGAGCGGCAAACACAAATACGATTCTCATATTGAATTAGAATCGGATTTATGTTTTGCTTGAGTGAATAGACCCGAATGGCTGGGTGTCGGCTCGTTGCTGGGCACGTGTCGTCTAGACACACACGACGTGCCGACGCGGCTGCCTACACGCCGTGCGACGACAACTAGACGACACTCGGGAGAGAATAAAAAGGTAAAGTGGTCGCCAGCGAATACGGCCGCACGTTAATGGGTTCCATGTAGTCGAGTCGGTTTGTTATAGCCGTCATTTTCCACCAGTTACTGTCTCCAGCTTCAGAGTAGTTTGCAGTGTTTTTAGCTACTTTTTCAGAAACCTTTGGGACTAGTTTTTAAAGCGAATCAAAAGTCTGTATGCGTCCAACTGCAAATAGATCAAAACAAAAGGCTAAATTGAGATTCAAAGTGTGTTATAGCTAACGAATCGTATGCTTTCGAATCTTGAAGCTCATATCTTAAGTTGATCGTATGACTTTTCTAACACGAATATGAAGAACGGAACCCTAAAAACGATATCGTATTTCGTCACGTTCTGCCGTGTATCGCACTACGAGCATGTATGCAGGTAAATAAGCGATATGAGGCGCCCATCGGACATCTAAATTGCATCCAAAGCTGCACGGCTACCGGCTACAGCTGACGCTACTAAAAACTCATTTCTATTACCCATTTAACGTCCCACTCTGGCCTGCTTATCAGGCGAAGTAACACGATACGTGGCAAACAAAGCGGCAACTTTGCCATTGGTAACATACGCGACGCCAGCGCAAAGTTGTGCGGAACTGCAGTAAGCTTACTAAACTTGTTACAGCTCCATTCCGGGACGTTTTTGATGTAGGTATTCCAATCATACGTTAATCTTCTAGTTTCCCTTGCTCCTGTTGTGTATGCGCGAAGCCAAATGAGTGAACGGGACGCACTGATATTGATAAAGGATTTATGTGAAAATGATTTGTTGCAAAATGTAGTCCCCGGTTTCACGTATTATACAAACTGCAATCGGCGTCGCAATTTATCATTATAATTGTTTTTCCATTTGGTATGGTGCTGTTGTATTATTGAGAAACATTAAAAATAACGAACGTGTGTTTTATTTTTTGTTTGTTTTGATACTAATATGTAAAATATGAATCTATTTTCCTTCGATAAGATCACGTTTCTATTAGGTATTGCTATCCGACCAGCGCCACAATACACGATCGTTTAACAATTAACACCAGACTAGGAGTTCATTTTGTTTTGAATGGTACATACAGCTGTCCGAGTCCTGGTACTCGCGGCTGGAAGCGGCCAGTCACTAATACGTAGATGACCATTTTATGTAATAAGTATGACAATCAACAGTATTTCGTGAAAATTAACTAAATATTTATACCTGCCACATACCTACGTTAGCTCGCTGTAGACGTATTGCAGCTGTATAAGTGTGGAATGAAATGCGTGAGCGTGAAGCCACTTCCCGCTCATCAGTGTTTTGACCTGTTTCCAGCTGTGTTTTTTTTGTCTAAGTAATGCTAAGTAACCACAAGGCCAAAGGATTAGGTCACCGATTCAATAAAAACTAATAGCCATACATTTATACTCTTTATTTGAAGACCATTTCTTTTTCTTCGATGTTCTGTGTATTGGCAGCGGTCATCTCAGGGTAACTTTGGTTATTTGTATGTATAAAACGTATGTACCTACCTACTCTATTTTGCATCCTGTCTGACGTGTAAAATACTGTGTTTTATGAATAAAATCTGAATCTGTATCTGAATTGACCATGTGTCTGCGTGTGCCCGTAGGCATACTCGGCGCTGGGCGCGCACCGCGACTTCCTGACGCAGAAGCTGGCCGCGCTGGGCAAGTTCGCGGCGCGGCTCGACGCGGCCGCCGCCCGCGCCGCGGCCGCGCGCTCTCGGCTCGCCGCCGCGCCCGCAGACCCCGCGGCTGCTGCTGAACTACAGGTCAGTATTATTAGCATCGTCATCATAGCAGCAGAACGACGTCCGCAGCCGGACCTAGGCCTCCCCCCAAGAGTGCCACAATAACCGGCTCTCCCGCGACCTTCATACCAGTCCGTTCGACATTAATCCACCTTGTCTGGGGGTTGTTGAAAAAAAAAACGCTGTAAATTCTGTTTTTTTTTGCAAAAAAATGTATTTGTGTTATAATTGTGAAAAAAAAACCCACTAGGTATTACGTTTTTCAGCTTGTCTATGACTATGGCTAAACCATCTCTCTTTTTATGCCAATTACCTGATGGAACAGAAATATTCCAGGAGTGACGTAAAATGTATCTTCCTAAAGGAAGATTAAGCGTTTATTTCAAAGAGGCATTACTTGGCGAGCAAAAGCATTTTTTAGTTTTTTTTTTTGAAAAAGTTGTTTGAATTACTTACCGATTTTAATGATATATATTTTTTCATGCAAATATGACCACTTTTATTTTTTCGTTATACCTACATTTTACTTTGGAGCTCTGGATCAATTAACACAATATATTTTTATTGAAATAAGTATACACAGAATTTTTTTACTCTTTCACTATTTTTGAATATACACTTAAATATGCAAAAAAAATTTTTTTTCAAGAAAATTCTCCGAGCTTTTCTTTCCATACTAGGTGTGCGGTGTCCTTTGTTACTTTTGCATGGTGCATTAACTACTCGCGTTTTACTAAATGTTTGATTTAGTTCTTTGTGAAAATAAATGTGTGTAGTTTATCGAAAATACGCTTTCCCACAAATGTATCCTGTTAGCGTAGCTCAAACCGGCGCGTGCGGCGGTGTTTACGCATTCCCCGGCTATTCTATCGCTATTCAAGATTTATTACTTCGTAAAGTCTTATACTCGCACCGAAATTGGTGGATTTCGGTGCCAAAAATAGGCACTATTTACAAAACAGTTAAACTGGTAATTTTTAAACGTTTTGGCGTTGAGACAAAGTCTATTAAGTGTGGCTGAGAGTCAAAACCACTTGTCCGCAAAAGGCAATGCCGCCGGATCTTCCACTGGCGCTAGTGCTGCTCCATTAGCCGCTCGACATGCTCTCGGCTGTTCAGCTGTTCTATGTACTCTTAGTAGAATTTGATTCCATGTTTTAATAGTCGCTCAATGATTGTGCCCATCCGTTCCAATCTCATAGGGCGCTAGCACACGGCGTATTTTAAACGCGCAGACGATGCGCGTTTCCCTACTACCCAGCCGATGGTACGCGTCGACGGCGCGTTTAAAATACGCCGTGTTTTAGCGCCCTTATTCGTCGAGGGGCTATAATCGTTTTGTCACTATTTAGGAGCTGATCCGCTCTCAGGAGACGGAAGTGCGCGAGGTGCTCGAGAACTACAACAACCTGGAGCGCGAGTGCGGCGCGGCGCGGCAGGCGGTGGCGCCCGCGCTGCGCGAGCGCGCCGCGCGCCTGCGCCGGGACTGGGCCGCGCTGCGCGGGCGCGGCGCGGCCGGCGACGCCGACTCGCTCGCACCAGACACCCCGCGCCGCGGGCCCGACTCGCTCGTCACAGACACCCCGCGCCGCGGGCCCGACTCGCTCGTCACAGACACCCCGCGCCGCGGGCCCGACTCGCTCGTCACAGACACCCCGCGCCGCGGGTCCGACTCCGAGAGCGAGCGGAAGAGCTCCGTCGACAGCCAGGCTAGCGGTGAGTTCGCGAGAGGGATCACTTGAACACCTTAACACGGTTACGGTTTGTAATTGAAAAACAAAATGTTCGTTCTGTCCCTGAAATTTGAGGGTGTTCAGAACCGGATTTTTCACTTTGAACTTTTGAAGTGCGAATACTTAAGTCGGTCCTTAGGTTCTGTCACAAGGTTTTTGATAAATAAAACAGCAATAAACTTTTTCTTATTCGTATTATACATTATTAAAAAGCTTATTTTATACGAATCAAATTGCAATACAATACATTTTGAACAATTATCGCTATATGACAAAAAACCTTGTAACTTGAGACAATCGTGAACCCAAAACACGCCGCAACTGACAAAAATACCACTTACAATAAATTTAATAAAAAAACAGTGTTACAGATGACCAACAAGGTTTTATTTATTTATTCTGAAACCTCGATTTTAGACCATGCTTATCAACTAGCATTTGATTTTCTGTTAGCTTTCAATTCCAACTGCTCCCATTTTACGTTTTCAGAAAAACACGTAGATCTTGGGCAACAAGTATACTACTTAAAGTGTGAATATAAAAATTAGTTTTACCCAGACTTACTTATCTTATGCTTAAAAATGGAGGTAACAGGGAGAGTTCTGTGTTCTGACTAAAATCTCACCTAAGTTTGAAAGGTTTTTAAGAATCATGGAAAAAAGATAAAGTGAATCACGTCAGTGTTTTTGATTGGCTAAAAAAGTGTAAAATCTCTGAAGAAACTAGCATTTGTGTAATATGGCTTTAAGCATTTAAATCCAATAATCCTTCTAAATTATCAGTATTTAATGAGCTATCAAATCATATGTAGCATGAATTAAAAAATTCTTGGTATTATTGTCTATGCGGCAAAACATTTGTGACATAACTTCTGGACTGACTAGTATAGGTAACTTCAGCCGATGTGCCAGAGTATTTAGTGTGTCTCTGAAACTATTAGGAACAGAACTGACCAATTAAAAACTAAAATATTTTTATGACCCAATTCGTACCCAACAGACGCCTGTTAAGAATGTAGGAGTGAAATCCTTTACGAAGTGTCCGAGTGCATCTAGTTGGGTCGCTATCCGCAAACCAAACTCTCGACTGGAATAAACTGCACACTTGCATAATTTCACGAGTATTTAACAGTTTTGGTCGTCAGTTTGATTTGCAGCAACTTTGCAGATTTTGTGAATTCGTCTGTATATACGTTTGGTTTGGGTAATAAAGGCTGGGATACTAACTGCTTGTTTCATTCATTAACTTCGACTGTTGTTCATCGATACAGGAAAGTCCGTATCTATGTTCAAACGACCAGAGGAGGCTTTTCCAGGGACCGTATATCGAATATAGTCCCTGGAATATGCTTGAATAACACCTGTGAAGTCCTTGTGAGTGTGAGTGGCACGAAGCTTCCGACACGTTTGGTAGCCCGTATTTAAACTAACATGTAGAACTAACTTGTCTAGATCGCTACTGAAGCACTGATTGGAATAACAGGGGCCGTATTCACGACGTTTTCATGACAGCTCGTGACAGATGATGTGACCGGCAGCCTGACAAAAAGCTAATACACAGGTTAAATGCACATATGGCAAGTTTCTTGATGTCACAAAAGTGGCCATATCACGAGATGTCATTATATGAATACGGCCCTAGGCATGGTGACGGGATTAACATCCATTTATTAATTTACTTACTTGATGAAGATTTATTGGACGGGAGTGCTAATGAAATAAATAATGAAAACAACGGTGCGCTTTCTCTGTCTGTTTGGTGATATTTGATATCCCGCGAGCTCGCTACAGTTGTCGAGTTCCGCGGCGGCGGCGGCGGCGTAGAACACGATACCACTTAGCGTCGTGTGGCATTACGCTCGTGACAATGACAACCTGCTGGTACAGGTATGTTGCCGCAGATAGTTAGCCTGAGTGTAAGCGGCGTGTTTCAATTGCCTATTTATATTCATAAACCCAAGTAATGGAGGTCGTGTAGTGGAGCATGAAAAGATACCTTTACTATATTGGTAAATAAGCGGTTTGTAAGGGCCTTCAAGTAAAAATTTAAAATTCCTTTAAATTTTGCGTTAACTTACATACTCCTCTCGGATATTATATCCTACTAATATTATAAATGTGAATGTTTGGATGTTTAGATATTTGGATGTTTGTTACGCAATCACGCTAAAACGGCTCAACCGATTTGGATAAAATTTTGTACGTAGATAGTTTATAGCCTGAATTAAAATATAGGATCGTTTTTATCTTGGGTCCACGCAGACGAAGTCGCGGGCGGCAGCTAGTCAGGTATGAAGTGAATTCTTACGAAAACGTTTGTCGTCTCAAAATATATAATGTAAGAAAACTTTACCTATTCAAGTGTTTTTACAGATAGTACCCAATTAATATTTGCTCAAAGTTTGAAGTCCCACTGCGTCATAACTTCGCCGCCCCGAGCGACGCAGTGTGAACAACGCTTTTCCAAGTCGTCAGCACGAGCAATGTGAATAGAACGACAATAAGCGTGTCGTGAAGTCGCGCTGTCGGCGGAGTGCCGCGGCGGCGCGCGGGATCACTCGCTCAAAGCATTCCTAGCGAAGGTATTAGGTCGAGGAATCTCGCTGGAATCCTCGCAGCGCCGAATTTACAATATTTCCAAGATTATGGGAGGCTCCCGAGCACATTTCGCTCCGCTTACATTCCCGTAGTTTTACCCCGAATTATGAAAATTAAATTGTCATTGTGACTCGTTCGCGTGTATTTTACCGCTGCCCGATTCTCGAAGGCACGAATTATGCGAACAATAATTAGCAACCTTTCTTGTTTGTTGAGTACCTATTCTGAATCGAAAAGTTGAAGCGGACTGTAAGTTGTAACTGTAAGTTCTATATAATAGGAAAGCGACCAACACATTTAATATGTTTCGAAGCGAGAGACAGACTGCAGTCGTACTCCGCTGCAGGTTATTGTTGGCAAAACTATTCGAGTCCCTTTTATTGCGCCCGCCCATTGATCATAACTGTCGGAGCGCATTCTCACCGCGTGTTCGCGCGGAAGCACACGGCACTACAAATACCTTCCGAACCTTATTACCTGTGAAATAGGGTAGCTAGTGGGACAACATGCGCGAATGCGGTACATTCTGGAATTCGCTCAAAAATGTATCCACTTATTACGCGTTTCAATTTGTGCCGCCGACGTCTCGAGAAGGAGGCGGTCCTTTGTAGCCTGTGACGCGCGGCCCGCAGGAGCGGCGTCGCGAGTGTCGCGATCGGCCCCCGGTTGCACTTTCGTATCACTTGACAATTCCGCCTTGCACTGCGGAAAATAAGTGATCGTGCTCGTATTTCGCGTCAAAAATGAATAAAACTGCTAACTCTTTCTCATGTAAACTGCTACCGACACAAATTCGAATTTAGCGTTTTAGACTTCAATTGTATTGTTTGGACTGTTGATTGCTACTTCTTCACCTATATTCACATAGATGCCTCCTTTCTATTGATATCAAAAGGTCTTCGGATCACTGTTCGATGGAAGGCCTCCACAACGTTCCAGGTTGTTTAATATTATCTGTAGTAAGGTAGCTGTGGACACATCATGTAGGTAGTTCTCCGCTATCAGCAGCATGCGCCCGCCGCTTTCGATTTCCGCCGCGCGAAACCATCGACGCGTGAACTTCAACTAAATGGGTTACGGCCTCAACTTTCACTGCACTAGACTAGTGTTTGAAGTATCTGCAATGTTCACATATGTGAGGAGAAACGTTGCCGGACGCCGTGAAATTTGATTAACTTAATAAAACCCTGAGGAATTTGTCGAATTTCGAGTAAGCGTGTAGTCGGAAAACACCTCGGAGTGGTGTAGGCGTCTGTTTTGGAAGAGGCCAAGAGCGTGTATCCAGGTGGTATGTTTAGGTACTTAAAATGGACGTAGTGAGCGGATTGCCACTGGCTTGTAGTAAAATATGGTTTCAACCTACAATAGCGTGAAATTATAGCCAATTACCAGTTGTCGATGGGTGGAGTACAAACTGAGCATACCTATAATGAGAAGTCGATGCCTAGATTGCAGCAATGAGAGCGGTTCTCGAAGCATTAACGCCGCGCCGACATTGTAAGGAGCGTTTGCATCGAACGCCGACAGCACTCATGACTAGGCTGACATGGGCCGTCAATCCGAGTGCAAGATATTCAAAACTGAGGACAACCATGTTCAGTCCGCTCTGCGATGACGCGCAGGCGTTACGAATTCCCCGTTCAAAATATACTAGCGGTGAGAAGAGAGTCCCAGCCGATTGTGAATCGCATAGCTTGTAGTTGCACACTCGTAAAGCGGAGACGAGACACCGTCGGGAATCAATTCGAGTGGCTATCGACGACACGTGCTTTTTGTGTCGCGGATTTATTATACCATTCCACGAGACTGCACTTTAGTTTTATAACTCTAACCAAATAAATTGTAAGGAAACGGTTAAAGCTGTTTCCACTATTCCCAATCCAAACTTCTAAATGTTCTCTTGCAAATCGGCCAAGCTAAGCTACGAAGGTTGTGTCACTGAAATGAAATAATTAAGTACCTACTGATGCCGCAATAGGTGAAACTAAAGTCTGTAAGAACGATCAGCCGTGAATAGAAAGGACATTCTTAAATGAATACTTAAAGATGTTCGCCGTCTTGTTTGAGGTCTGTGTGAACATCGTCGTTTCAAAGCAGGGAGATAAGTTCGAAGTTTGCCCGACGGTTCTTTGTCCTAGGGCACTAAGTTAGTCGCGCCGGCCGCTCGCCGCCGCGGGTCGCAAATTGAATCCGCGGCTAGCCGGCTCCTCACTCCTCTTGAAATAAGATTTTATAAACATTGTCGACGGCTTCGTGGTTTTTGGGCAGATTTATTAAACTCCTATAATTTGTAGTTTGTTGAAGAGTTTGCTAGCAACTATCAGTGTCCTCTACAGGCGGGCACATGCAGAAGTAGTTTATAAAAAACTTTTAATTCTAGAGAACGTTTTCAATTCCGAGATTTTTACATATTGAGATCTAATCAGCTAGTCGTGCACCGATGATTAAATTCATTTATCATCTAATAGCTTATTTTCACGACGGTCAATATAACATTCCAGGTGAGGTAAAAGGCATGTAGCCACCATATTATTTAAACAACATTCACATATTTTAACATGTAGATGTAGGTATCTATGATTAAACTAAATTATAAATCGTCGGTGATTGAAATGTCTTTATTCGCTCACCTACGATCTTGCTCTTTCATGTTGCCCACGCACAGCTAACAGCAATGTCGTCAGATACTGGTCGCTCCACTTGCTCTCAGGCTCTACTGACACTCGCCGACCGAAACTCTCAAGTTGGGAGCTTAAAGCTATGACGATGCTAGTTAATCTCTGATGTTCTGTGGAAGCTTGTAATTTGCTTTTAAATTAATGCATACTAGGCAGTAGGCGGTAAACATCCCAAAGAAAATAATATTTCAAATAAAACTTACCCCAGCATACTTAAGTAGGCGTTGTTCCGAAGATTTTAAAGGTATTCGCAAAAAAGAAAAGTTTGAATTGCGTCATATACAAACTACATTGAACATGTAATTTTTATACATTGTAAATATGTTCTGCCGACTTACAAACAGCGATTGTGAACCGATTAAAAAATCTTCATATTGGAAAGATTTTAAACCATGCAATGATGGGTCCACGAGGAAACGAGGGAAATCCTTAAATATTAAAAACACAACCAGTGATATGAACTTTTCTAACGTAAAAAAAATATTATACTCTTATACTTTGCAAATGTTAACGTTTAAAAGCTATTATAATACAAGTTATACGAGTGAAGCGAAAGTGGTTTGTCAGGATCGTAGCAAATGGAGATTCGTGATCTCTGCCTACCCCTCTGGGAAAGAGGCGTGATTATATGTATTTATAATACAGATATGAAATACACCGTCACGAAAAATAAACTTCCTAACATACCGAACTGCAGGCAACTTATAAATATTTATGCACTTATTGTTACTTACGGGAGTCTATTCCCGCTACTTCACCTAGAGCAGCCGTAAATATAAATAACCCAATTTGCATCCGGCGTGCCGGCGCTAGTAACGAAGACGAACGGCGCGAGCGCACGGCCGTCTGCCTGTGGCCTGCCCGCTCGCCGGGACCGGGCAAAATACACTATATTGACTTGTGTTATCGCTTCGTGTAACTTAGGAGGATCTGCAGGCAATAACGATATCATGCAGCCCTAAAGGTGCAGTTGCAATAAACGCAGCCGCAGTAACCGGTAGGTTACGGCGTGGTAAATCCAGCTTCCAGCCGACAGCAGCTGCTCCCAGTCTGCGCCCACTTCGAGGTCTATTGGGCTGGATGTTTTCATATCATATTAGTATAGCATTTATCGCCCGCGCTCGTTCCACGTGCGCCTAGCCTAGTGCTTCAGAAAGTGCGCCACAACGATATAATTTCAATACGTTGATTCAAAGAGACCTCGAGGTTAGCTTGCTTTATTCGCTATAAAATGGGTTTACGGTGCAATGGCGAGCTGCCTAGAGCAAACATTTGATAGCTGGTTGGAAACGAATGCAACATATTGAAGTTTGATTGAAGTATCGGTTACATTGAATTCTAACAAGGAAATGGGTCTGCATTCTATGAAATAGAAATTATTTATTTATGTACACGCAGTACAGGGATGTTTAAATATGTTATATGGTAATGCGTATCTCATGTACGTATACAAGCGTGCAAATATATAGATGTCAATAAAATCATTCAGAAATAAAACATAAATTAAAATGTTAATGCAATGTCAATTTTAATTAATATTATACATAATAGGCATAATCGCAATAATAGTCAAAGAGGCAGAATAAAATGATATGCCATAACTATTATATTAATGTTCGAGATACGCCTTTACGCTATAAAAACACCGCTCCTTTGTTCTACTTCAAACAATACGCGGTATTGCCAAATGCAGCCGTGAATCGAACCATAGGCGTGCACTGATCTAAATATCAATTATGATCGCCGATCTATTGCGGGTCAGGTGTTCATGTGATGTTTTGTTGCACGTGCTCGAACCCCGGCTGTAAATGTCTTCATTATCTGCATCAAATCCGAGCGATCTACAATGCTAACAGCTAATTACGGAGGAGCGTGCTCCGTCCAGCGCGGCCGGCGAAGAATGTCGACATTAGTTATGAAAGCTGCTAATGTGGTCGCGGTCTAACTATAATGAAGAGTGGTGTACTTCTCGAACCAAATTCTAGTTATTAGTACGTACTTATTCGTTCCCTCAATATTGGGGAATGCGAGCACTGTAAGAAATTTCCATAATATTTTGAATTCGTGCGGACAGTTTTATTTTATTCTTCCTCAAACCAACATGTTCCTGTCCTCGATTAGAGCATGTTTGCTTTCCTGTTTCAACGGCGAAGTTACACTACTCGATCTACTCTAAAGACGCTGTTAATTACCACTCAACGAATAACCTAACTTTTGGATGTAAATAATTCTGTATTATGACATAGGTACGATAAATAAACAAATGTACTCTGTCACAGCCCTCGACCGGCGTGTACTTGGGCAGTAATCTAAGACTGCGTGGACCTTCGAAATAACCCTATCATTAGTACGATTCGCGCACAATTGCCTTACATGAACACGTTGCAAATATAAGTTTCTTCCGGGAATGAAATTAGCAGTCCAAGTCCACCTTACGTCGGCGCAGCGCCGCCGCCGCCACCGGCATACCGATGTAATCACCACGGAGCCGTTACGTCACGTACAATTTTACATAAATTAATTAATATAAAAATGCTTTTCGGCGGGAACAAAGTACTTTAAAATTGAGGATTGCATATTAATGTTGGGAGAGCGAATTGGAATTCCGCGCAAAGCTCGAGGAAAAAATAATAAGGCGTGTTTATGGAGGTCCCCGCGCCTGTCTCGGCGGCAGACGCTTTAATAGAGCTCCCGTGCTTGTGGTTCGCAATACGTGTACATATAAAAATATATTTGATAATCCATTCTACATGTATGTGTTCCCGACTAAAGGATGGCTCACGTTCCATATTTTCTGAAATGTCGTCGGGCACGGCGCGGTAAAGCGTGATCTTTATTAGATCGAGCGGCCCCCGCTTCTCTCACGGCTCACGGCGACCACGCAATACATTTATAATGACACAATGGATAATCTATTCCACACTCCCAACCTATGCACGAGAAGTGTTTCACGGTAGTATGAATATTCACCGCTACACCGGTCCCGTATTCACAACGCTTACTAACAACACATCTCGAGCGTACCAGTGATGCCAGGCCTCCGATTATGCATAGTTGGAATAAAACTCGAGGTCAGGTTAAACTAGAGATGTGTTGTAAGATGTGAAAAGACTGGTTGTAAGTCGCAAAGTGGCTCCCGATCGGCCGAACCCCGCACCTGGATAAAGAACTTTGCATACTTTTTCGTTTATGCAGCACGCCTGCTAACGAATCCAGTATTTTCCCAGAAACAGCCCGATTCCCGTCGGCGCTCCCGTTGAAAAACGTCAAAAACATACTTCATTTCTGCCGTGCTACACACACCTTGGTAAGGTTAGGTTAGGTTATGTTAGGTTAGGTTCTCGTTGAGTCCGAGGGGGATAAACACATTTCCACAGCGTCAAAAAAAAAAGGTTAGGTTAGCTTATGTTGGAAAAGTAGCGTTACTCGTACCCTTGCTCTCGTGTAACTTTCCTAACACAGACGGCCTGGGTGGGCGAGGAACGAAAGTCTCCAATATTCACGATAAATTACGTTTCACCTATTGATCGATTGTGTGCGTTTACAAGTAGGTACGACGTCTGCTGTAGTGAAATGTAAGCTCGTAAACTAAATTGGCCGTTCTGCGAATTGGAGGCGCGCTGATGGATAATAACGTGGAGATCAATTGCTATTGATTACCTGTATACCCACGTAAAGATGTATGCCGTTGATGAGATACGTATGGTGTACCTCAGGGAATATGGTGTACGGTGTGTAGTACGAATGTTTATTCGCTAGCACACGATACTGAACTTGTGAAGAAAGTATATCTGCAATGGTACGAGTAATCATCAGAATACGAACAGTAAAATTATAAACACCTATTTTACGGCATTCGATTACGACCACACCGACTTGCCTAAAAAGAAATCATAGGCGAGCCGACTTGCCTAAAAAGAAATCTTAGGCAAGCCGGTGCAAACCGGCTTGTAGGGGCGCTCCGCACTACGTCATGGACAAGATATACCCTGTCGTTTCCTTGGTGAGTAATAAGTGTATTGTATATGAGCGACTTTTCTAACGACAATATTACAGTGGCAGTACCGAAATTAGTATATTATTAGTATAGTTCAGATGCATCGTGTTGATAATGTATGTGCTCGTCAGTGGGCCTCGTTGTGTGACCGCTAACAGACTGCATGTGGACTAACTGGTGTGGGCTAGTATTTACCTACTTCATTTTATTTGCAATGTTTTTTTTTTGGGTAATCATGATATTTATTTTCTATTTCAGGTATGTACCTATCTACAATCAGGTTTGGTTACTAGTATAAGGTGCTTTTTATTTACTGCACCCTCGGGCAAAGAATACGGGTCACCCTAAATTAAACAACTGCAATAGGTTTTTTTAAATATTTATTACTTGTTTTATTTACATAATATGCTATTCTTTACAATACCCAACTGTATTAACAATTTCTTGGATCCTATCATAAAAATATCTATATCCAAAAATCACGAATTTTGCGATATCTCGCTCCGTTAACGTTGTTTTTTTTCATGGGTTTTTACGAGTCCGATTTAAACCTGGTAACGTTATATTTTTTACTGTTATTAGCAGTTTATATGTAAAATTAAATAAAGATCATGACAGGATTAACTGTACAACCTCTTACGCACTATTTTAGGAAATATGACGGTATTTTACCGACCCGTATTCTTTGCCCGCGAGTGTAGTTAAAATGGTTTTGTAACTAAAAAAGAAAAGAAAATTAACAATTTGAGTCCTGCGTATTCAACGAGCTTCAGTACCGAATACCGGGCTTCACATTGCTATGTTTGCAAAGGCATGTCAAAGCCGGGAGTTATTGCAAAGTTAACTAAACGGCCGAACGTCGCCGAGACTGCAAAGAAATCACAGGTAGGTAGGTATCGAGTTAGCTCGCGCGGAGCAAATATTGTCTGATCCCGGCGCGGAATGCCGGCAGATTGCACCGGGCGGGCAAAGCTGGGGTATCCCGGGTACAGCCGGGCGTGACCCGGGTCCCCTCGGCTGCTGTGAGTAGTTCGGCTAAACGCAGCTGTATTACCCGCTGCGGTGAGCCGCGCCAACTTTTATGAACACGATGTTTGCTTTTCGAACTTATTTCTTACTTACGGAGCATTTTGCAGCCTCAAATCTTTTTTGCCATTTATAAAAAAGCGTAGACAGGTCATATAACGGATCGAGTAGTGTTATTTGACTGCGGTGTTCTGTAAGTTGAAGGAACTTCCCCGTTGGGCTGCGGTATTCTGTAAGGGGACGCGTCCCGTACTGGGCTGCTCCGAATTTGAGAAGTTGAAATTCCGCTGCCTCCTCACGTTCTTGGCGAGATAAAAACCTGTGCAAATATCGGCCCTTTAACACCATAATCGTATGCGCCGCCGCGCCCTTAAAAAGGGTTGTGTATAGAAAGTTCGTTCACCCGTGAAGGGGTAAGTATTCGAAGCTAATAAGGTAAAAGTGAAGCGTGTGGTCTCGAGTGGTCTCATCGGTTCCGTAATTTATGTCAGGTGGGGTGGGGGTCGGGGGCCGACAATATCACGGTTTACGAGGGCAAGGGGACGGAGAAAGAAGGTCATTATTGTTGGGGCATCGAAATGCCAGGAATGTGTTAATACAATAACATGGCGCTACCGGGTACGAAGCAATACGGGGAGAGAAAGTCTGGAACACCTTGTGAAAGTTTTGTGACGCATAGCGCAGTAGACCGCTCGTACCACTGGTATATAGGCACTTCGCTCTTTCAAACAGTTTACGATTATAAAGATGTACTTTACGACGAAACTTCTAATACGGTGCAGAACTAGTAAACTTTTATAAGTTTAATAGCTGCTGTACATTTGTATCCAGTAATTGATTGAATCAGTTGATAAGTTACGAGATCAATATTCCTTTGCTATTCCGCTAAAAACCGGGTCTATTAGTGATCATGAGATGCACCTATTTGCGTCATTTTGCGTGCGGTTAATGCGCCCAACCTCCCTCCGCACGTGCAACCACGCAAATAATTACCGCAGAGCAAACCACCACCAATAATGACAAAACCTCGACACCTGTTTCGCCGCCACTCTGTCAGTGGACGTCGCGCGAGCATACCTGCACATTTTTAGCAGAATAGCAAACGAATATTGTTCTCGTAACATTAGTATCTATTTAGATTCGTGACATATTTTAAGCGCCTTTAATACTTATCAGCAGTAGCAGATGACTGTGCAGTCAAGGAAATTCCATAAAACCCGTACCTTTTTCCCTTTTGTCACAATGTCAACAAAGCGTCATACGCGTGCAGGAACATAAAATTGCTGCAAGTTCAAAGCAAAGCCCCAATCATCTCACCGCAAACCCTATGCCCTAATATATGAAAGCTCGATATCCTTGATTACTGCGTTACTGCAAAAGGTATATATATGATCTTTGCGAAACTAGATCTCTTTAGCCCTAGGCATTGTCAAATGTAGAACTCGTAACTAATCTGTTACCAGTAGTAAAGCCCTCAGGCTCTCAAGATAGACGAGGAATGAACATTACCCTCTGAAACTGCGGGAACGTCTAGTGCTCGTACTCCAGTGTGTTCAATTGTAGATGTGGTGCCCTCCGCCGCAGCGCGAGTATTACGCGTTAAGTTTGATGAGCTCATTCGGCGGTTAGTGGCTGACGGAGCTGCTTGATGTTTCAGGCACGTAATGAAAATGATTATTAGACTTTACCCTTTGTAATACGAGTTTTAATGTAGGTAGGTACAAGAGTGTCCGGATGTTACTTAACTTTAAAATAAACTGTTAGATTTTCAATATGAACTAGTGAGTAAAGACTACGACTAGCTAGAGATAGCTACGACTTAATAGGGGTAGGACACGTGAACGTGTTGACATATGTTGAAAATGGCTCACGTGGCGAGGGAGACATTTCTTTTAATTATATAATATCTTTTCCCGAGTTTTCTATCTCGCGTTGCAAACAAAAAGCTCCCGTTTTTGATCTCTTCAAGCGTCAATTAAGCTTTGGCGGGGTATTTTCCGCAAAACTGTTATTTTTTCGCCGTCAGCAGTCTGCTCTGCTATGTTCCCCGCTCAGCCACAGTCAACGCTAGGACGTAGGTCATTTTGTAAGCGAGATTTTTTAAATCAGGAATAAGAAAACTTACTATAACTTTGCCCTGGGCAATGCTTGTATTTCTGAGCGCTTCGGTTTCATAATATTAATAACCTACCAGAATAATCCGTGAGCTGAAATCTGAACCCCAACGTAAAGCCTTTGAGACGGATGCCGCGGTGTCGGCCTAACAGGCTTGCCTATTTGAAGACAGTTGTAAGACAAGAATCTCAATGAAACTAGAAGAGCTACTGGAAAGCGACGCCACGCCACGTGTGCACTACCGATAGTCGCCTCTGCAGCTGCACCTCTGGCAATTTGTACCAGGTATTTCTCAGTCAATGCGTAGGGTATACATGCATCCTTTCGCTGTAAATTAGACGAGTGCTAATCAAGTAAATGTCAGCCGGTTTTCACCGCTGGGCTGCTGCGCTCGCTGCGGCTGCATTTTATCGCCTCACACTTACAATATGATAATGCGGCGCCGCTGGCGCGCGATATGTCGCCGGAGGGAGTCGGCTCGTTATCTCTCCCTACTACTTACAACTTCATTAAACTTATTTTTCTAGTATACCATATTGGATTCGATTAGTCTAAGTATACCAATATATTAAAGAGGAAAGACTGTGTAATTGCAGCTGTGTAAGTTTATATGTTTGTATGTAGGTATGTAGGGGATATATATTATCGCATATCCGATTTCAAATTCTTTTTTTCCCGCGTTCTTTGCATACGCAGGTGGTGCGAGCAGATAGTAGTTTGTAAAGAGAACCATGATACATAAAACATTCGGTTAGTGTTGTATCAAAAACATTGTACGTAGGGTACCTAATAGTCGTAATACCTTAAAGCCATCGCCTGTCGACAATTCTGACAGATCTGATTATGTACAACAAATCCAACCATAAATGAGGGAAAAAAAATTAAACAAAATCATGGTAGCAATAAAATACAATACAAATATTCTTTATTGCTCACCAGACATAGTAGATAATAGAAAAATAGAGGTAAAGTTAAACATAAACAATGGTAGACAAACAGGCGGTCTTATCGCTAAAGAACGATCTCTTCCAGACAACCTTTAAAAAAACATGAAAATCATGATAACGTATTTAATTTATAGGTAGATTTTCTATTCATCCAATCCATAGACTTCATAGCAAATCGAACCAATTCATCCTATTCGCGACAAATGATGGGCACTTATCGACGAGTAGTTAAAGCCGGCCATGCATGACAATAGACCCCCGTCCGCCCCACCCCGCTGTCGCCAGACCCCGGGATCTGGCTCGATGTATCGATATGCTATTGGCGTGGCATTTGTTCTGACGACGACGACGACTACAAACAATCATACTGACTACCTGACGGTCAGACACCGTAGATGAACGTTTGTGGCTCCAGAAGAGTCGCAAGCGCGTTGCCGACCCTTTATTGACTTGAGGACTCGTGTTGACAGCTACAGACTAATTCCCTGGGTCAGGCACCTCACACCCGACACAGCGCAGCCTCGGGCGCTCTGGCGACCTGACTCACTACCAGGAACACCACCACATACCTACAGAGCAAGTTGTTGTGTTATTATGGCTGCGGTCTACTGTAAAGTAGAGGTACGTCCCCACGAGTGAGACGACAGTTCGCTACCTCGCCTCTCTCATTTCTATATCTCTCTTGGTTTGGCGCAAGTGGTAGCAAACGCGGGCGGAAAATTATACCACTATCATGTATGTAAGTAAGTCGAATCAGCTCTATCTGACCACTTTCCAACAGTAAAAACCTTACATTTTAAATTGAATAGAATAGAATAGAAAAACTTTATTTCGCAAATATCAGTAAGTACATTTTAGATTTACACTTAGATGCTATGTTAAAACTAAGATTAGATGCGAAAACGGAGTCCACTCAGCATAATGTCGCTCCACAGAAGGCTAAACGACGCTGGTATTACGAGTACGTGGATCCACGTGTGGTGCGCTACAGAACTGCACGTTACATAGTACTACTACTTAAAGGACTTTATTTATACAATAATATTCTTGTTAAATGTGTTTCATCTAAAATTACAAAGGATGCATATAGAACTTAAATTTGAATTTGAAAATAAATTGCTGCTTAGGTAAGAAAATGTACATAATCATACACAAAGACACTGGAAGGCTATGCTGGATTTATTTGTTGATTTAGTAAATACATTTTTAAGTTTTTTTTGAATGAATTTAATGTGGGAGTATTTTTGACGAGGGGTGGGATGTTGTTCCAGCATTTCGTGGCAGAATAGGTAAAGCTGCCACGAAAAGACGCACTTCCGTGTCGAGGACAGATAAGTCGAGGGATCCGTCTAGGACGAGGGTTCGCAAATCGAAGCTTCTGGAAAAGATATGAAGGTTCCTTAGTTTTAATGATGCCGAAGAGTAGTGTGGCAAGGTGCATAGTTCGACGAGCCTCCATCTTTAATAATTTCCCCTGGTTTAGAAAGGGAGTGATATGGGCTCCACGAGGAATTGGATAACAAAACCATGATAATATAATAAAGATAGACCTGATTTCTCTAAAAACATTGCACGGACCAAAGTAACGATTCCCTTTTAGATTTAGTTCTAATTCGTGCAAAAATACGCCATATGCGGAAAACATCCGTTATATAAGCCCTTGCCGGCTTTGCCCCACAAAAAAGCCTGATGTGGCGAAAATGGCATTTTTATGACGAACCAGGATAAGTCGAGGCAACTTTCATTATTGTGTCAAACTCGGGGCTTCATATTGAAACGTACTACGGACGTATTGCAAGTAGATACGAATATGACTGGTTGGTGTGTTCTGGATTGCGCGTGAGCGTAGCCAAATTTGTGAGAACCCAAAGTTGCTGGGAGTTCGTAAGCATAATTCGAATTAAATCAGCCGTCGCTGAACACAGGTCCTGTTAGACATCAACAACTCCAACAACACGACACAGATTAAACAACCATTTAACTTGTTTAAAACACGGGTGCTACGCCGTAGCTCGAAGCGTTGTCCTGCTACGTAGCGATACGCGTAGACCTTCGGCTTATACGGTTCAGTGACATTCACTCATTTGTTTTGCTTGTCGTTTTTAATTCCTAATAAATTTTACTCTGCTTAAAATAAGAATATCGTACAAAAGGCGGACTTGATCATTTTAATAATAATGAATTAATAATTTTGTATTCAAATTCCCAACGAATTGAATCTCGACAAACCGATAGGTTCCCGTCTACGCAAATGTTATTCCAACATCGCCCCAAACGCATAATTACCAAACGCAGTGAAAACACCGCGAACAAGCCAGCGGCTACAAAGCGCAGACTGCAGCCCTCCGCCCTCCCACGAGGGCCCTCGGCTCGGGCCCTAACCGTACTCTCATAAATATGCACACGATTATGCACCTTATGCTGCTGAGATAAATAGAAACTGCGTTTTTCACGAGGGCAGCGGCAGCGGCAATCAAACGCACTGCTAGTGATGTGGCGTTGCTAATATTATCAGTGCCCGTAATACGGTCTCCGACATTGTAACCGTCACAATAGTAGTTTATGAAACTGATACATAATGTATAGTTTCATACACTACTTTATCTACACACATATCATAAGTACTCTAAGATGGGTTCAGAAGCCGTAGGAAAATGACCGGCATTGTTACTATAATGCTACCTGTAAAATATCTTTGTTGCAATCGTGGCTGCATTTACGATATCCGGCGGAGTGTGCATATCGTTCTCGGAGTCACTACTACTCATATTTTCAACTAAAATGTGAGTTACAAACAACTTTTCACAATTCTACTTTCGTAACAACATAAAATCAACAAAGAAATGACAACAGTAATAGCGGCAATTCGATCCCACGTCAAGTATTTTTTTAAATCATAGACAAACGAATGAAGTCCCTATTCTCATGTCACTCGAGATCAAATATCGTACGGTTTATATTAAAAAAAAAAAACACTGAATTGACGTTTCGCATCGATAACTGTTTTAATATCTATGAATACTAGAATAGAGACCCATGAGTTTTGACAGCTGTTCCAAATTTAAACTCATAACCTTACAAAAATCTGTACTGTAATAAAATTAAAGTACAGATTTTACGTACTACCACAGACAAGAAAGTTCTCATAGTAAAATCGGTTATAATAATGCTGGTTATTTCCTACGGTTCCTGAACGCATTTTGGAGCACTAATGATATGTGTGTAGATAAAAACATATTAGACTCACTAACTATCACATGAGAGCGCGATACACCGATAGGTACTCGGGCTGAGTCACCGAATGCAGGACCGGGAAATTTTAATCTTTTTATGTCATGACAGAGCTTTTCTCACATTATCTATAAGAACAAGGTTCAACTTTATCTTTTTTTTTTTGCTGGATATGCACCGGGATACTCGATGATCTCTTAAACGCTAAGGGGATGTTGTATACTTATACTTAGTTAAGTTCATTGCGGCAGAGCTGTAATTATAAAGAAGGGAATCATACATACATACATTCACGCCTTTATTCCCAAAAGGGGTAGGCGTAACGTATGTTCCAGCGCCACTTTTAGCAAAAATGTGGGTACAAAAGATCGACAAAATGTGATCTAACCCGACACCACACGGGGTTCAGAGTCAGGGAATCGTTTTCAATAAATGCACCTGAAGCGAGGTAATATGTCCCGGTTAGGCACATCACTACGACCAGCTGATCGTCGATACGACACGCTCCGTTTGGAGCTAATGCATTCATCGCATTCTATGATAGTTATAATTACTTCGCAGGATTACGAGTATCGTCCACCAACCCCTCGCTAATCACTGTTTAAACCAGTGCATGGCTAAATCATATTCATTCAAATTTGATTAAGTTTTATTCGTAGGGAGGAAAATTATTGGCAGTTCTGACCTTCAGCTACGAGCAGATACAAGTTATTTCAATGTGAACCTTTACTTAAATGGTCCTACAATGATACGTACAATTATATAAACATTATTTAGCTTATTTTAAGTCTTTCACGGTGCGCGCTGTGAAGTTCTGGAACGGTTCGCCGTTGTCCTTTAGGAACGGCTTGCCGTTGTCCTCGAGGCAGTCCCAATCTGTGACATCGCTCAAAGAAAGGTTGAAAAAGATGTGGCTCTCCAATGACTTGTGTTCTAATAGGATACCGTTTGTATTGTGTAAAGATGTTTATTTATATATAAATTTATAGCACGTGCATTGTATTTATTTTACTTGTACTTGCATATAGTAATGTATTAAGATGAATCTACTGTAGCGTCAAGGTAAATATGTAAGTACACGTGTTAGTTTGTCTATCTTTTTGTTCCTGATCTCAACTCAATTGCTCATAGGTTAACTGAAAGAGATCCCTTACAGGGATAAGCTCGCCTTTGTAGCGATTTAACCTTTTTTGTCTGTATTTTTACCGGTGTCTTGTGTACAATAAAGAATAAGAATTTACATACATACAGTTTAATTATCATATGAAGTTACGGTAGCCTAGTGGTTCAGGCTGCCAAGCGGCGGTTGTGGGTTCGAATCCCTGCTCGTACCAATGAGTTTTTTGGAGCTTATGTACGGAATATTTACCGTTAGCTTTCCGGTGAAGGAAATCATCGTGAGGAAACCGGTCTAATCCCAATAAGGTCTAGCTTTTCCTCTGGGTTGGAAGGTCAGATAGCAGTCGCTTTCGTAAAACTAGTGCCTATGCCAAATCTTGGGATTAGGTGTCAAAGTGGACCCCGGGCTCGTGTTAGGCCACAACAGGGAACAACGCTAGGAGGGTGATGATGATGATGACGTACAGTTATGATGAACCTGATTGGAAAAAAACGAAGAACTCGAAGTTTTATAACAAGTTACAGCTGATAACAGTCCCGACCTCTCTGTTAAACTTAAATAGAAAACTTTTAATTAAAACGAGTGTGCTGCACTAACTCACGCTAAGTAGCCTCGACTGGACCCCGGCGGGCCACTCAACTCAACCCCTGTATCGGCCACAGCTATGTCGCTTTAATTCCTTGGTCGTCCCTGTACGCGGCCGCACACGCCGTTAACGCGACAAAGTGGTAGTGGTATGGCTATTTCACGACGGCGATGCCAACAGGCGAGATTAAGTCCCGATACCCCTTCAGCGTTATTCAGTCCATGTTAAGCCGTTTACCCCCCCTCCCCCGCAACCTAACCTCTAATTACCCCCTCGGGACCCAGCCGCGTGAGTTATATGGTACCTCCCCGCAACTATTGTGGACTATTCTTGGTCCCAATCGCCAAAGTTGCTGCATTCAGGTAGATTTATTTTTTAAACAGCTGAGTTACAGTCTAAACTTTGCACGTTTTTCGTCTTGTCACAGTTCCCATCGGATATAGTTTTACTTTTACACAGAGTTCTAGCTAGCTTTTTCCAACTTGTCGCCTCTATAAAATATTGCCTGCATTATATTTTATTTCAGACCAATACGGCTTAGAATCCGGAAGCGATCCACATAGCATTTATCGTGGGGACTTGTGGCGAGTTTGCCTTTATACCTATATATTACAAGTACACAAAGGTAGATATCGTACATATTGTGTCAACGACAGACGCTAGTCAAACATCATCTAAAGCTAGATGAACTCTTAACGCAGGCTACGTAAGTTGGTGTGTCAGTAACGCATTTCCTCTTGGTGAATGGGTCCCCTCGCGGGGCGGGGGCGGTAGTTTCCCTTTCGTTGGGCGGCAGTGCGCGCTGGGCGGGCGGCGCGAGCGGCACGACACGCCGCGACACGCGCGACTCCGCGACGCGCTCGCGACACGCGTGTGTAGTGCGACTGTTGTGACACCAGTGAAGAGTAAAGTTGGAAGTGTTTGTGAGCGTTAATTCTAATTGTTGTTTGTGCTCGGCAAAGAACCGGCACAAGTCAGCCGACGCGCTAAGGTCTGTTTCATTTAAATTTTTAATGTGATTATAAATATGAATGAAAAGCCTTTTATTCGCTAGCAACCTGTAAGTCGAGATCAAACGGAGGCATTGGAAAGTGGATAAGTTTGCGCGGGGCGCGGACCCCAACACAACACAACACGCCGTCCCGCTATTATCTTATTATTTATAGTCAGCATCCCCTTGCTTCTTCAAAATTCTTCCAGCATCGTGCTCGTTCAGGTTTATTAAAACGGGGGTATCGTCAAAACAGGGATGCCTCCACGTCAGGAGCTCTCGCTCTCGCCGGCACACGTCCAAGTCCCATCCAATGTATTGCTATAGCAACTACGAGGAAGCCATCTGTATACTAAACAAATGCAAACTTAGTTCCCTCCAATAGACAATTGAATTGAGGTTGTATTGTGAGTGGTAAAACGAACAGGCGTTTATTGTTGTGGGTGGCAGTTGGGCTTCACCTCCACAGTGGCTTCGACAACTATGACAGATGGCACGAATAGTTCGGCAAGGACGTTAATTTGAAGTATAACGAAGTGAGGGGATGGTCTGGAAACCGTCTGAGAGGGCGTAGGTAGTTGTGAATTCCCGGCGGAGTTTAAGTAGGAAATTATCTTCACTTGTTCCGAACTATACTTAGATTGAGAAGTTAACTTTTCCCCATCGTGGCATTTACATTATTTTTCGTGAATGCGTGGATGATACATGTGTGCAATAATGTATGTGTATTTTTTTCTCTATGCCATTGAGCATTTCTTAGCTAACGTATACAGAGACAATCTCACAAATTTTTTATTAACCCGTTTCCATAAGATATACATCTTAAGGTTGCAGTGTTGTCAGAAGTTTAAATCGTGCACTGATCTTGTAGAAAACATAACACTTTCCGAATCGATACATTAAACGCAGATAAAATAAAATTACAGATCCAGAGGATAGCTTGTGTCACCCTTTAAAGGTCACGATGCCAGCATGACATCGCTAGAGACGCAAGTTTCCATAAATTCGCTTACTATCAGGTAGGTCACACACTCCTTAGCCACCACTGTGGTAAAGGCTCCGGTATGTGACAAGCGTGACGCGGTCGGTCCGGTAATGGCGGTCGGACCCTCGTCGATGCGTCTTATCGGCCGTTCGCCGTTCACCTGACAAATCGCCTGAGAGGATAAGGTGCAGGGTTGAAGGGAACGGGAGAAACGGATGTAAGCCACGTCTTTCCGTCAATGTAATCCCGCGGGTGATGCCAACATGAAACGGTTTCAAAGCTTTAACTATATTTTCGATATTATGCGAAGTAAAGTGTTTTGACACGATTTAATCGACGGAAACAGATTTTAGGTTAGTTGCAGATGTTAAATATAACGACTATAGTACATGACATAGAGACCCCTCGAACGGCACAGTTATACATTTTTTTATGGAATCCTTCGTACGTGCTCATACTCTATCAATTAGGGTGTGATCGCTGGTCATGAAAGAACGACCACATCAATAGATTGCCGATACGTTAAATATAAGACGATTTAGGTAGGTACCTACTACAGGAAATTCAATCATAGTAGGTACCTACTATACCGTATTGTCCAGCCAGTTCAACGTCGATCTACGTATCGATCGAATGTAGTCCCTAACAATACCCTGAGGTGCCTGAGGTGCCTGAGGTGCCTGAGATGCAACCGGCCAGTCATCCGCGCGGGTGTCGCGTCATGTGCGCACTCCACTTAACTAATGGGCTGTTTCCTTCCTTCCGAAAACTCCAGGAGAAAGTATGAATACTAATAAACGCTAATTGAATGAAGTTGAACGGTAATTTGCGTACCGTACGCTACTCGTTTGAGCGGGTTGTAGCGACAACATTTGACGGACTAATTAACTTGAAATAATGCACCAGCAGCTGCTATTTCATAGAGTATATTAGTACTGTTACATCTCGCATTCAGTCAACTCACGGACGTAATTTTAATTTTTGAAGCCGGCGTAGATATAGGTAAATAGTTATTTATTATGCTAATTATGAATGGTTCTATAGTGACTAGAAAATATGTCTGTACTGTAGCTGTTCTCAGTAACAATTAATAACGGACAAGCCTTTTGGGTCGTTTAAATGCAAAACACAACCAAACGAACCTTTAATTAGAGAGCAAATAATTTCCTGATATACCTTACATTTGCATACCCATCAGCAATTACCCGTTCATAAGTCACAGTGCTGCAGCCTTCCTGGAGCTCGGCTGGGCCTCATTGAACCCCCCGCTCCGCTCCGCTCCGCTCCCCGCGGGCCCTCGCCTTGACCTTGGGCGCGGAATGAATGGCACCCGTTATTAGCGCTCACCCGAGACAATATTCGTTAGGCGGAAGGGTTTCTACATATTGGAATGCTTTGCGCATTCTTACTGCCTTATTATCGCTTTAGAGGGCGGGCGGTTCTAACCGTGTGTTTTGGAACAATAATGTTAGCATCGCCAAAGGAAGTGCATGAATCCTTCAAAAATCCTACTCTATTTATTTCTGCGAATCTATGAATATGGCATTGTCCTTAAATACGTCGGTTAATTGGCCAATTTGTTAAATTTTCGACCTGCATCACGCAATATCACTCTTAGGAACGTGAGCCTCTATCGTCGAATGGATGAAATACTAAAGTTCACTGAAATAAGACTCGAAATAGACATTCGTCTTATGGTACGCGATCGAAATTCTAATTAATACACGAAATCGGCATTCTTCGCGCATTGCCGATACAATTCCAATATTGTCGGTACTCGGTCACGCTCTCAATTCGGTCTAAAATTTGGCATTAGCATAAAGACAACGGCAATCTCGTCACGCTGGGGACTAATTCGATCTGGAGATCACTTTGCATCACAATGCCATTTTAATGTGCCGCACTTTCTGTGTTTTTGACACGTTAGCTCAGTCCACGTTGCGATGCGTACTGATGAACCAATTCGCCTCGTGTTGTCGGTCCCGGGGAGGTTTAATAACTAGCAGACATACCGCTAAACTGCGGAACGACGGCAGACATTAACAGGGAAACATACTTAACCTAAAGTAGATCGTAGGTAGCTGTGAGGCTAAAGTTTAGAGTGAGCTCAAAGACTGCTGTAGTTCAGAAAATAGTAGAATTCCAATTAAGAAGAAAAAAACCTGATAACGGTGTAAAGTAGAATACAAGTATTATGACAATGATTCTCCAAGAAAAAATATAGTTAAACTCACTTAATATTCCTGTAACGTTTAAATTTTTGACCTGATCTTAACTTTTGCGTCACATGTGACTGAAACGCGTGAGATTTGGGTATAACCATATAAACGAGGTGGTTTAGCAGAGACGGCTCGCTGAAGGCATGTCGCTCACCTCGAACACGTATTTATTTGTCGATGAAAAATGCCAGTTACGGGCCGCCCGATCCATCACAATATAATGTGATTCCGCGGCGGGACGGAAATAATGGAGGCATGTCAGCTGCCGTTCGACTCCAAGAACCGTTTCTATAATTCAACCATTTCCCTTTGCCTATTATGTCACAAATATTTACTTGTGTATGTTACCGAAGGCACACAATTACATATCTGTACGCCATTGGCCAATAAGTCGTGGTTATAATATTTTAGCCAGCAGAACCATTCAATGTTCTTGCCCTTGGTTGCATGGTATCTTCGCAATTTCATGAGTAGGTACCAGTAATTCGCAAATATTGAAGGAAAAGCATAACGCTAAATCAGTCGTCCTACAATAGCATGTTGTAAATACTTTAAAATTCTCGGGATTAAGACTTCGTAGTTTTTAGTAACAGATATTATATGGTATTATATCACGTTTATGTTATATTTATAAAAAAATATTATATGACATTCTGTGTTGTTCTCATATGATTAATTTCTGTTTGTCTTAAAGGTTGACTGGTAGAGAATGCCTTATGGAATTAAGTACGCCTTTTGTAATTGTAACTTGTTATTGTACAATAAAGATTAAATAAATAAATAACAGTGTACGTAGGTCTAGTTAATTGTAATTAGTGAAAATGCACGACGGACGATTCATAAATGGAAGCGTAGCTATTATATTTTGGAATCCAGACAAACAAACTTCCTTTTGATCCTGTTCAAGACTTCGCTAAAACATTCAAGCAGGCAAACAACCCTTTGGAGGGGAAGGCTCTCCAATTACCAGTGCATTAGCTGATATAGTGCGCCCCGCGGCGCCGCGCGGGGGCCCGGCTCTCGCCATTCACAAATTTAACGCCTGCGCTATTGAAAACCAGCATATTTCTGACCTGCAATCACTAAAAGTAGTAACGAATCTAGGGGTCTCGATATAATGGAGAATCCGCAGACGAGACGTATTTGAGAACAGCCGCTGGGCCACAGATCCGGAATAATTGCCTTTATCACGAACTCAATAAGGAAATACCCTAGGGTTTGTTTTCCGGTAGACGACGCGAGGACGATACGACTGCATTGAGGATCTCAATGGGACAGATTGTCTCAATGACCTGGCGTATGCTTCCGGGGTGTAATCAGGGTCGAGAGTGTTCGAGGACAGGCTCACACTGGGAGGGGGCTGATCATAAGTGCAAGGGGAACATATAGAAAAGAAGAAATCCATCATCAAACCAATGTTTTGAGAAGCATTGCGCCGTTGTTGTTAACTAAGCTTTGGGGCGGCTTGAGCATTTCCCAATGCCAGGTTGACATCTCCATCACACGATCTAGTTTAATTCCTAGTATTTTTAGTACCCGTTTGTTTTTTTGCGGATGTATATGTATCCAGTCTTTATGTACTAAGTTTACCCAAAATCCATTGTTCGGATATGAGATCGCCTTCATGTTAACTCAAACCTATAAAACGGACCCTTTTTTAGGAAGTACACGCATGCTGGTGGCTCTATATCATCCCGAGACAGTCCCGGCTAGGCTCAGTATCGGGAAGGCATTAGGCGCGTCGTTCGGCCGATTTATGACGCGCAGACACCGGCCCGGAAATATTAACATTCCCGACCATGGATAACGAGTAAATATAACTAGACATTTCGGGGAGCTTATCCCGTGTAACATAACAATGTTTCTAGATCGGGCATGTGTCACATCCTTGTATATTACCAACCAACTACGCTACGTGTTGACTCGGATCGGGTCTAGCTCAAGTTTATTTCAGTTAGAGTCCTGTCTGCTTGGTTAAAATTTGGATAATGAGTAACGACCCACTCTTATTAGCTCGATTCCACTTACCTTACACCCTAGATTCAGTTGAAACCGCTTCAACCAATCTCTTTTAGCGCATACGAGCGAGCCTAGAGTATTCCCGTGTTGTAACCGCTTGCGAAGTTGTGCTGGAGGTTTCCCCTAGATTTCCCTAGGCTAATCTACTCAAAGCACTCCCAGGTCACTTAAAATAAGCCCATAGAGCAACGGTCAGTTTCAAAAAATCTCTCATTCCTCACGTATACCGTAGCTTTAAAACACGATTAGTTGGTTCTAATACCTACGCACCAGTAATGTGACTGTTGAATAATAGCTTTTTAAAAACTCCCATTTCAAGTATATGCATAGCTCAGGTGTAAAACAGCATAAGTGTAGTCTCCTACCAACATACTTGGGTCTCCCGGAATGAGCCAGTGTCCGCGGGGGAAGCAGCTGTCGGGCGTCACTCGTATGTGAGGGCTTTTGTTTCTCGTGCCCACAATTGGGTAGCGATTGCGGATGGCAATATTGTTTTACTTACATATTGTACGATTTTATCTACTTGTAACGGTGTCAGCTTGCCTCATTAGCTCATTAGACTTTAATGCGGAGCACGGTTGGGGTGCCAAGGAGTGGGAAGGGAAGATAGGTGTATTCGCGAGAGCTGTCAGTTACAGATCAGTTAATTTGCGGTAACTTGGGGCATATTCCGAGATGTGCTGCTGGCTTGTTGAGATTAAAATCGTATTGGTGCGATGTCGCTTGAAAACCTGTAGCCAATATATATTTTCATACAGAAAGAGAAAATCGTCTAAGCTGATTTTCCACCGGAGGGGCGAGACGAGAGGAGGCGAGGCGAGAATTGAAATTTGTATGGCACTTACTATTTCCAGCGAAGCTGCGCGAGGAGAGAATTGATTTGCCACACGAATTTCAATTCTCGCCTCGCCTCGTCTCGTCTCGCCCCTCCGGTGGAAAATCGTCTTATAGGTCCGTTTAAGCCGTAAAGGCGGATCAAACCGACGCACTTTCACATTTGATACGTAGCAGATTTTATGGTTAGTACGTAGTACATTGTGCGTAGGTAATGCGCTTTAGAATACATGGGTTATGTTTATCTATTTTGACAAATAATGAAAATGATACCCAATATGCAGGTATCATTTATGGACCCGTGGACCTTGAGCTCTGCAAGTCAAAGTTTTCTTTTTCGACAGAACGGCTATTGTGTTCAGATATGATGTTTCATGAATCAGTAGCAGTCGGATTTTTGATATTCATCTTAAGTACGCAAACATATTAGTTTAGTTACAGGGTTAAATATGATACGTTCTGCGCTGTTAACTAAGTAGATTGCGACGCAAATGTTGTTGTAGTGAAAGTGAGTTGGGCATAAATAAATAAATAAAAATATTACAATAAATTATGCTATTGGAGATCATCTAGATACTCATCATCCTCCTAGCGTTATTCCCGGTAGTGGCCCTAAACGAGACCAGGGTCCGCTTTGACACCTAATCCCAAAATTTGGCATAGGCACTAGTTTTACGAAAGCAACTGCCATCTGACCTTCCAACCCAGAGGGAAAACTAGACCTTATTAGGATCAGACCGGTTTCCTCACGATGATTTCCTTCACCGGAAAGCTAACGGTAAACATTCCGTACATAATTTCTGAAAAACTCATTAGTACCTACGAGCCGGGATTCGAACCCACGGCCGCCGCTTGACAGCCGCATGCCTGAACCACTAGGCTACCGTAGCTGAGCATCTCGGTACTAACTTCTACAAATCGCAACTTTTCTTACTTAAAAGATAAAGAAGATTTATTGTCGCAAAAAAAAAACACAAAAGCACAATCTCAAAAACACATTTAAAAAAAAGTAAGCAGGTAAAAATATTAGGTTAGGTGCGACAATAGGTTCGGGGCTCAGCGTTTGCTGCTAGCCTGTCGCTGTATAGCGCTGTTCTTCAGCCCGCACCTACCTCACGGGATACAAAAAAGATAGCTAGCTTGTTGCAAGGGGAACATTCGCATTACTCTTAATGAAGTCCCAGCTGTAGGAGATCAATTCTCTGGTAAGCACTTGCGATTAGCATCAACTAGGGAAGTACAAGTCCAACCGCTGTTTACGAAGGTAATCGACCATATTTAGGACTAAAAGCCTAAATTCCGATTACGTAAAGTTGTTACGAAGTCGGGGTCAATTTATACAAGAACCGAGCTCACAGGCGAGTACAATAGGCTTTGTCAGGACATACTGAAGTGGAGCGGAGCTGGGTTCGCATTGCGGCGTGACAAAACCAGGCCGTAATTCAGAAAGTTATTCCCGGCTGCGCTGTAGGTGGACCAGTCTTATAGACGGTTTCAACCAGTGATAGTCTTACCTCTCCGCGAGATTCCTGCCATCGCCTCGCATCGTTGAGGCTGCCATACCACCAAAGTTAAGATAAAATATGTTGTCCAAAAATAAGCGAAGCTAATCTACGTTGAAACAAGCACTGTTAAATTCCAACATTATTCATTCAGTTGGATGGGTTTATTGGATTCTGTTGGAAGCCAGCCCTCTAATCGTGACCTGTCTTTTGGACCAACACGTGAGAGCAGCCGGGGCCGCGCTAATTGATTGATCGCGACAACTCGTTACCGCGGGGTAATTATCCGGTACCCGATATTACATTAAGAGGAAACACAACGGCCGTTTTTCCATAGAAACGTAGTCCCCTGTTTTCTCCCTGGATAATGGCAGTAGGGCAATCATTTTTCCATAAATCTATGGCTACTATTGACATGTTCCTATGTTTTCCTTTTTTCCATTAATTTATCCTTAAAAGAGATTAATCTTCAAAAACCTAAAAAAAAAATGCCAGATTTTCCGCTGTGTTCAAACATCCAGAAAACAATTTTGACTAGATTATTTAAAAAAAGGAATACTTAGGAACACGGCCAAAGCCTTTCTTAAATTTTTATAAAAAAAAATAGTTAAATAGGTCAAGTTTTTTTATTTAATTTTAATAGGTATTTTCGGTTCAAGCTGCAGTTGTCTCTATCGCGCTCTGCGGCGGGAGGCTTGTGGTTGGCGCGACAGCAATACATTTTACAAATGCCTATTTCTCAATTATCTTGACCTTAGTGTTTCCTCTTAAGTGTTTTTGTAGGCATCCCCTTGGATCCCATAATGGTTTTTAGACTAATGCAGTTTCGCATAATTGGTTTGGCATAATTATTTGTGGCATAATAGTACTTTCGCATAGTAATATTTTGGCCTATTGTTTTTTTGGCATACTACGCTATTAGCATAATTTTAGCTAGACTATGTATTGGCCGAATATACATTAGGCATACTATTGTTTGGGCTAATAATTAATTGGTATATCTGTCATTATCCATAATTTCAGTTTTCTAAATGAATAAAACTCAGTTTCGTTGTTACAATGCATTTATTATTATTGTGAAAACATTTATTATAATATTGATTTATTTTCTTAGATGAATGATAGTTGCTATTGGTTCTGGCAGGACCCGGGGGACGGGGGGGTTCGGGGGGAAAAGGCCCCCCGCAGTGAAAAAACCCAAATAATCGTAACAATGGTATCATTAGTAGGTTAGGTTAGGGTCTGCTTGTGTCCCTTAGAGCAGAAATAGGCACACTGCACGTCGACGCACTGGCGGTTAGGTTAGGTTTACATACTTTTGTTTAGGACATTATACGTACTGTAAATGAATTTTGATATGATGCCAATTGATTATTATGCCTATTTGTGCTTATGCTTTTTGTCAGTAGTCTTCATGAAGATTATGCTTTCAGTATTTATGCAATGTTATGCGTAAAAAATTATGCAAAATGTGACTTATGCATATGTTATTTTCGGCGTAAAGTAATTATGCGTAACCATATTAGTATTACTTAATGATTTTATGCCTCTCAATAGTAAACCGTTTTTGTATTATCGGATGAACTATTCAAACGATGACGTAGGGAAAATTACCTATTCGAAGCCCCCCCTTCGGCTATTGGAACGTTAAACCACGTTTTGAAGCAAAAGCGGTGACAGTTCAGCAAAAACTGGGTGCAAATCAATGGGTGTTTTTTTTTAATTAATTAATTAATTTTTCAAAAAAAAAGAAATGACATTTTATACCTTAACATAAAAACTCGCCATACTGTGACGTTTGATGGCGAGAAAAATTTACATTACTATGGGTTGAAGTTTGTCGGAATCATCCAAAGGACCCCATTACAAATTGCATTTTCGATTTAGAATGAATTACAATATTAAATCTCCCCTCTATCAATGCCTAGCTACCGCAAAATAGCATTAAAACAAGTTATTACCATCATAATACAATTGCTCTCAAATCTTCAAAGCAATTCGCTTACTAGTCAATGTCATTATTGGCCGTTATTTGATTTTGAACTTTACTTTGTTTAACATACGGTTGACATGTCATGTTCGCGCGGAAAGAAGGAAGCACCTCGACATCAAACCTATGAATTTTAATGGCAAATGGAAAATCACGAAGGAGTCATCTCAGGACGTAAAAAATAATAGGGTTCCGGGCTAATGAGGCCGCGGGGTACGACTAGGGATGGACCGGGGGAATATTACCAGTGAGGACAAGGCCACCGTGCACCGGCGACATTGCCAGAAAGGTTATGTTGCTGGCAATGTTGCGCGCTCCTAGACAGGGTTATAATTCGGTTAGATGGACTATAGAAGTGATCGCAGGAGGAAAGTTAAAATCGAAGCAGGCTTATATACGCGCAGACACAAAATAAAAAATAAAAATATTGGCCCGTGAAAAATTAATTATATCATTTCCTGAGTAATTAGAAAAGTTGAAAAACCCCCGACATTTTCAAAGTCCAATATCTCAAAAACGGCTAAACTGATTTTCATGAAACATGGCTACGAACACTCGGGCTCACATCAGCTTTCGAATAAAAAAAACCGCATTCAAATCGGTCCATCCGTTTGGGAGCTATGATACCACAGACAGATACACAGACACGTTAAACTTATAACACCCCTCTCTTTACGTCGGGGGTTAAAAACACGGATGTTCAAGTACGCCGCGGCCTTTAAAATAAATGCATTTGAAAGTGCGTGACATGTCTATAATACAACGCAATAGTGCAATATTGCCGGCAACGAGTCCTTTGATGTCGCAATAATTCTGAGATGACACATCACTAGGAATGACTTGGTCGCTGTAATAGTGCAGTGTGTGTAGTAATAATAAATTGTGATACAAGTGAAATATGTTGATAATTACATCAGACGCGGAATTGTTCACGCGAGCCGCAGGTGAGCGTGATAAGAGAGCCGAGGATGTATGTAATTATCAAAGCTCACGCGTTTCATTCGACGTTCTTCAACACATTTGCGAGGGAAAAATCCTTTTCATAAAATGAAAATGTTAATGTGGCTCCTTTGTTATTTCCTTTAGTATTATTGGCAACAGGTTTTTACTCACATATTGTATATCGACAAGAATTTCCATTGGCGTCATTTCTATTTATCACGTTTCTATCACCACGAGACAACATTTTTAATAATAACTAAACGCGCATCAACATTTTCTACAATTATTTGTGAAATTACCTCTAATGACGCACAAGATTTTTTTTCGTGAGGTTTGCGCCGCCCGCGCAGGTGTAGAGCGAGACTTGGATGAATTCTCTAAACAGCCAATACAAAATAAAATAAATATTTTCATATTCAATACCAATTCATGTAGACAGTTACCTATCAAAAGTAAAATAGTTTTACTAAATTAAACGTTTCTATATCCAAGAAGACATAATCAATTAATTCACAAGTAGGATTTAATTTGTTTTATCGAATAAGAATCCATTTGCCGAGAATTAAAACAAAACCTGTACAACCCGGTTAATTTAAAAATGCGCCATGCCCATACATACACCTGGCCACAAGGTGCCAGCGTTTCATAATCGGGATATAACTTTAAAAGACGAACAGTGCCACAATGTTATAAAACACGCGTGTTTAATACCCAGGATTATGACCCTAAAAACGACGTAATAAGAGGAACGTTACGAGCAAATGTGTTGAAAGTTAATTAATGTTAGTTAATATGGAGCACAGTATAGTACAGAGGCAGTGGGGGCCGAGCGGGCGGGGAGGTAATAGTAAACCACATTGCATCGTCAACACGTTAGCATCTTAGACTCCCTAAAGTTAAATTGCGGCACATTACAACTGTTTTATACATACTTCTAATCGTTTGAAAATCTGATTCATACAATCCGTAATCCTTCACAATCTGGATTCTGCACAGTGTCTGATAAAATCACCTGAATGAATAAGAGTATTATCAATAATTCAACGGGCCGACTGTACTTTTTATGTATTAGGTAGTAACTATTAAACATCCGCAAGTTGGTTTACAGACTGTTTTAAGCAGTTTATTATTAAATTCACTCAAATAACATTTCATCTCAAAACTGTTGAAATACCCTGAAACGTCCCGTATTTAAATAAAATCACCACTTCGCATAGCATTGAAATGCTGATATTGTCTTGTTGCCGAAATTAAATCGATTACAAGCGCATTGACCGAATTATTGGAACGAGGCCCAACATCGGAGTAATGCTAAAACTTTCACCTTTTGTGTTTAATCACGGGTCTATGAAACCAATTATTTTCTTCCACGATCAACAAATAATGAACGTAACTTAAGTAAATAATAATGAATATACATTATACGTATCCCTGCGAATGGCTGGCCCAAATTGTCAATATATATGTAAATATACACATAGTGACTTGGAGAATAATTTGTCCCAAAATATTGACTACTTACATCATATTTGAAAGAATGGAAAGCATGAAGATTATAGCGGCAGTTTGGTGCGGCATCCACGTTTTTCTTAAGTTAAAGCATTTGCTGCTGGCGCACAAGTTGGTAAAGCGCGCGACTCAACCTGGAGGTCGCGGGTTCGAGCCTCGGACCGTATCACTGAGTTAAAAAAAAATATGTACGTAATATCATTAGTTTTTTTATTTTATTTATTTATTTATTTGGTTCACCAACAATTGTTTACACTATCAAAATTATATTAATTAAGTAGGTACTATTGCTAAGTGTAACAATCACTTAAAGGTAAACACCGCATGCACTAGGTATATAAAAAAGAGCCTTATAACATTAACTACACAAAATTATACACAAGTTCTTTGCTTACTTATTATTACTATATAACTAAATAATTTGAAACTATTCTGTGTTCGTCACTCACTTTTGAAGAAATTACTAGACCGTATTTTAAATTTCGAGACCGAGTCAAAGAAAACATCAGACATGTGACTGCAGCTGTTAATCGTTTTACACAGCCTTGGGATAGGCGAGCTACTGCCGAGAACAGTCCTTCTGAGCGGTGGGCAGAGTGGTGTAATAATTGCGAGGAGTTCGGGAAGGAGTTCGAAAAGAGAGAAGGGCTAATAGTTGCGGACTATCTATATGACTGTTTACGAGCTTATATGAGAAAATTGCGTCCGCAATTTTTCTCCTCGTTTCTAGTGATCTTAACCCGAAGTTCTTTAGACCTTGTGTGTAAGAATACGGTTTTTTAATATGCCAGCTGAAAAGCTCAAATGCCGAACAAACCTTTTCTGCACACGCTCTAGCCGCAGTGAGTGAGTAGCATAGTGCGGCCGCCAGACCACACTACAGTACTCCAGAATACTCCAGAATACTCCTTACTAGGCTATTGTATAACAACGTTTTAGTTACACTACTTTTTAATATTTTTACGTTCCGTATAACGAAGCCCAACATCCGAGAAGCTCTTTTGACTATATTTTCGATGTGAGGGATAAATGTGTGCATTCGATATTCAATCAGTGGCAGAAGAGGCGTTCTTGGGGCACAACTCACGAGAATTTAGACGTCAACAAACTTTGAGCTTAGTTCTGTACTTCTGCGATTATTCCATGAATTCCTTTTATTCATCAGTTTTAATACATTTTGATAAGGGTGCGCAATTAGATCAAAAGTTGTAGTCGTCTCCCCGGCCTCCCCTATTGTCATCGCTAAGGCACGACACTCGCTGTCGCTATAAAGGGACCTTCGGAGATGACTCAGCGATTTCCCGAAACCACCAGCACTTCCGCCTTAAGCAATAAGGTTTAAAATAGTTTCGTCTAAATAACAGGTAGCATCAGTTAACTTAACATATTCGTATCTTGCGAAGCCGTGCAGTTAAAAATAAAGCTTAACCCAGAAGAATAAAGTTTGAATTTCAAGTGAAAGTGAATCTGTCACGCTACCTTCTTAAGGTGACTGTTATCTCGCCGCGCCTTAATCTGCTGCGTTTACGCTCGTTCTGATAATTTAGTGACTTTAATTAAGCGAGTGTTAGCTCTTAAGGAAGGACGATTAATTCAGGTGGAACGATAAACAGTTTCTAAGTTAGTTATTATACAGCTGAACATTCGAAACCTTCAAAATTTGTTCGAGGATACAATATGGAAGTGCCGCTTTTTGCCAGAAATAATTCAAGCAATACGCTCATGTTTTGGAAAAAGGTAGTCGAAGTCAAAGTTAGTAATTTGCTGTGCGCTATGTTCATGTCTCGAACCTTCTTATACATTTATTCTTAGACGGTCATAGTACAAGATAATAACTACGCAGTAAATGAATTATAAATTAAGTTCAACCTCAGGTAAAGTTATTCTGGTTTTGGTTAATTCCGGCCTTAGTTTCTGAAAATTATGGATACTGGAGATCAATTATTTGTTCTTGAATAAGCGATAGTGATAGTGATAGTGATAGTGAATAGTGCTCGGCGACGTGTTGGCCTTCGCCAAACTCCCGCCAAGTTCAATGACGAGCTATCATTATTACCACCGGACAAGAAAATACTGCACTAGATTCACTAGAGCTAGCTCACGGCCGGCCTTATAGCTTACAAAAGATGTAACTGGAAACCTTTTTGGTTCTTTAAAGCAGCAAATTCCTCAATCAAGGATCTCAACCGGCCAACTGTTCTCACTACTATCGAAGTAGTTAAACCGTCGCTGACCAACTGTCGGTTTGTTTGTCCAAAGCCCGTGACAGACCCGCAGTCATACCTGGCCTTGTTGATAGGATTGCCAATCAAGATGCCAGAGAAGAGCCCGTGTATTGTGTACCTACATAGCTAAATGCCTGGTACGAGTATGTCTGCTATGACAAACAATAGTGTCCGAGCTATTATTGTCTTCGTATTATGATGATGAGAGGTCAATTAGTCTATTCTGAGGATTCTTGTTAAGGAATCGTGATTACTTAAGGGTGCTTAAGATCATTAGCGAGGACTTGTTATTTGGTTTCCGTTTCTTTTTCTCCAGTTTATTGTACCTTTATTAGTCTTAAGTACGATTCCATTGCTGTATACTATATTATAACCATCAGGAATCCTACTTCAACCGGCTTAGTTAACAAATCAGTATCAACAATCTCATATAGTGTATATCACATATTCATATCGGAATCCATACACGATCCAGACAGCCCGAAGTTGTTGATGCCTGACTAATTGTGTGGCATCCAACTTGATTACGTACATTTGATATAGGGGTATAATCGTCTAACTACAATACATGAATGTGTAACCGCAGTACCGGCAGGATGTACTACACAACTAGTTGCCTCACACGTCACGGGTGAGTGCCAGTATTTTTGGTACTGTATCGAACCCCCCGGTCGCCACTACTGGGAAGTCTGCGCGAGTGTAACTCTAAGAAGTGTCAATATTTTCAATTCGCAATTTTGTCAGGCTACTCTGTGCTTGACTTTATACGATTGTGATCGGTTACGATATGATTTGCCACAACTTCCAATCCAAAACCAATGTGAGAATTGGCATGAAACTTCCACATCTTCACCGTGATTTTTTATATCCGCCATAGTCACATATATAACGTGAGTATTTCATTCCGTTTGATGGAAAAAATGCGTATTTATTGTAACCATCTATATCTAATGGCTTTTATCATGACAAAATTTCCAATCTCCGCTGCCACACCTACAAAATTACAAATGACCAATCATAAAGCTGAGCCGGGCCTCGGCAGTCGCCGTTTAATGGAAGCCACCATTAGCATTACAAAGCGCTTCGACGCGCATGTAAGCCTAATCCCACGTTGCGACCTCGTGCTAACCTATAACTGACCAGTTGGCAAAAAAAGACAAAATACTATAATACTAACCCTTTCACTCCAGTTCTCAACAGTTGAGGGGTAAAAGGGACAGGATGGTTATAGTTTATGTTACTTGTTTGAACGCGATCCTGCCGGCTGCGCCAGTATGAGGAAAATTACGGTATTCGCTTTTTTATCATTTCTAATTGCCACCGTTACAAAAGATTTTTGCTGTTTATTTTAATGAAAATATATGAGGATGAAGATTGCAAGTTTTATCAACATAAATTCGCTTTATTGCATGACTTCAGATTGCACATTGTTGAATGAAACAGTTTTACATGTTAGTGCTAGAGTCCTATTTATCACGTGATAAAATTAAGAAAAAAGCAACCAAAAAGCGGTTAAACTAAAAGACAAATACTTCATCATTTCGCGATAAACACGACCAGCTCAGGCCTGCAGCAATTATTTAATTGCGTGTGCCCTGTAAATGTCGATGTCCATTTGGATTGTCGGTACTGCTGCGGCGCACCATATCAAACACAACAATTAGTAAACCGGGACGGCCGCCGTGGACCGCCGCTTTTCAAATGTCGCATTTTTGCATTTTCTGCTGACACTGACAACTGATGGTCGGTAGATTAAAGGATGTTAACGAACTCCACTCGATGGACAAAGATTTTTCATGCAACGTCACTTTTTGACGGGTTGACGATTAGTTTCGCCGCGTCTGTGACGTATAGGGCCCAATTTTAAAACGCGTTTCTGGCGTAAGTATTCAAATCACGATTCATATGTGCATCGTCCAGGTTCATGGACACCTTCTTGGGTAGGCCGCATGGTCAAGTGAGCGGATGGGATAATTTTATTTTTGTTAGTTGCTCAGTGTGACCCTCTCCATCACCCCCTGGCTCTTCAGATCACGACTTAAAAATCACCTCGTATTTTGTAATAATCCGAGTGCGTACCTGGTCGTTTCATAGTGACCCAAACTTTGAGCACGGACGTGTGATAGAAGTAATTTGCTTGGACGACTGAACGTTCAAGAAAATTGAAACATTTTGTATAGGGACTGTGAACGTGTTAAAGGCGTTGTTGGCGTAAGCTTACTATTCGTTCAGAAATGAATACAATTTTAATATGTACTTTACTTAGTACTTACCTAAAGTATGTTCATGCGCATTGCTGTGTTCGTTTTTAAAGGGTCTAATTAAAATTTTAAAGCAAACTCTTCGTCGTTGAGTACTTTTCAATATTTGCATTATCATTGGCGTACTAAGTACACGGATATTAAACATAAAACCTAAACATCGGACACTAAATTTGGTTCCTACCTCCACGGCTGGCACGGGCTCTCGATATTAAACTCGAGCGAAATATTCCAAACCTCAGCCACACCGGCCTTCGCGTTAAAACCAACTTAACTCCCATCGCATAAAGTCGTTAATGCAAATTACGATGATATAAAGCAGCGGCTACACCTGCGACACGTGCTATTAATTATCAGTATATATGCATGTGTATTGTGTATATAATGTAGATCGTATAACATAAATCACATGAACTATGGCATCGCTTTTTCTTGCGAGAAACAGGAAAATACGGCGGTCGAGTGACAACAAACGTAATATAACGGACTACTGTCTATTAATAACCGTCAATCTTACTTACACCGTAAGAGGATCAACAAAAACAAAATTTGAGTGCTTGGGCTTCAATTCGATTTATCTCTTTCCCTTTCTAATCGCAGTTCAATATCTAGCGCGCTCGTTCAGACACGTGCGGTTGATGCGCTTGGAAGCGAGCGCGCGAAACACTTTCAAATGAGATTAGGATCGGAATTGACGAAGGAAAATAGACCTCGTGTTGTATTTCAATCGCAGTACAATAATAACGGAACCTACGTAATGCGAGTCCCACCTGCTGGGAAATCTAAACATTCGAATACGAAATTTCGTATTCCTACACAGCTGGCAACTTCGTTCAAAGCTGCTACCAAGAAAAATTATCTGTGTCCGAAATAGTTAGTACTTATACGGCATTGTGTATGGGCGCGTGCCTGTCGTGTTGCGTCTTGTGGGCACAAAGCCTATACGAACATCTACTGCAGATCGGATTTTCACAGGCTTTTCATGTGAAGGAACGCGGGATGCTTCCAAATAAACTGAAAATCTGGGTTGTTGTTTGACCCTTTAAGATATGCCTGCGCTCGTAGAGAATCTGTCTCATAGGTTTTGCTTGCCTGATCTTATGACGCGTGCATTCATACTCTTGGTTATAATTGAAAGTAGCCTTTCTCGCCTTTACACTATGAATTAAATACATTATAAAGGAACTAGCTAACCTTAACACAGTTATAAGGCAAGCGGCCGAGATAAGAAGCGATTTGGCTGAAAGATTGACGCACAAGCCTACTTTTAAAGTTACAACTTATAACACCACTTCTAAAGATATTTTAATCTGAACTTTTCCTTTGATAAAGTTTGGTATTATAAACAGGAGAACATTGAAGCTCATGAAGAATTACACACAAATTCTGCGCAACTTTACGGTATCGCTATTGTTTATGCTTATTTGAGTCAGTCGGTATCTTTATTTCCATTGTTCTATCCTTTAAGCCGCGGCGATCCGGACTTTACCCCAAAACCCACTCCGAAATGTTCGCGTTGTTCCCCCTGCTCTCCAGTTGTTCTAGAAGAGAGTAATCATGACGGAACATCTCGTGATTCGATTTTTGAAATATCAGGCTTTAGAAGAACAACAGGAACGCGTAATGCGGATTATCGCGGAGACAAACGGCGCCATCTGTTGAGAATCGGCGGCTTAACAACATCCATGCGTGAGAAATGTGGGAAAACACAATCCTGAATTTGGTTTGACTTGCGTGATGTATTGAAATTAAGTCTAGGTACATTCAAGGGCACCAACATGTATACACCGCAGTCTCAAAAATATGTAGGCAGACCTTATTTTTTGCAACAATAGGTATATATATATTTATTTATAAAATTTTGAGTGAATACATATTGGTGTCCTTGACTGTAACTATGACTAAGGTCTAGTTAAACGTTTACGTATTCAGGTGTTGTTGCTCGTCAAATCCCCATAAATTATGATCCTTATTAATATTTAGCTTCCGAAAACGCCGAATCACTCGGCGGGCAAGCAAAAAACAAATGATTTCGCATTAGAGTACCATTAATCAAAGGCAGCTCCTAATTTACGCAAAGTGGCGCCTTCGTACCCCAACAATGTGAATGGAAGTGTTTCGCTATCGGGATTACAAACGATTAAATCCTCGTTACGTTATCTTTCTTGGTCAGTGCCGGGTTTGTTTGTTTAACGGTTTTGCATAAAAGGGGTTTTAAATACTACGAAATGATAATTAGAAGTCTAATGAATTTAATAAATAAAATAAATAAATGAAATGAATGAATTTTATAATACGTCCAATTTTCTCAGTCGTAAGTAAATGTCGCTGGCGATGGCTGTGGTGGCATAAGATAGAATAGAATATAATAGAATAGAATAACATTTATCATGACATCAACACAGCATACATGCACATAAATCAACATACAAAAGAGGAGACAATATTGCCATGAAACGGTTCCATCTCAGCGTTACAGTAACGACCCGACGGACCCCGTGCTCCCGAGAGTCGGTCAGGGCCTCCGTCTCCGGCGTGTCCTTGTCGGTCGGAGTGGAACCCCAAGGGGGCTCGCAGGACTCTGGCTTGCCTTCATCGTGTTGGATCTATATCCCCATGCACGCCTTCCAAATGACCGGGGTTCGCCCCGTGAATTTCAATCGGAGATAATAGTAATATAAAACAAAAACAATACAGTAAACAAATAATACAATTTCCAAACGCAACCATAACCGCGCCAACCGACCAACTAGCGCCATTATGACAAGAGGATGCTCCCGGCAACTAAAATGTCAAACAAGACAGACAGAGACATGTGACGCGGGCGCAATGCCGATTTGACAGGCCATATAATATAATTATGGAGAAACAAAACAAATATAATACAAACAAATTGATACAAATACAACGCCAAGCTGAAAGTAGTACAATAACAAACATGAAAACTAGAGGGACATATAACACTGCGGTAAGGTACACGCAACGTTATCATTTGAGTTCCTAAATGCAGCTCGTGTCTAGCCTGCAAGTTTTGTGGCTCTTTTGGTGGTTGAATATAAAAGTTTTGAGTTTGATTCTAAAGCTCGCACATTTCCGAGGTCCCGTAACGGCGGAGGGATGTCATTCCAGCATTTAGTTGCTATGTACCGAAAACTACCACGGAAAGCCGCCAATGCGTGTCGGGGTGTCAGCAACTGTTTCAAAATTGTTGGCAGTTACTTAATGTATATTGTTAGCCTCTATTTGACTGGAAACATTTTGTCAACGATATACTGTCATATTGTAATGTCCATCTCGTCAAATGTTTGTCAAATATCAAGTTTTACCGATGTGTAATATACGGTGATATTTATGATACCGCGCAGTTGAACACGTGTAGAAACTAAAAAATAATGTTATCTCAAACAAAGTGTTTCTAGCGACATATTGGTAGATTTACACACAACAGTTAAAAATGCCACAATGACCGGCAAGCGTTTCCTTCGAACCAAAACTTGTAACGAACGCTGAAAACAATGTTATTGGCGAGCATATTTTGCCCGAAAATTTCTACTTTATCGAATTCGTATCTGATAAAAGCTAATAAGAAAGTCACGACAGCAATATTCAAGCCAGCACAACTTCTGTAAACGAGCCAGTAATCCCAAAGTATCGTAACTCATAAAAACATGAAAAAGCGTTATTTAATGAACATGAAGTCTCGGCGCTCCCTGCATTTTGCATGCTTACTGTTCAGGATTGTGAAGACTAAAGCGAGATTAAAAAAATAAACTAATAATAATAATAAACTTGATTGGCAAAAACAAGCTCTACGAATCGGAGACAAATACCTGAGTCATCTCAGATTTGCAGATGACATCGTGCTTCTAGCAGAAACTGGACCACATCTACAATACATGGTTAAAACTCTTCAAGGCGCTAGCAAGCAGGTGGGTCTCGAAATGAACAAATCGAAAACAAAAATCATGACCAACTATAAAAAACCCAAAATAGAAATTGATAGATCGTTAGCGGTTTAGGCTGTGCGCTGTCTGTCAATAGATTAGTAACGAAGAGTTTTATATTATATAGATTATTAAATTTCTCACACTATTATATTTATTTTCTTATGAAATTTCACTTGCTTCATTTCCGATTCGTACCTACTGTCGTATTTGTTAGCACCAGAATTTCTGTGATCCTGCTAGCAGCAACGCACAACTGCGTTCCCTACTGGTGTTCACGGAAGACCAGAGTCATGTGCTCTAGGAGCGCCTGGCATTATTCTGAGTGTTCACCTTTTTCAGTATAGGTTAGTAATTAGTTTACATTTAGCTGATAAGTTCCTCCATTGTTTTCGTTATTTTCTGTAATTGTATTACTGTGTTCCTGTACTTATACTGAAATAAATTATATTTTATTCTATTCTATTCTATTCTATTTATGAGTACGTTGTAATGAGGCTCACTGGTTCGTGGTTTCGGGCCGAAGAATCCCGTTAATCCCAAGTTCGGCAGAAGCCGAAGTTCCCGGGAAATGGACCGCGAAAGCCAAAGGCACGGGTAATACCCAGCGCTAATTCACCGCATCTTAATGTGCTTATTGTGAAGTGGTTATCAACTCGCAGGGCGAATATAAACACCTAAATAATTAGCTGTAGGTACCGCTAGACCGAAATCAAAACTTTACGCCCTGTGGATTGCGTAGTCATTTAATATGAACAATCAATTTAAGTAAAGTTATAGAAAAAAAAAAAATATTAGGGGACAATCTTACACAAATCGAGCTAGCCCCATAGTAAGCTCAATAAGGCTTGTGTTACGGGTACTAGACGACGATATATTTAATAGATATACATACTTAAATACATAGAAAACATCCAAGACTCAGAAACAAATAATCATGCTCATCACACAAATATTTGCCCTTACCGGGATTCGAACCCAGGACCTTCAGCTTCGTAGGCAGCGTCACTACCCACTAGGCTAGCCGGTCGTCTATCAAGTCATGCCTTAATTCCTTTTAGACATAGAAATAGGATTATTCGTAAAGTCAATTAAGTCAATAGAAATATAAAGTGAACTGAAATAAATAATACAGATTTATCTTCTCACGGAAGCAAAGATAACGCGCGTTCAAAGTTATCATTTAACTTTTATTAGTCATAAACGTTAAACGTCTCATAACTAACAAGATTATTATCTTAATAAGTCATTTCCATGAGACGCGGCGATATCTCATGTTATTTACATCGTCATTTCATAGGATAGACATAAAACTTATGTTACTGCCTGTGACATCAAAGACAGAAAACGCCTATTTTCTCCCATTGGGTAAATGTCCCACGTTGCACCAGACTAGAGGTCTATCTGACTCGGACATATTGGCACCAGTATGACTTTAGTCGCACAGACTTGGTTCAAACCAAGCCACTAACGAGTGCGCGTAACAAATGTTGGTATCATATTGTCGAGACAAATATACCTCCTGTTCAAGTCTTCGTTTTAGTCGCTTTGCTTGGAGTTGAATTAAACGGGTCTGTTTCTCTTTTAAATCACGAGAACCAGGAAGTAGATTAGGGACTTACGTTTTCCATTTCCATTTGATATGAATGTGTTTCGAATTGCTTCCACATTGGAACGGTTGCGCGAAACACATAGAAGCCAAGGCGAAATGCGAAACAAAAGTATCGGAGCGACCTCCAGCGCGCCAAGCATTTTATTTGCGTCGACATGCAATTTTAATTTTTGCTGTTACACGGAATCTGAGACGGCATTCATTAGACAAGAATGTTTTTTTTAAAGCATCAACCTTTGCGAATGTCGGCAGTCTGTTGTAATACAAATGACGACTGCACGTACTGCTACCTCAAACACCTCTGGCGCACGACATACCGCAGATTTATAAGACAAGGACGCGTCGCTCAGCGCCCATAAAAAAAAACTATTATGGGAAATATACAGGCTCATAGCAGCAGTGGACGTTTTCCGGCTGATATGAAGATGATAATGACGATGATGATGGTACAGAGAAGTCACAGCGCCAAACATACATAGGAAACTAGGCTTGGACGTCGCCGTCTTCATCGTATCTGCTTACTTGACGGGACGCAGATGTGATGAACCTGTGAACAAGGCGGCGTCACGTCTTTCTGTCAATAGTGAGTTTACGTTTTATTCACGATCCGTCCCCGTCATACGTCTCTTCCGTGTGTCTTACGCCTTAGAAGCACAAATAACCACCCTCCCAACTGGCGCAGATAGTGCTCTTTCAAAAAATTGGGGCGAACTTTTTCGTATCTCGAACAAAGCGAAACTTTCCCATTGTCGCTATCTCGGTCACGCGTCTTGCGGCGCCATTACGTGACGTCACGCCTCTAATGGCGGCTGCAATCAACGCTGTACCCACCATTGGTAGGTTAATGAGAAAAAACACGTACCTGGCAAAGCAGGCGGGTGTGAAATCATCGAAATCCCAAAACCTTTTAGCGCCCAGTTAAATCATCAACTCTTATCTCAAACTTTGTATTCGCACAATTTACTTCATCGCAATTGGTTTAATGGCGTTTAAACGGTGAGTTTGCTACCACGCAGGTCCTTATTTTATTGTGTTAAAGTCTAATGTGGCTTGCGCCGTTCGCATCAGGTTTGTAGCCAGGCCGCCATTATAGTGACGTCACGGGCCCCGTTGATGGCGCTTTGTACCCGATAATGGCAGCGATTTTTTGAGTCGACTCAGATTTGATTTATTACTTTACCTGGGGGAAATAGTACCGGAGGAACCATTGTACTGAACGTTGCTTATTTTCGTGAGTTAACAAGTTTCGGTGTTGGTAAACTTGCTTGGCAACTTTTGTGGTGAATGATTGTCTTTGACAAAAGTGCCACAGACAAGATCTGTATTATTTGTAGTGCGGTTTTTGAGTTTTGGCCTCCTATGAGAATGGTAAATGATGTGGAGTGAATGTTATACATTGTTTCCTGGTTATTGAGAGAATTCCCTCTATCAGCATGATTCTTATGCAACTTTGCATCTACGACGACTTGGCGAATCTCCTGGCGTTTGAACCGCTCGGTTCTAACGTCATTGTCGCCTCAAGATTATTTGAGCAGAGGTATAACATACCGCGGAAACTTTCATCAAAAAAGACTAGTACCGACATTGGCTTACGTTTTCATCAAAAATAGACTCTGATATTCGTTTCTTTTAATAATATTTCCTGTCAACGACAATGACGAAAAAAAACGCCTTTAAAACGCTGAATATTCGCCCAACTACGACACTGCCCCGCAATACCGATCTATGCACCTGGGGTTTGTTAAAAAACTGAAAAATCCGCATTTTCGTCCTTCGACGCCTCCGCAGTTGGTAGTTACGTCGATTTGCTGTTATGGAGGTAGGAACAGGGGACCAATTAAGATTGGTTGGAATACCAACTTGGAACGTACGGCTTTTTTAAAAATCGTAAATCCTATGAATAGATGTATCTTGCTACTTCTATGTAGTTATCATGTCTTATTTCTGCATACCTACGCTAATGCATGTGAGAGTGATAATTTAACGACTCTACGAAATAATCTCCATGCATAATATAATTCAAAAATAAATTTCATATTTTGGGCCCAAGGTGGTTTTAGAAAAAACTGGAACGCTGGAGGTTTCGGTTTTATATGGGATATTACTATTACGGCAGCAGATTAGAAATGATGAAAAGACTTGCAACCGTCATCGGCATTTTAAGATTTCACTTTTGTCACGATCGATACTCGAATCGACTCAAATCAGTAGATAACGGACGCAGCCAACGGAAGGGCTTCAACACTGATTTATTTGCAAGAAACGCAGTTTAATTTCGTGCAGTAGCCGTCGCACGTCGCACGGCCGACGTTAATCATGCGACGCGTCGCGCGACACCGGCGCCGGGAAATGAGGGGCCCCGCCCCGACAAATGGACTGTCGTTGTCGGCAGTAGTCTGGCCGTGCGATGGCGTCTATTCGAGATCCGCGTAGAATTGGAACCGCGGGTTTATTGTCAGACCGAGAATAGTGTGGTCGCCACAAACTATTATTCAGGTTAACGGGTTTAAGCCTAGTTCGTAGAACGCTCCTGCCTGCGAAGCTCACGGTCTTTCGTTCGAATCCTAGTAAAGGCATTTTTTTTTGTGATTAGCACGAATGTTTGATTGTCAGTCTTGGATGATGTGATGTCTATGTATTGAAGCCTTTATAACTAAGTAGCAAATATCGTCGTTTATTAACATAACACGAGCGATATTAAGCTTATTATGCGCCTATTATGATTTGTAAAATTGTCTCCTAATATTTAGTAAAAAATATGCGCTAATAAACCCAATGACAACTTTAGACTACACGAACGATTTTCAACCCTGCAAGTAAACAATCAGATTCCCGAATTAGTTTCATGAATTAGCCTACAACCTATTTAACCTATATCTCAGTGGATCCCAAACAAATCAATTATCGAACAAAAGGTTGGAGTCATGAACATTCGCGGCGAGTCTGTTCGCTATATAGCCGGGCGCCACTCTATCAGCGGTAGTTTTTGCTCACCGTAAAAAGACTAAAAAGGTTTGCTTTTATGTTGGGAAATAAATAAACTTGAAAATTACTTCAAGTTTATTTATTTCGCCTATTAAGGCGATGTCTGCATTTTGCTCATTTACATAGATAAAATGTTGTGAGGATTTTTACATTGCTAGCTAGCCATAGTACGAGTAATAAAGGATCAGAAAATTATAGGATTCTACTTTGACTTACTTTGGTGTAGTAAATCAAATACACTGAAAATCTGTTTTGCAGGATCTTTGCATCTCCGCTCATCGATCCGGCCTTCTGAGAAAATATTCCGTACTTAGTATATAATTTATTTCTTGACCTCAGTTTAATAAAATGATAGAAAAACCTGCCCTTGCCCTTTTTATAAGAAAAAAATTAACCGTCGCGGTTAAATAGATACTCTCATTGGCTATTTAAATAAATATTAGGGGACAATCTTACACAAATCGACCTAGTCCCAAACTAAGCAAAGCTTGTACTATGGGTCGTCTAGTAAGAAGACGATAAACACAATTATATACATACTTATATAGAATAAGAAATAAATACTTAACTACATAGAAAACATCCATGACTCAGGAACAAATATTCGTGCTCATCACACAAATAAATGCACTTACCGGGATTCGAACCCAGGATCTCTTGCTTCGTAGGCAGGGTCACTACCAACAAGGCTAAAGCGGTCGTAAGTTACGCAATAACCAAGACGATTCACATTATTCTCTAAAGGAACATACCCCTATTTACGTCAACGCGATCTAGCCGAGACCCAGCCTAAACAACATTCCCTCGGCAACAGCCGCCGTCCAACTTTTTTAAGTCGCGACATTAAGTCGAAGCGGAACTTTCGGAAACTGAAACAAGTTTCGGAATTAAATGCAACTCACGACGGCCGGCTGCCGGCGCGGACTGTTTACGTTCACAGTGGCTAGTAATTAAAAACAAATAATTATTTAAAGTAGAGAGCAAGTAAACATAGAGATTTAAATAAAACCTGTACATGATAATATATTAACATCAGCATGGTCGCGTGACGAGACTACCATATACAAGCCGCAAATTCAGGTTTAGAATTTGGAGTGCGATTATTAAAAGCTTAAACTAATATTGTACATTCATCTTCGCGTTATTCCCGTTGTATTCTAAAAGTTCCTTTGCTAGCTAATCCCAAGGATGGACGTAGGCACTGGTAGGGATTCAAATATTATGTGATATTTCAGGCAATTTTAGATATAGATTGGTCAAATCAGTCGGAATAGTGACCCTTCGAGCGAGCCCTAGACTATCTCTCGATGTACTGCAAATTGTTACCAGTCCTCGTCCAACACTCGTGTCCTTAATTAGTGTATGTGGTGATCCCGGTGGCCGGCGCGTGCCGGGCACGGCGGCGCAGCCGTAAGCCGCTCTAAGCCGATTACCGACGCATGTGCCTGCATATACGAGGACGCAGTGATGCTAGCAGCATGATATATGCAGTGACGCAGAGGCTAGCTGGACGATGTATGCGCGTGGACGAAGCTGGGACACGTATGGTAATAAGGGCTTCGCGAGGCCTTTAGAATTGGAGGATATTCGTCTCCGTGGATTTAGCGGTACCTTCGTTTATATGGATTTCTGCAATCTCTTTCCGGGGCTATTTTCTCTTGTTAACTCTTTTGCACATATTTTATAGTGTTATGTCTTATAAGTCTTGATGAATCCAATTTAGAATCCGAAGGTAAAGTTTTATTTTATTGGCTTATTTTTGTAAACCCTGATATTGCAGACCAAATGTAGTATCCTACTGTTCCCTTCACTATGGGTACGTGTTTAGCTTTAGTTTTGCTTTTTTTATGTCGCGTTGGACCTGTGTATATAAAAAAATAATATATATATATATATAAATTCATAAATATGTATATAAAGCGCGAGACTTTAAAGTGTTATACTCGTATTCCCACGAATGTCTCGATTTTTTAACATGCTTGATATTGTTTCCAAAACGAGGTATCTGCCTTTTCCTTGTCACACCAACGAAAACGTTTTTTCGCATCATTAATGCCGACCACACAAACAGTCTTCACACGTGTTCGAATTTAGAACACGGCTGCCCAACTTCGATTCAGTGGCCAACGTCATTACTGAGCTGTAAAGTGAGTGAATGGCTGGCCGCCTAACTGACCGGCTCCCTCACTGCGTTGGAAATTCGGCCAAATATGATCCAGCGGGCCTATACATATTAGTATAGTATGTAGGGGAACCTTTTCAGAAACCCTCGGTTTACTTTTTGAACCAAGGAGTATTCGAGTTCGTGATTGAAATACACTTTCTAGAGACCTTCCCAATTTTACGACAAACGAATAGTCTGATCCAACGTGTACAACCGAGCGATGTCTGCTACAACAGCGTCGTTCGTGTAGTGTAGCTTTGAAGTTAAAACTATGCCATCTTTTTAACCGACTTCAAAAAAGGAGGAGGTTCTCAATTCGGTTGTATTTTTAAAAATTGTTTTTATCTTTTTTTTTTAAATGTTTGTTACCTCAGAACTCCGTCATTGATGAGCCGATTCGTAAATATTTTTTTGTTTGTGAGTATATGATTTCAGGTGGGTCTCATTTTTCAAAAAAATCTATACGATGATGGGATCCATGAGAAATTGAGAGAACTCTTCAATTATATTAGGCACGCGTAGTGATTTTGGTATTTTCTATTGTAACTCGTGTATTTACACCCGGTAGGTAATCATAAATTTGGTGGAGTGGAATTGATGATGAAGACCACAGATGACTTATGGAATTCCTCAATTATGTACTTAAAAGTACAAAAGTCTGCACAGATTCTGATAAGATTCCGTTGAAATAGCAAATAATGAAGTGCCAAAGGTGATCCTTCTGGAATCGACGGAAGTCCTCAAATATTATCGGGTCACATACAGCGATTGGGTTTTTCTCTCTAATAATCAACGCATTTGCTCTCGGAAATCAGTTCATGTGGTAAATTTTGGCTTGGCGGAATACTAAATTGAAGTCGGTTAAAACTTTGTTTTTAGAGTAAATTATTGTGTTTTATTTATTCACATTAAGAACCGACTATTAAAAACTACGTGTGTTTGAAGGAGTAATAGAAAAAAAACTGATAACATTATTTACCATATCCTTAATATATTTCCTGCTAGGAACACGCCTTGCGGGTGGGTGGCTACGCCGTAGGCACTTTCCGCTACTTAGCAGAAAAACCGTAACGTACCGATTCTTGGTAGACAATGTGTTACGCGTGTGACAAGGCTTTGATTACAACTATTTATCTTATGACAGTGACCGCGATAAACTATTCACGGCCTGCACAATTACCGCACACGACGTGTCACCAGCAGCAGCGCGGCACGCTGCGTGATCAGGTCACGGCATGTTTGCAGCGCGGTGACGTGGGCTATTTCGGTGTGAACATAATTACACGACAATGTGGAATCATTCATGTTCTACCTATGCAACAACTAATGGTCATTTCACGCACACGCAGTTACAGGCATATTCCGCATATTCTGATAGTTCATTATAACCGATAATAGGCAACTTTGATGTGTAGGTACTGATTACTGAAGAAACTTTAAAATATAGTGACCAAAATAGGTATTGTCCAATGAGAAGCTCCTCCTTTTCCTAGAAGTCAGTTTAAAAATAGTGTAAGTCAGCATAAAAAGGCGGCTTTCTTTGCGCTTCTTCATACAGCGCCTTAAACATAATTTTAACCTGGGGCCGTAGACAAGGTTACAATCGACAAGCGCTAACGCCAATAGAAAATAATAAAATGTAGGGGAATGACAGATGCCGACGAAACACTTTTCGTTAACATCTGTCATTTCCATACATTTCTGGGGGACGGCAGTGCCCCCGCCAAGTCGAGCAAAACAGCGAGCGGCACGGCCGTACCATCCTTTTCTCGAAGCAGTTCAGGCCATTTTCGACCCCCCTATAACTTCGTTGTGGATGAAACTAGAAGCCTGAATTTTCAGTAACCAAGCACGCATTGTATAACCACGATATATTTCAAATTTCATTGAACCAGTGGTTTGAGAATTATAACTAGTCAAAGTTTCTTAATTTTGTCACTCACTGACTCACCGATCATCAAAAGTCTAAGGCACTTCTAGCAAATATAGAAGCTTCAAATTTAGAATATAATTAGTGTTTAGTGCAAAACAAAACAATGCAATTTCACTCCAGTTTTCTTGATACACTAACTGCATAAATAAATTTTGTGACTTGGCAATCAGACAATAGCTACTAAATATAATCCGTAATTTGTAATCCGATATAAACATAAAGGATTACAACGTTATATTTGCAGTGAATGAGTCAAAACATGAAAAAGCAAGAATAGGACTGCATCCATAATTCGTATGTATTGATAACACAATAACGTACAAAAAGAAGTGAGATCCCATAAAAAACATTCCATGTAAAAAAGAGGCCAAGTCTCGAAACTCTTCCACCGTAAAACGTTGTGATATATTTCGTAGAGCCAAGTCTCAGGCATTTAGCAATTTTATTTAGCAAGCAAATAAAGATTCATAAGAATTTATGAATCTTTATTTGCTTGCTAAATAAAATTTTGTGACTTGGCAATCACACAATACTACATAGATTTAGGTATACAGAAATCCGTAAATGCAGGTAAGTAGTGTGATTGCCAAGTTACAGAATTTTATTTAGCAAGCGAATAAAGATTAATAAGAATGCCTGAGACTTGACTCTACGAAATATCTCACAACTTTTTACGGTGGAAGAGTTTCGAGACTTGGCCTCTTTTTTACATGGAATGTTTTTTTATGGGATTATTAGTTTGCTATTGGCGTTAGCGCTTTTCGATTGTAACCTTGTCTAGGCCCCCAGGTACAGACCTCCGATTCTACTCCGATTATACAACCACGACGATTGGAAAATATTCGCGATTGTTAGTCATACTGTTTAAGAGCACTGTGCATTGAGGCTTCTCTCTAAAACTTATCTTAACACTTCGCAGTTGAATGCTTGTGGTTCTTTTTTCCATCATCATCCAGGCATAGTCACTGTCCTGGTTTCCAGGGAGAGCCGGACCCTGGAACCCGCGGGGCGCGGGCCGGGGACGCCGTTGGTATCCAAATTGCCTTCGCGCCGCGACAGGCCGCATTCCAGCCCTTCGATGTTCATGATTTGGCCCTTTCACTGAAAGGGTTTCCCAAAGTTATTGATAAAATTGGGAATAAATGGAGGCCCTAAATGGTTTAAATGTGCCCGAAATTTTCGTTGCGAGTGGCTCTTACATAGAAGTACGTCCTTTTCTGTGTATTAGGAAAAGGTCGGAGATTAACATTTTCCGTGCCGTAGGTGCGACGAGTACACGTGTAGAATAGACGCCGAAAGAGGTTGATCATCAGTCAGTTGTTCAGCGTGTTCCATTTTACTTTATACGACGTCAGTGGTCCCATTGAAATCGGTCGCGCGCGACGATGGATGGCCGGCAATTAGATTTCATCGGGCATGTCAAATGCCGACGGACGCCGTTTTTCCGCCGAGGGATTTATTCCGCTAATTTATCGGGATTCCAGCCAAGCCGGTAAGCGATCTGTTAGCGCGTGCCACAAGTTAGGAAATACGGATTTCTATAAACCGTATTGATGGTTATCCTATTGGAATTGGGTATTTAAGGTGCGTGAAAATGCTTCTGCTTGGGTACTCAGTAATCTCCCCGCGCCGACTCTGTGCTGCTTAACGCAGGCGAGCCAAACGGTCTGACTGATGTTTAAATATGTTTTAAGTGTAGGCTACACTAAGCTATTTAACGCATCATAAATATGCATACATAAATGCCAATACTGTAGCTTCTTCAGATCTAGTTCTTTTTCAAGATGTTCGCTCCAATTCAATCTCAATTTCAGTTGGTCTCACTCCTACGTGTCTATGACAATGCGCTTATTCAAAATAGAGAGCCTGAACCTGTTGCTTCAGCCATGATTTCAACCCATCAGAAACACGTTCCTGTATTACTGCGTGTGCACATCGTCCCGACCGCTACGTCTGGTCCCTTGAACGCTGGCTGCACAGGCAGGTCTGACTTGTTTGCTTCGGCGAGCGCTGGATTACAGCGAACGCTCTTTACCTCTACTGTACTGTCCTGCATTCAACGTTTACCGAACACTCGCCTCAGGCGAGCCAGCATAAGTCTGACCTGGGAATTTGCTTGGTTGTAGATATTTTGTTTTGACGGACGCGAAGCTTCGAGTAGTTGTTACTACGAATTGCATCGAAATAGAAACGGCATTTACGAGTATTTTAGGGATAGGAATATCCTTTGCCGCGATATTGTCTAATTTGTTGTAAATAAGATTGAATAAATATACAAAAAATGTAATAAATATATAAGACACATCGAAAACAAATACTTGTCGTCTTCACCAAAATATTTGCCGCTACCATATCTTCTTGGCAAGGTCACTACTACCTAGCCTTGGTGTCACTAACAACTGTACACTGCTCGTTGAAAGTTCAAGTAAACATTGTATCTGGAGCACCACAGACTAAGCCGGACACGTGCTGTGTCACTGTGTCGGACACGCGTGCCGCCCTAGTTTAAATAGCTCCCGCTCTATTTGTTTATAGGCAAGTCCCGGCGAGCCCTCGGCTTGCAGTCGTAAAAATAAACAATGCTAATCAGTGTCCGGTGTCGGTGGTAATCATGTTTAGATATATGATCTACTATCACGCTCGTTGAATTGCATTCAAATAGTACTGGTAACAATATGAGCTTACACCAGTTCCTAGGCTTCTGTCTTATTCTTCGTAGTATTTTGGTTCCTGACCGCGATGATAGCCGTTCTGCTACCTTTGCGTCGTGTTGGTTTCAAAGGAGATTTATTCACATGGATGTCTTTAAGTACGTTCTATAATTCATCTCAATGAAAATACCTCGTCACACTTATATATTAATTATTTATATTTGGGTTATATTGTGAGTAAAACATTGGTAAAACAGCGATTTGACAGTTCTGTGACAGCAAAACTCAAGCCAACCTCTCCAGTATTATACTTTTATAAGTCATACTATCTATCTACAAACTTCAAAAAGTTTTTGGCAAAACTAAGCTTTGACAGTAACAATAGCGTCATATTAGAAAATAAAATAGTGTCAAAATGTGTTGAAAATGAATGAGGCGATTCTTCCACTCAACTCAACTCTTACAAACAACGAGGGAACGGTACACGATCTTGAAGGTTTGTTCAACGCTGCTTTTATATTACTATTAGGAATGGGAGAGTAATACATTGTCATGCTTGACGTATGCTTATCTACTTAGTCGGTCCCAAAGTTCTGTCACTGGCATATTATTTTTAAATATAGAAGATGATTTTAAGAAAATTTTATTGCATTCCATTTTTGAATGTTTGACAATTATTTTAAAACAAAAAAACAGTCATTTGTTGCAATTTCTCACGATGGAGTGGACATTGAAAGAAAACCGAATAGCTGTTTTAGCATTGCACCGCTGTGGGCACTCGCCAAGTACCAATTTCAAGTTGCTCAAAAATTTAAAAATAACGCTTAGGTTTGTGTACCGTACTATTGATAGGTACAATTAAGTCTCCAGTGTTGAGGACAAGAAAAGAATTGGCCGGCCTCGCTCCGTACGAACACCAGCAGTGATCAAAGCGATCAAGGCGCGCATAGCAAGAAATCCTGTCCGAAAACAGAAATTGATGGCTTTGCAGATGGGTGTCAGTAGAAAAACCGTCAAAAAGGTTTTAAACGAAGATCTTAGTCTACGAGCATACAAAAAAAAGCGTGGGCACTTTCTTAATGCCCGTCTAAAAACAATAAGGCTTAAAAGATCCCGGAAGTTGTTAAAGCGGTACGCGAAAAATCGACACCGTGATATCCTCTTTACAGACGAAAAGATTTTCGATATTGAAGAGAAGTACAATAAACAGAATGATAGAGTGTACGCTAGGAGCTCTGAAGAAGCAGGAAAAAGAGTTCCGCGGGTGCAACATGGGCATCATCCATCATCAGTGATGGTCTGGTTGGGTGTATCTTATTACGGGCCAACTGAGGTTCATTTTTGCGAAAAAGGTGTCAAAATCAGTGCGAAAGTATACCAAGAGACAGTTTTGGATGAGGTTGTCAAAGATCTGCCCAACACGCTATTTTCGGGACATAATTTTGTGTTCCAGCAGGATTCTGCGCCAGCACACAAAGCCAAGACCACTCAAGCCTGGATTGACCGTCAAAAAATCGACTTTATAAGACACGAAGATTGGCCTTCCTCTAGTCCGGACCTTAATCCTTTGGACTATAAAATTTGGCAGGTCTTAGAGGGGAAGGTCTGTGCTAAACCACATAAAAATTTGGAGAGCCTAAAGTCATCTTTAAGAAAAGCAGTCACTGAGATCGATATGAAAATGGTGCGTGCTGCGATAGACGACCGGCCGCACCGATTAAGGGCCTGTATTAAAAACAAAGGAGGTCATTTTGAATAATTTTGAGTAATTTTAATTCTTTATTAAATGTACTTTAAATCGGTATATAATTTATTAAAAATTGATTGCTACTTTTGTTTTTATCATTATTTTCATTTGTGACAGAACTTTGGGACCGACTACGTATTATCAACACTATTACTACATTAGTCCATACAAGTAACGTGCTCCTTACTTTACTTTGGAAACCTCACCCTCCTCAACAGGCAGTGTCGCCCCAGCCCTCCCCCCTCCTGTAGGCGCGGTAGGCGCGGTAGGCGCCGCGCACAATAGTTCTGCACCCTCACAATAGAATAAAGCCGCTGCAAATTTCGGGTTCTGTATTTAATTTATTTGGGGATGTCATGGAATCGAAGCGGGAAAGAATTATTGTTTGATCTCTATCGCTTTAACGGGGCGAGCTCGGCCGCCAGCTTCGCAAATAATACGTGATAATTGCAGACATGTTCATGATATTTGCACCAGCAGTGAATATTTCATAGCTATAGTCTCGGCCGGCGTATATATTTATTATGCTTGTTTCTGGGAAACTGAACACATCATTATTTTCAACGTACAACAATTTGCTTTTGTAATCGAGTGGGCACTCCCTCAGAATTATTAATCAGTATTTATTTTTGATTTCATGAACAATTTTTTTTAGAATCATTGTGTTGGGTTCGGTTCATTGTGTCTTGCATTGGTACCTACAACTTGGACATATTTGCCTCTTGTAAAAAATGGGCAGTCAGCTGTCTTGATCTATAAAACCATGGTCGCAAAACATGTGTATTTGTATGCAAGAACTTGTTTGGAACGTCAAAGCTAGCGTTACCATTAATACGTAAGTAACGTAATACAAACAAGTCAGCTTACTCAGCTATTGTACGCGGCAAAGATGCAATGCCCACTTTTGTACCTTATCTTCTCCTCTTGACGACCGGTTTAGCCTAGTTGTCCCTGCCTACGAAGCTTGAGGACCTGGGTTCGAATCCCGGCATTATTTGTGTGAATGAGCACGAATGTTTGTTCTTGGGTCGTGGATGTTTTCTATGTATTTAAGTATTTATTTATCTATATAAGTATGTTTATCATCGTCTAGTACCCATAGTACAAGCTTTGCTTAGTCTGGGACCGGGTCGATTTGTGTAAGATTTTCCTCATATATTGTCCTTAAATTTAAAACATCCCATGCAATGTGACATTTCGCTTACCAAGTCAAAATGTGCCAAATCGAACCCGTTTTGTTATTCTGTGGTGTATACCGACGCTGGCGTTTGTTTTGCAAGTCATTACGCGCTGAGAGGTCGGGACGCGGCGACACCAGGCGCTGTTTAACGCCATTATCGCCACGTGGGGCCTGTCGCAACAACTACGCAGTGCTACATTCGTGCCACCGTTCTTTGTGAATAAATGTGGGGGTATTATCAGAGCGCTATTACTAACGGCTCGTATTTACCTAACTAGACAACCTAGAACACAGACCAACAATCAGAATTGGTTGGACATGTACATACTCATTGTGAGACCAGTTTTACTGCTCCATATTTTAGGTATGTGTAGTCATTAATGGTAATAATTACACGGTTCAACTCACGTATTAAATGTCACTACGGGCGACATGTTTCGAACTCTTCGGGAGTTCTTCCGATGTACGACGTGAGTTGAACCGTGTAATTATTAACATTATTTCAACATGTCTCACGAAAGTTTAAATTTGATGGTTAGTCATTTTTAAAATAGTTTGTCTAGTCTTTGTCTACAGCGTTTCCCTCTGTCCTTTGTTGTATGGGGATATTATCCTGATTGACTCAATTATTTAGAATCCCGGCAATATCCGCTGTAATACAGTTACTACTAAACTCCGCTTCACCTTGGGAGACCCGTTAGCTATGACAATAACGGCAGTGGAGGGTTAAGGATTAGTCGGGTCACTCGCTAACCCTCTCGCTAACTCGATCACGAGCGCGCTTATTAGCGAGGTCAGTAAACTATCATTGTTTAAATAGCTTAAATGGCTTTTAACATTCGAGTATTTGATGATGGATTCGACTAAACAGGAATAAGGTCTCAACTAGTGGTTAATCTTCAATATGTCCTCCATATATGATCCAATATTGAATTTTTCGCAGTCCGATATACTTTCCAGTTATCAATTGATTGATGGCAGTGATGTGTCTTATCATGTTGGTCCCAATCAATATACCTATCCTTAAACTATATGATCATTATTTATTGATGTGGCCCTATTGGCCAATCTTAGTAAAGCTTGTCAGTCTGTCAACTGTATTCAGTATGTGTGGGGGGGGGGTTAATATTTGATGGCGCGCCTCACACGATTGTCGAAATGTCTCGCGACTCGCAAGTTTGCCTTCACTGTCCGCCCCGCGCTTGTAGGTTGACTTGATTTGGTTGTTCATGTTGCTCTGTGTGCTCAGTATATAGATATGTTTATCTTTTGCACCTTATTCCATTGTAATAAGGCGAAAATTGTGAACATCTCTTTGATGTCAACCGTACACCGTGCTGAGTAAATACGAAATATGTAACTTAACGGATATTGTCTGCAAGTAAGGTTCGCCTGTTTCAAACTTTCGGTAATCATAAGTTACGGTTATTGTAGTCGTTAAAATCTGATGGTGGAGAAAGTTCGACAGTTCGCTATGGGATGACAACATGTAAGCGTGGTCGATGCCGACGGCCCTAACAGCCCGGCCACGACATTGCGCGAATTGCGGTGCGGCAAGCGTTTTATCTGTTCATAGCGCGGTTGAGACGCGCAACGCACTGTGATTAGTTGGGATCACACGAAACGAATTAGACAGACCGCTGCCGCTTCCGCCGCCGCGCAATGTTGTGGCCGGGCCGTAGAGCTAAGACTATAGGTGTAGTGTTTCTAGCGGTGAATGCGATACTAAGTTGATTAGGTAACAGCGAATATATTACCTATCAATGCGTAATAGCTTCATTTACTTAATTAAGTCAAAGCCTGTGTGGGGCGATGTTGAACAGGTCGGTCACTTCTGGCTACTTTTCTGGCAGACCAGAGAACCAACTCATAGTCGTTTTAAAGTGGAATATTGTAAATTACGCGTTGCCATCGAGACAAAACGGTGTAATTATGTCACCGTCATTGTCAATTGTGCACCAGCGGCGTACAGACGCCGGGACGCGACGCGAGACTTAAATCTACCCTCTACTTTCTAATACCGCCACGCTACGCTCGTAGTGTTACGCTGTAGTTCGTAGCAGCTTAAACTCTATATGTAGTCAAGAGCGTCCGTAGCGCTCTAACGCCTTGATTGCTGGATAGGTTAACACTTTCACTGCCAGGAACCCGCTTACGCCGGAGTCGCTTTCCGCTACATACGAGGGAAGCCACGGGATCGGCTACGAGCAGAGCGCGATTCTTGGCAGTGAATGTGTTAAACAGTGTGAGTGAGCCAGGCGTGCGAGACACGCTACAGCTGCAGGATCTCTTAGCTTCCTCGGCTTGTTAAAGGAGCCTTTAAGGCCTACCTTCGTGAGGATAAAATGTATGTATTTAAATAGTTGTGTACAATGTTGTTGTGTTTGTTCCAGATTGGAGCGGGCGCGCGTCGACGCGGCGGCGCTCAGCGCAGGCGCAGCCGCCGGCCGTGCTGCTCGCGCACTTCGACAACACCGTGTCGCAGGTTGGTCAACCTTGTGCCCATGAGCTAAGTGCTATTTTGTCCCCTATAGTCTGGCCAACCATTTGTGTCACTCTTGCGCAGCTTCTCTTCGTAAAGCACTGATACCTTCTCCAAAGAAATAGACTAGGGGTGGGTTGCACCAAACCGTCTGTTGGAAATTTGAAAGTCTCTTTGGGATGACAGCTGCCGGCGCCATATTTAACGTTGACCGGTCTGTAATCGTAAGTGGGTGCAACTCGCCCTATCTGTTATTTTCTCTAGTGACATATCTGGTTGTCAAACTGTAAAGCGCAAATTACACATGCAAGAAATTGCATGTAAGCTTAAGTACATTGCGGGGTTTGATAGATAAAACGCAGTATAAATACCTCGGTAACCCGCAATGTAATGAAACTTGGATGCAATATCTTGCATGTGTAAATTGCGCTTAAGAGTCCGCAGTAAGCTCGGCCGAATTTCACTTTCGCATACAAACGTAGTTACGCTCTCATTTTAAAATTTTTTGTTGGATTATGACGAGACTTTGCATATACAATGACATGAGGTATATCTATGTCCGTAATTAGTTTATATGGTTCCAGTTTATAAAACAAACGAAATACAGCAAAAACAAGTTTTGTATGAAAAACTTACAATCACTGTATTTTTTTTACTATGGTATCTGAAGCTACATAAACTAATTACAGACATAGATATACCTCATATCATTGTATATGCAAAGTTTCGTTAAAAATGGTTATAATTATTTTAAGGTCATTTTTTACATACTAACATACTACATACGCGTAGTTCAGGTTAAATTAATGTTAAACACCGTGGGCCCGAGTAACCCGAAATATTTTAATCACGCATTCCTTAGGTCATTAGGGGCAAAAAAATGTTATGTGAACCCCAGTCAATACCGGCTTAATTTTGAAGATATTATTAATTTTCATGTTAACTATTTATTGTGATTACTAATTGCATTTAGCTCTTTTGATTGCGACGTTGCTACCGATGTTGGCCAGTTTCGCGTCGCTATTGACAGATATCAAAGTGCCAGAAACCACTCACTAAATAGATCCTTTTTTGAAAAAATAATCGTTCCTGTGTTATTAAAAGGGATAATTTCCATAGAGAAACGATAGTTACCCAAGTTTTATTTACAAAAACCGACAAAACAAGAAAAGAAACTTGTTTTTGTTGAAATTGTGTTGGGTTAATGTATCATTTTTTACTCCTAATGACCTCAGGAATGCGTGGCTAAAATCTTTCGGGTTACTCGTTCCCACCGTGTATATAATCCTTATGTCGGAAAAATCAAGTTTTTGTGTGTCAGGGCTTGTTAAATACGGTATTTAGGAGTGGCATCCAATATGACATGAATAAAAAGATTCAAACCTGTGTGGCGTGATACATCTAAGTAGGTGTACAGTTTAAAATTCACCAATCGGTTCATCTGATTCGGCGCTACGCGGTCATCATCATCATCATCATGTCAGCCGAAAGACGTCCACTGCTGGACATAGGCCTCCCCCAAAGAGTGCCAAAGTGACCGGTCCTGCGCCACCCGCATCCAGCGTACTCCAGCAACCTTTACCAGGTCATCAGTCCACCTTGCGGGGGGCCTACCAACGCCGCGCCTTCCGGTTCGTGGTCGCCACTCGAGAACCTTTCCGCCCCAACGGCCATCGGTTCTTCGCGCTATGTGCCCCGCCCACTGCCACTTAAGTTTAGCGATTCGGAGGGCTATATCGGTTACCTTCGTTCTGCTGCGGATAGCCTCATTTCTGATGCGATCACGCAGAGAAACTCCCAATATAGCCCTCTCCATAGCCCTTTGGGTGACTTTGAGCCTTCTTATGAGGCCCATAGTAAGCGACCACGTTTCAGTGCCATATGTCATCACTGGCAACACACACTGGTCAAAGAATCTCGTCTTGAGACACTGCGGAATATTGGACGAAAAGATATGCCGTAGCTTCCCGAACGCTGCCCAGCCGAGTCGGATTCGACGATTGACCTCTTTCTCGAAGTTGGACCTACCTAACTGGATAGTTTGTCCTAGGTATACATAATCGTCTACAACTTCGAGTGTAAAGTGTCCGATTGTAATGTGAGTTGGTACTACATGGGTATTTGACATGATCTTCGTCTTATCCATGTTCATTCTTAGACCAACTCGTTCGGAAGCTTTATTGAGGTCATCGAGCATCGTACTTAAGTCCTCCATGGGCTCAGCCAAGACTACTATATCGTCAGCAAACCGAAGGTGAGTGATGTACTCGCCGTTGATGTTGATGCCTAGCCTTCTCCAGTCCAGAGTTTTGAAAACGTCCTCCAGTGCAGCGGTGAACAGTTTTGGAGAAATAACATCTCCTTGCCTGACTCCTCGCTGCAGCGGAATAGGTTTCGAGTTCTGGTCCTGGAGTCGAACTGACATAGTGGCGTTCTCGTACAAACACTTCAGCACTTCGATATAGCGATAGTCAACTTGGCACCGCTGGAGAGACTGTAGTACAGCCCAGGTTTCAATCGAATCGAAGGCTTTCTCGTAGTCCACGAACGCTAGGCAGAGGGGCAGGTTATACTCCTCGGTCTTCTGTTTAACCTGACGGAGCGTGTGGATGTGGTCTACGGTACTAAAGCCTATTCGGAAACCGGCTTGTTCGGGAGGCTGGAAGTCATCTAACCTGCGTACGAGACGATTTGTAATGACCCTCGAAAACAGCTTATAGACATGGCTCAGGAGTGAGATGGGTCTGTAGTTCTTCAAGAGGGTGTTTTCACCCTTTTTGAAGAACAGCACCACCACCCCTCCGTTCCATGCCTTTGGAGTTCTCCCTTCCAGTAAGACGGAATCGAACAACTTCTGAAGGGCTGTAAGGACTGGTTATCCACCCGCCTTCAGGAGTTCGGCTGTTATTCCGTCTTCACCGGGTGCCTTGTTGTTCTTGAGATGTTTAAGAGCCATTACAATCTCGTACAGGCTGATGTCCGGGATGTCGTCGGTATAGTGCCGGGTTAGTCTAGCTCTAGGGTCTTCCGCCCGACCAACTTCGGGTTTGAGCTGTCCGTAAAAGCGCTCTATCTCACCCAGAATCTCGGTTTTAGAAGAAACGATTCTACCATCTTCAGTTTTTAACTTTGCGAGCTGGCTCTGCCCTATAGACAGATCTCTTGAGAACACTTTAGAGCCCTTATTACGCTTGATGGCCTCTTCAATACAATTTGTATTGAATTGGCGCAGATCGCGGGTAAGGGACTTGGAGATCTGTTTATTGAGCTGCCGGTATAAGGTCGCATCGGCTGAAGACTGTAGAATCATTTCACTCCTTTCCTTCATGAGCTTCTGAGTGGAGCTAGAGAGCCTTTTAGTTTTGTTGGTCCCTTGGGCCTTGAAGAACTTAGACCCAGTGGAACGGACAGCTTCCACAAACCCGTCGTTCAGTTCGTCCACATCGCCGCCTAGGCAATCAAAACGGTTTTGGAGTTCCAGCTGGAAGCTCTCGGGGTTTCGAATTTGGATTGATGCTGGACGGAGCGTAGACTTCATCAATCGAGCGCTACGCGGTCACAGACACATAAATACCGAGAGTATAAAGTAAGTAGTATCCCATAAAAAACATATCATGTAAAAAAGAGGCCAAGTCTCGAAACTCTTCCACCGTAAAAAGTTGTGAGATATTTCGTAGTACCAAGTCTCAGGCATTCTTATTATTATTTATTTGCTAGCTAAATAAAATTCTGCAACTTGGCAATCACACAACTTTACTGCATTTATGGATTTTTGCATACCTACAACTATTTAGTAACTATTGTCTGATTGCCAAGTCACAAAATTTATTTATGCAGTTGGTGTATCTAGTAAACTGGAGTGAAATTGCATTTTTTTTGTCTTGATTTATTTATACACTAAACACTAATTATATTCTAAATTTGAAGCTTCTATATCTGCTAAAAGTGCCTTAGACTTTTGATGATCGGTGAGTCAGTGAGTGACAAAATTAAGAAACTTTGACTAGTTATAATTCTCAAACCACTGGTTCAAATTGAATGAAATTTGAAATATATCGTGGTTATACAATGCGTGCTTGGTTACTGAAAATTCAGGCTTCTAGTTTCATCCACAACGAAGTTATAGGGGGGTCGAAAATGGCCTGAATTGCTTCGAGAAAAGGATGGTACGGCCGTGCCGCTCGCTGTTTTGCTCGACTTGGCGGGGGCACTGCCGTGCCCCCAGATAGGAACCAGATATATAAATTTAAAACATCTTCGTCTCAGGGCCGCACCGCCTGAGTAACTAATGATGCGGCAAGCATCTATTGCCTGCGGTTGCCGCTTATCATCCGGGGGGTCGTATGCATGTGTGCTACTTTAGATGTATAAAAAAAATAATTTAAAATAATTTATGAACTAGCATCCGCCCGCGACTTCGTCTGCGTAACCCGGGATTAAAACTATCCCATATTTTAATCCGGGCTATAAAAAAAATCATTCATATCGGTTGAGCCGTGTATGCGTGATTGAGTAACAACCATCCAAACTTTCGCATTTATAATATTAGTAGGATAAGTAAGTTTTGCATAAATGAAGTAAACAGGAATAATATAATGGGGGGGGTGGTGTATTTTAAACAGTACACCTAGATGTATCACGCCACACAGGTTTGAAAACTATATTAATTTGTTTGTCTAAAAACATATAATGACTGTATGAAAAGTTTTGTAGGGATATAGTAGCACACTCCTAAGATAAATAATTAATAAAAGATTAGGTTAGGTTAGGTTAGGTTCCTTGCTTATATTAGTAACGTAAGCAAGGAAACTCAAAACATATTACTCTACAATCGGTTCGAGCAAGCAACATATTCGCACTAAAACGGAATACATATTTGATCACTCCATCGCTTCACACTGCCGAGCCCCCCAATCACTAAAGGGCTCCACAGGTGACCCCCCATCGGTATGGGCCTCACGTCGTCCCCCTCCTCGGCAGGCCTCGCACGTACCGCCGAGTGAAAGACACCCTGCGAACAGGGAATCAATTAGAAAAGTGTCCCTTAACGCGGCCTCTGGAAAGGACGATAATCTGGACGATGCATGGAAGCGCAATTAGGGTAGCAGGTTTACTATGTGTGCCGTCGGGTATACCTAGCTTCAATGCCCAAAGGGTCCGGATTCTATAAAGCTACCTAATGCTGACTAAAATTTAGTATTTATGTACTTCTTCTTCGAGTCGAGGTTCCTCCAATAAGAGATGCCCAATGGGCAGCGGTGTGGACAGCTCTGGCAGTCGCGTCTCGGTCGTGCTTCGAGCATGTGGGGCACGTGGCTAACAAGCACATGGCTTGCCTGACAGTAAGCTCACACATCAGAGTAGTCACCAGAGCATTGCCGACCTCTTTCAATGCAGTTTACATTACGTCATGCTCCCACACCTTCGACAAACTATTGTTGTGCATCGATGTTTGACTCTTTGTCCTCGTATACATTTCTGACATTGAATTTACACGTGTGCCCTCTTTCGACATCTCTGCGGAAGCAGGAACATTTTATTATCGCCATAAACTATACGAATAAAGAGTCAGGTAATGCCGAAACGGCCGAAGGATTACTTAGCCCATTAGAGCCGACTTTATGTTCTTTGTAAAAGCTTTTGTAATATCATTTTTTTAAACATTATTTTATGTTTTTGTTCGTCTGGTTATGCGGAAAGGAGGCTTATGAAAAATGCTTTCAAATTTAATTACCGAAGGTTTGATTCCAAAGTCGGGGGAGTTTTTGTGCCATTATTTACAGATTCCAAAACCGGAAGTTTTTATTTCAACTTTATTGTATGGTTCTTAAAAACTACTTTTGTGGGTACATATTTGATATCTTAAACCGCTTGATTGGTTCAAGTGTGATCAGGACTGAATATGATGATAGGATTAAGAGAAATGGACTTGAAACTCCACGAATACAAGTTATAAGTATTTGTAAAGTAATTTAAATTAGGTACTTATCTCTAAAACAATTCGAGCATTTGCATTTGAAAATGATCTCCAGGCTAGGCCGGATAGATGTTGGTTGCCACAAAATGTTAATGTTTATTAACATACGGAACCGTATTCGATTGTTCTAGTTATCATGTTAGAAGTTACAATCGCATACAGCCACAGACGCATGTTACAATAGTTCGTCACGATCAAATTCAGACTTGGATAACATCAACAGTTATTCTGATCTTATCTATATCTACCTATATCTTATCACCAAATCATAAGTTCCCAGATTGATTGGAAAGGTAGACGTAGTCAGCGACAGTGTAGCCGATCGCACGAAATCCCAGCGGGCGGCAAGGAGACGTTAGGACCGACATATCCTTTATCACAGACCAGGATGAATAGAGATTTGTATCTGTCGCAATACTTGCAAAGGTTATTGTGTAATAAGATTCGAGGATTTTACGAAGGTTTTAAATATATCTAACGGTCACCTAATCCGAAATTCGAGATATTTTTGTTCGATCGCGCTGAATGCCTTCAGTTACACGCAAATTGGTAAACATAATGCGTTTCTACCAGTACAACCTGTTCTTTTGGAGGAGAGAGAACGTGAATATGTATTAGTAGACAAATACCCGCCGAAAAAGCGCGAAGTCCGCCTTTTGTACGATAAGCTGTTCTTTTGTGAAATAAAGATTAAATAAATAAATAAAATACGAATAAGCCTTTTTACGGCAAACATTTAGTACCTATACCGGGTGTTTTTATTCATTTGCTTAAACTTTCGACACAGTGCTTGGTACATTTATATAAGTTATCCTGTATATCGGTTTAACGATATCCGAAAAAAAAAATTCATACAAAATAATTTAATATTACTTGCATTGACAGCTCATTAATAAATTTAGCTCACTGGTAGTGCAATTGCTTATTACGTACAAGGTACGGGGCTTGGTTATGAATTAAGAAGATTTTACACTGGTTTAACCTAAGTTAGTGATTAAATGTCGATTTGAAATATTTTGAAAATGATGCGAGTGACACACGTTTCTTTGAGAAATTATCTGCATAAGATGTAAAGAATCTGCCCTAAAAATTAAAGCAAATGAATAAAAACACCCGTAGAGCCACTGACCTTCTCTGGCTACACATCCTTATTCCGCGGTGCAAAGTAGCCTGATTAAACTGGCTCGCCAATGCGCCGAACTCCAGAAACTTGGCGCAAGACGTTCGTGACGAACGAGATGAAAAAAGTTTCCCGCCCATAAACATGGCCAACGTAGGCACTTTATGAGGATTTCGAATAAAAACGATAAGCGAAATTACTGTAATTATTCGTGCTGTAAATGTGAAGTACTATCGACAACACAGCTAACTGACCATGGGTGCACCTTAAGTGCATTGTAATAAGGTTCTATATAAACACAGGATGGTCAGTTAACAGTGTTGTCGTTTGTACTGGGCCAAAACCAACCAAACCAACAACTAGCAGTTGGCCCGCGTTGGAAATACTGACTACTGCCTTCAATGATCACGAATGTCTGTTTGATGTAGTTAATACTTGGGTTATAGGAATACATTATGTCCTACTAATGTACAAACTAATGTTTGAGTATTCTCGCTGAATATTATCGTTGTAGTTAACATTGGCGAAATGATCAGTATAATATAAAACAAAATTTCTCAGCACTCTCCGGAGTTGGAATTTTCTTGTTGTTCCTATTATAAAACATTCAGTGGATTCACGATCTTATTGAATTTTGGTAACTTTAAAAATATTCAAAAGAAATACAGGGTGTACCAAAAATGGGGTGTGAATCGAGCAAGGGCATATTCGGTAGCGCATTGCGATTTCAAATATGCATTTGTTTATGTTTTAATTTTTTGATTCTTTTTGTTTACAGTTAGGTTAATGTTAGATGTTTATTGTAACAATAATTTCCTTTGCTGTATACGCTCATGTACATAGTCAAGTGTGAAAATATAGATGTATACAACTTAGTCATAAATATGTCCCATGGCTCTTATGTCGACGGATTAAGCTTTCGGTATATATTAAGGGGAGGATTAAATCGATACATATTTTTGCACTTGACTGTACCGGTTTATTCGCAATCTTACAAAAGACGGTTATGCCAAAGCATTGAAAAACATGGACTGTTTCAACTCTAAAAACGAACAGTCCGTGAAGAAAGGGCAAACGCTTTTGTATCAATATTTCCGGCATCTAAATAGGATCCGTACCCGCGGCCGACAATAACAGGCCCTCACGCAGGCTTATAAAAATAAAGGTGGCTGGAGCCTGGCGGGGGCGGCCCTGCCAACGACCAGCATTCACAGAAACGGCCGCTCCCTGCTATATTTCTTTGGTAATATTCTTGGTGAGGCGAACGCACGGGCATACATTTTGGACGGAGCAGCTTGATCTTTAATGAACAGACTCCAGACTCTTGTCGCGATGACGTCACTATACGGTAGTTTGGGGAGTAAATGGAACAGTGAAAGCGAATCAAACATATTAGAATTATCTATATCATTATCCGATTTTTAACCCTAGTAAGTTTTGACCTAAGATATAAATTATTTGCTTAATTTGCAACTGCACGTCACAGTGATTGTGTCTCTTGCCTAATGTGTCAAGACAACACTGTCACTTTTAGGCTTATATTTTAATATTTTTTTCAGTTTGTTGAATTTTTCAGTTTGTCAGCAATTAACAACTGTCTTTTAGGTCATTTACATCGTGAATGCCTAGTTATAAAAAAATATTCCGCTGACCACCAATAGACTAGATTTTCGTATTAATTAACACCATTCCATTTACTCCCCAAACTACCCTATTGTGACGTCATCGCGACAAGAGTCTATTAATGAAACAATGGTGACGTTTTAATCAAAGAGTGTCAACGAACGGTGACATATTGAATAAGTGAATTTCAAACCAGTGATATGCAAGAAGTAGTGGTCCATGATTTTTGAGACTGGTCACGTAAATATCCGCGATTTTAGGGTTAATTTAGAAGAAAAAGGGCAAACGAAGAATTATTCCTTAGATACTACCCTCACAGTAAGAATGCTAATACGTCAATTAATAGGTCTCAAGTTGCACATTCACCAGAGATGTGATTAGCTATATTTTCATACACGTGACAGCTAGCTTGCTTGTCAGAGACTAGCTAGATAGACGCGCCCGTCTAGTCTGCCCGCCCGTGTGTCGCTCAAGTCGGTTCTGTAAATCAGTGTTCGACGTCAGCGGTCGGCGCGCAAATGCCGGGTTTTACGTCGGGCCTTCGGTTGGGGTCGGGAAATTTGGGTCCGCGCGATGTGGAAGATAATTGAACAGTTCGATTACAGTTCACTGCACGTTTATAGAAAAAAGGGTTTGATAGCATATTTTTAATATTGTGAATCGGAATTGAACGTGTTAAATAATTATGTTAACACATACCTACCAGCTAAGGGTGATCCGCCAGCGCAATAAGACGTAGCGGAGCGGTGTGCGAGGACAAAATCCGAATATAGGAAGCGATGCGTGAACTGCCCGGCTAGTAATTCCGCTACGCGGCGGAATTACTACCAGTCATTGTCGACAGAGCACTATGATAAATATTTGTTTGTATACCGTAGATCTCTGAGGGGATGTTGATGTAGATGTGTAACTGTCCCCCTGTTTGTCCGTAGATCCGCGAGTGGGTGTCGTGCGAGACGGAGATGCTGCGCGCGCAGGCCGTGGCCGTCGGCGACGTGGACGACATCCTGCACCAGCTCGACAAGCAGAAGGTACGTCTCCAACATTGTAATGACTCCTCCTGGAGGAAGAACTCGTTACGCTGTACTGTCCAGCAGATTATCGTATGGCCTTATCTTGGCACAGTAGCGGATCCTACCGTGACGTATGAGGTTAGATGTCGAAATTGTCAATCTCGGAATAAACTCTATTTTGGTTTCAAAGCATTTACATTAAGAGGTCTTTGTATTATCAGTTCTGGACATTATGATATGACGCTTTGGAAATGTATCACTTGAACATTATGATCGCTTCTACATTTTGACACTTGCACCCGGGGTGAGATCGGTAATTAACAATTTGCAAGCTTCTTTAGAGGGACACTTACACTCACCACTGGGTTCTGTGAAAGAAGTTCATAGTTCGAAGCTATTTGCCTGTGTATTGGGCAGGTCCTTGCTGAAACCCGCGTGGTCGTATTAATCCCAAAGGGGAATTTTTAATCTTGGCTGTGTACAGACGAGGGAATACCTTCGAGACGCTTTGATTGTAAAGGTTTTGTCAAGTTAGATGCCGTAAGGTAAAGCCTAAAGCATAAGTCGCCGTAAAAATCGAGAGAGATACGACTTTTTGGCTTTGTATTGATATCATATCCTTACCTGTACGTCGCGTTGCTTGCTAGCCGCATGATTAAAATTGGGTCTAAAAATGTTAGTCGAAATTAATTTCAGTACTTAAGTAATTAAATATAACGAGTCCGCGATTGACATGTGAGTATCTAGAAAATAGTTCCACCAAATACTAATTGAATTATTTATGTAATGATTTAGGTTCCCTGTAGGTTTTATAGTGTAACGCTTCTTTTCTACTTGTGAGGCGAGTCAAATAATAATTATATAAATTAACTGTGTTAATATCAATCTAAAATAAATTGCGAGTCCGACGAATCAGCGATAAAATTAATTACTAGATAAGTAGGTTATTCATCGTTCATCAGTCATCACCGATAGTACGAATGAAATCGCTTCGCATTGACTCACCCCACAGACGGATATCGTAATAATTAATAAATATAATATAATGATTAAAAATATAATAATTAAGTATATTTCTTGTCAAACTTTGTTTATGCACCGTATTTCAAAGCATTCCAGCATAATAAAACCACGGCAAATCCAATGCGGCCCCAACTTTGCACGGTCTCGATGAATAAAAAATGGCCCGGAAGTTGGCAGCTGAGCGGAGTTGACAAAAGGGCAACTTGAATGGTCCCCGCCGGGAATAGAATCTGTTACTGGTGTATCTGGTTAGGAGTAAACCTGGGTCTCTGTGCTCTTCATCTCTTTAACACCATCTCGGGCACTACCTCGGTGCGCGTGGGAGCGAGCTCGCGAAACAGATTGAAATGTAATTGGGCTTGGGCGCGACGGACAGAGTACGGCCCCTGTACGCCTAGCACAACTTGCTGCTCAGTCGCGACGCGCGCGACCTAGCGTCTCCTATCTCACTCGCATTGTGCAAATTAGAAAAAGGAGGATAGATCTTTTTCGACTTGCGTCACGGTGCGGCGTCAGTTGTGCTAGCCCCGCTGCAGTTGACTCGCGACTGCGACAACTGTTGCTTGTTATCGTGTTCGAACTTTGGAACTGCGACCTTTGTTCGTTTTGATCGCCTGAAGCCTTATGCTCGATTGAATGATAGCTGATCTGCTGCGTCGATGTCATTGGCGATCAGTCAACTTTTGATATTCCCAGTCACAGAAAGATTCCGACCTTTCTCAATCGAGAGCGAAGCCAATGGAGGGAAATATCGTGTGGTGCTATTGCTAAAGATAACTTTTACCTGTCTTATCTTTGGGTAGCCAGAGATCTTGAAACAAAATGGTCAATGTCCAATGGTCCTATTGAGAGGAATGTCTTTAGGTATAAATTTCATATTATTTCGAAACTTACAATAAGGTACTTGCGTCTTGTTAAATTTGATAACGTATTGTTGCTAAATGGATAGTAAACCATCAAATTATAGTAATAAAGTATAAATTACAAGATATAAGGCCTGATTTGTTACGGATTCGCCAAATTTAAAACGCAATTTTAATAAAATTAGTCACTATATTGTGTTTAATTATGGGTGATTACATGAAATGATATGTAAAATTTGACATTTAACGATATTTTCAGGGATTCTTTTTTTTATTCCACTCATGTCGTAGTTTCGGTCTGATGCCCTCCATCAACCGTGCGACAGTGTCTTTAGACACTTGTTTACATGCCCAATTCCATTTTTTAAGGAAATCCTTGTGGTCGCTTGCTGTTTTGCCTGATTTTTGTAAGATTCCTTTAACTAAAGCCCAATATCTCTCAATTGGACGGCACTGTGGAACATTTGGAGGGTTCATGTTTTTTGGTACGATTTTAATATTATTACGTTCAAGGAACTTTATCGTATCTTTTGCGTAATGAGCTGTTGCCAGATCGGGCCAAAATATAGTCAACATATTGTGTTTTCACATAAAAGGCAAAAGCCGCTTCTTCAAACACTCATTTATGTAGACTTCCTTGTTGATGGTACCCTTTGCTACGTAAGCACGGCTACGATCACCACAGGGGCAGATAGCTTGCCAAACTAAATATTTTGATCCAAATTTTTCGATTCCAATTGTGGTTTCCGAATCAGGAAGAGTTTCTCCGTCAGCTATTGTATAGTATTGGTCACCCGGAAGTGTCGAAAAATCGGCTTTTACATAGGTTTCATCGTCAAGAATTATATGAAAGTTTTTTGAGCCCAAAAAATCGTACAGTTTTCGAGACCTAGTTTTAATTGTTGCTTTTTGCTTTTCTGACGTTTTTGGTATCTTACGCTTTTTTTTAGACTTCATAGAAGCACGTTGCTTGACACGTCGAACCATGGATTGATCAGTGGATATTTTTTTTGCGATATCACGTTCGGACATAGTGCGATTCTTACGTATGGTCCTTAAAATCTTTTTTTCCAATGCGGGGTCACGAGGACCATTACGTTCTCTGGTTCTTGGCCTCTGAGCCGTAGACTGGGTCTCGAAGTACCGTTTTAATACATCATCCACAGTTTTTCTTGGCATTTTGAGGTCCCTGGCGATATAATGATTCGGGCGTTGAGTATTTTCTAGCCATTTGGTGATGATTAGTTCTCGGCGTTGCCGTTGATTCATCTTATTTGGTGTTTAGTAAATATTTAACAATAAACATCGCAATCGTCATATTCTTGTGACATTAAAGCTGTCAAAACTCGAAACCCCAACGAAATAGGTTGGTATATAGTGGAATAAAATAATTTTGAATTTGGCGAATCCGTAACGAATCAGGCCTTAGTTAAAATCATAAAGTATATGGCACTTGAAAGATTTGAAAAATATCCATTTTTTTATTGTCCTAGAGTAAATTTAAAGCTAATACCAATAGAGTCCTTACGCTTTTACAGAAACAAAATTCAACAACTTTGAACCTAAACGCAGTATTTCGCGACCGAAATAGTAAGTTACTTGATTTTCCATATAACGATTAGTACAAATTGTAAAGTGTGACGTCATGCTTTTAGTCATTAGTCATTTATTCACATAACAATATACATACGTCAATTAGTAGGTAATATGAAGCGTTTCGGCTGCCACCAGCGAGGCCCGTCTTTAACTCAAATCTATGGATATTTATCTTCTTTAATTGTATTTGATCCTATATACACACATCCTATTCAAAACTGATATAAATCTTAGGTCACAAGCCTATTCCTAAATCAAGTATTTTAAATATTAACAATTCTCTATCACTAATAATAGTAATAATTGAAGCATCCTCCGTGTTTAATCCAAATTCGATTTTGTGAAGCCAATGCATATATAACCTTATCCCAAGGGCACACCGTTCACTTTCACTCGACCAGCCGGTAATTAAGGGCGAGTGTTCACGAGATTGAATTAAGGCGAGGCGCCGCGGGAGCCACCGGGTTATTGTTTAGTAATTTTATTACTAGTTAATGGAAAAATAGCAGTTTTGGCTCACTTTTGGACACTAATTTGTTTAAGCTTGACTTTCCTGTGCTCTTGATATGTTTGGACAGACTATATTATCTCCTAGGTGGTTTGCTCTGCATAACATAGTTCCTGCAACCAATGTTAAATAGGTTACTCAATCTACAGGGTGTACCCTGGAATATTAGCAAAAAAAACAGTATATTATTGAGCTCGTGAGCAATTATTTACAGGCGGTTTTAATTGAAAAAAAAGCAAGTTTTTTTCATTTTATTGTCTTAAGTGATTTTTTTACTCTTCTGGGGTGACACAAGTTTTTTTTATCAAAAAAAACAGCATAAAAATTAATATTTTTTTTAAACAAAAATGCAGTATAACTGCATTGAGTGCTGCGCTATATGATCTCGTGGTGCCAACATACATTACTTGGAGGTTCATAACATTAGATCAACATTACTCCGAATTAAAAAAGTTTTATACATATGGACACAAGGGCTGCAGATGCTCTAAGGAACCGTCCTTTTAAATATTTGCTCCTGTTACAGACCACGCACTGTATATGCCAACGTTATTTTATCTTACATGGGATCTGGAGGTATATTGAAAGGTTTTATCGCCATTGAGGATAAAAAACTAGATAAAAGAGGATAAAAATTAAAACGACATTACTTAAGTATAATAATAACACCTAAGGCATAGCTGTATGTAATTTACAAAAACAACCTATGTACAAATTAGTTAACTCTGTACTATGAAGTTTATGATCACACAGACAAACTGTTCCGACAGTTTTGTGGGACCCTGTTAATTATTAAGTTTGTATATTCTGTTCATTAAATAAATAAATAATAATAATAATCAAGTAGGCTGGGCTAGCCGCCCGTTTCCTCCCATCGATGGATTAAAAAAATAGTTTATCTCGTGGTCTCACTCTGCAAAGAGTAAAGTGACTGAGACGTTGAAATAGTACTGGAATAAAAGAGCCCGCTTTTGAGTAAAGACACGGTTAGCCCCATTCCATTTAGAGGACATCTGGGGCCTCAACTTCACAGACGGAACGCTTGACAGAGCTTTGACTTTGACACTGGCTGGGTCACTATTGGTATATTTATGCAGCTTCTTCTAAGACTTAGATTTAGACCAGGCCGAGAATTTTCGGTGTCTCTGGATGCCCGGTCCATTGCTATGAACTGTGCCCGTGCCCTTATATTATGCTCCCGAAATCTTTCCTTGTCACTCCTGTCTGTCGATCAATCTACCTGTATATATTTGAAAGGCGTATAAGGTGTAACAAAAATTGGGTATGAACCGATCAAGGGCTTAACAGGTATCGTGTTCTGATAAGAAAAAACAGAAAAAAAAATTTTTGACGTGATTTTTTTTAAACATTTCTATGGAGCTTGTTCCCCAGTCGGCCACCGCTCCATACTAAGGTAAAAACCGCCCTTGATCGGTTCAGACCCCATTTTTGCTACACCCTGTATTTGAAAGGCTTATTGCTTAACAATTTTTACACAACTTTAGCATTTGTATAGTTACATGTATACTTATTATTAATCTTCTTGTATCTAAGAATTTTTGTTTTGTTAGTCTGTATCTTGCACCGACCGTTTGCAAGTCTCTGCTTGGCAATATGGTCGGCTGGTAGAGTATGCCTTGAGGCATTAAGTCCGCCGTTTGGACTTATTTGTTATGTCTAGTACCTATATACATATTTTTTAACGGAGATAGCCTACGGTAACCGACAATTTGCAACAGCCGTGCCTAAAGTACTCGATCGCTAAGGGTTTCCGAAACCGCGACACCCTCGGTGTTCGATTATCGAGGCTGACTCGCCGCCACTAGAGACTCGCTCTAATAGATGTGGAACACTCTCCGATGAGCCGAGTTGTTTGAGCGCAGCAGGGGTTCTGATCGTGAGACACTTCGTATCTGATTTCAATCTAACTTTATTGGCACCGTTTGCATAATATCCATATTGTTTTAGAGTTAAGTGATCCCCTTTACCACCTTAATAGTTGTAACACTTAATACTAATAACTTATTCTGTGGTAATACCTATATATAAGGGCACTTTGTAACGAGAGGAAGAAGGCATTATGATTTAACATGTAATAGTCGACCAACTTAATAATATAGGTAACTACTACTACGACGCGCTACAATGCGCGTAGCCCGCTCGCAGTTGGCCAGATTTCTTTAGTCTTTTGGAAATGCCATTCGCGTATATACGAGTACGTATTCGTAGAACCGGCTCCGAGTAAATACCTACTAGTCCATTCGATATTTATCAGTTTCGTATTGATGTTAGGCTTATCGTCTGGCTATTTGTCTGTTTGCTCATCGAAGCAATAAAGTCAACACCGACCCTTTGATCCCAATATTTCCACGAATATCTTTCAGATCCATATTTGTAAACATTGCTGATGTAAACTAGACTCTATTCAATGTCAATAAGGTTTAAATGAAGAGATCGCGTGTAGCGCGATAGGATCTTGTGAGAGCAATGGGGTCCGCTGATCGGCTGAACCGTATTAACGAGTTAATGTGGACAACATTGGGAGTTATGTTTACTACTGTCTGTTTATTTATTGTATTGGAACTAGCACAAGCAAGGTGAACAAGCCATTGCCAGAAGAAATTGAACTTTATATAAATGTCATGAAGACTTTATCCTGTCAATAGCTACTCATTCTCTCTTCACTGTGCATGTGTGCATATTCAGTCGCGTCGTTTTTTCGATAGTTGTATGTACAGTCGACGTTAAAAACCATGTTTAATAAGCATTTGCACCTTATTCCATTGTATTCAGATACGTAGGTTTACACTTACCTACCTATGACTAACAAAATATTTCTAATGCAGATATTAACTGAAATCTTTAATGTCACAATTCATCCAATGAAATGACTCACTTTTAATAACTTCACAATATTTCCCACAGTTGTTATTAGTTATTAGTGATAGAATAGCCCGCCATGTAGTGAACTAGGTACTCTCCGGTATGCCGCGCGGTTCTACAAGACACTTCGCAGACTACGTCCTGCGTCCTGCCCCTGCGTCAAGATTGTGAACTACAGAGGCGCGACGGCGAAGCAAGCTTGAGTTTGCTGCTGAACTTGTAAGTTCAGCGGATTGCTTGTAGGTGGCGCTAACATCAGTATTAACTAATATGTTTTTTTCGTACCACTATCCACCACCACCACCACGTACCACCTATCACTGCAATATCACATTTTGTCGATCTTTTATACCCACATTTATTCTAAAAGTGGCGCTGGAACATACGTTTCATGTGCTTTGCCTACGCATTTTGGGAATAAAGGCGTGAATGTATGTATGAATGTATGTTTTTTTCGTTTCTTTATTGAAATACAAGGGAGCGAAGCGCACGAAGTTCTCTGCTTCATCTTAGGCCAAAATTATTTCGTATGTCCGTTTGTCCGGCTGTTATCCTCTACAGGTCGCATTTCTCAACCGATTCACGTAATATTTTGTGAGCAGGTTAAATAATGATACAGATTTTTTGTCAATTCATGTATTAAAAAAGAAAAAAACCCCCCATTTTTTTCACGTTAAAATTTTCACTTCTGCCGGCACTTCCGGAGTGCAACCTCTTTTTATTGATTGAAAATGTAAATGTAAACTAGTCTAACATTTTTAAAAAGTGACTAAATAAAAGCCGATTGATACTTAAGTCGTTTTAATTTTACGGTCCTTTTTTGGCGATGGACACTTAACACATTTCTGCTAATCCTATTACAAATTTAATGGCACATACGTCAAAATATAAGATTACTTCAAATAAATAAGCATCAGATTACAGCATTTATGCATTATAGAATTTATAACTGGGCCAACGATTTTAGTTCATTTGCCTTTTTCCTTTACAGCATTTTTTAAGCGTTACGAAAATATAAGTGCGCAATAGCAAATGTAAGCGTCACTAAAATGGAAACGACGCACTCCATTAATTTTGAGAATGCCAATTGAAAGTAATCTACGAGTAACCTATGTATTTGATCTAATTTTCAAGTATTTCTGTTAAAAAACAATGAAGTCTTGAGTTTTTTTTTAACGAAAAGTTTTTTGGCTTTGGTGTAAAGTTTGCATTTTGGCGGTTACAGCAGTTCCGCTTTTTGCCATCGAAATATAGTTACCATTTGGAAAATGAATTTAAAATGTTGTAGGCAGTCTACGTACACTTGTTTTGTTATAATAAATCGTTGCTAATCATTCGTTTTACGTTGTTCAATATACATACTTACATGAAAATAGTTTTATTGCGTCAATGTTCCGTTCATAGGCGGCTAGTGGCAATGACAAATGACAACACTCCTCTATGCCGGTGGCTTTTATGGCGCTAACTCGCATGCGCGGAAAATAGAGATGGGCAGTATCGATATATCGATAAAGTTTAATATTGTTGTTATTATAAAATAAAATAAATAACTATTAGGGGACAATCTTACACAAATCGACCTAGTCCCAAACAAAGCAAAGCTTGTACTATGGGTACTAGACGACGATAAATATACTTATACTTATAGATAGATAAATACTTAAATACATAGAAAAAATCCATGACTCAGGAACAAATATTTGTGCTCATCACACAAATAAATGCCCTTACCGGGATTCAAACCCGGGACCTCTTGCTTCGTAGGCAGGGTCACTACCAACTATGCTAAAGCGGTCGTCAAAATATATGTTATTGGCTGCAAAATATATGTTTCGGGCTTTGTATCAACTGAATTTAGAACAGGTTGCGCTTTCTTCGGCAAAAGCGTACTTGTGGCAGTAGGAAAATGGTTAATGTATTCCTAATAAATTATCAACCAACTGAACTAAATTTCAGTTTCCGTTCACACAGTATTTACCTCAGCTGAAATATAAATTGCTTGACCGTATAAGTAGACGATAATTAGGGATGCAAGCTTCAACTTAGTGTTTCTTATTTTTATTTAAGCAATTAGAGAAGACTTATTTGTACAGTCAGCATGGTATAGTTAGTAACAGACAAAATAGCCAAATATATCGTAACACACCCTTATTCTTACATTAATAAAGACGTGTACCGAAATATTTGGCTTCTAGTAGCTATATGATGCTGACTGTTCAGCACGTGAATGTCGCTTTTACCTTAAAATACACTGCTTCAAACACACTTAATGAGAACATGATAAGATTAACGCTAGAAATTACATTGATCAAAATGATATAAAATAGGTAAACTATTTGTTTTGTGATAATTTCATTAACTACCATGGACGCCTCTAACTTCCATATTAGACATATCAGACCCTTCAAAAACAATATGGATAGGGTTTCAAGTTTCTTTATTTGGCCAAGTATCAAAGTAACGTTACGTCTAGCAAGGCTTGATGCATAATACTTTCATTAATTTTTAATCATGCACTTATAAAATAGGATTACAGTAATGAAAATGTAACAAGTTGAATTTAATTTAACTATACTAGGTTTATTCTGAAGTTATCTATACGACGAAACACCAGCCTCGACATCGATACTCCCACGTATCGACATCGCTTCGATACTAACCGTGTAAGGGCGCATGCGCAAGGGCGGTATGGCAGGGGGCGCGTTGCTAGGCGACGGGCCCGGCCGGCACGCGGCACGTGTTGTCAGTAGCGCCACGCCGCCCGTGGTGGTCGGATGTGGGGATGTCGATGCTATGAGAGCGTAATATACATCGATATGAATTAGAAATAGGAATGTTGTAGCGGCGGCCTCGTACTGTCATAATTACTGTTAATTACGCACTGTTATCAAAACTGAGATAGAGAACATTGTTTCACCAGAGTCCATGATATGGACCTTCCATCTTTTTATAAATTCTTTCTGTGCTGCAAAATCTTCATAGGGTGGATGAAGAGTAAGTTATATGCATCAATCGGGTTTAAATTTATTATCTAGACTACGATTATCGGTTTTGCAAATATTCGTCAGATTTTTGAACGATTTTACATATCTAGTATGGACCTTATCGACATTCATTAACTCGAAGCTATCGATAAATCGATCGTACGTATTTGAGTTGGAGTATTTCAACGCAGCGGATATTCAAACCTTCTAATAATAGGTACTGAAACATATTACGCTGATGCCACTAGTAAAAGATAAACACTGAATGCTAGTATTCAGCATGAGAAGTCATGTAGGTTGCTATGCCACAGTTCAACGAGGTGGATAATCTTTTTAATTAGACATAAACTAATCCATACCTTGGAAATAAGACGCTTAGTCAGGAACAAGCATCGTTAACACACCCGGCACTCGTAATGAAAACGTTTACTGAAACTCGTCGGAATTAAGTCTCCATATCGCTAATACTCGCCGTTTTTCGAAAACGTAATATTTTCTCGTTGCTGACGGGCTCCCGTCGTTTTTATCTACCACGACATAAATAGTTGCGTCAGGTTTTAATCTAATCTAGCTTGCTAGGTACTTGGGTTTTCTGCTTGTGAACCGTACTTTTAAGGGTTAGCAAAGTTCAAAGTTTTCAATTGTGAGTATATGTCAATCTGATTGCAGTGGTGGTAAATAATGAATTATATGTAGCGGTATAGTACCAGGGTACTGCAGGCCTGATGGCGTACACATTCTTGATTATAGCAATGTTTTCTACATACTAACATACAAAAATAAATTTACATATCTGTATTGTTAATGTCAGCAACCATGTGATATTGAATTAGTAAAAACAGTATGTGTTCGAAATTGTAATTTCAGGATCCTTTGTTTACAACCATATCCGCTTACTATTCAAAATCATGATCTTATTAAAGCATCGTTAGATTCATAATACCATGATATAAATATTTATGAAAATATTCACGCAATCAATTCTTCCTCCTCAACATTTATACACGTGGATACCTTCGCAAAATTCCGCGTCAACAGTTAAACAAAAAGGGCGTAAAATTACAAAAATAACTGCCATCAGAGAATTATTAAGACAAAACAGTTTCCGAACCATGGGCGCTATAAAAATTGCAAGAGTTACCTGCTGAAGGATCACCACTCTATTCGGGCCTGTTGTGTTTGAAGTAATACCCTTCGGTCTGCCATTGGTGCTGGTGGCAAGGGAGGGGTGTGGGGTCTTGTTAAGGTGGTTTTTGCGTATGGAGGTTCGGGATCAATAAAGGGGGCGCCGGGCGGCAGTCGCGGCAGGTTCCGCGGGCAGGTGCGCCGTCACAATTAGAAGGAATCTACGGACTTTGCAATGTCCCCAGCATTGGAATTAATTTGTTAAGAAGTATTAGTTGAAACTTCTGTCGATAAAGGATGGGATTGGTGGAATGTGGTGCCTTGCGTTTTCGCGTCGTATTATGAGATTTAGAACGTACGTCATTATTTTAAGGTTACTTAATAGGATAAGAACTAAGATTTGCGAACTGCATTGACTATGATTGTGCCGTACATAGAAACGAAAATAATGATTAAAAGGCGCATATTCATAAACGTTCACAGAACATTATCATTTTTTTTTTGTTATAATGGCGATAATTCGTTTGTTTTTACGTGTCCGTAATTTTGACTTTCGTTAGAAAGGTTACCTTTATTTTGGCAACATAGGCTTGTTAAGCGTGTACACAACGAGTAGGTATAGGGATTGATGTATTCTGAAGAAATACGTTTTTACTCCGATCCTGAGCATACTGACAACAAAACAGTAAGTTAAATTTAATGGCGCCCGTGTTATTTCTCACTAATTGCAACGTACCTAAAGATGAAAGCTTTCTCGTTACACCGAGCGATCTCGCATATATTTATATAACTGCGCAAGTTATTTGTTCGGCGAGCTTCCTTATTTGTGCTCGCTGGGATGTATTCGGAAGAATAACAGGTTGTATCAACATTATTCGGGTATTATTCAAGTAATATTAAATGGGGAACCGGATGTTGAGAGGCGTAGAGCACGTGGACGCGTAGCTATTACGACTACATCTTCGTAGTTCCTTAACCAATGTAATTAAAGTTGGTTAATACTTGAAAACAGTGGCGGTCTTATGAAGTTTTGTAAACTTTCCCACCGTTATGATGTAGCGTGGATAACTTTACGCCCTCCAAAGAGCGGAGTTGTGGGCAACTGCAGCGCATTTTGCTGCTTCAGGCGGCTTTACTACCACAGCGTAGCAAAGGTATGTTTTCGTACAAATTCGCAAAAATAAACTACTAAGAAAGGTGTTTCTTGTACAGAAACATTTGAGGCGTTACTCGACTTAGTTATGAATGTTATGATAAACATTCTCTAGCTATTTTGTAAAATTAAGTATATCTATAACCGTGAGGATTTGCGGCGATTAAAGTTTAAAATTACTTACCTTCATGCAAGTTTAATACATGAAAGCAATCTAAAAGCTACAATTGAATGGTAGTTGAAACTTTGGAATTGAAAAATATGAATTAGGTAAAAAGCTTTCGTCACCTGTTCGGTCGACTCTGCTGAATAGTTAACTCCTATGAATACTGTATTTGGGGCTTGTTAGTTCAGCCCCAGAACTTCTATGATGGGTGAACCTTGTTCGGTACGTCCTTGAAGGACATGTTTAATTTAGAACCACCCCAGATGCACAACCTTTGTACCGACTTTGGTTAGTTTTTTTTTCACGTTGCGCAAACGCCTTTACGCATCACGCCTGCCACGGGCACGGCACGTGGGCAGGGCGGGCATGACGGACTAATCGTGGCAATAGCCTATGGACTACCGTCTGAAAACCCAACGAGTGCCAGCTACGTCTTAAGGGAGGGGCGCCGCGGGATCGTTTTCTACAACTTACGGGTATCCTGATGTTTTTGATAGTACTATTAGTTATTGCCTTACATAAGAGTAATACAATGCACTGTTTTAGTAACATCTTAAATCGAATCTGATCTCTAGATTAATTTACGTTTAAACAAAAATTTGTCCAGAACATCGTTGCCATTTGAACCATTTAACTGCAAAGGTAGTCACAAACATTCTCAAATAAGTTACAACTACACCAGAGTACGGTGTCAATATTTCGAGTTTTTAATTGAATTGGCAGCACTGCACCCGTGGCGCAACCGGTGCGCCACCTGGCGGGCTTTTAATTAAATTAGTTATGAAATGACGCGCGCATTATCGACACCTGGATTTGGCAAAGTTGTATCTGTCCGAGAAAGGCTAAACTAGGTGAGTTGCTTTACGTTGACCATTCAGTAGATAATTTGTAAACATCAAAACTAAATGACAATATTTGCGTAGATGTATTTGTCTACGCAAATATTGTCATGTCTATTTTCCGAGGATAATCAGATATGCATGCGGTCGAATGCTGAACGCGATTTCGCGGCGTTCTTCTACAAGGCGGAGCTGGCACTCGTTGGCAGATGGTACCTAGTTCAAGGTTTTTGCCGCGCTTAGAACTTAGTCTCCCGACCGGGCGGGATGCGTAAATGCTTTTCACCAACGTTAAAAAGAAGGGTAAGCAGATGTAATACGGAATCCTCAAATTATAAAAGTTTCCGGAACGCGTTGCTATGCACAATCTTCCAGATCCTACGGTCTGCTTCATTCAGTTTCATAAAATTATTCATTCATGTTCGTTAGTAAGATTTTAAGAGTGCTGTAAATTATTTGATGTATCCAGTCCAGCCTTTCGTTAGGAACCAAACCAATCGAGAGCACTTCGAGTATATCAGCAAATCGGTTCCATTGGCGATAGTGCAACCGTTGATTGATTCCGATGTCTCCACTCAATATCGTGTAACGTGCCTTTGACCAGTATATTTAGATACCCAGATTCCTATCAACTAAGAGTCGGGAGGTCAGATCGTTGCTGTTCGTAGTGAAATTCCATCGACACTAATCGCTGGATATTCAGTTAGAAAATGGACGTTCAACCAGTAAGGGCTAAGCTTGCTAGATAGTCCGACCACTTGCCCGAGACCTGCTTCAACAATTTGATGCATCAGCCACAGTTGTAGTCTTATTGGCAATGGTCTAGTCGCCTTTTAAAAAAAAAACATTTAATATTTTTATAAAAGACTTTAAACATTTAACAGGAGCAACGGGTTATACAAGTTAGTTGCGTGCATAAAAAGTATATACATTTTGAGGTTTCCGACATTTGTTAAACAACTTTATTGCGTAGAAGAAGTCGTAAAAAGTACTTACAATATGCTCAGAGTGGTTGCTATAAATGTTTAAGATGGTAGAGTATTTTTAGTGCCTCGCAACAAGTCTTCAACTAGGTCTTGAGACGCCCTTCTGACTCCTTACGCAGACTGCCCTGCAAATTCTAACTGTAGAGATATTTTAGGACGAAACGTTATATGGGACTAAATTAAAAAGTAAAGTTGTAGAGCATCGTTTGAGTTTATTTCCAATGTTACGTAGTATTTATTTTACTAGACTGCCAAAAATAGGTTTTTTTATTTCTGGGTTTTGTTCGTTCCACCGAAGTATTCCTGTGTAGGTACTTGGCGACAAAACTGTTAAAAGGTAGGGAGAAATATGATCACATGATTTCTGGACGAGCGCTATGCCATTGGCTCTTTTGCCAGAGGAAAAACTTCTGCACGTTTTCTGTTCATATAATTCTGCTCTTCTTCATAGGTAGTTCTGAGACTTCAGGAGTCTGCGATACCAGTACTATACTAAACTAGCAGTCCCTCTCCGTCTGCGTATTACAGGGAATCCAAGCGGAGCCACTGGAATGAACAGCCTGAAGAGCCGTCCTATATACTGGCGAAAGAGTTTTTGAAATAGGATGTAGGTGGATGTCACACTGCTCCGCATCTCCGGACGGAGGTGCGGAGCTGCATACAAATTTCGCCGGACGGAGGTGCGGTGCAGTGTGTCGTACCATACGGAATTTATATACAAACTGAGGTACTTGCATACAACGAGCTCCGCGTCTCCGTCCGGAGATGCGGCTCAGAGTGACATCTACCGTAAAGTTCCAGAGATTACCCCCAGCAAACCAAATTACAACCTCGCGGACTCTTCCTCTTTACAATATTAGTATAGAAGTCTATGGTGTAACCGTAGTAACGTGTGTATGTGTGTTTGTGTGCAGGGCGTCCTGCGGGAGCTGGAGCAGAAGAAGCCTCAGCTGGACGAGCTGCTGCACACCGCCGAGAGCCTCAAGGGCACCGAGAACCGCCAGCAGCTGCATGGAAAAGGTCAGTCTGTCTGCTTCTCTCACTATATCTTCGGCAGGGATAGCATACCTAGCCCATAACGGGACAAACGTCTAAATTTCATATAACAAGGAGAAATGTGTTGCTCCGAGCAGGATTCAATCCTGCGACCTTTGGCAAGTGCAGCTAACAACTGAGCTATCGAAACTAATCCCTCGTTCAATGAATCTTTCTATCACTCTCTTATAATGCCTTAGGGAGGTGAGTAGCGACATCTACGAGTACCTCGAAGACTCAGGTGTCTTATTACAGCACCGTTTCAAATTATATTGAGAAATGGGATAAATGACTGTTTTTAGTGCAGTGTATGTAAATTGCTAGAACAATGCTGAAGCTGAGTCTGTTGCGACGTCTGCGCAGGGCTTCCATGAAAGCCGGTGGAGACAGGCCTTGTGCACTGCTCTTATCAATTTCAGTGCTATGAACCTGCTAGGTGGGCGTTCGTAGGCGCTTTTTTCTACATACGGAACACGGAATAAAGAATTCATTGGAAGTGGTGAGTGGGCGTTCCCGTGTCGCGGAACATGAGCAATAATAAGCGTACTTCTTGCACAGATTATTGTCAGTCACCTAGCGACCGCACACGGCGTATGACATGAGTGAATATTTGTTTATTTTAGGAAAATGCCGTATTGCGTTATTGAAAGCTGCTCCCATAACAGCACATAAAAAACTTGTCTCGTGGAGGTATTTCCTATCATCGTTAAGTAATATTTTAGAATACGTATAAAAAAAAAACAATTTCTTAGACACAATTTGCGTCTGTAGTCAAGGAAATATCAATTTTATTCCTCTAACAATAAAGTTCATAATCCTGTGTATTATTTCGCTACTCAGAACGTGAATGCACGGCAAATTTCCCGAAGGTTCGCTACTCAAATACTGTGGCTAAGGTCGATACATGTTATCGATAAACCAAAATGAAAAAGATTATATTTTTATGAGTAATATGCAGAGCCCGAAATTCTCGTACGATGAACGAGAAGTCCCTATGACAGCTCAAAAGTGCTACGAGAAATCCGGGCTCTCGTAATATGTATCTGAATATTATGTCAAACACAATAAAATAACTATTATAATCTTATAGTTTTCCTAAAGACACAAATACAAAGGAAAAATGGATTGATGCCACGGGGAGAAAGGATTGGTTTCCGCAACGATTCAACACCATTTGTTCGAAACATTTCGATGCAACTGATATTTGAGTTTCGCCAAAAGGAAATAGCTTCATTAGCTTGAGATTCAATCCCACGCAGAGTATTGTATGTAGCGTAAGTACGAATAATTGATTCAATTCGCAATACGCACGGCGAACTACATTTACACAATGAACAAATTTGACGGTAAATTCTCACTAAACCGCACTCGCACAACGTCAACAGTGTAGATTGCTGGTAAAATAATTCTAAATATATTAAATTAAACAAATTATATTCTTTGTTTATTTGAAATCTGTGTGTAATTGCTACTACATTTATAAAAAAAGTAATTTATTATACATTTTACCTACTAGGTACTAATTATATAATAAACAAGATTTTATTGGAAACAATTTGTAACTAAGTCTTAGCTTAATATTTACCGTATGAATATCATAAAAATATCGATACTCAAACTCAGACCATACCCACATCCCTATTCCGTTATAGCATAATAGTCGTATCATCATAAACATTTTGCAGTACATGCGACTTTTTGGTTTCAAGTGGTCGCATCATGGAGATGAGACCGCTTGAAACCTAAAACTATGGAGTTTTGAAAACACCGCCATCTTGCGTCTAGTAGTCGAACGACCACGTCTCTTGCAAGTCTTGCAACGCATATGGTAACGGACGTAAGAAATATTTACTTGACACTAAATGAGACCGTAAATAGTACTAGTTAAAGTAGATTTTGCATATAAAATTTGCTACCGTTAACAACATATTGTCACAGTACGTTTTAACAAATCGAAAGCGTATTGCAATTGTGTGTTCGTGTATTATAGAAAGTGTGGTTGTGTGCGTGCGGCGACAGTGGTTCTCTATGAAAATCGGTTGAATGCCACTTCCAATGGATTCTTTATTCCGTGATACGGAGTTCCCCATCGGCTAAGAGCGTAGCACTACGAAATCTCTGGCACGGAATGTGTTAAGCAAGTCGCGACTGGTAGGTTAGAGGACCCGTCTAACCAGGGTGGTTTATAGGATGTTCCAGGAATACGGTTACTAATTGGCACGGAATGACAACGCTTCTTCTTCGATGTATTGAGTTTTATTATGAGCTTTTTTTAAAATTAAAAACTGACCATTGACCGGCTCTCATATAGTGGGGCAGAGTGCTCGAACAAATTGTCGTTAATGTGGACACGCTGGACAAAAGCACCAATTTTTTTTCAGGTACTAATTTGGTCCATAGCTTTAAGATTTTGATGGGAACCAACTCCTCCGTCGGCCACATTTACTTTTATATATATAAATAGATAGAATAGATAAATTAGATTCATTTAATGTCAAATGATATTCATACAAATTTAAATAGGTACCTAATAATAATAATTTAACATGTCAAATCAAGACTCATATACGGTTCTCTATTGTATGGCCAAAAATTATTTCCCAGTGTCACTTCCCAATTTTTTTCCCCAAATGTTCATTTGGCAAAAAATCACTAGTCAAATTATTGTTTCGCATTTTATCATGGTATTATCTCCTATGGCAAAATACTACTTCGCAAATTATTGTTTGGCAAAGTTTTATATAGTCAAGTTTCATTTGGTCAAACGTATTATTTGGCATAACTTTCGTTTTCCAAATTATTGCATGGCATACGATTTAGATCCTACTTGTGTAGTGCATACGAAATGCAAACTAAGAAGCAGCTTTTATACGTTTTTTTTTCCCTAAAATTAAAAATGGCCGAGTTAGACGCCTCCAAAGATTGATGTCTTTAAAGGGAGCTTGGACTTAAAATTTTCATCGAGAGTCTACAGCGAATCGACGCCACCCCGCTGCGCGGGGTGTCTATTTCTGGTCTGAAGGACACAAGTGAACCCTAACCTAACCGACCTAAGACAGAGTTCGCTTTATGACAAGCCATTGTTGTCCGCCCTGATACACGACCTAATGCACGACCCAATAACTGGCCAAACTCGCAACTTTGGACCGCTCTTAAAGTTTCTTATATCAAAATGTGTACTGGTAAAATATAAATTAAAGTATGTTATGTTTTGCATTTTTGTCTTTTCATTTTAGTTTATGTGCGAAATGAAAATTTGAACAAATGTTTTGTTTGGAAAATAATGTTAGCCCAAACAACGTGTTTGCTTATTAACTTTTGTCTTAATAACACTTGACAAAGCAAAATGATGTCAGATGATATTTTGACCAAATGAACAAATTGCGAAACAAAAATGTGCTATTTGTTCGTTTGGGAAATGAAACTACTGCCATAAGTTTTGTGGGAAGTGAAATTTGGCTAAAAATATTTTGCCGGAACGGCAGGATACCCTCATATACTCTTTAACTGAGTACAATGGATTTTCCAATAAAAGGTATTTAAGGCGGCGTCTAAATGCTTCGTCAGATGGTTCCTGTCTAAGATCAGCGGGCAGTCGCTCGTAGTAGGTAAGCCCAATGACACGCGGGTTCTTGCCTGCAAGTGCCATGCGACGGGGAACTGTTCTCAAACGCCCAGTGCGGCGGAGTGTTTTGCCAATCGCATTTAGGGTATCGAAAGAAGAAAGATTGTTCCTTACGAACATTATAATTTCGAATACATAGTACATACATGAGTAGTGCGTCATAATACCGTGCATTGGGAAGTAGCCTCTACACGAAGTCCTCGATATATTATTACTAAGAAAGAGTTCCAAGGAAAACTCCCTACGAATTTCGAACACCAATTTGATAAGTAGCATTTTCACTGAAGAATCTTGCAGCACTGATTATGGCGTAAATTTGATTTGTTTTGATGTTATTATACCGGAAACGATCACATATTAAAGCATTACTTGAGAAAATCTATCCGGATATCAGAAGAAAGTTATAAGGGATCCGATTTTCTTTTTCGGGGCACGGAATCCTATAAAATACTCACTTTTACTCTTATTATGGCATGGGAAACATTTCCTTTTGGCTTTAGGCAATATGTGGCTTCTACACCCTCTGCGAGAGGTCAATTTGACTCACGTATCGTTTTGATATTGATATGAAACTTGATGCTCGCACTCGCTCTGATGTGAAGCTTGACAACGCAGCAATAACGGGCGATAAAGTCAGTAAGTCTCTCTCACACACAATTTAAGCGTGAACGTAACGTAAGAGAAAGCGTATTAACCAAAATGACTTATTATTTGAATCCGTGACGACGAAAATAGCGTTCGTTCGAGCGTTCCTGAACTAGCTCCTGGGAATGTTAAACGTTACTACTCACTTGCATGTGTATTTACACAATAACTGATGTTGTTGCATCTCTGCCTGATAAACATTCAGGGCAAAACTCGTGCCCACTCGAACCCTTCGCGAGGCTAATAAAGTTAATATTAACATGTTAGCGTTAACAAGTAGCGCGACCACTATAATGATACCGCTTTGGAGACGCTGAAGAGAAATGTGTATTTTAACGTTGTTGCTTTCGTTACATATCAGGAAAATGTGATGTTGTTGTGGAAGAAACCAAGCGGCTCAATTATGTTACATCTCGATCAATTCACTATATAAAAGGCAATAATTGTACAAACAAGGTACTCAATCAATATTAGCGATTGGAGATGTTTACATGTTGGTTGAGTTTTTTTTAGTCAGAATTTTCACAAACGGTTTAGCAATTCATTAGACACGTTTGAAAGGAGCAGGAAAGCTATTATCTCTATTCAAAATTCTCTCAAATAAACACATGAATAAAATAACAATTATTTTCTGTCCCACAGGCTACAAAATAAATGGTTTGACACCGGTTAGCGGCCGTTTAGACACCACCGCCGAATAAGTGTGGTTCTTAAAAATGCCCCGCGAATTCAGTGTAAAATAAAAGTATTAAGTACTAAAAATCCGCCACAGGGCGATGGTGTCAGGGTAACTTGTCGGGACATACTTTCCTCAAAAGGGTTTGTATTTTCCCTTTCGAAATCTCAATTCGTATTTTAAAAGGCTTTTCTTCGTTTTTTTCCTTGTTCTTTTCTTCAAAATAGCTGTTTTGGAGCCATGTGTTACTCTCAATGTAATTATTTTACCCAAACGAGCGATCCGTGACTGAATAATGGTCATCCTATGAAAATTCCAGTCATTATTCCCGTCGTACCTTTAATAAGAACACATAAATTTGGCGGCCGCACTGTGAATCGAGTAGAACATGCAAATGGGACAAAAACCCTTATCAAATATCCAAAAACTCATTATGGTAGGTCATTACTAATGAGTATACATTAAGAGTCCCACGTGTTATTTTTTCCTGCAACCCCCCCTTACATGAGTAATTAAGGTGACTATATAGGATGAGTGCAAATTTACTATGCATTCATTTGCGTAATTGCTCTTGGCTTAAAAATAATTGTGTGCATTTCCAAGTTATTTGTGTTTATTTCATTATTATGGATTCCAATTTGGAGGGTAAGTAGTATTTTTAGACATATATTGATTATAAAAATATTCATTGTATTTTGTAAAACATCAACATGTTTCCGAATAATCATTGGAATTTTACCCTAACTTTGACTTTCATGGTCAAGAAATTACATGTCGGCATCTGTCTACTCTGTGAAATTTATATATAATATACTTATAACTATAAACCGTCATATTTAATAAACTCCCTATCCAACTTTTGAGTACAACTATTTTTTTTATTTTTTCTTTCAGAATTCGATTTTTGCATTTCAAAAGTCAATTTCTTCGATGTATGGCAGAGACATTTGAAGGAAGCGAGATACAACGAAATATATACATTTATATCATCTGAGCATGATTTAAGTGGAATAACCGAGGACTCCCAGAGACAAATTAAGGTAAAGATATCCCAATTTTCATCCAGGATAGCTCAGAAGTGGGATGCTGCTGGTAAATGTAGACAGCGATTTCTCGAGAAGAACTCTGACTGGCTTCATGGTGAACCTATCAAGTTTGAAGTTCATAGACGTACGACGATGCCGTCATCATCCACTGAAGCTGTAGCAGGCCCTGGAAGGCCCCAGAAGGAATTCTCGGACTCTAGCCTGAAGACTAAACGACGAGTAGAGAATTTAGTTCAATCTACAAGTTCCGAGGAGTTATTGTTTGCAGCAGAAATTTCGTCACGTCAATCGGGCTCCAAGGAAGTGGCTAGAAGAATGAAGAACATAATTGAAGATAACAAGAGCGGCGACACCTCAGGCAACAAAGAAAACACCAAGTCATGCAAAGAAAACTCTAGATGTTTGACGAATGAAGAAGCTTTGGCGTGCTATATAGATAGCAAATTGACTACATGCACATACAACATCATAAGGCAGTCGACTAGTAAGGTAGGGCATACCGTATTTCCATCATTGTATTGTTTAAAAAAGGCTAAAGTTGCATGTTATCCTCCTGAAGATAGCTTTTTGATTAATGAAACGCGTGCTGAAATCAACGTTCAGGCAGTTTTAGATAAAACCGCTGAACGTTTGGTTTTATCACTGGAAGATGTTTTAGATAATTTAGTGTCCCCTTGTTCATCATTCAAACTAATTAGTAAATGGGGTTGCGATGGAAGTTCCGGTCATAGTACATACAAACAAAAGTTTACGAATAGTAATGACACTGATGAATTTTTGTTTGTATATTCGTTCGTTCCGCTTCAATTACGGGATGATGCTGATAATGTCGTTTGGCAGAATCCACGCCCGTCATCTACTGCATATTGTCGTCCAATAAAGTTTATTTTTTCCAAGGAAACAAAAGAATTGACTATTGCCGAAACAAATCGAGTCTTGGAAGAGATAAACGCTTTATTGCCAACATTATGCAAGGTGATGGGAAGGGAAGTTTCTGTTGAACACATTATGCTTTTTACCATGGTTGACGGAAAAATTTGCAATACTATGACCGAAACTTCTTCTGCTCAAAAATGTTTCATTTGTGGAGCTACTCCAAAAGTTATGAATGATGAATCTAGGGAATATATTGCAAATAATGATAATCTTGGTTTTGGTTTATCAACTCTCCATGCTTGGATTAGATGTTTTGAGTGTTTACTTCACATAAGCTATCGCCTTGAAGTAAAAAAGTGGCAACTTAGAGGAGAAGCCGATAAAGCGAATGTAAAGAAACGCTCACTAGAAATTCAAACTAGATTTAAAACGGAAATGGGACTGATCGTTGATAAACCAAAACCAGGCTTTGGTAATACTAATGATGGAAATACAGCTAGAAGATTTTTTGAAAATCCGGAGCTTAGTGCTGCAATTACAGGGTTAGATGTATCACTCATTAAAAAATTTGATATAATACTTCGAGTTCTATCATCGGGCTATGAAATAAATTTAGAAGCGTTTGAAAATTTGACACGGGATATAAGAAAACATTATTTAAATCTCTATTCGTGGTATTACATGCCTGTTACAGTACACAAATTATTGATTCACAGTAGCGACATTATCCGATCAGCACTATTGCCGATTGGACAGTTATCCGAGGAAGCAAAAGAAGCTCGAAACAAAGATTGCAGACGATTTAGGGAACATCACACACAAAAACGATCTCGTCAAGCCACGAATAGAGATTTAATGAATATGCTGTTGATTACATCTGACCCTTTAATTAATGGTTTTAGAAATGTACCAAGGCAAAGAGTAAACTCGTTGTCTTCTGATGTTTTAGCATTGTTGAAACCCCCTAGAGTTAATGAAACTAATGTAGATGTAGTGTCTAGTTTGTTTAGTGTAGATGATCATGACACGTCTATTAATGATTCGCAGGATGAAGATGATGACGGTGAAAGTAATTAATAAAATGACCGCTGTAATTAACTCTAATTGATTTATATGTACCTACTTAAGAATCCTATGTAAATGTAGTTCCTAATTAGTTTTACTTTTCCTTGTAATGGCATGATAATGTTAAAAATGATGTTGATTAAAAGATTACTGCAACAGTAGATTTAGTATTTTATGTGTACATGTAATAAAATATATAATTCATTATTGTACATTCACTTTTATAATATTGTTTTTCCTGACCCTACCCCTCTAAGTCACGAACCAAAGTACATAAACTATACGTATATGTATATTCATACATAATGAGCTCGTATAAGCTCAAAAAACTACTAAAATAATTTTGTCCCATATGCTTGTTCTACTCGATTCACTGTGGGCCGGCTTAATAAACAGTCGGGTTAGAGCGGAGAAAAGACATTATTTATTGACATTGTTTTTTTAAAACAGCGGTTTAATGGTTCACATGTACGAGTTTCTGAAGCTCAAATCCGGGCTTAAACATACGAAGGTAAAGGGTCAAATATATGCATTAATGTAACATTATAATACGCTTCAGCGTCCTTTATTTACCATATGATCTTGATACATATTATCAATACAAATGAGGTTGACATTAACTTTATCATTATAAGTTTAACGTTACTAAAATCCCCAGTCATCGAACTCATTCCTCGTTGTATGAGAAAATGTTGACGGTAAATGATAATGATGATTATGACAATTGTAACGATAAAGAAGGCCATAAACGTGACTTCCTTGCAAGATATCCGTTGAACTTGAATCCTGCCAGGAGTGTTCGTATTCGAAGCGAGCGTGAACGGCCATTTTGCGAGGTGTTGACAAACAAAAGCTATGCGATACACAAAGCCGCGTAGGGCACAATAGCCGGCCCGCGACCGGCCACCTGGGCCTCCATTCCGTACATCTATTTCACATCCAGATCGCAATGTCCTGCTCGTCTTGACACTGAAACTTTAAATGTGATTGGAATCGGAAGCAACGGACCGTAATAGCCCTCACGACCATGAGAATGGCTACCTTTTACTGAGCATAAACTTACTTTACCAAATGTGCAAAGGATAAAGAAAGAAAAACTTGCTACCCGTGATCGTTATATCGGAGAAAGAAATCCTGGGGCTAGCGAGCAAGGGACCAACGTTGAGCTACGTGAAAGCAATGAATAAATATTGTATCAGACATAACATATAAGGAAATCAAGAACGCGACCGATATAACAAGAATAAGACAGATTTTATTTTCTAAACTCGACAATTCTTTGGTATCTTTAATGATAAATTATTTAATCATCTGTTAACAACTACATCTTACTAAAGAATTGACTATAAACTGTTAATATCTTCTCATCTTAGTATAAAATCGATACTGCCACGAGCTCCCTCACACGTAACCCGCGCTAGGTACTAGCTAAGTATCCACCTCGGCCAAGTTTTGATACTCGTGTATCATGAACGCTGACCGCAAGGCGGGGCCAACGCGATTCACAGCCTCTTGACTCACCACTGTCAGGGGCCAGGTTAGCTCGACCGTGATGTTCATAACAATTGTGGTTGACCGGAGACCAGAATTACACTGGATTGTCGGATGCGGGTGTGAAGCGATGTGAATGCCAGCTAAACACGTGATCTCTCATAATAGCCGGTTTGCGCCGATTTAACTCTTCGCACCCAGGGAAGGCGTTCTGCATGTAAACTGTTTTTTGCTGCACTTTGGTATACCTACAGTACAGCGTAGATATTACCCCGGATAATCGGTACCTAATTATATCCGTAAATATTTACGTCTATTGGGAAAATAAATTGGAAGCAGAAACTTGCTTTTGTTCATTGGATGTTTTATTTATATATTTATTTAGGATTACCAGCAGATAACAAGTTCTATTTCTATTCTAACTGGATGCTTATCTAATTAAAGGTAACCACAACATGCACCAATAGCTTTCAGTACGAATACACATTAACATGAAGGATTATTTTATTAGGTTTGTATTGACAGTATGGCAAAACTAAACATAGATGGAATATAAGTGCTCACTATTTCTGCCGGTATCGCCGCTCCTAGCCGTGGATAGAAGCGATCGGCTTAAAGTCTAAAACCAAGTGCCTTAGTTTTTATTCAACAATACTAGGAACTCAGACTAAACTCTGTTCGTTTTGTAACCGAATCTAAAAAAGAAATGGTTTCTATCTGTCTAGAATGAGAGTGAAACAGACGTTACTTTTCTGAATTCCACCATAAGTTTATGAAACAATATTCTTTTGTTATTCCGCTAAAGAACGTTCAGACTGCAGGTCTATTAGCAACAATGCGATGTGCAGGTGACGACACCGATATGTATAATTCGCCTTATTACAATGAAATAAGGCGTAAAACTGTAAACATCTCTTAGGCATCGACTGTACTGAATGAAATAAAAAATAATAATAACCCAAAAAATAAACTGAAAACTAACAAATAATATTTTAAACCTATTATAACTATTATCGTCACATACATTATGTAAGTTCAAATATTTTTATTAACCAAGCGTCGTCGCGTCGGGGACCGGGCATTTAATTTTACTTTTATTTTGTCCTTTTTAAAGTGACGATCTTCAAACGGCTGATCAGGTCATAGTTACCTTACCATATACTTTCAATATCATTGAAGTAACACGGTACCAAATTTCGAATCGATGGGACATATGGAAGGAAGTCAGATCCCCTCATCAACTATTAACGAGCTGATCATCTTCAAAAGGCTGATCAGGTCATGGTTACCTTACCATATACTTTCAATATCATTGAAGTAACACGGTACCAAATTTCGAATCGATGGGACATATGGAAGGAAGTCAGATCCCCTCATCAACTATTAACGAGCTGATGATCTTCAAAAGGCTGATCAGGTCATGGTTACCTTACCATATACTTTCAATAGCATTGAAGTAACACGGTACTCGAATCGATAGGACATATGGAAGGTAGTCAGATCCCCTCATCAACATTTAAAGAGCTGATGATCTTCAAACGGCTGATCAGGTCATGGTTACTTTACCATATACTTTCAATAGCATTGAAGTAACACGGTACCCAATTTCGAATCGAGGTAGTCAGATCCCCTCATCAACATTTAAAAAGCTGATGATCTTCAAACGGCTGATCAGGTCACGATCACCTTACCATATACTTTCAATATCATTGAAGTAACACGGTACTAAATTTCGAATCGATCGGACATAATGATGTTAGTCAGATCCTAGAGAAAAGAGCTGATGATCTTCAAACGGCTGAACAGATTTTCATGAAACATGTCTAAGAACACTCGGGTTAAAATGGTCTATGACACAAAAAAACCGCATTCAAATCGGTCCATCCGTTTGGACGATACCACATACAGATACACAGACGACACGTTAAACTTATATCACCCCTCTCTTTGCGTCGGGGGTTAAAAACGCGACACGTGCTTCCCCTCTACGAGGCAGCACCGAGATGCTGGCAGGAGAAATTGCTTGTGCCACCTCAGGTACCTACGACACCTGTTTCGTTTAAGTATGCTGCGATACATACACCATACAATTTTATACTATTTTGAAAAAATGATACCTCGCTGAGTTCTTTTCGCCTGTTCTTCTCGTGGCAGAGGTTACCTAGTGGGTAGTGACTAGCGATGAAAATTACATGAAAGATACATGTATCTTTCAAAGGACCCTGTATTTTTCAATAAAATACAGTATCTTTCCTTGCGGATCTATTGAATCTTTCGCAAGTTTAAGTTTTTTACCTGTAAATGTATTATGTATTATATTATGAATAGTGACTCGGAATGTATTGGCTCTCAATCAAACAGGTGACTTTTCATTCCGCTCAGACTATTGAGACTATAGTTATTTCGATATCCTAAAGAGGTTTCTGGGGTTTGGTTTCTTTTTTTTAACTTGGGCTAGGCTTTTTACAATATGTTTATGAAAGTAAAATACAAAAATATTATTATTATTTGTAAGTCTTGCCTTATCACGGGACCATGGGGTTATTATTTAATCAAGTCATTATTTAATAAACATGTAAAATACACAGTATAAAACGGTTATTTTACGTGTATGATTGTATTTGTCAGACAAATGTCAGTTTTGTTTTTTTCGAAAGTTACATGTATTTTATAGGAAAGATACAAAGTTTCGAAAGAAACAACATGAATCTTTCGCCATTTTCATCGCTAGTAGTGACGCTGCCTACTAAGCAGAAGGTCCTGGGTTCGAGTCCCGGTAAGGGCAAATATTCGTGTGATAAGCATAAATATTTGTTTCTGAGCCTTATTGAGCTGGCTTTATGGTAGGACGGATTAATAGTTCGATTTGTGTAAGATTGTCCCCTGATATTTATTTATTTATTTATTTATTGTTCCTTCAATACATTTGTAATCGGCCATTTTCCCGAGTAAGTTCTGTAATTAATTAACAACACTCAAAAATTTCAATCCCATTCGCCGTCCCATTAATTAAAGTTAAGAAGAAGTCATTTGCATTCACAACAGCACATTTTCCTTTTCTGAAGATTAGCGAAATTTCCATACGCGACACCTACAGGCAATAACAAACCATAATCCTACGAGGTTATAGTTCATTTCAGGTTGTACCCGGACGCTAAAGGGCTCTTGAGTAGGGACAGCGTAATGAGGGTGGAGAATTGGAGAAGAACTAGTGATACGCTTGGAGAATTTGCAGAAAAACGCGTTTCTTGAGTATTGGGTGGGCCGACACTCGAGTCGTGTCGAGTCCTGACGAGGACCTCGAGTACCTTTTGGAGTGTTGAGCATTCAGTCGACTTTTTAATACTCTTGTGTAACAGTTTTATTCTATTACTTAACACCTTCACTGCCAGGAACCCGCCTAGCGGCCCGCCTACTCCGTAGTGACTACGGCGTAGTCGCTTTCTGTACAAACATTTGGAGAAAACTACGGTATCAGCTTCGGCTACGGTAGTGAATCCTACTAATATTATAAATGCGAAAGTTTAGATGTTAGGATGTTTGGATATTTGGATGTTTGTTACTCAATCACGCTTAAACGGCTGAACCGATTTGAATGAAATTTTGCACTAAGTTAGTTTATAGCCTGGATTAAAATATAGGATAGTTTTTATCCCGAGTCCACGCAGACGAAATCGCGGGCGGAAGCTAGTGTGTAATATTTTTTGCGTCACACCTGGCCATAATGCGAGTTTTACTGCACGCTGCGCGTACGGTAAAACTCGCATTGTAGCCAGATGAAGACGTAAAATTGTGTACTACCCACGGGCGGTAATTCGTAAAGCCCCAGATCGCATATTTATGGCCCTCACCTTCGGTTCGGGCCACAAAGACCTGCGTTCTGGGCCATTTACGAATTCACCGCCCTAGGTACGTAATGTACTATAACCCCGTACGGTACGTAATGTATCTGTGTATTTGTCTGTGGTATCGTAGCTCCCAAACGGATGGACCGATTTGAATGCGGTTTTTTTTATGTCATAGATAATTTTATCCCGAATGTTCTTAGCCATGTTTCATGAAAACCTGTTCAGCTATTTTTGAGATATTCGACTTTGAAATGAAAATGTCGGGGGTTTTACAACTTTTCTAAGTTGTACTTATTCTATTAGAAAAGGTTCTTGACCTATTGTTTTAAAGAATTAAATGCAATCTGTACTGCAGAACTTTGCGGGGAGAACCATCTAGGTAGCTAGAGGCTTTATTTCCGGGAAAATCGTTTTATCCGGGTTCTCAAATTGGAAGCAAAAGTAGCTACACGGGCCAAGTGCTCAAAATGCCCTACACATGTCTAATGTCAAAAGTATAAGGACTGTCTAGATCATTTTGAGCGTGATATGTTTAGGAGCAGCTATGTCTGCAGTGGACTATACGTCATTCATTGGGAACAACAATTTGAAACGCCGAGTTCTTTACATTATTTCCAGATGAACTGGAATCTTTTTTAATTTTAATATTTCCTTTTTAAACTATATTTAGTACTTGCCCCCGTACATTACGGAGAACCCAGGTGAAACCACGGGATAAAATGTAGCCTATGACCACCCCGTAGATTTATTCTAGATACTATTTATTTATTTATATATTGAATTGTATGGCATTATGGGAAATAGACACAGGTTGAATACAACTAGATACTATTCTAGATACTAGTGAATGAGTTTTCGATGGTTTTAGAGATTAACTCCCTACACACAAGCTTACAACAGTACAACCGCACAGACCTGTCGAACTCTATAATATAAGTACAGACTAGCTGTCCTCGCGGCTCCGCCCGCGTTATACAAGGTACAGGTCGATTCACGAGAGCTGGCGCGGAAAATATATGAAACTGTCATTAATTTCATAGACATTACGCGCCAGCTCTTGTGTCGACCTGTACGCGGGCGGACTAAGCAAATAAAACACCCTGTCTATCTTGTCCATTCCACAGGTTAATTCCGTAAATTGATGACGAAGTTTCAGGATTTTAGCAGTTACGGAGATTACCCTCCACATAAAAACTTATAAAGTTAGAGAAATTGTCTTTGTATATTTTTTTTTTTATAAGCGTATGTTGTATCCCACTTCAGGGCAATAATTTATAATATTAGTTTAATAAAAAAAAAATCCGGGTGGCAGTCCGGGAGTGCCGGCAGAAGTTAAAACTCAATGTCAATTTTTCGATCAGGTCACGTGTCCGTCTTATGAGTTTTCAATCTGTCGAATCTTACGGTCACGTGACTATGGATATTAGCGTCCAGCGAACCTCAAATAACTCGGCTCGGGAATGAACATCCCCGAGGAAGACGGCAAGAAGATTGTTCCCTCGCCACACCAGCAGTGATCTCCGAAGTGTCGGTGCGGTGCAGGCTCATTGAGAGATAAGTGACTGTTATTCAATGTCTTCCTACCAGAGAGTTGTAATTGCCATAATATTTACGATAAATAGCCACCAAAACCTTTGTATGTGTTATGGTGCCCGGGTGCCTCGCAAACTTTTATGGATCGTACTTTATGGTTAGCAACTCAGTATTTTTAAATGAATACTTAGTGTCACTACCTATATGCTCCTGCACCCGCATGCGTTCCTTGTTACAGTAGGATAAATTCTTTGCTCAATCTATATTTCAAGTCTGACCTAAAAATATACAATGACCCGACCCAGTCGAAACTCAATGCTTCTCTTTTACACGCTCATTACCTCACTCTCTCACACATGCACTTACGCGATACTCACATATACACAAAACTAGGTGTACTTGTAATATATACATCAATCTATATGTTCCTGGTCATACTGTGCAATTAATTACCCTGTGTGGCCGCTGTCCAACGCGCTATAAAAAATCAACAAAAGTTCTAACAACAACCAGCTCCATATTATGCACCCCTAGTACCGTGCTTCATAAATTTAGAACATCACATAATATATTCGAATATGTCTAGTACTCCTCCTGCAGGACTACGTAGTCAACAGTTTTCACTTTAAAAAAATAAAGAGGTACACTTTTAAGCATCAGATTATATTCGTAGCTATTATTAAACAATTATTTTATAGAAAGCTGACAGTGCCATTCCAAGTCTGCCTCGATCTGGCTTCGGAAAGTAGGCCAGTCGGAGAGAAGGAAGCTTTGTTTTATTGTTTTAAATCCTGTACGAAGAACATGGCTATGCTCTTTTAACTTCAACTTTGTGTTTATTATCATACCTACTATGTCCATGTTATACCTAGTTTATCACGAAAGTCCATTTTATACAAAATTACAAAGATACAGATTTTTCCTTTTTATTGTATTTGTATAGAAGTAAAGCCATTGATAGTTGCAGGCCGCCGTCAGATACGACAGAGGACTATTGTACATATAATGCTAATAGTTTTGGTACTTATACATACTTTGAGCGCTGATGGTACAGTCGAGTTCTCCAATATCTATACAGACAACCTTTCAAAAATACCTACACGTGGTTTATGTCAGTAACAATAAAGTCTCTGTATAGATATTTTTGAAAGGTTGTCCGTGTAGATATTGGAGAACTCGACTGTACTCTTCTTGGAGTAGACTTAAGTATAAAAAAATTAAAAGTTCATGTTAGTCCGGTACGTAAAACACTCTTTTAATGAAATAATCAAAAGTCAGTGATCAATACCTCTGAATATCTTCTGGAACCTCTTAACTATGTTCACTTGACAGAAAGTGTTAAATATCTTGTCAGTTTAACAGAGGATAATTATGTCCGGACAGAATTTTAAGAAAATGAAAATGAACAATTTGATGTCAAATGTAACGTCTCGAAAAGTCTTGGTACCTACTTTAATTATTTTAGACCTTATATAAACATTTATCTATAGTAGCTTGATTAAGCTATATTTGGCCAATTTGACTATTTCATTACCACTTTATGAATAGGTCTTAACATCTAAATGTAATACTTTTTATCAGTTTACAAAGTTTAGTAGGTATGGACAAATAATCTAGCTTCCCTCCGTCGTTCTGAATAAATTGAATCAATTTCACACTCCCGGAGCAAACTTGGTCCCATTAAACACCTCCCGGTCAAAAACAAACCATGCAGTCTGTGTCATTAAATTCAATTTTGTTTATCTCCTGCAACGGTCTAGTTAGTCTCTTTGGTTATTTGCAAGATAGGGACTTAATTGTGGTGTAATTAGGTTGTATTCAGGTTGAAGGGCCCGTGGAGTTGTGTCGTTGTAGCAGATTTGATGCAATCTCGAGGCGCTGTATGCTTGCGATCCGAAGTATTCTTTATGTGGAAGTAACTAAGTAGAATTTTGGTTGGAAGAGTTATCGGAGTTTAGCCGTTATAGCAGTGTGGATGTAGAGATAGAGCACCTAGAGTCTACACTCTAGGTGCTCTATGCGACACTTGATTGAACTAGTAATTAAAACGAGAGTTATTATTACAAAATAAAAAAGTGGCCAAAACAGAAGTTATTCAAGCGGTCGAAATACTCCACTTTGTTTAAAAAGATCTTTAGAGTTATTAAGTATATCGCATAGAATTGATCGTTAAGAATAATTTCGCAAGCAAAGGATCTTGCATATTTAAGGGCGGGTTGCACCAAACTGTCTGTAATCGTAAGCGGTGTTCGTTAAAATCGGAATCTATGGAATGTTTACTAAATGATAAATCTATGAATAAATAAATCAATTTAATTCTGCAAGTAGGCCGTAATGCACTTATACAAGTCAAAATTCTACCAGCGTTTCTGTTTGACAAGTGTCTATGGAGTGACAGCTGCCGGCGCCATATGTAAGTTGGTGCAACTCGCCCTAAGAAGGAGAAATGTTGTAATGATATACGGCTCCTAATGATTATAAATTATTATATGTGCATTCCTGTTAATTACACAGGGACCTATTAAAGACGCTTAAGACGTTCTTCGATACAATTTACCGCCAACAAACATCTGTACCTTACATGGTTATTTAATAATTTAACGTATTCCTGTATAGTGGCTAAGGTGACATTTTTAACAAGAAATTCGAATATGAATTATTATATTGTTAAATAAGTTTCTGTCAAAAATATCATTTTTGGTACAAGTTTTTGTTACCGACTGTACTTTTCTGTATACCATCATAAACTACTCATTAAGTCGATTCAAACGAGCCCAAACTCAACGGGGTTACGCCGGTTAAATACTGTATTCCCATGGCCACCTTCTGTCTCCATCATCAGATCAGCTCAATGGTACCATAATATTGAATTGTCATCCAAACTATACTAAAACCCAAAATTTCAGCTCAATCGGATAACGGCAAGTGACTGAAAAATGGATTGCAAATTTTGACGGACAACTTACATACGAACAAGTCAAGTTAACATAAAGCTTGTATAAATGGCAATCATCCTGACCCGTATTTTTTAACTTTTTTAATCGCTTAAAATTTTATTGTGCCAAAGGTAGTTATGTAATCGTACAACAAACAATTTTCTATTCAATTCCGCTCGTTCGTCTCAAATTACCGCTGTAATTAGGAATCCGAGATTCGATTTCCGCCATCTTGTAATCGAGCTCCTTTGTGAGGTTCTCCTGTAGGTAAAAAGTTAATTTTAAAGTTACGATTCATATTTCAATTTGATTTTAATGTATTAAGCTCGCGGGCCGTGCTCATGTCTGAATGAGTGTGAAATACTTTGAAATACAAATGTAAATATCTATAATTTAAAAATATTTATTTAAAAACGCAAAAGTCATTTATAAATACTAATTATATTCGGCAGGCCCCGAACGACAACCTCGGGACCTCGCAGTACGTATACAAATGAATTAATCTTGTACATATGTAATTGACGGCAATTCCGCCTATTCTCAAATATGTCTAAAATATCATATCTTAAATTGTGTGTATGTGCGTGTGTGCGTGCGTCTATGTTTCTGTGTATGTGTGCGTGGGCATGTTAAATTTATGATAATTCCTAACTGCAAAACGTCTTGTCCGATTGACTCCCGTGGTCGACGCAATTACAGCCATATGTAATCGAATTACAGGCGAATCTTTATTAAAATGTAAATGTGCCGGCCCAGCGGTGGGACGGTTCTGGCTCGATATGATTACTTTTTATGAGACTTTGATAATGGTAATTGAGGCAGTTAACGTATTGATTAAATCAATCAATCTTTTGCATTATTTTTTCATCACTCAGATTTTTGCTCTTTGACAATAACTAATGTACTATTTCATTTCTAAATCTTCCATTTCATGTAAAGAGGTACTTCTTTTCGTTCTAATTTGCTTCAAACACCGCTTACGAGTATTCATCATGAATAACTAATCTATGTACTTAACCACCACCTCTGTACTTAATTGGTCCTTTTCAAATATTTGAAACTAAATTTAAATCCACCTTACACACTGCTGCTAACAGTAAGCCTCATTCAACTAGCTTTATCCTTCAGGATTAAACAATTTAATATAACCTTTATTTAAAATTATACGTCCATGAGAGACAGAGTGTTGAATAATATTACGTTCAGACAATCCCTCAGCTACGGAGGTGAAAGTAGCATGAATTAGCTGTCAAACTAAAATAAGTCTTAATTAGTGGACATAAGGTTATTTTGCCTTGCTTAGAGGATCCGACGTAGAGGGGCTACGGCGTAGAGCGTCGTAGACGTCTACGCTTCAGTGACGCGAAGGGATTCTAATAATATGATTTACTTTATGAATCTGCTTCGTCATAAATCATAAATTATGGTTTAAAATGCTTAGAAATAAAAGCAATAGGCTGATAGATTTGATGCATTAATTCCTTGGACCAATATAGCACTAGTGCGTCTAATGCTGATTGAAAACGTGACTCAAAAATATACGTTTTACTAATGGCATTACGTTTCGTTCGAATACGTTTTAAAGCCTCGAAAAACGTTTTTAAATCTTACACTAATCGATTCAGTCCCACAGTAATCTCAATAGGGCTTGTGTTGCTGGGCCCACAATATTGTATGTGCTATGGATAAATGCACAAATAACATCCAATACATAACAACAAATACTCGTGCGCATCACACAAATATTTGCATTTATCTGGATTCAAACCCAGGACGGCTAGCTTTGTAGGCGGTCGTCAAAAAGTGCCAGGGGGATAATTTTTGTTCATTCCTTACTACCCCAAGCCTAAATGCGTTTCGGGCGCTAACTTTCGCGCCAACTAACGTGCCAGTAACGTAGGTATGGCTCGGGTCAATACTCCGATATTGGAATTGGATTGGTATGAAATTGAAATGAAACTGTTAGTTGTATGGTGGGTGTGCACGGGACAGGCGCGGCCGGGCGCGCCGTCTGGCCATTAGTGTTGTTTGCGGACTCGCCCGCACTTAGCGGACTCGTCGGCTGACCCGCAAGTTGGCCAGCGTGGTGGGGCCATTCCAGTTCTCGATGGCAAACAATATAGAGCATCTTAAAGTTGTTTCGGGTCGCAGACAAAATCGGTCCCAATATTTTTTTTATTTAATTGTACCGTATTTGTAGCGATATTCCTCCTGACGCGTGACAATAAGTCTACATATCACCGATTAAACTTATTTGAATTTGATTATAAATCAGAATCTGGTTCTCCATATAAAAACATCATATTCCTCGATCTCCAATTTGATATTACAGTATGTGATTGTTTGACATAAGTAGGTAATAGATTATTATTGTTATTTTTATTTTTTGTATGGAGTCGTTAATTATTATTATTGTTGAATTATTGTATGTCTTAAGACATGTCACAGAGAACTGACCTATTTGTACCTGTGATACACAATACATGGCCTTCTGATACTGATTCTGATTCAGTTTTTATCCATCCTGAAGAACGACTCTTTAAACTGGTGTTTTACAGACTTTTCCTCTTTACAATATTAACAATAGATAGCGTTTTAGTTTGTATAAGAGGAATTCCTTGGCTGTGCGGGCGAAGCTTGACCGAAAACTAGATCTTTACCATCCTTAGGGTGGTCAAAATGTAATTCATTACACCACATTTCTTATTGCCGATTCCATACGGCTTTCGGATCGGTTCGACCCCTGTTTGGGGTGAACCCCGGTTATGGCTACCGACGGCCGCCCGTAATGATGAGGACCTCGGTCACGTCGGCCCGCGGGCCGGGGCCTGGACATACATGACGAGAATTTATTTTATTATTTATTTATTAAAAACCAAAATTAAACAATTGACAACTAATGTCATGATCAATAAGAATATAGTGTGTCGTGTGGTAGGTTTTAATTACATACTATAACTTAATAGTGCAGCCACTAGGTTTCATCACTGTTAAATCTGCAATCTTTCCAAACTTACCACCGATAAATTGCGAGATTCGGTCCGCTAATTCTGCCGTGCAGCATTTCCGTGTAAACGTTCACTCACTAGTTCGTCTCCGTAGGGTTTTCTCTTCACGATAATAGTATTCTATGAATTCAAACTGATAAGTTAACCTTCGCAGTTGTCTAATAGATACTATCCATGAATTGTCACTGCTAGTTTTGCCTGCCTTATTGTAGTAATACAAAAATAATCTCGGTCGCTTACGTGCTAAAAAAATTTTTTTGTTAACCTTTTAAAATTGAGGAGATTCTCAACTCTCCGGAATCTTTTTATGTGTGTTCCCCGATTACATATTAACACCTAACGTATATTAACTGTCGATGCAAATTGCTGATCGTCCCGAGTTGTAGACTTGCAAACACACGGAAATCACTCGGTGTCATGGGCACAAGATTATATAACTCACTACCAGCAGAGTTAAAACTGGTGCAAAACGAGACAGTTTTTGCAAAAGAATTAAAAACGCTATTGACCAGCCTAGCGTGCTATATTAGCGTTGACGAATTTTTTTCAAATTTTATTTATTGCTACGATAATTATGAAATCATGTTTAATGTAAAATAACATGAGTGTAAATATAACACTCTAATTCAATTTTATGTACTACTCTGACATGTAATATATCGCATTTTATTAACAAATATCTGAATCTAAATTACTCGAAACCGCTTTTTTGTTAGAAAGGGTATCCTTCCCAGGTGGCCACATGACTGTCAGGTCAGGATCTGATGGTGGGATCCTGGAGAAATTGAGATAACTCTTCAAATTTAAAAGGCACACTTGAAGCGGTTGGGGTATTGATTAGAAGTCAGTTAAAACTTTTTTAAAGTAAATTATTTAAATCAAGTTGCACCGCCTACAGTTTAGGTCGGTAGAGAATGCTTTAAAGCATTAAGTCCGCCTTCGTACCATAAGTTAGTCTTCTATGCAATCAAGATTGAATAAATAAAATAACCCACGATTGGCCTTTATCATTCACCATCAGAACTTTCAATTCACAGAGAAAACTATTGATTGCGGCTTGCCTGGTCGGCCAGCATATTACATCCCTCAAGAAACCCACATACACAAGTATCTTGTCCGACCCAGTTCTGTGGGCAGATTTATGAAGATCGAATGATCGGACATATGCGGGCCCACACGGGGCCAAACAACTATTTTTGCTAGCATGGTTACGTTTCTTGGAAGATTTTTTGTAACTACAATTATTTTATTCCTTTAAACATGTGCTTTTGTGATAAAATAAGCGGCCGTATTATATTAAAGAGGAGTGTATACATTCTTATAGGGTCGGCAACGCGCATGTAACTCCCCTGTAGTTGTAAGCGTCCATAGTCTGCGGTAACCACTTACCATCCGTTGGGCCGTAAGCTTGTTTGCCACCGACGTGGTATTTTTTTGTGAAACTAGGTCACTATTGTCTTCTGGCTTACCAGGACCGAATAACGCTGAACAGTTCCTTGACTCTATTCAATATTTCACTGCCAGTCATTCGCCTAGCGGGCGCCTACGCCGTAGGTGCTTTCCGCTACAAACGGGGAAATCCACGGGATCGGCTACGAGCGTAGTATGCGTAGCGATTCTTGGTGTGCAACATTGTTGCGTGGCCACTGTCCCCCCCATCGCTTATGTCTCTTCTGACTTGAAGTGACGCCCGGGGACACTTTAAAACTGTACGCGAACTTTCATAACGCTATTACATATATTTTTAAAGCCATTACTTACCGCACTTTAGAGTGCGACCCTTTACTGCTGTAAAGGCAAGTCTTGTCTTACAAGAAACTTCTTGTAAGACACAAGAGGTTTCGTGTCGGATATCTACGAGTATACTAACATTATAAAGAGGTGAAGTTTGTGAGTGTGTAGTAGGTTTGTAAGTTCGTATGGAGGGGGTAATCTCCCGAACTAGTATTTTGTCGCGTGGCGCCACCTTCCTTTTTGGGAATTTTATTAACTATGAGTGTATTATAAACTGAAGCAAAACACAGGAAACGTAACGACAATGCGCTAATTCACCTATTTAATTAACACACTTTTTCTCACAAATCTTTTCACTAACGATGAACCAATACTATGGAAAATAAAAATATTGTTCTAAAATTATTTATGGATTAAAACTTCACTTAATTAAGAGTGCAACCATAATAGTACATTACTACAGAGGCCGGGAAGTAAAGCGTTGCCGGCCGAGTACATATAGACGGCCGAGCGTAGCGAGGTCGGATAGTTATGAGCCTGGCAACCCCTTTTCACGCCGAGGTATCTAGAGGTATAGTGTAAATAATAAAAAAAAATCCAAGAAATCAAACTTTAATATTCATGTCTGAACGCCGTGATACTGTGCCACAAATTGAGGAATGGAAATTAAAAAAGATCATGTTGCAGGCCTAGGCCTCCAATTTTGTATGAAATGCCATTACGAGTCTCTCGCCTCGCTGCGCCTGAAACGTCACACTTCGAAGCCCATTATGAAGAACACAACGTCAATATTTCATTGCATGTTTGAGAAAAAACGATTAAAAAATTCTTCGACCGCTACAGAGATTCAATGGTAACGAGGAAATAATTCTCCTTGTCAGTTTTAATCAGGAAAACTGGTAAGAAATATCGAGGAACGAACGGTGAGGGATCAAATCGGGGCGCGCGAGGCGCGGCGAATGATAAGAAAACATCTTAGTTTCTACCATATACTGCGAGCGATGTGGGATACCATGTCGATTTAAACTTAGCAAACAATTGCTAATGTTTTTTTAGGGTTCCGCAGTCAACATGGAACCCTTATGGTTTCGCCATGTTGGTTTGTCGCTCAGTCTGTCCGCCTTCGGCTTAGCTCAGTAACTATTTCTACTAGAAAACTGTGATTCGGCATGGGTATATACATAAATCAATCACGCCGACCAAAAAGGAGGTACAATAAAATCTTGAAAAATATTTTTTTTTAGGGTACCTCCCCTACACCTTGAATTCAATTCAATTCAATTCAATTCGTTTATTGCATACATGTTGTTAAGATTAAATGGTGTTACAGTAAGTATGTATCAAACATGTACCCTGCAAGGGCATATACCTTTATATAACTTTCTAAAACCATTTTTCAAATCAGTAATTCGTTTGCGAGATATTGGGCTTTAAAGCCCTAATTTTTGTTCTAGTCTTGTAACCCCCCCCCCATTAAATGAATTTAAAGGAAAACTATCACGAACAAGTACGCATAACTAGTTACCGAGTAACAGTCGACCAACTCGAAATGTACTTAGAAAGGCCAACTTTCGTACAAATTCGGCCGACGCAACCATTGGCGCGTGCGCGTGTCGATGTAACTAAGAAAGACAGGCAACTACGGAACCCTACACTGCGCGTGGCCCGACACGCACTATTTTTTTGCGAATGATACAACCGTTTGCCCTTCCAAGTAGCCAGTGGAGAAGTTAGACAAGGAGTGTTAAACGTTCTCAACCTCAAAGCGTTCTAACTCATTATTATTTTCACCATAAAGCTAATTAAAACAGTTGCAGGAGCTTGCACTCAAGGGACGAATCGCGGAAACGAGGGGAAGCCTTTGCCCCGCAATGGGACAGGACGCCCCTGCAGTCTAAGACAAAAAAACAAAATCAAAGTTTTTGCACCCGAGTCGTAAAATTACTTAGATTCCCTCGAGTCCGCTGCGCGTACCTAGCCGCGAGAACTAATGAACAGCGTAATTATCCCTCACCCAATTCATTCCTCCGCTTTATTTACCTTTTTAAAAACAATCCCCTATTGTCACCTCGCTACAAATCAAGACGCATTATCGCGGCAAGGAAGCGTGATCGTTAACCCATTTCTAGCAGGCTATCCATTCACTACACTATCGACTAGAGTATACACTCGTTCCTAATGTAACTTGACCTTTATGTTCTTGATAACCATGCGTTAATGGAGGTCTGGTCTATGCTGGTGAGTTTGCCTGCGCTCGGGGAGCGTTGTGAAATTGAGTCCTGGCCGGGCTGGTGGGGGGTGGAGCGGCGGGGGGCGGGCGCCGCCCTCAGTCGCCGCCCGCCCAGAGAGCCGGCCGCACGCCGCCCGCCGCCCGCTGTCAACAACGAGGCCTATAACCACATATCAGAGCTTTTCTAAGTGTTATTCTAGTGTTATTATAATAAGGTGCATATTGCAACGAGTGAGTGCGCGTCCGAGTGTTGTCCGATCATTGGATAGTGGTGTTTTGGGCGCGAGTCATCAGTAATGGTGGTTTGCATGGCGTGTGTAGACCGGGAGACGCCGGTTAGCATCGTGTTATGCCTATTGGCCATTAACGTCAATATATACAACCACAACCCTCCTTTTACCGTCGCTACCGGCGAGAATACGCCATATCTCAGCTGTTTTTTCTTAAAGCCAAACTCCATTTCCATACAAGTGACAGTTATGTGGCTTTACACTGTAGCTTGGTCGACTTATATGAAAACTTCCCTTTGCTTAACTCTGGGGAAAAGTACTCTTAAATGTACCTACAATTTGTAACATTGTATACTTACAAACTCCATCGATATGTACCTCAGGGCCCTACCGTCGTATCACCTGCTTCCGCTAGATTAAGTGACATCCCACCTGGCATCTCAGTTAAACCTAGCTGACAGGATAGTCGGTGACACGTAGGAGTATTACTGATAGTCGCCGGCGATACAACGTCGGAAAATATTCCGTGAATATTAGTTCTACAAAACGATAGTTATTCCGTTTTTGGAATGATGACAGATTAAAGACCGGCACATCTCTCATCGACGTCATTATCGAGTCATTAATGTTTATTGATGTTCTTTGAATACGATTATTTTGACACATTCAAAATATTCTTTATTCTCAGTTTTGTTTTAAAATGATCATGAAAGATGAACATTACGGCCGTATTCATAAACGTCCTATAAGCCTGTTTTAACTACTTCTTCTTTTAAAAAATGGCTTCCATCTAAGTTAAGATGATTTCTCCAATGTCAAGTCTGCTTATAAAGCGACGTTGTTCGGTAGTTTGGTCAGTCGTCAATAATGCAATCAGCGTCAGAAGCTCCGCTAAAGAAGCAAGGCGTCCACCGCTGACCGCATCGCCGACGAAAGACCCTGTTTTAACTAAAATAGCGTTAAAATTAGTTTGTCCTTCTCTGTCACTGACATTTGAGTTCGTAAGAAAGGGAAAAGCACATTTTATTTAGCAGAGGCATTTTAAGTTTTATGAATAAGGGGGTTAGTATTACACGGAGGGGTCACAACCATTTGAATTGGATTTTTCACCTAATCTATTATTTCGAGGTGCTTGTACGGATAGGTTGCCAGCAAACAGTGACCAAAGCATTCCTATTTGCATCTCTATTGATGGTAAATAGGTAAACTTTTTGATCCAAAGCCTTGGTTTCTTATTGCCTTGGCATAAAGCTTGATTCGGCGCGCGGACTCGGATACCTGAGCGGCACGAAGGTAACCGCTATTTGTATGTATATATGTATGTAAGCACTTTATTGTACGCAATAACAGGTTCAAGAATATACATGCCACATAACAGATCAAAGTACAAAGGCGAACTTGCAGTTAAACGGCGATTTGTCGCTCCGAACGGGTCATAGGCTTCACTTATTACATTTATTTCAATTAGATACGACATAAGTAATAATAAAAAATATCTTTCAAAAAATATCCTTCTAAACTTCCGTTTCACAAAGTTAGACTTTATTCGTTTCTGTTTAATTTACATTTTGTTAATCGTACATCTAGTCTTGTTTCGTCTAGAAGTCCAACATATCTAAAATAACTAATAACCCTTTTCAAAGCCATTACAGGAGTTTCGGCTCTAATTTCTTGGCCTTTATTAAAACTCCGGCAATCTTTGAGTTTCGAAGCAATAAAGCGACATTTGGATGCAAATCGAATTAAATATTTATCTTCGGAGATGAAGAACAACGCTATGCATTATTCCGCTGTTTTGCCTGGCTAGGGGGGCAATGGCTTCTTTATTCTAGTTCTCAAGAGTATAATCTTTATCTTGAAACTAAAATCGCGGAATTGAAAAATCCGGAAGGCCGTATTGTACGTATTTTACGCCTTAGTCATCAGAAAAATCAGAAAAAAAGTATTGTAAAATAGATAATTCTTCAGAAAATGATTAATCATGCAATCAACCCCACTAGACAGGCCTTGCTAAAAGGTCATACTTACGTCAAAAATAAGTAACTTAATCTTATTGTCAAGAGAACCAATTTTGACATGGCAAAAGTCATCCTACTAATATTATAAATACGAAAGTTTGGATGTTTAGATGTTTATTACTCAATCACGCTTAAACGGCTCAACCGATGTAGCTGTGGATTGCCTGGATTATAATATAGGATAGTTTTTGTCCTGGTCCACGCAGACGGATTCGCGGGCGGAATCTAGTGCCATATATATCTTTTAATTGAAAAAACTAATCAATTATTTCGGGGCACACAGATAGGCATACGCGAAACAATAATTGTATGTACGCAGTCCGGTTTATCTAGTTCAGCTCTTAACAACCAAGTACCTACTTATTACTCTGTCTATAGGTTAATATTTCGATCCATTAATAACAAGCTTCTTTTCAAGTAAAGTTTTAAAGTAAATGGTCGCTATATCGACAGTTACTAGTGCCGCCCCGCATTTGGAAGCGTTCCAGACGAACCCGGCTCGATAAATATGTATGCGCCCTCGGCATAGCCGGGGACATGTATGGAATGCGACCTGGCAACTTTTTAATATATCGTAGTCACTTTATTATGCTTTATTGAGATCGGAGGTCGTGGCTCGAATGCAAATGTTTTAAGAATGTCGCGAAAGTACAGTATTTGTATTTAATAAGTATATCGCATGCGACTTTCTTCACTGCCAACTATTTCATAGTGCTATAATTCGGGCGCTAGTAACCGCCGTTGTGTGCGTAGGTATGTACGACTGTCACGACGGCTGCGGTGTGATTGCAACACAAATCAAACATGCGTTGCTACAAGCGCGCGCACAGTCGCACATATACTGCGGCGTGCAAACATGAGTAAAACTATTTTACAAATGTACGTGGCCATCATCACGTTCTCAGTACCGCCGCAAAATGGCCCCACAGAATGGGTGCCATTGCCATTATGCGGGGTTGGGGGCGGGGTGTCAAAACGGTGCCAGGCAGCCGTTTAGTTCGAATATGCGCATACCGGATTTAGGCAAGTGTTTGGGTAGAAATTTGTAAAGAGCTCGTCTGCTATGGTTTTTTTCGTTCGCTGGATACTTACCATGCGCTTTTCGCTGTTTAACGAAAACTGCTTACAGAACAGAGAGTCTGCTTAAATTGGCTGCTTATGGATTACAATAGAATGCCCTGGATAACCTTCGGCCATTGATATGTAATCACATTATTTGTTCTGCGGCGTTACTTAGTTTGAGAGGTAATGTGATATGCCATTTACGCCACAACGGCGTTGACTCATATATAGTCGAGCCGCACACCAACGACCTACCCCACCGTGATTTCAGTTAATTAAATGTGTTTGTCACGGGTATCGACCATGATCGCGGACGCATGTCTGTTGCGCCCGTGGAATTATTCAGTACTGGAAAGCGCATTACAATTTAAGCATAGAGCCAAAAGAGAGGCTTAGAAACTTATCACCGTCCTTTTCTGGCAGACGTGACTTAGGAATCCAGTAGTATAATATCTCTGCCAAGTTTAGATCAAATGTCATTTCGGCAGCTAATAAATGTTAATCTTATGAGTCGAGCACATCTTGCTGAATGGCTACTGTCTATCTAATACAAGCATTTGTATAGGAGCTGTGAGCATAACTATAATACACTGAGTTTATTTCTCGTTTTCACGTGTTGGTAGTGATGATATCGTTCTATCCCTCATCAAGGACTTTCGAAAGTACATACCTATTTAACGTCAAGCTCATTCCAGTCAAACCCAGTTGATGCCGATTTTTAACTACTGAGACTTGATTTAGTTCATCACTTTAACATTGTATTCTCATCTATGTCGCACGCTCGTTATGATAAAAAAGAGTCTCAGGCATTCTTATTAATCTTTATTTGATAGCTAAATAAAATTTTGTGACTTGGCAATCACATAATACTAAGTAGTTTTAGGTATGCAAAAATCCATAAATGCAGTAAAGTGGCTTTGTATTGCTCGACTTGGCGGGGGCACTGCCGTGCCCCTAGATCCTGTATTTTAATCCGGGATATAAACTATCTTCGTGCAAAATTTCATTCAAATCGGTTGAGCCGTTTAAGCGTGACTGAGTAACAAACATCTAAACATCCAAACTTTCGGTTCACTAATGTTAGACCAAACAACTTTTGGCCAAATGTTTCATTTGACAAAAGTTTCTTTCGCATTTATAATACACATACGAGTAGGTACATATTATTTAGTAGCATAGGACTAGCACATCGTCCGTGAAGTGAGCTCGCAATATGCGAATATGATGCAAATCCCTGAACGTACATTGGCGTCCACTGCGCTTTCCAGGTTAGTTTACTAATTCCACGGTAGCTCCCGTTGCCGTCGCGATATGCTGGGTGATTGATGATAAATGAAGTTGGGTTCTGGATTGGTTTGCCTCCTCATTAAATAGTATTGTTTGTCAGTCGCGGTTTGTTTAGCGATCTCCCTAACGAACAATGAATGAAAATGCTGCTCTGTGAACAGGTATTGCGATACAATTAATATGAACGTGCAATTTAGCATTGATTTCATGGAAATTTTATTGGAGGACTATTGATTTCATCGTTTACTTAAAGAACGTCTAAAATCAGAAGGAATAATTTTCCACTTTCTTAGCCACTCACTTGCTTTGCCACAAGCAAGTGAGTGGTTAGGAGATTCTCAAAGAAGTTTTAAGGAAGTTGCATAAAATCTCTTTTGAAGGCATTTGGAAATATTTTGCTTGGCTTGCAGTTATATGCTTACAGTCAAGAATATCGTGGAGTAATACAAATAACTACTACTACAGTAAAATTAAAATAATAGCCCGTAAGGATTGGTTGACATTTTAGGTACCACACGGAGAATGTAGAGTAGGTAGATATTAGTCATTCTGTTTACGAACCCAATCGGTTCGTATTCGATTCCGAGCATAAAATTGTAATTTGCCAATAACCTCAGACTTAACATCGACTGTATCCTGTCATGACTTCTTATGATGCGTATTTGACTCATCCATTATGATAAAATAGTACAGTCGACTACAAAGATATCGATACGACCAAAGTTACAAAAATATTTATACAGGACTTTTATTACTTTAACATTAAAGTCGTGTATACATATTTTTGTAACTTTGACCGTATCGATCTCTTTGTCGCTGTACGTAATAACGATAAATTCGGGTGCGCCTTCTTTCACCTTACTTATATTCTCGAAAAGCCGCATCACGTGATGGTTGTTTCCTGTTATTTGCATATTACATACGCTTCAATGTCAAGTCGGTACTCGTAAGTGCCCCGCCAGGCCGACACACGTCCCGTCGGGTTTGTCACGCCTCTTACCGCTGACGCGCAATCCCGGTGCTGTCACGCCGCGTCTGCCGTGACGGCTCGTAAAGACTAAAGGTGCTGGCAGACTCGAGCATTCGCATGTAACAGAACATCAAGTAATCGCCGTTTTTGGGGTTCCGTAGTCAACAAGGAACCCTTATAGTTTCTCCATGGCTGTCTGTCCGTCCGTCTTCGGCTTAGCTCAGTAACCATTACAACTGGAAAACTGTAATTCGGCATGGGTATTTAAATCAATCACGCCGGCAAAGCAGTAGAATAAAATCCCACGGTTAAAGTGGTGATGTATTTTTTTTTCTCGTTATACCCAGGGTGTGTGGTATACCCAGGGTGTGTGGGGTGTAAGGTATCCTTGGTTAGCTCGTTCAGACATATTATGGGTTTCTTACAACCATTTTCCAACTCAGTGATTCGTTTGCGAGATATTGGGCTTTAAAGCCCTAATTTTTGTTCGAGCCGCAGAATTAAAGATAGCCCGAAAGTCCATTGTATAGTATTTGGAAAAATGGATGACTCGTTCTGGATAGTTCCCCCTAGACACTAGCTGATAAAGCTGAGTTGTTTTGGAAACTTGAATAGAAGCTAACCTTTACTTATTCAGCGGCATGGCTTCAAACTTGAACTGTAGGAGAATTCAAGTTAGTTTGGCTCACTCGAGCTTCAAATCTTCTTGGTCAAATAGTCAAACCGATGAACCGGTCAAGGTTCCATGACAGCCTAGTCGTTAGTATTTTTAGAAATGATTCGTTCGTTCAATTCAAACAAACAATGCTTTGTAAATGTAATGTACTAGTTATTACCCCCTCATGATGTGGTGCGGGGCGCTGTCGGGGTGGAATATGGCTTTTTAATTGCCGAAACTCGGCTTGCTTCGATACTTAACTCAGGTGTGAGCGAGGCGGCGATAATGGATTCGTATAATTGGTTTTGGACATAGTTCCTACATTTTTATTTTTATTTATTTAATGAAGTAACAAACAGTCGTTTACAGAAATTAATTCTTAAACTATCGCTTACATCTTAGACCTGGAGTTTCCTTATTTTATAAACATAAGCATATTACCAACATACATTACCAACAAACTTAAGTATTAGCTTCATGATAATAAATGACTTAAAAGTTTAACTTGCTGTTGTAACTAAGTAATCAAATTCTAATATTTAATATGACAGCTTACAGTCAGATTGTGATGAACCCATTCGTAAGTATATGTACATAACATTCAAGTGATCGATCATATTATTATATAGACCATTGTTACTGGAAAGCATGTTTTAATGACTTAATAGAACAATTAAACAGATTTATCACTCGACGAACGGATTATTTTATTAATTTATATAGGAAGAGCATCAGCTTAAATACTAAACAGTAGCTTTAAACAGTAGTGTCGTGTCAGTGAGCTAATAACAGATCCTCACCGATAGCGTAATTATTTATATAAAAAAAGAAGTGAACAAAAGCCAAACAAAAACACAGCAAACACGCTTTTGCGTCTTATTACTGCTACATAATTAAGTAGTTATTTATTTTTTCATAACAAATAATAACACCTGCACGAAACGGGCTTCATAATGCGCAGACATACAAAGCTGTAATAGCCTATGTTACGCCCACGGGCGTAATAGTTTTTTTCTTAAATTGTATCTGTCACCCATGCGACAGTTAAAAAGCAAAGAGATTTTATATCAAATTAGCTTCCGCCCGCGACTTCGTCTGCGTGGACTCGGGATAAAAACTATCCTATATTTTAATCCAGGCTATAAGCTATCTTCGTGCAAAATTTCATTCAAATCGGTTCAGCTGTTTAAGCGTGATTGAGTAACAAACATCTAAACTTTCGCATTTATAATTTTAGTAGGATACGATGTCTGAAAACGTATTTATAAATAAATTTAAACTTAAAAACACTACTAAACATGTTTAACATAATTATTTACAGATTTAATATGTATTTTTAATTTTTTAGTGTCTATGTAAAATGTTTTTAAGTGTTTTCACATCGTGGCTGTATACCGAAGGGTCTTTGCCATACGCGCCTCACGTCAAATTCAACAAAATGGACAACTGACATGTCGCAGTTTTTATTACGATTTGTATTAATTTTGTCTAAAATGTGTTTGTTTCCTCGCAAATGTCCCCTCGTTAAACATTGTACTATTCTTCTCTGATTTTAATTTAACATTTAAGCCGGCAACGGATAAATATTAGATATTCATACTCCAAGTCAGGACCTTTACAGTGGGTATTGTTTTCGAGGGATGGGCAAGGATGAATGATTTTTAATGCGCGATTTGGATTAAGTTCTTTTAGAAATGTACTGCCTTAACTAGCTTAATTTATCAAAGATTTATCTATTTCGCAACGCACAGGATAGGTCCCCTGTACTACATAAATCTGCCGCTACTTTTTGCAAAAAAATTATGTAACTTAACTCAAACCTTGACAAGGTACGCCAGTCTAAACAATCTGCATTATTTCGTTCAGAAAGTTTAATCTGTTCTCCTGTCTACATAGATTGTAAACCGGAAAGCAAAGATCATATCAGTTTGCGTTTGCACTATCAACAAAGCCTGCCACATCCATAAACTCCGGTTTTCGAAGGCAGTGAACTGATACCTAACCTTATAGTAACGTGTTAAGGTCTATTAATGGTTGTCTGCGCGATGTCACGCTTGCGGCGTGGGAGTCACGCCGCCGGGCGTGCGCGGCGTGACGCCGTGTAATGCGTGCTCGCCAAGCGGCGGCGACCGGTCTGGCGTCGGAATAACACGTTGAGTGGATCGGCTCTGTGAGAGCTGTTGTTAGATTTTTTCACGAATAGGGTTAGATTAATTGATATTTGGGTGAAACAAACGTGTAGACTAATGGATGCATCTAATAACTGACGAGAAATATAAGTAGAAAAATGAAGCCTAAGCCTTTTCGATTACGATTCAAGTTCGACCATATTACTCGCGATGATGCGTTAAAGGTACCTTCGTAATAACGATTTGAACAATAGACAGTATTTGCGTGTTTCCACGAGCTTTTCCTTGTATTTTAACAAAACAATATGAATATAGATCACATATAATTTCTGGATGAAATTTGAAGATTGCATTCTGCGGGCGGTAATCAGTTCACGGCTATAATTCTCAACACTTACCGACTTCTTCGCCTCCGAGGGACCTGTATAACTCTGGCCTTTGGTCACACATTGTTGTTACTTAACTCTAGATCAAGTTATATGGGACGAGTTCGCAGTCGAGCCAAAATGGTTTGCTAACAGATAGGGCAGCCGCTTCCAGATAATGATTGCGTCCGCAGATGCCTCTGATAATGTAATCAAACGCTCTTTGCATACAAACCCGCTGGTTTTAATTACAATTATACTAATTACATTTGTGGTAAATGTCTATACATTTTACATATTCCTTTCAAAGGAAGAAATAACAATCTTCATAATCCATAAACTTAATTTATAATTAACTTCGTTGTCCGGTGGTATCGTATTAATAACCGACCAATTTAAATGTGCACATGAGTTACGGCCGCCCTTGTGTACGGCGCGGCTATTGATCTTGGCGGTCGAGCCGGATAGATGCACTGGAATCGCGCCAAGTTCGGGATCAGGTAGATAATCGGGAAGGTACGGGTGACATGGATACCTACTTTCATAGTGTAGCTAACCTACGGTATGAAAGTATTCATTTCACCCGTACCTCCTTCAAGGTTTCGTTGCGTAAGATTCTATTTATGTTTTGAGTCATTTTATAAGCATGGGTTACATATTCTCGCAGGGTGTTAGGATTTTATGACTGAAATGGTTTCAGCTGGTTTCATAGCTTATCCTTTCATCTGACGTCTCCGTCGTATATACTTTCGACGGATGTCAAAATGTAATATTATAGAACAATAGTCGGCGGTTGTATTAGTTATTTTATTACGTAATATCTTCGATACCAGTTGTAAAATATGGTTACTGTAGCATTATTAGATCTTCAACGACTGTAGTAGTGATTTCACTAATTGTTATTCAAAACGAAGCTATAGTAAAACTATGGAAACAAAGAGTTTTTACAACACAATACGTCCCACTAGCGAGTTTAACACACTGCACCGGCACACAATACGATCAGAACAGCCACTTAATTACTGATGACTCGGCAACTGTAGCCCGAATCGCGCTTCCGGCTCCGACGACCCCGGTCCGTCTCCCCCCACCCTCCCCCCAAATAAACGCCCGAAATACATCCCCGTTATGCGAGATACAGCGATCAAATTTTCAAACGTTCTTCTTCCAGCTCACGCATTTGGTTGTGATTACTTTCCTATTAACTTTAAAACCGCACAGTGTCTAGATTAGTATTTGTATCGCACTTTTAAAGTACCTATTCAGACTTTTGATAGACTATTTGTGTAGTCAATTATAAACGTTTTGATGTGTTTATAAAGTTAAGATGTCGCAAGCACCCCAGGGTTTTGTGCCTGAGAAAGTGCAGGAGTTCAACCGTCGGGCGTCTCAGGACATACCTGAATCGCCCGCTCACAAGAAAGATACGCCTAAGAAAGAAGTAAACGGGACAGTTGAGAAAGCGAAGACGGAAGAGAAGAAGAATGAGACTAATTACAGTCCAGCGCGCAACCATGACGGGAAGAACCCTTTTGCCGCTCAATTCTACAGCCACAGCCGCGGGCGAGCCCACGGCCACTTCGAGATGGGTCCCCGGGGCTTAGACTACTCTCCCCACCGGATGGGAATGGAGTTTTCGAATCGTATGCGTGACTATGGTCCTCAGCGATCAACGTCCATCCATGGACACGAGTTGACCGACGGCCCTGTGCCTATGAAGCCGGAATACTTGGGTCACAGGAGCCACTTCGGTAGCCAGATACAGCCTGGTGGCATCAGTCACCCGGACGTGGTGTTCCGTCACGACTACTACGCGCAGGCGGGGTTCGCGCCGCGCGCGGCCCGCTTTTCGTCGCAGGAGTATCTGAACGCGCCCGCGCAGTACGGGCGCTGGCCGGACTACCGCGAGCAGTACCGGCAGCGCCGCCGCTCGCAGCAGGATCTGCACTCCATGGAACAGAATGAACCAGGTATGGTAGTTGTGGTGAACCGTCGACCTTCTGGGAGGCACTTTACCCCTTTGTAAGCAACCCAATTAAGGGGAAGTTGATTGACAGTAAAAGGGGAGTTAAGTTAGTTTGGTTAACGTTTCTGATATAACACTGTTTCGTTACTGTATGACAATGCCGACATTGTTATAGTGAGACTGCTTTTGATTGTTTTGCGAATCACCCTTCTGAGGAGGCAGAAAATGATACCTAATGAAGACACAAAAATAAACATATAATAATAATAATAATAGACTTTATTCATTTATATTCATGAAGTACGGTTCCAATCTTTCTAAAAGTAATCTTTACACCATAATTTAGCTAAATTATTCATTTACTTGTATTCTACTGGTTATTTCTTGTTAGTACGTGTGCATGGCGCTTTGCGCGCAAAAGGCCTCCCCAACCATTTCCATAATACGTGCATAGTAAAATAAAAGTTCGAGGAAAGTGTGCATTCTGAATAATCGTAAAAAACCATGGAATTCTTTGCCAAATAGGTAGTGGAACCTCCGTGAAGACGTATAAAAAGCAAATAGTATCAACCCAACATATTTTTAGTATCAATACGAATGACATTTATTCGTCGAGTAACATCCGGACGGATGCAACACACAGTAACGAGCTCATATTTGATTTACAGCTTGCAGCGTTGTGCCCTACCCGCGTAACTAGGTTTGCTATAACAAATTTCGTTTTACAACGTAATGTTGTTATGAAATATACACATTGATTTAACATCTCACTGCCCCACAGTATTATATCTGTACCTGTATAGTACCTATAGAAGCGTTGAAACTGTTCGTCAAGTATTCATAGTTTCCAAGCTGTCCGATATAGTACCTACAATTAACTGTGTTTTGTTTTATATGTTTATTATTCTTATTTTACAGCAAGGAAAACGTTTAGCTTCAATCTTATCTTGTTGAAACACTAAAACCGTTTAGCCATCTTTACATACATATATCATACATGTTTAAGACTCGTAAAACGCATGTAAGTCCGCCAAACTTGCGCAACGCGCGTGCTTCGTGCCAAACGGCCAGAAGTTGCCACATAAATCACGTAACTTACGCCTTTTTGGCACGAGGCGAAGGATTACGTTTTAATACGCCTGGATCGCTCGTTTATTAGTTCTGTCATATTTATCGCCGTCCGTCGCGTGCCTGTGTCACGATCTGTCATCCTGACGGGAACACGTGTTTTGGCCTGTTTTTAATTATCAATTGGTTTTCGGATTCTTTCGTAATAACGTTTGACGTTGTAACGTAAACATGTCAACCGTAAACGAGACGTTACTTGTAAACAAATAATAAACTCTGTATGATGATTAGAAACAAACAGGCAATTATATACGGGGATGGTAACGGTCTTTTGGATTTCGTTTTTTCGGTTTATTAATACTTTTTCTAGGAACCTCAATATTCGCTAATTTATCGAATTGTCAATATCCCCGCCTATAATCAATCACCATTATTAATGATAACGGAAGAGGCTATCGTTATAATAAATGATGAATTAGATCGCGAGGCTCTCCCACCGGGAGCCTGGTATTCTGTATTTCAGAGTCAGCTCGGGAAAAGCGGTGAGCGCCATTGTTACATGACCTCAATATCCTTTACAGGTATTTATCGTCGGGGATCAAGATGGTTTGTCAAAGATTATATTCAAAAATATTTGGTTTGACGTCCAATTGACCTTTATCCTTAAGAGTCCCAAGGAAGCTCGACTCTCTACGTTTGTGTGGGCAGCCAACTTGGGTCGAGCACTTTGGGGGCACTTAAATCCTTAGATCACTGACCACTATAGTTAGACTGTTAAGAGTTAGAGATATCGGCCCGGAAAAATACCCCTATATTTTACGACGAAACAGCGCATTATAACGCGAATTCAGGTAGAACATACACCAGAAAGAATTGCATTGAAACAAAGGTAAAGACCGTGGAAACGGTTGCTTTTAGTTTAACATTCAACGCAGGCAGACTATTTCTTCTAAGTAGGTTCGTTATCATGATTCATCATTAATTTATTGCTTGAAATAAGAATAATACATAAAGGTCTTAAATATTTCAAATAAATATTGTAAAAACCTAGCCTAAGAAGAAATATGAATAAAGGGAATACAGAAAGGTCTTAAATATCAATATTAGGTTCCATTGTTTCACCTTAAAGGCATGCAATAGTTTTAATACAGTTTTTTCTTTAACATAGATCGTTTCCTACCGACCAACTTGTGTCACAGCAAAATCTCCATCGTACCTTTACCGCCGAGCCGGTCGAGTGCATTTAATGGTGCGAAACGAAATAAAGTAATCAAAACATCATAAAGTAATAAATGTTGTCTAATTTCACAAGTTCCCCTCTGTGTTGTTTCCACCCGGCGCATTATTTTCTGGAACAATATTAAATTAGATATTAAAATGTCAAATGTAGACGTGTTTGTTGTTATATGGTAAGCAGACGAGCGGACCCTTTTCGTAACCGGCAGTTTCAGCGGCTTTGCATGGGCGTATTGTGTAGAATACACGGTTTACACATGTGTGCGTTTTAACGAGATAATATGGTAAAGTTAATTATGAATACCGGTGAACATGTAGGGTACACGATGTTTGTACGGCTAAGCTACTCACGTGGGTTAAAGATTCAGATTGAGATTCATTTATTCACAATATAAGATTACATCATAATCATAAATTACATGTCAATTTACAAAAATCCCTATTGTGATCGTCGATAACATTCAATGACATAAATAATAGGAAGACTAATACATAAATAATAATTTAAATATACCTATGTCCACTTAATTTACATTATATAATGTCATAGTTATCAAAGTTCACCTAAAAGGATCGTCAATACATGATATAAGTAACAATAACTTAATACTATCAAAAAACTATAAATAGATAAGATAAAAAGATAAAAGATAAAAAACGTTTATTGTACATTTCAAAGCAATTTACAAATACAGAACATCACACGTAGAGGAACGTACAGTCTGATAGTTCTTCACAATTTGCACTGGTTCCTACACCAGGCTAGGCCTGTCCCGTAGCCGTAGGTAACCAATTCGGAAGAGGATTATCAAATTTCTGCGCGAAATCTTAAATGACGCAGCAGTTTTCATTAGTTCTTACTAAGAAAGTTACCAATTATGTAGTGTTTTTATAAAACATTTAAGCAAGTATTGTTCGTGTAGGAGTACGCGCGCGCGCTTGCTTGTGTGTGCCTGTGCATACGTGTTTAAAAACTATGCGGTAATTTCGAAAAAATCACGTACTTATAGAATACAATGGATTTTCCAATAGAAAGTTTCTTAATCGACACTTGAATGTTGTTTCCGACGGGTAGATGCAGCGAACGGAAAAATAGTAGAAGGCGAGCTCCTTACAAATTTCTACCCAAATATGCCTAAAACCCGGTATGCGCACTTGTCAACTGCGCATCCAATCACAGCTACCCAAAATATCAGCCTTCAGCTTTTATCAGCTTTCAAATGAATGCGATTGGTCAATTTACGAATGCATTGCTGTGATTAGCCGTCGTGCATCACGTCGGACGACAGCTATACGACAGTGACAACGAAAACGAATAATTGTTGAATGGTTACTTACATGCAACCAGAAGCTATTTGGTTGTCATAACGTTCGTGTATTATTTTTAGTTTAGTTTAAAGTTTTAGTTTATATATTTTTTCTTTTAGCTACCTACTAAAAGAACAAAAAAAATTACTGCTTTGATTTCTACGATGATCGCAATGATGGAGTCAACTAAAGATTCTATTCTAAATTGTTAAACCAGTATATTTATTAGTAGGTTATATTTGTAACCATATGTTTCTTGAAAACGGTACCAACGATTTCGACGTGTAAGAGTTTACGGGGGTGAAAAATTTATCCTAGCTGGGTCTAATTATCCGGCAAAATTCGTTTGCTCTACTTTCACCCGAGTGGGACTCGGTTGCCCAGGAACTAGATAAATAAAAATACCAAATTATTTATTCTGTGTTTAAAAGTGTGTTGGCATGATACCATCCCTGTACAGAATGTGATAATATGTTTATCGCTATATACTTACTTGTGAAAATTGATTCCATTTTTTTTGTTGTACTTGTCCGAACGACTCACACACCATTTTACAGCACAACGAGGCACATTTGGCTTGTTTAACAGTTTGTCACGGCAGCCATGTTCGAACTAAACGGCTGTCTGGCATCATTCTGACACCCCGCCTACCATGGCACCCTTTCTGTGGGGCTATTTTACGGCGCTAGTTAGACTTCTATGTTTTTTTCGTTCGCTGGGTAGATATTAATAATAAGTGGGACCTATAATGCGCAGGTTTTTCCTGCAAATAGGTCTCGTCAAATTATAGATAGACTGTGATACTGCTGCACACGCTTCGCTTTGGCCACGTTTATGGACAAACGACGCTTGCGACATGTAATCGCTCAAACACGAACATATTTGACGTTAAAATCATACTCATAATTACACGGCAAATATTCCACACAGGACGGTATATCGCGTCAACAGCAATCAATGTGTTCAACTCACGTAACAAATGTCACTATGGGTGACATGTTTCGAACTCGCCTCTGTGATTCAAGCGACATCGCCGCGAAAACATTCATCCTGAAAAGAACTCCCGAAGAGTAGTTACATTTAATACGTGAGTTTAACCGTGTAGGTAACTATTACGAAAGTTAGAGTTCGAATATTTGGCGTTGTTTACGAGTGCTTATGTACTGACATAGCGTTTCCTTACTTGCGTGACAGTTCACGTCTCGCGCCGCCCCACGCGTTGCCCGAACAATAGAACATGGCCTTAACATAGTTTGTTCCACAGTGTCAAATTAAGAAATACGGTTCAAACTTTTACGTTAAATTAGAGCGTTTAATTGCTACCCGAAAGAGCATCAGCTATGCGACAGAGATAGCATAATGCGAGTACTGTTAAACACCGAGTCTTATAGTGTGAACATTCTGCACCCTCAATTCTCTATTCTGCATACGCTAGACGGGGTGAAGCACGGCGCCGTCTAATGTTAATTGCTAAGCTATTAAGCGAGACAGAGGCAATCAGTAATATATTCAGCCTCAAGCTGCTTACGTTTGCCTTGAGGCACAGTTGATATTTCCTCCTTGTGTCGCAACAGGCAAATGTTCAAAATTATAATTTGTTTACATAAATGAGATTTGATTGATTTTGATAATGCAGGGCAAAAGCGTGTTCAAATATTAGTTTGCTAGGATGAGGGTAAGGGCACTAGTGATAAGCCAGCGGCCAGTGGTCAGCATCAGTGGCTCTTGGCTATATATAGCGCAATCTTTCATAGTCTTCAATCTTTAGTAGAATATTACTCCCCCATGTTTTGTTATACGAAAGCTTTAAAAATAGGAATAGCTATCGGCTATGAGCATTTCTTGCCGAGGTTTCCTACCTTTCTACTACGTATAAAAAATGTATTTTATTTTTACAATTTTGATTTGAATCAACTAATTTCAATCTGATGCATCAAAATAAGATGAAACACAACTTGAAAATCTCGCGAAGGTAATATGTATTGTGCTAGGCAGGTGAATATTGAGTTGGCTACATTTTTATATAAAACCTTTTCCTTGGCTGGCCACTGTTTCATTTGTATTTCCGTATAGAATTCAAACTCATAACAAATCTCATTGACGTTCTTTCAATATACTTACACACTTTTTTCTGCATCAGTACCCCGGACAGTTTTTCGTATTAATTGTTAACATTGACCTGGAGATCAGCTGTAAGCCGCGGGGTCGTCGCCCCGGGCGGGCAGGGCGCTGCGGGGCGGGGTACTATCGATCCCATTCATGCGTGGCAGCGTAACTGCTGTTTACGTTGTACGCTGTAGCAGCGGAGAGCGCGTCTGGGGCCACCATTCGACAGGTTCTTTAACAGCTCCTGACTTTGCTAATCTTGTGATATAGCCTACAGTTACGAGATTGACCAAATGTTCTATGTTTCTGTGGCGTTACGCTTTTACTGTGCCACGCCGCTATTTGGCTACATACTCGTAGCTGATGAGGTTCTCTGAGGCCTATAGAGCCTGCGGTGTAGCGCAACTAAAAAAGCTGCGCAGCGGAAGTATTAATGTACAGTCACGAGCTTTAATTTGGGACCCACCTAAGGCTGAATATCGTGGAGCAAACTTAAGCTATTTAGAGCTAATATTTTAACGCAATGTCAATGTCATAATGTTTACCATCGACAACATTACGTTTCTATGGGCAACCGTGCAATTACGTCAACTGGAGCGAGGGCAAACGATCATTTTCGATGTTTTCCCATTAATTGTTACTTGGGTAAGGGGGTTTTTGGTCCTGTCTTCAATCTGTTTTCTTCACTGACACTTGACACGACATATGTTCGTAATTAGAAAACCGCAGTGATAGCGTTTTGCAAAGAGGTTATTATTTCAAGAGTCGATTCGATATGACATTATATGTCATAACTAATGTCTTAACTTGACATTCAACACTATCAAACTAAAGTTTCGACATTATTGCATTATGAATGGTCTAACAATATTTAATGGAAATGGGTCCCAAATTAAAGCTCGTGACTGTACTTCCATTTGACTTGACAATACTTTTTACAAAAAATAGCCACATCGTTGAAATGTCACGAGATGTCATCGAGACAAGTGGAATTGCGCCCTCCAAGTCCTGCCGCTTGTTTTGTTGAGGGGCTGCGATGGAAAGTTTTAAGGACCTCTTACAAAGAATGCGAGAGGCAGCTATCCTACTGCCTTGCATGGAAGCATTCATGCGCGTCGCAACGGTCCAAAAAGTTGGACTGAAACTTATTCAAATTAAAGCTTTCTGTTATGCGTGAAAATCTAGCATTATGATGTGTAACATAACTTTACTCAGTTGTGACGTGGGGCGCGGAGACTTACTAACGCGCATAATAACGCAACTTGTATTCAGAATCAGTATCAGAGTCAAAACATATATTCGTAACACAACACAGTACAAGACAAAGGCAAAAGAAAAAGTAAATCTGTGCCGTGTCACTAAATGGGCCCAACAGTATGATATTGTCTGTGCAGCCAGCGCTGGTCTTCCGTTTGGTCCATCCAGTGAGGACGCGGTATGGAACAGACAACACATAACAAAAATAAAACATAAGTTTGAAAGAAATTGAGGATAAACAACAAAAAGTAAAACAACATAAAAAACCAAGGTGACGATTTAAAAATAAACAACAAACTAAAAATATATCAATTAAAAACTAAAAAAGAACAAGTAAATAAAATAATATGCTACACCGTCAGTGGAAGCCTTTATTATAAAAGAGACGTTAAACAGATGTACAGTCGACTTCAGAGAGATGTTTACATTTTTCGCCATATTACAATGGATTAAGGTGCAAAAGTGTAAACATAAATATCTTGGACGATGATTGTTTAATGTCATAGGTATGATTGAATTTCAGTGCTGTTTGCACCGTTCAACGCCACCCAAGATAATTTGCATGCCAATAAATGCAGCTAACTACTAGTCTACCCAGAAATGCACGTACGTTTTCAGTGTAACCCCGTCTTCAGCATTTTAAATAAACTAGGTTGGTCACAAACGCTTATTCGTTTGTTAGAACGCACCTCATCCTGGGTAACAAGGTTTTATTTTATTATAAGCTAAAACTAGTGCAGTTAGCGGCGGGCAGCTCGAGTGTTCTCGAGTGGCTCGCGTTCCTCGATTTGGACGAGCCGTGCTCGAGGAGGCTCGGGTGCCTCCATTTATGCCCGGCGAGCCGTAATTTCACTTGTTTTACAGCATAAACGCCACATCAAAACCTGGGACTTTTTATGTCGTTTAGGCAAATAAACTTGCTTATTCATGCTGTTGCACAAACGAAGGCACTCTTAAATGTGACCAATTTATGCTAATCTCATTTACATGTAGTTTTCAGTTGGGAGTTTTCGATGTCGTATTTTTCCTATTTTGTTGGGGGAGGGGGGGAGATGGGTAAATAATATGCGGCGCTTGAGGTTTGTTAGTGCACTTGGTCTGACAAACGACCCTGCCTTTAAGAGCTCAATTATCAGACACTAAACACAAAATAATAGACTAACATATATAAAATTTCACTATGCTTTTAGGCGTGAAAGGACAAGAACATTGATAACCACTTTAGTGAGGTCTATGTTTAAAGAGAGTTGTTGCATCAACGCCATACACTTTGATATATGCGAAGTAATATCTCTAACGAGCTTCAGAGAGCGTAATGTCAAGTGACAGAGATTAGCATTTTTCGTTATATTGTCATTGTAAATATCGTATTTAATATTACATCTGAGACAGTGATTCTTCTTTTCGTACTGTTCTACATTTTCTGTGATGTGTTGACATTCGTTTGTCTCATAAAAATATGACACTATTCCCGTTAACGAAAGGCGGGGCTGTAATAGAAGTCTACGCATCGCGCACGGGAAGACCAAGTTCCGACAGCGAAAGTGCGGTAACCGGCTACATTACACCGGTTAGTGTACACCGCGTCCTTGAGCTCGGCCGGCCCATCGGTCTCTGCTCGCTGAATACTTGACGACGCTGCCTGATTTACTCCCGTCTCCTATGCGGGGTGGGAGCTAAGTAGAATTGAGTTACATGTTAGCTCATAAGCAGTGATAGGATTGTACGCTGCAAAGGAGAAGGGATATCGAGTTGAAATATTAATATGGACATGACCAAAATCCCGACATGTTGTTTTAAAAAATGCTAGTGAGAATTTTATTTGTATTTAGGCCGCTTAGGCTTTTTAAGGGGCTACCCGAGGTTTTCATCGATTTTTGACAAGTTTTGAATCGTATCTCCTACTTTTGCACTGAGGATAGAATTATAAATCAAACGGCTGTCGGTTCTTCAGTCTTTTATCTCCATTTTCGTCTACCGGATTTTGAAACAAATGAATACTTAATTTTGTATGATTTTTTAAACATTGTCTAAGAAAACACTTATTTCGTACATCTATTGACGTGAAAAATCTAACATATCTAATCTACAAATTTGGGTTCATCTGTGACGTCTCTAAAAACTGATTTTTTAACCAATTAACACAAAAGTTATGGCCAGAAAACCAGTTTTTTGGCCTAAAATTGTTCAACTTTGATGCCAAATATCTCGAAAACAATGAACTTTCAAGTAAATATGGGATACTAAATTGCTTAAAGCCGCTGTTGTTAATATAATAAGCTACAAAAAATATTAGAAAACTAAGAGATTCAGATCGAAGGTCATTGGCGTACGGGAGCCCCTTAAAGGCGAAATAAAGTATCATTGTCATCCAAATATAAATGTAAGTGCCGGAATCCCGGATCCCGGGTCATTCACTCCGTGTTGGACCGGGAAATCCGATCTCGTCGTTCGTCGTTCGTCGATCGTTTAATATTTTTTTAATTAATTCCTTGGGGTTTTTACCGATTATCTGTGGTCTTTGGTTCTTTCTCTGAACGCGAACGCAATGTTAATGTTAAGATTCAAAATGTCAGAATATCTAAACACGCCATAACATTTCAACTGATTAAACTTTTATTTCCTTCTGAACTGGGAAATTCCTAACGTTACTTTTTTATTTACAGGTAAGTCAATCACAACAAGCTTCCGTCGACTTCGTCAAACGTAACCGTAAGTAACATCTGAAGGCACCTTTACACCCGCGAAGAATTTCTCAAAGAAATTCGTCGGTGTAAGGGGCGGTGGGGGTAGGGGCCCGCTCCGCGGCGGTCAGTCGGGGATGGTTTTATTGTAGTTGTAGTGAGAAAGGAAACAATTGAACGATGAATTGTAAGAATTGTCGAGTCTTTGTGATGTCAAGTATAGGTGCAGTTAAAATTACTCGTATAGTCCTTCATCTTGATAGAAAACATAATATCAGCAAAATCAGTTGCAGAGATGCAGTTGGTCTCGCCAACAATTAGTCCTGTCAGTTTGGCGAGTAAATTTGAAATTTAATATGTGTTATTACAATCTTGAAAAAAAAACGGATTTGCAAAATGATAAATATATAAAGTATATCACAGAAAGGTTTGTATGGTCGATGTCAGACATATCATCATCATCAGCCTATATATACGAGTATATACATTTAATTTAATTAGTCAGTTAAATCAGTCAACTAAGGCACATATTTACACATACCTTACAGTCTAACATACAAACCAATATAAACTTATTTAAAACTGCGATGTTACGCAACTTCGTGGCATTAGGTAACCGACCGCGAAAATGTCGGAACTTGACTCCCTTCGGCCAGACCTGTGTTGTTTGTGTTTGGGTTCACTTGTGTTGCGCATACATTAGCTTGTAATTTGTCGCGCTACTCTCCTTAATTGCAGTTAATCGAGTACATTAAATTATGTTCATGCAGCGACGCACATGCGTAGCCAGCTGAAGACTACCCTCCATTATTCAGCGTGTTAGCCTGTCTTCTGTATCGGGAAAGTGCATTTGCTCGCTCGCCCCGACTCCGGCGTAGCTGGCTCCTTACGCTGCCTGCATGCGGATGCGACGTGATTCCGTATTCAGAAAGAGTTTAATACTGTCTACTTAGAGTTCAGGATTTAGCAATAGAATTCTTTAGTTCAAAAGTAGACTAGATTAAAATTTATAGGTAGTAAGGCGGAAAGTATCCATCACTTATAGCGACTGTCCACCAGTTTTGCAGACGTGCATGCGTGACATCTATGTGACACTTGTATGGATAGATAGCTCAGCACATCTACGGTGGACTCAGCAGCCGTATTTGAAGCAAATCAGGGGCCAATATAAGATACCTACACTTAGATTTTGCATACTCCAGCATGAAATTTTGGCGAGAAGAGATGCATCGTTAGTGACGTCACCGAGTATAAGTTAGTGTTACATTTTGTAACTTTTATTTGTCATACAAATTGTATGGTTAATTTTGATTACAAAATGGAACATTTTTGACTTGAGTATACTCGGTAACGTCACCAACCATGCATCTCTTCTCGCGAAAATGCCAAATTACAAATAGATGCAGATGCGACCCAGACAATACCACACACATGTGTACATGCTTCATCGTCAGCACAACATCACTCTTCTGCCAATTTTCAATTTAACATATTAATAATTATCGGACATTGAAAATGTCTGCAATCGTCTGCTCGCCTGTGTAAATATGCGCATCGTATTACGGGGGGATGTTTGAGCGCAATCCGCCATATGGAAATTTAACGATAACAAATCGCGCGATTAATGTGTATTGTGTGTTTTGGCCGCAGGCCACACTGTATATTATGGATGTTTTCTGCTGGGTTCATATTGGGAAATGATGTCGTATTGCCTTAAACTCTTTCACCGCTCATGACGCGATTACGCACATTAGATTTTCGATAAAAAAGAGGGAATACATCTTAGGGCATACGAAGCAAATCTGTGCATCTGCACTGACGACTACAAAGTATCGTCCAATTATAAAAAAAGGCACATCTCATTGCGCTTTTCTATTTCACGACGGAAAATTCATATAATTATAATTAGGCTAAGGCTACAAGTGTCCAGAATCCCGGACAGCGGATGCATACGATTATAGATTACGACCTTTCCTGAAGGGTTCATAACAAGTCGCCCTTTGTGCAAATTATCAGACATACACATAATTAAATGAACGAGCGAAGCAAACGAAGTTCTCCGTGTCAGCTTCAGCCACATTTATTTCAATGTCCGGCTGTCCGGCTGTTCTCCTCAACAGGTCGCATTTCTCAACAGATTCCTGTGAATTTTCGTGAGCAGGTTCAATAATTATATAGTTTCTTGTAGACTCAGTTCTCCGAAAAAAAACCCATTTTTTAGAAAAGAAAATACTGGCTTGCAAGTTCTACAGCTCACATAGTATTGTATTATACGCACTAGTTTCTTGGAAATGAAATAGTTACATTACAAGTCAACGATCTAACACATTTTTTTAAGTGAGTGTAACCGAGTAGTACTCACTATAATTGTGAAAATGACAAATTGTAGTTTAAATCCAATTGTGTTACATAGATTCACGCCTTTATTCCGAAAAGGGGTAGGCAGAGCACATGCAACTTAAGTATGTTCCAATACCACTTAGTTATAGCATAAATATAATAAAAGAATTGGTATAAAAGATCGACAAAATGTGATATCGCAATGATAGGTTGCTAGCCCATCGCCCACGACACAGCTCAACCCCTAGCCGATTGTTACGACACCCACGGGAAGAAAGGGGGTGCTGAAGTTCTAACCCGACACCTCACGGGGACCAATTGTTTTGTTGTTCTAAAAGTGAACACAAACTTGTACACGAAAGTTAGTCGTCGCCCGTTGTTCGCTCAGCGGCGGTAATGCTGGCTCGTAATACGTTTGCAGTCTCGCGGGACCTCGTGTATTGAAAGCGGTTGTTTCAGTATTCACAACGCTTACCGAATACTCGTCAACCAGTGAAAGACTGACCTTCGGGTACGCATTGATGTCACGAATCTCGGGGTCAAGTTGTATTAGGAGCGAGTGATGTTGATGTGGGTCGAGGAGTTGTAAATTGTACAGAGCTGTAGCATAAAGGTAAAGTTTTTTCGTTTTTGTAATGTAATAACTTAGATTTCAAAAACTTGAAAACTTTCTAACGTATGACCATGTGGACTATACATGGTCATACGTTAGAAACTGAAACTGAAAACACCGGAACTGCTCATCCGATTTTAAAAAATCCTATTGCCGTAGATATCTATTTAAAACGGACATTCGGGGCCTGCTCAACTTACTACTCGAGCAGCTCTGTGGGCGGTTCTACGCGGGCAACTAGTATGTTTACATTTTGGACATAGGTATCAATTGCGTTCATGACTTTCCTACCCAGATTCCATTTAAATATGTTTCAATCACATTGAATGAAATCAAAAATCAATTCGCTTACGATGTCTCAAACCGGTTCTTTCAGGTCGTTAATCGAGTTTATTCATGATGATCGATAAATTAACCACTCAGTAAATACGTTACCTTTGATTTACAATAAACATTAGCCGGCAACTTCACCGTAGGCGAACGCGGCCATCACATTACATTGATTCAGTGGCACAGTTAATTCACCACGCAGTATTTTACGGCGGTTGGATTGCAAACAGAACGGCACGCCACAGGGTTGTCTATTGGAAAAGAAAACTGGCAATTCTCTTGTTTTACTAGTCTTATTATAAAACTAGATTATAGAGGCTAAGTCCGCGTAAAGAACTCAGGCAAACCCCGGGATAAAATATAGCCTATCAGAAAGTCCATTCTACACGCAGGTGAAGAATTTTAGAAATAGTTTAACCGGTTCCGGGTATTTCCCAAGACATATAAACTTACAAAGCTCCAATCTTTTCCTCTATACTGGGTGATTTTGGGGTCATGATCCGGAATGGCCAAAAGCGAATAAGATGGTCATACTGAACAACTTTTCCCATTGGACCAACCACGAAATCGCAAAAAAACCAGCTGTTCCATACATTTACTGTGAATTAATTGAGAGTAGAATAATTATTAGTATAGATCAATAAAGTCCCTTTAATTTTTCTATCGCCGGTCATTGTGGCGCTTTCTAGGGGAGGCCTATGACCAGTAATGGACGTCTTTCGACTGAAATGAGAATGATGAAGGTATCTCATAAACGAAACACCATGAAATAAAAACCAGCTAGTAAATTTTTAAAGATGCCATTGGATCTGAGGGAGCGTTGATTGATGGTTTAGTGGAGAATGTTGATGAGGACGGTTCCGAGGTGTAGTATCGTACTCATCCTTGAAGAACGAAGCGCCGATGTGCTCAAATGTAGAAGCGATCACCCGATCGCTTCTACATTTGAGCACTTCGGCGCTTCGTTCGGTAGCGATTGTGTTGTAAAAAATATACAAAAGAATTGAATCCTTGCGAACTACTAAATTAGAAATGAAATGTAATCTGATTTATTCGCGTTAAGTGCGGTTATATAGAGCTCACATGAGATGTCAAAATGTGAAGTTGTCCAACACACTTAGCTTGTTCCAGCATGCAAAAATGACGGCGTCACAAACCGAACCGAGTAGAACCTTGTGGTTAAAACATAAGTAGTATTTTTAACGGTGAGTTACATCCTTTTCGCTGCCTCCAGTTAATTAAATACCTAAATAGTTAGTTATTTGTATCTATTTTTATGCGTTGTTTAAGTAACCAAGGACCGAGAAAGACTGGAAGCGTTTGAAATGTGGTGTTGGAGAAGGATGGAAGGTATAAGCTGGACTGAGAGAGTTACAAATGAGGACGTTTTAAGAAGGGTAAAAGAGAAAAGATCGATCTTGAACACCATCAGCACTAGAAGGGGGGAAATGATTGGTCATTTGATACGGCACGACAACTTCTTTAAAACCATAATGGAAGGAAAGATAGAAGGAAGGAGAGGCAGGGGAAGACCACGACGCAGTTATATAGACCAAATAAAGGAAAAAGCTGGTGTCGTGTCGTATCAGCAAATTAAAGGGCTGGCGTACGACAGAGAGAAATGGAAAATACTCCACCGACAAGAGGATAACTCTTAAATTAATGATGATGATGAAGTAACCACGGCGGTTTCTTATCCGTGGCAGCCCTAACAGCGCGCGTTAAAAAAGGCGGGAAATGAAGCCATCTTGGAATGACGGCGGAGTAGAATTTAACGGCTGCTTCCAGCGGCGGTTAGTCATCGAGACGATCTGTTCGTTAAATCGGTTCACATCAATCTGGGCCTAATTGAATTTCGGGTACCTACAGCCATCAACTACGTCTGACAGTCCAATTGTACAACGATCTGTCTGCGGATTAAAAGTCAAACAATTGTTTAATAAAAAAAGTACATAAGGAACACAGAAAAAAATACATTCTGAACATAAAATCAGTAACAGACAGAATCTTGATCGGCAACAAATCTGACGTCGCTTTCAAGTGTTGCTTGATTGCCATTTTGCAGATGACCTACAGTAGGTCACAGGGGTTCACAGGGTACTCTACTAACTATCTTAACTGATTCGAAACTGAGCAGCTGTCTCACCACGATGGCGAAATAGCGTACACTCTAATGGTAACGACCCTTTACAAACCTCTTCACGACATTCTTGAACCCCGTACTATAGTCCTTCGGAAAACCTTGGCAGGAAATTAATTACAGTATTCGCGCAAGGAAAATACAGACGAGCTAATATAACTGGTCACTGTACTTTGATTTTAGCTTTGACAACAATGGCTGCCAACTTCATTGCCTGGTCATTCGGGCACTCTAGAAACAATTAAAACTATTAATAACAGCGCGTGTTTGGGCTCGTAAACTACGCTCTGTATTTATGCCGGCAGTTTTAAAGTCATGGTAATAAACGTCACTACTACGGCTTCTGCTGGAAACATCGTCATATATATCAAGACGCTCGAAGCTGAACCAATGTAGATCTATGGCGAAAATTGCATCATAAATGGGGAATGATCTTACATAATCACATTTCAACCTGTACTGTAGTATGCGATTTAAATGAACATTGGTTTTGTTTTCTTTATATTTACTAAAAATCATAACCCATACTCGCAATCCTCCTAATTGTAAAAATGCGAAAGTTTGGATGTTTGTTACTAAATCACGCAAAAATGGCTGAACGGATTAAGATGAATTTTAGTATACAAGTAGGGTATAGCCTGGGTATACTATGGCCTGGGTTGACTAGAATACTTTTTATCCCATACAAAGTCCAACAAATGAGGTCACGGCAATTAGCTAGTTCTGAATAAAATAAGAATTAGAATACTAATGGTTTTTTCTTATACATTTTTAAAGGTGAAACTTTCAGAAACGTGGAACCAAATACTAGAGGTTATCAAGTGTCAATTACTATAGTTTCAGTTAGCTTAAAATGTAATGTACTTTATGTAAGCCCTCCGTGGCCCACGCTCTAAGAGCCTCCATTGTGCAACGATTGTATAAAACACTTTTTAGAACGGAAGACCACAAATCATAATACATTTTATTGAGCAATATCACGTCGGATTAAATTCGGCACATTGTTAACCGACGGCTGTAAATGTTTTATTGCATTTTTCACTTTACTGCACGCGGAATTAGATTTACAACCGTATGATACGCTACGCCGGCCGGCGGGTATTTTAGAGCTGCGTAAAAGGATTTCATTATTTATTCGGACCAACACTCGAGCGTTGCTATATTGTACTGGGACTGGGTTTAGCGGCACTGGAAAAATCTGTGTTAAATATGTTCAGTAAGGTGTTTTTTTTAAGTTTTATGTGATACAAGGTTCCGCCCGCGACTTCGTCTGCGGTGGACCCGGAATACAAATTATCCTATATTTTAATCCAGGCTATAAACTATCATCGTGCAAAAATGTATCCAAATCGGTTTAGCCGTTTAAGCGTGATTGAGTAACAAACATCTAAACATCCAAACCTTCACATGTATGATAATATCAAGTAGGAAGTAGGAAATCACTGGATTTCTGTCTCCGTTATCCGACGTAATGTATGTCTGTATGATATTTGATGTATAACAATTGCATTATCAATTTGTCACCCAAATTAAATATGTACCTATGTGAATTTTCAATTCAGTCGAATATCGACATGGATCAAATATAACTTGATGATGATTTGATTACACTGGGACAGGTAGAGCTGAATGAAAGCGTGTAGCGTTATAAAATACATACGTAGTTTTACATGTGTCAGAACTAACTATTGATACCTATGACTGCATGTCAATTTATAGAAACATATCTCTAGCAATTTCGGATTTTAGGAGAGAATACTAGACAAAATTAATATATTTACTTGGAAAACATCACGCTTAAATTATTGGCTATTTGATAATTTTTTTACTTACGATCTTTGTTCGAGTACTTGTCAACTCTCACATTTACTTGATAGGTTTCTTGATGGTAGATTGGAACACGAAAGACGAATTCTTGATTTAATCTTGATTTATTTAACTTGATAGGTGTGCACACTTAATGTATATCGAACGTGAAGTGAGGTAAAATGATTTATTGGCTAATTACGAAATATTATACAAAGCAAATGCTGATGGTGCAAATGAGTGCTATGACGCACGCGCTATGTACTCGTACATCTTCCGGGGCGCAGATGAGCTGAAAGGTGGATGCTGAGTACAAACATGATAAAGACAAATACATAAACATTAAATCAATGAAATGTAACTACTTTAAATTTAGGAGACGTAGATTTATCTACTCGCGAAACACTTGCTGTTTCGCTGCAGGCTAAATGTTGAAATTGGCTAGTTTCGGGGGCTTCGGCACAGCGCGCGCGAGGCGGGGCGCGGGGTGCGGGCGGCGCGGGGCCGGCCGGGGGCTGCGTCGGCGGCACTCTCCACTGAACTCTTCGTACGATGATGCATAATGCGACGACTCCAATCCCTCCGAGTATCACATATATCATTGCGTAATGATGAATATCGTGATATGATATTTTCTCAGACGTAAGTTGAATTTCCTTCAATTTGGTGATCTTCTCCCCGAGCTTTGTTGTTTCTCTAAGTAAGTCTTCCGATTCGTTTTTCTCCTGAGTGTGTGGGATGGTGATGTTGATGACGTGGTTTATTGGTGGCATAACCGGATTATATACATCCGGTTTCATCTTAAGTTCTGACCAGTGTGGTTTATGCGGAAAGACGGAGAAATTGTCGGTCTTTATAATGCAGCCTTGACCTACTGTTATAAGTCCGGCGTTCGTCAGCTGATGAGCGGTTACTTGATCCGCACACAATGTTCGAACGTGACACTGTTCGCAACAAAAGTATATGTAAGTATTTAATGCATTACTTTCGAGCCAGTCATTTTTGCATGATGTTGTAACAGTTTTGCATTTCAACTTGTCTGTTTCGCAAAAACTGTTGTCGCCTTTCATTTGGTAAATTGGTAACTTGATGTAGCAAAAATAGGCTTCGGCTAGTGCAGAACATGTTCGAACATCGTACTCCGATATTGGAATATACGTATCTTTTTTCATGTTAATCGATACGTAGCTTGATACAGGAACTACAGTGGTAATCTTGCTTCCGGTCCTTTTGGGTATCGGTATGACTTTGAACAGTTCATAAATATCTCTACTGATGAGTGGTATCCGTATTTCAAAAATTAGGACATCTTCCATCACTCTTGTCTTCACTTTGAGCAGCTCGTATATCTTGCGTAGATCCGAGTGTAAGTTATCAATTGGCAGGGAAACATCTCTTGGCAGGGAGCTAGCTATAGTGCTTAACTCATTAATAAGTTGTTCTGGAGTCAGTAAATGTAAGTTGAAACGCCCATGATAAATGTCAGTGATGGTGTCCAATAACACGTTTTGAAGTCCTCTTAAATTGTGGAGCATATTACTTGCTATTATTGCTCCTGTGTTGAAATCGTTAATAATGTTGTTAGTTTGAATTTGGTCTTGTAGATTCTTGAACGCTTTTTCCAAACTATTCATATGTTGATGTATAATTTTATGCTGTTGAGTCATAGTTTCTTCCGTACGTTTTAACAAATTATACTCCCCTTCAACAATGGATGTTTGATTTTTCCAAAGCGATGCCATGTACTTGGCGTTGTCTCGCAGAAGCGCAATATCTTTCTGATACTGTTCGGCGAATCTTTCATCTAATACGCCGAAGAGACTATTAGCGACGTAACCGACACCGTTGATAAGGCCGCGTCGGGTTCGTTGTGCCGTGAGTCGCGTGCTCAAATGCTGACTGAGCAATAGCTGGTTGTAGTACTCGAGTTCGGAGAATCCATGACGTTGCTGTAGCGATATTACGTCGCAATGAACTTGAGTCTTTATAGCTTCGCATGTGTCTTTTAGGAATCGTGTATACTTTTGAAGTGCATCTGTGGCTTCCCAATATGGCTCCATGTTGTAATAAATAATAAGTTTCCATTCGTCTCGAATTAGCATCATGTCTGCTAATTTATCAAAATATAGACCTTGTGTCTCACGAAATGGTATTACATTGACGTTGCATTGACCGCTTGAAATGCATGACAGAAATAATAAGAGTGCGGCAAACATTGATGTTAGAGTGAACTGAGCCTTGTTTGCACTTGATCTATGTGGTTTTCTTGATACATGGTTTTCTTTGTTTATATCTTGCTTTTGTGAAGTGTTGCCTTGATCATTTTTTGTTGGTTCATCTTCTGTATGTTCTGATAGGATAGATAACTTTAGGACTGGACGTTTCAAGGTCCCGTTCTTCGTTTTCAGCGTTACGACGCGCACGTACCCGTCTTGTCCCGGGTGCAGCTCTATAACTCTGCCCATGGCCCATTTGCCGGGCGGCAAGTTATCGTCATGAATGAGCACAACATCGTTAATGTTGATGTTAAGTAGTGGCCTTTTCCATTTGCTTCTGGTATTTAACTGTGCTAGGTATTCTGTGCGCCATCTTTTCCACAAATCTTGAAGTATTTTTTGGGTGAGCTGCCATCTTGTACGTAAGTCTTTTTCAGTCTCGATTAATGTTAGGGTCGGTCCAGTGTTCAGAAAATGCGAAGGAGTTAAGTAATTGATATCGTCCGGGTCTTCAGATATTGCGCACAGTGGTCTTGAGTTGAGACAACCTTCAATTTGAGTTAACACGGTGTAGAATTCCTCGTAGGTGAGTTTTTGTTCGCCGATTACTCGTTTAAGGTGGAATTTTAACGCCTTGACAGCACTTTCCCACAAACCTCCTGCTGATGGCCAGGCCGGCGCGTTGAAGTGCCAGGTAATTTCCATATCTGATATTTGCTTTATAAACTCCTCATTAATTGCGTTCTGGATCTCTTGATATTGCTTCTGGAGCACCGTGCTGGCTCCTAATAGATTTCTTCCATTGTCGCTGTAAATGTGCAATGGAGCTCCTCTACGTGCTGCCATCCGGCGCAAAGCTGCTATGAACGCTGACGTAGTGAGGTCTGAAACCAGTTCTAGATGGACTGCCTTCGTCGCCATGCAAACAAACACACACACGTATCCTTTAGAGGTTTTGATACCACGACCCTTGTTGGCCTTGAGATACACGTGACCTGTGTAGTCGATTCCAGTGTGGGCGAAGGGGCGAGATGGATTAGTTCTTGCAGCCGGTAAGTCTCCCATAAGTTGATGCTGCATGCTCGCTTTTTGTCTCTTACAGGTGACGCATCGACGAATGTATTGCTTTGTCGCGCTATTTCCTCCGACGATCCAGTATTTATATCGAATAAAGTTGAGAGTTGTTCGGGCTCCTCCATGAAGTACCATTCTATGTCCATGATCTATGATAAGTGTAGTTAAGGGATGTTTATGTGGCAGTATGATCGGGTGCTTCATGTCATACGTAATATACGCTTGACTTAATCTTCCCTTGACGCGAAGAATATCTTTATCCATGAATGGGCACAATTCTGATATGTTGCTTTTAGGGAAGACCGTTCCGCTCTTCTTAAGTTCTTGATATTCATATTGGAATTCTGTAGTTTGGACTCTCTTGATGATCATGGCCTTAGTCTCTCTCAGTTCTGATAGCGTAAGATATTTTTCGGTTTGTCTTTCTTGTTTTCTAGTTATAAATCTTCGGACCCAAGCAAGGACATATACGAGTTTTGAGAAAGAACTATATTTGTTGATAAGCTGGTCTATGATGTTGTCTTCTGTTTTACTGCTAACCGCGATGTTAACTTGTCTGCATTTGCTCTCCTCGTCTGTAGTATAAATAATGGCCTTGTCTTGATTTTCAGCCTTAAATGTTGATAGCCAAGTGGGTCCGTGCCACCACAAATGGTGTTGATTTAATTGAGATGCTGTGAGGCCTCTGCTTGCGGAATCTGCAGGGTTATCAGCTGATTTGACGTAACGCCAGCTCTCCGGAGGAATTACTTCGGTAATGTGTCGCACCCTGTTGGCGACAAAAGTCTTCCAGCGGCTAGGATTACCTTGTATCCACCCCAAGACCGCTGTGGAGTCCACCCAACCATAGACCTTGATATTATGGTTGGTTAAACATTGCTTCACCTTGATCATCAATTTTGCGACCAAATGAGCCCCGGACAATTCCAATTTTGGCAGTGAAATAGTCTTGGAGTTCGGTACTAATCTTGATTTCCCGGTTAGCAATATAATATTAGCTTGTCCGTCTACTTTTATTTTAGCATAAATAACACAAGCATATGTTCGAAGTGTCGCGTCGCTGAATGCGTGTAACTCGATATCGCTTACAGCGCTCGTGCCGATCCATCGTGGAATTTTAAATGCATTTATATTATTTGTTAAATCTTTTTTGAACTTTTTCCATTCAGCGTTGACGTCATTGGGGATCTTGTCATCCGATTGAAGGGCCGGTGCTTTCCAAATGCTCTTATTCCATTGTGCAATCGGCGCTAGCGTCATATGACCGAGCGCTAGGCATTCTTGTATGAACAGCTTGTACTGTTGTGCAATAGAGTTATTTTTCTTGAATTTATTTTCCAATTGTCGAAATTGCATGATAGCTCTGCCTTTTGAGTGGCCCAGTCTTCTCAGACATTGTTTCTTGAGCGGGATTCGTACTTGATATCTTCCATCTGCCAACCTTGTTGTTGTTTCTTGATAAAACTGGATGCATTCATCTTCTTCGCTAGTATTGAATGTTTGCTCTGGAATATCTTCGACTTCCCAAAATTTCTGAATGTCTTCAATATTATTCAATACCAAATTACATTGAAAACTTTGCTGCACTTTCCCGCTCAAAATCCACCCTAGACGCGATTGTTGTGCGATAAGGGGTAAGTTCTCATGTTTGTGTATTCCCTCCATTATAATACTTGCATAGACCTCCGCGCCCAATAATAAATCTACAGAGTTACTGACGTAATATTTCGGGTCCGCCAGCGGTATGGTATCCAAAAGTTCCCATCTTGATTTGGAAAATGTGGTGTTGGGCAAGTTTCTTGTTAAACTCTTCATTATGAAGGCGTTGGTGATAAATGAATATTGCTCGTCAGATGACAAACAGTTTAACTTGAGCATCCCTTTGCAGATGTTGTCATTAGTGCCGACTCCTGTGATTACACCCTTGCATTTGTTTCGTGGCAACCCTAATTGTTGAGCGGCATTTTCCGAAATTAAACATATTTCTGAACCCTGATCTACAAGAGCTCTCATCCGGAGAGGTACTCCATCCTTTGCTATGATCTTGGTCAAGGCGGTGGCGAGAAGTACATTTGGTTGTTCTTTAGGATCATGTTCTTGTGCCACGTGTGACCCATTTCCTTGTTGACGAGTTTGATATCCGGACGTTGCAATTTGATTGCAAAATACGTCGTGCAATAGTGTATTATGATACCCATTGCATTCTTGACACCTTTTTGCTGAATGGCAAGCTTTGCCGTTATGATTATGCAGACAATTGCTACATAGATTGAGTTTCGCAATTGTTTTTCGTTTAAGTCCCGGGGCCATGTCTTTGAACTCTGTACAAAAGTACACGCCATGGTCTTCCTGGCAGACCGGGCATTGGCGTTTATACTCGTTGTAGACTGTACTTGAAGTAGCCTTGTTGCTTGTAAAGTACTGTTTGAAACGGCTTGGTTTATGTTGACTGTTTGATGTGGACGGCGTGTTTAAGCTTGTTTTGTGCATGGCGGCTTCTTGTTTACGCCGTGATGACTCCATAGCAGTAAATTTACTTTCCAAAAATGATAGGAATTCCTTTAAGGATGGCAATTCTCGTGGCTGTTTCAGTGACGCCATATATTCATTGTGGGTTTCCGAATCCAACTTTTGCGTCAATAAATAGACTAATATAGGGTCCCAAGTATCTATGTTGACACTTAAATTCTTGATACCATTTAGACTTTCTATAGTTACATCATGTAGTCGCTTGATATGACTTGATGTAGCTTGTTGTAACACAGGCAGGGTCATGACATTGTAGGTATTGTGCAGTTTATTTTATGCTTGCCTTAACTATGTCCGTAGCGGCCGGTAGTCGGAGGTGGATGCAGGTAATAATAAGCAATCCAATGTCCAAAAGCACACACTATTTATTGTCTATAACGGCACACAGAAGAAACAGTTAGCACAATACACAAGCAGTCAATATAGAAGGAGTGTAAGCGAAAGCGGAAAGAAAGTTAAGCACTAGATGATTTAAATATGTATGCGAACAAGTAAGCAGCGTTTACATAAGAGGCGCGTGCGTTTCGCGTCGAGGTCAATTAGTTACTATGCGCGCGAGCGCTGGACAAATGCATCGCCTCTTCGGCGGCCGGCCGCCAGACCGGTCCCGCGCTGAATATCTAATAACAAACTCGGTCGCTCTGTCCGAGTGTTTATTAAATATTACTAGAATTTTAAGTTTTAGATTGTACACGATTTTTATATGCTATATAATCTTAATATGAGTTATACCTACGTATAACTATATAAAATGTATAAAGGTAATTGAAATTATTATTTTTAATCATTTAATTATTTATATTTATGTACTTATTAATTAATTAATATGGAAGTCGATTCCGACCCCACATCACCCCCCTCCAGAGACCGTCCAGGGCGATAGTGATTAATAATAATCTGGAACACGCACTGTGCGTCCCAATTTGTTTTTTTTTATAGTATTGCCGCTGTTCCCAGTCTCCGGAGAAGTTTGAGACTGTGGGATAGGATTTGGAACATTTGCTGCATCAGCCACTATGTATGCTGGTTTAATACGATCTATGGACACTGTGACACATTTACCATTCACTCTTAATGTAAACACTTTGTCACCTCGTTTCACGACTTCGTATGGACCAGTATATGCTGGTTGTAGTGGTGGGTGGCTGGTATCGTCTCTGAGCAGTACGTGATTGGCTGTTTGAAGGTCCTTATAAATGAATACTTTCCTATTGCTGGTATGACGCGATGCTGGCACAGGAGTGAGACTATGGGCAAACTTGCGCAGTCGTGCAATATAATCAGTCACGTCCATCATAGTGTCATCTGGTGCTCTGCCATGTATGAACTCTCCCGGTAATCTTAATGGCTCTCCGTAGACGAGTTCTGCAGTCGAGGCATTGAGATCTTCCTTATACGCACTGCGTATCCCAAGTAGGACTAAGGGCAATGAGTCTACCCAGTTGCTGGTTGCGTGACAAGTAATGGCGGCCTTCAACTGCCTGTGGAAACGTTCTACGAGACCGTTGCAAGCTGGGTGGTAGGCAGTAGTGCGTCGATGTTGGAATCCAGCTAGCTCAGACAGATGCTTGAATAGACTGCTCTCGAACTGTCTGCCACGATCAGTCACGATGTCATTGGGGCAACCAAATCGAGAAATCCAACCATGCAGAAGTCCTCTAGCTACGGCCTCTGCCGTTATCTCCTGTAGTGGTACTACCTCAGGCCAACGTGTGTAACGATCGACGGCTGTGAGGCAATACTTAAATCCCTGAGACACTGGCATGGGGCCTATAAGGTCTATGTGTATATGCATGAATCTTGCTCTTGGTAATCTATAGGTGCCCAGTGGTGCAGAAACGTGCCGACTGACTTTAGCCTTCTGACATGGTAGACAGGTACGAGTCCACTCACGGCAATCTTTCTTGATGCCTGGCCACACATAACGATCCGTGACGAGCTTTATCGAGGCATTGGCACCTGGGTGGCTAAGGGAGTGCAAGCTCTGGAATACCTGGTTGCGCAACTCCTTTGTGACATAGGGCCTGAGTGTGCGGTTGCCATCGTCGCAGTATAGTTCAGCCTGCGTACCTGGCAACTTGAGCTTCTTCAGGTGTAGTGAAGTATCACTGTGTAAGAGTTCTTCTAGCTCTGGATCTTCCAGCTGGGATTGCGCTAGCCTCTCCAAGTCGATGGGCTGTGTGATCTCATCTATGCGTGACAAGGTATCTGCCACCACATTGTCCTTACCTGAAATATATGTCGGATGTCGGTGGTAAATTGTCCTATGTAGTCGAGATGCCTGAATTGTCTTGGAGAGCAGTTATCTTTGCGAGAGTTGAATGCGTAACAGATTGGCTTGTGGTCTGTGTAAATTACGAAGACTCGGGCCTCGACCATGTGCCTGAAGTACTTGATAGCTTCATAAATAGCAAGAAGCTCGCGGTCATATGGTGAGTACTTACGTTGCGTAGGGCTTAGTTTTCTGGAGAAGAATGCAAGAGGTTGCCATTCTCCGTCAACGCATTGTTGCAGTGCGGCACCCATGGCAGTATCTGAAGCGTCTGTAACTATGGCCAGGTTAGCTTGGCTATTTGGATGCGCTAGCAGCGTAGCCTGACACAAGCTGTCCTTACAACGAATGAACGCCTCGTTTTCTTCAGCCTCAAAGGTGATAGGGTGAGAACCCTTCACCGAGCCGGTCAGCAGTGCATTAAGTGGAGCTTGGAACGTCGCTGCATCTGGAATGAATCTGCGGTAGAAGTTAAGCATTCCCAGGAATCTGCGCAGCTCTCTCACGTTCTTGGGTGCTGGGAAGTCTTTGATGGCCTCGACCTTGGCTGGCAGTGGCTTGGTGCCCTCGGCTGAAATGCAGTATCCCAGAAAAGTGACCTCTGAGACCCCGAAGACACATTTGGAGGTGTTGATCACCATCCCATACTCTTCAAATTTGGCGAACAGCTGGCGCAGGTGCTCTTTGTGTGTTGTTTCGTCCTTTGAGTACACCAAAAAATCGTCCAAATAGGCATAGCAAAAATCCAGTCCCCTTACCATCTCATCCACAAACCGCTGGAAGGTCTGGCCGGCGTTCCGAAGTCCGAACGTCATATACGGAAATTCGTTTAAGCCGAATGGAGTGGTGATAGAGGTCTTCTGGATGTCCTCTGGATTCACGGGGATCTGGTGGTACGCCTTCTCAAGGTCGATCGTGGAGAAAACCTGGCAACCAGAAACATCATGAGAAAAGTCATGAATATGACGGATGGGATATTTGTCCGGGATAGTTCTCGCATTAAGCATTCGGTAGTCACCACAAGGACGCCAGCCATTGTTCTTCTTTGGGGCTAGGTGTAGCGGCGACGACCAAGGTGATTCTGACGGTCGAGCAGTTCCGTTCTGAAGCATTGCTGATAATTCGTCCTTAGCTATTTTTAATTTGTCCGGGGCCAACCGTCGAGGAGTGCAAGACACAGGGGGCCCTGGAGTTGTTCTGATATAGTGGAGAACGTTATGCTTCGGAACCCGATGAACGCCGGATGGGCGAGTAATGTCGGGGTATTCTAGGAGTATGTGATGATAGTCTGACTCACCCGACAATACTTTGACTGAAGAAATTTCGTCCGACGAACACGCAGGCAAACCCACGGCACAGAGACTAGTCGTTTTGTCAATCAGCTGCTTGCTTCTGCAGTCTACGACGAGGTTGTAGAACGACAGAAAATCCACGCCGATAATCGCCTTAGTAACGTCCGCGACGATAAATCGCCAAGCGAAGTCGCGGCGCAAGCCTAGGTTCAGTACTAAGTGCAAGTAGCCGTACGTGTTTATTGTTGAGCCGTTTGCTGCACACAACTGGTAGCTGGTTCGTTGTCGTCGATTTTTGAGCGCTGACCTTGGGAAGACACAGAGATCGCTTCCAGTGTCAACGAGAAACTGTATCTTCGACGTCTGGTCTGTGACGAATAAGCGACCAGTGCTAGGGCAATCAGTGGTCGCCATTAACGACTGCCCTGTTCGTTTCCCGCGTGATAGTCGCAAGGTTTTACACATTTACTTGCCCGCTCGCCGAACTTCGCGTGGTACCAGCATTCGGGGTACTTTCGGTAACTGGACTGAGACCTTTGTGAGCTGGAACGGTTGCGTGGCCGGCTGGATGAGCGAGTTTTAGATCGCGACGACCTACCACTGTTAAGCTGGGTTTTTAGCTCCTTCATCTCCCTGTTCAACTCACTAACTTGGCGCATAAGGGTAGCCATTTGTGGTTCTGATGTGGATGTTGCGGCGACTTGCGGACTGACTACATCGTACACACGGTCAGCCAGGTCGGCGAGTTCTTCAAGTGAATCATTGGGCTTCGACGCGATAATAAACTGCACGTTGTTTGGAAGGCGCGATGTCCAGATTGATAACAAGAACTCGTCAGGAATATTTGGCCCAGCCAGGTTACGTAGGTGGCGAAGAAACTGGGAGGGTTTTCTATCTCCTAATTCTTCCTGGCTCAGTAGCTGTTTTACTTTCTTCTGCCTTGAAACTGACAAACGTTTAATCAGCTCTTCCTTCAGCTTTTTGTACTTGTCGGTAGCTGGTGGCGAGACTATAATATCCTCCACTTCGGCAGCGTATTGCGACTCAAGCTGCGCGACAATGTAGTTAAATTTGGTCGCGTCCGTGGTTATATTGGAGATGCTAAACTGGCTTTCCATTTGGGCGAACCATATTGCCGGCTTCTCAGGCCAAAATACGGGAACTCTGACGCCAACTCGGTAAATTTCCGTTGTAGCGCCGCCATTTTGTACTCCGCTCTTTTCTTTGTTCGCACGAGCGCCCGTGCTTTCCTCGTTATCGCTCATCTTTCGTGTTCCCGGGGGTCACCAATGTAGGTATTGTGCAGTTTATTTTATGCTTGCCTTAACTATGTCCGTAGCGGCCGGTAGTCGGAGGTGGATGCAGGTAATAATAAGCAATCCAATGTCCAAAAGCACACACTATTTATTGTCTATAACGGCACACAGAAGAAACAGTTAGCACAATACACAAGCAGTCAATATAGAAGGAGTGTAAGCGAAAGCGGAAAGAAAGTTAAGCACTAGATGATTTAAATATGTATGCGAACAAGTAAGCAGCGTTTACATAAGAGGCGCGTGCGTTTCGCGTCGAGGTCAATTAGTTACTATGCGCGCGAGCGCTGGACAAATGCATCGCCTCTTCGGCGGCCGGCCGCCAGACCGGTCCCGCGCTGAATATCTAATAACAAACTCGGTCGCTCTGTCCGAGTGTTTATTAAATATTACTAGAATTTTAAGTTTTAGATTGTACACGATTTTTATATGCTATATAATCTTAATATGAGTTATACCTACGTATAACTATATAAAATGTATAAAGGTAATTGAAATTATTATTTTTAATCATTTAATTATTTATATTTATGTACTTATTAATTAATTAATATGGAAGTCGATTCCGACCCCACAACATTGTTGATGTGGGTTGTAAATATTAACTTCTTATTATTGTATCGATGGTTCAATATTTCCCAGCATGTGACGTAATTATCTGAGCTAATAGGTAGGTACTGTATGAGTCTTTCTGGTTCTCCCTTAATCTTGCTCTTCAGGAACTGCATTTTTTGGGCATTTGATAGACAAGGATTACTATGGATAGCTTCTGTAAATAGGTCTTTAAATGAAACCCATTGTTGGTAGTGTCCATGAAATACAGGGATGTCTAGACGAGGGGTCGACTGCTCCCGGTGCGACGTTGACCATAACTTGCTGTTGATCTCTTTCTTCATAGAAGCGTACTCGTTTTCGTACTTAGTGAACATGCTTTCGTAATGCTCGTCGGTTCCACCGGTTTCACTGTCAATTCCCCAGTGCAACGAGTCTATGGCTGCCCAGCGGGAGCTTAGAGACCTAAGTAGGTCTTCGAGCTCCCATTTTTCTCCAACACTGTCTAACTTGATATTCGACAGAGTTCGAGCCAATGCCTTGAAGTTGCTACTTTGTTTGCGTAACATTTCATCCAATTGGCTGTGATTTCCTTGCGTGGTAAATGAGGTACTGGGGGCTTGCAGAGTTTTCTCATCCTCCGACACCTGCTCCAAGGATTTAGCAGATTGATTATTGCTTGGCCCTGCCAAGGGTCTTTCTGCTGGCGTAGGTCGATCACTGCTTGGCGTACGTTGAGCGTAAGTTTGAATCAAATCTCTTGTTTCTGTGTATATGTGAAATGTTTCATCGTAAAGGTTGTTGTAGCAGTAGGCATGTCCAGGATTTTCAAACTCACGTAGCTTTCCGTCGTTGTTGTCGAACTCCTGCCAGTATAATTCAAGAGTCTCCAACTTCCTCTTGATGTAATCTGCAGTCTTGCGATCTACACCGTCTTTCTTAAAGTTGATCTTGGTTTGCTTTATTGCGTTTTGTAGTTGGATTTGACCTTGGTACAATTCCTCCATATTACTAGTTCTTAATAACTGGTAAATTAAGGTAAAAAATAAAAATACTTGCTAATAAATTCCTGCTAAACGGCGGTAGATTTGCTTGATGATCACCTTTCTTGCTGTGTCGTGTTCACTTTAGGTATATGCTTAATTTTCGTGACTTGAACGTTCGTGGATAGGTACCTGTTAGCCTTGATGCTCTAATCTTGATTTGGAGCCCTGGTGCTCTTTTAGACCTTGTTGTCTTACTTTATGCTTGATAATCGCTTGCTTGATTACAGGTAAACAGTGCTCCTGCACTCTATATGCGATATATGTGCCTTCTCAATTCACTGGTGGAACCCGCTTGTGGGAAGCCAGCAAACCGATTCACTATCGCAATATAAGTACAAAAACACCAAATACCTGCTTAGGTTCGAAGGACCATTAATGTTCGAGTACTTGTCAACTCTCACATTTACTTGATAGGTTTCTTGATGGTAGATTGGAACACGAAAGACGAATTCTTGATTTAATCTTGATTTATTTAACTTGATAGGTGTGCACACTTAATGTATATCGAACGTGAAGTGAGGTAAAATGATTTATTGGCTAATTACGAAATATTATACAAAGCAAATGCTGATGGTGCAAATGAGTGCTATGACGCACGCGCTATGTACTCGTACAGGTGGTTGTGATGGTTTTTTCTTATACATTTTTAAAGGTGAAACTTTCAGAAACGTGGAACCAAATACTAGAGGTTATCAAGTGTCAATTACTATAGTTTCAGTTAGCTTAAAATGTAATGTACTTTATGTAAGCCCTCCGTGGCCCACGCTCTAAGAGCCTCCATTGTGCAACGATTGTATAAAACACTTTTTAGAACGGAAGACCACAAATCATAATACATTTTATTGAGCAATATCACGTCGGATTAAATTCGGCACATTGTTAACCGACGGCTGTAAATGTTTTATTGCATTTTTCACTTTACTGCACGCGGAATTAGATTTACAACCGTATGATACGCTACGCCGGCCGGCGGGTATTTTAGAGCTGCGTAAAAGGATTTCATTATTTATTCGGACCAACACTCGAGCGTTGCTATATTGTACTGGGACTGGGTTTAGCGGCACTGGAAAAATCTGTGTTAAATATGTTCAGTAAGGTGTTTTTTTTAAGTTTTATGTGATACAAGGTTCCGCCCGCGACTTCGTCTGCGGTGGACCCGGAATACAAATTATCCTATATTTTAATCCAGGCTATAAACTATCATCGTGCAAAAATGTATCCAAATCGGTTTAGCCGTTTAAGCGTGATTGAGTAACAAACATCTAAACATCCAAACCTTCACATGTATGATAATATCAAGTAGGAAGTAGGAAATCACTGGATTTCTGTCTCCGTTATCCGACGTAATGTATGTCTGTATGATATTTGATGTATAACAATTGCATTATCAATTTGTCACCCAAATTAAATATGTACCTATGTGAATTTTCAATTCAGTCGAATATCGACATGGATCAAATATAACTTGATGATGATTTGATTACACTGGGACAGGTAGAGCTGAATGAAAGCGTGTAGCGTTATAAAATACATACGTAGTTTTACATGTGTCAGAACTAACTATTGATACCTATGACTGCATGTCAATTTATAGAAACATATCTCTAGCAATTTCGGATTTTAGGAGAGAATACTAGACAAAATTAATATATTTACTTGGAAAACATCACGCTTAAATTATTGGCTATTTGATAATTTTTTTACTTACGATCTTAATACTAATGCAGTTTTAACATTTCATAAAATGTTGCTGATTTGACTGTTGTTAGCCAACATCCTTCTCCGGACCAGCGTCACTGTTAACTCCGTGAGTCAGTGTTAGAAGACTATCATGCTGTTCCCTTCAACTCATTGTATCACAAGTTGTGAGAGGAGGACACGGTGAACTATCTTTAGGTTTTGGAACTACACACTTTAGAGCGGTGCGGGTGCGGGTTCGCGGTCGCGGTCGCGTCTGCGGTCGGCGTCGAAGTAAACTTTGACGGTCGAGTAGAGTACATTGGCGCACGTGGCTTGATGAATTGACTAACGAACTACAGGGTTATAAGGTGAACGTTTCAATGTTTGGCACCTTAGTGCCAGATAGTTGTCACCTTTTGTCCACCTCTGTTGTCGTGAATTACGATTGAAATTGGTAAGTATTGGGTCAGTGGCGAGCACTGGGACGTTTATCTTACGTATCAGTCTTTCGTGGCATTGTCGTAATATTAAGTGAGTCCTGGCCCCTATTTCACCAACTCGACAATTGTCACCTCACCTGGTGAAATAGGGGTCTGATCACAGACTAGAGCACGGAGATAAGTTTTCGCTAACGTAGCGCCTCGCGCGCGCGCGCTGTAGGATATATGCTCTGTGGGCCTAACCTGCGTCATTTGTCTATTGTTCATGATATCAGGCCGCGAAACACTGCATCTAAGGCGCCATAGAGTTAAATGTTGGACTTACGAGGTCAATAAGAGATGAACATTACTGATAGGTACTGTAGGATGCGTAATATTTACTGGGCTAAAATTAGCAGTGGCCTGTTGTGGCGACCGCGATTGCAATAATGAATCTAAGTAATTTACTCCCGTCTGTGACAGAGACGGCAACAATTCTAAATTTTAATTTTCTTACCGTGTCGGTTTGGACTGGCATTAAACTGTAAAGATATACGAGTACCATATGCACCTTCACAGTGCCCCCAACATGATTTACACTTTTAAAAACTGTGCGTGATGTTACAGAAAATAAATGACTATGCATTTCAATAAATAAATGAGGACTCTTTACTGTGCAACTGCAATCTATTTCAATAATATAACCGTTCCAAACCGTCAACAGCTCTTGTAAAATACTTTGAATGTCCGTTTTAGTATAACTCATCGCTAATATATATTCTATTCTACAAGCTAGAAAACGTCGATTCTTAATTTTTATCGCTCATCCAAACTCTGACATCGCTGTGTTAGAAGTCTCCAAACTTGGCCGACCGGAGCCTTCGACATATTTCCAACAATGTTTCTAAGTAGTTTCTCTTTGGGCAGATCTCTTCGACCGGAAACTTCAATAAAACTCCTAAGCTAGGTACAAAGGTCACGAAAACGTACATAAGGGACTTATATAAATATTTAATCGTTGGTCGCCTAAATAAACGCTTCGAATTTGACGAGAGACGTATTTGTTACTTGATTCCAGGTCCCTTTCGATTACCTTGGTCCAGGGACGCTGATGTCGTTTCATTTGATAGAGAAACGAATAATTCATAATTCTTTATTGCAACCATGGTACAGTATAGATGTCACATATAATATACAATGTCTCACATAATATACAATGTCTCACATGGACCCTGTTAGGGCACAGTATATCTATAGCTAATTTATAGCATATTATTCTATTTATTGTATTGTGTGTGGAAAATTATTAATAAATTTATCCTAAAAACTTAACAGGTCATAAAACAATTCTTCTAATTACACATGGGATCACTAATAAATGTATTAAAATAAATAGATTATTGTACAATATTCAGGTCATATTTATAAATTTAGGTAAGTAAAGTAAGTAAATAATATAATAATAATTATTATTTATTGGACAGGCAAGACACCCTTAAATGTACAGCAAAGTAAAAGCAAAATACAGTAAAAAATATGATTAAACCCTACTTACTAAAAACACTGAAATAAAACACTCACACATACAATAGAATTAGATTCAACTATTATACACTGTTTTCGTTTTGTGAAGTAAAAAAGGGTTAGGTAAGCGACATGCATGTGACACCCCTGGAGTTGCAAACGTTCATAGGCTATTAGGGTAACATCTTACTATCAGGCAGGCGGTACGCTTATTTGCCACAAGTGGTATAAAAAAATCGGTTGTACCTCAATCACGGCTAAAGTCCAATCCTAAAAGCAACATCTGGTGACATTCAAACAAATGATGCTTATTATTGGTACTTCGCCAACAAATGGGGTTTTTGTAATCACTGCATACTTAGTATAAAACAAAGTCGCTTCCCGCTGTCTGTCCCTATGTATGCTTAGATCTTTAAAACTACGCAACGGATTTTGATGCGGTTTGTTTTAATAGATAGAGTGATTCAAGAGTGAGTGGTTTATATGTATAATATAGTACCCGTGCGAAGCCGGGGCGGGTCGCTAGTGATTTCTAAAAGGAGACACAGCATTCACATTGCTCTTGTTTCTTTCATTAAGAGGACACACGAGGGCCGTTTCTCCATGAACCTAGTCCCCTGTTCTCTCCCGGGATAATGGCAGTAGAGCAATATTTTTTTTCCATAAATCTATGGCTACTATTTGTTCATATGTTTTCCTTTTTAACCCCCGACGCAAAGAGAGGGGTGTTATAAGTTTAACGTGTACGTGTACAGGTATCTGTGTATCTGTCTGTGGCATCGTAGCTCCCAAACGAATTAACCGATTTGAATGCGGTTTCTTTTATTCGAAAGCTAATGTAATCCCGAGTGTTCTTAGCTATGTTACATGATAATCTGTTCAATCGTTTTTGAGATATGGGACTTTGAAATGAAAATGTCGGGGTTTTTCAACTTTTCTAAGTTGTGGTTATTTTCGCAAATTTATTTTTAAAAGAGATATTAACCTCCAAAAACCTACAAAAATGCCAGATTTTCCGCTGTGTTCAAACAACAATTTTGACTACATTATTTAAAAAAAGGAAAACATAGGAACACGGCCAAAGCCTTTCTTTGAATTTTAATAAAAAATATAGTTAAATAGGTCATGTTTTGGTGAAGAAATCAGGGGACTACGAAACGATGATTTTTTTGAACGATGAAACGAATTTTCGGTCCAAGCTGCAGTTGTCTATATCGCGCTCTGCGGCCTCCCGCAAGCCTCCCGCTTGTGGTTGGCACGATAGGAATACTCGTACATTTTACAAATATTTCTCAATTATCTTGACCTTAGTTTTTCCTCTTAATAAGATCGAAAGGAGATGTCAAATGAATGGGAAGTAAGTAATGGTAAGTGGAAATGAACCGACGAATGGAGTGCTTGAAGAAATAACTACGTCCGGTAGTTCGATTTGTGTTTCATTTCACTAATTACAATTACGGGAAATAGTTCGATTAATTAACTTGTTTCAGTACAGAAATACACTATAAATATTTCCAAAAAATGTGTAGTGACAATGAGAATGACGTTGAAATCGTTTTTCAGTGAATGTTTTGATTTGCTTGTTGAAATAAAAATAAAAACTACGTAATAAAGAGTATATAATTGACAGCAGAGTTTGAAAAAATCTGATAAGTGTAAAACTAAAGTAGATTTGCAAGCTGCGGAGTTATCACGGAGACGACTTGTTGTTTATTCTATTTAGTAAATACCTATGCTGTGCTATCTTCGTATGCGGAATCGCATGACCTTGAACTTGTATACAACATGAAGCAATAAACAACTTGAACTTGAACTTGGACATGAAAAAATAAATTAGAAGATTTTGGCATTAAACTAAACAGAATAGAGTTGCTGAACCATTCATACCAATTAGAGAAACGTGATAACAATGAACCGGGTTACAGCTGGCTACGTGTTGAGTTTAAAATCAATAGCAATATGACACTTATAAACATCTAAATATGGGATTTCGGACATTGAAAACATTTAATATATATTCGACAATTTCGACATTAAATCTTTTAAGGGCAGGCATAATTGCATACACATAGTTTGAGAACTTTATTTATTGAATTATAATGCCTTCCACTACGTCACGAAAATTACCGTAGTGATGTATAGTGGCACGAAATGTTATACAATTAAAGATTACCTAAATGACGCTACTACGTGACATGGTCCCTTTCATTATTAAAAAAAATACTTTTTATTTTTATTTCTTATTTTTTAATTTTTGACCAGGTATTATTTATATATATTTTTTGTCAGCTTTTATACCTACCTTTGTACCTACATATAGGCATTATTGTATTGACATTATATTATATTAAAATGAAGTAATTCTCAATTAGAATGTACCTAAAGAAAATTAATATTTTGTAAACCTACGCTGTGGGTAAAACATGGAGGTCTTATATTTTTGTACTTACCAACCTTGTAACCTAGGTATGTTTAACAAAATAAATAAATTGAATTGATTTGAATTGAATTAACTATGTGTATTTTTTAATGAAACTTATCGGTTGTGAGTGTCTGCACCTGTTATTGGTACCCAATTATTGGCACGTTCTAGTTCGTATTTTAAGGTAAACCTATATGTGGGTACCAGAATTGACCAATCAAATGAGGACTTTGGGATGTAAAACAATATGTTTCAATGTTTGCACAGATCTGTGCTAAGCGTATGCTGATACGAGGGGTTAAATTTTGGTACTAATCAATGTTTTACCATATTCTGCTTTGGTTCGGTCACAAACAGCTGGCTAACTGGGCGCACTGCGGGAATTACGCTGCGATGAATATTTGAGCGCTTCGTTCGTGAATAGCGGCGAGAGGGGGACTGTGGCAAATCCGCTCTCAATGGACTTTGTCGAGATTTGTGGCACTAATGAGCGCGTGTAGGGATGAAACACTATGGATATGGATGAGATACATATCCGTCATATATATTATGTATATTGTTTGTAATTTTTAACCTCTACAAATGTTTCACTGCTAGCAAACTACAAATAGGTACATAATTAGGTACTTGATCTTGAATGGTGGTGACATTATATTTCAAAGTTTTCGTAGTTTTTAATTTTACCGACATTATATACAGAAAAGCTACGGTACCCTAGTGGTTCAGGCATGCATTTTTACCGTTAGCTTTTCGGTGAAGGAAAACATCGTGAGGAAACCTGCATACTGCGAAGAAATTCAAAGGTATATGTGAAGTCCCCAACCCGCACTAGACCAGCGTAAGTACGACTGCCTGTTTCCTCTCATCCATGTGATGAGGCCTGTGCCCAGTAGTGGGACGTCTATAGGCTGATGTATAATAATAATTATTATATACAGAAAAGATCTCGTGTTTATTTGTAGATGTGTCCAAACAACACTAACACTGTTCGAGGTGAATTGTTTTCGTGCCGCGAACAACTGGACAGCGTTCGAGCGTATGACATGATTATAAGTGCCTAGCCTGTTCAGAGGGTCTGTCTGTCTGTACACACTTATTGATCTGATTTCAACATTTGTCGCGCTTAATGCGATTCCTTGTCTCCGGTAAACCACGCCCACTTGTTAGAGAAGTACTAATAATTTAACTCACGTATTAAATGTCACTTGGTATTAAGCGGCCAGTCTTTGAAATGACACGCGAAAACAGTCATCCGTAAGAACTCCTAATGAGTTCGAAACATGTCGCCCGTTTGAACTGTGTACTTAGAAAGAAAGAAATATATTGTTATTTGCTGTGACCAAGACATTATACATGTGTTAGTATACTTTAAAATATAACTTAAAATTATAACTTACTAGCGACCCGCCCCGGCTTCGCACGGAAACTATATTATACATATAAACCTTCCTCTTGAATCACACTATTAAAAAAAAAGCATCAAAATCGGTTTCGTAGTTTTAAAAATCTAAGCATACATAGGGACAGACAGCGGGAAGCGACTTTGTTTTATACTGTAATAATGATACGTAACAAACTTAATTAAGGAGAAGAGGAGTTCGCTGGACAATAGGTAGACACTAAATAAAATAATCAATAATGTCATATTTTCTCGAAAAAGGATTAAAAATGTAGTCAAATGGAGAAAAAATCAATGCAGGTTAAATAATCACGAAGTTATGTGGCCAGAGTTTTAAGAAGGGGTATGTTCTGTACCTTTTTCGCAAAACGCAACTTCATATGAATCGATGACGCTGGAAGATTGTGACGTCACACTAATAGACGGCAACGTGCCGCGCCCCATCGTATTCGACGCGGCCCCCCGGCAGCATCCTGTAATGTGACGTCACACACTGTTTGCTTTTTCTCTCTCTAGCAAGCAAAATTAAAACGGTTCTAGCTTCGTAATTCTTTGAGATATCTGAATGGGATTTTCTTCACTAGGCATATTTTTTTGCCTTCTTTCTTTTGGAGTAATAATAATTTTCGAGTGTAGACCCCTATTCATTAATTCAAAGCTAGGCAAGTGTTTACAAATGAGGGCCAAGGTAAGTATGATGAAATGCAGGTGTAGGTGTGACGTCATTTACAGGTATTCATTAAAATTCAGCTATGTGGATTGTCCGCTTATGCATTGGATATTTGTAGGTTGGTAAGATACATTTTAATTAGGTTTTTAAAATGGATATACAGTTTCTGATAGGTGGTGGAAGATCATAACACTTCGTGGCAGCATACCGAAAACTGCCGCTTATTAGTATTATTTTTAAAATTCGAGAAATATGTATGTTTTTTGCTCTCTACGAAGGATATACACGGAAATGGTGTGTGAAAATATCCAAATTTGTGAATTTTAATGCATATTTTGCTTAAGATGAGATAATAATCGTGGTATGCGTTTGAAAACTAAACCGTTCCATTGATGCATCCTCTAAAAGCCTGTTCACACTGGATTTTCCACGAGAATCGAATAAAACCGCCAGTGGGAACTACTCTCTTGGTCTCTTTACTCTTCTCTCGTAAGACTGACTTCTACCGAACTTCTTATGCTACTTTCCTTGTTTTTTTTCTTTTCCTTTTTCCTGTGGTGCTATTTCGGTGTCATCGGGAATGATGATTACGTTCTGACCGATTTCGAACGCAACGCCTGTGAGTATTTCTTGGAACTTAATATGTTACATACATTATAAATTTACCTTTCTAAATTAATGCAAATTGAAGAACATCAGAAAATGGACACAGTCATCATTCCACATGTTATACCACTCATTGCAGCCAGGTAGAAACTACATACTGACCCCATCATTCATAGAACTTAACAAACCACTGTGAGCTAAAATATGTTTTGTCTCTTTCTCAAAAACACAATGTTAATATGACAACATTAACGGCATTTTAACCAAAATAGGTTTGACGAACTATTATAATTAAGGGCATTAGTATTTGAATCTAGTCTTCTATCTCCAGTTCGAAGTAACCTTTTGAGCAGAACTTAATATTACATCACAGACGAAGCCGCGAGGTGTAATATGGTTTCGAGTTATGGGCCCAATCTCCCACACATGCTCCGTCACCTCGGCCATATTTCAGCCCCGGGGAATCCCGGGAATCCCAGGACACTGCGGGAAACTAGCCTCTTTCATATGCGGGACGGGAGCCTTTATAAATCGCTCGCAAATACTTTACGAGCCTTGATGGTTTTACATAACGCGTTGCCTTCGGGGAAATGTTTAGGTTATACCTGCGGCGCCATTTCGGGAACGTATTGTATTCGAATCATATTTGTATTTGCTCGTGCTCGCTCTGGCAGAACTGCCTCAGCGTGCGAGGAAAAGAGTGCGTGACTAAGCCGAAAAATATTGTAATGTTACTCGCCTCTGGAATTGACTTGGAAGCAAGGTGAAAAAGGAAAGTTGAATTCGTAATCGGGAGTGTGTACGGCGGAAGATGTTATGTGTTCAATTTGTTTATAGTGGTGCATCGCTCTTACACATTCGTGACGTATTAGTGGGAGCGAAAGCGTTGTTACCCGTACACTTTTACATTCAAGATTAAATAACGCATTATAAAATAAGAAATGAATTGACTCTTTCGTGCGCGCTCGTCCATTTAACATTAAATTTATTTGAGCCTAAAAAAGTGCCGCTAAAATTCGTTTGTCTTTATACCACTTCTACATTTGCCTTTGTGGGAAATGGACAATACACATTTTATATAACAGTTCTGCTGTTTTGTGAATAAGGGTGTACCTAAGTGTGTTGTCGCTACCGATACAAGAAATAATTATAAAATAGGCACCGACTGTGTGTTGTGTGGGGTGCGTCCCACGAGATATAACAACAAACATACATAACGTTCACAAGATATAATGAACGTTAGCTATAACAACAAAACCAATACTTTTATAAGGAATAACGGTCAATTGACATAATATTCATATTATAAAACGTTTTCTATAATACTCAAATTGACTAATTTCATTTCGTATCACATACATAACGTATAACGATCATAAGTTCATAACACATTGTATATTTTCGTATAAGGATTATAATGCAGAAAATTAGGTTAGGGCAGCTAGAAAAAGGCCAGGAAAGGGGGCGGTGCCATCACAAAAGGGGCTCGGGAGGCGAAGTCCCCCGCAGCAAAAAACACAAAAAATACTCTTAACTATGGTATTATTTGTAGGTTAGGTTAGGGTTATCTTGTGTCCCTTAGAGCGGAAATAGACACCCCGCGAAGCGGGCAGCATTGATTAATAATGGGGGTATTATTTGCAAACGGAATATAAAGCGCCTAACAGTTACCATTAACCACAACAAAGCGCACTCTATTTATTCATTCTTGCGTTTGGCGCACCAGATAAATGCTTTTGTTTATTTGCACAATTAGCTCCAACGATTCTGCTTCAACACAACCAAGAAACAACTCTATTAACCACTCGGTAAGGTTTATTTTAGATTGATGCCCCGCCGCCATTGCATTGAGAGGTGCTTACATAATGTAATCGTCGATTTTCTGACTTCGCCTCCATTTGAAAGGGGTCTTTTTATATGGAAATTGGGTAATGGGGGTTCTTTCAGATTTCCGCATTATAATGAATTCGCGTGGATTATGTTTTTACGTTCTGTTTGAGGACGGTGTAAGTATTTGTGTAAGGTTTTGAGGAAGCAGTGCGGTTTTATTTTAGGATCGAACTGTTTTATTATGACTCTTATGATCAAAAACCTCAGGATTTGGGCTCTCTGGATAATGTTAAAATGGGGAGGACCTTATTTTACATAAGTCAGGCGACGAAGGTTATAGTTAGGATTATATTTTTTATTCATTTTCACACTTATAACCGCAACAAGTTTATTTGAACAATACATATATATAATTTAAATGTTAGACTTACTTATTTTATAAAATAACATCTAGCTGAAAATGATAAATTGTGATCGATCTATGTATAAGTATAAGTTCATACTCATGCACGGATGTACCAAAGGCAAACCTTTTTTATGGAAACTATGCGTATCACTACATCCCTAAATTACCATCAGATTGTCTCAGGATAGTTTAAGAGAAATCGTTATTCAACTCCAAACCCCCTGGTGTTTATTAGGTTTAGGTTAAATGTATAGTCTGCCAAAAAATAGTAGAAAATAATAGGGGCACCACTATCGCTCATATGGCAACACGAATAGTACGAACTAAAGATTTTGATACTTCACTTTTTACTAGGACATTATTTTTGGTTCCTAATTTAGAACAATGACATACTCACAAACTCACAAACTCACAAACCTTATCTCTATATAAGGTTTAAAAAAATAAAAACAAATTAGCCTATATACGTCCCACTGCTGGGCACAGGCTTCCTCTCATGGACGAGAGGGAACGGGCAGTAGTCCCCACGCTGGCCCAGTGCAGGTTGGGGACTTCACATACACCTTTGATTTTTTTCGCAGTTGTATGCAGGTTTCCTCACGATGTTTATACTTCAACGAAATAATGTTTATGTAGACCGAGTGCTAGTAATTTAAATACAAGTTTTGTTTACCAATTTTATTAATTAGTGCAATATACAGTTTCTATTCTTCCTCCAAATATCGCATTTTGGTTACAATTACACTTAAAATCACTAAACTGAAGTGACAGTGGGCGGGGCACATAGCACGTAGAACCATTGGCCGTTGGGGCGGAAAGGTTCTCGAGTGGCGACCATGAACCGGAAGTCGCGGCGTGGGTAGGCCCCCCGCAAGGTGGACTGATGACCTGGTAAAGGTGGCTGGAGTCCGCTGGATGCGGGTGGCGCAGGACCGGTCACTTTGGAACTCTTTGGGGGAGGCCTATGTCCAGCAGTGGACGTCTTTCGGCTGATATGATGATGATGATGACACTTAAAATGCATCAAGTTGGTTTTATGTAAACAAAACCTCTAAAATGCACTACGCGTATGTTAACAAGACGAAAATTATCAATTTACTAACTAATAACTGTATCGTAAGGAAAAAATAACATTAATACAATTATTCATAATTTAACACTTATCTTATTAGGAGCCTACAATAAAGAAAAAAATCTCTTCACCATTTATTCTATAAACATTGTCCAATTCCGACAAAATGATTCCGACTTGATATTCCGCAAGACATCGCATGTAGACTTACTTATTCTATGACATTGGATCTATGGAACTTTTGTTGCATTTGAATGCTAATAAATCCGCGAAAATTAATAAATACGGTAAAATAACAATATAGATGACAATACGACTACTGACGTCTACTAGCATATGTCAAGTTTAACGAAGTTAACAGGGTCGACATTTTTTTGTTCTGTTTCTAGACTATTTTGCCAAGCTGTAGGTAACTCGAATAATTCAGGTTTGAGATGCGTTCGAGTTTTATGCGAGAATTGTTCGAGTGTCACGCGTAAGCCTATACGTATTCGGTGCTACATCAGAATTCTCTCCGCAAATATTTATCCGAATTTTTGTGTGTTTTCCTTCAGTCTAAATGTAGCTTTGCTATTTAAATAAACCGTTCTATTAAATAGAAATTTTCGACTATTGATACTTAAGTAGATGAAAGCCATATTTATATTGACACGTGTTCGCTCGTTTAGCCTGGAAACCGTAACCTGTATTTCGGCTTACCTTAAGTAATAGCAGTCTAATTCCGAAACGCGTTTATGGCGCATTGAAATGATATTGAAATGATATTGTGAATCGGTTAGTTCATACTGTACTTCTGCGTCAGCTCTTGCCATTTGTGACTGTCTGACTTGACTATCTGTTAACAACTGTTTACGTTTCTTTTAAACAGTTGACTAGATTCGGATGAAATTTGGTATACCCATTACCTAATGATATAAGACCATACTTTTATCCCGGAAATTATCCCCTAAGGGGCCAAGGGAGAAATGGAGAATGCGGATGGAATTTGACCAATATGATGAGATTAGCGAATATTTTAAAGTGCGGTATTATAAAGCGGAGTCGGGAGTACTGCTATAGGTAATGTTAAGTTTTAGTGCTATGATGTCGGTATATTAGTTTCAGGCCGCATTTAGTGAAAGAACGTTGCCGAGGGGCACATAATGGGTTACTTGTGGGGTATTATTATGCAAATGTTACTGCTTCATGCAAGGTTCCCGCCGCTCGTCCCCCGGAGTGTAATCCGTCTTATTTAACGGTGTTTAAACGGTTCTGCCCGACTAAGCCGTTGCTTAACTTATTAGTGGAAATTAAAATATAATAGAGCATCACATCCATCCACAAGAATGGTACTTATAACACACATTCACTACCAAGAATCGCTACGCGCTACGCTCGTAGCCGATGCCGTGGTTTTCCTCGTATGTAGCGGAAAGCGACTACGGCGTAGGCGCTAGCTAGTCCTGGTAACGAAAGTGTTAAAGAGGATTGTAACATGACAGTATAAACATACATATATTAGTTTTGGTTAACGAACAGGTGAAATATGTGGATATTCCTAGAAACTGAATAGTTTTTTATGTAATAGGTATATTGCCTATTAGGCTATTAAGCTACGGTAGACTAGTGGTTCAGGCATTGCCGTCAAGCAGCGGTAGTGGGTTTGAATCCCGGCTCGTACCAATGAGTTTTTCGGAACTGTTGTACGGAATATTTACCGCTAGCTTTTCGGTGAAGGAACACATCGTGAGGAAACGATTCTAATAAGGTCTAGTTTTATCTTAAGGTTGGAAGGTCAGGTGGCAGTCGATTTCGTAAAACTAGTGCTTATGCCAAATTTTAGGATTAGGTGTCAAAGCGGACCCCGGGCTCGCTAAGGGCGCAACCGGGAATAACGCTGTAGGAGGGTGATGGTACTCGTATTGCCAATCTGGATGCTAATCACAGGCAGTTATATTTTCTGAAAGCTCGACCCTTTTTCAGTAAGTAGGTAATGTAAGACCATAACTGACTTACCTACCGATATGAGTGATATGCTTTGAGGCCGTACCTACATTACTTCATTACTGAAGCTGTAATTAGTCTGAAATATCTGATCTGGCACAAGGTCATACAGAGCCAAGGCCTAAATTGTGAGTTGAAACTAGTTGATAGATTAAAAATTGGTATCGTCTGTTTTAGCGCCGATCGAACAACGAATATGACCGAAGTAGCGAATGTAACAGAAAATTAAACAAGTGAAATCAAAAGATTTTTCGAAAAGCCCAACTGCTTTTTTGCAAATATTATAGGTAGTCTATGTCACTCGATACGATTAAGATGAATCTAACAACGCCACCTCATATGTCGAAATCCGTGAAATAGTTTTGGCTGCAGGGGTTACCAAAAAATCAAAAGTCAAAATTATTTATTTGCAGAATTATGGTACATTACATAATTGATGGATTTCGAAATAACATGTTCAGCATAATTCACCATTTTAGTGGCATGCAAATTACAAATTATAATCAAAAATAAAAAATGAATAAATTCTACGTTCTAAAATGCATAAAGTCATTCATATTATAAAAACAGTTGTCCTGGAGCCAATGACGAAGTTTTGACCAGAACAATGTGTATGGCAGATTTCTTATGTCTATGGGAATATTGTTGTAAACTCTGACAGACATCATGTAACAGTTTTTGTTGTACAAGGCTGTCTTAAAAACTGGTTGTTTAAAGAAAAGAATAAGACCTACAGACTACACACATACATACATACACTCGAAAAACAAACCTCTTCGGCAGTCGGGTAAAAAGACACCGAACGTGACCAGAGAAGACATGACTTAAATAGTGAACAAGACTAGTAAGACAGGTGTAACACATGAATACGGAATGAGAATGGTTTTAAATGTTTTATTATTAAACTAGCAGTTAAACCTTCTCGTGAAGAATAAAGACACTTATCTTTCGCATTTCAAATATTATTTTTACAAAACAATATTGTAAATTCAGGACATCAATTAAGGCAACTTTGTAATTTTCCTATTTCGTTGCCTTTTTTCAGTAATTTCTAATACAATGTTATAAGATTATTAACAACAACTTATCAATAATAGTGGATCGCAGTCTTAGAGACGTTACCACATCCGATTTATCCATGTCAATCCCTACAAAACACGGAATGCGCAACAAAATATAGCTTAGATAACAAGTTTCTGTCAAAAATTTAATTTTTGGTACAATGTTTTATTGCCGACTGTACTTTTCTGTATACCATCATCAACTACTCATTGAGACGATTCGAACGAGCCTAAACTCAAAAGGGTTACGCCGGTTAAGTACTGAATTCCCATGGCCACCTTCCGTCACCATCATCAGATCAGCTCGATGGTACCATAATATTGAATTGTCATCCTAACTATACTTAAACCCAAAATTTCAGCTCAATCGGTCACCGGGAAGTGGGTCAAATTTAACTTTCAAGATTTGATTACAAACAGACAATGGGACATGTGAAACTAAATTAAAGCTTGTAATAAAGTGGCTGGCTCATATCTACCTAGCCCAACTTATTGGCATTGCTATACACCGTGGCAATGCCGCCAGCCTCCTGGGCACCCTTTTTTTTTGACGGAGTGGAAATGCCCTTACGCATCCCCAGCCCCCCCAGCCGGCGAAGCTATAATGGGGGGGTATGTGGGACTCTCGCCCTCCAGCCAACTGTATTTAAACAGAAGGGGGAGGGAGTCTACCCACTGAAACCACTCCGGCGTTTCCATACCTGCCGTTAATGGGGGCGCAGTGGGATCGCGAGCATTCCACCACGACGCCCCCCGGCGGCCCCGCAAATTGAAATGCGGGCACCCACGCCAAAGGAGAGGAGGGTTTGAAACGCATGTCACCCTCCTCCAAGACATGTGAGGCCGTGGAAGTGGGTCCCTAACCCACTAAGACCCTACTGGGGGGAGGAAACGGCTTACGGCTGCAAACCGCCCGCGTCTTCCCCCTCTTCGTCTACGCCGGATTGGGGGCGCGTCTGATCTGTTCTCGCGCTCCCTCTCCGCCGCCTCCTTTTGCGAGATGATTGTGTCGCAGAAGGAGGCCATCGCTGCCCAGGATCTCTCGCAGCTCAGCATGGCCGCAACGACGCTGTGTAGCGAGAGGTCATCTACTGCAAGGACCGCAACCATTGTGCGGCGCTCTGTCCGTCTCGTCCTCAGCCCCTCACTCGTGGCAAGTGGTGCTGGTCTCCCTCTTAATTCTGCACAGGCAATGACCGAAGCAAGCCAAGTTTTTTATTTATTAACTTTTTTAATATAATAAAGAAAAAAAATACTAAGAATTCAATTGACGATTTTTTTTGTTGAGAAATGCTCTTCAATGCTTCTACGCGCACTGAGCTAACCGTGTCACACAAAGCGCAGAAAACACATTGATATCAAATTGAAATGCGAATCGGAAGTGCCCGATCGATCCTTAAATAGTTATGAATATAATTTGAATGCCGAACTCGATTTCCACGTCTCGCTTTACGGCGTAAAACCTCTAAAGTTAATTCTCGGAATAATTGGTTGGCGTGGCATTGGAGTGGCTCTTGCTTGGCTCTATTCTCACACCGATTTGATGGTTTTGATATTGCATTGAAGTTCTTTTGGTATATAAATGGTATCGGGACTCCCGCTCTCACTCGTAACTAAATAGAACATACGAGTATAACAGATTAAAAATTAAAAGTTACAAGAATTTATTTTTAGTTCTACTCGTACAAACAGTGGCCTATTGACTGCGAAACGGCCACATCTCAAATGTATTTTACTCTCGAGATGTGGCCGTCGCTAGGCTTACTATTCGGAAGATTCATGCCCTCATTCCCAAAAGGAGTAGGCAGAGCACATGAAACTTATGTTCCAGTACAAGTTTTAGCATAAATGATTAGATTAGATTACTTTATTTCATACATTTACATTTTAAATTAACTTAAAGCTAATATACACGAATTTGCCTTGTGATCGTTAAATAAAATAATAATTTGATAAAATGTGGGTAGGATCGACAAAATAATTATGATATCGCAGTAATAGGTGACTAGCCCATCGCCCACAACACGCTTCAACCCTGCTCCCTTGCTCGACTTTTACGACACCCACGGCCACGGGAAAAAAGGGGGTGGTGAAATTCTAACCCGCCACCACACAAGGGTTAACCACCGCCATTTTTAATCCTGATCATTTCGTTGTAGTGATATTTGGAGCGTGGCTACGTTATGCATTTCTAATTCAATTCCAATTTGTTTCCAACGACGCCAGAGTCGCTTCCCCTGCAATTGTGGCGGAGCAGTGTTTTGCTGACGTTTGTTTGCACTAACTTAACACATTCAAATTAAGGATAAACTCCGGTAATGCCAGAATTCTAATATACAGGTAATTTTAGCGTGGATTCCTAGCCATTGTGGTATCGCGGGCAACGAAGTGGTTGATCAGTGCGCAAAAAACGACATTCAGCAGGGAATCGTATTATCCACCTATTGTCACCCTCGAGACCTAAGATCTGATGTTAAACTTTTATTACACGATAAATGGAATAAATTATGGCAACTCTCACGGCAAACCAAGGGCAAGGATTATGGAAGTCTGTAGCCTAATATTCCAATTAAACCTTGGTTTTTTAAGAACAAGGAATTCACGAAACTGAACACATCCACAATTATAAGGTTGCGCCTTGGTCATATTTGCTCGCCGGTATTTTTGGCCAAGCTGAGGATTCGGGACGGCTCGGTCTGCGAATGTGGACTGGCCGAGGGTACTATGGAACACATATTGTTGGAGTGTCCTAAAATGTCTTATCCATTGTATGATCTACTTCCACGTTGTATAAGTCGTCCAATCAATATCAACTTTCTCTTAACCTTAGTTTTCTCGCCATATTGTGGAATATTTAATAAATTCTTGTCCGAAAATAACATTAACTTGTGATAGATCCTCAAATATGACTCATTGTATATAAGTATAGATAGTTAATAGATTTAAAACCCCTTAATCCTATATTATCCTTTTATAAAACAAACGAACTGTAGATTGTGTTTGTTGTAGTTTGTGTTTTGTTGTAGATTGGTGGTTCGATCGGTCGGATATACTACCGAACACTACCCGTGGTCCACCGCCAAGATTAAATACTGGCCGTGTCTTTTCCAAACTCGACATTGGCAGAATCATCAAGGCTTTGATGGAGCCATATAGCCCTAAAAATTGAATTGAATTGAACACATTCTCTACCAAGAATTGCTACGCGCTACGCTCATAGCCGATTCCGCGGTTTTCCTCGTATGTAGCGGAAAGCGACTAGGGCGTAGACGCCCGCTAGGCGGTTTCCTGGTAGTGAAAGTGTTTGCAACTGGAAGGCACCTCCACAGTAAACATTCACTGCTTATTTGCATCGCTGCTACTACTCAACTAAAAGCTTGAGCTTTGCTGAATACGGAACTGTTATTATCGGCGCAACATGGACTGGTCAAATAATACAGAACAAAAATAATACAAATACGTTTAGATTAGATTAGATTAACTTATTTCACGATAAAAATTGCACACCTGACATATAGCAGTTACAAAAGAAAACACAGAGATACAGGGAGACAGAAGAGGTCTTAGATAAAGCGCTCTCTTCCAGACAACCTTAATAAAAGTTATATTGGGTATAAAAATGCAACAGTTTGTTTGTTTCTTGCAGCACGCTGATAACAGCAACGATTCGTTTAATACTTACTCGTAGTTCGGTAGTAAATAATACTAAGATGAACGTTTAATTTATTTATTTACTAGCTTCCGCCCGCGACTTCGTCTGCATGGACCCGGGATAAAAACTATCCTTTATTTTAATCCAGGCTATAAACAATCTTTGTGCAAAATTTCATCAGCCGATTAACCGTGATAGAGTAACAAACATCTATACATCCAATTATCCAAACTTTCGCATTTATAATATTAGTAACTAGTAGGATATGTTAGTTCGCTATGATAATTAAAACTAAACTATTCTGCGAAAATGTCCACTAGCTACTTCTTAGAAATCTAAACGATTCAACGATCGATTAGACTAGATATTTCATACTTATTGTTGCATTTTATGCTCTTTGAGTACTAAATTATCTAGAAACATACTCAATACAAGCACAATAATCGCTTGTAGCTTCCACCTTCGGGTGGCAGACGTACATTACCCTAATTTTCACCAAAATAACCAGCATCGCTTCCCCCACAGAATCTCGGTAGCGGTTCGTCATACTCAAAGTAGATTTTGTTTCCACTGTATCGTTTTATTGGGTGTGTCACCGGTAGCTTCGTTCCGTATATCGCATTCTCGATATCCCGATGCACTCGGTCGCATTAGCCCCAGTTAGGAGTATATTGGGGGCATTAGCATTTATATTACCGCCAGTAGGTGAAGTCTTACCGCATCGCTCTTATTGGTGCCAAGCGGTCTTTAGCAGCGTGCAGAGTACTGCCAACTTGGTGAAATTTTGGATATTGGCGTTTCCCTATTTATTTATTTATTTTTATTTATTTGTGGTATCAACAGCATTACAGGAAAATAAATACAAAATTACGTGCATGTCAATTGTTATCAAATTTTTAATTCAAAATAACGACAATTAAAAAAAACAAACATAAAACTTAAACTATAGGTAAAAAATTTGGCATAAATCGCCGTCAACGGGCAAGGTGCCCAGAAGGCTGGCCGTATTTCCTCGCTGAATAGCGATACTAACACGCTGTGCGAAATACTGGCCAGCCCTCTGGTCGCCCGAGGCTTCTATTAAGCGCGTCGCCAAATCTTTATAAAGCCGACGCGCACTTGGACCCCATGGCCCCAAGGTTTCAACTCCAAACGCCGCAAACATGTAGCTGTTTCCTAGGACGGCATATTTGCGGCGCTTGAAGCTTTCGGCCGAGGATGCCGCAGCGCCAGCGGCGGCACTGGTGCTTGGAACATGGGACGGTGCCAGGGTATCAACGCAAGTAGAATCCCAAACTAGCGGCTGACCCATGCTCCAAGGCACCAGCGTCATTCCGTCAGGTCTCTTGCCGTCGTCCCTGGCCAGCCCGCTGGGCTCGAGGACTGCCGGCACTCTCGCACTGACAAGAGCCCGACGGATGATATCGTTAATACTGGCGTGGCGGGAGATCCTACCAGCGCTCCGGACACAAGAGAGGCCATGGTGGCCCAGTTTGTCCACCATGGCGCCGCATTGACAGCGATGTGGCTGATTTGTTGATGCCCCCAGACGCAAGCTAGCTGCCAGGCGGAAGGTGGTGTTATCTAGAAAAGTGCCTATGTTTGGAGACGGTAGAGCTTGCACCCACAGACCCGACTCCCACTCCGCAGACGCAAGGAGACGAGCACGGTCTGCCGAACTAGTTGACGTATCTAAAAGGTTTTTCCGTACTAGCTGACAGAGCGGCTCGTCCCATTGCCTCTGCGAGCAGGGGTTGGCGGGCGGATCCGCGTCGGGACAGGTTATAGACCAAACGTTCTTGGCCTCGGAGCAGTGCGCGGCCTCCATAGCTCCAATAGAAGGATCTAAGATTTTCTCTATAAGGCTTTGAGCACCATGCACCGAGGACAAGAACGCAGGTAGAGCAACACCAGAAATTTTGAGGATACCCAGGCCGCCGAACCTAATGGGTAGGCTAGCCTGGGTCCAAGATCTATCGTCTAAGGGAATATTGAAGATGGTTGTGAGTGTTTCTACGACTAATGTATCTAATTTTGAAACCAAAGCGGGGTATTTCCAAAAATGGGTTCCGCGAAGTATATATGTAAATTTTGGGACGAAAAGACAATGCTTAATGATTGAATAGGCTGAATGAAGATTAATTTTGGCCAAACGGTGTGATGATGCTTTGAAATTTTGAATTTTTGAGTCGATGAAGTTTTCAAAGGACAAAATAAATTGAATAGCTAATAACAAAGCCAATTGTACACGTCCACAGAAATACAAGAATATTTAAATTTATTAAACATAAAATATCATTAAACTACGTGTACACAAATACGAATACAACAATTCAAAATATATATTTATTTTTATTTATTTTATTTATTTGTGTAGCTTACTTAAACTACACATTTTTATATAAAACATATAATCCAAATATAAGTAACACAGTCATATTAAGTATTTAATTGGAGTTCTAGTCAGACAAAGTGATATGAATTCGTAAACCTGCTCAATCCGTGAGCAAAAACGAGCGCAGACCAATTATCACACTTGACTAACAATTGAAAGGTTTTGACAGAATAAGCAGTTACGAACTCAAGGAAATCTTTATTCAATTTTTTTTTCCATGTACGTTCATATCGTACAAAAATAGATCAGTAGACCGTTCCGTTCCGTTTACATTGTTTTCGCTTCAATTTAATAAAACCCGTACATAAGTCCTAAATATAAGCATCCATAGATATAAGCGGAATAAAAATGAGACTCCGTCAGAGCTCCGAGATGCATCGCAGCGCAGTTAAAATAAACAAACGAACGCCGTGCCTCGTCTCTGCATCTGCCTCATTACGTGTTATTGCGAATATTGAGTTTAGGATCCTTAGTATTTACCCGACTACCTCTGAAGGAGGGTTATGTTTTGCGAGCGTATGTATGTATACATCCATGCAGTCGACGCGCTAGCACTCGTTACATATATCTTTAAGCTGCTTATGGGTAAGATATACAATGCGGATATATTAGGGTCGGTGGGTATTTGTGTTCCGCGCACGACCGTGGCGCGCCGTCGGCCCGGGCTGCTGGCCGTGCCGCGCGGGCGCACCAAGCTGCTGCGCGAGGCGCCGTGCGTGCCCTGAACCTCATAGCCACGCATGTAGACCTATTCTTATGTACGATGAGTGAATTCACGAAAGTAGCATTATCAACTCTTTTTTATATTCAATAGATAGTTATTTTATTATAGTAGATATTTTTTTGCTACATTATCGCATTGGGTTCAGCCTGTAATGATAATTGTATGTGTGGAAATAAAATAAATAAATAAATAGTATGTGGACAAGAAAATTCTCAATTTTGGAGATATAAGCTATCGTCGGATTCCTCATAATTGCGTGAGTGATATAGGCTATGTGGGTGCCGTTTCGTGGCACTAGGTATTTGTTGTTTTTCTATGCTGATGTCTATGTATATGTTGTTGTCATTAATAAATGTTTATTCTATTCTATAATGTTTGAAAAAAGCAGTTCGGTTTCTTGAAAAATCTTTTGATTTCACATGTTAGCATGTTTTCTTAGAACCTAAAAACTTTACAAGACACGGAATATTATAGTCGGGTATTGAACATTTTATTTGTGGCAGTGGGCGGGGCACATTACACGCAGAGCCGATGGCCGTAGGGGCGGAACGGTTCTCGAGTGGCGACCACTTACCGGAAGGCGCGGCGTGGGTAGACCCCCCACAAGGTGGACTGATGACCTGGTAAAAGTCGCGGGAGTCCGCTGGATGCGGGTGGCGCAGGAGCGGTCATTGTGACACTCTTTTGGGGGAGGTCTTTATCCAGTAGTGGCCGTCTTTCCGCTGATACGATGATGATGATTGAATATTTAAATTAAGTTTCAATCATGAAGCAAGCATCGATACTTTAAAGCCGCGATCACATTTGTCTGTCGTGTTGTGTTGTGATGCTCTCTGTCGTGGTGGCTGCTGTTCACATTTATCTGACGTGTTATGACGCATTTTATATCAGTTCGGTCTTGGCTCTCGGAGGAGGATCTTCGTCGTCCATACTTACGTGTGGCTATGACGCGTCACAACACAAAACTGGCGCGTGCACACTAGTCTGATGTGGTGTGTCGTGTCGCTGCACCGCCCCCCGCACCTCACCCGTTCTGACGCAGACGTCACAACACACGGCATCAGATAAATGTGAACGCATCCATATTAAATGTATGAAACCGATACCGTCCTGATGCATCACAATACAACACGACAGACAAATGTGAACGCGGCTTTACTCAGAAATACTAGGTATTATAGTCTGGGGCGGTACACCCTTCCGTACTAAGCGAAGGCTACAAATAGACGAAACGTACTACCATGCGAGCCAGACTTGCCTGGCGGCGGGGGTTGACAGGACGAAAATACTCGGATGCGACCGGATTATTCTGGTTTTAACTACTAAAAGACAAGTAACACAATACCTACTATCAAATATACATGTAAATGTCAGACGTATACTTAAATATCTTGATAATATCACCAACTTTTTTATAACTACATAACCATTTCTCCTGTCTTCAATTATTTGCGCTTGGCGAAGCGTATAAACTTTGATATCTATGACTTACGTTGACCTAGGTGACGTCGCTGTCATGTCATAAAATCGTCGACCTGTCATTAAAGCGTCAGGAATAACTGCCGCAGGAATACAGCCCTGGCCACAATAAAGCTCGTTGTTTTAAATACCGCCGTCAATTTCAACTTCGCTTTTGCTAATGAATATGGCATCAAATGGGCCATTCCAGTTATGGTCGAGGATTTTTCATGGTTGTGTGACTAATGGTTCTACGCTCTGGGTTGAAAAATCAGATCAGAGTCGACAGCAATCATTATTTACGTGACTATTTTTATAAAACTATTAGCCGCTGCCCGCGATTTCGTACGCGTATAAATGGTAGGCAGAGTGTCTAGAGATTTCGTATTTTAGTGTATAATTATTCAGTGTTTGCTATTAACAGACAAAATGACGAAGACTCGTTACTAATATTACTAGGTTTTTACTTTGCATATCACAGCGCTTTTATATAAACAAAGGAAAGAAAAGAAAAGAGACTTGTCAATTATAATATTAATCATGTTTTAAAAATATGATTCTCTATTTCACTACGAGGTAAATTCTACTGAACGGCTATTTTAATTAGTTGTTGTAGTCATCTTTGAACTAAGCGCTGTTGAAGCTTGTTTGTTAATCAAAAAAAGAATTAGTCTCTTTTTTATTGTAGGTATACTTGCTTCCGCCCGCGACTTCGTCTGCGTGGACCCGGGGTAAAAACTATCCTATATTTTATCCAAATCGGTTGAGCTGTTTAAGCGTGATTGAGTAACAAACATCCAAAAATCTAAACATCCAAAAGTCCTAAGTTTGCATTTATAATATTAGTAGGATCTAATGTAACAACCGTTAATGCAGTCCGTTAGTGTGTACTAAAGTTAAGTTAAAATCGAAAATTTCGTACAGTCATGTCTATAAATATGTATACGTTTACGAACGTATGTCGGTGGAATCTAGTTGAAAATTGGTAACAAGTTTCGAGTGAACCTCGGATGCAGGCTGCAGTGTGCGTGCCCGTCACCATTAACGTTTCACGCGAACGTCTTTCATGCCGCCCCGCCGTCATTCCCCTTCAACCCTTCGTTCGACCCCCATATAGCCCCTATTTCCGCGTAAGACACTGCCAAATGTCAAAATACAGCTCTTGCCGCAAGGGGCCCTACTCTTGGTCATTAACCGACTTAAAAAAAGAGGTTCTCGATTCGTCGGAATCTTAATTTTTTTTCTTATATTTTTTTTTCCCCGATTACTCGAAGGCGTCTCAACCGATTTAGAAAAATACTGTTTTGTTTGAAAGCGTAATTGTTACCAGGTGGTTCTGTGGTCACCAGGTCAGGATCTGACGATGGGATCCTGGAGAAATAGAGGGAATTCTTCAAATAGGGCGGACTGAATTGAAGTCGGTTAAAACTGTTTTAGAGTAAATTATTTGATATCTGTGGATCGATTTTTATAGATTGTTTAGACGTTGTGATCGATAGTGTAAATCATTTAGTCTGCAAAGCGTTCACTCCTCCCTACACCATGGACAAATCAACAATTATAACTTGCTCAATTTGTGATGGCCGTGGATTCGGAACACTGGCATATTGAAATAGGGAAGATGCAATATTTTCATTTTTGCTTTTATTTGAAAGAATCGCATGTAGAATAGACCACGATAGTATTAAAAAATTAAAATACTATAATTTATAATCCAAAATTAATGTTACAAACTGACAATTTAAACTTTCGCGCCTAAACGGATCGACAGTTCCTGTGAAGTCACTCATGTGTGTCACTCGCCATAATTGTTTGTCCGCAGTTCGTCCCTAGATGTCATAGAGTTGCCTTAGTTTTGACTTTTGACACGAGTGATGTCACCAAACGCTGATAGTTGCATTAAGACACGTTTCGTTTCACATTACTTCAAATCGTAATTATTGTTTGGTATAAATTAAAGCAAAATCGTTGCAGCAGCTATTACTTTATGTTTTTTAACATTTTGGCCACAAAATAATGGTAAATATTATAGCTGCAAGCTGCATCTTCCCTATTGATTTGAACTTTTCATAACATGACACATCGACACGTACGATGACATTGCCACCAGCAGGTCGATCACGTAACGCATTGTACGTACAGTCACGGAATTTGATTGTTGAGCCATTTAGGGGTCACTTTATATTGGACAATTCATATCATATGTATTGATAAACCATATAACCTTCATCCCTAAATGGCTCAACAATCAAATTCCGTGACTGTACATACGTTAGGTATATCTAAATGTCAAGTTTTATTAAATTCCGAATCATGATTTCGATATGAGTTCGGGAGCACGGATCTTAAATAACTAACTTGTCTTCGAGATATTTAACAAGATTTTAGGCATGTGATATTTCGCAAAGAACCCGTAGAAGGTTGGAGTCCCGCGGAGAATTTATCGTGCCTAGGACAAACTGATGAAAACTGGGAACGGCCGTAACTCGGGGACGCTGGGTCGTAACCGTTGCTTAGTTGCTATTAATATTTGAAGGGGTTCTTATGGTTTTTATTGAAGAACTAACTTGGCTTAAATGCATCGTATTGTAATAGTAGATATTGTAGGCTCGGTGTTTGGTGATGTTTTACAATTAATATACAACTTTTGTAGTACTACTATCGTACACAAAATTCGCTGTTAGTTTTGAATAATGGAACAAAATGAGAGTAAATTAACAGTCTTTACATTTCTTATTTATTTATTTATTTATTTATTTATTTATTTATTTAAGGATTGCCAACGGAGTTAACAATGTTACGTTTTATGTGGAAACATCAAGTACTATGTATGTCTAATTGTAATAATAGGCAACCACGGCATGCGTTACAATTTTTGCGTTACTGCACTAAACTATCTATGCTTAAAACGCTTTAACGCTTAGTTTATGAACGCATGACGACATTTTTATAAATTTTACACATTAATTAGCTATTTTGAGCATTAGGTAAAGTTTTCATACATTAGCTAACTTGTATTTTTGTGTAGTGTGATTAAAATTTTCATTCATAAGAACTGTGCCCTTCCGCTAACGCAGCCAAAGTGACACTCACTAGACGTCGGTCTTTATAAGTTATTCCTAGATGATATCAGTCGCTGTCCCCAGCTATTACAGTTAGATGGGTTCCTGTTCTTTTAGTTTAAGCCAGAACTAATTTCGAGGTGTATCACTAATGGCGCGAAAGATACCAATCTGAACCTTTATGGACACTACTCACGCAATATCTCACATCACAATCCAATTTCAATCTTTATCGCCTTACTTAAGACTGCTATTTGAATATACGAAACTTTAATCTTTACACAGACAAACTAAAAGCGAACTTCAGACTGTATACTTAAGTGTTACTTTTGAATGGTGCACGTTTAGATATAGCTGAGCTCCACCCGTCTGAGATAATAGAATAAGTCTGCCTTATTGCGTATTAAATTTAGTTTATTTGAAAGTGAATTTGCTTCGTTAGCCTCATATAAATAGTGGAACAAGGCAGCTTTAAGATACTGTGGAAAAATATTGCCTCTAGTTCGCTTTTTCAGAAACGATGATTCGACCGAACGTAAAATAATTATAACAAAGTGGTTTTTGTGGTGCAAGAAAATGTTGGCGGTAACGAGCTTCATTTCGGATTCAATAATTTTAGAATAAATCTACTCAACTAAAATAAAACCGTTATATTTTTGAGTTATTTATATCGATATTAAGGTGGTTTTCCACCGGCGAGGCGAGGCGGGGCGTGGATGGGCGAGAATTGAAATTATTATGGGACTTACTACCTATTTGCACTGAGCGCGCGCGCGCGCGCGGTGGAAATCGGTAGTAAGTCCCATACGAATTTCAATTCTCGCCCATCCACGCCCCGCCTCGCCTCGCCGGTGGAAAACCACCTTTAAGATCTTTAGAAAGTTCACCCTTATATCTCGGTTCGAGAAATGCTCCTAACTCCACCAGCCCTCCATCGAACCGCGCATAAACTGAACCTTATAACAGATAAAATAACTCATCACGAGGGAATTTGTTGCTTCAGCTGTCAACACGGCGAATCCTCAAACATATCAAGGGTCGGCAACGTCCACGTTACTCCTTTGGAGTTGCATGCGTCTATAGGCTGCGGTGCCCGCTTACCATCAGGCGGGCCGTACGCTTGTTTGCCACCGTTGTAGTATAAAAAAAAATGTTCGAAGAAGGAAATTCTTCTAAAATCGTACGCCACCATGTAGGTTCGAGGGGAATGTCGCCTAAACTATCACCGAGATGATAATCGGCCTATTTGCGACTGAATGCCGGGTACAGTATAGTATAGTATAGGATGATAATCGGCGTGTTTGCGACTGACTGCCGGGTACAGTATAGTTTAGTATAGTGTAGTATAGACCCATCTCTATAGAGAAGTGATACCTCGCCGACTTTTCTAACGCAGGCTGTTCTCGAGGCAGAGGTATTCTTTCCGAACGGGTGGTAGTTTATCGACATCACCTTAATTGAAGAACAAATAAGTTTGACTTTGAGAAAAGAGGAAATTATCAATATTAGATTTAGATTTAGATTTAGATTTATTTATTTCGAGATAAAAATTACAATATAGATTCGCATACAATGTCAAAATTATAAGAATCCTTATCACGATCGTCAATAATTAATAATAAGAAATAAAAATTAAATAATATTCAAAATGTCAATACAGAAAGTGGAAATAGTATCTCCGATTACGGATTGTCATTTAACAACTAGTGGATAATTAATTTTAAACAAAAATATTTAATCTAAAATATAAAATCAATTTACGTATTAAGTATATAATTAGGTATCAATAGATCAAATAATTACTTAAAACATTATTTCCATGAACTCGTGAAAAGAGTACAGAGGGTTATCCAACAAAAGATTTCTCAGTCTACGCCCAAATGTTACGTCACAAGGTTCGTTTCTTATATCGGCGGGTAGGTGCTCCAAATAAGTAGGCCCAATAACCCGGGGATTTTTCTTTGAAAGCACCATGCGACGAGGAACTGTCATTAGGCGCCCAGTTAAACGAAGCTCCTTACCCGTTACATTCACACGCGCAAACTGGGAGATGTTTTTTCTTACACACTTTACACTGAATTTCGCCGCAAATGTATGCAGGTTTTCTTACATTTTCCTTCGTCATTCTCACATTATTACAAAAGAGATTTGGCATTTGTAATAACCAGAATTCGATTTCTTCACCTCCGTTTAAAAGTCACAGGTCAAAAGTCTGAACCACACAACTACGACGAATATGTTGCTGACTATACCCTCGGGTTTTTCCCCGAAGTTGGACGTCTACCGGGACTCGAACCCCGTTAATTTATGAGCCGAGTTGTGGGTCAAAAGGGAACTTACCTGTAGTTTATTATCCTCTCCTCTTATCAAGTTTACACACGATGGTGAAGTTTGTAACGCTAGTTATCCGGGGTTTTTTTTCAGTGAGTGTGTTTACCGATACATCGCCGCGCTATCCTCGAAGGGCTACTCAACTAAAATAAAACCGTTATATTTTTGAGTTATTTATATCGATATTAAGGTGGTTTTCCACCGGCGAGGCGAGGCGGGGCGTGGATGGGCGAGAATTGAAATTATTATGGGACTTACTACCTATTTGCACTGAGCGCGCGCGCGCGCGCGGTGGAAATCGGTAGTAAGTCCCATACGAATTTCAATTCTCGCCCATCCACGCCCCGCCTCGCCTCGCCGGTGGAAAACCACCTTTAAGATCTTTAGAAAGTTCACCCTTATATCTCGGTTCGAGAAATGCTCCTAACTCCACCAGCCCTCCATCGAACCGCGCATAAACTGAACCTTATAACAGATAAAATAACTCATCACGAGGGAATTTGTTGCTTCAGCTGTCAACACGGCGAATCCTCAAACATATCAAGGGTCGGCAACGTCCACGTTACTCCTTTGGAGTTGCATGCGTCTATAGGCTGCGGTGCCCGCTTACCATCAGGCGGGCCGTACGCTTGTTTGCCACCGTTGTAGTATAAAAAAAAATGTTCGAAGAAGGAAATTCTTCTAAAATCGTACGCCACCATGTAGGTTCGAGGGGAATGTCGCCTAAACTATCACCGAGATGATAATCGGCCTATTTGCGACTGAATGCCGGGTACAGTATAGTATAGTATAGGATGATAATCGGCGTGTTTGCAACTGACTGCCGGGTACAGTATAGTTTAGTATAGTGTAGTATAGACCCATCTCTATAGAGAAGTGATACCTCGCCGACTTTTCTAACGCAGGCTGTTCTCGAGGCAGAGGTATTCTTTCCGAACGGGTGGTAGTTTATCGACATCACCTTAATTGAAGAACAAATAAGTTTGACTTTGAGAAAAGAGGAAATTATCAATATTAGATTTAGATTTAGATTTAGATTTATTTATTTCGAGATAAAAATTACAATATAGATTCGCATACAATGTCAAAATTATAAGAATCCTTATCACGATCGTCAATAATTAATAATAAGAAATAAAAATTAAATAATATTCAAAATGTCAATACAGAAAGTGGAAATAGTATCTCCGATTACGGATTGTCATTTAACAACTAGTGGATAATTAATTTTAAACAAAAATATTTAATCTAAAATATAAAATCAATTTACGTATTAAGTATATAATTAGGTATCAATAGATCAAATAATTACTTAAAACATTATTTCCATGAACTCGTGAAAAGAGTACAGAGGGTTATCCAACAAAAGATTTCTCAGTCTACGCCCAAATGTTACGTCACAAGGTTCGTTTCTTATATCGGCGGGTAGGTGCTCCAAATAAGTAGGCCCAATAACCCGGGGATTTTTCTTTGAAAGCACCATGCGACGAGGAACTGTCATTAGGCGCCCAGTTAAACGAAGCTCCTTACCCGTTACATTCACACGCGCAAACTGGGAGATGTTTTTTCTTACACACTTTACACTGAATTTCGCCGCAAATGTATGCAGGTTTTCTTACATTTTCCTTCGTCATTCTCACATTATTACAAAAGAGATTTGGCATTTGTAATAACCAGAATTCGATTTCTTCACCTCCGTTTAAAAGTCACAGGTCAAAAGTCTGAACCACACAACTACGACGAATATGTTGCTGACTATACCCTCGGGTTTTTCCCCGAAGTTGGACGTCTACCGGGACTCGAACCCCGTTAATTTATGAGCCGAGTTGTGGGTCAAAAGGGAACTTACCTGTAGTTTATTATCCTCTCCTCTTATCAAGTTTACACACGATGGTGAAGTTTGTAACGCTAGTTATCCGGGGTTTTTTTTCAGTGAGTGTGTTTACCGATACATCGCCGCGCTATCCTCGAAGGGCTACGCCGTAGCCCGTAGCAGATGTCCATAATGTATCAAAAAGGGGTCGTAGCGTTCTGATGCATGTCGTCTTCAATACATTATTTTCAACTAGCTTTTGCCCGTGACTTCGTGCGTGTTGACTTCCTTTTGTTAGACCTTTACTGGGATAAAAGGTATTCTATATTATGTTAATCCAGGTTATACTCTATTTGTATAATAAAATTATTCCGTTCAAGCGTATTTGCGTAATTTAGTAACAAACATCCAAACTTTCGTATTTATTATATTAGTAGGAATTATTTTCTCTAAACATTTAGAAAATATATTTGTGGTTATTTTTACTTATGATTAAATTAATATTCTGCAAATATCTTACCTCGTCACAATGACGTTATGATAATTATGTTATTATAATTACGTTATAATATATTCAGTCTAATCCTGTTGGCTGATGTAATTACATACAGACAATTTTGATCGCTCCGTCGGCGCGGAAACGAAGCTGTGTAGACACTAATACTGCAGGGCCGTATTCTAGTGACTACTTACGGGTATATACATTATTGACATTTCGATTATGTAATGTCACCAATTTATGATTTGATAACCTTAAAATAGCAGATTTTTAGATGTCACTGGTGACATAATTATATCAGATTTACAAAAAAGGTCACCACAATAAATTTATTCATAGATATGTTGATGTTGGCACAATCTTACAGAAATCGACCTATTCCGTAACTAACCAAGACTCAAAATCGATGCACATGCTTGTAAAGATGATTACTTATATACGTAGAACAAATCCAAGAATCAGCAAATATTTAAATGTTTGTGCTCATAACAGAAGTAAATATTTTGACCGGGATCTGAACCAGGTCAGCTATATGACAACAGGGTCCAAAAAAAAAAACAGTTGTTAGTGTTAAGTTTCTCCTATGGATTCATCCAAACGCCTAATTCAGTTGCTGGACCCAAACAGACATAATGGGAACATAATCTTTAGCCTAGACTGCTAATTATTGTACTTTGTACGGTAAAGACGCCCAGTATTTGTCCCTGATTATAAACCATTATTCCGCCCCGTGCATTAACATGTTCATAACCAACATAATGTTATTGCTGACGCAGATTTCATCAATTTCTCAGCTTTGGAACATCGGGATTTAGTAAACTAGATGCTGATATGTTTGTTTAATAACTTATGTTCGATCGATTGGCATCACGAGCTCGCTTAAATCTAGGGGAATATACGTTTTAGATTTGAATATCATTGAATACTCGTGATATGAAAATAAAGATTAGCTAACTTTGGGCGCGTTGAGTTGTCTGCAGTGTAGTGATTTGAAAATTGTTTAAAGTCTCACTCATATTATATGTGTGTGCCGTATCGGCTAGTTTCTGTGTTCAAATGATTTTCAATGTTTATTAGTATAATTTTAATAGAAGCGAATATTATATGCAGAATATTATTGTAAACGGTGGGGTTTTGTAATGATTTCTAATTAGCAAATAATTTAGACCTTTTCCAAGCGTACCTTATGCATAAATAACTAATTATGGAAAATAAAAGCCTAATCGAATACATTAAATAAAAATGCAATTAATTAAATAACAAATGAAATAATTAAACCTAGATAATATTGTCCATTAGATTTTTTTTTATAAATAAAAAGGTAGGTATTTCATTATTATGACATGTACTACCTATACCTACATAGTTAATACCTCAATTAGTATCCCAAACCTTATATCCCAAAATTCCTCAAACGGGCGTGCAGCTCTAGTCGTCTCAGATTGGACGTCTAATGGGGTTCAGTAATGGAAATCAGTGCGACTGGTTATTAGCAGATCTATATTGGTGGTGTTAATCTCGACTAGCCTTCCAATCTCCGAGCGGAGGAGACAAGTATCAGGCACAGAGTAGTGGAGTAGAGGCTGTGTTCTCTCTGAAAATTAAGACAAAAACAATGAAATCAATAATTTCCGACTGAATTCACCTGTTTTCACTGCTCTGGGGTATATCTCTATATATTAATTTAAACATTGGACAGTAGCTGTAACCGAAAGAATATTTTCTGTAAAATTTCTGGCAAAGTTGACTTTAATGGTTAAAAATCAGGACGTGAAGTGCACAGTATATTCACTATATGGTCAGTCAAAAATGCAAAATGTTGCTGGCTTTGTAATAAATAATACTCAGCCAGCAATTGCCTACTTCCCACGGGGGGCACACTTTTAGTGACTTTCGGGGCGATTATCTCCGAAACTAATCACAATTGCCTACTTCCCACGGAGGGCGCAATTTTAGTGACTTTCGGGGCGATTATCTTCTAAACTAATCATTTAATCAAAAAAATGCTGAGAAGCCTTATATTTATTTTGAAAGGCCTATCGATTGATGTGCCACACACACGTGTGCTTGCAATGAAAAAAATTTTTTAGACTCAGTTTTAAGTATGGAGTGCACCCCTAAAAAATTGTTTTAGGAATTTAATTACAAAACTATGTAGCGGCTAACAAAATACACCTATCCTCAAAATTTGATTCAAATACACTTAATAGTTTTCGAGTAAAATGCCTGTGACATACGGACGGACAGACAGACAGACAGACATGACGGATCCATAAGGGTTCCGTTTTTTGCCATTTGGCTACGGAACTCTAAAAACCCGGCCAACTGCGATTCGGACTCGCTCACGAAGGGTTCTGTACCATTATTTATAAACACGGCAAAAGAATCATGTTTGTTGAATGGGAGGCCCCTTAAATATTTTTTATTTTTTTATTTGTTTTTATAGCGGCAACAGAAATACATCATCTGTGAAAATTTCAACTGTCTAACTATCACGGGTATGAGATACAGCGTGGTGACGGACGGACGGACAGCGGAGCCTTAGTAATAGGGTCCCGTTTTTGCCCTTTGGGTATGGAACCCTAAACATTGTTGTAGCGCAGTGCTAAGTAACTTACTAGTTAATTGTACAGCATTAGCACCTCTCTGTCGTATCTAACTCTGAGCAGCAAACGCCTCGTCAGCAATTAGTCGGGGCCCAATTATCGGTAAGTCGTTCTCGGATTGATAAATGCTGTCTCCAGTCGGTGTCTGCTCGATCCACCGTCTCCAGTAGGTTAACGGTATCACTTGAATTCTAGCACTTTCGGTTGTCTGATATGGTTGGACCACTTGTCAACAAATGAAAAAAAAAATGAAAAATGAAAAAAAAAAAATAGACAAAAAAGAAATACAATATGCTTATCACGACATGACCCTGTGCCCTGAGCTAGGAAACCCTTCAAAATCCTCCTGGAAAATCTTTAATAAACGCCATCGGCCGCAAAAAATTTTTTTGGGGTTACTCCCCTACACCTAAAGTGGGTATGTATTTTTTTTTCTCGTTAAAGTCATGGTGTGGGATAGCTCGTTCAAAAATATTATCAAAAATATTATTATAATAGCAGTGATTAGTTTGCGAGATATGGGGTTTTAAAGCCCTAATTTTTGTTTGAGTCCAGTGGGCCTCTAAAGCCGCACATTTTTTGCATTTACTCTCTGGCTCCCAAGTGTCTCGTCAGCAATTAGAGCCATCCCAATTATCGATAAGCCAGTCTCCAATTGATAAAGGCTGTCTCCAGTCTGTGGCTGGCATTCACAACGTTTCCCGACATCACACCTGTTCTACCAGTATAAATCTGATCACCAAGTCACGCGTAGTTGGTACAAATCTGTAGGTAAAGATATGACTACGCGCTAGGTACGAGTAGTAAGTGAATCGGTTGTGAATCGCATGGCTGGTCAATCGAATGTCCCGAGTAGATTAATGGTGTTACTTTGAGTTCTAGCGAATTGAAGGTGGTGTAAAGAATGTTTGCAACTGGTTGATTTCCTTTTTTTACAAGCTTTTATTTAATTTGGCCTGTTCGTTTGTTTGTCGGAACAGAATTTTGTACCAATTAACCTAAACCGATTGAGCTGAAATTTTGGTACTTATATGTATAGTTTAAAGTGTTTTTGTTTAGTTTTTGTTTTAGTTTAGGCCCCACACAAAGTGGACTGATGACCTTGGTGACAAAGGTCGCGTGAGTCCGCTGGATGCGAGTGGCGCAGGAGCGGACTATATGGGGGAGGCCTATGTCTAGCAGTGGACGTCTTTCGCCCGATATGATGATGTACAGTTTGGATGACAACAATATTATGGTATCATCGAGCTGATCTGATGATGGAGAGTTGGAATTCAGTACTTAACCGCCGTAACCTCGTTGACGAGTTTGGGCTCGATAGAATCGCCTCAATGATGACGGTACACAGAAAAGCACAGCGGCAAGAAAAGCTTGTACTAAATAATAAATATTTGACATATACTTATTTATAACATCAAGCTTTTATTTGATTTTCAATGTTGGTATGTATGTTGTCCGTTTCAAAGCGTGCAAATCATATTTCAACCACTTCCTGGTTTTCGATTAAGCTGAAATTTGGTTTACGTATGTAAGTTCAGTGACAATGAAATTTTTTTTTTCGTTTCATTTATTGCGTTTTAAATCATGTGTTACATAAGGTCTTATAAAAGCTTACAGCTAGCGTTCACATGAACCCTGTTAGGGCATATAGCAATATACTTAACTAAAGTGCATACACATTATGTTAAACATTCTCACTGTAATTTGTCACGGTAAGGAAATTTAAGGGACCTAATTGACATCTTATAATTTTTTAGGTCCCTATTTGAATTATGGTACCGTCGAGTTGATCTGGCCGATGGAGACAGAAAGATAACACGTCGTGTTTTGGCTCAACGCGTAGTTGATGATTGTGCAAAAAAAATAACAGTCGGCAACAAATGCTGTACCAAAAACGTACAATACTTATGTATACCGGAAGTCTAAGAGGGTGAAATTGGGGGCCGAGCTGTGTGTAGATACGATTAAAACGATTGCTACGCGAGCGAAGTCGCGGGCAAATTGAATTTAAATATGTTTCGCACACGTGGAACAAAAATAGACGTACAGTTATTTTATAAATTGTATTTTTGTTTCAGGTAAGTCAAGTGAATCCTGGTGTTCGACACAACACTGCAACGGTAAACTATTCTTAGCTGTATCGATTTTGTCATCACCGGATTTTCTTAGAGAAACACTAAGTTTAATAAGTTTTGGGAACGAGTTGTGTGCGTCGTGATTATCGGCCTATAATCGCCTTTTGCTGTACACACCGTTTACCATCGTAGACTCGACCGTCGTCCCTTTCATCCTCATTTGGGTATTCTTGAGTGTGAAAAAACACGACAATACACCAAGTTTTATTGTGACAGCACTAGATATAATATGCAGGATTGACTACTCAAATTGTCGTTTTTAATTAAGGTCCGATTTGTATTTTCTGCAAACTTGCTTCCACGCTTGTCGAAACCGAATGCCAATCCAAATTTAAACCTTTATATATACGAATACAGCTTTTTAGGTCAATTTATTCAACAAAAAACCCTCTTTTCCCTAAATAACATTAGGGACATCGTGATTTTTCAGTAAATTAACATAATAATATTGCCTAGGGCGATTTTTTTATAAAAAAAAATGAGATGCAGGGGCTCCATTCAGGGCGACAAAATAAGCCTAATTGGATTAGCTGGGCACACGCTTTGACACCTAACCCCAGTATTTGGCATAGGCACCTGTTTTATGAAAGCGACTGCCTTCCGACCTTCCAGCCCAGGGGGAAAACTAGACCTTATTGGGATTAGAATGAGACCGGTTTCCTCACGATGTTTGCCTTCGCAGAAAAGCTAACGGTAAATATTCCGTAAAAAAACTGAAAAACTCATTGGTACGACGCGGGATACGAACCCACGACCCGGCGGTCTTAGCAGAGGCAAAACAGGCCTGAAGTTCGACTTACTTCAAAAAGCTCTCCGTGAGGAATGTAACGAGTAATTATCAGAAATAAACTAATTAGAGTATATGAGAAAGATGTCTTATATGTATGGGTGTGGACGGCACAAGTCTGACAGATCTAATACATCGTCCGTCGCGTCGCGCAACTCAAATCTGTACCCCTTCGACCCCGCATAAAGTAGTCCCAAAATCTAAGACATAAAACGAATTGAATTTCGACGTGCTATAATTCTGACACCTATATAATATATGCGGTACAGGCAAGGAAATTTAAACACGTGCCTTTTTGCACACGATAGCATCAAATATAGCAATAGCTATCTCGACAGGCAAGATTTTCAATAAAAGAAACCGCACTCAAATAGTTCATCTGTTTGGTAGTTATGAGCACAGACAGACACAAATATACACATGTTAACCTGGTGTACATTGGGGGTTCGAAAAAGAGCATGTTTTACTTCCTTTAGTGTACATTTACCAACTAACATTACAAATGGATACAGAAATGAAGACAAACGAGAACTCAAACGTCACACCAACGAAACTGCCGGGAATCTCGGCCGTTTCTCGAAGCGGCCGGGAAGGAATACCCAAACGGCCGACATGCAGGGATCAAAGGCGCCGCCGCATGACCAAGCATTGTACTGCGGCTATAGCCGCGGGGGAATGTCCACAATACTACTAGAACACTGAATATAACGCTTTATGGCCCTTGTGGGGGAAACTAGAATTGTTGAAAAACATTGTGACGTGACCTCTTCTTGAATACCACAACGGTTATAAACAATAGCCCGCTTGATGATAACCAATCATCGTACGCTTGTAACTTTAAAGCCAGTTCACTTCTTTCTCGAATAACCGTATAGCTACTGCAGTCGTTCGGGAAAACTGTTTATCTGTCAGTTCCTTGGCATGGGCTTGATATTAGTATGTAAGACTCTCAACATGTTTTTGCAGCTGTTGGTACTCCTTAATTATAAATTATTAAGTAAAACCTCAGCAGAGAACTCGTCCCACATTTTCTACTCAGATCCTTCATAACGGTAAAATAGTAGATTGCATAACATCAACGCGAAATTTACTGAGTGAACATAAGTAATTTAATAACGTACAGGAGTTGTCTTAATGTACAGATCATAACGCGGAGTTTTTAGGCAGAGTGTACCGACAGTTAAATGGGGCCGTTCTGTAAATGACGCCCGGGTTATGGAAGTTATGCCTTCAGTTTGTATCACCTAATTTTATTTTAATGTTGTACCGATCCCATTTTAAAACTCACTGCCAGAAAGCTGCCTAGCGGGCGCCTACGTCATAGCGGATTTCCGCTACTTAGCGGGAACATCACAGGATCGGCTACGAACGTAGCGCAGTTCCTGGCAGTGAATGTGAAGGTATCAGTTTGTCGCGCTCTCATACGCCTAGCTATATCTGCGCGTAGCCGATCCTGTGGTTTTCCCGCTATGCAGCGGAGAGCGCGTACGGCGTAGGCGTCCACTAGGCGGGTTCCTGGCAGTGAATGTTTTAATATCAATCTGTCGCTCTCTCGCACGCCTAGCTATGTATGAGCTTGTTTTTCTTCTATAAAAATCAAAGTATTCTCAATTCCACGCTAGCCAAGCTCATTACATCATAAAGAAATCATTACACATACCTTATTCAGACCATTTTAATATTGTATTTTCTGATTTTGTCCATGAAACGTTATATAATACCCGTCCACTTACTTCGACCAACATATGAACATTAATTATTTCCCGCGCACATGATGAGCCGTTTCTTTTACGGCGTATGAAAAATTGCTCTTCTACCTCTCATAAATGAAACTGAGCTCTCTACTAATGCGTATAAGACGTGTTATCGCTTGTCAGTGTTCTGGGTTGTCATTGAAGGTTTTTATACTGTTTACTGGAAATCGTTAAGTTAGATAATGGGCGTTGATGGATGATGGTCCCGAGGGTGGGGGTTTACCTGTCGTATATTTGGGATGATTTTTTTTACTCCGTTTCTGATGGATGTTGTGGAGTCTATAAATAAGAATTTCGTGAGTGAGTGAATTATCAATATAATGTCACCATTTTACATTTAAGTTTTAAATTATGTGCACAGGGAAAGTGATAAAAAAGAGCATTAGGTTGCTCAGATATATTGAAAACTTTGGGAACGTACCTTTATTAATGAACTCGACTGTACGGTAGGACCAACGTTCGGTAATCAAATACAAGTTCTTGAACATTTAAGGCTAGAGTGAGCAAGGTTAAGCTAAGTGTTTCCACATTAGGTAAACTATTTAACTTATCAAACTAGTTATGTAGCGTCTCTGATCTTCGAACTGCGGATAACGTGATAAGTTTCGAGCACACTTGCTTATGTATTTGCTGACAACTGTACTACGCGTTAGGAGGATCTTAAGTGGCAACATTATTTTAGCACAAGGAGCATGTTATTTTTGGCGAAGTCATAAAAGCGTGAATACTTTACTTTTATCACTATCAGTGCCATTTCACAATTTTTCGAAATTTTATACCCACATTTATGCTAAAAGTGGCGCTGAAACATAAGTTTCATGTGCTCTGCCTACCCCTTTTGGGAATAAAGGCTTGAATCTATGTATGTACTTTTAATATCCAAAGCCCTTTTACGTAGGTTATGGTCAGTGTTAATGTTTTGTATTTTATACTTGCTTCTGAAAGACATGTTGCATTTAGGATTGATATGTCCCAATCTCAGCCTTAAGGAAAAAGGGACCAGTGTCAACCGCACTTTCCTTCAGTTTGACAAATAATAAATAAACAACATAAAGCTGGTATTCACAACGCTGCGACAACTCGTCTCGAGGACGCAAAGAAAAGCAGTATAAGACCGACCTCCGATTAGGAGTAGTTGTTATCCTCTGGGTCAAGTTATACAAGGAACGAGTGAAATGAGTTGAAGCAGATTGTGAAGTCCGCGGACCCCTCAAGAAACATGCAGGACACGTCTGCCTACAACCGTTGGCCAATCATAAAAAAATGTAACTTTTCAGTCTTTGAAGATAGAGCTCGGTCGTGGACATTTTTGTAACGTGATTTTAGGTGGAGCATTTTCTGCTAAATTCGAGTATACTAAGATGTACAGTCAGGAGTAATAACGTACGTACGTAAATAAGGGCATTTATAAATATCTGTGCAGGACTTATTGTCGATGTCAAAGGCGTGTATATATGAAAAATCGGTGATAGATCTTTTGTATCTGTAAATTAATTATCAGTGATATATTTTAATAACTTTGTGGTAGAATTTAACCCATTCTGCGTCAATCACAGCAGAGAGCGCTAGGGGCGCGTTTTGCTACGTAACACGGACTACGGCGCAGCGCTAAGAGCGTAGCGTGGCGGTGAATGGGTTAACTTACATACTTTCATGCTAGAAACCTTATCCATCATTCCAAAATTCGTACTACAGCATTCCTAAAGCGGCTCTGTGAGCTGTAGAAATCACGAGCGTATTTTGTTAAAAAAAAAATATATTTTATATTTCGAAAACCGGAATCGCCAAAAAATACTAATATTTATTGAACCTGTCCACAAACTTTAACGAGAATCGGTTAAAACATGCGACCTGGAGAGGGTAACAGCTGGACAAACGGACATACGATAGAATTTTGGCCCAAGCTAAAGCAGAGCTTCGTTCGCTTCGCTCTTTCATTCAATTAGGTTTATTCGGTACCTATTGAACCTTTAGTTAATAGACTTAAAAATATCCTACACGCTAAGTGGCCCTCCAAATTGACGTGCCTCTACAGCCAAAAAATCAGGTGTCGCTATCTGGGAATTGGAGAGTGTGGTAGCCTAGCCAGTGTATCACCAACGTATCCCATATCAAGAAACTTGGCCGAAAGTGTACCTAAAAACTGTCGGACCCTACTGGCGGCCATCTTGAACCCCGGTCACGTTCGGACAAGTCGGTTACTCCGCGATCGGGCCCCGTACGTTTCACTGGCACGTGTATGGGGCCCTTATAACAATTGGTGGTTGGTACTCTGCAGTGTGGGTCACTGGCGTATTTGGCCATTCGGTGGTCTTTGGTTAGTGTATTTTTATTCTCTAAGAGTGGAGTGCCTGAAGTGGTTATTTTTACGGTATTTTATGAGGTGAGAGAGTAGCGTGCAATGTACCGTATGCGTGTATGTATGTGAACAGATTCTATGGGTTTAGCTACCCGCATCCAATATCTGCTATGGATTTAAGTGCCCGCAGAAACTATTTGACAACTCAATCAATAAATTCTAATTTAAATCAAAATAGTCAGAATACAATACGGCAAATATGTTTCCGCTAGCCACTTAAGGGTTAACCGACAGTCCAATCCTGATCTGATTGTTAGTTCGTTTTGCTCTGGCATATTTGGTTAGACGACGTGAGGGACCAGGCAACGAATTATTGCCCTATTTAATATCAATAATATGTCAGTCAGCGCACACGCATATCTCCAATCTTGTTCAGCATGGCTACTAGTATTTAGGTACCTTACGACGGGTCTTGATAGAATTACAATTTCCCCTACATTTTCACGAATTTAACTAACACGATATCCGGTGATTACTTGTATCGAATATTGTATTATTCATTTTAATATTTCGATGACATGAACATGTGCCCCGGTGTCTATTTACGATTAAACAAAACAGAGTACAAACACTAAAATCAGTTACACATGTATTCTAGATACATATATGTCCATCAACTGATGTCAAACACTCGCATTACAAAACTCATCTAACACAGTTACTCACGACAACAATGCCCGTCCCGTCCTGCAATACGAAGCGATAGACATACAAGTTTAATGCTGGAAACTACCATTACAAGCAAGCGAGCCATAACACACCTTAACTCCAACCAACAAGGCTCATCACACGATATCAGCGGTGTACAATTAACTTCTAGTTACCTGTTGAAACTTATCTAACTATAACCAACATTAACACGCTCACTTTAAAGCCGATTTTCCATTGGCGTCGTTGAACCTCGTTGATATACGACTCTAGAGTACTCTAGACCAAATTGGACTGTAAAGTTACGATGCAAGGTTTTAATTGCGATAACGGCCGGGTGTTGTAAAGTCAAGGGTACACGGGATGCAATTAAAACTTTGCGCTATTGTAATTAGGTCTGGTTTTGGGTGGATTGGGTGCTGGTTGTTAACGTGGTATTTGTGTTATTGGCGTGCCTGTTGGCCGCTGTTTCAGCTTGCTAACTGATCTAGATACACTTACATTTGGAGGTCGATTTGACTCAAAATATTGATGTGGTAATCAAATGACTGTTTACTCGTACTCGTTATGATTTCGGTGTCTGTGTGAATGAATGAGCGCGGGCGACCAATGTAATGTGCCATATCGTATGTAGATCTTCTGGTCTAGACACGCTAACACATATCTTTACCTTATACATTTTTTACATGTTTCCTGCGGGGTCCTTTTCTTATTGAAAGTGAAGAAAACAAATCATATTAATGGTAGCCATTATTGTGTGCGCGGCGTGCGTAGGCCAGGCCCCCCACAAGGTGGACTGATGACCTGGTAAAGGTCGCGGGAGTCCGCTGGATGCGGGTGGCGCAGGACCGGTCCTTGTGGCAGCCTTTGGGGGAGGCCTATGTCCAGCAGTGGACGTCTTTCGGCTGATATGATGATGAATGTAGATGAAGTAAAAAAAAATGAGTTTTGTACTATAAACAACCTCAGGTTGCAAGTTCTCTGAGTATTTTTGCAAAATTTGCCGTCGCAGACACCTGGCCTGATTAAGTTAGGCCGAGCATTGTCCAAATATTGGCGCGCTTCGCAAACATTTGCCGAGCATTAGGTGGAGCGTGGATTGAGAAATTTTTGCTAAAACAGCGAGAACAGGAAGATGTTTGTTCCTTTTGCTGTTTAAACGAGTAGACGTTATAGTCAAAATATGTCTGAGTTTATTACAAAAGGAATATTCAACGCCAGTGTACTTTAATGTTTTCTCTTAGAGCAACGCACTATGCTCTGTTTTTCTTCTTCTTTGTATTCACATATAGGTTTACTTATTTTGAGTAGGTTAAGTACTGTCATTGTAATAACCTATTTTGGCAAAATTACTGACTGTTGAGTTTGTTTCGGCGTTTCTTCTTGACAGTGGACTTCTTTTTCAGAAACGCTGGTATAATTTTTACTTGTAAAAGGGCCCTTGCGCCTTATTTGCAGGATAAAAATCATTATTTAATAATATTTATTTTATTTATTAGAGTCGGCAATGCGCATGTAACACCCCTGGAGTCGCAAGCGGCCATAGTCTACGGTCACCGCTTACCATCCGGTGGGCTGGGAGCTTGTTTGCCACCGACGTGGTATAAAAATAAATCCCCGACACGAATCACCTCGAAACAAATTGCTTTCAAATAGGTTTATCCGTTTAGGTGAGCTACGATGCCACAGATACAAAAATACACACGATAAATTTGTTTAAGTCGGGCTTAAAAAAAAACTTAAAACGTTCAAGGCTCGTGTAGTCAATCTGACCTTTAACCATCGTGTTTCTATATCATATCAAGTGTTGCGCGCTTCCTTCCACGAGCGCCCAACCAACGTGTTAGAAATAGTGCCCGAAACACATTCATATCAAATTTAAATACGAAACATAAGTGTCTGTTACATTTTAGTATAGGTTCGTATTTCAATTTCAGTGACTGTAGAAACAAATGTATACATAGGTATGTTGTGATAAAAGTGAATTTTGTGAAATGCTTTGTATTTAAATTGAGATCGGAACCCACGTCAACCTGTCTCGCGGGCTTTCATCTCGTCGGCGGATTCACATTATACGGTGAACTTACACGAAATAACCGGTATTAACATTTATTTATATACGTAGCTTAGGCATTAAATTGTAACAATACTACAATTCACTTTATCCGCAGGACGTGTGTAACAGCGCAGTCCTGCGCGTTCCGCACACGCACGCGTCTCGCACACGCATGCGGAGTGCGCGGGCGTTAAATCAATTAACAGTATTTAGCCTTAAGGCGGTGCATTGGAAATTATAGCGTACTTTGAAACGCCGTTCTGACTAGATTAAGAAACAATAAGGTCTGATTTTCGGATATATGATTCTTGACTATATGATTGTTTTTCTTATTTTACCGATACATGATTGCTTAAAATTTCCTCGATAGAAAAAAAAACCAAAGTTGGGTCTGTATTTTCCTTTTTTTACTCAGCCTACTCAAACGATACATTATTTTACGACACAATCAAGTTAATATAAAATTATGAAATTTAAATAAAACTTCTCTAAGTTAGGTATTTATCGAAATTTGTCCAAAAAAGCCATTCCCGAAGAGTGTTCCATCTCTTTTTCTCGTGCGCGGAAGGCATAAGCGTGTCTTTGTCTAGGGGGCGTGTTCGACTCGAATCAAGGCATCCCCTTAATATAATTTCTGAAATCGCTTTGATCAATTTCTTCGTGCACGGACCAATCAGACTGGACGGCAAACTGGGAATTAAAAACAATGGCGGACGACCGACGGACGCTAAATGACCATATTGGATGCACTAATTCGGTATCTGATACAAAACTAATACCTATACTTGATAAAAAACGGCCAAGTGCGCGTCGGGCCACGCGCAGTGTAGGGTTCCTTACACTGCTATCTGTCTTAGTTACATCCACTTGCGGTGCGGTTGCGTCGGCGGAATTTGTACGAAAATTGGCCTTTTCAATTACAGATTAAGTTGGTCGACTATTACTCGGTAACTACTTATGCCTTCTTGTTCGTGATAGTTTTCCTTTTATATTCATTATATGTACTACTACCACGATTTTTTTGACATCCCCAGTAGTAGCCATTTAGCCGGCAGGGGGGGGGGGCACATTACTCGAACTAAAATTAGGGCTTTAAAGCCCAATATTTCGCAAACGAGTTACTTATTTGAAAAACACCGCACACACGGTTTGACGAGAAAAAAAAATTACATCCCCGCTTTAGGTGTAGGGGAGGTACCCTAAAAATAAATATTTTTCCAAATTCTATTGTACTGTTTTGGCGGCGTGATTGGTTTATATAACCGCGCCGAATTGCAGTTTTCTAGTTGTAAGGGTTACTGAGCTAAGCCGAAGACGGACAGACAGACGGACGGACATGGGGAAACTATAAGGGTTCCTCGTTTACTACGGAACCCTAAAAATTAAAGAATTTATTGATGGCATATTATTAAATTTAACTTTTACCCTATACGATATAGGCGCCAAAAACAGTTTCAGTAACCGTCTGTTGCTAGACCAGAAAGCCCGTTTCACTTAACCGACGACAAAGCTCCGTAAAAAGCCTCCGTAAACTGCAACATCTGTAAGCTCCCACTATCGCAACTGAGATCATTAATATCAATAAGAAGCCTTTTTGCTAACGGCACAAAAGCTCTACGGTGATTTATCGTTGAGGGCCTACGCCGTAACGCGTGCTACGGCATAGCATTCGTAGCGGGTAGTGAGATTCTCATGACACACATTCACTACCAAGAATCGCTACGCGCTACGCTCGTAGTCGATCTCGTGGTTTTCTTCCTATGTAGCGGAAAGCGACTACGGCGTAGGCGCCCGCTATGCGGGTTGCTGGTAGTGAAAGTGCACATTCACTACCAAGAATAGCAACGCGCTACGCTCGTAGCCGATCCCGTGGTTTTCCTCGTATGTAGCGGAAAGCGAGTACGGCGTAGGCGCCCGCTAGGCGGGTTGCTGGTAGTGAAAGTGCACATTCACTACCAAGAATCGCAACGCGCTACGCTCGTAGCCGATCCCGTGGTTTTCCTCGTATGTAGCGGAAAGCGAGTACGGCGTAGGCGCCCGCTAGGCGGGTTGCTGGTAGTGAAAGTGCACATTCACTACGAAGAATCGCAACGCGCTACGCTCGTAGCCGATCCCGTGGTTTGCCTCGTATGTAGCGGAAAGCGAGTACGGCGTAGGCGCCCGCTAGGCGGGTTGCTGGTAGTGAAAGTGCACATTCACTACCAAGAATCGCAACGCGCTACGCTCGTAGCCGATCCCGTGGTTTTCCTCGTATGTAGCGGAAAGCGAGTACGGCGTAGGCGCCCGCTAGGCGGGTTGCTGGTAGTGAAAGTGCACATTCACTACGAAGAATCGCAACGCGCTACGCTCGTAGCCGATCCCGTGGTTTGCCTCGTATGTAGCGGAAAGCGAGTACGGCGTAGGCGCCCGCTAGGCGGGTTGCTGGTAGTGAAAGTGCACATTCACTACCAAGAATCGCAACGCGCTACGCTCGTAGCCGATCCCGTGGTTTTCCTCGTATGTAGCGGAAAGCGAGTACGGCGTAGGCGCCCGCTAGGCGGGTTGCTGGTAGTGAAAGTGCACATTCACTACCAAGAATCGCAACGCGCTACGCTCGTAGCCGATCCCGTGGTTTTCCTCGTATGTAGCGGAAAGCGAGTACGGCGTAGGCGGCCGCTAGGCGGGTTGCTGGTAGTGAAAGTGCACATTCACTACCAAGAATCGCAACGCGCTACGCTCGTAGCCGATCCCGTGGTTTTCCTCGTATGTAGCGGAAAGCGAGTACGGCGTAGGCGGCCGCTAGGCGGGTTGCTGGTAGTGAAAGTGCACATTCACTACCAAGAATCGCAACGCGCTACGCTCGTAGCCGATCCTGTGGTTTTGTTCGTATGTAGCGGAAAGCGAGTACGGCGTATGCGCCCGCTAGGCGGGTTGCTGGTAGTGAAAGTGCACATTCACTACCAAGAATCGCAACGCGCTACGCTCGTAGCCGATCCCGTGGTTTTCCTCGTATGTAGCGGAAAGCGAGTACGGCGTAGGCGCCCGCTAGGCGGGTTGCTGGTAGTGAAAGTGCACATTCACTACCAAGAATCGCAACGCGCTACGCTCGTAGCCGATCCCGTGGTTTTCCTCGTATGTAGCGGAAAGCGAGTACGGCGTAGGCGCCCAAGAATCGCAACGCGCTACGCTCGTAGCCGATCCCGTGGTTTTCCTCGTATGTAGCGGAAAGCGAGTACGGCGTAGGCGCCCGCTAGGCGGGTTGCTGGTAGTGAAAGTGCACATTCACTACCAAGAATCGCAACGCGCTACGCTCGTAGCCGATCCCGTGGTTTTCCTCGTATGTAGCGGAAAGCGAGTACGGCGTAGGCGCCCGCTAGGCGGGTTGCTGGTAGTGAAAGTGCACATTCACTACCAAGAATCGCAACGCGCTACGCTCGTAGCCGATCCCGTGGTTTGCCTCGTATGTAGCGGAAAGCGAGTACGGCGTAGGCGCCCGCTATGCGGGTTGCTGGTAGTGAAAGTGCACATTCACTACCAAGAATCGCAACGCGCTACGCTCGTAGCCGATCCCGTGGTTTTCCTCGTATGTAGCGGAAAGCGAGTACGGCGTAGGCGCCCAAGAATCGCAACGCGCTACGCTCGTAGCCGATCCTGTGGTTTTGTTCGTATGTAGCGGAAAGCGAGTACGGCGTATGCGCCCGCTAGGCGGGTTGCTGGTAGTGAAAGTGCACATTCACTACCAAGAATCGCAACGCGCTACGCTCGTAGCCGATCCCGTGGTTTTCCTCGTATGTAGCGGAAAGCGAGTACGGCGTAGGCGCCCGCTAGGCGGGTTGCTGGTAGTGAAAGTGCACATTCACTACCAAGAATCGCAACGCGCTACGCTCGTAGCCGATCCCGTGGTTTTCCTCGTATGTAGCGGAAAGCGAGTACGGCGTAGGCGCCCAAGAATCGCAACGCGCTACGCTCGTAGCCGATCCCGTGGTTTTCCTCGTATGTAGCGGAAAGCGAGTACGGCGTAGGCGCCCGCTAGGCGGGTTGCTGGTAGTGAAAGTGCACATTCACTACCAAGAATCGCAACGCGCTACGCTCGTAGCCGATCCCGTGGTTTTCCTCGTATGTAGCGGAAAGCGAGTACGGCGTAGGCGCCCGCTAGGCGGGTTGCTGGTAGTGAAAGTGCACATTCACTACCAAGAATCGCAACGCGCTACGCTCGTAGCCGATCCCGTGGTTTGCCTCGTATGTAGCGGAAAGCGAGTACGGCGTAGGCGCCCGCTATGCGGGTTGCTGGTAGTGAAAGTGCACATTCACTACCAAGAATCGCAACGCGCTACGCTCGTAGCCGATCCCGTGGTTTTCCTCGTATGTAGCGGAAAGCGAGTACGGCGTAGGCGCCCAAGAATCGCAACGCGCTACGCTCGTAGCCGATCCCGTGGTTTGCCTCGTATGTAGCGGAAAGCGAGTACGGCGTAGGCGCCCGCTATGCGGGTTGCTGGTAGTGAAAGTGCACATTCACTACCAAGAATCGCAACGCGCTATGCTCGTAGCCGATCCCGTGGTTTTCCTCGTATGTAGCGGAAAGCGAGTACGGCGTAGGCGCCCGCTAGGCGGGTTGCTGGTAGTGAAAGTGCACATTCACTACCAAGAATCGCAACGCGCTACGCTCGTAGCCGATCCTGTGGTTTTGTTCGTATGTAGCGGAAAGCGAGTACGGCGTATGCGCCCGCTAGGCGGGTTTCTGGTAGTGAAAGTGCACATTCACTACCAAGAATCGCAACACGCTACGCTCGTAGCCGATCCCGTGGTTTTCCTCGTATGTAGCGGAAAGCGACTACGGCGTAGGCGCCCGCTAGGCGGGTTCCTGGTAGTGAAAGTGTTCATTCATTGGAGCTTGATTTAGTTGATCCTATTCCTAAATCAATTATTTTCGCGTTCCACAACGCCGATCTAACGTGTGAGAACGGTTGCGCCATATACATTGAAATGTGAATAATATGATCCGTAGAGACGAATATAAATTGACGTGGTGAATTCAAAAATGATTGGAGTTTGACTTGAATTGTTCTATTGTCGGTGCTTTCGGTTTTTGTTCTCGTTGTAAAATTGCTTTTCGGCCATTTTTTCGACGCACGCTTTTTTAACGAGTCGACATTTCATTGCTGTGTATCACAATGTACAATTGTAACTAAAAATTATATTCATTGGAACTAAACGTGAAATGTGTAGGTTCAACTTTTGACTGAGTTTCTAGTCGATTTGGCTAGCGCGTTAAATATTAACTAGGCTGTTTGAGAGAGCTTCAAGTATATACTTTTGCTACAGCGACTGAAGTAGTCAAATCATGTATTTCACTGCTTATTTGTATTACTTTATTTTAAGAAGCTTTATTTTGACATTAATGTTGTGTATGTTCATCCAGTCTCAGCAGTACCAGAAACATTTCGTCAATACTCAGTTGAGGCCGAATGGATTCATCTCTTTCATATCGCTATTGCTGACACGTTCTCACAATCCAAGACTAAAAAGTCCAATATAGGCCGTCAGTACGATCCTTTATAATGCCATTTTTTTTTCATGTCGTTCATTGAGCTTAGATATACTAAATAAACAAGACTTTTTTCTCGAAGACTTCTTTACGCCGGTTGAATTAAAGCGGTCTTTTTCGTAAGATAAGCGCCTGCTTTTACGCAATCGACTTATTTTACAGGACTATAGTAGCCAAGATTGTAGCGACAATTTGTGCTTTTCATCCCAAATTCACAACGTTAATATCACGGATACACGTACCGTATGTTACGGTACGTATTGTTGGGGGACAGATGTATTCTCGTCGGCTGCGAATTCCTGGAGAACACAATGGAGGCACGTATGCTGTAGGGTTACCATGCCGTCGGGGTGTGCGGGACATTGACGGACTAGGGTGCCCATTAACGATATATCGGATAGTAAAAAATAATAATTTTGTATTACAAGGCATACCACACTTTTTATTCATAAAATAACAGGTCGTTACTTTTACAAATTAAAAATCTTTTTGCTAATTTTATTATATGTTTACCGTTCACTCACACTAGACTTAGCGCTTAAACAAGAGTATGCAAGACAATTCAAATGTTCTCATTCAATAGGTTAAAAGTACTTATTTACCAAGAAACTTCGTGAATTAAGAGCTACTTATATATAATTAAATTATATACCAGAACAACACTGACTTCTTTAATTTCATAACAAAAACCCGACTGCCGCGCTCCACAGAAAAGTAAAAAGTTTCTAATGTACTAAGTGAATAATAAATCGAGTAATTAACGTGTAAATTATATTGTTTGAACTAATGACATTTAATTGAGTGAGGGCCCACCCTCACTCAATTAAATGTACTCCCGAGTAGGACGCAATGCTAAGAAACAGACTGTTGTCAGTAATTTATACTGTATTTTTATATTTTTTTGTAGGTAACATATTGTTGTGAAAATCCTGTGTGTATTTTTACTTATATTTTCTCTGCACGCACACAACAAAAAAAAACTTAACACCGCCACTTTCTGGAATAAAACAAAAATCATCTTGAATTAAATTTCAATCTTGTTTAGTTATATTTGAAAGATTGATGTGTTAGTACGTTCTTCTTGATGTATTCCTGCTCTGCCTAGTTACGATTCTAGTTACAATTTCCTGCTACCCTAAGGTTTTCTGGAAGAGTTCGCTTTAATGCGGTAAGACCGCCAGTTGTTACCAATATTAGGTATGCAATTTTTTGTAAAATGTTTCTCATATAGTGGTGCAATAAAGAGTGTTTATTATTATTATTCAAGTTATTTTCTTAATCCAAAAGAAAAAATCTTGGCTCAAAATTATTTCACTTCATTCGAGATGTTCATTGAATATCTTTGCAATATTTTTCAAGTCTAAGTAGTGTAGTAATTTTCTGTGTTGGCTATGAACATAGTGATCCAATATATATTCTTCCTAAAGACCCCTAGCGCACAGGCGCTGTTTGAATCATTTTCTAGTAAATTGAGTTCCGCGCTCCCGCGGCGGCTGGTGACGATCATTTTGCGAGTCCCGGGACATGCTGTGGCAATCATTTGGGAAACACTTGGGACATGCGGTGACAAACATTCTGGGAAACACGGGGTTAGATCTGACAAACAAGCACTTGAAGAGCGCGTCGGAACAAAAAACAAACAAGCAACGTGAGTGAATAAAGTTTGCAAAAATGTAAACATGGTCACTATGTAATACATGTTTAAACTGGTTATGTTACGAATTTAGTTTTGACTGCTTCGAGTTAAAAGGACTATTATTTTAATTTTTTCAGTAATTTATATGCGTTTTTCACAGAAAATAGAAAACTGAAAAGCTCTTATTTTTATATAAATAATAGTTTACTTTAAAATGAACATAACCTACATCCAATAGACTCAATTGCTTGCTTTGAGAATTTACTTAAATGGATAGTTGTTTTAATTCTTCGGGTACATTCTAAGTCTAGTAATTAACCAGCACCGAATTCTTGTACAGGTCTTTATCATAACAAAATGTAATATTTTGAAACCTAATAAAATAATAGGTTTAGTTTTTTTTCCAGACTTAAGTTTCATATTATTCATATTTAATTAATGAAAGTATCTTTGTAGATCGTGTTAATAGCTATTTCTTGAACTACAAAAAAAGGAAAGGGAAACACATTTACTCTTGATCAGACTAACCATACCATAATTGCAAAATTCATGAATAAGAACTGCAATTAACATTGAAATATAAAATTGTAAAGTAGTACATATTAACATGAATATAATATTTAATAACAAACAACTTACTAAAAACTGCCACGATCCTAATGTTCCCAACTCTCTCATGTGAAGGCTGAGAACACGGAACCCTCATATAAAAGCTGCCTCATCCTTGTCCGCGTAAACCGACGGCCATGTTTTCCAAAGATTATTTTTCTTTACAATATAATGTATATTTGGCCCGGGCGAGCACTATTCACATTCAATAAAATACCCTATTTTCTATTCGATAGAATATATATTACTACAACCTCTGACGGTCATTATAAGCGTTTGTGTAGTTTAGTCGATGGGCTTGCTCAAACTGAAATTGAATTTTATCGTGTCTAAAATAAGGTTTGAAATAGTTTGCTTGATATTGACATTCACGGAGAGATGTTTTGCTTTTTATCCATGGTTCAAATATGGAAGCATTATTTGTGATCAAATGTCGTTAAGCATTGAATATTGGGAAAAGGAAAATATTTGCCGGCATCAGTAAAATTAGTTTTATGATTTTAGAGTGTATGTATGTAAGTCTATTTATTTGGCTCGCTCAACGGCTAAAACCGCTAGGTTTATATTAACATGTGAGGTGTTGTTAGATACTTCTTTGTCACAACAAAACTTATACCTACATAAACTGACGTTTTTTTGAAAAAAAAAACATTTACAGCAGTAAACTTGATGACTGAGCAAAAAAATACAATCACAGTGAGAGCACTCGCCTCGAAATTGTATTTTAATGTTGTACCAGTAACCTAATGTGTCCCGTACCGTGGTATGCGATATTATGAACGTACACATTTTCATTAATATTTAGTTATTCCATTCATTTTCATCTATATCCGCCGCCCTACTCTTTCGCTTACGAAGGTAGATATAACTAGTTTCCTCCTTATTTGTGGATTCGTTTGATTTGTTGTCTTTGAACGCACGGAAAGCCATTTATCGAATGATGCATTATTATCATTTACAATTTCCTGCTGCTCATTTCATTCAGAGGGTATATATTTTGTTGGTAGCTTCTTATTTGTTTTGTATTTCTCGCGCACTCGCTTTAACGTGCGCTGTACTAAGGTATCAGAACGACTTTCATGGTCCGAGAAGGGGACCTCCCCGCAATGCCGGAATCAGGCTGAACGGGGAGGTCGTGGCGGTCAAGGCTCGAATGAGGTATCTGGGCCTTATTTTAGATGGACGGTGGCACTTCGGAGCACATTTTACCAACCTCGCTCCGAAACTGTCCACTGCTGCCGCCCTAAGTCGGTTGCTGCCCAACGTGGGGGAACCCAATGCCACGTGTAGGCGTTTGTATTGCGGATTTATAAGGAGCATGGCCTTATATGGGGCGCCTATATGGGCCGACGGTCTCTCAGCAGCCAACAACACACTATTCCGTTGACCCCATAGGGCGATTTCGTTAAGACTGAGAAGGGATGAAGCGCGCCGCCAGTGGAAGGAGGAGCTGGGAACACCAGAATTTGGCCTTTCGACGGTGGGAGCGATACTGCCTCATCTGGAGCGCTGGGTCGACAGGCGTCACGGAACGTTGACGTTCCACATGGTGCAGATACTTACTGACCGTGGATGCTTTGGTAAGTATCTGCATCGCATAGGGCTCTCCCTACCCTAGACAACCCCCTGTTGTCACGAGTGTGGCGCGCCTGTCAACACAGCGCTTCACACTCTGGAAGAGTGTACCGTTGGGGGCTTCAGCAGACCACTTTACAGGCTGTAATAGGGGCAAACCTCTCACTGTCGAGTGTCGTCAACGCCATGCTCAACAGCGAGGAGGCGTGGAGAGCGATGGCCTGCTTCTGTGACGACGTAATGTCATGGAAGGAGGCTGCGGAGCGGGCTCGTGGAAACGATCCTCTGCGCGGGGATCCGCTTCGCCGACGATGGACTGGAGGCAGAGCCAGGCGTTATGCGCATCTGCTGCCTCCGCCGTAGTGGAACCATGCAGGGAGTAGGGGCAAGCCCTGTAAACAAAGGTTCCACAGTACTAGAGGCGCTCGTCTACCTGTCTGCGGCCTGCTACTGTGGGCCGCCCGCCGGGACGTACGCAGTTGAATGCCAAGAGCGATCCTGCGACGCCCCCTTTACAAGGCGGAGCCGGATGTCGTTGGTGGTTTTAGTCCAGTTTCGGTTAGTCCGTCATACCCGTCCTGCCTCCCCAGATAGGACGGGATGCGTAAACGCATTTCCCAAACGTAAAAAAAAAGGTATCAGAACGACACGGTTCATATCAGATTGACATGCAAAATGTCGAACCATGTCGAAGTTGTGATCGTTGTCTATACTAATATCGTAAATGGGTAAAGTTTGTGAGTTCATATGTAGGGGGTAATCTTCGGAACTATATACTCATCCGTTTAAGACAAATCTTTCATTTGCTCATAGAATATACCTCTAGGAAGGATATTTGCTATATTTTATTCCCTGGCTCCGCCTGGTCTGCAACCGTATGCGTTCCCCGCTCTGCACGTCTAGCACACGACGGCCGCGACATACTCTCGATTTTTATCGCACTATACCTCTTCTTCTAAGTGTTCTAATAAGAGAGAGACGGATAGTGCGAGAAAAATCGAGAGAGCTCGCGCGCCGTCGCGTGCTAGCCGTGCTGGTCACCTTGTGGCGTCGTAAACTACCCTCGGTTGCAAGTGACTTTGGGCAGATGTTGCATTGATAAATTTGCCGTTTAGTGTGTCCATTCAAATAAATCCAATAAAAGCGGTTGGAGCCGCGGTTGCAACTAGTTGCAATACAACAAGCAACGCACTAATGCAAACGTGCTAAGTCAAGCTAAGGCAAATTTTCTCACAACTATTACCACAAAAACTATGACAACCGTATAAATAATAAAAATACTAAAATATCAAGTGCCCGTCAGCGTGCCGATACATGTAATATCAAGTGCCCGTCAGCGTGCCGATACATGACATGTATAGACCCAATCGCTGTGAAATATGGCGTTCAGCTACTCTCCCGAAAAAGGAAACCGATCATTTGTCACCTTTCAGAGGGCTATCTGAGTCCACGTATTGGCATGTTATCAAAATCACATTTATTGCGCTCTCTTTCTGTGTGGGAGTTAGTGATATAGCTTACAATCTATACTAATATTATAAAGAGGACAAATCTGTGAGATTGTGGCTTTGTAAGTTTGTATGTGTTTGGTAATCTCTGGAACCGCTTGTCCGATTTCAAAAACTCGATGGACTTTCTGGATGGTTATAATAGGCTATATTTTTATCCCGTGAGTTTGCCTGCGTTCTTTGCAATAATATATTCATTGCTTTCATAACTGAAAAAGAGACGTGACGCGGCAAAATCTTTCCTCCTCTTTCTAATTTGAATGGTGCGAGTGGGACAGGCGTTGTATGGCACGCGACTTGGCAGCAAGTTCTCCAAGCCCCCTGATTACATATATTTTATGTCATTTAAAAATATTGTATTTCAATTTGTATTCAATACTTTGCATGTGTTGTTTTGACATGGTCAAAATGGCAAAAGTAATAACAAACTTATATGTCGATGTCAAAGAACGAAAATACTTTCTTCCCGATACAAAAACTTCAATTACGAGCCTCCGTGGTCCCCTTATTTCCTTCGCGAAATCAAAATCTATGCACATCAGATATGTAACATAGATTAACTGCTATGTCCCTATATTCTGATGTATGTGAAAACTGTTTTCGGTAATGAACTAGGCGCTTGTAAAACGCCATAAATACACTAAATTTACCATCGCCTACAGACGTCAAACGTACAAAAAGTTTAAAAAACTATACATAAAAACGGAGTACAACTGTTTGTTAATTTATGTTAGACAATTTATTTACATAGGTCTTAATTTGACTGAGAAAATATCGGACTACGGTGGCTCTAAAAGCAAGTTTTTGTATGGGGCGCGCGCCAACCCTCATTTCCCCATAACACAAGTTGTGCTTACCTATAAATTAACTGCAAAATAAACATAGCATGGGAGCGATACTGCCTCATCTGGAGCGCTGGGTCGACAGGCGTCACGGAACGTTGACGTTCCACATGGTGCAGATACTTACTGACCGTGGATGCTTTGGTAAGTATCTGCACCATGCATCTTCACCACCCAAAAATGCTTGGAAAAAAGGCAATTTCCTATCTGTTGATGATTTAAAACCCATCTAGATCAGCAAGTTCGATTAAACGATATAATATTCGACTTGCCAAGATATATAATCACACGACTAATTGCCTCTTTATCGTCTAAGCATCTCCGCTCACGGATGTTATTTCTTGTGCGAGGAACTCTTCAAATAAGGCAAAGGCCCACTCAATAAAATACGAAGCAAAAGGTACGGCGCAAATGTAAAAGCGCCTTCATGAATATTAGAGTGCCGGAGTACTCGCCTTCACGAGATTTGGCTTAGGGCAGGGCGGTGCGGATGAGTATGAGGATGGGCGTGAGGATGAGGATGATGCGTTGAGTGAAAGTGTCGAGTCTATGTTGCGGTAATCCGAGCATATATGATTGGAGTCTATTCGTGGTAATATGGAGGTGATGTGACCCTTACTGGAGATTACAACATGGGGACTACTGCCCATCCCCTCTCATCCATGAAAGGAGGCCTGTAGTACAGTCGATATTGTCAACCTCGAAATCCTGGGATGTTTGATGAAAGGTACGAATGTTCGTTGGAACTGTTGGAAGCCCTGATTTCGTCTCCCAAAAGTCCCCGGGTCAGGACCTCGAAAGGCTGCTATCTTGGAAAATGACCTCCATTCCTAAGATATTTAGGTTTTTCTCGAGAACTACGTACTCTATGACAACATGGTCTAGACCAACATTAAAGCTGAACAAATGCAAGCTTGTAGTACACAACATTGATGTTGTGTACTACAGGCTTGCAACAACGTGTCTTCATGTAGAAAAATGCATTCACATGTGAGATTACCATTAATGTCCTTCCAGGGAAGATTCCCCGAATTTGAAGCTCGGGAGGATTTCAAATCCATTTTGATTTACACAAGAGGATATGAACTACAGCCACCAGCCCGGCAGTGGGAAGGCTGTAGGCTGATGTCGACTCCCTTACTTTTACTGTTTTTTTTTTGTTGCGATCAAAACGCGGTTTAAGTCTATTTCAGACGTACCGTAGACAACAGCGACATGCACGTATACATTTTTGTTCTCGTTACACAAGCATATTTGTCTCTTGCTGTCGACACAGCACATTCTCAAATCAATAAAGTGGCGCGCATGTAAATCCTCCGGAGTTATAGGCGCCCATAGGGTTATGGTGTTCGCTTACCAGGCGCGGGCTGCAAGCTTGTTTGTCATCAAGATGTTTTAAATTAAAAGGTCACCAAGGTCGTGTTTATAGTTTGTTGGCAACTGATGTTCGAACAGAAAACAAAGTTAGTAAAATAAATACCTAGACTTATTTAGCAGATGCGCCGCTATCAACGGACGGCCCGCGAGCTGTTTCGTGGCAATATAGAAAGAGACGGATAGTCTATGTCGCCGCGACACAGCTCGCAGCCCGTCCTGTGGTGGCCGTGCTGCAATAAGGTTTATTAATGGTAATTTACCCTTGCCGATATTGGAGTGAGAATGAGTATCGTGGCCATTGCACAACGACACCGTACTTTCTAAAGAACGTCATTTCTAAAGGACATTTCTGATCTCGACGCGCGGGACAAAGCGCTTGTTATTCAATCAGGCTCAAAGAATCTTCTGAATTTGCGTTTTTTTTGTTTGTCGGACTGGCTTTGAAGCCGTTCGATAATGTTATTGTTTTTTTTTCGATATAGGTACTGAATTTTCTTTAAGATAAGGGCTTTTCGCTCTGTCAATGGGAAAAGCTGAAAGCATTTGGTTCTTCTGCCAAAGTACGAACTGTCATTGATTGTCGATGTTTAGCCTATTATGAGGGTATCGTTCTAATCAGGATATATTCCTCCAGTACTAGTATGTAATGCTGTACAGTCAACTTCAATTTATACTATTAATATTAGTAGTATAGCTTTGTAAGTTTGCATGTAGGGAGTAATCTCTAGAACCAATCTTCCGATGTAAATAAAAATCTGTCATCAGTTTATAGACTGGATCTAGGCTATATTTTATTCCGCAGCTTCGTTTACGTTTTTATGTAATATGCGAGCGGAGCGGTTTGTATTACATTATTATAACCTTTATTAACAGAAAGTATGTTGTATGTGTATTTGTGATGTGATGTTGTGAAGGGACTCCTGGCCGGAAACAGGTGGGCAGTCGATCGCTCGTCGCGTTCATTCAGCCCCGTTTCCCTTAAGTTGGAGCTTAAGGTTACTGTCCCGGCAGCGTTCACACATCAAACTCTTCCTTTCTTCTCGTTTTCCTGCAGAACGGAAGCACATTGTATATGTATGTCGGAGAGGAGAAGTTTCATTCAGCGCCCTCTATTAAATGCATCGTGACTTCGGTCGTAATATGCTTCACTGTCAATCTACAAATGTCATCATTGAAATACATGCGAACGAGGACATATACGCCCACACCTCGTATATGTTTTCAGTGTTATTGGTGCATTTGTGCCTTTAGTTTGCCGTTTGGCAAAGATCTCCTCCAGTAATCTCTGTATTACATAAATAATTATAAAATTAAGGTGGTTCAAATTGGCGGAACTTGCAAACTATAGTACATAACAGGTTTCTTTGCCGCGATTGTTTCGCCGTGTATATAATTATATAGTTAGGTTTATTTCAGAGTTGCTTTTGCCCGCGACTTCGTTCGCGTTGATTTCCTTTTGTTGGACTTTTACTGGGATAAAAAGTATTCTACACGTTTTTGTATATTAAAATTAATCTTAATCCGTTAAGGTAACAATCATCCAAACATTCAAACTTTCGCATTTATAATATTAGTAGGATGACGAAATTGTATCAAAATAGTTCATTCAAAAGGCAACTCTAACATCTAAGGTAAAAGATTCAAATTCCATGTCAGTTTTATAAAAAATGTCTGTCAGTTTAAGTAATCTCAGTTAACATAAAACTTAATAGTAAGGTGCGGATGCTTTATCCGACATAAACACGGTCATGCTAACTAAGGCAGATTCACACATAACTATTACTACCTGTATATATTGTGTTGTGCACGGCATGATACACGTCCACAAACACGAGATTGTCGGCGAGCTCATTCCGTGCACAAACGGCTCGGCGATGAATGCACAAACACGCTGGCTGCGTGCGCGCGGCCTGCGGTTACGGTGCCGTCACACCGGGGATGTTGCCTTCATGGAACTCAATACTCAATGCTTTATTTGCATTTCTTAATTTTTAACTAGCGCAAGATGTACCAAACTATGTATACATACAACAGGGCACAGCTACTTTTGATATATCATCCTGTAATCTATGGACCATTAACATTGTCTGAAAATAAAGTTTTTTTTTTAATACAACTCATATTTCTCCTTATTGCATCCGTTTCCTTCTGTACTTTTCTGGAACACTTTTCCTCGGGTGGTGCGTGTCCATCTTTTCTTATCGGTTACCGAGTACAGAGCGTCGTATTTCTCCATTAGAATTAATCTTTATGTAATTACAGTTTTCTAATATATTTTTTCGGTATTTTTCTTGAGTTTTCTGTTAAATAATAATTTACAGTGTAACTATATTACCGCGTTGCGGCGACGTCTACAATGTTGTACCTTGCTTGCTTAATGTCTTACCTTGTTATTATCTAGGAACTAATCACTGATCGCTGGTTGCTAACTGGGCGCTTTAAAAGTTTGTTGTCTATGACAATAGTCGTTAAAACGATTTACTTCTATCAATCCAATCAAGTTGCCAATTCTCTTAGCAATGCCTTATCTGAATACCTTCACGTTTGGGTTGAAATCTTAAATGGCAGTGGCTATCGTAAATATACTATATAGTTTACCTATTGTAGTTGTAGGTTCGGTGTGCCCACAGCCTAATGCGCGTGGTGTTGCCCTGTCCGCGACGACGCGACGCTCGTCTTGAATGAGCCTGTCTAGATGAGTGCTAGCCAGCGCAGACTATATGGTGTCTAACGCCGGCGCGTTCTTTGTATCATTCCTTTTGAAGACTTTGCAAAAGTCTGCGTAGCTACGCGATAGTAGCACACTGCAGCATCGGTTTTCCTCAGATAAAACGCGGGTTAAGTCAAAAAACAAAGTTCAAATTCATGTTTTCTTCGTTTATACAGGAAATGTTGTGTTTTTTTTTTCATAAAATTTTGATGTAGATATAAGGTCTTATATATCTTGACAGATGATATAAACAGCGTCTGGACGCGAGGGAACAACGCCTCTCCTGCCCATGTAAGCCAATCCGGGATCGACATTATTTGCGTTCACATTTGTAGCACGTCAATTGAGGGATCGTATCATCGGCAACCTCTGGTCTCCGTCGAATTCGCGGCCTTTTGCGATAGTGTTCCTCCACTCATTGCGGTTGCCAGTAAGATCTTGTTATACGAATGTTGAAAACTAGAAGATCCGGTATCAGTGTTAAGTAATATTTTGGTGCAAAGAGTACTTACTTTACTTCAATTCTGGGACTCATCTAATATTTTAGCGTCATCATTACCTAAATACGATTTTAGAATAGCCCAAAACATCGTGCATTAACTAATATATTAAACTAAACTAAACGCTGGTATTTGAGATAGGTTTAACTAATTCCTAGCTAAGGCGATATACCATTATATGTACAACGTGATTTAGATTAGTGATAGAGATCTCTATCTCTATTACTAAATATTGCCCTTACTTCTTTCTTACACATTTTGCAGGTACACAAAAAGCCGTTTGTGACTGTACACAAAAACGCCGTTATTAATGAACATGTGCTCATGCTGCCTCTCTGGCTGGCGCCGCGCACGTTGCGGGTTTCTCAAAGGCGCATTACCAGACAGAAGATAAACTTTTAAGTCGCATTTTTGCCACAGAAAAGTCAGCGTGAAATTAAAAAAAAGCGATTTATATGTTTCGTTGTAAAGCTGATAAGCTTTTTACTGCCGGGGATGGTATATAATAAAAGCTGCCAATCTGAACTAAGCTACCTTTGAAGGGCTTTTACTATAATGTGTTGCTATGCCTTATCTAAATATATAAAAGAAGAAGTCCTGATCTACCATCAACGCACAGCCGAAACTACTGGAACTAGAGACTTCAAATTTGGTCCAGAGCTTACTTTTATGACGTATGCAAGGGATAAGACGAAATTTTTGGAAATTCCACCCCTAAGGGGGTTAAATAGGGGTGCAATGTTTGTATGGGGAAAACATTATTTTTAGATATAGAGACTTGAAACTTTCTAGAAAAATTAGTTATTAGAATACAAAAAAGTAATTTCTACGTTTCAGGAATTTTCACCCCTAAGGGGGTTAAAAAGGGGTGCAAGGTTTGTATGGAGAGAACTTTCTTTTTTGAGCTAGAGACTTGAAACTTTGTAGAAAGATAACTTATTAAAATACAAAAAAAGTAATTTCAGCGTTTAAGAAAATTCTCTCCCTACGGGGATTAAAAAAGGTTGAAGGTTTCGTACGGGGAACACTGAATAGTTTAGCTAAAGACTTGAAAACTTTGTACAGATTACTTATTAGAATACAATTAAAGTTCTTTCGGCGTTTTAGAAAATTCTTCCTCTAAGGGGGTTAAAAAGGAGTGCAAGGTTTACATGGGGAAAACTTTATTTTCTTAGCTAGAGACTTGAAACTTTGTAGAAAGATTGCTTATTAAAAAACACAAAAAGTACTTTCAGCGTTTTAGAAAATTCCACCCCTAAGGGGGTTAAATAGGGGTGCAATGTTTGTATGGGGAAAACATTATTTTTAGAACTAGCGACTTGAAACTTTCTAGAAAGATTACTTATTAGAATACAAAAAAGTGATTTCTGCGTTTTAGAAAATTTCACCTCTAAGGGGGTTAAATAGGGGTGCAATGTTTATATGGGGAAAACATTATTTTTAGATATAGAGACTTGAAACTTTCTAGAAAAATTAGTTATTAGAATACAAAAAAAGTAATTTCTACGTTTCAGCAATTTCCACCCCTAAGGGGGTTAAAAAGGGGTGCAAGGTTTGTATGGAGAGAACTTTCTTTTTTGAGCTAGAGACTTGAAACTGTAGAAAGATAACTTATTAAAATACAAAAAAAGTAATTTCAGCGTTTAAGAAAATTCTCTCCCTACGGGGATTAAAAAAGGTTGAAGGTTTGGTACGGGGAACACTGGATTTTTTAGCTAAAGACTTGAAAACTTTGTACAGATTACTTATTAGAATACAATTAAAGTTCTTTCAGCGTTTTAGAAAATTCCTCCTCTAAGGGGGTTAAAAAGGAGTGCAAGGTTTATATGGGGAAAACTTTATTGTCTTAGCTAGAGACTTGAAACTTTGTAGAAAGATTGCTTATTAAAAAACACAAAAAGTACTTTCAGCATTTTAGAAAATTCCACCCCAAAGGGGGTTAAATAGGGGCACAATATTTGTATGGGGGAAACATATTTTTTTGAACTAGAGATTTGAAACTTTGTAGAAAAATTACTAATTAGAAACAAAAAAAAAATTTTCTGCGTTTTAGAAAATTCCACCCTTAAGGGGGTTAAATAGGGGTGCAAAGTTTGTATAGAGGGAACTTTTCCTTTTGAGCTGGAAACTTTAAACTTTGTAGAAAGATTACTTATTAGAATACATAACAAATGATTTCTGCGTTTTAGAAAATTCCACCCCTAAGGGGGTTAAATAGGGGTGCAAAGTTTGTATGGAGGGAACTTAATTTCATGAGCTAGAAACTTGAACCTGTGTAGAAAGATTACTTACTGGAATAAAAAAAAAAACTGTCAGCGTTTTAGAAAATTCCACCCCTAAGGGGGTTAAATAGGGGTGCAAAATTTGTATAAGGGAAACTTTTCCTTTTGAGCTAGAAACTTGAAACTTTGTAGACAGAACAAAAAAGAACAGCATTTAGGAAAAATCCACCCCTAAGAGGGTTAAAAAGGGGTGAAAAGTTTGAATCGAGAGCGAGATTTTTTTTAAGTAAGAGATTTTTAACTTATGTCTTAGCCAGTATGTGAAAAGGCTACAGGCTAAAAGGGTTAAAAGGAGCTCAAAAGTCTGTATGAAGAGCAAGACATTTTTAAAGTTACAGATTTGTTACTTCGGTTTTAGACTGTTTCTATGAAGACTAGAAAAAATCTTGGGGTAAACCCCAAGATTTTTTGTTTTAAAAAACGCAGTAATTTGTAAGTCGCAGTAATTTTAAATTAAGAGAACTGTAACTTCGGTCAAGGACTAGAAAACAAATTACTGCGTTTTTTTTATTCTTACTCTAAGGTTGGAGGAGAAAAGGGGTTGAAAGTATGTATGGGGGAGCATGCACTTTTTGAAGTAAGGGAATTCTTCGGTCAGACATTTGTACTATTTGTTAAACCATTAATTCAGAATACATAATCCTACTGCTAGCAGAAGAGTACGTTAGATTAAGTTAGAACTGCGACCCTTACAAAACCGAACAGGTACCAGAAAAATAGGTTAGGTTAGAACTGCGGTGCTCACAGAACCGAAGAGAAGGTAATATAAGATTAAAACTGCGGCTCATGTTGTTCATTTAAGTAGTTTGGCTAATCAAAATAATTTAATCTCTAACACCGTTAAATGGGGACTGGGGATGGAGATGGAAAGTTCTACATCTTTTGGCATAAGATTATTTTGCTTTCAAAATTTTGCTTTTAAGTACCGTCTGTTAATCACACTTAAAATATGTACTTATATTTTTAAAAACGGACATTTATTTTACGCTTAAACCCAGAACGGAATCAGATGAACATTGGCATAGAGATAATTTGAGACCCGGGGAAGGATTTAGGATAGTTTTTATCTCGGTAATCATCCCTTAAGATGGTAGAAATTTGTTTGGGACAGCGCAGCGATAATTAAGCTTGCGCCTTAAATAAAATAAAAACAATAATTTATCTCAAGTTCTACGCGGACGAAGTCGCGGGCAACAGCTAGTATTTCATATAGGCAAAATTCGACCAATCAGGATTATGAACTTAATTTGTGTTTTTTAGGTCTCAAATTTTATGGAGATAGTTGGAGACCTGGGATATACCATAGTTCTAAATAAGGTTAGCTGTTTGCATCAATGCTTGGTGTGTACGAAAACTTTTAAGTAACAATTACAAATTTTATTAACAATTTATACGTTTAGAACGTTGTATAACATCAGACTAAGCAAAGATGAAAATAAATTAGTTTTTAGTAGAATATACAAAATGTCAAGGTTAAATATCTACTGTCCACTTTCCGATCGTCGCAATAATTCATCGCACCAATTAATTCATGCGCATAAATGAGCGCGTCCGCCCGTCTCATAAATAGCACCTCATAAAACAGTGCCTCATAAATGCTACCTCAATTAATATGTTACTCCCGGGACGAGCCCGTAAATAAATTACCAGTTTGTTACAATTAAAGTGACAAAATGGTTCTGTTATTGATGATTATTCAAATGTGCGGAATTCAGTATGTGGTAAAATGTTTACCTATACGAGTGATTGGAATAGTGTTTTGGACATATATTAGCTTCGGGAGATCTACTAATAACGTTAGTAGCTAGGTCATACTGCTAGGATCTCAATATATAATTATATTTTTGCAGTAATATCCCGAGCAATGACGTTTAGTTCAAGTGTCCAAAGAGGCAACAATAAGTATGTTTCACGACACATGGTTGTATGTGGCTTTGTTTCCATGTTTTTTTTATAACACTGTAATTAGGAATCAATAAAGGCATGCTATTCCTGATACCTCACACACTTCATACAAGCACTCGCATTATTCTCGTAATTAGAACTAGAGACATGCCTATCCCTTTATTGTTTATTGTTTATTGTTAATGTTTATTCAAATAGGCTTTCTCATAGCACTTTTGCAAGTCAAAAACTGATTCTACCTTTATATAATACATCTATCAATTACATTAGGTGGTGGTACCAGGTGGTGGTCATGCAGAAGCTTCCAGGCATCTTTGTCTTCTATGTATTGCCTAATTGTGTAATAAGCTTTCTTTAACAAAGTTGATTTTACATGACTCTTGAATTTACCTTCTGTGAGCCCAGTGATTTCCTTAGGGATTGTATTATAAAACCGTATACAGTTTCCTAAGAAAGATTTTTTATTGGTTTTAGATAGCCTGAACTTAGGTACAGCTATTTTATCTTTGTTCCTAGTATTTAAATGATGACAGATTTCTGGACAGGGCAGAGAAAGACTGCTATCCCTGTGAAAGACGCTAATGAAGTCTCGAGGGGCGCATCTATTTTCCGTGTGTCCTAAATGTTTGCCTTTTTGTGGCTATTGAAAGCACCTTGGAGATGAACTACGTTCTAGTAAATTGTCTATGTGATCGTGCGTGTATTTATCTTGACTTTATTGCATAATTACGACAAGCAAATGAGGCTTAGGAAGGCTGCCTTGTGGTAATGCACGCTCCGTCCGGGTAAGAGACGGGTTTATGTCTTCCGCGCATGAGAGAACAAGATGCTACATTCTTCGGGAATGGCTTTTTGAATATGTCGATAAATAACGAAATATGTGATGTGTTTTTAGTATTTGCTTCTATGAGATTTTGGTATGGTAAAATACCGTAATTTTAAATATATTATGCCGGTTAGTAATATATTGTTTGAGTAGGTTGAGGTAAGACAAGGGAAAATGACGACCCAAATTTGCAATTGTTTCGGTTTCTTCCTAATAACAAAATAAATGAGACGTATGGATCAACATAGTTGGTGCTCCATTATGAAACCCAAAACGGCCGGACCTTGTTTTACCGACAAATGTTGCATCGAATTTATGTTTCGCAGAATTTTCATTTCATCGAAAACCAGTTTTTTCAGAATCAGTAAACTTTTCAAGATTGTTATAAAACAAACCCAACCTAACCTAATGGGTTCTACAGGATGACATTTTAGCTGTTAGGAACCTAAAAAGTTAACTGTGTCTGAGTAACAAAAATTCGATGACATAAAATTCGGCCAAAAAAATCCATTCAGTGAAACGTTTGTCGGTCAAATAAGGGGACACTAACCCAAAACAAAGTGGGAGACAATTTAATAAACTACGTATTTTGTTATCGGTTCGGCATTTTCTTCACTCAAAGACCAGTAATTGTGAAGTATATGCATTCTATGAAGAATTCGCCGTATTATTTCCATACATCCAGAACTTAATTAAAGAGGCAAACAAAAGGTGTTGTCTCCTGTTCTATGAAATTAATTACCTGGCGAACATTTTCTTAGTTTCACTACTTTCTTTATTCGTTCCTTTATTTCTATTATTAAATGAATTCCTTGTTCTACGGGGAATAAAAAAGGGCGAGAAAAAGCTTAGGAAGGTTAAGTTTAAGCAACATTGTACCAAGCAATCCAATTTAAATATGAATAGAACAAGAGTTTGGTATTGCTATCGTTCAACATTTTAAATGAGACCCTGTTTTTAACGGGAGGTCTGATCAAGAAATAGGTACATTTGAACGTAAGATTGTTGCCATTTTGTTACTTATCTTTTTTTTGCCTGGTGGCAGGTATACAGCCTGGTGACAGACAGACGGACAGACAGCGAAGTCTTAGTAATAGGGTCCCGTTTTTGGCTTAGGCCACCAAAAATTGTACATTTGGAAAAAAAATAATGTCCGTCTTACTTAAATAATTATAACTTTCATGTATTTCTGTTTTATAATAACTTGTAAAGACATATCTGATCCGCAGAATGTTTGATGCATATGTAAATGCAATATAAGTTAGTTAACGTTCGCAGTGATTAATTATGTTTTTTTTTTTAAAGATTAATTTTTGATTTCATACAAAAATTCTGTGTCCCACAACGACATCGCGCAGATTGAAGTAAGAAATAAAATAAAATTTGTTCCTTACCCTCTACAGGTTCGGAATGGTTAACGTTATTCACTAAATTTGCTACCTTTCTATTGATTTATTTTAATTAAATAACGCAATAAAGTGTATCAAAAGTAATTTCAAACATGTGTCTCACTTTTCGTTCTTGAATGATACTTCACGTAAGTTACCATGTTACTATTAAACTACCAAGAATCCAGGGCCGCAAAAACCTTTATTGAGTCTGGCAACACCACACTACAGGTTGTCCAACCTACGGAATCACATTACCCTTTGGTTATGAAACCCTAAAAAGATGGTATAGGCCGTGTAATGAAATGGATCCCTCTGGGCAGGTCTTCCACAGGGTCCGTTCCGTCAATGAAGTCTAGATCATATCTTTAAGGCATCTTTTCCGCATTTTTCTAAATGTTGACTAAGCTTTTTAATTCAGTCATCATCAGACCTTTATATTTTCAAAGGCTTTCAAGTTAACCGATTCCTTGGAGATTTTTCAAAGCTTTGAAACCTTTCAGTAAACCCTTTGAGGAACAATATTTTCTTACAAATTGCCTTTAGGAGTTTAAACTTTGATTTGCCACGTTCCGGCTTTGATGATTTTTTGAAAGGTTTCCTCGTTATTCTTTTAATCTTATTTTTTGTACTTATGTTAACAAGACTAGCTTATTATAAACTCGGTCGAAATTGAGTTTAATAAATAAATAATAAGATTAGATTTCTTTATTTCATAATATGAGAATACAATATAAATTACCCTAGGTCAATTTACACGACTTGATATTATGATCGTCAATTATAATAAAAACTTGAATTAAAATAACATAAAAATATTTACGAGTTTATTTATCAATACAAACGTTAATTTAAACTAAACTAAAACAAGGCATCCCAAAGGAGTTCGGCAAAATTTTACACAACAAGCACACTACATTAAACTACTAAATACATATCAATAACTACTTAATACATATCAATCCTCCTAGTGGTAGCCTTAGGGAATAGATCTTAAATATCTATGTATAACTTATTTTCCTTTGTAAATCTGATATATTTATTTCTATTTCTGATTTTTCCCCAATAAAGAAAAAAAAATACATTGTCAAACAAAACACACAATGTCAAATAATATTAAGTTAAGAAGTCTTTATAGTTTTCCAGAGAAAATGTTATTTATGTACAGAGTTTCCAAAAAGTACATTTACGAGTACTTGATGACTATGCATAAAAATCAGCTGTGAATACTATCGCCAAGATGATTTTTTTGTCCAAAACTTTTTTTATTATAATCCTCCTATCTCTGCAGACGGACGAGCCCTTAGGACGTGTACTGCCACCTTTTTTTATAAACTTGTTTAAAATCCTTTGGGTTAATCCTTTTGGTTAAGCCAACGCTGGTGGCAACGTTGGGTCAAACTTCAAGTAAAGTTAGCGTAAGTAGTAGCTGGCGAAACTTAGTTTTCGTGGTTTCAGCTAAGGCTCGATGAAGTCTTGCGCGATGATGTGATACAGGACAGTGTTGAATTTTGTAGCAATGAAACGTGATAAATGTTGATTAAAACTATAATATGATAATAATTTTAACTCTTGAACTGTATCACGCATTTTCGCAGAGTGAATCTCAGATAAATGAGTAATACAGTATTCTTCCTTAGGGTATGGTTTAACGTTTTGGTTAGGGTTTGGTTTTAGCTTATGGTACGGTCATATACAAAGACGACCCGAAGACCATATCGTGAAAACAGCCTTATACTTGCCGACGACGAAGCGTGGAAGCGGAAGACCCCCCGCCACTTGGTGGACGACGGTCCAAAAAACCTTAAAGATCAAAACATTGACAAGAACCTAACCAGGAACCGTGCCACCTGGAGGCTTAGGACAAGGAAGGCCGACCCCAAATAGGGATAAAGGTCCAGGATGATGATGATGATGAGGGTATCGTTTAACGTATCTTGTATAGCGAACTATAGGGTTAAATACATAGTAGTTATTACAATGAATGACTTCTTACTAAAATAACGTAGTATCGTCAGAAAGTACGATTTTACGTCGATGATCTTGCGGTATTAGGCAATGGACATTATAAAATGTGCATTTAGATTTTAACATAGCAGCACAGGCTACAATAAAAGGAAGGCTGAGTGAGGGGGTCCCGGGGTATATTTAACCAATAATATTGAATTGGAATCAAATTGATCTTCGTTGCGCGCGTTCGCTCTCTCTCGTGCCAAGCCTAACGACCCCAACTTGTTGGAAAGTATGCGTGCAAGAAATACTAATCTGTTCCGAACGCGCGTTACGACAGTCGGTCATTTTAAAATAAAAAATAAAAATTACATTTAGATCTACGTAACGTACGTACAATGCGTTACGTGATCGACCTGCTGATTTATCTAATAGACTGTGTTAGATATACTCTCTGTCACAACAAAACATCCATAAGAACACGTCGTTAGATACACAAAGTTTGTAATGTTCGTCTGATGACTGTTTTATACGAGTTTCCGGCCGATCGTAATTTATTAAGGGGCTCTCATACGCCAATGACCTTCGATCTGAATCCCTTAGTTTTCTAATGTTTTTTGTAGCTTATTATATTAACAACAACGGCTTTGAGCAATATAGTATCTCATATTTACTTCAAAGTTCATTGTTTTCGAGATATTTGGCATCAAATTTGAACGATTTTAGGCCAGAAAACCAGTTTTCTTTGCCATAACTTGTGTTAATTAGTTTAACATTAAAACGCTAGACACGTTTTTAGAGACGTCATAGACGAACCCGTCAATAGAGATACAAAATAAGTGTTTTTTAGACAATGTTTAAAAAAATCATAGAAAATTAAGTATTAATTTCTTTCAAAATCCAGTAGACAAAAATGGAGACAAAAGATTGAAGAACCGGTAGCTGTTTGACTTTTAATTCTATCTGTAGTGTAAAAGTAGGATATACGATTCAACACGTGTCAAAAATCGATGAAAACCACGGGTAGCCCCTTAAGAAAGTTAGTGTTTGAGATAAATGAGATAACTTAATCGATGACGATGAGAGAACATTAATTCGATTTGTTTATGTTCTTTATTAATATAATATAGGTCACGAACTTTGCAACCCAGTGAACGTTTATAGGTGCCTATAATTATTGTCGTTTCATTATTGTAAAAACTATCAATATTTAATGCTTATAAGGTATTTTGTTTCATTACCGCTTAAAACCGGTCGACTCGGATTATTTTATAATATCGTAATGAATGACACTTCAAACACAAGCTGGGCTTGTTGATTTGCATCCGTACCAAGTTTGGCTTTGTGCAGCCACGTGAACTGTGAACAAGTGCCGCCGCGACCACGCAAACTACAGATGTAGTGCGAAATTATTTTCCTTCGTAATTTTTCGGAAAAGTTCGTATTTATCCTGCTCTCTCAAATTGCTTCTTATATAGAGTGGATAATCCGCAATTTAAAAATTCGCTGTAATTTTAATCATATTTTCAGATTACTTATAATAAGGTTAGCCATGCCGAAATCTCGAAAACTGTAAAAAAATCCAATTCAAGGTATTATATTTAATATTTACCTGTACTTCATATCGGAAAATAGCAGATAATGTTTTGTTTAGTAGTGACATAAAACTGATTATTTTTGAAGTTACAGAAAGTGGTTTTAAAAATCCCATTTTCGGTACCTAATAATTGTTGCGGTTGTAACATCTCTATATTATACAACAACATTATTCATTTTGACATTTGACACTTAACAATAAAGTTCCATATTAATGGGTATGAGAATGTCACTGATTTAATACGATAATTCATTGACAGTTCGGGTGTCATCGTATTCCGATAAAGATCCGAGTTTTCCCGAAGGAATTTTCCTTTTGCAATACATCTGTACGAACGTGAACTCTCGGCAACGATGCCGCCGGTCTTCTGTACGAATATACAATTTATTACGACAAAGGCATTGCATGGCCGGTTTCTCTATTGATCGCTTATTACATAGCACATGCAATTTCCTTGGCATACGGAAACGCCACGGGGCAGCGGAAATACCATTATTGAATAAAGGGTGTTGATCTATTATTGATTAAATAGGTCTCTTCCAATATCGCATCGGTGGCTAACTAGCGTACTGCCCGACTGATGGTGAGCGTTGCATATGAGCTCTTAAAACTCCAGTGGTTGCCAACCTTTTAAAATGAACACACTTTCGTTAAATGTCGGTATGATTTCAATCTGTTTCTCTCGCTCGTTCTGCCACGTAAGCTAACATTGAAATCAAATTTGAATGCGAAACGTTCGTCTTAGATTGCTCGTTGATTGCTACTAAGCTACCGCATGTCGTCCTAACGAGGAAACTTGTACGGGAATTAACAAAGCTCGCTAATTGATGCGTAGTAGGCGAACCAGTGTTAATCTGACCTCAGAACACAGTTGATACGAACTTAGTTACCAAGTTAGGTTTATGTTAAATGGAGTAATAGATTTGGCTCTGACGAAAGGCGAAATGGTTCCAACACACAATTATATTCAGATATAAATGTCGCTCAAAGGGTCAATGTAGCTCCAGATTAACCCATCATTATCCCAATATGAAAGTCGGTTGCATAATTGCGAGTCTTGTAGTCTGTTTTACGCAAACCAGTATTAATCTGAACTCTGATTATCTGTAGGTATTTGGTACGAATTTAGTTTCGGAGTTAGTTTTATATTAACAATGAAGTGACTGGTTTGGATCTGATGATCTCTAAATTATCTGTTATATTCAAATATCATTTAGCGTTTAAGCGTCGGTTCGCCCCAGCGGCAGGGGTAGTCATATCAGCTGTGACTTGTGAGTATTATCTTCTTATCTGTATCATCTTGTATGTATTATCTGTTGAATGCGAACCAGTATTACTCCAATCTTTCTCGTTACCACGTAAGCAGTTATTACGAATCTGGTTTCCAAGTTAAGTTCATAATCATCGCCATATCAGCCGAAGGACGTCCACTGCTGGAAATGGACAGGACAAGTTTATAATGCATTGACAGATTTGGATCTTACGAATGGCTAAAGCGTTCCAATTCTCAATTATTTTCAAATACCCTGGCGTTTAAAGCGTCAATGTAGCCCCAGCTTAACCCCATCATTATCCCAATGAAGGGTGGTCGCATAGTTGCGCAAATCTTTTTTTAACGAGCCGTAATCCGACCGCCGGTCGGCAGGAATGTGGGATTAACTTCGGAAACATGCGTGCGGAATTGCGGTCGGAATTATTACAGCGTTATTGAATTATGTATTTTTAATTGAAGGTGTCACCGGTACAGTTAAGCTCTAGGTTTATTACTGATGTCTCCTGACACATGAAAAATGTGCGACTGGGCATAAAAAAGAGGTACCCAATTAGTGTGAGTTGCTAAACAAAACTCAACTCAGTGTCAGTTTTGTGACGAAAATTAAGCATACAAATTATGTGATAATGAACTTGTTTTACATTTAAATAACATTTAGTGCATATTGTGTATAAATTGAAAAGCAAATGTATTTTTTTAGTGTTCCATACCCAAAGAGTAAAAACGGGACCCTATTACTTACTAAGGCTCCGTTGTCCGTCCGTCTGTCCGTCTGTCACCAGGCTCAGACCGAACCGTGATAGGACAGTTGAAATTTTCACAGATGATGTATTTCTGTCGCCGCTATAACAGCAAATACTAAAACACAGAATAAAGTAAATATTCAAGGGGGCTCGGCTCCCATACAACAAACGTGATTTTTTTGCCGTTTTTATAGATATGGTACAGAACCCTTCGGAGCCCGACTCGCACTTGGCCGGTTTATTATACAAACTGAATACTTAATGGTCGTCACAAAACTGACACGGTGTAATATTTGTTTGACGACTCGCACACACACTTTTTGAAAGTGCCTGACTACTCTTGTAAAATGCTACTTTTCCTTGCTTGACGTATTATTGTGACGTAAGATAGGTTAGCTTGTATTTTTTTAAGGATTAATAGTGCGTAGATTGATATGCGATGTAGGTACCTACTTACGTGAAGCATATCTAGCGAATTATGACTACGGGGTATGACGTACAAGCTGCCTAGGCGGCTCCGCTCGCATATTACAGAGAACCCAGGTGGAGCCGCCGGATCAAATATAGCTTTTGTCCAACCCAAAGCTCCATTTCAGATACTGGTGGAAAAATTTGTTAAATCGGATTAGTGGTTCCAGAGATTACCCCATACAAACCGCAATCTCACAGACTTTTCCCTTTATACTCGTAATATTAGTATAGATAGAGCAACAAGTCAATTATGCGATACTAGGTATTTACATTTGGTACGAGTATATGTGCCAGTGCAGACTTTTAAATAATTCGAACCAACGCTCAAATTATCAACACGCGCCATTTTGACAATTAGATTGTGTTCGTTAACTATACTTATTTATTTGCCAAACGTACATCGCACAGCCTTAAATATCATGTATGGTTCACTAATGTTAGACCAAACAACTTTTGGCCAAATGTTTCATTTGAAAAAAGTTTCATTTGACCTAATGCATTTTTTCTTAAATAGAAAGCTTTATAGGATTATTATAAAACAAACCTAACCTAACCTAATGACTTCTATTTGATGATATTCAAAAAATACCCGAAAATACCACTGTTTTGACGAAAAATGCAGGTCAAATGAAACATTTGTCAAATGACACATTTAGCTAAAAGTTGTTTGGTCAAGAGACAGGACCCCCTCATGTATACATGTAGCGGTTCATATGTAAAGGTTTTATGAACTAAGAAGGGCGAACTATGAACGAACTAATGAGGCGGAATGAATGGGGTTGATGCACATTTGTTTTTAACCCCCGACGCAACCCCTCTCTTTGCTTATAAGTTTAACGTGTCTGTCTGTGTATCTGTGTATGGATGAATCGATTTTCGTTTAGTTTTTTTTGTGTCATAGATAATTTTATCCCGATAGTTCTTGGCCATGTTTCATGAAAATCTGTTCAGCCGTTTTTGAGATATTGGACTTTGAAATGAAAATGTCGAGGGGTTTTCAACTTTTATACTATAAATAAACAGTAGAAATATCTAGAATTATTGCGGACGCGGGCCGGCAAGGCTTAGATTTTTTTCTCTTTTGTAAAAGTGACTAAATCAAAACATGAATATTTATTGCTGGGATTATTTTTAAAACACTATTTATACATATTACGCATTTTCGATGATTAGCAATGTTAGCATCTCGCACTATGATCTGTATTAAAGATTTTTTTTTGTAATAGTAATAAATAAATACTAATAAAGTTGTGAGCAATGGGCTAGCAACCTATCACTCCAATATCCCTTTTTGTCGATCTTTTATACCTACATTTATGCTAAAAGTGGCGCTGAATATTATATATGTAAGTATAATAAACAAAATTAAATGATAATCATTTTCTCATCAGCGGGTGCATAATGGTTCCATTTAATCACTTACCGCTCTGTGGAGAAGACATCCGTCACCTTCTGACAAGTATGCGAGTGCGAGAGTGACGAATTCCACAGCGATAAGTGATAAAATGCCAACCATCATACGTCGTAAGGTGGTGGTCCGCTAAATTAATAACAATTATACTGTAAAGTTCAGTGTATACACACTTATTAGTATTTTACCTAGGCATACAATACCACTGTGATTTTAGTTTGCCAAATTACCGTTCAGTATCGGCCAAAGCATGCGCACCACTAGGTATACCGTCGGTAATGGTAATGTTCGTCGGGTTTCACACCTGTTCGGGCATTCAGGCGTCCGTGGGTCGTTGGCGGGATCGCATTGTTGGGTAACAAATGAGGCGATGAGGGCCACCCGGCGCGGGGTATAAATCTTAGGAATTACTATTTCTACGCTATGATTACCCATTTTTTTTTACCGAATCGGTACCTAGGTTCGTGAACGCTTGAAGGGACACAATACCATCTATGCGCTGTCGAATTTCAATTGAAAAAAGTTTTCATATCTAATAATTGGCGTTGCTTGTGCATGTAACCCCAAAGCAATCGCAATGACGTCGTTAGTTCGAAATGTATACAGATCTATCAATAGTAATAAATCAGCTTACATATGCCCTACAGATCTAATCTTGTTACTAGTTGTAGTTAAATCGCTACCTAATAATAAATTAAAGTAAAAATAAACATTTTTTTTAAATTGCTATTTTCATTCCTCACTAGCTCGATAGAGCTCATGTTAGAACCACCTAGCCTTAATACTTATTTTGTTACAACATGAACGCAATAGAAAATTGAATCTGAATCTGAATTATTTATCTGAATATATCACGTTTTTATATAAAGTATTTTTTTCTGTCATTTGTATCATATTATTTCTATTCATGTATGTGTATTATATGTATGTATTTCTCTATTTTAGCGGCACATATAACCGGGTTCCCGGTATCAAAGACAAGCGCACATTTCTTGCATTTGAGGTCTTTACTGAAAGGTTCGCACCTGAATCTAAACTAACTACGCATTAATGTATTAATTATATTAACAAATGTTGTTTTTGGTTGTACTTATTTATACCCATGTCTAGTGGCTGTATGAACTTTACATAAAATTCTAAAAATATTCTCCTTAACTGACTAAATTACTTGCATAACTTTACTAAATTTCTTGTTTCTTATTTAGCAATTACCGTAATCCCAACCCTATCAAAACATATTTACACACAATTTATTCTAGTATTTAATTAATACATTTTTTTTTTAATCATGAAGTGTCCTGCTGGGTGAAGACTTACCCATACTTTTCCCAGAGTACCTATCTACATTTTCTCTTGCCTTTCCAATGTTTTAGCCACATAATGCATATTAAAAAAAACCTTTTTTTTCACGGCAATAAAAGAAACGTGCTTATTACCTGGCCATATAAGTTTTCTAGAATGTTGTACGTAGCATTGCATCTCATGTATTTGAGAAGACGAATGGCAGTTTCACGACTTCAACTTTTGAAGGAAAAGCGTAGCAACTCTTTGAAATTCACTGCCGAACTGAAAGTGGAAATCGTGTTTATAATAGTTTTGCACTGAACAAAATTTCAACCGACTGGGTACCTATTCCATTTACTCAATGGACAACTAATGCGCAATCTGCTCTGCTGAGCAAAATTCGAGTATAACAGCAGAGGGTGCCCTTTGCAAAGTTATACTCGAATTTTGCATTAAAAATAATTATATACAAATATCTAATCTGTATTAACACTTCGAGTTTACGAGTATCTGATCAATATTTCAATTCTGATGCAAATATAGAACATCGCAATAAATAGAAATTCACTGACACCAACCCAAATTGGAATTCGGCTCACTTAATGATTATGTACAGAACTAGACCGTTTCACCGACTAGGTACTCTGTGAACAGCTAATGAGCTGCTCGGTAGCCATGATACGAATTGCGAATGGTAATGTGTGGTCGATGGTGCTACTGCACCGTACTATACCAGTTATAGCCTAGTGTCTGCACAGTGGTGCAGTGGCAGCAAGTTAGGGAAGAATTGTCTTGATCTAATTTATATGGGTAATCTAACCTTGCGAGATTCACGGGCTATTATCGCATACGACTAGACTTTTTATTACATATGAATTACTAGCCTCTTGATGCGAATAATATACCCCATGTTAACTGATCGTACAGGGCTGCGATTTGGTTATAAATGACAATTAATAAAAACTTACGATAATCAATTTTCGGATACTGAAAAAATGGGTAAAGTTATCGTTAATAAACTATTAAAACCGTTTAATTGAGAAATACTGTGTTGCAAAAATAAGAAAATCATTTGTGACGTCGCACGACCTCTCGTATCTATTAATTTTGTCAACAAAAATGAAATATGCGTCCTGTAAAAATAAACAATTTATAAACGTAAAAATCCCATGCAAAATATTTCACCCTTACCTACAAAAGATTCGCATCAGAAAATATGCTTCCGTGAACTGCACTTCCCGATCACGCGTCGAGCTGAAACTTTAAAAAAGTTATAATTTTGTCCAGCCGGTGCATTTCCACCACTGTGCGCCCGTTAGGCGAATCTTGCTCGACGGCGGAGCATCATCGTAACGCTCTCACATTTGTATACTTTATATTGCACACGCGTGTTCAGCGCTGTCGCGTTTTAAGTTTCTGCTGTTACATTTACGTTCAAGAGAGTCACAGCCTTCTACGGGTAAACAATAGCTCTGGACTAACTAATTTTGTTAATGGGCAATTGGAGTTTCCAGAATATATGACTACTGTTTGTTCCAGACCGTTGAAGCTTGTAACAGTGTAACTTCATAATGTAAGGAATGGGTGTGCTTCGCTCAAAGATAATTGGGGATTTTATATCAAGGGTCAAAGGGGAACTGAAAATTCTGTATTTTGATTTTATGACAATGTATTTGTATACATTGTGATAAAATCAAAATACAGAAAAAAAACCATGTAATTCCTTATTTTATTTATATAAATAACAAAATTCACTCCACGTTCTTATTTGAACTATTTAATTTGTCATCGCTTTAACTTTTTAATGTATAGTCAAATCGTATAGCTATTAGATTATAAATTTATCTATAAAATATGTGTCTATATGTATGTTTAGCGTCTTCATACCCACAGTAGAAGCTTCATACATGATTGTCTTCCCAAAAATGTATTAAAAGTTTAAAACTATACATTTTAGACGTTTCATTAAAATATATTGCACTGTGAGCAAATAGTAAATTCTAAACGTAGCTAAAAGCCAGTATTAATAGAATAAACTGGCTGTACAACATCAAGTGAACATTTAAATTCAAAGCAGCTAAAAGCGAGCGGAATAACTTGGAGCGCTTTCAATCGCAAAACTAATTGACGGTCTATTTCATTTTGGACGCAGTTATTTTGTCCGCTCACCCAGTGATGCGGCCCACTGGGCAGCTAGCAATTTCCAAACTATGACTAATATTTTCAGCTATTAAAAATAACCGCTGCTACTTAACATACACAGTTGAAATAGTTTGATACGTTAGATAATAGCACAAGTACAGAAGGGACACTCCTTTGATCTACTTGTAGCGACGAACGTAAATGACGTAGTGTCCCGCGCCTGCGTATGATTACGTTACATATTTGTTCTTTGATACGTAGAGGCTTATTGTATGAGTTATACTATAATTTGAGCAGGCTAACGGGGTGATTTCCAATAAAACCGAATGAGAGCTTTATGTTTTTGTTAGTAAGGTCGCCTTCGCGCCCTTTAATTACGATTATAGTTTAAAGATCTTATCACACTATCGATATTTCTTGTTCAAAGTTCAATTAGCGGGTACGCTTTTTCATAGCACCGCATTTCTATTATGTGGCTTTCAATAATTCTTGTACATCAAATTGTTCCAGTGTAAACTAAAGAATTAAACTATTTTGGAACCAAAAACAACTGTCAAAACTACGAGTATTTTCAGTTCTTAATCTGTTTTTTCGAAACGACCATAAAGTAAACATCATATATCAGGAACGCACGTTTACCTCACCTGACACACGATGATATGAACGGGGATTAAGGAGATATTATTTTACCCTTTTAACCTTTTGAAGAGAGCCCGCGTCTCGCTCGTGTCACACAACGGTACTCGGCTGTATTGCTATGAATATTACTGTAAACAAATTGAGATTACAGTATTGCTTTATCAAATTTGTGTCTTTAAGGGTCAATAATGGTGCCCACAGGCAAAACGGAATGCTTCCTGAATCTGAATTAGTTAATACTACATACTAAATACTAAAATACTAATTCCTGCACCTCAATTTTAACACACGTTGAGTAGTCTCTGTTTGGCCCCATGTTTGTCTAGTAGAAAATTATTTGAGGCATTAAGTTCACCTTTTGTAGTTCGCGAAGATCCGTCTCGAACATGGTCTGTAACTTTAAGCCCAGGCTCTTGTCGGTAAAGTTATCGCCATTATGTTTTTCTCTCTCATGTATATAAATACTTGTTGTCCCCAGTAACCGCCCTCCGCGAGCACTGGGATGAGGCTAACGCGCGCGTGCTCCAGCGCAAGGCGCAGCTGGACGCGATGCTCGGTGACAGCCAGCGGTACGAGGCGCGCAGGCGCGACGCTGACGCCTGGCTGGCGCGGATGGAGGCGCGGCTGGCCGCCATGGCGCAACCGGGGCACACCGCTGACGTGCTGGAGATGCAACTAAGGGAACAAAAGGTAATTATATTGATTTAAACTTTCACGATTCTCTCATTATATTTCAAGAAGATCCCGTGACCGTGGATGTTGTGACACCTCCGAAACGTCGGGAAACCTCATGGTGATACAAACAAGTGCGAAGAAGCGATTAAGTCCCGTTTAGTAAAAAATTAGTAGAAGATAAATGTCACAGAATAAATATATATTAGTACTTACGCACAGAAGGTTCTTTTTTATAATACGACGGTGGCAAACAAGCAGGCGGCTCGCCTGATTGTAAGCAGACACCATCGCCTATAGACGCTGCGACACTAGAAGAATCGCAAGCACGCCGACTCTTTATAGATTTGAGAATAGGTTGTGCTGACTGCTATAGACAAGTGCTCACACTCTTAACACAGCGCATTCACTGGCGATCTTACTCACCACCAGGAACACAACACCAACAAAATCGATGGCTGGCAGGTAGAAAACTCAAATCGTGCCATCCGCATATCGCACAGAATAAACTCTTTCGACCAGTTAAAGTGGTCGCGTTTTGTGTGGCAATTTACTGACGGTAACAATTCCCGATGACTACTGACTACGACTATGTGCGACCGATAGTGTGACGGTCCGGTATCAGCCGCATTCGAGTGAACTTGCACATTTGGTCTGTGGGAAGAGGGGTCTGGTAAGGTTTCGGCCAGCGACACAAAGCTCGTTATTTGATAATGTTGTCAAAAAATTACAATTTCTTTGACAGACTCGGTCAAAAGACCTCAGAAGGTAAACCGGAGGCCATGAGGCTGCGTAGGTGGTAAAATTGAAGAGATTCTTGATTGCATTCTTTTCTTTTTTCAACTGATTGTAGAATATAGCCTATTTCCTTCTTTGAGAAGTGGCCTGTATTCTACAACAAATTAAAATTCTGAATCTGAATCAATAAAATATTCGAGACATACTATCAAATAGAGGCCATGAAAAATAAAACCCTAATTATAACGCTTCGCGACCCCACCCAGAAAAAAAAACAATATTTATTCGACAACTAGGTCTAAGTACTTGAATTCAAATCATGCCAGAGTGTATAAGTATATTAACTAGTTTATACTTATTAAGGCTTTTCTTCTGATAGAGTTTGAGTTAATATGCCACGGTTCTTTTTATATATACATATATAAATAAAATTAGCTGAGGCTAACGATTTGCAATAACTTACACCACTTAAAAATATAACTTATTATTTACTGCATTTACTTTACTTATCTTCATCGACAACCTCAACTTATCCTCCGACAAAGGCCTCTTCCAAAGCTTTCCACGCCTTGCGATCCCTTGCGTTCCGCAGCCACACTTCTCCACCATTTCTTTTAAGGTCTTCTGACCGTCTTAGAATTGGTCTTCCTTTTTTTCTTTTATTTCCTGTTGGATACCACTCCACTATTTTTTTTGTCCATTTATCTAAGTTAGCTAATCAAGCCATTTTTCTTGTTCCATGATCTCACCAACGCTTTTGCTCTTTAATTTGGCTTTAAGTATAGATAATTTAACTCGGTCCTTAAGTCTTATATATAGCACGCTTCTTTCCATGTGGTCGAAAACCACAAGGAAACCACACTACATGTACCTATATGTACCAGTTAATATCAAAACCATGGGGATTTCATTTTGAAAGAAAACTTATATTTATTACACAATGAAACACCAGTGAACAACAATCAATTAAAATGTATCCAGCAAAGATAACATCAGAATGACACCCGTAAAATAATGCTTTCGCGCGTGGAATCGTTTTGAATTTCTGCTCCGCTTTACGAGCATTTTGCATTGGAAACGCGGGAGTAATTCAAAATGCACTTACGGGGGTGGAGGGACGGGGCAGGGGAGGCAATTGTGTTTCGATTCGAACATCTGTTGAACGAGTGTTGTAAGTGTATGTCCATATTTTGAATGAGAACAAAAAGGGCTCGGAATTGTAGTCGTAAATCGTAATATTCTTGTTGGTTTTGACGGCTTACCCTCCTCCTCCGACTCCTTGTGTCATGTTCCTCATTGCTGAGGGTCATACACTCCCCGATATGAAGCTAGTTTTTTTCCGCACTATGTCTCTCCACCAGTTCCGGTTATAAGCATGGTGGAATGCTTCATGCAAGTTGATATCCAGTGTCCAAATACGCTCGATTTGATCGGCCCATCTAGTTGGACTCCCCTACCCCTTACCCTATAAAGCAAAAGAAAACAACTAATATAGAGTAGATTGTGGTCTAACCTCACTTTCAGCAACACCTATTAACTCGGTACAAGCCACTTCTTATTTAAGAAACGAAGATATCGCACAGATTTGTTCAGTCCGTTTCTCAAAGTCACATATGCTTGATGAGATCTTTGAACTTACTTAAATACGTTTTTCAGCGAATCATCATTAATATCATCATATTCATCATCATCATCATATCTCTGCTAGACATTTCTCCCAAACAATAGGCCTCTGCCGCAGTGACCGGTCCTGCGCCACCCGCTCCTTTGCCAGGAGACCTTTAACTTTACCATTGAATATAGAAAGTAATATGTTAGTATATGTTAGTATTTGATATTTTTATTCTATAGGATAAGTTAACTATAAGTTTTTGCTCTGCCCTAACAGGGTCCATGCTGTACTCTATAATAACCTTGTAAAATCTTGTAATACCATGGTTTCCAAATAATAAATTAATAAATAAATAATTTCGTCTCCAACTTGAACCAGTAACCAATTCGAAAGAGTGCAGTGGCCCGTCCCTACAAATTTGCATTTCTGGCGAACTGTATAGGAATATCGCGGCACTCCACTCCTGCATTAACATAATCGCGCTGTAAATGGCCCCAACTATCACTATTTGTTTATATTTTACTTGGAAAGTCGACTCGAACTTTCTACACTTCGCACCGTTTGGTTGAAGTAGTTGCAAGTTTAAGTTGGTCGTATAAAGATAACAATTATTATCATCCCAGCATTTTTATCGGTTGTGCCTAAAGGTGCCTAAGATTTGTCGTAGGCACAAGTTTTACGACTGCCAATTGAGGTTCCATCCTAGAGGGAAAACTATGTCCCCTTGTTGGGATTGCGATCATTAAAGTAAGAATACGGAGGCGATATTAATGTTAGATTGGCAGGTCATGTTGACGGGGTATTACATTAAAGGGGATTTTTCTGCTGGTTTTAATGATTAATCATGACATGACTACTTTTGTGAAAAGCGAAATGTCACCGTAGATTGGTCGTCTTGCTTTTTGAAATGCATTAAGACATATATAGATGATGTGGACATAATAACATTATGATGAATTTGACGGTATCGTCGAGATGATATAAAGCACAGTGTTATATACTCGTATTCATAGCTAAACAACAAACTGCACAATCTTTTCAATACTCTCTATAAAATAGTATTCTTTGCTTGCGTGCCCGTCCACCCTAAACGAATTTGCATGAATTCTGGCTACGTATTTTCAAAAGAAACCATGTCCCGTGCAAATTGTGTGAGGCCCTCGTTTTACGTAAATTGTTTTCTTTTGTCCATTTTGTGTCCACGTCTCGCATTATTAGGTTGAATACAAAAATATGCCGTAGGGGACTAGGGACATTTAACCTTTCGTTTTTTATCTTGTATATGCATGTACTTAGGAAAGATAAACAACTAAAATAATTTTCAATTGATTAAGGAACATTGTCCACCTTAATTTGTAAAATACACTTTTGTTATTTGCTCTGTGATTCGTTTACTTTACTAATGAAGCGGATTTTATTTCCCTTCATTTCTTGCTTTGTTTTCTTTAATACCCTTTAAGACATAACATCAAACATTGCTTTCTTTTGATTTCAGATTTCTCGACTAGGTATTACTCCCATCTTGACTGGCTAAATGAACTTCACAGAAACCAACGTTTTTATATTCTTTCTTGCTTTTTGTAGACACGTTTCAATTACTTACTACATTTTCCAGAATTCCCAGGCAAGATTAAACTTAGCATCAAATTAAACTCCTGTTCGGCTCGAGTACACAGTATCCGCTTTTGCAGGAAACTACGAAGTTTTACTTTGCCTTAAGTTTTTCTAACAATATGAAACAGATTTTATTATGTTCTTGTTTTAATGAGTTTTGTAGGGCACGGATTCTCTTGTTTTTTGAGCATCAGTCTCTAAATTATGCACGAATATATTTTTACTGTAAGTTACTTGAAAACAATTATGTCTATGTTTATATCAACTTTTTAAATACTTGATGTCTTCTTTTTCGCGTTATCCCGATTGCAATCTAATAACATATTCACAATGAGACATGACATGATGCGTACAGTCCATGAAAAGTAGGTGGATTTGATATCTACGAAAAAATCTAGCCTACCTTTGTACGAGAAAATATGGCTATCTATTTATGTATGTACCCATCCAGTTGCTCAGAGGTGTAAGACAGGGTGACGTTATTTCCCCGAAACTCTTCACCAATGCTCTGGAGGATGTCTTCAAGACCCTACGGTGGAATGGAATGGGCATCAATGTCAATGGTGAATATCTCACACACCTCCGCTTTGCTGACGACATAGTTATAATGGCAGAATCGCTGCAAGACCTGCAGGAAATGCTGTCCGGTCTTAATGCTGCCTCGAGACGCGTTGGGCTAGGGATGAACTTGGACAAGACCAAGGTCATGTTCAACGAGCACATCGTCCCTGTGCCCGTTTCCGTCGAAGGTGTAGCCATTGAAGTTGTCCAGGAGTACGTCTACCTAGGACAAAAGTTTCAGCTGGGTAGAGACAACTTTGAGAGTGAAATCACCAGAAGAGTGCAGCTTGGCTGGGCAGCATTTGGAAAGTTGCGTCACATCTTCGAGTCACCCTTGCCACAATGCCTGAAGACCAAGGTATTCAATCAGTGCGTCCTGCCGGTCATGACATACGGAGCCGAGACGTGGAACCTGACAGTGAAACTAGCCCACCGACTACACGTCACACAGCGAGCTATGGAAAGGGGTATGCTCGGAATCTCGTTAAGGGACAAAGTCCGGAACGAGATTATCCGACAAAAAACCAAAGTCACTGACGTAGTTCAGAAGTGTAGCAAACTGAAGTGGCAGTGGGCTGGTCACATCTGTCGCAGAACCGATGATCGGTGGAGTAGACGGGTTCTCGAGTGGAGACCACGACTCGGCAAGCGTAGTGTAGGACGCCCTCCGGCCAGATGGACCGACGACCTGAAAAAAGTGGCTGGTGGTGACTGGATGGCGAAAACGGGAGATCGGGCCATGTGGCGAACCCTGGGGGAGGCTTACGTCCAGCAGTGGACTGCAATAGGCTGAAATGATGATGAATGATGATTTATGTATGAGCCTGTGGGGTGTTAGGTACTTATGTTGTGTAATTTTGGTGGTTAGTGAGGTCGCCAGAACTCCCGACGATGCGCTGTGTTAATATTGAGGGACCTTCACGACTTTAGCTGTTGAAACAACGCTTCTACATTAAATTCACCAGCGCGCTTGAGTAGTTTTAATCTGATTACTATAAAATATTTCAATTTGACCAATCAAAACACTTCAACGTATTAAATCCACCAATCGCAACTATTTAAAAAACCATTTGTATTTGCTATCAACTAATCAGAATACATATATGAAAATCGACCAATCATTAAACAGAATAAATTTCAAATATAAGTTATACCCGAATTCAAAATCATTAATAAAATAAACACCTCTGGCCGTCTATAGCCATCGTCCAAACGTGCAAGCGTGGTTGGCTGCATACATGGCATAAGCTATAAGATTGAGCGGGATAGACTGCTGTCTATCTCGGTTTATCCTATGCACCGTATGCTGTCCGCCGCGCACGGCCCTTTGGACGCACTTCTAGATGGTCAGTGGCGTTTAATTAGTGGTGTCAACATTTTGAATCTGTGTCAAAGCAGTTTATTTAAAAAAACATGCCTCGAAAGGCCAAATTAAATAATCCTTTCGCCGCCGTGGAATTTATTATTGCTTTTGGATGGATAATCTTTGTTTTTACTAAAAGTAGAGTAACTAATAACTCTGGTCTAAAAGACATATTACCCCTCGAACAATTCTCCCTCACTTCGCTCGGGAAAATAACCATATCGTGGTAATATGGCTTATTTTAGACCTTTGTCAAACAGTCTATTATTTTATGTTTCTATTTGTGTCCGATTTACCTGAGCGGCCAGAACCAGTCATGGAAAAGTGGCCGCACGGCCTATTTGCGGCATAAGCTTTTAAATATTTAATACTGCTGCTGACGTTACACGTATACGGTATAAAGTCGAGGAATACTTGAGATATTTCTGTCGACGGATCCGATTATACAGCATATAAACTTATGACACGGTCCGAGAGCATTGAGAATAGCATTCGGATGTATCTTCCTCTCTTTGCTGTTATTCGTTCTTATGCCAGATAAGTTTATTTTCCTTTGAAATGTTCAAAATAATGTACTCTTGATCTACACAATTCATTTCTCATCATCCCGATGTTCATCACTCGATATATGGCTACATCGTTATTTCGGCTTATTTTGGCTACATAGGCTAGACCTACAAATGAAGACCCTTATTGGTTATTGGGATTATGTTACTGTAGGGCACCCTCAAAAGCGATGGATGCCTATGAAACTACCCCTAAACTATAGTAGGACCTGCAAATCAGAAGGAAAACCAGATCCTCATGAGTGCATGAGTACTGAGTATCCACCTCAGTTGTGGGAGATAGCGAAGCAGTATGCGATGAAAAATCCACCTATTTGCCTGATGCGTTTCTAGCCTCGATGACGCATTTCTTAACATTATTTTTCTCGTTACCTCGCTCAGCTCTGTTAGATTCCGATCACCGTTATGCTTAATCGAATGTGTGGACATCAACTAACCTAAAACGTATATTTCCAGTCGTTCCACGCCGAAGTGCACCAGTACAAGCACCAGATCGAGCTGTTCGGTCAGCTGACGCAGCGTCTGATCGCGGTGTACCGCAACGATGACACGTCGCGCATCAAACGCGCCACGGAGTCTATCAACCATCGGTACAACGAGCTTAACAACAGGTCAGTACACCCTATACAACACAGTATCCTGGTGGTAAGGTGGCCACAGGTCAACTGACGCAGAGACTGATCGCGGTGTATCGCAACGATGACACGTCGCGCATCAAGCGCGCCACGGAGTCTATCAACTATCAGTACAACGAGCTTAACGATAGGTCAGTACACCCTATACAACACAGTATCCTGGTGGTAAGGTGGCCACAGGTCAACTGACGCAGAGACTGATCGCGGTGTACCGCAACGATGACATGTCGCGCATCAAGCGCGCCACGGAGTCTATCAACTATCGGTACAACGAGCTTAACAATAGGTCAGTACACCCTATACAACACAGTATCCTGGTGGTAAGGTGGCCACAGGTCAACTGACGCAGAGACTGATCGCGGTGTACCGCAACGATGACATGTCGCGCATCAAGCGCGCCACGGAGTCTATCAACTATCAGTACAACGAGCTTAACGATAGGTCAGTACACCCTATACAACACAGTATCCTGGTGGTAAGGTGGCCACAGGTCAACTGACGCAGAGACTGATCGCGGTGTACCGCAACGATGACATGTCGCGCATCAAGCGCGCCACGGAGTCTATCAACTATCGGTACAACGAGCTTAACAATAGGTCAGTACACCCTATACAACACAGTACCCTGGTGGTAAGGTGGCCACAGGTCAACTGATGCAGAAACTGATCGCGGTGTACCGCAACGATGACTCGGCGCGCATCAACCGCGCCACAGAATCCATGAACCAGCGGTACAACGAGCTCAATAACAGGTCAGTTAACTATAGTAATTACGTCACACCTGGTCTTAAAGTGGCATTTACCACCCGTTACCCATTAATTATTTGCTTAAAGTAAAGCAAGTCTATCAGGGAAGCTCCAGTTAAGCACAGAATCCATCAAAAATATAAGTTGGGATAATGTGAGGAAAGTTCATTCAACTTATTATGTTATGGCTAGCAAAGGTATTGTATAAAAACCGTCTACTTGTATTGTTGTTTTAATTCAGTTCATAAGAAATTGTATGGGCAGTGGTACAAACAACTTCGCAAGTAAAGTATAAAAGAAAATTTAACGAAGTATGCGGGTGATCACGTTTATCTCCAGCTGACTGTACAGTCGCCATTAGATATATCGGAGTGAACTAAGTGATCTCAATTGAAGACAGTTCTACATAATGCCAAGGCGTTCGTAAGTACAGACATTTTTGTGCACCCTGAAGAGTATGGGTGGAAAAATCGAATGCCACTTGGATGGCAGCTACCTTAAATATTGGAAATAGCACATTGAGTGTAAAGGAGACTTTTCTTTAAGAATTTTTAAAAACAATAAATACTGCATAATATATGGATTTATGAAAAATCACTTTTTTAATAAATAAAATAAAAATCCATAATGCAGTATGTATTATTGTCTCAAATAAAAGTAGGTAAGTCTCCATTGCGTACAATTTGCTATTTCCAATAATTAAGGCAGTTGCGGTGTATTTCACATGACGCGTGAAAACAAAATTAAAATGTAATTGACTAACAATGAAATTTCATGGCCTTCCGTTAGTTGGATTGTGTTTGTTATGAAGAGAAAAATTAACCTTATCAGTAACACTTTCAAACTGCATCATAAAATACGCCATGTTATCTTAAGTCGCATTTGACCGGTTTCTCATAAATCCATAAATGCAAAATTAATTGTTTTTAAAAATAAACGAAAGTTTCATTTACACAGAATGTGCTATTTCCAATTTTTAAGGTAGTTGGCACCCATGTGGCATTCAGTCTTTCCAGCCTGTAGATGTATTAGATAGCGATAGTAAATATTAAGTACTAGTAGTGGTTTAATAGTAGGGTATTCGTATTTGACCAGGAAAGCATTTTGTACACTTTATTGCACAAAAAAAGAGAGGTACGTATACCAGAAGATATGATACAAAAACACATTGTACAAACGCAAATATTGTTGTATGTTGGAGGGGTTGTATATTAAAATGGTGTAGCTAACGGCTTACTGTAAAAATCGTGTGCATTTTTTCACTGGACAAAACGAAATAAAACTGGGTTACCGACCTCCACTCGCATTAAAAGTTGGCTGCAACATTCAACTCGCTACGAGACTTCTATGACGCCGGCGTGCACCGTAAACTTAATTCGAAACTCAACATTAAAATGGCTTTAACGGTTGCTAGTTTACTTTGAAATTGGATCTAATGGGCGAATACATTCGGTTGATATTTAAAAGACTGTAGCAAAATAAAATATTTTGAAAACAATTTCGTGGATTAATCTTTGGCAACACTGGGATACCCATTTAATGTAAGTTTATAATGTGTCAAATGAGTGACGCTTTAGAATGTGGTCTTTTGGATTTTAAGCGGTTCGCTCAGATATTATTGAGCCAGGACCGTCACATGTAGAAAGGAGAAAAGAGAAATGAATGATGTTTTAATGGATAAATTTTAATCCGTGTAAGATATAAAACATTATTAAAATATGTTTAAAATTAGCCTTCTTAATAAAAACAACCAAAAAAAGATTTTTAATATGTCATACGTAAAATATTAGTATTACCATAGCAAGTAACTACACAAGGATCTTTGCTTACCCGAATAGTCAGTAGATTATCTAACCAACCTTTTTACAAGAGTGCATATTCGTTAAAATCAAGAATTTTTTATTTGCCATTACTATAAACTATGTTTTGTTCGTAGTACCGAAATTGAGAAAAAAAAACGCTTTTTGTCCAAGTATCTATAATCGTAGTGATCCAACTTTCTGTACCAACGCCTTCTCTGTTACCCTTGTGTGATATTAACAAAAGTGCTCTGCTGCCGCTTTAATAACGCCATCTTTTTGAAATGTTCTGAATTCGTATTCATTCTTCCTTGCGTTCGTGTGCCAGAACAGAATGTAGGATTAGAGGCGTTAAAACTTATTTAAGATACAATGGGTGTGTTTTTTTTGTTAATATAAAAGTTTGGTTCATGTCCATAAGTTACAATGCTAATTTCTGTAAATTATAGAGAAAATTAGTTTCTGTCAAAAATTTCATTTTTGATACAAGGTTTTATTGCCGACTGTACTTTTCTGTATACCAACATCAACTACTCATGGAGACGATTCAAACGAGCCCAAACTCAACGGGGTTACGTCGGTTAAATACGAAATTCCCATGGCCACCTTCTGTCTTCATCATCAAATCAGCTCGATGGTACCATAATATTGAATTGTCATCCAAACTATACTAATACCCAAAATTTCAGCTCAATCGGATAACGGCAAGTGACTGAAAAATGGATTTAAAATTTTGACGGACAACTTACATACCTACTTATATACTCGTACTTACATACAAACAGGTCAAGTTAATATAAAGCTTGTAATAAAAATACTATTACTTTACTTTAGTGTGTGAAAAAAACGGGAATCTACCACCATCCCTATTAAAAAAAAAAACTCTTCACAGCATCGTGGCAAGGGGGAAAGCCCTGCACTCCGCAGTATCGTCTCTCCAGAACTTCGACCGGTCGCTGGAGAAGTTCGTGGCGTGGCTGAGTGAGGCGGAGTCACTGCTGGACGCGGCCGAGAGGGACCCTCATCTACTCAAGGTAGGTCAAAGTCGAAGTCAAATACATTTAATGTGCCTACACAACAGGTGCATGAAAAGGTATTACATATATTACAGTTACCAAGATCAGCCTACCACATTAGCGGTGTACATACATTCCGATTATATCCTAATAGATTCTGGTGTCCGAGTATCAAAGCTGTGTTCAGTTTTGATACCGCTCTCAAGTTGTTATTCAATACCTAAATCAAGTTTGAGAATGAGTCAGCACCACCACGGAATTCATTCATGTCGTGATGACAATATGAAAGACATAATTTCAAAATCAAATGTTGTAGTAACAGTCGAAATAAAATACAAATTTTCATTATGAAGTAATACCTGAAGTGAATTCACGTAAGGATGACAAACAGCGCCATCTCTATCGCATTGCATTCAACTACAGTGCCTTATTTCCAACCCCGTATACTGATCACTCTGTACTTCACGGGCAGAGGGCGCAACCGTGAAACACAGCGCTCTACGGTATGCGGCCGGCTTTCACACATTTTCTGCAGCGCCATCTATGTAGACTACGCAGAACTAGGTAGCTTGTTCTTAAGCCCATGCTGTCAAAGTATGTAGGTGGCGTTTGTTAATGGGCACTTTAAATCACTACTTTAGAAGCGTGCAGCGAAGCGTATTCCTGAGCTCCTATTTTCGTTCATTGTCTTTCATGAAAATGGATGTAAGATGGCAGCACGGGTCTAAATAAACATTAAACTCACATTACCTCAATTGTCATTGTATTGCTCTACTCTAACGTAATATTTATCTTTGCTCAGAGTAAAGGCTAAGTTGTCTTATTTTTTTCTTAAAGTCTACTTACGCCAATGTATATGAACATTACTGTAAACATATTGATATCAATCAAACAACGATGCACAACTTAAATGTCTGATAGACCCCTTAACTTAAATGAAAAAAAAGCTCACCCAATCAAAAAATACATACAGGGTGCTCGCCAAGAAACCAAATAATTATAACAGCGTATTCCAGACCGTGTTCAGAAAATAAATGTCATGTAAATTAGGCTTGATTTTTTATGTATGTATTTGTACGCTGTCTTTTCTAATAAATAGACAACAATTTTAAACGTTTCCAGCTCACCCTGCAGGTCGATCACGTAACGCATTGTACGCGCGTCAGGTAGATCTAAATGTCAATTTAATATGGAAAAATGACAGTTGGACTGTCCTAACGCGTGGTCAAAACGTTACGTGATTAGTTGATTACCCCTCTGAGGCATATTTTTACTCGACGAGCAAAATTTGTTATGTAGGAAACAATAATCATTGGAAAAATAAGAGGTAGTTTTTTTTATAAAGAAAGCCCCCGTGAGTTGGGACATATTAAAATATAGTAATCAAACGGGTTATTCACGTCTTTAAGGCCGAATATCGTGCGACATTCTTCGAACCAATACTTCTTCTTCATTTCCTCATTGCTGAGGGTTGTGACTACTACAAACGTCTTGCACCAGCTTCCTCCCAGCACGTCGCTGGTTCCGGCTGAAGCTTTTACAGATTCTATCCACCGCATTGGCGCTCTTCCTCTCGCTGTCTTTCCTTCCTTGTGACCGACCAGTATCAATTTCGCTAGACTCTCCTCGTGTCTAGCCACATGACCGACCAGTATCAATTTTTCTAGACTCTCCTCTTGTCTAGTCACGTGACCGACCAGTATCAATTTCTCTAGACTCTCCTCTTGTCTAGCCACGTGACCGACCAGTATCAATTTCTCTACTCTCCTCGTGTCTATCCACGTGACCGACCAGTATCAATTTCGCTAGACTCTCCTCGTGTCTAGCCACATGACCGACCAGTATCAATTTCTCTAGACTCTCCTCGTGTCTAGCCACGTGACCGACCAGTATCAATTTCGCTAGACTCTCCTCGTATCTAGCCACGTGACCGACCTGTATCAATTTCTCTAGACTCTCCTCGTGTCTATCCACGTGACCGACCAGTATCAATTTCGCTAGACTCTCCTCGTGTCTAGCCACATGACCGACCAGTATCAATTTCTCTAGACTCTCCTCGTGTCTAGCCACGTGACCGACCAGTATCAATTTCTCTAGACTCTCCTCGTGTCTAGCCACGTGACCGACCAGTATCAATTTCTCTAGACTCTCCTCGTGTCTAGCCACGTGACCGACCAATATCAATTTCTCTACTTTCCTCCTGTCTAGCCACGTGTCCCAAAAATCGAAGTACGCGTTGAGTACAGATCTCCACCTAGTTAAGTTCGAATCTTTAGCTGTTTCAGGATTGTTTGTATGGCGGGCTCTCCACTTGATGCCAAGCATTTTCCGCCGCACGACATCTCGAACGCATCAATCCTTTCCTTAGTCCTGGCCTTCGCCTTCGTCGCCAAGTCCACGTTGCGTTGCCGCTTATAAAAAGATAGAGAATTTGGGTCCGCATCAAGTTAACTTTTGTTGTCAACCGTATCCCGCGGTTTCTCCATATCGTCTCTGATCTTTTGGGCGCTGTCTTAGTCATCTGACCTCTTCAAACCACTTCTTTCTCGCTGTCGCCGTTGGAGCGTATTAGAGAGCCCAGGTATATAAAACCCTCTACGGTGTCCAGATCTTGGAACTTCGGACCAATTCGTAGTCCTTAATCGTGAGCACTTCGATTTTTCGATTTGCACTTATAGTTATTTTTACACTTTACGACCGCATGAATACGGATGCAAAATTGTCCCAAGTGTTGTTGTGTGGTATTGTGTAATTTACGACGACTGTCGTATGTGTTGAACATGTTGATTACAAAACTAATTTGGAATACACAATGTCAGTTTAAACATGTCGGCCGGACGTCCGGCGCGGTCCGGTCCGGTCTCGGAGTATATTGCCCAAGTTTAGGGTCCGGTTCTTTTCGCAGCCGGCGCTCACAACTTTTTCACGTTATTTAAGGGTGACATTTAAATATGTTTTTGGTTGGAAAAGATTTTGCGATAAACTTATCACTGTTAGGAATTTTGTTGGTTGAATCTTTACTTGTACGTTCGAAGATGAAGTGGGTTTTTTACCTCCGACGGAAAGAGAGTGGTATTATACTTAAGTTTAACGTGTCTGTCTATCTGTGTATCTGTCTGTGGTATCGTAGCTCCCAAACAGATGTACCGATTTGAATGCGGTTTTTTATTCGAAAGCTGATGTGATCCCGAGTGTTCTTAGCCATGTTTCAAGAAAATCTGTTCAGCCGTTTTTGAGATATTGGACTTTGAAATGAAAATGTTGCGGGTTTTCAACTTTTCTAATTGAGCAGTTAAAATAAAATTCTGTACGACCGAGCGAAGTGAACTAATTTGTCCGTTTCAGCTCGGGAGACAATTATCTCGTGTATCCGTCTGTCCTACTACATATACAATTATACTATTCGTTCGAATATCATTCAACTTAATATCAGTCTTGTAAAATAATACATTGTTGTTGTTTGTTTGGATTAGTTTACTTTCCTCTTTTCACTACGCTTTTAAATTTGAGCGCCAACTCGACGACGCGACAAAAGCGAAAATTTCCGACTCTTACACGTACACCCAAAAGGACGTATGTCACTACGACCCTCTAACAGAGATACAACATTTTGATGTAGGATTGGTGAATTGTAAAGAGTGCGTCGCAACTTCGCCAAGTTTCGTAACTCCGACCATTTACAAAGTACGTCTATTTGGTGTTCTATAACGAGGCGTTTTCAGCCCGCAACAATAACGAGGGGAGTTTGAGTCGTTTTCGTCACCATAAATGTATTTTTTTGGAAACAAGGAGCTTTGAAAAACAATATTTTTAAAATAAATTCCTTGAAAATAAGGCCTAAAAAATTAAATACACGGTGTTAATTAATTACTAAGAAAGTTAAATGATCCCTCTTAATCAAGTTTTGTTTTATAAATAGCCGTTCAAATGATAGCTCTATAGTTGTTGACTTGTTGATTTAAACGTGCTTAAAAATCCAGATGAAAAGGAGGCGATAGTAATCACTATGAAAGGTACATTTGAATACTGAAAAAGTCTAATTTTCTCGTTCCTGTATCGTGATGCTATTTTCGCAGCTGCTGCGTTTTGTTATATATTAATTTACATATTTAGTATGCGTATTTCATATTATTATCCGGAGTCGCCTTTGCCTAGTTGTGTTTTACTTCAGGCTTTTCTGAATTATTACCTTAATGTGATATGTTTAAAATCAAAATTTGAAACGTGAACTGCATTTAGTGAACTGCCATATCAACTTTCATACCCGTTATTCTGAGATTGAGTAAAACACATCCCTACACTTCACTTCACTTTCATAATAGGAATATTAGTCTCTAAAATTAATTAAAAATTAAAATTAAAAAATCTTTATTTCGGACTCTGGTTCTATAAATTGTTAGTAACAAATTACTTACAACTAGTGTTAACTACTAACTACTAACTAACAACTAAAGCTTTGCTTAGTTTGGGACTAGAAAAGAAAAAAAGAAAAAATTGTTTATTGGCCAAAAAGTTAAGCTTAACATTATAAACATATCTAGTGGGCTCCAAACTAGGCTCAGCCTGTATCTTCTCCGTAAGTGCAGTTGACAATAATTTACATACCTATATAATTTATGACAATATGCGTAAGTAGGACTAAAGTTATTAATAGATAATTATTTAAAACTAATTAAAACTATCGTTTTTATTATTATTTTGTGTGTGTGTGTGGGTGTGTGTGTGTGTGTGTGGGTATGTGAATGAGTGTGTGTGTGTGTGTGTGTGTGTGTGTGTGCGTGTGGTTGTGTGTGTGTCTGCGTGTGTGTGTGTGTTTTTTAATTTCGAATAAATCTTTCAATCTCTTCATAACTCCATTCTAAACATAATCTAGTCACTATTGATTTAACTTTTGGTAAACACAGTCATATTGCTTACGTCAGTTATTTTACATAATTTATTATATAAGCAAGGTTTCCGGTAACAACTAAAGCGTCTAACAAAACACTAGGCCGATTTGTGTAAGATTGTCACCTAAAATGAATTAATTAATTTAAATAACCGTAATTATGTAACTAAATTAAATGATCTTAAGATTGTCCAATCCAATTAATTGGTCAGTATTATCTAGATGCCATTTATTTAGAGATGAGCTAAAATATGCGTTCGCTGCGAGTAAACTTTAACTAAAAGTACTTCTTTAATATTCCCTCTTTTACACTGAAGACTTACGGACTCGGCTAAACTTGAAAGAGCGATAATACGAGTACCAGAAAGAAATAGTTTTTTAATTTAAATTTTGTCGTGGGGAAAAGTTGTAAAGGAATTTTGAAAGAGGAATGCGATGGATATAACGAGTTTCAGAACAATTCCTGTTAACATATTTTGTTTATAATGTCACGAGTGAAATTCGTGTACACAAAACCAGTTGATTTGGATTACAAAATTAAAAACTAAGGGGTTACATGGAACTAAGAAGTTAAGATGAACGAGTTATAAAGTGCAATATTTCCATGAATCCCCAATAGATTTTGCGATTTTGCAGTGGAACTTTTTTACAAGCTTTTATTTAGTTTCACCTGTCCCGTTGTCTGTCTGTCTGTCTGTCTGTAATCAAATCTTGCAAGTTAAATTTGATCCACTTCCCGGTTTCCGATTGAGTTGAAATTTTGCACGAATATGTAAATCGCGTGACAATACAATATTATGATGACATGGAGCTGATCTGCTGATGGAGCTGGAAGGTGGCCATAGGAACTCCGTAATAAAACCACATTACCCATCGAGTTTGGGCTTGTTAGAATCGTCTCAATGAGTAGTTGGTAGTCTCAACGGTATACAGAAAAGTATAGTCGGCAATAAAAGCTAGTACCAAAAATGAAATTTTTGACAGAAACTTATTTATTATATTGTTTTCCTAGCCAGTGCGAGTGTCTCACTGCTGCGCAAAGACCTCACCTTTGTTGCCATTATTCCCGTACTAGCGCTTCTTCCGGCTAATTGCCGAGGATCACATCTAAATCATCCCACCATCTCCATCTAGTTCTTTTGTACATACACATACAGGGGTAGCCAGAGCACATGAAACTTGTTTTCCAGTACCACCTTTAGCATAAATGTGGGTATAAAAGATCGAAAAAATATGATATCGCAGTGACAGGTTGCTAGCCCATCGCCCACAACACACTTCAACCCTGTTCCCTTAGTCGACTCTTACGGCACCCACAGGAGGAAAGGGGGTGGTGCTATTCTAACCCGAAACCACACGGAGGTAGTTCTTTTATACGTATTCAAAATTAATTTAGTTTTCTATTTTATTTTAGACACTAAGTTTTAAGGAAAGTATGTTTATAACAAGCATTTTTTTAAATTACGTTTCGTTATCTTTTTTCACAGGTAAGTCATTTTGAGAGCGTGCTGGTCAGTAATGTTTTCGGTAAGTGGTTACTCGTGTGATTATCGAGTTTTTCCGTAAATCAGGAACTTTTTAAAGTTACGTTCACGAGGTAAGGCGATTTCTAATGGGACTGGTTTTAAAATATTTATATCATGTACTCTCTATCGACATAACTTGTCCCGATAGTTTGGTTATTTAAAAAAGGATGTCTCTACACCGAACGCCTAACATAATACATGTATACATATTTATACCGCGACCCGCTGAAGGGCCCTTCGAGCTCCGGCGCGTGCGACCAATAGCTCATCTATTATGCGCATACTGCCAGATCGAACGCACCTGACACTCTTTATTAATTTTGCCAGTAATCCGAGGACTGCGGCGGAGATTATTTTGTTTCTTTACTTTTCTTTTCATATCAGTGCGCGAGAGAATAATAAATAATATAATTTTTTTTTCAAATCAAACCAAGTAGGTACAGTCGAGTTATCCAATATCTATACAGACAACCTTTCAAAAATATCTACACATGTATGTGTCTTATAAATATAAATAAATAAATATTAGGGTACAATTTTAAACAAATCTACCTGGTCCCAAACTAAGCAAAGCTTGTACTATGGGTACTAGACGACGATAAACATACTTATATAGATAAATAAATACTTAAATACATATAGAAAACATCCATGACTCGGGAACAAATATTCGTGCTCATCACACAAATAAATGCCCTTACCGGGATTTGAACCCAGGACCTCTTGCTTCGTAGGCAGGGTCACTACCAACTAGGCTAAAGCGGTCGTCAAAGCGTTATGTCAGTAACAATAAAGTCTCTGTATAGATATTTTTGAAACGTTGTACCTATCGACGAAGATAATATGTATATCGTCATCATCACCGAAAGACGTCTACTGCCGAACATAGGCTTCAATTGATAATGTAGGGTTGCTAAATGGATAGTAAAACGTCAAACTTAGCCATGTATAGAAACAGTCCCCATTATAAATAAAATCCCCAATGTAATCAAACAAGTGCCTACTATCACTTTATTTAAAAATAAATTAAAGAAATGATTAATTAGTAATTACTATTATTCTGTAAAGGACTTTCTTAGCGATAATAATTTGAATTGTTTGCATAATTAACGAATTGTTTTTATAATTTTAAATATAAATAAATGTTCTTATTATATTTACTACATATCTAAAGGCTAAAGGCTACATTGCACGTAGAACCGATGGCCGTTGGGGCGGAAAGGTTCTCGAGTGGCGACCACGTACCCGAAGGCGCAGCGTGGGTAGGCCCCCTACAAGGTGGACTGATAACCTGGTAAAGATCGCGGGCGTCCGCTGGATGCGGGAGGCGCAGGACCGGTCATTGTGGCACTCTTTGGGGGAGGCCTATGTCCAGCAGTGGACGTCTTTCGGCTGATATGATGATGATGATGATGACATATCTAAAAGTGTTTAATTGATATATTAGATATTTAGTTGTAAGTATCGTTAGTTAATGTTGTGTGCCCTATACAGGGCGTCATGGACTGACTATTGCAATATAAGACCTTAATTGATATGTACATGATTTTTACAATAAAATAAATGAAATGAAATGAAAATTATAGTAGTAAAGTATAAATTACAAAATATAAACAAAATCATAAAAAATATGGACCTGGAAAGCTGAGAAAAAGTATGTATTGTTTTTATTGTCCAAGAGAAAATTTAAAGCTACCAAGAGAATCCTTACGCTTTTAATGAAACAAAATTGTATGACAACAGTGGCCCTAAATGCATTATTTCGCGACCGGAACAGCAATTTACCTACTTGATTTTCCATACATTAATCGTAATACAAATATTATACGTGATGTCATACTTCCATGTCAATTAGCATTGATCGTTTCAGCTACCGCCAGCGAGGTCCGTCTTTGACAAAAACAATTCTGTATTTATGTTCTATAATACTAGTTGCTCCTATACAAAAATTTATTCCTGTCCAAAAACTGGTCCGAATGGCATTGCAAAAAAAATCTCAGGTCACAAGCCTATTTATTATCTCAACTGTCCCATCGTCACAACTTGCCCCTTCGGTCAAACTTGCCCCTCGACAAGAGCTACTGTGTTTTAATTAGAGCATGCCCTCGAGATATTTCCGACCGAACTGGTTGACATAAAGGGCCCAATAATAATAAGGACCGAATTGTCTGCTCCCATCAAATTCTACCTCTTCGGCTTCATCGTCCTTCGCCGATATAGTAATCTGAACATTATTGTGTTATATGTAAGGTTGCTTTAACATCGACACGTTTAGAAAGGATACGTTGTTTTGTACGATCAGTCCATTTCACGCCTTTCCTTTTATGAGAGCCTCTCAAATTTTTCCTTTAAGTGTTTCTTGAGTGTAATTAATGTTCTGCGTTCAATTTACACGTTTTGTCCTAGTTTCGTTTCAGGCTTAGCAGCTTGTCAGAGTTTTATGAATTTATGTTCATTATAGTAAAGTAAGAAGGTTTAATCATAAATTTTGTGAATAATCGAAACAGCGAACTAAGTTCTATGCTTCACCTTGAGCAAAATCGTTGGTCCGGTGGCTGTCCCGCTGTCCAGCTGTTCTACTCTACAGTTCGCACTACTCAAGCGACTCGCTCGCGAGTTCTACAGCGCACACAGCCACATAGTTTAGTCATTTCTAGAGTTTCTGCTATAACTGTCATTAAACATAAAGTTAAGCCGGATTCGATCTAACAGAAATAAAGATTTAATTTAAAGTTAAACATCAAAATTGTGTATGTTAATCTCGGTATAAACTCTATACCGGTATGGTTAAATGCTAGTTATTCTGCAACAGCCGCTCTATTGCAGAATAAATACTGCAGTACCGCGCTGTTACAATTTATTTATCACTTCATGTTGTGTTCTGTTCTCTTGCCTTTTGTCACCGAGTATCCTTACATTTTTAATAGTCGAATCTACAGTAAACTGCCCCACTGCTGTCTATGCCCACTATGGACAAATCACTCACAGCTATGAGGAAAAGAGCTCCTCGTACGATCTCCTCAGGGGTCGAACGATCAACAGTTTTGTCTCCAAATTCCTCGTACACCCTATCACTCCAGTCGACAGTGAACTCGGCTAGAGTTACCTTACCGCGGACCTAAACTCTCATTAGTACTGATTCATGGGCAAACTTCCACTTAGAGTGCACCTCGTGTTGGTTAATTGGATTCCGAGCACTGATACTGGAGTGAGCTAATTGTGATTAATGTCCTAATGCATTTAATGAGAATTGTCTCCAATTGCTTTATACTCGTACGTAACCTTGTATTAAACGTATCTTTCAAAGAACTTATTTTAAGAACGAATATATGATAAAAGATAGAGAGAGAGATACCGAAAGAGTCGTCAATTAGTATATCCGCTGCACAGTTAGATTGAGAAAACTTATTTATTTAATGATAAATTTATATCTAATAGCCTTTTCTAAGTTGATAAATTTATGAGAAATATTGGGACTAAAATCCAAAATCAACAGAGGCAACGGCTGTAGGATTTAGGATTAAATTGCACATATTACTACTTAAGAAAATCTGTTTGTCTATTTGTATCTTTTTGGTATATTTTCAACGCTTGAAGCAATTTAATGTTTTTTTTTTATGAAGTTTATTTTGAGTCTAACGATATCACGTAAAAATATAAAATGTTGAACCCGTAAATCATTAATTAAAGGAGCAAAATTGGGGTAGAGTACTTGTATGGCATTGCGATTAAAGAGTTTCATGGGAACAAAGCCGCAAACTGAACTAATAAGAAGCCAAATTAATGCACATAGCATACCCGGACAAACTGAACTATCCGCTACACTAAATGTATAATCCCGGCAACAACGCTGTTCTAGAAAAAGGCAGAGCATTAAAACCTCGTTAGTGCTGTGGTTAGGACTATCTATTGTTCCTTTGTTTCATTATGAGGTGTTGTAACCAACTAGATTTATTGTTTCTAGTTGGGTAAAATGTTAAATGGGTACATTGTAATTTTTACGACTGCTTATTGGGTTAAGTGCTGCACCGTTTATGGCTGGTTGTTTTAAAGTACTAAGAAAGATGCAACATTTTCTAGACATCACGTCTTAGTTTGTTACAAACTAAACACACCTATCATTAAATGTATGAAGAACCATTTAGAATGAAAACAACCAATTCAATTATACATTTGCTTAAATCTAGTAATGTTGAGAGCATGAATGAAGTAGTATAGTCTCTCAAAAATATATGCAGTTTATAAATATGTGAAATTGTAAAATCAGAATATTTGTACAGGGGCCTTTGTCCTCCTAGCGTTATTCCCGGTAGTGCCTCTAAAGGAGCCCGGGGGCAGACCATCTGACCTTCCAACCCAGAGGGAAAACTAGACCTTATTGGGATTGAACCGGTTTTCTCATGGCCTTATTCAAAAATATTTATCAATGCTCATGAAATGCCTACTTCAAAGCTATTTAGGTTAAAACTGATCATGTCACTGAAGATCTGTCAAATTTTGCAACCCCAAATGCATTAAGTCATAGAAACATAAACGTTATATAGTAAATTTCACTATAGACAAAACAAAAAAATTACAAATATTATGAGCCATCATCAAACCCTCGAATGGAGTGCCAGGTATTCGACGGCCAAACATTCCGTGCATTGATGAACCCAAATGGGGCAGCAACTTTTCATCTCACCCGGAACGCGTCCGAAACGCGGTCTTTTGTCCCGAGAGTGATTACCCTTCGATCTAGGATTGATATGAACTCAGTTAATCAGTTCACACATCAGGTGTTTCCTGTTTTAATATGATGCATGTTCCTAGTAAATTCGTGGCGATTACGCCCTTTTTGATAGGGTAGGTGTATAGTTGAGGGGTGTTGATTTGGGTAGTTAATTAATTGAGTGAATGTGTAAGGTGATCGCTGTAGTCGATTTGAAAGCCTGTATGGGGTCGTGGATGTAGGGAGAGATTATTATCAATGGCTACATTCGTTTTATGCAGTTGGGTAGATCTTCTAGTTTCAACCGCTTTCAGTGTCCTGGTCGTGTTATTAACCTTTATTTATGTTGTGATTAGTAGAAATGGGTGAACGGCGGGCAAGATTTGATTACGAGACATAGCTAATTACAAGTAAAGTTAAAATGAGAATTGTAAAAACGGACGTTGATGTTCTTTTTAAAAGAAAAATCGGAAAGAAACTGCTAAGGAAAACCCATCGTTTAGTGCAGTTCCTATTTAAAAGATACGGTCACCTATCTGAATCACTAAAAACGGTGTCCCAAGTGTATCGTTTGTCCGAATTTTTATTTCTCGTAAAAGCCTTTTTTCTCTGAATCCATGCCTTTTTCAGGAATACTACAAAACAAGCCTATAATTCGGAGCAATGACGCGTCCAAGAGGCAACCGGATGGCTCGCGGTATTTGAGCTCTCGAAGTGTTGTGGAACCGCCCCGTGAAACTCGAACTGAGCCTACTTAGCCTTAGACAAGGTTGCCTCTTGGACCTGATATTACACGTCATTGGTTTAGCTATTTCCTAACGTAATAGGTTCTACACAACCAATGTAAAAAATACAGTTGGGAAATTAAATTTATTGATTGCGATAGGATACTCAATGATACACGGAAATAATCTACATTTTGATATTGTTCTTTCCATGTATCCTCTTCGCTTCACATTATCTGTAGGAAAATGTCTGTGTATGTCTGTCCAAGGCCGTCCTCTACTGTGAACCAACACTTAATTTCCTTCACTTGTCCCGCAAGTTCACTTCGTCTCGCACACTCGTAAAAACCTAATTTAGTTCCCCGGCGACTCCAAATCGGATGTTCTTACCATTGCTACGTACGACTACAGGGGTTCCGTGTATTGCAGAGAAATCTCGCATCACATAGCTTCACGACGCTGCCGACAGCCCGCCGGCTGCGGCGCGCTCGTGTGGAACCGCCTTTAGGGATGTGACACGATGCAAATTGTCGGTAACGACATTTTATACCTGCAGACAAGAATTTCCTTGAAATAAACAAAAATGTATCCGTTTCATGTAGGCTACGGAAAATATAACATTTTATCATTCAGGGTTGATAAACAAATAATAAATCAGTTGATTTAAAGTTACACACTATAATTTTCGCACATTAAATTTATAAAAATATTTTGAAATTTACTGTGTACCTGTGGTCATATTTCTGCAAGTGGAAAGCGAGGTAAATTGAACTGTAGTCGAAACCATAAAAAAAGATATGTCAAGAAATAAATGTCTATAGTATCCGTTTGTTTATACTTATAGTGATAGATTGAATCAGGCGTTACTTTGCGGTATGTGATTTCAAACCTGTACTCTCGCACTTCCGTGTCAATATGTAACGATTATTTATTTAGTACTACAAACAACACAATTTTCATCGATAGCTGAGTTATCGACCATAGCCCAGCACTAGAGCCGGGATCCTGCCCAGTGGTCCGCGCAGCCCTGATTAATGGTGCCGTATGAAAATTGCGTCTCACGCATTCTTAAGGCCGTGCTGTAGATCCGATGTCCCACACAAATCTCAGCCAGATACGATAGATTTTATACATATTTTGTGCGATTTTTGACGGTAGGTACAATTTAATTCCATAACCATAAGTTAATTTTTATTTGTATAATGTAGTTAGTTTTTTTAGTAACTAGCTATCCGCGTAGCTCTGCCCATGTATTACTTATATACAATCATGGACCTTTGCCCATTCTATATTCAATTCATGCATAGAACCCATATGGTGTTCGTATTAAAATTGTGTCCTTATGAAACTTAGGTTTAATAGTAGGTTACAATAATAATTTAATATATTTAGCATCTTCTTTGGCCCTCAGTCCTTATTGTTCGTGCACGCCTATCCAGCGGGCCAACTTAGGGCTATCCTATCGGCGCGCCAATGAAAAATACTGGTAGAATTGTTTGAAATCGGATGGGTATATCCGCAGTTTCGATCAAATATTTAGGTAGCGGTGGTTACTTAACTTATACCTACATAAAATAAGTTAACTGGTCCTACACGAATATGATCAATAAGATAGAATTGGAGATCATATTTGCGGGAAGAGATCAATTATTAAACTAGTATATGTAAAAAATGATCTATTTCGTTGCCAAAATTAACAAGAATAAGACAATAATGATAAAACATAAACATAACACGTTCAACATGGAACATACCATATGTTGACTATTATTCATTATTGTTTTTTATTCTTATACACTATGACGATCTTTTTGTGAATCCATGCTCTGTATTTTAATATTAGTAAATTTTCAAAATGTAATAAAATACTTAATCTAATCTAATCTACCTACATCACATCATCATATCTCTCGTCGGCATCTCATTTCGCGAAAATGTCTGTATTAATTACACCATATTTCAATGAATCAAGTATAAACCCCTATTATTCCGTGTTTAAGTTATCTCATATTGCATGCCACTATTTGAGCAATACGTCGGCCCCGTGCTAGGGCGGCCGGCCAAGACTCATCTAATATCCTAAAGGAATTAGAGCCGTCAGAGCCTCCGTTTTTCTTCCTTCCCTTTGATCTCTCGGCCTTTTCGTGCATTTCAAAGCCTTCCCACTGACCGAACGATGTAAATTATTCGTTGTACGAATCAAATTGGAAAATATATTGATAATCTAGGTAATGGGGGTTCGCTAGGGGCATGTTTGAATAATCAGCGACAAAGTTATTTTGTATACAATGCTCAAATTGTTATATAATGGTATAACTATTTAACTTTGGTTATACTATAATATTGCAATTTGAGCATCTTTTACTCGCGTATTTATAATTTATTATAATTCTAAGCATATTTTAAATGTTTTAATAGCTCACATTAGCTAATAAAATAATTAATCACAAGATCAGGGTGTGACTTACTTTCATGACAAAGAGTCGTATGCCGACTACTTTGAGCAATAGTCCGCGATGGTTGCGTCACTTGGGCGGTTGATGTTTGGAATTATAGCGACTATAATAAAATATAAGCTTTTATTGCCGAACTTATTTTTTTGCACTCATGAAATACTCTTTAAGGGGGTTCCAATGAGTCCAAATACGAAGGTTTATCTTGTGTAGTTTAAGAAATGCGGGACTACCTTCTGACTCCAGCATTAGATCAGCTTAGCAGCGTTTTAATATTGCGATGACAACGCAACAACATCATCATAGCCAAAAGATGTCCACTGCTGGACATAGGGCTACTGGTCGAACAAAACTTGAAAAGAAAAAAATATCTTACTGACATCAATAATCATTTTGAAATTGCAGTTTAACAGAACCAAATGTCACTAAATGAAAACGAAATGACTAAATATTATCCATTACATTAGATACTAGGTAGACTACTAGAGCTACGGTAGCCTAGTGGTTCAGGCATGCGGCTGTCAAGTGGCGGTCGTGGGTTCGAATCCCGGCTCGTACCAATGAGTTTTTCGGAACTTATGTACGGAATATTTACCGTTAGCTTTTCGGTGAAGGAAAACATCGTGAGGAAACCGGTCTAATCCCAATAAGGTCTAGTTTTCCCTCCGGGTTGGAAGGTCAGATGGCAGTCGCTTTCGTAAAACTAGTGCCTATGCCAAATCTTGGGATTAGGTGTCAAAGCGGACCCCGGGCTCCTTTAGGAGCACAAACGGGAATAACGCTAGGAGGATGATGACATTAGATACTAGGTCCCTATCAGAATTAACAAAAATTTTATGAGATCATTTAATATCCTAGAGATGTATGTACAAGGTGTCTGAGCGTCCAGATACAAATTACTAATACTTACATAATTAATTAAATGTTATTAGAGATGTTGTATTGTCAGAGATGTATAGGGTGAATAACAATAAATCCAGTCGAGAACAGGATGAAGTCTTTCGTCAATACAAAATAATAATAATAATAAAACTAGTATCTTTTATTGAGCTTACTGTGGGGCTAGTTAGATTGGTGTAAGATTGTCCTCTTAATATTTACTTAAGTTAAGTATAAGTAGTTACTATGACCATGCGAGCATAAACAGACCGGACTGCACAAACAGTAGCCGGTTACGAGTATTTATGACGCGTACATATATACATACCTACTTAGTTACGAAGAGTTTGTAGAATTATGTGTTTTTCGGGATATATTTGAAGCTAAAACTTGGGTTCTTTATCAGACCCATTCTCTGATATTCAAAGTAAAACCGTCCTTTCAGAGTCGGTTCGATCTTGATTGAGGATTTAAACGTGCCTACAAAAAGTGAAGTGCCTTTACTCCGCTCCTTGAGTGGCACTTGGGTCCTTTAGACGGGGTTAGGGGCACTTGAAACTACTCCGTTATAAAAATAACCCGCTTGAAGATAAAACAAGGGATATAAATAACATTATTAGAAAACAAATGAAAACATTTATATTTTTTTACACATTTGTTCCGGCGTCGAATTGTTGTTATTATTTGTAAAATCTCTGTTTTGTTACTTTCCCGCCAATTCTTGTATTTTTCAAGAAATAATACAGCCGTATCTTCCAGTCTCGAGAGCTCATTTCCCGTGGGTGTCGTTAAAGTTGACTTAGGAATCGGGTTGAGGTGTGTTTTGGGCTATCGCCCACTATGGGCTGTCGCTTCTAATTGTGGTCGCTAGTCGATACATTTAGAAGAAGTGGCGCTGGTAATTACATTGAATGTGTACTCTGCCTTTTTTTTCTACAGAACCAGTGGGATTTTTTTAACAAAACTTAGAACGTCTAGAAAAACAGCTTAAAATATTAAAGGGCATTTTGTCTTCCCTTATCACGCTACGGCCTTTGTGCTTTCTGCTTTAAATAACGAATCGAACCTCCACGATTGAATAAAATAGTACAGGTACACGTAGTTTAAGAGTTTTTAGAAAATATTTAATAACAAAAAGACCACGATCACAACCACACACGAGCCACACAAGCCCACAGGTGACGAAGAGAAATACGAAGTTGGTCTACAATTTGCATGGCCGCCGGCGTTTTCTGCATTATATATATATATCTTTTTTAATTTTTTATATAAACTGTCGTGAGACATGTTGAAATAATACCAATAATTACACGGTTGAACTCACGTAGTCAATATCACTACGGTCGATATGCACGGGCAACACTCATCCTGAAGAATAACTCCTGAAGAGTTCGAAACATGGTAGTTTTTTTTAAATTATGCAGCATATCCTCTCGACATAATATTTTGGTTTCGTAAGTCAAGAACTGCAGGAAATTCTCATTTACTGCGTCAGATATAAGTCAAGTAGCCTATTACGATTTACTAATTAAATAACAATCGGGAGTACCTAATTCTTGCGGTGTTTGAACTATTGACCGGCAATGCGAATCCGACGGTCACGCCCGAAATAGCGGCAGTCAAACAACACTCGAACTATGCATTACTGCAGGTGGCCGCTTAACTTGACGGTATTATATTTTACTAGCTTCCGTCCGCGACTCCACCCACGTGGAACTCGTTTATGTCGTTGCTCCATGCAAACTTTCATCCCCATTTCACCCCATTAGGGGAGGATTTTCTGTATAAAAACTATTGTCCTTCTCCGTGATTCAATCTATCTCCACACCAAATTTCATCTCAATCGGTTTAGCGGTTCAAGCGTGAAGAGGTAACAGACAGACAGCCAAAAAGTATAAAAAACACATCAGGCTTTGTCACAATAAGTTTCTGTCAAAATTTTCATTTTTGGTACAAGCTTTTATTGCCGACTGTACTTTTCTGTATACCATCATCAACTACACATTGAGACGATTTAAACGAGCCCAAACTCAACGGGGTTAAATACGTCGGTTAAATACTGAATTCCCATGGCCACCTTCAGTCTCCATCAGCAGATCAGCTCGATGGTATCATAATATTGAATTGTCATCCAAACTGTACTAATACCCAACATTTCAGCTCAATCGGATAACGGCAAGTGACTTAAAAATGGATTGCAAATTTTGACGGACAACTTACATACAAACAGGTCAAGTTAATATAAAGCTTGTAAAAATGAACCGAGCTCAGCTTGTTGCTAGCTTTAGACTACTCGTATCTTTCGCATTTGTAACATTAGTATAGATTTGTTTACTTGTATCAGGCAACAAGGTCTATATTTACATGTACCTTATTGTTAATATGGGCCGTATTTCCGTGCGCTTTTTTTCACGCGTGTCACTGCTAGCACAGTTAAATCAACCTGATTTAAATACAAAGCTTACTCCAAATAGATTGGACCTCTTTGCAACCATTATGGAATATTTTTAAGTGCTACAGTTTCAATAATTTGTTGAAATTGGTAGTTTTAGGTTAGTTTTAAGTACTTCAGCAATTGTTTTTAGGTACAATATTGAGATACAATCTTACTAAAACCTGGGTTAGAAAGATAACGTTTTGTTTTCAATAGTTTCGTAATAGTTCTGCCAATATCTTGCAATTTATAATCGTTCCGCTACTTCTTGTCAATTTGCCCTCATACCTACATCATTACTTTGTCTTCCTCAGAAATATCTATACAAACGAAGTGATAATAACATAACTATGACCACAACTGTAATGACGAAGCTTTGAAACTATATTTATTATTGGGTTCTTTATTAAAAAATATATATTGATTAGTCTTGTCTCCATCAAATCTCAAGTACTTTAGTCCTTATCAGCAAAAAGCATACGTCGAACATTATTAAGTGTATTTTTAGCAACCATGCCCCGAACGAGCCGTAAATATCGCACTCAACGATTGATTTGATCCAAACATTCTAAATATGCAAGCTCTGTATTCAAACACGGTGATGGAGTTTAATTTTCAACGATGGAATACCTTTTGTATGTAAATGTGCATTAGCGTAATAGGAGGCGTTGAAAAGATAGGCAGCGTTAATATTTCAAAATTGAGCATATACTTACAGAGAAAAGAGTAGGTGATGCGTTAACTTGCGAACGAAAAACGGATATGTAAATACGAAAAGTTTGATAAAATAGCATTTTATAAGCGTTTAGAAACAACGAAACAATTCTATCACCCGCAAACGCGTTACCCCCCGCGGGCCCGAATAAAACTTGCCGATGTAAATTTAATCTCGCCCAACTTCAAAAACCGAAACGCTCAAAACTTCGCGGACCAAAACAAGCGTCGATGCGTCGCTGCGCCGCTCGGCGCCGGCAGTCGAGCGACGGCGGTCGCGCGGGTCGCACGCGCCCGCGATGTGACGATCCTGCCGGCCGCAGCCATGACCGAGGGGGCGGGCAGGCCTCGGCCCGCGCCGCCCCGGAAACCAGACTCTCTCGCGCTCTGCTGGACGCGCTGGGACGACCCGCCGCCTCCGGCGCCCGAGCCAAACAAACCTGGCCCTTCCCCCCTGACCGCGGACTTCGGAGGCTTCTGTCCGTATACCCCGCCGGCGCCGATACAGACGGAGACGTTGTCGCGGCGACGGCCGCCGCCGCCGAGGCGGCCGCACAGTGTTGTTTCCCCGCGTCCGTTAAAACAGTTGGCGACTCGTCCTCACTCTATAGGTGCTATCGAAGATGAGTGGCCGTCGGTGCCGTTGCTGCAGCCCGTGCCGCGGCGGCCGCGGCCGGCGTCAAGTTTGTCCACGTTGCCGCGCGCGTACAACATACCCTCGTCGAGGAGTGATTACCAGTTGCAGCGGCCGGCGATTATGACGAATGGGTACGGCGCGGTGCCGCCGGCAACGTCGCGCCGGCTGTCGCTGCCGGGGCAGCAGGCCCAGGCACCGCCGAAGCCCTCGGCTACCTTTCACGGGCTATCAGCCCTGATGGGCCCCTACCCGGCCCTGGGCACGCCAGGGACCCCGAGCACGCCGGCAGCCGTTCGCGAGGCCGTGCGCCACTTGCTCATGCAGCCGCGCAACGGCTTTCCAATCATGGACCACAAGCTCTCCCTCTTCATCGAGATTCTCGACGCGCAGGAGAAGTTCTCGCAGGTACTAAGTAATTCGTCAATATGTATATTGCTCTCGTGGCTCGATCATCGCTTGTCTTCCAAATTTACAAACTTTTGTCGAATAACAAAAATTGGGCACGCTTGCGTTGTTTTTGATTTAGCGGAGTTTTGCAATAATGAGATACAGGATAAATTCACTGTTATACAATTTTTTTATTATTTACATAATGATTAATTGAGGTCGCGTTATAAATTTACTTTAAAACTCCAGCAGTAGGTACCTCTAAAATTTCTGCGAAATATTAATCTTAGCAAGGCCGCGCTGGGTCTCTGTATTCAATTAAAAGCCGTTTCATCGGGCGCTCTCTTGACCCGATTTTTCCGCTTTTGTTTCAATACAATAAGACACTGGCGCGACGCGAAATGTGAGAGGTTCTGAAAGAGGTATGAAAATGTTTTACAATACGGTTTCGGAGCCGTAGAGCGCTACGCGGCTACGACGTAGGCCGCTACGGACGTTGGCTCTTATACCATACTTTGCAACGCTTAAAACGTATTCAATTCACTTCTAAGCCGCCACCATAAGTGCTACGCCGTATCGCGTAACTTTTTTTCTCTAAATGTAGCGTTAAACTATTCTAATATTATAAAGAAGAAAAGTCTGTAAGATTGTAGCTTAGTGAAATGTAAGTTTGTATGTAATGGGAACCGCTCCGGAACCGCTTATCCGAATTAAAACATTCTTTCACCGGCGTTCAATGTAGTCTTTCTGGATAGTTATAGGCTATATTGTATCTCGCGGTTTTGCCTGCGATGTTTGCAATAGGCGGGCGAAGCCGCGCGGGTAGCTAGTCTTTCATAATTATACTTGTAACACCGATGCATCGTTATTAACTATTGTTGATTATACTATAGTTGATTATTGTACCATAACTAATATGAATCTACGTGCAATACGGCATTGAGTGCACTGCCGATAATAGAAGTACATTCACATAATATTCATCCGATTTCAATTCAAACACATTTCTGCCCATTAATGTGTTATGCTTGCTACATTAATGTGTTATGCTTGCTACATTTTGAAATACGTAATGGTGCTCTCAATATAGTTTCATTTAAAGTATGCCGTATCGATCCTCCACTGCAATGTGAAACTTGATTTCCATGCTTAGGATCAAAGTGTATTTATGAATGAAAATCGTATAATATACATATTATCGATAGTCAATTAATATGATTCATTAATTCACGTGAGGTACCCGTATCTCAATTTACCATAATAAGGACTCGTGGTTCATACAGCACTTTATCAGATGGATCTGTCAATGTTGTCAAAAATACTTAACATTTAAAAACCCTGCACCGTAATTGACCGCTTTTAGCACCAAACGCAATAAAAACGCATTTTAAAATGACAATGTAATTTGTATACTGATGTAACATGTAATTTACAATCATTTTTTCAAAAAACACTGCCTTTTCACTGCCAATAGCCGGTGTTAATACCAATACTGTGTTGCATTCATTTTTCAACAGTAATGGCTTTCAGGGAGTGAGTTCATATTTTCTGGATATTTTTGGACCTGGCATTTCCGAACTATAATAGCATTCTTTCTGAGTGTTCAAGGCTTATAGGTACGTGTTTGATTTGAGAGGTACCTATTACTTTGGTGACCTATTATTTCATTTATTTATTAGAATTATAGGTAGTAGTTTGTTTTCTTTATACTCATATCGGGGATGTTTGGTGTGGCTCTTTTTATTTTTACTTGTCGATATCCATTAAAATTCCACATACTATCGACAACACAGCTAACTGACCATCCGTGCACTTTATATGCATTGTAATTAAAAAAAAACTAACTAATTTGGCTCAGGGACCCAAAGAGGGTCTTGGCCTCCGAAACGAGAGCACGCCATCTGTCCCGATCGTGCGCAACTGAGTAGGTGACCGAACCAGCGAAGTCTGTGTGATTTGGTTACGCCGATGACGTTGGGTTCGACCACCAGCTCCTGGATCTCTATGTTTTTACGAATAAGTATTAGTTTTTTTTTTAGTTTTTATAATTGTAATAAGGTTCAATATAAATACAGAATGGTCAGTCAACTGTGTCGGTGTTTGTACAACACCTTAGGTGACATAAATTTGATTTTTAGGCTGGGTCCTTGATGGCTTAGTTGGTCTTTGGATCTTGATCCACATTTTCGTTAAAGTTTTAGAGGTCTCGTGGTGATATCGTTCCCTTTCATTTTATAATTACGATTGCGTTATTCACTTTTCCGTAACTTTAGTGACATTCACGTCCGCATATTTTTGTCACTTCGCCGTTATACAAGACCTAGAAGCCGGCTGTCAATGAATGGCGACTGTAACTTAAACAATATATCACAAGTGAGATGAACCATGCATTCACTTTGCAAACTTATACACGATGTCGTAACCGCTATAGCAGCTGCATAGAAGCGCAGTAACTCGCCTTCGGCTGTAAATGCACGAATATTTACGGCATAAGCTGCTTATTACCATTGCCCGTGTCTCTATTCCACTAGCTCTAAATTCGAATTATTTTATTATGTAATCGTATGGCATTATGGAAAACAGGAATAGAATAAATACAACAATAAACGGTCTTTAAGGTGGTTCGAATTCCATACAAAACGTTTTTTTGACATTCGCAGGCTAAATGGCGTGATTTTTTAAGTAACTGATGTAACTAGCTTTCATAAATTGGCTTTTCAATTTGCTCGAAATTCCCCTTTTTCTTGAATAAACTTGTATAAACTAGAATATTTTTTAGATACAAGTTTGTGACGTCATACTTTGAGAAAACCATTTTTCTCAAATTATTCTAGTTTAAATACAAGTTCATTCAAGGAAAAGGGGAATTTCACGCAAATGGAAAGCCAATTTGTGAAAGTTACTGACATAGGTTTCTTAAAAAATCACGCCGTTAGCCTGTGAATGCCAAATAAGTATATATAGGTTGTATGGAAATCGAACCACCTTAAAACATTTTTTTATTTAAAAAAAGTGACGACATAAAAAAACTATGTAAGTAACGAACCTACTCAGAAAAATTCACGACACTCGCTCTCCCGCTCTCCCCTACAGGTCGCATTTCTCCGGCCTGTAGAGGAGAGCAGCGGGATATCTGGACATACAAACGACTTTCGGCCCTAGCTGAACCATAGATCTAGTTCGCTTCGCTCCCTCGCTCGATAATTCCTGTAATTAATCATTAACTTGCACGTCGCTTTCATGTATTTGAAATGACGAGTGTTTCAGTGGGCTAAAAGTTGTGGAAAGTTTAACCTTACCTTACACATAAGTGCTTGTTCATAGAAAGTTTCGGGTATATTTGAATTTAATTTATCAAACAAGAATCTCTCCAGATTTTACTTTCGTTTCGTTTTGTTGTGACTGAAAAATTATGATACGAGTAGGTGAACCTTAAACTCATTCCATTTAACATTCGACGCCCGCCTGCCGGGTGCCGGTTGTTTACCTGAACTTGTTATTTGTTGTTCTGCATTGTTTCCCTAAATTGAGGTGTGCAATAATGAGTATTTGTATTGTATCGTATTAGAATTTGAATGGACAAAATCGTCTACGTTTCTCCGTTTACCTACGATATCAAGTAGTTTTCGAATATGACAATAGTTACCTTTTTGCGTTTCAAAATAATTTTAATTGAAATCGCATGTCGATTCACGCACGATTCTTCCAATCTTATCTTAAATATGGTAAAGGCTAAACCGCTTATGCTTTAACGGGACTAATAAAGTGGTTCACAATCCAATACACATGAATGGTTTGTGCTAGTAGAATAGAGACCCGTGCATTTGTACAGTGCAAAGTGACCAGCGATACCGCGCTCTCGGGATTCCGTAGACCATAAATATTAAGTCATTTGTTCGCGAGTTTCTGCTCGGAACGTACTAAATGGTCATTAAAAGTTGACCATGCAGTTGCTTTAGGAATTAGCGATTACTAGAAACATGCAATGATACTTATATTTCTAAAGTGTATAGTCTTTTCTACAATAGTAGATAATTACTTACATAGTCTATGGGTATTATTGGTCTAAGAAGTAGGTAATTGTTTTTAACTCGCGTGTATGTTAGGTGCTGCAAACTAGGTAGTAACATTCTTTCGTTATGCAAGAAGCTAGCGAAATGAAGTTCTTCGTTTCAGCGTAGGCAAACATTCTATCGTATACCTCGTCCGGCTGTCCGGCGGTCCCGCTATTCTCCTCTACAGATCGCATTTCTCAACCGATTCTCGTGAAATTTTATGAGCAGGTTTGCTATTTGTATAGAGTATTTTTGTAAATTATGTTTTTGGAAATTAAAACATATGTTTTTTGATAAATATGCATACATAAGTTCTACAGTTCTACATACTCTCAAAGACCCACTATGTGTAACTAAAAAGGTTACATCAAACAAATACTCAGTCGTCAACAACGACAGATGGCCAGGACAAGACAAGAAGAAGAACAAGCAGAAATACATTCCAATAGACAGAGTATATATCGAGAGTATAATAGTTCTATCACAGAAATAGTGCATTTCAAATTACCTACCCATAAACACAGAAATGACCATGACATTACCGTTCCTGAGCTGTATGATTTAAATTTTACAGATTATAAATCTTTCTTAATACTTTCACTGCCAAGAACTCGCCTAGCGAGTGCCTACGTCGTAGTCGCTTTCCGCTACATACGAGGAAAACCATGGGATCGGCTACGAGAGTAGCGGTACCGTATTTAACATTAACAAATTCAACTACACTCCGTATTTAAATAAGTTTGCACAGAGATATTTGCGACACCCCTAAAATCCTTCATTTGTTTCCGCGTTGCTTTATAAAGTCTGCCGAATGCTTAGGGTAAGCTTTCTGCCTAAAATAACTGTGCGGCCGATGGGTTCGATTCCCAACCGGATCAATTTAGGGAATGTACGTTTGTATTGTCTCTCGCAGCGCTCTCGTCAAGCCGAGTAAGAGTGAATACACACCAGAGATATTTTGACTTATATTTGACACCTCGCACATGTTTGGAGGAGCTTCAGCTCCTCCAGTTGAAGGGTTCACCCTTGAAGGGTGAACCCTTAAAGGCCATTTCGCGCCTTGTTAACTCCTAAAAATCAAGTCCCACACAGATTGAAGGTCTTGTTCCCGCAAAAATACTTCACGAAAAGTCAGAAATAAATATTGAGTTACACATTTGAATGATTAATTTATAGGGGTGTAAAGTAATCATTCAAATATGTAATGATGGTATTACATCCAACGAATTTGACAGAACAATAAGTATGTTGAACGTACGGCAGCCAGTCAAGCTAAGTCCTGTTAGTGTAGCCGCGCACCTCCGAGCTGCCGGCTGTTGATACCACCGAGCCTATTGCTACTGGGCCAAAGAAAATACGACCAGGATGCGTGGAACTCACCAATGAGAGCCCGGGGTCGATTACACACTTACATTTCGCATTCCAATGTGATTTCAACGTGTTTACGGTCGTTCTGACATGTTGGCTACAAGCGCGTTTAAACGAGCGCGCGAAAGGTACGCTTTAGATAATCTCAACCAAATACACTAAGCCTCTCTATGGATGTTAGATCCCAAAAGCAACCGATTCCGTTTTTATTTTGTTCAAAGGTGTCGTGATCGAGTTTTCGTGCCATAAGTCGTTGTTTCAGGGGTTTCGATTGTGTCATTAAATAATATTGAGTAATCTAACAAATTTCAACTAGCTCTTAGTGTGTTTTCTGTGTTACTATTGTCTCGTATGCAGAGCACGTATACGATATTTTTTGCTAAACGGGAATCGCGTTGAATCGTCATCATCATATCAACCGAAAGACGTCCACTGCTGGACATATGCCTCCCCCAAAGAGTGCCACAATGACAGGTCCTGCGCCACCCGCATCCAGCGGACTCCCGCGAATCGCGTATAATTAAGGGGGTGCATTGGAAATTATCGCGTGCTCTGAAACGCCGTTCTGACTAAATTAAGAAACAATAAGGTATGATTCTTGACTATATGATTGTTTATCTGATTAAATCGATACATGATTGCCTAAAGTTTCTTCGATAGAAAAGAAAACCAAAGTTGGGACTATTTTCCTCGTTTTAATCAGCCTACTCAAACAATACATTATTTTACGACACAATCAAGTTAATACTATAAATCTCATTTAATGAAATATTAATTAAACTTCACTTAGGTATTTATCGAAAGTCCTAAAGAACCATTTCCGAAGAGTGTTGCATCTCTTTTTCTCGTGTGCGGGAGACATAAGCGTGCCTCTGTCAAGGGGGCGTGGTCGATTCGAATCAAGGCACCCCCTTAACTTATTTATTTAATTAATACATACATACGAGTATCTAAACCGTATCTTTATAGACCGACATCATAAGAACTAGCAAGCATCAAATCCAATTCAATTGATATTTTATAAATAAAAATAGTTTCTTGAATATCGGTAACACCGAATGCTTTTCCAGAGACCTACTACTTTGTTCCTGTCTTCAAATTAGCGCCTCGGGTTCAGTAAGTGGCTTCTCGGAGCGACGGCCGCGGAAATAAATGTGGCTCCTTTGTTTTCTGCTTAATTAAAGTGTTTTAATGGATTAACAATAGTTATATTTACTAGTTATTCTATAAATGTAGTAAATATATAAATTCACAACTTCTTCTAGAATTAACAAAATGGTTAAACCAAATGCATTCGCTGACAGGACGTCGACAGTAGACTGGACATATGTTAACAACGCTTAATTGACGGTACTGTCAGCGAAAGTGAATAGATTGTCATTTATTTTCTCGTTCGATTTTTGACACATAAATATAAAAAAAACTATTTTCCGAACCGGTTAAAATCAGCTTGTATTTTTTTAGGAGCTAAGGGTAGACAAAAGGAAACAGTATGTGGCAGTGGGTCACTGGTAGCGCAGTCTGGGGGCGTCCCATCTACCTACCATGTTGCATGCATCGCTAGTTCGTCCTTGGGGCAATTGGTTTTAATATTTCTATTGGCATCAAACATACTCGTATCTAAAATCTCTCAATTTACGTAATACTAATGGAAATCCTCAGTAACGAAGAAGTTTGCAGCATATGGTCGTTATACATATGCGTTTCGATGTACTTATTCATTCATCAAATACACCCCTATCCATGGATTCCCCGGCTAAGGGTGGAGTTTTAGGTTTTAGGATTGAGGTTTTTTTTTCCGACTCACTACTAACCAGTGATTAACTTAATATACCGAACAAATCACTGGCATTTATTCTTGACATACCTATGTATAGTTGAATTTTTTTAATCATGATAATCAAGAGGAAAAGTGTCCTTGCCGTGCCAGTTGACCTTGTGACGAAGCAACTACCCGTGTTGCCAGTGTCCTTGCCGTGCCAGTTGACCATGTGACGAAGCAACTACCCGTGTTGCCAGTGTCCTTGCCGTGCCAGTTGACCATGTGACGAAGCAACTACCCGTGTTGCCAGTGTCCTTGCCGTGCCAGTTGACCATGTGACGAAGCAACTACCAGTGTTGCCAGTGTCCTTGCCGTGCCAGTTGACCATGTGACGAAGCAACTACCCGTGTTGCCAGTGTCCTTGCCGTGCCAGTTGACCATGTGACGAAGCAACTACCAGTGTTGCCAGTGTCCTTGCCGTGCCAGTTGACTATGTGACGAAGCAACTACCAGTGTTGCCAGTAATTCGAAAGAAACTACTAAGGTGCTTTTAAACTCTTTAATACAAGTATTTTAGTAGCGGATGGAGGTCGGGTCGACTTTACCCGCAAATCAAGTAACCCCGGATTACGGTACATAATTAATTGTATAAACTAAAAAAAATGACATATCGTCATATATAATTGTAAATTCCTAAATATTCTCCGACATCTACAAAAGTTACTAGAGATGGAACGAATAATAATACACTTATATTAATATTCGTTTACTTTAGTTACGTGTGGATTTTACCTACGAGTATTCCAAAATAAACCTACAAGGTAAAGCTAGCTTCGCTCTCCAGTCAAAGAACACGATATGAGAAAAAAAAAAAACGTACGCTACGGTATCAGTCTAAAAGGTCATTCATTAGTACTAATTACGTCTTTTAAAAACGAGCATTTCAGCAAAAAGCGCGAAGCCGAGCACTTGCTCGTTTTCATCCAGGCCAATTTATCATTTTTGTATTCTAGTATTTTTGAAATAATGCGACATGAATAGGTTCGTTTGGATTGAAAGAAATTAAAACATTCAATAATTTCTGTGTCATTCTGTGTATGTTCTCAGCTACATTAGTTAAAAGTACTAAGTCAATCATTCATAGTGACGATTCATAGTGGTGATCAAATGACGAAGTGTCGAACAAAGTTTTAGTGATACTTTTACTAAACCTTTGTACCGTTTGCTAACGTCAAGAACTATCACAAAACCGAAAATCAAGTGCATCCCTAAAAAGATTCACCTGTGTGCTGTGTACCATAATGCTTTGCATTGTCGCAAATAACACCAATTTCGTATAGGTACGTTTCCTATTTTTAAATGAGTAAGTCGTATTTCCGGCGGTTCCCGGTTCGATTCCCGTTGAGAATATCCCCAGACGCGAACAGAAACACGGCAAATGCATTTGTTTGTTAGTTCTGGAAAATGTGTTTCGGTGAAATGTGACCGAGTGCATTTGGAGTTTTATAAAAATGTAAGACGGTCCCTGTTTATTATTTAAAATGTTAAAAGGACTGTTTTGTGAGACCTAGCTCGCTAATAATGAAACAGTGCTACATCATTATAGTCATTACGATGCAGTTTCAAGCGCGTAAAATAGTAAAAATTCAAACGTGATTTATTAGAGCTGATTTATAAATAAACTTGCGAGTAAATTGTAGACTAAAATAAAATTAATCCAATATATTGGATCCAATATTTTAGTCTACAATTTACTCGCAAGTTTATTTTGTTCAGTCTTCTATACGAAGGAATTTTGTAAGGTAACCTAATATACTTCGATTAGGTAGCTGATTATTTTTGATTAGTAATTGCTTTTTTTTTAATAATCAAGAAATAAACTTTGAAGTCAGTCTTGGACGTTACAATTCTATCTTGACAATGCCATTTCTAACTAGGAGAACATTTAATATCTCTTACTAATCTCAAGCAATGTACTGAAGCGATGCTCCTCCTCTTTCAATTAAGTTTACCTCGGTGAGAATTTTCTTATATCACTATACATTTGTTTTTAAATCTTATCTTATCTGTTAATTGAACGAGCAAGCAAAGCGACTGAAGTTCTACGACTCAGCTTGGGCGAAAATTCGTCGTCTGTCCGGCTGTTTTCCTCTACAAGTCGCATTTCTCAACCGATTTTCGTGAAATTTTGTGCACAGGTCAGTAATTGCGTATTTTTTTTGAGATATTGCTCGTTTTTCGAAATTAATCCTCCCAGACGCACTAGTAATATTGGTTCAGTCATAAATTTAAATAATTTGCCTCTCTTTCATACCTTCTGTCAGCATCTGTCCCTAGTAAGAGGTCCAATAAAGTCAATGCCGTTATAATCAAACGCTTTGTCAGCACATTTTTCTGTTTTTTAGATTATGATATACCATTACGTCTTAAGGTGGTTTTCCACCGGCGAGGCGAGGCGGGCGTGGATGGCGAGAATTGAAATTAGTATGGGACTTACTACCGATTTCCACCGCGCGCGCGCGCGCTCAGTGCAAATAGGTAGTAAGTCCCATACTAATTTCAATTCTCGCCCATCCACGCCCCGCCTCGCCTCGCCGGTGGAGAACCACCTTTACTGGTTTTTTTTCAGTTCTGCGGTATTTTTATTACACTTGATGTATGAACAGTACTCACGAGCCAATACAGTAACAGCAGCCGAGACGTGTCTCGAGTTATTATATTAAACTCCTTGCTTTAACTTCACTGTGAAGATTTATTGGCAGAAAAATGGCAGATGGTTAGTGGCTGCGAGGTTTTAATAACAGTACCGTATTGAACTTTTCGCTGTTCTGGCGGAACTTAATTGAAACAGGTCTATACATTTTTAAAACGATGCTGCTTTTTTATTTTTTTTATTTATACTTACTTTTACCAACAGCTGCAAAACATGATAAAATTATATCTTGCTTAATATCAAATACAGACAGGTATTTTCTGTTTGTCTCCAAATAGTTAGCAAATAGTTTTACTTATATAGTACGTGCCGAATGCCACAGTTAGTTATTTTTCAGAGACGGGGAGGGACTCCGAATAAAATGTGAGAAACGCCTAAACAAAATTCTTTAATCTCCGGATTCTGCTTCGCATCCCATGACCGCGGAATGCGGGAATTATTAAAAAGACATACCACAAACGATCAAACGGACATTATTACTCGCGAAAAGCGGCTTCAAAGGAACGGTGTTTACCACCCTCGAACCTGAAGACAAGCTGAACTGAACCTTGAATAACACTGTTTACATTCTAAAGCTACGCACAAAGTTGAAAAAGGTTGATTCCTTGTTTCAATTATTTTCTAACGTATTGGGTTTTTAGCGAAAATTACGCTACAAAACTAAAACGGAACTCATAATTTTATTAGATCGTGTTATTATGTTTTCACGCGACTATCAAAATAGACAATTGAATTAGCGACAAATTGCTGATGCCGACGACTATATATTTCAATCTATAAAGCGTGTCACTCCATATTTGCAAAGCAATTTAAAAAGGTTCGAAAACACGTACACAGAATGTCTAATGACCCATTCAACATTTCTGTTAACTCACCACCAGCCACCGTAGCCTGGTCTTCACCCCCCCCGTCTCCCCTTTTACTAAGTAGGTCTCAGAAGAGGGCCCGATGGGAGAAAACGTGTCAGGTTACGTTGGCCGCAGGTTACAAATTATGCCTAAACAAGTCAGCCCAGTGAGTCCGACAGGGAAGACGAATGTGCTCCGAATTGCGGGTTTCATAATTTGTCAGAAATTTGGTTGATAACCGTGTCTATTTTGATTTAAATTTAGGTTACACATATAAACCTATTTCATATAAAACAGGCCCTGTCTGGTCGAATTGTGTAGTGTGTCCTAACACTGCAATCCTGGAGCAAAGAACTGGCAGTGAACGTGTTAACGCATTCAGCGCCAATCACTTCACACATGCGCCAGAGCCTTGCAGAAGACCACAGCCATAATAACACTTCTACTTGCTCTGTATTAGTGTTGTGTTCCTGGAGGTGAGCCAGGTCACCAGAGCTCCCGAGGATGCGTTGTGTTGAGGGCGAGGGAATTTGTTCCTTCAGCTAACACGGCGAATCCTCAAACATATCAAGGGTCGGCAACGCCCGTGTTACTCCTTTGGAGTTGCATGCGTCTAAAGGCTGCGGTTTCCGCTTACCATAAGGCGGGCCGTACGTTACTTTGCCACCGACGTTGTATAAAAAAAATTAACACTCATTATTTCTGTGTCTAAAGCCTTTGTTATACTTTCATACAACCGAGTAACCATAATCTAACAACAAATCTGTACCACTGTATCGTACGGACGTCACAATTTACCTCTGAAATATCTCGGCGAAGATTATCTCTCTCGGCATCTTACGAGTACATGTGTTTATTTAGAAATCCGCGACACACCTGATTAAACATATATAAAGGGTATCTTTTACGCGAGAGTTTGTATGGCACCTCTAATTTGAGTAAGCAAACTCGCATGTTCGCGGCAAAGTAAAGCAACCAACATTTTATTTCTTATCGTATCAAACTTGTTATTTTATAACTAAGTATGATATAAAACAATTATGTTAACAGGCACTATCTTTGCATAAAACTGCGTGATAAAATCGTACTCTCTCGTCGAAAGACATAAAAGTATAAAATCGCCTTTATAAATGATGTCTCCGCACATGCATAAGCATGCCCTACATGCCTAAGGGCAGTAATGGCCTCGTTTTTATCTGCAACTTGTGTATTGTAACACAATATTTGAAATTCTATTATTTTTAATTCCCCGGTATAGACTTCCCGCTTCAACTGTACGTGTCCCGTCTTCTAATTTTTCAATTACTTGCTCATATCGTGTCACCGATATATTCATTCGATCCCACATTCCGAATCGCATTACTGCGGCGCGCTGCTCTAATGAGAGTCATTACATTACGAGGCGTGTTTTACAAGTTGATATAATGCCGCAATTGTCGTCAATTTGCATGTAAGAATAGGGAACGCTCTCGGAATTGTTTATGGCACATTTTTGGAAAATGGCCTCATCGATTTTTTTTATGTGTTGCATTGTTACTTGTTTTATGGTTGTTATTGGGATTGTCGTGGTTATTTGTTTTTATTTTTGCGTATGAATTGAGAATGTTACTTTTGTGAACGATTTTGAATGGTGAAATTGGTGAACCTATATGCTTGTGCCTTGTGGAACTGCAATACATAGCCTCAATACAATTATTTCTATGAAAAGTTCCTTCTGAAGTTTCTAGGCAGGATACTTGGTCTAAATTCACAATTCATTCAATTCGCCATAAATCATAATTTATTAAAACTTTCCTAAATACTTAAACCAGATACCCAACTCTAAAACTGACAGTGTCACTTAGTTTTAAAAACCGAATAATCACGTCACCCGTAATGGGGACACGGTTCTGTAACGCCTGACTGACAAGAAGTGGCGGCTTTCCCGCAAAAACCAGGATATTTCCCCGGAAAAAAACCTTACTTTTAGCGACATTAAAAATTGTACCGAGTGGTGTTGGCCGGTGACTTTTTCTCAATTGACCTAATTACGTCTAGAGAAGTGGAAAGTTTTAATTTATTGTCATTCCTTTTAAAATTAAGTTTTTAATGAAAGTGTATGCTTTAAAAATTAATTTTGAAGCAGAACACTGAAAAATAACTCAAATTTTCGCCCGTGTACATGGAAATGAACATTACTCTAATAAGAAAAAAATCTACACTGGTTCTTGTGTTATCTAACTGAAACATTACTGAGTATTATGCTTATTTTGTCCATGGGGGTTTCGAGCTTGAACCAAAAACGAATAACATCAGACAATATGGAATATATTGTGCCCCAAATACTTCCAGAAGTTTAGAGTTCTGAATCAGTAATTAGGTCACAACGTAACCTCGTCGGACGGTGTATGTGTCGGGTGGGTTGTTCTTGTTGAGACGTTGCTTTGAGTGTTCCATTTACCTCTAAGAGACCAATTATGTGAATTCCTTGAGCTATTAGAAGGTACGAGTACTTTGGGTTACGAAAATGTTTCGAAAATAGACGAAGTTCCATTGTCAAGTAAATATCCACCAATCTCCCAAACGAGCAATTTTTGTGAGCAAAAACCTACGTCGTAATTACGTAGTGCGAATAATAACACTGTCTATGGTTAGATTCCTAGTTTTGGTACAAATGTAATTTAGTTCTGTTACTAACCTATTCCGCAAGCTCTTTTTAACAACCTTTTTAGACGTGGTCGTCCTATAATCTAGACTTTCTTCTTAGAAATCATTAATGCTAATAGGATTTGAGTGTATCGCCTTTCTGTCAATAAGACCTACTCAGTCAGCATTCAAGCCTGTTTTATTAAAATATTCAGATGTTGCTTTCGCCAAATAACATCGGCGTAGATTTTTAAACCCTAAGAGTATTGTGTAATGGCTACGCCCAGAAACATTTGTATAATCCTCTTACGTAACGAGAAAATATCTCAAACACACGCGACCCTCGGCTCTTGGGGTACATTATCTGCAAGGTCATCCGCCCCTACTATGAGCTCGGGACGGTTTAAGGATGTTTTGGAAGGCATTGCATATTCTGCAGGTTTAAAAAAATCCTGCAAAAAGAAACGGATTCTATATTTTAACTATAAGAAGGCCAATATTAATAAGCAGCTAAATAAAATGAAGTACAAAAGATATAACTGTGTTCTTAAAAAATGTCTGTTAAATGCACAAAAAGTTAAAAGTATAAAATATTTGCGCAATAGCAAAAATAAATGCAAAGCAACGTGGGATATGATATCTTCGTCGGTTAAAAATAGTTCGCTAGGAAATAATATATTAGACATCAATTTCAATAATGACATACACAGTAATCCTCTTGACATTTGCAATATTTTTAATAATTATTTCATAAATTTGGCATGTTCTCACTCAAGCACTGCAGGAGCTTCGTACTCGTCCTATTTACCTGCTACCAATCCGTATACTATGTTTTTGAGGCCCGTCGACGAAAGAGAAATTTTCAAAATTATCATGTCATTAAATAACAGCAAGTCCTGTGGTCATGATAATATCACCACAAAAAATATAAAATTATGCGCCCCGTGGTTGTGCATTCCGCTCTCGCACATTATAAATCTATCTTTTGTTGAAGGTATCTTCCCACGGGCCTTAAAAACATGTATAGTGAAGCCGTTGTTTAAAAAGGGAGATAAGCGGAACCTAAACAATTACAGGCCGATAGCACTAATCCCAATAATATCGAAGATATTTGAAAGGTCAGTTCATACAAGACTAAACGAATTTTTAACCAAGTTTAATCTTCTGCGTCCCGAACAATTTGGTTTTAGGAAGGGCAAATCAACTGCATTGGCCTGTTTTGACTTCATTAAGTATGTCACTGAGAGTTTAAATGATAAAACTCCAATAATGGCTGTCTTCTTGGATATGACAAAAGCTTTCGATTTCGTCAATCACTCTAAACTTCTCCACAAGTTGGAAAGATATGGAGTGAGAGGAAGGGTGCTGGACTGGATCAAGAGCTATCTGGAGGATAGAAAGCAGTGCACGGAAATCAGTAAAATTTCTGAAGAAAATGGGGTTCTTCTTAAAAAAACGTACAGATCTCAGTTTAGATTAACAAATACAGGGGTTCCTCAAGGGAGTATTCTAGGACCTTTACTTTTTATCATTTACATAAATGACTTGCCAAATGCCGTCTCTTGTAAAACGATTATGTTTGCTGATGACACGACACTTTTACTAAAATGTAACAATAATTTAACTTACGAACGGGACTTGAATAATGTATTAATGAATGTTATCAATTGGATGAATATTAATGATCTACAGATTAATATAAATAAAACTAAATGCATGCAATTTCTGTCCTATAATTCGGCTGACATAAAATTACATTTGAATTATAATAATGAAAACGTTGACAAAGTTGACACGTTTAAGTTTTTAGGCATTATGATGGACAAGCACTTGAATTGGAAGCTTCACGTAGACGAAGTCTGTTCGAGCCTAAATCGCTTCGTTTTTGCCTTAAAACGACTACGGGATACAGTCTCGCCGGAGGCTGCGCTCACAGCATACCACGGGTATGTTTCTTCGGTGTTACTGTATGGTTTGATTCTGTGGGGTAATTCGGTGGACGTAGATAGAGTTTTTAGGATTCAGAAGAAGTGTGTCAGAGTCATTTGCAATGCGTGGTTCGATGATAGCTGTGTCCCATTGTTTAAGAAACTGCACATTCTGCCTTTGCCTAGTTTATACCTCAGAGAAGTATGCGTATTTGTAAAGAAACACCAATACTACTTTAGCAAACGTGGGGAAAACTCGAAAAGGCAGACTAGACTTAAAGGGAAAAACCTGTACCTGAAACCACAATGTCACAAGGATGTTTACAAGCGGAACGCATTTAACATGTGTATTGCCATCTTCAACCGTCTGCCCGAGGAATTAAAGAAGTTAGAGGGTAACCTGTTCAAATCTAAGTTGAATAGCTGGCTGCTGGATAAATGTTTTTATAGTATAAGATTATTTTTGGAGACATATAAGATTGTTTAATTATAGACCTAAAATTTAATTAACTATGATTATATGAATTATTTCTTCCTTTTGACATGTAATATAAATGTAAATAATAATATAAGTATAATGTAAATAATGATGTAAAATTAATTTTAGAGTGTATTGAATATTTGCACGCCTGAACCGGCTTAATACATGACACTATTCGTAATACTATGACATCCACTTGTACTGTATTTTATGCAAATAAATATTTGATTGATTGATTGATTGATTGATTCTACTTAATTTTGCTACTTCTGACCAGATTCTGGTTTACCATAATTATTAGGGCTGAACTTGTAAAAGCAATCGGTCCCAAAGATATTAATTACAGTTACAATGCAATGATCAGGTCCGGTATACATATTCTGACCTAGATTCTAGATAGATCTGAAGATTGAACCAAAATCAAATGTCGAGAAAATGCTAAATTCCGAATTAATACCTGGAAATACTTATTGAAGGCCTCCACCCACCGAACGCGTGTCCTGCGCGGCGCGTGTGCTGCGCGGGCCCGCGCAAGTTGTAAAGCATTGAAACTACACTTCAAACACACATCAAACGCGGTCCGAACGCGGGCCCGCGGCGCTAAAGTTACAACTCGGCAGCGCGGCCGCGTGTCGTGTGCGTCGCGTGTGAAGCGCGGGCCCGCGCGTGCACGCGCAGCTGCCGCGCTGCTAAGTGTGATAGAGACAGTGAGATACATATTAAATGTGTTGGTAGTGAGAGAGGCATGACGCGGCGGAACTTTTTCTTTTTTATAACAATAAGTACTTTATTGTGTCCATGACTTTCTTCGCGTTGACTTCCTTTTGTTGGACTTTTACTGCGATAAAAAGTATTCTATGTGTTAATATTTGTAAACTAAAATCAATTTTAAGCCGTTCAGCCATTTATGCGTGATTTTGTAAACAAACATTTAAACATCCAAACTCGCATTTATAATATTAGTAAGATTTCCAATAATTACTGAATAATATGAAATGGAGAGTTCAGACCATTACAAACATTGTTTGTTGTACTTTGCGGTCGATTCGCGAAGAACTAAATCTACGTTCGCTAAGTCTAATTCTCCTATTACGTCAACAATTGTATCGGTCCAACCTAACTTACACATTGAACATATGGCAACCCTGTTTTAGGAAGGAATAAAACAGAGAATTGTTTTTAAATTGCTGTTTTTAATTTATTTAGGCCCTATCATAACATCGGGTAACTTGGGTGTAAACTATTTGCGATATTACTTCTCGTTTCCATAATAGATGTTTACGAAATCGAAGATTTCACAATGTAAGAAGCTTACATATGACTGATTGGAGACTATTTAAGTAGGGAAGTACATCTATCATACTCTTATTCTTCTTCGTGTCGAGGGTATCGTGAGGGGGTAGGGGCTCTGTAGTAGTGTTGTGTTCCTGGTGGTGAGCAAGGTCGCCAGAGCTCCCGAGGATGCGTTGTGTTGAGAGCGAGGGAATTTGTTCCTTCAGCTATCAACACGGCGAATTCTCAAACATGTCAAGGGTCGGCAACGCCCATGTTACTCCTTTTTGAGTTGCATGCGTCTATAGGCTGCCGTGTCCGTCAGGCGGGCCGTACGCTTGTTTGCCACCGTCGTTGTATAAAAAAAAAGGGTCCTGGAATAAGCTATGCCCAATGTGTAGCAGTTTGGACAAATCTGACAGTCGCGTCTCTCAGGTCATTATAATATTTGGAGTAGAATATCCTAACCCTGGCAGTCGCATCTCTCAGGTCATTATAATATTTGGAGTAGAATATCCTAACCCTGGCAGTCGCGTCTCTCAGGTCATTATAATATTTGGAGTAGAATATCCTAACCCTGGCAGTCGCGTCTCTCAGGTCAATATAATATTTGGAGTAGAATATCCTAACCCTGGCAGTCGCGTCTCTCAGGTCATTATAACATTTGGAGTAGAATATCCTAACCCTGGCAATCGCGTCTCTCAGGTCATTATAATATTTGGAGTAGAATATCCTAACCCTGGCAGTCGCGTCTCTCAGGTCATTATAATATTTCGAGTAGAATATTCTAAAATATCTACCTTGTTAGTTCATCAAAGATTCCTCCAATGAATCGTACATTCAGAAGTATACGCAGTCAATCCATGCATTGCTTTTGTCTTGTGACTTCCCGCTGAGATCTTCTAGTACAGTGTGCATACAATATTCACGGCAGCCCGGCCGGTTTCATTAAAATTTGATTTTTCCGCCTTATTTACCGGTGCGCGGTAATTGAGAGGCGACGACACTTTGATTTACCCTATTACGGTTAAATGGGGGGTTATGTCGCCACACTGAATAATGCAGGGGTGGGATAGGGCGTCTGCATAGCGGGCATTGTTTGCCGATCCCTGGCCCTATTCAAGACTTAAAATGCCGGCTCCGTAGCATGTCCAAGGGGTGACACTATCATGTATTTCTTTCAAATCGGTATCACAGACATGATACAAAGGCAATATTTTAGAGGCATCCACTTAAGACAGCAATTCTACCGTGGTTTTTTTCTTATAGCCCTGGACAATACAAGTTTCTTAAATTCCTTCTGCTTGCACATTAGACATTTAATTCAATTATACCGTCTACTAATAGCAGTTGAAGCAGTGTAAACAAATTGGCCATCCTCGCAATAAATCCAAGATGGCGTGCGGCTGGACTAGTGCGTTTATATTTAATTTCCGGAACCGGTGCTGTGTGATTTTCGAGACTGTGATTATTGTTCGAGACTGCTCTACGTACCTATGCTTAATTCCTTATTTATCCCTCTCTCTAAAGACAACTTTAAAGTTTGCAATCCGTAGAAAATTTTCTTGGAAAGTGAGATACAATAGATAGATTCGAAAAGAAAATTGTATAAGTAGTTTACCATGAAATAGTGTAACTTAAAAATATTTTTATGAATGTGAATGCCGTGAATGGCAATAATTAATATTTAGCGACTCTTATTTTTTGTGACTAGTATGTCGTGTTCGACCAAATCGAAGAATAAAAAGGAAAGGAATAAAAGCTCTAAAAACCTCACAAGCACAAGCCTTCACCGGAAAATAGGTACTTATGTCCCCAAAAAAGTAATAGAAATCTTGTCCTATTTCTAGATAAATTACTCAAAGAATCGGTACTCTGTAACCGTCTCCCTCCATAGGATCGAATCTACTATATGTCTATTTATCAAAAACCTCTCAAAGCAACCGATGTTTTATACTCAGGGGTCTGTATAATCTGGACGTGTACAAACTGTGCTATTTTTCAAAATTTCTTATCTCTTTCCACCCGTAACGGCGTGAAAAGGATGCCTAGTGTCCGAGCTGTCAGGATGTGTTTGAAAATATGATTTCGTTTATTGCTTCCTCTGGGTTAGATATTTTTAGATAGAATGCTGCAAACCAAACAGCAATCGAACCTACGGAGAACTGGGGAGTGTGACTATTTATTTTCTATTTGTTAGACTATTTAAGTTCATTGTTCACATGTGTGTAATACTAATAATTACACACCTGCAATCCGTTCTAATATTTCGAAAAGAGTCTTTATTCGGCATATAATTCAAATCTTATTCAGAGTATTTATAATGTGAGCGGAAACAGTAATTAATGTTCCATTTTAGTGATATTTTGAACATCATCCTACTAATATTATAAATGCGAAAGTTTGGATGTTTGGATGTTTAGATGTTTAGATGTTTGTTACTGAATCAGGCATAAACGGCTCAATCAATTTGGATGAAATTTTGCACGAAGAGAGTTTATTAAAATATAGGAAAGTTTTTATCCCGGGTCCACGCAGACGAAGTCGCAGGCGGAAGCTAGTATTCCAATAATACTGTTGGTCACTATAGGTATTCTACTTTAATAGCTGGGGCCCTAGACAATGTTACAATCGACAAGCGCTAACGCCAATAGAAAATAATAAAATGTAGGGGAATGACAGATGCCGACGAAACACTTTTTGTTAACATCTGTCACTGCCATACATTTTCTTTGTTTTCTATTGGCGTCGATTGTAACCTTGTCTAGGCCCCCTGTAATACAGTCAACTGAGTCATATTAACTATTACTCTCCACTTGGACCTACTCTCATTAAGTAATTTACTAAGTCAACATATGGACACGGTCTAAGCTGGACGCAAAGTTTTACGTATATTTTGCATAACTATCCTATTGCTTCGCTCATGTGAGGTGTGCAGTAAAGAGTATTTGTACTGTATTGTATAGTAACTTAATTTCTATTTAATATTGCTTTTTCATCTGTTTCTTAAGGCTGATATTAGTTACCACGCCATTCCAATATTAATGTCTTGATAGTTTCTCAGATTCGGGATCTGCATAAAAATGTTCTTAATTTGACAATGAGTTGGTCTTACTTTTCTTTCTCAATAAGTAACGATTGCACTGATATTAAGCCCCCCCTCGGAATACTGCCTATGATGCTGGCAAAAATTCCTCGCTGAATCGCAACGCTAAAATAAATTAGCCATGAGACTGCTCTAATTAGTCTCTCACTCTAGACATTCACAGACACTCATTCTAATAGTATTATTCCCGGTTGTCAGCTTTGACACCTTATCCCAAGATCTGGCGAAGGCACTAGTTTTACGAAAGTGACTGTCATCTGACCTTCCAACCCAGAGGGTAATCGCGACCGTATTAGGATTAGGCCGGATTCCTAACGATTTTTTCCTTCACCGAAAAGCTAACTGCATATATTCCGAACATAAAGTCCGAAAAACTTGGTACGATCCGGGATTCGAACCCACGACCGCCGCTTGACAGCCGCATGCCTGAACCACTAGGCTACCGTAGCATCCACTGAGCTACCGTAGTTTAATTAGATAAAACACGAAAAGTCAAACTACTTTTATTCCTGTTTGTGGTAAAAAAACCCTATTCAATAACACAGAATAGGCTCTATAAGTTATCAATAGAATACTTCCACCTGCGTTGGCTGAGCGACGGCATTGTAACAGATGGGCCCCTTGATAGATAGGCTTCACGGTTTGTACGGAGCTCTATGGGGATCATATGTCTGGTTTTTGTATGGATGTATTATGTGTATGGCCGGGGCCTTTTAAGGGACGGCTCATGACGAGACATTTTCCGAATAGTGGTGATTGGTGGTCTGTAAAATTAGCTGTTTCGAGTGCACGTTGATTGACTGGTGTAAAAAGTAGAATTGACTTCTCTTACTTGCGTTCATTATGCTGTTATGTCAAAATATACAATTTCACTCAAAGCAGAATTAGAAGGTCCCGTGCTGTATGAAATTGTTTTTATTCGGTACTAGTGTTTATTGGGATGTCACAAAATCGGCTGGTCGCGTCACTCACAACCCGCCGGATGGGCGATCTGCTACTAGGCGCTTTCATCTACAAACGGGTTTTCTCATATTAAGTAATCGACTATGAGCCATTACACCATTTTGTCGTTATTATAACATTGCATATTGGCTGAAGTATTTGCTTTATAGAATTTACAATGTTATATAAAAGGGGTTGCCACATAAGTCATCGTAACGTTAACATGACTTAAATGTATACCGACAGGGCGAATGAAAATTTGTGGTCAGGAAACATTTTTTTCTGTTCATGAATTGTAATGTTTTTATGCAGGGTTTAGGTTTACGAAAGTTGATGTGTGCTCTGGCATGGTATAGTTAACACATTTACTGCTAAGAATCGCTACGCGCTACCTACTTTCGTAGCCGAACCCGTGGTTTTCCCGCTAAGTAGCAGAAAACGGTTCCTGGCAGGGAATATGTTAACACATTTGCTGCCAAGAATCGGTACGCGCTACGCTCGTAGCTAATCCCGAGATTTTTCCCGTATGTAGCGGAAAGTGACTACGGCGTAAGCGCCTACTGCCCGGCAGTGAAAGTGTTAAACTAAATGCAATGAAGGGTAATTACAAAGTTTCAGTAATAGCTTGAAGCAATAATAGTTATAATTGGTTAATAAATATTGTTAGGACCACATTACAACTTTACTTTGCACTTTGACCTTCCAAAATCGTCTCAAGTCTCTTTTAGTTGAATTGAAATACTCAATTTGAAACTTTCAGGCAATAAACCCATCACAATAGATCCATACTAATCCATCCATACTAATATTATAAATGCGGAAGTGTGTCTGTCTGTCTGTCTGTCTGTCTGTTACCTTTTCACGCTTAAACCGCTGAACCGATTGAGATGAAATTTGGTATGGAGATAGTTTGAATCCCGGGGCAGGACATAGAATAGTTTTTATCCCGGAAATCATCCCCTGAGGGGGTGAAATGGGGGATGAAAGTTTGTATCGAGCTACGATATAAACGAGTTCCACGCGGACGGAGTCGCGGGCAGAAGCTAGCATACTTAATAATGTAAAAAATAGTGAATACGATAAATGTGATAAAATGTAGTGAAACCTGTTATCCTACACAATACGTTTCTGAACTATAATTTATTGCACTCCCACTAAATTTCTTAACTGTAATAACCAGAACAAACTATTCTCGACACTATAATATGCAATTAAGTTGACTTGTTGCATTGGCAATTTTTTTATGCTAAATCAACTTTTGACTATCATAAAGAAAGAAAGAAAGAAGACATTTATTCACTACACAAAAGACACATAGAAATACAATACAATTGACACAAAATGTGTGTGTCTTCGCGGCAGTGAATCGGTCGCTGTCTCAGCATTATGCCGAGGTGTCAGACAGACACCTACAGCGCTGATTTTCAGACAGCACCGTACGTGACCCACGGAACGCAACACAACATACTGCCGATACAAACGTATACACATAATAAATAAATAATTAATATAATGAATTTGTTCAATATGTGACACAAGCACAACGGAATGAGAGACAATGTGAAAAACGCGAAACGGGATGGGATGTTTAAAAAAAATATTCAATAGAAGAAAAAATAAATAAAGTGCTGGATGGGTTAGGGTTGGGATTTTTGGAGCGTCAACAAATAGCCTTTAAGGTATGGCGCCTAAAGGTATATCTGCTAGACGCTCCTTGGATAGGTGGGGGGAGATCATTCCAACACTTAGACGCCGCGAATCTAAAGCTACCTCGAAACGCCGCGGTCCGATGCTTTAGCACCAGAATCATCGCCTTACACCTACGCATAACATCTCAACGTCATCTTATCAATTCGGATCAGTCGTCGATCACCCTGTATACCCACGCTACACCCTCGACTAGTGATGGATCGCGTCTCAAGTTATTGTTGACTGGGCAAACATCAGCGGATTGCCTCGGACCGAAGCTACTGTGCCATTCACAACACATACTCACTGGTTTAAGTTGAACCCTGAATTCGTACCAACTTTATGTTATCGGGGCTCTGCCTTACACTGGTTCTTGAGTTAGCGTTGGGTCAGCGTTGGAAATGTAGGAGTGGCGTTTGAACCGATATTCCGTCGTATGCCAAAATGTCGTATCGCTCTTTGGAACTGAAATTGGTTTAGTATTTTTAAAATAGCAGTGACTGGAAGTAGTACAAACGACAACACTGTTAACTGACCATCCTGTGTTTATATAGAACCTTATTACAATGCACTTAAGAGTCCGCAGTAAGCTCGATTCTCCATACAAACGTAGTTACGCTCTCATTTTAAAACTACGTGTTGGAGTGTAACGAAACTTTGCATGTACAATGATATGAGGTATATCTATGTCTGTAATTAGTTTATGTAACTTCAGATGCCATAGTAAAAAAATACAGCGAATTTAAGTTTTTCATACAAAACTTGTTTTAGCTGTATTTTGTTTTTTTTTTTATAAATTGGAACCATATAAACTAATTACAGACATAGATATACCTCATGTCATTGTGTATGCAAAGTTTCGTCACAATTCAACACGTAGTTTTAAAATGAGAGCGTAACTACGTTTGTGTGGGAAGGTGAAATTCGGCCGAGCTTACTGCGGACTCTTAAGGTGCACCGATGGTCAGTTAGCCGTGTTGTAGATAGTACCTATGCAGTACAATATACAGTGTTGTGTATATCAAACCTACATTTTGCATTTTAATTTGTTTCGCGTCGTGTTCTTCATGTCAAAATGGGGAAAAAAACACATTCAAATCGAATTCTAATTACTAGTATTTATAAAACTGAATATGTGACGTGTCATTTCCTCGCTGAACCGAAATGCATCAGCATTCAGCGAGGAAATGCCGCCAGCATGCTCGGTACAAGGCCTCGAGGGTCTATATGTTGATAATAAATAAATATTAGGGGACAATCTTACACAAATGGACCTAGTCCCAAACTAAGCAAAGCTTGTACTATGGGTACAGTCAAGGGCACCAATATGTATTCACTCAAAGTTTCATAAATATGTATTAATATTGGTGCATTGACACAAAGATTTCTCAATAATCTTTGCTTGACTGTACTAGTCGACGATAAACATACTTATATAGACAAATAAATACTTAAATACATAGAAAACATACATGACTCAGGAACAAGTATTCGTGCTCATCACACAAATATATGCCCTTACCGGGATTCGAAACCAGGACCTTCGTAGGCAGAGTCACTACTTTAAATGAATTCAATTGATGTTGTGTACTCACTACTTTAAATGAATTCAGTTAATGTATTATTGTTATTAGATAAAATGATGATGATGAGTTACTGAATGTGCTCCACTTATAGTGCAACATCGTAGTCCGTAGCAGCTTTATCTCCATATGTAGAAAAAATCAGCCGTAGTCCACCTAAATATGTGCGTCGTGATTAGCAATGAATGGGGCACTGCCAGGATAGCCAGAAAACTTTCGGCTTCCGTAAGTTAAGTCCTATCAACTATTTTAGTGCCAGGAACCCGCCTAGCAGGCGCCTCGGCTGTAGTCGCTTTCCGCTACATACGAGAAAAACCACTAGCGTAGCGATTCTTGGCATTGAATGTTTTAAATAACCTATCAATTAATTATGCTGCCCTTCGCATTTAGTATCCAATGTTATGTGTGTGTTGCAAAACGGTATTACGATTCCATTATTGTGTGTGTCTTACAAAACGTGTCAAATATTACGACACCCCGCTGCGGACAACAAACACGAAATTTAATAACAGCTGAAAAGAACGGCCAGGCCCGCCTGTCAGGTCGGGTTTAGCTACGGCGTAGCCGCTACGCTCGTAGCACTTACTACGCCGTAGCTTTTAGCTGGAATCTTGGACATGTAGGTATCGTTTGATGGATTAAAGCATTTATCTGCGCTTGAAGCGCTGCGAAATCTAGTATAGAAAACTAAATCTAGTAGTGGAGTCTGGTATTGTATTAGTTTATATTAATGTTTTCGGGTTGTGTTAAATGGCCTGCCTACTGCACAGTGTCAATTATTCACTATGTAGGTACCATTCTGTTTTTGATTATTATCTTTTTTTTTTTTTTGTAACATTGCTCTTATTTGGTTTTAACACGTGAGCTGTGGTCACCTGTCAAATCATCTTACAAAGATTTTTGTACTAGGTTAGGTGAATTAATAAACAAATGTAAGGTTAATTTGAATTTGTGGTTTGTTAGTTTCTCTGTTTTGTGGCTTAATACTATAACTTGAATTTTTATTTCTTTTTATTTCCTTGTATAATTATCCCTAAAATATAACATAATGATATAATAATAAGCTTGTCAGCAACCGAGTATTTTTTTTGTGTGCTTCATAAAATAAAAATGAATTGTAACACAGTGCGTGGGCGAGCTCTGCTCGGGCGAAATTACGATATTTCGCCCCTGTAAATTCTTATGTTCCAAATTTCATCGAAATCCTTAGAGCAATTTTCGAGAACGTGATTGCAAATGTGTATAATATAAGTATGCATATATTTATATACAAATATTGCTCGTTTAATGGTATAGGAAACTGCTTTCAAATATAACTGTTTAAAACAACAATATCAACGGATTGAAAACATTTAGAGGTAAAACATTTAGTTTTCACTGTTCTACAGCTATATATTCTAAGAACTAGTATTTTCATTATTATGCGACCCTGTGTTCACCAAAACTCTATACACAATATTTAATAACCAGCCCCACCGCCCCAATATAAATAATTGGTCGTTCTATTGAGGCGTCAAGATGACGTATGCCCTTAAGGGGAGACCGGGCGGGTTGGTTCAGGTTTAATAGAGTTTTGACACCTATTGTGCAGGGCTGTTGAAGGGTTCCGTGGGGGCGCTTCATTGATGTTATATTTATATTTGATTGTAGATAATTTTATCTACAATCAAATATAAAAACATATTATTCCATTCACAACAACTGTATGTTTTATCGTCATCATCATATCAGCTGAAAGACGTCCACTGCTGGACATAGGCCTCCCCCAAAGAGAACCAAAGTGATCTGTCCTCCGTAGTCTAATAAAATCTAAATTTGAACAGATAGTCAACGTCTGTTTTATAATAATTTCCAAATACAAAACTTTAATTGAATGGCATTATAAAAATATTTTTTTAATATGAAACAAATATTTTTCGGTTCCGACAATGTCTTTTCGGCTTGTCAAAATTGCTTGCAAAATTGGTAGCATTTTGACCGATGATGTAAATAAATAATTATTATGAGGTAAATAGTGCATAATATAGTAAAGTGATAATTTTCATCGATGCATGGTTTAATAGCGTTCGCAATAGTGTAATAAAATGTGAATTATGTGATAGGGTTTGGTGTAAAAGGCATTTACTTTAAACGAGTGACAGAAAACAAATTAAAATCGAAATAAATTATTTTATTTCACGATAATGAAACAGGTCAGTTAATTCAACCAAATAATCAACAAAAACGACAACTTTGTCTGGTATCGAATGGTATATATATTGTACAATATAATTATAACACACGAACACAATATTTTTTTTTTAACGGCGGTCAACATACGTTCTTTTCGTCTCAAATCCTTGCGCGCTTGGGGGCATCGGGCATAGAGAAATACGCACGTTTGACGGATTAAATAGAAAACTTTCGTCGTAATGAAATTGACATTAATTTTCTTGAGGGGTTTGGAAATGTGGTTTCGATCAGAGACAACGGTCAAAAAAAATCCTACATACAAATTAAACAATATTTATGCAAAAAATATTTTACAAAAAAATTGATTACGTAATCCAAGTATTTGCAACAGTTGGTCACCATTAAATGTCTGATGACCCCGCGCCCTTTTACTCGGAGGCAAGTTTTTTCTACAAACTTGTTCGACTTTCCTTAGTACCTAAAGTTCGGCCGAGCCCCGCGCTTTTTCTGGGCCACGTCCAAAATAGTTTGTCACCGACTTGCGAGTTTTTAATAGAAAATCGGAAATGTTGAACATTGTAAAGTTGCATTTTAAATTTCTACGACTTCAGCTTTGTGCTGTTCAATGGAAATTGACATATTTTTTGTCTTGTGAAGTTTTTATGTCTTGCAATATTTTTGTTGCAAGAAAAGAAACAAATATGAAACTATGGAAAGAGACGTTACTTTGTGATCAAGATTTTTTAATGCGGTTTTTGATGGAATATAGAAAAGTCACATTCGCTATCTGCTTAAGGGTGCATATATTCGAAACCTGGCATCCTTGACGTACTAAATAGGTGTCACTTGTATGAAAATACAGGTTAGCAGATCTCTAGAGTGGCCATTCAACCTAGTTATTACTATTTGCTAAAAAGACAAGAAAAAGTCTTATAAAGGAAAGTCAAATTCGGGCTGGGAAAAGTGCAGACAAACGAATGAAATAATCCCAATTGACCTACAATACTATATTAATTCATCTCAAATAAACCAGCGAGCTTTGCGAACGGAATGAAATGAATTAAACTTGCATAAAATCGTCTGGGCTATTCACAACACCAACAACAAACGCCTCAGACAAACAAGTTGGTACGGATATTTGTATTACGTACTTGATTTGGAAAGCACACTAAGCTATTGATAATGGTTGTTTTTTGTTTTCTATGGCAGCACTTGCTAAGCTGATTCGGTCCTTCGGGCGACCTGCGAGCGTTTAACTCTGACAAAAGATATCAATGAGGTCTAGTTTGTCTATTGGGTTGGAAGGTCACATAGCAAACACTCCCGCTAAGTCTTGTACTTACGCAAAATTCTAGGACTTGCTATATTCAAGTGGATTTCAGGGTGCAAGTAAAATAAATAAGTAGACAAGTAGAAGGGTATGAAATCGGAGCGAAGTTAAGAAGTTATACTAGGGTCAAGTGGTGAAGAGGGTTATCACTTATCCGATAACTTCTTTCATGGAATAAATAATAGTTCTTACGTACAGAAGCTGCGCTGTCTGACAAAACTGAAGTTTAATCTAGAAAACTCAAATCATGGCACTCGCTCTACCTCTAAGCGCGTGCTCTGTCTGGTAGAGTCGTCATGTTTGCCGTCGTCGTTGCGCAATTCCAGACGGTATCACTATCAACCGCGATCGAATGCATCGTCACCTCGGAGGTCCTCGAGCCGAAGCGTCAAGTGAGCTAGGCCTGCCTCTATTTGAACGAGCGAGCTCTGCTTCACCTTGGCCAAAATTCTTTCGTATGCCCGGATGTCCCACTGTCCAGCTATTCTCCTCTATAGGTCGCATTTCTCAACCGATTCTCGTGAAAATTTGAGAGCATGTTCAATAATTATAAGAATTATTTTTGTCGATTCAGTTTTTAGGGTTCCGTAGTCAACAAGGAACCCTTATAGTTTCGCCATGTCCGTCCGTCTGTCTGTCCGTCTTCGGCTTAGCTCAGTAACCATTACTACTAGAAAACTGTGATTCGGCATGGATATATGAATCAATCACGCCGACAAAACAGTACAATACAATTTGTAAAAGATTTTTTTCTAGGGTAACAAAATGACATCCCCGCTTTAGGTGTAGAGGGGGGTAGGGACACCTAAAGCGGGGATGTGATTTTTTTTCTCGTCAAACCCATGGTGTGTATCGTTGGATAGCTCGTTCAAAAATATTATGGGTTTTCTAAAACCATTTTTCAAATCAGTAATTCGTTTGCGAGATATAGGGCTTTAACGAGTCATGTGTCCCCCCCATCCCTGCCGGCTAAATGGCTACTACTGGGGATGTCAAAAAAATCGTGGTAGTAGTAGTACATATAATGAATTTAAAAGGAAAACTATCACGAACAAGTAGGCATAAGTAGTTATCGAGTAATAGTCGACCAACTTAATGTGTAATTGAAAAGGCCAATTTTCGTACAAATTCGGCCGACGCAATCGCACCGCACGTCGATGTAACTAAGACAGACAGGCAACTACGGAACCCTACACTGCGCGTGGCCTGACACGCACTTGGCCGGTTTTTAGGTTTATTTTTTATTTTTAACACAGACTTGCGAGTTCCACAGCCCACAGAGCCACACACATAAATATGAATGCTGAGATTCGTAACAACTGCGTGTAATCCTAGGTCCTACTTCCACCGGTCTCCCCGGTCGAGTGTGCGGTCATAGTGAACACCAGCTCTCGAGTGCGGTGTATAATGAACCCTTTGTTCACAGTTGATTACCGATGGGCAGCGGGTATAGCAATCAGAAGTCTGTCTGTCTCGACCGTAACGAAAGGGACTCACTGGCAAGCGAACAGTCTTGTTGCGAACTTGGGTCCGAGCAAGTTTGTTCAAGTTGTTAAGTTTAGTTTAGTTGTGAGATGAATCGATTTAGATCGATCAGTTGAGGTTGGAAATCGCTTCTAAGTTATGCGTTTCGCGGTGATTTCAATGAATTTTTGTGTATTCTGAGTTCCAATCACACTCCCTGTTTTCCTTTTTACTCTTGGTCATTTTGCACTCGTCACAGTGATATTTATTTTGAAAATGTATAAATTAGTTACTAGTATTTCCCGCGTGACCTCCTGTTACCAACTTTTCCGATTTACTATAAAAAAGTATCCTCATATATTCCGGTTGTAAACTAATAATATTGGCATATACCAAAACTCAAACCTGTTTGTGATTTTGTGTGATTGAGTGACAAACATGTTAACATCCAAACTTTCACATTTATAATATAAAGGACTGTATTGAACTGCCGTTCAACACCGAAATCCTCACATTACACATCTTTTTTAACCGACTTCAAAAAAAAGGAGGTTCTCAATTCGGTTGTATATTTTTTTTCAATGTTTGTTACCTCAGAACTCCGTCATTGATGAGCCGATTCATAAATTTTTTTTTTGTTTGTAAGTATATGCTTCCAGGTGGGTCCCATTTTTTTGAAAATTCAATTGGATGATGGGATCCATGAGGAATTGAGGGAACTCCTCAATTATATTAGGCACGCGTGTAGTGATTTTGGTATTTTCTATTATAACTCGTGTATTTACATCCGGAAATCATAAATTGGTGGAGTGGAATTGATGATGAAGACCACAGATGACTTATGGAATTCCTCAATTATGTACTTAAAAGTACAAAAGTATATCACAGATTCTGATAAGATTCCGTTGAAATAGCAACTAATGAAGTGCCAAGGGTGATCCTTGTGTTATTGACGGAAGTCCTCAAATATTATCGGGTCACATACAGCGATTGGGTTTTTTTCTATAATAATCAACGCATTTGCTCTCGGAAATCAGTTCATGAGGTAAATTGGAAAAGAAATGTTGTCGTGGCTTGGCGGAGTACTAAATTGAAGTCGGTTAAAACTGTGTTTTTAAAGTAAATTATTCCTCAATCATAACGAAGGCCCAATTGGATGTTCATTGCGAACAATACGTGGCCATCTAAGTGTCCGTCTTGCCGTTTATTTTGCCTAAAGACTATAATTGCCGCTCCCTCATTAGGGCCCTTTGATGTTTTTTTTAGGCGCCGCATTTATTTTATTATCAAGTCTAAGCAAAAATTGTTTTTTCCTTGTTCAGGTCTTGGCCTCCATTTTGAAAGTGTTATAAATCGATTTGAATATCATATTTCAATAACTCGCACGTGGTTGGTTATACGCTAACGTAAGGGGGACGCTTAAATGAAGACGATTATATAAGTATTGAATGATTCCTATAGGTCAGTGTGGGGACTTCTGCCGGTTCCCTCTCATCCATGAGAGGAGGCTTGTGTCCAGCAGTGGGACGTTTATAGGCTGAATATTTATTTATTATTATAATATCTGCACTGTTAAAAATTTTGGGTAAGCTGTATAGTACTGTACTGGTCAAACATGTTCATATTTATTTAACTCCTTAAGTAGCTACGCGGATGAAGTGCCCAAAACGACCGACGCACGACTCTAAATGCCAAGTGGAAATCCGTTATCTCTGCCTACCCCTCCGGAAAATAGGCGTCTTCAGCAATCGTATGTCCATTCGTATTTTATTGGAAAAGCTTTTTTGAACCGTCGTAGTTTCCAGAAAAGATCTTATTTTACCGACTTTTTATTTCGTGATATTATATTCTGAACACGTTTTGTGTTGATTAAAAGTTCATTTTGCTGAACAATAGCAGTGGTTCAGAACTCCAAGATATTTGTCGTTGACTGTACCCATTGTTGCGTTTGTCCGTAGCCACGTCCACGACGCAAAGTTATGCGCAATAACATAACTCGTTGTACTAACGTTGTTATGGGGTTTAAAGGAATTATAGTTTGCCAAATTACATTAAATATTGCTTGCACAAACATTGTAACTTTATGAACGACATGTTGTCAAGTTTCGTTAGTACACCACAAAATTAAGGAATACGGATGATATGAAAAGTCCCAATGAAAGTATATATTTTTGTCTCCTGTACTGATATATTATTAATGGGTATGTAAGATTACTGGTCGCGATTTTGTCTTTCTTTCTTACTAACTGCCCTGCCGAACCTGCGTAATAGAATCCACCCAAAAGGTCCCTTCGTGCGGTTTCGGATGTAACCCCTACAGCCCTACATACATACAAACAAAACCTAATACAATGCTGCAATCTCACAAACTTTTCCTGTTTACAACATTAATATAGATCATTGTTAAAAACATTGTTAGAACACACTGTCCCTATATCGTTTTATCGCGTCAAAGATATCTTTAAAATACCAGTTTACATTAAGCGTAAATGTAAACACAAGATCCTCTAGTATTGTAATTTAGTACTCGGCCGAGGCTTATCTTCAGATTCGAGTCGCCACCGTCAGAGCTAACGCGACTGTTCACAACGCTAGTCTAAAGGTTCCGATAGACTTGAGCTTTCACATGCGACAGAGCATTGGAGAATCCGCCGTTTTTGTCAAACTGGACAAGGAACAGAGCCAAACATTGCTTCGAACATGTTCACGATCACTTTAGCGAACGCTCTAGTAAATACTACTGCCTGATTAGCACAAGACGGCACGCGAGCTCTCTCGGGCTTCCTCGCACTATCCTTCTTTTACTAAGTTTTCTAATAAGAGAGAGACGGGTAGTGCGAGAGAGCTCGAGGGAGAGCACAATTTGTTTCGAATGCCGTGGGTACCTACACCACCAGACCACGCAATGCAGTGCTGGCACAATTACCAACTCCGGGTTAACTCGTCAACCGCCGACCCTGTAGCGCGCGTAACAGAATTACGAGAAATTATGACATGCTTCAGCGGTAACTTAATGCAAGTTCCACATTTGAGGTGACGTGAGAATAATCTAGAATTTTAGAATAGAATAGTTTAAGCGTTAGTGTTTGCTAAGCTTGAGCTATTGTGGTCGTTATAGTAAGTGTCCATACTAAGACAAATTTAGAAAAGGCGAAATAATGTATGCCATACGATTTAATAAATGCGAAAGTGTGTCTGTCTGTCTGTTACCTCTGTATTAATCGCTGAACTGATTGAGAATAAATTTGGTATGGAGATAGGTTGAATCCCGGTGAAGGCCATAAGATAGTTTTTTATCTCGGAAATCATCCCTTAAGGAGGTGAAGTGGGGGTGAAAGTTTGTATGGAGCTGCGATATAAACGAGTTCTACGCGGACGGAGTCGCGGGCAGAAGCTAGTTTAAAATAAACTAGCGTATCACATACATTATTTAGTCGTCTTGCCAAGTAGTGAAATAGGTTTTTTTTGTGATTTTTGTCCCAGCTCAAATAACACAGCGTATTTTGTGAACTATCAGCTGATCAATCACGTAACGTACTGTACGCGCTTCAGGTAGATAAGTCCCTTTTTGTATAGGATAATTATAGTTCAGTTGTCCTGCACTGCGTACGTTCAAAACTTTACGCGATCAACCCTCTGATTTGGGTCAAATTGCGCACGTTTCTTGTCAATCTTTAATCCTACTAATATTATAAATGCGAAAGTTTAGATGTTTGGATCTAAACTTGTTACTCAATCAAGCTTAAACGGCTGAACCGATTTGAATGAAATTTTGCACGAAGATAGTTTATAGCCTGGATTAAAATATAGGATAGTTTTTATCCCGGGTCCACGCGGACGAAGTCGCGGGCGGAGGCTAGTCAGAAATATATTCTTGTCATAGTAAACTTAATAATCGACACACTAAATTAACTAATGTATCTAGTCCCAAACTAAGTAGGTAAAGCCCGTACAATTTGGACTAGACGACGATAAAGTAGTATGATGAACCTACATAAAATACAAAAGCGGACAAACAAAGCCCCATCTCCCACCAAATGTAGTCCATTCTCTATTAATTCGCCCCACTGCTGGACTAAGTGGGCCATCAAAACGCCTGCCTTAATTAACCGACTCCGCCGAATCATAATTCATGGCGCGAATGCAAATCAGTCTGCCGACTCATCCCGCGATTCAGGAGGCGTCACCCACCCTCTCGCGCCTAGCGTAACTTGACCACGACTTTCGTATTAAAGATTCCCAATTGGAGGTCATATTTATACTGGTACTGCTGATTTGTAGCTAAGCGTTGTAAATGTCTTGGAGGCCGTGGACGATGGAAGCTCTGAATGTGGAAGATAATTATATTATCTAGCCTGCATTTGAAGTATATAACCGTTTTATTCATAAACTGCCTGCCCACTCAGCTTTGCCCGCGTATTGCGCGGGATATATTATACCTAGTCCATAACCACCCAGAAAGGCTATTCTACATTTTCTAAAATCAGATAAATGGTTCCAGCGATTATTAATTACATAAAAACTTATAAACTTACAAAGCTATAATCTCGCGGACTTTTCCTTTTTATAATATTAACTACCTTCTGCCCGCGACTCCGTCCGCGTGGAACTCGTTTATATCGCAGCTCCATACAAACTTTCACCCCCCATTTCACCCTCTTAGGGGATGATTTCGGAGATAAAAACTATCCTATGTCCTTCCCCGAGACTAAAACTATCTATATACTAAATTTCACCTAAATCGGTTCAGCGGTTTAAGCATGAAGAGGTAACAGACAGACAGACAGACACACTTTCGCATTTATAATATTATAGTATAGTATGGAAGTCGTGTATAGAACACTGTCCAGCGGGATAAGTCTAAACCTATGCCGTTATTCCCTCGGGAAACGACGGCCACTCAATCTGTATGTACAGAGTAAGATTGCCAGAGCTCCTGTGGAACCGCACTGTTGATAGTAAGATACAGCTATTTTCTATCTTGCGTTCAACCTTCAGCGATATGTCGCTACGGCCATCAGTACGTCTAGCACAACTTTCTGCTTAGTCGCTTCGCGTCTGTCTCACTCTCACCGAGCAAATTAGAAAGGGGATGGTAGATCTTTCTCGACTCGCGTCGCGGCGCGGCGTCGGTAGTGCTAGCCCCGCAGGTCGCTCGACCCTGTCATCGCATGCTGCCAAGAATAATTTTCTAGGGCACTTTAAACTCTCGCGCTTTATTATTTACACGGAACTATTTTAAACGACTTTTGTAGGGTAGTGAAATATAGTGCACAAATCACCGTTGACAACTTGCTGGGGCGACAGTCATCTGCGACCATGACCGGTGCAGCCCGTGTCGAAACGTCAGAAATAAAGGTAAATAAATATCTCGTTACACCCGTGTAAAATAATAAATATCCTACTAATATTATAAATGCGAAAGTTTAGATGTTTGGATGTTTGTTACTCAATCACGCTTAAACAGCTGAACCGATTTGAATGAAATTTTGCACGAAGATAGTTTATAGCCTGGATTAAAATATAGGATAGTTTTTATCTCGGGTCCACGCGGACGAAGTCGCGGGCGGAAGCTAGTACTTAATAAATACTTTTCTAGGGTGTCGATCTGTCTCGACAACTGTTTTATTGGTATACTAGCTTCCGCCCGCGACTTCGTCTGCGTGGACCCGGGATAAAAAACTATCCTATATTTGAATCCAGGTTATAAACTATCTGCGTGCAAAATGTCATCTAAATCGGTTGAGCCGTTTAAGCGTGATTGAGTAACAAACATCCAAACATCTAAACATCCAAACATCTAAACATTCAAACTTTCGCATTTATAATATAAGTAGGAAGTAGGATGATCTATACCAACCTGATGTCAATATGTCGAGTAAGCGAGTAAGATAGACCACCTGGATTCCAGAACTCTGGAGCCTTGTTCCTGAAGCTGTCTCCACATCCTCAAGCCCTCGTATTTACATTATTCCGCCGCTTATTTTATTCATCGCCGCCGCTCGTGCATTTTAATTTGGCCTGCAGGACTTAAGCCCATTCATATTTAACGGATCGCGAGCTGGCCTTAATCAGGGCCGAGATATCTTGTCTGCGTTACTTCGTTCGAACAGCGTCGGTAGTTTTTCAGGATTTGTCGAAGCTTGCTAAATTTTATAAACTTGACGTGCACTCAAATAATAAGTTGTTTTATCTTTCGAAACGTGATTAATTAGTCATAACATTGAACAATTCAGGCCCATCTTAAAATTGTGTCAATTTAACAAAAAAAATTAAAAAATTGTTACGGAGCAACTATCTCAATTAGTTAAACATCACATCAGCCCGCACCAGCATGGGTTCTTTAAAGGTCGCTCTGTGGATACCAACCTATTAACTTTCAGTAATGAGGTTCTCAATGCAATGGATAAAGGGTCTAGTGTGGAGGCCGTGTATACCGATTTCGCCAAAGCTTTCGATAAAATCTGTCATAATACGCTTCTCCTCAAGCTTTGGCACCTCGGTATACACGGTGATTTGTTCCGATGGATTAAATCATACATTGAGAATCGGAGTCAGTGTGTTGTCTTGTCTGGGCCCTTGTTGTTTACACTTTTTATTAATGACATAGGCAAATATATTAAAAACTCTAATGTGTTACTCTATGCAGATGATACAAAAATTTCAAAATAATAAATTCGATAGAGGATTGTAATATGTTGCAAGAGGATTTAATTCATTTTGAGACATACTGTAAAGACAATAAATTATTTTTAAATCTTGATAAATGTTTCATAATAAATTTCTCTAAGAAAAAACATAAAATCAACTTTATTTATAGCCTATGTAATAATCAAATAAATAGGGTAACACAAATACGCGATCTTGGTGTGCTAATGGACTCGGAACTTTCTTTCAAACCTCATTTGGACCTAATAATAAAAAAAGGATACAAACAACTGGGCTTCATTCTACGCGTAGGAAAAGCTTTCAAAAATCCTTGCACTTATAAAATTCTGTACAATAGTTTTGTTCGTAGCAATCTCGAATTCGCTTGTGCAGTCTGGAAACCCTATCATAATATTCACATCGAGAGAGTGGAAAGGATACATTTTTTTTTTGTTAAAGCCCTTAATTTCAGAACTGGCTATGAGTACACTAGTTACACTGATTCACTAACTCACCATAAATTACAAACACTCCGTGCCCGCAGAGATTGTATAGACTCTTTTATTATATAAAATCATATCTAATATGTTGGATGTCCCCTCACTCTTACATCAAATCAATTTAAGGGTACCTTGTAGACGTCACCGCCAATGTCAAAAGAAATTCTTATTTTCGATTCCCCGCAATCGAACTTGTTATGCACAAAATATGCTGTTTATAAGACGTGTATGTAAACTGTTTAACAAGGATGAAAGACTTAAAGACATTGATCTGTTTAATTGTTCTATTAAGTCATTAAAACATGCTTTCCAGTAATAATGGTCTATATAATAATATGATCAATCACTTGACTGTTATGTACATATACTTACAAATGGGTTTTTCACAATCTGACTGTAAGCTGTCATATTAAATATTAGAATTTGATTACTTAGTTACAACAGCAAAGTTAAACTTTTAAGTCATTTATTATCATGAAGCTAATACTTAAGTTTGTTGATAATGTATGTTGGTAATATGCTTATGTTTATAAAATAAGGAAACTCCAGGTCTAAGATGTAAGCAATAGTTTAAGAATTAATTTCTGTAAACGACTGTTTCTTCATAAAAAAAAAAAAGTATCATTGCATAGAAATCGTCCACGGCTGCGTCGGCGAACATTCCCGACGCGCTGCAATTTTAGCTATACGTACGCGCGTTACCTATGAGATTTATTAGAGTGCCATATTACAGGAAACCAAGAATTTAAAAAAAAGGTTCAAAAGTGGCTGACTGTACACAAAGATAATTATCTACATCCCCTCACACGGAGAGTTATGATGAACGCCTTTTCATGGGATAGAGCATTCATTTTATACATTAAAGTTTAATAGAGTGCGCGGCGGTATTCCATATCATCAAAATTATGTAGAACAGGCAAAGTTTTTTAATGTACATTCGAGTTCGTAAATATAATATTATGTTCCCAAACGTTCAGAAATATCTGAGCAACCAACAAATGCGGCAACAGCATAATTATGCCCTTTATAATAAAGTCGTGTTGACCGTGCACATATTTTCGACTGTATAAACCATTATTGCCATATATACCATATAAACCATTATTATACCATTGTTGTCCATTGTTGGACAAAGGCCTCCCCTAAAGAGTGTCACTATGACTGCTCCTGCGCCACCCGGATCCAGCGGACTCCCGCGACCTCGACCAGGTCATCAGTTCACCTTATGGGAGGTCTATCCACGCCTACCGCTACGTGGTCACCACTCTAAAACATTTCTGCCTGAATGGCCATCGGTTCTACGTGCGGGGTACATTGCACTGCCACCCACTGCCACATTTTACATTATTATTTACCACTATCTAAACCTACACCACCAGTGAGTCACATAAAAAGAACGTAAATATTAAGTAGTTATAGGAATAATACTAATAATTACACGGTTTCAACTCACGTATTCAATGTCACTACGGGCGACATGTTTCGAAATGCCCGTAGTGACATGACCGTAGTGACATTGAATACGTGAGTTGAACCGTGTACTTATTAGTATTATTTAAATTCAACATGTCTCACAAAAAGTTGTCTCAAAGTTGCAGGATTACTTTTGTTAATAATTTAATTTGAACACAAAACAAAAACAAAGCTCGCGTAACCGCATGAAAGCTCCGACGCCCCATTCCGGAACACGTTTTTAACGTATTGAAATAAAATGTGAGTCGTCTTGGCTCTAGCACTCACTTTTCTGTAAAGGCAGATCCAATCCAGTAGTTAGATTTTTTAACCGCCGATATTTGACAGCCGTCATCCCGCTACAATAAACGTCAATGATGACATTTCGGACAAAAAAAAACAGCATTAAAATCGGTCTATTTGTTTAGGAGCTGCGATGCCAACACGTCAGTCTTATACCAGAAGTTCTCTTTTTGCGTCGGGTAAAATGGAGGCCCAGAAAAGCAAAAGAGTACAGCACGACTACCCTATAAAAGCTCGCGTAACATCAAACTTTAAAAGTTTATTTTGTTGTAGCTTTTAGAACAAGGGATTTAAATGAGAGATTATAACGTTGTTCTCGGAATGTTTTGTGTGTGCATTCGTTGTACCGTGAGTTGGTAATGTTCAATTTAATGCACTGCTTTGTGAATCGGTACGCAAGAGTACGTTACTTTACTATACGCATTATTCACTCTGAAATGCAGAGTATATATATTAGGTATAACATCTTTTCTGGAAGAGATCGTTCCTTAGCGATAAGACCGCCCATTGAGTGCCTGAGTTGTTTAGCTTGGGTTTCTTATATTTTGTTTTTTCTAGTGAAATATACAGTGGTTTAAGATGCAAATCATCCCTTGTCTTTGCAAGTGAATGCGAAACATGGTCAGTATCCCGCTTTAAAGCCTTGTTCGGACTAGGTTAGTATTTTAGTGCGAGTCCATACAAAAGCTACTCGTTTGCAGCAAATGTATGGACTCGCACTAAAATACTAGCCTAGTCCGAACAAGGCTTAAGTGGTATTTCATTCGTTTTTGCATATTTCACTTGCTGCAGAACTTGACTTATTGAAAAGCTTCATAATTTTCACTGTTTGGTGAAGTATTTGTTTTTAACATCATCGTTTTCTACGTGTTGAATGCTTTCCATAATAATAAATTATAAGTAGGTATATACCGCTCCTAAAAACATAAATAAACCACCTTTGAAGTATTTTTTTGCGTCTATCTCGATACGGACTTTTTCGAGTTACGGCAGTTTAGGCTCAGCACGGCAGTGCTGTCGTCGGTCCATTATAACACAGATACAAAAATGTATAATAAATTCATATCTGTACAAACATAGATACCCTGACCGCGCTTTACATGCCAAATATGATGATAATTTCACCGCTTAACCCCCGGCTCGTCACGTATAATCCGGCACGCCGCGCTCTATAATCGCCACATAATATCCTGACCCGGCCCAGAATCGAGCAATTGCGGGTTAATTATGCGTGCCCTTTTTGCTCGTACCCTTTTGAAGTGACGGCGTTTAGCGGGTTAGGTCGTTGTTGGATTTCATGTGTGAAAGCGTGTTAATATTCATGTGTTCTTAGTTGTGGTCAGACTTATTCGTTGTAGTATGATTAAATGTATCAGGAAAATAAACAACACTAGCGTTGCGGGAGGTATGAATAGAACAGAATAGAATAGAATATCATTTATTCATGACAAACACAACACAGATAATAAAAGAAATAAAATAAAAAGCACATTTTTTTGCCACGAAATGGACCCAGCTCAGCATGTTGCTAGCTTTGCAGCCAGCGCTGGTCTTCCGCAGGGTCCATTCGGTGAGAGCACGGAGAGTAACAAACAAAAAATTAAAAGGAAATATATACTTAGCTAAAATACAAACATAAAAAATACACAAAAAAGGAATAAACGGTATTTTTAATGATATTAAATAGTAAATGATTGTTGGCCTGTCAATAGTTTCATCCCAACAAACCACTACGTGCGTATGGGCCTTAATGGTAAAAGTGAACGCAGTCCATACACGAACGGTACCACTAGCGCCAGTGAAAAGAAGACATACTAAACTCTAAACGTCAAACAAAACAGCATGGCACGAAATTGGGCTTACAAAAACAATACTTAATTATAAATTAAGTGAGTATTAACTAACCTGTTAAGTTAGGTTGGGGTAGCGCAGGATAGGGAAGAGCGGCGTTCTCTTGTTCGAGGCCAAGATCCTCTCTGGGTTATCGCGCCAGCGTAGTAAGTATTCATTTATCACGTAAACCTTTTTTATGGCCCTACTTCTGTACTAAAAATCGTAAGATTGCTTCGAAAATAATATGATTGTTGTGTCACCCTCTTTAGCAGTAGGGACTGAAAACCTTGATCAACTAGCTTCCGCCCGCGACTTCGTCTGCGAGAACCCGGGATAAAAACTATTCTTTTTACAAGCTTTATATTAACTTGACTTGTTCGTATGTAAGTATAAAAGTATGTAAGTAAGTTGTCCGTCAAATCTTGCAAGTTAAATTTGACCCACTTCCCGGTTACCGATATTTTGGGTATAAGTATAGTTTGGATGACAATTCAATATTATGGTACCATCGAGCTGATCTGATGATGGAGACAGAAGGTGGCCATAGGAACTCCGTAATAAAACCACATAACCACATCGAGTTTCGGCTCATTAGAATCGTCTCAATGAGCAGCTGATGACGGTATACAGAAAAAGTACAGTCGGCAATAAAAGCTTGTACTAAACATGAAATTTTTGACAGAAAATTATTTATAATCCAGGCTATAAACTATCTTCGTGCAAAATTTCATCCAAATCGGTTGAGCCGTTTAAGCGTGATTGAGTTACAAACATCCAAACTTTCGCATTTATAATATTAGTAGGATTACATGGGACTTGGTTCAATTATCTTTACTATAATAGTGCTTTGTCGAAGTAAAGCGCTACGTTTTAGTATCTTTCATCTATTTTTCTCTTTCTCCTTATTACCGGTCACTATTACATACCTCAAGAGGATGAGATACTACCCTCTATAAAAACCCGCTGCACTTGCACTCGAAGCTGACACCTGTACTGTTTAACAATGTTTGCCGAGCACATCCCGACAGTGCGCCAGTATAAGCCTGATCCTCGATTACCCACAGTTGCTACGAATGTCGGGTTAGATTATATTGGTTAGTCTCACATACGAGAGTAATGGTTTATGAATAGATGGAATGTATAATTTTAGCCGCCTAATATTGATCTGTCTGCCCGCTTGTGTCTTTAAGTACAGTTAGGTTCATATATATATATTTGGTGTGATCGCGAAAGTGGGTTAGATTTGAGTGTTGTGAGATGACTGTTTCATTTTATATTTGATCGTTATTGTCTGTCAACTCGGGTGGCCTTATTTGCGCCAATACGTTCTTCAATAAATTTTACTTATTTTGTGACTAGGCCTTGACTTAGATCCTTTTACAAGTCTGCCTCTCTGGTCTCTTTGTAAATAATGAACTTCGACTTTTTTATTACAGCATTACTAATTTGATTTTTGTTTGTTCACAGGTATGTTCATTTCAAAAAGCAGTGCAACTGAAGTTTGTAAGTACGAATAACATAGCATTGAAATGATGTAATAGGAGTCCAGAAATATCTGTCATAAGTTCAACGTCCAATCGGTCTTTAGGAAATGCTGACATAGTAAATGAAAATAACATAATTATGAAGAAAATAATATTTAAAGGTTGGGACGGATGACACAGGAATGAGGACTTTTTTTGTCGAGAGATACGAATGATGATGTATTAGACAGAGATGACATGTCTTTTCAAATACCGTGCTTCTTTTACCATGAAACAATTAAGAGTCCGCAGTAAGCTGGGTCGAATTTCACCTTCCCATACAAACGTAGTTACGCTCTCATTTTAAAACTATGTGTTGGATTGTGACGAAACTTTGCATATACATTGACATGAGGTATATCTATATATGTAATTAGTTTATACGGTTCCAGTTCATAAAACCAATGAAATACAGCAAAAACATGTTGTGTATGAAAAACTTAAATTCGCTGTACTTTTTTACTATGGTATCTGAAGCTACATAAATGAATTACAGACATAAATATACCTCATGTCATTGTATATGCAAAGGTTTGTTACAATCCAACACGTAGTTTTAAAATGAGAGCGTAACTACGCTTGTATGGAGAATCGAGCTTACTGCGGACTCTTAGAGCGTGTTGTGGGCGATGGGCTGGCAACCTATCACTTATTATTCTTTAAAACTGCAATTGCTAGGAAGTGCAATAAAAAAAAGGGTGTCAGATTACAAATATATTTAAAATCACTTTATTTGCACTTATTTTCTTATCATTACACCTTCGCTATTTTTAGTTCCCGCCCAAAAACATCCCCTTGTCCGATAATTGGAAACAGAGTTCCGGACATGTTCGCTTTGAGTCCGGCTTAACCGGCTTTTCACCGGGATGTAACTGGTTTTTTCAACCGCAACTGGTTTCCACTGGTTCCGTGTGGACGAGTCTAGATGCGAGCTTGTTTTTCTGAGATTTATTTCCTAGATTTTGTTTGTGTAGAAAATGTGAGGTTTTTAAATACTTTTGAGAGTTATTTAGTGAGCGTCGTGGATTTAATTTGCATGATAATCCGTACTGTTAGAAATATGAGTTTTATTCGGTTCAAAGAGAATATTAGCTTTCCACTACTTAGCTGGAAAACCACGGGGTTGGCTACGAGCATTACTCCAGGCAAAATACGGTTTTGAAAAACATTAATTTATAATAGCGTTTTTTTTGTTGATTACATTTGAGAATGTTATTCTAAGATAATTTATTCAAGAATCCGACAAACTTTCCACCCGGAAGTAATTATGTCGATTTCAATGAAGCATGCATTGTCTTTTTTTATACAATTTATCTTGAATATTATAGAGCAAATGTAAATGAAACAAAATAAAGACAAATTTTTTTCTGACTTTTCAGAAGTTAGTTAACTTATCATTTTTTTGATGTCTGAAATTTTGCCGGATTTTGTCGCTGGGTAACTATTTAATTGATAATATATCCGTTACACATTAAAAATAAGCTATTATAAATTATTTCCAAAATTGTCATTTTTTCCATACGAGTTGTCAGTTCATTTACTGGACTACATTGCGCGTAGCGATTCTTGGCACTGAATGTGTAATGTTTGTAGGTGGAGTCTCATAAGTCAAAACTTTACGGTATTTTCAAATATCATATCGTACTATCGACAACACAGCTAACTGACCATCGGTGCACCTTAAGTGCATTGTAATAAGGTTCTATATAAACACAGGATGGTCAGTTAGCAGTGTTGTCGTTTGTACCTTGTTTAACCTTAGACGCAAAAAGAGGAGTGTTATAAAATGTGTCTGTCTGTAGCATGGAGGCTCCTAAAGGAATAGATTTATTTGAATGCGGTTTTTTTTGTCTAATCGGTTTGGTTCTTGCTACGTTTCAAAAAAACTGTTCAGCCGGTTTTGAGATATAAAACTTTGAAATGAAAATGTCAGGGGTTTTCCAACTTTACGAAGTTGACAATTATTCGTTGCAGAATAATGACTTTATCTTAGGTTTAGCGTCGAAGTTGCTTAGACTAGTCTTGGAGTAAACACTATTTCTATTTGGTAGTAATGCTAGTAATTGGATAATATACCGAATAGGGGTGTAAACACTAAATAAAATAATCAATAATGTCGAATTTTCTCGAAAAAGGATTAAAAATGTAGTGAAATGGCGAAATAAGCATCGCAAGAAGTTAAATAATCACGAAGTTATGAGTGTCCAAAGTTTTAAGAAGGGGTATATTCAGTCCCTTTTCCCCCAAAACGCAACTTCATACGAAACGATTGTCATTTACTATGACGCTCGCAGATTGTAACGTCACTAACTGCGAGCGTTGTCTCTCTCTAACAAGCAATATTTAAACGGTTGTGGCTTCGTAATTCTTTGAAATATTTGAATGGGATTTTCGTTACTAGGCATATTTTTTGCCTTATTTCTTTTGTAGTAATAATAATTTTCAAGTCTACACCCGTATTATTTATGTCCCGTTTACACTTTCACTTCCAGGAACCCGCCTAGTGGTCGCCTACGCTGTAGTGACTTTCCGCTACATACCGGGAAAACCCAAATGCGAATTCTTGGCAGTGAATGTATTGGTTGACATGCAACTACTGTTGTGAAATATGTGACGAAATAACCGAAAAAGCAAAGTTTTCACAATATGCATCTTCTATACTAGCGGTTGCCCGCGGCTTTTTCCGCGTAGAACTAGTTAATCCGATACTCTCTCTCACCGCCCCTTACCCTCTTAGCCTTTTAAGTCTTAATTTTCTAGAACTTAAACTTCCATTAGTGTATAAATAAACATCACAAATAGATAGAAAAGCTAATCCCAACGCAACAAATGACTAAAGCAACTTCATATTACACGGACAAGCAAAAAGAAAAACTACCATTACTCCACGTCAAGCAAACTCTTAAATAAAGGTATGAAAAATTAACTTCTGACATCCTTTTACCATCCTGCATCCCCCATCTCTCTTAAACTTGTGAAAATTGAGCAGGATAGACGCTCGAAAAGATTACTTTCAGTGTATCGAAGGTACGGAATAGCCGGCCAGGGATAGTAAACTGTGTATCGCTTCCGATATTGAGATTTGATTTACGGCCCCTGCTTGTTAGCCAGGGGTGCTTTTTATATTGTTTGCCGTCGGACGCGAAGGTGTTTTATTGGGTTAATAACGAACCTGTACTTAGTTTAACTACTATTTGCCGTGTCTGGTAATTTGTTTTTTTAGTACAGTCGAAGTTAAAGAAACGTTTAAATTGTTCGCCTTATTACAAAATAAAGTGCAAAAATGTATAAATCTTGTTCTCGTGCACTGGAAATGCTGCAGTTGACTGTACCAACATTTACCCCTGAGGTATAAATACCGTTAGTTATATCTCGTTTGTGTTTACCACACGTTAAATAAATAAACATGAAGAACAAACTAAGTCCTGCAACCCGAGGTCGAATATTGCATCCTGTATAATCTGGGAATCGAAGTCTGAACAACTTCAATACAGAACGCGGTTGAGGTGACTAAAGTTTAGACTAATATCTGCGGCCTGCATATTCCAAAAACTTTAATATTAATACTGGCAGAAGCTATATTCGATTCGTTTTAGGCGATTATCACACTTACCGTCGCATCCCGCTGCGGCGTGCGGGGCGACGGTTTTCTCGTTGTAGGTATGCAAGTACCTCAGTTTGAGTACAACTTCGCCTTAATGAAATGATTGCTGTAAGGGTAATAATATGAGATGATATTCAATACAAAAAGTTATTGAAAGTTATATGGCTGACTAGCTTCCGCCCGCGACTTCGTTAAGGATTATGATTACTTCGAGATTTCAAAACCACACCATGATTATGTCAACTCGAGCCTCAGTTTTTTAATTTGTAACGGGTGAAATTATCAATGTGAAATATCGAGTTAATTGTACACTTACTTTATTTCACTGATAATACCTTTCTTTCATAACGTCGAGCGTTCGCCGTTTTAAATTTTGTCGAACTGAACAACGAACAGAGCCAAGCATAGAGCCGAACATAGCCTCGGACATTTTCAGGATCATTCTAGGTAACGCTCTAGTAAATGCTGTGCTGGGTGTGGGCGGAGCGGAGCGAGACGGCGGCCGAACAATAGTATAATTGCTCGGCTCGGCAAAAACCTCGAAAAAAAATTGACTGTCATTTGCTAGAACGCTCTTTAGAAAGCTCGCTAAAACGCTTCTGAATTTTTAAGTAAGTAAGTAAGTACGTAAGTAAGTAAGTAGGTAAGTGAATAAATCACTTACCTACTTACTTACTTACGTAAACGTAGGTTTTACAGGATGGTGGTGGAAAAGGTGCCGTGTGTTGCTGTTTCGCCGATAGGCATACAAATTTAAAGTCTAACATGACATTAAAATTCATGATGCTTAAAACTAATAAGTAGAATAAGCCTAAATTACAATTACATTATGTCCAAGGTATACATTTAATTCGTGATTAATATTAAAAACAAATAAAAATACCAACCAAATTAAACATTACAATTAACTAAAAGAATTCAATTAAATTTGTCCGCAAAAAAGTATGTCAAGGAATAATAACGTTAGTCAATGAGTAATTTTCATAAATTATTTTTAAATATCTTGAGTGGTGCCAGTTTTAGAGGCAAGGCTATTTTATTGTAGATTTTACTTGCCAAGCAGAAGACGCTTTCTCGCATCAGTGCAGTACGTGAGGACACTATACAAAGATTGTGAGCTCAATAGGTAGCTCCATTGAATACTTCAGACACTTGTTTAAAACTATTTGGGTTTGTTTTAACAAATATAGCTGTTTGAAAGATAAAAAGACAGGGATCTGGACAAGTTAATATTTAAGTGTTTTAGGAGCATTCAGCGCCTTAAATACGTTACGCTTGTGTGTGACAACACTATATCACATTTTACTTAAAATACCAAAGGGTAGGTACTAATGAAATAAATGAATATTATTCTGCAAGTAGGCCGTAATGGGACTTTTACAATTCAAATTATACCTGCGTTTCTGAAAAAGAAGACCACTGTTAAGAAGAAACGCCGAAATAAACTCAACAGTCAGTCATTTTTTTCCGAAACTTGTTTCAATAACCCAACATGTGACTCATAAAGGCAGCGACCAACACATCGTTCGAGACGGTTCGCTACATTTGAACGCGGGTTTATCACCGCACCGATAATCAACCCCCTCTCCCGCAACTGGAATAGCCAACATTTTTTAATTAGCTACGTACTTCCACTGCGGTTTGCGCAAGGCCGTCACTAAAAAAAAACACCATTGTAAATCCAACCTTACATGCTAACTAATAAAGTCGAGTTTGGATTGTACTTATAATCCAGGGGTACTAAAACCTCCAAGCGAGTCAACCGAAACGTGTGCCGTTTTGAATTTTTAAAAAGATTATTTCAGAGTGGCCCGGCGCGGTAATGGAGTGTGCCGCCATGTTGTAATTACCGCGCGGTGTCACCGAAGGCAACGCGGTGGATATTGGTGCGTTGATGCGATCGTGTCGCTGGAGATTGAATTTTGGATGCGGGTTTTTAACGAAGCGGTTCAATTTAGGAAGAAGTTTACTTTGGAATTCATTTTGACTAGTTTCTGTACAATACAATAGTATTATTCTTTAATACACACATCTTCTTATTCAATGCAGAAATAAAGATCGACGTTGTGTTTAGTAAACACAACGTCGATCTTTACTACGTCAACGTGAGATACAAGCTAATAGATAATTATCTTTTTTTTAATTTTATTTAAAGTTCCAAACAATTTGATTTTATCGGAGAGTTTCATGTTTTATGTGCTAAAGCCATTAATGGCTCATTTAAAGCTAGAGTTCGGACTAACTATTTGCTATGTAAGTACTTACATTACCTTCACACTATTCCCTTACTAAACGAGATTCAAGCACATATAATCAACTTATTTATTTACCTCTCTGAGGTTTAGTAAAAATATAGTGTGAGAATCATGTAAGTTTATATTATACATAAGCAAATAGGCAAATGTAGATAATGAGAGTGCTACGATAAGTCAAAATGATTTTAGCATTGACATAATATAAAAATACCTCCAACACATATACGAGCATACTCATATGTTGATTATTGCCAAGTCTGTATTAAAAGGTTTTGACTATTTTGACTCTTAATTTTGTAAGTTTTAAAGAAAGCTTTGATAAAACCAAAGTTGTATCACATTGCTGTAGCGTTTACTATAAAAATAAGTATCTACAAGCAAGCAAGTTCAATTTCCTCTCTCAAATTAAAAATATTTAAATTCACCCATTCAAAGTACTATCTCTTGTTTTCCATTACGATTACTGCAATTGAAAATGGTGCGCAAACGACTCAAACTTCCCATCTTCACAAAACAACAGAAGATTTAATTCCGCTGTAGTTTAATCATGAACTTTTGCCAACAATCTAATAACAACCTTATAGGATTGGAATAGAGTCAGTTTTATATGTCTTTAGTTTAAGGTTAGGTTACTTTTACAGTCACCTGTTGCGGAACCGCCGGTTGTTATGGTTCAATAAAACGGTACAATTCTAAGTAATGACACTCTTTGTGAGATGCTCCTGCGAATTTAGAGTACTGCGTCTACCTCTAGTGTAGTTTTATATTTTATTTCTAGAACCGATTGTTTACTGCAACTGGATTGGGAACCGTTGTTTGTACAAGAATTGAATGTGTTTACTTTTAGTTAAATGGGTGCTCTTTTTAGTTTTATTTTAGAACGACTTTATTCAATGCTTACCTTTTGAAATATGATCATAGGTACTTACGTTCTACTTTTCAAATTGATACGTATGTGGTTCTCACGCTGGCTAACAGGTTAGCTCAGGCTGCGTGGAGCCGAACGCACGTAACACATTGTCATCAGAATAGACAAAAACGTAGCATCTGAACGACCTCGTTGAATATTTACAGCAACACGTCAAAGCAATGTAACAAAAAAGTTAACAAGTGAAAACTAGCCGTCTACAAATATATTTCAAAGAGCTCATCGCCCGTTATCACTTTTCCTTTCATCCTCTTTCAATATAAACGCACAGACAGACCATAACAATATATATTATTGCGCACATTAGCGGACAATGGAGGGGAGGGGAGGGCAAAACGGGCCGAGACGACACTTTGAATATCCCGGGATTCCCGCTTTTAGGGGGTTCATTTCAATAGATGTAGGCCTAAATACGGAATTGCTGATGTACTACATTCCCAAAATACCGGAGTTTATAAGGGTCTAAGTCGTGTGTCGATGCTGTGAATTAAGGAGTATGAACAGAATGATAGAAAAAGGTATGTCGCCAGTCACCAGATTCAAGCGTTTTACCAGTACGATCGTTGGCCACCGCTTTCGAAACTGCTCGCTACCTAATCCCAAGAAGTAGGTTAAGTAGGGAGTATTTTAACGGAAGCAATTGCTATCTGACTTTCCAACCCTGAGGAAAAACTAGATCTTTTTTGGATAAGCCTGTGACGAGTAAACGCTTGACTGATAGAAATACCAAGAATAACTTTTCTTCTTCAGAAAGTATTTTTTCCGCAGACATTGTATAAAAACGTAACTCACACAACTCTGGTATTGTTGGTTCTAGTTTAGATGACGAAAAGTACTTAAATCAACCGTTTCCGACATCTATTGTTTATTTGTCATCTTCAAGAAGGGTTGTAAAACAATCACGCATTTAAACCATAGAACAAACAGTAGCTGGACTACAGTAGCATTTTCGTCAATTTATCAAAAAAAAAACTAAAGATTTCTTGTCTAAGTCGGATCGACTGCTGGTATAGACAGCAACCGGGGATAGTGGCTTGATTTTCAATTTAAGGAAAGAAAGCGCTAGTTAGCATCAACTCAAAGAGATAACCTATGCAGATCCATTGGCTTTCTCATTCGACGTTTCGGCTTTATACTTATGCAAAAAACTACGGTTCTTATCGCATTGTATGTCTCCGCGCATAGGAGGTTTTTTGGGCAGTCCATACTAACAGCAACAGGAGTAGACGCTCTTTGCATTTATTGTATCTCATGTATTTCTGTACACGTTTCTTCTTTCGAAATGCGAAACGAACCATTGACCCTGACGCTGCAAATTCCGCTACCCACACACTTAAGTGACAAATTTTAGACCTTAATACACTGTACTAAGGTACAATTAGACAGCTTTCTTTTCAGGTCGACTTGGCAACTTAATCTTAACAATGACTCGTGTTTTTCTCTATTTACCGAACGGTTCCGTACCCTTGGCCTGAAAGCTATTAGGCGACTGTTTAGAAGTTAAATTATGCTGTTGCTTTCTAGACAAGATGTTTGCAATCCTGAAATGGTTGTTTTGTTACCTCGGAGCGTGTTGAGTGCAATTGATGTGAACGGCAAAGGTTATTTATGTCGAAACGATATGATACAGAGAATCGGTACAGAGGGCAACAATACAGAGGGCACAAGTTCGAGTCTTGTCCTCGGCTTCAGACGATGATGGTTTATTTTTCTATTATATTTGTTAAATCATATCGTATCTATAGATCGTGGTAACTTCTACGTTAAATCGATCCGAAACAAAAATATTTAATAAAATAATTCGTTTCGTTATACACCTCAAGTGGAGATGTAATTATTTTTTCCTTGTTAATCCAAAAGTGTGGGGTATCGTTGGATAGCTTGTTCAAAAATATTATGTGGTTCTTACAAGCATTTTTCAACTCGAGTGATTCGTTTGCGAGAAATTGGGCTTTAAAGCCCTAGTTTTTGTACGAGTCTTGTGTTCCCCCACTGCCGGCTAAATGGGTACTACTTGGCATGTTGAAAACTTCTTGTGCATACGTTTAATGAACTTATAAGAAAAACTATCACGGCTAAGTAGGCTAACTAGTTACCGAGTAATAGTCGACCAACATAAAATGTAGGTACTTAGAAATTTAGTTGGCGCGCGCGTGTCGATGTAACTGAGACAGACATTCAACTAAGGAACCCTACAATGCGCGTGGCCTGACACACACTTGGCCGATTTTTTTTATTAGCATCTTCGTTACTAGAAATTATGCTCTAGATCTATTTACGTTGATAATGTTGCTTCTTTAACAACAACATCGAGCGTTTCTGTGTGTATATTCTAGTCACGCACGTTCAGGGCGCGCGAAATGCCGCAGTATCGGCGAGTCACCCTTTGGACCAAGTTAACAGGGGCCCTTGACAAGGACGACGGACACATGTAGCACCCATAGCTACAGACACGTAAACAGTAATTCCTTCCATTGCCGGCCATATTCAATAGTGTGTAAAAGTGAACGCATATGTGGGCACCCGTTGTGGTTACAAAACTGACGATCACCGTCAGACGCATAAGGTATGTCACATAATTGACAGTTTACATTATGATTGAAATACACCCTAGGTTCTGCTTGACAGAGAGAGTTGCAATTTTAAGAATAAAATTCCATTGCGAATCCTCTTGAATCGCTCTCAATTCCTTAACACTATGTGCGTGTATCGCTAAATATCTGCTATACTTAAGTGGCAGTGTGCGGGGCAGATAGCACGTAGAACCGATGGCCGTTGGGGCGGGAAGGTTCTCGAGTGGCGACCACGTAACGGAAGGCGCGGCGTGGGTAGGCCCCCCACAAGGTGGACTTGTGACTTTGGCACTCTTTGAGGGAGGCCTATGTCCAGCAGTGGACGTCTTTCGGCTGATAGATGTGCCTGTGAAAAAAACGTGCAATAACATTTAAATATAATTATTACATTACAAGATAAAACTGAGAACATTTTAAGTATAAACGCGAACAATGTAAATCATCCATGGCACTTAAACAATCCCGATCTCTCGCGTCATTTGTTTTCCTTCGCAATTAATAGCATTTTCCTGCAGAAATACAAAAACTTTCCAATTTTTCGTGTCGTTTCTCGGGCGGCTGCCTATCGGCGAATTAAACGTGAGAACCGAAGTTTTTCACCGTTGTAGAAAGGTATCCTTAATTTTGTAGACGTTCGGCGACGGCACCGTATCTTCCGCGCCTCCCCTAACGAGCTGTCCGAAGATAGAAATTCAAGATATAACCTGGCATTATTAGAAATTGGCCCTTATCAGACCGATTTACACTCTAAGTGGCAGTGGTAAGGCTTCTTTTAGGTTCATGTCGGCCGAAATATGATTTTTTCAATGACAGGCCGAAAATAAATAAGTAGGTACAGTTTCAAATCAAATAGAAATGAGAATTCTGGAAATGTTTTTTGATACGATATTCGCGCACGGAGCAAAATCGTACTTTTTGACTTAGTCTTATAATCAAAGTAAGTATGATGTATCTGTGTGATAAGGTTGAGTCTCGTTAAAAAAACTGAAATACTTTATAAACAAATGTTTCGGGCAAACATATTTTAAGTTAGTTCGTAACATTGTAACCGCAAACAGTCATAATAGGTAAACAAAAGCATAACAATGCCCAGCAAATAATCCGTTTTTATTTTATTCGAATAAACCCCAAAAAGCAATATTTCACTCTATTAACACCGACTGTCACTTCTCTTTTTTTGCGTTAAAAAAATTACGGTGTTGCAAAAACGAAAGGAAAATCTTGGCAAATCACGCAAAAACCGTCCCCGCTAAAGGGAGGGGGTAAGCTAGACAAATGGATGTTTTCTTTGACTAAAACGGTTGAGCTAAACCGACGGATCAAAGAGCGGTTAACGCTTAGGAGTTACGTTTTTGTAGTGTGGCCACGTATGTAGCACTTATATTGGACATATACCCACATCATTTCTGGAATGTCATTCATTCTTAAAATTCAAACAATACCTTTTGAAAGCATTACGTCTCTAAATTGTACATAGGTTTAGAAAAATCTCCTATTAAGGCGGTGCATTGAAAATTATCGCGTGCTTTGAAACGCCGTTCTGACTAGATTAAAAAACAATAAGATCTGATTTTCAGATATATGATTCTTGACTATATGATTGTTTTTCTGATTTCATCGATACATGATTGATTAAAATTTCCTCGATAGAAAAAAAACCAAAGTTGGGTCTGTATTTTCCTTTTTTTACTCAGCCTACTCAAACGATACATTATTTTACGGCACAACCAAGTTAATACTATAGTATTTTATCTCATCTAAAATCTCACTTTATGAAATTTAAATAAAACTTCTATAGGTTAGGTATTTATCGAAATTTGTCCAAAAAAGCCATTCCCGAAGTGTTCCATCTCTTTTTCTCGTGCGCGGAAGGCATAAGCGTGTCTTTGTCTAGGGGGCGTGTTCGACTCGAATCAAGGCATCCCCTTAAGGATGCCCACCAGTTTAGGCAATAGGCATAACGCGTCATTTTCAATTTGATAACGTAGTAAACCATCAAATTGTCGTTATCAAGTATAAATTATAAAATATAATTGAAAACATAAAATTATATGAACCATGAAAGTTTAGAAAGTTTTATTGTCCAAGAGTAAATTTAAAGCTACCAATAGAAACTTTACGTTTTTGTACAAACAAAATTGTATGTCAACTGGCGTCATTGCAAAACGCTTCATCCTGATAGACACGCAGGTACGTCACAACTGTCATTTGTACTAATCGTTATATTATGAAAAATCAGGTAAATTGTTCTTTCGGCCGGGAAATACTGCGTTTAAGTAGATACTAAGTAGATACTTAAACGCAGTATTTCCCGGCCGAAAGAACAATTTACCTGATTTTTCATAATATAACGATTAGTACAAATGACAGTTGTGACGTACCTGCGTGTCTATCAGGATGAAGCGTTTTGCGATGACGCCAGTGAGGTCAATCTTTGTCTAAATTTTTTGGGTAATTATGTTCTTTAATTGTAGTTGCTCCCATACAAACATTTGTTCCTCTCCAAAAACTGGTTCGAATGACATCATAAGAAAATCTTAGTCATTGTTATTAAAATGGTGGTTTTGAATATGAGTCAGTAGACAATAAAAAAACTATACAAAACTGTACATATAATATTGTAGCATTCTTGGTTAGTACAAAGCCACACAAATATACCTACGCATATAAACATTTCAAAAATACTCCTTTGTATCGCCATGAACAATGAACACTAAATTTAAAATCGCTGCATTGGCTCAAAATAATCGCAGTATAAAGAAAATTGCATCTTTATCAACACGCTCAAAATCCACCAACGAAGTGAGAATTTAACTTCGAAAACACCCAGCAACAGGTATCTATTACTTCAAAAACTGCATAACACCCTCTCAAAACTTATTCCATTATTTAAAATCAACCTGTGAATATATTTAACAGTGCCAACTAATATAGAGCGTATGTAGTTGAGTTAGAATTGAAATTGGAATATCACTCTAAGTTGGAGTTAAGTCTTTGTAGATAGGAGTGAAACTTTAGCCATTTTGAGGTAAGAAGAGAGCATTAGTTCGACAAGTTTAGTAGGTTTTCGACTTATCTCAAGCGTTGCAACGTGAACAGTCCAAACTAAACTCTAATCCGTCGGCATAAGGTTAGAATTGGAAACTGTAGTATTATTTGTGAAAGGAATTGGTCCAAGTGCTGACACAAAAGTCTTGTTTATTTAAATTCGTAATTGTTTTCAATTTAAGTCAAGAAAGGTGTTGCTTTTACGGGTCTTCGTTTAATCTTTGCTATTACTACACCGATTGGACACGGGATTTTGAACCTTTTATCTTTATGTTACGGTTACTTTTTATGTTTCGTTTGCGGTTAATTAAATGTGTGATATTTGGCCTCTTTGACAATTAATGGTTAATTTAATAGGGAATCTTTATTGAATTAGGTTATGCTTTTATTTTTGTTCAATTTACAATAAACTGGACGGATATGTTTGTCAATTTGAGATACCTTTCTTTAAACTAAAAACAACAGAAAAATGAAATATTTCGCAGAAAACGAAGGGCTATTTATTATCTGCTTTAATTGGAATACTCAAGCAATACTCTTCTTAGAAAAGAACTCCCGCAGCGTTCAAAACATGTCGCGCGGAATGGAAATTGTATGAAAATGTAAAATATGATCGTGTTTTTTTTTACTAGTTTAATCGATTTACTGTCCCGTGCTAATAGTGCGATTGTAATTAAAATTATATTATGCTCTATAAAAATACGAATGGTGCATTTATCATCACAGTGAGCTGTTCCCCAAACTTTTTTTAAGGCAAAGCCCCTCATAACATAAATAAGAATGGAGAAGTATTTAGATTAGCTGACCCATTTATTTTAATCAAGGGTAGGGTACATTATTGATAAAAAATATTACGATTTCGCTTGTATATGTTTTGGTCAGTGTATATGTATCTGTCCTGCGAAACTACCTCATTCCGGTGAACAAAGTTTCAATGCATATACTAGCCAAGCAACGCGTTGTAGACGCACTTCCCCGACGCGAGGATGTTCGATCAGTCTCGTCCGGCGCAAGCGCGCGTGTCCTAACCTGCTGTGCGTTTGAGCTAAAGACGTAAGCTTATCACTTCGGTTGTGTGGTGACGAAAGAAATATCATTTCGGTTTTTAATATATCTTGTTCACTGTGCACGAGTTTTGTTCGTGAATCGGATATGCTACGTAAGGTAACGTTCTATTTCGTCTTATATTATTAAAATTTAATATCCATCTGTTTCCTTTAATTCGAGTTTTACCTCATATTTTCGTATTTCATTGTTCTCATTGCGGATAATTCTGTGAATTTGGCTCAAAACACCTCACTGAAATGAAAAATATCACCGATACTTTCGCAAATAAGTTGATAGATTCTGGACATGTTTTATTTTATATTAATTATCATTCCGGTGAGTGTTATATCACATCGGTGAACATTTTATCAGTTCGGTTTTATAATTAACATTTCAGTGTGATTGTATGTCATTTCACTGACGGAATTATCACATCGGTGATAGGTTTTAATTATTTCACACGGGACAGGGCCGTTAAGCCTCATTAAATATAGTTAAACAATTAACGAAATACTTGAATCTAAAGATTTTGACCGAAGTGATAAAAAATAGGTTTGTTGAAATTCACCCTAGTATTAAAACATACAGCGCTTCAACTAAATCATGGCATTCGAAACCATAAAAACTGCACCTTACTCGTATTCTCACTAAACCCGTACCCGTATATTTCGAGTAAATCGCAACCAAACCTAGATCCATTATGACTTAGCACTATCTCGAACAGTGGCAACACTGTCTCGCTTTAACTGATTTATCGGAGCTCTTTTCAGCGGTACAAAGGCTGCCTTTGAGTCGCGAGCGTTCTCGAAACTTGAAATTACAATTTTAGGTTTGAAGCCTGCAAATGATTCAGTTGAGCCTGCACAGTGGAGTTCAGACTAGTCTAGACAATTATTAAGTCTGCGGCACTATTTTAATTCCATTAATCGTTATCAGTATTCTTCAATATCTCGCTTATTATGGAATACCGAAAAAATATCGTGAATAATGAGGATTACACCTTCAAACAAAAAAAGACCGGGTTGCTGGAGTGCAAGTGCCGACAGAAGTGAAAATTCAATGAAATTGTAACAGTTTTTAGATTAGGTCACGTGTCCGTCTAACGAATTTTCAATCTCATGAATCTCACGGTCACGTGACATCTTACGGTCACGTGATCTGTGGCCAGTTTAACAATTTTTCCCCATCACAAAAAGTGCACAGCGCCGCTAAAGAAGTTTTTTCTAAAAAACATTTTCCAAATCGCTCCCGCTGTCTTCGAGTGATCGGTGAACATACTTGAAAAAATATACAAGATTCCGACAAATTGAGAACCTCCTCCTTTTTGAAGTCTGTTAATAAATGTACACATATACTTTACAAAACATCCTTTATTTAACTTACCGATCAAGGTGGAGGTCTAAGGTGGAGAACAACATATTAGGTACTTTTATCTAACTACTGTTCGTTGTAATTTAAGTCTTCATCTGCTCGCATGAGACTCACGTCACAACGACTATTATCAAACATGATAAGCATCCGGAAAATCCTGCTTTCGTCCTGGCCTCCAATCGGCTTAAATATAATTTATAAAAGAAATAGTTTGGCCCGTAAAATAATAGGGGAATAGAGGACAATAATCCCGGCTTAGTTGGGGAGGCATATTTCGTGCAGCGCTTATGCCGAATGCGAAGGTGGACTGATACTAATGGTTCTGGTCAAAGGGGCTGGCAGAAATAGAGAGTTTCTTCATATTTCTTGTTGCATGGTTAAACTACGATGATACCTAGGTATGGAACAGGGGCTGAAACTTGCTTTCACTAGATTTTTTCACCTCCATGGGGATCCCAATGAGAAATTCCACCCTTCATGTCATACCCTCGCGAGGTGGTTTCCGGGATGAGAAGTATCCTGGTTTAATCTATGTTAATAACTATCTGTGGTCCATTCCTTTCAGTCGTTGCGGTTGTCTGGACATTCAAATTGTCTTTGGAAGGAGAAAAGTGTGTATACGAGTATGATACCATTTCGATTAACCTATGAATCCTAACGCTATTGACACACTGACTACTATTTTCAGCCTTGGAAAAATCATCAATACAGGTGAAGTACCCGTCTCAAATAATTAAATATTTGAAGAATTAGACTGCTGCGAACCGACCGTTAAACTAATAAGTAGGTACATTACATTTCATATATTGGTCATAAATATATCTGCACGTAATTGGGATCGCATATAATAATATTAATAATACTGAGTGACAAACACGTAATCGGATATCATTGTTTAATATACAATCAGTATCCATTTCGGTGAAATATTAGATACAAGACGACCGAGTTAATGATGATTCTTATTGGGAGGTATAGGTAACGATTTTAGTTTTTTTTTTACTAGCTACTATATTAGACATATAAACCTTCCTCTTGAATCACCACCTATTTAAAAAAAACTGCATCATAATCCGTTGCGTAGTTTTAAAGACCTAAGCATACACAGGGACAGAGAGCGGGAATCGACTTTTTTAGCGACTATTATGCAAATTCTTATATTTGTGACATAATGTCATTTTGTTATCATCTTGTAATAAATAAATCTGAATCTGAAACAATAAACTAGGCATATTTTTTAAAAAGGTAAGCATCTAGGACGCAATTTCAACGTATTCAAATCATATGAGAATTATCCTGGTACAGGTGGTCCTTTTTGCATAAATGGGTCAATTCAGTTACAAAAACTTGGCTCCTTTCCCGTAGATTAGATAATAATTAACGATTTAGAAACATATAAATTATGTTCCATTCATACAAGTCATAAAGTCGCAAACGCTCTAAATGTATAGGTCCTGCGGGTCCTGCATACTATTGTACTGTTCTGGGGTCCTGCGTCAAAATAAGCCCTCAAAATCCCTTAAAACTTTGGATGTGACGCAAGAAAGCATGAACACAAAACTTGTATTTTTTTTCTACAGTTTCTTCATTCATAATCCGCTAAATTACCTACATACGTTTAATTGTGAGACAAAGACACAAAGTACTCGTACATTGCTGTAAATAGTGAACAATCCTATTAGTTGCCAGGCCAGGACGTTTGGACTCAGCCAAGAGCTTCTTTGACGATATTGTGCACTACTTCTTAAGTAAGGTAGCGTGGAAAAGCATTGTATTCAACTTTTCGGCTCACTTTTCGCAGACGCCATTGCGGGTGTTGAGTACCTACTCGTATTTATGAAATATTTTCTTACTATTGTTGTAACCCAACGTTGAGTAGGTGTTGAAGCAGATTTTACCTTGCAAACAAAGGAATGCAAATGTACGTTTTGGCATCAAGTTTCGTCTTTAGATGTGTACTACTACTAATTTGCAGTCGTTTCATTTTAATGCGGTTCCATAGCTTTTTAAAAAGAATTTCATTCTGGAACTTGAGTATGGCATTGATATTTGTGAAATTGCATGGCAGCAGGTCGAGAAAGTTGTGCTGAGCAAGATCAGAAGATTATGGCACTTAAAATTGGCCGAACGTTTGAAGACGCTTCACTTCCGGTCAAAATTTGTATGGGTCGGTATATTTACGTCATGTGACAACAGTACGCGACATGTGGCATCATTTAGCCCTTTAATCGTAGTGAGAGTACCTACCTAAGTCTGTCAGTCCTGAAATGGTACTGTAAGTACTTGGCAGACGGTGCCAAAGGTGGCCGATTTTAGCACCGTCTGCCAAGTACTTCTACTACCGTCCGCGTGGCACTAGTTTATATCACAGGTCCAGAACTCCATACCAACTTTCACCCCCCACCCCCCCCCCACCCCCATCGGGCCCACTTAGGGGTGATTTCCCGGATAAAAACTATCCTATGTCCTTCCCCGGGATTCAAACTATCTCATCTCAATGGGTTCAGTGGTTTATGCGTGAAGAGGTACACAAACAGACACACTTTCGTATTTATAATATTAGTATGGATATCTAATTATCTAGCAAATGTGCTCTGGCGTCACACGCGCCGGTTCCAGTCGGAACAATCGATTTCGCGCCCGCGTCAGCAACGCCACCGATACCATGACTACATTACTTGTGAAGGTTACGTGGGAACATAGAACTAGCTTTTGAGCTGAATCCATTTGTCAAAAATAAGAGACTTATTCTATTAATTCGGCCACTAGAGGTGCGTTAAAGTTCAATCGGCTTGCAAGATTCCATATCAGCGAAGATCCTTCCCGCTTATTCCTACGCTACAGGCAGCACTGAGAGAGAATATACACAAGAGACGTGGGAAGAAGTGTTACCATGATATGATTTGGCACCTAGCTGTCCAATGCCTGCGATAGGGTAGGTACACTCATGCATAAGTGTACCTACCCTCTGGATTTCTCTCTCACGGATCGCTGGTTTACCCATATTTAAACTAGTACGCAATAAGAATAACTTAAGTGCGTTTTCGTAATTATAATAATTCCAAAGTATTATCGTACGAGGGAGCGAAGCGAACGAAGTTCTATGCTTCAGCTTGGGCCGAAAATCGTTTGTATGTCCGGATGTCCGGATGTCCCGCTTTCACGCTGTTCTTCTACAAGTCGCATTTCTCAACCGATCCTCGTGAAATTTTGTAAGCAAGTTCGTTAATAATATAGATTATTTTGTCCAGTCACATTTTCGTTTTTTCTTTTCTTTTTTAAACACTGGCTCGTGAGTTCTACAGCGCACAGAGCCACTAGTTTACGTATGTCATATTATGTTTTATAGTTTGAGTATGTTATAATATAATAAATCTCTAATTAGACATTATACACATTCAACACAGTATAACAGGATCCAGCCGCCATTCTTTCCGGTATCCGTCGCACACGTCGCCGGCGAAGCATTTTAATGAAGGGGCAGGTGCTATTAAGACCTGGGGTGGAATCTGGGATGAAAGGCGGGAAACGGGAGGAATTTGTATCACTGCTGTGCGACTGGCATCAACGTCGGAATTTGACGTGGAGAGATTTAACGTATTCAAGGGTGTTCCTGTGAACTCAGAATATCACGTCACTTTATTACAAGTGCGTTTGTTAATGTAAACCAAATTGTACTTACTTCAATATTTTTTTGTTTACAGGTATGTCAATTTTAAAAGAAGCAAGTTAATCAACAGGCTAACTGTAAGTAAACTAAGAACGTAACAATATAATTAAATGGAACATAGACACTGCTTTACCAAATGGAACTAAGATTGTAATCAAAATTGTGAGGACATAAGTTTGAATACCCTCTTCTAGATTAGTCGAATTGACACGTAGCATTGAATTATTTAATATTTGTGTTCAATCCATTCGTGTCAGTGCCCGCTCTACTGAACGTACCCATAGCAAGATAACACAGACTACTCACTCAAGGACATTGCATCAACGATTGACTATGCAAAGCTCTGTATGACTTTGTCGTTGAAAACTTTAATATTGTATGATACGACGCTGCGTTTCAGCTTACTTTGACAAAGTTCTGAAGTGCACTGTTGAATAATACACGATATAAACAATGCAGAGACAAATACCTGCTTATGTATACATATCCGGTATGATCCGTATCCAGTTCAGGTAAGAAGTAAGGTTTGAAGTGATTTCGAGTGTTTAAAGGAATACCTTCATTAAATAATACAGGCCGTAAGCAACGAACGAAAAACCATAGAACTTTAAGTAGCGCCGCAAAATGACCCCACAGAACGGGTGCCATTGCCATTATGCGGGGATGGGGGCGGGGTGTCAAAACGGTGCCAGGCAGCCGTTTAGTTCGAACATGTGAATACCAGGTTTTAGGCACGTATGTTTGGATAGAAATTCGTAAGGAATCGCATTCTATGGTTTTTTCATTCGCTGGCCGTAATTAAGCATTCAAAGCGGTCTTTGGGTCTGTACTTCTCTCTCGCTTGATCATACAATTAATATTATCATACCGAAATTAGTGTACTTGATGACTGTATGAATAGCTACGCGGACTGAGTACTCAATATGATTTACGCATGCAATGTTGAGACTGTAGTGTGACACTCACACTGCAACACACTAACCCTATATAAGTAACCATTCTATGTAACTTAAGACACAATATATCATAATCCCAACGTGAACAGTTGTTTAATTACGTCCATCCTCACATGGCGACTTTGCCAGTGCGGCCTTGCGCCGTGCTGGCGGCGCGCTGCGCTAGCCAGTAACGAACGAAATAAGTGAACTTTATTTGAACATTTTTGTAATGATTGAAAATGTGACTGAAAGTGAACAGTGAATAAATTTAAAATGAACAAGCTATTCGTGCGCAAGATACTATATAAATTCCACAAATAGTACAGTAGTAAAAAGACTAAACTGAACGAGAAATTGAAAATACTTAAATACTAATCATAAAATATAAATAGAAGAACCAGAATATGAAATAGTGATCAACAACAAATTTAATGGATTCGGTGCTGGGAGCTGGGAATGATAATTGTATGCTGCTGGGAGTAGATGGTGTCGAGGATTACGACTAGTGCGAGTCAGGATGTCCAGCGCATGCGGTAACGTTTCCAGAAGCATAAATCGGCTGAGTGGTTTAGAAAAACATATATAAAAGAAATGTAGTTTTTTTTATAATAAATAAGATTCCTTTTAAACTTTTATTCGTACTACATAATTTTATATAGGTACCATTTATTGGCTTGTTAAAAAAGTTGGTACCTACCAAATCGTGTAATTTGCGTTCAAAATTGATTAATTAATAAAAAATATAACATTAAAATTGAAATGTATGATTACCGCTGTGTAGATTTTCATTGGTATGATTAATTAACATACACCGGTTTGGCGGGGGCAAAAATGTACCAGTGCTAGTGATTAATTAAAAATCGACTTAGTTTATCGACATCGATAAAAATAAATTTTTAACCATCATTATCATAACTAAACTAATGGCTAAGTTTGAATACGTTTAACTATGTGCAAACCTCTTTCATTTATACTTATCGGAAAAGAAATAGAACTGAGTCATATAGCAGAAATTCATCAATACTATAAATTATTTGAATTTGCTCCAATTACTACAGTTGACCTAGAAAGGTCATTTAGTTGGCTAAAATGGATATTGTCACCCAGGCGACGAAGATTAAAGTCTGAAAATGTGGAGAAAATTTTGATTGTATATTATGAAAATTATATTAAATATTAAAAAAGTTAATTACGCAAAAAGTCTATTTTTGTGTATGTAGTTTTCTTCTTCATTCAAATTCTTGAAATTACCCAACGGTTGTACGTCATTTTTATCGATATCAACTAATAAAATTAGTTTAATGTGTCCTCGCACTATTAAACGTCAGTACAGATTTGCCCCCGCCAAACCGGTGTTTGTTAATTAATGAAATTAGTTGACTGTACTTTGTTTAAGTGATATAAATAATATTAAGCTACGCTTTTTGCCGCTTGATGACGACACCCAATTATGGTTAAAAGTGAGGCAAAACAAAAAAAGAAAAAAAACCTTTTGTATAGGATCATATATTTAAAAACAAACAAATATTCATATCTTAACTACTTTGCATTCTCAGGAAAACAAACATTATTTGTGACTACAAATTTACAGTATTAACACTATAAATTAACTATAATCAATTTTTGAAAAATGAATTAAGCTAATCATAAGACTATATTTTTTTAATACAGATATATTATATAGAGGATTTCATCATACTTTATAATAAGGCACGACGCGAAATGCAAGCCAGCATAAAAGGATTGGTATGCAGTTCGTCTGTTATTACATCTCAAATTACATAGTAAACATCGAAGCTTTGTTAAATTAAATCGTAATGATTAATAACTGTTTTGAAAATGATTTGTTGCTTAATTACACGTATGCCGACTTTTAACCATTTCTTACATTAATGTTTTAATTCGTAGAATTAATGATTAAAGAATCAATATTTTGAAAATGTGTTAATTAAATTACTTGATTGCTTTTTCTAGATAAAACATTTACACGTGTACTGATTTGACCTTATTGATTATTATATAGCGGATATGACATAATTATAGGTACCAAAATGAGAGACAATAAATAAAGAATGGTCCTATGACAACCAAATTAGAGCATGCTAGAATATGAACAGTTTTTTTTAATAAATGAAGGTATAGGAATGTTTGTTTAGTTTTTGTTGGATTTTAAAGGTTTGAAGTAGGTATCGTAACTATGTTTGTAACTGAATGTTGAGATATAAGATAATGTAGTTGGGTATTGAAAGTTTATGTTATTTAAGAGATTGATAGTTTTTTTTTTTGAAAAATATATAATTGGTGTCTGGGAAAACTGAAACATGTAAGTTTATCTCTGAACGATTAGACTGATCACCTAAGAGTAGATGAAATTCTTATATGTTGAGGTTTTCAGGGTTTTTGCGTAATTTGATAGGGATTTTGAGTGGATTTCTGGAGTATTGAAACGATTATATGAATTGAAATTAAAGTATGTCCTTTCGTGATCTTCGGCAGCACGAGAGGCGCCGTTGAGCGAGTAGGTGCGTATATAGCAAGGTACACCAGGATACAAGGCAGGCAGTGAATCCTTGGAACCTGATCATGATTCGGTCGAGTATCAATCGTGAAGGTCCTTGGACACATGGTATGTTTAAATGAAAGGAAGTGTTAAAAGAACTGCCTGAATAGTAATAATAAATAGTAAGTGCGCGTTAATAAATAGTAATTATCTTGTATCCTGAGCAAAAACAAAAGTATATATATATGTAAGGTCGGCCGACCAAGTGTTAATGCGTTGTGTACCCTTGCCACAAGTGAAGCATATTGAGATGCACACTTTAAGTTATAAGTTGTATGAAAAGTTAACAAGTAAAAGAAAAAAAAGTATAATATGAGTATGCATAAAAATTAAGACTTGCAAGTCACACTGATATACATTGAGAAGACAATTGTCAAACAGAGGACTGACTCTTATCTGCGTTACGATGTAAACGTAAGTAAGTACTTACATATTTCATGGACGAGGACCTTAAATAACAGATAGTTCGTATGACGTGTTTCTTTTTAAGTTTTTTTTATCGTGTTACGTCTAGGTAAGAAATTAGTTAATAATCTTTTGTTGTCATCGAAGCGTGCAATGTGTAAGTTACTCATTTAAATTTCATATTGTCTTATTATTGTGTCTACTAAAAGAGGTACTCGTACTATTTTAAGTCAAAAAGTTTAATTAAAAAATGAAAATGATTGTCAGGCCAACCAGTAGATTTCCTTTTGAAAAAAAATGATATTTTTATTAGTAATTTAGTTTCCAAACCTTCCTTAACCGTTATTAGTAATATTAAATTCTTATGCTTGTTCAACAACTTAGGTATATTGAAGCAAATTAGTTCAAATATGGCTGGAATTATGAATGGCCAAAGTTTTCTTTGTTTGCATAAAATGTAAACTAAATTACATATACAAAAAATGTACTTATACCTACTTACTGATTAAGTTACTTGGATTTGTTCTTTTTAAAATTATTTTGTACTGCCGTTGCTATTAAGTAATATGAGAAAAAAATATTAATATTTATTACAATATTTTTTTTTTTTGCCAAGAAGGGAGGTGTAGTGTGACACTCACACTGCAACACACTAACCCTATATAAGTAACCATTCTATGTAACTTAAGACACAATATATCATAATCCCAACGTGAACAGTTGTTTAATTACGTCCATCCTCACAAGACAAAAAAACAACAAAAAAGGCGTATATTATTTCGAACATGTTATTATGCGTAGTTACTTCTGCTGCTGACTGTTCGTAAGTTTGAATAAATGTCATCATATCAGCCGAAAGACGTCCACTGCTGGACACAGGCCTCCCCCAAAGAGTGCCAACGTGACCGGCCCTGCGCCACCCGCATCCAGCGGACTCCTGCGACATTTACCAGGTCATCAGTCCACCTTGTTGGGCCTACCCAAGCCGCGCCTTGCGGTACGTGGTCGCCACTCGAGAACCTTTCCGCGCCAACAGCCATCGGTTCTACGTGCAATGTGTACAATCATATGTAGGTCTATTTAACGAAATTAATTTCAGGGTTGCAATGTGGCACATACGTGTCGTATGACTATTTTGCGAAAATAATATATAATATAAAATAATTATTTTCGCAATACGCTGTTATTTGCGAAAATAACCCTACGGGGCTACAGGGGGGTTATCTTCAATCTCGAGGTCGCGGGTTCGAACCCCGGCTCGTATCACTAAGTTTCTCAAAAACTTATGTAAGCAATATCATTAGATATTGAACAGTGACTTTTCAGTGAAGGAAAACATCGCGAAGAAACCGGGTCTAATCGCAATAAGGTCTAGTTCTCCCTTTGGGTTGGAGGGTCAGTCGCTTTCTTAAAACTAGTGCCTACGCCAAATCTTGGGATTAAGTGCCAAAGCGGCCCCTGGGCTCCACTAGGGCACTGTCGATGCCGTCAAAACGCTAGAAGGAGAGAGAACGGAAGAAGATGACGATTATAATGATGTTTTTAGAGCTCATCTTTATACTTTAGGTACCATATGAAACACATTATACGAACGCATTATATCCAGTAAAGGAATAAAATAAATAAATATTAGGGGACAATCTTACACAAATCGACCTAGTCCCAAACTAAGGAAAGCTTATACTATGGGTACTAGACGACGATACACACACTTATATAGATAAATAAATACTTAAATACATAGAAAACATCCATGACTCAGGAAAAAATATCCGTGCTCATCACACAAATAAATGCCCTTGCCGGGATTCGAACCCAGGACCTCTTGCTTCGTAGGCAGGGTCACTACCAACTAGGCATTTTTTTACTAAACATTAATAATATCACATTGACATTGTAAATTATATCGTTATTTGTATTTTTTTTCGTTTAAGTTTTAGTTTGTTATCCAACGATCTTTATGTGATATTAACTTAGTCATTTATTTACTTTTGCCAATCGATTAATTGTGAATACATTTGAAACAAATCTAACTTGACATTTTATTACAATTCTTATTTTATTTGACGATCATACTCGTAATAAAAAATCATACAGATTAAGCTAGCTTTCATTTATATTGTAATAAATAAATCTAATCTAGTCTAATCACTGAAGCTCAACCAGCAGGTCGATCATTGTATGTAACGCATTGTACGCGCGTTAGATAGATCGAATGTAATTTTTTGTATGGGACAGTTGGACTGGCCTAACGCGCGTTGGAAACGTTGTCAGAGGGGTAATTACGTAACGTTTCCAACGCGCGTTAGGAAAGTCCACCTGTCATTTTTCCATATAAAAATGTACATTTAGATCTAACTAACGTACGTACAATGCGTTACGTGATCGACCTGCAGCAGGTCTGAAGCTAATCAGATTTGTAATTGTAAGAGCCGGTATTTAAAAACATTTGGAATACGTCTTCGTCTTAAGATGCTGTCTTCGTGGCTTTCCTTTCCATTATAGTTAACCTACGTTTCCTTACAAGTGAATTTGTTTAAAATCATAACTTTACGGTGGAAAACCAGCATTAACGTCTTTTCTCAACCCGGCGATACTTCAGTAACTTTAGTGGCTCCCATAATTACTCCCTGGGGGAAACCTAAGCAAACCTGAAATGATTAAAAGTGCAAAGTTATTCTGAAATTTCCGAGCTATCTGGATTCCGGAATATCTAGAACATTTTAGTTTATGGTCCGAAGATTGAACTGTCTCAGGGAAACTTGTGCCATTGTGTAGAGGGAGAAGTAAGTCACTTTAGTACCCGTGAAATATGGTGCGTCTTTTGTTCATATAGTTTACGAGTTTATTTAGACTTATGTTAGTTTTCTACAATTCTGTTAATTTTGAATTTCACATTCTACAAAAATTGAGTTCAAATCATACATAACCTTCTATAATTAATGTAATATTGCGCATACGCCTTTTGGCATCTAAGCAGGTATCAAGCGCTGAATTGTATGTTAAAACATTGAAGTATTGCTGATAGAAGTATTGTTTGTTACTGCACTAGCTGTATACTGTTGGATGAGGCTTTGGCACCATTTGGAATAGGAATCAGCAATTCTTGTTATGATATTTTACAATGTTACAGAAATATTTGTAAAATGTCAACATGTTTCAAGTGACGATATGATACAGAGAGAAAGAATATAATGGAAAAATAAACCATCTTCGTCTTCTTTCTCTATCTATTATTATTTATCGTATGGCTGATTATATTATTCATCTACTTCAAAAAGATTTACAGTTTTCAAGTACGCTACCGCGTCTTCGGTTAGTTTTAAAATCCTCCACTTGCCCGTTGCAGTTGGTTAGAGGGCGGTCAAATACCGTGTGGCGTACAGTCTGCTCGGGAGCTCCACACTGGCGGCATACTGGTGAATCGCACCAGTTCCGTTTGTGCCATAAATACGCACAGTTCCCAACTCCCGTCCTTATTAGGTTGCATAATAGTGCATATTGCAAAATGCACGAAAAGTTTTACACGGCATAAAAAACCGTAAAGTGTTTAATGATCTACTTTTATTGACAGACTATGTTCCAAATAAATTAAGATCCAGACCGCGAATTAGAGAATATTGATTTAGTTGTGGAATAAAGCTTAGTTACTTGGTTAAATCAATGACCAATTAAAATGGACTACGTTTATTACTAGTTATTGTGAAGATGTTCGCTACTTGCTACTGCTGCTGTAGGCATGGAGTATCATGTTCCTGATGATGAGTCCATACTCTCCTCAGGAGCTCTATTGAACTTTCGCTATAGCTTCCAAGGATGCTGTGTTGAGAGACTTGAGAGTAAGGGTATTTATCTCTTGCTGTTGACACAACAAATCCTTATATCAATATGCTATATCTATGTGCTTGTTATTCCTTTGGATTCGGAAGCGCCCATAAGCTGCCTTTGGTATAAATAAAATAAGGAATTCAACTAGGTAGCTATGTACATGGAACAACGTTCGCAGAAAAGGTCATATTTTTTTACATCATATCGTCGGGAATGTGTAGTGAAAATTGGCTCGAAATTTTGATGTATTTATTAAATTCATATAAAACGCTTGTAATTTGAGCTAAAAAGTAATTATCCCCGGCATCCCGAGCTGTGTGCACGTAATCTGTCCCTGCGCAACCCTCGCGAACTTTCCTGAAATTTATCGTGCGGACATTTTTCCCGGCCCTTCTACCTAAGCGGGCTTTTCGGGGTTTTGCTTAATTTTGTTTAATAGAGGAAGCGATTCGGAGGGATTTTAAAACAGGATACAGAGCATGTATGTAGAAAATCCCGAGTCGAGCTGTCGGTCGGAAGAAAATATCGTGTAGCAAATTATATTTCATGATAAGGGTGGGTAGCCAGCACAGCCTCGTTGTGACTTGTGTAGAAGGCGATTTTAGGGTTAACGGTGTCGCCTGTCTTTGTGGCGGGGGCCACAGCCCTTAGCTAGCAGAGAAGCGACGACTATGGCCAGAACGAGCCCGCAGGGCAAGGCGTGAGGAGGGCTCTAGTGCGTTCAACCTGAGATCCTAGAGTCGTCCGAATTACTTAGCGCAGATGGTGGCTGACTTCCCCCGAGAGCCTAGCCACAACACAGCTAACTGACCATCCGTGCACTTTATTTACATTGTAATAACGTTCTATATAAATAGTTACAGGATGTTCAGTTAACTGTGTTGGCGTTTGTACCTGGTTCGCAGGTTTTCTCTACGGAAAAAAAGAAACACGTGGATGCTCATCCTAAACGCTAATCTATATTAATATTTTAAAGAGGAAGTATCTGTGAGATTGTAGCTGTATAAGTTTGTATGTTTTGGGTAATCTCCAGAACCGCTTATTCGATATCAAAAAATCTTTCATATGCGTGTAGAGTGGACTTTCTGGGTGGTTATAGGATATATTTTATCCCGCGGGTTTGGCTGCGTTCTTTGCAGTACGTGGGCGAAGTCGCGTGGGCAGGTTGTGCCCGTATAGTTTGTTTTTTTTTGTTCAGGGACCGAAATCTCTTGTCTCAAAGCATTTTAATATGCTTTCCGTGCTCATTCCGTCAATTCTTACGTTCGCGTGGCAGCAAGCGCTCTAACAAGTTTTTAACGATTGGCCTCGGAAGTGACGAACAGAAACACAGACGAACTTTGGCATGATTTGACTCACCGTGGGCCTTTGTCAATTGTCACTTAACAATGGCAATATGACAGTTACCATCTCTAGGTCGATAGATAAGTAACTATGCAATAGAATAACTACAACGTACACTGGATTGTCAGTATCGATGACAATTGTCAACTCTCCAAACTTGCAACTAAACTAATAAAATTTAACTTACCTGTCATTTCGCGGTTGTATTTCAGTCGCGCTAAACTGGCTCCGTATAAACTCGCCCTTACAAAAGTTGCCGGCACATAATGATCGCTTTAATTGCAAGCCTGACCAAGTTTCAGACAGACCGACTTACGGCCGGATTGAGAGTTGGGAGCTCCTAAATATCTTCCACTTCTCAGTTATGTGAAGTTCCGTTTAAAGGATATGCCTTGTTTTTAATTTATATAGGACTAGCATTTGCCCGCAACTTTGCTCGTTTTAGCTTCTATTGCCAATTTTATCGCTATGGACAGTGATTTCAGAATAAAAAGTTTCCTATCTTAAAACATCCAAATTATAATAAATAATGTATGTATGTAGAATATACATGTCACACAATATGTTTATCAAAGTACAAAGGCGAACTTATTATAAGGGATCTCTTCCAGCTCCAACCTTTGAGCAATTTGAGCTTCCTAAAAAGAAAGTTAAAAAATGGCTTCTTTCAAAGACATGAACAAACAGAGGACATCACTAAAACATAAACGCACCTAACCTAGACATACACACACAAACACAAACGCACGCACACACTCCTACTCGCACTCGTACTCGCACATACACACACATCACATACACAAACAAACACAATCAATCTCACATAATATATACACATGAAAATACACTTCATAGTTGTTGAAGATATTTACCTACATTGTCTCTTTGCTAACTCTTAAGTTATTGTTTAAATGTAAAAAAATACTGTTAAATCTGTACCACTGGTGCCCAAGATACAGGCTGTGCCTAGTTTGGGGCCAACGGATACCGTCAGTGCTGTTGGTTTCCTTTACATATTATTATTATTATTATTAATCATTTATTCATGAAGGACACATTTATGTTTACAAACTATAGTATACTGCCAAACTGCATGACAGTTAATATAATAATACCATTAAGTTAAATATATTCGCATAATGTATGTATGGTAATAAATATTTCTATTCATTTCTATTCTATTCAATTGAGAGGAAGGTAGGTAGAACGGGATAGGCATTATAACGTGTAAAAAAACACGCAGAGAAAATAGAAAGAGTGCACTATTTCGATAAAAAATCCCCTTAAATTATGTATTTTTAGTCTCATTAATAGTGCACTGTTATTGAGACAGCTGTTATTTAAATTATCCTTAAAAATGCATATCTAAACTGAATCTTCACGTATATTCACGGCCCAAATACTCGTACATACTTAACTTCACTAAACCCACAACTGACCATCACATAGTTTATGTAAAGGTGTATAGAAACACCTTATTTAAAATAATAGCAAGTATGTCAAGCGCTCGCATCGAAATTATGCCATTAACGCTATAGTTGCCAGCAATTTGCTACGTCGATAGCAACCGTTGAATGATAAACAAATGTACACTGCGACATTAATTATACATTTGGCGAGCAGCCAGTGCAATGATTCACTTTTGATCTATTGTGATATACAGACGAGAATATACCTACGGAGTATATGTTAGTCCGGAGGGTCTACCATATATCTTCATTCATTAATCCGACCGACGACCCGTAGCCTAGTAGCCTAGTGAGTAGCGGCCTTGCCTTTGAAGTTGATGGTCCTGGGTTCAAATCCCGGTAAGGGATGATTATTTGTTTCCGTGTTTTGGGTGTTCTGTATGTATTTAATTATAATATCTATTTAATATATCGTCGTCTAGTACATGGGTACGAGACCTAGCTTGTGTCTATGGAGCTTAGTTCGATTTTCGTAAGATTGTTATAGTTGTGGAATAGTAATAATGTTTTATTATAACTGTAACTATAGCGCTCTAGGCTTATTCTATCTGCAGCATAAATGTTTAATTGAACAACTTAATACCAATACTATGTACTTCTCAAGTAATAAGCAAAACGCTGGACGATTTTATGCGAAATAAGTTAGTGTAGAGTTCTAACCACCCGTGACCATTTAAAACAATCTTTGTGTTTCTCTTTCACTTGCTTTTACACGTGCTTATGCCAAAATAAGCGTTTTCACATCAACCCGACTATGTATAAAGCATAGTGTTGACAGAAGCCCTCTCCCACATAAAACAACACGTCAACTGAAACTTGGTATTTTAACGGCCCTTATTCCAAAGGAGCAAACATTTCCACGAGACCCAAGGTAAATGTTTTCACTAAATAGTTATCTTCGAAATGTGCACTTAGCTGAAAGTTGCGAAAGCCTTTGTAGCGAGCTTTCGAATGTTCTAGAACGTAGAGGGCTTTGAAAGCTGTGCTTTTTGAGGAGGTAGACGGTTTGGGTACAATTTTATGCCTGAATGCGGTTGTTTGACGGTGTCGGTGATTGCGCTCTGCAAGTCCGTTGCACTAAGGGAGATTGTACTTCCTTTTAATATTTTGAAGATAATGCCTTATCACGGCTATATTACTGAACCAATTGTTATGATGCGTGTAGAAAGTAGAAGCCCTGTGAATCCGCCCGCGGGCACAGTTAGTACAATAAAAACACCAATAACTGGTTTTAAGGTGTATTACCTTTGGTATTACGTACTGCAGAACTACTGTACTATATATTTAAGTAGTGCGTGTAGTTCGCTCCCTATATAGATAGTAGTGCTTAGGTTTTTTTTTAACACATTTATACATCATGATCGTCATAAGAAGCCGTGTTGCAGGTTTCTGGGGTAGGTTAAGGAACTCCGGCAACCGTATTTTGAAGACCATTTCGAAAAACTTATGTGTACTTAGCTCTATCATAGCGGTCCTGGTCTTCCGTGTATCGCGATTGGAACAGAAAATAGCATGCATAACATACAATATGCAGCTAACTAACTTTATAAGAATCATTGGCCGTGTACATCAATGAAAATATTATTTAGGCGGCGTCTACGATATGGCGGTGCGGCACTTACGTGCATGACTCGTAAGGCCGAATTTAAACAAAGCTTACACAATAACCATCCTCTTTTAAAACTCTCATCGCAAGCGACACTTTCTCCACTCACGCTACCAATTTCCCCTGCATTACCCTAAACCTTACCTCATAAAAGCTAGAATGCACCTCCACTCTCGAAATATAATAACCCACCTTCCCGTCAATTCCATTTGTGAACTATCGTTCGCTATTTACCGTTGACGACAATCCAATCGCGCCGAACCGCGACATTTTTACGTCGTGTAAATGTCTATTGCGAGTTTATTGCCGTGGAAGATTACGAGGGTTCGTGATGGCGGATTCGATTGTCACTGTTTTCTTTTAGCGTGTGGAAATTGGGTTGTTTAACCGTTGAAATGTAGGTACGTCAAAGAATACATGTGAAACTTAGATCGATTCGTTCGTATAGTGCATCGCGTATTATGAAACCGCGATTAGAATACGATTTTAGGCGACAGTTTTGCCATAATAAATACGTCAAAGTTTATATGAACTGACACTGAGAGCTATTCTAATCTTGGTAATATATAATTGTAAGGCTGGGTAATACAATGATCTTATGTGGTTAATATTTTCGGACCATTAAATGTACAGAAACATATTACATTTAGACGAATATTTCGCTTAGATCTAGTGTTGTTGATGGTAACCTGCTAATAACTATACTTTGCATATGGATTCGGCACGTCGTATATATTACCGCTAAAGAGTATCTGATCTTTATTTTATTATGATACCTATAAGTTTAAACTATTAAAGTAATCAGCAGCGATCCGTGCGTCCCGCCTAATACGCGATACGCCCTGTAAATCTTGAAATAAATAACCTAATCCGATCAATAAAGATTCAATCTGTCACGTTCCGCATTGATATCGATGTTGTACGCCCATACATTTTGACTCGTTAACTCGACGCGCGTATAAGCGAACGAGCGAAACTCATTGAAGTGCAATGTGGTGTTTTTTTATTTTTCAAACTTAGAAATTCAGGGCTCTATTCTAGTAGCATCTTGACAATTGTCTGTACAAATACTCATAATTAGGTAAGAAAATTTTCCCTATGTACCTATGATCGTTACTTAACTCCGAAATGTATCGAACCGTCCCTTCTTTCGTTAGTACAACGAAGTCGTCAGTCGCTCGAGCAAGTGCGATAATCATAGCGATACACGAACGAACGAAGTTTGCGTCTCTGGTTTCAAGCGGGTTTTTCCTCAACTGACCCCAAAATAAGCTTGTAAAAACAAGCCAAGTCGCGGACCCCTCACACGGCCGCTTTACACCTGAGTTGTTTTTTTAATAACCTCAGCGCCTGCGCCGTAATTGTCGATATTAAAAAACGCCGGCCCGCTATGCGTGTAATTTTTATGAAAACAGAGTGTTTGAGATGAAAGGATTTTCGTTTTAATCAATGTTAAAACGTTGTTATGTTGCCATGTTTTTATGCTGTTATTGCGTGTACAGCCAGTAAAGTTTTTTTCCTTTTTAGGGTTCAGTCAACAAGGAACCCTTATAGTTTCGCCATGTCCGTCCGTCTTCGGCTTAGCTCATCAGTAACCCTTACAACTAGAAAACTGCATGGGTATATAAATCAATCACGCCGACAAAACAGTAGAATAAAGACATGAAACATTTTTTAAATAAATATTGACAAAAGTCGGATATAAATTTATGCATTCTGTCTGAAACTTGGCTACTGGTGATCGACTCGAAACTAAGTGAGACTAGTTTATATGTGTGAATATGGAAGCGGTGCATGCTCTTATGGTTGACATTATTTAATGTTGCTGACTTTATATTAAACTGTCATTGGAATAGGAAGCTACTTTTATGCAATTCGGGCAACTCAAATGATCTCAAGACATACTTATGGTGACTGTTCCCTCAAACCCTCGAACATTACACGCGCAACGTTTGCGAAGTTGGCTCGATATGTTGTCCTTTTTGCCCGCACACGGGCGAGTTGAATAAAACATATAATTATAACACTATGATAATTTTAGAATGACCGTTCAGATTTTAGATAAATTATGAATGTAAACACGTTTATCGGAAGAACCGCCAAAGTATAACGTGTTTTATTGAAACAGTTTAAAGAATTGTTAAGTTGTTTACAGAATCTTTACAAGATTTGACATCCTATTTAGAGTGCTACTAGATGTAATTTTTAACAATATATTTCAGAATAAGATATGTTTCTCAGATTTTAGCCTTCTCATTTAAGAGCTTTATCGCTGTAGAAACCAACATTTAGCATGTCTGCTCGCGTTAAGCGAAATATGATACAGCAAATTCTAAATTCCAATTCATGCATGTTGATAGCTGTATGATAATCTTTGAGGCGTTATAAACCTCGAGATGAGAGCCGCGTCTCATAGAATAGCTCCTCGGTGTCTCACAGCCTGAAGTCTCATCTCACACAGTAGCCCTGTTGAATAATAAACTTTAAAAAGTGCGGTATAAAGTTACATTTTCAATGACCTGAACGAGATACGCTTCGAGATTTGTTGTGGATTTACTTTAAAGCTTATTTGGAGGATGTCGGTGTCAGTTTAGAAATATTGCATTGAAAACAAAAATTGAGAATAACGCTAGCATTTTCATATTAACGGACGATGATGTTATTATAATGCCCCGTATCTATTAAAATCAACTTGAAATACGCTGAATATTGAAATTTTTAGAGTTTAATCCATACTTAATATTATAAATGTCTAAGTATGTCTGTCTGTCTGTTACCTCTTGACGCTTCATCATCATCATCATATCAGCCGAAAGACGTCCACTGCTGGATATAGGCCTCCCGCAATGACCGGTCCTGCGCCACCCGCATCCAGCGGACTCCTGCGCCTTCCGGTACGTGGTCGCCACTCGAGAACCTTTCCGACCCAACGGCCATCGGTTCTACGTGCAATGTGCCCCCCCCTCCCCCACTGCCACGCTTGACGCTTAAACTGCCTTAAATGAAATTTGATATAGAGATACGAAGGGCATAGGATAGTTTTTATTACGGAAATCGACCCCTAAGGGATTGAAATGGGGGATGAAAGTTTGTATGGAGCTACAACATAAACGAATTCCACTCGGACGGAGTCGCGGGCATAAGCTAGGTTTTATATAAATGAGTACTTATTATATATTCATGTAAAAATATTCAAATAAAAAAATATTAAGTAGAAATGAACACTTATAGGCAGCAGAAATCGTACAGAAATAAAGAGTACACCTCCATTATAAGCTTACTATATCTAGTTTTTTGACATCGCCCAAAGGACTCCCTATTCCGACATCTTAGTATACAATCCCTACAAAATCGGGATACCGTTACCGTGAAAAATATTCAATAATCCCGGCCGGGATATCGGCTGTCCCGGGGGATTTTAAGGCCATTTGCATTTATGAATAATGCTTCGGTGCCGATCATTGGTTGGTGGCAGATTTCGCACTTATGGTTTGTTGTGTTGTATGTTTATGCACACGTTGAAGGGTTGACGAAGATTCTTGGAGATCGTGGTCCTAACCGATGTGTAGTGAGGGTTCGTGGGGAAACGGGAGCATATAAACCTCATCCGTGTACCATCGCCAACACAGTTAACTGACCATCCGTGCACTTGATGTGCATTGTAATAAGGTTCAATATAAATACGGGATGGTCGGTTAACTGTGTTAGCGTTTGTACAAACTTCGCAATAGTAGGTGCGGCGCGTCCAGTATTACAACGATACCGCATTTCGTATAATTTGTCTACATTTCTACTTACTACGTTGTACTAACTTAGTTTCGATCTTTTCAAATATAACTATAAAAATGTATTTGCGTTTCAAAATGGATTTCCTTTGAATCGCATAACAATTAACGGACGAATATTCTAATCTTATATGGAATCATCATTATTTAAGGCTCTTGTAGATAGTGTAATCGCCACTGATTTGTCATCTGCCAGCCTCTTGACGTCTTCGTACGACTCGACAGCAAGTTTCTCTTTTATTTGGCTGGCGTATGTCTGGGCCGTCCTCTGGAACAGGGTACAGGGGTGCAAATCTCGATGTATAGACAGGTCGCCTAATGCGATCGTAACTTGTTCCTCACTACTTCGTTCAACAACTCTCATCTTCACTTTAGCCTGTCCGTCTTGTGGTCACATACGTACGCGACTGCAGCCGTCGGTCACCGAATGCGGAGTACCGTCGTCTTTGCAATGTTGCGGTGTCACATTTCATTCGGCGACCGACTTAATGTAATTGCCGCTTAAGATAGCTATTAATATGTTATCCGGCAATTCAAAATAATATTGTAATATGTGGCGCATCGATATCTACTGACAATTTCACAATATAATTTGAGACGTTGGCGCCGATTATAATTTTATGTCTTCTAGTTAAGGTAAGGTAAGGTTCTAGGTAGTTATTCATACTTAGTATGTGCTGTTTCGTCGGTCAACTGTATTCAGATACACTTAATATAATAACCAAGTTGTCGAATAGGAACGGACATTTCCTACACTAGAAACTGGAGTGCTGTCCAATTCAAAGCGACAATGCTTCGAAGTGACAAAGCTCAACGACAAAGCAACAAGCTGACAATGACATTGTGTCGCTTGTTGACTCTATCCCTCTCAACACCAACACCAACACCATTTGTCAGTTGTCATTATGTCAGTGCACAATTTCTCTTTGAAAATAATTCTGTATTTAACCATAAGCAAACTAGCTGCCCGCTAGAATGAAAATTGGGAAGAACGCAGGCAAACCCGCGGGATTAAACATACACTATGTCCATCCAGAGAGTCCATAAATACACTGATAAAATATGGACTAATTATAATTATTAACAATTTTGACATGTAATACTGAATTATAAATAAATAAATAAATAAAATAAATAAATATTAGGGGACAATCTTACACAAATCGACTTAGTCCCAAACTAAGCAAAGCTTGTACTATGGGTACTAGACAATTATAAACATACTTATATAGATAAATAAATACTTAAATACATAGAAAACATCCATGACTCAGGAACAAATATTCGTGGTCATCACACAAATAAATGCCCTTACCGAGATTCGAACCCAGGACCTCTTGCTTCGTAGGCAGGGTCACTACCAACTAGGCTAAAGCGGTCGTCAAACCGCGCGCGTGGGTTATTATGAATAAATATGATTATGATTATTATGAAAGATATTTTGAAATCAGTCCAGTGATTTCGGGATTATGCAATGCATCCAAACTTACAAAGCTACAATCTCACGGAATTGTCCTCTTTATAATATTAGCATAGCTTAAATATTTATTTCCACTATATTTGACTTCGTCCGTGTGAACTCTCGTATCAAGTTTCAATCCTGATTTCATCCGTTTTAGGGTCCAGGATATAAACTAATTTCCTACGGCAAACATCCAAAATATTATCAAACAACATTTACGATTAGGATTCAAGTCTCACTATTCCTGAGTAGTCGTTACGACCGACTTTAGCATAACTTGACTTGAGTGCTCTATCAAAGAAGAGTGTAGTTAATATATATCAGCCTTAAACATTAATATTAACTAGAAGGAGACGTCAGTTTCAGTTTAATGTCTGCTTGTCTCAGTTTTACTTTGAAAACTTCACAACTAATTATTTGAAGCGCGCTAGACATTGACTCGGAACTTTTTGGTGCAAGTAGGTACTCTTATAAAATTATAGCGGTGTCTCATTTTTCAGACTATTTTGTTTGCCGTTTGGACAGCATATTTTTTAAATACAAAAACGGAGAGGTTTTCAAATTATGCATGCATTTTCTTTTAAACTCGCACTTACTTCACCTTGGTAGTAGGAAAGCACCTTCAAAGAAACCATGGAATCGTATTATTTTCTTTTTTTGGGATGACAGACAAATATCCTACCAGAGGACTAAAAGTGATTTAGGAGTTAACTATGTAGAGTAGGACACTTTGCTTCGTTCGGTGTTCTTTGGATTTTTTATTGAGTATTTAAGTATATTACCTAGTTCAACCATGTTTAATTCTTTCTTGTTATAAGTAGAGCACAACGTATTAATTAATTACTATCAAAACGATACCCTTAAACTTTGCCCCGGAAACACGGAAACACGGAAACACTCCAACTCAAACGCAGCGAGCAACAGACTCGCAGACTGACTCGTGACGTCACACGTCATAAATATTAGAACCACGCCCCAGTTTCCTTTAAATAGGTTACTCGGCCCTTTCACCCCGAGTCCTCAGCGCACCTGCGCTAGTTTTTGAATAAGGATCCCTATCTAGACGCGTGGCAGTGCGGCAGGCCAAGTTCTGAGAAAAAGCCGCCCGGCTGCAGTATCAAACAAAATCAGAATCAAACAATTTTTCGTGACACACTATAAACAAACAGAACAAAGAAAAAATGCATTAAGTGTGTATATTTACAAGATTGTATTTGAGTCTTATTTTTCAACTGCATAACTTTTGCCTAAAATAAGATGCCTGCCGATTTTTTTGAGCCGAGGAGTTTCATTATAAACATTCATTAAAAATTATTTCTTTATCCTATACAAAGTTAGTCACTATCCCAAATAGATACACCTCGAAACTCAAAATACGGAGCTCAACACAAGTAAAATACTAAATCAAGCAGAAATATTTATATACTTAAACTGAAAATAATAGAATTGTATCTTACATACAAGTAAAAAAATATAAATACAGTAAACACACAAGAAAAACATACAATATGATACGAGTAGTATGAATTAAGTTTTTCTGTACGCTACTAACAAATATGGACAAGTATCCGAATTAAATGATTATGATTATGATTATGATATATATCTTGGGATTAGGTATTAAAACGGACCCCGGGCTCCTTTAGGGCACAACCGGGAACAACGCAGCGGAGAATGCTGATACAATATGATAATAATTTAGGTTCCACTTAGGCTGAGAACTTGGCCGTACAATTACGTTTTTAGTTGGATCCTACTTTACTGGATGAAGAAAACCATAAGCGGTTAGGAGTTATATGGGCGCATACGTCGTTGTTCACTCACGTGCTGCTTACAGGAGGTGATGCTGACAATTCACGTTGGTTACGTTATACAAGGGTACTTAGTTGATGCCGTTTAGATGTAGTGAGTAATCACAAAAGCTAGACAAGCTTTTGTCTGTGACTTTAGCCGCGGAAAGCTGGTGAATCACACTCCCATTAAAACGTCTGATACTTGTTCACACTATATTCATTCCATGCATAAACATTTAAGACTGAGAAAGGAATAAATCGTTGAACCCATGAAGAGGCCGTCCTACTCTTACTAACTACAGACAAAACGCAAACTTGCACAAGGTGAGAACGAGTAGTAGGGGCGAATCCTCGCGGATTGAACAAATTTGTATTAACCAACTTTCATATTTATAACTATCGTATAACTTTAAGCAAGGCGGAATGTCATTTCGCTCATATTTGGAGCAGTTCGACTGCCGAACCTGCTGCCATGCAGAAGAGCGCAGCCAGTGTAGGCATGTGGGACACCACACATGGTGGTGATTAATGTCGCCAAAGCTACCGAGGAAGCGCTGTGTTGATAGTGAGTGTCTCTAGCTGTCAGCACAACGAATCCTCAGATCAATAAATCCATCACGATTGATCCTGCAGTTAAGGCGACCGAATCAAAGTAACAGATGAATCGAGTTTCTATCACACTTATAATGGGTTAATATGGACTTTGTATTTCTTTTATCATCAGCATCACCCTGGCTGATTTTGACCACGGCGACTGGAAAAAAGAAAGAAAAACTGGCTAACTGGAGCGTCGTTCGTGAGCTCTCAGGTGACTGACGTAACTATCTCCCCCCTCCGACAATTTTGTATTTCTTCACCCATGTCTCCGTATTGCAACTGACCTAATTTTACCTCCCCCAGTCCACTTTGAGAGAAACCTTTCGCCGCATTTCCATAAAGTTTCCGTGTTATCATACAACTATCAAAACTGGCAACGTCATGCAGGGCGCATTAAATATTTATGTCCGCCCGTCCGGTATCCCGGTAATGGATAAAAAAACGCGTTTCATTTGGTGGACATTGCGGAATGTTTTTGAGCAATGTACAGTCGACTTTAAGGATATAATTTTCGACTTTTCACAGTGGAGTATTTTGATATCGACGGCTTGCCAATTTCAGTTATTTATTCTTCAATTTAGGCATATAACATACACCTGTCTATATTAATGTCGATAAACTACCACCGGTTCGGAAAGAAAACCTCTGCCTGATCGGAAAGAACCGTCGTAAAAAACTCGGCGAGTAATATTTTTTTGAAACAGTATACAATATATGTTATTTTTTAATAGAGAATCAAGCCGGAAGCCTAGTACGATGCCTCGTAGGCATTTAAGCAGCAGTTAAGAAGTTTTATAAAAGAGGTCATTTTTATTTGAGGCCTTAAACCGCCGAAATGATGTTTATTGACAATGTGCCCAAGAAAATTAGTTTTCAAGCGAATGCTGCGTAGGCATCTGCTGGAAGAGGAATTTGCATAGCATCCAGCATCGTCCAATATATATTAGTGTATCGTATCTCTGTATATAAGTAATAATATATAATCTATTCTATCTTAATCTATTAATCTTACCAGTTCATGACAAAGTTAAATATTTAATATACCTAGAAAACTATGGCCATGGCAGATTTAAAACACGTAAAAAATCGTTACGCAACTTTAGGCCAAATACAAAAAGAAGATATGTAGAATATAATACTAACAATTACTATGGCCAGAGAACTCGGAAAAGCATAATACCTAAGATTTTTAACCGAATTAGCCCAACAATAGAAGAATGTAGTAGTAAAGAGGTTTTCAAAAAAAATCTAAAAGAAACACTTTTAGATAATATAGATAAGTAATGTAATATAATAATAATATATACCTATTAGTTATAAGGTATTGGCATGACTATCCACTTCAACTCACGAAGCTGACCCACTCAGAGAAATATAACATTCCTAGGCTCTTTATAATATAGGTCAAGGTCATTGCCTTCGTGGGATGAAGAGGGTAGATACTCATACGGTTCTGCTGCACCTTGAATAGTGCTTAAATGCACGCATTCTTGCATGAACATAAGTAACATTAGATAAGAAGTTTAAGTGTCACATCAGTAGGTATAACAAACACCGACTTATTTGTGAGCGCACTATTCGCCAACAAACTGATCTCGGTTTGGCGAAATTTGTTGTATACCTACCACATAAGTACATTTTTGAGATAATAAATAAATAAATAAATAAATAATAAATATAAAATCGAAAAACCAGAACGGGATAAAACTCGGAGGAACGAGCGAGATATTAGCGCCTTACAAAAAACACGATCTTCGGCGTCACGTTTCTCAAAAAAAATGCAAGTAACACGAGAAATACATTTTAGAATCAATTTTCTGGATATTACCTTAGAATAAGAGCATAAAGGCTCCCGGTTCTGTTGCGTGTTTTTTCTACAATCACGTGATTAAATCTCGATAACATTGACAATTAGAACCGTCGGCCGTTGTTCGGAAATGTTTCGGCTAACGTTCGGATCGATCTCGCTTAATACCTTACGTTTAAATAGACGTATTTGGTCCCTTATAATACCTTAAGCCCTGCTTAGACTGTAAAACCACGGTTTGTGATTAAAGAAATGGATTAAAGAGGTGCTCCGTCTCTTTCGCACAAGTGCAATACGGAGCTAGTAGTATGTATTAAAAGTGAATAGAGTTCATTTTTAGTATCGGTGGCCGCAGAGTACAAGTTTTTAATTACTGAGTTTCATGTTGACATTTTAATAAATGTATGTCGGAGAATCGAAGCCGGTTCCAGACACGCCACCGAACGCAAGCATGACGTCATCAGTAGTCAAGCTTGGATGCGGCCGTCGGAGCGCACGGGCATTCTACTGCCAGAGCTCGTGACGAGCGGACGTGTCTGTTCGGCCTTACCCTCAAGTTAATTGTGCCTGCTTAAATATTGTAGTGAATTAATATAGTGACGTTCAGTAAATCAGTTTGGCTATTTTATTGCTGCTTGAGGTTACCCACTATGTCTAACCCAGACGAAAACGCTCGCCCACTTAGTCCTGTTCTCCATCCTGCGCCGTTATCAGAAGTGGGATTCCCTCGAGCACAGCAAAGGACTGAAGATTGTCAACCGGCACGTGTTAATGAAGATTTGTTGCGAAAATTATTTGAGCAGCAAAATAGTAACATGCTTCACCTAATTGAAGCCATAAAACAACCGGCTAGTACAAGTGACTTAAAATTACCAGAATTTAACCCCGAAAAACCTGAAGCTGATGCACGTGCTTGGTGCAACACGGTTGATCTTTGTTTTGGTGAAAAACCGTTAGAAGGAGCATCACTAGTAATTGCTATCAGTGGCGCGTTGAAGGGAAGTGCTTCACAATGGCTGTCGCAAGTTGCCTTTCCTGGTATGCATTGGTCTCAGTTTCGACAGCTGTTCTCTGCCAGGTACGACAGTACTGAAACTCCCGCAGCTACCCTTATTAACCTACAAAGTAGCAAGCCGAATGAAAACGAGTGCCTATCTGCCTATGCTGCGAGATTGTTGACGTCACTTACTTCAAAATGGCAAAACATGAGTGTGGATGAGATTGCCGTTTCTACTGTCCTAGCACACTTAACGCAATTTGATAAGCGTCTACAACGCATGGCCTTCACGACCGAAATCGTGACAAGGGACCAATTGCAGCGTGAACTCAAAGCAACCACGTTTATGAAGAGGAAATCATCATCGACAACTGAAGATAATCGTTATGATTCAAAACGGACCAAATTTGGACATTCAATGAAATGCTTTAACTGCGGCAAGTTAGGACATCGCCGTCCCGAGTGTCGTTCAAATGTAAGAAAAGAAAGAAGACCACCGACAGTGACTTCATCATCTGCTGCGCCAAGTTTCCAGCAGTCCCGAGTTGTCTGCTTCAAATGCGGTGAAGTGGGCCATTACGCTGCCAAATGCAACCGGAAGTCGAGCGTTAACCGCACCAGCAATGGAGGCGACGTGCAGCAGCCGAGTACATCGAGATCATCCAACGCATTTGGACTAGATCATCAGGTCAACACGTTCAGCGTCAGCAGCCCACGTGGTCAACTGTTTAACAAAGGTCAGTCCTACTTATTTTGTTTTGATTCTGGTGCCGAATGTTCCCTCATCAAAGAAAGTATCGCTAATAATTTTCCCGGAAAACGTGTAAACAATGTTGTCAAGCTGACAGGAATAGGACAGCACAGCGTGTACAGTTCATTGCAATGTTTATCCCAAGTTACTGTTGATGATTTCAATTTGGAAATATTATTTCATGTGATGCCTGATGACCACCTTACTGATGACATTTTAATTGGCCGCGAAATTTTGGATCAGGGTTTCGACGTTAGTGTGACATCAGACAGTATAGCTTTGTCTCGTAGGAACGTTCTTACCTGTGAAAAATCAAGCGGTAATAACCAGTTTGATTTTGCCAACATTGACACCGATGTACCCTCTCAATCCAGACAACAACTCACAGCTGTTCTACAAGATTTTTCCGCGTCTTTCTCTCAGGATATGGCTACGTCGCGTGTTAATACAGGACAACTCGAAATTCGACTAAAAGATTCTACAAAAACAGTTCACCGTCGTCCTTATCGTCTCGGTGCTAATGAGAGGCAGGTTGTTCGCGACAAAGTGAATGAGCTATTAGAGGCGGGCGTGATAAGACCCAGTTGTTCTCCGTTTGCTAGTCCCGCGCTGCTGGTTAAAAAAAAGGATGGGTCTGACCGCCTGTGCATAGACTATAGGGAGCTAAACGACAATACCGTAGCTGATAGGTTTCCGCTTCCACTAATAGAGGACCAGATTGCTAGGTTAGGTGGGGCTAAATGGTTTGCTTGTTTAGATGCCGTGAGTGGATATCATCAGATTCCTGTCGAACCTTCGTCGGTAGAGAAAACAGCCTTCGTGACGCCAGATGGTCAGTGGGAGTGGTTATCAATGCCATTTGGATTAAAAAACGCTACTGCGGTGTATCAGCGAGCTGTTATGAAGGCTTTAGGAGAGTTGTGCCATATGTTGACGATCTGTTGATTATAGCATCAGATGAAGAGCAGGCTATTGAACGACTTCGTCTTGTGTTGGATGTTTTAACAAAGGCAGGATTCACGTTAAACCTATCTAAATGTTCATTTTTGAAACGTCGTGTCGAATATCTGGGTTATGTTGTTGAGGATGGTAAGGTCATGCCGAACCCAAGCAAACTAGCAGCTCTGTCGCGCCTTCCACCGCCAAAGACTGTCACACAACTCCGACAGTTCATAGGTTTAGCCTCCTACTTTCGGCAGTTTATTCCTCAATTCTCAAACATCATGGCACCTCTATTCAGATTGACAAGTGGGAAGGGCAGAAATCTAAATTGGCAACCCGTTCACGAAGATATCAGGCAGAAAGTCATCGCTCTTTTGACTTCACAGCCTGTGCTTATGATCTTTGATCCCAACCTCCCAATAGAACTCCACACCGATGCAAGCTCGAATGGGTATGGGGCAATGCTTATTCAGAAAGTGGATGGGAAACAACATCCAGTTGCTTTCTACAGTCGCCGCACTTCATCCCCCGAGTCTAGGTACAGTTCCTATGAACTCGAGACCCTGGCGGTGTTCATGGCACTTAAGTACTTCAAACATTACTTACTAGGCCGTAAGTTTACCGTCGTTACTGATTGCAACTCTGTAAAGGCAACAAAAAGTAAGACCGAACTAGCTCCGCGAGTTCATAGGTGGTGGGCTTATCTCCAGTCATTCGACTTCGACATAGTGTACAGAGAAGGACATAGGATGAAACACGTCGATTGCCTATCCCGTAATCCCCAACCTCCCCCTTCGCACACGGATATGGTACGTGTTGACCAGAAACGTGTCAACATTGCCGAACTGTCGCCTAATTGGCTTCAAGTGGAGCAGGAAAGAGACCCCGAAATTCGACAGGTACTGTCGGATCTTCAAAATGAAACGTTGTTGGAGGATGTCAGGAAGACGTATGAGGTTAGGTCAGGCATTCTTCATCGTAGGATTCAAAGGAATGGTAGAAATCGGTGTATTTCACTCGATGAATATTGATAGTAAAAGCAGCATTAAAGCTTTAGACTCCAGCGTGGCTTTGTTCGGTGCACCTACGCGTGTAGTGGCTGATCAGGGTAGGTGTTTTGCCGGTAAAGAGTTTGCTAGCTATTGTGAAAGTCGCAACATTCAGTTGCATCTTATTGCAACGGGCGGTAGTCGTGCTAATGGGCAGGTAGAAAGGGTGATGGCTACCCTTAAAAGTATGCTTACTGCAGTAGAGACGAGTAAGGATCGCTCGTGGCAAGATGCTCTCGGTGAGGTACAGTTAGCAATGAACTCTACTGTGAATCGCGTAACAAAAGCTAGCCCATTGGAATTGATGATCGGCAAGGTTGCTAGGCCGCTGGGATTAATGACAGTGACTGACGATGAAGTTAATGAGATCGATCTTGATACGATGCGGGAACATGCGACACGGAACATCCAACAATCTGCCATGTATGACAAGGCAAGGTTCGATAAGAGTAGAGCGACCGTAAGGCTATATGACGTGGGTGACTATGTTCTTCTAGAAAACGAGGAAAGAAATCAAACCAAGCTGGATCCCAAGTTTAAGGGCCCCTTTAAAATCATAGAGGTTTTGGAAAATGATAGGTATCGCCTAAAATCCTTGAATTCTAGAAGAACATACAAGTATCCACACGACAGAGTTAGGAAAATACCCACCCATGAGGTTCCTGTCGAATTAGACGTAGAAATGGATGTATTAGAGTGATGATTGAGTGAAATGCGCTACAACGCCGTACGACTGTACATGTACGTTGTGTGTTGTAGCGACTCAAAATATTTGCACAGGCATTGTAGTGCACATATAAGATCAGGCGTCGACGCGTCTTATGGGTAGTTTTAGTTAATTAATACCAAGTAAATAACTGTGGTCGTTGGTGCGACAACATGTTTACAATCGTTACGTTGGTGCGTTAACGAGATAAGTCGTTGGTGCGACAGCATGTTTACAATCGTTACGTTGGTGCGTTAACGAGATAAGTCGTTGGTGCGACAGCATGTTTACAATCGTTACGTTGGTGCGTTAACGAGATAAGTCGTTGGTGCGACAGCATGTTTACAATCGTTACGTTGGTGCGTTAACGAGATAAGTCGTTGGTGCGACAGCATGTTTACTATCGTTACGTTGGTGCGTTAACGAGATAAGTCGTTGGTGCGACAGCATGTTTACAATCGTTACGTTGGTGCGTTAACGAGATAAGTCGTTGGTGCGACAGCATGTTTACAATCGTTACGTTGGTGCGTTAACGAGATAAGTCGTTGGTGCGACAGCATGTTTACAATCGTTACGTTGGTGCGTTAACGAGATAAGTCGTTGGTGCGACAGCATGTTTACTATCGTTACGTTGGTGCGTTAACGAGATAAGTCGTTGGTGCGACAACATGTTTTCTATCGTTACGTTGGTACGTTAACGAGATAAGTCGTTGGTGCGACAACATGTTCTGATAATCCATAATTTTTGTTGTTGCAAAAATGGGATGTGCCGTTGATGCGGCTCTGATTGATGTTAATTAATCTGATTAGAGATACTTTATGAGAATTACTGTAATTCACTTGTAAGATTGTAATAATGTGTACTGCTCTAGTATGTTGAGATTGAATAAAGTTAAAGTGAATTTATCCTAGAGCTTGTCTCAATTACACACTATCACAAATCATGACTCGACTTGGTCAGAATAGCCGAACGAAATACTGTGCTGGTAATTTCTCTACAGATAACACACACGAGGACGTGTGAGACATCAGAGATGGCCGTGTCGGAGAATCGAAGCCGGTTCCAGACACGCCACCGAACGCAAGCAAGACGTCATCAGTAGTCAAGCTTGGATGCGGCCGTCGGAGCGCACGGGCATTCTACTGCCAGAGCTCGTGACGAGCGGACGTGTCTGTTCGGCCTTACCCTCAAGTTAATTGTGCCTGCTTAAATATTGTGGTGAATTAATATAGTGACGTTCAGTAAATCAGTTTGGCTATTTTATTGCTGCTTGAGGTTACCCACTATGTCTAACCCAGACGAAAACGCTCGCCCACTTAGTCCTGTTCTCCATCCTGCGCCGTTATGTATATATATGAAAATATATAAGTAATTTTTATTTCCATATCCGTACGTTCGTTGCTAATCAGGGCTCATGAACATAATACAATTGTGACAAATACATTCATTTAATTCATTCACGCGGGTGGAGCCGCGGGCACGTCTAGTTATATATATGTAGGATTATGTTTTAAGTGTCTCTGTTTCGCCTCATGCTTGACTGGTAGAGAATGCCATTCGGCATTAAGTCCGCCATGTGTACATTATTTTGGTTTTGTGCAATAAATAAATTTAAATAAATAAACTAAGAAATAAATGGGCTGGCACTTACTTTAAAGCTATAGATTTTTCTGAAATATGTAAATGCATGCCTTGTCATAATGCACTCAGGGTGAGTATCCTAATATCCACCACTGTCTGTGCGAGGTTGCGAGGCGGTGACATACATACATACATTCACGCCTTTATTCCCAAAAGGGGTAGGCAGAGCACATGAAACTTATGTTCCAGCGCCACTTTTAGCATAAATGTGGGTATAAAAAAGATCGACAAAATATCACATTTGCAGTGATAGGTTGCTAGCCCATCGCCCGCGACACACTTCAACCTTGCTTCCTCAGTCGACTTTTACGTCACCCACGGAAAGAAAGAGGGTGGTGATATTCTAACCCGACACCACACGGGCCCGACACCATACGAGGCGGTGAGCTTGGAAATAAACCACCAATTTCTTCCCATTGGTTCATTTTTTTTTCGCTTACCGCCTCATAACTTCGAACAGCTGTGGTAGATAGTCACCCGTATATAATTCAAAAGTAAGGGCGGATTACGCGAACTTACAATTACAGATCGATCAACGTTATATGGCGCCGGCAGCTGTCATTCCATACAAACTTGATAAACTTTCCACACATTCAGATTTTAACGACACCAGTTACGATTACAGACGGTGTGGTGCAACCCGCCCTGTCTTCCACTGCGCAGGGCTAGTGTTAATCCTAACGCGCTAATGCACCTCATCCCACCCGTCACGCCTAAAACTATAGACCTCGAATTAAGCTTAGTTACTACGAATCGAAGGCGTCAATATATATTTGTGGGTGAGCGGTGAGGCGAGACTAAAACAAGTTACAGAATAGTGGGGCAGCTTTCGTTGTAGCGCATCGCTGTACTTAATGAGTGAAGCACTTTGTTTCGTTTTTTCTATATAAATACCTACCTAACTTCAGTAAGTAGAAGAAACTTTCGGTAGCGTTTGGTTTAAGTTGAATACAGCTCTAGTAGATTCACCCTTACGGTTAAAAGGTATATTTTGTTACCACATCAAAATCTTGTTTCTCTGAACAATACGCAACAATCAGCTGCAATAAACAATTTTCAGTAAACATAAGTCACACCTACTTTAAAATGAACATTATAACCCCCGCGAACGCGCCATTAAACGATTGAGACGTGTCGCGACACACAATTAACCTGAGAACCCCGCGAATGTCATGTGCCTTCAATCTATTCTGTAAAAACATGGCGTCTAGTGGTATTAAATATTAATAGTCGGATCTACACCGACCACAGTGGGCGATATAGGCAAAGCCGAACCCGAATTTGAGGGAATTGTTTTCTTGAAATAAGAACTAGATAGACGAAGACATTCAAGCGCGTACCTTATTTTACAACCTTTTTTTATAAAATATAATTATTAGTGTATCTAAATCAGGCAAAAAGGCCCTTATAACAAATACATTAAGACTAACATACATATCAAATTAGGGATGAGAGGAATGAATTTCAATTTTATATAGAAAGCTTTCGTGAGTCTCAGACATTAAAATATTATGAAACGGGTTGTCAAAGACGTGTGACCAGTTTCATAATATTTTAGTACGTGTTTCAGTTTCACTTACCGTGAATATGTACATTACGTCAACTCACCTCTTTTCTCAAATGGGTCTCAATTTCTTTTATTGCGGTTTGTGTTAAAGAGTATTTGTATTGTAATATATCACAAAAAAACAGCAATTTTTGTAGGTAAGAGAAAATGTGATTTCGCAATGATAGAAGTCTGCTAGTTATTTAATGATTAAACGAACTTACCTGTAAGTGGAGTTCTATCATGATTATACGAAGTGTATCGTACGAAGTGTATTATCGTACCTGAAATATAAACTTTATACACATGTAGTAGCACGTAGGTGCCGCCACTCATAAGCACTGATTTTCAGAGCAAATTTATACTTTTTTTTTTTAAGTGGGTAGTGCATACAGGATACTCTGCTATTGGTTTCCTTACGTCATTAACTTGAGAGTACACCTGATGAAACTGTTGAAATTTATGACTAAGGGTGAAACATAGGGCGGGTGGGGGTACTAATCTCTTCGTACGATACACTTCGTATAATCATGATAGAACTTCACTTACAGGTAAGTTCGTTTAATCATTAATTATACTCGTGTATCGTACTCGAGATTAGTACCTGAAATATAAACTTTATACACATGTAGTAGCACGTAGGTGCCGCCACTCATAAGCACTGATTTTCAGAGCAAATTTATACTTTTTTTTTTTAAGTGGGTAGTGCATACAGGATACTCTGTCATTGGTTTCCTTACGTCATTAACTTGAGAGTACACCTGATGAAACTGTTGAAATTTATGACTAAGGGTGAAACATAGGGCGGGTGGGGGTACTAATCTCTTCGTACGATACACTTCGTATAATCATGATAGAACTTCACTTACAGGTAAGTTCGTTTAATCATTAATTATACTCGTGTATCGTACTCGAGATTAGTACCTGAAATATAAACTTTATACACATGTAGACTTTGAGAGTAAGTCCAAGAATTTCAACAGTTATAATTCTAATAACTTTGTAATTAATTACTGATCAATTGTTTACAATCAATTGAAAATCGCAAAAATCACAAATCATTACAATGTAATTTAGACTAATCGTCTGATATGATAGCTCTAGCCAAGGAAGCTTGGCTACATGGTACAACATTTCTATTATAAAATTTCCAAAATGTGTCGGAGCCACAACTCCAGCCGGCTGTTTTACGGATTAGATCGACGTTCACCCCTGATCGATATGCTTTAGACGATGAGGCGTGTCTAGTACTATGTGCCGTGAACACAGACACATCCACGCCACTTTCCTCTAGAGTTCTCTTTATCCATCGACTAAGAGTTTGTGTTGACACAGAATTGTGAGGTTTTTTAATACCTATGAACAAAATATCACTTTTGCGTAGAGAGCTAGTTTTATTTATGTAATCGAGTAAAGTTTTCGCAGGACATATTTCAATCTTTTCCGCAAAAAATTGTAATATTAAGACTACCAGGTGGTGTTTTACCAGGTCTGGATGTTTTGATAAGATCTGGAATTTTGATTATTAGTTGAGTTTGATGATTTTCTACATTCGTAATCAGAATCTTAGAAAGAGTTTGAACTCTTTGTGCAGTAACTAACGACAATAATGTTATACATTTTTTGCTAAGGCTTTCTAAATTTAAGCTTTCATTAGGGAATCGATTGGATAAAGTATTCAAGACTAATGAAGGGTCCCATGTAATATCATATTTCGGTAAAGTTGGACGTAATCTAAATACTCCTTTAAAAAACCTCACGATTCGCTCATCTTTGGAAATATGTGGTCCAAGGATTAAAGACAGTGCAGGTCTGTAGCTGTTTAAGGTTCCATATTGACAGTCTTTATTAAATGATTCTGTTAGAAACTCTAACACAGCAGTAATAGGGGCGTCGATTAGGTTGATTGCGTTTTGATTACAAAATTGAAACCACTTTTTTAAGCAGACATCATACTGCCTAATCGAATTATCAGCCAAAGAGGCAAGCATTATATTTATCGCGACCGGGGGTGTATTTCTTCGCAGAAGTGCGTTCCGGACAATATCGCGGCAACCAGGATAAGGGATTTCTGGACTTGTTCCCGACTGGAATGAGAAATTATAACATTTTGATTTGGCCTAAATATTACAGCTTTGGAGACAATCAGTTTACAGAATACTGGGTACCAAGGTTGTGTTGGCCACATAGGAACCACGACGATACCTTTTGCCCTGTCATTTATGATTTTCCGGAGCGTTTTTAAAATTATTGATACTGGCGGAAAAGCATAAAAGAAGTATTGATTCCAGTTAAGCGTGAAAGCATTTATGGCAAAAGCATCGGGGTCCCTATGCCACGAAACGTACTTTACACATTTTTTGTTTATACGGCTAGCAAACAGATCTATATCTGGAGTACCGTACTCTTTAGTAAGCCGTGAGAATGAGTCAGTAGTCAGCTCCCATTCAATATCTGGGTGGTTTCGTCTAGATTCAGCGTCTGCTACAACGTTTTCGGCTGATTTGATATAACTAGCAGACACAAAAATCCGCCGTGACACACCATTGCCATATATCTTTTGTAACCCTAGTCAAGTGCGGGAACTGTACACCACCCATTCTATTTATATAACTTATTGCAGTGGAGTTGTCAATGCGAATAAGTATCTGTCAGTCTCTTGAATTTTTTGCAAACACTTTGAGTGCCAAAAAAGCTGCAAGTAATTCAAGATAGTTGATGTGTTGCGTGCGTTCGCTTTCCGACCACGGGCCCTTCGCTGACTCAGCCCCGCATGCCGCGCCCCACCCAGTCGTTGAGGCGTCAGAAAATATCTCGCGATCAAAAGAGTCGTTTAAGATACGATGCACGGATGTATCAATGCCTTTTATCCACCATTTAACATCGTTTTGCAAATGTTCAGGTATAATCATGAATTTATTGTAATTATCGTCCCCTTTTATAATAAGAAACTTTGTTCGTTCAAAATCTTTCGTGTATAGCCAGCCATACTCAATAGCAGGGCAAGCTGATACCAAAAGTCCGACGAGTTTAGCGAAATCCCTAATTTTACAGCGTTTAGTGTGTGAAAATTTTATTAGTTCCGTTTTGATACGCTTGCGTTTCTCCTCCGGTAAACTGATTTCAAATTTATGGGAATCCACGATAAATCCTAAAAACTGGCAAGACGTTGTCGGGTGAAGATTACTTTTATCATAGTTGATTATAAAGCCAAGTCCAGTGAGTAACTTTATAGTAGTGTCAACATTGTTCGTACATTCTCCAAAAGAATATCCTATTAAACATAGATCATCCAAATATATAGTTGATATGTAACCCGCTGATCTTAGTAATTTAACGACGGGTTTCATTAACTTGGTGAATACATACGGCGCCGTATTTAATCCCATCGGTAATACGTTAAATTCATATATATTTCCGTTGAAAATAAACCGTAGGTATTTTCTAGACTCAGGGTGAATATTTATTAAAAAATATGCATCCTTGAGATCAAGATTTGCCATAAAACAATCATCTGATATTAGTTTGATAATAGTCCGTAGATCCTCCAATTTAAAATGATCTGTTTTAATAAACTTGTTTAGATTCTTTAAATTTAAAATAAATCTCTTTTTACCGTTCGGTTTGGGTATCAAGAATATACTTAATATAAATTGATCAGTACATGATTCACATTCAGATATTGCACCAATAAGAAGTAGATCATTTATAGCCTCATAAAAATCTTCTTTTTCAGCACGAGAATATTTAGGTGGTGAAGGTATATGTTGTTGGAAAACAAGACCTGAAAAGCTTAGCTTATATCCTTCAATCCAAGATAAAAGAATGAGATCGCTTGTAATAAGTGACCACTGTCTTTTATACCTTGACAGGCGGCCGGCGTAGCGTACCTGACTTAGCGGTGGTAATTTTACTTCGACGTCGGTGGAAGGCGTTGCGACGACCTCGATGAGCTCTCGCCTGACGCGTGCTGAGGCAGGCTGTCGGTTGTTCGGCGGGGCCGGTGGCCTGCGAGCCGCGCCCCTCGCCTTCCAGTTTAAAGAGTTCTTCGATGTCGAAGGTTGTTGCTGCGTTGTCTTCTTAAGATTTTTATTCTGGTCAATTTTAATTTCAGCGCCTGACTTCGAAACGGCTTTAGCGGCTTTCAATCTTTCACCTAAGTTGTCGCCAAATAAGTATTTATCTATCTTTGTCGGTATCAACTGGTCAGTTATGTCCTTCTTAAGTGACGAAGTAGCAAAGTATCTCCGCTTGATTGAATCTCCGTGTTGCAAATCGCAAAGGATTCGCATTGCATCCATAAAACTTTTCAACAGCGAGCTATTCATTGTTTGTAACTGGTTTGAAATAACATCACTAAGACATGAGATGGCCGACGCCAGTTGTTTTTGCCTTGTTTCCATTGCTTTGTCTCGTCTCACACTCATTTCAGGCAAGGCGGCCTTAATTTCAAGGTTTAGTTCGGGCGCTGCGATCGCTGTACAATTGGCTGGAACCAAATACTTCGACGTAATCTCCTTTCGTGTGTCCTTAGTGAGACCATTGACTAAAATATGTTGCAAGCGATTTGCCAGTTCTATATGAATATCTTTTCCATATACGGCTGTAGCAGAGGGATCTTCCCCTAAAATCTCCAAAACCTCCCTATCTAATGTATCGGCCACCTCTTGGTGTACGTTAGGTTCAGCAACCACGGCATTTGCCGTCGATGTGTTGACTACTGTCGGCAGGTCAGCGGACTCGGCCTCGAGCGGCGGGGGTACCGCGGGAGACGTGGTACTTTCATCCTTATGTACCTTTTGGGCTCCAAGGACTTCATCATAATAATCGTCTACCGGTGTCTCCTGGTCTTCATAATTTTCCTCGCCTGAAAGAGGTAATGTTGTATTGAACTTCCGTTCGTAACACTCGGGTACAATTACCCTTTGTTCACGCGATTATTTATGTATCTCGAGGTCAAGGTATGATCGGGGCATATCTAGCACCGTAGCATATGTATACCCCTTTGTAATAACCGTTAAATATTCGTTAAGTACCTTTTATAATATAATATAAATAATCCGGCTTATGAACGATTCTCACATAAATCGAACGTGCCGGTTGTAAAATAATTCGGTGTAAGCTTAGTTCCCGCATGAGCTTAAACGTACCGATTTTTACTTTCTAATTAGTAAAAACTTACACATACAAAGGCAAAGTTATACGGATTATGTGCTACAATTCCCACACGAATTGCCCGTACCGTTCATTTTTTACCTTACCCTAAATTCATGTTACCTAGAAATAATGATAAATAACATACCGATATGGTGTTCCAAGGAGTACGAAGGAGATAAATCCGATGATGGCGGACGAGTTTCTCGTCTGCGTGCGCGTAACAATTTTCGCTCCAGTCGTTTCATTTTTCTACGTATTTCGTCGTAATCGTCTTTGGCATGTTTTTTTTTCGGCATATTTACACTTTCACGCACCAAAACAATGACGCAAAAAAGCCTTTTTTTTCTCTTTAAATCAATTAACAATCAAATATTGTTCACTACGATAATCGGGTGGCGAAGCACTTAACGTGAATGACGTAAGGAAACCAATGGCAGAGTATCCTGTATGCACGACCCACTTGAAAAAAAAAGTATAAATTTGCTCTGAAAATCAGTGCTTATGAGTGGCGGCACCTACGTGCTACTACATGTGTATAAAGTTTATGTCCTGTATCGAGGATTTAGGGGATTCTAATTAAATAACCAGCATACGTGTCACGCGCGTTTATTCATCGGTAACAGACTGACGGCTATCCGGGTGACAGTTGTTGACACGGTTTTATATGTACCCACATATACTACAATCCCTCCACCACTAAATTACAAAATAATTGAGGATGTTAGCTAATAAAAGTCTTTGTAGCGAACATTTCTGTTTCGCGTGGAACGGACAGGTTTCATTTGATGTCCTTCATTTGAGGTGGATGCGTCGACCGGCGGTAACCCTGCAGACGACTCGGGGCACTCAGTCTCCGCAACGGTACCCTCCACCGGCGGCTCAACCCTCGGCGACACCTCTGGGACCGGGGCCGGATTCATGTCGTCACTATTCTCTTCCTCATGACGTATAGCAGCGTCAGTTGTATTACCGCCTACTGTGTCATCATGAGCCAGCGGTGATAGCAATTCTGGTAATGAACAAAATGAATCGTCTTGGTCATTGGTCTCCTCCGTTGGTTGATGTTGCTCCGACCGCCGCGGCTGGATGGTTGGCGAGGACTCGATGTCGGTCTGTAATCCATCTGATGAGGTAGCACCGACATTTGCACTCGGCAACATATAATCATAACCACTTGTCTCGTCTTCTACGAGCAGTCTGTCCGTTCCTCTATACAACAATACATGATCCATATGTTTCTTTGTACTTAAACCTAATTCAGGAATATAAACTCTAAACATTCTAGAACCAATAATGTCCTTGATATAACCTACTTTCCAAATATATTTTGTACCATTATTGTAAAAATGTTTCACAATCACTTTTTGACCAATCTTAAAAACTGCATTTCGTTTTCCACCAAAACGGTTACTCTGCAAGGTCTGTTTTGCCACAACATTATTTGTAGCTGCGGAAGACGTCTCGTTAATGACCGACGATGAGTCATCGTTGTTTACCTGCAGCAGGTCGAGTCGACAGCGCAGGCGCCGGCCCAGCAACAGCTGAGCGGGAGAGAATCCCGTTGTACAATGAATCGAGTTCCTATAGCTAAATAAAAACTTATTTAGTCTCCTAAATAAATCCCGTTGTGGCAAGTTTTCTGCTACGATTAATTTTAAACCTCTTTTGACCGTTTTGACTGAATTTTCCGCTTGACCATTAGAGGCGGGGTGGTACGGAGCGCTTGTTACATGTCGGATACCGTTCGACATGCAATAGTTTTCAAATTGCGTTGAACAAAAATTTGAGCCATTATCTGTGACAAGGGTGCAAACCAAGCCGTATCTGCTAAATAGTTCGTCCAATTTATCAATTATTGACCCAGAATCTGTACGAGGCATGTGAAAACATTCTACCCACTTTGAGAACGCATCAACTAGAATTAAAAATTGTTTATTTACTAAAGTAAACATATCTAGGTGTAGCCGTTCCCATGCCCGCGCCGGGTACTTCCACGGCGCCAACGGACTGTGTCCCGGCGCGTTCCTGTACTGGTTACACACTGTGCAAGAACCTACTTTTTCCTCAATATGCCTGTCGATATTAGGCCACCACATGCGTGCTCTAGCGTCTGACTTCATTTTGACTACGCCAAAGTGCGAGTCGTGTAACTCATTCAAAATCTGCTCCCTATAAATGCTAGGTATAACTAATTTATGGCCGCGCAAAATACAACCATTCTCGACACTTATTTCGTGCCTGTTTAAAAAAAAACGGTTTAATATCAGTTAACGAAACTTTTGACGGCCAACCTTTGTTTACATAATGGGCTACCTTACGTAACGTTTCGTCTCGATCCGTTTCCCGCTTAATATCGCTCAAGGTCAACGGCTTTAACAAGGAGTCAGTAACGTAATTAATAAATAGATTGACCTCTTCGACGTTCTGCTGCTCGTTACTCTCCGCACACGGCACGGCTCGCGATAGAAAATCGGCAACGTTGTTTTCACTCCTTACATATTCGATATCGAAATTATATGCAGTTAAAAATAAAGCGTATCGCTGTAATCTATTTGCCGCCATTTCCGGAACACCTTTTTTTGTACCAAAAATAGACATCAGGGGCTTGTGGTCCGTCCGCAGTGTAAACGGAATCGCCCGTCCATACAAATAATGATGGAATTTTTTTACCGCGAATACGATGGACGTAGCCTCTTTTTGGATTTGCGCATAATTTAGTTCTGGCTTGGTCAGTGAACGTGAGGCGTATGCGACCACTCGTTCCTTACCGTCGGGTTGTCGTTGAGCTAGCACAGCACCTAGACCTCGAGGCCCTGCATCAGCTGTAACCACCGTCGGCAGCGAGGGGTCAAAGTGCGCCAGCACGCGCTCACTAGCCAACTCATTCTTAACGCGCTCAAAAGCCCTCGCTTGCTCTTGACCCCAAAACCATTTTTCACTCTTGCGGAGCAATGAATGTAATGGGGCTAGAACACTGGAGATGTTTGGAATAAAACATCTGTAGTAGTTAATCATTCCTAAAAATGATTTTAATTCCTTTTCGTTCTGGGGAGCATTACTATTTAATATTGCTTCCACCTTTGCATTTGTTTTGCGCAAACCCGTTTTATCAATAACAAATCCTAGATATTCTACGGAGTCTTTAAATAATTCGCACTTATCTTCCTTCAAACGGAACCCTGCATCTTGCAAACGGCTCAGTACATTTTCGAGTCGCGCTAAATGAACGGTTCTAGACGGACCTGTCACTAATATGTCATCTAGGAAAATACATATTCCTTCAATTCCCGCCAACAATTGCTCCAAGGTTCTCTGGAAAAGACTTGGAGCGCAGGAAAGACCGAATACAAGTCTATTATAGCAAAAAAGACCTTTATGTGTATTGATACATGTAAGTTTTTTCGTATCGTCTAATACTAATTGATTGTACGCTCTGGACAGATCTAACTTGCTAAATTGCACGCCGCCGTGCAACCGAGCAAACAAATCTTCGTATCGCGGCAGCGGGTAGGAGTCTACGTACAGTGCCTTGTTGAGCGTGACGGAGTAGTCGCCGCAGATGCGGACGCCGCCGTCGCGCCGCAGCACCGGCACTATCGGCGTTGCTACTTCGGCGTGCTCCACTCGTTCAAGGATACCTAAACTCAATAATCTGTCTAATTCACTTTCGACCTTTTCTCTAAGCGCTAATGGAACAGTTCTTGGCTTAAAAAACTTTAATGGTACATCCGGTTTGACCTTCAACGTGACCTTGTACTTGTTAAACTGACCTAACTCGTTCGTAAACAATTGTGAATACTTACTTTTCAGCTCTTCAGTTAAACTATCCGATTGTAAATTATTACAATTGACTGTACACAATTGCATGTTAAACAAGCTTATAAAATCGCGGCCAAGTAATGTAGGCTGCTTACTGCCTGTTTTAATAACGTAAAATGTTAACAACTTGGTTTGCCCCTCAAAAATCACAGGTAACGCTACACATCCTAATGGAAAAATTTTAGTACCATTATAACAGTTTAAAACAACTTTGCATGGTTTTAAATCGCAGACTTTATCTTGAAACTTTGTCTCGTAAATATCACCAGGCATGACAGAGACAGCACTACCGCTGTCTACTTCGCACAATACCTGCTCGCGCGCTATCGACACGAACTGCTGCATTGGTTTACCGTCAACACATTTTATATTATATAAGCCATAATTACCTTCATAATGCAAAAACTCGTCATCCGCAGCTATAAAGTTGTTGTTTTTAACATTCATGGTGCACATTCTTTTAAGGTGTCCCTTCTTAAAACACTTTTTACACGCGAAATTTGCAAATCTACACTGTTCTTTGTCATGGCTACTATAACCGCACACACTACAACACTTTTTAGCCGGGGCACGACGATCTTTTCCTGCACTGGGACCGGAGCGCATAGCAAACACCGACTGCGCCGGCGCGGCCGTGTTAGCCTCCGTGCGCGACCCTTGCAGCGCCATACGAGCACAACGAACATCTTGCGCGATCCCCAAGGCTTTTGCAAACGTTAATGTCTCGATGCTTTCTGCAAACAACCGCTCCTACTCCTTGACATTTTCGAGCCCGAGAACAAACCGGTCTCGTAACGCTGTCTCGAGTTCTGCTTTGAACTCGCAATACAGCGCGAGACTCCGCACTCGCGCCGCCCACTCCGCTAAATCTTCGCCCGGGCGCTGCTCGGCCTTGTAGAATTTGTACCTCTCAGCAAATGAACTTCTCTTAGTAATGAAATGTTGGTTCAGCTGGTCCACAAGCTCTTTGTACTCCAAGGTCCCGAGTTCTTTCGGGTGTAAAAGATCTCTGACGACGCGGTAAGTATCTTCGACCAGAGCAGACAATAACAGGGCACGACGTTTTACTCCCGATTTATCCTTTTCATCGGTTATGTCGTTCGCCACGCAGTACTGCGTAAAACGACTTAAAAATATCTTCCACTCCTGTACGTGATGGTCGAAGGTGAGACTGCTTCCTAATAATCCGTGACTGCTGGCCATCTTAAAAGTTGTTTTTCTTCCGTTACACTTGTAAACATCCAATTACGCGGGGAAATAACTCGTCGCCAGTTGTCCTGTATCGAGGATTTAGGGGATTCTAATTAAATAACCAGCATACGTGTCACGCGCGTTTATTCATCGGTAACAGACTGACGGCTATCCGGGTGACAGTTGTTGACACGGTTTTATATGTACCCACATATACTACAATTTCAGGTACTAATCTCGAGTACGATACACGAGTATAATTTCCCAAAACATATTACAACTCTAAATGAGCTCTTATAATTATAAATGGGAACAAGCTAATTAATGGGGATACGAGTAATCTTGAACAGAGCCCCCTGCATCTCAATGTAACAGCTGGGCCTAGCGGGTTAGAATAGTAGGCTAAACTATTCTAACCCGTTGAGGCAATAATGGATGCTGGTTCAAATGCTGCTACGTCGAAATTCATTATATGTTTTCCATGTCTGTGCAGTATATATTACAAATTGCTTGCGTACTTTAAATACTCACCCGTGCGGTTGACTGCGACCCGTTAGGGGAAGCTGGGGAGGCAGCGATTCCGAATTAAAACAACGTGCATTATTCATTGGCCGCTGTAAGTTTTAACGGATGAAGTGCGTGCCTTCATTTGGTTAAGTGTAGCCATCAAACAATGAAGCGATTTTGCTTTTGTTGATTCCGTGCACATTTCAAAATGTACGTCACTTTTGAAAATATTATTTTTTAACAATAACATTTTTGCACAGTGTAATTGGTATTAACCGTTCTTCTGAAATAAATACATAAATTAGCAATAATTTGGATAACATTTTTCTCTAGTCGGCTAGTCAAGTGTCAAAATATGGGAGCAATACAACTTACTCATAAATATTTCCCATGGCTCTTATCTCAACGGATTAAGGTATCGGTACATATTTATGAGAGGATTAAATCGATACATATTTTTCACTTGACTGTACATGTTGTGCAATATCGCTCGTAACGTTTTAAATAAATAAATATTTCGGGACAATCTTACACAAATCAATCTAGTCCCAAACTAAGCAAAGCTTGTACTATGGGTACTAGACGACGATTTACATACTTATATAGATAAATAAATACTTAAATACGTAGAAAACATCCATGACTCAGGAACAAATGTTCATGCTCATCACACAAATAAATGCCCTTACCGGGATTCGAACCCGGGACCTTCGGCTTCGTAGGCAGGGTCACTACCGACTAGGCTACAGAGGTCGTCAACGAGGTCGTTTTAGTCTGCTTTATCCACTAGGGGTAAACTAAGCTAAGCTGAACGCGTTTTTTTTTGAGCTGTAAAGGATGATCAACAGTTGCACTTTACAACGATTATTGAGATTATAAGGGAGCGTTGCATCAACTTACGATTACATCTATCGATCAACGTTAAATATGGCGCAGGGAGCTGTCATTCTTAAGAAACTTGTCAAACTATCCATACATTCAGATTTTAACGTAGGTAAACCGCTTGCGATTACAGACGATTTCGTGCAACTCGCTCTTACCCTCCGGAAAGGGCAGTGAGCTATATTGCATCCACTAACGTCTAAAATGGTACAACTGAATACGTTTCTCAATGAAATGTACAGTTGAACAGTTTTGTCGACTGTTCATTCGTATTTTAACTGGCCCCCTCGTACTAAACGTGAACCCTGTTATGTATAACGTGTCTAGTTATTGAAGGGTGGCCAGTGATTAACACCTTATATTTAAAAAAAGATATTATATATAGGTGGATAGAGTTCATTTTTAATATGAGTTGACCAGTTACTGGCGATTTACCCTACCTGAGGTCTACTTTACTTTGAGAATAAGCTCTCGTATCACATGTCTATTAATTACTAAAAACATGTCTTATCCCTACATATCTAGACTACATCTATCTTAATTATCTCCTGTGCTTATTAGTCCCGATGGTTGAGGTCCGGTCATTTCCCGCTTGTCAGCCCGAACTTGGGCCGTAGTCCGGACGCAGTCCGGATTAAAGTTGGACCGGACGAGCCGGAATCACGTTTACTTTAATCTCGGTTCCCCTGGAAACCTGAATCCGTGATCGTTCAGTCTACAGCGTTTAATGTTTTTATCAAGTTCAACGAACAACTTTACTAGAATGTTTCTTGTACGTATAGTCGATATCAAAGGTGTGTCCACACGTTCGCAACTTATTCCTTTGAACAGTCAAGTGAAAAATATGTATCGATTTAATCGTCTCATAAATATGTACCGAAACCTTAATCCGCTGACACAAGAGCGATGAAACATACTTATGGGTAAGTTGCATGCACCCGTATTTTTACACTAGGGTGGAAAATGTGTTGACATGTTCAACATCGACTGTTCCATATATATCAAAACCCGAATGTATTTAAAAAAGTAGGATCTACCATCCTTTACTTTATTTTAGCGAAGGACTTTTATGTGATTTTTAATTGCTCGAGGGCTGACCAGAAGGATTGTAGTTCTAAATATATTATTATATCTTAGCTGAACTCAGTAAGTATCAGTTACCTTGTCAAAATGTCTGTAAAATTTACATTAGGCGTTCGCCAGGTCTGAGCTTAGTGTTTTCATTACATTTATACCACTCCGCCTTGGTCTCAATGCGTACCCATGATCTGTATGTATTTGCTTGCAGTATCTATTTTTAAAACAGTGCAATAGCCTTGATTTATCGTCAAGCCATCGCCAAAAAGAACCACCGTAAAACATCCCGATTTTCATGTGCGTTTCATACAGGGTGAAAAATCGAACGTGTCACCCGCCATCGCACGCCTAACCTCCGCCATTACGAACTGTATACAGTATGTTTATATTTCCCCACGTCGCCGTAACGGTCGCCGCCGTATTTCACGCCAGATGTCGCCGCTGTGACACGATAAAAAAACAACACCTTGTTTTAGGGTCCGGTTACACTCTTATTTTATTAAAAACACCCTGTCTCCGTTTTTACGCGTGCAGGTGATCGAATGGGTTTCATTTTTATTTTTATTCGCCCGTGGACGTGCCCCTACTTCCCCCTTGGAGTTGTAGAAGTGTTGATGGCTTTTTATGATTATTGGAATTGAATATCAGTTAAGAGACGAGTTGCCTAAGTTTGCATGGATGGTATGTGTAAGACGAGAACGCTCTATGCCCTACGCCGTATCGTAAGATAGAAGAATAAAAAACCATCTTTTTCGCAGCTCCGCCTGTATTCGTGTTGCAAGTCAGACAGACAAACCCAAGGTATAAAATAGCCTATATGTCTATCCAGAAAGTCTATTTTATACACAGGAAAAAAAAACAGAAAATAGTTCCGGAGATTACCCCGCATACAAAGTTACACTCTCCCACTCTTCCTATTTTTAATATTAGTATGGATTAAATGGAAAATCTATAAACTTTGAACTATTCATCTTATTTTCCTAGTTGTCATAACTTAGTTGTGTTCCGTTTTAGTAAAATGTGTTCTTTGTTCCAGGTAAGAGGAAGTTTGGGAGCATTTATCACACTTTTTTGGTATGGAATAATTTATTCACTCCTGCACTTTCTCTTTAAGACATTATGAGCAAAACAATGGGTCTGCAAATTTTGCTATTCCGTGAGCAAGTTTTTCGACTCTGTGATCGGTAAGTTGTCTTAAACTTCCCTTTTTTTATTTATCAGTGACAAAGGAAGCAGAATATAGTATTCTATGCAATCGTTATATAATGTATGCTTTTTCAGTCGAGTACCACGTTTAGGCCACGAAGCTTGCTGAGTGGCGTAATTAAGGTACGAGAATTAAAAAGCTAATTATGTAACTATTGTATACAATACTTTTTCTACGAGTCAAATGAACTAATTAAACAAACTTGGTATCTATTGAAAACGAAGTGCAACCAACGGCTTTTTCTTTTTTGTGCGTTGATGTCTATTCTCATGACGGTGTCCTATTGGTCTAATACATTATAGTTCAGTACAGGCGCCACGTGATCGGTCGATTTCATTTTAGTTGTCTCAACAGTTATGAAATGTTGAGTTGGGAGCTCCATGTAAAAAGTATGTGATTTAAGTTTGCTGTACGAAGTCTTAATTCAAACATTAAGGTCGACGAGTATAAAAAATAGTTTTCAAGTATTGTAGGATTAAGATTTGTGGTGCGACAATTTTCTAAATAGTATCTTCGTTTGACAATCCACGCTCCGGAAATTTAAGAATGAATCAGGTACTTTTAAGAGTATGAACTCAATTGGAGGCGATGCCTCTCAGCTGTTCCTCAGGCCCGGACGACCTGGTTATCGATGGGCCCTTGCAACGTCACCGAGCTCGGATTGTGTCGGGAATTCATTTTACGTCACACCTAGCTATTACCGCCCGGTACGCGGGCGGACAATCTTCCTAGCCAGGGCTAGTCGTAAAATTGTGTACACTCATTACGGGTGGTAGTAACGAAAGTTTCTAATAGCATATTAATCGCGCCTTCGTCAAATTCCTGCGGTTTGAGACATTCGTTGTTTTATTTATTTTCAGATCAAAGATCCATATAATCAAGCTAAAAAACTAGATTTAAAACAAAACATCAAATTACAATTTTAATAAAATCGGCCAGGTGCGTGTCGGGCCACGCGCAGTGTAGGGTTCCGTAGTTGTCTGACTTTCTTAGTTACATCGACACGCGCGCGCCAACTAAATGGTTGCGTCGGCCGAATTTGTACGAAAGTTGGCCTGTACTAAGTACATTTTAAGTTGGTCGACTATTGCTCGGTTACTAAGTAGTTATGCCTACTATGCCATGATAGTTTTCCATTTAAACTCATTTTATTTACTACTGCCACGTTTTTTTTCCCATTCCCAGTAGCAGCCATTTAGCCGGCAGGCGGGGGGGGACACATGACTTGAAGATTTTTGGCTTTAAGCCCAATATCTCCCGAACGAATCACTAATATACGTTTTAAGAAACCCATAATATTTTTGAGCAATCTATCCAACGATACCCCACACTATGGGTAGTGTAGGGGAGGTAACCCAAAAAAAAAACGATATTATTCTTCTGTTTTGTCGGCGTGATTGATTTATATACCCATGCCGAATGACAGTTTTCTAGTAGTAATGGTTACTGAGCTAAGCCGAAGACGGACTGTCGGACGGACATTGCGAAACTATAAGGGTTCCTTATTGACTACGGAACCCTAATAAAGGTTATGTAGACATTCTAGAATGACAATCTTCAGAGACATTGTTATGTCAATTGTTTTCTTTAAAAGTACGATCAAATATGCTAAAGCACTCTGAAGGCCTTTAATTAATAACTATGTCTCATTATTTCCCGTCCCCAACGTGACCCTGCATGTCACTCTAATCTAAACTAATTCAATTTCTATAAACAATTCCGAACCACAAAGTTATTCAAAGCCCCACACGCGGCCCTGTAATGAATAGCTACACACTACGACACACGACAGTATGTTACGACATTTTATACACTGCTATCGCTTTTTGCCAGCTGTTGCAGTGTATTATGAACTTGCTTTATTGAAATGATTATTATATACATCCCAAAGGACTATTTAACTTACTGGTGAAATATTTTTGGTTTGAGAGATTATCTATGGATACATACAAAGCCTCATTGTATTATAACATTAATATACAACTCTTAAATCGTATTTATATTGTTATTTTACCATAGACGTTTTTGTAAATTACGAATTTGCACCATTGCCAAATTAAGTAAATGTCAGTTGATACAGAAATAATGATAGCCCGTTATTTCTGATAAAATAAAACCTCGGCTAAAAAACAAGTTATTAGAATCACCTGTAATACATTAAACGATTACAACGGATAAGGAAATCATTTTTTGCGTATTTCTGATGCAAAGAAACCTCAGCCACAGATCAAATAATACACGTACAGTCTCATAGAGCAAAAACGTACCGTCCTAATGTAGGCAATTCTGTATACAATTTTAGTCCCGTAGCTACACCAGCAGATGCAGTGTCCGAGCCACCACGGCTATGACGCTGTCGGCCTACCTAATAGTTTTAGTAATATATTGAGATATCACCATCTGGCGTTGACTTCCCGAGCAACAAATAGAGTATTTTTGATTTTTTTGATATAAAAGTAGTATTTTTTGGAGCCTGTGGTTCCATAGAACTTTTGCGACCCGTGATGGCGCCATCTAGTGACAGTACCCAATATTTCGTAGCAAGCTTGAAAGCTCACTCGTATAGTAAGAGTTACATAGATTTACTTTATTATCAATTTTATTGCATTGTACTAAACTTATAAAATATATCTTTATTTTATGTACGGAAGGATGTTTGTGATATAATTATGGTACGTTGAATTTATTAAGGTGTAAATATAATTCTATCTTCACGATTACTGGTGTCATGCCTCAGGTGCAAGTTTTTAAAATCACCTGCAACACAGACGTTAACAATGGAAAAGAAGAACCTTTTATTCATCCGAACGCGTTTTTGCTTAAATCTTCAAGCGCTGAAGCTGTCGAGTAAGGGAAGGGCGCAGTCAGCGGCGTATTCCGTGTTACATTACTTCTTACATTACTCACCAGTTTTTGTGATGAAACCTTTTGTTGTATACTTGTAATTATTGGAGTTGGCCGATTTGCATCAATGTAGTGCATTAAAAAGCAACACTACCCTCCAAGCTAGAAGATTCCAATTACAACGACAGTTCTATAAAAACGCGGCCACATTAAATAATCTCAACCATAAATGCAGGTATGATTATGCTAAACGCTTCTAATCTTTTTGGGTTAGAGGCCGCCAAAATTAGGGTTTTTTTTCAAGTTCTGCATTTGCTTTTACATTTCAGGATAACACAAAAGCATCACAAGAATAACAAACACTAAACAAAACGCAACACAAGAACCGCCTTCCATTTAAAAAAAAAATACGTTAAACTATATTATGTTCCAAAACAAAAAAGTGTAACCCTCAATTTGATTGTACTAATGTTTATCTTTTGTGTTATATAAATAACAATATTTCAATCAATTCATTTCAACAGCAGATTAACAAAGAATAATATATGTCTATTTGAATGGCTATAGTTTACGTCAGTCGCATTTTCATTATGAATTACGACATTTGAATTCAGCCATAATGTTCCCTATTTCTCAAAAGTGTAATAAGTGGTTGTGTAGCTGCGGCAGGGTGGATGTTGTATATGGGAGACATTTCTCAACTGATGATTCCAGGAGCGCAAACTGAAGCTGCGTAAGGCAAAACGCTCACCAGTGTAGTTTTCTTATAACTTCACTCTTTGAGCATCCTTCCAAAATTGAGGTTCTTTTTTTTAATTAAAATAAACTGGGTAAGATAGGGTTAGAGTTTTCAGTAGCGGGTGTCTTCACTTGATTACCAATTTGCGTTATTCTATCATACACTATGATGTTAAATTATGTCAGCATTTAAATGTGCATTTCTTTTGTCAATCATTTGATAAGAGAACATTTTTTAAATGAGAGTACCTGTTTTGTAATTACTAGAAATAAGAATAGTAAAGAATATTTATAATTAAAGTTCTAAGTAGGTTCCGTCATAAATAATAAATCGCATGTCATTATTTTGCGACCACAAACCTATCGTTTACTATTTGATCATGTTTCAATAACTGTAGTACCTATATACACAACTTTAAAAGAGCTGCATCTAAAAATTTGATTACCACCCAATCTCCTGGCAATTGCGTACGTCATTTACCCAAAGTTTTGACAAAAGGAGGCAATCTTTACCATTATTACTCGTGTTGCCCACGTTCCTCGCTTCCCCAAATGACGGCGGCGTGTTAAAGATTATGCAAATCATACAATACCTTTAACATATGTATGGTGCTTAATGGGTACGTTTGAGGTTAGATGAGTTTCATAAGAATATTTACGGCATATGATATACACAGTCGACTTCCAAGAAATTATTTCAATTTGCACCTTATGCCTTTGTAATAAGGCGAAAAATTTATAAATATTTTTGACGTAACAGTACGTCTTAGCTCGCGTCGAACACATGCTGTTGTGGAACTCCACGCATTGTATTAAGGCACAGGATTGGTTAGGTTCGTTTTGTTTGAGTATCTTAAACGTATTGCACTTATTTCTGATAACGTAACGAGTAAAAGCTAATTCTTACAGTTAGCTCGACTGCTTCGTTTAAAGAAGTAGAGTTTTATAAAAGTTTACTTCAGTCTCGACAGAAAATTTACTCTTTACCATCGCGAAACAACATCGCCTGCAGCTTCCGTAACAATGTTCCTTATAACATGACAACATGTATAATGCATATTACAAGCAAAATCTGCACGCAAAATGCGCATGCCGTGAAATGTAAAATTCACACGTGCTAAGAGCATTCACCGTATGGACATTTTGCGAATTGGGGTTTTGCAAATGTTTATTTTGCAGTGCGTGCATTTTGTGCGCACTGCAATACAGTTAAAGTCAAGTATGATGTTCTTTCGTTTTACGATGGTACACAAGTCTAAACATAATTATATTTATCTCGACTGTAGATGTATGTGTGCGTGTACCCTGTGAGTCCCAGGTTCCTACAGACAAAGTGTGTCAATGAAAATGTAAGACAAAAATCGAAAAAGAGTGATATATTTGTTAATTTTAGAACAAATTATTTTTTTCATATTTCATCCAAAAGCTTGGTTTTCGTATGCGAGTAAAATAGTTATTTCACAAATTACCCATAATTGTTTGGGAATACGGCATATTTTAAGAATCTCTAGCCGGATGCAGTTGCTTATCTTAAATCTAACATCATAAAAATGTTAGTAGAGTTTGTATGAGATATGTACGATTAATAAATAACAAATACTTCGGTGAGCTCGTTTCTAAGTATAGCCACCAACGCTCTTCTTTCTAGACCGAAATTTGCTACATTAAAGAAGACTCTCATTACTCGAAAAGCCGAAATAATGTTTCCACTCATCTACTGTATTTCATCCTCCCTGTATTTCAATTTGACTATTATTTATATTATTGTTATTCTTATACACTCTGACGATATTTTTGTGAATTCATGCTATTTTAATATTTAAAAATGATGTGTACATTTTCAAAATGAAATAAATGACTCTAATCTAATCATACATTTGATGGAGTTCAGTCTATGAACGCAGGCTCGTCGCCCCGCTGCCCGCTGGCGTCCAGACCGCTGCCTTACTTTTGATGCACTGCTGCCTCGAGAGGTCTTGGCCGAGCCCTAAGTGTCTAATGTGTGCGCAAATCTTGCAAATGACTTTCATTTCGTCATTTTTTATATTATCATATACATAGCTAATTTCCTTTAATAATAGTATTTAAGTAATTTATGTATCCAGGTACAATCATTTTCACATAATATTATGTATATTGTAGCAAACAAAGTGCTCGCAATGATTTGAACGCTTTAAGTGATCGAGGCTTCCTATTTAAAAATCCACGCCGTTCTCGGCACTTCACGTTATTTTACGTCTCGTAATAGACAATACAGACGCCAAAGGTTAACATTTTTGTAATAAGGCGAATAATGTTTAATTATATTTTTCTCAAACATGCAATAATACATTGACGTTGTGTTCTTTATAATAGCTTCGGAGTATTACGATTGGAGGTCTAGGCCTTCTGCAAAGCTATTTTCTTTTGTTTCATTTGTGAGACGACGCCACGGCCGTCAGCCATTAAAAAAAACATTTGTTGTATTTTTTAAAATTTGATTGCATGTTATAGTAAAGCACCGTACATACCTCGGCGATAAAGAGATTGCCAGTTCCGTATTCCTATACATTATACTATATCTAGCCGACAATCCCTTTTTCCCGGCCTCTGCAGTAATGTAGTATTACGTCACTCATGGGCATAACCTGGCAATGACCGCGCGTAACACGTACGGAGAATCCCACTTCCCGGTCAGAGTGAGAATTAAAATGTACCTGCCTACTCACCGTGGACGGCAATAATGCAATTTATTATGACGCCGACTGTACCTTTATATGATAACTAGCTTCTGCCCGCGACTCCGTCCGCGTGGAACTCGTTTATATCGTAGCTCCATACAAACTTTCACCCCCCATTTTAGGGAAGTGGGGGGTTAGAAATACATAAAAAGTAGCCTGTCACTCCCCATCCCTTCAACTATCTCCACTTAAAAATCACGTCAATTTGTCGCTCCGTTTTGCCGTGAAAGATGGACAAACAAACATACACATACACTTTCCCATTTATAATATTAGTATGGATAGAAGAATATAAGCTTACTTGCTGGAAACTTACAAAATACTTCGTTCATTTTGCCTACAATTCTACTTAAAACGGACCGAAGTAATGATAAACTCATAAATCTTTCATTCAACTTAATTATATTCCAGGAAAGAGTAAAACTTCCCCCCGCTCTCCCTTGCCACTCACAAAACGCTTTGTACTCCTTCGTGAGCTCGTGTCTAAAATACATTGACCCATAGACTGGTAACAGTTATGCGTGACTGGAGGTCAGAGTTACCCTCTTTCAGCGTGCGGTCGGGAAACTCGGCGTTTAACGTTGTATGTATTAACGTTCCGTCGTATTATCTTTGAATTTCTTTTTTTTATCCCGAAACGTCGAAGATGGATATGAAAATGAAAGAGCTTACTTTAATTAAACGAGAGCGAAAAAATTAATATTTATTTGAAGCCGAGTTGTAGAATTCATTACGAACTAGCTTCTGCCCGCGACTCCGTCCGCGTGGAACTCGTTCATATCGTAGCTCGATACATTTCACCCCCTCAGGGGATGATTTCCGGGATAAAATCGTTTATATCGTAACTCGATACATTTCACCCCCTCAGGGGATGATTTCCGGGATAAAAACTATCCTATGTCCTTCCTCGGGATTCAAACTATCTCCATACCAAATTTCATTTCAATCGGTTCAGCGGTTTAAGCGTGAAGAGGTAACAGACAGACAGACACGCTTTCACATTTATAATATTACTATGGATTTGGTACGTATAAACGAGTTTTTATCACTAATATGTCTATATCTGCTGGCACCTGTGGTGTGCGTTATAGGACTGCAATAACAATATTTGTATAGTAGAAGTTATCCACGAAGAATCATACTAATTCCACCCATTATTACATCTCCGTAAACTTTCCGATATGCAAGTAGTAGGTATCTTATGGTTTTTTATGGGACCCGAACTACATCTGTATCAAATATTTAATTGAAATCGGTACAGCGGTTTAAGTTACGCCTACGCTGTAGTCGCTTTCCGCTACATACGAGGAAAAACACGGGATCGGCTACCGTACCAGCATAGCGATTCTTGGCAGTGCAACTATGCTTGAGGCGCGGAATACCTACACAAAGCGTTTCGGCACTTATTACTTTTACTTGGTTACTACAATCACTTGAATTAAATGATCAAGATATTTTGCCGTTATTGTCATCAGTAGGGAGTTCCTGAGATATCGTTGTGACAGACGGACAGAGTCGCACCATACTCGTAAGGGCTTCTTTTTGGTATGGAACCCAAACAAAAATCTAAAATAACAAGTTCCTTCAAAAGATCGAATCATGTCATGTCCAACCATTCTGACTAAAACGAATGCCTTTTTAGACGAATTTCCACTACACTAATTTATATTTATTACTTAGGTACACAAAAATAAACCTTTACAGTGTACCGGAAGAAGTAAAAACCACAGCAAAACCAATTAATTTCCACAAAAAAAAGCAAACTTACATTTTTCAGACAATGCAGCTTGCTATTCTATTTATTTCCAGTAAAACAACTGCCAAGTTTATCGGACAGTGAAAACTGAATTCTCCTGTCTAGTCCGAAAGTTGCAATTAGAATGGGGGTGTTGAAGCTTTCATCCTCTCGTCTGTCTGTCTGTCTGTATGACAAATTGCTCCTGCGATTAATGACGCTGCGACGGAGCGATCTCTTGAGATAATTCTGCTTGATTCATTGATGTCTGCTTTACTAGCGAGGAACCGGTGTATGAACAATGTGCTACGTTACACAGGAAGACATGTGGATCAGAGACAGAAAATCTAGAAATGGTACTCGTATTAACCGCAATAAATAAATATTGGAGGAAAATCTTACATAAATCGGCCTAGTCCCAAACTAAGCAAAGCTTGTAGTATATGTGTACCAGACGAAAGACATGGACACATTGAAGTTTTAGCAACAAACAATCGTGCTCATCACACGAATAAATGGCCTGGGATAAGGATTCGAACCTGCGACCACCAGCTTAGTACTAGAAGTCAAGTTAATTTGGGATGTCCCAAAAGTCAACGTTATAAATATTGAAGTGACTCATTGCGACGTCATTCATTAATAGTAATGGTCAATTTGTATAATAATAATCGAAAACTCAATTAAAATTGTCAGCGGGGCGGAATACTTGTCGTTACATCGACATCAGTTGATACCCACAACCATTACTGCCACGCCTCATGTAAACCAGTTTAAGCCTCCTGATTACGCACTGTTCTTGTGAACCTGAAGGTCAAGTTATAGTGGCGGTAAGTATGAGGTGATTCGACGCGGATTGTAAATCGCATAGCACAAGATAATGTTAATTGCGCTGGTGATAGAATAAGATTTTTTTTTATATTCGTTTTTCCCCTGCGCCGTGTTTGACTTCATTTATTGTGTATGTTATTTTGGGACCCTATTTCATCGGTCTCTTTTGCTGTTGACTGTACGAAAGCCACCGCCATCTGACCTTCCAACCCGGAGAGAAAACTACACCTTATTGGGATCAGACCAGTTTCGTCGCGATGCTTTCCTTCACCGAAATGCTAACGGTAAACATTCCGTACATAAGTTCTGAAAAGCTCATTTGTACGAGCCGGGATTCGAACCCACGACCGCCGCTTGCCAGCCGCATGCCTGAACCAATAGGCTACCGTAGCCGCTACAAATCGAATGCTCTTAGATTTCCCTCAGGCGTAGCACCCCCTGTGACATCTCTCAAAAACTCCCGTTTACAGACCTTTGATAAAATATATTCTAAGTCCTTCCCAGGGTTTTCAAACTATCTCCATACCAAATGTCATCTTAAGGGGATGCCTTGATTCGAGTTGACCACGACCCCTGGACAGAGACACGCTTATGCCTTCCGCGCACGAGAAAAACAGATGCAACACTCTTCGGGAATAACTTTTTTTGGACTTTCGATAAATTCCGAAGTCTACTTCTTTACAATAGACTTAATGCGCGGCTAGGTTTATATATCCCCTAAACTACATGAAATGTAAATCAACGCTACGAGAAGCCCTACAAAATATGTCCTATGACGACACAGAGAAGTTATTTATCGTTTTAAAATAATTTTATTCTATCTTTTATTTAACTACATAGTTAGCGCCTAGGTTATAACTCCCTAAATATTTTGTACTAGTCAATAGGAATGATATTGTATTATTATATTATGAATAACTTGTTTTTCAATTATTAGTTCTTTCTTGCCTAAAACACAGGGTATCCTAGCTCAGGCACGTGTGTTATTTACCTCTAATAGTAAGATCCTAGTCTAAAGCAAAACTGATGTACATTATGTTTTATCAATAAATTATGTTTATGTTTATGTCATAAATATATAGAAAATTGAATATGAGCACAAATGCGATGCAATATTGCAGTATTCGTTGCAACGAGTGATAGGAATCTGGGAATACGGCAATCGAGACATTTCCGATATTTTGCGCACAACCGTGTGGAGCTGCTTTAGAAATCCTATCCTACTAATATTATAAATACGATGCGATGGGTTGTATGCGGATTGCCTAGAACGCAAAATGACTAGTGTGTTGTTTTGCCCACATTGCAGTTTGACCACCGAGCATTATGCCTAAAACGCAAAATGCCTACATCATTTTCGTCGTTTTATCTTTACGTTAGCGATGTCGACGGAGCCCCGCGGAGGGGGGCTCCTATTTCTGGTCTGTTTGCCCTTCGGGCATCTGAAGAAACCTAACCTACCTATGAGTGGTCATTTCGCGTTCTAGGCAATCCGAGATCATCCGGATGCGATGTGTGGATGTTTGTTACTCAATCACGCTTAAACGGCTTAATCGATTGGGATGAAATTTTCCACGAACATAGTTTATAGCCCGGATTAAAATATAGGATAGTTTTTATCTTGGGTCCACTCAGATAGGTATCGCGGGCGGCACCTAATAAATAAATATTAGAGGACAATCTTATTTATACAAATCGAACTAGCCCCATAGTAAGCTCAATAAGGCTGTGTTATGGGTACTAGACGACGGTTATATTTAATAGATATATATATACTTAAATACATAGAAAACATATATCAGATACAAATATTCATGCTCATCACACAAATATTTTCCCTCACCGGGATTCGGACCTCTTGCTTCGTAGGCAGGGTCACTACTAATTAGGCTACAGCGGTCATCAAATAGCAGTAAGTAGATATAGAAATAGCAGTCATAGTATAAAGCTAGCTATACATAACCGAGCCCAACAAACCGAATGAAGATACGACCGGGTACACTACATAATGCCTAAGAGGCACTTGTCCGAAAGTTAGTTTTTTCCGAATTTCATAATTCCGAAAACCATGTTCAGCTGAAGGAACTTTTTGTTTTTTCATGATACAGTAATAAACTAACCTAACCTTTTTACATATGCTATTAATCTATCTGCGTCCAGTTTATCGATTAGCGGTAAAATGCGTTAGAATTTTTAAATTTCGTGATAATAATGCGTTCGGACAAACGAGTCTTGGGATTTTTTGTGTGTTCTCGATACGAAACTACGCGGCGCCCCTGTGAATGTGGCCACAATATTGCGTCCAACATTTTGGATGCACCCATTTGTCACAGAGACAACCCGCGTGGCGCGGCGCGTCGGCGAATACGCAGCCTCGAGTTCTGGAGTAATTACCACTCACTTCAAGGAAGCCGCCTAGCGGGTGTCTATGGCGTAACCGCTATCCGCTACTTAGCGGGAAACCCACGGGCTCGGCTACGAACGTAGCGCGTAGCGATTCCTAACAGTGAATGTGTTAACAGTTTATTTTTCCTACTACGATGGTGACAAACAAGCATACGGCCTGCCAGATGGTAAGCAGCCACCGTCGCCTATGGTCGCTGCTTAACTAATGGTAATCATACAGTGTGAGCGTTATTTATTTGAATGAAACAGTATGTTTTTTATATAAATTATCTGAATTTGTACTCGTCGTCACTGCCACTAGAGCCGCTGGCGAGGCTGTCGGACGTGTCTGAACTGTCGGTCTTGCTGCTCATGCCGCTGGTGTCGTCCGGCAGCTGCACCGCGTAGTCGTACAAGAAGTGGCGCCCCCCGTTGTACCCCGGCACCGTGGGGTCGCAGCGGTAGTCGTGAAGCTTGACGAACACTGGAACGATCATTAGCATGGCTAGCAGATTCTGTGTCAAAGTCGTAGCAGCTCGTAGCCGATACCGCGGTTATTCTGCTTTCTAGAAAGCGGCTACGAGCAGCACGCTTACTTAACGTTAATTCACTGCCAAGAATGGCTACGCTCGTAGCCGGTTCCGCAGTTTTCCCCATATGTAGCGGAAAGCGCCTAGGCGGGTTCCTAGCAGTGAAAGTGCTAGTGGGCTCTTGACACCGAAAATGTTAGGTTATAGGTTACTAACCAGGTCTTAAAGCGTGTCAGTCCCAAAGTAGATGGTGTCAAGCGTACCTTTGGTCCTCCCGCGAGGTGACATTGTTCGACAACATAATCACATAACATACCTAGACTCATAAGAAATAAGGGTTTCGCAGAAAAAAATGTGCATTATAGTACATTACTGCAGAGGCCGTGAAGTAAGGGATTGCTGGACGAGATTGGGGTAGACGGCCGAGCCGTAGACGAGGCCGGATACAACGAGTCCAGCAATCCCTGTTCCGGCCGAGGATTGTATAGTGCTTTTCTCAAACGATGTGAGGAAATATTAAAATAAAAATAATTACAATCGGAACGAAAGATCAGAAAACAATTGTGTAATTTGCCGCCTTTTTAATTTTTTAAACATGCCATTTGAAGAAGCCGTTCGAACACCATGTTTTACCGCACATAAGTATAGTACCTACCATAGATTTTGTTTTTTTTTTATGTCGCAATTATGCTTACAGAGTAGTGGTGGTTGGCAGTATGTAATTTTTCCTTTGTCAGTTTAATATTAGTAAGCAAATTTAAAAAGTTAGGGTAGCGGACAATAATGGTTTTACTTAGGGTTTTCATACATTACTTCTTGGCGTAAGGCCAAGAAGTAATGTAGGGAGCCTTAAACAAGAAACTTCATGTCTTCATTTCGTGATATTAACGCATACATTTCCGAGCATGTTTGAGAAATAGTACATTCCTGCAGAGGCCGTGAAGTAAGGGATTGCTGGACGAGATTGGGGTAGACGGCCGAGCCGTAGACGAGGCCGGATACAACGAGTCCAGCTATCCCTGTTCCGGCCGAGGATTGTATAGTGCTTTTCTCAAACGATGTGAGGAAATATTAAAATAAAAATAATTACAATCGGAACGAAAGATCAGAAAACAATTGTGTAATTTGCCGCCTTTTTAATTTTTAAACATGCCATTTGAAGAAGCCGTTCGAACACCATGTTTTACCGCACATAAGTATAGTACCTACCATAGATTTTGTTTTTTTTTTAATGTCGCAATTATGCTTACAGAGTAGTGGTGGTTGGCAGTATGTAATTTTTCCTTTGTCAGTTTAATATTAGTAAGCAAATTTAAAAAGTTAGAGTAGCGGACAATAATGGTTTTACTTAGGGTTTTCATACATTACTTCTTGGCGTAAGGCCAAGAAGTAATGTAGGGAGCCTTAAACAAGAAACTTCATGTCTTCATTTCGTGATATTAACGCATACATTTCCGAGCATGTTTGAGAAAAATACTTTATTCTAAGCTTGCTTTTATGCAGAATAGCTTGACTGATTTGTATAAAAACGTTACTTCACTTAGTAAGTTCTGACTGAAACGCTTGACATTTTATATACTGAGACGCCTCATCAAATGCCTCGATGTCCCTACGATGGAAACTCGATGCGGTCCAAAGGTACAAATATAGTCGTTGGATTCAGGCTGAGAGCGGGCTAAGGGACGTCCCTTGAGGGCATGTCGGGGTTACGAGGGCTCGCAAATTGGAATATTAGTATGTCGCGTCCTAACGTGTGACCGCCGTCATAGCTGGTTTAATCGGGTCCTTATGCTACATTATATAAACTACAACTTTTTAAGAGTCCGCAGTAAGCTCGGCCGAATTTCACCTTCCCATACAAACGTAGTTACGCTCTCTGTACGATCCAAGCATCGCACATTTCACGTGTCAGCATTAAATATAATGACGTTATATTAATAGCTGTATCGGCGATTACGCCACTTATGAATCAGTCTACGTTTATACGTGCTCCTAGCTAGTACCTATACATTTACCTTGGTTATCAATAAAATCATTCAACGACATCAGTGTTTCTATCAAGTCTACAATCAACAATCAACAATCAAATCATCTCAGGTGTACAACCCGTACATCTTATGGTCCTTCGAACCGGATTATAAGTGACAGAGTAACAGGAATTTTCGTCCAAACGGCCTCCCACAAGCGGGTCTCACCGTGCGGATTGAAAAGGCGCAGTAAGTCACACCCAATCCAATCACATTCTTATCAGAAGAGGACATCATCAGTTCCACAACAAGATCAAGAGACGTCTACAAAATCAATTTAGAGGAGACTTCCTGGCACTCGGAGCTCCTCATTGGCATCAGCTGCAGCGACAATTATTATCAATTTTAAATCAAAAGACCAAGGGTAATCAAAATCAAACATCAATATCAGCGGTATCAATCAATATCACAGGTATATCAATCAATTTCATCAATTATATTAATTAAGATAATTCAATCAATAACTCAAGATGAGTTTGAACAAGGAAATAGAGATGATTATCAATGAACAAAATCAGCTTATGTCAAACATGAACAGGCTGTATGAGAATTACAAAAAAGATGGGCAAAGTCGTCGAACCGTGTCGAATATCAATAATAAGCTAAGAGGCCTCGACGGATTCTGGCATGAATATCAAATCAATCATGAAAAGTTAGTGGCATACAAAAATAAGGATTACACTTATTTTGCCGAAGAAAGCTATGAAAAAACCAAAGTCTTTTACGAATCAGCTCGGTCCGTTTTGGAGACTCATTTGGAGATAGCAAAGCGGGGTCCTTCATCATCAGATGTAATGCCCAACTGGGCAACGGAATCGACCGAAGACCCGAAAAATCAAGAGGAGCAACCTGAAACTTCAACTCATAGGAAAATAGAGGTTAGTAGACCGAGCCATTTGACCCATCAAGAAAACGAAAGTGACCCTAAAGCCGAATCTCAAGACAATCATGAGAAAATCGACCGGCGGGTTCCTATTAATCCCGGGTTCGCAATTCCACCGATCTTCAATAACATGAATAAATCCAGCGTGGATACTAACAAATTATCAGACAAAATGAGAAAACAACAAAGTAACTTCAAGGCCTTTGCACGCACCATACATTACATCGATCTCTCAGTTATTAATGAGAAATGGGAGTTGGAAGATTTACTCAAGTCGGTTCAATCTCGTTGGACAACTATCGACGCTCTTCACTGGGACATCGACAGTGAACTCCTTGAAGACGATGAAGTTTATAATCAAACTTTCTACAAATATGAGAAGAAATTCCAGGATACCAAAAGGTCAATCAATACCAAAATATGGTCTATGACTCATCGGGAAAAATCAACCCCAGTCATGGATATACCGCCGTTTAGTGGAAACTATCAACAATGGACTTCCTTTAAAGATTTATTTAATGAAGCCATCCATTATAACCATTCGATGTCAAAAGCACAGAAGATGCAATTTTTGAAGAACAAGGTCAGAGGTGAAGCTGAAAAGCTAATTCAACATCTCAACATCAGCTCCGAAAACTATGAAACCTGTTGGGAAATTTTGAACCACAGGTACAATAACACAAAACTCATTTTCACAGCCCACCTCAATAACCTCTTCTCGCTACCATCAATGCAACTACAATCATACCCACAAATCAAGCGTCTACATGATACCACCAACGAGTGTTTGAATGCCATCAGGAACCTCGGCGTGGACATCAAGTCATGGGACCCACTCATTGTCCATATTTTATCACAAAAAATGGATGCCGAGAGTCATACAGAATATGTTGAATCCCTAAAGAACCCTCGAGACTTGCCAACCCTTAAAGAATTTCTTGATTTCCTGGAAATGAAGTTCACGTCATTTGAGGCGAGCCGCCGAAAGTTGGATACACCGAAGCAACATCATCAACCTGAAACATCAAGAAAGCCGTTTTACAAGTCATTCGGAGGCACAAAAGAATCGGGCATATCACCAACCAAATCAAACGATTTTAAATCAAGTCATTTACAAAGAAAACAATGCCCCGTGTGTAATAGAAGCCACGGAATATTTCATTGCGAAACATTTCAAAGGGCAGCACCCGAAAGCAAACGAAACATTATTGCAAAATTAAATTTATGCAAAAATTGCCTCTACAATCACTACGATAAAGAATGTTTTTCTACAAGTCGATGCCGCACGTGTCACGAGAAACACAACACATTAGTGCATGATGCCTACACAATGCAACAAGACACTTCCGCTCTATTTAGCAAGCGGAAAAATATAGCAAATGTTACGCAAGAATCGAATAATATCATGGATGTTTTACTAGCAACTGCACTTATCAAGATAAAAGCAGCAGATGGAAGTTATCATATCATGAGATCAATTATCGACCAGGGATCACAAATGAGCTTGATTTCTCAAAGCGCCGCGCAACTGTTACAACTTCCGCAGCAACGATGCAACGATATTGTTTACGGCATTGGCGCCAAAGGAATAACTTGCAAAGGTGTAATCAACGTCACCGCTACATCACTACATTCCGATTATCAGTTTGATGCCAACCTGTATGTCATGAACACACTGATAAATCACCTGCCGAACAAGACGTTCTCTAAGCCTGAATGGTCTTACCTGGAAGGCGTTCGACTTGCAGACTCCGAATTCCACGTTAAGCGCCCGATCGATCTACTATTAGGAGCCGACGTCTACGCCAAAATCATTCAAGATGGTATTATCAATGTAAGCGAAGCCCTGCCACTTGCACAAAAGACGCACCTTGGGTGGATACTTTGTGGAAACGTGCCTTCATATCAATGCAACATTGTCCTCAACAACATGGAAGATCTTACGCGCTTTTGGAACATAGAAGATATCAATGACTCTTCGAGCTTGTCCTCAGAAGATCAATACTGCTTGGACTTTTATCATGAAACTACATTTCGCCAGAAGGATGGAAGATATGTCGTACGCCTACCGTTCAAGCCTGAGATGGAAGACTCTTTGGGATACTCAAAAAATATAGCCATTGCTCAATTCAAACAACTCGAAAACAAGTTTAAAAAGAACGAAAGCATCGCAAGGGCTTACAAAAACTTCATACAAGAGTACATCGATTTGGGTCACATGCGTGAATGCTCAGACGAATCAGATAGTCAATGCAATTCAACACGAGAATGCTTTTTAGCTCATCACTGTATCAAGCGACCAGACTCAACAACAACTTCTCTTAGAGTAGTCTTCAATGCTGCTGCCAAGACCTCAAATGGGATCAGTCTTAACGACACCATGTACACCGGACCGAATTTACAAAAGGACCTGATGTCACTTATTATCAAGTGGCGACAGTATAAAGTTGGAATGATATCAGATATCGAAAAAATGTTTAGGCAAATCTTGGTGAACAATCAAGACCAAGTATATCAAAAAATCATTTGGAGAGATGACCCCCATCAACCGCTACGTGAATATGCACTGACTACAATAAGTTATGGTACCCGGGCCGCTCCGTTTCTGGCGATGATGACGCTAAAGAAGCTAGCAAGTGATGAATGCAACAACTATCCCGAAGCTGCCAGCGTCATAAAAGAGAGTTTTTACATGGACGACCTCTTACACGGCAGTCACGACATTGAAACAGCTAAGAAATTGCAGGCAGATCTTATCAACTTACTGAAATCAGGGGGCTTCAACCTTCGTAAGTGGGCATCAAATAGGCCAGAGCTACTACAAGAAGTCAACAAGTCTCAAAAATTACATCAACCTTTCGAGTTCAAAGATCAGGAAACTACGAAAACATTGGGACTACGCTGGCACCCAGGGGATGATCATTTTACTTTCCAACTTAAGATTGAACCACCATCCATAAGTAAGACAATGACAAAAAGGGAGCTGCTGTCGAATATAGCGAAGGTATTCGACCCACTTGGGTGGCTGTCACCTCTTACAACAAAGCTAAAACTACTGTTTCAAAACGTCGTATCAAATGACATCGGATGGAACGATCAAGTGCCAGACAAAACCAAAAAAGAATGGGCCACAATCTATCAAGATTTACAACATATCAAAGATATCAAGGTACCACGATGGTTAAATACCGGTAAAAATCAAAATATTGAACTTCATGGGTACTGTGACGCATCCACGAAAGCGTATGCATGCGTTATTTATTGTCGAGTCTGCCCCCTAGGGGTCAATGACATTACATCTTTGCCACCGCCGGTATTGGTAGCAGCTAGAACAAGACTCGTGCCAACGAAGAGGGATGTCAGTTTGCCGAGGCTTGAACTCTGCGCAGCTCAACTTTTATCTACATTGATGAAGAAGGTGACGCAGTCGTTATCAGATAACAACATAAAAGTTATCTGCTGGTCCGACTCTACCGCAGTTTTAGGTTGGCTAAACGGGGAACCTAGCAAATGGAAACCCTTCGTAGCCAATCGAGTTGCCAAGACCACCAAAATCATAGCACCAAACTGCTGGAATTACATCAAATCAGAAGAAAACCCAGCAGATTGCGCGAGTCGCGGAATCACGGCTCAACATTTATTGAAACATCCACTGTGGTGGAATGGACCCAAATGGCTCCCATCGTACAGAACAAATCAAGAGAAACCAACTTTCACTACAGATCAAGAAATAAAATCATCAAAACAATGTCACCTGGTAACGTCTAATCAGACAAACGACGTTATCAATGAAATAATGTGCAAGCATAGCAACATGTCACGCTGCACGCGAATACTCGCGTGGATACTACGCTTCGCCTCGCGTAGCCATCTACGCTCAAATTACCCAACAGCCGACGAGTTAAGTAGAGCTAAAAATAAAATCATTAAGTACATACAAGAAAGAGAATTCTCAAATGAAATCAGAGATTTGAAATCAAACATCAAGGTCGACGACGTTGTGATTATTCATGACGCAAACTTGCCTGCCGGCAAGTGGGCCCTTAGCAGGGTATCAGATGTTCACCCGGGAAAGGACGGTTTCGTGCGCGTCGCATCATCAGTTAAGACAAAAAACGGAGTCATCAAAAGACCCATTATCAAACTATCCGTCCTACCTGTAACAGAAAACGACGAACCCTCCAAAAATCAAGCAGGAGAACAGAAGAAGGATTCGAATTCGGTCACATGCCACAAGGTCAGAAGTCAGAGAACACCTTCAAAGAGCAAACTCTTTAATTTCATGACTGTGGCCTTCATGCTATTTATGTTATTTATATCACCTGCGCAATGCGCTCACAACATATCAAGTTTCAAAGACGGACAAGGCATTTACTTCGACAAAATAACAAACATGAAACTCGCCCGGGATGAATGGAAACTCGTGGTTTACTACGACATCAATCCCTACTGGGAAGGATCGGAACTGTTTTCAAAATACATCAATCATTTGGAAACTATATGTCACGCTATAGGAAACCAGCAACAATGTAATATAGTATTGACACAGCTACGTCACGCCTTCTCGGAATTAAAATACTACGACAGCATGTTACTCGGTCAACGCTCCGAACAACTTAGAAAAAGAAGAGGCCTTATCAATGGCATCGGTAACATTGCTCACAGCCTATTCGGTGTACTGGACGAAAATTTCGCAGAACAATATCAAAAGGACATTGAATTGACAAGAATCAATGAGAAACACTTGGCTCAATTATGGAGAAATCAAACTTCAGTCATAGAGGCCGAGTACAACCTACTCAAAAGAGTCGAGCACTCAGTACAACATCAACATAAAACCTTCAATCAACACATAAACAACATCGAAAAAAGCATAAACAAACAGGGTAGCCAAATTCAAGAAACAACACAGATAAATGAATTTACTGTGTCCTCGATTATCGCAAACAGTATACTAGTCAACCTAAAAGGAATTCAAGATACTTTATTGGACACTATCACTAACGTCATTTACGATAAATTCAACGTGCATCTATTGACACCACAACAACTGAAAGATGAGCTGAATATCATATCCGGGCAACTGCCAAATGACTTAACCCTTCCATGCGAAAATATCAACAACGATATACACAAGTTATATCATTTAATGAAGGTGCGAACCAGAATGACCCGTCAGTACCTACTCTTTGAGATCCGAATACCCTTAGTATTTCGCGATGGCTACGAACTCTTCAGATTGATATCAATCCCAGTGCAAAACGGAAAAAATATGATCAAAATACGACCCATAGCAAATCAAGTGGCTATAAATATCAAAAAGGAATCTTTTATACCCATGCTGGATGAAACAGTTCAAAAATGTACTCACTACGACTCTAAGACACTTATTTGCACGCTACAAGGTCCAATTTATCAATTGAAGTCGGACACTCACCTGTGTATAGCGGATCAAGTTACAAATAAGTGTTCAGTGCACTCTGACACATGCCGGAACATATGGACGGAACTAAGCGCTACGAATACATACCTTTACTTTTGTTGTGACGTATGTACAGCAAGAATCATATGCGAACAGGACGTAACGGCAGAGTATATCAATAAGGCCGGGATCATAACCTTACAAACAGACTGCGTACTAAACGGAGATGCTTTTACTATCTTTCCTCAAAAGAAACCTTCCAGCGAGATCAAGACTCAAGCAGACGTCGTTAGGTTCAGCGTACCATCTATAAATAATGTTATCAACCTCACGATACCAATCCTTCAAAGAGAATCGAGAGACCCAGCAGAGAACAACATATCTCTGAAGAGTATCAAGGACCAGATCGATCACATGAAAAACGAGGGCTCATTATCAGATGGAATCAACTATCACGACGTTCATCACTACACGGCGATCTACGCGATCATGGCCGTAGTAGCCATGATGGCAGCGCTGTACGTCCGTCGCTGCATCCGGCGACGAAAACTCATGGTGCGACTCACCCCTCCGCTAGTGGCTCCCGCGGCCCGCGGACGTAGGCCCACTGAGATATCAATCACATCGCGCAGCTCAATTCCATCAGCAGACCAGCAGGGCAACGACGGACAACAACAGGAGAGACAAAATCACCGCGCCGCTGCAACTGCCCTCAACAATATAACTACTTCAACAATGTTCAGAGGATTTACCTCCATCCAATAAGTTTATTAATTTCAATGTTAATTTGTTCCATATCACTGAAACTACTGAGTATTCCTTGTATTTTTTTGGTTTTTTGGATTGTGTAAAACTAATCGGCATCTCCTATCAATCTCATCTCGTGGCCGGGAATATGTACGATCCAAGCATCGCACATTTCACGTGTCAGCATTAAATATAATGACGTTATATTAATAGCTGTATCGGCGATTACGCCACTTATGAATCAGTCTACGTTTATACGTGCTCCTAGCTAGTACCTATACATTTACCTTGGTTATCAATAAAATCATTCAACGACATCAGTGTTTCTATCAAGTCTACAATCAACAATCAACAATCAAATCATCTCAGGTGTACAACCCGTACACTCTCATTCTAAAACTACGTGTTGGATTGTGACGAAACTTTGCATATACAATGACATGAGGTATATCTATGTCTGTAATTAGTTTATATGGTTCCAGTTTATAAAACAAACGAAATACAGCAAAAAGAGGTTTTGTATGAAAAACTTAAATTCGCTGTATTTTTTTTTACTATGGTATCTGAAGCTACATAAACTAATTACAGACATAGATATACTTCATGTCATTGTATATGCAAAGTTTCGTTACAATCCAACTCGTAGATTTAAATGAGAGCGTAACTACGTTTGTATGCAGATTCAAGCTTACTTCGGACTCTTAAGTAAAATTCCTTATAAAAATATTTTTTTGTCGAAAATTTTATTTTAGTACAAGCTTTTATTGTCAACTATACTTTTCTGTATACCGTCATCAACTACTCATTGAGACGATTCTAACGAGCCCTAACTCAAAGGGATTACATCGGTTAAGTACTGAATTCCCATGGCCACCTTGTGTCTCCATCATCAGATCAGCTCGTGGTACCATACTATAACATAGAATTGTCATCCAAACTATACCATTACCCAAAATTTCAGCTCAATCGGTTGAAGATATCTACTTCAAAATTGAGTTGCAAGATTCCACCCGAAAAACCATAGTTGCATAGTTAGGTACATACATGGCAAGTTAATAGAAAGCTTGTATAAAGCGATACTTCCCAGTCAGTAAACAATTAAAGCCTTAAAGTATTATAGGTCCATGAATCAAAGAGGTCACCAATACAAAAACTACGTTGCCGACCGGTTAGCGAACGCCACCAGGCCTTAAACGCTTACATATTGCCTAATATTTTATATATCATATACCCACGCATACAATATTTTTTCACCTAGAAAGAGGGCTGATTCTTACTAAGTCCAACTAGATTAGTAAGAAAAAAGAATGTCACTCACTAGTGCCATCTTGGCAGTTTCTGTAGAACATCATACACTCGCTTTTGAAAGTTCGACGCGCGCGCTGGTATCCTCCGCATATCCACTTAATGGTGGGGTCTCGCCACTTTTTGACCATGTCGCCGGGACAGGGGGTGCATTTTCTGTGCCATTTCCTCCTAGATCCGAAATATAGAACCATCAAGTTATTGTGGAATGCCAGCATTTCATCAAATTCTCGAGTGGGAAACGTATTTATATTACCAATTGATGATAGGTTATCTAAGGCTGGGTAAAGATGCATTAGAATAAATGTCAGATCGAATTTTAGAAGCAGTGCATTATTTTGACACCACTTACCGATATACAGTCTTACCGATCTTAATAAACAGGGGATCATTATTTTTATTATTATTTTAGTAGCAATACTCGTATATGCACTATTTAATAGAGAGATATGAACATTGCTTCAGCATAAAGGCTTCAATCTTTCAAATGCAACTCACCTGTTCCCAACTTGTCACATTTTCTAACTCATATTTCCAGTTCATCCACGTTCTCAAGTCAACTTGACAACTAAGACTACTTGAGAATGAGAACAAATTGAGCGTACAAGAACTAGTTGGGAATGATGAGCAATTTGGAAAACATTTAAAACGCTAACCTATCCAAACTAACATACTGTCTCTCTGTTGCCTTGCCACTCGTAAGCCGCTATACCGATTTTAATACATTCTGATATACAAATACATAGTTCAAAACCTTGAAAAGGACATAAGGTACGTTTTGTTCCAGAAATCACCCCTTAAAGGCATGAAAAAAATATATGAAAAGAGTTTCTTTGGAAGTGCGATAATTGATGTTTCTGTGCGAAGTCTATAGAATAGCATATTGGTTTTATTTCTACATGCGAAGTGTTATTCCTTAGGTCTGGTTAATACCTACGATGTACGGTCCAATAATCCGCAACCACTATGTTTCTGTCTCTTTTTAATCCATACCTATAGAGAGAGAATATCCTTCTCTCTATGGGTAGGCGTGGACGCTGATTATTGGTCCGTACGTCCGGACCCTAACTAAAACCAATTAACGAACTAGTATGCGCACACGAAGTCGCGGACAAAAACTAGTCGTACACATCATCATCATCATATCAGCCGGAAGACGTCCACTGCTGGACATGGGCTTCCGCCAAAGAGTGCCACAAGGACCGGTCCTGCGCCACCCGCATCCAGCGGACTCCCGCGACGTTTACCAGGTCATACGTCCACCTTGTGGGTGGTCTACTCTAGTCTCACGCAGGTCAGGTAGAAGTACAAACCATCCTCTCCCTTCAGGAATCTTCTTGCCCTTCTCCTCTGAAGAGGTGCTTGATCCAGACGAAGCCAATCCTAATGAGTCCTCCGAGCCCCTCGTTTCGTCTGAAATTAACAACAACTGAAGGAAATAACTGTATAATTGTTAGTCTTTGTTATTTATCTTTATACTACGACGGTGGCAAACAGGCATAGGACCTGCCTGATTGTAAGTATATAACACTAGAAGAATCACAAGCGCGCTGCCGACCCTTAATTGATATAAGGATTCGTCCTATTGACAGCTAGCATAAATTCGAGAGAGACAAATACAGGTTACACACTATCAACCCGACTTCCTCGGGAGCTCTGGCCCTACGCACCACCAGGATCACAAGAACAAATACCCACAAAGAAAGAAGTGGTGTTGTTATGGCTGCTATCTGTTGTAAGGTTGGGCTGCTCTAAAGATGAGCAAGACCACATTCAGCTGTGCCCTGCCTCTCGTCTCTCCGGACGGAGATGCGGTGCTCGTTGTATGCAATTACCTCAGTTTGTATACAAATTCCGTGTGTGGTACGACACACTGCACCGCACCTCCGTCCGGCGAAAAGCGTGATATTTTAAGAAACCTTTATTGGCTTTCCATTTGCGCGAAATTCCCCATTTCCTAGAATAAACTTGTATAAACTAGAATAATTTGAGAGTAATCGTTTTCCCAAAGTATCGCGTGATAAACTACTTCTCAAATTATTCTAGTTTTTAGGTACGAATATCTAACCATATTTTGAAAGGTTACAGAACACAAACCTACCTATGATGACTTTCTATAAATAGTTAATTAGTATTTAATCAAAAACAATACCACTTAGGATACGTTCGCCAGAAGACGAAGACGTAGATCTGTGCTTCTTTTTCCCCCTTCTTCGGCCGTCAATCGCAGGCGGGATCGTGTCATTTAACGCGTTGCCCACTGGGCTGGCTACTGTGGCGACTGCTAGGTCGTTGGTCAAGCCTTTTGGCACAGGGAAGATGCTTCCCAATGTTGCGGGCACTAGAATAAAGGGGTTGAAATGAGGCATGAATAAATGAAACTGCTTCTTTGGGCCGAGACTTGTCAGGTAAGAGATTTTAGCTGTCTGTGCACGGGACGGGCTTTCGTCAGGTCGATTACATCAGGACTGAGCTTCTCCACTATCCCGTATAACAATGCATCGACAGACCGAACGAAGGTTTCGTATAAATAAAAATAAAATAGCCTTTATATTCCTCAAAACCTAAAATGAGTACCTACCTACAATAAAATATCATGCAAACACCTTTGTAACAAAATTATAAAATTGCATTTCAATTTGATTTCCATTTTGATAAAATTACCAATTTGATTAAAAATGTTAAATAATTTAATTTTTTATAAGTTACAATTACATAAATAGTTTATTCCATTTAGATTAATAATGATAATACATTCCATTTAGATTATAATCTATAATATAAAATCGAAAAACCAGAACGGGATAAAACACGAAGGAACGAGCGAGATAGCGCCTTACAAAAAACACGATCTCCGGCGACACGTTTCTCAAAAACAACGCAAGTAACACGACAAATAAATGTTAGAATCAATTTTCTGGATATTACCTTACAATAAGAGCATAAAGGCTCCCGATTCTGTTGCGTATTTTTTCTATAATCACGTAATGAAATCTCGATAACATTGACAATTTGAAACGTAGGCCATTGTTCGGAAATCTTCGGAAATGTTCGGCTAATCACATTCAGGCAAATTCCATTTTACGTGATTTGATTATATCTGAGACTACATTTCCATGTTAGTATAATCGTTATACAATTGTTTCGGCTAAAAAAACATACTGTTTATAAATAATAATGATTAAAACTGAACTTTGAAATTGCGGTTAGAGAATTTTACATGAAATGGAACGTACGTGGTTCTGTTCAACCTTCCGTCGCTGTCACTGTTTGTTACTTTGAAAATTTGCCTTTAATTATTATTTATCGTTTGTTGTCGTGTGCAACAAGTGCTCTGATGTTCGATCGGTCGGATATACTACCGAACACTACCTGTAGTTCACCGTCAAGATTAAATACTGGCCGTGTCTTATCCATACTTGACATTGGCGGAATCATCAAGGGTTTGATGGAGCCATATAGCCCCAAAAATTGATTGATTGAAGTGCTCTGATCGATTGGACCTATTGTTTTCTCATCTGGACCTTGATTCGGTTATTTACGACATGCTCGGTAGTAAACTACAAGACCGAGTGAGGAACGTCGCACTAAGGTTGGAGATACCATTCGTTGGGCAGGACACCTTGCCAGGCAGAATGATGGTAGGTGGACCAAAAAGGTGTCAGATTGGTGGCCACTTCTAAGTAAAAGGAGCGTCGGCCGTCCACCAGCTCGATGGGTGGACGATATTATTGGTTGGACTCTTAATCCGCATAAACGGTGTCTCATCTTCTATATTACTATGTGATAAAAACATTATTTACGTATATGCACGTGAGCTCTTAATTTTTGACCACAGGAGAGACGAATTTTATTTTATGCACTGTGTAATACCCGAATGCTCATATATTGTGTTTGTAATTGTCCGTGACTACAGAATATCGTTTGACATATGGAAGCCAATCCTGGACATGCACAGAGAAAATTAAACATAAAATCTCAACATGCCAACCATCCATGGAGAAGTTTATTAAAGTTAAGAAAGCATTCATAAACCCAGAAATGAAGTTTTTAGAAAATGTACAAAAATAACAGTTGCACTTCAACTACAAGCACTGTGTCTTAAGTGGAAATGGGCAGGCTATATCGCCACATATAAGGAGAAAAGATGGGCACTAAAAGCAACAATATGGTCGGGGCCGAAAGGCAAAAGAAAGAAAGATAGACCACAAAGACGTTGACAGACAACATAACCGAGGTTGCCGGACCTAGCTAAGAATTTGGCCAAATATCAGGAAAAATGGCATGAGATGGAGGAGGCTTTCACCCAAATGGGGTACATGTAAGAAAACCTATATATTTGTATAAAAACATTAACACAACACAACTTTTTATATTAGTGAATACTAACAATATGGAAAAAGAAAGCTTAAATAAATAAATTGTCTGTGACACCTCAAATACAAGATTTTATAATTTAAATTATGTTTTTATTATTTTCGGTTGATAAATTAAACAGCGAGTGTCTAAAATTGGAATTTTGTGTTCAGTAAGCGCAATCAAAGTGCGAAGATTCCAAATTTCCAGTTCAAAACATTGTGCTATGCAGATAAAAAAAGGAAATAAAATATGTATGCATGTATGTAAGGCCAGAAACACCCTGCCGGCCTGTGGTGGTGGACAATAGTAAATTTGACAGCTAATGACAAGTTTACTATGGTCCGCTGCGGCCAGGCTGCGCCAGTGTGATGTGGGCTTAAAGCGTATACGGCTATAGCTCGCCCTTGGGCTGTTGACGTTGACGAGTACTCTTTGGTGGCCGCAGAGCACAAGAGGTTTTTTTAATAGGGGTGTAGACACTTAATAATATAATCGATAATGTCATATTAGCTCTAAAAAGAATTAAACATGTAGTCAAATGGAGAAAAAATCAACGCAAGAGGTTAAATAATCACGAAGTTAAGTGTCAAAAATTTTAAGAAGGGGTATGTTCTGTCCCTTTTTCGCAAAACGCAACTTCATATGAAACTAAATATTAACGCTCGCAGTTTGTGACGTCACTAGAAGACGACAATGTGCTGTGCCCCATCGTGTTCTGCACCGGCATCGACACGGCCGGCCGCGCGCGCGACGCGCTCTCTGATGTAGCCTCGCAGTTTGTGATGTGACAAACTGTTTGCGTTTTCTCTCTAACAGACAATATTGAAATGGTTGTAGCTTCGTAATTCTTTGAGATATCTGAATGAGATTTTCGTCACTAGGCATATTTTTTTGCCTTCTTTCTTTTGTCTACGTCCGTATTACTGAGTTTCATGTTGACATTTTAATAAATGTACTTATATGAAAATATATACTCTTCTTTATTTCCATATCGTCATGATGCTTAGCAACGGCTAAGCAGGGCTCATGAACATAATGCGATTGTGACAAATACATTCATATAATTCATTCACGCGGGTGGAGCCGCGGGCACGTCTAGTTATTAATAATAATAATTCCGACGTACTTAAAAATGGTTGGTGCGATATATATATATATAATATTATTATGTTTGGCTCTATGCTTAGCTCTGTTCGTAGTTCAGTTCGACGAATTTCGACAAAATGAAAAAACGGACGAATGCTCGACATGTGATTGCTCGAGTCTATCAGCACCTTTCTGCTGTCAACAATGCGAATCCTAATGTCTATAAAGTTGATGAACCGCATGTTTTCGAGATTCGTGTTCGCCCGGATTCGGTACGGTATCGGTACGGTATCGGTGTTCGCTTATTTCATCATCGTCAGCTGGATCTTACGCTATTCACCATCGGTACAGAGGTACACAGTGAAGCCGTTAGACACCTTAGAACATGAAACCTTTGAAACATTGAGTGTTTGTTTTTAAACGACTTCAAAAAAGGAGAGTGTTCTCAAATCGTCGGTATCTTTTATTTTTTACGCTTCCCTATTACTTGAAGACGCCTGGACAGATTTGTTTTTTTTTTTAAAGAGTATCCTTCGAGTGGCGATAATGTCATCCTGGAGAAATCGAGGAAACTCTTCAAATTTCATAAGCACTCTTGAAGCGACTTGTGGGTACTGATTTGAAGTCGGTAAAACTTTGTTATTAAAGTAAATTATTGCCTTTCTAGCTATAAAATAATAAAAATCTAAATAAACTTGCCAAGTGCCAGCAACGCGACGCAACGCACTTTCATTTCGCAATGCACTCCGACACACTCGCGCGCGGCTGTCGTAAATCCGGCGAAAATACTTTTATGGACTCAATCCGAGTTGTTTACGACAAATCGCTATTCAGCGTGCCAGCACAAATGCAAAACCAGTGCTGTTTTCTAAACTATTTTTATTATATTATACACCAGTTGAACCGCCTGTATTAACAAATTCACTGCCAAGAACCGCTACGCTCGTAGCCCTTCCAAAAAAATTCAAAATTCAAAAATTCAAAAAAAAAACAAAATTATTTATTTTCAACAAAGGTTTTACATTAAGTGTTCGTTTCCCCCTTTTAAGTTAAACACTTGTATTACACTTCCCGTGGTTATCTCCGTGTGTCACGGAAAAGCGAGTACGGCATAGGCGCCTGTTCGGCGGATTCTTGCCAGTGAAAGTGTTAAGGTGGAAGTCCACAACAAAACCACTGAAGATTGACATACGCAGTAGCGATAGCGATCTGATATACTTTATTGCTACCTTTTCAAAATGCAAGTTATAAAAAGTAAAAGAAAATTGGAATACTCGAATAGCTTTATTTTGAATTTAACTGCATGAGAATTTATTCGCTTCAAATAAGTTGAGAAATAAGCAGTAGAAACAATATTAAGAAGTAGTTTGTGATAAGTACGTCTGCTTCATGTCACTTGCCTTACTAGTCAGTTTCTGAAAGGTGTCATTAAATTTTTGAAAGAAAATGACTGACAAACGTATTTTGTCTGTGTACCGTTTCTATGTACATGATTTTGATTTCATGTCTTTCTGAGAGTCATGAAAAGGTCTTTTGCAAAAAAGGAGGACCACGACTACTCTGTCAAGAGTGCACAACTAAGAAGAAGAGAAAGTCTTTCTATCGACGAAGTCTTCGTTACACCCCCCTCACGAACTTATTGCTCGCTAATAACCGGAGCACCCAAACAATGAGACTCATTATGGCCCCTTATTCCTGGTTATTGATGAAACCCTTGAGATCCTCTCCGAGTTGTGGATACGACGCACGAAGCTAGCGCGTTGATTGGTGTTTGTAATAATTACAGGGATTAAATTACTTTTTCTTGTTAATCTGGCTCGTAAACAAGGAAACATCACTTCGGTGTTTTTAGAAAAATGGTAGCCTTAAAGATTCGTTCGGTGAGTATCTCCCAAAAATGTGCTCAGTTGTATTTTCTTATAACTGACGCCTCGCATACTTGACATCTAGGTGAAACTTACAAGGTAACATGACATAGCACACCCCTGGTGGATATTAACCCTTAGTATGCTTATAAATAATTGAATCTATATGTTTAAAAAGAATTTCATCGAATCCTGGTTAAGGCTCTTGTAATGATCACCCTTTTCAAACAAAACGATATTTGACATTCGCAGGTTAACGGCGTGATGTTTTCAGAAACTTGTAACAAGAAAGTTATGTAACTAACGAACAATAAATTATTCATTTAAGAAAAATTGTTTTCTCAGGGTATCACGTCTCAAAGTAATTTCTCAAATTATTCTAGTTTATGCAAGTTTATTCTAGGAAAGGGGGAATTTCGCGCAAATGGATAGCCAATTTATGAAAGTTTGTTACATAAGTTTCCTAAAATATCACGCCGTAAGCCTGCAAATGTCAAGTAACGTTTTGTATGGAAAGCAAACCACCTTAATATAAAATTGTAGGATATTGTCATACATCTGTAAAATAAGTTTTCAGTAAATTTTAGTGGTAGTCTATTATATAATTATAATAAAATATGTGTTAAAATTTTCACAAGTGGTTATTAGAAATAAAATACAATTTAAAAGTGACGTACGATTGAGTTGATTTAAAAGTTGGAGTGAGATATGGAAATTAACTACAAGGGAATGTTGGTTCGTACACCGTCAATTTTCCTTCACTTCACCACTTTTTAGGGTTCCGTAGTCAACAAGGAACCCTTATACTTTCGCCATGTCCCTTGTCCGTCCGTCCGTCCGTCCGTCGGTCCTCGGCTTAGCTCAGCAACCATTACTACTAGAAAACTGTAATTCGGCATGGGTATATAAATCAATCACGCCGAGAAAACAGTACAATAAAACCTTAAAAAAAAAATTTTTTGTAGTACCTCCCCTACACCTAAAGCGGGGATGTATTTTTTTCTCGTTAAACCCACGGTGTTGGGTATCATTGGATAGCTCGAAAATTTTATGGGTTTTTCAAAACATTTTTTAAAATCAGTGATTAGTTTGCGAGATATGAGTCCGTATATAAAGAGTACAGATATAAATATGTGACGCTAACTGTACTGAACTCGCTGCCAAAAGAGCGATGGGATATATTTATGAGTAAGTTATATGCACCCTTATTTTAACACTTGATAGTACCAGCCGGAATAAAGGACCAGAATTGTGAAAAATAAAAACCCATAGAAAATAGCTCCGAACTATATAATGGCAAATAAGAAATAAATAAAAGTGGTTCGTTCGGTTTGCTTATCAAACTTTTAAAACTATATCGTATTCGAGTCCGTCTTCATGGCTTGGTCGCAGTCATCCTGTGTCGCTACCTGAAAACAAAACTAAACATTAACTTGAGCCACTTGACGTACACATTGACTAGTGAAGAATGCGTCTCAAGTCTACTGTCACACTGGATAGATTCCAATGAATTTAGTCGCCGGCACCTAAGTAGCACCAACATGGCGTGATTCACGCAGGTTCACTATTGCGCGTGCGCATGCTTGTGCCGCCCGAAACTTGACTACTGCGCAGTTACTTTTTAAGTAGTAGAAGTAGTAGTAGTTTAACTCTTAATTGTAAAAAATAAAAAAGTAAAAACACACTGATTGCAGTGCTGTTAAATAAATAATGAGATTGTCTAGTAAGCTAAGCCTTTTGTGAATTAGGTATATTGGGGCCTGGTTTTATTAGGAAGCGTTAGACCAAATGTCTGTACGTTTTTTTAAATTTATGACCGAAATAAGGTGTAACGGATCTTTATACAACCGGGGGTCACTTACAATATTGTTTACTTACAAGAATCGATATCTAATATTGCACCTCTATGTCCGGCGAGTCTGAATCACCTGAAATTAATTTTCTCATTAATTTGCAAATCTAAATCAAAAATGTTAATAGTTCAAAAGTTATGTAGAAATACAGTTGCAGAGAAACGTGGCCCTCGTGCATATAAAGTTCTATGCAGGGAGTCACATAAGTATTTTCATCAAATTGGGTCTCCATTGGGTGATCCTAATTTATGCGATTACTATTATTGTAATGAATGACTGAATGAATTGAATTCGAGAGGATTTAAATAACTATAACTTAATTCAAACAATAAAATAGATCAAAAAACAAAGGCGTCATTTAAATAGAAAAGTATTTATTCCTCAATCTCCCATAAATTCCAATCCCTTTCTTACCAAACTTAAACTAGTGACTGGGAAATTCGTTCGAAGAGAGCTAGTCTGAAAAATTCTAATACTTATAAGCCCCGACGGATTCAAGGAGAGTTTGATTAAATAGAATTTGCATGAGACCCGCACACCATCTGGTCTTGTAATATATTTTTAATTTATGTCCCAAAAGTTGTCAGGGCACGCCAAGGGATTACCAGTACGCGCTTGTTAAGAAATATGCCCGAGGAGCTCGCGCCAACAATTTTTTTGACAAACAATGTTTTGTATTCGATAACGCGTGGAGGATTTTTTGGGATACATTCCTTTGAATGTGTAGGTTTTTCGACCTCCAAAATGTTCTTTTGTGTGCTGCATACCTGATTTTAGAGAGGCGGCCGCCGCTGAAGCCTGCGCTTGAGCGGATGCGTCGGCTGCAAAAAAAATTGTTAACTCTTATCAATAATTGTGTAGAACAACATTTATTATTACTCCAAAAGAAAGAAGGCTCAACAATATGCCTAGTTACGAAAATCGCATTCAGATTTCTCAAAAAAATACGAAGCTTGTAAGAAAGAAAACGATCCCCGAGCGTCGTAGTCAGTGACAATCGTGTCATATGAAGGTGCGTTATGCCGAAAAGGGACAGAATATGCCCCCCTCTTAAAACTTTGGACACAACTTTGTGATTATTTAATCCCCTGCTTTACTTTTTTCTCCATTTCACAATATCTTGAATCCCATCCCTTTTCCCGAAAGGGAAAATTCAACATTATTGGTTATTTTATTAGGTGTCTACACCGTTATTAATCATGAAAGTTACCCAAGTTATCCATATAAATGCATAAATTGATCATGAAAATAAGTTACCTAATGGGTTAATGAAGCCCTTAAATAATTGCACAGAAATGTAGATTTTCTGTTTGAAAATTATGCATTACCTCCTCTATCACTGTTGGCGCTTGCTTGAGCCTGAGCTTGAGCTTGGGCTGATGCTGATCCGCGCCCAGATTCAGCTTCTGCATCAGCTTGGGCTTGAGCATTGCTAGAACCCACTCCACCGAATCCGTACGGATTGAACGGGGCTTGTGGAGATGCGAATAGAGTGCTTTGTGCGTTGGCCTGAGCCTGAGCTAACGCGTCTTGAACTGGGTTCCAAACGTTTGCTCCGTACCCGGAATTGCTTTGAGCCAGAGCTTCCGCTTGAGCTTGACCGTCTCCTTGAGCCTGAGCGTCGGCATTAGCCTGCGCCGAACCCCATCCTGCCTGAGCATTGCTACCGGCTTGGGCTTGACCTCCTCCGTAATACGAGCTTGGTTGTTGGTAGAGAGAGTTGACGAGAGCATTGGAATTGCTTTGAACCAGAGCTTCCGCTTGAGCTTGACCGTCTCCTTGAGCCTGAGCATCGGCATTAGCCTGCGCCGAACCCCATCCTGCCTGAGCATTGCTACCGGCTTGGGCTTGACCTCCTCCGTAATACGAGCTTGGTTGTTGGTAGAGAGAGTTGACGAGAGCATTGGCATTAGCATTGGCGTGGCCGCCCGGAGCATTGTTAGGATTAGGATTGTAGTAGCCTGGTGGTATGGCGCCGCCGCCTGCGTTAGCGTCTGAAAGTGCCTGAACTAGAGCTTGATTAGCCTGTGCCTGTGCCTGAGCTGCGGCTTGAACTGCTGCTCCTTGGTTCTGCTGGATATAGGGATACTGGTTCACGTAGTTGGCCTGCACCGCCTGTGCCGCTGCCTGCGCTTGGGCCGCGGCCTCCGCAGCCGCGTCGGCTTGGGCTAACGAGCTGCCAGGACTGCCCGGAATAACCACAGATGATCCACCTCCGATGACGGCGTTGGCGTTTGCGTTTGCTGATGATCCTATTGGAAGGACTATTGGTCCAGGGTAGGGAGGGGGGGCTGTAAATAAAACAACAGCCATTATAGACGAGATGTTTTTAACGTGTTTTCATACAAAATTCTCATATTATATTAGAATAATAATTTCACTTCTTATGTTCATAAAAATAAACCAACTGAACTCTAAATCAGAACTTGATATAACGTTAAAAACCCTTAATGCTCAAGAAAGGCAAACGCGGGTTACTTTTAACATTCAACCCATTTCAGGCAAATACGTGCAAATAATGTGACACAAATACTTTTGGTTATATCCTCGAATCAATTCGATTAGCTCTTGAATTTGTCCCGTGTTTTTCATCAAACTTTTATAGCAATACCGCTTAACAGTCCTCTAAAACAGATCCGGATCTAACGCCCTTTTTATAACCCTCCTAACGAGGGCTGGGTCGACGTGTGCCAATCTGCCCTCTCGTCACACAACCTTGTTACTTTTTACTCTTTAACGTTAACTACTGTTGTATGTTGGTTTCAGATATTTTTGAGGATATGTTTACACTTTTGCAGTGCGACATCAGGGCCGAATTTTCTACCGCTGTCAATATTATCTTTTCTTCAGATTTGGATAAAATTAGGTAGGTTTGATGAGCTCACGATTCTGTGCAACATGAGTACAATATCAAAATAAGCCCCTTATATTTTTTATTAAACAACCCATTGAGCTATGAAAATCCCATACGGTGTGTCACTCAATATAATAAAATATAAGGACACTATTGGAAATTGTGCGGACATTGAACGATAGAAAATTTGGCCCATCATTGGCATCAACTGTTTTGTTTGAACGTATGTTGATGAGACAACATTTTTTTGTTTGTATGCATGTGAATTCTGAATTCGCACACATATGTTCTTATAGTTATTTATTATATGAAGTAAGGTATTATATATTATATTCTATTCTTTGTCAGTTTGTATGAAGAAGGTAATATCCGGAACTAGTGATCTGATAAAAAAAGTGTATGGAATGGACCTACGGCATCGACATATATATTTTATTCCGCGGTTTGGCTTGTATGCTTCGCAATCCGCGGGCGGAGTCGCACTGGCAGCTAGTCAAGAATAAAATACTAAATAAACATGTTGATATTGGTAGACCAGGCTGACTCTTCTATTCAAAAGGCTGTCCTTGACATTAGCTGCATTTAAATAAGCACTACACACGACTTGCGAGATGAGTCTTCTCTAAGAGTGTGTTTATGGACTCATGGCCAATATACGACTGTTTCAAAATCATAAGATACTAGCAATGACGTGTGTGAAATTGTTAACGTCGCGTGTCACTGATCTAATCAGTATTTTTACAGTTACACAATTGCGGTCCGTTAAACGGTGTGATGCCACTAATTGTAATACCTACAACACTAACATTGTATCCCTTTAACTGGCACAACGGCGTCTGGTTTTACATAGAATTGAACCCTATCACATAGATATAAAGTTCATTCATGGTGGGAATATAGTTCCGTCTGCCTTTTAAAGGGTTACAAAATCGCCATTAATAAAACCGCGGGATCTCATGTCAAGGTATCTTTACCTACTTTAGCGTAACCCAATATTTGTGAATTGTTACCTATTTTGTTCACCGAAAATAAACAATTTTTAATTTTTTTAAACCCTGTGTTAGGTCTGTTGTTGGTGAATTAATCATAATAAGATAACTTTTGGTGTGATGATGATGATGAGGTAAATTTTTAATTAGCGTAAATTTTGCGCGTTAGGACATGTCAACTGAATTGAAAATTATTGTTCATATACCCTAACACTCGTTCCGATAGTTACCCTGTGTGTCGTATCTAATTAATCGTTACTACGTTATATTGATAACTTTGATGTTATTTTTCCGTCTGACCGAAACCACCGAATTCCAAATAAAACTAAAACCCGAAGGTGTCAAGATATTATTTAGCGTTACACGCGTAGATATTTCTACAGTTGAATATACTTACGTCTTATAATAGGGTAAGGGGTAGGTGAAGGTTCTGTAAAAGAAAAAAAACAGTAAGTACCTCTACCGTCCAAATTTGCCTTTGGAACATATAAACGATTTAAACCGTTTTTACTAGTTTACATAAATGTACCTATTGTCAAACTTTATTAAAAAAGATGTTCTTCCTGACATGTCCAAAGAAATTATAAACTATACAACATTACAGTTTTCACCAAGGCGTTTATGTACACTTACCTGGCCCAGGAGGTATGATGCCTGTGAAAGAAATATATCGTTAATACTGTTACGTAAAGGGACTGCGTGCGTTTCATCCCAGCGAGCTAAGATTTGTAGGTGAATGTACCCATCAATGTTGTCTCGTACGCTGATGTTAGCTCGATATGCCGTGCTCTGCGTCCACGCACAGAAACGGTAGAAAATCATAAACCTTTCTCCTTTTGACTTTACAGCGTCTAGAACAATTCCGTTCGCTTATTGGGCGGACCTTACGTGCCACTATGGTAGGAAAAACCTAAGGCCCATTCAGTTGGAGAGAAGTAGGGTACAGCAGGATGTGAAATTTGGAGCAGCCCAACTAAGGGGACTTACCTACAGCTTACAGAAGACCGCCGCCTTAATAACGCCACTACTTGTTCTGTATGAATCCTCAAATCAATAAAGGCAACGCGCTTCTGATTCTGCTGGAGTCGGCTAGATTCATAGGCGTACGGTACCGTCAGTTGTAAGCTAGTTTGCCACCGTCGTAGTAAAAAGAAAACAGCTGTTTACAGACTTACTTAGTTGGTTATACTCACAGCACTCTGCCTTGGTGAAGCAGTTAACCTGCACATTGGTGATTCCGCCATGTTTCAGTTCGGTGCACATGCAAGCGAGACACGGGTCCCATGGATGCTGGAATATCTGGTCAGGTTCGAATGGGCTGCAGGACGGGTCTGCGGAGTAAATGAGACTGATGACCTGACGTTACCGTGGAAGACACAATAGAAACAGATATGTAAAAGGTTGTCACCGGGGCAAAACGGACTAATCAACTTTTACACAGTTTTTCCACCTGCGCTAAATTATTATTTTTAAAACTGTGTCCACCAAACCAATTATAATCTGTCAAAGCGATATGCCTTTGAAAACCCGTATTAGGCTTGCGAATAGCGATGGAATTGCGTCTACTTATTTGACGTGATGCCCTCTGATCCTGGGATTTGCTGCCTGACACAATCTGTTGTGTCAGACAGCAAAGCCCATCACCTGACGGCCCCTGAGCCGTCAGGTCAGAGCGCATCAGATGAATTTCACTCATCATCCTCCTAGCGTTATTCCCGGTAATGCCCCGGGGCCCGGGGTCCGGTTTGACACCTAATCCCAAGATTTGGCATAGGCACTAGTTTTTACGAAAGCGACTGCCATCTGACCTCCCAACCCAGAGGGAAAACTAGACCTTATTGGGATAAGACCGGTTTCCTCACGAAAAATTTACGGTAAATATTCCGTACATAAGTTCCGAAAAACTCATTAGTACGAGCGGAGATTCGAACCCACGACCACCGCTTGACAGCCACATGCCTGAACCACTAGGCTACCGTAGCTCTATTAAATGAACGTCACTATAACCGTTATAAAAGTATAAAACCGATATCGCTCGCTCGCGTCACGAACGACACGTCACATGAGACAATTATGAATCCGGCTTTATGTGTCAAATATAATAAGACAAAATGTTTTTTTTTTTGCTTTTACAAAAGCATCTCTATTAACAAAGTAAAAACTCAATCAGGGACTCGTACCCACCTCACATCGGGCTAAGTTTGACGAAACGCTGATGTAGGTTAAGGCTAAAGGAATCCTTTAATGTTTGCTGTTTTTGCGCGTGTTCCGCTGGAGCAGGTTTCTGTTTAAATATTAATTTGGTTGAGCTTAGGTTAGCGATGAGTACTTACGAGGCCCCGGTCCAGGGAGAGGGTCCACATGCGGTTCTGTAAAATAGTTAACGTTGTTCACAAGACACTAGTCACATGACATATGGTATATCCATCACACTACAAGCTGGACTGAGTCTGTGTCCTGGCAGTCTGCGAGTGCGATTAACATTATAAAACATTTAAGATGAGAAATAGTAGTTTTCATAACCTAAAACCCAGCATAGTATTATGAAACAGACATGTACCTTTTGGTATCATCGATTCTCAGCCTAATCATTCTTAATAAACTGTGCTCGTCTCATTCGGACCTAATCACGGCTACTACATGCGTTTAGAAATATTGAATTAAATTTAAGGATCACAATATGTATATTTAGCCTTTTTACAACTGTTCCAAATTTCAGTTATTTTATAATAGTACCCAAGTCCGCAAGCTTTACCTGGTGGTGGTGGTCGTGGCGTTGGCGGTCCTACACTAGTGGTTGGTATCGGCCGCGGTGTGGGTTCTGTGGCAAATATTGTTATTTAACATAGGTACAAACGCCAACACAGGTAACTGACCATCCTGTAGTTATAAAGAACCTTATTACAATGCACATAAAGTGCACGTACGGTCAGTTGGCTGTGTTGTCTGTATGTATACATATATCTTTGAATTTTGAGGTACAAGTCTAGTAAGAAAGAAATAAAAATGAAATTAAGACAAACGATCTGATTCTTTGCGTCGAGAGGTATCAGAAAACGATAAAAGAAAGTCAGTTAATTCTATCTGAATAGCAGCTGTTTTGTTTTGTATGTTAATTATGACTTGTGAGTATTGCCAGTTGAGTGCTCAAGGTGACCAACATCAGCAGCTACATCAATACTTAAGTTCTACTCTGATACTGCAGTTGCAGTGGGCGGGGCACATTTACGAACGTTGAACGAACGTTGGGGCGGAAAGGTTCTCGAGTGGCGACCACGTACCGGAAGGCGCAGCGTGGGTAGGCCCCCCACAAGGTGGACTGATGACCTGGTAAAGGTCGCGGGAGTTCGCTGGATGCGGGTGGCGCAGGACCGGTCATTATGGCACTATGTCCAGCAGTGGACGTCTTTCGGCTGATATGATGATGATGATGACTGCAGTTGCAAGTAGCCTTCTATCAATTTTTTGTTTATAAATACTTATTTATTATTCGAGTAGATCGATATAGTTAGACAAAACTCCAACAATAGGAGTAAACATTTTTTTTCGACTCGGTCGATACAAAACAAAAAAAAGGAAGAATCTGAATGCCGTTCGTGGAACGATCAAACTAACATAACATCCATTTACTCTACTCTTGTGAATAACGCTTCCATTAGCAATCCACAACTTGAATACAGTAAGTAAATATAAATATATTTTGCTATTCACCCGTAAAGTTAGATATGTGAACTGGATCATAACAGACGCTGTGGTCAACCAAACAACGTGCTAAGCTCATTCCTAATTTTATGCTACTACCGTTTCAATCTGGAATTGAAAGTATTTTGGCGTTATTATATCGTAAGGCCTCCCGTCACACCGCACTGATGCAACATTTGATTACCATCTTAAATATGGTGACTTCAGAGCAATAGGAATAAAACGTCGCAGTTGATATCTAAGTAACTTCAATCACTCATCTTCCTTGTTTTGCTACTTTCTGTGAGAATTTTGTGCGAAGCTTTGTGCAAGACAGAGCACACAATTGCAATGAGTGAGAGAGTCAGTCGCTTCTATAAAACAATCCAAGCAAGACGTGTACCAATGTAACTCTAAAAAGTCATGATTATAATCCGTATAGTTTGTTTATGTGTGGTTTTTATTACAATTACCAATCATAAAAGTGGTCCTTCGAACCGGATTCCATTACCAATCAGCTTTGTTATCTTACCGCAGGCGGGGTCTGGAATACACTCCAGCTTGGCAGGCCCCGGACCCCACTTCTCACATCTGCAGAGCATGCATATGTATTGTGGATGCGGGAAGAATACGTTTGGCGGATAGTTCTCACAGATCCCTGTAAAGAAATTATCATAGTCATTTTTATAATCCTTCGAATGTGTTCCTAATTCAACACATGTTTTTTTTTATTTACCCGAATTCTAGGATGGAGGTTTGAAGTAGATGTATACATATTTAGTCACATCATTTATCAGCGAGCTCGCTCTTTTATTCACCAGTTCACCCTATGCCTTTTGCATTTATTTATTTTTATACTGGTTGCTAATGGCATAACGCTAAGTGATGCCCATTTTGGTATTCAATATTTCTGTTATGAATAATTTAGATGAAAAAACATTGTATTTTTATACCAAAATTATTAAATTTTTTATCTATCAGATTTTAGGAATGCAAAGCTGTATAGGGTATTTTTTGCAAATGGAATCAGTATCATCATTGTCATAATCCATACTAATATTATAAATGCGAAAGTGTGTCTGTCTGTCTGTTACCTCTTCACGCTTAAACCGCTGAACCGATTTAGATGAAATTTGGTATAGAGTTAGTTTGAGTCCTGGGGAAGGACATAGGATAGTTTTTATCCCGGAAATCATGAAGGGGGGGGGGGGGGGGGGTGAACTACGATATAAACGAGTTCCACGCGGACGGAGTCGCGGGCAGAAGTTAGTACCACTATAAAGAATACTTACATGGGTTTACAGGCGGGGGAGTCGGTGGAACTGCAACAGTTACAATAGTATAAACTAATTGCTTTTACGGAAAAGGAATTAGTGGTTATCTATAGGTTCGAACGCTCGAAAGTTTACCGAAGTACAATTTTACTGGTCAACTCTAAAAAGATCTTCGCACAAATTATAGTCCAGGCAATGAACTGACCACTTGTATGGAAAAAATGTCAATTTTGGAAAAAAAAAAGCTTATTTTTTATGTGTAACGGATATTATTATCATATCAATTAAATAGTTACCCAGCTACAGAATCCAACAAAATTTCAGACTTAAAAAAAATTATAAATCAAGTAGCTGCTGAAGAGTCAGAAATAATATTATTAAATATTTTTGTCTTTATTTTGGTTCATTTACATTTGCTCTATATTACTCAAGATAAATCATACAAAAAAAGACAATGCATGCTTCATTGAAATATACATAATTACTTTTGGGTGGAAAGTTTGTCGGATTCTTGAACATTTTAAAATGAAATCAAAAAGAAAAACGCTATTATAAATTAATGTTTTCAAAACCGTATTTTGCCTGGAGTGTTAATCAAAAAGTAAATTTTATATTTGTAACTCTGTAAAAGAGCTATCGAGGCCTCTTATTGATTAAATATTATTAGAATTTTAAATTTGTATTTCGGATAATTCAGAACCAAAAACGGTAATTCTAATAGATGACAATAGTAATTGTACTTTGTTGAATCTCTTATCTTACCCGTGGGCCTAGGCGTCGGGATAACTGAAACAGAAAAATATTAATATCATTTGTAATACTGACACTAATTATGTCTAGGTATAAATTATAAATAAGTTCCACTCAAACACGCAAACTCTGAGACCAATGAACAATTTGATCTCCTACGCCGTTAGCAATTTTCGCGCTAAGACGCAACATTTTGGATGAAATGTTGTGTTCCATTTAGCCATATATACTATATGATCTGGTGTAAAGAATACGTGACTGTTATTTATCAATGACTGAATATTTCAAATAAAAAATAAAGACTTGAAACATTGTAGTGACAGGATAGATAACCGGTTTATTCAAAATGACAATACTTAACTATATTAAACTTATATAACAGCATCCTCAAGAAATATTATATATATTAAGCTTACTATGATGTTAGTTAGATTTGTGTAATTGTCCCCTTATTTATTTCATTTTTTAATGCAACACTTACTGCATTCAGGGTTAGGTTTGCATGTAATTCTAGGCACCGCATACGGATTGGGCTGTTCGCAAACGCAGATCTGGCAAGGATCCATGGGGTTTGTGAAGACCTTGTTGGTTGGGAACGGATCGCATGTTGCTGTGGAAAAATGTACTCTTAAAGAAGTATCCTTTAAATCCTAACTTTTCTAGAGAAGTAACGGTTGGCCATTACGGTAAAACAATAATTTTGTAGCGAAAGCTGTCATGTAGTTTTCCAGTCCAGATTGAAAACTAAACCTTTTTGGATTTGTTGCATGTTGATTCTATTCAACTTTTTTTTAAATTGCCACGCTCGAAGAATCTCGAATTTCGTGGAAGCAAAGGATCTGTAGTTAACTAAAGCGTCAAATAAGCTTGGGTGACTCTCCGAGCGTTTCAACAGCTGACCCTTGCTCCCATGCTTATTGGCTGCTGCAGATCAGATCACATTTGTGGTCATTTTAAGTGGCACTAGATTTCTTCAGAACAATAACTGGAAGTGCTATCCAAGTCTACAGGACAGACAGGAGGATAAATAATGCGAGCAAGGGCTGACAGCGGTTGAAACGCTCGGAGAGTCACCCATAAAATAGGCTCAAATCAAATGATTGGATGATGGTGACATAAAATCTCACGTAGCGGTGGTGGCGTCGGGGGTGCAAGCGTCGTCGTGGGACGCGGCGGTGGCGGTGGCGGTGTCGGTGGCGGAGTTGGTCGTGGTGGTGGTATAGTAGGGCAGTCTTTACAGTACCCGCACACCGGCTCTAGGCGGTCGTACCGCTGTACACACACGCATATTTGACAGTCACCAGTCCACGGGTCCCGAGTATAAAGAACTTGGTCTGCGTATTCGCATTCTGTAATTAAAAAGTTCATTAATGTTTACCGTTACAGTTTTCATCGAAGCTTAGTTCATTTATTGAGATGATTTATCATTCGTACAATGTGTATACTCGTATGTAAAAATAAGTACAAATCAGTGTTATTTCAATGATTTTCAAGAAACCTTCACTTAGTCACGCCAAACTGGAAATTCTCTAAGTCTGAGTAGAAAGTCTGGTTACACGTCTTAGGCACTGGTCCCACCGCCGGCTAGTAAGCTAGAAAAGTTGGGCGAGTAGCATTACATTGCGGGTCTGTAAAGGTCGATTGATCACACTGTGCCTGGTCAGCACGCAATGAACCGTTACTCGCCCAACTTTTCTAGCTTACTAGCCGGCGGTGGGACCAGTGTCTTAGTCCGAATAGTTGAAGAAAAAACGTTCCATCGATGGAACTGCCCAATCATGTGACGATTAATGAACCATAATCCCGATGAAACAGTTAAACTAATGAATATTATTCTGGTTTTTTTTATTGGGCCCACACGAAACTCGGTTCCGGAAAACGACATTGAAAATGTGTAATTCACGTACGGTCATCGGGTCCGGGTGGAAAATACGGCGTAGTTGAGATTGGTGCTGGATGCCCCACCGGATGGCCTGAAAAGTATGTCCAGTTAAAAATACCTTTTTCTATCTCCTCTACATTATTGTCAGTTTTTGACATTTGTTTACACGGTTCGTATTGTTATTGAAACCAAGATGAAGAAGAAACAATTTAAGAAAATCGCGACCTAGCGGGACTGGAACTCACTAATCATCGTATTAATGAGATATATTATCATATAAATATAATGTCAATTTTCAATTAGCAATAAATGAATCTGAATCTGAATCTGAATCTATTGCCTTATCTGACAGATTGCTTTTTTAAGAGTCCGCAGTAAGCTCGATTCTCCATACAAACGTAGTTACGTTCTCATTTTAAAACTACGTGTTGGATTGTAACGAAACTTTGCATATACAATGAAATGAGGTATATCTATGTCTGTAATTAGTAAATGTAGCTGTAAATACCATAGTAAAAAAAATACAGCGAATTTAAGTTTTTCATACAAAACTTCTTTTGCTGTATTTCGTTTGTTTTATAAATTGCAACCATATTAACTAATTACAGATATAGATATACCTCATGTCATTGTATATGCAAAGTTTCGTTACAATCCAACACGTAGTTTTAAAATGAGAGCGTAACTACGTTTGTATGGGAAGGTGAAATTCGGCCGAGCTTACTGCGGACTCTTAAGGTATAGGTTCATTGATGATCACTTGATCTCTGCATTGATTGGTTAGTTCTTCAGCAACTTGATTATTCAACTCACAATTGAGCTTATTGATTGCTATGGTAGCAGACATAAGGAGCTGCAGTTATGAAAAGAACTACATCATGTTTCAGATTGTGTCAATTAAGTCAAGAATGCAACTTAGTGGTCGCCTTAAGACTAAGTCAATGAAGTAGCCTACTATAATGAAAATGATACGTTACTCTGGGCTAGTGCATTCGCTGCAGCTTGAGCTGATTTGTCTTCCGGTCTAGGAGCTGCTGACCGGGCAGCTAGTGATAAAAATGAGTTTCCTTAGTAATCATCATCAGTATCGTCAGCCCATGCATGTCTCACTGGTGGCACAGAATTCTTATCTATCTTCAGACTAGTTTATATGGCTGAGGATTTGTACTATGGGGATATGTTGTTTTATTGTAGCTGGCTTCTGGTTTCCTCACCAGCTAATTTTAATCGTGATTGTTATTTACCTTACATATATTTATAAAAGTCTTAGCTGCGAATTGTAGCAATAACCTACTTCTCATTCAAAAGTTAGACCAATAGCTTTTAAACTGCATATTAGTGGTCACACGAGTGAAGCTAAAAAACTTAAATATGACCCTCTAACATGTACTTAATATTTAACTGTTCAATTAGGCATTTTGTTTTTGTTACAAATTTAAAATATATAATGTCTATTCGAACAGGGCACACCCGCGTACAGTCAGCAGCAAGAGAAGCTAAGCGAGTCAAGTGCTCAAAATGACCAACACACGACTCTAATGTTAAAGAGGATAAGGGCTGTCTAGATCAATTTGAGCGTGTTATTTTGCGTAGCTACTTCTGCAAGATGAGCCTTAAGTTTTTTACCCAGAACACGAGTTTGATTCTTCTCAATTTAATTAAAGAATACATTTGAATTTAAATATAAAAACATATCTAACATTGACTATTTATCTGGTCGGATCGCGATAGGAAGTTCGCCAAGGCCAAGCGTAGCGAATTTGACATAATAAATACGACACGAATATGAAATTGAATTCTATAATATGCAATTTATAGTTCATGTCAGTGTTTTCTAAAATGTGCAGTGAAGTGGATCTGTCGGTAGTCAATTAATATATACAAAAGTAGGTACGGACGAGTTCATAAACATATGAACGTTCCCAAAGTTTCATAAATATCGGAGACATATTTTTGACCCCATTTGTCTGTGCATATGTTTTGAACATAACTGTCGACACAAGTATGATAATGCACATATAGTACGCTTGGTAATATAAAAATAACACAACCATTAAAATTGTACATAACGGTCGCTTTTTTCGCTATACGTATGTATAGTAGGGTAGGCAGTTTTTCTAGCTTTCTTTAAGGGTTTTTCATAGTAAAGCATTGGAAGAAGGAATTATTCAATTACTATAAATTTTTAATCAGTCCAAAACTGGGATGGTATTTATGGACAGACGTACTCCAAAGGGTTATTTTCTTTAGAAGCACATAGTTTTTCTACGATTCCAGTTTACGAATGCCTATAATTTGTGATAATAAAGGGTTACCTTCAACCCAAACTGTATTTATTTAACGAATCACCTGTTGGAAAACCATAAGGGCACATGCACACCGCGTTATTACAACGCGCCGTCGACGGATTGCGGCTTAAAGTGTTTGCGAAACTCAAAACAGACGTGGTTTTTCTTCATTTGGTTTTTTAAATACGTCTTCAAAGCCAATCTTGAATTTGATCATCTTTGTGAGTAAGAATACTGCTCGGAGCAATAAATCTAATTTCCTAACCTTTTACAAGATAGGAAAACAAAGAACTGACCTGATTTGTCTTGCGCCTGCTGGGTCGAGCGACCCACAGAGCATAGGAGGACCAAAAGTCCAAGGCTTCCCAAGAAGCCGCTTCTAGCCATCTTTGTCTCACCGCACCAGGAGCACAATGCTCACCGATCTCAACATACCACTATTTAAAGACCACACCACTTGACTGTGGAAATCGATTTGACCGTGTCATGTCGAGATTAAATTTACAATCACTGGCATATAATTTGATTCGTTGTAGCCTACCAATTTGCTGTAAATGTCCACTATTTGATTGATTAAGTAGGGAACGGACGCTTGAGAAATTAAACAGATATTAAATCCCACTAAATTTTTATTAATAATAGGTGTGCTTAGTCTATTTTACGATGCTGAACTTAACTAAGAATGCCGGGGGTTCGTTGTGTTGTCAAGAGGTCGGTTGTTCGTTAGTTTCCACTTCGGGTAGCTCCTGAAAACCAAACAAGGCACTGTAATTTTTACGTCTCATTTATAAAATATAAAAGTGCACCAATCGGCGTGGTACATCGTTGGTAGTCATACATTGAAGTTGAATGATGTACAACATTGAAGTGTCAGTATTTTTACAGGAATCGCTTTGAATTAGTGCAAAATACACTATTTATTGGACTTGGCCGATGGTACAGTAACGCAAGAAAGAATTGTTGAAAAACGCTACGCTAATTTGTACCTTGAGCTTGAGCCTGAGCTTGCGCTAAAGCTTGAGTGAGAGCGCCTTGCGCCAAAGCCTGAGCTTGAGCCTGGGCCTGAGCATCAGCCGAGCCGCCACCGTATCCGCCTAGTAATCCGGCGGCCTGAGCCTGGGCCTGGGCTTGAGCTTGAGCATCAGCGGAGCCGCCACCGTATCCGCCTAGTAATCCTGCAGCTTGGGCCTGGGCCTGGGCCTGAGCTTGAGCGTCAGCCGAGCCGCCACCGTATCCGCCTAGTAGTCCCGCAGCTTGGGCTTGGGCCTGGGCCTGAGCTTGAGCTTCAGCCGAGCCGCCACCATATCCGCCTAGTAATCCTGCGGCCTGAGCCTGAGCCTGAGCCTGAGCTTGAGCATCAGCTGAGCCTCCACCTAAACCCAGTGATTGAGCAAGTGCTTGAGCTTGAGCCTGAGCTTGAGCTGAACCACCACCGAGACCTGCAAATTCAAAATTACACCATGAATTAACAACCCAACAAACTCTACTCTCTTAAACTGAATAGTATAAATTAGCAACCTTGGGCGAGTGCCTGAGCCTGTGCTTGAGCTTCAGCTGAGCCACCACCTAATCCCAACGCTTGAGCAAGTGCTTGAGCTTGAGCTTGAGCTTGAGCTGAACCACCACCGAGACCTGCAAATTTGAAATTACACCATGAATTAACAACACAACAAATTCTACTTGTTTAATACTGAATAATATAAATTTGCAACCTTGGGCGAGTGCCTGAGCCTGTGCTTGAGCTTCAGCTGAGCCACCACCTAATCCCAACGCTTGAGCAAGTGCTTGAGCCTGAGCCTGAGCTTGAGCTGAACCACCGCCGAGACCTGCAAATTAGAAATTTCACCATGAATGAACGACCCAACAAACTACTATTTTAATATTGTATAATAGACATTAGCATAGGTACCTTGAGCGAGTGCCTGAGCCTGTGCTTGAGCTTCAGCTGATCCTCCACCAAGTGCAGCCGTTAGGGCCTGAGCTTGAGCCTGGGCTTGAGCCTCGGATAAACCACCTTGTCCACCCAAAGCTTGGGCCTGGGCCTGGGCCTGTGCTTGAGCGTCAGCCAAGCCACCGTACCCTCCACCTAAAAAAGTAATAGCGACGAAAAACTAAAAGGTGCAATGAGAAAGTAACGAACTACTATTAATACTAGAAAGAGACTACTACTACAATCTAGTAGTATTAGTAGTAGTAGTAAATATTGGAATCTTATGTCTCCTCAAAGTAATGATCATTCCTGGAAAGGCCTAGGCCTAGCGAACGATGATGATCATGAAAATTATATAAATACCTTGAGCTTGAGCTTGGGCTTGGGCCTCCGCTTGAGCCTGAGCCAAAGGGCCTGGGACAGTTGGGATGTAAACAGTACCTGTACAAAATATTAACATAGATTGTAGATGAAGAAACACCTTCTGAAATGCAGCATAGTGAAATAAGTTGTAAAACGATGATGCAGCGTACCATGCAATGTATGAATAAATGACTTGTTTGTAATATCCTTGGAATAGTAATCCTTCACATAGTGTAACTGAATTTAGCTTACATCATAATTAAGATGCTGGGTTCAGGTTGGTGAACAATGTCTACGCAATTTCTTTTTTTTTCTTTTTTTTTACATTGGCTTTATTCTATCCCAGTAATTCGTGATATAGATGCTTGCATTAAATGTGCCTCGTTTTTAGTAGGTTTTCTGAACAAATCCAAACTACATGAAAACGTTCGTTCTTACGTAACACGAAGGTGGCAAACAAGGTTATGGCATGTCTGATGGTAAGCGGACACAGTAGCTTATTTACGCTTATGACTCTAGTGGATTTGTTACATCTAAAGAAAAATACCTATATGTCCACTGGAGACGTGGCGGCCTTACTTGCCACCAAAAATTACAATACAGTCATCCTCATCGATTTCGATGACGGCGACCCTAACAAATTATGGATTAGCCCTATTATAAGCTCTGCCCCTATATGACTGGCTAGACCAAACTTGCTCTTAAATACTCTATTGCAAGGGTGACAATACAGTTGGCCAGTCGTGTGATACATGTACGTGTAGGCGGGTTTAGGCCTCTCCCTTCGTGCTTGGCGTTCTACATCTAAGGTTATTAAGAATATAATGTCTCGTTCATAATACCGAGCTAATGTGTGTGGTGTTACGGTTGCGTTCTATTCTAAGGTTTGGGGTTACTTCCCCAATTGGGGAGCAAAGTTAAAAATGTATTTTAAATTACTACCGCAACCAGGGATCCTGGCACTCTCTATGTAGATGTAATTGTACTTGACGCGGCAGCGGAGAACGACGCAGCTGTCTCCGGGCTTCACGAATGGCACATTAGGCGCGTGGCGTCTGCATATGGGATCTGCGGAGAAAGTTTATACATTGTGTTTAAAAATATATATATATATATATATATATATATATACAACGACGGTGGCAAACAAGCGTACGGCCTTGATATGTTTGAGGATTCGCCGCGTTGAAGGAACAAATTCCCTCGCTCTCAACACAACGCTTCCTCGGGAGCTCTGGCGACCTTGCTCACCTCCAGGAACACTACTACAGAGCAAGTTACCAAGTGGTAACACTACCGTGTTATTATGGCTGTGGTCATCTGCAAGGCGGAGTTACTTCGCCAGTTGGGCTACTCCAAATTCGAGCGCTGTGCCCTACCTCACCAAACTCCTTAGTTTGTTTCATCCTGCTACTGAGAGGTTTCGAGGAATTTAAATAATTTTCAACTGAAACAGGGTTTCATTTGTTTTGTTAGTCGTTTTTTGAAACTAAAGAAAATGAACTCTATTTCCTACACCAGTTGATTGAAATTCCAATGCCCTTTTGGATTTGGCGAAAAATTCTTCCTCACTAACAAGCCAAAAGTGACCATTAAATGTCACGTTATGCGCGGTCGTATATTAGCCAATCATTTACATCATCCGTGACTGAATAGCAACCGATAGGCCGCCCGCTGTCGCTGCTTACTGGTACTACCATACACCCTATTGTAAGCACTGAAGCAGCAGTGGTGTCAATCATGTGACACATGGGTAATCATTTCGTATTGTAATCAACGGTAGTACAGCCTAAACAGTTTACGGTTAGACAGTTTCTTACCCACGTAGATAACGACGGGTACCGGGAATACTTTATTATCTGAAATGAAACGACATATTAAATATATGTGTATTATTAAATAAATAATAGGACAATCTTATACAAATCGAACTAGCCATAGTAAGCTCAATAAGGCGTGTGTAGTGGGTACTAGAGGGCGATATATTTAATAGATATAAAAATACTTAAATACATAGAAAACATCCAAGACTTAGAAACAAAGATTCACGCTCATCACACAAATATTTGCCGTTACCGGTATTCGAACCCAGGACCTTCAGCTTCGCAGGCAGCGTCACTACCCACTAGGCTAACCGCTCGTCAAAATTTGACCTTCGAACTTTAAAATCCTGCAAAAAATATAATCGTATCATACTTACGTATCACTGGCACGGGAACGGGTACGAGTACATTGGGGCCACGGATGGTTATGTACTTGTTGACTGGGTACGGGATGCGTACCGGAGGTGACGGGACCGGCACCGGGACGGCGATGTCTCTCTCCGGACCAGGGACGATGACAGGTACGCGGATAGGCGGGGAAGGTACGCGGACGATCACCTGCCTAATAGGTCCAGGTACTGGTACGGGCACTTGAATAATCTTCGGTGGTGAGGGCACTGGGTAGGGTTGTGGCACTGGGACCGGTACGGGCACGCGAGTCACGACTGGGATCCTGACGACTGGGCCGGGGATGAGGATTCTCTGAGGGGGAGACGGGACTGGGTACGGTACGGGTACAACAACCCGCTTGCCGGGCACTGGGACCGGTACTGGGTATGGGCGCGGTGGACCAGGGATGACGGTCGGCGGTGGGCCTGAAAAAAAAAGTACGTTCAAGGCTTAATATTATTGGCGAAATAGATATGATTGATTGCCGATTTAGGGATCATGAACACCATTTCCCGTGAGACCGATCACAAAAAAAAACAAAAATTCCATACTCTAACTGTGAATTAACTCACGGTTAACTCTGAATTAGCTTTTATTTTTACCCAATTTCGTGGTGGATTCCACGGGAATACTTGTTCAGGAAGTCTATTTTCGTCACTTTTTGTCGGAACCATAACCCCAAAGTATAAGAACCTGGGATAAATATCATTGATGTCCACTGTTAATCAACCTTTTCAAGTTGCTGGGTATGCGTTCTAATCCTACCAATGAGTTATAGACCATTTCCTGTGGAAGTATACAGCCTTCTTCTCTGACGTCTTTCGGCTAAACTGGTGATGGTCATATGCTGACGATGAGGTCCTTACATATCAACGGCCATGGACTGGGGCTTGGCTGCGGGCGAGGTTTCGGTGCTGGGGCGGGCCATGGGGCGGGCCATGGGGCGGGCCAGGGGGCGGGGCCAGGTGCTGGTGATGGTGATGGAGCAATGGGTGTTATTATGTCAAGTTGGTTGGGTCGTGGGCTTGGTCCTGTAAACAAAAGTCTTGTTAGACCGAGAGAAGAACGCAGTGGAACACAGTAGAGCAAGGTTTAACATTTTATCCTTTAAACGAGCATTAAGACACTAGCGCCACATTGCTCTTTCATCGCTGGGCAAGACATTTAGGGCGGGCTGATGGAAAACGTCGGTAATCGTGGGTTACGTCCGTTAAAATCTGATTGTATCGCAAGTTTGGCAGTTTTCTATGGGATAGATGCCGGCGCCATATTTAAAGATTACCGGCGTGTAAAGTGTGATTGATAACCGCCCTTGTTTGCCAATTTATGCAGTCATAGTTGTCACTCCTGTATTGGCTTTGTAAGCCATGTGCTTAAGAGCCGCATTTCAAACATGGATGCTGCTTCAATCTATCTTTCATCTAATGATGGTGATGATTATCAAGATACAGATTGCAATTGGATCTTTCAGGCTGATAGCAACGAAAAATGTGTAAATTTAGCCGTTCGTTCTTCGGGTGGTTCTGGTGAAAATAAAACTGTTATAATAAATGTATCTTCTGTTTAGAAACATTGAGATGTAACGAGGGTTTGCGTAAATTTATGTTTAGTGTTTTGAATGGCTGCTAGGTGTCTTGTAGAATTTATTACGCATCTTCTTAGAAGTAGTCTAGAGAAATGGTGGGACGTTTGAATTGTCAGTCCGTAACTTTGACTTCTATGATAAAAGCCTTTATGTCTTTATATGATAAAGGAAACTTAAACACGTATCTATGCATCCCAAGAGCGAAGGTACATGTTTAAATTCCCTTGACTGTGCTTAGTACTACAAAAATAATAATTAAATTGGTCTTGTATAAGCATGTTCAACCATACCTGGAGAAGGAGGTTCTGTAAAAAAATAAGTATTCCTACTTATTAATAATGCCAATTACATCAATTATTTTATAAAATACCGGTTAGTACTTAAACAGATGCATGGTTAGAAGGTAAACAATAAAATATTCCACAGCACACTGTGGAATATTTGTGCGTGTTGTGTAACTCACAAGTTATCGCATAAAAGTGACTAATATAAAAATAGTTAAATTTATTGCCTTCAACCGTAATATTCTGATTTAATTATGGTCGAAGATTTCGGCGTAGTTTGGTGTTACTGTGTTAGAGTTGTAAGTATATGGTTCGCATGCTGAATTTAAAGAGTTAGGTTTTCAAGAGTATACAAATTTGATTGTAGATTAATTCAATAAAATGTTAAATGAGTCTCTGTTTATATAACTATACCTGGACTTGGTGGTGGTTCTGTAAAAAATATTCATATGTGTTTTAGTCCTGCAGTTATATAGAAGAAGAAAGACAACTTATTAGAGCTGAGCTACGGATGAGCAAATATTTTGTAGTGAACTAAAATAATCAAACATTGCCCCGAATTATAGTTGAAATAAAAAATCGTTCACAAAAAGAAACAGATACTAACGGAACTTGGGCGAAAACACTAGGCCTCTTACAACCATAATTGTTTGGATTATAGATACAATAGTATAATATATAATCGCTATCGTAAACGTATTCATGTACGTAACTTGGGTATTTCTTATCAAATTCCGACATTCAAGTTGGTTATATTATGATATTGTTGTTATATGGGTGCAGTAGTTTGATTTCAAGTTAGTTATGTTTATTAAGTGATTAATGTGATCAATCAAAAATGTTGCTGCTTGAAATTGTAGTCTCCCGTAATTTTTAATTTGTTTATACGTACAGTCGTCAGCATTAATACTGCCAGAACAAAGCACTCAAACTTATCTGACACGTCCTAACGATCCTAGAAATTGAGTCGTGTAAGATTAAGCGCTTTCTTAAGGCATATACTAATACTGTTGACTGTACACAATTTGCTTCTGTAGCACAAAATAACAATCGATATACCTATTTGCTTATCTTGCTTTTAACAATGAATAATAATCAAAGTATCATTGTCTTAATATATTTAAGAATCAAACCCTATGCCAATCTTTTACGACTAGAATTTCGGAATTTGATTTGAAATACCCACCTGGAATAAGTCGGTTGTAGGGCAAATCTGAGGATGCTGACGCGTGTCTCTTATCGAGGGGACCTGAAATAATCCGATCTCTGATGACAGAAGAAATCACCAGGAGCTCAACATACACATTGAATACAATCCACATTTATTTAAAAGAAAGCCAGCATCAAATTGAAAGAAAGAAAGAAAAGAAAGAAGACATTTATTCACTACACAAAAGACACACAGAGACAAAGGGAGTACCAATACAATACAATACAAATTGCGTGTAGTGTTTGACGCTTCAGCGGCTCTTCGATTTAATGACACAACACAACATTCCGCAAATTGATCCAATTTTCTTTGCTAATGTTTTTGGCTAACGTCGATTGAGGTGGCAGTCACCAGTGTTTAGTCGAGCCGGTCTCTTTAGCACGCATTGCAGTGGATATATATATCCTTAAATAGTCACATGAAAAACGTACCACATCCAGGACATCTGCGGCAGCTCAAGAAGAGTCCATTTGTACCCTGGAAACATCCGCAGATCTCCAAAGCTCGGCACGACGACCACGGCATAGTAGCTAATCTTATTATCATTTGACCATTGTAGGCGCACTGACCTGAAAATAAAATGAAGGTAAATATAATCTGTTAGTCAGTTTTGGATTAATCATTTTGTGGAAATGTATGAAAAAAGTTAGTAGTAGTAGTTTCAAAAAGAAAAGACTTACTGGGTTGTGGCCCTGGGTTAAAGCCAGTATAGGGGTGATCCGCGTTTGCTAAGGCTTCGGCCAGAGCTTGGGCACTAGCACTTCCGCCAGCACCTCCAGCATTTGCGAGGGCTTGAGCTAGGGCTTGGGCGCTAGCGCTACCACCAGCGCCTCCAGAGTTGGCGAGGGCTTCGGCCAGAGCTTGGGCACTAGCACTTCCGCCAGCACCTCCAGCATTTGCGAGGGCTTGAGCTAGGGCTTGGGCGCTAGCGCTACCACCAGCGCCTCCAGAGTTGGCGAGGGCTTCGGCCAGAGCTTGGGCACTAGCACTTCCGCCAGCACCTCCAGCGTTTGCGAGGGCTTGAGCTAGGGCTTGGGCGCTAGCGCTACCACCAGCGCCTCCAGAGTTGGCGAGGGCTTCGGCCAGAGCTTGGGCACTAGCACTTCCGCCAGCACCTCCAGCGTTTGCGAGGGCTTGAGCTAGGGCTTGGGCGCTAGCGCTACCACCAGCGCCTCCAGAGTTGGCGAGGGCTTCGGCCAGAGCTTGGGCACTAGCACTTCCGCCAGCACCTCCAGCGTTTGCGAGGGCTTGAGCTAGGGCTTGGGCACTTGCGCTACCACCAGCGCCTCCAGCGTCTGCGAGGGCTTCCGCCAGAGCTTGGGCACTAGCACTTCCGCCAGCACCTCCAGCATTTGCGAGGGCTTGAGCTAAGGCTTGGGCACTAGCGCTACCACCAGCGCCTCCAGCGTTTGCGAGGGCTTCGGCCAGAGCTTGGGCACTAGCACTTCCGCCAGCACCTCCAGCATTTGCGAGGGCTTGAGCTAAGGCTTGGGCACTAGCGCTACCACCAGCGCTTCCAGCGTTTGCGAGGGCTTCGGCCAGAGCTTGGGCACTAGCACTTCCGCCAGCACCTCCAGCGTTTGCGAGGGCTTGAGCTAAGGCTTGGGCACTAGCGCTACCGCCAGCGCCTCCAGCGTTTGCCAGAGCTTCGGCCAGAGCTTGAGCACTAGCGCTGCCACCTCTATTCCCACCAGCATTAGCAAGAGCGTTGGCAATGGCATCTGCACTGGCGCTGCCACCTGCACCGCCACCGTTTGCGAGGGCTTGAGCAAGAGCGTCAGCACTGGCACTTCCGCCAGCTCCACCTGCGTTGGCGAGTGCGTTAGCGATAGCTTCAGCACTGGCACTTCCGCCAGCACCTCCTGCATTTGCGAGAGCCTGAGCCAAAGCGTTGGCACTGGCACTGCCTCCGGCACCACCTGCATTGGCGAGAGCGTTAGCGATAGCTTCAGCACTGGCACTTCCGCCAGCACCTCCTGCGTTTGCGAGGGCCTGAGCCAGGGCGTTGGCACTGGCACTGCCTCCGGCACCACCTGCATTGGCGAGAGCGTTAGCGATAGCTTCAGCACTGGCACTTCCGCCAGCACCTCCTGCGTTTGCGAGGGCCTGAGCCAGGGCGTTGGCACTGGCACTGCCTCCGGCGCCGCCTGCGTTGGCGAGAGCGTTAGCAATAGCTTCAGCACTGGCACTTCCGCCAGCACCTCCTGCGTTTGCGAGGGCTTCAGCTAGAGCGTTAGCGCTGGCACCGCCGCCAGCGCCTCCTGCGTTTGCGAGGGCCTGAGCCAGAGCGTTGGCACTGGCACTTCCGCCAGCTCCTCCTGCGTTGGCGAGAGCGTTAGCGATAGCATCAGCACTGGCACTTCCACCAGCACCTCCTGCGTTTGCGAGGGCCTGAGCCAGGGCGTTGGCACTGGCACTACCTCCGGCACCGCCTGCGTTAGCGAGAGCGTTAGCGATGGCATCAGCACTGGCACTTCCGCCTGCTCCTCCTGCGTTTGCGAGGGCTTGAGCTATAGCGTTAGCGCTGGCACCGCCGTCAGCACCACCTGCGTTTGCAAGGGCCTGAGCCAGGGCGTTGGCACTGGCACTGCCTCCGGCGCCGCCTGCGTTGGCGAGTGCATTGGCGATTGCATCAGCACTGGCGCTGCCACCACCTTTGTTGGCCAAGGCGTTAGCTAGAGCGTTGGCACTTGCACTGCCTCCTCCGAAACCGCCTCCGTTGGCTAAAGCGTTTGCTATAGCGTTGGCATTAGCGCCACCTCCTCCATAACCGCCTCCGTTGGCTAACGCGTTGGCTAGAGCGTTGGCATTAGCGCTGCCTCCTCCATTAGCGTTGGCGTTGGCTTCGGCGTCAGCGTTCGCGCTGGCTCCTCCAAAGCCATTGGCATTGGCTAACGCTTCGGCGTTCGCGCTTGCACCACCCCAACCTGAAACATATTTTGAATTATTGACATTTCTTTCATTCAATTTATACACTATTTTTACGCTATGGTGCTTAAACGCGTAATATGATATTTTTTCATTTACATATTTCAGGTCAGTCATGTGTTGCGACATCCTTAGTCGCGAGGAAAGTCAATTTACTAGTCGCTATACGCGATTAAGTTCCGTTGAGTAAAACTACATTTTGGATACATTTTAGCATTGTTTTACTTTCTGCACTTGTGGGCGTCTATTGTACTTAATCGCTTTATTTAGACCTATGCTAATGAAGAGCATGACCCATTACATTAGCATAGCGTATAGTTTACCTATTGAAATGTTGGGTTAAAAATGGTCATTTGTTCCTGTCCACCATGAGAGGAACAATTGAACACCCTGATGAATGTTAGTAATAGCAGCATTTTTAATCTTTACTAAATTAAACATTTATAGTAGACGGTACTGCCCGTTCCCTCTCATACATTAGAGGAGGCCTGTGCCCAGCACTGGGACGTATATACATACGTAGGCTGATTTATTTATTAGTATACGCTTAACAAAAAGAGAAGAAGTACAAAGGTGAATTTGGTGAAAATGACATTTTTTTTCTTGTTCAAAAAAGAATCTAGTACAAATGGAATTTTGTCCAATATTGAAGTAGGTCTACGAGTATATGTATATGTTAAAAACCTTAAAGGTGTTATATTTCATTTTCTATTATTAAATAAAAGACATAACTTATTAACAGTCGGGGTATAATATGTATAATTTCGCACGTCTGTTAGATATCGATTGGTACAAATAACCCTTTAAAATGTTTATGGTCGTATTAAACAAGGATTAGAACTGTGTATTATTTTTAATGGAGTATTTCCATAACCGACATCTAAATATAACTTTTTAATAACAGTTTTGTTGACAGGGATCTTTTTCCCCGAAGGTCAAATTCTACTTTAATATGTGAAGTGAATGATTTGATAAGATAAAATCACAAAAAGTCACAACTTATTATTTCCAGGTGACACCAGTGTATATGTACTTAATAAAATCTTTAGCAGGAAAAAGCTTTAAAAATATTGTATGGACAATCCTTTTGGAGTGATGGACTTTCTATGTATGGTTGAGATTATTCAATGTGGCCGACTTTTTATAAAAGACGACATTGAAATTGGAAACTTTTACATTAGGTAGTAGGGTTGCTTTTTGAATGAACTATTTTGATGCAGGTCGGCCAACTCAAATAATCTAAAGTATATTAAGTAGTATTCATTTCAGATGATCTTTTTGTGACTTACCACTGCGTCCTTGGTCATCTGAAACAACACAAATATGTTTAATTAGCATTTATAAAATGAATGTGAAAGCGTTGCTTCTAACTAAAAGGTGGTCATTGTGAACCGGGTAAATAAAATAAATATTAAGTTAATATACATTGTTAAAGTTAATATACAAATAACTTTGTGGACTTATGAAATATAAAAAGAAACTAATTAATTTCAAACAAAATTATCTTTTACTGACAAGAAAAGTTCTTTCAAAAATCTTCGAAAGTATGACATTAAAGGAGAAAAATCATCATGTTTAAATTAATTATGAGGCTCATGAGAAATCAAAGGACCTTTTAGTATGTTATAGGTACATATATACCCATTTGGAAAGTTTCGTTCTTTTTGGAATACTGAAACAAAAACAGTATCGAGAATTTTCGTGTCTTTTTGTAAAGTTTTGATATAAGATATTTGCAAGTAGTTATTGTAGTGTTTGTGTTGGCTTTCTAAGCAAATTATTTTGGACATAAAATGTTTAAAATAAAAGTAAGAACACTTACCTTGAGCGTAGACGACCGTCACGAAGAGAAATAGAAGTCCAAATTTGATTCCTACCATCTTGGACCTCTCAGTAAGCTAGCTGCTCACTGAAGATGCTGGTTTGATCCTTCATCACCCTTTTAAACCATTTTGAAGTCACGCGTTGACGTGTGTGGCCAATCAATTTATTTATTAAAAGAAATGGACGATAAGGTGTTGATTAAAGTAAATTAAGTAAATGAAGCGCGGCCGATTATTTTCAATGTTGTAAATCATGAAGGCTTTTAATAATCAATACTTACTCTGAACCTGAACATGACGAATCTAATTTGTTTGAAGTTGTCGTTCTCAGTGTACCCTTTGTCGAGGAGGAAGGAGGTTGTAATTCTTCTAGAAACATCGTCCTCGTCTCATTTTGAATTATCTCTCCATTACTGGCGGTTTATAAAATTAGAATAACAGACATGGCGAAGTCATTTTTAAGACTACGAGCAAGGTTTTTTTTCACACTTGTCTGGAATTGTCAGTAAATAGACGTCTTATTGAAGTAGTCGTAGATAATTATCATGTAATCCTGTGATACTCAGAAACTAAGTATTTAAAATGTACACATAAAAGTAGATATCGTGTAAGTTGGACCAGATCGTTACCGCCAGTTTACGAGGACCGTCAGTTTGCCGCAAAACAGCAGTCGTCGTTACTGTGTGAAAGTACTCAAGAGAAGCCAACAAATAAATACAAATTGTCATTCACAACAATACCATGCAAATAGTCTAATTGCATCATCGTTACGGCTTCTGGATTTTCGCCTTTGGACTTAGATATCTTGCAAATATTTTCAACCCCCGACGCAAAGAGAGGGGTGTTATAAGTTTAACGTGTCTGTGTATCTGTGTATCTGTGTATCTGTGTATCTGTGTATCTGTGTATCTGTCTGTGGCATCGTAGCTCCCAAACGAATGGACCGATTTGAATGTGGTTTTTATTCGAAAGCTGATGTAATGCCGAGTGTTCTTAGCCATTTTACATGAAAATCTGTTCAGTCGTTTTTGAGATATTGGACTTTGAAATGAAAATGTCGGGGTTTTTTCAACTTTTCTAAGTTGTAGTTATCATCTGTACTTACTACTAGCTACACCTAATTGGGCGCATGGGACAAGCTCTGACTCAAGTTTTCCCTACACTGTTTGAGTTTTCCTCTTGTCCGCTTTTTGAAGTCTATTCTAGTTGTGTCCCTGCTTTTATTGATCTATTATTATTACAGCACCTTTAAACATAACCTTTTCTTGTAGTCACTCGTTTTATTGACAGACCTAAAGAACTAAAAGACGAGAAATCATATAATAATTAGGAAGAAGTTATTGTGATATGCAGTTCTCCTCTAATAGCCGACATTCCAAATCATTAATACGTTTCCACTCCGTAAATCTGTCTTCTAAATTACATCAGGTTTATTCTAATTTTATTTAAAATGTAAGAGAAAAATGTGCTTTATTTGCCCATTTTCTTGCCGTCATTGTGTAAAGATTAAAAGGGTTGAACCGAACCCTAAAGGGTAGAAAAAGGGGTGCGGAATTAAAGGAACGATTAGCTTTCCGAAACCCTTCAGTCAGCTATTATCAAGAACCCTCAATATTTTAAAAGACGAGTTTTCTTTCACGACTCAATGAACCAATAAAGGAAAAGAATTTAAAAACTCAAATTATAGTGATCTTGGAATTGAATCATTAACACAGTTCCTATATAATAAAGATACACAAAAGCTTTTTTATAAAAGTAATATCCATGGGCTGGAATTCGTTATCGATTTGCTTCTGAATAAAATTCCTTTTGAGTACGTTCCATAGTAAAGGACTATATTATATGTCTGAGACTTCTATAATCATCATCATCATATCAGCCGAAAGACGTCCACTGGTGGACATAGGCCTCCCCCAAAGAGTGCCACAATGACCGGTCCTTCGCTACCCGCATCCAGCGGACTCCCGCGACCTTTACCAGGTCATCAGTCCACCTTGTGGGGGGCCTACCCACGTTGCTTGTACATCTTGATCCCAAGGTCCATATTAAACGACTATATTATATGTCTGAGACTTCCATAATAATATAAGACAATTTATTTCAACTTTTTTATAATGTCGCTGGGCAAAGAAATCCAAAGGCTACAATAATTTGCCCCCAGGATAGAACACAAAGCGATAATAATTCCCTGTCAATACGCATCTGGGCCCCTCCGTCTTGGATTTGTTTTAATCAATCACCCCGCAGCGGGAGATCCCTCTACCTCCGTACATATATGAATTTGGGATAAAAACGATACATTATGGAAGTGGTATTGGATGGTTGATGTGGATGGATGAGGATGAAGTCACTGAGATAGTTCTGGAATATGAATTTAGCCTGTTAGCCAATGTTATTTGGATATTTATTTAAACTTTATTGCACAAAATACACAAATGTACAAATGACGAACTTATTTCCAAATGGTATTCTCTACATGGGCTAAACCGAGATGTATAAAAGGTGCAAAGAAAAAAGTATGCTAATTCTTTTGCAAATCTCCTGACCACCTCTGCAGCCTAGGTGGTACTGACACTGCCTACAAAGCTAGAGATCCCGGTAAAAGAATTTAATTTTGTGATGAGCACGAATATTTGTGCCTGCCTGAGACATGGATGTTTTCTATGTATTTAAGACGTATTTATTTATCTATATAAGTATTTATAACGTCGTCTAGTACCCATAGTACAAGCTTTGCTTAGTTTGGGACTAGTTCGATTTGTGTAAGATTGTTTCAAAATATTTATTTATTTTACGGTGTTAATATTTGTGACCGATGAAGGATGGAAATAGACAGAGCAACTCAAACTGTCCTGTTAAATACCAAAGGGACGATATTAATATCTAAATCGAATCACAAAACTGCAAGTCCAGTCGTTATTGGTCAAGAGCCTAAGTGTCAGTTTAGATTTGTAGAATGTTAACTTGTAGCTTGTGACATGGAGCCCTGAGGTTATATTCCATTAAACGTCTTGAATTGGTTCTATATTTGTCGAGCATTCTCGTTCATCGCGGGAGTCCGCTAGATGCGAGTGGCGCAGGACCGGTTATTGTGGCACTCTTTGGGGGAGGCCTATGCGTTATCGTTTTTTTTTGTTGATTTTATTCAAGAATCTTTTTTTTTTTTTTTTTTTAGTTTATTTATTAACCATAATGTAACATGATCATTACATGGTAAGTCAACATTTCACAATATTATACTTATAAAGTATAAATTTAGTATCCAGATTATACACTTAATAATAATAAAAATCTACTTACAATTTGCGTCAATTGAAATATTTTTTAATGAAAAATATTCAGCAATCGAATAGAAGGCATGGTTTTGAAAAAAGGTCTTGACTCTGGTTTTGAATAGATTAAAAGGCAAGTCCGTGACATCTGTGGGCAGCTTATTAAAGAGCTTTATTTTTATAAAAATTCCCTGTTTTTGACACTTTTTTAGTCTTAATGATGGAAGTATTAGTTTGCTATTGTTCCTCGTATTATAATTGTGGCAATCCGAACGCTTAAGTAGATAGCTTGTTTTTTTGTGAATTTCTAACACAGAGTTGTATATAAACAATGATATGACCGTCATCACTTCAAGCTTCATAAAATAGGACCTCGCAGATGTGCGCCAATTTACCCCGCATATTATTCTAATCGAGCGTTTTTGTAGAATCAATACCCGGTTTACATCCACTGCATTTCCCCAGATGGTAATCGCATAAGTTAGCACACTTTGAACATAGGCGTAGTATACAGTTTTTAAAGTTTTTAGGTTAACTAGAGGCTTTAGTTTTTAGTTTTTAGTTTCAATCTTACAAACTTCCCACCCGGAAGTAATTATGTAGATTTAAATGGAGCATGCGTTGTCTTTTTTGTATGATTTATCTTGAACATTATAGAGCAAATGTAAATAGGAACCAAAATAAAGACAAAAAAATTTATGACTTCAGAACCTAAGTAATTTTTTTTTTTGATGATTGAAACTGTCGGAATTGTCGCTGGGTAACTACGAGTTTACTTGATAATATATCCGTTACACAGAAAAAATAAGTTAATATAAATTATATATAATTATTAAGGTTGTCTGGAAGAGATCGCTTTAAAGCGATAAGACCGCCTGTTGTTACCATTATTTATTAAGCAATATTTTTTTGTAAGATGTTTCTCTTCTGTTGTGGTGCAATAAAGAGTATTTATTATTATTATTATTTCCAAAATTTACATTTTTTCCATACAAGTTGTCAGTTCATTGACTGGACTACTAATATATTTGCTGTTGTTACATTCTCTACCTAGTTACCTACTCAATATTTAACTGCAGTGACGTCACGAAGTATCTAACACGTTATATTATTATTAACCCCTCACACGACAAAGCAAACAGCGGGTTCTAATGTTGCGTTCGCCAAACTTGTAACCCGCTTACACATTGTTTGATACTACGTTAACTGGGGATCGATGTGAGACGTGCGATTCGCATCCCAATTTTAATGACAATGAGAAATTATAAAAACTACTCACTCCACGCAAATCACAAGCAATATCATTTGTTTTTGCATACACCGTATGACCGTAGCTTACGGACGCTAGCTTCTCTAGAAGAATCACAAGAGCGTAACTGGCTCTGTTTATCTATTGGATATTCGTTGTATTGACAGCTAGAGACAAAAGTGTAGCTGCTCGAAATCATGAGACCTCGAGCATTTTTTTCTTGAGTCAACGACAATTCTTTTCTATTCTGTTCTCCAATGACCAATAATGTGATGAATTAGTGTATTTAGAGATCTTGATTGCCCGCCTGCCAAACTAACAATTCAGAACGAGCAAGCAAATGGCATGTGTATCAAGTTTGAACGCTACATGCAAGTTTTTGATCGACCTTCTGCTATATTTACACACCGCCTCGACTCGTGTCACTACTTGTATTGTATATCTTGATCCGAAGGTTCATAGTAACTATGAGTAATCAAAGTTAGGGCTAATACTGGTACAACTTAGGCCCGTTGTCGGTGAACGTGAATCCCGCAATAGTCAAAGACAGTTGACGTCAAAGATATGTTTACAATTTTGCACCTTACTAGGGCTATATTTTCGTAGGTAGGTATACATTATTACGCGATAATAATGTCTACGTAGTAGGTAGCGTAGTGGTTCAGTCAAACGGCAGTCGTGGGTTCGAATCCTGGTACCAATTACTTTTTCGGAACATATGAACGGGATATGATTTGATATTTTCCGTTAGCTTTTCGGTGAAGGAAAATCATCATGATTAAACTTGGAAATATTTAATTTTTATTTTATTTTGACTTTATTTTATGGACCTGATGTCAGGTTTCATTGAATTGCATCACCCGAAAGATTTATAATTTCGATAACCGTAAATTATCGTATTTTGCATGGGTTAAGAAACCTATTGAGTATATTGAAAACCTATAATGAAGTAATATCCTATGGGGGGGACATGACTAAATAAGGGCTTTAAACCCATAATATTTTTGAACGAGCTATCCAACGATACCCCACCCCATGGGTTTAACGAGAAAAAAATACATTCCCGCTTTAGGTGTAGCAGATGCACCCTAAAAAAAAAATTTCAAGGTTTTATTGTATTGTTTTGTCGGCGTGATTGATTTATATACCTATGCCGAATTACAGTTTTCTAGTAGTAATGGTTACTGAGCTAAGCCGAGGACGGACAGACGGACATGGCAAAACTATAAGGGTTCCTTGTTGTCTACGGAACCCTAAAAATAATGAGTATTTCAACTTTTTATGTTATTAAGATTTCCTTAGACCTTAAAAACATGGATTTTACGTAGATATCTACTACACCTAAGGGCAATAAAAGCGGGTCAGTTTGCATGGAAATATTATACAAATTATAACTACCTATGTTAATTGCTCTTGGCTATAACTTTACTAGACACGTAACTGACCCTTTATTGTAACTCAACTAATCTTCTTTGTTTTTGTTTCAGGTAATAAACGAAAGATTATAGACGAAAAGGATTAAAGCTCCGTACTATGGACAAGAGTAAGATGTTATTATTATTACCTAGGAAACGACGTACATTTGTAGAATTTTTCTGCAATAGGTACTTACTCGCCTTTTCAAAATAATGCAATGGGCCTACTTGCATATTTTTACGCACATAGATACATCGCATTATGAGTATCGCTACCTAATGCATGGGCGCACGTTCATTAGCGGAATAACAATAAAAATTGCTTTAGATACTTCTCTTTGTTCACTCGGTAAGTAAGTAAGGAAGTAAGTAAGTAATTTATTTTGTGAAACAAACGGTAATAACACTATTTTCACAAATTTCCCCTAACCCTGATAAACATACGTCGGACTCCAGCGGGCATTTTCGTGGAATGTCAAAATGATAGGTAAGGTTCGCAAATCAATCAATTCACTTTCGAGTATTTGTACTTAGTATTTGGTACCTACTATTTATAATGTGAACTTCCAAATATCATAGCAAGTAACTGCGTTATTTATAGACGTACTTGGACTACACATAAGTCAAAATGGCGAAAAAATTCGTTTGGCTTTATCTGTCAATCAGACAATTGCAGCTGTGAGAAAGGAACAAAATACAAATGAGTTAACTGGGCATGTCAAGTTCTATGAACACGGCCTCTAAGGCTGTACGTTAGTTAGGTGTTATTTTTTTTATATCCTTTAAATTTTAAATAAATATAAGATTGAATAGTCTGTGTTATATTTGATTTAATTTACATTCATGGTACATTTGTAGGTATATTATGAGAATATATTATTAATATTTTTTCCAAATTCTTGGCAGTCAAGGTTCTTCGTCAGCTTGTAAATATCCATTTTAAATGGGAGAACGATCTTTCAACATCGACAGCTATCAGTCATCACTTCAAAGAGTATTTACACATAAAAGATGAATAAATGATAACGGGTAGGGTAACTAATTTAATTAACTATGTTACAAATACTAGGTACATTATAATACTCGTAAGTTAAGATTTTTTTGTAAACCTTACGTTGCCCTCAAACTGCCCCCTATAGTCCGACGTATGCTGATAAACATCTTAAAACACAAAAACGAAAACTACTCTCTATCTTATCTTATTATTTAGTATAGTATAAAACGATTTAAAAGATTTGGTATTATGTCGCGTAACTTGCGTAGCGCTTAGATAGAGACTCTCAGGCTAGAGCTCGCGGGCCGTCCTCCGATAGCCTTGCTGTCTCCGCGACGCGACACGAGACGAGAGAAATCTACCCTCCTCACAGTGCACAGTGCGACTCGTAGGAGGAAGATGGAACTTGACAGCAAGTTTTGCTAACCAGGCTTACTTAAGTGTGAACTTATGCTAGCCTCACACTTGCTATCTCAGCTATACATCTCAGTACATCTTATTCCCGGTTGTGCCCTAAAGGAACCCGATGTATGTTTTGGCACCTATCCCGAGATTCGGCATAGGCACTAGTTTTAAAGCGACAGTCATCTGGTCAGATGATGATGATCCAAAACCAAAGGGAAAACTGACTAGACGCACCCAGTGACGTTATTGGGATTAGACCGCGCGGTTTCTTCACGATGTTTTTCTTGACGGAAAATCCACTTTTATTTATCTAATGATATTTGGTATAAGTTTTTGAAAAAACCCAGTGGTACAGTCAGCATCAAAACTAACTGCGCAATCGAAGGCGTCAAAAGCTCTTATTCCCGTTTAATAAAGACTTTTGACGTCTTCGTTTGTGCAGTTACTTTTGATGCTGACTGTACACAGTCAGCATGGCATGATTGGTAGCAGCCAAAATGGCCAAATATATCGCAACGCGTCTATATTACTGAAAGAGTAAGGATGTGTTACTATACTATATATTTGGCTACATTTGGTGCTCCTAAGTATATGATGCTAACTGTACGAACCGGGGTTCGAACCTACGAACTCCTGATTAAAATGGCGTGTCTTACCGCTCGGCTGCAGTGCCACATACTAAAGTATATTAGATAAAACTTAGATCATACTAACTCTCGTAATTTCCGCCGCAAACCCAACTGCAAACATGCAACTTTAAACTGCATGCTGATTTGCATTGCCGCCACCTGCCGCTAGGGGGCGCGATTTAGCACCAAAGTTGAAACTAGTTACCTTTTCAACAATATTTATGCGTTTTTCAACTATATTCCGATGTGTTAGGGTGTAAATTTGCGTAAATATATGTGATAACTGGAAGCAAGCACTTATAAGCGCAGGTTTGCAATTCCCGGTAGTGACTCATCATTTTATAGGAAAAGTGTATTCAAGTTGAAATCAAAACGTATTCAAAGAGCTTAAAAAATTTAAAATTTTACTACATGCTTTTGTTGCTGACTGTACTTTTTTGCACAGCCATTGGGGTCCCAATTCTTATAATAATAATAATAATAAATACTCTTTATTGCACCACAACAGAAGAGAAACATCTTACAAAAAATATTGCTTAATAAATAATGGTAACAACAGGCGGTCTTATCGCTTTAAAGCGATCTCTTCCAGACAACCTAATAATCTTCGTTTTCTGAGGTTTGTTTTGCAATAATCCTATAAAGTTTAATCCATGTGGTCTAATGAAACATTAGGTCAAATGAAGTATTTTGGGCAAAAGTAGTTACGTCTAACAAAAGAGAAAGAACCCTCTCAACGTTTTTCGCAGTTATATACCCGTAACTAGAAACTAAACGACTAATCGGTGAATCTAGTCGGTTCGATTCCGTTTGCCAGACAAGCAATCCAAATGATTGGACTATTCGTAACTCTGCTGTTTACTCTGGCAATATATCTGTCCTAAAGGTCTGTAATAGATTAGATCCAGCATGCAGACAGACCGAATGCGCGTGAACATCGAGACGGGATCCCTGTCGGACCTCGATCACGGACCGTCGGGCGGAGAGCCCAGCCCGGGCACTAGGCAGCAATACGATCTTTGTTGCATACCTCTATACATATACGACACAGTACACTTGACTATGTTGTCAAGTTTCGCGTCGCTATTGACAGATATCAAAGAGAAAGCTACTACTAAATTCATCCTTCTTTGGAAAAATAATCGTTACCATTTTATTATAAGGGATAATTTTCATAAGTCATAAGTCATAAGTCATTTATTAATAATATTCAAAATATTACATGTCATGATTCTTAAATTAAGTAGTACACGTTTATGGATATTCATTATTTTTGTGGTAACTTGTAAAATTCTTTGATGTCATAAAAAGAGTGGGTGAGGAGCCACGATTTCTTCTTAAGAATTCAATCTTCTTAAGAAAGATGAGATACTATCCGCACATTGGATATGTGTGCATAGACAAGCGATATAGTTATCCACTTTTTTTTTTAAACGGACAAGTCTAAAAAAACTTGTTTTTGTTGAGTTTGACTTGTGTTCATTTTTTTTATTCCTAAAGACCTCAGGAATGCGTGGTTATAATCTTTTGAATTCCTCGCGGGCACCGTCTATAGACACGAATCCTATTGAAAATTCTCAGAGACTGTACAATACACACAAATTTTAACCTTGTAACGAAACATGTTAGTTGGCACTAGCCGTCATTTTTATTGTGAATTGGCGCTACTATTCGCCTGCGTGGAACTGCAACCGAATGCAGTATTAACTTGACGTCTTTTTGCGAAAATGTTTACCTTATCTCTTTCATTGCCTATAAAAATATATGCTAAATGTAACACTCAATAAATAATCCTTTCGCATATTTTTTCTAGCCCCAAATGTTATATATTTTTGAATTTATTGAGAAGGGGCGCGTTGTGTGGAGCTGCTTAGCAGTAATATTCATTCTAAAAGAGGGAAAACTTATGATTCGTTAATAAACGGCCGTTTACTTCACCGAGTGTAAGGTTTGTTCTCTCTACGTTTCACGGTTGGCCGGAGAAACAATTTGCCGCCCATAACAAACACCCTCTATAATGATAATGATCTTAGATAGCCCACAGACTAGATGCGGACTCGATTCTTATTTATATCTGACTCTATTGGCTTTCCACATCATGTACAGTCAAATGTAAAAAATATGCATACAACTTACTCATACATATGTCCCATCGCTCTTTAGTTATCGGGTTAAGGTTTCAGTACATATTTATGTGAGGATTAAATCGATACATATTTTTGCACTTGACTGTATAGGGTGATGTCAGTTAGAGACTGAGTAGTTTGTCCATGGAAAGCAGACACTGAGATTTGAAAAGAACAAGTTCCAAAAAACTGGCATACATATTTAGAAGGCACCTGTTAAAATACACCTAAATGTTGTATCACAGAAATGTTTTGTATTACAAAAAAATATGGTGCCTTGGAATCTGGTTTTTCCATCAAAAAAGCCGCCTTAATGGAGATTAGTGAAGATTCAGGGAAGTCCTTGTTTTTAAAAAAAAAAATCTTTGAAAGATCTATAGAAAAATATAATTTTTGCCTATCGTTTCAGACTGCCATAGTAGTTTCAATGTGACCAATTGTTTCCACAAAGCCTATGTGGCAAGTGTACCTGTTTGCTTAGTCAATACTTCGGCAGCTTCATTAAAAGTTGTGTCATCGAAGATCGAAAAAAGGAAAAAGATTGGGTTCCTCATTGTACAGTCTCCTAAAAGCACTAACGCTTGGTTCGCAAGAATGAAAGAAAAAACCACAAATTACCGCATCTGCCCTTCATCCCATCCCACACCGCGCCTTAATGTGCAAAACTTTTAATTACTCTTCCCATAATGCCCTGACCAACTATCGTCGCAGCGCGTCAACACAGCCTCCCATACAACCCGCGTACCTCCGCAAATTGGCACCATATTCAAACCACCCAGTGGACATAGAACTGTTGAAACGAAGAGTTACTTAGCAATCGCAGCTCTGCGTGCATTGGGTTATGTGCGCCAGCCAATTTAAGTGGACCTTTTATTGAACGCTATCTCATATAATTCAGGTCTACACATATTTTGGTGCAGTATTCATAGGGTCCGATATAAGCTGGCCTGTGTTGGCGTGGTGATGGTATAGGGCAAGGGTTCAGGTTGTGGTGGTGGGTGTCCGGGCGCCATCTGTCGGTCTGTAATGTAAACGGGGAGTTAGGGAGCGCACGTGGCTTCAGTGCGTTTGGTTTCAATTCGCCTGCCCCTACTATTTGCTTTTATTGTACGTGTTGCATCTGTTTCGGGATTTATATAATCACTTCTTTACAATAATAGAGGTATATCATAGAATATTACGTAGATATGTACTTCTAGTAGGTACTTCCTATGCAATTTATATGCAATTCAAATAGCAAAGCGAGCCGCTTCCGCTCGGGCAAAAAATATTTCGTAGGTTTCGGCGTCTGCCCGGCTGTTCCCCTTTACAGGTCGCATTTCTCAGCCGATTCTCGGCAATTTTGTGAGCAGGTTCATTAATTATACAAATTATTTTGTCAATTGAGCTTTTCTAAAATGAGCCTTGCGATTTCTACATCTCACTGAGCCACTATTATTTAAGATTCATTAAAAAACTTTGGGTTTGCATGAGAATGTTTTAGGTGTTAAACAAGTGTATTTAAAACTACAAAATCTGTTTGGCTCAATCACGGCATATTGTGGGGCTCTGAGCTATAACCACGAACTTCGAATTTCTAAGTTCGGATATCCCTATCTCTATCGCACTTACTATAATCGAGTGACAGGGATGCAAGTACACGAACTTAGAGATTCGATTTTCGTGGTAGCGCCGCGTACACGCTGCTATAACAAGTTACCAGATCATGTTTTAGATTATGTCTGAAAATAAATTTAAGTCCTTTGTAAGGAAAACTGCAGATTGGACGGATATTTAACAGATAAGGATATATGGACAAATGTCAATGCCATTACTTAAGTTACCTATTTTATAAAATTGTATGTAAAACCTTGACATTCAAAAAGTGTTTGCCATGAGTTAATTTTGTATAAATAATTTTAACTGCACTAAAAGCAGCCAAAACTCCTCATTGGTTCACGTCGGTCCGGTAGTAGTGGACCTATAAAAGCGGGCTGGAAGCAAATACAACCCGCCTGTTTCGCCCGCACCGCGTCTGAATTTTAAATCACTTAAAATTGAGCGAAATATTTCCACTAGCCTTTTGCATGCCGTGCCGTTTTAGATAAACTGGTGTTTTAAAAACTGCTGTAAATCGTGTTTGATCCTGGGCCTGTCGATCACACGTTATGAAACGTTTTATGTGCATGCGAATTGCAATTTTGAGATGTTATACTTGTTACCTTTACTGGACAATTGGTTTATACTGATCGTTTATATAGTCACTTTAGCTGTGGAACCCTAAAATATTATACGTAACTACGAGGCATAGTTATAAATGTGAGAACATAAATGGGTCTTTTTCATATTTGCGGACACTATCGCAGCGTTACTACCGCGGCCAATTCTTTTTAGGGTTCCGTACCCAAAGGGTAAAAACGGGACCTATTGCTAAGGCTCCGTTCTCCGTCCGTCCGTCTGTCTGATCGTCTGTCACCTGACTTTATCTCAGGAACCGTGATAGTTAGACAGTTGAATTTTTCACAGATGATGTATTTCTGTTGCCGCTATAACAACCAATACTAAAAGAATAAAATAAGTATGTAAGCGGGGTTCCCATACAACAAACGTGATTTTTTTGCCGTTTCTTATAGATAATTGTATCGGAACATTTCGTGCGCGAGTCCGTCTCGCACTTGTTTATTATGCCAGAGCTTTCGCCTAATGGTAAGCTGTCACCGTGACCCATACCGCTTGCAACTCCAGGGGGCCTAGACAAGGTTACAATCGACAAGCGCTAACGCCAATAGAAAACTAATAAAATGTATGGGAATGACAGATGTTAACGAAAAGTGTTTCGTCGGCATCTGTCATTCCCGTAAATTTTATTATTTTCTATTGGCGTTAGCGCTTGTCGATAGTAACCTTGTCTACGGCCCCTGGTGTGTGACTTGCGCGTTGGTGACTCTTTTAGTATAATATTTCACTGAAGAGCCCAATACTACAGCCTCTCGGGAAAACCTCGGCAGGGAGGGAGCTCATTCCACTACCGGGGCGTTCGAGGGAGTAAAATATTATCTTGCATCCGAAATACATTATATTCTCCACCTACTTTTTGGATTTTTCTATAGTAATAGTAAAATTCTTAATAAATAGTATAATTGCAAACATGGTATTAGTGAGTACGGTCCAGACAATGTGCACAAAAATGAGAATTACAATTTGCCAAATTTAGTTTCGCCAGCTTTTCTACTGAACGTTAATCTTATATCTAGTCCTATGCTTTACAAGCTTTTTAGTCGAGTTTGCTTACCTGCCTTTAATCCAGTAAATATGGTTTCTATTTCACGGAAGGCGGCCGTGAATAGCTGAAATATTTTTCTATTTCTGCTTCAAAAATAAACCAAGCTGAATATGAGTTAGAAGCTCAAATGGGGTCAAAAGCACAAAGCTCATGCATTTGCGCGAACACTAAAACAAGCTTTTTACAAAAACTGCTCTTTATAATTCAGTATTCTAATGACAAGTTGCATAAAGGAAAGCTCAGTACAGTGGCTGGGCTTAAAAAGTTTTAACTGTGTATGAAATTTAAAATGAGCTGCAGTTGGAAACTTTAGAACTTGAAGCCACCCGCCTGTCCTCCTTAACAAGAGGAAGGTCATCTGAAGCTCTCCTCAAGGATTATTTCCAACTATTCTTGTTTCAGAGCAAATAGGTTAAGAAATGAATTCTTCGACCTAAGAGTAACTAAAATCTAAACATCCAAACTTTCGCATTTATAAAATGAGACATTTGGACCACAGTTTAAAAAAAAATTACAATAACAAATTACTGTGTTGATTAGAAATTTAATCGCAAACTATCATACTTCTAAAATATTATTAAAGATGAATATTCCTTGGGCCGGCAAGGCACATTCTATTGTAGCGATAAGATATTCTTAAATACGTGCCTAAGATTAGCTATAGATTAAGTGCGTGCGAGATGTATGAATGATTATGCATGTATCTACGTATATATATACTGTGTTGATTAATGAATAAATATACCATTGTATTGACAGTACTTCAGTGTCTCTCTGAGTGTGGACACACCCTCTGGGGTGTAGTCCACACTCACCATCTCAACTTCCCCTAAATTCCTGATCGGCCTATTCGACTAACTTTATTCAACTGAACAATTTACATTATCAAAATACACGAGCTCCTCCAATATATATAAAAAATACCAATTAGACCTTGCCTAATATTGTGTCCACACTTTCAAAGAGAAAGGAATACATAATTCTGCAATGAGGGATTTATGTTTATGTTGTCAATGAAATCAATTCAGTACCAACGAAATTAACATACATCCAGTATGCCTCTAAAATAGTCATACGAAAATCAACATTTCTATTTAACTTCTATTTTTCCGCTCCACCGTTATGCAACTGGCAAACGTCGGAGGAATGAAGTGAATATTCGAATTTGGAATTACAAAATGGCTGTGCACCTGGCACAAGATGGCGACTTCATATCCGACGAGATAAAGTTTGAGAGTTTACTGGCTACGTCCCGTTCCCAACTCTGGGCGTGGAATAGATTAAATGTAGAATTAGTAATATTATTGTACTTATATTAGAACCGATGGCCGTTGGGGCGGAGAGGTTCTCGAGTGGCAACCACCTACCGGAAGGCGCGGCGTGGGTAGGCCCCCCACAAGGTGGACTGATGACCTGGCAAAGGTTGCTGGGGTCCGCTGGATGCGGGTGGCGCAGGACCGGTGGAGGCCTATGTCGTAGTATGTAGTGGACGTCTTTCGGCTGATGTGATGATGATTTGTAAGGGGCAAAATTAGCAACAAAACCTTCGAATTCGAAGTTCGAACCCGGCTCGGAGCATTTTTCATGTTTTCCAGTAATAAAAAAACAAAGGTATAATAGTTATTGTAAACATCAATTTCAAACTAGATTGACTCTATTGAGTTTTTCTGCGGAAACCGCATAAAATTGTTAAGTTAAAAACATATAGTAAGTTCCGTCTATAAAATGTCACTGTCACTAAAACTAAATTATTTCGTACAAAAAATATCGTTCCTCGAATGGCTATTTACCGGTTTTTCATTATATACAATCGCATTGGTAACTCATTTCTTTATTTACGTATACATCTTTTTTTATTTTACACAAAACCCAGAGCGAATGTAACGACGGATTGGCTGACCGGAACCGGAAACGCCCTAACGAGGGCCTGTCTTGATTTTCTATTTATTCCATACTGTATTTAACGTATTCAAACTTTTTATGAAAGTAACTGTAATGTTGTCCATTGCTATAATTGCAATTTGAGGGATGCACGCATTTATTGAATAAGGTTTAAGTTATTCATTATTACATTTAATTAGGCTTCCTGTTTGCATCTTCAAATATAGAAACATGACTACGAAAAAGTAACTGAAAAATCTTTACTTTTTTCATTTTAGCCTTTGTTAACCAGAGGACATCAAAATCGGTCCAATAGCTTAAACGCTCCGGTGGATCGCTTGAATTGCCTTATATACTTAGTAGCACCACAGGTACCGCGCAGAAACGCTTATCTTGAGTCTCTTAAGAAGGTTTGCCCAAAGGGCAATGGAGAGGGCTATGTTGGGAGTTACTCTGCGCGATCGCATCGGAAATGAGGCGATCCGCAGCAGAACCAAGGTAACCGATATAGCCCTCCGAATCGCTAAACTTAAGTAGCAGTGGGCGGGGCACATTGCACGTAGAATCGATGGCCGTTGGGGCGGAAAGGTTTACGAGTGGCGGCCACGTACCGGAAGGCGCAGCGTGGGTAGTAGACCCCCACAAGGTGGACTGATGACCTGGTAAAGGTTGCAAAAGTCGCTGGTTGGCTTGGCGCAGGACCGGGCATTGTGACACTCTTTAGGGAGGCCTGTCCAGCAATGGACGTCTTTTGGCTGATGTGATAATGTTGATGATAACTTATCTTCAAGTACCTCAAGCAGCTCAACTCATGGACATGATTCATTTTAAATTAAAATTTCATTTCATTTTTTATTTATTTTAAATTTAGTGGCCGAGACGGATTGTTCCGATAGCTCAGTTGGTTAGTAGAGACGGGCTATGAATGCCTGTGGTCGCCGGTTCGAATCCGGCTCGGAACATTAAATTAAATAAAAACCTTTAATTCAAATTCGTAATTTCGTTAGCAGCGTTACTGCTTAATACAATATTAATCCTTCATTTTCTTGAAGTGAAGTTGTTTTCTAACTAAAGCGTGAATTGTCAACGATGTTATTAGTATCGACACCGTACGAACACTGGTAATATAATTTAAAGCCGTAAATAAATACAGGTAGCAAAACTTCTCAACATTCACTAACTCAATCGTTCAGTAGCTGCATGCGATATACAAGAATGAGGTGCTTTATTAGAGTACCCAAGAACGCTCCGGACGGAAGGATACTCCAAACTTTGACTAGACTGTTCTTATTAAAACTTGAATACGAGTTACTCGTACCAGCAGGTTGGCTTTCAATGCCAGTGGGAATTATACTTATTAGTGCTAGTTTGTTTCGAGTGTTGCATTCGAATTGTATTAATTGAAGGGAGTTGAGTTCGGTTCAGACAAGACTCATTTGTCAACCGGCTGGCCTAGCACGGCTGTATCCTCTCCGGGTCGCATTACTAGACATACGAATGAATTTTGACCCAAGCTGACACGGACAAGTTCGTTCGCTTCGCTCGCTCGCTCAGCTAGGTAAGTAATGCAAGTTTCCATTGCAAGCGTCAGTACCTTAAATTAAAAACTAGCTCTCGCCCGCGACTTCGTCTGCATGGACCAGGGATAAAAAAATACCCTTTATTTTAATCCAGGCTATAAACTATCTTCGTGCAAAATTTCATCCAAATCAATTGAGCCGTTTAAGCGTGATTGAGTAACAAACACCCAAACTTATAAAAATCAAAATATCTAAACATCCAAACTTTCGCATTTATAATATTAGTAGGATTTAAGCTTAACCTACATATCACTTTTTATTCCAAACTAGCTGGCCCCGCGATCTTCCGACCGATATAGAATGGAATAGAATAGAAATAGTTTATTGCCATATAAACACGAAAGTTAAAGTATAAAAAAAATACATAATAAAAGAAAAAAAAACAATAAAGGGTTCCATTCTTAGCATGTGACGCCCAGCGCTGGTTTTCAGATCGTTTCCAAAAAAATAAAAATAAACAAATCTGTAAATGAGTCACATTGTGTATATGAGAAAATTATAAAATCTTTATCGTAAAAAATTCCATGTTTTAATCGCTATTCCGCTATTCGCAGCAGACAAATCAATCATCACTACTTTTAAGGTTCCCATGTAACTAGAATTGTCATGTGATGTTGAATAAAGTTTTTCTATTCTATTCTATTCTATTCATCATAAAAATCAGTCCAGCTGTTCTCGAGTTATAAATGATGTAAATAACACGACTTTGTTTTATATATATGTATAAAAATCAAAATAAATAATAAGAATCACGTAATCTATTTTTTTTTTGTTTCACAGTAAAACAAATAAATCATTATTGTCTACATTATTGATATCGTTTCTACCTTGAAATGGTGTACGGTACATTGAATATTAGAGAAATCGATTTTACACGCTGATTTTACGATACAATTATATTACAATGCTGTAATATAATAAGTAAGTAAATACGAGTACAAGTTTGCGCCATGAAGTACAAATTAAACGCCAAAAATAGGTTTACAATTTTGCACCTCTTATCCTTACTTAATAATGTGTGTGTGTGTGTGTTTGTTTGTCCTTCTTTCACGTCGCAACGGAGCGTTGTATTAATGTGATTTTTTGTACGGAGATAGTTTAGAGGCTGGAGAGTGACATAGGCTACTTTTTCCAGCGGGAAAACATCTAATTCTCACGGGAAAATTCAATATATTACATTTTCCTATAACCATGCGGAGCATCAGCTAGTATTGTATAACGGTGAAGAAGGCGCGCGTGAAAACGAGAAACTAAAACTAAAAACATTTATACTAATCAGGAATACGAAATTGAAGTGTTGCATTGACCCTCAATCCATCGCACTAGCCCAACGAATCGGGATAACAGGTAATATCTCAAGCGTTCGGGGCAATCAGGTGAGTACCGCGTTCATCACGGGTTTGCACCGCATCCGAATTCGCTCTAGTTATGCTGGTTGAGTGGGTTTTGTATGGATTTAGTCTTAATATCATGGAAAAGGAATGTATGATTAATTTGGTTATAATCCAGCTTTTGAACACAATTCGGAAGTGTTGCTTGACATAAGAGCCCCCAGCACGGCGAATCAAAGTCAGACAGACGTAGTTTGGTTCGGGATGGGCATACTTTTTCTTAGACTTTATTAGTTTCGCATAATTTAATTGGCATAATTTGTATTGGCATAATAGTACTGTCGCATATTAATACTTTGGCCTTAGACTTTGTTTGGCATATTACGCTTTTAGAACATTTTTTGTTGGACTAATTTGTATTCGATTCGACTATATGCATATTATTTGTTATATCTGTCACTAACCATAATTTCAGTTTTCTAAATGAATAAAACACAGTTTCATTGTTACCATGCAGGTAGGCTGGGTTAGGTTAGTAGATCGATATTTCTGGTCTGTTTGCCCTTCGGGCATCTGAAGAAACCTAACCTACCTATGAGTGGTAATTTTGCGTTTTAGCCGTTTATCGTGATTGAGTAACAAACATGTAAACATTCAAACTTTCGTATATTTTTAATATCAGTACAATAATATCGCGAAGCGCCTAAGCAACGCAAAATTGGAGGTCCACGAAGCGGACCTCCGTCGACCGCACCTTTGTTCCTGCCATTTGTACATGACTATTTTTAGGACAATACTTTTATGCCTGTTGTAATGATGCCAAGTAATTATTATGACTTTGTATTTATGCTATCTGATGATAGTCTTTGTGATGATTATGCTTTCTATGTTTATGCTTTTTAATTTTATGCCTTATCATGATTAGGCTTAACGCTAATTCGGCTAAAAAAATATGAGTAACGTTTAAACTAAAAGTTTATGCGATCCAAGAGTGAACAATTTGGTTCTCAGTTTAGAACGGCATACTGGAAAAAAATGATACTTTGTATACACAATGGAATCCGCCATATGTAGGTCGGAAATTAGTTGCTGTTGCTATAAATTATAATCGACCGTCCTGCCGACACTGAAGTAGATACATTGCGATAAATCTGCCTTTGCCCAGCGGTGGGACACAGCAGGGTAATAAAATAATAGAAGTTCCCGTTGGCAATAGGCTAAACTAAGCATTTGATTTGCCTAAATAAATAATACCCCTTTCTCATTAACATAAAAATCGCTTGCTAATGTTAACCTGACATTACAATGAGTGCAATAAAACTTACATGCTCCAATGGATCTTGAAATAGTGTGAGATATTTGTCTTCACAGATATTCATGCAGCCTAAACGCGTTCATGAGACTCACTTCACCTGCCACGCCTAAAGAAAAAAGACCTCAAATTACGCTTTGTTACTATGAATCGCGGCGTCAAGATATATTTGCGGGTGAACAGTGAGGTGAGGTGAAACGTTACAGTATAGCGGGGCAGGTGACGGTACATCACTCCAGGCGTCAATTGAAACGGTTTAAAAATCAAAAGCATTTCAATTCATCTTCGAAATATACCACCTTAATTCCTTTTTGACCCAGTTTGGAACTCCGCTGTAAAAATCCATATATTATTAGTTATCAAACTCATATCAAAGCCCACCCTTTTACTTATTAACACGGAGTTAACGGAACCCGTAAACTGCATCCTCGGGGCAATTAAGAGCTCGCATCATGCCCGCGCGCTGAATTATGTATGCGCGGTTCGGATTGAAGCGGTCATCTTTAGTTAAGTACGCTCTTCAATGTGGGTCAGTTTCTCGCGGGGTATATACAGGGTGTAACATAAAAGGGGTATGAACTGCTCAAGGCCTTATTCGGTAGCGGATTGCGATTCCGAATATTACTTCTTTAAGTTAAAAGGTCTACCTTATATAAGGTAGACCTTTTAACTCGGTCCTTTCCGGCGCGGCGCGCGGGCGCAGGAGTATGATGATAAAGGGGCGCTGGGCTTTTACGTTGTGTATTGGCACGTCGCCTGCGCCACGTTGTCGTCATATCCCTGCACCCGCGCGCCGCGCAGGCGGGGACTGAGTTATGCGGTCGACCTATAGATGAAAATCTATCCGCCAGGGCTGTGTGAGGCAGCGGAGCGGGGTACGAGGAAAAAATGCACCCTACTGTTTCCCAGTGGCCTTATTGAGTATTCTCTACCAGTCAACTTTAGAGCTAAGCAGTCAAGTTGTAGGCGGTGCAACGAGAGCCATCAATGGATCACCATAATTTCATCCAAATCGGTTGAGCCGTTTATCGTGATTGAGTAACAAATATCCAAACAGCTAAACATTTTTTTTTTTTTTTAATGATATAGGAGGCAAACGAGCAGTCGAATCACCTGATGGTAAGCGATAATCGACGCCCATGGACACATCCAAACTTACGTTTATTTATAATATTAGTACGATAATATATGTAGTAGGATTTCATCAATTCCACACACTACCATTTCAGAATCGTGCGAAACACATTCAATTACGGATACGATGCAAAATTGATGGCCCAATGAAGCCCTGTCTCTGATTGGTCAAATGGTTGAAACAACGCAACAATGGCTGTAGACCTGAATATAACAAGGCATGTTCATTCAACCGAACAACTAACTATTCACAGCTCCTAAGCCCTAATTTAGACCATCTATTTATTACCTATTATTGGAATGAAATTTTTGTGTGTTCTACTTCTTGTTGTGTTATTTCTAATTGGTTGACTGTTAGAGAATGCCTAGTAGAATTAAGTTCACTTTACAGAAAATTCTCTGTTAACAAATCCCCAGTTTAGGTGTGCCTAACGAGTCTAAACGAGGCCATCTTTTTATATATCGCATGCAACGCGCTGCGATAGAACGCGTGCGTGCCGTAGCAGCGCTAAGATACCGAACGGCATGTAGGCATGTAGCGGCGCGAGCGCGACGAAATAACGGAGTGAGCCGCCCCTAGTATAGTTTGATAAAATAATTTTCTGTGGACGTTATTTTATTATCACGTCAACATGTGATCTTCACGAGGAGAGGAGAAATCAAAGGAACATTCCAAATATCGATAATGTTCCTCTACAGGGGGCCGATTTTTGACTTTCAAGCGCTCGAAAATTAAATAATAGTATATATATGGTGTCCCAATAGCAGGCACTTACTGATATAGAATAGTTGAATATGAGTGGTCAATAAATTTAATTATAAATTTTCGCTGTTTCAAAACAGCATTTCATCATTTTTGACAGTCTTCGCGAGTGAATGAGTCGAGCGCTCGAAAGGGGACCGAGCGATCGAGGGGGGGGGGGAGAAGTGATAGCGACCGTCCACTGGCCGTGGTCATGTTATTTTTTGTCAATTAAATATGTATACAGGCAAGACTGATACGGCGTGATTGAAGTTCAAGTAACCGCCAATATCATTCTCTCAATATTGATTGCTTTGGTCACTAGGGAAACAGTCTCGATTGCTTCAACTCGTAACAAGAACAAACAATTAGCTTTAGATCAAATAAGAAAACTTTGCTCTTTGGAACATGTTATGAGTTTTATATGTATGTCTGTGGGTTGATCTTTCTCTGGCAAAACTTGACAGATCAAAACAGAATAGGACTGGCTGGACCCAAACACTCCGGAATACCAGCAGGAAGCAACTCGGAAATATATTATACTAGCTTCCGCCCGCGACTTCGTCCGCGTGGACCCGGGATAAAAACTATCCTATATTTTAATCCAGGCTATGAACAATCTTCGTGCAAAATTTCATTCAAATCGGTTCAGCCGTTTAAGCGTGATTGAGTAACAAACATCCAAACATCTAAACTTTCGCATTAATAATATTAGTAGGATCTGGGGTGTTCACTTCGGGGTCAAGGATCTAAAAGGATAGTTTAGACTGTACAATGTGTGGTGAGGAGGATGAGACTATGGAACACTTACTGTGTGATTGTCAAGAACTCACGACTTGCCAGACAAGGAATGAATTACTTTGGTAACGGCTATCTGCAACCGGCACAGGAATTTAAGGTGCTCCTGAGCTGCATCATCCGGTTTGTGGAAATGATGGAGCGAGCTCAGGAGTAGGCATATTTGAGAGGGAAAATGCACAAAAAAACCCACTGGTATTCACGCAAAATGTATCCGAAAGGGCCGTCATTTAGATAATATAAGATAAGGCAGAATGCATGTTCTTTCGCTTGATCCACACCATTGCGGAACTTAATCCATTCAGCGCCAGTCGTCACACACATGAGGAGTAAGAGCGTTACGGATACATTTTGAAGTGAAAACTTCTTTAGCGGCGCTGTGCACTTTTGTGGTGGGGAAAAATTGTTAAACTCGCCACAGGTCACGGGACCGTAAGATTCGAGAGATTGAAAATTCTTTAGACGGACACGTGACCTGATCGAAAAACTGTTACAATGTCTTTGAGTTTTCACTTCTGCCGGCACTCCCGGAGTGCAATCCGGTCTTTTTAACCGACTTCAAGAAAAAGGAGGAGGTTCTCAATTCGGTTTTTTATATATTTTTTTGTTTGTTACCTCAGAACTCCGTCATTGATGAGCCGATTCGTACGTTTCTTTGGTTTGTAGGTAAGTATATGCTTCCAGGTGGGTTTCATTTTTTTCAAAAATTCAGTTCCCTCAATTCCTAATGGGATCCATGAGGAATTGAGGGAACTCTTCAATTAAGTATATTAGGCACGCGTGTAGTGATTTTGGTATTTTCTATTATAACTCGTGTAGTTACACCCGGAAATCATAAATTTGGTGGAGTGGAATTGATTATGAAGACCACAGATGACTTATGGAATTCCTCAATTATGTACTTAAAAGTACAAAAGTATATCACAGATTCTGATAAGATTCCGTTGAAATAGCAACTAATGAAGTGCCAAAGGTGATCCTTGTGGAATCGACGGAAGTCCTCAAATATTATCGGCCCACATACAGCGATTCGGTTTTTACAAGTTTTTATTTACTTTTACCCGTCCCGTTGTCCGTCTGTCTGTAATCAAATCTTGCGAGTTAAATTTGATCCACTTCCCGGTTTCCGATTGAGTTGAAATTTTGTACGAACATGCAAATCGCGTGACAATGCAATATTATGATGACATGGAGCTGATCTGATGATGGAGCTGGAAGGTGGCCATAGGAACTACGTAATAAAACCACATAACTCAACGAGTTTGGACTCGTTAGAATCGTCTCAATGAGTAGTTGATGATGGTATACAGAAAAGTACAGTCGGCAATAAAAGCTTGTACCAAAAATGAAATTTTTGTCAGAAACTTGTTTTCTCTAATAATCAACACATTCGCTCTTGGACATCAGTTCATGTGGTAAATTGGAAAAAAAAATGTGGAAATGTTCTCGTGGCTTGGCGGACTCCTAAATTGAAGTCGGTTAAAACTTTGTTTTCAAAGTAAATTATTTTAAGTACATTATGGAGTTTAAGCTGTTGAGGAGCCGTGAGGGTTTCTCCAACTTAGTGTCATGTGACTAAATAAGAACGGAGTTTTTCCAAGATTGATTGCTATACTTGAGATTGAGTAGGATTGCATCAAAGTAGTCTCTTTAAAAAGCAACTACCCTCCAAGGTAGAAGATTCCAATTCCATGGACAGTTTTATAAAAAGTCGGCCACATTAAATAATCTCAAGAATTTGAATTTGGAGCAGCCCAACTGGGGAAGTTCCTCCGCCTTGCAGGTGACCACAGTCATAATAACACTACTCTGTAGTAGTGTTGTGTTCCTGGAGGTGAGCAAGATCGCCAGAGCTCCCGAGGATTCTTCAGCTGTCAACACGACGAATCCTCAAACATATCAAGGGTCGGCAACTCCCATGATACTCCTTTGGAGTTGCATGCGTCTATAGGCACCGTCGTTGTAAAAAAAAAACTCAATCATCTATGTTATTTTCACATTTAACATCAAATTAATCTTAATACATGATTGGTCGAAACTGGCCTTGGCTGAAAACGAAGCAAATCACAGCTCAGAGGCTCTAGTATAGCTGTCAAATCCCATACAAATTGAGGGTAAAACGCAAACGCGATCGTAACGTTTTGTTTCGGTAAAACTTATACTAGAGCCTCAGGAGACAACTCTCGAGTAGCAGTTGCACGCTTGTTGGCCACCGTTGATCATCATCATATCAGCCAAGGACGTCCACTGCTGGACATAGGCCTCCCCCAAAGTCTGCCAAAGTGACCGGTCCTGCGCCACCCGTATCCAGCGGACTCCCGCGACCTTTACCAGGTCATCAGTCCACCTTGTCGGGGGCCTACCCACGCCGCGCCGCGCATTATACTATTGATACTCATATATTCATTATTATTATTGTTGTTGTATTGTGGGCCTTTATGTGCCGCTTCGACCAAGTGATCTATTGTTTTGTGGCAGCCCTTTGTTTTAGATTTCACCGTCAAAGCTCGTTGCCTCTAGGAAATTCCAGATTCTTTGGGCGGTGATTTGTTGTACAGTCGAGGTCAAAGATATGTTTACACTTTTGCACCTCGTTGCCTTGTAATAAGGTGCAAAAGTGTAAACGTATCTTTGACCTCGACTGTACCTTTTCTGGGTGCTTGATGTGCCGCCCTAGGTAGATACTTCTTTTGTGCATGACTGTTCCGCAGGAGCAGAGAATATATTAATACTTAATACTAATATTATAAATGCGGAAGTTTGGACGTTTGTTACTCACGCTTAAACGGCTCAACCGAGTTGGATGACATTTTGCACGAAGATAGTCTATAGTTTGTATACCGGGTCCACGCAGACGAAGTCGCGGGCGGAAGCTAGTATACTATAATAAGTAAAATAGCTTTTATTTACAGCGCCTCTTTCAGACATCTCACCTAATTCTATTTACATTACAATAATACGGTCAACAAAGATGCCTTCAGACGGTCCCAGATATCTCGACTCTCGTGCCTTCCCCAGGTATTGTTCGGGTATTTTTGTTGGCTGTTTACCCGGTGAAAGCAATGGGCTGGTTTTTCGATAAGAATAACTCTTGAATTGTTAGGAATCGATGAGGCTTTAGGCTTCGTTGCGGAAGTGAAGAAAGGTTGAATGAAAATTTTACATTGCCAATATACTCGTGATCGCTTACTGTGGGCCTCATAAGAAGGCTCAAAGTCACCCAAAGGGCTATGGAGAAGGCTATGTTGGGAGTTTCTTTGCGTGATCGCATCAGAAATGAGGCTATCCGCAGCAGAACCAAGGTAACCGATATAGCCTTCCGAATCGCTAAACTTAAGTGGCAGTGGGCGGGGCACATAGCACGTAGAACCGATGGCCGTTGGGGCGGAAAGGTTCTCGAGTGGTGACCAAGCAAGGTGGACTGATGACCTGGTGAAGGTTGCTGGAGTCCGCTGGATGCGGGTGGCGCAGGACCGGTCACTTTGGCACTCTTTGGGGGAGGCCTATGTCCAGCAGTGGACGTCTTTTGGCTGATATGATGATGATGTATATACTCATATAACCAAATCTCACGAAAATACCCGGAAGTGTCACTCATCATTCTTAACGCTTTTTTTTAAATTTCCGGCTTGGCCCTAAATGAGCCCGGTGTCCGCTTTGGCACTCAATCCCAAGATTTGGCATAGGCACTAGTTTTACGAAAGCGACTGCCATCTGACCTTCCAGCCCAGAGGGAAAACTAGACCTTATTGGGATTCGACCGGTTTCCCCGCGATGTTCTGTTCACTGAAGTCACTATTCAATTTTAAAATGCATAAATCAACAAATTTAAGCGATTTCCACATGAAAATCATGACGAAACGTGGAAAACCCATTTCCCTGCAAACTTCTTACAAATAACCCGCCTCTCCTTCGGCAGTCAAGTCAGGTGATAAAAACAATTGAACTTTGTGAACAGAGTTTTTAACGTTCTATAAAAAGTTGCTGATTTTATAATAATTATAATTTTATACTCCCGGTCAACATCGCCATTATTGGCCCAACTTGAGAAGCTAGGAGGAAAGAAAAACCATTATTAAAACAACAAGAGGATTGATAGGAAAACATAAAGTTAATATAAAATTAATTTAAGCTTAAGAGGAAACACAACGGCCGTTTTTCCATAGAAACGTAGTCCCCTGTTTTCTACCTGGATAATGGCAGTAGAGCAATCATTTTTTTTCCATAAATCTATGGCTACTATTGACATTTCCTATGTTTTCCTTTTTTTTCATAAATTTATTCTTAAAAGAGATATTAACCTTCAAAAACCTAAAAAAAATGCCAGACTTTCCGCTGTGTTCAAACATCCAGAAATAAATTTTGACTAGATTATTTAAAAGAAGGAAAGCATATGAACACGGCCAAAGCCTTTCTTTGATTTTTAATAAAAAAAATAGTTAAAGAAATAGGTCAAGTTTTGGAGAAGAAATCAGGGGACTACGAAACATTGATTTTATGTAATTTTAATAGGTATTTACGGTCCAAGCTGCAGTTGTCTCTATTGCGCTCTGCGGCGGGAGGCTTGAGGTTGGCGCGACAGCAATACATTTTACAAATACCTATTTGTCAATTATCTTGACCTTAGTGTTTCCTCTTAATTTGACTACTTTATTTAATTTATTACTAGGTTCTGCCCGCGACTCCGTCCGCGTGTTACTCGTTTATATCGTAGCTCCATACAAACTTTCACCCCCCCATATCACCGCCTTAGGGGATCATTTTCACATTAATTAATGTCCTTCTTTGGGGCTCTATACCGAATGTCATCTAAATCGGTTCAGCAGTTTAAGCGTGAAGTGGTAACAGATAGACAGACGCATTCGCATTTATAATATTGGTATGGGTTTATTTAATATTTATTGCTCATAAGAAACGCGCGTCAAAAGACACGCGTGGCCTCAAATGTGAACGAATTTTATTTCGTGTCGGATTGCCATGTAAAATAGGTATATTTGCTCGTAATCTGCTCCCAAGCGTCTTAAAATACATATTGTACTATAGTAAATTAAAGTTGCTTTAGATAAGCATACACATACAATTTCACACTGCCTTTTACATGGTCTCGAAACCTTGCGGAGATAAATCGGGGTACAGTCGCAGCAAGCAGCTACGCGGGCCAAGTCTTCAAACGATTCTACCGTCTAGAGAATATGGAGGGGATCATATTGAGCTATCGTTTAGCGTAAACTGTCATTCTATGGAATTTGCTACTTATGTAAACAAACCGTCATACTGAAAATGACATTAAATGTCAATTTCAATACATTGTTCGTTTACATAGTTAGCAAATTACGTAAAATGACAGTTTAGCTACTTCTGTTACTGACTATACAGGGAGTAGGGGAGATGTGCATAAAATGATCCCTTGAGGTAAATTGATTCCCCATCGTATCCGAGCTACTACTAGTGGCATCTATTGAAATATGCAATAAACGTCTGCCCTGCGACTCCGCCAGTTGCCTCTTGAAGTGTCATGGCGGTGAGAGCACGCAGAATAGTTTTATTAGAAATGACTTCAAAAATGTGTGTCTAATCTATGGTACAAGCCTTTTTTCTGAATATCATTGCTTTTTGCATGTTACGTTATATTGAATATGTGATTCACTCTCGAATTTCATTGATGTTAAGCTATATTTCAACTATGTTTGCGCCGACGCACGTTGAATTTGAAGATTATATTTTGATCGATGTTGGTATTTTTATTTTTAAAGATCATGCCGCGAATTTACGTGCATATGCATTTTTTCATGTACGCAAAACCACTCGCCAAAATTGGCCTCAGGAAACAATGCTAAAGGCTCATCATGCCGTTCAAGATGAAATACCTTATAAAAGTAATTAAAATAAACAGCTGTGTGTTTTCTACAGCTCCGTGATTTTTTCAGTACAAAATGATCCCTTGGACCATTTTAACCCCACCCTAGGGATCGCTTTATCCATACATAGGTATAAAATGATCCTGTACTAAACTTTTAGAAAACATAATGTAATTAATAAACTACATTATTATTATTGTGTGTTATTGTGGGCCTTTATGTGCCGCTTCGACCAGCAGGTGATCTATTGTGGCAGCTCTTTGTTTATATTTCACCGTTGAGACCCGTTGCCTCTAAGAAGTTCCAGATTCTTTGGGCGGTGATATGTTGTACCTCTTCTGGGTGCACGATGTGCCGCCCTAGGTAGATACTTCTTTTGTGCATGAGTGTTACTACATACAAAACATGAAAAATAAAATCTTGTGAAATCTTGTGTTTTTGCCTTCAACTTTGAACACAATGAAAGTTTTCCTTAAGGGGATCATTTTGCACACATCTCCCCTATTGTTAAAATAAAAATTAAGGCGTATTTCAGAAACTTTTCTATTCACAGTATTTAAGGTAGGTACTTTATTTCCACATGACCTGTATACTTACTGACGTGGGTTTTTTAAGAAAACTAAAGATTATATTGTTAAGTAACCCCCGACTCTTTCCAAATTATCTTCAACGTTACACGAGTTGATCGTAGTACCGGTGAGGACTATCAATCTACTTAAATCATTTTGTAATCACTTAAAACAGTGAAAAGTGACAACCCTACCATTAAAGTACCGACCGATATGAAAACTATCGGACGATATTACGGTATCGTAGCTCCAGGGCTGTGCTCACAGCCCCTGCAGCCTCTATTAGTGATGTAGCGCAGAATAATCGCGAAGGGCGCTTGACACGAGTCTCGCTTCACCGTAGTGAGGTGATAGGCTGGGGTGACCCGATATGAGAAGAAAATGAAAACAAAATACGGATGTAAAAGTTTATTTTTGTATTTCGTTTTTTGTAAACAAGCATTAAAATATTGAATACCTTTAATTATTTTATTTGATATTGCAATTCACTTTGGTATTTATTTTAACAACAAAAGTCACGAATAACAAAGGATTTTTAATCGCAAAAATCATATTAATCCCGCAATACATCACTTCTGATAATCTTTGCCGCGACACTTCAATTTCGAAAATGACTAAAGTCCTCTTTACATATATCCTGATCTTTTTTAATCCGTTATTTTATTTCACATTCGGTATTTTAGACGAAGTATAAAATAAATGGATTTAAAAGCTAGTTATATGTGTGATTACTGTAAGTAAACATTGCTGCAATTTCGTTCTTGTGAAAATTTAGCTGTTTTTCGCTAGAACAAAAATATCACGATGGAATTTTGAAATAAAATGAATAATAACCGCCAAAGAGCTTTTTATCCAAGACTCGTTTATAACATATGTTGATATTACTGACGAGCTCTTTGATGCTTTCTCTAACTCGCGCTAGGCCAACGTGAGCACCTTAGAATCCAAATTTACTAATTAAGTTAAATTAGAATTTGTACCTAAGTACGCGTTAATCAGAAATCAGTAATCTTTATTGCTTTTCATGGGTACAGTAGTTGGTAAAAAATATGAATGTTCTGCCATGAACGTTTTGAATAAAAAGCGCACCTCTTACTTTCTTTCTCATAATCTAAATAGTTTAGGTGCTAGTAATATAATGGCAACGTTTAATTTAGTAGGAGGTAGGGTTAGAATTTCACCACCCCTTTTCTTCCCGTGGGTCTCGTAAAAGTCGACTAAGGGACCAGGGTAGAAGTCTGTTGTGGGCGATGGGCTAGCGACCTATCACTGCAATATCACATTTTGTCGATCTTTTATACCAAATTTATGCTAAAAGTGGCGCTGGAACATACGTTTCATGTGCTCTGCCTACCCCTTTTGGGAATAAAGGCGTGAATGTATAAATGTATGTAATTTAGTAAAACTATTCACATTTTGCTAATAGTTTAAATAAAAAATAATAAATCGAAAAAATTCAAACTAATTACAAAAAAAATAGTTATTCAGAATCATGAGCACTATTTTTTAAATTCCATAATGTGACTTTTTTATACATGGAAAATTGGGATAACTATATTGCTATCAGAATCAATTATGCCTCTACCACATGATAAAGACCACGAACAACCAAACACTTTTGATGAAAGCGTTCATGTTTGTCCGCATTACGCGAAACTTACGAAGATATGCTGTTAATTGAAACCATGTCCCGCGTCTTCTGAAATCGTGGTGCCCGTACGTGACCCGCGCTTGATGTCGATTCGACACTCGACATGTATCGATTTGCACTAGTGCCGTGCCCCGGTTTCGCTCGCCTTTTCACCCTTCTGGCTTGTCTATGTATATTTCCCGAGGAATATGTGGCACGTATGAACTGTGAACATGATAGTAACATGTAATTTATTGATGTAAGTTGGAAACTTAGTAAACTTGATGGTTCGATACTTTGTTCGTATCAGATCATTATGTTACGCGTTAGGTTGGTGTTACACTCTCATTAATCCAACCACGAGTAACATAACATAAGCCATACTTAATATTATAAATGCGAAAGTGTGTCAGTCTACTGTCTATCTGTCTGTTTGTTACATCTTCACGCTTAAACGCGTCGTTGGCCCGATTGAGATGAAATTTGGTACGAAGATAGTTTGAATCCCGGGGAAGCACATAGGATAGTTTTTATCCCGGAAATCATCCCCTGAGGTGAAATGAGGGATGAAGGTTTGCTTCGAGCTACGATATAAACGAGTTCCACGCGGACGGAGTCGCGGGTCGCGGGCAGAAGCCGGGGAATAATAACAACACTACTTGCTCTGTATGTGTTGTTGTGTTCCTGGTGGTGAGTGTCGCCAGAGCTCGCGAGGGTGCGCTGTGTTCAGTGTGGGACCTGCATTTGTTTCTAGCTGTCAAAACAACGAGTCCTCAAATCAATAAAGCGTCGGCAACACGCTTGTGATTCTTCTGCAGTCCCAAAGCGTGGGCTACGGTGTCTGCTTACCAAAAACAAGACTGGAATTCAGTATATCTGTCCATCTGGTTTTTACAAAGCATCTTCCTAAGTTCAGCTACATGCCTGTGTCTGAAAACGAAGTACTTAATACTTAATGGCTCTGGGATGTAACAATTGGGGGACATTTACCGCGAATAAAGTATCTCTGCCGTAATCTGCCCTCAGGCCCTTTGTTACTTTTTGTTTAGGGTTCCGTACGTCGTGAGAATCTTTCAGAAATTCAAAAACGTTTAAAGTAAATAAACGTCCAAGTATCGACACAGAATAATTAGTAGTATAGTACGTACAGAAGGTTTACAGTTAAAAAATCCCATGTTAAAAGTTGCATTGACAAGCGACTGACGTAAAGCGTTCCGTAGCAGCGCGTGGCATCCACTGGCGAACCTACCAACTAAGTTGGTGGCCGGCATGTACTTGCAGCGACGCGACGAAACCACGGAGTGAGCCGGCCCTGGTATCGACACTGCCGCAGGAACTGCCACTTTCAAATTATGAATATAAGACTAACATAGGTGACAATAACACATTCACTGCTAAAAAATTCGTAGCGCTACGTAGCTCGGTGGTTTTCCGCTATGTACCGAAAAGCACTTTCCAAGATAGCGCCCACTAGGCTGGTTCCTAGCAGTGAAAGTGTTAATAAAAAATCCTGCGTATAGAGCTTTAGCCTAAAACAGGAACACAAAGCACATCCGAAGAGGCATTAGCCTGAAATCTTTTTTCTTACGAGTTTTGAAAATTTTAATGGCCATTTGCCGTTAAATTTAAGTTTACACGCAGCATTTAATTGAAAGAATATGTAAATAAGTTAGGTTATATCCTGGACATTTAACACGTTCACTGTCCCCATACAAAATGATCTGACGATGCCATACGTCCAAGTGTGCCTCCAATTCGAAGCTGTGAATCCATTGTGGAAGCACGGACTCTTCAAAAGCAGGTGCGTGTGACCCAACATTGGGGAACCTCGGACGGGGAACATGTTCAAAAATCTTTCAGGATAACATTTACTGTTTTGGGATTTTTTATATTTCGTTCTCCATACCTCCACTTAATTCGGGATACATTTTGTGTGCTTTTAGGTAACGGCTTTAAACTGTATGTACTAGAAACCTAAAACCTCAGAACACAACGCGCTTGACTCCTTGAAACATCTCTCCCTTCATTTATAGACGTCGTTAGGATTTCAATGAGCGGTGGATTTAAACTCTCGATTACGCCAATTTGAAGCTTATACGTTTTCTGAAAAGAATCATAGTTGGTTGGCATGTGAGAGAGGAAAATTCGTAATTTATTGATGGTTTAAGTAAATAGTTAACGATGTGGGATGCCGAGACAAAAAGTATCCAAATAGAATTTTGGTACTGCAATATCGGCTGACTGTAACTTATCGTTAGGTATAGGTGCATGTAATATGCCTAAATTGAAGAATAAATAACTTTGACTTTAGTTGAAGGATTACTGCATAAATAAATACTATCACCAATCAACAATCATAACCCTACCAAATCTAGTAGCAGACCACTTAAGGCTGTGCATTGGAAATTATCGCGTGCTTTGAAACGCCGTTCTGACGAGATTAAGAAACAATAAGGTCTGATTTTCAGATATATGATTCTTGACTATATGATTGTTCATCTGATTTTATCGATACATGATTGCTTAAAATTTCCTCGATAGAAAAAAAAACAAAAGTTGGGTCTGTATTTTCCTTTTTTTACTCAGCCTACTCAAACGATACATTATTTTACGACACAATCGTGTTAATACTATAGTATTTTATGTCATCTAAAATAAATCATCTAAAATCTCACTTTATGAAATGTAAATAAGACGTCACTAAGTTAGGTATTTATCGAAATTTGTCCAAAAAAGCCATTCCTGCACGTCTAGCACACGACGGCCGCGACATACTCTCGATTTTTATCGCACTATACCTCTTCTTCTAAGTGTTCTAATAAGAGAGAGACGGATAGTGCGAGAAAAATCGAGAGAGCTCGCGCGCCGTCGCGTGCTAGCCGTGCTGAAGAGTGTTAGATCTCTTTTCCTCGTGCGCGGAAGGCATCAGCGTGTCTCTGTCTAGGGGGCGTGTTCGACTCAAATCAAGGTATCGCCTTAAGCACTTTTCCGCCCGAACCGACGACTCTTTCGCCACACATGTTACCGTGCCATTAATATTGCGCATTAAGCTAATGAGGAGGAGGCACGTGTTATCTTTATCTGATCGATCATGGTTGTCAGCGGATTGCTTAAGAAACAAGTGATCATATATGGCAACAAAGTAGCTTTATCATACATATCGAAGCGAACATTAACTACTTAGCGTTTAGACGACATCTCACCTCACCTCACCTCACTAGCATTCATGCTTTGTCTGACATTACTTTTATCCTTCTTTGCACACATGTTTAGAGTCCAGCAGGTCGATCACGTAACATATGGCATGCAGGGGGGCGTGTTTCTCTGCAGCTAACCGTACAAGCGTCTGGTAGATCTAAATGTCAGTTTAAGTATGGGGAAATGACCTATCCTATGAGTTGTCCTATCGTGTGTTCGAAAATTTACGTGATCACCTCCCTGATCTATACCTTTAGCCCTTTATAGGGCACAATCTAAATTTCATGGCTTTTTATGATGCAGACTTTTTAGGTCTATATAATAAGCAATGACGCGTGATTTCGGTGTCCGAGAGGCAACCGGATGGCTCGCGGTATTTGAGCTCCAGAAGCGTTGGGGAACCGCCCGGTGCAACCCGAACTCAGCCAACTTGACCTGCGGCGGAAATTGGAGACGGATGGAAAAAAAATGTCGTCATGGTATTATACGAGCATTTCATTATATAAACAGCGTACACACTTTCAGGCAACCGCTGCTTCAAACGGCTACCTCGCAACAAAAGAGAAACATATCTTTTTTCTATTTCCGCCCCAGTCCAAGTTGGCTCAATTTGGATTGCACAGGGCGGTTCCACAACACTTCGGGAGCTCAAATACCCCGAGCCATCTGGTTGCCTCCTGTACACTCGACTATGTGTTATGCTCCCTACTTATTGTATTTTTAACCCCCGACGCAAAGAGAGGGGTGTTATAAGTTTAACGTGTCTGTGTATCTGTGTATCTGTCTTTGGTATCGTAGCTCCCATGCGGATGGACCGATTTGAATGCTGTTTTTTTTATTCGAAAGCTGATGTGATCCCGAGTGTTCTTAGACGTGTTTCATGAAAATCTGTTCAGCTGTTTTTGAGATTTTGGACTTTGAAATGAAATTGTCGGGGGCTTTTCAACTTTTCTAAGTTGTAGTTATATGAAATGTCTGTAACGATGGTTGTGAGCCAAATAACAAAAACGAACAATGTATTCGCAAACATATGTATGACTCTATTTTAAAGGACTGAGAGTGCATGTTGCATGAAGAGTACAAATATATTAGAGCGATATCTTGTTAGATAGTATTACACAAGTGATTTTTAAATTAATATTAAGAAAATACATTCGATATATGCACGTTGCACGATATTAATAAAAAAATACTGTTCTCTTAATGCAACTGGTTATCCTGTAACGGACGTACTTAATTTTCTAGAAAATCGCCATTTTTTTATTATGAAATCTACTCCCATTGAGCTAGCTAAACCTAATTTCTTGATTGTTATTTGGCAACAATAGTATGCTGTTGCTTTATCGACGATAATGAGTTCATTCTAATTGATAGCTTCACTTAAGCGCAAGTTGAATACACTTAATGCTAATAAGACAAGTATTACTTAAGTACATATGTTACACGATCAATCATGCACTTGTCGCGACAAGGTTAATTAATCAACTGGATAGTAGCTTTCGAATGTATTACCACATTGTACTCTGTAATCTTTTTGAAGTCTAGGCCGACTGATACTAAAATTAATAAATAGTTTTAAATAGCACAGTATCAGAATAAACTCCTAATGAAACTGACTTCTAGCGTTGAAACGAAACTGATTGCTATTCGATTGTGGCAGGCGTCAAATATGTTTCATAATTACAGTAGAGTACATACATAGTGAATTCATAAATAAAAGACAATAGTGTATTTTATTATTAGTACCGTTTTTACGTGTTTTATTTCATATGATAAGCTACCGGTATAGGTACAGTCAGCGTCATATAGTTCGTATAGCGAGCGGCCAAGGTAGCCAAATATTTCGGTAATGTTTTTGTTACTGTAAGAATAAGGGTGTGTTACGAAATATTTGGCTACTCTGGGTGCTACTAACTATATGACCCTGACTGTACCAGGTTCGAGTGTCACTACAGACTCACGTCGGATTCTTTTGAGCCGAGGTATAACATGCAATAATGTGTGATGTGTCTGGGATAGGTACTTTATGAGATTGAACAGTGATGTAACCTTGTCGTGGTGTGGCTGTCTTCCGATTGCAGACTGGTTAGTTAAACAATCGTTGTGACAGCCACGTTTTTTCAAACCCACGACGCGTCATACATTGCCTAAGTTATTATGGCACCACAACACTTGCGATGAGAAAGTTTAAAAAACGTATTCGGAAAACTAACTGAAAAAACCGTTATTTCCCAATACATAAGGTAACCTATTATCACCCGGAACATAATTTCGAAACTATTGATACCTCATCATCAAAATTAGTTCAGTATCCTAAACGCTGTGGTGGAAACCTAAATACAAGCATAGACTGCTTTACACCGTCTCTTCCTTGCGGCTCCGCGCTAGTCGGGCAAAAAGGATACAATTCGATCTATCTGACTATTAAATTACAATTTAAACCATACACTGACATAACTAAATTGTGAACACATATAAAATGACAAATAAATTAACGGAATTTAAACATGGAAGTGACCTATTGAGTAAGATATGATCATATCGCCATGTTAGAACGTATCAAAGCTAACATGGTCATGGACATCATCTGATATGGGCACTCCATCGATATATATCAATATATATCATTAGCTAGACGAAACAGATTGAAAGCATCGAGTTACATGAAAAGTCTATTTTAAAAGGGTTTAAGAGCCGTTACGCAAATTTAAACCCTACGTGGAAGGCAGAAGGACTGAACGACGAAGGCTGGGTGAGATTGACATTCGATAGTGATACAAGGTTAGGAATTTGAGAGATTATAAGATAGTGGAGAACAAAATGATCGTACATTTGAGATTTGTTTTTACGTTTAACTTTGGTTTGGTAGTCTTTTGTCAACAAGTTTATTAACAATTTTGTATTTTATCAATTTAGTCGTTTTTATCGTAGGTAGGTTAGATACTTTCGGAAATTGTTATCTTTGTTTTTAATACGCCATTTAAAATTCAGCACAATTTATTGTCTTTGCTTTGTTTTATGACCAAAAACCGAAAAAGGTATAAATTTCCTTTCGCAACAAATGAAAACGAAATCTTCGCCCAAATTGCAAAACTTGCCCCATCCCGCTCATGGCCTTACAAAGCGTTATTTCATGTCTCCCTTCCACACACTTAACGAGATTACCATCATTAGTTGTTTAGTGTGCGCCATTTTTTTTTGTTTTACTTTTTCTGATGAAACTTTTCCTTTTTGGCAGGTGGGAATGGCGGAGTAAGGCAAATTGTCTTCCTAATAGCTTTTGTAGGGAATTGTGTTTGTTCGTGTTGATTTACGAGTCAAGTGTGTTCACTGGAGTATCTTCTTATCATTTTATCTTGGCTTAAAAGGTAATTAAAGGTACCTGATTATGGTTAAAATGTATTACTAGCTAACCTACTCGCATTTTAAACCATTGTAACCTTTGGCAATCCTCCACAAATCGCACAAAACATAACGGCATGTAAACCAAGCGTTGCTGATAATACCTAGTATTAATTTTGATTGGTCTAAAATCAAACAAAAGCAAACAATTGAAACTCTCTTACTTTAATACTTTCATTCCAATGCTTTGATTTAGTAAAACAAACGTATTTTTCTTGTAGTCAATATAAATAGTTAAGGGCTTCTGTGCATATGAAAAAAATATTTGATTGCGTACAATCATATAGGTACACAGATCAAATATTTTTAGTACTGTTAATTCGCATAGACGCCGTTTATGCGAATTAACAGTCTATACAAAAACTAGGCTTTGGAAATGACCACAGAAGGGATTCGAACCTAATCTTTGTTTGACCCTGAAGCATTTTGTTCATTCACCGTATATTACACGCTTCTGTAGGTATGTCAATTTTGTACCTAAACATTACATAACAGTAGCCCAATTCTTTATTGGGCTACTGTTATGTAATGTTTAGGTACACTTAACTAAGAGCTTATAGTGAAATCAAATCAGGTTTATCTAACTTTCCACAAGAACAAGGTCATAAAGGCACTGAGAACTATCGGCTGGTTATCTCTGAGGCATCATCGGCGCTACACCCACGTGCCGAGCTTGTTAAAAATGCTAAATTATATTTCGAAACAAAATTATACGTGATTCTTCTGATAAAATCTGGGGCCTTACTATTGGAATTCATAGTGACAATATTATTAAGTATTATTATATAGAGCCTGATGTGTCCCACTGCTGGGCAAAGGCACACAACTACATGACATTAGTGACGTAAAAAAAGCTCACCCCCGCCGACCTCTGATTATAAGTACAGTACATGTTGAGATGGCGTCCGTACCTGGGTATTTTTAATCCGTACAATGCAATAGACAGAGAGCTACGGTCCCTCTTCTTCCACTGGTCGCGGTTTTGAGCTTGATCTGGCCAGTCCTTTAAAGAGGAGTCCATCTCATCCCGCCATCGCCGACGAGGTCTGCCGCGTCTCCTTTTCGAGTTCTGAGGTGTCCCCTACGTGGCGCTATTTGCCCATAACTCACCGGGCATGCGGCAGACGTGACCAGTCCAGTCCCACTTTAACTTGGCCGCTTTTCGAGCTACGTCTGCAATTTGAGTCTGTGAGCGCAGCGTGGTGTTCCGTTGCATGTTGGCAAACCCCGGGTTCGTACTTCTAAGCTTGTGTCAAAGGCCAGGTCGGAGGTCTCCAGGAGAACTGGAAGTATGCAAATGACAATATAGAAATTTAAAAAAAAACAAGTTTGGGTCTATAACAACGTATATTAAGTAAATTCTAGTGACACATAATAACATTAATAAGTGTTATTAATTACTATGAAATATTTGATTACTTACTTATATATAGTTATGTATGTTATCAACAATTATGCACTTTGAGTGCATGATTGTTGCTGTTGTTGTGCACAAAGTCACAAAATACTTTTGTAGTTTTATTTGAACCACCCGAATCCAAACTTGATATCTCACGTATAGTAGCTAGCATGGGTCAAATGATAATTATCTAAACAATTCACATACGTTGGTCGGTTTCGAAACTACCTCCACCTCACAGAAGACCGCTGCCATAATAAACAAATAAAAATAAATAAATAAATATAAGGGGACAATCGTACACAAATCGACCTAGTCCCATAGTAAGCTCAGTAAGGCCTGTGTTACGGGTACTAGACGACGATATATATAATAGATATAAATACGTAAATACATAGAAAACATCCAAGACTCAGAAACAAATATACATGCTCATTACACAAATATTTGCCCTTACCGGGATTCGAACCCAGGACCTTCAGCTTCGTAGGCAGCGTCACTACCCACTAGGCTAACCGGTCGTGATAAAGACAACACTACTTGATCTGTAGACATGTTGTGTTCATGGTGGTGAATATAAGGTTGCCTGAGCTGTCTCAGCAGCTTAACGAGCTCTGCACGTCTATCATGCGACGGCCGCGACATACCTACTCGCGATTTTTCTCACACTATATCTCTTTTCCAAGTGTTTTTATAAGAAAGAGACGGATAAGAGAGCTCGCGCCCCGTCGGCGCATGATAGCCGTGCTGGTAGAGCGGTCAACTGAACGTATCCCCAAATCAATAAAGGGCCGGTAGCGCCTTGTGACTCAGCCTCCATAGGCCACCTGCTACGACTGCTTGCCATCAGGAAGGCCGTACGCCTGTTTGTCACCGCCGTGATATAAAAAAGGCAATGGTAGGGCGCCGGCGTCTTCATTGATCAGCTCGTGGGCGTACTATACGTTAGCAGGTTCAAGTCAGCTATTCACCACCTGCCTCAACACACTCACTCATTCTAGTAAATCTTGACCCCGAGCTTTATAACAACTGTATTGACATCAAATAACCAATAATGTTGAATTTTCTCGAAAAAGGATTAAAAATATTGTGAAATGGAGAAAAAAGTTATAAGCGTCTAAAGTTTTAATATATTCTGTCTCTTTTCCGCAAAAAGCACCGCCATATGAAACGATTGTCGTTTATTATGATGCTCGAGTGCCGTAACGTCACGATCCTCGAGCATTTTATCTCTCCAACAAGAAATATTATAGCCTCGTAATTTTTTGAGATTCTGAATGGGATTTTTGTCACGAGGCATTTTGTTGCCTTCTTTTTTTTGGAATAATATTAAATGTTTAGTACAACAAACAATCCTAATGGGGGTCAGAGTTTACTGGTTTGAGAGTAAAAGTAGTGTGTATATCTGAGCACAATACCGGTTGAATGGCGGTCGATCTGGTGCGCAAGAGCGGCTGTTGAAGGTTAGCTTGAATTATTGCGAACTGTACTCGATTATATGTAAATGGTTCGTAGATAAGTGTTCTGGGAAGGCGGTGTAAGTTTCTCAAAAGATATTATTATATTTAAAAAAAATATATAAATTATTTATGGATCGAAGGCACTTCTTTTAAATGTGTAGACTTAATAAGTATGCCTTAGAGGGAGCGCTAATAATATTGCATTTATGCACACTTATTTTATTGTGGTCCCTTCAAAAATATGATCTTTAGTACAAATGCAATGACTTCCTTACCTGCAATAACCAATTACTTACAACCCCATTCTTATGATTCTGTAATCTCGAACGTACAATTACTACAGCAATTTTGACCCGATTTCAATACCTCAAAAAATGATCTTCACAATTTCGTGCTAGGCTGATCTTTATCTCTAAATATACAAGTATTTTCTCATTTAACCACTTTATTATCACCGACCATCAACTAAAAGAATGGTAATCATTGGCTAGAACAATAGTGTCGTCAGGCGGACAGGTTGCTCGATCAGCTCTATAAATATGTACACGATTCTGTGCCTTACTCCAACTACATAAGTTGCCAAGTGTATAGATATTTGCGGACGTGATTGCAGTGGGCGGTCCCGTTAGGTTTCTCAATGAACTCGTCAATGGCCTTAAGGGATAACATTCTTACAAGAGCATGGCTACTAATATTGTGTGTATTTATTACACAGGACGGTGAGCTATCGATGTTTACCATTTGAAAATGATATGAATTTTAAAATACTCATTCAACATTTTGAACTACCTTTTTCCGTATTGGATCCTAAACTCGGTTTGAGACAATACGAGTAGATACTATCGGCCGTATTGATACGCTCTACAAGCCTATTTTAACTAAAATGGCGTTAAAATTCGTTTGTCTATCTGTCACTGACATTTGTGCTCGTCAGAAAGGGACAAAGTACATTTTATTTAGCACAGGCATTTTAAGTTTTATTGGAATTTTAAATAAAAAGGTTTTTCTGTTGTTAATGTTGTTATATTATAAAGCTGGGGGCCAAGATCACGATATACTAACAGGACCATTTTTAAGCCACTTACACAGCAAAGAGTGCCACACTGACCGGTCCTGCGCCAATAAATTCAAAACCAGGCTTTCATATTTTGTAACAATCAAGAATTCACTACAATAATGATTGAAGAGAATTTACGTCAGTTTAGCACGCCTTATTGCAAGTTGTTTTTAGCAATCATCATCCTCGCTATCCTCCTATTGTTTTACTTCTATCTTGTACCCTAAAGGAGCTCGGGGGATTTAGAACTAAATTTTTACGAAAGCAAGTGCCATGTGACCTTCCAACCCAGAGGGAAAAATGGTTGTTGTTGTTGTGCCATTTTTTCTAGCAAAATAATAACTAACATCTACTTATATAATATAAATCCATTGTGTCTTGTTGGTTACACAACTTAATTTAGAAAGTATCACAAAGTATGCCGAAGTGAAATAAAAAAGAATTCGTTATGCTATTGTTTACTGCGTGAAGACTTGCTCTATTGACTTGAAACGGATTTCCGCCGCGGGCAAAAAGTCATTGGCTACGACCGCACGGAAAACTGGAGTTTAAATTGTAAAGCAGCATATTTCACATTTCTGGTGCTTTTAATATGTTTTAATGTTTATTAATATTGATATCGGAGTTTGTAATGTCAAAGTGGTATGCATGAATAAAGTAATAAAAGTGATGTTCTGTCGAGATGGATATTACTTGTAGGCATATTCATAAAAATGTTATATATATAAGTTTTTATAATAGTGTGGTTTATTTTTAAAGCGTTTTACTCAATAAAATAAACTTGTTACTTATGTTTTATTTGGGGTAAAAAGCAATATGTTCATGGAAGTTAAATTTGGAATAGGTACCAAATCAAAAGTAAACAAATATTTTTTGCAAAAATGTGTCGATTGGTATTGTTTCATCTTCAGTCGTTCGTGAATTACAGCACCGGCACCTATTTAGATTTTTCTGTAGTCCTAAACTACTTATCCTACCAAGAATCATCTCAAGGGCCCTAATAGCTATCACACCATTTCAACGCGCTCCATCATCGGCACAATACAGCTCAAAAGTAAAAGTAGCACTAAATCGGTCAAGTACTAAACTCGTCAAGTCGAGTAGCCATCAGTCACACCCACTCGCCCGGTGGAGTAGCGTGAGAAATGTGGAAACCAAACAGAGACCATGTTTGATTTGTTTAAAATTGAAATTGGAATAGGCACTACCGGCGTAACGCACGTTATACAGAACATCATTATCTTTTATGTATGCATGCATTTAGGAAAAGTGTTGATCTTATGATTCAAACATGTGATTTTTAAACGCAAGATCATGAGTTCGAATCATTTTGGTTTGGGCTTCTGCTGTTAATTTCCTTTTTTTGTACAGTCGCCTACAAAAAGATGTTGAATTTTTTTCGCCTTGTTGCGATCTAATCCTACTAATATTATAAATGCGAAAGTTTAGATGTTTGGATGTTAGTGACTCAATCACGCTTAAACGGCTGAACCGATTTAAATGAAATTTTGCATGAAGATAGACTATAGCCTGGATTAAAATATAGGATAGCTAGTCTTTATCCCGAGTCCACGCAGACGAAGTCGCGGGCGGAAGCTAGTAAGTTTATAAAAAGTATGCTTACATCTTTTTGTATATAATCGAGTTTCTACATGTAGGTATTATGGAAATCATTTTTTATTTCAAGAACTTTTGACTAAAATACTTTGAACACTTTAGCACTGAAAACGTTGTCGTTGTTTGTTGTTGATTTTACTTATCGAAGCTTGAAACAAAACATACGCTCGAAAAACATAACCTTCCTTCTGTGACAGTCGGAGCAGGGTAAGAATAATATTGTAGGTACAGAATTACTAGCTCTCTCTAGGTTTGTTTTAAATTTTGTTTAAATATTGTCTAGATTACTTAATCCCTTACCGAAAAGCGCTAATACTGTACATACACACCGACAGTCGAACAAATATAATTAACAAGTCCTTTGGATTCCGGCACAAATACAAACATACAAACACTGCACACTACCGTATGTATTTAGGGTTGTCACGTATTTGTAATGTCTATAATATTATTTATAGCCGACCTTTATAAGAAATTACAGTTCGACTGTCATATATGGTATGGGTGTCCTCATATCAGCAATAAATAATGATATAAATAATACTGTGATGCTGTTATGATTAGTAATGAATTCAATCACTGGTTTGCATTATGTTTCATTGTTCCTGATTTAGTTTCTTTTGTACACAAGAAATTAAATTCATTAAAACTGGCCCAAATAAAGCCAACTTTATTTGAGCAACAACAATTATCAAGCGCGACAAGTCCTCAATTGTCAGGAATTCAGCAAATCTTTGTTTATATGGCAACCAGACTACGCAGAGCACACTCAGAGTCAGAGATAACGGACATAACTATAAAAAAATATTTTAAGTAGTTACTACCTACTGCTACCTTTCATTTTATTACAGAACGAGATCACTATGCAAAATTACTATAGTCGAGTACCTAAAATTCACGATATGTGATTCACGATCAACTGAAAATCCTCGCTTGTGCCGACCCTATATCGTGCATGGCACACTAGCCGACTGTCGAGTGTCGTCGATATGTCAAGAGTGGCACTTGTGTGCCAACGCTGCAAGCTCGCCGAGATATAAGCGCTTTGGTGCCGGGCCCAAAAGGAATAGCTTTGAGTGCATGTTGCCGGCGTTAACTTTGGGCCTCTTTTGATATCGATAGCTGAACATTCGTTAAACTTGAATAGGGACATTTTACAAATAAATGGCCTTTATGTTCATAGTAGCTGTCCCAGTTGCGCGGCCCGTCCACAGATATATATTAAAATTGAATTTAAATAATGGACATGCTGACCCTAATGGTCTATTCTAATTAAACAAATATTAGGTGACAATCACATTCAATTATTTTTAGAAATAGTTTCAAGACTTTAAAAGATGTATTTCGTCAATTGGAATCTTGGTTATAGTTTCAAAAACAAGTTTTTATATTTTTATTTTATCGCCGAAATTAGTTATGTATTCCATATAGTTTTCAATACAGTTAGTCAACGGGAACCGATGTGTTAAACCAGAGCAGATATTATACACAATTTGTTTGTAGAATCCCTTGTGGTATTTTGTACTTTACAATGAGTAAGTAAATAATTTTATATTTTCTTTATTCCAGGTACTTGTCACAATCGCAACGAAACCTGTCATCCGTACACCAGTAACTAAATCATCATCAGCATTTTATATAAGTATCTCCAAAACAGGATACATTTTTTATCGGCTCGTATTCGCTAATTCCCATCACAACCGGTTTAGTTTTTTCCATGATCGCATTGCCTTGATTGAGCCATTATTTGGTAGTTTATGTCGTTAGGAGATGAGTTTTGATATAAATAGTTCAAGCGTCATAAATTATAGTACTTTAGTGCCATGCTCAAAATTAAACATTCTTTTCGAAGGTAGATGTTAGACGCAATGTTAGTTTTAATAATTTACCTGTTGTTATGGGACTCTGACTTATCAGGAAGTTCAAAGATGCATGTGAATTCCAATACTCGCCACAACTGTTTTGAGACAGATGCGAATCGTATGTTTGCTGGACGGCTACCAAGTGATAGCACATCAAGCAATACCAATCGAATCTAATTCCAATACGTCTAGGCACTGGTCCGTTCCTGAATTGAATCCCGGTTTTTTTTACAATAGTTATTGATCGGATTTTGAACGTAAGCCAAGGACATGCCCATATGCTTCTAAGCCACTTATCTAAACGGGCTATATTCCCATTTACCTGCTCAATACCATAAACACGAGTCTATTGTTCATGTATGTTTTAAAGTATGCGCAAACGCAATCTCCCATACAAGGTTACCATGTCATTACCAGACCATGACCTGCCGTCAAGGCGTTATGGCATGACAGCGTTTTTACATCATGACATGACAAACCGTCATTTGGAATCATAATCATTTCCTTGAGATTTTGGCTGATGATAATCCGGATGAGGCATTTTTTTCATTTATTAAATTGTATTTAAATCTGCCGTGACTAAGCCTTGCTGGCTTGCCGCACAAATGCATGCTCCTTCTTATATTTTTTTCATAAAGAGTGCGGTTCTTACCTAGTATGGAAAAAAAACCTAGTAAATTTTCTAGAAAAAAAAACCGTATTGGATATTCAAGTAAAGTAAGTAAAGAAGGGGTAAAAACTTTCTATGTACAGAATTGAGCTCCATAGTAATAATAATATAAAAAAGTAGACGGTTTGAAAAAAAAAAATATAAAAATCGTTAATTCAAAAGTAGTATTTTGTATTCAAGAAAATTTACCGAGCTTTTATTTCCATACTAGGTGCGCCGTATCTATTAAAACGGATTAAAATAAGTCGTGACTGTTGGCCCTGCTGGCTAATCGGTAATCGCACAAATTCATGCTCAGCAGACAAATATTTGGCCTTTCTGAAATTCGAACCTGGAACCGCTAGCATTGCAAATGCAAACAGAGCTTCTAGGTACAGTCAGAATCATATAGTTGGTAGCAGCCAAAGTAGCCACATATATCGCAACACGTCTTTATTACTATAGGAGTAAAGGATGTGTTACGATATATTTGGCTGCTACTAAATATATGACGCTGACTGTACGAACCGGGGTTCGAACCTACGAACTCCTGATTAAAATGGCGTTTCTTACCGCTCGGCTGCAGTACCACATACTAAAGTACACTTACAAACTATCTAAGGATCAATATAGCCGTGGCAATAAAGTCTTGTGTAGATATTTTTTAAACATTGCCTCCGCTTTGATATATGTGCTGACACACAGACAAACTACAATGGTCGATAAATGCACCGGTTAATTAACTTACACGAAAGCCCTTTGGCCCTCGGCTGGACCCCAATTGATTCGGTTCAATTTTTCAAAGTGATAATTTTCGAGATAACAATGAGAAACATCTACTACGTATCATCTGCTGACTTTGACTAATTGGAAATGATAGTAAGTATAAAGAATTTTCTTGGCGTCGTTAATAAGTGTAGGTACGTACCAACCTGCCTACCTACTTAGGTACATACTACATATTATATTCTAGTTATTTCCTATTGATATACTATTTCACTTTTTTCTCTTACGTATACTGTACAATCAGCATCAAATACACTCGCGGGCAAAGAATACGGGTCGGTAAAATACCGTCATATTTCCTAAAATAGTGCGTAAGAGGTTGTACAGTTAATCCTGTCATGATCTTTATTTAATTTTACATGTAAACTGCTAATAACAGTAAAAAATATAACGTTACCAGGTTTAAATCGGACTCGTAAAAACCCATGAAAAAAAACAACGTTAACGGAGCGAGATATCGCAAAAATCGTGATTTTTGGATATCGATATTTTTATGATAGGATCCAGGGAATTGTTAATACAGTTGGGTATTGTAAAGAATAGCATGTTATGTAAATAAAACAAGTATTAAATATTTAAAAAAACCTATTGCAGTCATTTAATTTAGGGTGACCCGTATTCTTTGGCCGCGAGTGCAGTTAGTAGCGGCCAGAGTAGCCAAATATATCGCAACACACCCTTATTCTCACAGTAATAAAGACGTGCACCGAAGTATTTGGCTACTTTAACCACTACTAACTATATGGTGCTGACTGTACTCTGAAAATCAGCTTACATCTTTTTAACACCCGGCGCAAAAAGACGGGTGTTATAAGTTTGTGTGTCTGTATGTAGATCGTAGCTCCTAAACGAATGGACCGTTTTTAATGCATTTTTTTGTCCAAAGTTGACGTGTTCAGGGTGGTTCTTAGCTAAGTTTCAACCAAATCGATTGAGCCGGTTTTGAGATATTAAACTTTAAAATTAAAAAGTTATTATTGTATCGAAATCGTCCGTGTGCCTCAGACATGTTAAAATATATAAGTATATCGAATATCGCTAATATTGAGTAATTTTCGCCCTTAAATAACTACAAAATAGAAAAGTTGAAAAACCCCCGACATTTTCATTTCAAAGTCCAATATCACAAAAACGGCTCAACAAATTTTCATGAAACATGGCTAAGAATACTCGGGATCACATCAGCTTTGGAATAAAAAAAACCCCATTCGAATCGGTCAATTCGTTTGGGAGCTACGATACCACATACAGATACACAGACACGTTAAACTTATAACACCTTTGCGTCGGGGGTTAAATATATAAATTCTCATCTTTTTTTTTTAATGTTTGTCGGATACTTTTTATAATTTTCTGTTTTTTATTGTACTCATTCGTTTTCATGAAAGAAATGACCGACTATTTCTCTCATTACTGAGGCAAGCTTTCCCTGTCCATTGCTCAGTTCTACATCCAGGCGTATGAGCCCATAGTTTTCACCATTTCCCGAATCATGTCGACGACCCGTGTGGTGTCGGGTACCCGTGTGGTGTCGGGTTAGAATTTCACCACCCCCTTTCTTCCCGTGGGTGTCGTAAAAGTCGACTAAGAGACCAGGGTTGAAGTGTGTTGTGAGCGATGGGCTAGCAACCTATCACTGCAATATCACATTTTGTCGATCTTTTATACCCACATTTATGCTAAAAGTGGCGCTGGAGGAACATACGTTTCATGTGCTCTGCCTACCCCTTTTGGGGCGTGAATGTATGTATGTATGTCGACGACCTCAGTTAGTAGACGTCTTATTATCCAATATGTTTAATAACCATAACAGCACCGTATCATTAAAGTTAATGGCCCCAATGAAACCCCGCATTAATAACCCCAAAATAATAATTACGCCCACATACGTTTTCTATCATTCCAATTAAAATTTACATTTATTTGCTTTTGAATGAAAAAACCATTCGTGCAGTGATTCTATTATTATGCAATATTTTTTGGTGAAACTGCGTACTAAAAATCATTAATGCTTAGAAAATATTATATCCGGTACGATCCTTAGTTCTCTTTTTTATGTTTCTTTTTATGCTGTTATATGTATTACTGCATGGATTGATTCCTGATTGGCAATAAAGAAACTGAATTACTGAATTACTGAGTGTTCCGCTGATTTAAATACGGAACCCTAAAATGCTCACTAAGTAAGATACAGAGTTGGATATTTGTGTCGCCGTTTTTGTACCATTGTCCATAATATTTTAATGTAATTCGTATTTTAATTTCATTTCGTTTATGTTAGTTATCATCTTGTTGTATATACTTTAGAAAATATTTTTTAAATTAGTAAATGTAATTCAAAAGTAATTTAATTAGGCTGAATCCGAAAAGGTATACAAACTGTATCTGTTATTGTTTGATTGATTATAATAATATTATATGCACAAAAAGAGTTTAATAAAGTCTACCAAAAAACACTGTATTTAAGTACGAAAAGGTTTATTCACGCGTATCACAAAGTATTAATACTATTTTTAATTACAAAAACTTGGATAACCATCCGAAAACAACCCTCCCGCTTTTGACGTCTCCATGCCCGCCCAAAACTGACACAAGTCATCGACATTTAGGAAAAAGTAATTCGTTCGGGAATCGAATAAATATTCATCATCTAACAAGTTCAAGCTGTAGAAATAAATAAAATAAACTACTGTGATCAACTTAATTAGTGACACCTACGTGATCGTCGAAATGCACCGCTATATATCGTCTATCATCAGTACAGTCGGCTATGTGTTGCACCTACGTAGAAATAACAGTTAAACCTACATATGACCAAACAAACGTTTCTTTTTAACCCAGTGGTATAGGTACTGGTAGAGAATGCTATATGGCATTAACTCCGCCATTTGTACCTTATTTTTGCTATAAAGAAGAGTGCTCTCAAGTTGCACTTTCTAATTTTTAACCGACTTCAAAAAAAGGAGGAGGTTCTCACTTCGGTTGGTTTTTTTTTAGAATTTTGTTATTCGGAGCACGTTGAAATGGGTTTAAAATGTTTTTTTTTTGATAGTTAGGACCCCTGATTGTTACCATTTTGGATTGAAGTTATGACGGGATTCTGCCGGGGTTGACATGAATTTTGAATTTAGTTAGTTTCGATATAGGGGCCAGTTTATGTATGTGTAAGAAACTAAGAACCAGCGTGTAAACACAATTTTATTTATTTATTAAAGTGGCAAATATTTTAGTTTTACCTGTCTTTGTTGTCATGTAAGTACCCACCATTACGTTGTTATGAATTTCGTGATGTAATTTTGTGTAAGTGTAAAAATATGGGTGCATACAACTTACTCATAAAATGGCCCATCGCACTTATGTCATTGGATTAAGGTTTCGGTAAATATTTATGAGAGTATTAAATCGATACATATTTTAGCACTGACTGTACCAGCTAGAGATGTTTATGTTTATCGTGGGCGAACCCCGTTGCATTGCACCATAGCGACTCCGAGGGCCTAAACAGGTTCGAACTTGTTTTAATTTAACTTAAAAAGTACAAGATTGATTACTGAGGCGAGTAATTATGGAAGATTAACGGTAATTAGACGGATAAGAGGGCGTTTTTGTGTAGTTTGGAATTGTATGGCAATAGGACACACGTGACCACTTAAAGGACATGTTGTTGGCCTTTTAACCTTTTTGTAAAGAAACAAGGTCTATTTAATTGATGATCACTTTCATGTGTTTTTGTTGTAACTTATATATATGTATTATTTTAACATAGCACAAGGACACCAATTCGAATAGTTTTGCCATTTATAATTATTTTGTAGCCGATTTCATGCGATTATATTTATTATTACGAAAAGCCGATATGCCTACTCTGTTTAAACATCATATAATCATTTTTATGTCATGTTTAATCATGTATTAGCTCGTCACATAACATGCTGCTAAATTATCATCACGCCTATTTCCAGGAAGGGTAGGCTTTTATTATGATAACCGTAATATGGCTGATTTTGAGACATTTCTATGATATCACAACAAATAAGATCTATTTAGCTCTATGATTTAATTATTTATCTTTACAAATAGCACAATTACCCGAATTTCACTGAATTTGTCTTATTCTCGTCAAGTCAGGAAGTTTTGTCATAGTTAGTCAAAATGGCTGTCACATGGCTGTGACTTTGTATGTTATTAAATTGTTTATAAAACCTACTATATATGTACTAAGTCAAACCGCTGTGAAGTAGCATTTACGCCTAGTTTAGTTATTACGAATATTAGTATCTAAATACTTTATTGACCCTAAATATAGGACATGAAATAGTAATGTCAATATAATGGACTAGATTGTAACCTAACAATTTAACATACTGTTCCATAATTATGTTTCAATTGTGATCGTAGAAATATAGAGTGCCTATTAAATACCACATACTCGTAGGTACCGCTCCGTCTCTAAATGCGCATAAGTAAGGACACCACAGACTAAAAAAAAATGCGCTACACCGGTTGTATGAAACCTCCGATTTTCCTAGAGGCCTGTAAGTAGCACATCCACCCTGTTCCATGTCCCTCTAAAACCAGCCAGTACCTTCTATAGCGCCTCTACTCTATGCCGGTTGGTATTACACAACGCGACTCGCCGTTACTCAGCCATCGCGCCTGTTCAAGCGCACACCACCGCCACGCCGCGTCGAAAAAAAACAAATCGAAAAAAAAACAAACGTCACTGTGACGTTTCGGTTTTCGCGCGCAAAATTGTGTCAGTGTGATTTTTGTGTTTAGTGCCGTGTTGTGAGTGCGAAATAAGAGGTTTTCATTGGTTTTGGTTTAAAGATGTGTCAATGGATTTGTACGCATGGATTGCCTGTCGGATAGTTTAGTTAGGTAAGTTTTTTGTAGGATGATTTAATGGTATGACGAATCAGCTGATTCGTACAAGGAAGTGCTATGTTAAGAGTGCTTCGTTAATCATTTTTGTCAATTTCGGACGATCTTTAGAATCATACTAGGAAGTTAGAGTAAGGTATTGTTTCTTACTAGATATTGGGAACAGATAGTAATCTGTAGTTTTGCTATAGGTACGGTCATTTATTTTATTTAGACTTTATTGCAAAAACAAAATAATGAACAAATGGCATTATTTACCAGTCAATCGGTAATGTTCATTTCAGGTTAGGTGTGTAACAATGCAAAATGCTAACAGCATTGAATAATTAGCACTATATTGTACGTTCATTACAATACACTTGAGAAACGAGGTTAAACATGTGCTTAACACAATATATCTCAATATTGTAAATGATAAGGCTAAGGCTCTTCAGCAGCAGGTTTTTAGTAGCTAAGATTATAATCCCCGGTGGTAAAATAGGTAATATAACAAATATAATATAACATATATACACATACAATATTTTGCTAAATTCGTCTACTTATAAGTTAGTTGTATGTCTTGTATCTGAGTTATATTATAATATAACTGATAGATATATGAAATTATTTCTATGTTGTACTCTTATCCCTAAATGTTGACTGTTAGAATTGACCTTATGACATTAAGTTCGCCTTTATTATGCAATACAGTTTATAGAAAAAATAATAAGAGCATCAATCACCTCATTCTTTTGTAAGCAGGTTAAAAAGATACTAATTACTTATGTACAGAAAATATCGACACTCTGCATCAACTGTTTGACTTCTGACAAAAAAGGGTTAAATTTTTACATTTTTTTTTTTTTTTTATGATATAGGAGGCAAACGAGCAGTCGAATCACCTGATGGTAAGCGATAATCGACGCCCATGGACACTTACAACACCAGAAGAGTTAAATAAAGAAAATAGAGAAATAGTTCGACGAAACTAAAAAAAAACTTCCATATGAATGCGGAGGTAAAGTGCCTAATTCAATGTCACGCGTCACTAATCAATGCCTTGTCAAGACGTAAGTAATTATTCGTCAAAGTACTTACGTCGTTTTATGTCGCAGTCACGCGTGTTAACTCTTACATATAATTATGGGCACAGACATTAAAAACGCTTTTTACAACTGAAAGTGAGTTTTTTGTCGAGTAATCGCCATTTTAATTGCTAATTAAACGCCAGAGATGTTATTATGGTCGCAAGCCAGTTTAAAATGATGTTTTAACTATGTTGGGCTATGTAAACTGTTTTAAAATTATAATTTAGATTATTGCTATTTTTAGATTAAAGTAAGTTTTCATTTACTCAGTTAAAAATAATCAGTTTAATAATTAGTAATACTTTATACGGCAAACGTAAATTCCTATTTCTTTTGATTTATTGGTTCGGATAGCCTGTATGGTATCCATGAATTTGAGATTCTTGGGACATTTCGGATGGCAATAATCGTACCTAACAAATAAGCTGTCAATTATAAGTACCTATCACGGCGCCATACGGCGCTATGTATTCTGTAATACCAGCTCGTGATTTTTCAAATAAGGAGTTTTTTTCTTATGTATTGGTGATAGTCGTCTTTTCGAAGTTGTCATAGTATTTTTCCCCTCACTGCCTCGCAAAGCCGTCTTTTATCCTTTAAAACCAGTGAGCAAAGACGTATTTTATCCACTAGTGGGGAAAGTAATTTGACCTTGGAGCGTATTCAAGTAGCTTTTGACAGTATAACAAAACGTAAACCGCTCATAATACAAAAAAATCACAGATGATGTATTTCTGTTGCCGCTATAACAACAAATTCTAAAGCAACAGAATAAAATAAATATTTAAGAACTTTTAAATAATTGCTTCTTGCCTTCATCAAATCATCAGGCGCTGGGTCTTAAAATGTATGGGAAAACTAAAATCCGACTCGCACTTGACCAAAATTCTACTTGATATTACTCAACGTTATTATTACTGTAAAAAAATATTTAAAAATATTATTTAAATTAAATAAAGTTTTTTCGCATGTTGCACTTTCCTCGCTACAGTGAGGTGCAAATGTATTTTACTTCTCGTGTGTTGAAACACTTGCTACGCTCAGGGTTCTATTTTAGAACCTATAGCATCCTTTCGCTTGCTCGTGTTTCAATTCCACACTCGCGGGTAAAATACAACTTTGCACCCTTGTATAACAAATAACTATTTTGTGACTAGGTAGTAATAATAAAGTTGATTGACCGACTCCCTAGTCAGGTAATCACTTTCAACCCGCCCGTTGCCCCACGCTCATCACCATTTCCTACCAAAAGATAAGGAAATTAAAAATATCACTCACAAAAATACCACCACTTAATATACATTTGCTTTTGTGTGATTGTGATTTAATTCACTTCTCCCCCACGCCCCCAGTCATTCAGAGGCCTAATGTCAGTAGCGTCAATTATCAACTCGCACGCAGCTCTGTTAGTGGTCTTTAAGGGGCTCCTAGCTGCCAATGACCTTCGATCTATAACTGTCGGTTTATTTGTGTTTTTTATGGTTTATCGTATTAACAACAACGAGGTTTACCGAAATAGTATCCCATATTTACTTCAAACCTCACAGTTTTCGGGATATATGGCACCAAACTTTGGCAATTTCAGGCCAAAAAACCAGTTTTATGGAAGTAACTTTTGTGAAAATGAGTATAAAATAAAAATCTCTCTTGGGTTATTAGAGACGTCAATAAGGAACAGTTATATGTAGATTTCATATGTGCATGAACAACATAATAATATCGAAAACAGAGCTTTTTTGGACCATGTTTGAATAAATCATAAAAAAATAAATATTAATTATTTTCAAAAAAACTCTCGTGCAAATGTAGATAAAGAACTAAAAAACCGATAGGTGTTTGTTCTATAAATATATCTATAGTTTAATAATATATCTAAATATATCACACATATATCTAAATATATATTTAAATATATCTGCCGTGTTATGTCAAAACGACGTATCGGACTTCGTTAACCTTATGGAGATACGATCTTTTTAAGTACGGTAGAAATTACAAAAACAACTCGAAATACTGTCCGTATTTCGAGTTGTTTTTGAACATTTTGTGACAATTTCTATTTTGTGGAATTGCGATATTATATTGCTCAATATTTTTTCCATGATTTATGTCACGAGAACTAATTTAAAACTGGCCTTCTGTGCTTCTGGTATAAAGGTTGAAAAATTGTGAAGCATTTTAAATGCAACACTAGCAAACAAAAATACTTGGATGTAATATTTACTATATTACATATATATATATATATATATAAATATATATATTCATAAAATATATAAAAGAAATACAAATTTAGATATTCTGTAGACATTTTTATCCTGAAAAGTCATCCCCGCAACTTTGTCTTTCCGACGCACGTGGTATACGAGGGTTTACTATAGATAGCGCCTTAGCGCTTCGATGGCGCTGTTTGTTTGTTACAAACTCAGATCATAGGTTACAAATAACAAAGTTACTATAAAGTATCACAAATACTTAACTTTATTTTAACAAATGTTAAGATGAGTACTCGGCGACCTAGAAACGTCGACGAACACATTTCATTGCACACATTAGCCGGGGCCCTCGACCTTTGATTGATGATCGTTGTATAACGTAATCAAGATCACGCATAATTTAACTTACTTTGAAACATACGCGGTTTGGTCGAGTGCCAAAAATGGTCAGTCAAACCGCTCGCTCGATCTACGTAAAATTTACGTTAGCGACGCTTTTTGTGTCTCCAGTGCGAGAGACAGAGATGCAACACTCTTTAATAGCTTGTTGGGATCAACTACACTTTGTTTTTTATTCTGTAGAGAAAATAGGGTAGTTGGGTCATGTTAAAATTGATAACGTAGTGTTGCTATATCGATAGTAAACCATCAAATTATTGTAATAAAGTATACATTTGAAAATATAACTAAAATCATAAAAAGATATAGACCTTGAAAGTTTAGAATTATACGCATTCTAATTTATTGTTCAAGAGTAAATTTAAAGGGAATATATCCTTGCGCCTTTATAGAAACAAAATTGTGTGACTTATTGTAAGATCTTAACACAGTGTTAAGCGAACGAAACAGCAGTTTACTTGATTTTTCATACAACGATTAGTACAAACTGCAAAGTATGACGTCATACTTTTACGTCAATTATTATGAAGCGTGTCGGCTGCCGCCAGCGAGGGTATCTATGATCTTTAAGAGTCCGCAGTCAGCTCGATTCTCCATACAAACGTAGTTACGCTCTCATTTTAAAACTACGTGTTGGATTGTAACGAAACTTTGTATAAACAATGACATGAGGTATATCTATGTCTGTAATTAGTTTATGTAGCTTCAGATACCATAGTAAAAAAAATACAGCGAATGTAAGTTTTTCAAACAAAACTTGTTTTTGCTGTATTTCATTTGTTTTATAAACTGGAACCATATAAACAAATTACAGACATAGATATACCTCATGTCAATGTATTTGCAAAGTTTCGTCACAATCCAACACTTAGTTTTAAAATGAGAGCGTAACTACGTTTGTATGGGAAGGTGAAATTCGGCCGAGCTTACTGCGGACTCTTAATTGTAACATTTGTTATTCTCCAAACACTGGTTCGAATGGCTAAATAAATGGCTGGGTAAATAAATCTTAGGTCACAAGCCTATTTAAAGTAATCGTGTTTTGGCTTCTGTTAAATAACGAAATATAAAGCTTAGAAACTGAATATTATATATACCTATTGTACTTTTCCTAGGCAGTGTCACCTTTCAAAAGCTTCTCGATTTTCCAATGCATTAATTTAAATTAGAAATCAATCACGTTTGTTAACGGTTATTTTACGATCGACTGTACCTTTCTTTCATGGTCCTCAACATTACTTAATAAAAAAAAACAAAATCGGCCTGGTTACATTGTTGTTTAGCAAAGTTCCCACGCCTACCTTCGGGTTCCATCGGTCAAGCTTAATAACACCATAATGGTGCATTTTCATTCGGTTTTTAAGTAGTCGAAACGATTTTGGTCACCAATCACGCTTGGGATTATTTGAGTTGGCCTAATTGCATCAAAGTAGTCCGTTGAAAAAACAACTCTACCGTCCAATTCCAATGTCAGTTTTATAAGATGTAGTTAAATAATATGTACCAATTAATTAGACTTTATCCTAAACATCCGTAAATCGATCACCTTACGTACCGTATCTTGTATTATGTTCCTGGCCAGATCGTATCTAGACTTATTGATATTACGGGCTATTCAGGACTCAAACACAATATGTCCGTTTAAACAGCGTGAGAAACGTGGAATGGCGGCCCCGCATGCAAAACCGCATTAATAATGTATAAGAAGACGAGGATGCGATAAGCGGCGAGCTTCCTTTGAATTTCCTACTAAAATAATATTTAGTTTGTTATTTTCATAGATAGAAATCTAAAGAATTAGGTGAGTCTGTTAATACATTGAAACTGATCTTGTATTGGCGATAAAACCTCGAATTCATAAATGAGCGAAGCGGACGAAGCTTGGGCCAAAATTCCTTCGTATATCAGGATGTCCAGATGCCCACTTTCAGGCGGTACTCCTTCACAGGTCGCATTTCTCATCCGATTCTCGAGAAATTTTCTGATCAGGTGCAATAAATACATAGATTTTTTGTCGATGCAGCTCTTCAAAATGTTAAAAAAACAGGTTTGCTAGTTCTACATCTCACCGAGCCACTGGTATAGACACGGTTAAACAAAATAGAAGTAAACCTAATGTAAGGACATGGAATTTCCATGCCAGCGGGTAGAACATGGTTGCCATTTTATCACTTAGATGTCCACAGCGATAAGTGATAAAAAAATGCATGTAACTAAAACCGCCGTCACCGTTCACATCTCCCAGAATTTTTATTGCTGTCTTTGTATGTTTCGTGTCACTCAATGTGTCAGTTTATTGGTTTTAATTTTAGCAACTTATTGCATCTTCCGCTTATAAAAAACAACCAATTCCATTTTTTGTTACCTTCTTGATGCTTGAAATCTTTCTGTGCACACTTAATTAAGAGTTATAGTCCAGATCTATTTATTATGCCTTATTTATAATATCTTATAATGTCTGTAGGTAACTTGTTTTTGTGAGCCTTATAATAAATAAATAAATATGACTTGAATTCTCAAGTTTACATTACTTGTATCAAAATATAGATAATCTATAAATACTAATATTATAAAGAGGAAAAGTCTCTGACTTTGTAGCTTTGTAAGTTTATAAGTTTGTATGTTTTGAGTAATCTCCGGAACCGTTTAACCGATTTCAAAAATACTTCCGCTTGCGTGTAGAATTAACTTTTTGGATTATAGACTATATTTTATCCTTCTGGTTTGCGATACTCGGGCTAAGCCGCGCGGGGGCAGCTTGTGTTATAAAAATTAACTTTTGTGCAATGCTGCAAGAATATCTATCATAAAAACGACTGCATTGCAATGACAATTTGTTTACCAAAACATGGAACCACCTTCGAGGTATTCTTTTTCAAAACAGAAATCACTATCGAAATCGGAAGCCTTGAGAAATAATTGTCTGAATAAACATAAAAAACATGCTCACTAACATTCCTGCTGTTTACAATGTAACGAGTAACATCCTGGACCACCATTTTGCAACGAAAAATCCCTTTTCAATTTGATACCGTTCCAGTGCAATATCAGTTCGTCCCACTCTCTCAAACTTAGATTCAAACAATTTTATAGCTTGGAATGCAGTTACATAGTTGGTAAAATAAAACATGTCTAGTGCATTCAGCCTGCATGCAGGAGTGCAAAACATTTTCGATGTTGTAAAGTCAAAAAAATATATGTAAAATTTAGCATGTACAGTCAAGGGCAAAAATATATATACAATTTTAGACCTTATTGTAATGCAATAAGTAAAAATATGCATAGACATTTATGCCCTTGACTGTACAAAGCAATGTCATAAAAAGTAAAATTATAATGAAATGGATTTAAGGCAAATGTATAACAAGATCAAGTAATAATAAATAAAATATAAATTACAAATTCAATAATAAGAGAGAAACGACGAAATTATATTATATGATTTATAATATGACGATATTATAAATAACATAATATATCAAACACAATCGAACTACTTTTTTATCACACATCAATTCAGACGATTCACGTTTAATCTGTCAAAAAGGTCAAAAAAAGAAACCGCATTAGGGCCCTGATTTTCTAAAGTACGCGTGCGAATCTTCGGTGCATCTGTGTGTGGTCACAGATATTGGGATCCAGCTTTCTTATACATAAATACTTGCAGCAAGCTCGTAACTATCATGCTTTGACTTATTTCATTCAAGAACATTGCGTGATCTGAGGCCAGACTCATACTGGTAGCTTGTATGCGTTTTAAGCGTTGTCAATAACGGGATGGTTCTGTAAGTGATGTTTTTTTGACGAGTGCCAATTAACATTTTGTGTGGGCTCGGGAACCTCAATGGTATTTTCACCTGATTTCAGGGCTGCCAAAGATAATGAGGCTTTTAACTGTTTCTACTTTGTATTAAACGTTTGTGAGCCATTTCTTTACTGCATGAGAGCGAATGTAGTATTTGTTTGAAAACATACTACATATTATGTAGTTGCTTTGATAGTACCTATAAAAGAAGTAAACCAAACGGCGCTGGAAGGCTAAAGAATGTCCATACCACATGTAATTCTGACAGCTTATTCCTAGTCCTACGTTTTTTAATTTAAATTCAATTGTAGAAGCTATTATACCTACGCCAAGACAAGAGAACATGTCTATTCTATTGAACTATAACAAAAAAAAAAACATTTAGATCATGAAAAAATAAGCCCATTTGCCGTCGTTGGAGTTAAAATAGTTATTTACGATACAAATGCCAAAAATAGGAAATTCGCAACGAGTGGTGATAAATTAAAACACGACCAAAGGGAGTTGCGAATTACCTATTCGCACGTGTATCGTACAACGTTTTACTGTACATATGGCTCTTTAAAGTTTCGACATATGCACGAAAAGTGCTCTTTTCCGCACTAGTGCGGGAAAGTAGCACCATATGTACTGTAAAAAGTTTTTTTTCATGTTTTTAAAATTGACACTGATCCTTAAAAGAAAACGTTTAAAGAAAACTTGCTATTCTTATACTTTTATGCAATTCCTATCTTAATTAAATTACTTTAATACTATAACTAACAACGCAATTAGGCGCCGTAAGCAAATTGTACAACAAAAAACCACCGCATTATTAAAAAAAAGTGTAAATCAATTGGAGTAAATAAAAAAAACAATCAGGCTCATATTCTTGTCACAACTTCGTCGATCTATATTTTATAAAAAAACGCTTCCTCGTCCATTTTCAATTTAAAATAAACCTTCTTGCTCAGCATTAAGGGTCATGTTACAGTGTGTACGGCTTCGTGATCTACGGGTTTAGAATTGAGGTTTTTGTCGGCATTAAACCGAGGGGCGTGCCTAACGTCAAATGTTTTATTAGACGTTGACGTGACGAAAAAAAGTTAAGCGCTTGGATATGGAAGCTTTTAAGCTATGGGCTTTCTGTGTGTGAACTGTTATTGCTAAGGTAATTACAAAAATACAGAAAGGAGAAAAAACGTACTAATTTAGATGATAAATAAATAAACGACAAGCCTTAGCGACCAGTCATAATCAAGTATATACCGCTTTACACTATTTGTTTGCATTAAGATTTACGTAGGGCGGATATCATCATGTTATGTTTATAAAGAGTAGAATTTAAAAAGAAACGCAATTTTGTTTTACAAAAACGATTAAGTCTTCAACAAAACTCAAAAAGCTCCGGGCATAACAAACTGGTTCAAACATAAATAAATCTTATATTCTTCGCGCCAATTTTAAGTTTGAGCGTCAACCCTATACGCCCCGCGGGAAAACTTACACAATGGCCAATGAACCCAACAAATTCGACCACTGACGACAGCGACAACCCTGCTCATAAATCACCAGTAGTGCAATGACAAAAGTAACTTTGGGTGGTTTAGATAAGGTACATATTCCTTAAGAACGACGTCAAGGGTTTCTTTATAAAATGCAATATCTCGATGAATTGTGTTACGGCAAAAGTGTCTTTGCTTGTTACTGAATAAACAACATTTTCCCGGGTGTTGCTGAGATGTTTACCTCGGAGAGGGGAGCAGAAACTGTTTTCATTTCATTTCTGTTAATTTTGTTTTATGTCTTGCAATGTCTTGTTTGTCTCCTCTCTGTCCACAAACGCGCGGTTTCTTAAGTTTTTTCGGCCGAGTTTTGTTACGAGAAATTGATATGCATGTTATAAAAACTATTCGCCGACACACAAAAAAATGCGAGGTGGCACCGTCACGCCATGCAAGTCATAAGTCTATTGCACGGAATAAAAAACCATGGAAATGGTGAGTGGGCGTTCCCGTGTCACCCGCCGAACATGAGCGTAAATAAGCTCACTTCTTGCGCAGATTATTGTCACTCACCTAGCAACCGCACGCGGCGAATGACATGCGTACAAATATGAAATAACTACAACTTAGAAAAGTTGAAAAACCCCCGACATTTTCATTTCAAAGTCCAATATCCCAAAAACGGCTAAACAGATTTTCATGAAACATGGCTAAGAACACTCGGGCTCACAACAACTTTCGAATAAAAAAAACCGCATTCAAATCGGTCCATCCGTTTGGGAACTACGATACCACAGACAGATACACAGATTTATAAGAAAATGCTGTATTGCGCTGTTAGAAGCTGCTCAAATAACAGCACAATAAAAAATGTGTCTCTTGTAGGAATTTTCTATCATCGATACAGATTGTTTTAGAATATTTTAGAAATAACAAAAATTTTAAATTTACCAGACTTAGTCTGCGCCAGTAGTCAAGGGAATGTCAGTTCTATTTCTCTAGCATTAAGTTCATAATCCTGCCTATTTTTCGCTATTTTGAACGTTAAGTTCAAGAACGTTCTGATGTTTGCTACTCAAATGCAGTGGTTAAGATCGATAATTATTATCGATTAATTGAAAACTCAATATTGAATAGTTTTAAAGTTTTATGTACATAGGTAGTATCTAAATAATATACCATATAAAATAAAATAATTATAATAGTCTTCCCAACGACACAACTAAATTTTTTTTATGTAACTGCAACAACATTCATAATAATAGTAAGTACATTATTGCAGAGGCCGGGAAATAGCAATTCGTGAATAAGTTCAATTCGTTAAAAGTACACGGGATGACTCATAACGCCCTTTTCTGTCGAAATGATATTTTAAAAACGAAAAAAACATCAAAAATCTATTACCTTGATGGATTGAAATGAATGATTATATATTTAAAAAAATGTTATAAATTGGATTTAAATCTTAACGTATTTATTTTTTCTTTTAGAATGTATGTTGTCCTTTTGTGACATTTTAAATACGTCTCTTCTGCCACTTGTACACGAGAAAAGTTTAATATTTATGACAATTCAAAAAAATCAAGAATACGTGAGAAAACTTAAAGCACACTACAATTGATGCGATTTGCCACACCAACTTGCTATGGTTAGAATCAAAAGTAGATATGCATTGCTGTCTAATTTCAACTACTACAAATTGTTGTGACAAATTGCTATAGCCTGTAATTTACGCGTATTTGGCAGTTTGCAATGTTTTTGTATGTTAAAGATTGTAATGAATTGGTAAAAAAATTATGTAGTTAATGTAATTTCATAAACTTTCTTTGTGGAACAGCAATGATTTTTAACTTTTGAATTGAGAACTTTACGTACTATTTTTGCTACAATAAGGCAATCATTTCCAAGAATATTGGAGAAATAAAAAAATACTATAAATAGTATTAATTAAAATTATATACTTAAGTAACAAGATTATATTAGAAACAATTTGTAACTAAATCATCATAATCATCAAGGCCAAATCATACCCACATCCCTTTTCCGTTATAGCCAAGTATCTTCATACGCATTACGCAGTACATACGACTTTTTGATTTCTAACGGTCGCATCTCCATATTTCTGAAAACACTGCAATGTGCCGTGGAGTAGCTGAACCACCACGTCTCTTGCAAGTCTTGCAGCGCAAATGGCAACGGACGTATGAAATATTTACTTGACACTAAATTAGACCGTAAATAGTAGTGGTTAAAGTATCTCTTGCATATAAAATTTGCTACCGTCAACAACTTATTGCAACCATATATGTTTTAACAAATCGAAAGCGTAATGTTATTGTGTGTTCGTATATTTATTGAAGTGTGGCTGTGTGCGTGCGGCAACAATGGTTCTCTATGAAAATCGGTTGAATGCCACTTCCAATGGTTTGTTATTCCGTGGTCTACTGTTTTTGGACTTCATTATGAAATAGGTGGCGGGTGATGACAGCGACAAACTCTAGTTCAATTCGGTGGCGGCGAATAGGTTAAAAAAGGAAACTAGCTTGTGCTAGCGAATCCGTCCGCGTTGAAGTCATTAATTGCACTGCTATACAAACTTTCAAGCATACTTTCGTTTTTAGAATATTAGCATGGAAGACTTACTGTGTCAAAGTCTATTTGACTATGCAATAATAGAGTTTGGCTCCAAGATTACTCTATTACTTCCGATTGGTCGAATCTGTCCTTAGTAGGGCAAAATCCACACATCATGTCCCAGATTTGTCTTATCGTAAGGCCATCTCAAGCAAGCAAGCATGGACAGCTATGTTTGTCCATTGTATCTCACCAACAACAGGCGCATATGGCGCAATGCTAGGTTTCCGACAGAACAGTAAACAAGGCTAGAATCTGCAGTCAAAAATAAAGTCTACTTCCTACAAGTCTTGTTGGGAATTTGGGTCAACTCATTACAATGGATTCGTATTCGGGTTGACGACTTATTGTGATTTCCCGAAGTCATAACACGTTATTCTGACTACTGGCTATTCTTTCTAAAATTAACTACAGAGTTTATGAACCAGTGAAACAACTACCGAAACTGGTGTTATGGCGTACAGGCAGCGGGCCTGTATGAACCATAACACCGAAAGTTAAGGAGGAGTTGCGAAGTACAGGCATATATAGGTCAAAAACTTAAGTAAAGCCCTTTTTGTACATAATACAACCTGATCTAAACAGTTAACAATTTTCCGAACTTGACTTACTACGCAACGGTCCCTCCCACATTAGCCTAAATCGAATGAAATTGGCCTGATTGTCAACAATAAAATATCAACATCCTGCGGCCTAGAGCATCCTGCTCTGATTGACGTACTTCAAATGTATTGCTCCCATTCAATCATACATACATACAACGTTGATTGCACAATTGAGCTGCGTTCCCACGCAAATGCATGATGTGAGAAGCGAACGATTTTATGTCATAATAATGCATATAGTTAAAAAGGAAGGAAGTTAAAAAGGATGTATTTATTTTACATATTGCCGTGAGTGCAGTAAATAGGTAATCGCATGAATTGATAAAGGCGTTATTTGGGCAGTATGAAGAACGTAAGTGCCAGGCATTGATAAATCCAAATTGTAGAGGTAAGTAAATAAAACAATTAACGTTTTGTTTTGGCAAAATTGGGAAAACACTTATCGACTTTTGGGGTTCATTGTACTAGGTATATTTTTAGGAAATCAAATATCTCGCTGTTCCTGTATAATTTCACCTAGCAAACAAACCCGGGTAGCACCGGATATTAATATCTGAAAGCAACGAACCGGGGGATAAAAAACTACCCGGATATATACTAACCGGGCCGGATCAAACTAGTTATTATAGCCAGCTGGAAAGAGAATAGAGTCGGAACTAATGATCAAATGAAAGTCTTTTACCTCCTTTTTTTAATCGGGGCGATTATTAATTTTATCCTCAATGGATTTTGAATCTTAAAACTATTGCTTTAAGATTTCTCTTAGATAATCATAATGAGATCGTTATGCTTGCATAAAGCATGCCTTTGACAGTTACTCAACTTCATGTTAAAATTAACAATACTTTCGCACTCGAAATTAAACCCACCAACCTACGCTCAAGGTTCAATATCGTGAATTAGATAAAGCATTATTCAAAACGGTTCCTGGTTCCTGAGCAAATAAGATAATGCCGGACGCGGTGTTGTGTTGTAAATTGATTCTTAAGTGTTAGATGTGAGGGTCGGTTTTGGAGAGAGCATTGTAAATTAAGATGTATCAGAATTTGGCTAGAGTGGACAACGCAAACGTGTCGTCTCGGTAATAATGGATGTCTAGCGAGGGTGGGATAGCGATATGATTGTAGCTAGCTTTTAACGGTTAACACAGAAGTGTGCATACTTTTCGTAGTCGTAGTAAGAGAAACAAATGAAGATTCGAATTGAATCAAACTTCTTTGTTTTACTGTACTAATCGAAGATGAACTAACTTTCTCAAATCAACCCTCAAAGTAAAAAAATCTTCGACTTAATTTTATAATTGTTAACCCCAAGATCGTTTGGCATATTTTGAAATTTACGATACCATTTCACCCCAGTTATATCAAGAATATCTTTAAATAGAGGTGTAGGTATTTTTTAACCGCCAACGAAACTGAGGGGTATGAATCTATCTGTGTGTCTGTCTGTGGAATCGTAGGTCCCAAGCGCATCAACTTATATACGTAATTGAAAATCTTGTTTGTAGAGATGGTTCTTGTAAAATAATATGATTGTCTGGGGTTATTCTATTATTGAAGTGAAAACTTCTTTAGCGGCGCTGTGCACTTTTTGGGGGGGAAAAATTGTTAAACTCGCCACAGGTGACTGTAAGATGGTGAGAGATTCAAGACGAGGCTTGTGGGCGGGGGGGACCGATGCCGTGGTACGAGACTGGCTGCGCCATTCGAGTTAGCGAGAAAAAGGGCGCAAACGCCATGCAATCCGCGGCGCTTACCCGTTCGGCCGACACACAATAAGTTCTCACGCGCTAATCTGCAAGTGAAATAGTTTACTTCTGTCGCTGCGGTATTCGTCGATTCGAAATGTCAAAATATTCAAGTTTTCACTTCTGCCGGCACTCCCTGAGTGCAACCCGGTCTTTTCTTTATTTAGTTCGGGTTGTATGATTAAAAATTCAGTATGCAATTGTAACTCGAGGCCTGTGTGCCCAGCAGTGGGACGTGAGTATATAGGCTGATTTATATGTTTTAATAATTGTAACTGAAATAATGTATAGTCAGCGTCATATAGTTAGTATCAGCCAAGGTAGCCAAATATTTCGTAACACACCCTTATTCTTACAGCAATAAAGACGTGTACCGAAATATTTGGCTACCTTGGCTGATACTAACTATATGACGCTTACTGTGCACGTAAACCATGATTGTTATTTAGTTCCAGAAATACATATTAATGAAAATCGTATAACCATGCAGCCCGACATGATCTAATTACAAAATTACATAGTTAAACAAGTTACCTGTTAATTGCCGATTATAAAACCCGCTCCCATTTATCCCGTATCGTGCTCTAATGCCATAAACCTCCGAGATCTTGGACACACTAATGTGACAATTAATGGACCTTATCTCTGTAGCCATAAGGTTTTAATTACATTTAACTTGGCCTATGCTGACCATGCGAAGGTAATAGGGGTGTAATTACTGCACCTTATCCTTATCGTAATAAGATTTAAAGTGCGTTATTGTATTCTAAGGTCTCTTTGCCTAGTCAGCCCAATTAGATGTGCGTGAAGATATGGTGGCGGGAGATAACGAGGAGTTTCCGCCGATACCGGAAGTCCGACTTAGTGCTTTTTGATTAACTGATGATTTGGCTATTAGGTTTGATTGGAGGCTGTTTAGGTTTGTTATTTAGGTTTGTTATTTAGGTTTGTTATTTAGGTTTGTAGCTAAAACGGCCATACACATCTACTCGTATACTTATATTATAAAGAGGAAAAGTCTGTGAGATTGAGTTTTGGAAGTTTGTATGTGCTGGATAATCTCCGGAACCGCATATCCGATTTCGAAAATTCTTTCACACAGGTGAAATATGGACTTTCCTGATGATTATAGGCTAATAGCTCCCGTCAGACTTCGTCTGCGTAGACTATGGATAAAAACTATCCTATATTTTAATCCAGGCTATAAACTATCTTCGTGCAAAATTTTATTCAAATCGTTTCAGCCGTTTAAGCGTGATTGAGTAACAAACATCCAAACATCTAAACTTTCGCATTTATAATACTAGCTTCCGCCCGCGACTTCGTCTGCGTGGACTCGGAATAAAAACTATCCTATATTTTAATCCAGGCTATAAACTATCTTCGTGCAAAATTTCATTCAAATCGGTTCAGCCGTTTAAGCGTGATTGAGTAACAAACATCCAAACATCTAAACTTTCGCATTTATAATATTAGTAGGATTAGTAGGATAGTCTATATCCTGCGGGTTTGCTTGCGTTCTTTGCAATACACGGTAGAAGCCGCGCAGGCAGGTATTAGTATGTAGTTACCTAGTGTATGCTTCTATAATAATGAACTTAATGGAAACTGCAATTAAGTCTAATATTACGAATTGTAAGTCTAAGTATAGAAAGCGTTAATAAATTTCTTAACCTTGGTGAAAATAAAAAGGAACTTTTCTAATACATATAATAAATAAATATTAGGGGACAATCTTACACAAATCGGCGGGGCTTGTGTTATAGTTAGATACTAGACGATATATTTAATATATATAAATACTTAAATACATAGAAAACATCCGAGACTCAGAAACAAATATTCATGATTATCATACAAATATTTGCTCTTACCGGGATTCGAACCCAGTACCTTCATAAATAAACATAAATATTAGGCGAAAATCTTGCACAAATCGACCTAGTCCCAAACTAAGCAACGCTTGTACTATGGGTACTAGACGACGATAAACATACTTATATAGATAAACAAATACTTAAATACATAGAAAACATCCATGACTCAGGAACAAAATACTCGTGCTCATCACACAAATAAATGCCCTTACCGGGATTTGAACCCAGGACCTCTTGCTTCGTAGGCAGCGTCACTACCCACCAGGCTATCCGGTATATATTTAATGAAAGTGTAGGCGTGATTTTTCTAAAAGATTTATACCTACATGTGTAACCTGTAATTTGAAAGGCTTATAATCAATTTATTGTTTAGATCAATCTAATTTGATGCGTGGGCGTTATTGGTAGCCAGTCGGGCGCTGGCAGCCTATTACTTCTTTTCTATTATACTCTATTGTTTAATACAATTGAATTACGGATATCAATTTTTACAACCATCCATCATTTCAAAATGTTATATTTTTGGAATGCACCTTTTCCCCCGACTACCACATAAGGAGGGGTTTTTATTCTAGCGTATGTATGTGGACAAGAAAAATATATTTCACGGGCAACCGGCTTGATGGATTTTGACATATGAGGTGTCATTGGATACCTCTTAATCAAGCGAGTGTAGGCTATAATATTTTAAAAAAAATCTGTTGGGTTTTTTGAAAAATCTTTTTATTTTACTTGTGTACCACATACTACACACGATTACTATATTCTGTCAAGAACGAAAGGCGTTTATATTTATGTTACTCAATACTCAATCATTTATTGCATTCCACAATGTTAGCTTACAGGGGTTTAGGTAAACTTAAGTTTTAGTTGCTAAGTAGGTAATGAGAATAAAACTTAATTGTGGACCCTTTTGGGCACCGCAAAATTAGTAAGAGAAGACGGCTTACGTACTTACTTATGTAAAATTCAGCTTTTTCCAATTGGTATATTCTGTGCAATGTGCAAATTATAACGAGAATCACACGTAAGTACTTTATATGTCTTTTGTTGTGCATTTATATATATATACAAATGTTCTTACGTATTAAAATTTGTGTATTGCACATTTATTTATACATTTATTTTTATACGACTTTTTACGTTAGAATATTGTTTGCTTAATTATAATTTTCGTCCTATTAGCATGTCCCGTGTTTCCACTAAATATAGAAAGAATAGTTTTTTGTGCAGAGCAGGCAGGAGTTTAAACAAAGTTGTAGTTAAATTAGATATAGACATATTTTGTGATAGCATACAAGCAATAAAATCCAAATTGATAAGATTCTTCATGTGTGATACTTCAGTAGGCTCGGGTTATTAGAGTTTATATATCCTAATTTATTAACTACTTGCATATCCATGCTTGCTATTGGTGCGCGATGGTTACTGTGCGTCGTATTGTACGCTAAGTTTAAGTTTGGCTATAGATTTCTTTGTTAGTTTATTTCTATAAGTGAGAACCTGTAATTGGCTATATGGATTTATTATTTTGTCTATAAAAATGTTGCGCTGTTGGTTTTCCATGTATCAATAAATAAATAAATAAATAAATAAATAAACTTTATAGTAATTGTTTTGCGGTCCACATTTGCGACTGACTGTTTGCAATCGCTTCTGTATCTAGATGATAGCAACCCTATGTTTAACTATAAGCAATCTGTACATTTAATAAATGGTTTGTAGATAAATCATTTGCAAATTTACTCAATAACTTAGCTGAATTTTACCCGTGCCAAATTAATGGTGTTGTAAAATTATGCATGTAGGTTTATGTCTCAATAACGAACCTGGTTTTAATATACAACTGTTACATAATGTTCATTATAACTTGTGTTTTGATTGCACTTGGACACTCAACGGATTTCATAGAATTTAATAGGAATTAATTACATTTGTGTTTCCACTCGCTCGAGGCTTAACACTAAATATTAATTTCAAATACAAATGTATAATTTTACGTTCGCCATCGCCTTTGTCTGATAGTGATTACAATTTCATTACTGGAATTTCAATTTTTCCTTTAATGGAAATTCACGTATGGAGGCACTAACTTGCTACTTTAGGCACTTGTGCCACCGCCGGCGAGTAAGCGAGTGTTACTACGTGCTACTCGCTCAAGCGAGTAAAAGCGAGTAAGAATTACTATGGGAGTACTCGCTACTCGCCGGCGGTGGGACAAGTGCTTTATCCATATTAACGTCGAGTTTAAGCAACGTTAAGTATGATGGCTGTAGCGTGTAGCAGGCATTTTCCGCCTTGTATCAGGAATTTCTCGTAGCGTGGACTCGAATGTGGGCCATGGGCGTTGAATGGGTGTGGGTGTGGGGCGTGGGAACTGACAAGGAAGCTAAGTGTCACCTGTATGGAAACACGGTTAAGTCACACGGAGTGCACCTCTCGGGGACGTGCAGCCTAAGACTGTAGGTACCTACCTACATAAATAGTACTGTACTTCAAACTCGGCATTTCCTTTACGAGATGATTTTTGGTTTAAAAACATCGTATCTCCTTCTTCATCACAAAGTTCACTGGCATAATTTCAGCGGTTTAGATCTTTAGAAAAAAATAGATGCACTTTCGCAATTTAGTATCGATTTTATACTGTAGAAGAATGTATCATTCCTAACCAAAAAGGTCCCTTTCACAAATCCACTTTAGATGTCAATAAGGCGCTATTTCCATAAAACCTCAATTGGAAACTTTCCGAATTCGGTCGTTCGTTTATTTATGTATTTGTTTTATAATTTACATCGACAAAGCGGGGCTGTTTCTATAGGTACCCTAACCTAAGTGATACTACAACTATAGGCGGACTCGGCTACCGTGCTATGATTATGTACTTAAGCTAACATATTATCAGGGCTAGATTTATAGGGCGATTACCGTAATAGTGTTTGCGAGAAGCGTTATGTAGGTACCTTATTTATATCTCGGCTGTTATTATGTGCCTATATGTATGTGTGTGCATGTGTGTGTGTGTGTGTCTAATTAAAATAGTTATTTCATCTCATGCTCAGGCAATATTTCCTTGTTAGAATGAGACAACCTATTATCAACAAGTGACATCATGGAAATATTTGTGTCATCACCGAAGGGTTTCAAACAAGCAGACAGCCGCTTGTGACTCCAAAAGAATCATAAGGCCGTGTTCGATTTTTGTTTGCAAGCTTTATATTAGATTCCCTGTTCGTATGAAAGTTGTCCTTCAAAGTTCGCAAGTCTAATTTGATTCAATTCCCGAAGCCCAGTTGAGTTATAACTTTGAACAGTTATGTCAATCTTCTGATTCTATATCGATTAAAGTAGTCTGATGAGGGAGGCACAAAGATAAATTACGTCGCGTTTGACTATGTTTTATGACTTATTCAAATCAATTCAATTAAATTCTTTATTTCAGACACATGACTGTAAAAATCATATCAGACGGCAATAAAAGCTAGGACAAAGTGATCAAAAATATGTGAACACAACTTTATTGTTAAATGCATAAGGTTGCAAAGATATTGTTAAACCTTTGGGAACGTACATTTATTTATCTTATAACTCTTAACAAAACTATTTGGCCCTCAGAGGCTCTAGTATAAGTTTTACCGAAACAAAACGATACGATCGCGTTTGCGTTTTACACTCAATTTGTACGGGATTTGGCAGCTAAACGCAAACGCGGTCGTAACGTTATGTTTCGGTAAAACTTACACTAGAGCCTCAGCTGGCTCTAACAACCGTGAGTCACTCGTAGTAATTCGGTCATTCATAATAACGTTCCGCGAACCGACCAGCCATTCGTCACGTTTGCGGTACTCGCTTCCGCCTCGGCGCGCGGACTGTACTCAAACCTAGACAGATTGACAAACACGACGTTGTAGTGTATAATAATAATAATAATAAAGCCTTTTTATTTCCCATATATCTTATACATAACTTACATCTATTTTTTTTTTTTACTTAATTTATAGGGACCCTTGTTGTAGGGTATAGGCCTCCTCCAGATTCTTCCACCTCGTTCTGTCCTGGGCTACTGATAGCCAGTTTTTGCCGGTTACTTTAGTAATATCGTCCGGCCATCTTTGTCGTGGATGTCCGACTTTTCTTTTCCCAGTCGGACCGGAGTTGTAGTGTATAGTTTTGCTAAATAATGTTCAATACGCGAAAATCACAAGGCATCGTCACCGTCCGTACAAACACTATTGATGAGACTAGTAAATAATAATGACTGTTAATGTGAATTGTCTCGCTAGATGTCGTCAGTCGACGTCTACAATATTGTATAGGTACATTTTAAATTCACCCCACGCCACGTAATTATCGGGAGCCGCAACTTTTCTTAGAGTTATTTACCTACGGGTGTTGAGTTGATTTGATATATTAATTATGCCTTAAATAACGATGCTCAAAGTTGTTATTTTTCTTTGTATGCATATCACATGCAGCTATGAATGTCAAGTCTTTCTCTACCGCTCTCTCTTTGCCGAAATATGTATTAGTGAAATGTTTACCAACGTACGTTACATTAATTCGGATTTACGCCGGTAATTATATCCCATTACTTGCTACTATAGTCATTCATATCAGGATTAGAATGACCGAATCCGTAGTACAAGTAAGTAAACACTGAACACTGCGCCTTCCCTGCGCCTACGCAGCCATTGCCGTAAAACGTTGTTTGTTGCTAATCACCCTGGCACACATACCGCTTTGTTTGGGTACGGAGTAATCATTGTTGCGACATGACGGTTGGACGTTTTCTGATCAATCGCGCTTAAATTGAGGATTGTTAATGTTGTCGTTTTCATGAGGCACCCCGGAGGTGTAGAGGTCTTTTGTTAGCTTGCACCACGCCTTCCTGGCTTCAGCCGCGCCTCTGATTTATCAAGGTTATTTCAAGATTATTAAGGTTATTTAAGAAACCATACAAAGAGTTTTCGTCACACTTATTTATTTGATCGTATGACATTTATGGAAAACAGAAACAGGATAAATACAACTATACATTCGTTTTAAAATCCGTCAGCCTCTTGATGGCCTTGTCGATTTGATCACCCTTAGTGATCAGGTCTTCTTGGTCATACTTATAATTATATAAAACCACGCCAGTATTCCCAAGAAAGAAGGTTATATCGTATTAGATACTACTAACAATTAGATTTTTATTTATTTATTAAAACATATAACATGCCATTACAGAATGTCTAAAGCGTCATGAAAACTAAACTAGACAAATAACACCTTAACACATTCACTGCCAAGAATCGCTACCCGTTACGCTCGTAGCCGACCCCGTGGTTCTGCTCATAGTAGCGGAAAGTGACTAAGGCGTAGGCGCCCGCTAGGCGGGTTCCTGGCAGTGAAAGTGTTAAACAATTAATTACATTGCCTCAAAGTATCTCAGGCATTCATAAGATAATTAGGAGAGAAATAAGAAACATTTATTCGTGACAAGAAAAAAACAAACCGTGGACACATACGCGCATACACATTTGCCACGAAATGGTCACAAGTCACAACTCAGCGTAATGCATAGCAGGGCCAGCGCTGGTCTTCCGTTGTGGCCATTTGGTGAAGCACGGAGCAAATGACGCCACGCTGCGAGTTCTTGATGTGTAAAATGTAACACTTACCTTTAAAATTTAACCGTTAAAACCCTTTGTACTAGAAATTACATATTATGCCATTTTCAGCTAAACACTTTTAATCGTGTGAGTTAACTCTAGCCAATTTGCAGTAAACCCTTACTATTCCCATTAAGAGTTGCCGATCCCATAAAATCACCATCCAAGCATGGCGATGACTAACAACCGATGGTACAATTGTGAATCACGGCTGGGCTGAGGAAACGAAATGATGACTCAAATCAGCATTAATTAATATGATTTTAGTTCCTGACCTCTGGTCATTGTTGAAACATTTGGATTGTAGCTATGCCCGCAATTCTTGTTTTATCATCTAAAACTAGCCATATTTATTTTGTATTTGGCTCTCTTTGTACCTTCTACAAATACGTAGGTTAAGTATTTGGAGCAGCGAAACTGGGTCCTGTAACACAGGGTTTCCTAGCTCAGGACACAGGGTCGTGATTTATATTGTAATGTTGCCCTTGTACAATAAACTTTTTCATTTTAATTTTAATTTTTTCATTCTTCAAGTTTTACAATTTGTGAGAAAAAGTAGCGTACGTCCTTTTCCAAGGTACAATCTAGTCCTATCAAATTCGTCAAAAACGGTTTTGTAATTTAGGCGTGACGGAAAGACAACAGTTACTTTCGCATACATTAATAATATTAGTTAGTACTTCTTACTTCTCAAATAAAATTAAAATTACAATTCGTAAGTTACAATTGCTGAGCCCTAGCAGGGTTCATGTTGCGAACTGTTTCCTGTAAGACCATTGTAAATCACATGAGGCAATAAATGAATATGAATATGCCATATAGGACAGGTTACCAAAAAAAAACATGTATATATCTTTAGGAGCTTTTATAACGTAACAGACAAAATTGTACATATAGTTTCTGAAACAAAATGATAGAAACAGGCTGATGTATTTTTTTCATACAGAGCTGAAGATGAAGCTCACTGGTTCAGTAATAGCCTATTCTCTCTTGTTTTGAAGGCACCTACATCGTAGTTCTCAGGAAATACAGATGAAGGGAGCGAATTCCGTCCTTTAGCAGTTTGCATTAAGGGGCTCCCATACGCCAATGACCTTCGATCTGAATCCCTTAGTTTTCGAATGTTTTTGTAGCTTATTATATTAACAACAAAGGCTTTAAGCAATACAGTATCCCATATTTACTTCAAAGTTAATTGTTTTCGAGATATTTGGCATCAAAGTTGGACAATTTTAGTCAAAAAAACTGGTTTTCTGGCCATAACTTTAGTGTTAATTGGTATAAAATGAAAACCCTGGACCAGGTTTTAGAGACGTCACAGACGAACCCTGATATGTAGATTTCGTATATGTTAGATCTTTGACGTCAATAGAGATACGAAATAAGTGTTTTTTTAGACAATGTTTAAAAAAAACATAAAAAATTAAGTATTCATTTGTTTCAAAATCCGGTGGACCAAAATGGAGACAAAAGATTGAAGAACCGATAGCCGTTTGATTTATAATTCTTTCTGTAGTGCAAAAGTAGGAGATACGATTCAAAACTTGTCAAAAATCGATGAAAACCTCGGGTAGCCCCTTAAGAAAGACTAGGCAAATCGCTTCGTGCGAATAAATGGTTAGTTGACAACATAAGGATGCATTAGCCCCCACGCCTGGTCGTTCAGTGATGGAACGGGGAAGCTCTTTATCCACAGATTAAAATGAACTAAGTGATTTGAGTACTGAGTGCCTCCTTCGTGAGAATCTCTTGATATCTAATCAGTTGTCTGTTGGTTGTCTCAACTGTATACAAATCAAATCATCAATTATGTAGTCTGTGTCCATAGATCACGTCGTGATCTTTCCGTTGAGACGTCGGCGTGTTTCATCTCTTTTCGGACTCTTTGTTGCGTGACTGGAGACTTGTTCGGAATAGTTTACTGGATTTTTATGAACCAGATTTGTCCACGATTTATGGCCAAGTTTTGGGAAGGTATTGTTCACTGTGACTTTAATAGTCAATAAAGTAGTTCTATGATTTATTACCTTTTAGCGAGGCTGTTATGCAGTACAAAAGCCTTAATACCAGTGGTCATAAAAGGCGAAGATTCTTCATTTGTTCGAGTAGGTAATCAGGTATATTTGTCCTTTTCAAAATGTTGTTTATAGTCCTAGTGTATCAAATTGCTAGAGTATTTTATAGTCATAGGAACAATAAAAACATTTCATAGTTAATATTTTAGTTGTGTAGAAATTTTAGTACCTCTAGTCAAAGTGTGGTGTATATACCTGCTATTATGTGAATGTAAAATAATGTAGGTAAGTAGTTTGTGTTACTCGCAGGCGGCCAAGATACAGGCTCAGCCTAGTTTGGCGTCTTACGGATATAACGTATATGATAAAAGTGTATTTTAGTTAAATAAATGATTTTATTATTAATTATTATTATTATTGAGTACTGTGCATTTTTTTAATTTATATTTATTTAATAATAGTACCCTGTTTAGTGTACTTCTTCTTATATACTGTAATTTATTTATTTAATCTTTATTGCAAACAAGAATATCTTATGGTACAAAAGGCGGACTTAATGCTATAAAGCAGTCTCTACCAGTCAACCTTAAGGTAAAGCAGATAAAATGTGGGCAGTGCAACTTAATTTAAAACAAGAACTTTCAATGAGTGCAATAAATGTTTTTTATTTTTATTTATTCATATTTACAGTCCTATATCATTATATACACACGTGATAGGTACCTACTCTATATGTACGCCCTAAAATCGCATCAAAATCGAACAAACTTGACAAAATCTATCAAATTCCGTCGTTACATCCATAATATGTAACGTAACATGAAGCAACACAAAACCGCGACCCGTTAACTGTCGTTAGATATTCGCCGGCCGGGCGCTGCCCAGTGGCCATTAAACGGGCAGCTCGCAATGGCGCTAAGTGCCAGGCAATTATGGTGTCTTCGTGCCTTGCGGGCATTAGCAGCCGGTTAGCATTATACTGTTACTTGCGACTGCGTTTAAGGCCGAAAATGTTGGCCCCATAAACATGTACACATTCTAGGTGGTTTTCGGACCTTATTGCTTAGAGATGAAGGCGAAGAGTGTATAATGTTTATGATGCTGACTGTCCATGTGGAGACCGGATTAGGGTGAGCTAGGAACATTTCCGCACTTAGTGGAATTTTGCTACTGCGAGCAGATGTTGTGTATACCTATTAAATAATGCCCATCATAATATAGATTCCTATAAACTAGTGGCTCAGTGACCTGTTCGAACCCACGAGGCCGTCATTAAATAAAATGTTTTTTTTTTTTACTTTTATACTCTGAATCGACAAAAAAATCGATATATTTATTGAACCTGCTCACAAAATTTGAAAATCGGTTGAGAAAGGCGACCTGTAGGGGAGAAAAGCTGGACAAACGTACATACGAAAGAAATCTGGCCCCAAGCTGGAGCAGAGATCTTCGTTTACTTTGCTCTCTTGTTCAGTAAAGTGAGGCAGCTCATTTGAATCCTGGCAGTCAGCAGATGTCATATTAAGGAAAGCAATTATACAATTATACAATACAATTTGCTTATGTTTCCTATCTACAAGTTTCTAGCTATTGTCGCGGTTACTTCAAAAAAGATTAGTTACTAGCTTCTACCCGCGACTCCGTCCGCGTGGAACTCGTTTATATCGTAGCTCCATACAAACTTTCATCCCTCATTTAATGGAATGATTTCTGGGATAGAATCAATTCTTTGTCCTTCCCCGGGACTCAAAATATTTCTATACCAAATGTTTTAGGATGTAACAGACAGACAGACAGGTAGACAGATAAAATAAACACACTTTCGAATTTATAACATTAAGTATGGATACTACGCCTAACCCTCGTAGCCGATCCCGTGGTTTTCCTCATATGTAGCGGAAAGCGACTACGGCGTAGGCGCCCGCTAGGCGGGTTCCTGGCAATGAAACTGTTAACGAGCGAGCGGGACAAAATTTTGAGGGATACAGTCATCAACTCTACGCTCGAGCTACGGTAGCCTAGTGGTTCAGGCATGCGGCTGTCAAGCGGCGGTTGTGGGTTCGAATCCCGGCTCGTACCAATGAGTTTTTCGGAACTTATGTACGGCATGTTTACCGTTAGCTTTTCAGTGAATGATAACAGCGTGAGGAAACCTTTCTAATCCCAATAAGGTCTAGTTTTCCCTCTGGGTTGGAAGGTCAGATGGCAGTCGCTTTCGTAAAACTTGTGCCTATGCTAAATCTTGGGATTAGGTATCAAAGCGGGCCCCGGGCTCCTTTAGGGGCACAACCGGGAATAACCCAGTCATCAACTCTACATATTTATGTTACTTTTGTTTAATCTAATGTTAGTAAAAGATAATGCGCAAACGACCAAAATATTCCTTAGCGCGTAAAAAACAAAACTTAATCACGGCACAAGGCGAGCCGCGATGTAGGAAATTAACCAGTTTCCCCAAAAAGTATTCCCTCCCCTCTGGCCCAGCATTGGGAGGCATATCCCGACATATTCATTTCATGGTTAGTGCGCACTGCGTTTGTAAGGAAGTCTTGTTTAACTAGATTAAGGGTGAATACGCACCAGAGATTGCGAAGCTGTGTTAGACCGCCGAACACAATCCTCGCCTGCGCGGTGCGCGGCTGCAGGAGTAGGACGATAACGGGGCGCGCGCGGCGTGCGGGGTCGGGCTCTGTCTCCCGCAAAGGACCGAGTTAAACGGTCTACCTATAGTGTCAAGAATCTTCTCCTTCTTCAGCGCCCACTGCTGGACATTATGCTTCTTCCACGGATTACCACAATGATCTGGATTCAGCGGCCCTGGTACAGAGGTGTAAACACGTAGGTAAATTTTACTAGAGAAACAATTAATTTTATTTATCAATTTAATTTCTACTAAAGAACCAATATAAACGTTACTCTGAGAGACTATGAAATATTTAATAACCACTGAACCGATTTGGATGAAATTTGGTATAAAGATAGTGAGTCCCAAAGGACATAGGATAGTTTGTTTCCCGAAATTAATCCCCTAAGAAGGTGAAATGGGCGGTGAAAGTTTGTGTCGAGCGGCGATATAAACGAGTTCCCCGCGGACAGAGTCGCGAGCAGGAGCGAGTATTTCATAGTCGCTTTTAGCGTCGCGGTAATGATCTTTTACTGCGTTCTTAGGTGATCTCGGGATTACCTTACTTTCGTTTAAAATAAAGTTTTTATCGATCAGATTAAAAAGATCTATACTTAATATTATAAATGCGAAAGTGTGTCTGTCTGTTACCTCTTCACGCTTAAACCGCTGAACCGATTGAGATGCAATTTGGTATGGAGATAGTTTGAATCCCGGGGAAGGACATAGGATAGTTTTTATCCCGGTTATCACCCCCTGAGAGGGTGAAATGAGGGATGAAAGTTTGTATCGAGCTACGATATAAACGAGTTCCACGCGGACGGAGTCGCGGGCAGAAGCTAGTGTTAAATATTTGAAAATAATTTGTAAAGATTTTTTATCATAAACAAGTAACTACGGGCGCATAATTTTCTATTTAAGGTTTCAGTGTTGAAATAATGAACACAGAGCCTTGAAAGGTTTGAGAGATTTAATTTTTAAGGATATTATTAGAAAAATGGAGCCATGAAAATTGTAACTACAAAGATAATTATAAAAAGGTATAAAACGCAGAGGAGTGTTACGTGAAAACTCAGCTTTAGTATAAACGGGGAAAAACGAAAGCTTTATACAAGCACATTTATAATTATGGCATCTATAGTTAAAAGGCAGCGGTTTTGTGCTTACTAATAATAATAAAACTTATGCAGCTTTTAGATTAAGATAGATTTATACATTCGCGAATAGTATGCCGTGCCTTTTTTTGCTCATTTGCCGACTTGGCGGGGCACAGCCAAAAGCCAGCCTCTAAAAAGTTAACCTACTCATAAGTCAAAATATTGATCAAATATAATTATTTTAACTACAAATAAAAATTAAGGGCGCAGCGATGATTTCGTTTTTAATTTACGGTCCTGCTTAACGGGTACCAACATTTTATGTACCAAACAATATGTGTTCCACTCTTACAGCATCCACTTTTCCACCCTGACATACGAAATCACAGTTCTAAATCAAACCCTCTACACGTGGTTTCTATTAAATGGTCTTTATAAACGGCTAATCCCCCATTAGCGCCCTGGACCGTCGCCAGAACCCCTGTGTTTTATTACCATACGATTATTCAGGTGTGCCTGAAAACTTGTACACGTACTGGGAAAAACATTTCGGTACAAAATATGTACCGTCACGTTTGACTAAGTTTGTAATCGATACCTAAGGCAGATAGCGGAAATTTTGTTTTGACAACATTCTGAAACTAAACTGATGGAAATAGATGAAAGCTAAGGCCATAAAGTTACACTGTTATTATAAACCCATTTTATGTAGTATACGTATATCAAACGAAATTGTACCTACATACCAGAGGGCCACTGTTTCGAACATTGGCGGTAATCGAAAGTTGCGTCAGTTGAAATTGGATGTTTGACAGTTATCCGTACGATGACAGTTGTCGACGCCATATTTAAAGTAAACCGGCCCGTTAAATAGTTCCAATGCAACATAGGCTTATCGTTACAAATATCCGTTAGATATTATTTAATGTATGCATTGCATACGTATAAAAGAGGAGAGAAAAGTTTTAAAATGTTAAAGGTGAACTTGTCTATGACTTGACTATATCTATGAGGTAAAGACTACTTCCAGCATACCTTCGAGAAAATCTTCTCGCGCTCTATTTCTTCCTAAGTACTCGTATGAATCCCCCCATTGAGGGGGGTTCAAATTTCCGCATTAATCTTATCCACTTCGCTATGTTCTCGTTATTGTCTTCCCTGGGTCGGGTGCCTGAAACTCTATCACATCTTTTAGCACTACATCTTTTCACCTCTTTTTTGATCCGCCCCTGGATCTCCGACCGGGATGGATAGTTATAATGATACATTTCCTACGTAGTCGGGTAATTTTCTCTTAACATGACCATACGATCGCATCCGCCTCTCCTGCTATTTGTCGGCGATGTTGTGACCTGACAAAAAATAAAAATTGAGAACCTCCTCCTTTTTTGAATTCGGTTAAAAAGACCTAACTTAAACGGATATACTAATAGTTCCTGAAGTATCAGCTATATCTTTAATTCAAGTTTTAAACTTTAATCCCAATCCTAGTTAGTTACTACTGATGACACCCAACGGTATGTTTGATAACAATGGAAGTCGAAACATTACAACTGTCATGAGTCATGACAAAAACTTCTTATGTCACTATGAAACTCGTGTTTAGATACGACATTGTGACCGAACGGCAGATTATTGCGTATACGCATGTGCAGTAGGCCGCTACTACAATGGGATCGTAAAAATACTATTAAGGCGCGTTCGGTTGTGGAGTAAGGCATAGGAATTATGCCTGCTACACACGACAACGATTAATCTCGACACCGAGTCCGTTTGTGCAGTGTTATCGATCGTGTGTATGACAAACGTTGCAGATCATCGTTACGATTTGTCATACACCCGATCGATCAAACTGCGCAAATCGGTCTGCACAGATTAATCGCTATTTTTATTATATAGTTACATGTGTAGCAGGCATTAGAGGTTCCACTTCAAAAATGTCACATGTTACCTACATTACATGTTACAGTCTACATATAAATATCAGAGACTATAAATGAATATATCCATTATTTGATGTTACTAAATATTTAGCTATAACTGTCCAAGACCAGAACCAAGCTTCATCGTAGACCCTGTCGGTACTTACCATCAGGTGAGACTATCAGCAGAGATTAAGGTCAGTTACTGGTCAGTAAAGAATAACAGAATTTACATCGGCGCTATACAAAAAGAACACCGCCGACGATGATGCCACTATTATACAGCTATCTGTGCTAATTAATTAATTATAATGGAGATCAGGTTTTATATTAACTGGCCCAACTTTAAATGGCTTTATCTTTAAAAGTAGCCGCTACCGCTTATCGCTTGGATAAAAACAAATAAGCCCTGACAGCGTCGTAAAGACGGTATACAAGTCTTTTATCGCTCCTATATTTCTTGAATGCAACTCCAGCGCATATTGCACTTTTAACGGCTCTTAATCACCATGTTAGTACTTCTCTATTACCTACATATAATTGGTCTGCTTAAGAGAAATAACAGGATTTCCTTTATTTTTAACTGCAGTGGGCAATAAAAGACAAGATAATAACACTTAATATTTCTACTTGTTAGAAAAAGACAGACTGATGCTTGAAATTGTCTTTATTAGGCCATCACCCGCATTACAAAGAACCCAAGCGGAGCCATGGGATAAAGTATGTATGTAAGTTTGTATATATGGGGGTAAGGCTGCCAAAATGGTTGTTTTTATTTTTGAAGTTATATTGGCTTTTGTGTTAATGCATATTGAGTAACATAACAGTATCACAAAAATAACAAACACTAAACAAAACGTAACGCAAAAGCCGACTTTCATTAATAAAAAAACATAAACTTTGACGGCCTTACCCAGCTGGGCTAATCTCCGGAACCTTTCTCCAGGTTTCAAAAATTATTTCACCTGCGTGTAGAATGGACTTTCTAGATGGGAATAGTTTATATTTTTTCCCGCAGGTTTGCCTGCGTTCTTTGTAATACTCGGGCCGAGCGGTGGGCAGCTGACGCTTACAAAATGACAGCATCATTAAAGAAACGGTCACACAAGCATTCCATTTAAAAATACATCATAATAGCAAATCAAATCTATATCAAACCTCGTCATTGAATGTCACTTCCTGTTTCAAAGTAATCTTTAACGCGCTGTATTAAGGTCGGTTCCGGCTTGACACCAATCGTGTCGCCATTTATAGTAAAGGCCGTTGAATCCAAAATGGAGGTCCAAATATGGCGACCAAGATGGCCGACACGTGCGTTCCATTTAACGGATTTTATTTGGAAATCTATTTGGTTTTGTTTGTTTATAGCTTACGTGGGTTTATTTATTGTTTGATCTTCTTTAAGCTTCCATTTATAGGCTTTGACCTACGGGTATGCTATGCGATTTGTTATAAATTATGACACAATAAAGTAAAAAAAAATGGTAAAAGACAGTTTGTTTAGATAATCGTAGACTCGAATTGACGATGTTGTAGGTAATCTTGCAATAAACCAAATGTATTGGCTAGTAAGTATAATATTTGTAAATGACAAGGGTTAATAAGGAACGAGAGTCGAAGTGAATAATTGTGCATAGTGCGCTTAAAATAATTAGCTGAATCTGTTCTAAAACTATTTTTACTTAAAATTAACACGATCAAAGCTAGCGAAAATTCCCAAATAGAGAAGATTTAACTCACAATTTTAATTTAAGCTCTATTTGAATTGAATTTAAACATGAACACAAAGAAAATACTTACGCGTAAGTACTCATATATTTAAATTGTTTTCTTATTCGTAATCCTACAAACAGTTTTTTTTTATCAGCCATATTACAAACACCTTACCTTTATACTATACAACGACTTTAGTGAATACTTCAAATACTTAAAGACGAACAAACATACAAAATTCAATACTACCAGTCGAACCCACGGCACGCAAAGGTCGCTCAAATCCCGCTCGTGGCGAATATTTATTTTCAATATTTCACTTTGCTTGGAAATGAGTGTACACTATGTAAAACAACTTACAATCCATGTAAATAACATGAAAACCCGCGACTGTATTGCTGTACTGTTCTTGCCGAGAAAATAAACTATCGTTGATCCATTCCTACTTGTACCGAAGACATTTTTTATTCTTCTAATTGCAACATAGGGTCCTCCCTTTTTGATTTCGATAGCAGATGCTACTGTTTGGTGTAATTTGCAACATGTTAGGGAAATCCATACTAATGTACTGTCTGTATGTCTGTCTGTCTGTCTGTTACCTCTGCACGCTTAAACCGCTGGACCGATTGTGATGAAATTTGGTATAGAGATAGTTTGAGTCCCGGGGAAGGATATAGGATAGTTTTTATTACCGAAATCATTCCCTGCCAAATGTGAAATGGATAGTGAATGTTTGTATGGAGCTTTGAAATAAACAAGTTCCACGCGGACGGAGTCGCCGCACAAAAACTAAAACAAGATAGGTAGGTAATCCACCGTATTGATAAGGTATTTGATGTACTTCGAATCGGTTTCGAAAAACGCAGCCAAAGCCACAGGCTTATCTGTACTAAGATCAATAAAAATAACTACATAACCCCTCGAACAACACTTTATTTTATTCATGACTTTTTTTGATTAGTATTATGCTAATGAAGAAAAGTTCATTACTTAATCCTCAAGGTCGTTATCCTGTATTAGACGGCAAGTTGTTAAATTTAATACGGAACATCCATAAAGTAATATTTATAAGGATAACGTTACTTCTTTCTGTCATTTAAATTATAATAGCTAGTACTACTTATACATTTAGGAAGTTATTTGTCATATTTTACACACAGAATCCTACTAATATTATAAATGCGAAAGTTTAGATGTTTGGATGTTTGTTACTCAATCACGCTTAAACGGCTAAACCGATTTGAATGAAATTTTGCATGAAGATAGTTTATAGCCTGGATTAAAATATAGGATAGTTTATATCCCGGGTCCACGTGGACGAAGTCGCGGGCGGAAGCTAGTATTGTATAATCCATTGAAATCCCAAAACAGTATTTTGATTAGAATACACTTTATCAAAGATTGAATAAAAACTCTTTCTTTTCTGTACTTTTGTATTGGAGGGTTTCTTGTTTTGTTGTATAAAGTTCAGAAATATAGTTTAATTGTTATCGCTACAATTGCAATCAGCAGACCGACAAATCGTCCATATCCATTTCAGCACTGACATTAAAGTTTTACGAGTGACTGATGACAGATTGAATCGGATTATCGCTGTACCTAGTCGCAATGCATTTGCTTATTTTTATCCAATCACTATTAAACTTTGTCACTTTTTCCTCATAATGATCATGTGAAAAGTATGTATTAAAATCACTAGAGAAAAACATGATCACATACCTAATTATTTGTATCAGCAAGTTACTAAAAACAAATGTATCACTGGAAAATTCAGTCACACAAATGATACTATCACAACCTTTAAAAAAACGAAACTAAAAAAAACAAGATATTTTCCTATTTTATATTTTAAGGTAAACGTAAAACATCTCACATTTGCACATTTGCCTCATTCATTTACGGTTTGAAATCTCGAATCTTTATTTTGATTGTTGCAATAAAAATATTCCATTCATAACTTTTCCGGGACATTCCCGTCAACATACAACATGAATGGTATGCCCATTAAACTGGTGAGCAACTTGGATATTTCCCACCACAGACAGACAATGTACTTTTTGTTGCGGTAAATTAAGTCGCTTTATTAAAACGGTTGTTTTCTAAAGTAATTGCTAAAGTAGGTTAATATTTAATCTTGTTTTTTTTTATACAACGACGCTGGCAAACAAGCGTACGGCCCGCCTGATGGTAAGCGGACACCGCAGCCTATAGACGCATGCAATTTCAAAGGAGTAACATGGGCGTTGCCGACCCCTGATATGTTTGAGGAATTGAATTTTTCCCGACCTCATACGTGAAAAAACTTACTAACTTGCGTGTACCTAAACGATGCTATTTTAAACTCCTGAACCGATCGCACGGCCGGTTAGCTTAGTGGGTGGTGACGAATCCCGGTCATCATCATCATCATCATAATCATCATATCAGCCGAAAGACGTCCACTGCTGGACATAGGCCTCCCCCAAAGAGTGCCAAAGTGACCGGTCCTACGCCACCCTCATCCAGCGGCCTCCAGCAACCTTTGCCGGGTCATCAGTCCACCTTGTGGGGGGCCTACCCACGCCGCGCCTTCCGGTACGTGGTCGCCACTCGAGAACCTTTCCGCCCCAACGGCCATCAATCCCGGTCATCATCATCATCATCATAATCATCATATCAGCCGAAAGACGTCCACTGCTGGACATAGGCCTCCCCCAAAGAGTGCCAAAGTGACCGGTCCTACGCCACCCTCATCCAGCGGCCTCCAGCAACCTTTGCCGGGTCATCAGTCCACCTTGTGGGGGGCCTACCCACGCCGCGCCTTCCGGTACGTGGTCGCCACTCGAGAACCTTTCCGCCCCAACGGCCATCGGTTCTACGTGCTATCCCGGACGAATCCCGGTAAGAGCAAATATTTGTGTGACGAGCATGAATATTTGTTTTTGAGTCTTGGATGTGTCCTATGTATTTTTATTTATAGCTATTGAACATATCGTCATCTAGTACCTATAAACACACGCCTTATTGAGCTTAATATATATAGGGCTAGTTCGATTTGTGTAAGATAAGTCTGGTCGGTCGATATGGTTTTTAATGTCACAGGATTTTCATATTATTGTATTTTTTTCTAATAACATGCATGTTTTTGCTTCAGGTACGTCACAATATGTTTCCACGGTTTACGACACTGGTAAAGTACATAACCAAATATAGTGCGACTAAATGTCTTTACTTAGTCGACCTTATTTATTAAAACACAGTTTTTTACGCAAGTTTTGATAGTTTATTAGTCTTGAACACATATAAAATCAACGTTAGAGTTGATTTTTATAACTTTTCACTTAAATAAGCATCTAACAAACCAAAACTCAACCAACTTAACACTCGGTGCATCGTAACGGCCGAAAGTCGCGATGGCTGCGTTTACGAAACGACCCCCGGAACAAATCTAATTGTGCTCCACAAAGAACACTTTAATTTGCATATAATGCCTTCTTAATGGACGCTCGGGGCTGGTTCCTTGTAAAGGATTTCTAATGATTGCAGCGCATGTCATTTAGTAGGTCTGTTTTAAACTAAACTTCCGTAGGTACAGAAATTTGTACATTTGCGTTGCATTATCTAAAGTTAAGGGGTTTTTCAACGGTCGTGTTTCTCTGAAAAGCATAGTACTTATTCATCATGCTCCAAGCGTTATTCCCGGCCCGGGGTCCGACACCTAATCTCACAATTTGGCATAGGCACTAGTTTTACGAAAGCGACTGCCATCTGACATTCCAACCCAGAGTTCATTATAACACCTATTTAGAATGATTGTTTCGTACAGAACACGTCAAAATAAGCATCTATTACTTGAAAAACTTTTCTCTAAATTTAAAAATGACCGAATTATAGCGTTCCAAAGTTTTCCAACTTCAGTACTGTAAATTTTTGCCAAAATGGTGTCATTATGGGGTCCTATCTCTTGACCAAACAACTTTTAGCCAAATGTATCATTTGACAAATGTTTCATTTGACCTAATGCATCTTTCGTCAAAACAGTGGTATTTTTCGGGTATTCTTTGAATATCATCAAATAGAAGTCATTAGGTTAGGTTAGGTTTATTTTATAATAATGCTATAAAGCTTTCTATTTAAGAAAAAAATGCATTAGGTCAAATGAAACTTTTGTCAAATGAAACATTTGGCCAAAAGTTGTTTGGTCTAACATTAGTGAACCAAAAATTACCGAAGTTCTTAAGTTTTCTAACGTTAACGTTTTTATCGTTTTTTGGTATTTTTTTTGCCAAAGTGGTGTCATTATAACACCTATTTTGAATGATTGTTATTGTTTTGTACAGAACACGTCAAAATAAGCATGTTTTTCTAGAAAAACTTCTCGTTTTTTCCGCTCTTTGATAAAATAAAATAACACCTATCCGTTAATAACACCTTTAAATGACTGACCTTTGAACCCGAATATCTCGGTAAATATCGATCTGAGAGAAAAAGTTTATGCGATTACAAATTACAATTTGTACATTATAATTACATTTTGTAATTTGTAATTTGTAATTCAATTACTTTTGCCCCACACTGGTATGTACATGTTACATAATATCCTTACTCTTTTCATATTTTAAGGTGGTTCAATTATTAAAGGGTCTTTCGGTGTCTGTTTCGCAGAGACCAAAAGCTGTTTCATAATAAATATGTTATTGGTACCTACTCACTACCTACTATATTTGTATAGGTGGTTATGCAAGGTTGTATTGTTTGAGCAACTATATTCTACGGAAATATCAATTTCAGTACTCCTTGGGTTCTGTTTCTGTGTAACCTATGTGTTAATAATTTGAGCCGGTTGTGTAGCCCACATCTTCGGAATAAATTCGAGACATACAAATTTTTCACGCTCGCTCTCGCTTCCACTCACGCAGAGATAATATCACAGAACGGGACAACGACAACATTAAAGCATTATTCGCTTACTAGGAAGTATGTAAAAGTGACCGGGACGGTCCTTTATGTCCGACCTAAACCCAATCATGCTAGCTAGAACTAGATCCTTTTCTAAGTGTAAGGCCTGAATGGGCGTGGGGAGCGTCCATATAAATTGCATTTGTTTTATATGGACGCTGCACGCCCCGCTGGCGTCCACTCAGGCCTTACACTAAGACATAAAAACGTTTGCTAAAATATAATCTTTTCGTGCATGGCATAGGTCATAGGCACAACCAGCCACATCACTTGACTTGTTACAACAAAGCGGTGGGTTTAATCCGATTACCCGGTTCGTTAGTCACGGCAAAAAGCGAATCGTCGGGAACTGAAGCCTTTACTTCGTTATTAATGCACTGACGAAGCTCAACTCTTCGTAGTCAGTGCTGTGATGATTGAATGTCGCTACGGTCAAGTGGTTGACCGAGATGTCAATTTGGGCGAGATGACTGTGCATTGAGGGCTTCTGTACCCGAAAAATACTGGCATGGCCGATTCTAAGCTTACATTGTGCAATCTTGCACTGTTAGTAACCTCGTATTGGAAGTGAAACGTTACAGTGCAAAATATTACCAAGAAATATTGTAACAGATTTAATGTAATACCTACTATTTGGCTAAAATTATGTATAATTTACCCTGAAATAAATTAACTTTATTCTTCACTCTCCCGTTCTTTAATCATTGAATTTCTTAGTACAGTACGATTACTGTTAGTTAAGACCTGACAGATGGATTGCCTTCATTTGATTTTCAACTTTAATCTTATGCAAATAAAATAGTTATTACTAAATCGGTAGATGTGGGTAACAGTATTCTGAAAAATGCTTTATCTATATGAAATTAAAGTTGAAAATTAAATGAAGGCAATCCATCTGTCAGGTCTTAACTAACAGTAATCGTACTGTAATAATAAGAAATAATGACGGTCAATACAAAAAAGCTAAAAACTTAGACGACGAACATTCGACGCCAAAGACATTTGTACCTATAAATATTGTGCCTTAATGCAAAGATATTTCTGTACACACTTTTGCACATTGTAAAAATGTGTACAGAAATATCTTTGACGTTGACTCTAACTAGGTAATCTTGACTTACTGTTTCCGAGAACATCTATTTTTGTTCAGCTCCGATGAAGTTAGTCCAGATCTCTGAAATCTTGCGCCTATTTTATAAAACGTTTCCCGAGTGAGCCTTTATTCTGGATGACTTACAAATCTAAATAAGGAAAGGCAATAACGCCTTCAAGACTTTAACAAATTCACTTCTGTGTACCAATAAAATTCCATAAGACTATACCATGTAATATTTCTCCTGCCAAGCTTTACCGTTTACATGTGGGATTAGAGATATTGTTTGTTATATGTACGCAGCGCAAACACATATAAATGAATCTAAGTTGTAACAGCAAACGTTCACACTGACTAATAATTACATCTCACGCGAAAGTTAGACCCTTGTCACAATATTTGACTTGGCTGACGGTCAAACACTGAGAACGGGTAATGGACGATAGCTGAGTGGGATAAGGTTGCAAGGACGGAGCTTTGTCTTGAGTATAGTTGAAGTGAGAGTCAATTAGAGGTTATAAATGATCCTAGTGTCGATGATATAGTTTAGAATGAAAGTATGAACATATATTCAGGTAACACATCAATATTACCATTAACTTCACGTCTCTTCCAGAAATAATAATTTTCCTGTGGTTTATCCCGGTTGTATCCTAAAGAAGCCCGAGGTCTGATTTATTTGGCACATAATTCGAAGATTTGGCGCTTTTTGACTGTCATCTGACCTTACAGCCCAGAGGGAACGCCATACCATGTTGGGATTCCTCGTGATGTCTTCCTATACCGAAAAGCTGTTTAAATATCAAATAACCTATATTTCGTACATTCTTTTTAGAAAAACCTAGGGGTATGCCAGGGGTTTAGACCAACAGTGGCTTTGAAGAATTAGAGATATGCCTCGAAAGGATGAGCTGGAAATGCCTATACAGACATTTGATCCTCTATAAAAACTGGTCCAAATTACAACATGACTATAAGAAAGTATACCCTATTCCAGCAGCATCTTAAACAATCGTATCCCGGGACACAGAATCAACACCTTCGACAATTTGACAACGGCCGTGTTTCTTCAACAAACTCGGAAGCAATATTGCCGGCCGCACAAACACAGCTGCCTAGTGTTTGCCCGTGCGACATTTGTCGACCGACTTGAGGGGAATTAGAGACACGTGATACTTTAGGCGGGAGGGTGGTGAAGGTGTGAAAGTCGCACTCACCAAATATTTGTAGGACTGTTTCACCGGTTTTCAACGCTCTGATGACTTGATGAGAATTGGTAGTGAGTGGCTGTCAAGCTAGCAGGTTCTATGCCCGGTAAGGGCAAATATTTATTTATTCCCAAGTAAAATATATTAATATAGATCATAATAATAATATTCTTAATTCCAACAAGTAACAAACATTTCTACAAGATAGGGTAAAATTTGTAATTTTTAGTTAGGTGGCTTGAATCACTTGAATGACAATCAACATTAAATGAAATAATATAACGAAATGTTTTGGTTAATAGGTTGTTTGTTGACTAATTAGGTTTAATTGGTATTTGTAGGCACATTTGTTTACCGAGTTTACAAAATACCAAAATATAGTTAAATATCCATCTTGTCCAGCAACTTTGTATATCAGTAAGTAGTAGGTACATTAAATCAATCGCGTAACTGTTTCACGCAAATAGACTCGCGTTTTATGGATGTTACCCCAGTTGCGATTAACGATTTGTGTCGAGTCACCTTCCTACCCAATATAACTTAGCTCCAATATTCCTAAGCAACTACGCGCAATCGAAAGCTCGACTTATACTGTTTCTTTAGAATCAAGTCGTCGGTTGCTGTAAACGATAGGGCAGTGATTACAAATGTAACTATGAGCGATTCAGCCGCGCCGACGCCGGCGCCGGTCAAAGCGGGCGGGCGCGTCGCGCGTGCGTGAACGCGGAAGAGCACGTGCGCGCGCCATTGCACCGGCGTTGCTAGGTGGGGAAAGACGTATGAGACAGTGCCCTGGAGATGGAGAAGTTCTCTAATGCCAGTCAGCGATGTTTAAATCTACACTAATATTATAAAGAGGAAAAGTCTTTGTGAGTTTTTATGTAGAGGGTAAATCTCTAGAACTCGTTTACCAGTTTATAGAATGGACCTTCAGGGTGGATATAGGCTTTACTTACTGGGTGATTTCGGGGTTAAGAGATCTTAATTGGCTGTTTTTTTTTGCGATTTCGCGGTTGGTCCCATAGGAAAAGTTGTTCAGTATTATCATCTTATTCGCTTTTAATCATTCCGGATCATGACCCCGAAATCACCCAGTATATGTGATCCCGCGGCTCCGCCGGAGTTCTCTGTAAAACGCGCGGTGAGTCATGAATAATATAATTGTTGTCTATTGTGTATTACTACGTCTTGGTATATCAAGCTAGTCGTCCAGGGTCCCTTAAGGTGGTTTTCCACCGGCGAGGCGAGGCGGGGCGTGGATGGGCGAGAATTGAATTTAGTATGGGACTTACTACCTATTTCCACCGCGCGCGCGCGCGCTCAGTACAAATAGGTATTTTCTCGCTCTCTCTCGTATTTTTCTCTCTTCAAATTCTCGCCCATACACGGCCCGCCTCGCCTCGCCGGTGGAAAACTATCTTTATACATCATCATATCAGCCGAAAGTCGTCCACTGCGGAACATAGGCCTCCCCCAATGAGTGCCAAAGTGACCGGTCCTGCTCCACCTCCACGCGGGCCCCCGCGACCTTTACCAGGTCATCAGTCCACCTTGTGGGGGCCTACCCACACTGCGACTTCCGGTACGTGGTCGCTCGAGAACCTTTCCGCCCCAGTGGCCATCGGGTCTACGTGCAATGTGCCGCCCCACCTGCTGCGCCTTAAGTTTAGTGACTCGGACCGACCCTTATACTTAAACTGCTTACTTTATAAATTAAATGATTATTATTCTCTTTATTTCTATTTCTACTTGCATGGTGTTCATCTAATCATAATTTCAAAATGGCCGCCACAACGCTGCGCCGGCGACTCGTCAGATGCTTTCTTTAGATACGCATAATGTCCACATTATGCTTGCTGCACAGTCACGGCCGGTGACATTACGTTTTACGGTTAATGGACATGCATTTCCTTTTAGAAATAAACTAGAGTTAAGCTGATAGCAGTGATAGCCCTTAAAACAAAGTCGGAAAGAGACCTACAAATCGGAATTTTGATTGAAATTGACGTGCTGCCTCGCCCTTGACGTGGATTTTATTTTGGTTGCATTGGCATCTAACACAAGACACATTGTAAACCGAACTGAACCCAAAAAACAGTTGAAAATCGACTTACTTGGATCTTAAGAAAGAATAAGGAGTTAATATCTAACTGGGTAAAACCTTTTCGACTTATTAGACCTAAATAAATTAAAAGAGACCTAAAAACCTTCAGCGTGTTTTTACGCATAAAGCTGATGTTTGTACTGACAAGTACCCTATATACGCATGTTTATGTGCATTTTATACATGCATATTTCATCTATTTGTTCATTATGAGTATAATAAGAGGTGATATGTTATAGAGAGGTCAAACGTCCCCAAATACCCCATCCTTAACCATACGAGTCTAATATCAATATAATAGTATTGCGCGACAGTCACGGGTAATTTAATTCAACTCCCGCGCCGGTCGGCGACCTACCAGCTGATCGATCCTTCAACCGTAACTGCTCCTTTATTTAAACTCTATTACTAAGGCCATAAAGTTCATAATCAAATGAAATCAAGAATTCTGCTCAGCATGAATGAAGCCAATGTTTGTATTCTTTGAGGTTTTATGTGTTGACAATAGAGTTCGAAATTGCGTAATAAATTGTAATATGTTCTTGAAATATGATAATAGGCTGCACTATAATATATATGTCGGTTTGGTTGTCTGGTAGGGAATGCAGTTTGGCATTAATAACGCCGTTTATGTGGTTTGTGTTCAAAACAAGGCACTGAATAATATTATAATGAATGTGTACAGATTTACTTCATTTCCAATTGTATTTTTAATTTTTACCAATGACAACCACTTGTTATTGTTTCGCCGTTAAACCGTCGAAGTCAAAAAAACCATTCAAAATTTTACTCTATAAGTATAATTAGTAGGTTGAAACTACTATTGGCATGGTGTGCCAATAGGGCGTTCCACGGGTTAAGTATTATGATTAACTAACAAATAGTCAATCACTTCACTACTCATAACTACCCAATATGGGCTTGGATGTATCCGGTATGCGACCGCAGCACCGCACGCGCCGTTCGATGCCTGACCCGGCGAAGTGTTGGGTTACGTTTGCTTGCCCTGGAAATCGATATTCTTTACCGATACTGGGCCTGTGGTTTACTGAAAGCGAATAGTGGGTTAGGTTTTGAGAAAGCTTGGTGGAAACTTTATACTCTGGTTATAAAAAAAAAACTGTTTTGTAACAGGTTTTTAAATACAACTTAATGTAATTGTTTGGATTTGGGATTAAATATCAACTTTAACTTTATGATATGGACTTATTTTATTTTTCTTCTATCTCTTCTTTTTGGAAAGTAACAGCGACTTATGAGTTTACTAGCTTCTGCCCGTGACTCTGTCCACTTGGAACTCGTTTAAACCACGCACAGCTAATTCAATTTCGATTCAATTTATTTCCTATATAGGTATAGAAGATACTCAGTAGATGCATTGTTTCTTGTGGCTGGGAATTTTGTTATAAAAATGTATTGACTGCCCAATAAATGATTTTCTAGCTTTTGATAATCGCAACCGATGCCCTGCGACTTTCTTTTGATTTCTGGTGTTCAATTTGTGCAGGTCACTGTTTTTGGGAAGATCTGCGTAATGTTTTCTAGCGTACATAATAACTTCGTAAATGTAGTTAAGTAAGATAGTGACGGCAGTGTTATGATATCCACTTTTCTAAATAGATCCCTTAAAGATGTTCGTGGTTTTAAGTTACAAATTGCTCTTATTGATCTTTTCTGCAGAACGACTATGCTGTCTACATTAGCAGATCTACCCCACACCAGGATTCCATAAGACATTAGACAATGGAAATAGCTGTAATTTACTAATTTAGCTGTATTTATATCTGTAACCGGTCTTATATTTCTTACAGCATATGTGGCAGAATATAGTTTACTACTTAAAATAGCTAAGTTTGAATCCCACTGTAATTTACTATCTAACGTCAAACCAAGAAAAATCGTGCTACTTATCCGAAAACTCCAAAAGATGTTCCCCCAGAACTAAGTTGGGTTTATGATTTATTTGGTACAAATTTTCACCCGCATTTCACCCCCTTAGGAGATGATTTTCGGGATAAAAACTATCTTATGTCCTTTCCCGGGACTGAAACTATCTCTATACCAAATTCCATCTAAATCGGTTCAGCGGTTTAATCGTGAAGAGGTAACAGACTGACACACACACTTTCGCATTTATCTTACGAGTACTAATATGGAGAAACACGAGTCGCCGTACTCGATCTTAGTCTCACACATTGAACCAAGAGCAATCTCTGGTTATTGTAGCCTACTGCAATATTGTAGACAAACGCAGTTGCCACGTTTACACCACAAAGTAACTCCGCGGAGCGTGCCGTATCTTTTCTAACTAACACAATATTTACATTTAACATATCCCGAGTCGTTTCCGGAATTTTCACGACTACAATCACGGATAGGGTAGTTAGCTGCAATGTTTTAGGTACTCTATAACGATTCCTCTTAATTTAGACCACACGCAGAGTAAGGGACTGACCACACCGGTGCTTAACGCTGCGTATACGCGTTGACGTGTCGTATGCGTCACGTATTCTTCATACATTTTGCTGCGTTGTACGGTGCGTTAGCGTATTTTGAGCAGCGGTGTGGTCGCACCTTAATGCATTTGCTACGGAGTTCATTTTAGGGCCGATTAACTTCGTGATTTATAGACCATAAATAATACAAAACAAACAAATATTTAGGGGTTATGTGTGTTCTTAGAACCCTATTCAACATGTTTCACAACATGAGGGCGATTTTGTGGAGGGCGTCATTTTTTTCTTATCGAAGTGCATTAGTAAATTATTAAACTATGAGTGGAACATAGTAAAGTCAAGTAAAGTAATTTTTTATTAATAACATCGTTATACGTCATCACATCATTGTATTATTAAATAATTCATTTATGTCATAAAATTGTGATTGCAACAGCCATTCTTTAAGTCTACTTTTAAATATTTGTGAGGAAGGTGCATCCTTGATGTTGCCCGGCAAATGGTTATATACCGGGGGACCAAGTAGTACATTCCGTGATATAGTTTCAGCGACGATGTCTTAAGCTGCCATTTAAATAAGTCGAATTTGTCCCCATTCCTTTTGTAGCTGATTTCACCGTGTTCTAAATTCGGTTCTATTGTTTTGTTTCTCTATGTGAAGTTTCCTAATGTGAACTGCTAAGGAATGGCGCTCCCTTCATCTGTATTTCCTGAGAACTACGATTTAGGTGCCTTCAAAACTAGAGTGAATAGGCTTTTACTGAATCAATGAGCTTTCATCTTAGGCTCTGTCGTCGCTTACCATCAGGTGAGACTAGGGTCAATCACTAAACAATATTTTATTAAAAATAAGTTTTTCAACTCATCGACGACGGAAAAATTTCTCTTCACTGAGATCACTATGCATTAAGACAGTTAACACATTCACTACCAAAAATCGCTACGCGCTACGCTCTTAGCCGATCCTGTGGTTTTTCTCGTATGTAGCGGAAAGCGACTACGGTTTAAGCGCCCGCTAGGCGGGTTGCGACTTTACAAAGCCTATACTATTAGAGTCAAAGTGAGAACTGAACTTGATTAGCTTTTGTTTATGCAAAACCTTCACAAAACCCTATTCTGTTATAGTACAGAAATCGACTGAAATCGGGTAGACTTTGTTAGCTAAACTCTTACTGGCAATCCAGCAACAAATGCTAATCTATTACGGTCTATAACAGAATTTTAGCCATGACGCCGATTATATGAGATGAGCTTTTGGTGTTGCAAATTCCTTGACAACATCCTAGTTCAGTGTATAATTTTGCTGAAAGTTAAAACAAGGTTGATTTTTTTAATTTAAAGACAGCAGTGTAAATTTAAATCTACTATAATGAAAGCATCCATTAGCATTAGAAAGCGAAGCGAGCCAGCGTATTGTTTCTGGCGCTTCGCCAGCCGCTACCGCGGCACGCTCGCTTCGCTCGCTTGGCTCGCGCGCTGTGAGGTCGCAGTTCTTCCTAACACTCCTCGCTTCGCTCGTCGTCGAACCTAACCAGCATTAGGGTGGTATACGCGTAGGTTGGCAACTAGACATTAAAGACGCAGATAATGGTATTCGATTTGAATAATATTTTAAATGATATTAAAAATTGCCATTTATATACGGAATGTTTGTTACAAGAATTGATAATAGGCAGATTTTACTCAAATATAACTCAAATATGTTTTATTATAATTTTCCTTTTTTTATATTTGCACTGTACAATATCTCAAAATCTAAACAACGATTATCTAAAGTAACTAAGGCAAAAATTGTGTCGAGCAAATACGATTGCGATAAACAAAAAATGGCGGTGAAACTCTACTCGACTAGGTTTTGCTCGTAAATAATGTTTAAAACTATCTTCACAAAAAGCTAATCCGTTAGAGTGACAAACAGTACTGAAATAGATTAGATATTGTTAAGTAATATGCACAAACAAAAGCTCAACTGTTATAATTTGACTCGTGACTCAATCAGTATAGCTTTTGTAAATTTGCAGGCGGGTTCCTGGTAGCGAAAGTGTTAAGAAGCTACGGTAGTAGAAGGTACGGTACGGTAGTAGTTGAGACATGCGGCTGTCAAACGACGGTCGTACCAATGAGTTTTTCGGATGTTATGTATGGAATGTCGTTTGATGAAGGAAAAACATCGCGGGGAACCTGCATACAACTGCGAAGAAATTCAAAGTAGTAAGTGAAGTCCCCAACCAGCACTGGGCCAGCGCGGTGACTACTGCCCGTTCCTTCTCATCCATGAGAGGAGGCCTGTGCCCAGCAGTGGGACGTAGGTATATAGGCTGGTTTATTATTATTATATTAATTACATATCAACATACAGCGAATAGTTTTCAGAGCGGTCTATGCAAGGCTTTTGGTAAAAAGGAAGTCTCCTATAAATTGCGAAGTGCACGAAATTGCTCAATAATTTACCAGCTCGGCCGTTTCACATGTTTCCTCCGAACTGACTGGGAGCGCCGGGCTGCAGCCATGCGCGAGCGCAGCGGCAGCGGGCGCGGATAAAGCGAAAATGAGAAATAACAATTAGTACTTTCACTGCCAGGAATCCACCCGCCTAGCAGGCGCCTACGCCGTAGTCGCTTTCCGCTACATACGAGAAAAACCACGGCATCGGCTACGAGCGTAGCGCGTAGCGATTCTTGGCAGTGAATGTGTTAAGCTCTTTAAAAGCGAAAGTGTTAAAGAGCTTAACACATTCACTGCAAAGAATCGCTACGCGCTACGCTCGTAGCCGATCCTGTAGTTTCCTCGTATGTAGCGGAAAGCGACTACGGCGTAGGCGCCCGCTAGGCGGGTTCCTGGTAGCAAAAGTGTTAACAGTGCGTGTTAACCGTACAATAACAACAAAATACCTAACCTAAAAAGCCAATCGTTCAATTAATGCTGACCAAATTCGTTAAACCGTTTCTATATTTCAAAAAGAATCGGAATTCAATGTCAAGATACAATAGTGATGGTGACTAATGATAACGCTACGATACTTTTTACTCATTAAAAAAAAATAGCAATCCTATAAAATCATAGCAAATAATACTGAATGATGTAGTAACACACATTCACTTTTCAAATGACACCCTAAGGGGGCCATAATGTGACTAACCGAACCCAAACTCGTTCCCATTTTATAAGTAAGGTCAAAACAGTAGTTGGTAATACCAACTACTGTTTCGCTTTCCCGGTAGTTCCTCTTACCCCACCCGACCTTAAACTATATGACTTTGAAATATACCCTTATAGAGCTCGCAATGCGTATAACCTAAGCTTTGCCAACTACTACCAGCAACAAAAACGAGAAGTGAGATTTGCATATGATCTAGTCAATTCCCACAGGAAATATTCGTAATAAAGTCAAAATCAAAATCAGTTATTTATTCTGCAAATAGGCCACAAGGGCACTTTCGCATGTCAAACGGTAATTTAGAATAAGATAATAATAATAATCTTACACAATAACAATTTAAAATTATAAAAGGTTAACAAACTAAATGTCACTAAGTTAATGTAAACAAAACAAAATTGCAAAATATGACCATTACATTCGATATAAGATCTGTATCAGCATCAACAAGAAGTTAATGATATTAATTCAGTATTCCAGAGATGTATAAGGTCTCTCTAATTTAGGCATACCTACCTATATATGCCTATGTATAGGTACCTATGAATGTTGATAAACAACCTCTGCCACGGGCAGAAACGGCGAGAATAACTCGGTTAGGTATATTTTTTTCTAAACAGTATACAATATATGTATAATTCCAATATCACAAATATTAAAATATCACTTTGCTACAGTAGAAAGCCCTTTTATTTATTTTTGCGATAGATTACTCGCGCTCACGATTCCGCTCGTGAAGGAACTTTACACTCGCACCCCCGCCATCTCTTACTCGAAGGCATGGCTTTACCGTATCTTCCTCCCAAATCCATGGAAGCTTCCGCAGACAGTTTGACAAATCGCGACCGTTCCCCATAACGGTCACATTCGTCTCGGCAGATAGTTATTGCGATAGACGGATAATTACGTTTTAACATAGCTGGAACACGGCTAAATAGGGCTTGATCGCATTGATTGGTTATGTATGAGTGAGAAGATACACGAATAAAAAGGGTTCAAGGTTTATACATAAACAAACCGATCATTGCAAGTTCGTCAGCACAAGTTTGTAGCAGCGTATTTAACTAAGGTTTCATGGAGACATATTGATTACTAGCTTCCGCCCGCGACTTCGTCCGCGTGGACCCGGGATAAAAACTTATATTTTAATCCAGGCTATAAACTATCTTAGTGCAAAATTTCATTCAAATCGGTACAGCTGTTTAAGCGTGATTAAGTAACAAACATCCAAACATCTAAACTTTCGCATTTATAATATTAGTAGGATGCAGCGATGCCCAACCGACCGACGACGCAATGATTAATTACTGAAACCAAAACCTTGAAGTTTAACACGTAAGATTGAAACAGTAATGGACGGTTCCGGAAACAAGGTGTCCGAAGATTTGTCCTCATCTCCCTTAGGCATGTGACAGATATATACAGAGTTTACCAAAAATGGGGTGTGAACCAATCAAGGGCATAACACGTATCGTGTTCTTATAAGAAAAAACTAAGAGAATTTTTTTATTGGGCGATTTTTTTTTTTTACTTTTCTATGGAGCGTTGGCTGACTGGGGCGACCTGCTCCGTACAAATGTAAAAAAAACGCGTCTAAAACAAAATTCTTTGTTTTTTCTTATCAGAACACGATACCTGTTATGCCCTTGATCGGTTCACACCCCATTTTTGTTACACCCTGTATAACTTCCATAAGTTGGACAAGGACAATTGATGACAAAAAGGTTTGATGGACATTTTTAAAATATGGCTAGTCGTTTATACCTATAGAAGATGTGTGAATGTCAGTGTGTCGGTATTATCGAGTCAGCTGTGTCAGTAACACACTGGCCCATTCCCGCGGTCGCACGTGCCCGTTGGTCGCGGATGCTGCCCAACATGGACCGCACCGTATCGGGTGGATGTATTGATGATAAGGGTTTTTGCTCAGGTGTTGACCTTAACGTGAATGGGAGTGGGATAGTGAATGTTTGTTTTCTAATCGCAAAACTAGTGCCTATGTCAAATTTTGAGATTAGGCGTCAAAGCGCACCCCGGGCTCCGTTAGGGGTACAACAAGAAGACGATGTACATTTTCTAAAAATAATAAAAATCTGCAGACACACGATACACGATTGATTACTAAATCATTCGATAGAAAATGCAACCAAAAAATCTGATAAATGGCCCGGAACTCGCTTTGATACTTTCCGCTATATGCGAGGAAAACCACGGGATCGGCTACGAGCGTAGCGCGTAGCAGCATTTTTCCGCTTCGTAGCGGAAATCGCTCGTATGAGTATGAGTTTATGAGGCATGACTCATATGCAAAGCCCGGACGACGGGAGCAAAAATGCACTTTTCACAAGTGCTTAGTTAAATATCGACTATTCTATCGACATCCATACGAACAATTTTTGAATCGGAAATTTATTGATCAAACTTATCTTACATGTCACGTTGTTACACAATATTACATCAGGTACCTAGGTAAGTTTATTATATATTATTTCAGTTAATGAATTACATACTATTATTATTATCAGTATTACGGGTCACGGGAATGATTGTGATAGTAAAATAAGAGTGGCAATTCTAAAAAGATACTTTTCTCATAATTTACAAACCTTTTTCATATCATATTTGCTTATCGCAATTATAAACACCCGCTATCTGGATATTATATTCTATTTTATCACCTAGGCGAAGGAGTTTAAAATCAGAAAATGTAGAAAAAACACTGTTTATTAAGAAAATTATATAAAATATAAATAAAAATACAAACAGCTCATTTTAATTTTGTTTACAACTACCTATAATTTTTCTGAATTTCGTAACGGTGGTCCGGTACATCGTGCTTTTTATCGACATTTTATCGACTTATAAAATGTGTCTCCTTGCACTATTGACACGTCAACACATCATTTCTTCCGTCATCTGGGCTTTGCTCATATGTGATGTGGCCTGGCCGTTAAATATGTGAACTGTTTAAGAACTTATAAATCAACCTTTTAGTGGCATAGCAGTACATTAAAAAAGGCCTATTTGCTAATTAACATACTTCAACAATGCAAATATTTACCATCATAAAATATTTAGGTTACGCAAACCATGAGACCATAAAAATATAATGTTATAATATAATACAATGTCAAATATACACACCACAAGTCAAATGTACCACAGAATATCACAAGCATATTACTTAGATAAAATGTAATTCACTGAAGATAATGAAAATCCGTACAAACAAAGGAATCAAATGTAGCCCTCGTGTAAACATTCAAAATGGCAGAGTACCTCGCACCTCGGCGCCGGCAAATATTTGACTTGATTCCAGTACACCTTTATAATGTATGGGTATTCGTTGGGGCTACGCTGTGGTACAAGTTAAAGGATAGAGCGATTTCGTCTCATCCGTGTGAGGAATCTTGCGATGATGATGATAATGATGATAATGACGGCAAATATTTGTCTGGTTCCCGTACCTTTATAATGTATAGGAATTAGTTGGGGTTACGCTGTGCTTAAAGTCAGAACATAGGACCACGCAGCATAGCATCCGTGAGAGGAGGCGTGTGTTCAGCAGAGGAACGTAGGCTGTGATGATTATCAATTATGATGCTGAATAGATAAATAGAAACATAATAAACTACTGTATTAACCAAAATCTGTATTAATTATATAACGTAATTGTCGCATATATCAGTAGTAAATACCTTATAGATTTATTTATCGTATGGCATAAAATTTATTTACTTAAATGTTTATGATATTAGATCTAAGATAAGTAACTGCATCCGTCGAGAGAATCTTGAACCTTATAGATTATTCAAGTCAGTGATGTAATATATGTGATGTTATAAATAAATAAATATTGATAAATTCAGATACACTGTTTCAGCGTTCAGTAACTCATCGAGATGGTTTTAATCACGTTTAATGACGTTGTTGACGATATTACTAAAGATATAATGATTTTTGCGACTAAAATTTAATGCACAATAACAATAACACCGACTTTGCAAAATCAGATGCATCATACAGAGATTTTTATTATGTTTTACGCTATAACTTCATTATGTATTTTCAAAATTCGAATTGAGATAGGATTCCTCAACCTCTCGCCATATATATCTCACTATAATAAACAAGTACGATAGAGATGGAGATAGATATCCGAACTCGTCGATCGTTTTTTTCATTTTCATTCTTTTATGACTTGTACCGCGATCTTTACCTTAACCCTTAGACTGCGTGTAAACATTCCGTTAATTAATTTAATCAAGTTAAGTAGATTCGGAGTTGTAAGGATTTATTGCAGCCGCTAATATGCCGCCGTGCTGTTTAAATACAAATGATTATGTTACATGTAAATTACACAAAAACTTAGGAGAAACCGAATACCTTGGATATAGATAATTTAAGTATCCATAACGCTGGTATTTGCCATGATCGTCACTTGCAATCATTTTTTTTTTCAGAAATCGTAATATTTTTAGCACAATTTATATAAACTTTGTGTAGAACCCTGTAGGTTAGGGTAGGTTTGTTAAATAAGATAAAAAAATAGAAAAGAAAAGAAAGAAAGATAGAAAAGTTGTCCGTTTCTGGGAACAACTAATTAGGACAAATGACGATTATGGCAAACTGGATGGAACCAAAAATGTTTTTATTAGTAACGCACGAGAAACACGCATTATATAAGTATTCATAGGATTTTGGGACTTGCCCCGGCAGCACGATTACATTTGTATGCCCGACATGGGTAGCATAAAGCATACCTCAACAGCTACAAACTTCTGCCCGCGACTCCGTTCGCGTGGAACTCGTTTATATCGTAGCTCGATACAAACTTTCATCCCCCATTTCACCTTCTCAGGGGATGATTTCCGGAATAAAAACTATCCTATATCCTTCCCCGGGATTCAAACTATCTCCATACCAAATTTCATCTCGATCGGTTCAGCGGTTTCAGCGTGAAGAGGGAACAGACAGACAGACAGACAGACACACTTTCACAACAAAACACTTGGATCCGTTGTTCCATTGCTCAGTGAAAAAACGTCAAAAAAATAAACAAATGTCCAGCATAGTAACCGCCATCTGGCGAGACTTTGGCTGTATACATGAGATTAGTTACTTCAAAGTAAACGCAACTCGATCGGCCAAGACAGAAGATTCCAATTCCAATGACAGTTTTATGACAAGTCAGCCACAACAATCTCAACTATATATTCAATTAATGTATACCTACACTAAACGTCAATCAATCCTATATCCGTACGGAGGAACTCTAAGTAAATTGATATAGTATCTATTATCTAAAACCTTTGTAAAACTACCGTCGTAATAGAATGAAGTATTGAGTTTTTACTTTAGAGTAGCATACAGTGCAACAACTCAGGTAATCCGACGGGAGAAGGACAGGCGGGCGAGCTGGCCTACTGGCTTACATTACCGTGTAGTTGTTTGTTTTTAGTGAACTTTTCTATTTGGCGTACGAGTATTATATTGCATTGATAAATCAATATAGTCTTCGTAAGTAGCAAATGAAAGATAAAAATGGGTGCAACTAGCTACATTAAAAAATCCCATTACAAAAAAAATCTTATAGAATAAATTAAATTCCAGACCAAATATTTTTATTGATTTTTTTTCTGTACACAAACGGCGTATTTTCTTATACTTGCGGCACTTCCGCTGGTCTTAATAGAATTATACTTAATTTAAAAGCATCGCATTCATAAAAACGCACTTGCTAATCCACAGCGCCCCTATAACATAATTTAATTGCGTGACATCAAAAATACAAAAAAGGTTTAATTATTCTCTAAATGGGGCCTATTAAAAAGTTTGTGAGCGATTCTCGGACATTCGAGCCCATCGTAAAAGGCGAATAAAAGAACAGCTGGCTTTATCCTGTATTAGGACGTTAAATAAAAACACTAATTTTAATTATTAAATTTGGGCTTGGCAGTCCTACCCCTTTTCATACTCGTCCATAATAGAATCCCTGTTTAAAACATTAACAAAACATTAAAAATGCTGTCAAAGTGACAGTTGAAAGAAAGAATGTTAACTAAAATAGATCTGTACAACGTTTGTGAATAACGGCAGTTAGTGCTAATTCTTGTGATAAGCGCCAGTAAGTAGCAATTTTAATTGTGACGTTGGTTATATGGACATTATGTATTAATAATATCCATGATAACCAACGTAATGTATTAATGTTACGCCACCTCATTAGAACTTAGTCTATCAAATTGTTCTACAGCGAACCTAAGATGGTTGCTATTTTATCAGATATCGTTGTGGATAAAACGTCCGTCCCTCTCGCACTCGCATATTCGTCAGAACGTGACGAATGGTTTATCGACAGCGATAAGTGCTAAAATGTCAACCATGCTACACCCGCAGAAATAGATTTAAGCTCTACCCGTTAGCCTCCGCCATGCAAGAAATATTGGCCATTTAATCAACTACAATAAAGAATAGAGTAGAGTTTGTTCTACTACACGCGTCCTAACCGATTGCTCTCGCCTTATGCATACACGTGCCTCTATTCTGGGCAAACGCATCATGTGCCCGGAAGCGATCAAGTTCGGCAAAATCCTGCAATTCTTTGAGATTGCAGGACTTGGCCAAGAATTGTAAGTGGCGAGCAGAATAGATCAGCAATGGTCGCAGTGTTACAAGCACTTTTACAGTGCGGAACAGCCACTATCCGATAGGCTTTTTTTTTCAAAATCTGACGAAACAAAACATATGTTACTATGTAGAAATTTATACATTCCATTGAAGAAGAGGTTGCATATTAATTTTAATTAAGGTTTGTGACCTAAAATAAATCATATTTATTTGATTTATTTTAATAGGCCATTGGGAGGAACATATAGTTGGAAGCCAAGCCATACGGCAGTAGTCTGATAAATGGTTGTTACTCTAATTTACTACAGTACTCGTATTTCTGACAAGTTGTTTCTCATCCTTCTCCAACTATCCCGGGGCAATTACAAAAATTAACGCCGAGTCCCGGAATCCCGGGAATGATTGCAGTCCCGGTGGGCCGGGGAGTGTCCGGGCTTGTTAATCTTCACAGCGTGTTTACTCTGGGGATGATTGTTACGGTAAAAAATGCAGTGTGTGTACAACTATTGTACAGTCGAGTTCAAATAATGTGCACGGACAAAGTGATCAAAAATATGTGAACACGACTTTATTATCAGGGGCATAAGGTTGTTCAGATATTATTGAACCTTTGGGAACGTACATTTGCCTTTTGAAGAAATAAGGGGCTTATAGGTGGCAACATGTATGTATTTGGCAGCTAATACTAATCTGTAAGTACTTCTATATTAATCAAGAGAAATATAATATAATATTTACTAAAAGGGACTTAATCGCGTATTATTAACGTATTTATTTACCTCTTCGGGGCTTCCCGACGTTTCGGATGTGTCACAACATCCTTGGTCGCGGGACGAACTGGCCTGAGCGGGTATCAGCATCTTCTTGCTGCGCGGGTTTTCCGAACTACCCGCATTTGGTCTTTATTAACCACTTATACACTAGGGTTGTCACGCGCCCGACACACGACACTAACAATGTCTGACGTTATAATGAACGATGTTTTTTGACGCTTACAAAACCAATAACTGGATTCCATCCCGGTTGAAATTATTATGTTTTCTGATTTCAACGGCTTCACGTATTTTCCTGCTATAGAGAGTTTAAATCAATAGAAGAGAGTTTGTAAGTTGTAATTTCGGGAAATTCGGAATTAAGTCAACACTTGCTTTACTTACAGGAATACCCTTGCCTTACTTTGTTTCACCCACCCACCACCACCCACCACGAACCGGAAGGCGCGGCGTGGGTAGGCCCCCCGCAAGGTGGACTGATGACCTGGTAAAGGTTGCTGGAGTCCGCTGGATACGGGTGGCGCAGGACCGGTCACTTTGGCACTCTTTGGGGGAGGCCTATGTCCAGCAGTGGGCGTCTTTCGGCTGATATGATGATGATGATGATGACTTTGTTTCAGGGTAAAATGAACATAAGTTATGCATTGAAAATAAATACTTCGCATTTTAAAGGACACCCTAATATCTTTAGTTAATACATTTTTGAAATGGCTATTGCCGTGGTTTTCATTTTGCTCAACGTTCACTGAAAATGGACTTACATATATTTTTCAATGCCCTTTCTTACCCACCTTAATTCGCTGACGAATTCCTTAACCCTAATTTCAACCCCTTGCCAATAATGATTTACCTCCACCCTTATTTACCCATTAACGAACCATATACGGAACCGTAATAAATCTTTAGATATTTACCGTACCACAACAAAAAAAAAGGAAATCAATAACGTATCCGAACGTGCATTGAAAAAACAAGGTCACAGCATTGAAAAATAAACCTAGTTTATTACACAACAAGGTCGGAGTTCGCTTGCTGGTGCCGTTCGGTTATACGCGTTCAGTTTTATGCAGATTTCATATTCAATTTGCGATAAGAGAATTTATTATGGGACCGAAGTGACATTGGTGTTTGGATATTGTTTTCCGTGTTGCCGATGAGAGTTTTGCCTGTAATTGGTACACTTTTACTTTGTGTTTTCACATATTAAAGTTCCTAAGTAATTTTCTACTCCTTCCTTTTAGCGTTTTCTGAAAAAGTTATACGTTTTAATTTATACGCCATGTATTATTTTTTGTTGATTGCTATTGATTCTTAAAGGGGTCATGCTGCTTTAATTCTACGTAGTTGCTCGGTCGACATTTTGTAACTGCTATGGAAATGACTGAATAACAAATAATAATTAAACTCCATAAGATTTTTAATAGCAATAAGTAATAAGATATAATTTTGAAATAACCTCATGTTTTTAATTCAGCGAATTCTACACTGTTTAAGTATTCTCAAGTTTTCCCCAAACCCTGACTATTGTTTATGCAGAACTAGTACCCGCAACTAACTCGCAAACTCAATAAATCCACGCAAACCGTATATTAATCAAATACCCCAATAACCCTTAGAATTCATAAGCAAATTCTGAGGCGTGTCACACTAATCATTCAGTCGAGACAATAACAGATACACTGTGGTCTGCTACGCGAAAACATCCCTTATTTTGTATTCCTTAAGATTGATGGAGATAGGGTATTTGACAAGGAAATGTCGACCTTATTGTGTAGAAGGTAAGGAGTGACAGGTGTGACGCTATCTCAGGTTTTGACGTGCCGGTAAGGAAATGTTTGGCATTGTTTATAACAAACTATTGTCATGAGTGGCATGCTCGAAATTTATAGGTGACATAATGCTATGTCATTCCTTGGTATACGATACGAGATAAGGCGTTTAAGGGGAGGGTTTTGCCTAGCGTGACCTTGTAGGCTATGATTCAAATAAGTATCTATGAACGGTACGAGGTTTCATAACTAACCATACTTAGTACAAACGACAACACTGTTAACTGACCATCCTGTGTTTATATAGAACCTTATTACAATGCACTTAAGGTGCACCGATGGTCAATTAGCTGTGTTGTCGATGGTACACAGTCACCATCATCAACTACTAGTTTAGGAGTTGCTATAACCACGTATACATAAATACAAATCACGCCCATTTCCCGGAGGGGTAGGCAGAGAGGTAGGTACTTTTAACCTGACCTTTTTTTTATACTACGACGGTGGCAAACAAGCGTACGGCCCGCCTGATGGTAAGCGGACACCGCAGCCTATAGACGCATGCAACTCCAAAGGAGTAACATGGGCGTTGCCGACCCTTGATATGTTTGAGGATTCGCCGTTTTGACAGCTGAAGGAACAAATTCCCTCGCTCTCAAGACAACGCATCCTCGGCAGCTCTGGCGACCTTGCTCACCTCCAGGAACACAATACACTGCTACAGAGCAAATAGTAGTGTTATTATGGCTGTGGTCTTCTGCAAGGCGGAGGTACTTCCCCAGTTGGGCTGCTCCAAATTCGAGCGGGATGACATTTCGCTGTGCTGTTTCGCTGTGTGGTGAGGTATCACCAATTCGATTTCTTTAGAATTACTCTGTTTTGGTCGGAAAAAGCTCAACGAGGTCATCCCCTCCAACTGTCCCACTTTTCCCTCATATACTCTCTTTGTTAATCTTCTTTCATTCGTCCTCTTCACATGCCCAAACGATCTTAGCATGCCCTTCTCAATTAACGTCACTACATCTTCAGTCACTCCACTCTCTTATCACACTATTCCTTATTCTATCCCTCAAACTCACTCCACACATACTTCGCGACGCTCTCATTTCCACTGCATTCACTTGACTCGGATGTTTCTTCTGCCACACCCAACATTCACTGCTGAATAAGCTAATGCCTCGATAACCATTAGCAAATACCACAGTAGATGTATGTCAGTAAAAGTAGCTGCAAAATGGTTTGCAAATTTTGAAGGACGGCTACATAAGTACCTACTGCAGATAAACTGTTAAAACATTTTTATAGGGAAATGTAATAGATTACGTTTTCTGTCCCATTGGTAAAAATAAAAAAATGAACAAAGCAAGTTAAATAGAAGCTTGTAAAGAGGCATATATTCTCCTTTAGTTTAACGGACTGTTATTTCGGTACCAAATTCGACCGGCGGAAAAGCCATCATTTTCCGGACACTTAATGAGACTTAGCTCCGGTCTCTACTTCAAAGGAATCATTAGTTATGGCATTACATCTGTAACTTCGAACTGAAACGTCCAAAGTCCACCAAACGTTCACTCCGTTATCAGTGATAAACTAAGTGAAACTAGGACTAGAATCCCGTGAACGACGATATGGGTTTGTGTCGCTGATTCTCGGGTGGTGGTCCAAGTGAAAAACGACGTAAACAACGTATTTTTTGTGGGAAACTTTGTCTCTTTGCATGCGCTGCTGTAAGCCGATTTGCGGGCTTTGTAAATATCTTGGAAAAATGGAAAGAGTTTGCTGATGACAGAGCACTGGATAATGAGTGTAGCTCCGTTTGAGGGATTTAGAGGATTTGGCTACGGGTTACTCTGAACATTCAATATATAATATACTGAGCTTCCGTCCGCGACTTTGTCTGCGTGGACCCGGGATAAAAATTATCCTATATTTTAATCCAGGCTATTAACTATCTTCGTGCAAAATTTCATTCAAATCCGTTTAAATGTGATTGAGTATAACAAACATCCAAACATCTAAACATTCAAACTTTCGCATTTACGAGTATAATATTAGTATAGGATTTCATACTCGATCCGTATTTTAGACCGCGGGTACACATACAAATATTCCGTGTAGGTACGGTCCATGTAAAAAAGTTACGTACCTATACATATGTTTGACGTCAACAATATAATCTTTTGCCGTGTAGCGTGTAAAAAATTACCTACCTACAGAGGTAACTTTACCTTTGTAGGTAGGTAATTTTTCTATTCAGTGTTAAAGAAAACTTGTGGCTCTGTGAGCTGTAGAAACTGGCGAGACTGTCTTTTCATTCGATAAACTGACTCGCCAAAAAAACTTAATATAATTAACGAACCTGCTCACAAAATTTCATGAGAATCGGTTGAGAAATGCGACCTGTAGATGAGAACAAACAGACAGCTGGACAGCTGGACAGACACTGGACATACCAACGATTTCCGGCCCAAGCTCAAACATAGAACTTCGTTCGCTTCGCTCCCTCGTTCGAAAATAACAGTGTTTCGTGGGAGATACTAAAGTTGAATCTTAGATTTTGTCCAAGAATTACGTAGCTTCTGTAAAGACAATGATCGTCAAGTCTTCAAACAGAATCACATTTGTACGAGATACATGAAAAAATACAAATATCTGCACTATATGAAACTAGCTGCCCGCGCAGCTTTGCCTGCGTATTTCAAAGAATGCAGGAAAACCTGCGGGATGTAATATGACCTTTAACCATCCAGAAGGTCCATTCTATACGCAGGTGTAAGAATTTTTGATATCAGATAAGCGGTTCCGAAGATTACCTACCCAAAACATACAAACGTAGAATGTTACAATCTCACACTTCCTCTATAATATTAGACATTACCGTACAAAGTGTTTCCCTATTTTTGCTTTTTATTATTATATTTATTTTTATTTTATTGTAATTAAAGTAACGTATTTTATTTATATAAAGAAACGTAAATCTAGTGGCTAACCCAAATCTTGGCATCAGGTGTGAAAGCGGATCCCGGGCTGCTTTAGGGCACAACCGGGAACAACGTTAGAAGGGTTATGATGATTATTTAACGTATTAGATATTATTATTAAGAGTCTGTTGTGTCCCACTGCGGGGCCTCTCCCCTCCGTTTCCAGACTTCCTGACTTCCTGACTTCCTGAGCAGTCTCTGGCCGATTCTTTAAAAAGGAGTCTAGCTCGCCCCACCATCGCCGACGAAGTCTGCCGCGTCTCCATTTTGAGCTGTCGGGCTGCCAGGCACGTAACGTGTAGGTATATATCTGAGAAAAAAGTGTGTTTATTCTCACATTTTGAAATAGTGTGGTGACAAAATACAATGCATCGCACAAGTTCGCGGCTTTCCCTTCACGGTATGATTTTAAACTTGAACTGACGTACAGTGAACAACAAAAGCTTCAGCGACAGGCGTACAGTTGCTGGCAGAGATGTCAAGGCGGGCTGTCGCGTTCCCCTTGGGACCGGCGTTTTAGCTTTCATTTTAGTTGTATTGCTTAGTATGATTGTGTCGTCTTATCACTGAAACTTGGCGAGCTCTACACTGCTCTAGGCAGATTTCGTTTTGGATATGAATGCATGTATCCATTAATTTTAACAAATTCCAAATAGTAATGATAATATATTGTACCTCCTCACGGAAACATGCATTTCATCTTTCAAAAACAAACCATATATATACGATTGTTTAATGATACTGACAGTCGTTCTTCTAGGTGAGGGGGGGGGGAGGGGGGGGCAGCTGTAATCTTGAATTAAAAGTGACGTAAAGATGAAATAGTTAATTGTAAAATTCAAAATATAGTGCAGCTTAGTAACAGGTTGCTATAAAAGGTAAAAAAAACTGTCCCAGGTCAAATGTATTCACAAAGTAAGCATCAATGAGGAAATAATTTGGAAATGTAACTCTCAGTTTCGGGAGCGGAGTGGAACGCACCTTGCGTACATAGATTACCCCACCAGTCCGGTCGACGGGTCGGAATAACCGCTCGCACTCCGCCTAAACTATGTATACCAGCCTTATGGTATACCTATGTAGTGTCGGTCTCGCTGCATGGTAGTGAAAAGTTAGCACTTACGTTATCTTCATAAGGCATGAAACGTGCGAGGTTAGATGTGTTGTGACCCATATACGGCTTGATCGTACCTCTGTAAAGCTGGCTAGGATACAGCTGCTGATGTGTAATAAAACTTAGGTACCTACATACACAGCTTTAAGCAACCCGTTTTTAAGACAGTCTTGTACTACAAAAACTGTTATATGATGTCTGTCAGAGTTTACAACAATATTCCCATAGACTTAAGAAATCTGCCATATACTGTTCTTGTCAAAACTTCGTTGTTGGCTCCATGACATTTGTTTTTATAATATGAATGACTTTATGCATTTTAGAACGTAGAATTTATTAATTTCTTCTTTTTGATTTGTTTTTTTTTCTAAAATGGTGAATTATGCTGCACATGTTTTTCCAAATCGATCAATTATACCATAATTCTGCAAATAAATAATGTTGACTTTGACTTAAGATCTTATGACGTTGCCTACTAAGATATATTACTCGTAATCCGGAGTTTAAATGCCTGTATTGTTCGAAAAAGTTATACCTCACCGAGTTTTTATCGCCGGTTCTTCTCGTGGCGGAGGTTTTGTTTCCGAACCGGTGGTAATTTATCGACATTCATAGATGCATGTAATACGCCTAAATTGAAGAATACTTTGCCTTTATAAAACATTTTGTGTTATGATGACGAGTGCTGTCTTTTTATCTTGGATGATTTACACGCACTAAGTATATTAATTGTTTATACATTTAATTACATACATATATGTATCCAGTCACCTCGTACTCATATCACAAATCTCTAGCTTAGTTTGGGTGTTGTATTCGGGTAAAATTCCATCGCATGTTTATTTCGATTTCGATGACTTAATTTTTATATTTCCTACCTCCACCTCTTAGCCTCCTATACAGAAGTTGTCGGTAAGAAATCGTTCCGCACATTGTATTGTATTTTAAAGTCTGTTTTACTTGATGCTTCGTATATGTTGTATCTTGGTAGGCGTCATAAAGCTAATTGTTCCGTGTTATATGATAGTAACTCCGTCTGTTACATTCGCCGTTTTGTTACGAATTATACAAATAAATACCATTGTATTACTGATGATAACTGGAGCACTGGAACTGGTAAACGAGTGGCATTGTGGTTTATCTCCACGATAATGCCCGCATGCTTTCAATCGGCCTGTTGTTCCATTCGATTGTTTGTCGATATATCGTTTGTACATCGTTTTGTACAAGTATTTGGTTTTTTATCGACACGCCGTGCGAAGCTGCAAGCTGCTGATGGAGCACTCCTTTCTTTAGTTTGTTTATCGAGTACTCATTTTTTTACAAGGTTTTATTTCACTTACACATTTGACATATTTTGTATGTACCTAAATACTTATGTTTCTTTTTAACTATTTTTCGGCCAGTTGCCGGTAGGTATCTGATTGAGCTGGGGATAAGTGCTTGATTATTTGAATTTGGTTACACTGCTGTTTATGGTACCACCGAGCTATCACATGATGGAGAATGTACCATAACAACTCGTTGACTACACACGATTAATGTGTCGTGTTTGGGCTATAAACTTACATTTAACAGATATGAACCGCCATTGTTATTAAAGAGTATGTAACACTAGCTTCCGCCCGCGACTTCGTCTACTTCGACCCGGGATAAAAAGGTATCCTATATTTTATTCCTGCCTATAAACTATCTTCGTGCAAAATTTCATTTAAATCGGTTGAGCCGTTTAAGCGTGATTGGTAACAAAATTGAAAATATTGCATTTTCCCTATTAATTCTAAGCTTAAATTACTATAACGGCTAGAATTCGTTCTCACCTTATTACTCTCCTCTCCATTCGCTAAACGCGAGCTTTGGAGTTAGTATTAATTGCTTTAAATACTGAATTAGTTCAAAATGTATGCACAAACGCTACTGTTTATAATTAAGGAGTCAGTGTTACTATTTGTGTTTAATTAAACTAAAGTTTACCTGAGGAAATAAGAGTATAGTTACCCAGAGTTTTACGGTATCACGTGCAAGGCAAACACACTTCGGTTGTTCATAACTGTATATAACAGATTTTTAACCGAAGTTATTTTGTTTATAACTACTATTTCGATGTGGTAGAGATAGGTATGACGTTACTAAGAACAGCTCACTTCCGAATAAATAAAGGGTAATAAAACTGTTTATTTATATTCCTGAGGGAATATTATTGCGAGTGTAACAATTAACATACGAAAATCGTGAACGTTCGAACTGATAAATCTTACTCAATTTGCCGTAAATAATTTCTATTAAATTGGCTTATTTAGTACTATTTTATACGTCATTACATTACTCCATAAAAGCCGTTAGCACCCTCCAGGACCACAATTACGGCGACGTTATATGACGGTCAAATTTAAATTAGTACGTCATTTTAATGGCGACAATAAAATGTAAATTTTGAGCATTAACGACGGAATCTCATCACAACATTGTGTTTACCTAACACGTCGGCAGTCGGCCTTAATCCGGGATCAGCGGTTTAACCGGGTATTAACTGTTAACCTGGGCTTATAGCTACCGGCCCGAGTGAATTTAATAGTTGCGGCTATTAAATTGGCTTTTAAGTTTGCTTTGTAAGTGAACGAATATTTGGTGAATTTTGGTTATTTGTTTTAATGTGGAAGTTTCATTTCGTCGGTTAGCGAAGTTTGGTTAGGTATTTGCGGATGTGGAAATGAAATGAGCTTTTTAATTAGGAAATTAACCTTTAAAGTGGTGGTTATACTATAATTTTCATCTAGTTTATCTTTTGGAATTGAATGCCGAGAGCATTCGATTACTAAGGATAAATTAGATCGCTGGGAACTTCAAAATCTTCAAAATATTATATTGCTTTTACTCGTATAGCTAGTAAAATAAACAATAAATTGTAAATTAAAGCTGACTGTAAATCGCGATGGCAAAAAGGAATAATCGAAAAATACATTATAATATCACAGATCAAGCCAATGTGAAAATCTCATGTCACTTGAAACGAAGGCAATATTTGGTAGCAAAATGTGCCAAAAATATTACATCACCAATCATCATCATCATCTGTGTACTACCCCTATGTAATATTTTATACTTTCTAACATTCGCGCATAACTACTCCAATATTGTTTTGACGTTCTCCCTTCTGCAGCAAGTAGACCGATAAAATTACAGACTCCATAACAAGACAGAATTATAATCGTTTTTAATCTTCATCACCGTCGCTAAATTGGCTACTTTTACTAGAAGAGCTCTAATAACAGCGTTCACCGTAATGGGGTGATTAAATTCACTTTGCCGTAACAGCGGTCGGGCGACGGCAAATCATGCCCTAATCGACGATGGCCAATGGTTTACGATCCCTGCTCATTACAGCAGGCATGCACTAAGTACGTAATTAGTGCATTTTACAACTAAACAATTTATTTCGATTTAATTGCAATGCCGTCTTATAATTGGTACGTAAATATTTCGCATAGGTATAGTACGGATTCTTTTTCTAGACCGAATTTACGTCTCTTCGCGCTTAGTAAATGCCGTTGCCTATTATTGTTAAGTGGTAAACAAAGCTATTGTCTTTTAATGTTAAGTGTCACCGCTAGTTGAGTACAATAAACGTAGTACACATAAACACTACCAACCAAAAGGCGGCTCCATGTCTAAGGAAAGGAGGTCACATTAAAAATTACTACTTAGCATCGTCAACAACAATGAATTTGTTGGACTGATGTCTTGATAAAAGTTTAAGAAGAAGAATCCGTATACTTGGTTATGCGAGTAATAAGGGCAAAGAATTTGGATTCAAAAAAGGGGGAAATCCAAGATTACCTCAGGGCTTTAAATATTACTTTCTAATCTAAAAATTGTAATGAACTCATAATAATTATGTTAAATTCAGCTCTTAGAATCGAAGTGAAGTTTTGTCTTTTTAGTTGCTGCACGAAAGCCTGAAACACCATTAAAATATCACCAGCAAAACAAAGATATAATTCCACCTCAACACCGTAAACACGTATTTTACGTCCGAAATCCGTCAATAAAAATCCGGCGACGGACACGGGTTCGGCTAGTTTACGGCCGGCGGATCAAACCGTCAGCTTACCCGGCTCGCCGGACGAGTGTTAATGCCTTAACTCGGTCAAAATGCCGGCTTTCCTGCACTTGTGTGGTAAGTTGTAGTTTGCTGCGCTTTTGCCTTTAGTTTGATCCAAGTTCTGCTATACTGCAATTATTAATACTTTACAACATTTCTGACAAAAAAATTAAGTACTGATAATATAGTGAGAACTCACTGTCAAAGCTATGTCACAAAATGTACTAATGTTATACTAACGGATCTTTGTGAAACCGGGCCTTAGTGCATCTGAATTCGTAGTTATTAAATAAATCAATATTATAGGTAACACATTAATTTTCATTTTAATGGCTTTTATTTCTGATTTCCATAATTAAATTGGATTAATCCACTAATGAGGTTTTTTAATTAATAATCTGTATGGTATCACCTTTTAATTACATTTTACGGATTTAATATCCGTTGGTGATAAAACAATAACTACCGCTGTAAATTAATTAATCCTCCATTTCATAAGTTGTAAAATCAACTGAAATACTGCGTCTGACCTGCGTAATATGACATGGTGTAATACCCCCCCCCCCTATATATTTTATTATTTAACGACGCGCCTATTTTATTTACCTAATATATATCTGCCTAGCTACACTACCTAGACGACCTAGAAATTCTAATAAGAATAGTCCAATAAGAAAATGCAAATGAATACCTAAAATATTTCTAAATTCTAATTAATGTAGTAAATAAGTTAATATCTTGAGTTGGATCAGTAAATTGGCCACATGATCGTTAGTGTGTACGTAGAACCCCTAGTTATGTCCGGAAATAGTAAACCAAAGTCCTTTTCACATGAAGAGATGGAGTCATTTATCTACCTAATCTAATTAGAATAAATACCTACAAAATAGTACTATTAAAATATAAATTCATCTTTTAAAATACGTAGTGAATAAATAGAGTTTCCCTATTGATATTGAGTATTGAAATAGTTAGTCAAATGAAGTCATTGTCTCATGAATCGAATTCTTAGTTAACTGAAGTCGATGTTGATCAAATTAATCATAATTAATTAACAAAATTTGTTTTTGTGGTAAAGAAGGAGCCCCTCCTCGCTACCTTCAGTGTTTCTCATACCCGCTGCATGGACAAAACTCCTCCACATAGTCTGAAGGACTATTTAATCTTTTGATTTTTCATTTTGTTGTCACTTTAATAAATTTTGTGACCAGTCATTTTTGAGAGGACATTTGCAAAAAGGGCCATTTACGGAATAACAAAATACTGGTAGAAGCAGCTGCAAAAGATCTACTCCAGCTCCAAGTATTCTGTAATTTAATTTGAATTTGTTTGAGTATTATTTTAATATCCGAAGAGATAGTATTTTGGAGCACCACATTTTCAGGATAGCCAAAAATACTAAGATCTTACTTTTAGATCTAGGCGAGATTTCAATTTTCAATGAAATATTTTATCCAGACTTTTAATGTAGCCTTTCGGATCACCCATATTTTCAGGATCACCTAAACAACTACGATCATATTTATCGATCTAGCCAAGATAAAAGAATCATCGTCAATTTTAGATCATTTTGAAGGTATGTTCATTTATTTACAGAACCAAAGAAACTAGAATAAAATCAATCACAACTGCTAAGAGAGCAAGCAAATATTTTCATTCTTCATAATATACTGAATTTACAATTTTAATATACTGCGAGTTATTCATTTTAATTTTATCTCACAATATTAATCTACCAGTAGAAATTAAAAGGGAACAAAAATATACTCTATATTGTATTTGTTTGTCATGTAAGTTTGTCTGTGTCGTATATAAATGTACATAAAATCCCTAGCCTATCAATAATTCCTAAACCCACTACAAGACTAGCTCACTAAAATAGTAAATCCCAATAGCCCTAAATCTACCTACAACTAAGCATCCACATCTACCCCAAAAGCCAAATGAGATAATTTCGTAAAATTAAACCTCGCTAGTTAATAAAATAAGTCAGTAAAGTGTAGGCTTTTCTAACAGAGCGACTTGAAATATAACCCCAATACGAAATATCATGACCTAACCAATTTTCCCTAGCCCTAGCAGCTAAACTATCCATCTAATCTGCCGATATAGAATGCAAACTAGACCCGGGTCTCACATTTAATTTAAACGTGTATAAAAATATCTCGGTGTGCAATGAGATATTTATTCCTAAGCTAAATCTAAACTAAGTCGGGTGAGGATCGCCCTGATACCCTAACACCCTAATTCCTCGTGTGCTTCTACAAGTCTGGACAGGGGATTGGGAAACCAAACTTGCAGATAAATAAATAGATATTTTATGAGGTCAGAGTAACTAGAGAATTTAAAACGTCTGGTGTGACATTCCAAATTATCAAGCGACTCGGGAGTTTTACCGTCTCTTCAGTAAAATACGGTAAGCAGTCAACAACTCCAGAATTGACAGTTAACTAACCACAATAATTAAAGACCCTTTTTAGAACGATTAAGACTATCGTTGACACCGTTGGGGTGACCTGTCTCAATCTCCCTAAAAAGTCCAAGTAAACTGTACTTGAATATCAGACAGAATTCTCCTAGACGAACTAACCCCATAAAAACACTTATTTTAAATTAAATTTAACTCCAACAAACTATTATGCTTTAGACAAGGTAACTCTAGTCAAAAATAGATACCTTAATCACTCAAAGTTGAACACAAAATATGAATAGCAAAAGAATCACAAAAGAAAGCTTCACTATAAACTTTTAAAATCTACAATAATAAATTAAAATGAAATCACTGAATTAAATAGAAATGTCCCACACACTGAAAAACCCCATTTAATGTACCATAATATTATATCCGAACAAAGATTAAACCAGAATAATGAAATACTAGTACAATCCACGTCCAGACACAACTTAGGTAACCTAGTTCACCTATTTACCCTGCTAAGAGAATTCGTCCGATACGTCCAACGTCCAAAATAAGAATCCCCGAATACCACGCTACCCTGACTCTCTGGAGTCCAAGAACACCCCCCCGTTCCCCGTGAAACAAGCGTCTGAAATTAAATGCAAAGTTATCAATAACGTTTAAGTATGACTATTTTAAACTCTATTTCCTACATCAAATATGACCTATGCTAAACAATCGATTTAAATTTGTAAAAAACAATCTCACGGTGCGAAAGACCACTATCGACTAGCTAGAGGCACTTGACACTTTTTCCAAACAGTTTTTGCTGTCATAAGCTAAGTAAACTATTTTGACCATTGTCATATTCCTTTAAGAGTAAGGTTCATTTTAGGTTAAATATTTATTGTTTATATGTGCTTCGACTGTAAAATTTAATTTGTTTTTGTAGTTCATATTTCAGTACTTAAGAAACTTTCTGTCGCCAAGGTATAATTTATAAAATAAAATGCTGTTGCTAAATAATGAATAAATGTTCTAAAGTCCTTAAAGCTTTGTAATAAAGTTCAATTTTGGGTAAAATATCTTTTGTTTACTAAGGTGCAATAACCAATTAAGTTTGTATTGTCATAAATTTAGGCTACTTCACTACTCGAGATATGTGTGAAATATTATTCTCTAGAATGCGTAATAATATAACCTGATTAAAAATAAAATAATATTTAAAATTATGTTTACATATTTTTGAAACAAAGCAGATGAAGTCTGATATGTTACAATCTTCCCCCAAAGTTCACTGAAGTTTAAATATATAAACATATATTTACGTAAGTTAACTTTCAAACAAAATCAATGATAATAAAACAAACTATTTATTGTAAAATAAAAATTAAAACTTGATTTTAAACTTCTTAACACTCATCCCTTCTGTGGTTGCCTTTTTTTTTGAACGGCAGTGTGTGGTGTGTGTTTAAACCTGACCAAAGAATGAAACTTATCTAAGAGAACAAGATTCTAAACTCAATATGTTAGAAATTAACAATCAATAGCCTAACAAGTTAATCTTGCCTCACAAGAGAACAGAAGTTGTGCTACTTTTCTATCGACCCTACTGGTGCATACGAAAGCATCCGACTCGAGTCTATATTTTAACGACCAAGAAAGGATTCAGACGCATCTCTACTTAAAACAAGATTGAAACCCTTTAACCATGTTGGATGCCAAGCATGGGTGTTAAACCATTAAAAGATTAAATTCCAACACAGAAATCTAGATCTTTTCCTCCTAAAAAGCCATCCTTAGCCTGGAGCATGTTGCAACATTAACAAGACGTTATTAAGTTCGAATGATAAAACTAAACCAGGAAAAACCACTTGCCCAGCTTATCACTCGTCAAAACAAAGAAAAATTGTCTTAAATTATAGTTCCAAAAAAATAATGAATTAATTAAATAGTACTGTCTAATAGAAAAGAATAACTAATCATAAATTGATTAGAAGTAAGTTCAAGATTAAAATTTATTTAAAATCACAACGAACTCACTCTGTCAGTTATGCTTCTCATTTTAAAGAAAGCACTATACGCCTTGTTAACGATGACGTGTCTGGGTCAATCATAGTACCATCGACTGGCACGATATTGTGTAGTGAAGAAACATTACAGAAGGCAGTTAATAAATCTGCAGTATTGCTCTTTTTTTTTTGTCGAGCCTAAACCTAGCATCTATCGACTGTATTGTTTCCATTGTGTAGCGTGAGTGTGATCAGGTCAGAATGTTAATAAAGTATTTCGCGTCAGTCTTGCTTCATATCAGAGCCTGCAAACTATTTAACTCTTTAAAAAAAAGTTAAAATTCAGTAACACTCATCAAGTATATTCATCGTCATTCTCATTCTCATACTACTCTGAATATGAAAACAACACTTTAAGTACGAATTTAAAAATATCAAACATAATAATAGTAACTGTTTAGTTGGGTAAGTAAAACGTCATTTATTTTAAAGACAACTTGGCAAACATATGTTCTATTCATTGAATACGGATATATATATATATATATATATTGTATGTTAAAAAAAAAAACATAAGATCAATGTATTCATTACCATACCTCATTATTTAATTTAACCTATTTTTTAAATGTTGTTCTAATCGTTTCTACAGCAAACTAAACAAAATATCTTCTAATAGATATAAGAGCCATCTAGTGATTAAAGTTATTAATAGAATAAGATAATTAGTTTCCCCAACTGTTACTAGATATCATTCTCACACATATCTCTTGCATTGAAAGAACTACTCAAATAATGTAATATTTTGCTATTTATGTGTGGACTATCTAATATTTTTATCATTAATCAATATTATAGGCAATAAAAAGAAATCTTGGCATAAAGTTTATTGCAATGGTCACACCATCTTGTTTTTTACAAAAGAGTTTGTAATTATTATTTAAATCTTATGGCGCGTATTTAGTAATCTACAATTATCACTATTTTTTTTTTTACTATTTATATTTAAAACTTATACAAATGAAAATAATTAATTGTATAAACTTTGGTTTTAATAGAAAATTTGTACTATTTTTTTACTATTATAGCAACATTGACGTTTAAAATGGCGCGTTGATTAGGCGGGATCATTACTAACACTTTAATTTTAAATTAAACAGTGCAGAGCATCAAGTCAGTGCGTCGCGTTGTAATTCAAGTAAGTGAAATAATTCTGTGTTTTAGTGTCAGAAATCCGGAATTAAATCATGTAAGTACAATTTATGCATTACTTTTACGTAGGAACATTGTTTGTGTTACTTTATTCCAAGAATATTATGAACTACTAATTTTACTGCTACTATAAAGTTAAATCTTTTTATAATTTTATTTTTGAACAGTTTTAATTATTAGTGAACCAATTTAAATAGCTAATTGTACAAAATTCCACGGTAGACAGGCAGTTACGATAATACTTAATTTTAAATAAATACGTATTATACTTTTATAAAAACATAATGCATGGTGATTTTTTTAAATCAATCTGTTTACCAAACATATATGAATATCATGTAGGTATCTTAAAAAAATAACGATGCATGACTTCTGCAACAAATACACTATTACTATTCTGTAAAAATATGTACGTAAATATGTATACCTAAATACCAGAATTGCACAAGTAACAACATCTAAGCGAAATTGATTAATTTAAATAAGTACCTACTAATTTATGCATCAATCTACTACCCGTTTTAATGTCATTTTTTTTTTTCTAAAACCAGAGACCATCTAGCTCTTAAAACAAACAACTTAATCATTTATTTCTTAAAGTTCATATCTTAATTGTATCATTTCCAGATGCTATGTTGGTGAATTCCATAGACAGAATTGCAAATTATTACAAAACTCAACATAACTTTTCCTACCATGTAAGTATACGTAAAATTATTCAACCATCAGTCATGATTCAAAATATTTAACATTAGATAAAATCTACGACTCTAAACTCCTTTTAATTGAAAGTATTTGTGTTTGTCAGGTCGCTCTAAAGAACATGTGCATACCAGGTACCTGAACCCGACCTCTGCATAGTGCATATTACAAAGATAGCCTTTTCTATTGTTTCAACATGTGTTGTTATTTTTTTTATGAAAACGACAAACGTCTCTTGCTGCTTTCAAAGTGAACTTTAAATAATTATGTTGATTCATTCTTAAAAGGGTCTATAAAAATTTGAGCAAACATTTAATTAACTAAATAACAGAGTAATTTATTAAACAAATATGTTATTGTATACTAAAGCCATTTCTTCCTAATGTTTTCAGGCTGTATATTTTATTATTGTGTTGCCGAAACAATGGACTTCACTTCAAATTTAAAGGTATGTTTATATTTCATTAATCATTTACTTTTAAAACATAATACTCGTAATACGTATAACTATATTTTTGATATGAAGACGTATTATATTTTCTACATACAAATATGTATTTGTATAAAATCCTGTTCTTATCATTTGTTATTTACATTTCAGGTACGTGGTGAATTATCTACAGCAAGGCACGATTCTACAGTAAACTATGATGAGTTTACATAAAATGGTAAGACATTTCTACTTTATTTATAATTGTGTCAATAGATAGACAATAAAATAATCAAATGATTTATCTGTTATAATGAAAGTAAAGATTATCTATAGTTGAACTAGTTTGCACAAAATAGCTATGATTCCAACATATCCGAACAAACTAATAATGTAATTGCAAGACATATTTTCGAGTGATTGCAAAATACTTTTCTTTTTTTTTCTATTACATTACGCTCAAAACCCACGTCGGTTTATTATAACTAATTTGCTACCTTTTTATTCTAAAATATTTCTAATGTTTTCATATTAAAATACTTCAAGCTCTATCAAATCAATGCTATTATAATTCCTGCATCATAATTTCTAAATACATGTGTTATGAAACTAAAGTTCACGAAAGCCGATGACAAAGTCACTTTTTTTTTCTCAACTCAAGTGTTCTACCAACTACCTGACTCGACGGATAGCGTTCTCGACGCACTACTTCTAAACTACACAAAAAGCAAAGGCAATAAAATTGCACTCTTGGCGTCTTTATTTTACTTAACACCACGCTGGCGAGAAACATCTGTACGGTTACCTGAAATGCTAGAGTGTCACATGCCCGTTGCTGATTCTAAAATGCTATATGAGAATCTTAAAAGTTATTTCTTTCACGAACTTTGTTTTATATAAACCTTTTCTGTAATGTGAATAAAACTACTAAGTTTAGTTTTATTATTTGGATTTTTAAATGTCAAAACCATTATAAATAATAAAATCCTAAAGTACCGAATTTTAATTAAAAAACATAATCATATATAAAATATTACACATCTATCAACGTGAATAAGTATCCTAACCAATGTCTAATAACCGCACATGTCAAGCGATATTCGACCTTAAAAACGTGAGTCGCGTTTCATTATACTTTGAAATTAATAACTATTTTATATAATTCCAGGTGATAATTGATTGACAAAAATACGAATGTCTACCTAATTATCAAATACACTGCACGTTGTAAGCAGATTTTCTACAAATACCCGAATTAAGCATCTGATATCAAGTAAGTATGAAAAACTATTTTGATACATAAAAATTTAATAACTTAGTACTGTCTCCTATTATTCTCAAATTCAAATAGTTTTCGTGAAAAGACTACTAAACAACATATCAACATTTTGAACCCAAATATTCACGTAATTTTCTGAATATCTGTCGAATACCAACAAAACTAATGAAAATATTACCCGAATTCTAACTTTATAATATATGAATGTGAAAAAGACAACATGTCAAATCTATCCCCCTACATGACGCTTCTACGACATTCAACAAATTACATAAGCAACGCAATTAATTTTCTTACTTTATTTTCAGATCGTTGAGCTACAAGTATCGACTAACAAATTCTATTCATCAGGTCATCACGCACTTCATCGATTGTTCGACCAACAATGCTACGACATTGAAAATCTTCACCAATCATATTATATTAAGTATAAACTGGACTTCCAAATATAACTAAATTATTTGTAAATGAAGTAAATAAAAGACAATTAAATATTCTATGTACAACATGTATGTCTTTGTCAATTTTATGACTAGAATACCTGACAACTATACATCAACCCTTTTCTAATAGACTGTGTTGAAGATTATAATTTAAAAACAAAGTATACAGCAATTTTCAAAATTCAGTTGACGTATGCTTCCCCCATAATTAACAAATCTTAAAATAGAAAATAACCTATGCAACTATGGTAAAAATCGACTTCCCCCAATATTTGCAGAGTTTATAATGTTATATACCTAATACGTCAATTAATCAAGTACTCTATTTTCTACATAAATTAATCAAACTATACAAATGTTAAACTAATTCCACTGTCAATAGTTACGCACAAGAATTGTTCTTCCCTACGATAGATGGCGTTACTGGTAGTACCTAATTCTTAAGAAGTATTCCTATTTTATTACTTCTTTTATTCTAATGCATCGAATCTGTTGTAAAAATGAATGAAAATTATACTATTTCTGATCTCGTAATTATTTACTAATTGTTACCAAAACACAAAACTAATGATTAAAAATAAAATTTACTAATCAATAAATGAACTCCAATTCTATGATGCTATCCGTTTTTCACCGCAACAATTGTGTTGTCATTATCAAATGCCTAAGCGTATCAATAATAACAACGTATTTGATCCAAAACAAGACATATAACTTATTAACTGTGAAATATAATGAACATTTATATGAATTACTATCCTACACCATAAAATATTATCAAAGGAATATTTTGATTTACTGTATTATGTATGCAATAATGACCAAAAATTTTAAACGCAAACTAAAATGAAACAACAATCAAATAATACTAATAACCTCCAATTATAAAATCCTGGTCACGACGTCACCAATTGTAATACCCCCCCCCCCTATATATTTTATTATTTAACGACGCGCCTATTTTATTTACCTAATATATATCTGCCTAGCTACACTACCTAGACGACCTAGAAATTCTAATAAGAATAGTCCAATAAGAAAATGCAAATGAATACCTAAAATATTTCTAAATTCTAATTAATGTAGTAAATAAGTTAATATCTTGAGTTGGATCAGTAAATTGGCCACATGATCGTTAGTGTGTACGTAGAACCCCTAGTTATGTCCGGAAATAGTAAACCAAAGTCCTTTTCACATGAAGAGATGGAGTCATTTATCTACCTAATCTAATTAGAATAAATACCTACAAAATAGTACTATTAAAATATAAATTCATCTTTTAAAATACGTAGTGAATAAATAGAGTTTCCCTATTGATATTGAGTATTGAAATAGTTAGTCAAATGAAGTCATTGTCTCATGAATCGAATTCTTAGTTAACTGAAGTCGATGTTGATCAAATTAATCATAATTAATTAACAAAATTTGATTTTGTGGTAAAGAAGGAGCCCCTCCTCGCTACCTTCAGTGTTTCTCATACCCGCTGCATGGACAAAACTCCTCCACATAGTCTGAAGGACTATTTAATCTTTTGATTTTTCATTTTGTTGTCACTTTAATAAATTTTGTGACCAGTCATTTTTGAGAGGACATTTGCAAAAAGGGCCATTTACGGAATAACAAAATACTGGTAGAAGCAGCTGCAAAAGATCTACTCCAGCTCCAAGTATTCTGTAATTTAATTTGAATTTGTTTGAGTATTATTTTAATATCCGAAGAGATAGTATTTTGGAGCACCACATTTTCAGGATAGCCAAAAATACTAAGATCTTACTTTTAGATCTAGGCGAGATTTCAATTTTCAATGAAATATTTTATCCAGACTTTTAATGTAGCCTTTCGGATCACCCATATTTTCAGGATCACCTAAACAACTACGATCATATTTATCGATCTAGCCAAGATAAAAGAATCATCGTCAATTTTAGATCATTTTGAAGGTATGTTCATTTATTTACAGAACCAAAGAAACTAGAATAAAATCAATCACAACTGCTAAGAGAGCAAGCAAATATTTTCATTCTTCATAATATACTGAATTTACAATTTTAATATACTGCGAGTTATTCATTTTAATTTTATCTCACAATATTAATCTACCAGTAGAAATTAAAAGGGAACAAAAATATACTCTATATTGTATTTGTTTGTCATGTAAGTTTGTCTGTGTCGTATATAAATGTACATAAAATCCCTAGCCTATCAATAATTCCTAAACCCACTACAAGACTAGCTCACTAAAATAGTAAATCCCAATAGCCCTAAATCTACCTACAACTAAGCATCCACATCTACCCCAAAAGCCAAATGAGATAATTTCGTAAAATTAAACCTCGCTAGTTAATAAAATAAGTCAGTAAAGTGTAGGCTTTTCTAACAGAGCGACTTGAAATATAACCCCAATACGAAATATCATGACCTAACCAATTTTCCCTAGCCCTAGCAGCTAAACTATCCATCTAATCTGCCGATATAGAATGCAAACTAGACCCGGGTCTCACATTTAATTTAAACGTGTATAAAAATATCTCGGTGTGCAATGAGATATTTATTCCTAAGCTAAATCTAAACTAAGTCGGGTGAGGATCGCCCTGATACCCTAACACCCTAATTCCTCGTGTGCTTCTACAAGTCTGGACAGGGGATTGGGAAACCAAACTTGCAGATAAATAAATAGATATTTTATGAGGTCAGAGTAACTAGAGAATTTAAAACGTCTGGTGTGACATTCCAAATTATCAAGCGACTCGGGAGTTTTACCGTCTCTTCAGTAAAATACGGTAAGCAGTCAACAACTCCAGAATTGACAGTTAACTAACCACAATAATTAAAGACCCTTTTTAGAACGATTAAGACTATCGTTGACACCGTTGGGGTGACCTGTCTCAATCTCCCTAAAAAGTCCAAGTAAACTGTACTTGAATATCAGACAGAATTCTCCTAGACGAACTAACCCCATAAAAACACTTATTTTAAATTAAATTTAACTCCAACAAACTATTATGCTTTAGACAAGGTAACTCTAGTCAAAAATAGATACCTTAATCACTCAAAGTTGAACACAAAATATGAATAGCAAAAGAATCACAAAAGAAAGCTTCACTATAAACTTTTAAAATCTACAATAATAAATTAAAATGAAATCACTGAATTAAATAGAAATGTCCCACACACTGAAAAACCCCATTTAATGTACCATAATATTATATCCGAACAAAGATTAAACCAGAATAATGAAATACTAGTACAATCCACGTCCAGACACAACTTAGGTAACCTAGTTCACCTATTTACCCTGCTAAGAGAATTCGTCCGATACGTCCAACGTCCAAAATAAGAATCCCCGAATACCACGCTACCCTGACTCTCTGGAGTCCAAGAACACCCCCCCGTTCCCCGTGAAACAAGCGTCTGAAATTAAATGCAAAGTTATCAATAACGTTTAAGTATGACTATTTTAAACTCTATTTCCTACATCAAATATGACCTATGCTAAACAATCGATTTAAATTTGTAAAAAACAATCTCACGGTGCGAAAGACCACTATCGACTAGCTAGAGGCACTTGACACTTTTTCCAAACAGTTTTTGCTGTCATAAGCTAAGTAAACTATTTTGACCATTGTCATATTCCTTTAAGAGTAAGGTTCATTTTAGGTTAAATATTTATTGTTTATATGTGCTTCGACTGTAAAATTTAATTTGTTTTTGTAGTTCATATTTCAGTACTTAAGAAACGTTCTGTCGCCAAGGTATAATTTATAAAATAAAATGCTGTTGCTAAATAATGAATAAATGTTCTAAAGTCCTTAAAGCTTTGTAATAAAGTTCAATTTTGGGTAAAATATCTTTTGTTTACTAAGGTGCAATAACCAATTAAGTTTGTATTGTCATAAATTTAGGCTACTTCACTACTCGAGATATGTGTGAAATATTATTCTCTAGAATGCGTAATAATATAACCTGATTAAAAATAAAATAATATTTAAAATTATGTTTACATATTTTTGAAACAAAGCAGATGAAGTCTGATATGTTACAATGGTTCATTAAAAAACCCAGGTATCTGTTTATCGGTACTATCGACAACACAGCTAACTGACCATCGGTGCTTAAGTGCATTGTAATAAGGTTCTATATAAACACAGAATGGTCAGTTAACAGTGTTGTCGTTTGTACCAAAATTGAGATGCTTTGACAATATTAGTTTAACACTGGTGTGTCACTTTATTTAGGTTTTAAATCGGCGCATGGCAATGTCTAAATATAGTAATAAGCAACAGGAACTAGTTTCCGACCTAGATATGGCGGATCCCATTGTGTACAACATACATACTATCCCTAAAAGGGGTAGGCAGAGCACATGAGACATGTGTTCCAGTGCAACTTTTAGTTTTTTTTTTTTTTTTCCCTACCTATCTTTCCGAGTTGGGCCCCGAAGGGGCCCTTGACTAATTACCTACGCAACTTTTAGTGTAAATGTGGGTATAAAAGATCGACAAAATGTAATATCGCAGTGATAGGTTGCTAGCCCATCGCCTACAACACACTTCAACCCTGCTCCCTTAGTCGACTTTTACGACACCCACGGGGGTGGTGCTGTTCTAACCCGACACCACACGGGGAACAAGTTATACAAATGTCATATTACTTCAGTATGCCGTTTTAAAAAGGGATCCAAACTACGTTTTTTGGAGAGTCGCGTTGAGTCGACCGTGCCGGGGACTATTGGGGGGAATTGGAAGCAAACAATGGGTTGATTCCACGAAAACGGCCAAAAACAAGATATTGGCATGTTCGCCTCCGACAACCGTCGAGTTGCAAGCGTAGCCATAGAAACGGTGACCGCTTACCATGAAGCGTGCAATGCCTTAAGCTTCTTTGCCCGCCGACCTGGTATCAATTTTTATTTTTAAATGCCCGAAGAATTCCTCCTCCCTTCAGTTCAGTATTTTCTGAATGCGCTACTTTCCTTTATAAAACGACCCGTGCAAGAATAATCAGCCAAGTACTTATTAAATATTTTTAAAGCGGAGTGTCCCCCGCCGCCCTCGTCCGTTAATAAACGTCTCTATTGCGAGGAATGCAATAACACGGCGGGGGAGAGTGGGGACGATCGTGCTAGTGGATACAATGGGCTGGCTAGTTTTAATATATTACTTGCATTTTGCCTGCGACAAAAAGCATTCTATTTAGGTATGTTATAAACTATGACTAACTATTCTATTCTATGATGTCTGCCAAATCTCATCCAAATCCGTTTGGCCTTTTTTGTGAAATTGAGTACTTAACGAAATTCCAAATATCGAAGCTTGCTAACTTTCAGGGAAAAATAGGAATCTATTGTAGAAATAATCAGGAAAAAAACTTTCTGCATTTTTGTTTTGTTAAATTTCCACTTTCCAAAGGTTGTCCGGAAGAGATCGGTCATTTAAAGCGATAAGATCGCCTATTGTCTACCACTGTATAGCATAAGGTCCTTGTGTAGTTTTTATTTATTTTGGTGAACAATCCATCCATACTAATATTATAAATGCGAAAGTGGGTCTGTCTGTGTGTCTGTCTGTCTCTCTGTCTGTTACCACTTCACGCTTCAACCGCTAAACCGATTTGGATGAAATTTGGTATAGAGATAGTTTGAGTCCTGGAGAAGGACATAGGATAGTTTTTATCCCGGAGATCATCCCCCAAGGGGATGAAGTGGGGGTGAAAGTTTGTATGGAGCTACGATATAAACGAGTTCCACGCGGACGGAGTCGCGGGCAGAAGCTAGTAAAGAATATTTGTTTTGTAGTGTAAATAAGTTTTACCAAAACTATATAATATACGTGTACTACGTAGCCCACACTAATTACCAAACGAGGATAATCCTAATCTCATGAGGCTGGTTGCACCGTCAGTTAATCGAAGCCGTGGGCCGACTAATTGAAATCACCACTCCGCCCGCTGATTGCCGTGAATGATGGTTAGCTGTTGGCTGTTTACAGATTGCGGTGTTACCGGGCTTTTTAAGCGACTTCAAAAAAGGACAAATAATGTTTTTATTTCGTTTTGTATTTCATTATGTTGATTAATCTAATTGTATTTTTGCACTCCCATTCACCATCGCGCTTTTTGTCTTATCTCAAGGACCACTAAAGAGTGGAACTCACGTCTGGCAAAAATATTCCGTAGGTACTATCCGTACTCTAATATTATAAATGCGAAAGTAACTCTGTCCGTCTTTCTGTCTGTTACCTTTCACGCTTAAACCGCTGAACGGATTGAGATGAACTTTGGTATGGAGATAGTTTAAATCAACATTTTAATTTAACAAATTTAATACAAATTGAATAAGCTCAAACACAAATATTACAATAGTACATAGAAAACTTAAAAATAGGGTTACAAAAAATGCGGGGGGAGAGGAACACCGTCGTAAGCGCCCAGCCTTTATCTCTTTACCTATTTTCTATCATCATCATCATCATCATATCAGCCGAAAGACGTCCACTCCTGGACATAGGCCTCCCCCAAAGAGTGCCAAAGTGACCGGTCCTGCGCCACCCGCATCTACCGGACTCCAGCAACCTTTACCAGGTCATCAGTCCACCTTGTGGGGGCACGCCGCGCCTTCCGGTACGTGGACGCCACTCGCGAACCTTTCCGCCCCAACGGCCGGTTCTACGTTTTTTTTTATTGCTCGGCAGGCTATATCGGTTACCTTGGTTCTGCTGCGGATAGCCCCATTTCTGATGCGATCACGCAGAGAAACTATTTTCTATACATATTTAAGTAAATAAAAGATCTCCTCACCTGAACCTCATTGTTAGAAATATAAGCCATGTGCATGTGCATGGTCACATTTTATTAATAGTTTTATCTTTTGTTGCAGGTATGGTTCCGTCCACAAACTTCTCGAACAATATGCTGAACAGGCTAATATATAGGTAAACGTAACACTTCCATTAGTGATTGAGATCAATAATAATACTTATTACAGTGCCAACCAACATGCGGGACGAAGTGGGGCGGGGGAGCTCGCACGTAATAATTCGATTCGCCTTTGCGCAGGCAAGGCCATTTGCTCAAGTTGTTTGCCGGGAATGGTACTATGCTTTTCTTGACCGACTTCAAAAAAGGTGGGAGTTATCAATTCGTCGGAATCTTTTCGTTTTATCATTTACGCTTGGACCGATATGGAAAATCCATTCTTTCTAAAGGGTATCCCTTCCAGGTGGTCTTATATTCGTCAGATCAGGACCTGATGATGGAATCCTGGAGAAATCAAGGGAACCATTAAAATAAGGAGAAGTACTGAATTGAAGTCGGTTCAAACTTTGTTTTTAAAGTAGATTATTAACTACAGAATGCTGCATAGTAAAGAGAATAGCACGCTCATTTGTGTCATTAAATAAATAATAAGGCGTAATAAGTACTTAATAGTTAAAATAAAAGTATAATGTTTCAAAGGAAGCTATTTTTATTTCTGAAAAGTCAACTCATTTACTACGCCGTAGCCCGTAGCATTCTTCTCGTCTATCAAAGCCGTTAAAGGATTTTCAATATCCGTCAAGATTTTTCATAGCAAGCGATACAAGCTTTAAGACATTTTTATTGGTATGCTAAACTTAAGCTCGACTGTACCTAGGTTCCTTTAAATTAATTCACCAACAGATAACCCGCCGCGATACGGCACGGCCACCTGCACTTGTGCCTTAAATAAATTAAAAATGTTGACTCAAGGAAATGCTTCTTCGTGAATTAAGAGCTGAAAAGCGCGCCTTTTTCTACTTGTTAATTATACCTTTAATATGACCCACGGATGTGGCAGACAAGCGCTCGGCCTGCCTCATGGTTAGGGGATGCCTTGATTTCAGTCGAACACGCCCCCTAGACAAAGACGCGCTTATGCCTTCCGCGCACGAGAAAAAGAGATGATAACACTTTTTGGGAATGGCATTTTTGGACAAATTTCGATAAATACCTAACTTAGTGAAGTTTTATATAAATTTCAACAAGTGAGATTTTAGATGAGATAAAATACTATGGTATTAATTTGATTGTGTCGTAAAATAATATATAATTTGAGTAGGCTGAGCAAAAAAAGGAAAGTACAGGCCCAACTTCGGTTTTTTTAAAAATGTTTTTCCACTTCTAAATATTTTCCAATTAAAAAAGGTCTTTTTAGTACGTTATTGACACAATGAAAGACTAGGTTTATAGGTTTTCCTCCACATCCATCCTCATACTCAATGCATGTAGTGTCACGGATCATAGATCCCAAATGGCCCCCGAAAACTTATATCGCGCATTCATCACCCTTTCAATTGTAACTCGAGCTTTCACACCCAAAAGCTTTCAGCGAAAGCTCTACGTCCCATAAAACAATAGAAAGGTTCGTATATAGTTCTTATAAATATTCTTCTCACGCGCATAAAACGGTACCATTGCCACGCGACCTTTTCATTTGCCATTGATATATGTATACGTTTTAACCCCCCGTTTTGCTACAGAAATGTGGACTCTAAAGGAACGTGTTTCATGGACACTTCAAGAAATCGCGTAATAACAAGAAATCGCGTAATTAAATACAAACACAAGGTAATTTTCACACCTTTCATTCGGAAAAGTAAGTTTTGCTCCACGACGAGATGGCTCAAAATGCTACTTTTCTGTTCAAGCTACTTTTTTAATTTATTAATTGGCACGTAGCATTTACGCAATGTGCCAATTGAACAAAGATCTTCATAAAATAATCGATTGTAATTTAATCGTAATCGATTAAAAACGAACATATTTCAAGTTTTAACTTTAACAACGTTATATGAAAATTTATGATTTTTTCGGGTTATTTAAAAATTAGTAATAAAACACACACACACACACACACACATTTTGTCGATCTTTTATACCCACATTTATGCTAAAAGTGGCGCTGGAACATACGTTTCATGTGCTCTGCCTACCCCTTTTGGGAATAAAGGCGTGAATTTATATATGTATGAATGTATTTAGTAATAAAAATTAAGAAAATTTGTTAAAACTTGTTAAGTAATTTTACCACCATCTTTTTTAAATTTCTTCATAGTCAGTGTGAAAAATAGTATGTGTCACTCGGTAGCATAATTATCTTCGTCTCGGGCGTTAACACACAAGTGTTAACGCCCAATCATACAATCCTTCCCTACTCTCAGGATCCTACGTTAGAATCCCTCGCTACGCTCAGGATTCAATACACGGCCCTCGCCGTAAATATACTATTTTGCTCCCTTGTGACACAAATACGAGTAACTATTAAGCGACTTCATAAAAGGAGGAGGTTATCAAATCATCGCCATCTTTTATTTTTGGTTGTATGTTCCCCGTTTACTCGAAGACGCCTGCATCAATTTGGAGTATAGTTTTTTTTTGTTTGAAAGGGTATCCCTCCCTGGTGGTACCATGGTCATTCTGGCCCATCCCCAGATCCTGACTTGATGACCATGGTTCCCATCCTGGAGAAAACGAGGGGCTCTTACAAACTGTATCTTAGGCACACTTGAAGCGGAGTACTGAATTGAAGTCTGTTAAAACTTTGCTTTTACAACTTTACAACGTGCGATCATCCTAGCGTTATTCCCGGTTGTGCCCTAAAGGAGTCTGGGGTCCGGTTTGACACCTAATCCCAGGATTTGCGACCTTCCAATCCAGAGGGAAAACTTCACCTAAAAGCTGAAAACTTCATAAAAATCAAATGAAAATCATCGGAAAACAGCACATGTAATGTCATTTGATACAATCATATTTCACAGCAATCGCCACTTTAAACAACAAACATGGCGCCCTCCCGGGACGTAGACGGCAAAATTATGAATGTAGCCAGACTGCCATTTGTCAGACTGTAGTAGACTCGGGGCAGACATTTTGCAGCAAAAATGCTGTTTCAGCCATTTATTACTGTGTTGTAAGTTGAGTATAGGAGATAAAGATGCACTTGCCTGTACCGCGAGTGTAAGATTACGGGTGGTTTCAAATCGTTGATAATCGTAGGATACATCCGTTTAATTAAATCCCAATAGGGGTGTAGACTCGAAACAGAAGGAAAAAAATATGCCTAGTGACGAAAATCCCATTCGGATATCTCAAAGAATTACGAAGCTACAACCGATTTAATATTGCTTGTTAGAAAGAGAAAACGCAAACAGTGTGTGACGTCACATTATACGGGGCTGCCGGGGGACCGCGGCATTGACGGCGGCGGCGCACATGACGGGGCGCGGCACGTTGCCGTCTACAGTGACGTCACAATCTACAAGCGTCATCGTTTCATATGAAGTTACGTTTTGCAAAAAAGGGGCAGAACATACCCCTTTTTAAAACTTTGGACACTTATAACTTCGTGATTATTTAACCTTTTGCGTTGTTTTTTTTCCATTTGACTACATTTTTAATCCTTACTCGAGAAAATATGACATTATTGATTATTTTATTTAGTGTCTACACCCCTATTGCCTTATTCATAATAGTCCAACAACCCTATTTTCATCATCATCATATCAACCGAAAGACGTCCACTGCTGGACATAGGCCTCCCCCAAAGAGTGCCACAATGACCGGTCCTGCGCCACCCGCATCCAGCGGACTCCCGCGACCTTTACCAGGTCACTTAATGTGATATAATATGATACATGCCTTTACCAGCTCGGTAATCATAAGAAGGTGCGCGAGCAGTGTCGTGGCGAGATAGACTAGCCGTCTCTTTCTAATTAGAACACCAAGGAAGAGACGTATAGTCTATCGTCGTTTCGTTATCTGGTTCTTTAACATTTTTGTGTTAAGAAAGGGCCAAAATACATTTAATTTATATAACAGAGGCATTTTAAGCTAATGAATAAGGCGGTAATTATTTGTGAAGTTTGACAGGTCGGTATGGGATGAAAGTTGGCGCCATATTTAATTTTTACCGATCCGTCAAAAGTGGTTATCTGATCTACTGTTGCTAAAGTGACACTTATTAGTATTTGAAACTAATATCTTCCCGGCTGTAGGGTAACTGCGCCGGTTACGCCACCACCGTCAGTTAGCGACTAACCGAAGGACAAGGGATGTTCAATAGAACATTTAAAAAAAATATGGGCCATCAAAACGAGACGTCTACATTTTTTTATTGACAATGAATAGAAATACCACCTACATTTCCCATTGACATGAGAAGTTACCATTTGTCTAATCATAATATGATTAAATCTCAGCGGCCTCACTTTCCTTTTTCCCCAAACTCGTTTTTCTTTTATTCTCCCAGGCTAGTTTTCCCTCTAGTACAGAAAGTGCCTCACTGTTAACACAACAAAAGCCTCCCTTTCATTGCGCGTCATTGCGTTAGCCCTGATTGATAGGGCCCTCTAGGGCTGTCGCCGCGTGATAAATTATATCCACGCTTATAACATGTTGTAATAAATATATTTTTATACGGAAATAATGGCAATACAAATGTCCACGGGGATGATGAATTCATTTGTGAGTTACGGAAAATTTAAGTATGACACACGTTTTACTTTATAAATATAAATAGTATTGTTCGTATCGCATATTTAATTGTTATTAATTTTACTTGAACAGATTTGTTACTCTATAATATACGAGAAATTTACTTAAAGTAAATAAGAATCTAAAGATATTAAAAAAATCTTACAACACAAAACCACAATGTGGACAGTATCAATGTTTCTGAATTCCTGCAATAGTTTTATCCGCCCACCGCTAACGGAGATACGATTAAATCTCCACGAAACTTAATGTGGCAACCCTGAGCTAAGCCGCGGGAACGAAGTAGGGAAACGTGTTCGTCTGGCTACTGATATATTCATATATATAATACTATCTTTTGTCCGCGACTCCGTCTGCGTGGAACTGGTTTATATCTCAGTTCCATACAAAATTTCACCCCCATCTCACCCACTTTGGGGACTATTTCCGGGATAAAAACAACCCTGTCCCCCCGGGACTTAAACTATCTTTAGACCAAATTTCATCTAAATCGGTTCAGCAGTTTAAGCGTGAAGAAGTAACAGACAGACAACACACTTTCGCGTTTATAATATTAGTATGGATGTTCTATTTAAGTATAATATTTATTATATGTAATAAAAAGGATAAATGTTAATATCGCCGATATCGATAAAAAAAATATTATTGTCCTTAGATAAGTGATTTATTTAAATACATAGCTAGACTATAAGAGTTTTTCGCACGTCCTAATATACGTTTTGGAATTCGGTACTTACACTGAATATTTCCGAAGAATTATTTGTCCGAAAGCATATTTTTCCCGAATTTTAGCCGGTGGGTATTGGCTTGTATGGGCGCTCCGCCAGTGGAACCTTTTTATATCCCAATAAATCACCTGCGACCAATTATTCGTTTAGCCGAAAGAGGCTCGAAATTTTGAAATTTTGGAATAGTTATGGTTTCGGACCAATGACTTCGGAATTTGTATGCGTTCCCATTGTTATTAAATTCAGGCATCTAAGGCCGATATTAAAATATCTTAAAGACTATACATACAATACAGTTACAATTATATTGGTAAACACAGTAAGAACTCGCATTCAGTCTACAGTAAGAGCGGGACGGACAGATGTGTAGCTGTGTAGCTTAAATAGCAAATTAATATGACGCAGAGTGCAGGGACTCTGCGGAATAAAGCATTGTTTATTTTTACTTGCAATGGCAACCAGGGTTGGCTCTCGGTGAAAATCCAACAAAGATTTGTGAAGCTAAGTCTTCAAATATTTGACAGTGAGCTGTCAAGCATGCGAGGAGTCATTTACATGGCCGATAGCGTGGCTGGCCGCGCTCGCGCTTCGCTTTTCTATTGATCCAGTTTTCCCACCACCCATTGTGTATACTCACCCTAATACCTCTACAATGAATGGATTATTGATTATTTGAACTCTTCATTAAATTTAAATTAAAGGAAAAATTGAATTTTTCGAGCCGAATTCGAACCGGCGATCACAGGCGATCACAGGCATTCATGGCCCGTCGCTACTAACCAACTGAGCTATCGGAACAATCTGTCTCGGCCACTATATCTTTCAATCAGTTCCTTCCTACAGCGCCTTAGGGAGGCGTGTAGCGACCTCTATCAGAAAACTTAGGCTTCTTTACGGCACCCACGTCATCATTAATTTTTTACTTTAACTTAAATTTATAATTTCGTTAGCAGCGTTACTGCTTAATACTAAATTAACTGTTCATTACTTTCTACTGTAACTGTTTTTTATAAGTCACTTTCGTTAAATCCTATTTTGCAACAGGGCTCATAATTAATAGCTAGTATTTAAAGGTACATTGAACAAACCTAACGACGTAAAAAAATCGGGTGTGATGTGCAATTGTTAAATTTGTATGTGCGAGTCAGTATTTTTCGGTAAGCGATTAAAATTTTCTTATATTTAATTACTCTCTAACGCAACTGTATTTCAATTTAAAACAAGTTTCGTCGCGTACTTTATCCATACCCCGTTAACCGCGACAAGGTGAAATCCTTCGGAAAGTTGTGGCAGCCCTGCGCTAAGCCGCGGGGACGGAGTAAGGAAGCGTGTTCGTCTGGCGACTTCTTAATCTTTCGCTCAACCGTTAGGGCGGAGCGCAAGTTGTAAGAGAAATTAGAGTTGTTCTTATTGAACGAGGCAAAGCCAACGAAATGAGCAGCTTGCGCCGAAATGCTTTCGTATGCTGTTCTCCTCTGCAGGTCACATTTCTCAATCGATTCTCGTGAATTTTTTTGAGCAAGTTTCTATTATTACTTACTTACATAGATATTTTGGTCGATTTTATGCTTCTTTAATCACTTCTTTGGTATACTGCTTTAATCTTAAGTTAAAATGTCGTTACGATTCGACATTTGTGAAACAAAAAAATATCAGTTCAGAAGAGCGGGGGGGGGGGGGGTCGCGGAATACTTTTCTATACTAAAGGGGTCGCGCCATGAAAAACACTGAAAGACACTGTGATAAGGTATCGCTTATTCCAACACTAAATTACAATCGCTCCCCGCCCGCACCTTAAGCCGCGACCACACGCGGGCCGCAGATCAAGCTATCGTTTCATTGTTCCTGTAAACAGACCCTAACGTTAGACAAAGAAAGCGATTAGCGGTAGATTGTTTATAGACCTTTAAAGTGGGGTTTATGTTGCTGGTAATTTGGTGAGGACAGGATATTGTGTTTTTATATTAGGCATTCGTCTTTAAGGTTGATTCTGGAATTTATAAATTACCTATCTTTTTGTATATTCACACAAACTTCTTACTCTACCTCAATTTTATTATCTAGTTTAATTCCGGGATAAATTGTGTCGTTCTTTGGAAGATTATTTTTTAATCCGAAATAGAGAGAGCTTTTGGATTCATTGTAGAAATACCCCTTAGACTATGGTTGTAAAAATAATCTCTTTACAAGGTTTCTTAAAGAAACTGCCTCAAAGTGCTTTTTAGGGTTCCGTACCCAAATGATAAAAACGGGACCCTATTACTAAGACTTCGCTGTCTGTCCGTCCGTCCGTCTGTCTGTCACCAGGCTGTATCTCAAGAGCCGCGATAGCTAGACAGTTGTAATTTTCACAAATTATGTATTTCTGTTGCCGCTATAAAATATTCTGTGGAGAAATACATTTTTAAACAAAAATATACCTGTAAAGGTTTACATAGTTTTGCAATAATATTTATACGAAATATTTTTTTCTTATTTTAAGCCTCCCTAACGGACGTATATGGGATAAAAGTTGAAATTATTGAATGTGGCCGACTTTTTCTAAAAACTGTCATTGGAATTGTTTTTTTTTTTAATTGGACGGTAAAGTTGCTTTTTGTGTCGTACTTTCAAGAAATTCGGTCAACGTAAATAATGTCTACTATATTATACTCTACCTGTCGAAACTTCAGAAATGAATAAAGATAAATAAATATCGGATTGGACCTGTGTAAAGCTTTTAAACATATTAAGCGCGTTCGCAGACAGCAAGGTGCTTTAGTTCCATCCAACTATTGTTGCCAGCTCCGTTAGTCGAGCTATCTCACGGGTAGCAGCTAAGGCGGTGGCTTAGCTGGATGCTCTAAGAGATAATCAGCTGAGAAATGCTGCAAGATGGCGATTAGGATAGACGCTGTTTTTATTTCAATACAATTCCATCTCAATAATATGTAGTGTTTTTCAAGGGTTCCGTACCTCGAAAGAGAATTCGGAATTCGTATAGGATCACTTTGTTGTCAGTCTATCTGTCTATCAATACTCTTTATCTCGGGAACGCGTGGTATAGAGTTGAAATGAAAACCATATACTTAGGTCTACAGTCCCTTGAAGCTGTGAAAAAATCAAACGCACACGCTCAAGGGAATCAAAATGGATAGCGTTCTTTCCGTTGACCTAAAACTATGAAATTTGGCAAGAAATATCGTCGTCATTAGTATACCCATTACGATTAAAATAAAATACAGGTAAAAAACTGATTAATGTGATTATACATTTGTAATTTTCTACGGAACCCTCGGTGGCCGAGTCCGACTCGTACTTGTCTTGGTTTTGACACTTATGATTTAAAGAATAGGCGTTAATGGTGAATGTTTTTGGACATGGCTAACTACAAAACATATTTATATTCTCGCGAGTACCAAACCTACCTACCTACCCTAAATTTTTTTTTTTTAATTTTATTGTACTGTTTTGTCGGCGTGATTGATTTATATACCCATGCCGAATTACAGTTTTCTAGTAGTAATGGTTACTGAGCTAAGCCGAGAACGGACAGACGAACATGGCGAAACTATGAGGGTTCCTTGTTGTCTACGGAACCCTAAAAACCCGAAGCGATTTTCACAATGTTCTATATTCACATTTTACTGCAATGTTTCCATTTAATACCTACTCATAATACCAACGAGTTTATTCCACCGTTCGGGCAGTAGGGTAAAACGCCCTAAGCCGGACCCTAATCCGAGGGTAATCCGCGTATATAACATATATATATTGCTTGCGTAGGGACGTAAATACGCGTTTTTACCTCTTTAAGGATGTTACCTGGGATTTAAGGAGAGAATATTAGGGTTGCATACGCAGATGTACTTCCTGAACCCCAAAAATCTTCATGAAGGTTTTTTACAGATTGTCAGTGTAAATTAATGATTATTAGAGAATTTTTCAAAGGTAATATCGCTCATATTGGCCGCAGCCCAACTGGGGATGTACTTTGGAATAGCGCGGTAGACCGTAGCCATAATAGCATCACTAGTCGTAGGTACAAACGCCAACACAGTTAACTGACCATCCTGTATTATATAGAACCTTATTACAATGCGCGTAAAGTGCACGGATGGTCAGTTAGCTTTTCGATAGAAAAAAAAATGTGGTGTTGTGTTCCTGATAGTGAGAAAGGTCGACAGAGCTTCTGCCTGGTTTTAACCTCCGCCCACAAATATATTTTGACGCCGCGATTCGTAGTAACTAAGCGTAGGCAGAGGTCTAGTTGCGTTAGGGGTGACGGGTAAAGGGAGGCGAGGCGCATTATCGCTTCGAATAACAGCCCTGAGGTGTCTCTAGCTGACAACATGACGAATCCTCAGATTAGTAAAAGGACGGCAACGCGCTTATTCTTCTGTAGTCGCAACTCGCCAGCGTCCATGTGCTATGGTGTGTGCTTACCATCAGGCATGGTGTATGCTTGTTTGCTGCCGTCGTGGTGTATAAAAAACTGTTTTTATACTCATCCACTTTAATAAATAAATAAATAAAATAAATAAAAACATTTTATTTCAGACCTGGTATAATCCATAGGATGTTGTTAATGTTTGAGTTAAGACTTCGTCCACCAAACTTAAATCACATACTTTTTACTATGGAGGTCCCAACTCGACATTTTACACCTGTTTAGACAACTAAAATAAATTCGACCAATCACGTAGCGCCTTTACTGAACCATAATGAATTTGACCAATGGGACGGCGTCTTGACTACAGAAGAAAAGTAAAAGACATCAAAGACCAAAAAAAGAAATGCGCTTCGTTTCAGCCGGGCTTAGATTTTCAATAGATACCATCATCCTCCTAGCGTTATTCCCGGTTGTGCCCCTAAAGGAGCCCGGGGTCCGCTTTGACACCTAATCCTTGTAGTAATTTGGCAAAGGCACTAGTTTTACAAAAGCGACTGCCATCTGACCTTCCAACGCAGAGGGAAAACTAGATCTTATTGGGATTAGACCGGTTTCCTCGCGATATTTTCCTTCACCGAAAAGCTAACGGTAAATATTCCTTACATAAGTTCCGAAAAACTCATTGGTACGAGCCGGGATTCGAACCCACGACCACCGCTTGACAGCCGCATGCCTGAACCACTAGGCTACCGTAACTCTTTCATAGCATAGCATTTTCAATAGATACAAGCTTGTTTAATTAGTTCAGTTGACTCGCAGAAATAGTATTGTACCTATACAATAGTTATATAATTAGCTTTTAAGTCTCGTACCTTAAACGTGGTACTTGACTGAAAAAGTATACATTACATAACGATTGCATAAAATACTATTAAAACTATATAATAAGATTAGAACTTTTACCAGGAACATTTTCAATATTCTAGTTCGATCTACGACTAATATCTAATGTGAAATGAACAACAGAGGAGACAGAGATCAATTCATAAGGAACTAAGAGTATGAGATGTACCTCAGTTCAATAGGTAGGTTTAGATAAAAGTACGTCGTAACAATTCCTATAAACCTATTTATTTTGATATGTGTAGTGCCTTACATAACAATTTAGTGCCTTTTTTTCGTATCACATCCAAAAACGTACGGTATCTATAGATATTTACCTAACATTCTTATTGAAATCAGTGAGGGCAATATGAAATTAGTAGACAATAATTTGTTTTGGTTTTATATTCATATTCATATTCATATTCATTTATTCAGTATTGGTTATACATTGTCAATATAGATAGCAGTAGAATATGTAGGTACAGAGAGTCATATTAAATCAAATCATACAAAAAAAACATAAAAAATCATATAAGTTAATTTAGGTAAATAAAATTAATATTTACAATTAAAATACAAAACATTATAATTAAAAATAAAATAAAAGATCGGCACTAATGGACACAACAGACAATTATACATATTAACATTATTTTTTAACTGAGAACAGAAACGGAATAGTAGGCCTTTTGTAATAGGAGTGATTTTAGTTTTAGGATAAAACCTAAGCGTGTCTTGCTACTTTTAATGGTAGCAGGTATTTTATTTATTATACTATTTTATTATTATTTACCCAATGTCTAGTGGAATAGCAAATTCGTCATTGTTTAAAAACAGTGTTTACTGTCATTGTTTTACTAATTCAGTTCCAAACTTTAAAAGACAGTACCAGTGGTCCTGAGTTGGACCCCCCCCCCCCCCCCCCCCTCCCCCCTCTGCCCCACCAAGTTTTATTTCCGTTTCCGACTTCGGCTTCCTTCCCCTGTTATTGTCGAAATGTTGCGTTGGAAAATGAGAACTATTCAAATTTGAATAAAGTTCAGTTTTGTTTTTGTGCAAATTTTGATATTTCAGTAGTGGGTTCGGATTTAGTAGCTTAATCTCCTCTTGCGGGGTTTGTATCGGGGATTTGCAAGATTCGTTTGGGGTATGCGCGTTGAGATGTATACATACGCATTATGTAAAGAACGCAGGGAAACCCGCGGGATAATAATAATCTATAAACATCCAGAAAGTCTATTCTCCACGCAGGTGAAATTTTTTTTGAAATCGGATAAGTGGTTCCGGAGATTATACATTACGTACAAACTTATAAAGTTACAAAGCTGCAATCTCGCAGACTTTTCCTCTTTATAACATTAGTATAGAAGTATAGATCAAACATATATACGTACATGCAATACATCCACAAGGTGGACTGAGACCTGGTAAAGGTCGTGGGAGTCCGCTGGATGCGGGTGGCGCAGGAACGGTCGTTGTGGCACTCTTTGGGGGAGGCATATGTCCAGCAGTGGACGTCTTTCGGCTGATATGATGATAATACAATACATACATAATTTATGGTTATAATCACACCTGTTTCCTAAAAGTTTAGGCAAGATTAGAAATCGTATTCTTATACTCAATTCAATTTTAATACGATTATTTTTTAGAAAGATCCTGTTCGTAGGTATTTAGGTAGACATCATAGTAGGTAGTAGGCGGCGTAGTATATATTACGAAAGGGCCTACCATAGTGCCATCTGACATTATCGTAAAATAATGCCTACGCGTAATCTTATACTTACTTAAACTTAGTTTTTTTTAATAATAAATTTTCAATTCTCTCATGTGACAAGTTGATAACAAATAGCTATAATTTCCATTATTTTAGTAACGATGTCGTTTTATAGTTATCCATACATAGAGAGAAAAGGAGACTTTATCAGGAATGTATGTATATATTTAATAATACCTATTTAAAAGAAAATGCCAGTATTTTTGTTGAGATGGCGATCAATAACAGAGAAGTATATAGTTACTCCTGTTCACAATCAAGTGCTTTATGTATCGTATTAATCCTTTCATAAATATGTTCTGAAATTTTAATTCCCTGATATAAGATCCATTTGGCTTAGCAAGTTGTATGCACCCATATGTTTGCACTTGACTATAAATCTTCCGAGTCACCCTGTATAGGATAGCTTTAATTCCGCCCAATTAAAGCATCACCCAAATTTCCAATAAAGTACGAACTGCGTCAGGCTTTACATTTCAGTGGAGCATAAAGCCGGCCACACACGCTCGCTGCAAGCCACACACGCTCTGGGAGCACGAAGCTCATCGCTCGTCTCGCTTATCGACATAATTGTTCTCGACGCACCTGCGTTTGCTGGCTGATATCGATATCAATATTTTGAAGATGATTGTTGTAATGTTTTAATAGTACATTACGTACCTAGGGCGGTGAATTCGTGAATGGCCCAGATCGCAGGTGTTTGTGGCCCGAACCGAAGGTGAGTGCCATAAATATGCGATCTGGGGCTTTACGAATTACCGCCCGTGATGAGTACACAATTTTACGTCTTCACCTGGCCACAATGCGAGTTTTACCGTACGCGCAGCGTGCAGTAAAACTCGCATTATGGCCAGGCCCATTTGACAACTGACAAAGCATTATCTCTGGGGACGAGACAAATTGTCGTTATTCTTTTTCTTCTCACTGCTGTGTTCTGTTGTACAGTCAAGTGTAAATATATGGATGCATACTACTTACTCGTAAATATGTCCCATCGCTCTTATGTCAGTGGATTAAGGTTTCAGTAGGTACATCTGTATGAGAGCATTATACGTATTTTTCACCTTCCTGTAGAAGCAGAAGGATTCTCTAATTGCAATACATAAGTAATATTGAGTTTAGTTAGTAACAGTAAAAACTTGCATTTTACTAAATGTATATGTATGTCACCATTACATTTTTTTGAAGTTTTTGAAAGTGTTAAATTAAAATGGCACAATACAATGAGAACGGAATATGAAACGGCACTTCCAAGCAACATATTATTTTGCAACAAACGAACCAAACTGTGTAAAACGCATTTCAGTTGGCAATAAAGCTGGCTACCCCCGTTCACGGGCCATAAAGGCCGCCACTCGCGTACGGTCCACGGTCTGAGCACGCGGTGAGCTTATCGACTAATTGATCTCGACACCCCTGTGGACAGATAAACATGACGATACAATTGTTTTAATGTCATTGTTGGGTCCGTCAATTCCAGTAGCGTGTTTACTTAGGCATATCGTTTGGATAGAGCGTATAATTGAAGCAATTATTAGTATCTAATGCTAAATAGAAATAGACATGTTTATTTGCAAGAATACGTAAGTACAAAGGTTTAACATATTTTTAACATGGTTCCAGTATTCAGCCAAAGCAGCATGCAAATGTTTAAGAAAACAATTATAATTACATACCTACATTTTGAGTCTACTTACATACTATTTATTTGTCATCATAAAGGAGTTAGATAGTATTTATAGGGCTATTAATTGCCCTATTGCAATAAACTCATTTCATTTTCATTTCATTTCATTTCATTTCTATTAATTCGTAAATTCTGTGCCTGGAGAGGCAATTGATTAATATCTCATATCATATCATTTATTTGCATTGATCATACATCGCCATAAATAAACATGCCAAATATAATATCCACTAGCTTTAGGTATACATTGACAATTATATTCATTTAATATTCATTCAGGAGTTAGATTCGTCATTTTGTATATATACATACACATTTACAATTTAGCTTTTGTTATCTTAAGTAAATCAATCAACCGTCGTTTTTCATTTTGTAGGAACTTTGCAGTCTTGGACTTTCATTATATTTATTATGCAAAACGTTTGAACGAGCGCGTTGTGAAAAATATATATTGAACGAAAACTAAAACGATATCAATAATATCGAAATCGACACTTTTCAGCCCTATCCCCACAAAGGCATTACTATTGCAACCGCTTACGATTCGACCCGCCGTCTGAGCAAATATCGATTACTCGTCGATTCGCCGCACATATCCCTATGCTATTAAGATATTAGCTACAGCGAGCTTGTAGTGTTCTAGTGCACGTTTGTATTGCAGTTTCTGCAGTCTTATGGCTTAGGAGTTGAGTTGAATGGTTAGTAAACGCTCAACACCTGAAAGTTTAATGCTGGCTTAAGCTCTACTGAACACCTGAAAGTTGGGTTAGGTTAGGGTAGGTGTTTTAGTTAACGGCGTAGTTATGATAAATAAATAATAAATATTAGGGAACAATGTTACACAAATCGACCTAGTCCCATATAGTAAGCTTAATAAGGCTTGTGTTATGGGTATTAGACAATGATATAATTGATAGATAGAAATACTTAAATACATAGAAAACATCCAAGACTCAGAAACAAATATGCATGCTCATCACACAAATATTTGGCCTTACCAGGATTCGAACCCAGGACCTTCAGCTTCGTAGGCAGCGTCGCTACCCACTAGCTAACCGGTCGTCAAATGATGTGTGTTTTTTTTTTCTGCTTGATCCCGCCGGCATCGGAAGCTGTATTTTATAGAAACTTGTCAGACTATCCAGACATTTTAACGAACACCGATTACGATTACAAACCACTGTATTTATCAGCGCTGATGGGCACATCTTCTTTAATATTTATTGAAGTAGATGTATCATAGGAACATAATAAAACTAAATTAAACTAATTCATTTTATTCTTGAAAGCTCAGTCGTACATTTCATCGATATACCCACTATATAGTAAGACAAATATCTCAGACCGAATCGTTAGCGTTATCCCAAAAACCGATTGGTCGTTCTCCGTCTAACGGGTACGTAGTCCAGTGAAAAAGGACCGAGCTCCGCGGAGCGATGGCCGCCGCACGCGATTTACTACCGCCAATTACTTAGTCCTTATCACGTCGCAGTTAGGTTCACAATGGCTCTGTCTAGTCTTGCTACACAAATGGCTGAAGAAACCTTATTACGTTGCGGTAGAGTTCAAAATATGTCATTGATGGTTCTAGGGAAGACACAACTGAATTGTAAACCTTGTGTGGTTGTGATAAAGTTCATTTTGTGTTGATGTTAGCTAGGAAATCTGGAGACCATGTATCAGCGAATGTGAGACATTTGTCGGACTTGTTGGCTAGTTTTGGGATAGTCTTGATTTTTCGAACATTATTGTTTTTACTTTATCACGACCTGTACTGCTAACACAAGACCATGTGTGAGATAGACTATATCTATCTTTTTCTAATACACTTAGGATGAGACAGATAGTTTGTCTCGTGCGGTGTTATGCAGAATATGTAGTTTAATATTCTTTCAAAATTCTACCTTGGATATAATGTAAGGTTTATATTGTTACAAGCTTTTATTTACTTTCACCTGTCCCGTTGTCTGTCTGTCTGTCTGTCTGTAATCAAATCTTGCAAGTTAAATTTGACCCACTTCCCGGTGATAGAATGAGCTGAAATTTTCGGTACAAGTATAGTTTGGATGACAATTTAATATTATGGTACCATCGAGCTGATCTGATGATGGAGACGGAAGGTGGCCATGGGAATACTTAACCGACGTAACCCCGTTGAGTTTGGGCTCGTTAGAATCGTCTCAATGAGTAGTTGATGATGGTATACAGAAAAGTACGGCAATAAAAGCTTGTACCAAAAATGTCATTTTTGACAGAAGCTTTTTTACTCCTCTGCTTCGTACTTTTTATATCTCTACACTAATCATACTACAATAGGGGGCCAGTTATACTGTACACTGTGCGACAGAATATTTAAAATAAGTTCGGCTTTGCGAGCCACATACGTGCTCATTAGATACAATTGTAAGGGTCGTCGTCGTCGGATACGGCACGGAGGACTGTATATTATTTATATACTACGATACTGTACATAGGTAGTAAGCTAATATTGTAAAATAGATAAATATTTTCAAATATCTCGTTTATCAATGACGTCGTACACTTTTGGTTAAAGTTTCTCATTCAATTTCAAGACGTCATTAACTAGAATCTATACATCACCATTCAATTTTCCCCAGCTGGGCACACCAAGCCCTAACTGCCAATATCGCCTTCTAAATCACATAGCATTTGCCTCGTAAATTTCAACATTAGGTACCTCTACCATTTATAAATCCTTCTGCGTCATTTTCATCTGATGGTTAACTCTTTTGGGGGGCTAGGTGCATTCTCTTTCAGGAAATTGGGAAGATATCCATCAGTGGAAGAAATGGAAAAGTAGGCAGTCATCTGTTTTCAGACAGATTTGAGGTGTTGACGCATTCCATTTTAGAATAATGGTATTTAGAGCTCAGTTAGAAATGCGTGACGTATTGAATGTACCTACCTATACGTATAAAATTGTGTAGGTTCGTCCGCTCTTTTTTGCTTTACCGCATAGATAACAAATAAACATATGGTATTTGAATTCAATACCAATTTTACTAACAATTTTAAAACTCTCAGACTCCACTGTAATTTACAGCATCTGGCTTCGAAAAAAAGTACGTCCAATGGCCCAATTGCCTCAGAAGGAGGGTTATGTATTTACCTATTTCATTATTTTATACCTATTTCACTAACTTCGGTCCAAACGTCTTGATGAATTTTGACATATGAGGGGTATTCACGTAGGAGTAGGCTTAAATATTTCAAAAAACCGGCTAAGTTCGAGTCGGACTCGCGCACGAAGGGTACCGTACCATTATCTATAAAAACGGCAAAAAAACACGTTTGTTGTATGGGAGCTCCCTTAAATGATTATTTTATTCTGTTTTTTAGTATTCGTTGTTATAGCAGCAACAGAAATACATGCATATATACAACTGTCTAACTATTACGGTTCTTGAGATACAGCCTGGAGACAGACAGACAGACAGACAGACAAACAGACGGACGGACAGCGTAGTCTTAGTATTAGGGTCCCGTTTTACCCTTTGGGTACGGAATCCTAAAAAAGCAGCTGGGTTTCTTGAAAAATCTTTTTTGTGAGTGTGAGTGAGAAATGTTGAGTACGTTTTTTATGTCAACGCTATTCCAGTATATTGTTTACCAAATTTTTTCTACCATAACTAATGTAACAAACTGCCACAATTTATATAAGGGAAAGTAAACGGCAAAAAAGGGAGGTTCTTATAAACGAGCTGGCTGATGGGCAACAAATCGGAGTCGGGACGACGAAACGTTTCCGACTTACATTTGTAGAACCTTCAGTTGAAAGGTTCTGGACATGTCAGGAGTTTAATGTAAATAGAGATACATGTACAGTATACAACATTATAAATAGATAATGTTTATAAGTTTGTAAAAGAGGAGGGCAGAGGTCAAACGTTTCTTACTTCCGTTTTCAGTGACAAAAATAAAACAGTAAAAACAAAATACATACATACATTACATTACATTACGAAATGACATAGCTCACAAAAATAGTGGCTGGAAAACTCAGTGGCTACAATGCAAATGTTTTTATAATTTAAATTAATAAATTTTGTAATGCTTTCAATTTAATATTCTTATATTATTTATAATGTAGAAATTCTTTTATAATGTGATCATGTTTTATAGTTTTACAAATTCCACGCCATAATATTGTACGTCCGAAATGGGCAAACTGTTGATTCTACAATTTTATGACTACCACCACAATGTTCTTTTCTATGTTCAGTTCTAACCATAAAAATTATCTTATGTTAACTTAATACTCTGAAAACGTCACACTTCAACTTGTTTTAAAAGTAATTGAAAACACAAAGGTTAAAAATAATTGACGCTGTTTGACGATAGAACTTGTTCTTATGTCCTTGTTTTGACTATAAGTCGACAGCCTTTCACCATGCTTAGACTTCTTCAGGCTGACATAGGCCATGAAATCGTGTATGAAGAATATAAAGAAGTTTATTCCTTCTGAAAATATAAAGCCAGAGATTCACAGGGGAATTACTATCGTGCAATATGCGTCAGAAGCGACGTCAGACAAAATAACACTACGTCGCGTAACATTTAAAGCCTAAGACTTGAAGTTTTGAAAAAAATTACTTCGGGTATATCGTATATCATCATCATCGTCCTAGCGTTTTCCCGGTAGTGCCTTCAAGGAGCCCGGGGTACGCTTTGACATCTAACCCCAAGATTTGGCATAGGCATTATTTAGCGATTAGACCGGTTTCGTCACTATGTTTTTCCTTCACCGAAAAGCTAATGGTAAATATATAAGTTCCTAAAAACTCATTGGTACGATGCGGGATTCGAACCCACAACCGTCGCTTGACAGCCGTATGCCTGAACCACTAGGCTACCGTAGCTTCAAATAAATATACGTTGTCAAAGAATTCGATATTATAACGTATAACTATATAGGAGTTTCAATAACCCGACAATAACTTTAAAGGCGGACTCTTTCCCCGCCCGCCATAATGCCGAGACGCAATCGTTTTAAACCACCCTACTGCTGCTAACCCGAATAGTCTTATCTATTTACCAGTTTCATAGTGACATGCGACCTTTTGGATTAGATGACAGGCCAATGGAACTGAGTCGATCGCGTAGCAATGCTGCAGGAAAGATTTGCGACAAATCAGATATTTTCTTAGACGTTTCTCGAATGATTGTGTTGTTTTTGCGAATGGTTTAAGTTGAGTCACTGAACCACAAATTCCTTACTTAACCCTAAGTTAAATATACTTTATCAGTTTTGTATAAATAAACAGGAGTATATCGTGTTAGCGCCCAGTTAATCGAATATTAATACACATTCAAATAGCTTTTCGCTTTTCAATTTATGAAATTGTCAGTTCAACGATCTGTCCATCCTCATGTCCAGGAATATATAGGATACCAGCTTCTGCCCGTGACTCTGTCCGCGTGGAACTCGTTTATATCTTAGCTCTATCCCAACTATCACCCCCACCCCGATGATTTCCGGGCTTAAAACTAGCCTATGTCCTTCTTCGCCACTCAAACTATCTCCATACCAAATTTCATGTCAATCGGTTCAGCGGTTTAAGCGTGAAGAGGTAACACACAGACACACTTTCGCATTTATAATATTAGTATGGATTATACTAATACCTATATACACTCCCCACATACTTTTTGACGACCGGTTAGCCTAGTGGGTAGTGACGCTGCCTACGAAGCTGAAGGTCCTGGGTTCGAATCCCGGTAAGGGCAAATATTTGTGTGATGAGCATGATTATTTGTTTCTGAGTCTTGGATGTTTTCTATGTATTTAAGTAATGATATCTATTAAATATATCGTCGTCTAGCACCCGTAACACAAGCCTTATTATTGTGCTTACTATGGGGCTAGCTCGATTTGTATAAGATTGTCCCCTAATATTTATTATTATTATTATTATTTGTATGTTTTTTTCATATCGCAGGACCATGACTTTTGGAAGGCATGCGTGGGGCCGAAGCCAACAGCGCAGAGGCCCTTTAAAAACAAATATTATATTATATTATTATACTAACTGTAGACGCTGAGATTTACTCCAAATAGCCCGAGATTGAAAACTGCCTTTTCCATGTTCACATTGGCTCCAGCAAGATAAGCGTAGCCTCCGAATGGAAATAGCTCTGCTAAGCGGTTCACGCGCGATTTGCGCGGCCCGCGGTAATGCTTTGTGAACTTGGGAATCTCTGCTCCACTCGTATTTACAAATCACCGACCCGTCTCAACCGACCAGTATAACCACTAAGTCTCACCTCCGACGTGGTTGTTAGAGAGCTCGGGGACAGGTTATACTAGTGTGAGGTGAGTCGATTTTGGCAAAGACCGCTGAAGCATGTGTGTGCTAGTTTATCTTGGATTTCTTTTCCATTCGAATATTTGAGAATTAGGTTTCGGATTTGCTAGTAAATCTTCGTCTTCGGTTTTATTTTCAATGTAGCTACAGAAACTTAAGGGCTATTTAATGGTGTAAAAAAAAGTCGTATGCGTTTTTCATTACATTGCGGGGCTGCGGACTAGCGAAATACGACGAATTCAAGCAAACCCTACAATTTAATAAAACTGTCATGAAAGTTGCACCATGTCCCAACGGGCAAGCCCTTGGCCTTTAAAACATACATTGGCCATACGAGTCGTCATATTCTTTAATTGTACATGTCAATTAATCGTCACCATGAATAACTTCTGCGTTTTCTCCAATTCATTAAAGATGCATGAGAAGTAAAATTATTGATTCCTTTCATAATATAAACCATATTTGAGTCAGTTAATTAAGTTTGACGACCAAATAAATATCTTCTATCTTTAGCGGTGGTTGTTCAAAGTTTACCAACACAGATTGAGAATCCTTTCATGCCAAGAGCCGTTTTGCATCATTTCGGCCCACATTAATGGCAAAAGCAGAGCCCTTAAGAAAACTTCTAATCCCATTTAACCGTATTACGGCATTACCCGATGTATTCTCTCAATTACTTAAGTTTACGAATACTTCTCAACTTCGGCAGTTACTCTGAAATCGAATAATTCAGAAACAAAGGGTGATATGTGAGGTTATTTTTCATTTAGGGGTTGAAATCTACCTTATATCAACCTTATTAATTGAAAAGAAGACATGTTGAACAACACAATTTACTTCTACAATCCACAAAAAGCACAAGCAATTTTATAAATAAATTCTATTGAATTTTTTAATTGGGCTGTCATTTCGGAAATAATTACGAAGAAGACTAAGGCTTTTCATACGAATTTTCAGAATATTATAAAGATAAAGTTAAACTGATGAAAAATCTAGAAAACGAAACTTTAACAAAAACCATGTGCCAAATAAATGTTATTGTTAATAACAGTAATTAGCATACAGTTTGTAATAGAACCCTATCGAGAAGCAAACATTTTTTTCTTCGAAAAAAATATTTAATAAAGAATTGAAATGACACACGCAAGGTTCTAGAATGTTAGCGTCGCTATAAATTTCTAGATTTCATCGGACAATGCTGTCTGCGAAATGACTGTAAATTGTAAGATTTTTTTATGTTTTTGTCGCATAAAAATGAGATTGTTTATGTGAACATGTGTTACAACGATATGTGTTATCCTGCCGTTCACCATAAACTTGTTTGTTTATCCAATTTTGATTCCCTTTCGATTCTTTGTCGCCAGTTCTTTGTATAGTCTGTGTATTCCTATTGTATAGATATGTACTGTGATATATAGTATTGTACATGTATATTGTATGAAGCGACTCGCGACGGCTAAATACCTACTTGCGGCGATGACACTGTGTGCCGGGAAATGGCGGGTTGTGGTCCAAGTGTGAAACATAAGATACAACTGTTCAATAATTTATTTATATAAATTGAAATGACAAAGAGGTTTAAAATTACTTAACCAGCAATGACATTGTTGTAACATAGTAGATCTATTGCTCCTGCAATGTAACACAATTTAATGACGAAAAGATTTGATTTAAGTGGTTTAGACCGTGGATGAATTTTGAAACTTTTAACTTGTTTTTCTTGTTATTATTATAAATTTCCTCCTTCATCCTCCATTCTTATCATATTGTTATGCTCGTCAGTTCATTGGGTAGCCAAAACACCAAAATATAATATAATTAAAATCAGTAAAACAAATTGCATTGGTAAACCACAGTTTAGAATTATCTATAAATCGAGTATTTTTTTATGCACACTCAAACTCCAAGACTCCAAGTAACACTAGCACACAACAACAAACTGCTAAACTGTATTTACAGTACAGTAAAACAAAGCGTTTGAATAGCTTGTGCATGGCCGAGATACGTAATACAATTTGGGAGATAAAGTAAACGGCGCAATTTCGTTCCTTGCGGCACACCCAGGCGGGAAATAGCCGGGAAGTGGAGCCGAGAGCTAAACGCCGCGGAGACAGATTTGTTTTATTCAGCCCTCGCGAGTGTTGCGTGATACACGCCAAATAAGGGGAATTTTGTTTTCAAGATACTTATTTACTTGAGAAAAAAAGGTCTTTTGCTTGTGCTGCGTTGACTTTGTTTGAACTTGCAGTGTTCATGTACTTTTGTTTAGTGTCATATGTTTTATGGATCCATTTTTGAGATGACGTGAAGCATGCACATTTGTATCGTGATGCTCTGCTATAAGACATCTAAAGCTTTGTCTCCAGTTTTTTAAGTATGAACTGAATAAGATGTAATCTCACCCAGCAACCCATTCCTCAGAGAACTACAACTAAATAGATTAGTTTGAGGTAGAGACTGAAAGATTAGGAATTCTATCTAGAAAAGCATTTTTAACTCGGAGCTAGGATAAAAAGTTGTATTTACTTTTATAAATGCTTACAAAAGGTACACATGTATTGTCAATAATCCTACCCTTAAATTTTAAAAGCCATATGACATCAATCATCACAGTAAAATTCGCAAAACTAGGTAAAAAAAGAATCTTCATGTCCTTAAACGGTCGGCAGCGCCCTTCTAATTCTTCTAGTGTCGGAATCTAATTTATTTATTTTATTTATTTATTTATTGACCTCAAAAAAAGAATACTTAAAATGTAAGGTACAGATTTTACCTCGCCAACCTGTATTCACAGTTTGTTGGCGAGTGATGCGCTCTCTCGTTTACATACATTTTTGCAAGATACGAGCATACCTACTTATTTATAACAATAAACTAAGGCATGCAAACTAACTAACTATAAATCCACGTAGCGTAAATCTAACTGTAACATTATTGAAATTTATCCAACTGATCCAACAATTCCTTTTTTAATTATCGTGTAAGCGACGGTGTCTGATTACCATCGCACGCCGTATGTTTGTTTGCCACCGTATTAAGACAAATAGGAATCAAAATGCTAGCAGACCGCGAATATAAGCAGTAAGCACTAAACGAGAGACCATAAAAGTTTAAGCGCGCGGTTGAGGCGAGGAATCGAACGTGAACTGGTTCACTCCAGCGGCGTTAATATTTTAACCATTGAGTAAGTACAGTTGGTGGCGTTATTCTTAGGGTGAATTTGTTAGAGATGTGCAAAATGTGTACCTATATTTGACGACTAGTTGTAGAGAGCATGCGAGGTGACAAATATACGTGGCTCTGTGAGCTTGTCAAACACGTGAGGCAGTATTAAAAAAATGATAAAACCGGATCGACTGAAACCAACTATTGTAGCGGGGTTTCCGAACGCGCCTTCTGTAAGCTGTCAACTGGCGGTCTCCCGCGTCAACGACAACCAGAATCTCAAGCAGTCGATAGCTTGTCCACGCCTGTGATTTTAAATATGAAAATGCAAATGTTTACGCGAATCGGTTGAGAAATGTGACCTGTGGATGAGACCAGCCGGCCAGACGCCGGAAATACGAAATAATTTGTCCAAGCTGAACCGGAGAACTTTGTTCGCTTCGCTCGCTCGTTCAATTAAAACACATATTTGCACATCTCTGGTAAATATTCACCCCTAATGGATTGCCGCTAAAACCGTTAAAGACTAAGCCTGACTTCTGGCTAGCATTCTCCCAAAATTTCATAATCAAGCGATTAGGTTTTATAGATTTAGGTATGCATGTTAAATCCTCGATCATATCATAATTTACCATTAGGCCAGATTATGTTCAAACTAGTGCCTATGCCAAATCTTGGGATTCAATGTCAAAGCGGACCCCGGGCTCCTTCAGGGACACAACCGGGAATAACGCTAGGAGGATGATGAGGCCAGATTATGGTCAAATGCTTTAATATTGTGTAAACTGTTTTTAAAAACATCAATTCTTTGACAGGTTCCTAAATCTCACCTGGATGGTAATGAGTTTATCAATATCTAACGCTCGATTAATGCACCTGCAATGGAAATGATCTAATCATGGCATTGATATTCGGACATTGTGGTTTGAACACTGATGTTTAAGTGCTGCGTCTATTCTATTCGTTTTGCATAGAATTTACGAAAGGTCTGTAATGTATTTATTTTTATCATCACTGGATATGAATTATTTCAGACATGCACTGTGGTTGGATCACTTAGGGCGAGTTGTATCAACTTACGATTACAGACCGATCAGCTGTCATTCCATAAAAACTTGTCAAACTTTCCATACTTACATTCAGATTGTAACGAACACCGCTTACGTTTTCAAACGGTTTGGTGCAACCCGCCCTTAGGCCGCGTTTACGCACACGTGCGCAAAACGAGCCTTTCACTACCGCCCGCGGTGGGTACAAAACTTGATGTCCTGACCTGGCCAGGAAATGGGATTTTTCACACGCGTAGCGTAGCGGGTAACTGCCACTTTATGGCCAGGTATGACGTAATAGTAGATTGTATTACTAGGGAGCAAAATGGTATATTGTAACGAGGGTGACTGATTGAATCCAGAACGAAGGGAAGGATTCCGGAATAGAATCCCAAACGTAGTGAGGGATTCTAGCAACGTCACCCGAGGTTAAAATTATTTAGCTAGCGCGTAGTACACTCTTCTTTTCACTCCTTCCATGATAATTAAAAACACGATAATAAAATAAAATATTTAATTCAAAAGACACAACATTATTGAACGGCCGCAGGGATTGGTATTTTTTAATTATCATATTCATCCTGGACACCAAATATGATCTTATCCGTTTCAGTTTTAATATCATCCATTACTAATTAATCTAATACATATGTGTCCGAATGTTTTTGTATGCCGTCAGTAATTTTGAGTAGCCCGCAACTCCGAAGATGAATGCCACCTGCAAAAAGCAATGTTTTACCCAAGAACAAGGTTTAATTACTATAAGCAGGTATTTCAAAAGGATGGCTTTGTCGTGCAGACAGCAAAACTACAAGGGTTCCTAGGGAATAGTTAGACTACGGAACCTTCAGGAAGAGCAAACCATTACAACTAAATATATTTAAATCTATCGGTAGGTATTTATTTACTTACTGTTACAGCGAGCAAACTGTGAGTAGGTGCCTAAGTAGATATTTATTTGAACGTCGTTGTTCGTGCTGACTCTGACTTTAAGCGTTGAATATAATACTCCTAAGAGTCCGAAGAATAGAAGGCTGCTTATATTTAGAATAGCTCTTGAAAACGATATTTCACCTTTACTGTTCCAGGCGGTTTTATATTAGGCGTTCAAATGTTTTGCCATGCTTTTTGCATGCAGAACATTGTTAATGACGCTTGTTTCCATTTTAACAAAATCGGGTGTTAAAGTATCATTTTCACTTGAACTGGGTGGACTCACCATTGTAAATTGAAAATATCAGTAAGTATTGGAACTGCTTTTACGTGCTTGACATGAGGACAGTTTTTTTACGTAGGTATTTCACTCCGACTGTACATGTTCTCGTGCAAACGCGAATCTGTTTGATATTTTATTTGTGGTTTTATGGGCGAACGGTGATAAAAATATAAATCGGGGTTAGTTTACCAGACGTCTATAAGTTTAAATGAAAATATAGAATTTTCCGTTCACTTTACTGGTACTGGAAATCAGTGAATTTCATGTTTAAGATTCTTATCCTTATCCTTTATATTAAAACACATTGTGATACTCGTATCTGTTTGATATTTACCCTTTATTATTATTTTTATTAATTGGGTACGGCTCTGTGAGCTGTAAAACTCGCAAGTCTGTTTATTTAAAAAAAAAATTAAAAAAATCTATATAATTATCGAGCCTGCTCACAAAAGTTCACGAGAATCGTTTGAGAAATGCGACCTGTAGAGGAGAGTTGCAGGACATCGGACATCCGGACATACGAACGAGTTTCGGCCCAAGTTGAAGCATAGAACTTCGTTCGCTTCGCTCGCTTGTTCAATTATGATTCGGGTAGTAGCTGGTCCGGGCTATAGAAGCCCTCGTATCACTAGGACCATTGCTGATCTATTGTGATCGCCACTTACTACAATTATTGGTCAAGTCCTGCTATCTCAAAGAATAGACACCAATTAAAATAACCAATAACGTTGAATTTTCCCGAAAAACAATTTTCTCACAAAGTTATGAGTGTTCAAAGTTTTAAGAGGGGTACATTCTGTCCCTTTTCCGCAAAACGCACTTGCATATGAAACGACTGTCATTTACTATGACGCTCGCAGATCGTGACGTCACGATTTGCGAGCGTTTTTTTCTCTCGAACATGCAATATTAAAACGGCTGTAGCTTCGTAATTCTTTGAGATATCCGAGTGTGATTTTCGTTACTATTAGGCATATTGTTTTGCCTTCTTTCTTTGAGTCTACACCCGTATTCCAGGATTTTGCATTCACCCTTAGGTCCCAGGTAAACCTGATAAATCCTGCTTCTCCAGGATTCCTCAATAGCAGCGAATATTGTAAATATCCGCATCCTTTTCATAAACACCGCACGGCAGCCATCGGCGTCGGATATTAGACTTTAGTTTATCGATTGTAGATTATCCGTGGATTTATAAACAGTAAAACCCCGATAATGGTTTACGCGGATATTTGATTCTGTATTCCTTGTGATTCAATATTTTTAGTAGATATTACGATAAGAAGTGTCAAAGAAATAAGAATAATTGAGCATTTCTTTAAAATAATGCTACTAAGTTTTTTAAATGATTTTCTGCCGTTATTTTTAATAAGAATCACGATCTCTTTCTATCCCAACAGGTAAATTACTTTCGAGACATTTTTGCATTTGTGTGAAAATACCGACCGAGCCCTAATAAAGCCCAGGCTGAAAACCAGCGCTGGACTCTTGTTGTTCAGCACATGCTAAGTCTGGGACCAATGCCCCCAAAAAAAATTAACTGTACTTTTTATTTCTAGCATATTCTTATTCTGTATTTGTCACTGTTTGTATATGTCTGTACTTGTTTTTAGCAATACATTATTATTCTATTCTATTCTATTCTATTCTAAATTTCAAACTGTCTAACTATCACGGTTCATGAGATACAGCCTGGTGACAGACGGACGGACAGCGGTGCCTTAGTAATAGGGTCCCGTTTGTACCCTTTGGGTACGGAACCCTAAAAATGACCTTAACAGATGGTCACTATTGCCATGTAGACGTACACGTTGACGTGCACAGACACAAGTATTGTGTGCGTGAGGCTGGTAACAGCGGTCACAATCATAACTGCGAATGCAAAAACATCTCTAATATAATTTACCTGTACATTTATGAACTTCCCTGTGTTACCGCCATTCAAAGTATATGGGAAATGGTGACACAATGGGAAAAAGATCTTTGGGAACCCGATCCCGAACCTCCGTACTATCTAGTCTGGCCAGATACAGATGAGCATAACTTTTATATGGTAACTTTTTATATGGCAACTGTAATAATATCTTGTCAAATGTGTCAGATGTCTTAAATTTGTATAATGTCCTAATCTTGACACTTGATATGGTAACTAAGAAACTAAATGTTCCATAATTTTGACTGTTTTTGATTTTTAAGTGAATTAAAGGGTGGGTTACTGCTATTATTATATTTATTGTGTTTATTATTATATTGAATGTAAAAATATAAAGTAGAATGAAGTTAATGTGTTTTATTTCATACTAGCTGATGCCCGCGGCTTCGCCCGCGTGGTTATAGGAAAATGGAACATATTGAATTTTCCCGTGGGAATTAATGTTTTCCCGCTGGAAAAAGTAGTCTGTGTCACTCTCCAGCTTCTAAACTATCTCCATACAAAAATTCACATCATTACGACGCTCCGCTGCGACGTGAAAGAAGGACAAACAAACACACACACTTTCGCATTTATAATATTAGTAAGGATAACTTTATTTCCTTCTGCTTGATTAGTTGCATTGCGTGAATTTAAGAAAAACTATAATTGTTCAAGTATTATTATTTTTTATCGCGTTCTACACAGTGTTGCAAAAAGCTGTTTTTTTTAATTTGCCGCTCTTTTCTAGGCTCATCTTTCCCTGGGCAGACTCTACTGGTGATATTATTGTACCTATTATTACGAGGCGTAGTTTCGGAGATTGTATCCTCTACATACAAAACAAAGCTCTAAACTTATATTTCACAATAATACCTCCAGTCTTTACCTAAGACACAGACCACTTACAGATTTTTAATCTCTTAGCGAGCGCTTCCTCAATTTCGAATCCTCAAAACGGAATCAATCAATATTGTTAATAAAGAATTCAAACGTTTCTTTTCTCCCTAGGGTGCGTTCAATTAGGGCCGATTTCTTCTCCCCCTTGGCTGTATCGGGAATCAATTTGTTTCGGATCCCAATTAATTTCTCGGCCAATAGGTATTATCATAGATTATAATCAGGAAAAATTACAATTCTTTAAATACCGGCTGTCAATGTGGCCTGTTTTAGAATTTAAGTACACTTTAATCTGTTTTCTGTTTTTCCAGCATATTTAATAACTAAGTTAATGATGTGTTTTTTTATTGTTTCAGGTACTTAATCGATAACTACCAAAAAATACACAGCCGCGAATTAAGTTTACATACAGGTACAATTTATTAAAATCGAATTATCCCCATTAAATAAGTTATATTCACGGATATTTCTCTCTCTCTCTCTTTATATTCATGAGTTAAAAAGAAAAAGAAATGTATTTGACGCCAATTATTTAGCTATACACAATACTGATCACAAAACGATCCAATCGCAGAATGACTACGTAAAATTTTACGGTTAGTAATATACATACATTTCAAGATCCAATCTGGTTTCAATGTGATTCGCGCTCTCTTTCTCTCATTATTACTCAGCGGGTGTGAAAAGGAGCCCGCGAAACACATTTAAATCAAATTAGAATTTGAAGTGACTGCGGACTAACCCATTAAGCGGCAACCAAAACTTTGTAAGCTTACTCAAAAGTAAGCATGTACATTGTCTCCCTAGAGCCCCCGGTTGGGTCGCTGACCGTACTTGGTTAGTTAAATTCGAGCGATAGCTCTACGGGGACGCTATAATTTACCCATTGATTCAATATAATTTACCCATTGATTCAATTAGTCGCGTTCGGAAACAGTAGCTCATTCTATTTTGTCGGTTAGTGTACCTACTATAAGTAATATATATAAAAAAATCTTCATATTGTCCTAACGCTTAATCCTGTAAAAGGTCGGTAAAAAGCATGCGAGAGTCCTTTGGAGCTGCTGGCGTATTTGTTTATAGGCTATGGTAACTGGCTACAATCAGGTGGGCCGTGGGCCGTACGCTTCGTATAAAAAAATAGAATTTCAGAGAAAATTACCGTGGCCTATGGTTTAAAACACCCTAGGGTTTATTGAGGTGATTGTCTTATTATATGACAAACTTCATAGTTACAGATAAAAATAACTATCACTCGTTCTTCTTTGTAATTTATTGTCACACACGCATAAGATATTTCTGATTACGCCTGAGAAATCATATTTTTAATATTCCAATTAAGCTTTAAGGCTCGGAGGTACGTAAGTTTAAAAGTTTTAATGTCTTGCTCTAAACCGGGGTAATGTAGCATACAGTGTTAAGCCCAGCTGTTGCCCGTGCAGCTTTTATTTGGAGAGCTTTTAAAACAGCTTTTAGCAGACATTAGCGGTGTACAGGCAAACTGTTTCTATGTGTAGAAACAATATGGTAATGAAATAGAATAAGATTATGTAGGTGTCTTGGGAAGTCTTCGTCAGTGTATTTTTCGATTGATTTTGCAAGATATGTGAAATTATGAGATCCTTATGAAATTTCACATTGGCTACATTTTTGGTATGTTGTTTCATAGAATTTTTTTGAATAGTTTCTGACCGCGGGTCATTACGCATCGGTGGTGCGTACGATGCGGGGCAGATCCAATAGAATTTTGGAAATGTTTGCGGCGAAACCTGATTCCCCCATATACCTTCATGTCAACAAGTTGATGATTGCCAATCGAAAACTGATTGGTAATCATTAACTTTTTGACAGGGAGTGAGTATTTTAATTATTTATAAGTTCATGTAGTGTAGGTATACCTTAACAATAGTTTTGTAAGATTTGTAATTACTAACCAGTGGATCTAAGTTATCTGAATAAATGAAATAAATGATTATTATTACAAAAAATCCCCAGGCAGAGCCACGGGATACGATACAGCCTACGTCCATTCCGAAAACCTGTTGAAAGTAACTTTAAAATCGGATTGATAGCAGTCAGCTAAAATACTATAACTCCCCAAACAAAATACTTACATTGATTACATGTAAATATGTAACTGATACATTTTTATATACCACACCACTTATTTTTCCGTTTTCTCTACTTCTGGGTTGTTCTCATATCCTGCACCAGATATGATTATTTTCTGTTTGGTCTAAAGGTTGACTGGTAGAGAGTGCAATAAGTTTAAATAAATAAATAAATACCCTCCCATCTGCGGCAATTAGGTAAGAAGTACCTACCTCCCACTCCCACTAAATTGTTCTGTAACCCCTCTGTCAAGGTGTGTATTTTCAATTTTGCTAATAAATAAGCTGACCCAATAAACCGGCAGCGATCCATCTCGTTTAGAAGTTGCCAATTTATTAACACCCCCAGTTAATTACTGCCGAGGATAGAGGGCGCTGGAACTGCCTGCTGAAACGGTCTGTAGGTAATCTGAATTATTTATTTTGTTGCTTTGATAATTTCTCAAAATTAAGAATTTATCACGACAAGGACTTTATATTTTAAAACCAGTTCAATAAATTAAGAATTTCGACTCGTATATTTCTTTTTGCTTAAGACGGCGCCTGTTCGAGTCCCCCAATGATGGGTCATGCTTCTGCTCTTAAGGAGTCCGTGCTTCCACAATGGATTCACAACTTCTAACTGGAAGGATAGCTCGATATGTGACATTGCCAGATCATTTTTTATGGGGACAGTGAACGTGTTATTGCACTCGAAATATGGCGCAATTTTTATTAAATTAGAAATGACTAGCTGCCTGTGCAGTTCCACCTACTTGTAACAAACAAGGCAAGCAACGCTGCGGTATAAATATAGCCTATATCGATTCCGAAAGTCCATTCTCATACACTGGTGTAAGATTTTTTTAATCGGATAAGAAATTCCGGTGATTACCTACATATTAACGTTTTAACTTACAGTCAAGTGCAAAAATACGTATCGATAATATCCTCTCATAAATAAGTACCAAAATCTTAATCCGCTGACATAAGAGTTATGTGACATATTTATCAATAATCAAATGTCAATATGGGTGCATACATGCACCCATATTTTTACACTTGACTGTACAATCAAACAGGCGTTTTCTATCCATACTAATGTTATAAATGCGAAAGTGTGTGTCTGTCTGTCTGTTACCACTTCACGCTTAAACCGCTGAACCGATTTGGATTAAATTTGGTATAGAGATAGTTTGAGTCCTGGAAGACATAGGATAGTTTTTATCCCGGAAATCATCCCCCAAGGGGATGAAGTTGGGGGGGGGGAGAGTTTGTAGCTGCGATATAAACGAGTTCAACGCGGACGGAGTCGCGGGCAGAAGCTAGTTTTTAATATAAATAAAAGAAATTGACCCTTTTGTATGATATTAATTATTAATACAGATGTTCCTGAAGTTTATATTCACGGGAATTTAAAAAAATGCTCGATTTATATTAAAAAACGTATACTTAAGCAGTATTTTGCAAGTTCGTCCGAAAAGTCACTTCAAAAACATTAACAGTTACCGAATTCTACAAAAAAAACTGTAAAAAAGTCAGCATTAAGTCTTGTCTTCGATCTTTTATGCTCAAGTCATTTCCAGCATCCGAGATCATAGCGATAGCTTCTTCACTAAAACTCGGGCTAAGTGCGACGGCCGTTCAAGACCATCCTAATAAAGGACTTCTTCTAGGAGGGATCAATTTGTCAAATTATTTTATTTTCTATGGATAATCTTTTTACTAAATCTTAAAATGCTTGATAATGTTGTAGCTATGGAATAATCAATTTTACTTGCGAATTATTTATCATTGGTTTCTAGTCATTAAATAACAAAATACCTTCGCCGCTGAATATAATTATAATAATATACTTCACGTTACACCTGGCCATAATGCGAGTTTTACTGCACGCTGCGCGTACAGTAAAACTCGCATTGTGGCTAGGTGAAGACGTAAAATTGTGTACTCACCACAGGCGGTAATTCGTAAAGCCCCAGATCGCATATTTATGGCCCTCACCTTCGGTTCGGGCCACAAACACCCGCGATCTGGGCCATTCACGAATTCACCGCCCTAGGTACGTAATGTACAGTCAGCGTCAGAGATAAGTATACCCCCTGAGAATAGTACTCGGACTTATACAAAACGGTATAATAATTTCGTCCCGTGACGTACGTAGCATCTTGGTCGAGTGGCGACTTGCTACAGAAAACTATTAAAGTCTATACTTTACACATATGTGTCTATACACATATGTATGTCGCAGGTTCGAATCCTCGGAGTAGGATAACCTTTTTGTGTTTTTTTTATTTTCCATAAGTTGATTTAGGAAGTATATATTATGATGTTTTTATTCTTGAATAATTTTGAAAAATATGTTTATTACAAATAAAAAACGGTTAAATTTTTATAAATATTTTTATTTGGCTATTATTTTAACTTAGCAAAAAACTGAATGCATACAGTTTTGCTGTTCTTTACAGACTGTTTTGAACGTATTTCAGTGCGGCCTAGCTGTTTCAAATCAATCATTTATATATATTAAAACATTATTTGGTAAAACTTGCAGAAATCGGTATAACATGGTTACATATTTTCATTATTCACATTTCAAACAAAAACTGTAATCTCTATTGATTCAAATTACGGCAGGAGAGTAGGTATTTCTAGAAATATTAGTGTCTGCTAGACGGTCGACAACACGCCCCTCCGACCGAGCGACCTTGGTCCGCACCGACCGTGTAGACAGTAGTTTGCAGCAAAATTTCATACTACAGCGGTCGGTGGCGACCAAGGTCGCCTGGTCGGAGGGGCGTGTTGGCGACCGTCCATCAGACTAAGAATAAGTAGATATCCTAATCTACGAAGGTATATAATAGGCAAGTTCATAATAGGATTACTCATAATATGTTATAAATAAAGCAATGTTTATCTGGGTAAATAAGCATTGAAATAAATACTGTTTTAAAGTCTTTGAACATTATATTTCTAGAAATACGACTTATTAGATAAATATATAGGTATTCTTTTTTTGTAAAATCGTGAACTTTTTACGTGGGAAAGAGAACCAACATGTTAGACTATGAAGCAGTCTGACAATTTATATCTCTCGTAAACAAGTATCACAATTTTTAACAGACGCGAATGGCCTGACAATCAGAGTATAATGGGCTAGGATAATTACAGTGATAGGCTATCAATATCGAAGAGGGTGACCGTGATTGTCTATGATTTGTTGGAGCCGGCTTTTCATGTGCATGACCATGTTCGAACATGCACTGCTGCTTCGCATCAACTCCCATGTTCTTTTGACTTCTTGATCTAATTGCTGTTTTGACTTGACTTCACTAGAGTCCCAATTCAAAACCATTTGACCCCACAAGTTTTCAATTGGGTTAAGGTCAGGGCTTTTAGACGGCCAATTAAAAACAGCAATGTCATCCGGTGATGACAGCCAGTCCTGGACGAGTCGTGATCGGTGGACCGCACTGTTGTCTTGGACCAGGTGAATTTGGCCTTCGGGGTATGCGACTCGCACCGTCGGCAGCATGGCATCCCTTAGCACCTCCAAGTAGCGCTGGCTATTCATGCGGCCACCGACTTCCACTAGTTCTCCGGGGCCCATGGATGACATCCAGCCCCAATACGCTGTAAATTACAATAAATATACAATTCCAGTATTTTTTTATTCTATATATGTATAAAAACACTATAATTATTTACATGTTTTTTACACAGCTTATACATAGATAAATTTGCTTACCCAATGTTATTCTTCCACTAGTTCTCAAATCTAACATATTTTTAGGATTATACCGATCTCCACTTCTCCATAATAACTTTCTGCCATCTTTATCAGATTTAAAACATTTTTCATCTGTAAATATTACTATCTCGTTTTCCCAATCAAAATTAAGGTAACGTTCAGCAAAATTTGTTGTAGCGGTTCGACGAGCATCGGTGAGAGGTATTTTCCTTGCAGGTTTGTAATTATGGATATTGGCTGCATGCAAATGTCGCCGAACCGTACTGAGCGAAATCCCAAATGTTTGAGCACTTGACCGAGTGGTAGTAAATGGGGCCTCCGTGTGAATATTTACAATATTACGGTGTCTCTCTGATTCATCGGTGTATACTCGAGGACGTGGGCCGGGGAGATCACACTTCACATCACCCGTCTCCTGATATTTCCTAATCCACTTCTGAACGGTTCTTCTCTAGAAAATAAATATGAACGCTTATAAGGAACACTTATTATTGAATATTAAAACTTAGATAAGAAGGCTTGAAAAAAACGTAGATATAGGTAACCAAAAATATTCGTCCATTTCAATATCTCACTTACCGTTATATTCATATCACGGGCTATTTTCTTAATACTCTGGTTTTGTTCCCAGAGAACAATTATTTTGGCTTTTAAAAAAGTCGTTAATCGAACCATGATAACACTTTTAAAACTCCCAAGAATATAATTAATAAGCGGTGAAGGTTAACGCACACTACGTATACACAACACGTATTAAGAGATTTCTAAAAATAATCTTTTAATATGAGCTTACCCTCAAATGCAATTAGTAAAAATAACTAATAAAGCATTCAATTTACGACCCTATTTTAAAGATAATTGAAACGTTTTCATTCAGTCCGAGATGCATTGACCGATCAAGTGCAATAATAAGATAACAAACAAGGACAAGACTAGTTCCATTTTAACGCTAGACAAGGATGCATAATAGAGTGAATGCAAATAAATAGTAAGTAATTTCGACCAGTAATCTTAATGTTCAAGTAGCCTGGTGGCACCCTGAGCGGGTTAAATAAATCACAGTGCCGATGACGCGCGTTCGATCCCGACGAGTTTGGTGTCTTTTTGTAAGTTTATGGCCTTCTTGGGTAATATTAGCTGGTTAAGTAGTTCGAATTTGAAGAAATCGGAATACATACTCAATGGCTAAAAACTAATTTAAACAATATTCAAATGGCCGCTAGCTCCGACGGAGTCACGTGATGCATTGTTGCAGTCACGTGACTCGGTCAGTCGAGTTTTACAAGCAAGGGGTATACTTATCTCTGCAGCTTACTGTACTATTACGTCACACCTGGCCATAATGTGAGTTTTACCGCATGTAGCGCGTACGGTAAAACTCGCATTATGACCAGGTGAAGACGTAAAATTGTGTACTCACCACGGGCAGTAATTAAGAAAGCCCTCTATCGCATATTTACAACCCTCGCCTGCGGCTCGGGTCACAAATACCTGCGATTTCGGGCTGGGCTTTCTTTCTTTTACAGCTCTGAGTAAGTAATGTACTATTATTGTGCACCACAAAGAGAAAAAACTAAAATGTAAAAAGTAAAAAATATGGTTAAAATAATAATAATAATATACATATATACATATATATGTATGCCTTTCCCAAAAGGCCTTTACTTTACTCCATACTACACGTAATACACATTTTTCGGTTAAACTCTCATATTAAATGTCACTAGGGGGCATGTTTCGAACTCTCCAGATTCTTCAGGATGAGCTTTCTTGCAGCCGTAATGCCGCAGGGCCGCGAAAATTACGAGTAGGTACTTCGAAGATTTTTTTTCTTGTGCTTGCTAGCTTTTCTCCAATTTTATAATTTTAAGCTTTTTCTTAATTTTGTTTAGATTTCATTAAAAAACAATAGATAAAAAAGTATAAATTCAAATTGATTGGCTTCAGCCGAAATGCTAGTCTTAGAGAGAAGATTGGGTTTTCGTCGACGTTGACTTTGCTACGAAGTTATCATCTTATCACAAACTTGCTAGAGCGGCTCATACCCCCAGACTATTACTTTGTTCAAAAGATAAGATACAACCACTAACTCCCTCTCGCTTGGAACTGTAACATAACAGAGTATCGAGTGTTGGAAACTCGACGACAACCCGATAAGAATTACCCCAATCAGACAGACTTGATCAATGGGAAACTTTGGCTTGGCGGGTTAGTGTTGAACAATATCTAGTATTTTAGGTAACACGTATTTATTTTTAAATATGTTATTAGCTTCGGGAACATATAGCAGCACAATCTAACGTTAAAGATTTGTGACAAAGACTTACATAAAATTGTAAATCTAATGAGGACAACTGGAATAATAGTGAACCGTAAAAATGTTTCACGGTCACTACGGTCATCGTATTATAACTACCCTAGTAAACCTTTTGCCTAACAAGCCTTTTGTACTTATTTGTTTTGTGCAATTAAGTTGAAATAAAGAAATAAATAATTAACTAGTATTCAATAAGTATGAAAACATGATTTTTTAACATTCGCCTATGTAACAAACCATAAAGTAAATAATTAGCGTTTGATTAATTTGTTAACGAGTGCAAGATTAATCATTCGTACCTATAACTGGCCCCGTATCATGGTCGGCCTTATCCCGCGATAAGTGACAAGATAGAGCGTCAGTCTCGTTTTATCGAACGGTGTCAGCCAGTGACGGACGCTCTATCTTGTCACTTATCACGTGATAAGACCGACTATGATACTTGGCCTGATCATCTCTATCGAAAATTGAGTCTACAAAAACAAAAAAAAAATTACTTTCAGCGCCGTCAGTGTTACAGTATCCGAAAGGTATTTTTTGATGACACCCAGTAACCACACGCCAATAACAAGTAAAAATACCCATAATAGCAGTTCTTCAGTTCATCACGTCTGCCGGCAGCCTAAAGCCGATAAGCCGTTGAACTTCGCACTTTGAAGGCATTAGTATAACAGAAATTGACATTTCTATATAAAGACAACGTTTACCTAAGCCCTGCCGCGGCGGTGGGCTTGGTATATGGTAACGCATTGTGAAAGGTTTCATATTAACTGTCAAGCAAGAATTTCTATAAAAAAAAGTGTACAGTTGGTGGGGTTCATGTTCACATATTTGGGGTCGCACACTGATTTAAATTCTAAATGTTTCTTTCTTCCTCAATATAGTAAGTAATTTTCATATTTGCTGGCGAATACTACTCTACTAGGTTAGTGCCTTTGAAAGCGTGGTCGTGTGTTTGTCCTGCTGCTGCGGAGGTAAACTCGCTGCAGGATGACGAGGCCGGTGCGTGCGTAAGCGTCCTGCGGCAGGATCGGCAGGTTGTTGCCCAACATGCTAATATTTTAAAGAAAAAAGTCTGTGAGATTGTAGCTTTGCACATTTATATTTAGGGGGTAATATCCAGACCAACTTAAATCCGATTTCATAAATTCCTTGATTTGTGTATAGAATGGAATTTCTGGATGTAAGTACATTATAGGCTATATTTTAAGACGTTGCTCTACCTTTGTTGTTTGTAATAGTTAAGCGGACAGGCAACTAGTTTATTATAAACTTACTTTAAATGTACTTACTTACTTTAAATAAAATTCCAGACTGTTCGTATGATATTCCGGTGCAGAAGCAATTTTATTTTTTACTGAATTATATATGTTTGTGTCGCCTTTATTCCAACAACTCTACAACCGACTCATATTTTCATCTAAATTGTCATAGTACCTCTCCAAAAAGACGTTCATACGTAAAATAGAAAGAAATCACAATCGCCAGCTTCCGAATCGCCACGGTGAATAATAAATGTAGTATCCTAAGAGGAACTGATTGCGCTGGCTGTCCGACCAGTCTTGACTTTATCTTACGCGCATCGCAGAACAAAGTAGCCATCAGCCAATAAGGAGGGTTTGCTTTTTTGCCACCGACGTGGTGTAAACGCAACGGAGCCTCGCTGTTTCGTCGCATAAATAATTGGTTTTATAATAGTATTTAATGTATTTATGTTAATATTTAAGGTATTTGTTACTATGGGCCTAAGAAGCCTAAAATTAATGTTTTTTTTTTAAATATTATTGTAAAAAAAGGAAAATGTTATAAGCGAAAATTTGATATCCACTCTATTAGTAGCGCTGATAGTTTTATTGGCAAGTTATGGGAGTGATATCTTCAAATATGTAATACTTTTATTCTTCAAATAGGCCACGAGAGCACTAAATATATATATTTGAAATTAACAGACTGTGAATTCTGTTTAAAATATTGTATTTGAGAATCTCAATAGAAAAAAAGTTCAAATTTAAATGAATTTGTAGTTTTTTAGTCTTATTTACGTTTTTCTTTTGGGGTACAGTCTAGTGTACAAAATATAGGTGCACATAACTTTCGTATAATATGTCCCATATCGCGCTTATGTTAGAAAGAAAAGAAAGAAAGAAAGAAAGAAAACATTTATTCATGGCAAAAAAAAAAGACAAACTGTGGAGTGGACACGTACGCACATACACATTTGCCACGAAATGGTCACAACTCAGCGTAATGCTGGCAACGCCAGCGCTGGTCTTCCGTTGTGTCCATTTGGTGAGGTGAGGACGAAACAATGACGCCACGATCACACACAAGGACAAATTGCAAATTACAAAAACAATACAAATAACAAGAGAATTAGGGTTAGAGAATAAGGGTTTCGGTAGATTTTTATGAAAGGATTAAATCGATACATATTGCACTTGACTGTACCAGTAGGTAGTTCAACAGTATTTTCCCGAAAAGTGAACCCTCTGCCGCTCGCAGCTGTGGCACACAATTGATTCCTCTGAATTATTGAACGACTCCGCCGTTTACTCCGCCTTCAGCTTCTTGCAGTTAATACACCTGGAAGACATTATTCAACTTATCTGTTTTATTGACAATCGATCAGGCGTCTGCAAACTGAGGCTTGGAGAAAAATAGGATGAGATTATTACTGGAACTTGCTGCTGGTTATGTTCTTCATCTTTTTAGATAGACCATTAATCATTTTAGATATTCTTGGAATATTATGAATATTGGCTTTGCAGCCGATATGTTTTGTATATTAGGTATCGTTGGATTTGTTTTATTATGACATTTTATGAGATTTATGCAATCTTAAAGAAGCCATTTTGAAATCATAAGTATAAAATATTAATTCACTCATTCCTTGATAAAACATTTACATGTACTTTTTTTAGTGTAGGTCATTCTTTAATAACATTACATAATACTATCACATTTGTAACAGTACCGGTCAATAACTTTGGTCTATCAATTTGTGTAGAACATCCATTGGATAGTTCTATAGAGTTTAGTCTTATCGATATAAACTGTATTAAAATACTTCATGAAATTATCGTTTTGGGTTAACCGCACCGAGATCATAACTTCCCAACATAACGCCCTTCTTAACTATGATAAAGACAATTTTAATTAAACCTCACAAAGCCGCTAATAATTTAGCTGCCTCTAAATAAGCTACAGCTCCTTACAATCTCGTAATAATGTTGGCTTCATTATGCAGACCGCCCTATATCATGCCGTTTTAAAATATCGCTTTATTTTGACCGTTTATTTTGAGTCTGCTTTATCTTCCTAGTTTATATTCTGTGTAATCTTAGCACATTTCCTTTTGCCAAATTCATTATTTTTACATGGTCAATGTTTTCAATTATTTTTAAAACAAAAGAATAAATATTTGGCACTCATTGGTATCTAACTATTCTACGGAATTTATTTTCTTTCGGAATTCATTGTTTTGTAGAACATTACTTTGGCAGACTTTGGTGTAGCATCATTTTATGTACCATAATAATCCTATGGCATACAGTCCCAGAGTCACTGTTAGGTACGACGACGAGCGCGTTAGGTGTACTGGGCTGTTATTCACTAAGCGTTAATGCGGCTCACCCCGCCGTTCACCCGTCACGAAACTAGACCGCTGTGTCAAGATATATTTGTGAGTGAGCGTTGGGGTGAGCTTAAAACAAGTTACAGAATAGGGGGCTGCAACCCTAAGCCTGCGAGCGTGCCACGGCAGCGGCCGGCGAAGCGCCAGAACCAATTTTTAGGGCTCCATAGGCTACAAGAAACCCTTTCGTTATAAGCGTAATCATTATACAAAAAAATATGTGCAAAAGTACTAAGTATTCGTTTAGAAGACAGTTATGCTCATCAACATTATGCCAATATAAGATTCGATATTATAAAAATCTGCGAAATGATTTATGCCATAGTATACTCTGCGTAAGGTGCAAATCAAATATATGTCAAAAAAGTTTCTGCAAGACAACAGTGAACCATGTAATAAAATCATCGCAAAACACCACCAAAAATCCACAAGGCAATTAATTCCTTAAGAATATTCAATGAAACATGGCCAAATTCCCGGCCATCCTAAAAGAATTTACCGCGGGAATTATATCCCGGGGAATTTCCCATCGGGAATATTCGCGACGAGATTCCATTAAGCGTGACGCGGGGCCGGATTTCTTCATTTCCGAGGGACCCCTAAAGGCGGGATGAATGGCTGTGATACGCCTTGTGGAGTATTGGGGGTTTAAGTATTTTTGCAAATTTTGTAATGGTCTTATGGTTCTCCTAGATTATTGATACTGAAGCATCCAGCTCTCCCTTAAAATAATAGTATAAACCGTGTTTTCAGCTTGGAGATGATCCATATATGTACATGAAAGTGTCCCATAATGGTGGCATTTGTTCCATTTCCAGTGGCATTTTTTCCCAATGCTCTATGTCCCTTCGTCAATTTATTGCAACTTGTGTTTTCACCGCTTGCATATTTTCTCAATATATTTAAATCTCAATGAATAAAACATCTACAAACTGATTTTCAGAGTACCTACTAGTTTTTATTATGTACTCGTACTTACATACACTCCCTTAGGCCGGTAAAACAAACAACTGAGACGTTGTTTGCTTTGTAATGTGATCAGAGGCTTTCTCCATTAGATACTGCTCGTAGTCAGTACAAGCCAGAAAGTGGAATTTTCTGCAGGCATGTCGTGCGGCAATGGTCACTTAATGGAAAGGTGTGAAGTAAATATAGTTATCTCTCGATAAAAACCGCCTTCTAAAAGCATTGAAATTTAACACTACAATCTACCGAAGCAATGTCCACGTTTTGCTCTGTTTACGTTGCGGACGGAATACTATTAACGTTTCCAAATATAAAACCAGATCTGCCGTCGGCAGGAAATTCGCTCGCAGATAAAGGGGTGTTGCGTCCTGCTAGCTCTTTGTGGAGCTGAAGGCAAGTAAACAGTTTGCGATTTTATTTCAATGAAATAAGGTGGGTATTAAAGTAGCAGGACTTCAACTACGGTATGCTGCGGGAAATAGTTTATGTAAAAAATCGAATCGAATTTTGTTTGTTTAGGGATATTTGAAATGTAGTATTGCGATAATATCTAATTCTATTAATTCAAAAAACAGTTTTTAACGATTTTTTGTGTACCTGATTTTACATTTTCTTTCGGTGTTTCTCAGATATTAATTCAACCGTCACAAAAACCAATAATTCTATCAATTAAATACTTATGTTTTTAAATAAAGTTATTGTTTTGTTAAAACAACAAAAATATTTTGGTTTTTAAAATTCCATCTGAAACAACGTCTTTCTACCATCACACAGATCGACAATACGACCAGCATATACTTCGAAAGAATATCGTTCATGACCAAACAAACGTTTTGCAGATATGATGTAATTGTAAATTCTATTTTAGGCACTTTTTCATTAGGTTTGTAACCTGCAATAATAGTTGCTTATCCTATTAAAAAAAAAAAAACTTAAGTCCAAAACTTATTCGGATAAAGTTTGCTTACATAACTGCCAGTACCTTTTAGAATAATTTAACTAAAACTAAACTCTTGGTCGAATGGCAGCGAAAAGATAAAATTGTGCATTGAAGCTCACAGTCCCTTGCGAAAGGCATTAAAGATAAAAATACGGTACACATTTCGACCTTGGCTGGATTTTAATGCAGCATATAATTTTGCAAAGCAACGACGTATACTGTTATTATATAAGCTTAAGCACAAAAATGAAAAACTTGATAAAGACAAAAAAATGTCTTTACCACAATTTTGTGCGCTGAGTGGCAATGTCCATAACTACTGATGAGCTCCTTATCCTACGAGTTGCTTAGTGGTTCATCTCATCTATAAACGTAAACATAATTTCTTAGATTTATATTGAAGCACTTATAGGTGATAATAAAGTCAAGTAAGTGTTTCAAAGCTTCTAAATTGTCAGTCAAATCGTTCAAAACTGGAATTTTCGTGGACTTAAATCATCTATAAATTCAAACTCATCTAAATTTTCGAGCTAATTATTAGTTCGCCAATTAAAGAAAATACCAAAACTGAATCCCTTAAACCCCGCAGCGTAAGTATGCCAAAAGGAAAGGCTTCCTGGCTGGCGTTTCTCCAAAACCAGCATAATTAGTACAGACCGGGTTTGTACCGGAATAATTGTTTCTTTGTTCTAGATGTGTTTGTTGGACATTTAAATTAGCCTCTTTAATTGCTTTGAATGCAAAGTTTTAAATTAAACAGTTGATTTTTGAAAACTTTAATCCAATTTCGTGAACTGTCTGTCTGTCAGGCTCAGCGCGTCAGAGATATATTTTAGGTTTAGGTTTAAATTTGGGACTAGACAGTATTGTACTGTTGGGTGTACTACTCTTTTGAGTTCAGCCATTATTTAGAACTTAACATAATTGTAAAAAAGTAATGTATACCTTCAAATGATTATTGCCATATTCCTTGGTTGGCTGCTCGTACAATACTGCCTATACATCATTTTTAAATGAAAACAAGAGTAAAAGTATATTGTGCTTTTATAATAAACAGATTAGATTATGTCGGTCTGGTAATCAATTCCCATGTACTTTAGATATTTGTTAATTCGATATGAATACGCTAATGCAAATTCTAAAAGATTATTCCGCCAGGACGTCTAATCTTAACAAAGTGACTAGACCGCAATCGTTCTTTGTATCATTACGGGCACAATAAGAAATTAATCCACGGCTTTTCGGATTACATCATCAAATTCCCTTCGCAGATGGATTACTCGGTATTACCAGCCTCGGACATGATCTCCACAATCCATTTATCTTAAGTAGATCATTTAAATTTCCATTTTGTTTCGAGTCTTGCCCGTTATTTTATAATAGTTACCTTCTCTGATTATGTCTAATGATTTGCGTTTTCGCGTGACTGAATCCGATTTTTGTAAAAATGTATTAGGTACTAAGTAATTTATAATCGTTTTATTATCTTAAAGTTTCAGCAGAATTCAATTCATCCCATATATTTATGCTGTTCAGTGATTCGATATCGTGATATTATATTAAATACTTTTGCATTTTGAGAAAAAATACTCATCCTTTGGATTCAAGGAAATGATAATGATACTTCGTGTTTATTCAAACATTAACGATAATAAATGACATCTAATAATAGATCAGTCACTTTGTATGAAATTTTCTAATAAGCATTCTATAAATGTTTACCTTACGGATTAATCAAACAAATAACTTCAGCATTCAAATTTCATCCTACCCACATCTTTGGAAATTCTGGCTGGTTCAGCCTAATTGCTGATTTCCTAATTAATCACAGTGTTATTTGATTAATAGGCCTCCGATTGCGGGGCCGAAGGGCGAGCCGATGATTTAGGAATTTCTTCAAAAGGCTTTTCTCTTAAGTTTCCTTTAATTAATAAGTAGAGTATCAAGTTATTAGACGTTGTTGGGTGTCCTTTGTTAACGTTATTTTTACGCTGTTTTGTTGGAAGTTTCCGAGGCGTTGGAACTTTGTTGTATTTCTCGGAGTTTTTATATTGCATTACAGCCGCGCACTCTCACTTAATTGCTGCTTGTTTCTGGCGTTATGAACTTCTTACTTTATTAAAAAGGTCCTAGATGACTGAGCTTTGGTTGTTATTATATTTTCTAAGAGCCTTTTAATTAAGAATTTCCCTTTAAGTACTCGATTTTGCTGAATTGAAACTAGTTTCTATAAGTATCTAAACATGTTCTTTAACTTCTAATAAGATTATTATCTTGAAGTATCTATCGTATTTTCTATTTTTAAAATAAGAAGTATATTTGATATCGTATAAGAATTTATTTTATAGTGGAAAATACTAAAATGAAACGGAAAACTAAGGATGGTATTCGAGTGATCGAGATTGGGGATCAAACTATGACTCCAATAAAATATCGGGGCAGGGTAGGTAGGCATTAATTTGTTAGTACTAAACACTCACTGTTAAACCAGTGCGAGATCTCTGAATTAATTTCGCAATCAATTTAAACATATACTGATAATCATCTATACACCATTGAGGCATTGACGCATCTTTAAATCAATAAAGCCAAAACCAAAAACAAAACAATCCTCTCTCAGCTCAATGCCTTCCATCTGCTACAACCGCAACCAATCAACACATGACCGTGCGAACTAACTGACCCATCCGCCAAAACATCACGAGTGATTTCAAAATGGCGATGGAGGCCCGCAGCTGACAACAGGAGCACAGAAGAGTGGAAACTGCGAAGAACTTTACAAGGGCTAAGCCCACCACAGAACTCCGGGACATGGCCCGGCCGCCCCCGTCAGGGGGCCGGCCAGGGCTTGAAAGAAAAAAGAACCTGGCCATCTCAGACTTGGGAGCGCATCGTTACCAGAGGCTTGTGTTATGGCTGCGGCGGTGACTGGGACTTTAAAGGTGCCCTGAAAGTGGACACTAGCAGTTCGGAGTATACGGGTTATAGGTACTACTTCAATAAGCCAGGGTACAGGGTCAAAGCCAGATCCTGTGAGGATGCGAGGTTTATTCATATCAATTTTGTGCTGCTCGCCGAGGTCAAGCATTTTGAGAAGGTGAGTATTGTAAAATTAAGTTTGTTATTTGATTAGGTAAGCTTCCAATAATTAATGCTTTAAACCAAAGTTAAGATGACAGTGACCACCGTATCTTAACTTTTGATTTTTTGTTAAAATACATTTGTGTTTTTGAATGAACTTTATTCTTATCTTTATACGTTCTTATCAGTTGCAATTGTTTTTGGCAACTCTCAACTCATTAAATTACTCTCGCATATACCTATTCATCAGCTAAACATATTCAATCCTCATATTCATATACTTAATGTACCGCTAAACAATGCAATCCAATTAATATTGTGCACCTAGCACATACTTACGTCGTCAATGCTCCCGTAATGCTGCCGCGCGCAAACAGGGCCAGTTAGAGGGGTATCCCGAACGTTCACAGAAGCTGAATATATCTGTACATTTTCAAATAGGCAAGTAGTCTATACCTCATATAACAGAGTTTTAACGGAAAAAAATGTCTACGATTCTTTGTTTATCTAGGATATCAAAGAAAACGTTTAACAAACTTTACTTATTTCGATCATTACATGCTTCTCAAACATAGCAATTCTAATGTGTTTGCGATTACAACTGATTTTCCTTGAAATCGCATGACAACTAATGCGTAAATTTTTTAATCTCTTATGGAACAGAATTTTAAAACAATTAAAAATTTTAAAGGCCAAGGTTGAAGCTAGTATTCAGGGCCCTATGTCGTCTAACTGATCATACGAGAAGCTTTTATATGAAACATACCCCTGTAAACTACCTAATTCAGATGGACCGCATTTAAGCGGTCGATCCAATTACATGGTAGTAGCTGTGAGGCGTCCAGACACTGCTTGCCCTTTGCCTGGTATTACGCTAACCAACAAAAATAAGCGTATACATGCACGACTACAACTGACCTTTGATAGTGCATCCTAGTAACTAATTTCGGGTTGTGAAGTTGCGGATCGCAACACAATTATGCATTGATGGTCACTTCACAGTTCACAGTTAGTGAGGCTTTGTCATTGTCACGACTGTGCATTATTGGAGGTCTTATTTCCGGATCCGCCTGACGCTAGATATCGCTAAGCGGTGTAAATGGGCATGTTCAATAATCTGTACACACAATTTAGCCGGAGTTGTTAAACAAAAATTAATTACGCTAATTGGGTACACAAATTAATGAAAATGCCCAAATACCAAGGAGTTTCTCTGGCTTGTCGTGGATTGAAATCAAATTTAGATTAGTTGCGCGCTCACTTCCACGTGTGTCAAGCTTTAGCTTCAAATTCAAAACATCTTGTCAAGTACCACCCCAGTTTCACACGAGATGTGATTTGTTAGCGTAATTAGCGTAGCGGTATCGCTGAAGGGTTTGCTACTGACGTTAGTTCTTTGATTGCGCTGACTTTGAGCGCTAATAGGTAGGGTTTTATTAGATCGCGGCTCCAGGATTTTGTTCGTTTCTGGAGCGAATTCATGGTAAACTTTGTTCTTTACTTTAAATGTTGACATCCCTTGTCCCTCGCGTCAAGTACGGTGCTGTCTGAAACCCAGCGCTGGAGGTGTCTCGGTATAATGCTGAGACAGCGACTGGTTTACTGCCGCGATGACACACTCAATATATTTCTATGTTATTTTATGTTTACTCCCGTTGGCTCTGTGTGTCTTTTGAGTATTGAATAAATTTCTTCTTTCTTTTTTCTGCCTTGACTTTTGATTTTTTAAGTAACGATCGTTGGCAAATTCAGAGCAATTCTATATTAGGAATGCCAAAGATCATAATGAAAAGTGAATAACGACAGAAGGCAAATTCCATTTTTCTATTTTGATTTACTAATTATATGAACAGGAGCCCGGTTCGGATAACGTCCCCAACGGTGGCTAGTCATATAGGCATGTCACTACTGTAATGTCTCTGTCTGTAGCACAGTAAAAAGTGATATCGTATAGGAACTTCCTATTACTCATACTTGGCTGGAAGAGATCCCTTAAAGAGATTAGTCGAATTGTTAATTGATTGAACGGCGTTACTTTGCGGAAGTCCATGAAGTTACGAGAACAATATTCCTTTGCTTTTCCGCTAAAAAAACTTTCGCTGAAGCTTTTATGCTTTTTTGGCAAAGGAATATTATTCTCGTAACTTAATTTTTATTTACATATGTATTTTCTGTTATGTAGCTACTTTTTCGTGTTATAAGGAGAGTAAGAGTTGCTCAAAAAGGTTTTCTAGAACTATATTTATAGGTATCATTAGGGGCACAATTCAACTTATTTTATGAAAATACAAAAGCCAAAACATGTTTACTTGCTTAAATTCTCTCAATTAAGGTCACAGATTACGTATATAACCCATTAAACAGCGCTGTTTCCAAGTTCAGTTCCTTATAACATCTATCTAGATAATAAAACCCGGTTTACCCTTTAACATCTGTGTGGGCAAGGAACCCGGAGTGCGGTTCCCTTTAGCGGCCCCCGTATAATCCTTTTAGGCCGAGGAAGCTTGGCATATTTCGTTGGCTACCCGCAAATTTATTGACTAACAGGCTTCTTGGCTTGCTATATTATACCTGACCATTATCTGTTACTTTATCCCTAACCATATCTTTTACTGGTAGCTATGTAGCGAAAAAAACAAAAAACAATTGGCTTGCTATAATCGGAGAATCTAGAACTGAGTCAAAGGAAAAAGGGCACCGAATCAGGGAGCGACCGCACCGGTGCTTAACGCTGCGTATACGCGTTGACGTGTCGTATGCGTCACTTATTCTTCATACAATTTGCTGCGTTTTACGGTGCGTTAGCGTATTTTGAGCAGCGGTGTGGTCGCACCTTTAATGATGACGTTTAGCGTGGTTTTGTCATGATATTTTGTTATGAAATAGATAAACTTTATTTTGCAAGTACCGTAATGGTAGTTTCACTCAAAATCTACTAGCGGTTCTGAAAAGGAATCGCCGCTGTCATACTTCCTACAATTCGATTAAACGGACGTTTTTTACGACTACGTACGATTTGATATCGGCCCTTAGGATGAACATCCACCAAAGGTATGCGAGGATGAAAAAACCCACTGATAGCGTTTGCAGCCTCGATCACGCATCTCTTTCTGTTGGTTCACCGCTCCGCTGCATAACACAGCTCTGGATAGTCACCCTTATTCTTATTTGTTAAGAGCCCATGTTAACGCAAATAATTATTTTTATTCCGGAAATAATAGTTAATTTTGTGGAGGGCACATACCTTTTTATTGAATAAGTAATTCATAGAAAGATTAAATCCCTAAGCGGAATATATGCCATTCATACGAGGGTTGATCTGATTAGGCTTGTTACGGAAGATATGGAAATCGTGGTCTTATAAATGAAAATTATGGGCGCCTAACTGGAGGCCCGGGTCATTTAAATATTATAACACAATGATTTAAGTGGGTAACTATATAATTCTGAAGAATAATTTATCCCAAAGCTGAAAGTATATTTTTTCAAATTTGATAACTCCGAAAATATATTAATCACTTACAGTCAAGTGTAAGCCATCTCTCTCTGGGTTGGAAGGTCAGATGGCAGTCACTTTCGTTAAACTAATGCCTACGCCAAATCTTGTGATTAAGTGTCAAAGCGGACCCCGGGCTCCTTTAGGGCACAACCGGGAATAACGCTAGGAGGATGATGACAGGCAAGTGTAAAATTAAGGGTGAATATATTTGCTCCTTCAGCTGTCAACACGGCGAATCCTCAAACATATCAAGGGTCGGCAACGCCCATGTTACTCCTTTGGAGTTGCATGCGTCTATAGGCTGTGGTGTCCGCTTACCATCAGGCAGGCCGTACCTACGGTTGTTTGCCACAGTCGTTGTATAAAAAAAAATACAACTTTCTCGTAAATTAAATATGTCCCATCGCTCCTTTGGCAGCGGATAAAGATTTCGGTATATATATTTATGAGACGATTAAATTGATACATATTTTCTTGCACTTGACTGTACCAACATTACCACCAAAACAAGTAGCGGTGATATTATGGCTTCGATCTGTGGGGTGGCGGTAGGAAAGCACTTCTCCAGTTGGGCTGTTCAATATCTTACATTTTTCAAAATTTGCAATAAATTCAAACTTATAGACACCTTAAAAACTTCTGTTTTTTTTAGTAGAGAAACCTATAAACCTAGAATTTAGTATGCTGAAGCGATCTACATCAAAATCACAGTGATTTCTTAAGATTTAGTAGTTAGTGGAAACAGTTTTCTGCCGAAAGGGAAATTTAGTAAAGCTATTCTTCCCTCTTAAGAGTCCGCAGTAATCTCCATACAAACGTAGTTACGCTCTCATTTTAAAACTACGTGTTGAATTGTAACGCAACTTTGCATATACAATGAGATGAGGTATATTTATGTCTGTAATTCGTTTATTGTAGCTTCAGATACCATAGTAAAAAAGTACATCGAATTTAAGTTTTTCATACAAAACTTGTTTTTACTGTATTTCATTTGTTTTATAAACTGGAACCATATAAACTAATTACAGACGTAGATATACCTCATGTCATTGTATATGCAAAGTTTCGTCACAATCTAACACGTCGTTTTAAAATGAGAGCGTAACTACTAACTACGTTTACGTCACACCTGGCCATAATGCGAATTTTACTGCACGCTGCGCGTACGGTAAAACTCGCATTGTGGCCAGGTGAAGACGTAAAATTGTGTACTCACCACGGGCGGTAATTCGTAAAGCCCCAGATCGCATATTTATGGCCCTCACCTTCGGTTCGGGCCACAAACACCTGCTATCTGGGCCATTTACGAATTCACCGCCCTAGGTACGTAATGTACTATTGTATGGGAAGGTGAAATTCGGCCGAGCTTACTGCGGACACTTAATCTACACGTTATGAATTATTATTTGCCAACATTTGGTTAGAAAACCGCTCTAAACTGACTTTCAAACATTATCGTCGACTGACCCACCAACGGACAGTACATCTCGCTTGCAAATCTGTCCACATCCTCAACACTGCCCCGGTAACGCCTTAACGAAATTAATTTGCCGTCTTGCTACCGCCGCCCATGAATATTAATGCGCAACCCTACGCCCCGTATGTTCCGTGAGGAGTTATGATTCCCAGTGAACGTGGCTGGAGTTAGGGTTGACACGCGTTTTTAATCGCATTTGAAATTTTGGTCGTGTGTCCAGTGCCTCAGCAATGTAAAAGTTTTGGTGTTGACTAGCTGAATGTTAAATGTTTTGGCTTGGAGCAACGTACGAATTCATTAAATTTTATCGAATAAAGAGTATTTAACAAACACGTGGTATTACATTTTAAGACAGGTACCATTGATCCTAAGGCCTGACCCCGTATCATGGTCGGCCTTATCACGCGATAAGTGACAAGATAGAGCGTCAGTCTCGTTCTATTGAACGGTGTCAGCCAGTGACGGGCGCTCTATCTTGTCACTTATCGTGTGATAAGGCCGTCCCATGCTACGCGGTCTGGTTGTGCATTTCTGTTAGTCTGTAGTTACATTTTAAATGAAAAAAAAACCTGTATTGAACTGTTATACGAGCTAATATATGTTGAACCGCTTCGTAGAAAACATGGGCAATGTTATTTTTGTTTAATAAAGCAGATTCTGAATTCAAATAGTTATAATTATAAGTAAGACAACGTGTGACATATATTAATATAACATTAAAAAAATACAGACGATTCATTTTAGGAATCCATCCAATCAGGAAAACGAGCGTCATTAAAATTCACACATATGTAAAATTTCGTCTACACCCGGATATAATGAACCGGGTGCTAGCTGATAACCGGTTCATGACGTCACGTGCGCCAGTTAAACGTGACATAATGCTCCGAGATGAGTCAAACGCCGAGGGAAATATGTTTCGAATAACATATAAGGTAGATTTTATTTGCAAGTCGAAGTGCGCTATATTTTTGAGGATTTACAATCAAAATCAGTCAAATCATTGAATTATTTCAGAAAATGAAAGGTAGTACAATAGAATAACTAAAATGTAGTCATTATTACACTAATGATTCCAGTCGACGGATTTTCATTGACTAGCTTTTATGTCTAAATTATATGTACATATATTTTATCATGAACGTTAAAATAACAGATATAGGTGGTTATAATGTCGATATATTGATTAACATCGCTCTGAAATGAGTGGTAAATTAAATAATGTGTCAGTATCAGTGTGTAGTATATCGCGCTCCTCAAGGTATTGTTTAATAAAACATTCTGTTTATTCACTAAATTCAGTTTGTGTAAACCGGTAACTTGTTCAATGTAACTAGACCAGCACGGCAAAAGAATAACAAAATAAACTCCAGACATCCAGCTCTAAAACAAAATCCTCAAAGATATCTTGGCCAGTTTTCGCATGCATCTTACATCTCTCGCGCTTTATACACAGAATATCCGGGTCATACCGTACCTGGCTCATACCCGGGTATATCTTGTTAGGTACTCGGGTATATCTGGTTATAACCGGTTCACGCCGCGTCACGTGCGCGCTCGGTTAGGCAGCCGGGACGCATTCGCCTCTTGAATACGGTAAGATGCTGGATACGAGTGCACACTTAAACGCCGAGTATTATGTTTATGGGATAGCTTACTTAGTGTAATCAGTTATTTTCACTCTCGTTGAAGCAGAGCGCGAGATTTATTTGAGTAGGTCAGGTGCTGAAATTACTAATGGATCTTATATGGTAAGGGATGTATTATTAGATTAACATCTCTCGATAGTTTTAAGCAAAAATATTTTCCATGTCTTAGTCTAAGTAGCGTCTTAAATAAATACTTTTTTCTCTCTTTCTTTGTTTATTATTGCCGTGGTACTTACTACTGATGATGATGAGGTGCTACGAATTTGCGTTGCAATCTAGTCTATTCTATGCTGTGTATACTGTAATTTGTATGTTTGTATACATGACAATTTATGACATATGCCCCGAGAAATAGGTATGTTATTTTTTTCGCGTACTAAAATGTTACTGTTGAATGTTGATTGATACCTTGATATTTATTCAAGAGTAATATTTGATATTTCAGAAGCCGGTTATAATATATAATGTATTTGCATGCGGATAAAATAAAGTTAACTTAAATGTAACATTTTCATGACTTTTACTTATTTCAAACGTTAAAATCTTGGCGGAAGAAAATGCCCAGAGGAAAATAACTTTATCCGGGAAGTGTGAAAAGCTAAGTCCAAGTCAAACAATATTCCACTTCACTTCAACAGCTCTTCACGTTATTGTCAATGGCAGTTTCTAGTTTTCCACCAACTTTACTACCCTCTTTGTCAACAAAGCCAGCACGTTTTAGTGTATAATTTAATTTTATCACTCAGTTTGAGTTCCGAGTATTATTAAGTTTTCCGTAATTACGAAACAATCCCAGACTCGTGGTCTCAATCTCTGGAGAGGGTGGGGTTATATTATACAATAATGTTGAGTGATTAAGGGCGCAAAACCCAAGTTCCAATATACAATTTAAATTTGCTTTTATATTCAACAAAATCTTTTTTTTTTCGTTTCTATACCGTTTATTGGCTGGTTTGAGACCTGAACATCAATGATTTTGAATATTAAATACAGGAAAGATGTTTTTATTTATATATAAATATCTAACTGCTCGCGCGGCTAACCGTATACTGAAATATAACCTGTATCCATCTTGAAGTCCCATTTTGAAAGCTGGTAAAATATTTTTGAAATCGAATGAGTAGTAGCCGAAGATTTAGCACAAAGCAATTATATTAATATCTGATAAGTTTATGTATGTTCAATTACCTACGTACTGTTGCTAGCTCCTAGTTGTAGCTCCTTAAAAACTCGTTAGCGCACATAAAAGCGTAATTCAAAGCTTTTCAACGAGCGAACATAAATCAATTGGGCGAAAAAATAAAAACCCAACAGAGAACACCGCTAAAAAACACCTAGATTCTGAAGTGAATAAATCAAGTCGAGAACGACTGCAGAACCGGATCAACCGGGTAATCCCTCGGCTGGTAACCGGTTGTTACTGGATTTAGCTGGATATACCCGCCCGGGCACCTGTGATAACGCTCCCTCGCCTCAATGGTTGCGTTTACTGCGCCCGATTTTGTTACCTGCCCGCAAAATTGTTGGTTTTAAGCTTTGTAATTGTTTGCGGATTGTTTTTGGTAGTTTTCTGACATTATTGCTGTATTTGTTTCTTTTGGCTGACTTAAATGCCGGGACTATGGTATTTACTTCATGAGGATCCTGGCAGACAACGGATTTTTCTCTTTATTCATCATCACCCTCCTAGCGTTATTCCCGGTGGTGCCCCTAAAGAAGCCCGGGGTCCGCTTTGACACCTAATCCCATGCTTCGGCATAGGCACTAGTTTTACGAAAGCGACTACCATCTGACCTTCCAACCCAGAGGGAAAACTAGACCTTATTGGGATTAGACCGGTTTCCTCACGTTTTCCTTCACCGAAAAGCTAACGGTATAATATTCTGTACATAATTTCCGAAAAACTCATTGGTACGGGCCGGGATTCGAACCCACGACCGCCGCTTGACAGCCGCAGGCCTGAACCACTAGGCTACCGTAGTTTTTTCACGGATTTGTCTCTTCATTATCCTGCTAATATTATAAATGCGAAAGTTTGGATATTTGTCACTCAATCACGCAAAAACGGCTGAACGAATTGAGATGCACGAATGGCGATAGTTTATAACCTGGATTAAAAAAACTTTTTTCCACATAATCATACCCTAAAGAGATACAATTGGGGATGGCACTTGATACGGGAGTTCACGCTGTCGGAGTCGCGGGCAAATACTAGTACAATAATAGTTTTGCCACGGACAAATATATTTCCAGAATTTTTAACGCGCCTTAAATGATTAGATTTAGATTGAATGTCATTATTATTTATAATATTTGTTTATAGAAAAAGATATATCTTCGGAAAAAAAATTAAGTCCATTTACTATTTTAGTTTTATTATTAGTTTTTTCTATAATTTTATTAATTATTAGATCAAATTGACTTAGTTTTTTTTAGACATTATAGATTAGGTGCTCATACGTTTAGTGCTTTTACTTAAGTAAATGATATTCTGATAAAAATTGCTTTTAGAGAGATCCAGAAATACCTTATTGAAATTCCCCACTCCTCCGCATTTTCCGTAAATCTAGAACAAAATGTGGTTTCGCAATAAAATATTATTTTATGATTTTTATTCTTTTGCCAAGTTGAAAAAGTTTTTCGTCTTCGGTCTCTCGATTCAGCGCACGTACGACCGGATTCGAGCGGAGTTTCTTAGGAAACTGAAAAATTATGACATTTACTTGCGTTAGAGCGAGTGAAGTCCGGGCTTCGTTCGGACCCGGATATCCGTATGTGGTCCACAGGAAAATGGAAACATAATTTACCTCAGGTTTTAGTTAATATTTTTATCTTTGGAGTGAATATTGTTGTTCGTTGTTTAGTACTATATTTATGAGTGAAAACGGTTTATTGTTTAAAGTTAAAGGATATGATCCATTTGTTTAATATTTCTTCGACTTTTTCCTTACTAAAACAGATTAGCGAGAGTATGATTGGTAAGACGCACTCCGTTCTTTTTGTGCCTAATAATAGTAGGTTTTTAATTATATCTTCTTATCTCACGAATAGAATTAGTATCAAAATATAATTCCATATTCAAACACCTTATCAACATCTCAAACGTTCTAAATTAGCGCACAAAGCTGTCGTCCATTTTGTCCGGTTTATCCGGTTAACCGGACCATTAGGTATTCAGATCATGTCCGCGTGTTGGATTCATTCTGCTACTAATTGGCTGCTTAACACGAGAACCGTCAGTTAATGTCAAAACATTAAAAAAAAAGTTACGCGTGGTACTTAATTATTGTTTAATTTTTTGATAAGATTTCGTCACCCTATGATTTTAAAACAAAAGTTTCTATTTGGCTTACATGCTTCTAAATGTCAAATTTATCCGGATAAAATTTGTCAATGCTTATTTTTGTTATTATCAAAATAATTTAAGTTAAATAAGTTTTAATTACACAAAATTATCACAAAGCTTTTTTTATATTTTGGTCATATTTAGCACTTTACATCTCCAAGTAAAAAAAAATGGTGACAAGGGGTTACTGCAGATGCTCTAAGGAAGCGTCCTTTTAAATATTTGCTCCTGTAACAGAGTCCACCCCTTATATCGGTCACTGGGTGGATCCCCAGTGGCAGTAGGTACACGCCTCCAAAAAAACATAAAATTTAACAACAAAAAAAAGTCTTAAAAACTCATTTGACGCCATTCCAGTCGGCAACACTGCACTTTAATATTTTCCGCATTAGCGTGTTTCTCGTGTGTTCAAACGCGTTCGCAAACACTGGCGGTTTTTACTGGGGCTCAAATAGCTCGGTACATTTTCTATGTTTAAATGAGATTTTTATATTTGAGTTTGCTCGGTTTAGCTGTACGTTACATTTCTCTGGGGCTGGTTGTTCCGTCTGTAATTACAAGTTATGAAGTTATGGAAATTCAAACTGTAGCAAGAAATTGGGTACACTTTTTATTGAATATCCATTTGAAGTGTACTCGGCTTTGCTCTTAAGGGTGAGATTGACAGCACGATCGCAGTCTACTTCCGCGGTCTACATTTCCGAGCATGTTTGAGAAATATTATACGGTATATGTATGAGGTTAATTTTGCAATTTACCAGAAATCTATCATATTTTGCTGTTGGAAGTCATAGAGATGTGAAGTGGATATAATATGATTTACATGTCACCAATTTGACAATGTCACGAAGGCTTTATACCCTATCCATTTACGTAACATTAAAAAAAATGCGTGCGTTAATCGTCATGCGATTTCGGGGAATCCCATATTGAAACGCAATCTTAGCTTTAGTTGCATATTTTTGGAAATCATTTAACGAACGTAAGATGTAAAATGAGGTTATACAATAATTACAATTATTACTATTACAAATATATTATAAATACTCTTTGATATTATATAACTATTTATTCATTAATATTCATATTCATTTATATTTATTATTATTGTTTCTAAATAATTAAAAAAAAAACATGTTAATTGTATTTCGTATAATCAATACATTGTAATTAATTACATTAAAAATATCATAACAAGATTATTACAAATTAAAAGCAATGTCCACAGTATGTTCATTATTTAAAGATCATTAAAATTGTCCGTCTAGGAATTCAGCAACACATAATATTATTTAACTACTGCGTTCAACATTTTAATATACGCTTCTGTATTTTTAACCAACTGCGCTCATGTACTTTCCTCGTGGAATGAAACCGTTTCGCAAACACAGTCGGTTTTTTTTTACAGTCTGGAATAAAACACTCCATTTGAAGCATTAACTTTTTTATTCAAATTAGTTTATTTTTTCATTGAGTTGGCTACGTTTGCCGTTGGTTTGAGTTAAGCTAGGTCGAACACGGGGTTCGGGTAGTTTTAATTATAATTAACACTTACGAGCAATGAAAATGGATATGGTTTTTATAGTAAGTAGCTGCGACTGCGTCTCAGAACACTATTATAATTATATTGTATAATGATTGAGGTATAATCATTAATTTCTACAAGTTAAGTTACAGGATACTACAGAATTGTAGTCAGTTTCGCTATGTGGTGGGTTACGACTTACAAAATTGTTGAGCATGGAATGTCAAAGTCCCTATAATTAATTAATTGATTTATAATGTAACTAACAGCGAGCCAGCAGCCAGCCAGCAGCGAGTGTTCGGCAGATACTCGTACTAGCATTCTCTCACTATCTCGTCTCCGAAGTATACCTCGAGTTGCCCCGTTCATAATCCCACTGAATACTACCGTTTGTTTCCCTCAGCATGCTTTGACTAACATACATACTGCGGCGTTTTGGGATGATTAATTCGACAAAGTTCGTGTACAGACCCTTTGTCTACCGTCGATCTATCCCGCTGCCTCGCGTATGACGTAAACATTGTTCGGAACACGATCTATTTTGCGCCTGCGACTTCGTCTGCGTTGACCCGAGATTAAAACTATATCCTTTATTTTAATGCAGACTATAAACTATCTTCGTGCAAATTTTCATCCAAATCAATTAATCCGTTTAAGCGTGATTGAGTAACAAACATCACAACATCGATACATCCAATCTTTCGCATTATCGCATATTATAGTAGGATATTAGGATAACTTCTATGAGCAAGAACATTTTTTAAGACATTTTAAAACTATCCAGATTTACAGCCTAAAAATGACATCTAAGAAAAAAATGAACTTACCGCATATTATGTAAAATTACTTAAGTACTTCAGTTGTACCTATTGATGGTGGCTGACGAGTCTTACCTCGCCGTGATACAGTTTATAACTAGTACGGGAAGTAAAGGACTTCATTCTGCACCAATAATGTAAATTACAACTAGATACTGGATCCACAGAAAACCAGCGCCGTTGGCACTGCTGTGTCAACTGCATTGCTGAGTGGAGACCTTTTCGGTAGCACATCCCTATTTGTTAGTTCTTAAGGTGCATTATGTGAATGTATGTGTAATGATGTATTATCCGATTAAATTTATATTCTATCCTATTCTATTCTATACTGTGTGACATTCAAGTACACTTTTGTAGTACAAATAACTTCTTAGTGTTAGCGAAAGAAGCAGTTTGAAGATACTTACTCTTTATAAATAAGATTTTTAACCACTCACGCGCGTTTTTTTTATTTGAACTTTTATATTTAGTTTGTTTAAGCATTAAGGGTCGCCAGGACACTCGGCTCTCCATACAAACGTAGTTTGGTTCTCATTTTGAAACGACACGCTAGAATAACATGAATCTTTTTATACACAATGAGATCCGCCATATAGAGGTCGAAAACTAGTTTCTGAAATTATAATAGAAAAAAATTGAGCGAGTAGAGTAGAGCGTTTTTCATAAAAAAAACGGGGAAACATACAAAAATGGCGAGTTTCAGAAACCGTCTTATGTCGTCAGAAAAGGAGATAATTACCACCTCGTCCGACCGCCTGGACTGCCAGATCCTAAAGTGCTGGTCTGTGCACCGCGATAGGAATAAGAAGTGAATGTCCTGTTTACTTTTATTTTTATATTGACTAATTTACACTTTTACTAAAATGTTATTGAATTTTATTGTAATTTTACATTGTATATGGGTACACTACCTGAAATAAAAGATAATAAATTTAAAAAAAAACTGAAATGTTTTTTTTTCTATTATTATTTATTTTATAATTTAAAACAACATTAACTAGTTTCCGATCAAAATATGGCGGATCCCATTATGTATTTATTTTTTATTTTTAGGCTAGTATGCCGTTTTAAATTGAGAACCAAACTATGTTTGTATGGGACTCTTAAGTTGCTGAACGTCTGTTTGGCTTAGGAAGACAAGGGGTTACCGTACGGAATACACGAAAACAAGGATGTATTCCCATACAACATTCATGGTTAGATACAGCTTTTAGCTAACGACAGTATGCGAAACAAGTTCGCAAATACACCTGAATCGTAAGCTTTCAGTACTGTAACTTTGTAACTTTGACCTCTGGTTACATACAGTTGCTACGAATCCATGGGTCAAGTAAGAATGGGACTTTGTTGAGTAGACATCGGTTTATGAATAGGTAGGCTCCATTAGGTAGTAACGGCGGAGTGAGGGTCCCGCTTAAGCCACGGACTTAAGGCGTATCAATTTAACGATACGACCCACCAAGTTAACGCACACCTGGGCTCGGCGTAGACTAAGGAATCCGTAGAGGCGACAATGAATAGCTGGTTAATTCAGAACAAATATCCTACAGTGCAATTCTCGTTGCATTAATTAATGACGAATCCGCAAATTCGTTAATCTTGTGTGACGAATCAAACATTGACAAAAACTGAAAAACTAAATTATTTCTGAGAAAAATAAAAACAAAAGATTTGTTAGTAGAATTACAGTTACAATTATGTGTTATTATTGGTTTATCTAAACACTTCATCTAAATATTATTAGAATAGAATAGAATTGAATAGAATATCATTTATTTATGACAACAACACCTACATACACATAAATCACAAATACAAAAGAGAGAAAAACATTGCCACGAAATGGTTCCATCTCAGCCTTGTGCTATTAAATTATATTTATCTTTTTAACCATTACACCAAAAAAATATTGCGCACTATACGTCATAATTGGGGTTTAATTGCCAGACACGCTTAGAACGGATTTTCAATTAAACACTTAAGACACTGGTGTTATCCTGAAATCTGCAAATCGCAATACAGATTCTCAAAAGAATATTATAGATGTTGAAAATTAGTCCAGTAAATGAACTGACAACTCGTATGGAAAAAATGTCAATTTTGGAAATAATTTATAATAGCTTACTTTTTATGTGTAACGGATATATTATCAATTAAATAGTTACCCAGCGACAAAATCCGACAAAATTTCAGACATCAAAAAAATGATAAATTAACTAACTTCTGAAAAGTCTGAAAAAATATTAATAAATATTTTTGTCTTTATTTTGGTTTATTTACATTTGCTCTATAATATTCAAGATAAATCGTATAAAAAAAGACAATGCATGCTTCATTGAAATCTACATAATTACTTCCGGGTGGAAAGTTTGTCGGATTCTTGAATATATCATCTTAGAATAACATTTTCAAATGAAATCAACAAAAAAAACGCTATTATAAATTAATGTTTTTCATAACCGTATTTTGCCTGGAGTAAATAGGCATAAAACATTTAATACTTTTAGCACTGTTTACAATACTCTCTTCAGGTTACTTGTAAGAGTATGTATCTCCGTAATAAATCTTCCGGGACGGATCGCGTCATAATGGAGTATCGTCTGAGAAGTTTTATCAATAATATACTAATAAGCAGTATCGTTTATCGACATGCTGCTAACTGACATATACCATTTCTCAAAATGGGTTCTTCCAAAAGTAGGTACGATCCAATGTTTGACAGCTGTCATCCCAGTACAATTTATGCCATCATGTGATTTGCCATGACGCTTATTGTACCGGGATGACGGCTGTCAAATATAGGCTGTAAAAAAACAAATATGATAAATCCACCGTTAAACCCACGTAAGTATTGAATGTCGCGACCGGCGACATTTTTCCCGGCAATGTCGCCTAAAGTACTCAGTTCGATGAGTTCGAAACGTGACGCCAGTTGTGACATTTAATACGTGAGTTTAACGGTGGCTGTATTAGTAGTATTTAAGACATGTCTCACGAAAGTTTAAATTCTAGTACGATTTTTATCTGTATCTATTTAATTTTTGGGTCCTGTCACGTAATGTAGATCGTGCGTCAGGTAGATCGAAATGTCACTTTTTGGATGGGAAAATGACAGTTGAATGCTCCTAACGTGCGTCAACAATAACCATAGCCATCTGATACGGATATGTTACAGGAATGTAAATCGATTTTCAGAATATTTTTTTAATAGGGAACCAAATAAAATAATCAACAAAGTTGAATTTTCTCGTAAAAGGATTAAAAATATAATCACGTGGAGAGAAAAGTTATACAAGACAATAAATAATAACCAAGTTATAATTGTCCAAAGTTTAACGAGTGGGCATACTCTGTCCCTTTTCCGCAAAACGCACCTTCACATTTTCTCTCTAGCAATCAATATTAAAACGTTTGTAACTTCGTAATTTATTGAGATATTTGAATGGGATGTTTGACACTAGGCATGTTCTTTTGCCTTATTTCTTTTGGAGTAATAATAAAATAAGAGGCCCTGACCATATGTCGGTGTCGATGCAATTGAAAAATAGGTATGTATGTCATATGACCCTCAAACACGAGTCTCGGTTACATTGTCACCGAAATCAATCAAATTCATTATCCCCGGCAACCCTAAAAACCGTTCCGTTACACCAAACTCACCAGCATTCCGTTCCACGCAATGATCGTCGTTTCATTTGTACAGAATTTTAATTACCAGGAACGAATGAATTTGCCGGTATCAGTGAGGATTTTGGCGAAATCGGGTTGTTTATTGCTACCAGGTCGGTTATCCGATATATGCAGTTTGGTAATGATTAAATGAAATAAATTAATTTTATTCTGCAAGTAGGATGTAATGGCACTTCTACAAGTCAAAATTCTACCAGATTAATTTATAGGATAAAATGTTATGATAACGAGTACAAAATAAAATACTTTAAAAACAAAGTTTTAACGGACTTCAATTCAGTAGTCCGCCAAGCCACATACATTTCCTCTTTCATGACCTCATAAACTGCTTTCCGAGAGCAAATCGCTGTATGTTGGCTTATAAATTTGACGAGTCCCTCGATTCCACTCCAGGATTCGCTCCAGGATCCCACCATCAGATCCCGACCTGATGACCATGGGTGGATACCACCTGGCCCCTATTTGACCAACTTGACTATTGTCATCTGACAACGACAATTCTCCGTACATTGCTGATTCCACAAGTAACCTAGCGACCACTTTAACTTCTAGAACAAGCAATGGATGGTGAATTGTGATTGTCAGGTGACAATTGTCAAGTTGGTGAAATAGGGGCCTGGGAATATCCTCAAACAAAAAAAATATTTTTTCTCCTCATCTTTTCGCCTCGGAAAGCCGTCTTAATTTATCCTTTTAAACCAGTGGGCAGAAACGCATTTTATCCACTAGTGGGGAAAGTAATTTGACGTTGGAGCGTGTTTAAGTAGTTTTTGACAGATAACAAAACGTAAAACGTTCATAATACAAATATTTCACAGACGACCGGTTAGCCTAGTGGGTAGTGACGCTGCCTACGAAGCTGAAGGTCCTGGGTTCGAATCCCGGTAAGGGCAAATATTTGTGTGATGAGCATAAATATTTGTTTCTGAGTCATGGATGTTTTTCTATGTATTTAAGTATTTATATCTATTATATATATCGTCGTCTAGTACCCATAACACAAGCCTTACTGAGCTTACTATGGGACTAGGTCGATTTGTGTAAGATTGTCCCCTTATATTTATTTATTTATTTATTTATTTATGACGTTTTTCTGTTGCCGCTATAACAACAAATACTAAAAACAATAAAATAAATATTTAAGAACTTTTTTAAATTGCTTGTCGCCTTCATCAGGCGCTGGGTCTCAAAGTGTATGGAAAAACTAAAATCAGACTCGCACTTGACCAAAATTCTACTTGATATTCGTACTTAACGTTATTATTACTGTTACAATATATATATATATATATATATATATATATATATATATATATATATATATATATAAATATTATTATTTAAATTAAATAAAGTTGTTTTGCATGTTGCACTGTCCTCGCTACAGTGAGCTGAACAGTTTTGTGTTACACGCGGGTGCAATAGTACATTACTTACCAAGGGCTGTAAAAGAACTTACTGCCCGTGGTGAGTACACAATTTTACGTCTTCATCTGGCTACAATGCGAGTTTTACCGTACTCGCAGCGTGCGGTAAAAGTCACATTATGGCCAGGTGTGACGTAAATGTATTTTACTTCTCGTGTGACAAAACACTCGCGGGTAAAATACAACTTTGCACCCTTGTATAACAAATAACTACTCCCAATCCATCTACACGTCTTCGAGTAATCGGGGAACATGCATAAATAGCCCTCCTCTCCTTCGGCAGTTGGGTAAAAATAAAAGATTCCGACGAATTGAGAACCTCCTTTTTTGAAGTCGGTTAATAATTAAGTAGGTAAGTACACTATACTGAAATAACTACAGATGAGTTTTTATATCAAGTTAGAATGTTACGGTAGACAGAGCAGTTTCGTGGATTGGATGGAAGGCCGTTCCTTTGTTTATTTTTTTATTTATTGCAATGGCAAACAAACAGCGTACATTTACTTAAAAAATAGATAAGCTATTGCTTATCTATTTTTTAAGTAACTACATTTAGTTAACACAGAAGCCAAAACAGTTTCCATGCATGGTCACACCATTTTTGCTCTGATTAGGTACATACAACATGCACAATTCAATAATAATAATAAAAACAAGCATTTGCCAAATTGTTAAGATATGGGCTGTTCTCTGTGTAAGCTTGTATAGGTCCCATACAAATGCTGTCCTGGTTTTTTTTTTAACAAATGCCAAAAATCAGAATTCTATTTTGAAGAAAATTTACTATTATGTTAGTTTAAATAAGGAGGCCCACTGAATTTGTACGTATTTTCAAAGTTATTAACGATTTTCCAAAAAATCGTAACAGGGGACTGTTTTTAACGTGACAGGGGGCTGTTTTGTGAGGAAAGTGACTGTTGTACTTAGATAAAAGTCATTTTACATTAATCAGTATATGAAAGGAATTAAAAACACAAAGTTATTAAAAATGAATTACAGCAGTATCCATATTTATCTTCTCTCTTGCACGTTAGAGTTGCTTTTTGAATATTACTTTGACGCTATTTACGCCGACGTTTACGCCCATAGCGATCTAAAATCAACATTAGCAGTTTTACAATGAGCTTGCCACACCAGTGTAGAGGTAAACATCTGTCCAGACAACACATAACATATCCTCGTGACAATAAATCGAACCATAATCCCAATTACCGGCCCAGCCCTATCTTGTGTGCTCAGGCATCAGGGTCCTTAGGTCCTGGCGGCCATTTTGTAAGTTTCCTCAAGCGATCGTGTTAATGACCGGTGCGGGGTTTCGGTGTTTTTATTTTAACTATTTGATAGCCTGTAAGCAAACAGGGAATGCTTAAAGCGCAGCTTACCTAAACGAAGTTGTTTTTTTTTTAAATAATTTTTTTTACCAGGTCAAAACGAGATGATTTTACTTCATACAAGTCTATCCTGTAACCGGACACCATACAGAAATTGACAATGATATTTGAATTAACAATCAGGAAATATCGTCGATCTAGTTTTGTTTTAAAATTGAACGAAACAAAACAAATGCAGCTTTGTTCCAGGCTCCTATTTAGTTCTGTATTTCATTTGTTTTCAAATACTCGCACTAGAATATAACGTAAGGCCATCAACCCCCATATAAACCAACTAACGTGCAAATGTATCAAGCATTTTAGCCAAAAAATGCCTCAACCCTTTCCGTTACAAATGACGGCATACGTTACCCACGGCTGGTGTAACGAAGAAAAATACATGGATATATTTCCATGCATTGGACTCCATCGGATCTATCATACGAATCGGCTGTCGAAGTGATGTATGGGGGTGAGTTTGTTGCGATTTTTATTGACTGTTTTGCTTATATAGAATTCAGTTTGGGCTTCTGCGCTGTTTAAAAAAAAATGATAATTGGGAATTTTTCTTTGATAGACGTCTTGGAGATTATTTTTATTTATAAAGATGCATCGAAGACGGTTCTCGATTGATTCGTTGTAGTCAAGTGTAACACGGTAAATAAATAAATATTTTAATTTATTTAAAGCTAATTAACACTTCACTTCAAAGTATTTATTGAGTCCTCGTGTTGCATTTCTTTCCTTTTATATCGACAACAATAAAGTTGTGAACTGTAACTACTGTGAGGTTGCAAAAATTCCAGCCCTTTCGCATTCTAATCAGATAGACACAGTGTATAATTAAACTCTACACAATGAAATTAATAACAATCACCGTCAGGTTGCCTTTAAATCTTTCGTAAAATAGATCCTGTTTAGAAGCTGTAACGATACCTGTATACAGATACACACCTATTATCGAGGATTAAACAAACACGTTTGTCATTTGTGCATTTCTACTAAAAGCAATTAACAAATGAGTTCGGTAATTATTAAAACAATTTCGTAATAACTAATTGAAATAAACATTTGCCTTTACACCCTTTTGTTAATCTCACACCCAATTAAACGAACGACAAAGTGACGTACATACAAATGGCGTCCAAGAACACGATCACAATAGGGCCGTCCGCCGGGCGGGATTCCCCAAATATTTGCCGTTTTAAACCTACCCTTTGTGCTGTCCCGTGATTTATATTACTTGTTATGTCACTACACAGTTTATGGTGGGTGAGGAATAAACGCAGCGCTTTTTACCGGCGTTTTCTATTTATTGAAAAAATATTGACAAGACATATAAGGGCTATTTACATGGTGAAACAACTCGTATGCAATTTTCATTACATTGCGAGGCTGCGGGCTATCGAAATACGATGAATTTAAACCTTGCAATGTAATAAAACTCGCATGCGAGTTGTTGCGCCATGTAAATGGCCCTTTAAGTATGACACCACCTCCCGAAAAATGGTAGCGTCTTTAGAGATAATGCACTCATGAGTCATGCCTGAAAAAGTGTGTGATGTTTTAACTTCGTTATACATAAAGTCTAAATACTATAATAATTTTAGAATGTATGCTTTCTGGAAACGTCAAAAAAGCAAGCACAATTGAACATAAATACAGTTTGACACACGTAAAAAGAGCTCTGGCGGCCATACATTTAATATGGCGCTCAGTTACACACTGTTAACTGACCATCCTGTGTTTATATAGAACCTTATTACAATGCGATTAAGGTGCACCGATGGTCAGTTAGCTGTGTTGTCGATAGTACATCTAAATACAGCAGCTCGCAAACATCTGATCACGACACCATCGTCAAAGCATTAGTGTGATATTTGCTGAGCAACCTTGCTTTGCCTGTAATGGTTTATTAAAATTAGTATGACAACTGAATCAAGATCTCTCGATGTTTTGTACCTACCCCACAAAAGGTCCCCAAACTCATCCGAAACACACTTTTACGCTTAAATTTTAACGTCTAAATAACCGCCGTATTTCAACCGCTCATTTCACCATCGCAGGGCAGCCGCCACGCTGTCGGCTGAAACGAATAGCGCACTTATGGCGCAAACAAAATGCCGACAACTATTATTGTGAACTGAGTTATTCCGGCTTTTTATGTAAAGGTTTCGTAAGCGGATGAATTGAAATTTGTTTTCATGAATGGTAATGTCACAGCGCTTTTCTGTGACGTAATTCTGGTGTATTCTTTTTCGGTTTATACTTCTTTATTGGAACTATTTTAAATGTAACTTAATTTTCAAGGCTGAGATTACTTTATGTGGTCGACCGTTTATAAAACTGTCATTGGAATTGGAATCTTCGTCATTGGACGATAAAGTTGCTTTTTGAATGTACTATACTTTGATTTTTTCAGCCAACTCAAATTATCTCAAGTATTCGGTATAACTATGTCCCTGAACGCACTTAGCGCTCATTTTCTACTTCCCGCATACGGGGAGCTCGTGACGAAGCTGTAACGAGAGTAAAAATTATCCCTTAGGATTCTTGCAGTGTCAGCAGGGTAATTGCGTAAGTTTCTGAACGAGCGCTAGGACATATAAACAGTAATTTCTGTGCTGGCAAGTAACGGTAATGGCGGTACCCAGGGACCATCCCGGTAGGCCCAGCAATGTACAGCAAATTTTCATTGCCATGTGACAACTATCTGCTCGTATAGTGGTGAATTTTCAGCCTGTTATCTGGAATAACTTGGTTTTATATTCAGTCATTAATATTTACTCTTGCGGGCAAATAAATTACAAATTAATCCCTCATACTATACAATACATGCAATTGTTAATTTTATGTACTGTTTTGACATGTAAAATATCGTATTATGTGAATAAATATCTATATCTGTACTAACATGCTGTCTCTCTTGCCCCCAGGACCTCCAATCCGAGATTGAGACGCACCGCGATGTGTACGCGTCGCTCACGGGGACGGGGCGGCGGCTACTTGGCTCCTTGTCCTCGCAGGAGGACGCGGTCATGCTGCAGCGACGGCTGGACGAGATGAACCAGCGGTGGCACCATCTCAAGGCCAAGAGCATGGCAATCAGGTCAGTATCTCGTCAACATCTTCATATAAGAGATCATTTAGGGCAGCCGTACATTAAGGCCACTACAGAGGCGGATCAGCCATATAGGCAAACTAGGTACGTGTCTAGGGGCGCGGGATTCTAAGTTATATTTTTTGCGACCACAAGTAACTAGAATAGTTATATGTCAGAAGCCAATGGCTGTAGCGAGCGTTGGCGACTCCCGCTTGAGGCTCGGACGCGGCCACTGACACGCCCGACATGCGCCGATACCATGCAAAATGTTTGAAAATCTCGTCAGCGACTTTTTTTTTTAATTTATTTACTAAAACAGGTTACATAATATGAAATTAACCTTATCTACCAAACTGCATAACAGTTTGTTGGCAGAAAACATGAACCCTCAATTATTACACTACGAAGGTGTTTATACATATATGTACCTTATAAATCGTATAAACTAATTAGAGGTATATTGAGATAATGGACCCGATTCTACGTGCACATGGCTTAACTAGCCTAAAACTAAATTGTCTAATTTTTAGAGATAATTTAGGCGGCAGATTAAAAACGACATATTTAGAATAGCATTTAGGCAGCTGAGTATATATAGACCGCCTAAAATAAGAAAATTCAAATTAGCGCTGTCATTTGATTATGACAGCTGCTCATAGAATAGCAAAGTGTTTTAGCGACACCTAAATAAAATTAGGAAGTTTAGAGGCCACTGTAGAATCGGGTCCAATATCTACTTAATGCAGACTCGGTCGACACGGAAAGGTAGCTGCCGCCGCACTTGTGGTAGTCACCAGTGGTTCTGCTCAGTTGTTGGTCGTTTTAAACCTTAATTAAATAGGTTTAAGACGAACAATTCAAAAATAGGTCTCTTCTGGAAATGTTACAATAGGGCCACAACATCGTTTGTATTAAGAGGACATAATAATTTTCAACATCAAATTAATCTCATCGAAACTCAAAATATACGTGAACTCCGTCGTATTTCATCTCGAAATTTCCGAGAAGCCAATTGTGAACGCAAAGTCCCGTTGTCCAAGCTAATAAGGTTTGCAGGGAGGATCCTAATCTGTTATTTATGCAGTGAATTCCTTCCTAATTGGCACTTTATCATTACCAAAGTCTAGCTGCGAAGCGTTGTCTTTATTGATAACAGTAAACTAAGGCTTGTTAACTTTATTGTCTACTAGCTTCCGCCCGCGACTTCGTCCGCGTGGACCCTGGATAAAAACTATCTTATATTTTAATCCAGGCTATAAACCATCTTCGTGCAAAATTTCATTCAAATCGGTTCAGCCGTTTAAGCGTGATTGAGTAACAAACATCCAAACATCCAAACATCTAAACTTTCGCATTTATAATATTAGTAGGATTAGAACGAGTTTTAGCTAAATTTATACTAGGCTTAAATTTTAAGTGTAAAATATGAGAAGAAAGGGTCTAATTTAAACTGTTATGCCATGGACTTTAAATATACCTACTTTCTTATCTATTTAACGAAATTAAGAAGTTCGATTGTAGTCCGTAGTGAAACTACATGAATTTTTCATAAATCTAACCTAGAGTACGATGCACAAATTTTAATGTAATAGATATCTCTTTGTTATGCCTTCAACATTCAAAATAAAATATAAAAATTGCAGATTCGGGTCAAATCGTAATCTCTTTATTGCTGAAGAACACCATTTTCCCGAAATATTCATAAACCCGACAGAATTTTAACTACTCACATATCCTCTTAAAAGTTTCATGCTGCATTTACTCAAGCAAAATGTCATTTACCGTCACCACTGTATTTGCCAATAACTCCGTTACGCACGCCACGCGCCTCACCCGGCTTGTCACTCCATTTTGGACATTATTACAATTAGTCGTAGCCGGTAGCCACCGTAATCGACTTACCCGGCTACACCCGGGTACACCCGGCTCGGTCGTGATATCCGGGACTGTCCGCAGTGACGCAGCTGCGTTGTGGTCACCCTATAAATTTTCTATTAATGCTCCCTAAATGTGACAAACTCTGATGTTTTAAAACTCCTATGAAAGGATATGCATTATAAGCAAGGTTTGGAAGAAATTATTCAATTAGTTCAAGGACAGAAAGCTGAATTAGTTTACAGAATGGACAGTCAAGTGCAAAAATATGTAGGTATCGATATATTCCTCTCATAAATATGTACCTAAACTTTAATTCGCTGACATAAGAGCGATGGGACATATTTATGAGTAAGTTGTACGTGTACCCATTGTTTTTAGTTAGAGAGAGTTTAGACAACTTGGAAAAAACGGATATTCAAAAATAAACGTTATTTCTACTTCGGTCGGTAATATTTTTTTACCCTATAAATAATATTCTCTACGAAAATCTTTCATCGATAACATCGGACAGCACAATTGTCATCTAGATCGTTGATGACGGGCAAAATGGCGCTTTTCCATTCCATTGTCGAATCTGACGCTGTCCGTTATTTCCACGAAAATCTTGTTACAACAGTGCTTTTTGTGATAAATGGTGGACAGTGAAATTATAAACCTTTTCATCATAAGAAAACGTATGTTGGCTTTTCTTGTATTACTTAAAAACTTCAAATTCTTATTAACATTTTCATCAGCCCTCAAACGTAAAAAAGATACACACTTGTGCTTAAAAAATCACACGCTCGTATGCGAAAATGCAACATAAATTAACAATACTTTAAATAGTTATATCTCAAGATTGACCGTCACGCAATTGAAATGATGACCTTTATCTAGAAACTAGATCATACCAAATATGAGTACCTATCCAAAATAGGTTCACAGTAAATGTCCTATGAAATTTTAATTTTCTTCCTCGATACTCCGACAAGATCGGGACCGAGGCGCGAACTGTACGCCCATTATATTTTATTTACGGCTGGCAACACTTCCCGCTATGCAATTACATGAAAAATTTACTGGCAATCTTTACATGGTTGGCTTTGGACGCGTTCAAAATACGGGAGCGTTTGAAGCTCAATATTGGAAATTCTGAAAGGGTTTTAGACAGAACGCAGCCAAAAAGTTGGTGCTCCATTTTTAATAGTTTCTTAGTTCTCTTTTATTAGGTTATGACAACTAAAACAGTTAAATAGCTTAGGACGCAAACTCCTAAGCTATTTAAAGAGTAATGAGCGATTTAAATAGAAAATCTTTAGTTTAATAGAATATCCTAAATTTGTTGGTATTACCAACAGGTTTAAGTTTAAATATTGCTAGCCTTAGTTGCCTTTAAAGAATTTAAATCCATAAATAGGCGATGAAAGCTTGAGTGACGTCGTATTCTTTTAGGAAAATACTCACCAGTACACAACGGCTAATATCATTTTCTTAACATAATTCTAAAACCTGGAATTATGTTTACATTAACTGATTAGGCATCAAACTACTTATTCTCCTATTACTATCAACGAGATAGTATTACCCGGCTACATTAATAATCATCCCAGTTACAGGTAATTCGACTCGGGTTTAAATCTCCCTTACTTCGTACCTCGATGAGACAATTTCGTCTAGCCCTCGGCTACCAATTACAAGCAAAGCAAAGCTTTGAAGTACGGTCAACTCTAAAAGTATACGCAACTTTGAACCTTATTTCAAAGTCATAAAATCCAAAATTTGTATATATTTATGGAGGTAGTACACGAATTCCCAGTCATCTGGAAGTAATTTCTTAAATTACGTCATAATGGGGTTATGACAATTTCGCTTGAGATTTTGGAGTGGAAAATATTCACTTTACGGTTAATGGGACGGCTATATTAGATACTAGCTTCTGCCTGCGACTCCGCGTGGAACGTTTATATCGTAGCTCCATACAACCTTTTGCCCCCATTTTCACCCCCTTAGGGGATGATTTTCGGGAACAAAATAATCCTATGTCCTTCCGGGACTCAAACTATATCTATACCAAGTTTCATCAAAATTGGTTCAGCGGTTTAAGCGTGAAGAGGTAACATACAGACAGTCGCATTTATAATATTAGTATGGATTGCTAACTACAGGTTGTAATAAGCCTGCTAAAGAGCAAACCCTAGCTAATCCCATTAAGCACTACAAATTCCAATCGAACTTTGACCTCTTAGTGAGTGCAGAAAGAATCTAAATGCAGTTGCAAAAATCTCACTGGAATGTGTGAAAATCGTGGAGTAGTCTCACAAGCCCATTGTCGAGCCTTTATTTATTTTAACATTCGTTGTATAAGCTGTAGAAGCTAAAAAACATACCCCGAACCTGAAACCGTTAATTTGTACAGCAGTATTCCGCTTACAAAATATCAAATTACTTAATAAATACAGCTACTATCTCGAGAACATCTTCCAAATAAATACAGTGTAAAGCGTGCATTTTCTCGGCGAGAATTTGCGCAGAATCCACGGCCTCGCATCCGCTCGGGCCCTTTAGTGGATATAATGGATGCTGTCTTAAATACTATGTTAATAGCTGAGGAATATTAAAGTTTTAGTTAAGGTTGCGCGAAAGATAGTTAAATTTAATTGAGAGGTGAAGAAGATACACCGATTTATAGGCCTAGGTGTTTTTTTCAAACCTGTTGAGTTTCCCACTGCTGGACAAACGCTATTGATTTCCATTTATCCCAGCTCTGGGCACTAAGAGATTGCTCTGGCCGATCTTAGTGAAATATGGTAATTATGAGAAGATAATGATAAATTCATAAAATAAAATAAACACCCAATCACATCAAAAATAGCAAACGCATCATCTCGACAGACAAGACTCGATTAAAAAACTGCACTCAAATAGGTTCATCCGCCTTGCAGCTATACGATGCATGCAGATCATTGAACACATGTTAAACTTATAACACCCAACGAGCCTCCCTAAGGTGTAATTAGAAGAGTGGAAGGGATTGTAAGATTCGTCGCCACTAGCGGACCCACAGTAGCTCTGTTGGCAAGAGCGATGGACGGATTCCAGAGGTCGCGGGTTCAAATCCCGCTGGTAGCGAATAATTTTTAAATTTTCCATTTTAATAGAAATTTTGAAGGCCCCTGTGAGGGGCGTAGCGTGGTTGCCATTTTATCACTTATTGCTGTCGATAAGACATCCGTAACTTTCGCACTCGCATACTTGTCACTTGCGTCGGAGATCAAATGTGTGTAACTTTGAATAGACAAGGAATAAACTAAGTACTCTATCTGTCAATAATCTGTCCTTCGCACGCTAAGACGGCACTGTGTCCATTACCATACGTGATTCGATCTAGTGATAGCCGCGTTAACACGCGTTGCAACCAACATGCTACAAGACTAATGGTCGCTAGTGCAGCGCTGAGATATTTCGCCGAAACTTTATTTTTGCCCGAGTATCGCAATTTTTAGCAGTCTGTGTTTATATTTACGTGTGCTGCACAGAAGCGTTTCAGATACTGGACTGATTTTGATGATTGAGTCATCAGTTAATTCGCTATTATGCTCCGGGTTACGTAGGTTTTGCATCAAAAAAACAGTTCTTTTTCAGTTAGTTTTCCAAAGATAGGATACAGTCTCTTAAATACTTTGAAACCTGTAATACTTTTTTACTCCACTGTTCGGAAATGTGGCAATAGATGGTCTAAACCAAGCTGGAAAGTAGGCAATAGCTGTAGCACCTGCGGCGCTACCACGAACTTCGAAAGTCGAAGTTCGTAATAGATGCATCCCTGTCACTCGAGTAAGGGAGTGCGATAGAGATGGAAATACCCGAACTTCGACTTTTGAAGTTCGTGGTAGCGCCTTTGAACCACCAGTACTACAATGTTTCATTGTAGTAGTGGTTGTTATTGTTGGACAGTTTGAACAGCGATTCCCCAATCACAGCTGGACTCGTCTCCTTCGAGGTCTTCACCTAGCGGCTCGGACCTCGAACCCACTCGTCCATCTATTGCCTACTTTCTAGCCTTTACAACAATGTACTATTGCCTGTCATACTCTCTAGCCACTTAAAGGCCTCTTTAAAGACATCCTTCTCTTCAATGATATTTTACCTCTCTAAATTGGAAAGAGTTGAATTTGTTGTAAATTATAACAAAACGAACTCTACTCTATGTCTTATTATTAGTTGATAACAATTTCATTGCCAATTTTTCTTGTACAGTTAGCGGTAGAAGCTATTGTGCAATTTTCACATCAGGCCCGGTAGCATTATACGTTTTCCGTCACGTTTCAGTACACCGTATATAGACCGTATAACGCGACTTTAAAACTTATCGTGCTACCCGGGCGGGTACCCCTTGTTCAGTCGACACAATAAGCCATTTGTCCACCTTATTGTCATGTAACGAGATCATTTGTTAACCAGCTAGTTCTATCACAATCATTATTAGCTGCGTCAGTTTTCTTAAAATATCACGCTGTTAGCCTGCGAGTGTGAAATAACGTTTTGTATGGAAAGCGAAACACATTAAAACTGTTTATTATGAATAGAATGAGAGAATTCGTAAATATCGGCATTTCATAGAAACTTTACCTCTTTATAATATTAGTAGTAGATACAGTCAAGTTCCTAATGCCTTAGGTATGTCGAGTAAAACCTATTGATTGGAGCCCTACATTTGTAAAAAAACATTTTTTATATCAAAGGAAGACTATATTTTGCTAAGCCGAATTCGGCTAAACTTCACCGAAAACACTATCTACCCTGCGTCCGCAACCCGTGCAGTGTGCAACTACGCGTGATGATGTCTTGATTGGGACTCTGATTGCCTGGCCATCGTTTGATTATACCTAAACAGTAATTCTGATGATCTGCGCTATGTTGTACATAGATATTTGGCTACTTGGTGTTACGCTAGAGACGATAGTAAGTGACAGTGAGTTGAGATAGTACATAATTGTTTTATACATATCCACGTATGATGTAAGCTTTGTTTTTATATTTGACAACTAGCACTCAAGCATGCTAACTATCAAATATATGAAAACATAGCTTTGCACGTCTCTGGTGGGTATTTATCTTAAATGAATGCATATGTTTGAGATGTTGGGTCCTTTTTGCATTTAGCTATTTGCGGTTGGTCTCAAAAAAACATCTACCAACCAAATTTATTGTTTTGTTAAAAAAACCGTTTAAAATATGCATTGTGTTGTCCTAAAATCAATATAATTATTTAATGATTATAATCTTTTTTGAGAATAAGTAGTCCATATTGTAACATGTAAGGTATACAATTGAATACAGCGCTGAGCTCGTATAAAAGTTCCGACATAAAAGTCACGAAGTCGTTATATAGCTGTAAAAACCTAATTTCTCTTTTATAGCTTACAAATCTGTGACATATAATATGCCTTATCGATTTGCGATGTCACGTATGTCTCTTTTGATAATATTATAAAGTTCAATAAAAGTATTATATTGAGAGTACGTGTAGACGTATTGATCTTTAATTTATGGAGTAACGTGCAGAATTATACAGAATTTTATTACGTGATGAAAGTTAATTTACTTGAAATAAAGATGGACAAATTGGACAATGAATGTTAACTATTGCAAGGCACAAGATACTAATCCATAAGCATATTTAATATTATGAATGCGAAAGTGTGTCTGTCTGTCTGTCTGCTACCTCTTCACGCTTGAATGCGGCTGCGGCTTGCGGCTGAACCGATTGAGATGAAGTTTGGTATGGAGATAATTTGAATCCCGGAGAAGAACATAAAATTGTTTTATCCCGGAAATCATCCCCTAAGGGTATGGAAATGGGGGGGTAAAAGTTTGTTTGGAGCTACGATATAAACGAGCTCCACGCGGACGGAGTCGCGGGCAGAAGCTAGTTAAAAATAATTATAACCCAGTGAAACATGATTATCGGCGATGGTACTAGCAGATGGATGAAACTGCAGAATCTGGATTGGGTTCTTGGCGGGGTAGCAGCGGGCGCTCTGCAGGATGGCGCAAGACCGATCACTGTGGCACTCTTTGGGGGAGGCCTATGTCCAGCAGTAGACGTCTTTCGGCTAGTATGATGACGATGAGCAGTGGGCGGGAAACCAGATTCAGATTAATTTACTCACAATATAAGATTACATTATAAATTCACAGTTATCAAAGATCACCTAGAAGGATCGTCAGTACATAATATAACAATAATGTAATTATATCAAATAAAAATAATGCGGTTATGTCAAAAAATTCACTATAGAATACAGTGGATTTTCCAGTAGAAAGTTTCTTAATCGACGCTTGAATACGGTTTCTGTTGTTTCTGCAATCATCTCTGGGTTGTTTTAGCGTGGGTCCGCTTTGGCACCTAATCCCAAGATTTGGCGTAGGCACTAGTTCTAGGAACTGCCAACTGACCTTCCTAAACGGAGGGAAAACGTGTTGGGATTAGTCCGCTTTTCTCACGGTGTTTTCCTTCACCGAAAATCTACTTTTTAATATCAATAGGTGAAACCACGAATATCAAAGAAATGAAAATTCTGTTACTTAGCACACTGCGTAAATTCAACAGATAAATGAAGCTTGCCTATTGGTTATAGTTCTGTATACAGATTGAAAATTTAATATATGTATTTAATTATAATATAACTGTTAGAAGTACGATTAATAAATCATCCTCCATATTATATGTTTGTATTTAATCAACAGCCGTGAAACTCTATGACAGATGTTGCCGATTGATGGCTCAATAAATAATCGCCGAAATTTAATTTTCGGCCACCGTCGGTCTTGATGTTGGGACCGTTTTCCACGCTGTGGTCCAAGGAGAGAGAGAAACGCGAGAAATGTGCTACAAAGGTATCAATAGCTTACTTTCACTTTCAACAACCGGACCGGTCATTGTGGCACTCTTTGGGGGAGGCATATGTCCAGCAGTGGACGTCTTTCGGCTGATATGATAATGATGATGATGATGATGATGACTTTCATGACAAGGCTTCATCATATTGCTGTCACACTTATTCTTAGTTAGACTTATTGTGATAGCTCTGTGACGCATGCCCTTGTCGAACGGAAAGCGCACTGGTGTGGCGTTAGCTAATGTTAGTTGCCTGATATACAGAATAGAATGTTAAATCTAGGAAGAAGCACCGCGCTTCATTCCTAAACGCTATAGACAAAACGCAAATTAATACGCAACCTGTAGTTTAGAAATAAGCTATAGAATTAGAAACGCACTAACGAGCAGTCTTTACTAATTATAGATAGATTCACGCCTTTATTCCTAAAAGCGATAGGCAGAGCATATGAAACTTATGTTCCAGTTGCACTTTTGGCAATAAAAGATCGACAAAATGTGATATCGCAGTGATAGGTTGCTAGCCCATCACCCACAACACACTTCAACCCTGCTCCCTTAGTCGACTTTTACGACACCCACGGGAAGAAAGGGGATGCTGAAACTCTAACCCGACACCACACGGGGAACTCTTATTATTATTTTGTAGTTAAATATCGTTTTCAACAGACCAAATGAAATATAACTGTACGACAAAGGAAATACCTGTCATCCTTTCATGTCCTTTCGGACTTTACCTGTCATCTGCATAAGCACAAGTATTCTGGGCATGAGCAGAAATCGATTTTAAAGTGAATCAAGGAATGTATTTTTAAACACAGTGCTATAGTTATAGAGGATAAATTGGGATTTCATGAAGATGTTACGAACATTTTGTGCAAATTCAATTAATCGCTTCCCTGATTCTAGACTGAAATCGGTTTCGCTTACACTTTAGATCAACCGGAAAAGTGAATTAATCACTCCAACTTAACGATATATCATAAATCATTCGTCCTAATCCACTCTAAATTGAACCATAACACTACGTCAGAGAGTCCTGTTTCGTAAGGAACCCGATCTGTCAAGTCACCCTTATTTTCAAGCAATTAATCCGCATTTTTTGTGCTGTTGTTGGGTAGTAAACAAGTTTGTTATTGGTTTGCTTATTGAATAACAATTGTTAGGTTGGAATAGGTACTTGCGGTTAGAAATGTGAACGGGTAGAAGTAGAGCAGGAATGAAATTAAATTCTTAGATCAAATCTCGGACATTTACATACTTCTCAAGATATACAAAATTGCGTATGTTGAAATAAAACGAATGTGTAATAATATAGAAGAATATGAAGCTTATTTACAGTCAGATATATGTGCTCACAAATATCTGAACACGTCTTTTGTCAAGGCATCGGAGACGTGTTCACATATTTATGAGCACTTTGGCCGCTCCGATTATATCTGATGGCGGCTATACCTACTGTACCTACTCTCTGATGACCGCGTTTCAGTCGTTTATACATTTAGCTATACCACATCTCACGTATCTGAAAAGAATATACAATGTACGTAAGTGCGAGAGAGAGGTTATATCAATAAACTATCATCACTATACCAACCGAAAGACGTCTACTGCTCGACATATGTGTCCCCCAAAGAGTGCCAAACTAATCGGAGACCCCCCAAAAGGCGGACTGATGACCGGGTAAATGTCGCCGGAGTCCGCTGGATGCGTGTGGCGCAATGAAGGATATTTCAACGAAAATAATAAGCCTGAAGCTTGCTTAGTAATATTGTCATAAAATATGTCCCAACCTAGCTACAACCCGGAATAACTTCACTAAGAACAAACCGCGAGCATCAAAGGCCGGGAACCGAACCCGGCACCGCATTCCCGGTACACTGCCTTTGTGCGGACATACTGCATTCTTGCATGCTTCTGAAAACTAACCGATGCTTTTATGGGAGGACACTGGAACACCGTGCCGCTCAATGCTCGTCCAGCGACATTTGGGTAAGGACCAAATTCTTGGCCAGTATTAGCCTGGTTAGTTAGTAGTTAGCCATACAAACTGAAGAAGAGAACAAAGCTCCGTTGGGACACAAAAAATAACCATAGAATTGTATGGTTAATTTTCGTGTCACAGCGGAAAACTTTCATAGAAAGTTTAATTGAGTGAGTTAAGCTGGCCAAGAATTTGGACCTTCTCCATATATTTATTTGATGCAAAAAAAAAAAACATATGGCATACTTTATTTCGCCTTTAAATGGGATACGTGCATGGTTGTGGTGGTTGTCCTGCGGACGCCAGTAACTTTCGGGAGTTCTTCGGGATGAGTGTTTAAGATTACCTGCAAGGAGGCTGACACTCGCGCGTACTGCACGGTGTAACACGCGTCTTACCCCGCGGCCATTTTGAACTAGTTTACCTTTGCCCGAGCGGGCAAGTTTTTCGCCTTGGTAAGTGGATGAAATTATTCGTGCTGCTTAATTTGCATATCTTACGAATCTTTTTTAAAAATTTCATATAGAACTTGCATGCAATTATCCGTGGAACTTGCGCTGGACATTCTGTATTTCCTTCTTCGAAATATAATGATTTGTTATTGCGTCTTTGGAGTCGTTTGAGGTCGCCGTGGTTTTCTGTTTTCTGCGACAGATATTTAAAAGAAAATTGGTATAGAGTTAGGTTCAAGTTACTTTGTGGTTTTTCTATTGCAAGCTCACTTCTCACTCCTCATTATTAATTACTTTGTGTTGTGGATTGCCTATATGTCTTCCGTGGCTGAACGGCCCTTGCCAGTTTATTCACCAATGAAATCGTATCAACACCCTTACCCGGCTTCGCTGTGGTGACAGTTAATGCAACAAATGCAGCTCCCTTGTTGGCGTCAAACCACTTTCTCAGAAGCCCTGGCGAGGCACAACACTTCAGTAGAATCAGACGCTTAATTTGGTGGCAATATTTTGAACTCAGAAACATCTCTTCAGTTGAAAGTATGATCAGAGGAGGTGCTTCCATTTTGGCAGATCTACCTACCTTCTGCCTCTATATGGCTTGATTTAAAGGTCAATAAGTGTATGGCGAATCAATAAAACTCTTCAATCTTAGACATTGAATGCCCTTAAAGGCTACATAAAGACACGACTACTGTCGCATAAAGGCATTTTATTGCCTACTTTACAAGTGATGCGGCGATAAAAGTCAGAGTATAGTGCAGATGTGTTTGCGGGTGATAAGGCGGTGGCCATAAAGACTGTTTTATTCCGTTCCGATTGGAGATAGAGTTGTAGGGGTGGGGCCGCAGTATGGGCGAATCTGAGGTACGGTTCTGTCTATTGTTTGAAATCCTCGTATGGGGATGTCAAAACTGGCTAGTCAAATAGAATAGAATAGAATAACATTTATTCATGTCAACAACACATACATGCACATAAATCAAGATACAAAAGAGAAGACAACATTTGCCACGAAACGGTTCCACCTCAGCGTTGTGCTGGCCTGGTGCCTGGTGGCCAGCGCTGGTCTTCCGATGGAACCATCCAGTGATTGACGGCGTACCACACATTTTACACGCGCACAAAATAATAACAATAATAATCGTAATATAAACAAAAACAATACAGTAAAGACAAATAATAAAAAAAGACCGGGTTGCACTCCGAGAGTGCCGGCAGAAGTGAAAACTTGAACTTAAAAAAAAAACCTTTCCTCCGATCCTGATTTAAGCAATTACTTAAAACATATGGCTTCCTATGTTTTGTGCCGCTACCACTGTGACGTCACAACTCAATAAAAAGCGATCTGCCTGCGTGGCCCCGTAAAATGGTAAAATGCTTAGTGATTCCATCGCGAATAAAACAAGTCTCGAATCGCTTTATACTCTCCGTTTTACGGGCGCAGACGGGCCGTCGCCTAGTCTTTAAAGCACTTTGAACTGTTTATTAGCAAATTTACTATATAGTTGTAGTCAAGTTTAATTGATTAATTCTAGACCATCTTAACCTGTGGCCTTGGATTAGGTGCAATTTGCTAAGGGTCGATGGGAATAAACTGTACTAAGAATTCATTTAATTTTCTTTGAATAATCTCTAATCTTAGTGGGTCTCATCGACTTTTACAACCGATATCCAAAAAACCTAGTTGTTAAATTCGAATATATTTTCATGTTGTTGTCGTAGCACTCTTGTTATTTTCGGTTGGATCTCATTTTAAAAGATGTTTGTATGTTTTAAGGCTGGGCTCACACAATCTGAATTCATGCACTGAATCATTATCTGAAACACTCACGAGCAAATAAAACGGTACACTCTATGCCGAATTGCTACCAGAGGGTGTAACTTTTTTCTTTTGAGTGATTCAGATTATGATTCAGTGCATGAATTTCTGAATTCATGCACTGAATCATAATCTGAATCACATGAAAAGGCAACACCTTTAGGCTGGGCTCACACAGTCTGCTGTGTGAGCCCAGCCTAAAGGTGTTGCCTTTTCAGTATGATCCTATCTATACTTAGTTCTGACTGAGAGATCTACTTGAAATCGCCTCCTGTAATATAATAAGCACATCTAATTAAAGCAATTTCAGAGATACAAGAAGAAGAAAGAAGATGGGCACCTATTTTTGCAATTTGAGACATACAAGAAGAAGACAGAAGAAGATGGGTGCCCATGACGGAAAGAGATAGTTATGATTTTAGCAGTATCTACATGTGTTCCACCGTAGCGTTTAAGATGGGAACCAATTCTGATGAATCGAAACGAAATTATCCTCCGGGTGACATAAGCTACCTTTAGTATAAAATAAGTTTCTGCCAAAAAATTCTTTCATTTTTGGTACAAGCTTTTATTGCCGACTTTTCTGTATAGGTACCATCATCCACTACTCATTGAAACGATTCTAACAAGCCCAAACCCAACGGGGTAACGTCGGTTAAGTACTGAATTTCCATGGCCACCGTCTGTCTCCATCGTCAGATCAGCTCGATGGTATCATAATATTGATGTGTCATCCAAACTATACATATACCCAAAATTTAAGCTCAATCAGCCACCGGGAAGTAGGTCAAATTAAACTTGTAAGATTTAATGACAAAAAGGTGAAACAAAATAAAAGCTTGTCAAAATGGTTTTTTCACTTAGTTTTCCGTAGTCACGATACACTTTTATTTATTTACTATTTTTGGAAAGTTTGCTGTTGTTCTATCCTCTTGTGCGCGTAATTAGGGCCGTTTAACAATTTTATTCAAGCCCCAACCGTAGCACACATGCCAGTCCTTAACTAGAGCGACCGCACACCTGAGTTTGGAACAAGCGAGCCCTTTGCCTGCGGTTACAACTCGCGGATACAGCGGGTCAAAGTTTTACCTGGGTCCTGGGCAAAAGTAACAATGTGGCAATGACCGTGCAAACATATTTTGTGTTCAGTCTGTATTTTTTTATTTGCAATACACAGTTACTTGGCTACGCGTGCGCATCGCATTTGTAACGAGAACACCCATCCACCCACCCAGCAGCACGAACTCCGATCGTGACGTACTTAGCGGAGAAACTGTAAAATGTCGCCTTCGTTGGTTCGGTCATGTCTATCGCAGGCTATCTGACTACGTAGGGAACAAATGCCTTGGCCTAGTCATCGACGGCCCTCGGCCCCGCGACAGACCTAAGAAGCGATGGCTGGATGTCGTAAACGCCGACATGACTGAAAACGGGCTCACAAAGCAAGACGCCCAGGATCGTGCAAAATGGGGGAAAGCGAGTAGGAAAGCGGATCCTGGCAAGGGCCGGGATACCGCTAGGTAGAAGAAAAATTACTTGGTCAAATAACTGTGGGACGTGGATGTAGCTGTAGACATTGAAGATTCAATAGTAAAATCGATGTCTTGTTAGTGTAGAAAAGAGAATATTGACAGAACCTTAATATGCTCTACCCGTCCTTCGCATAAGATGTAATACGAATAAACTAACTATGATAGGAAATAGAATTAATTTTTTTTGTTAGAAAACCAATAAATGTAACAGTTCCAATTTAGAATGATCTACATTCTGAAAAGGCGTCCCTTTTAAAACGCCTTTAGGGTTTAGAGGAGAATACTCAAGACGCGAGAAATCAATTAGGTAGGCACATTGTTAAATTTTTGTTACTAACAACTGAGTGTCTCAATAGAAATATTCCAAGATTTTGAAGTAAAATTTATTCTGCGATTAGCTTGTTGAGTCAATCAAGCATTTTCTGGGTGCGCGTGATCCATTTTAGGCCTTGTCTTAACTTTCCTTCGGGTCAAACCAAAGTCAAATGCAGTCCCATTTTTAATAATAATAAAAAAGGTGTGGCTGAATCTGGCTCAACCTAAGCCAGATTTTTATAACCCCTACATCATGGAAAGTTAAAAAAGCAGGAGACTACAGTTTATACGAGTACGTACATCACACTGAAATATAAATCTCTGGTGTAAATTGAGGCAGAGTGCGCCAGCGTTATATTGAGTTAGTTGGTCCCGGCTAAATTAGGTTAGCGGCGAAGGCATTTGCCACTATTACTGTTCTGCATTGTCATTGGGAGTATGCGTTCGCGTGAACTTAGTTAAACTACGAACACACATAACTGTACAGTTCGCGGCAGGGAATTTCATTTTACGTGATCAGTGAACGCAATATGATTGGCTTATGTATATGACTTTGGCTCGTCTATACTATCTATGGTTACTTACGTACCTAATAATGTTATGAAGAGGTTAAGATTGTGAGCAGCTTTGCAGACGTAGGGGGTAATCTCTGAAACTACTCATCCGATTGCTGAAATTATTTTAGCAGTGATAGAATGGACCTTCGGAATAGATATGGGCTATATATTATACCTTGGTGTTGCGTGCGTCGTTTTGTTATCGATGGTATACTATATCTGATTATGATATAGACCGCTAGATATTACCTGCTTCTAACTATTCTCCTTCAACTGAACAGTCGGGTGACATCTTACAAGTAAGAGCTCGAGTTAAACATACCTTAGAGTTTTAAGATAAAACTCAAAGCTTGAGAAGCGCAACCATAAGCAATAATCTTAACCCGAATCATTGTTAAGCAGAGCAAGCACCAGGTAACGGATTCCATTCCTCGTCTCTTCTGCCAGTTAAAAGGTTATTCGTTCTTTTTTTCTCGTATGCTATCGTATGCGTGTCAAATACATTATAACACATCTTCGCATATCTCTAATAGTAATTCACCCTAATCCTTGTATAATGCTTCTTTTATTACTGTTATCTTATTCATTTACGCACTCAGCCCAACGGATATCTGCAAAGCCATCAAAAATGTCTAATTTATTATTCTGATCACCCTAAATTACACCAAAGTCATTAACATACGATAATGGCGGACTTATGAATACCACTGTAAGCCGTCGTAAAACAAATTATAATCCACCCGCATTTTAATTTAATTCATGAGCAGACTTTAATTTTTATCGCAAACTTTTGAATTTCACCGCAATTTCAACTTGGCTTAATTTATACCGAAACGACATTTCATCTTCATTACTTTAACCTACGGGACCCATCTAGACCTACCCTCTACCCAACCCAAATCACATTGGGATATATCCCCTATTTCAATAAAGCTAAAGACGTCGCCAACTGCAGCAAGAATTGTGGTTGGGATTTCAAGTTTGAAGTAATCATTCGAAATGAGACTTTGTGCATATAAAATTAAAGCTCATACTGGATGTGAGCCTTTAAGGCAAAGGAGTGTAAAAGTCTGTGCAATTGCCTTCAAATGTAGCATTTGAGATATGAGACGTAGTGATGGGACACGCTTGCACAATTAGTATTTTAAACTTTAAATTATGATCTCTCTTATACATATATTTTTTAAGCTTTTTAAGACAATTCTTAATGCTGCGCTACCATAGAGCATGCCATTTCAAGTCTTTTTTTCTTTCATTCATTACGTTTCTAGATTAATCAGCTTAAAAATAGTTTACCACGTTATTTACTAAAGGAAACTTCATCGTGCTTTTAAATTCATAAATTTACCTTAATTAAACACACACACACGTGTTTTTGTCGTGTTTTGTTTCAGGAAATACCAATTACTTTATCGAATTTCACAGCTTGTTCTGTAAAATTATTCGTCGCGACAATTTAATAAAGCACTTTTACTCGCAACAATATTTCACGGCCCGCCGGTGTCGTATTCGATTACGACCACAAATTCCTGCAATCAACATCACAATGAAACTGTTTACAAATAATTAATTAACATAACACCAATACAATTGGCGGAAGATCTGATTTTACTTTTGTGGTGACAATATGAAGTTTTACTTTTAGTTTTGTCAAGGTTGGGAATTAAATTTTATCATTTAATATTTGGGATGATCTGTTTGGCTACCTTTAGACGTGCAATCCAAAAACTGGCCTGCATTTTCTAAGGCTTTGTTACCCCAAAGAAGAGGGGGAATATAATATATCTTTTCAACTTCTATTTTAATGATACTTTTGGCAGTCAAACTATATTCACTTAAAAACTGTATGAATGAATTTATTTATTCATATAATACATTTAAAAAAGCCTTTATAAAAAATAAATTGATTAAATTCCGTTCAAAAATATTAGACGTCTATCGTTCTGAACTTCGTTCGAAATTCTCCCATCCCTAACAGTCAAAATCATAGCTTAGACGTAAAACGCGCCAACGCCGGTATAGAAGTCCTTACTCAGCTGAAAAAAAGGCATTCAGGCAGATTTCATCTTTACGTATAATAATGCCGTTAGTAAAATTCTTAGTTGATTAAAAAAAATTAGATTGTACAAGACCTTTTAACATTCATGGTACGTGCAACTGTACGCAATACGTGAACTAGACATTCAAAGAAATATAGCTTTCTGCACGACTTTCCAATGAAATGCTGTCAAATTACTTTGTTCAATTCACTTACTTGGTATTCTGATGTTTGGTGATTCTGAATCCATTACATTCATAAACTGGATTAAAGTCAAATAAGTAACATTTATCTAAATGAAATGTCATTAAACTATGAATGTCAAAAGTAACGTCATAATACATTTATTTTAATATGTAACAGGGTCACCCCGGTTTTTTTTTTAATTTTTCGTCTAAGATTGCAGAAGGTTATTAGGTCGATGATTACAGACACCCCTCTGGCTCCCAAATTCCAATTTTGCGTTTCTATCTATGTCTATGCTGGGACTGCAGCTATTTGCCACATACCGTTTGAGGTAATTTGAAACATGTGGACTTAGCATGCTGCAGACTGGTCGTTTTGAATTTACACGTATACCTTTCGGGATTGCCAACCACTTCAGCCACTTCAGTCATATGAAGTTATGTTTTATTTTATTACCTTGCAGTTGCAAGTACATTACGCTTAATCATGAATAGTACTAATAATACATCTTTGTAGAGAAGCAAAAATGACTGTTGGTAACTTATTAGGACTTAACGAATCAACACTAATTTGTTGATTACATTTTTACAAACATACATACATATAATCTCGCCTATTTTCCGGAGGGGTAGGCAGATATCACGGATTTCCACTTACTACGATCTTGGCAAACCTTTCTTGCTTCATTCACTGTCATTACGTTCTTCATACAGGCTCGTCGGTTTAGGGTACACTTGACGTAATCTTCCTTCAGGATCACATTTTGATACAGGGAACAAACATGTCTCAAAAATCGAAAGGCCAAAGAGCCCTTTTAAATCTTGTCTTTCAAGTTTATTTTAGGATCGTATTGAACGGACTAATCTTTCCAAACTTTGTTGATATTCATATTATTCATAAGTACAAAACAGCATGTCTGACTAGAAGAACAAAATTTTGACTTTGCTAGTTTGCCTTTTGGACTAGCGAATGTCCCGGCCAACTTCGCCAGAGCAGTGGAAGTTGTTAATATTGCGTCCCCTATTGTTTTGTTTAGAGTTTAGCGAGTTAGAGGAATTCCTTGTGATTATTCACTCCGCTGAATACAATTTGGTTACATTTTGTTATGTGACAGTTGTATTTTGCATTCAAAATTCCTTCTTATAAAATGTGTTCGTCATCACTTACCGACAAAAACCCATAAAGATTAGTGCTTATGAAATATTTTACTGATATCAATTTTGAATGCAGTGTAGTATCTGACAAATAGCAAATACGAATATATCTCTTATCTCGGAGGAACGTTTGAAATGCTTATGAATGCCCCCAATTCAATTGTACACCGTATACCCATTCATTAATTTTCCCATAATTCCTACCGTATTTTTCATATCGTTACAGAAACCGCCTGGAGAGCAACGCGGAGCACTGGTCCGCGCTGCTGCTGTCGCTGCGCGAGCTCACCGAGTGGGTGATCCGCAAGGAGACTGAGCTGGGTGCGCTCGCGCCGCCGCGGGGAGATCTCGCGCAGGTCCTCAAACAACAGGTGAGACTTGACTCTTTGGTTTTTGTACTTATTTATAACGTATAGCCACCAGCATAATTACTGTCATAACCAAAGTGGGCAAAAATATCAAACACATCCTAATCGCTCTAGAATACAGTCGCGTTAGATATTTATGCGCACTTCGATAATTTCTTTATTTTACTAGCTTCTATCTACGTCGTTGTCTGCTACCCGCTTATATCGTAGGTTCATACAAACTTTCGTCTCCTATTTGACCCCTTGGGGATGATTTTCTGAAAATTAATTATACCTTGTTCTTCCCCAGGATTCAATTCCCTTGATACCCAATCTCAATCGTTTTAGCGATTTATAGGTAACAGACGGACAGAGATACTTTCGCATTACATTAGTATGAGTTATATTTTTTTCATTGATAACGCAGATATTTATGCTGGTGACTGTACCAATATTTATCAGTTTCAACAGTGACGAAATTTTTTGATTTGACTTTGAAAACAGTCTGACCTTCACAATGTTCAATTTTGAAGAAACTGATTTAAAATATTTCTTTAATATACAAGATATAACAGTTGAGAGAATTTCATCCCAACTTTATTATTATCATCATCATCATCATATCAGCCGAAAGACATCCACTGCTGGATATAGGCCTTCCCCAAAGAGTGCCACAATGACCGGTCCTGCGCCACCCGCATCCAGCGGACTCCCGAAACCTTTACCAGGTCATCAGTCCACCTTGTGGGGGGCCTACCTACGCTGCGCCTTCCGGTACGTGGTCGCCACTCGAGAACCTTTCTGCCCCAACGGCCATCGGTCGCTTACTATGGGCCTCATAAGAAAGCTCAAAGTCACCCAAAGGGCAATCAATGGAGAGGGCTATGTTGGGAGTTTGTCTGCGCGATCGCATCAGAAATGAGGCTATCCGCAGCAGAACCAAGGTACCTAACCGATATAGCCCTCCGAATCGCTAAACTTAAGTGGCAGTGGGCGGGGCACATAGCACGTAGACTTTATTATGCTTATCCTGAAATTAGGTAGGTACGACATAAAACGCACCTTCTCAAAGAAGCCCATTATAAGTTGCTGCTTTACAGAACTTTAGATTAATGAATTTATTACACCCATTATACAACGGATCTTCGAATACCCGTGGAATTGCTGTGAAAAACGGGGTTCTGTAAGGTCAGGATATACACTAGGCGTTAGCGCAGAGGAAGTACAGTCAGCGTCGTATAGTTAGTAACAGCCAAAGTAGAACACATCCTTACGGCCCAGCCCGGCCAAGCGTTTTACCCGTTCATTGCGCGGTCGAGACGCGCTACGTACTGTACGAGTAGTTAGTTGGGATCACACGCAACGAATTAGAAAAGTCGTTGCCGCTCGAAGTAATGGCCGGGCCGTTGCTCTTACAGTAATAAAGACGTGTACCGAAATATTTGGCTTCTTTGCCTGCTTCTAACTAAATGATGCTGACCGTACATCATGGTTAGTTTCGCCTTTCTTAAATGGTTTGAAAACAGGCTTAAGTATTTCATTAAAGGAAGGAAACGTAAGAAGTACTGAGGTGCAAAGACTGGAAAGTGCAGTATCACTAGATAGCATTTCAGAGTAGCTAATTTAACATAAACATAAATAGACGGAATAGGCAATTTAAAAATGACATTTTGTGAAACTGCTATAACACGCTATAATCTGAGAGTAACATTAATAAAGAAATACAGATGTATTTCTTTATTAATGTTACTCTCAGATTTTACTTATCTATCTATCTATTCAGCCCGTATCCACCCACTGTTGAGTATAGGCCTCTTTTTTATTACGCCACTCTCCTCGGTCCTGTGCTAATCTCATCCAATGTTTGCCTCCTGTTCGGCAGATATCATCGGTCCATCGAGCTGGTAGTCTGCCCGCTGACCGTTTTGATGACCTTGGCCACCATTCAGTAACCAGTTTTGTCCATCTCCCATCGTTCCTCCTCGCCAACTGTCCCGCCCACCTCCACTTTAACTGTGTTATTCGTTTGCCGACGTCCGCTACTTTCGTTCGTCGCCGGATTTCAGTGTTTCGCACACGGTCTACAAGGGAGATGCCTAACATGGCTCGCTCCAAGAAATACATATTAGGGGACATCTTACACAAATCGAACTAGCCCTATAGTAAGCTCAATAAGAACATACGGTTATATTTGGTTAGCGCAAGGCATGGATTCAATAATTAATATGCACATTATGAACCTCAATACCGAGGCAGTAATATCCTCAGATTTAATAACGTAAATAACTATTATTAATTCGCAAATTGCGGTGGGACTGATCCGATAATACGCGAATGATTACAACTATTTCGTGTCTAATTAATGCCCGAACCAAATTAATTGAAATCTGTAAACGTTTAAGTATTTTGTTTTATTGTAGGGTCGCCAATTAGGTGAAATTCATTTGTTGTTTATTTTAATATGGGTTTTACATGAATAACAACGATCTTAGAATTTTCAATAGTACCTACACTTAAAAACTAGGTTTGGTGCGACATGTTTCGTGTTTTTTTAACTAGTTTGCAGAATGGATGTGCATTAAAACATGCTAGGGGTTAGAAAAATACTATCTTTGCGGAAATCGTAAAGTCTTAAAAAGCCAGGTTTAGAAAGAATCCTGGAAAGAAGACAAAATAGCGAAAAACTAAATGTTTTCATTTGCACCAACCCTAGCAAACAATTTGCGAACACGCGTCAGCCATTTTGCGGTGCACCGGAAACCAAAATGGCGGCACAAAATGGCGCCTGATTCCGCGGCTGATTAAGCGTGTTGACGGCTTGGATTAGCTCTATTTAGCTTTTCAGTTGGTCGCGGGATTTTCCGACGGTTTTATTCGTGCTACTATTTTCAATTTGTAATAAGACTGATCTAAGTTGTAGGTATTTTTTAAACTGTACCAGCTGGCCAATCAATTGAATTAACCTTCGAGCAAAGCAAATATGCTTTACACATGATACAGTGTTACGTTTCTCACAATCCATTGAGATATATCGACTAAAAAAAACCTATTTAATACAAGTTTATTTCTTTGTCAGTACTCTCAGAAAAATATGAAGTGACTTGTAGGCAGGTACTTACTGTATTCATAATATAATGATACTAAAATTAGGACTTAATTTGAGATTAAATGTCAGAATTTAATGGACTAATATTCCTGTTTGACAAAGTTGACACTGACCAAGTTAAAGAAAGTGAAGAAATATCGTAATAGGGTTGTCGCGTCACAGATTTGTGATATCACGTCCTGTATTTATAAAAATCAAATACCGGTCCGATACTCAATGATATACAGCCTCTTCGATTTTGCAGCTATCAAAAACAATTGGGCCGCATAACGAGTATAAAACCCGTTTCAGAGGTCATAAACTTTATTACCGATACGTAACTTATATTAGGGCGATATTTTATCATCTATAGGCCAAGAGCTAGTAATAAAAAGAGGTTAGCATTTCCTATTATGCGTCATTTGAACTTAGAAGATATTAAAAACCACATTTGGTAAATCAAAACATCGTTTGTGGATTCGATTGCATGTTGTACAACGCAATATTATGGGACCACCGAGCTGGTGTGACGACGGAGGGACACAGGAGATGCCCATAGCAGCTCCTAAACTATATAAGAAAAACCCGTAGCTAGGCTCATTGAACCCATCCCAACGAGTAGAAGTCATCAAGACTTGAAAATAAAATTATCCTCATGACTTTACCCCGTGTCCCAACGACGACTATGAAGTTTACTTTCACATGCAAAAGCTCAGTGCCATCGGGATTTTTGACCTCCAACTCTTACGCTCATCATTAGCTACCTATTACTACTATCAGAGATGAATCCTACTATACTTCTACCATACTAGATGACAATTTCTATTTTTGTATTGTAATATATCTTTCATAATGTGACATGATCTCCATTGAGATTTGCAAGTCTTAAAGGCAAAATGTTCTGAATTGTATCTGACCATCTTATTGTACACTATTTTATGCAAATAATATGGTATCCAATCATTTCATAAAAAAACGTTTCACAAATATTCATTTTATAAACAACGTTTGGCAAACTAACGATGAACAAATTAGTCGTTTCCTAAAATATTGTTTTACAAAGAGTTCATTAGACAAATTATTTAATTGAAAAAACATCATATTACAAATCATTATTTGACAAATTACTCATTGATTATTCGTGACAATTGGCAAAGTAACGTTTGGTAAAATAACGTTTAAGAAAATGCATTGTTTTGTAAATACCTTATTTAATAAATCATTGATCGTCTTGATAAAGTTTTAAACCACAAGTTGTATAATTCTATACAGATATTGTATAAGTCTGCATGAGCACACGGATAAGTCTAAAAGTGTTTAGCAAGTAAGTTATCATTCCTAGCCTAAAAAACTTTTAGGTCTTAAAATGTACTGACATAACAGGTGAATGACCTATGTAGGTATTCTACTTTAAGGCAGGTCAGTGTAGGTATGACGAAGAGCGAAGCGAGGAGTGTTAGGAAAAACTGCGACCATACCATAAAAACCGATTTATGTTTAAATACTATACTTTTTTATGAATTTATTACAGGAATATTTCTTGGCCAGTCCGCTAGATACCGTGATATGACAGATATTTACTTTTATGAAACAATCATTTATCAATCGACGATTTGTAAAATGACCTATTTTATAAACGATTTATTTGGTAAATGATCATTTTTAAAATGACAGTTTAACATTCAATGTTTTTATAAAGTATAACATTTGCTAAATTAATATTTGTCAAATAATTATTTATAGTATAAGCATTTTGAGTAATGATGGGTTTGTGAAATGAATAGTTAGTGAATCGTTGTTTATAAAATGATCATCTATGAAACGTTTTTTTATGAAATGATGGTCAACCAAATAATTTACTTACTGACTTAAAATATTTCAGTTTTTTTTTCATGTTTAATTTCCTTGACTATCCCTATACCAGACTTTACAACAGCTATAGACAAGGGCCCGTTTCCGTAACGCGCGATACTTCACGCGCGCTCATCGCCATTAAATCCGGGCGAATCAAAAATAATGCCCCCCTAACGATAGTGTATCACGTTTTATCATCTTTCAAATGTACAAGTTTAAAGGAGTATCACGGTTCTGGAATGTTACTTCCTTTTAAAGACGCTATATAAATCAGTGATACGATGTTTAACTTGGTTTAAGAATCTATCCCGATACACATGTCATATGTAATTTTATATGGAAAGTGAGTCCACGAATCTCAGACATATTAAAATATTCATAAAACGAGTTACTCGGGTGCTAAGCGCGCCGGCATCGCGAGTGCTCACGATTAAGGACCACGTATTGGTTCGAAACATGTCGCGCGATATTTTTCACCTCAAATACGTGAGTGACTCGTTTCATTATATTTTAATATGTCATATGTAATCGAATTTTAACTTTCGTGAGACATGTTGAAATAATGCTATAATAATTGCACGTTTCAACTCACGTATTAAACGTCACTACGGGCGACATGTTTCGAACTCTTGCGACTCTTGGCGATTCAAGCGACACCGCCGCTAAAACACTCATGAAACATGTCGCCCGTTGTGACAATGAATCAATCAAAATCAAAAATCAAAATCAATTATTTATTTTGCAAATAGGCCACAAGGGCACTTTTACATGTCTTTCTGAGCGGTTTAACTATATGGCAGACGGCAGTGGCCACCGCTTGCGGTCGGGTGCTAACCTTACTCTTGCTGTACCGTCTAGAAAGACGCGAACATACTCCAGATCTTTTACCGCGCACGCTGTTAAGTTGTGGAATGAGTTGCCTTTGTCGCTGAGACAGTCGCGGTCTGTTGCGTCACTTAAGATGAATTTGAAGAAGTTGTGGCTTTCCAATGACTTGTGAATTGGTTGAATATAGTATTTATTTATTTATTGTATATTTGCGATATATATAGTGTGTATTATATTTTATACTGTATATTTATATATGTATTGGCATGTTTTTATTTGTCTAGAATTAATACCTATTAGGTTTTGTTTTCATTTTCTCTGTGTTTTTGTACACGGTATAAGTTTGCCTATCTCGGTCTACCTACCTTCCTCTCAATTGCTCAAAGGTTAGCTGGAAGAGATCCCTTATAGGGATAAGTTCGCCTTTGTACTTTGATCTATTGTGTGACATGTATATTCTTTAACCTGTTATTGTGTACAATAAAGTGCTTACATACATACATACATACATGTCAAATAACTAAATAATACTTGAGTTGAACTGTGCAATTATTAGCATTATGACATATGTAGTCAAATACAATTGTCTCATACATGTTGATTGTTATCAGACTCTTAAATTTGCATTTACGAGATTGTTATTATATGCACATTGAAGACCATACATACCACTTAGGGGTACTGGAAAAAACTGGCTTTTTGCCGAAACCTAAATACAGACAAACGTTACAGTTGCGACATGATAATTTTGTGAATGCGGAAGGAAATCCTTTTTTTTATCTACCACATTTTACTTGTGTTTTCATTGCTAACACTTTAATATTTGTTCCAGGACGACCACCGCGCGTTCAGAAGGCAGCTGGAGGACAAACGGCCGGTGGTGGAGAGTAACCTGCTCAGCGGCAGACAGTACATCGCCAACGAGCCCCCGCTCTCCGACACCAGTGATACGGAACGTAAGTTCTCGTATTGTTATTCAGTGCTTCTGTCTGAAGAAAGGCTCAACATAGGTCCTCTGGCACGATTTGGGATCACAGCGATCGAATGCAGCCCCTTTTTTATTAGTGGCGATAATCTGTGAACCACTTACCGACTGGGTTCTGTCGTCATTTACTATTCATCATCATCAGTTGATATGTCACCCGACTTATCAACATACGCGGGCTTCAAGAAGCTAATGTATTCCTTCTGTCATGCAGCAATAGTATCAAAGGGCGATTTGTTAATTGTCGTTGAGTAAGCTAATGGCTTTGCAGAATATGCGGCTTTCAGTGCCTTTGATCTCTCTCTGGGATAGACTGTGGAATCCTGATACAACATCGAATTTCCTTGTAAATGTATCTTTGACTTGAATAGACGACCGGTTTAGCTCATTGAATTACCTTACAAAGCTGAAATAAGAATATGTAGTATTAGGTCACACATTTCGATAAATATTTTAACAATATGCCACAATATGTTACCATTATATACATATGTTTATTGGGCTTTCGAACCAGTTTGGTTTGAACTTTGGTGAGGTAGGGCACAGCGAAATGTCATCCCGCTCGAATTTGGAGTCGCCCAGGGGAAGTACCTCCGCCTTGCAGAAGACCACAGCCATAATAACACTGCTACTTGCTCTGTAGTAGTGTTGTGTTCCTGGAGGTGAGCAAGGTCGCCAGGGCTCCCGAGGATGCGTTGTGTTGAGAGCGAAGGAATTTGTTCCTTCAGCTGTCAACACGGTGAATCCTCAAACATATCAAGGGTCGGCAACGCCCATGTTACTCCTTTGGAGTTGCATGCGTCTATAGGCTGCGGTGTCCGCTTACCATCAGGCGGGCCGTACGCTTGTTTGCCACCGTCGTTGTATAAAAATAAAAAAACCTAACAGTACTACTAGGTCATACTTATATATTACTATAGTGATCAGAGAGTAGTAGGCGACTCTTAATAATTTTAATTTGAACTTCGTGACGAAGGAGTTGTTGCTAGTGGCATTTTTTTATTTCTACTGGAGCGTTGTAGATCTTTGGTGCCTTGTGTTTGTGTCCCGTGTGCAGACACTTCCTCGACTTGGCGAGCCGCGTTTGTGCTGGTCGCACTTCGTCACCCCTCGTGATCTACGTACCCCGGTCAGTTGCAGGGATAGGAACGTTTGGTAGATTATGTCGCACGTACTTTGCCACATCGAGAACATATATGCACGGTAGGGGATTACCCCTACCGTAGAATATTAATTCTATTATTTCTAAAGAGTTCCTGCGCAGTATGGTCATGGAATAATTAAATATTAAAGAATAGTAGGTAATATTATACCTACGATAAAAGTAAAAAATTATCGCTACGGATTTTGAACCCGTGGGTTGCCTCTGCATACCATGCATTGCTCTGAACTAACCCAGCTACTGTGGGCTGTAGTACTCGTGGTGACGAATTTGTCAATCCTTTCACTCTTAATTGCGCCTTAGCGAGGCTCGTAGGGACATCTACCGAGGAGTTACTACAATTGCTTATACTCCAAAACGTAATGCAAGACCAAAAAAGCTACGACAGATATGCCACTGTCATTAAGTAGCAATGTGACTTATGTCATAGACAATCGAACATTTCAAATGTAGCTAACCTTTTTGCATTCATAATCAAATCATTGTAAATATTTGTACCATTTTGAATATCAAAAATATGACGTTTCTTCTTCGGTGAAAGATACGTGATGGACCTGGCTAAGGTTCCATCTTACGTATAATAAGTACGCACGGAGACCGTACATTGTACAACACACAAATTTAACACTTCAACAACAGAATGTAATAACGAGAACTTAAAGAAAAACAAAAACTGAAAGAAAAACAAAAACTTAACAATAAACAAAAACTCAACAAGGCAGAAATCACCACGGAGCAAACGCATTCGAGCACTCGGAACAGATGTCTGATGTCGAATGAATGAAAATGACAATGTGACTGTTAAGGCTGTATCACACTGGCGCGGCCTGCGGTGGCGGCCCGCGCCAGTCTGTGAGAGGCTTTTCCCAATTGCCCATGGTGTCATGGCCGACAAAATGGCGGATAATTGATTATAAAGTGAGCTACACACTTTTGGCCTGTTATTTTGTCGAATAGCTAAACGCATGTACCTAATATTTAAATTGCATCTTACGTTGTTCACTATTGTTTATAAATCGTATCAAATGTTATTAATAGTGCAATAACAGTTTCTTTTTATTGCTTTTTGCTCTCAAAAATCTTCTATGGTTCAATATTTAACAAGGCATCTTGTATTTGTGCAAGTAAGATGAATTAACTTGTTTATTTAAATCGTAGGTTTATAACTACCAATAAATACATTTTCTTAGTGCGGCCTCTTAAAAAGTGAAAATATACCACCGTACAGATATTTTATTTTAGTGGCAACCCATGTTGGTCCTGAATTACGTTTTCGAGTGTATTGGATAGGTTTACCCTTCTTTTACCGACAACCGTTTCATCGAATGAATGTTTCGCCGAATTTTCATTTCAAGAAAAACATTTTTTTTTTCAGAAACAGTATACCTAATCTTTTCAGGATAGTTATAAAACAAACCTAACATAACCTAATGGGTTCTACACAATTAAAGTTAAAGGTTTCTGAGAAAAAAAAGTTAATTTACTATTAATTTTGCCACCTACTTGTAATTTTTTGTTGATATTTCTCCGCTACTTATAGCTTGTCTGGAACAGATCGCTCTTTAGCGATGAGACCGTCCGTTGTTAACCTCTATTTTTAACCCCCGACGCAAAGAGAGGGGTGTTATAAGTTTAACGTGTGTGTGTATCTGTGTATCTGTCTGTGGTATCGTACCTCCCAAACGGATGGACCGATTTGAATGCGGTTTTTTTATTCGAAAGCTGATGTGATCCCAAATGTTCTTAGTTATTTTTCATGAAAATCTGTTTAGCCATTTTTGAGATATTGGACTTTGAAATGAAAATGTCGGGGGTTTTTCAACTTTTCTAAGTTGTAGTTATTTAGTTTTTATGTCTACTTATTTGATTCATGTTTTGAGGTGTGCAATAAAAAGTATTTATTTGTATTGTAGGTGTTGTATTGTATTCGATGAAATGTTTGTCGGTAAAATGAGATTCCAATATATATTAGCCGGCTTAGTTATGAGGCCTGGCTTGGCAGTTCAAAAACTAACATTTTGCTCGTATCACCTTAACAGCACTGATATGTAGGTATGTACTTGACAAAAAATTAACTGTTGGGTCGGCAATGAACTATTTTTATTGTATTAAATCTCTGTCTATTGTTATTTAGTAGTAACAAACAACAATTTATTCGTGAGCCAGAGATGGAAACTAAACAGAGTGTTCCATATTTGCATAAACGCCTAACGAACTGCGATAACGTTTCGTATATATGTATGTACATTCAAATTTGAATTTTAGCCCATTACCTACATATAATGGTCATGATGGCATGCACGGATCAAATGACGACAAAATCAAAATCAATTATTTATTCTGCAAACAGGCCACAAGGGCACTTTTACATGGCAAATTAACAACTACCGAATGCCGATTTAGGCGCTAAATTGCAAGAATTTCGAGACCTAGGGGATGCTTTGATTCTTGTAAACAACCTGTTTAAGAGACACTTTTATGAATAAATAAATATTCCGGGACAATTTTACAAAAATCGAACTAGTCCCAAACTAAGCAAGCTTATACCATGGGTGCTAGGCGATGCTACTTATATATGTATAATATATACTGAAATACATTGAGAACATCCATGACTCAGGAACAAATATTCGTGCGCATCACACAAATAAATGCCCTTAACGGGATTCGAACCCGGGACCTCCGGCTTCTTCGGGGAGAGGGGAAATCTGTAAAATGTTCAAAAACTTGAACTAACCAAATCTTTAAAACAAACCCACACATAAACCAACTTTCATCGTCCCGAAGCGAACTCTAGCTCACAAATTACACTTTTAGGCGGCAGCATTTTTTAACCAAACATTAAAAAAACAAGTATTTTCCCGCCAAAACCGCGTCATAAACGGCTCGGCCCGCGCAAATGCGTCCGTTATGTCGGCCGGTCCATAAATTTGAAAATGGAACGACTTTGCCGACCAATGGCGGAGTTTGAAAAACGAACGCGCGTTCGTTAGGGCCGCGCCATTTTCGTCGATAAAGTCGCCTGATGGCGGGTTCGCCTTGTTATTTACGACTTAGTGACCCTGAAAATAAGTTTGCGAATTTGTGAAGTAAGTTACTTCTTAGGTTTGGACCTTGAAAAATAATTCGTGTAGGTTGTTTTCAGTTTAAGCCGTAGATACTAAATTTAACAGATTTAGTGGTGGGTCTCTTAGGAAAAGTGGTTCAGTATAATCTTCTTCCGTTTTTGTAAACTTTGATCCTGGAATGGAATCACCCAGTACCCTATAATATACAAATTTTCAATACATTTTCATTTCATAAAAACGTTGGCTTGTTAAGAAGTCATTTATTCCTGCATCGCTGCTGTCGTCTAGTACCCATAGCACAAGCGTTATATGCCACTAGTTTAGATTAGTCGATACGATTGTCCCCTAATACTTATTTATTACTAGCTACTGCCCGCGACTAGGTCCGCGTGGAACTCGATTATATCTTTCCTCAGTACAAACTTTCACCTCCCATTTCACCTCCTTAGGGCATAATTTCAGATAAAAAAACTCTCAGACCAAGAAAAAAAAATTCTTGGTCAGAGACAAAAACTATGCTATGTCCTTCTCCGGGATTCAAATTATCTCCATACCAAATTTCATCTCAATCCGTTCCGCGGTTTAAGCGCGAGGAGGTAACAGACAGACAAGCACACTTTCGCATTTATAATACTAGCTTCTGCCCGCGACTCCGTCCGCGTGGAACTCGTTTATATCGTAGCTCCATAAAACTTTCATCCCCCATTTTACCCCCTCAGAGGATGATTTCCGGGATTCAAACTATCTCCAGACCAAATTTCATCTCAATCAGTTCAGCGGTTTAAGCGTGAAGAGGTAACAGACAGACAGACACACTTTCGCATTTATAATATTAGTATACCCGTGTGGTGTCGGGTTAGAATTTCACCACCCCCTTTCTTCCCGTGGGTGTCGTAAAAGTCGACTAAGGGACCAAGGTTGAAGTGTGTTGTGGGCGATGGGCTAGCAACCTATCACTGCAATATCACATTTTGACGATTTTTTATACCCACATTGCCTACATTTACTTTTATACCACATTTATGCTAAAAGTAGCGCTGGAATAATATACGTTTCATGTGCTCTGCCTACCCCTTTTGGGAATAAAGGCGTAAATGTATGTATGTATGTATGTATATATGTATGTAATATTAGTATGGATAGTATGGATTTGTTTATTACTGCATGCCGTACAGTCAACCGCAGTTCGGCACGACAAAGTTCTAACGAAGAAACGCAACGTTTTGTGGCTGTACGAGGATTACGCTTACATTAACCCAAGAATAATCCGGATGTTGGTTTAAAGTTTCAATTAATCTACTTCAGATTGCGTGTACACAAATTCACAAAGTCTAAAGACTTCCGTACGTACCAGTATTAGCCTGACCTCCGATTTGTGACAGTTGGTACGCAGTTGGAGGTCAATTTGTTCTCAGACGATTTCAAAAGGTTTCCTGAATGGAAGGAACCCTGTGGGTTTAGTAATCTCGTTGGGGTCTCGCTACCTTCACACACAAAAGGCCCGCATGTAATACTAATTAAAGCCCTTTTCGGGGGTTTCTTGAGCTTAATTAAACTTAGGTTTTATTTTGTGAGCTTAGATTTATGCACATACAATTGTTTATGTAATCTTGAGCTACATGGGCTCGACTAAATGAGCGGTGTTCGTGGTTTCGGTAAATAATTAAAATTTGATTTTGATATGACCAAAAGCGTGGCGGCCCCCGCTAATCAACAGCGTACGTACGCTTGGGCTGCCACTGGATGGATCGGCGCTTTAAGAGGGTACTAAACTCACACTCAATATAGTTTTTATTCAAATAGACCTAGTAACAAGCGCTTTCGAATCGTCAGTTAGAAAAATGGTTTACAGCAATTAATTAATTAAATTAAAAAAATACTAGTCTAGAATAGAAATAATGTTTTTAGAAAATAAATGTTGATATCAAAAAATTGTGGCAAACAACGAAAACACCCTCAAACTGATATTGGCAAATCCACCCTATAACAGCAAGGAATAAAAGCCATAATTAAAAAAAACTAACTAATCGCTATCGTGCCTTTAAAGGGAAGTTACGTCGTTGCTCCCGGTTGGTGTTCTCTGTGACGGCAGTATTTTCGCTTGAGCTAAATCCCACGACATCTCGTCAAAAACTGCGAAAATCAAAGAGTGCCACTACAGTGAGACCGGTCCTGCGGCAGCCGCATCCAGCGGACTCCCGCGATTGAGATTACTTACATAGATGTGATTGTATAGCGTGTGACATTTTGATTATGATTAGGTGTCTGTGGTTTCGCACTGCTTGGCAAAGGTATCTTCCCTCCGTTTCCAAACCACCAGAAACGTCCGACCAATTCTTTAAACAGAGATAACATGTAATTTCCATCTCAGTCTACTATTCATATATCACTCAATTTGCTCACAGCGTAAAATTAACTATGAAAGTATATTCTGAATGCAAAAAGCGAAACACGACTTCTGTAGTGCCTTTGCACGCGCCAGTTACTCGCCTAGTGGCTCGCCTGGGCCGAGTAACTCGCCTCGAGGGCTGTCGAGATTGGTTACAATGCAATTTGTCGTAATGGCACGAATGCTGGGTAGTTTGTCGAGTATTTTGTTAGTGATATTGTGGATTGTTTTGGTTTTCTTTGGGATCGCGTTATTATTTTATCCGGAGTTTGTGATTACATTTTGAAGGTTAAAAGGTTTAGTACAAATTGTTTTCATTATCCATGGTCTTACGACCTGATCCACAACTGCGACTGAGATAATTGGACAATAAGAACAAACCCATTTGGAGAAATGTTATAACTTACAAAGCCCATTTCATGATGATACGGTTTTAAATGTAAGTTTAAGCTGTTTTATTGTTTGTTTTTGGACAAGTATATCTAAAATAGAAAGTCGTTATTAATTTAAAAAATGTTTCCAGTTAGGTACCTATATATTGCTGTGTGGTGTTAGGTTTTAGTGTTTCACTTTTTATTTTAAGATTGAATGTTACTATTTACGAATATGTATATTCGAAAAGTTCGCAAAGATATAAACTTTTTCAACACACACGGTGGTTTATCAACATTAGTAAACTAAAATAATGTAACAGTAAATATAAGCCAATATCCCATTCATTTCTCCGGTTTTAATACCGCCATTTCGTTTGAGTAATTCGTCGCCGTTATTAATACATTTGTCAATTTATCGAGCCCAGTTAAAAGCTCGGGCGAGTAAATTAGCCGTTTGCAAGCCCCAGGCGTTCACTGCGTCGTAATTATTAAATTCCTCCGGTCGGGAATGCTTGCGCCACGTGCCTTGCCCGCTGTGATTGAAAAGGACGTACGTCACTATGAAATCAATACATATATATAACTTTATAGCTTTCGGGTGGCAGTGCTGCAGTGGGGTGAATCCCCCACGGATCAAAGAGACGTTAGTGACGTGGTTTTGCAATGATATGAAGCTATTTTGTGGGAGTGCTGAATAGGGATTGCTTTATTTGCACTCCGTTACTTGAAATTGATACGACTATACGTAAAAATGTGTCTTAGCTTGAGCACATATGTGTTGTGATAAGTAAGATTTATAGCACGTGTTCAATCGAGAGGGACTGATAATCTTTATAGTATATTACCTTTTTTCCGCATACGTTAAGGTATTGATTTTTTTGAAATATTAATACATATGAAGTTATTGTTAGTAAACTTAACATTCCGTATAGCATATTAAGTTAAATATTATGCGGCGTTTACCTTCACGGATTCATAGCAGCAAATACGAATAAAACTTGACTTTTTTAGATATATAAGATGGTGACAAAAACTGTTTCAATATGATTTGATTCTATTCCTTGAGATAAAATGTTGAGTTACATATTTAGATATACTATCTAAGATATTTATTGAAATTTGTCCACAAAAGCTATTCTAAAATTGATGAAAAAAACCTATTCTCTCCTGCCCGCAAAACAGGAAAAGGTTCGTTTATGAAAATCGAGGAACAGTCTTAGCACACCACTGCCCATTTCATTCTCGAAATCCTATTTCCGCAGATAAATAATCATACATATAAATCAGCTACATGTAAATCCTCCGTACGTAATTACACGCACGGCGTCCGTAATTGTCTGGCTGTCCGAGAATCCTCAAGGCGCAAACTTCGTTACGGGAGCCGCGTTCCGAGCAATTTGCGGGCAAAGATGGGATTATGCTGCGTCGCAGTTTCATGGGTATTGATTAATATAGGAAAAAAGATTAACGGTAAACATAGTCTGAATCTCAGAAGAAGGAAAGATATGGTTGCTATTGAAAATTAAGAACACGACACAGAACGCCTATTTTTGATGTTGAACATGTTGAAATATGTGAGCATTATTGCACTCCTGAGTTCCAAGTTAGTTTTAAGCCTCTTTATACCGTAGAGTCCCCTTATTCTCGAGTTTCAAAGTACTTTTGTCTTTATCTATCCTTTGCCCTTATAATCCAATGGAGTCGTTGGGTCAGTGACATCCGCCGCTGGTTGGCCAATGTTCTACTTCGCAGTGGCGCGTCCATGGAACTTTATTTCCACCGTCTTGTCTTTTTTAAGGCAAATGGGTGCATACTTATCCTTAGTTATCGTACAATGTTTCCTGCTATACAAAGGTTGTCTGGAAGAGATCGCTTTAAAGCGATAAGACTGCCTGTTGTTACCATTATTTATTAAGCAATTTTATGTAAGATGTTTCTCTCCTGTCGTGATGCAATAAAGAGTATTTATTATTATTATTAAAGTGTACGCCAAATTACCTCTAATTTAGTTAAGGATTTATTCGAGGACACAACTATTATTTATAAGAAAAAGTTCACTATGAGCCACTAACATTTTGTTTTTGCACTTTATGTCAACAGCGAGCCGTGACAGTGAGGGTGACTCCCGCAACTACCGCTCCGCCGAAGAGCAAGCGCGGGACCTGGCCCGGTCCATACGGCGCGAGGTCGCTAAGTTGGAGAGCAAGTGGAACTCGCTCGTCGACCGAAGCGACGCGTGGGGCCGCTGTCTCGACGACGCTGTTCAGGTAAGTCATACTTGGTGGATCATTGTTATTTTTTAATTAATACCACATCGGTGGCAAAGCAATGGCAAGACCCGCCTAATAGTATGCGGTCACCGTAGTATATGGAAGCTTGTAGCTCCGGGGGTGTCATATTCGCGTTGCCCCTCTTGCCATAGTAACTCCTTAAGTGATCGTTGTAACTCGGCTCTACTCTATATTAGAACAAGTCGGCTCCGATTATTGTATTTTTATACTATGCTGGCAAACTAGCTTACTTCCTTCATGTATCACAGTAAAACCTGTTATACTTGCTATCGAAAATGCAACCCTTCTCATAATTTCCTGTAATTTGGTGAGTATTTAAGCAATCTAATCTTATATTATGTTTTTAATTAAGTATTTAATATTACAGCTGTTGACAAACCTAAATACATAAATAATTGAAATTTGAACTGTTACACAATGGACTTGACCTTTTTATTTTCAGTAGGGTTTGTAATATCACTAATCCAGTGTCAAATAGCTCTAAATATAGTTTAAACGATGCACTATTGAGTATTAGTGAAAGCGCCATCTTTGCGCAGTGAAAGGAACTATCACGGCTTGGGTCGATGATAGCGTCGAGTTAGCGCTCGCTTGTCGAGTGATTGACGACGCTGCTACAGAGATGGCGTTACTTGTTAATATTTATAAAATCAAGATTGGTCCATACATTACGTAAAGTAGGTAATTAGATGTACTGAATAATCGTATAAAAGAGGTATTCAATAATCTTGAGGGGTAATAGCGAGCGTTACGACATATTCCCATATGAGAAATAACTTTTACTTATGTACGTTAATACGCATTCAACCAGCTAGTTTGATGAATACTTTGAATGATTCTGAACTATCCACAAAGTAAAGTAGCATCAAAGATTATTGAGAAGTCGGTAGTATATAGTAGTATAGTATAGTCATTGGCCTATGCAATATACTTTACTGGGCACAGGCTATTGAGGCTACGCTCGCTCATCAAGGAAAACAGAAGAAATGGGCTCTCCCTCGCGTCGACCGAGTGCGGGTTGAGGACTTCACATCACATTGCATTTCTCCGCTTCACCTTCCGTTTTCCCGATATTTTGAACGTATGCTCTAATATAATTCTGCGTGCTTGCATTTCATGTTTCATCACGGCAAAACACCGGTCATTTATTTCCCCAGGGCAAACATGCAACCGCACCGTAAAACAGTATGCAGGTTGATTTTTGCCGAATACCACGCCCTAAACTGGGACAGACGACCGCCACCGCAAAACAATTTATTATAATAACCACCCTGTTTGAATGTTTACCTTTACACTACGTATTTCCCCCACTTTCATTTCAACCTTATACTCTGAGATTTAGGGTGAATTTTAGGCTGGGAACTATATTCATTGATTGACAGTCGTTGTGAATTCAACTTAGTGATGTCCACAATAAGGTAGGTTATTGAATGTGGGTGTCGAAACATGTGTTTTGTATGCACGGCCTACCGCACTGTTTGCGAATCCAGTAATGTGCGAATGCCATAAAGTCGCTAATTAAAATAAATAATGGTAATGTACGTAATATTCAGTTTTTAAGACAGTGTAAATTTACTACTGATATATTATGCGACAAAGACGGAGTACATAGCATTGACTAATTAGGGAGTATATGGCGGTAGCAGAGACTTACTTAATTAGAAATTATTTTTAACTGTAATTCTACTTCGTGAAACTATAAAAAATAAATTAAAAAAATACATGAATAGTAAAAACAATATTAAATCAATAATTTACTTTGACTAACGAAACAAAATGTACAAAATTATTGTAATAAAGTTAAAATTATAATGAATAAATTAATACTACTTATACACATTAACTTCTATGAGCCGAGGTCCTTATCGACTTCTAACAGCCTAGACACGTTTCTACCCCAGCATTTTATACAATATTCCTAATAGATGCACTTTGCCATGCCATCATACTTCACAACGCATACGTAGATATAGCCGGATCAACCTTACTCCTCACAAAACATCCTACAACCATACGTTTATAGGGAAAATTTATTTTAGTGTTCTAGCCACCCTATGCCGTGAGTCAGCGTTTTTGTATTAGATCATCGCTAATAACGGCTTAAGCGCCGAAGGCATTAAGTTCCATATTCGTATGACAGATATAACATGCGTGTCGTTTACGACGTTTTACTCCGAGCCGGGACACTCGTAGGTAATATATGCAAGCTCACGCTCGCTTCGTTTGCTTTATTAACATAGCTTCGCGGTTTTCGCTTTTTGCTACCTTACCTTAAAGGGTGAAGTGTTATTGTCATGTAGTTATGCATGTGTTGTTGAAAAATCGAAACTTTTTTGCTATAAAGCATTTCATTTTAATTTCATAAAATACCCTATCAATATCAGCATCGGTGTAGGAAAACATCGTGAGGGAACAGGTCTGATCCCAACAAGGTCCAGTTTTCCATCCAGTGTAAAGGCAGTAAGTTTCGTAAAAACTAGTGCCTACGTTAATCCAAAGATTTTAGGTGGTAAAACGGACCCCGGGCTCCTCCTGTTAAATGGTACTTAAAAAAGCGATTGTCTTTTATTACCTATTAAAAAGACAAATGACTTACTTAGACCTATGTACCTATAGTAGTGCTTAGTTGTTCTTTTGCATAGACAGACATACTGCTAGTAAATATGTCTGCATTGTCCCGACACGACAGTGGATGGACTACGGGAGGGGGGGTTGAATCAGTGAACTATTTTAATTAGTGGACGACGTCCAGCACAGCTTGTGCGATGTTACCGCAGATGGAAATGGGTTGACATGCATTCTTCACTGAGCTATGGTAGGGTTAAGGTTTACTATAAGTTTCATTCGGTGCTTTGTTCCATGAGACGAAGAATAACTAATTCTCGTAAATCACGTCCCCGTGTGAGGTACGTTTGTGCTTTGTATCCCAAGCCCACGACCGACTATATAATGTGCAAATAATTGTGCAAGGCTGCCTTTTTAATGGTGCTTCGATGCTCAGTTTCGTGGTCCATATTTTATTTAGAGGAATAAGCAGCTTTTCTACTTAATACAAAAAGACGGATGGCATTTGGAGTCCGCTGGATGCGGGTGGCGCAGAACCGGTCACAAACACGCAGGACACCCATATTAAATAATAAAATAAACAAGAAAAGCACATAAAACATGAAAAAAGTGTGTCTCTCCCGGTAGTGAACCGGACACTGGCTCAGCGTTATGCTGTGGTGTCAGACACCTGCAGCGCTGATTCTTTCATGAGGTAATATCCAACAGTGTTAAACGGTTTCCAAACAAATGATTAAGCTGTCAGGCATGCGCGTTGTCAAGTGTAAAAAAATAGCTTAGCACATCTGGTGGCTACTCACCCTTATCCTCTGCTTACATGCATATCGGATACTTTGAACGCATCCATAATAATATAATAAATTATTATATAATTAAATTATATAATAAATGCGAAAGTGTGTCTGTCTGTCTGTTACCACTTCACGCTTAAACCGCTGAACCGATTTGGATGAAATTTGGTATAGAGATAGTTTGAGTCCTGAAGAAGGACATAGGATAGTTTTTATGGAATGGAAACCCGGAAATCATCCTCCAAGGGGATGAAGCGGGGGGTGAACGGAGTCGCGGGCAGAAGCTAGTTGTACATAATTGGCGGTGACTGCACTGTCACCTATCGTGTACAGTCGGCGACAGATTCGTCAGCTGCCTATGGTTTGCGTCGTCGATAACAATGCGCCGAGTTCGTTATCTCGCTCGTTATGCGACCACTCGCGACGAGAGCTAGTGATGTGACACTTGTACTTATACAATTATCGACATGCATATTTAATTTTTGTAATGCGCTCACCAACATACTTGTATAGATAGACATACTAACGTTTTCACCCGCATGGAATCCAACCTTATAGCTGAAACTGCGGCACCCCCCATTCAATTTCAACAACTCAGATCTGCGATTACAAAGTTAATAAACACTTATTATAGACGGATTTGCTTTCATCATCATCATGAATCAGCCGAAAGACGTCCACTACTAGGCCTATGTCCACTACTGGACATAGGCCTCCCCCAAAGAGTGCCAAAGTGACCGGTCCTGCGCCACCCGCGTCCAGCGGACTCCAAATACCATTCATCTTTTTGTATTCAGTAGAAAAGCTGCTTATTCCTGTTAATATGGACCACGAAGCTGATCATCGAAACACCATTAAAAGGGCAGCCATGCACAATTACTTGCACATTTTATGTTCGGTCGTTGGCTTGGGAGACTTACTTAACAGTGATATAACCGTGTATGTGCGTGTCTGTCATAATATTGAAAGGATACATTACCTGGTTTACTAATGACTAGTGAGCTACAGAATTAAAAAGAAAATGCACATATCTGAATTGACAAAAAGGTTATATAACTGATGAACCTGCTCACAAAAATTCATGAGAATCGGTGGAGAAATGCGACCTGTAAAACTGTCAGTGTTCCTAACCCACCATTATCATAAAAAGTATAAGTTTGTCAATGGCAATATATCGACTCGGCCTACTATCGATAAACACGCTTCCCCATCAAATATGCGCCGTGGTTAGATCGGCGCTCGTTAGGCGGGTCGCAATCCGTTTCGGTTTTTACCGGCTTTTCAGCTGAAATAGGTCGATTGGTTTTGCGAACGACCTAAATGTACTACATTCGTAGATCCACGACCTATTTGATAAAAACTGCGACGCAAACCACCTTACTCCAGTGTTCCCGTGACGCTAAATACCGCGACTTGTAGAGAGGAGACGCATCGCGAGGGCTGCGTTATCCACAGTGCCATGCTAGTTAAGCCAAATGGCGCTTTCTCAAAATAAATATGACACTAGCTGATGCCCGCGGCTTCGCCCGCGCGGTTATAGGAAAATGTAACAAAATGAATTTTTTCCGTGGGAATTAGATATTTTCCCGCTGGAAAAAAGTAGCCTATGTCACTCTCCAGCCTCTAAACTATCTCCATACAAAAAATCACATTAATACGACGCTCCGTTGCGACGTGAAAGAAGGACAAACACACACACACACACACTTTCGCATTTATAATATTAGTAAGGATTGTAATTTACGAGTATGTCAATTTGCGCTATTTGGCTTATGAGGGCATTTATTATAAATAATAAAATTAACCATTTACGTAGAGATGACCGGTTAGCATAGAGGGTAGACTGAGAGTGACTCTGCCTACGATGCTGAAGGTCCTGGGTTCGAATCCCGGTATGGGAAAATATTTGTGTGATTAGTATGATTTTTTTGTGAAAATTGTTTCTCAGTCTAGGATGTTTTCTATGTATTTAAGTATTTATATCTATTAAATGTATAACACTGACATAAGTCCCATAACACAAACACAAATGTAGTCCTTCAGATTATTAGAAAAACCTATTTTCTGCCCTATTCTAAACGCCCAAAAGCTTTTCAAAAGGCATCTTCTTCAACGAAATATAAGTATAACAGAGTGGCATTTTTTTGTTTCACTCGATTTCAAAACAAAACAAACTTCTCTATTTCCCACTAGCAGCCCGTTCGGCTTCGCCCGCGTGGCTTCATCCACGTATTGCAAAGAACGCAGGCAAACCCGTGGGATAAATTAGATCCTACAACCATCCTGAAAGTCCATTCTACACTCAGGTGAAATCATTTTGGAAATCGAATAGTCTGTTCCGGAGATTACCCCAAACATACAAACGGGGTCCTGTCTCTTGACGAAACAACTTTTAGTCAAATGTATCATTTGACAAATGTTTCATTTGACCTAATGCATTTTTCGTCAAAACAGTGGTATTTTCGGGTATTCTTTGAATATCATCAAATAGAAGTCATTAGGTTAGGTTTGTTTTATAATAATCCTATAAAGCTTTCTATTTAAGAAAAAAATGCATTAGGTCAAATGAAGCTTTTGTCAAATGAAACATTTGGCCAAAAGTTGTTTGGTTTAACATTAGTGAACCATACAAACTGACAAAGCTACAATCTCACAGACTTTTCCTCTTAACAATATTAGGCCTACTATCCACGAGGCGTAGCTGCATAGACGCTGCACGCATCGCCGTGCAGCATTCATGCAGCCCGGCGTACTGACGTTGTCCGCGGAGCGTAGCGTAAGCGTATCGCAGCCTGCATTTTCTTTCACTCGTGATGATGTCGTCCAGTGATGAAGACGTTATTTTGGCCTATTATTATCTTCGAAGTCGGCGACGACGCCGTTTATATTGGATACATCCATATATAGAATGAAACATACATTGTAGACTGCAAGAGAACTATGAGAAGATGACATCGTATTTCATATGACACGGATATTTTTCCACTATTTGCACAAACATTGCAGCCGTTCCCGCCATTTTTTCTCACAAATACTCAACGTGCTGTTCCGTGCGATGCCGCCCGGCGTATAACACAAAGCGTACACCAAGCGTACAATGACGAATACGCGTCTATGCAGCTACGCTTCCGTGGACAGTAGGCCTTAGTATGGATAAGATAAGTAAAGATTACAGTTGATTATTTCATTGACAATCTTTAGGGTTCCGTACCTCAAAAGGAAAAAAACGGAACCCTTATAGGATCACTTTGTTGTCCGTCCGTCCGTCCGTCTGTCAAGACCCTTTTTCTCAGGAACGCGTGGACGTATCAAGCTAAAATTTATACCAAATACTCAGGTCTACTGTCCCTTAGAGCTGTGAAAAAATCAAACTTCTAAGCCAACGCAATCAAAAGATACAGCCGTTTATGCCGCAAATTTTCGAAACTCGCAAGGGAATCAAAACCTACAGGGTACTTCCCGTGAACTCAGAATCTTGAAATTTGTTACGAAGCAACGTCTTATAGTATAGCACAGATAAAGGAAAAATTGCGAAAACTGTAAATTTTTAGTTACATCATATCATAAAACTATTTTTAATAATTTTAAAGTTATTACTTATATACCTACAGGTTTGTACGGAACCCTCGGTGCGCGAGTCCGACTCGCACTTGGCCGGTTTTTTTCTTGTATGTTGCTGCTACGTTTAGCATTACCTTATATAGACGCACTACATATCACTGACTTAAGTCCAGGTATCCTACGGAGTTGTACGTCAATCAGGACGTGTATATACGTCGGTCACGGCGGCTGGCTGCGTACAAAGCTGCCGCACATCAATTATGGCCGACAGACCGACGCGGTCCGAATTAGCTGCATTGATATTCAACCCCTGTCTGTATACCACCCTTGTGATTTTGAGTACTGTATGCGTGCCTAGTACTTGCTAAGTTTATGTTTTAAATGTCACTAGCTGAAAAGCAGGAAAATTAATTTGTCATGTGTTTTTTCGTCAGTTTTCCCATGTGTTACTCTGCTATTAGCGGAGACAAAAATCGGTCGAGCCGTTGTTGACTTATAAATGGTGTAAGTAACACGATATTGTTTTACATACTTATATAGATAGATGTATGTTTACTTATACATACAGGCTCCTAAAATCCAGAATACTAATCTATACTGACATTATAAAGAGGGTAAATCTGGTTGTAAGTTTTTATGTACACTAATCTACGAAATTACTCTCTCGGATTAACTTCTCGTCTGTCTATTGAAATATTTTTTTTAATTGGTCGAGGAGCGACGGTAGCCTAGTGGTTCAGGCATACGGCTGTCAAGCGGCGGTCGTAGGCGTAGGTTCGAATCCCGGCTCGTACCAATGAGTTTTTTGGAACTTATGTACGGATTATTTACCGTTAGCTTTTCGGTGAAGGAAAAACATCGTGAGGAAACCGGTCTAAAGCCCAGCAAGGTCTAGTTTTCCCTCTGCGTTGGAAGTTCAGATGGCAGTCGCTTTCGTAAAACTAGTGCCTATGCCAAATCTTGGGATTAGATATCAAAGCGGACCTTGGGCGCCTTTAGGGCACAACCGGGAATAACGCTAGGAGGACGACGGACGAGTAACTAGTAGTTCCTATAAATAATATGAATTTGAATATTGCATGCAAAAATATATTAACTTCCAACGTCACAGATTTTTGAAATATAGGTCTTTGCAAGCTTTTATTTATAATATTAGTATAGAAAAGCCTCAAAGACTACTTTATACCTTAAGAGCTTTACTAATTATGCCATTTCTATCATTGTATATGTATATTTCTTCACCTAATGTCTCCCTTCATGAACATCTTAGCCTTTGTCCTATTCCCATGTCATTTGGGACCGGCTCCGTATCATTTTTCGCCATTCTTCTCTAATATGCGTCGTGTCAGTCAGGCAGGGTTTGCGTCCATCGTCTTTAGGTCCTTCGGGACTGTACTCGACCAAGTAGTTTAGACCAAGTAGTTAGGGCGACCTCCACCTCTGCTTCCCTCTTGAGACATTATTTAGCATATGTTTAGTCATAGTTATGTTTAGTTTGTGTAGAGAGGATGGATGAAAGAAGATTAACGAAGAGAGTGTATATAAGAAGAGTGGAAGGGCAAGTTGGAAGGGGAAGACCTAGGCGAACTTTCTCCGATCAAATTGGAGAAATCTTACTAAAAGGCCAGGTCAAAAGTACCCTAAACCGACGAGCATGTGTGAGAAATGTTATGAAAGTGAGTGAAGCGAAAGTGGTTTGTCAGGATCGTAGCAAATTGAGATCCGTGATCTCTGCCTACCCCTCTGGGAAAGAGGCGTGATTATATGTATGTATGTATGTATTTATGTATGTTTAGTCATGTGGTCGTCTTCCCTTTACGTGGCCAAGCCAGCGTAGTCTGTTTTCGCACACCTTTTCTAGTATAGGTGCCACCTTAAACGATCCTTGGATATATGAATTCCGAACCTAATGACTCCCTTAGTGTCGAAATGAAAAGGCAATCTCTTTGCCATAAAATCGCTTATAAAGCCATCCTACACATTACGAGCTCCAAGTGACAATCACAAGTCCTTTCTAAAGGCCGTCGAATCGTTTCGCAATCCCTTTCCTGTCAACACCTATCCCCTTTGTCCTCTTAATCGCCCATCTAGATGCTCATGCGCATATCACGCGTTTAAACCCAATAAGTCGTATTAACCCAGTCTTGTACGATTTTGAACTTAATTACAATTACTTAGGGTTCAAATTTAAAGTTAATCGGTTGTTTATCTACTTGTACAACTAAAAGTACTATCTCTATTTAGCTTCTTGCGATTTTGGACTTAACAGGCGTCAGGTAGGGTCCAAATTGGAATGAAATTAGTTTTGGATTTAAAGCATTTTAGAATGTACAAGGGTATAAAGCGAACCGGCGCTCGCGTCGCACGCATAACTGGTGTTCAATAGCAAGGAAATGATTTGCATCATATTATAACTACATAGAAGCACAAAACGGTCTGTTCTGCAAGAGGGGTAGGGCACAGCAGAATGCCATCTCACTCATATTTGGGGAGTGGGGGGGGGGTCTAGAGTCTTGTAGGGTCTAGAGAGAAGAGAGAGAGAGAGGGCCCTCCCTCTCTTTCTCTCTCTCTCCTCCCTCCTCTGCCCTAGATTTCCCGACGAACCCTTAAACGCAATTAACAATTTAATTTGAACAACCCTATTGAAAAGCCATTAAGGTTTATCTTCTAATAAAATGTATGTGCTCGGTAAATCGCCTCTGTCTTAATAAGGGTTAAGCTGTCAACACGACGAATCCTTGAATCGATCAAGGACTGGCAACGTATTAAATATATATTATACTTGTGACCCCTCTTCACTTAGAGGTTAGGGTGGGTCGTATACTAGTTTACCACCATCATGGTATTAAAAAAAATACAAACCATGATGGACTGCTTTCCGTCGGTTACTGGCCTCCGATATTAGGTACGTATAGATTTATTTCCATCTTATTGATATGGTAATTCATCGCGCGCGAGTGTGGCGCTCGCTTAACGTTTTCAATTAGTGCGTCGTGTATTCGAATTGATACAGCCCCTGTGTGAATACCCTTATGTCGCTAGCCAGGGACGTATGCCTCGACTTTTGCGTTCTAATATGAATTGCTTGCTTGATATCGCTAGGACGACATACATGCGAAACGGCTTGAGAAACAAAAGATGCTGAAGTTCAGAGCTCCGAAGCAACCGCTGCACGGCTATCAGAGGACGGCCAGCGAGTTGTGTTGTCACGGCGAGATACACTATCCGTCTCTTTCTAATCAGAACGCTTAGAAAGAGACAGATAGTCTATGTCACCGCGACACACGGCTCGCGGGCCGTCCTGTGATAGCGATGCTCATTAAGGAACCGGAATTATCACTTTCAATACCAGGGACTCTGTAGTTGTGCTCTGTTTGTAGGATAGATAGATAGATAGATATATAGATATATACACCAACTAGATAATAGTCAGCAGACCACAGAACTTCAGCAGACAATGTCAATTAGGCGACAAATAACAACGGTATCTAGCGGCCATCTTTACTTGTAAATCCTAAGCGACAATAGGGATTTTTTTATTGCCAGATTATTATTGTCAAATTGGTCAAATAATTTACTTTAAAATTTGAAGAATTCCCTCGGATTCTCCAGGATTCCATCACCAGATCCTGACCTGATGACCATGGAACTACCTGGATACTCTTTCGAACAAAAAATATTTTCCAAATCGGTTCAGGCGTCTTTGAGAAATCGGGAAACATACATAAAAAATAAAAGATTCCGTCGAATTGACAACCTCCTCCTTCTTGAAGTTGCTTAAAAATAGGGGCAAATATCAGAGAAAGATATATAGCTTTATAATATGACAGGTAGGTATCCAGCTGTTGCGCGCTCGCTCTGACACGTAAGATTTTCGTACGTGGAAGCGAGCACTCGTTACTTCGATGTCATATTGGAATGCGAAGAGTCGAGGCAGATGAACGTTAGGCGTTTTCAGACGGCTACAGTGCTTGTAGGTTGTACATTCTAGGGTATATAGTGCTCATATTCTGTATATACCTCTACATACATAGGTACTACATATTGTAAAGCTTGTTTTCTTGAAGGGTAGGCAGTGACCACGGATGGCCTCTATACGATCCTGACACATAATTTATTTATTGAAACCGTATGGCACAAACTAAAAAAGTACAAAAGGCAGACTTAATGCCTCAAAAAATTCTCTACCAGTCAACCATAGTCAAACAGAGAGCAAGGGTTGGGTGCAAGAGGCAGACTAACAACAAAAATCATTTTATCCCTGTTATGTCAGTTAACTAAGCAGAAGTTTCACTCAAATACAACTCTTCATACATAAATCTTGTCGTGGGTAGATGTTAGTAGGTGCAGGCATAATAAAATAGTAGTTACAGATCGCATTGGTATGAGTCAGGCAGGAATTGAATTTTCAAATTGAAATTGAAACATTTATTCGTGACAAACAATTGAAACAATACAGAGAACAACGAAATAAATTATTTAACACATTAAGTTTTGTCACGAAATGGACCCATCTGAACATGTTGGTAGCTTTACAGTCAGCGCTGGTCTTCCGCAGGGTCCATTCGGTGAAGGCACGGCAGCTAGCAGCGACACGTGCACTAAATGACATGAGACAGTAACAATAACCATATACACTAAAGACAGAACATAATAAAAAAGAACTACTATTTAACTAACATACAAACTTTAAAACACACAACAAAAAAAACTATATTTACGAAAAATAATTGTACAAACCCAGCAGTTTATGGTCTGCGAGAAGTTGCATGCGGACAAACTGCTGCGTGTATGCAGCCCTTAACGCTAACAGTGAACGCAGCCAAAAAGCAGTGCAATTTGAAAGGCGCCTACACCACTCTACTCTCACCGCTTTTCCCTTAACAATGTGCTTAATTTCAATTCACAGTAGTTACTGGGCAGGTACATAACTCTACCAGTGAGCAAGCGCCCTAACTCGTACAATGCAAGCAAATTGACCTTCCGAGGGCCACATTGTCAAACGCGGCGCGATTCGTTTGCCGCTCTTTGCGGAAAGTGGCGCGGGTAAGGTGGCGAGCAATGCGGTAAGCGGCATGCTTATCGTTTTACAACAAAGCATATTTATGTTTGGTCGGAGTCTTCTTGAAGACGTCCAAATTATTTGACCAGAGGGGTACTTGAAATCTCCATCTTCAGATGGAGTTTATGATAACCCGGAGGCTACAATTTCGAAAAATGTGATTGTAACAATTCGTGAAACGGCCCACAGTTATTTGTTTCATATTTATTGTGGTTATATTGTTATGTATATTCATGTCACCTAATAATTCCATGGTAAAAGTATCAGTAAAGCTCTGAGATGTAAAAGAGCCCTTGAAGCCCCTTACTCGCAAAGTAAATATTTGAATTTGAATTTCACATTATTTCAATATAGACAACTAGCTTCTGCCCGCGACTCCGTCCGCGTGGAACTCGTTTATATTATAGCTCCATACAAACTTTCACCCCACTTCATCCCCTTGGGGGTGATTTCCGGGATAAAAACTATCCTATGTCCTTTCCCAGGACTCAAACTATCTCTATACCAAATTTCATCCAAATCGGTTCAGCGGTTTAAGAGTGAAGAGGTAACAGACAGACAGACAGACAGACTGACACACTTTCGCACGGCAGTGCCCCCGCCAAGTTGAGCAAAACAGCGAGCGGCACGGCCGTACCATCCTTTTCTCAAAGCAGTTCAGGCCATTTTCGACCCCCCTATAACTTCGTTGTGCATAAAACTAGAAGCCTGAATTTTCAGTAACCAAGCACGCATTGTAAAACCACGATATATTTAAAATTTCATCCAATTTGAACCAGTGGTTTAAGAATTATAACTAGTCAAAGTTTCTTAATTTTGTCACTCACTGACTCACCGATCATCAAAAGTCCAAGGCACTTCTAGCAGATATAGAAGCTTCAACTTTAGAATACAATTAGTGTTTAGTGTATAAATAAATCAAGACAATAAAAATGCAATTTCACTCCAGTTTTCTAGATACACCAACTGCATAAATAATCCCATATAAACATATAGGATTACAACGTTATATTTGCAGTGAATGAGTCAAAACATGAGAAAGCAGGAATGGGACTGCATCCATAATTCGTATGTATTGATAACACAATAACGTGCCGATTGCCAAGCTACAGAATTTTATTTAGCACGCAAATAAAGATTAATAAGAATGCCTGAGACTTGGCTCTACGAAATATCTCACAACTTTTTACGGTGGAAGAGTTTCGAGACTTGGCCTCTTTTTTACATGGAATGTTTTTTATGGGATAATATTAGTATGGATGAGACACCTCCGCAGACCCCGGGGTCGGATCTCGGTACATGTCGCTCCGGCTGTACACTCGTTTCTCATTTTCCTCCGCTACTCCGATCACTGTGCGCTCCACCCCGCCCCCGCATATTCCTGCAAGTGACAGATATACGATGCCGACGGCGCCGGCGCACGTTGTTCATATACAAGCATAAATATACAAAGATAAACAGTAAACTAGTACGAGTAAGAGATCCCATTTACTTGGGGCAGCGCGTCATGTCTTCTTCCATACCACCGACCGGTGAGCCCAGTGCGGTAGTGACGCTGCCTACGGAGATGAAGGTCCTGGGATCAAATCCCGTTAAGGGCAAATATTTGTGTGACGACTGGTGAGCGTGAATATCTGTTTCTGAGTCTTCGGTGTACCCGTTTACGCCATTTACACAAACCTTGTAACCCATTTCCCACATGCATAAATACAATTCATTTCATTACAACCTCTGGAGTTTCAGGCGTCCCTTCTATGCTGCGGAGACCGCTTGCCCTCATCGCGGTATAAAACAACTTCTATAATATTACACTCGATTAAGAATCCTAAAATTATTGAGATTAAGACATTGTATGCCATATTTGCAAATGTGAACTGACGAGTATTTTTTTTTCTTTTCCAGGTAAGATCGAGGAGATACATAGATTAAGAGGATAAGAGGAGGAATGAAGCGTAAGTACCCATTTGCTTTAAACCATTTTATTTCAACCATGTGACCAGTTTTAGCGTTATGTAATGTAATGTAAAAGTGCACCAGTTGCACACACTGTAATTTGCTTTTTATGCTCATAATATCGATTTGTAATTTATACCATAAAAACGACGGAACTATACACGCAATGCATGATTCAATACCGATATCCGCCATATCTTATACAACTACAATCTACTATTAAAGATGTTAACCAAAGGTTTTATAGTGTTTAAAAAAACTTTTGTATCCATTTCGCTTGCGGTTAAATGAAAGAAAGAAAGAAAGAAAATGTTTATTGTCACGCAGACAGATATAAAAACAAAATGCTCGTACATCTAAATAATCCTACTAATATTACAAAAGCGAAAGTTTGGATGTTTAGACGTTTGTTACTAAATCGCAATAACGGCTGAACGGATTAAGATTAATTTTGCTATACAAATAAAGTGTAGCCGGGTTTAACAAATAGAATACTTTTTATTCCATCAAAAGGAAGTCGACGCGCACGAAGTCGAGGGCAAAATATAGTATAGGGAAAAAAAAGGATTATTTGTGTGACAAAAATAACGAACTCATAATTTCCTGTGACAGTGATTGCGGCTGCGCAGCAGCGCTGGCTTTCAGTTAGTTGTCTTTTCACTCATACCACATTGACTGTCAGTGCAGGTTGTAAAAGTACGTAGGAGGGACTGAACTAAGTAGATTCTGTAATAAGCAGTGATCGTAACTTTTGTAGCATATTTGGTGTAGCGTAGTGTTGTTAACTGAATTGGTTTAAAGAATTTCAATCCTAACCCTTAATGAGCGTTAATAACATTAATGTTAACCATAATTAACAATTTTGATTGATATTGTCTATACCACTGTTAACAACACTGCGGAGCACCAAAAATGCTACAAAAGTTACGATCACTGGTAATATAAGGTACTGTCAAAAATGTCATTTTTGATGCTGTTGTTGCCTACTGTACTTTTTGCGTAGCCATCAACTACTCGTTCAGCGGGCCCCAATGAGTTGAAATGACACCGAGTAATCTTGTGCACCTTCCATCCCCGTGTCTTGCTATTTCAGTCAGTCTCGATACAAAATGTACTGAGGTTGACTGAAGTAGCAGGACAAATACGAACGTTTCCGAGAAAATACGATGGAAAACAATAAAATTATGCACTACATCTGCAGTATACTCGGTCTAAGTTGAGCGGCCTACCGGCAAGGTAATATGGATATCAGACCCGTAAGAACACGGAGTCCAGTCCTGACTGTAAAAGTCACTTTCTTAAGCTAACTGTCCTTAACGGCGTTCCTAGTTAAATAGTAACGCAACCCGTTGGTATGGGAAACTAAAGTTGCACACGCATCGGTAGCTAATGCAGTCGGCACTGGGGCAGTAATTAGAGAATATGTATTATTGACGATGTAGATTGGATAGGTTAGTGACCTGGACATTGAGAAAATAAACAAGTTTTTGCAGGTCTTAGATGCAAAAGAAGTAGATTGTTTGGATTGAAATGAATATTAGAGAGTTAGGACTAGGACACGGCCTTACCATGAGGCAGGCCGTACGGTGTGTTGTTTGCCGCCGTCGCAGTTTAAACATCGTACTGTGAATAGGTATTTGGTCGGTGGTCCGGTAGCGCTGTCTTTCAGCCCTATCTGTTGTAATTTTCCAGCCTCAACTCCATATTCATACTCGTATAATACTGAAATTGCTATGTTGGCTTGTACCTATTTTACTTTGAATGGACTTCATAAATAAAAGACTTCTAGATTTTATCACCTGTTTCTGCATGTAGTTATCTGGTTAAATGATGCCCTGGTACGGGGTTCTATTCCCAGTCAGCTCATTATTAACTAATTCTTGTGTCTCACTTGGTGTTTTATCCTATCCTATATTATTAAACGAGCAATATTTGTATATAAATACATGCATATATATTTATACTAGCTTCTGCCCGCGACTCCGTCCACGTGGAACTCGTTTATATCGTAGCTCGATACAAACTTGTATCCCCCATTTCACCCCCTCATGGGGTGATTTACGGGATAAAAACTATCCTATGTCCTTCCCCGGGATTCAATTTATCTCCATACCAAATTTCATCTCAATCGGTTCAGCGGTTTAAGCGTGAAGAGGTAACAGACAGACAGACAGACAGACACACTTTCGCATTTATAATATTAATATGGATATATTTCGATGAAATGTGGAATGTAGCGATTTACGGGGGCGAGAAATCGATCTAGCTGGGTCTCACGTTTGGGAAAATTATTTTTCTCCGTATTTTCTCTATCTTGACCCGCGCAGAGCTCGGTTGCCCAGGGACTGAATATTAATATGGTTTAAATAATGTTAAAAAGAACTATTCAGAACTGTATCTCGCCCAGCGATCCTAATCCGTAGTAATCAGTCATAACTAGCATCAATACGTTAACTGACACAGTGCGCGACTGTCTGGCGAGCGGCCAAAAAGGAAATTGCACTTTTTCGGCGAGAGTTAGCTTGATGCAATTTGTCGCGTGTACAGACGCGTTGAATTGATATTGGCACAAAAAGTAGATATTATTTTCTATTTATTACTTTACGATTAATTATGAAGATCGCGTAGTTCGGGGGGTTATTAACAATTATAATTAATTATACTTACTTCTTTGTTTACTGTTATATTAGTTTAAAGTTATGATGAAAGTTTACGTTTTGATCTAAAAATTTACTCTTTTTATAATAAAATGTTTACTTCTACACGGCTATGAGCTACAGAAAGCTAAGTAGCTGATTTCTCCCTAATAAGGACGTTTAGTACTAAACGCACTTAGGTCAGGTCCCTGTGAGTTAGGAAAGCTGCAAACTGGTTTTTTTTATTAAAAGTTAATCTATTTTGGCAATAATCGCTCCGAAAATTGTAGAAATCGTGACTACCGCCTTCTCAACTTTTTAAACTGAGGAATCAAAAAATGTTCAAAAAGTCATCGTTTCGAACAAGATGGGTCCAAAGCCCCAGTTAACTCTTAGTCGCTTTTTTTCTTGCAATATCGCAATGCCACGTGGGTATCACGCACTTTAATATTTCTCGCAATCGTTTACATATACCTATATGAGACTTTCACTACCTACCTAACTAATAAATATTAAGTATAATAAATTAAGAACTTCCTTAGTGCGACTATTAAATAGCTTTATTATTTACGGCGGTATAAAATTAGCTTAACGGGCTAATAAAGTTAAAATTCCATAAGTAAAATATCCGTTGAGCGGTTAATGCAGCAGCAAATTACCGAACAATGGCGCCGGGGAACGATTGAAATTCATTCAGCCGATACTGAATGGTATCATTTTTTATCAAGTTCATTTGTAGCTGTTGCATTAATTGAATGAATGGGCGAAACGAACCAAGTTCCCGTTGCAACTTGGACCAACATTCTTTCGTATGTCCGGCCTGGCTATTCTGTAACACCTCAACGCTCACCCACAAATATATCATTACGCTGCGATTGGTAGTACGTAACACTGGTAACTAAGGGTAGGTAGAGGTCTAATTTCGTTAGGCGTGACGGATGGGGTGAGGCGCATTAGCGCGTAAAGAATAACAGCCCAGATGTCGCACGTACGCACTTGTAAAGAAGTTCTGAAGTTGCTGGCGTTGATAGGCTACGATGTCTGCTTGCCATAAGGCAGGCATTATGCTAGTTTGCCAACGCCATAGTATAAAACAACTTGTCAAAACGAGCGCGTATCCTATTTAAATCAAATTGCAATGAGAAAAATGCGTCTCACATTGATCCAATGAAATTTGTAACACCATAATATATGCCGTGGATTGTACACTTGAAGGTACAGTGCTTCAGAATGGTGCTATTCAAATAAAAGATAATGTGAATTTCAATAAAATACCAACAGCAGAAGTGTAAAACTGAAACGCGGACCACAATATATAGTGCAGCGTAAGTGCCACTCAAAACAGTGTCTTAATTAACCAGAAACGAGGATCTGCAACGGCCGGGCCGGGGGCAGGGTGGTGAGCGGTAGCGGGAGCGATTTCTGTTCAAATGGCTTCTTGCCAAAAATAAACACGAAGCCATTCGAACCAGTTTTCTGAGTGGATCAAATGGAGCTAACTACAATGAGAGGGCGAAAAATAAAAAGAGGGTCAAAGGCGGACCTTGTCGCTGGCGACAGCCGAAACGGCTCATACAAATTGACATAGTATTATGACGTCATTCATTATATAGCATTATCTTCGTACAAACCGACACGCAAATTGGTGGTTGGAAATTCGTTTAAGTATATCATTGTCATTTAAAAAAAAAAAAAAGTATAAGGATTCTATTGGTATTCTTTAAATTGGCTCTTGACCGATAAATAATGTACTTGCATAATTTTTGAAACGTTCAAGTCTCATATCTTTTTATGATTTTAGTTATATTTAAATTAATTTGAATACGAGAAAAGTACCCAATTTAAGTATAGTCGGACAGAATAGAAATAATGTCCATAGGTGTGACTGAAACCGAGCAGCTTCCCCAAACGCACATTGACTTTGTAGCAAGTTGGAAATGTATCATTAATATCCCTGCTCGTCTAGCACACGACGGCCGCGACATACTCTCGATTTTTATCGCACTATACCTCTTCTTCTAAGTGTTCTAATAAGAGAGAGACGGATAGTGCGAGAAAAATCGAGAGAGCTCGCGCGCCGTCGCGTGCTAGCCGTGCTGGGCTGTTATTCGCTAAGCGTTAATGCGGCTCACCCCGCCGTTCACCCGTCACGAAACCAAGCGTAGGTAGAGGTCTAGACCTCTACCTACGCTTGGTACCTACGCACTTGGTACCTACGCATCGCGGTGTCTAGATATATTTGTGGGTGAGCGTTGAGGTGAGCCTAAAACAAGTTACAGAATAGGGCTACTGGTGTTGTGAATAAAGGCGCTGTGATCGATCGCACTGTACGCACACCATCATAAAATAAACATTTATACACTTTTAGACCGTATCTCTAAGCAACAAGGTTCTAGAAGAACCTAGAATGTGTACATGTTTATGATGCTGACTGTACCTAATATTTTGCTGTTTGAAATGCACAATTATGTACGACTCTCGCCGACCGGATCGGGCCGGAGCGCGCCTGGGCGCCTATTACAAGTTGCCAAAGGAATTAGAAGTTTCATACAGACGTTACGTTTCATATTTGAATGCATTTGCATCGTGGTCGGCTTCTGGCGGACGTGGACGGCTGTACTCGGCTGTCGCCGCATGCGACCGGCTTTTGCCCACTGCACTCTATTAAAAGTATTAAAACGCGGTCGACTACTGCCCGCTACTCGCGCATCCGTTGCGATCGTGAGGGCGACGTTTGGTGAGAATCGTATACTATGGCAAATTTCGTATCATGGTCACAGTTGCACAATAGTCTTCCTGTCTTCGACCCCTCAATTTCTCGTTGCAGCATGACTTCATGAGCCGTGGCATTCACCGCTGCCCCTCGCGTCCAAGCTCCCACCACACCCAGGTTTGCATTTAGTCTGCTGTTCATAAATTCATAATTGAATAGCCAACTATGGCTCGGCTCGTTACGACTCAAATTCTATTTAAACCAACCATTCAGAGCGATGATGCTTGCCAGTCTTTTATTAAAAAAGTTATTTTCTATTCGCTCGCTTGAGACGCTTCTTTTTTTGAAGACAATTGAATGCAATTGAGGGTTTCACCGCGTTTTTTGTTGGAAATGAACTTGTTTTGAAGTTTTTTGTAGAGTTAGTCTGTTTGTTTATTTTATATAGCTTGTTGCGTAAATGACATGAAAATAAAGTTATTTATTTGCTGTAAACATGGTTTACAAGAGGTTACATGTTAAATTATAATTGGGCATGCAAACATTTTAGTATAGATTTTAAAATTATAGATTAATTATCTATTATTTAGTGAGTAAATGTCAATTTATAAATACAATTTTTTTATTGATGCATACATACACAAGTCAGATGCTTACAATATTTTCCCAAACATAAACTCGTGTGCATTTTTTATATCCAATGGAACAGCAATGCGAAAGTTCAATGTTTATTCATTTGTTAACAAAATTATGGGATGTCCTTAAGCAGATAATAAAGCCATCACGAGTAGATTTACGAACAAACAAGCGCTTAAGTTTCGCGTGAAAATATGCAAAAACAACTTTCACGCAAACAGCACGCAAGCTTACGCAAAGCACGAGAACGTTTAAAAGCGCTAATTAACTCGACAACGCTTAACAAAACCATCTTACAGTATACGTCATAAGTATGTATACACTTTTCGCCCTCATCACAAAGGAATAAGGTGTAAAAGTGTAAACGTATATTTCACGCCGACTGTAATTCTCAGCGACATACAGCGTTTTAGTAAACTTAAAACTCACGCTAAGTTTTTCCAAACTTATTTACTGAGCACTTTAAATTTCGAAGTAACTCCGTAACAATATCCATTTTAATGAACACTTCGAAAACTAAGGAAGCTGTTGTTTAATTAAGTTATAAAGCAGTTAAGTTAAAGCGGGATCTGGAAGTTGCCGGCTATTTAAGTTGGGACAACAATAGGGTGAGGCTATCCGCAGCAGAACCAAGGTAACCGATATAGCCCTCCGAATCGCTAAACTTAAGTAGCAGTGGGCGGGGCACATAGCACGTAGAACCGATGGCCGTTGGGGCGGAAAGGTTTGCGAGGGGCGACCACGTACCGGAAGGCGCGGCGTGGGTAGGCCCCCCACAAGGTGGACTGATGACCTGGTAAAGGTTGCGGGAGTCCGCTGGATGCGGGTGGCGCAGGACCGGTCATTGTGGCACTCTTTGGGGGAGGCCTATGTCCAGCAGTGGACGTCTTTCGGCTTATATGATGATGATGTTGATGAACAATAGGGTCCAGAGAGGTGCGGTGAAATCGTTAGAGTTGAATGACGTCATAGTTTTTATCTTCACGTCACCAGAAGTACTCATGCTGGACATCCCAGTGGGGATAAGAGCCGCTGGCGCCGCGAAGTTCAGTTTTTTTTTTTACGATAATGTACGTTTCACATGGCGTGTGATACTGGCAGTTTTGTCTACACCGCGCTTAACTACTCGTGCGTTGTCTCAATTCTAAACCTATTTTGTGACCCTGTCTACGAAGCCGGAGGTCCCGGGTTCAGATCCCGGTAAGCGCATTTATTTGTGTGATGAGTGAGTGAACCTTTGTTCCTGAGTCATGGAATTTTTCTATGTATTTAAGTATTTTTTTATCTATGTACCTACATCGTCGTCTAGTACCATAGTACAAGCTTTGCTTAGTTTGGGACTAGGTCGATTAGTGATTATCCCCAAACATTTATATAATTATTTCTACACTAGGATTTTGTTTTTTTATTTTATTTTTCTACACAAAGAGTTTGGAGCACGTATTGTTAAGTTAAACATGAAATAGACGTCAAATTATGAATAGTCAGGACCATCCTTTAGATGCATGCCTACTTTAAGTAAATATAGCTATTTCTCTCGAGTCTCTCTGTTAAAAAATAATTAAATAACACAAACACTAAGTTAAAGACGCGAGTCCGCGGTCAACACAAGTTTGAGATACTAAAAGGGAAGGTATTAAGACATTTAAGTACGACGCCATAATAAGCCCCCACAGCCAATATGATCCAAGCCTTTCAGCTTCGCACGCAATTTTAAAACGAATTACCAAAAACTTATAACCTACATTCGCGTAAACACGAACAACGACTTCGGCCACTGTGGTTCTCGTGCATATGTTCGCAGGACAAAGCAGTGCATGTTTTAATTCACGGTTATGATTTTCATACGTCCGGGTGGCGCTGTGCCAGCCGACTGGGCATTGTCTAAGAAGTTTATGGGCCCAAGAAATTGGCTTGCCGAAGCACTTATTTCCCGTTTTCCGTGTGAAAGGACGCATTAAATCCTAAGGGAGCTGTTTATATTTTTATTTAACCAAAAAGGCGTGGAACGTTAAAAATATAAAGCTTTTTCGACATTTACTCTTGTATCTCATCGAAAATAAATAAAACGAAGGTATAAATATCACCATGATCGCGTTAATTTAATCTTTTTACTATAATATCTGTGGTATTAAGGTAATAAATAAAGTTAAAAAATTCAAGGAACAATCTTTCGACCTATACCAAAGCTAAGCTAAAAGATAAATAAAGCTTGTGTTATGGTTACTAGTCGACGATATATGGAAAAGGACCAAATTATTGGCCAGCTTAACTCACTCAATTAAATTTTCTGTGAAAGTTTTCCGTTGTGACACGAAAATTAACCAATTCTATGGTTAATTTTTGTTTCACAACGGAACTTTGTCCACTTCTTCAGTTTGCATGGCTAACTACCGATTTGGCTAACTACTGGCCAAGAATTTGGTCTTATCACTCATATAACAACACTAAAGCAATTGTTAAAATAACATCCCTTTGAGAGCAATCAATATACAAAAAGCCATTTGCCAATGGCAATTTAGTTTTAGCTTTAACATACTAGAATAGTTTTTTTAACCCTATTTCAAACCGTAATTGAAGCATAAACCATTCATCAATGTTACCGCACTGACAACAAATTCAAACAATTGCCCAATCTCGTATGTCACTCCACCTTTCCATTGCAAAAAGAACTTTGAGCCGTGGAAAACACAGTTTATAATTCAAAACATGCACAAGATAGGAGTGTGAGGTTTTGAAAATAACCAAAACTCGTTCGCGATTTTTTTTAATGCCAAAAATCCAATAATGGAGCAGTAGTGGACGGTTGGCGGGCGTTGCTATTGCTTCAGTTTATTTAGGGGTTTCATATCGAATTTGTGAACGTTTGGAAAAATGCGGTTTGTTTTTTTGACCGGACAGAGAGCTCGATAAACCACTGGGCAGAGGGGTGGATCGTTATTGTAAAGAGCGATATGTGTTATCTCACCTGATGGTAAGCCAGCATAGGTGTAAAGGAGTGTATGCATTCTTAAAGGGTCGGCAACGCGCATGTAACACCCCTGGAGTTGCAAGCATCCATAGGCTGCGCTAACCATTCGCCATCAAGTGGGCCGTAATGTGTTGTATTGATATTGCATAACTTCACTTTCGCTCACAGGTTCTAAGGTGAGACGGAGATAAAATTACATTATAATTTTGGCATTTGAACAAATATAACAATTAAAGTACTTATAAATTATCTCGTTACTGTTAACAGTCATAAATGATATTTAATTGTATCGTAAAAAAAAACTTATTTATGATCCTTATTTTGTAACTAAAGTAAAAACCCTTCTTTAAAAAACACAATTGTTACAAGAAAATGTGCAGAAACACTCGACGGAACACGTGTGTTGTCCCACATTTCGTAACAGCACCTAGAGTACGTCTTACAAACAGACATACTGTTTTAAATCCTCATTAATATCTCAATCAGATCACAATGCCCCATTCAGTTCTCTATTAGCGTCATGCCCGGGAACCGAACCCGGGCCCATGGGACGCATTGTGCTATTTACCAACATCCTGTACACGCCTAGTCTACCTTCCGAACACGAAAAGTCTTAAGCCACTATATATTGCACGGATGTAATGCTTTTAACATTACTCAGCTCATACTTGCCTAACTTGAAAAGGCTTAAGTCACAAGTGACTTGTGTAGATATACTGCTTTTAACCTAAGCACAGAGGTCGTTGAACTCGTCGTATAATCCCGCACGAGTATGCAAATGTGATCTGAAATGCTGCATCGATTATGATGCGGTTTTCACCTGTGATTAATTCCGGCGCCTGGGAGCTGGCGACATTGCTGGCAATCTTAATTTGCTTGTTGATATTGTTTGTTGGTATTCTAAGTTAAATTCATTATGGTATAGGATTTTTTGTTGTGGTCACCTGAAAAAAATACTAAACCACGCTATAAAGAGAGTTGCTCAGATATAAGCACCTTGTGCTGTCAAAAACCATTGCTGATGAGTTCTAGTAAATTGAGTAAGTAGTTAAAATCCGTCCGACAAGGCAGAAAAGTCCGCTGTCGACTTTTTAGGCTTTATAAGTTAAAAAAAATACCCCTGCATTCAAAAAATACTATTCACTTTACTAAATGATAGTCGAAATTAGTTAGCGTAACCTACTTTGAATAATGAATAAAATGACACCTTATAAAAGTATTTTTATAGTGGTTTTCATCACTTTATTCGCAATCCCCAGTTTCCGTGCAGCAAATAAGAGTTAATATAAGAAAAAACTTATTAAGAAAAAGCTCGGTTTTGTTACTCAGGCGCGTTTTATATTTTTTTAATCAACGTGGCAGACAATAATCTCCACTTTCAATTTAATCTAGTGCGGTGTCGTGTTTTATTGTATAGTTTTCATTTGTCTCGATGTAAACCAGAGTTTCACAGTCAGACCCTGGTCTATAATCGGGTTACACGTAGGGCTGTGCATTTAAGCATTTGAAAATATAAAACCGAATACTAAACATATTCTCTAAGAGAACCAGCAAAAAAACTCAATCGCCCGACATTCTTAAAAGTGTTATTAATTTTGCTAGTAAAATATTTTGTTTATACTTTGTTTTATTGAGGGTATATGATGTTGTTTAGCCCAAAGAAGACATTTTACTCACCTGAAGATTTGAAGAAGCAAATTCGAATAAAACTTTACTCATGCGTGCGTGGTAGACATAAACGTGCCTTTTACTTAAGGGATTGGTTAACTTGAATGAGGAATCTATACTTGTATACTAATATTACTAGTGGCTGCTGTGTACTCGCAACCTATGTACTTTCAAAAAAATATTTATTATTTAATATCGAAACAGTGGCTCGACCGAGATAATATATTTCTATGTAATTAACGAGGCTGCTCACAAAATTTGTCGAGAATCGGTTGAGAAATGCGACCTGCCCCCCTATTCTGTAACTTGTTTTAAGCTCACCTCTACGCTCACCCACAAATATAGCTTGACACCGCAATGCACCTATCACCTATATATTTTAATGAATTTTATTTTTGTGACTTGTATTCCGAATTCTAAATTGACATGTTGTTATTTTTATTAACTTAATATTATTTAATGCAATTTAAATGTGTGTATGGATGAAAATCTAAAATAAATGACTATTTAATTTAATTTATTTAATGCGTAGTAACTAAGCGTAGGTAGAGGTCTAGTTTCGTGACGGGTGACCGGCGGGGTGAGCCGTATTAGCGCGTAGCGAATAACAGCAGACACCGGCCGGCGGACAAACGATTTTCGTTTCGAGCTGAAGCATAGTACTTCGTTCGCTTCGCTCGCTCGTTGGATAAAGAGGAAAAATCTGTGAGATTGTAGCTTTGTAAGTTCATAAGTTTGTATGCAATGGGTAATCTCCGGAACCGCTTAACCGATTTCAAAAATTCTTACAAGTGCGTGTATAATACAGTTTCTGAATGGTTATAGGCTATATTTAATCCCGCGGGTTTGCTTGCGTTCTTTACAATGCGCAGACAAAGCTGCGCTGTCAGCTAGCAATTGATAATGTGCCAACCCTGCATCTGCCGGCACATAATACATAATCCGGTTTAACTCTGATCCCCGTCTCAGTAAGTTCTCGAGACTAAAGCAAACATTATTTTTCACGCGTAATCCTTCAACAAGTTAAAATAAGTAACCTCATTATAACTTTATTCTTTCAAGTTTTAAACGAGTGGAGGGAAAGTTCCTGTTCTATTTCTTATTGATTTAAGATGAACAGTTTAGAGATTTTATGTAGTCGAGCACGTGACATTCAATCTGTAGGTCGCGGGTTCGAACCCCGGCTAGAACCACTTGTTTTTTTAAACTAAGTTACGAAATATCATTTTGTATTTAACAGTGGCTTTTCGGTGAAGTTAAACATCGTGAGAAAACTGGTCCAATCCCAATAAGGTCTCGTTTCCCCTCTGGGTTGGAAGGTCAGATGGCAGTCGCTTTCGTAAACCTAGTGCCCCTGCCAAAAATCTCGGTGCCAAAGCGGACCCCGAGCTCCTTTAAGGGGATGCCTTGATTCGAGTCGAACACGCCCCCTAGACAAAGACACGCTTATGCCTCCCGCGCACGAGAAGATGGAACACTCTTCGGGAATGGCTTTTTTGGACAAATTTCGATAAATACCTAACTTAGAGAAGTTTTAATTAAATTTCATAAAGTGATATTTTAGATGAGATAAAATACTATAGTATTAACTTGATTGTGTCGTACAATAATGTATCGTTTGAGTAGGCTGAGTAATAAAAGAAAATACAGACCCAACTTTGGATTTTTTTTCTATCGAGGAAATTTTAAGTAATCATGTATCGGTAAAATCAGAAAACCATCATATAGTCAATAATCATATATCCGAAAATCAGACCTTATTGTTTCTTTATCTAGTCAGAACAGCGTTTTAAAGCACGCTATAATTTCCAATGCACCGCCTTAAGGCACAACCTTTATTTAAATATGGATCTAATATGAAAGAATCATTGATCAAGGTTGTTGTTGTGGCGATTGAAGCATAGGGTAAGTGGTTAGTGGCTAAAGCGTGAAAAGGTAACAGACAGACAGTTACATTCGCATTTATATTAAGGATATTACCGTCAACTCTACCTGATTCTATAGAATATAGTTGAATGTTCTATTTTAATTAAATGAGCAGATTAATCAACCTGTCCCATACAAACTCATTAAAAAGGATGTTATAGATTGTTACGACTAACGGAATGTCCATGAGAAACAACTCTCAATAAATCGTTGCTAAATAAAAACAACACATCCTATAATAATCGGTGTAAAAACTTGACGATGCTTATTCAAAAAACTGTACTTCCCGCAACCTAATTAGTAACAAGAGCGCCTAATTAGGAGAGTGTAAAACCAGCAACGTCCTTTTAGCGCAGGACTTATAATTACGTGGATATGCAGAAAAACCATGCGCCCGCGCCGCTAGTGTAATGGCGGCCGGCTGCCAGGCGCACGCGCGTCTCCGCGCGGTTTAAAAAAAAACAAATAACATCGACCATATTCAGGTTTTTTATAAAGCTCTTAGCGAGACTAGAGCATTTTTTACTTTTAAAGGCAGTGTTATAACGTGTGTGTAGTGTGTATTTTAGTGCATTTCTGTTATAGTTTTAAATCTTGACTTAGTTATGAGTGTTTCAGCTAAGGGATAAGCAATGGGATAAGGGATTGTGTTTTGTGAATGGCTAAAAAGTGTTAACTTATCAGAGGCATGGTTAGGTGAAAAATAAAACTTATCATGTTTTAATGATTCATTTTATCTTGGCTGTGTCTTATAAGACTCTTATTAGAATACAAACAGCAAAATTAAGTTTGGTTTGAAACTAACTCATAAAATTTAAAAATCTATTTAAATAATTTAGTGTATCTAATGCTAATGCTAGTGTATCCAGATGTTTTTGGTGTAGATCAATTTTCTGATCTAGGGAATAAGGTCACAGTAAAATCCTGCTAATATTATAAATGCGACAGTTTAGATGTTTAGACGTGTGTTACTCTATCACGCTTAAACGGCTCAACCAATTTGAATGAAATTTCGCATGAAAATAGTTTATAGCCTGGATTAATATATAAGACAGTTTTTATCCCGGGTCCACGCAGGCGAAGTCGCAGGCGAAAGCTATTATTACAATAATTTGTTATTAACTAAGACGCAAACACAAACTTTCGAACAGACAAGTAGTTTACTTTATTTCTTCATTAAACAAACAACTGAGATGTTATATAGCAGTCAATAGTATAGTTAGTTATGTAAATATCCATTCATAGCTCTATGAATACTCATGTGCACTAATACAAAGTAAGATATGGTTAGACTTTATACTTACTCTACCGTTGTAAAACTTTATTATTTAATTAGTCTAGTAAATCTAATATACAAAGTGGTAAACTTTGTAAGTTTTTACGTTTGTACATATTACGAAAAGGGTAATATCCGCCATTGCGCCAATTTACAATTACAGGCCGATCAACGTTAAATATGGCGCCGCGCGGGCAGCTGTCATCCCATAGGAACTTGTCAAACTTTCCACACATTGAGATTTTAACGAACCACTTACGATTACAGGACGGTTTGGTGCAACCCACCCTATAAGTATATACAATATTTCTTCAGGATAGGCTATATTTCACGCCGCTTGTGTTTATAATTATAATACACAAGGGAAACCGTTCGGGCTGTTAGTTAATTGATATTATTATACAACATTTGTATAAACGAGAGGAATAATGCATATGGATTAGAGCGCCGATAACATCTCTAATGTTACTATTATCAGTCTTATCTTATGATCAAGTAACTTACCTAACCTTCATCCAACCGTTCAATATTAACATTTAATAAAAGATTGAGGCTGCTTGACGGATTAATGTCCTACGCAGGCTATCATGTTACTGTGTCTACCGACAAAAAGAACTTATGTCACATAAATATACTTATCCTTACGTCTTTCCAGCCTAACACGGACCGCTCCGTTTCATGTGTTTGTTTACAATATCTTGTTATGATTGACTCATGTTACTGTGCATAGTTGGCTTAATAGTTTCTAATTGTTCTTTTGTTTATATTTGTCTAGAGAATGAGAAATAGATACTTAGTAACAGCACTTGTACCTAATTTGTAATGTTAATTGGGAACTAGCGGTACTTTGAATCGCTACGGTTTTTTAGGGTGCCCAGCAAATGGTTAAAACGGGTTAATTTAAACTATGTCAGTGAACTAAGTCTACATCATTCATAGATTTTTTGGTGTACCTTAGGATTATCATGTAAACATAATCGTAACTTTCGATCTTGCAAAGAAATCTGGTTGATTGTTGTTGAGGGGCTGGTAATGTTGTTGATTAAAACGCCGCAAACTACTTAATATTAAATACCCGTTTTACGAGCCGCATACTGTTTTTTAGCATTACTTGATATCGATATAAGTAAAGTAACGCAAGAGTATTCTGCAAATAACATTTCCACATTTTTTTCTTTTTACGTTCGCATAGGAAGTATGGTCCTTATTTTGCGAGCATACCCAAGCGAGATAGAAATAGAGATACAATTTAAAATGGAAAGTTTTTTGTCGTTCAAAGTCCCTTTCGTTTCGATCCCGGTGCGTGGGAGTCGGTGCATTATCATTGAAAGTTACTTTCGTGCAATTTGCTCGTTTGGGGCCGGTTCCTTGACCGGAGTTAAATACGGAAATACTTGAAGTGTGGGTAAAATACAAAATAATCCTATAGGTATATCTGTTTATGTGTTGGTTGTATATTTGCTTAGTTTACGGTTTCATATAACAAACGTTCATTAGGATAACGGAGTCATGGCATTGAAGCCTTGGCCCAACAGTGGGACGCCGATATAGGCTAGGAAAAAAGATCGTAACGGGGATAATACATAGAGATTATTAATCAAATGGCATTATTATTAATCTTACTTAAACTGGACCTGTTAAACTGTAACAAAAAGGTTTTCTATTCTGCCTTTCTGTATATAGTCAGATGTTATTGTTCTTTTTTTGCTAGCGTTCGTATGACAGTTTTGCAACACACTTAGTTTTTTGTGAAGGCTTAGATAGGTAGTTTTATTTTATTTTATTAACAGTGTTTTATTTTTCTTTGTTTAATTTGTGTTTTTTTATAAATATTAATTGAGCAATTTTAATACAATGCTGCGGAGCTAAACTTAGGTAGCTAGTTTTTAGCTACGTCCATCATTTGGAAAAGTGTAAGTTTGCCAGTGTCGGTTTTTTTTTTCATTTTAATGACAAGTTTAAGGTTTTTTTTTTTGGAATCTGTTATGGTTTCAAGTATAAAAAGCTAAAATATAATATAATAAGTAAATCAATAGGTACCAATGAAGAAAAACGTTAACGGGCAATTAAGGAACCCTGTATAGAAAGTCAGGTCTGTAATTTGTAAAATAAATGCGTCTTATAAAGTTCATACTAGCACAGTCATAGTGACATTCGGCCTTTTTCCAAGGAAAACGGAAACTGCGAGTTTTGAATGATATAAATTTAGCTTAAATTAATTTACGAAGTCACGTTTTACCAATTAGCTGGGTTATTCATCCATATTTTGGATGAATAAACTTACAACTTGACATTCTGAGTGCTTCGTTAAATTTGGAATATTTTTTGTTAATATATTTTTTTTATAATCTGAAATCGTTATTTGTGGAAGCTGTGCAAAGTTACGTTATTTTTGATATAATCTACGCTCTTCTCAGAACAAAAACGTGTTTTATAGCAATTTTATTTTTACCCAGTTGTGTAAATTACCTATACCTACGAATGATTCTGATGAAGATAACTTTATATACCAAACAATTTGTTGACATTAAAATAATTGTAAGATTTTTTGCACCAAACAAACAAAACACAAAAAATATTTAACCTTTTTTTTAGTTATGCAGAAATATACGGTCTCGAATTCCCTTGGATAAAAGGGAGATGTACAAATAAATATTCTGTAAAAGCACAGTGCGATAACACTAGAATAATTCAATTATTAACATTGTGATCGACCATTTAAAATGCAGACGGGGTGTGAAAGTCGAATGCCCATGGGTCATTGATAACATGATGTGGTAAATGTCGATAAGCGTGTTTGACATAACATCATGTCTCTACGTGCCGGCTCGGGACTCGCCCATGCTAGGGCAAAACGGCGTATGTCTACGAGTATTATATCTCATATGGTTTTTTGACGTAGGACCGTTGATTGTAGTCGGCTTTAGGACTATGTACTTGCGTATAGTCAGCCTGAGAAGCGAGTGTTTTAATGATTATTCATATTTTAATAAAGATAGCACTACATGACATTAAATGTAACAGTCGAGTGTGCTAATACACATTTGAGATTGAGATATTTATTGATAAAATTATAAATAATTTTACATGTCATTTTACATTATTTAGGTTCAAAACATTTTATATTTCTTGCTATCCATTGGTCAGGTCTAGAAATTAAATCAAATTTAACGCTCCATAGTCTCTAAAATGGAGCCAGCTGTCATCGCATAGAAAAACGTCAAACCCCGTACATTTTGACATAGGGACGTACAGTCAAATGCAAAAATATGTATCGATTTAATCCTCTCATAAATATGTACCAAAACCTTAATCGGCTGATATAAGGGCTATTGGACATATGAGTAAATTGACTGTACAATTTAGGTTTGAAACAACTGTAATCTTATGCCCTTTTTAACTGAACTCGATTCTGAGATTTAAACTTAAATTGTATTCTTTTTAGGAGTATTAATAGTACTAATTTTTAGGGTTCCGTAGTCAACAAGGAACCCTTATAGTTTCGCCATGTCCGCCCGTTTGTCTGTCTGTCTGTCCGTCTTCGGCTTAGCTCAATAACCCTTACAACTAGAAAACTGCAATTCGGCGTGGGTACATGTAAATTGGTGATGTTTTTTTTTTTCTCGTTAAACCTAGTGTGGGTTATCGTTGGATAGCTTGTTCAAAAATATTATGGGTTTTCTAAAACAATTTTTAAACTCAGTTATGCGTTTGCGAGGAAATGGGATTTAAAGCGTTAGGCGTGATTATATGTATGTATGTATGTATGTATTTTTGTTCGAGACATCCCTGATGGGTTTAGGGTGCAAAGGAAACAGTAAGTTGCTCAGTTATGTGATGTATTCAGGATCAGGAGAGGAGCGTACAGCGGACTCGACTAGCGACTAGCACACTCAGTCAAAAATAAAAAGACATTGCTGTTGACATAAACAGCTACCATAGAGTAAGGATGTATTGCGTTTACAGAGGGCGTAACACTGGCCCTTAAACCAATACGACCTTATAAACACAAACACTAGCATTTAAAATCATACACGGAGCCTCCTCCATCGTATGCACTAGTGTGCATTACATTTACACTGTAAGTAAATAAACAGAATATACTAGACATGTATTGTGCTGACCCTACTTCTATGTAACATTTAATGTAACTTAATAAAGAATTTATAAATAATGTAAGTACAGTATTTTTAATTGTATGACAAAAATCAAGACTTATCAAACAATTAAAACATATAACTATCACAACAACATCAGCTGTTTGACAAAATTATAGTGCTTAACTTTACACAATGGTTTTGTCAATATGTCAGCCACCATATCGTTTGTACATAGATACTTAACAGCAATAGTATTGTTACTTACTAGTTGCCTGATAAAATGATGCCTAATATCAATATGTTTGGTTCTAGCATGATGTAAAGAGTTCTTACACAATTTTTGTGCTGACTGGTTGTCATTGTAAATGGTTGGAACAACATCTCTTTTAGTAATTTCTTTTAGAAATGCACACATAAATAAGCCCTCTTTACATGAATCAGATAACGAAACATATTCAGCTTCAGTAGAACTAAGACTCACTGTCCTTTGTTTGGAACTTTCCCAAGAGACCACTGACTCGCCTATTTTAAAAACATAGCCAGTGTACGATTTACGATCTACATCGTCACTACCCCAATCAGCATCCGCATAGGCAGTGACATCTAGCTTGCTCTTTCTAAACGTTAAACAAAGATTCAGAGTACCTTTCAAGTAGCGTAGGACTCTCTTTGCTGCTTTCCAGTGAACCTCTGTGAAAGACTCGTTAAATTGGCTTAGATAACTAACCGCATAGGCAATGTCAGGTCGAGTGCAAATAGCAATATAATTCAGTGAACCAACGAGACCTCTATAATCGTAAATGTCGTACCTTTGACTACCTCTTGATAACTTCAGTCCCACCTCCATGGGTGTAGGGGAAGACTTACATTCTTCCATTTTATATTTCTTCAGTACTGACGTTATATAACTCGATTGATCGAGAGTAATTTTGTTTTCTTCTCTACACAATCGCATACCTAACACGTGGTGAGCTGGCCCTAAATCTGACATGTCAAATTCTTTCATTAACTTTACTTTTATATTCAGCTTTTCACGTATATCACCAGTTGAAAACAATATTATATCATCAACGTACAGCGCTATAATGATAAGCGACTTTTCATGCCACCTATACACACATGGTTCAGATGATGACTTATTGAAACACAGTTTTTTACATAAGACATGATCAATCTTCTCGTACCAGGCCTTAGAGGCCTGTTTCAAACCATAAACAGCTTTATTTAATTTGTAGATCTTGTCTTCTTGGCCTTTTACTTTAAAGCCTTCCGGTTGCTCCATGTACACAGTTTCCTTTAGGTCACCGTTGAGAAATGCTGTTTTCACATCAAGATGTTCAATTTGCATACCATACTCTACCGCTAAGGCTAACAGAGTACGTATAGTTGAGTATCTGACAACTGGGGAAAAGGTCTCCTCGTAATCCAGGCCGTACTGTTGTGTATAGCCTTTAGTCACTAGGCGTGCTCTGTACTTCAATAGCTCGCCGTTGAGACCACGTTTGACTTTGAATACCCACTTACATTTGACAGGTTTTTGCGACTTCTGTCGATCTGTCAATGTCCAACACTTGTTTTTGATAAACGAGTTGTACTCACAAGTCATTGCTTCTCTCCAATTGTCTGCATCTGGCCCGTTCAGTGCTTCTCGTACAGTCTGCGGCGAATCTGCATCAGATGATCCCGCCAACAAGCTCGACAGCAGTATAGAGTTCGATGAACTGTCATATTCTGACGAACTTGAACTCTCCTCCTCTGGAATATACGTTTTATCGGCCGGATCACTATGCTCACTCGAGCTGTCAGAATCATCTGTTGCGGTTGTACTCTCTCTCTGAGTAGTTTGTACCAAAGTAGTATCATCAGAAGTACCGCTCACAACAGGTGTTTCTGTATGCACAGGAATAGGGTCAGATAGAGGAGTCTCATCATTCGTATTTGCATGAATATAATTATGTGTAAATACATGATCAGACTCATTGTTATTATCATCATTTGATACTTTCTCAATGAATTTGTTTTCCAAGAATGTAACTTCTCGGGCTTTAATACATTTTGTTGGAACCTCAGGGTCTATTAGTCTATAGCCTTTGGTTTCGTCACAATAACCAACAAATATGTACTTTTTGCATTATGAATCTAGTTTTGAATGTTTAGGATTCAATACATAGGCCACAGAACCAAAGATACGCTCTACAGATAGTGTGATCTACAGATACCTTTTTGCCACTCCATTTTTCTTCAGGAGTGCTTCCCAAAACCGCCTTGGTAGGACAACGATTCTTTATGTAGACAGCTGTGTTAACTGCTTTAGCCCAAAACTCGTTGCCCAGACCGGCGTCCTGCAGCATGCATCTGGCAGCCTCCATGACAGTCCGGTTTGCTCGTTCAACCACTGCGTTCTGGCTTGGTGTGCCTGGAACAGTGGTCTGGTGCCGGATGCCATTATTCTTGAGATAAGCCTGAAACACAGAACTGGTATACTCTCCACCATTGTCACTGCGAAGGATTCTGATCCTTTTATCCGTCTGGTTCTCCACTAAAGCCTTAAATTCTTTGAATTTATCAAAGGCTTCACTCTTTTTCGTTAGGAAATACACGAAAGTTCTCCGAGTGTAATCATCAATGAATAATAAGAAATACCTACTGCCACTGAAGGAAGAACAGGGCAGTGGACCACACACATCTGTATGTACTAGTCCCAAAACTTCCTTAGCTCTATTGCAAGATTTCTTAGGAAAGGGTAATCTGCTTGTCTTTCCTTGAATGCATGCAATACATGGTTCAAATTTAGAATTATCATATGAAATTCCTAAAACCATACCTTGTTTAAGAAGTTCCATGCTCCTTCGGTTGAGATGTGTTAATCTCCGATGCCAAACCTTATCCATTTCGATTTCGACAGTATTACCAGAGGTCTCGGGTTTCACTGCTACATTTGCAGCTTTTGCATTACCTTGCCGGGCTGTGTCCAGAATGAAAGCACCATTTTTTAATGTAGCTATGGCCGCTACCACCTCGTTATCTAGTATTTGACAACTATTGCTCTCGAACACTACCTGAAACCCCTTATTTACTAAAGAACTAACTGACAGTAAATTTGCTGTTAAATTAGGCACGTAATAAACGTCACTTATTGTCTTTACGATCCCATTCCGCAGTTTCACTTGAACAGTTCCTCTTCCCGCTGTAAACATTCTGTCCCCATTCGCCACTGTCACAGGTAACGGTGTCTCCTCTATAAAGTCCTGCATTATCTGCTTGCACATGCTATTTGTTGCACCAGGTACCAACAATCACTTTGCACGTTCACTGACAAAGCCGTAAGAAGCGCCTTTGATGACTCCGGACTCGAACTTCCCTTTTGAGTATTCTTTTTGTTCCATTTGGGACAATCCTTCTTAAAATGGCCTGTCTTCTTGCATCCGTAGCATTTCGGTAGCTTACGTGTAGCTGCAAGAGCTGTGACATTTTCCTGTTTGTCTTCCCGACGAAGCTTTTCTTGTATTAATTTATTTGCGACGACTTCACTTGACAACTTCAAATTTGAGTGTTCAATCGCCATAATTAATGGATCGTAGTCCTCGGGTAAACCGCTGAGCATAATAACTGCGACAAAATCGTCGTCCAGTCCAGCTTTGATGTCACTTAGTTGCTGTGCAAGGTCTCTTATTTTGTTAACATAGCATTCCATGCTTTCACATTCAGCGAGTTTCGTGCTAAACAAGCTTCGTAATAATCCGAGTCGGCGGCATAAACCAGTATCTTCATACGCTTTTTGAAGATTATTCCAGGCCGTGTTAACTGATGAAGCATTTCGGACGTAAACAAAAGCAGAAGGATGGACTGACAGCGCAATTCGGGCGAGCGCCTTTTGTCCTTTTTTGACATTTTCTTGATTTTTCTCGTCGACTTCTTTTTCAACGTAATCCCAAAGGTTTTCATGGATTAACACCATTCTCATCATGAACTTCCACGAATTGTAGTTTTCAATCCCTTTCAGCTTTTCCATTACTAATGGATTCGCCCCGGCCATTTTTTTGCCGTACCGGCGACCGACGCCGTCTTGTTTCTCTTTTTCCCCTAAAAGATCGCGAGGCCAGAAAGATATTACTAAATTTCGAATTTATGCGTTAAAGCCCATAACCTGATGGGCTTAGGGTGCAAAGGAAACAGTAAGTTGCTCAGTTATGTGATGTATTCAGGATCAGGAGAGGAGCGTACAGCGGACTCGACTAGCGACTAGCACACTCAGTCAAAAATAAAAAAGACATTGCTGTTGACATAAACAGCTACCATAGAGTAAGGATGTATTGCGTTTACAGATTATCCAACAATCCCCCCCCCCCCCTCCCCTGCCGGCTAAATGGCTACTACTGGGGACGTGAAAAAATTCTGGCAGTAGTACATATAATGCATTTAATAGCAAAACATCACAGTTAAGTAGACATAACTAGTTAACGATTAGTAGACATAACTAGTTAACTGGTAAGAAATGCACTTAATTTCGGGTGCATATACATTGTCATTGGAATTTGAACCTTTTACCGGTAGAGTTGCCTTTTCACGGCACGGTGCTTCTTCTTCTTGTGCTCTCGAGTGACAAGGATGCATGTATTACGAACTTCGACCTTCGAAGTTCGTGGTACCGCCGCGCCCTGCGACATGCCCCCCCACCCGGCACGGTGGTTCTTGCGCGCGCGGCTAGTTGTGATGTGCGGCTTGATGCTGTTCGGAGGTTTTCGTAATTATTTTACGTAAATAACCTGTTGATTGTATACTCGTACCTAATTACCTACATATCGTTTGAAAAAACTTAGGTACATTAAGTTGTAATGTACCTACTGACCTCGTTATTTCAATTGAGAAGTTGTTTCATAAAAGAGTTACTTTAGAGTTAATTCGAATTTTAAAGTAAATTAGTAATAGGTAGTATATTTTCTCGTCTCGCGTCGCGCCTCAGCATCAGTGCTGGTTATATATTGGTGTGTTATAAAAATAATAATATTTACGAGGGTAAGCTGTAATAAAAACCCCAAAAGCCCCTTTTAAGTCAGCATTCTGTGACAGACGGGCAACTAAGGAACCATACCCTGCGCGTAGCCCGACACGCACTTGGCCGCTTTTATTTGATTAAACTGACAGACACTGAATTTATGTTAATACGTATTATTTCGTTTCATTTCCTCTTAGTTTTGTTTTCGTAATGCAGCGAATGCACGCGTTGCAAATTGGTAAATTAGAATGATCCAAAGTTAATTCAATGTACTCATTAATTATTGAAATGTCGGCTTTGTCCGATGAAGCGGCTAATTGCTATTCGGTTGAGCATTAACAATCATACTAACATACATTATAGTATATGTTTATGATATCTGATAGTGCATAGGAACGGACGTCCCCAAATAGTTAGGTAACTTTAAATGATAATCAGAAACGTGACATAGCTAATTTTGGGCCCCATTCTAAAATAAAGTAGGTAATAAATAATATCATGTCAACCCTAATGATCTATTCTAAGTTCTTTTCTAATTCAATTTAAATGATCTTGGTGGTTCACTGATAAATGAACAAATTTATTTATATGACTTGATGACATGACAATTATTAAAAATATATTTTTTTTGCCTGATTTATCTACATACTTAAGTACAACTACTTACACTATGAAAGACGAGTGGAAGTCTACATTGCAATCACAAAATGCATTTCGTCGTGACTGGATACTCATTAGTTTCTGCCTACACTTATTAAGAATGCAAGTTTGTCATCTCATCATGACACTCATGACCACACATACTTAAACAGTCTTTGTGCCCGGGGTCATTGAACTGCTTTGTTTTTGACTGCCTACCGTGACACGACTCGATAATATATTCACTAAAAGCTTACGCATAATGTACCTATTAAAATTGATAAAAAATCGCCATTTTGTACCGTTCGATTCTATTGAATGGCTGTTAGATACCGGAGCGGCTGGCCATTGCACAATCGGTAGGTTTTATTAGGCCAAATTTAACAATATGTTGTAAGTCAAAATCCAACATCGTTGTGAAATGAAACAGGCACACCTATCATAAGTAATAAATACAATAAAATAATATCCGACTTAAATACAAACCGCTCCCTTTTGCTACTATCGGGTAAAAATTTGTGCTCTGTCTTACTTTCATTTTGGTCATGTTAGCATATATTTACATATGTCGGATTATAATTGTTATAAGATATAATAATATTGAAATGGTACCGTATTTGTCTCTTTACTCTGTAAATCAAATATCTCGCACTTTGGTAGTTTACTATCTTAGCAATTTGCCTTATAGACAATCTGTCTCAGGAACATTCCGTACGAACAAAGCCCTCTATCTCTATCCCGAATAGAGTCGTAAACACGCAACAGCTATACCAAGCTACGCGATTCAGGATGTCTCGTCTCATCACCTAACTTGATCCCCAGATCCGTAATAACTGCTCGTAATTGTGGGTCAGCTTATACTGGCTGGTCTGTAAGGTACTGTGAATACGAGCCCTGATCCGGTAGCGTGTGCCTGCATAATTCCCCCATTGTTCAGTGTTGCTACAGGCACTAGAATCAACTATAACGCTGCGCTGGTACAACCAACCTTATTCACAAAGCATGTATACCCTCGTTTGGAACCTGCGTCAAATATAACGCGACCCGTAACTTAACAACTCGAAGCCAGGCTTTACACTGGACAGCGTGGTGGGTTCGGTTGGCTTTATGAATGTGCCTTGTGTACGGTATAGTATACGCGGAAGCGCAACATTGTGATTATGAATCACGGGTTGATGGATTTGCCTGTGTAAAGTTACACTTTACAGGGTTGTTTTGTGGTGGAGTCGAGTTAAGACTATGTGTTAGGATAGATTTACTAAATCTTAAGTACGACGGACCTGCTGCTAAAATTAGCAGATAGCTGATGTTACTAGCCAAGACTATTTATTCGCCCTCTATTAATCAGCATATATACCTGACTAGCGTGGGCCTAGGATAAAAACTATCCTATATTTTAATCCAGGCTCTAAACTATCTTCGTCTAAAATTTCATCCAAATCCATTAAGCCGTTTTTAAGCGTGATACTCAATCAAAACAAACATCTAAACATCCAAACTTTCGCATTTATGATATTATATAGTAGGATTATATTAATGATTAAATGCGAAAAAAGTTTACATAATGGGTAATCTCTGGAACTAAGTACCTACTCATTAGAATTCAACAATGATGTTATATTAGGATTACGTAAGCAACATATTGCAGTTTTCAGGTGTTATCCTGATATCGCCACATTTTCCAATTGCCGTGGCCAATTAAATATTGTATTACCTACCTATCGAATTGTGTGTCTCTATACTTAAGGCTAATCTGAATTTGGCACGTATGTAAATACGTTTACGGTTCTGTGATCTGAAATCAACTTTTAAACATTAAGGTACATTACGTTAAATCCTATGTACATCAAACAAAATCAATGTCACAACTTCATTAAAACCCCACATATATTCATCCGCTTTCCAGCTGACGCGGCGTTGCCATCCTCCGCATACAAATTTGGCCATTTTGTATTCCCGGCGCGTCCAATGTCAAACGATTTGTTCTTACTCTTTTCGAGAAATTCACTTTCTGCCCCATTTCACGGATCCTCGATTGGGTGGCACAGTTTAGAAAGGCCGTAAGCTGGCAACATTGGGGTAATGTCGGGTAATTCCATTAGGAAGGATGATGCGGGAAGGCTGATGACATTTAACGTTTGATCGTCGCTTTGTTTGGTGTTTTATGGTAGTGCCAAGATGCTAAAATACATAATTATCGACCCATATCTCAGCTATGTCGGTACCAAAAGCACCGGAGCCAAAGCCCACATCCACGACCGATAATTTTGTTCAGAATTTTCTATTTATATTTGAAAAGCCTTTTAGCACCAGTTATCTTGAGAGAATATATCTAATGTAAATTAGGAGTTCATTTGAGCGCTTTTCGTTTGCATAACCAGGTCAGCTATATGGTACAGTCAACAGCAAATGTTGATAATCATTTTAGTACTTTGTCGCACTTAACATAACAACAATGTGACAGTTGGAATGCGTCAAATAGTGAAAGTGACAAGGTACTAAAATGATCATCTACTTTTGCTGTTGACTATACCATAATATTGCATTGATTTGTTACGAGGTACTTAAATAAAAGCTTGTAGAAATGGTCCCAAATAGCGCCCTTGTATTTTTCGTAATAAAATTACAATGGTCATACAAGTAAATTTCATCATTCGTTTTAACCTAACACAGCATTGATATGAAGAATTCATTCATACAATAAATGTCCCCATCCATTTTAGGGAAATAAAAATAACAGGAACATGAACAACATAGTTTCTACATCATTAAAATACTCAACTCACCATTTTGTAAATAAACCTTAATAATATGTGACACAAAGTCGATAGTTCACTGCATTTAAACGGGACGGTTCAAAATACTGACACCAATTACTTCTATTGTTAACGCATTTTCGGGAAATTAGATCGAAATGCATTTTACGGTGTAGGATTTCTACTGTTCAGGATATAACTTGCATCCGTTGATTCTCTTTTATTTTAACACAATTTTAGTTACTCGTATAGAGATAAAGTTTGTAAAGTTACGTTAGCCTAGTGCAGGGGTCGGCAAACCGCGGCTCGCGAGCCGCATGCGGCTCTTTGAAAGGTTTGTTGCGGCTCTTTAGGTTCCCCAAAAAAAAAAGATTTTTTTATGAAAATCAGACAAAAAACTCGTAAATACCAAAATAATTATTTTTGTAAAACTCAAACACACCATATCCGCTTTGCACTCACCCGAAATTATTATTTTCCCTAATAAAATTTTGTACTGTGGCTCATTGAGCTTCCGAAAAATCGAAATTTTCCGGGATCTGGCTTTGTCTAAAAAGTTTGATGACCCCTGGCCTAGTGGTTCAAATGTAGATTTACCGTAGGGTAGCATTCGTGAGTTCGAATCCCGGCTCGTACCAATGAGTTATTCGGAACTTACTCTTTCCGAACGGAATATTTACTGTTAGCTTTCCAGTGAAGTTAAACTGGAGGAAACCGGTCTAATAAGGTCTAGTTTTCCCTCTGGTTTGAATAGAATAGAATAGAATGTTTATTTGTAAAGTCATGTACATGAGGTGTTCAGGTTATACAAAACTGCTTCCATGACACCCTGTTAGGGCACACAAATGTTTGTTTGTTTGTTTGTTGTTGTTTGGAAGGTCAGACGGCAGACGCTTTCGTAAAACTAGTGCCTATACCAAATCTTGGGATTAGGTGTCAACGCGGACCCCGGGCTCCTTTAGGGCACAACCAGGAATAACGCTAGGAGGATAATATGGATCAGTTGTGTTGGGAGATTACCCCCTACATACGTACTTACGAATGTACATTTAACAGATTCTTAGCATTATCAATTGTCATAGATATTAACTGTAGGAACACGCAAATGGTCACGTTCCTTCCCTTACTACGCGGCTAGTCACTATCTATTCAATTTATTGCATCTATTGATAGTCCCATAAAAACGTGACATATACGTGATACGAGAGATAATTTTAATATGAATAATCATTTGAATGACTTACCCATATTTATGTATGGCATTTGGTCACACACACGTTTTCACGAAAGTAAATCATAAAAGTATGGCACTCTTTGGGGGAAGCCTAAGTCCAGATGTCGATGTCTTTCGGCTGATACGATGATAATGATGAAAACATATTTAAAATAACAGAACATAAATCAAAATGTAACAAAGGCTAACTTATCCTTCTAAATGCGATCTGTTCCAGTTGACCATTATAATCGTTCCCAAACGAAATAAATGTATTTTAATTGAATGAACCCTCATTTAAAACGCAATTACCACATATCCATTATACTTACCGCAACAATTTACTCATTAACCATTTTAAAATCCCATCCGTCATAATTGTGTGCTGGCAACACCCATCGAATTACTTTCATAAAACATACTTTGCTTTTCCCAAATATCAATGTGTTCTGAACGTTATACGTTTTAAGGTTGAAATTACGTTGGCGTAGTTTACAATAAAAAAATAATGATTCCAAAAATGCGTGCGGGAATGTAACCCCGTGACAAAGAAGCGTAAGTCTAATGCTGTATCTATGATAACAACTACCTTTAGCGGTATGACCAGCGTAAGAAAGAACCCTTAATTATACGGCATAGTGCAGACGGTGGCATGTTTTTTGCGAGGGCAACGACTTTTTGAAGTTTAGGGGTGTAAAACTGAAACAGGATGTTGGTGTTTTGTTTGGTAAAAGATACATTGTTTAGGTAGTTCTATTTTTAAGTATCATATCGGTTACGTGGGGGTGTTTAAATAGTACCAAACTGGGAGTATCGAAATATCGTCGAGGTCTTTCCAATCCAACTGTACATAACCATGTTTTTTCCCCTCATACTTACACTTCTTTGATACGTTCTGTCTAATACACTCTTTTATTAATACACTAGCTACCCGCTCGCCGCTTATTGCAGAGACCGCAAGCAAACCCGCGGGATAAAATACAGCCTATGTCCATCTAGAAAGTCTATTCTATAAACATGTAAAATATTTATTGAAATCGGCTAAGAGGTATCTACGTCAAGCTTACAAAGCTGCAATCACAGAATTTTCCTCGTTATAATATCAGTATAGTCAACTAGAAGTATAGATAGATAAATATAAATATACCTACTCACATCTTGCTCATACGCCCATATTTTCATTCCAACAAGAAAGGCGTCAACCGGACTGATTCATGCGCAAGCGCCGCCGACTTCCTCGACTCCTAAACATAAACTATTTTAGGGTTCGCGAGTAAGACGTTCGCGTTTTGTTTTGAAACCTGAAATAGCACCTGAACTAAGCGCCTACCCACCTTCAAAGGGACTTAAGCGACACAATATCTCTACTAAGTTATATCGTTCGGATTGTCTATATTGAACGTTATATTCGTTGATGTTAGGGCTACTAATGTTTACCTGGAGATGTTTGTTGGTAGTATATCCTAAGGGAGTTTGATCAGTGAAACGTTGCATTACCCAGACTGTATTTGCATATTTGCTTTTGGTTTATGATTATGACGTTGATGTTTAACGTGAGTGTCACTTTAAAGGCCAAAAATAATGTATGCCATACGATTAAATAAATAAATGTTAAAGGTTTTTATGGAGAAGCTAAGCTTCCTTCTGAAGTCGAGAATCTCCGTCTTATTCCGAGCTTTTTTTTTTTTTTTTTATTGAATATAAAGTTGATTTTCGACTAGCGAAATGGGCGGAAGTTCCCATTGAAAAATCTTAAACTGAAGAATTGTATCGCCCTATAGGGAGGAACCTTGATACTATTATCAAGGTTCCTCCCTCTATTTGTATTATTTTGGGGGAAAACATGCATGGTATAGTTACAACTCCCTATTTGCACTAAGTATGTAATTCCAGTTTTACACTTCTCTCTTTCAAGCACAATCAAGTGGTCGTTAGTTTCAAATAGCAAACGACTTAAGGGGCTCCCATACGCCAATGACCTTCGATCAATACCTTAGTTTTTTAATGTGTTTTGTAGCTTATTATATTAACAACAACAGCTTTAAGCAATATAGTATCCCATATTTACTTCAAAGTTCATTGTTTTCGAGATATTTGGCATCAAAGTTGAACAATTTTAGGCCAGAAAACCAGTTTTTTGGCCATAACTTTTGTGTTAATTAGTTTAAAATAAAACCCTAGACACGTTTTTAGAGATGTCATAGACGAATCCAAATATGTAGATTTCGTATATTAGATCTTTCACGTCAATAGATACGAAATAAGTGTTTTATTAGACAATGTTTAAAAAAATCATACAAAATTAAGTATTCATTTCTTGCAAAATCCGGTAGACAAAATTGGAGATTTAAAACATTGAAGAACCGATAGCTGTTTGATTTATAATTCTATCTGTAGTCCAAAAGAGATACGATCCAAAACTTGACAAAAATCGATGAAAACTTCGGGTAGCCCCTTAACGCACGTAAGCACCAATTCATTGCCATTGGCAAAAATTACCACGACATCCTTCTTCAGTCATGGCATGTTAATAACAATCAAACATTCTAGAGAGACGAGGAAATGTGTTAAGGGAGTTAGTAAAATGAACAGACTTATGCCCTTTTGAACTTTTACTTGGTAAGTAGTTAAAAGGGCTTTACGGTAATTGAGTTATTTTCGTATTTCTCATTAAGGTCAATGTTGCCAGTTAACAGTAAAGTTACCTCGTGGAAAAGTTACGTAAGTTTAAAGCAAAAAATATGGCGATCATATTGTGCTAAGTACCTGATCTCAGGAGCAAAAATAGGTATTATTTATAAAGTATAAAGGTAAAATGGTATTAGTATAGAATTTGTGTATAAAACGTACTATTCAGGAGCGTATACTTGAATACCGCATGGGTCTACGAGTATTATACAAATGGTATGTTTTTGGCCGCCACATATCGTCGGGGATAGTGCAATACCGCGTAACTAGCACTGCACGTCTAGCACACGACGGCCGCGACATACTCATTTTTATCGCACTATACCTCTTCTTCTAAGTGTTCTAATAAGAGAGAGACGGATAGTGCGAGAAAAATCGAGAGAGCTCGCGCGCCGTCGCGTGCTAGCCGTGCTGGTAAATAGTGCGTATCTACACAACACTCATAGTGCAAAAATGCGTAACTAGCACTTGTAAATACTGCGTATCTACAAACACCTAACTTTACAGGAGAAGCTTAAAACGTGATGAAAAGATTCCTTTTTTTTTAAAGATAATATTGAATCACGAGTTCTACAAGATAGTGACTTTAGTTTTATGGCGTTATACTTTCGTTGGCGGGAAATCTTAATTTGGCTACATTAGATACGCGGTATTAACCAGTGCTAGTTACGCGGTATTGCACTATCCCCGACGATATGTGACAATGTATGTCGATAGTGACTGTACTAAATTAACCAGTTTTTTGTTGAGGCTGACAGTCTAAAATGAATGCAATTAACTCGTTACAAAACACTAGGTTAACCGTGTTTACGTACTCGGACCGTATTTTGCATTTTTTAACGACCGGCAATTTCAGTAATCGATCAATTACTTAAATTACTATCTCATTTCATTTAAGTATCTGTATTTTCTGGTAAAGTATGAGTAAATTATAAATTTTACTTGCATGGGCGAACTTGACGTTATTGTTCTAAAATTATAGTTAATAAAAATCGGATCGTGGCAAAGAAAAATATGCTTTTTATTTTATTTCTATTATCATCTGTGTTGTGTTTGTCACGAATAAATGTTTTGATTTGATTTGATTATAATTTGAATATGTTCCATGCGATTGAAATGGAAGTCGATTCGATAAAATATAGGTAATGTAGTACATATACTTACATGAAAACTTAATACCCTCTCAACAAATTCACATTGTCTTTCTTTTAAGGTCTGGGTCAAAACCCTTATTTATAGTTAGGTCAGTCTTTCCCATTCACACATTCAAAGTGGAGTTTTACGGAGTAATTTTGTCGCTGAACCCACACAAGTATATGTGTAAAATTTTCAATTGTTACCTATGTATTGTCTACAGGAAAGACGCCTAGTGCTTGTTTCTGATTATGAGCCGTCTATCCATCAAATAAGAAAATAGTTTATTCCACAATTCTTTCATACATTTTTGGAGGAGTCTCAGATTACCTAAGTTCTTATATTCAAGTTTCCCCAAAACAGACCTTAAACGCCCGCCCTAATATTTTAAAGTCAAGTAAGTAAACCTCAAATTTTAACTTCTAAGTAAAATACACAAGATGTCTGTAAAGTGAGTGAAATTAGTTGACACGGTAAATTTTCAGCCCCAGACGGTGCATTCCGGGCTAAATCAGTCGTCTCCGCAGGCACGCCAAAGGGAAAGAGAGCACCGCGTAATTATAGATGTAAGTCGTCTTGTTATAACCATAAAACGCTTAGGAACATGTTTCAAGTTGTCATAAAACGCATCAAGAGATGTTGGTCGGCTATCAATTGCAAATTTATTTCTTGATCGTGAACAAGATGTTTGAAAACGGAAAGAGGTAATAGGTAACATGGACATATTCCCATGAGCCTAGAGTTAATTATACTCGTAGTCAATGGAACGAAAGTAAAATTGTCATGGCGTCATTTGCGCAGGTTATTGAAGATGGTGCGTATGAGAATATCATGACTTAGTGAATTATCTTAATTAATAATGACCAGAAATGTTTCCTTGTATTTATCGGAAATGAATAAATACAGGTTGTAACTCCTAGGTAATCTAGTCTTTAACTTTAAACTTAGGAGTCTCGACTAAAACCCCATTCTTTATTATTATTACTTTCTAAGACACCATAACTCATTAGGTCAAAAGTTCGCATGCAAAGTTAATAACGGAACACGTTTTATGGTAAAATAAAGTTTAAATTGGTGTTTCAAATTATACTAATACATTAATGTGAAAACGTATTCATTTGTAACTGTCCAACTGTCATATCTCTAATTTCTATGCAAGAAACTGAAATAATGTCTTTATTTATATATACATATATACATAAATATTCTGCTATGCCAGGCACAGTTGCACAGGGGTTGTAGGCACACACAGTTGTGAAGCATCGTCGTGTGATAAGAACTACCAATATGTCTGTCAAAATAATTATCGTATTCACTCAATCCGATCACTTAGAGATATGACAATTTAATAGAATACAATCAGATAGAAGGTCAAAGTGCATAAGTGTGAGGAGCGGTTTAACCTTTTTTTATAAATTGGATGTGTCCGCCGATTATGTTTCAGCGGTTAACTAAAATAATGTAGTTTATAGTTTATATTAAAATCAAAAACATTCTACCTACTAGTGTACAGAAACGCAAGTAACGCAACGTTCTTCGTACGAAATTCAAATTATCTGCATCTCTTAAACAAACCATGATTGCCAGTCATCAAACATCAACTTTAATTCATTCGTCCGCTTCATGACTAATCATTATATTTATGGAAGGGTCTCTGTCGGTCCGTAAATTTCACGTTTCATCTCTTTTTTCAACTATAAGTCAAAAAGAGACAGTAGCACGAATACCGTGTCTAAAGTCATTAATAGCAGTTGTTGCATATGGTTATTTTGAGATTTCGTTGATATTGCGTGACCAAAACAAGTTGTATTTTGATAAATTGCGAAGGTAAAGTCCTCGTTTTATTTAATACGATAACAATCTTGAGTCAATTTAAGGATCAATTAAAAAGATCTTTACTACATTTTAAATTAATATTCTCACCGACGTGCATGACACTTATTAAAAACCAGCTTTTACTCATGATTGCGTCTGCGTTGAGTTCGTTAACTCCTTTTGCACTCAGAGGTACGTTTATTTCCCCAATTTAACCTTATTTCTCCTCTCCTCAGGCGTACACTCTTGACAGAGTGGTCGTGGTTGTTCCGATGGCGTACGAGGTTGAGGGTACGCGTATATGCTTAATCTTCGTAGATCATTTCGGCTTGAACTGCTTCCCTGGCAACCGTTTAACCTTATTTAGGGATGATAAAAGTTTTATACATCAAGAGCTAATTAATAAGACATTTCATCTACTATTTAAATGGTTTAAGCTTAACCATATTTTTTGCACTAAGAAGGTGTGACTGTTCTGGATGAAAACTGTTGACAGTCATTAAGAAAATACTTATACTGCACTTTGATTTCCACAACAGTGGAAAGCTCTACTGCGCGAATTTTATTTAAAATTGCTCGTAACAGACAATTACTGTCCCGAAACGGAATTAATTAGTTGCTGGCTTAATTCAATTAATCCCATCAACGCAATTAATGATTCAATGCTGCTCTGTCCGATAATGCACTGTTCACTGCCAATAACTCAGGTTTAAAACATCTATGGGCCATAAAGAGTGAAAAAAAAGCAAAAGTCATCTGTCTTCTTGTGGTCAACAGCTTTTGTTGAAGTAAGTTATGATTAATCAGTAATCACACATATTTTTACAAGAGTAGACGCCATTTATGCAGATTGTGAGACCGACCAAAAATTTGGCGTTGTAGTGCCAAACTTTGACTATGTCCAGAAAAAGACGACTATCTCTGTATCGAACTTAAATACGCTCAACTCGCAGCGGAGCATCATAAGACATTTATGGTCAAATTTGCTTGCTACGGTTTATTTCATAGTAAATGTATTGTAAACCAGGGACATGGCTTATATTTTTTATTCAAATGGTAGAATAAATCCAGTATTGAAGTACTACACAGCACTTCAAAGCGTCTTAAGTAGAGCGTGTTCTTGCCTTTGAGCTTTACGCATTTGGAAAGATCAGTGAAAAATGCATCATAAGTTTGCGGAGACTTGTTTCATGGTTTTTAAAACTCTGTTATATTACTAACTTGATTCATATTTTTATTGGTAGAATTAATATGATCAAGAAATTTGTTCAAATGTCAATGGCTCTGTTAAATTATACGATAATAGTTTATAGTTCCTCAATCTAAATTGAACAGCGCGTTATTTTGACAGTAAGTTCTCTTTCATGAATGTAAGTTTGAATTGTACCCAAGTGAAGTCTTCCAAAAAGTGCCAAAGATTCAACCTTAGTAGTCAAGACATGCCAGACTCAGGGCTAACCAAGTGAACTCCAAACTGTGCCAAAGAGTAGTGATGGGGACATCTGTGATCAAGTGAAAGTGAATTATGAAGATGAAAATGCATCTGCCGACAGAGATGGCGTGTGACATAACCTACAAATGTGAGGAGAAGGTGCAGATATCGGAGGAGGCGGAGATGCTGTATTATGAGCTGATCAGGGCTCTGGAGGAGGAGGAAATGGTAAGATTGTTGATAGTCATTTATATAGTTAGAAAGAAAATGTTAAAGTGATAGATCATGTTCGAATGTTCGTAGCAATTTTGTTCATAGTAAAGTTGAGTAATATAACAGGTATTTACAACAACATTATTTCTGATAATGCACGCTTCGTCGTACTTCCTAACCCACCTCATCTTCACTGAACTATCCGATATTTTTAAGACTGTAGGTACACACCTGGTAAAATTGAATTGAGTTTGTTCCCAAAATTATCGGCCTGCTTTATATGGTCACATAAACTTAAGAATATGTTCATCATGCTCAGAAATTAATTAGCAATTAATCATTTATAATTCAACATTATCATTAAAAAGTACGAGTGCATTGAAGGAATCGTCGGTTGGTCGTTAACCCACATGCTCGGCTGACAGTTTAAAGTCAACAAGTGATAAGCAGTGCCTTGTTCGAGTCATCACACACTTATAAATGGATCATTGAGTCACAACATGTGTTTCTTTTGGCGACATGAGACGGCCAAATTCCTTTTTGATTTTTGTTTTTGTTCCTTAATTTACGTTTGCTCCTTAATCCCAAATGGAAAGAGTTGATTTAACGTGTCTGTCTTAATATACTTCTGTATCATGCTGTCCGCTTCTACTCTGATCAAAACCACGCCTTCAAATCTTGTCTAAGTTCCGACTTTAACAATAGGAATCAAGGTGCATTGGTGTGGTCTCCCTCACTGATACAACAGCAAATTGTGAAAGAATAAAACTCAATGTACTTAATGTTAATTAAATTGATCAAGATAATGGACAGCAACAATTAATTTTGGCGAAGCCTGCGTTGTGGATATTAACATAATGGATTTAGTAGTTTGCGGTTATATTAATAAAAAAGTTACAAGATATCCAACATCCATGTCACCGGTAATTCTATGTATTGCTGTTAAAGGATTATAGGGAGGTTGATTGCAACTTTTTGGACCATATAACGCATTATGTGATCCAAAATGTTAAAATCAACGTCCCCTACAACCCCTCAACAGGAATACATTGAATGACCTATAACCCTGTATTTTAACTTACTCGAACAGATGCAAAGCAAGGCATCCCATAGCGCAGGTTCGGTTGATATAAGGTTACGCAACTGGTGACCGCAATGGGCCTCGGTCAGCCGCAAACTGCCATCCGATACAAGGGGAAGAGGCTCAAGCTTGACAAATGCCGATGCTACCGATGTTGCCGGCTCTAAAACTGGGCACTCTAACAACCCGAATGGAGTACGTAAGCACTTTATTATACACAATCACAAACGTGTCACATAAGATCAACAACACAACAGTACAACGACGAATTTATTCCTATAATGCACCGCCAAAATGCACCGCGTCCAGGTATGACAGAACTGTTCCGTTTAAAGATAGTTGGCGCGGATATCCAAATAACATCATCATATTAAAGATCTTTCGTGTTTTCGTTTCTTGGTAACAAAATGCTGAATATTCGTATATATCTTAACCATTAATTTGACAAAAACTAACGAAGGGTACATAGTTGAAGTTTAGTCTCGGTGGCGCAGGACAGTCTCAACGATTCATACAAAAAGACGGCTAAAAAGAGTTTTTCTAGCCGTTTGGACACTTTCAAATTAAGGGTACATTTAAGTAATAACGAACTCTCTTGTTCAAACATTTCTGCGTCACATTCACTGTCTCTCAGCCGTTACAGTTTTATTAAATGGATTACTTAAATAAACGAAAGCACCTCCAAGGAACTTCAGAAATACGAAACTTCCCAAACTAATCTCCATTTACAAAAACAATAACAGAACAGAAGTTGTGCAAAACTTCGCGAAACACGTGCCAAGTTTAGGAGACGCTGCGGAATAAACAGTTATACTTAATGTATGCAAAGCCTCAAAAAGTCAAGGACCCCGAATTTGGTAAAAGTATGAACCAGTTGCTTATCAAATTAATGTTCAGAAAAAGAACTCGAAACATATTTCGTACATTTATTCGTTATAAAGACTGCCTGGGAAAACTTTTCACATTTTATCTGTAACGACTTGCATGGAGGCAGACTGTTAATTAGTTTTTTCAGAGAATACAATCATTAAAAAACATTCCATGTAAAAAAGAGGCCAAGTCTCAAAACTCTTCTGTTGATTTCTCTATTGATTTATACACTGAACACTAATTGTATTCTAAATTTGAAAATTCTATGTCTGCTAGAAGTACCTTAGAGTTTTGATGGTCAGTCAGTGAGTGACAAAATTAGGAACCTTTGACTAGTTATTCTTAAACTACTAGTTAAAAATGAATTAAATTTGAAATATATCGTGTTTGTACAATGCCTGCTTGGTTACTGAAAATTCAGGCTTCTAGTTTTATCCACAACGAAGTTATAGGGGGGTCGAAAATGGCCTGATATTAAAATACTCAGTACCTAGACCTACCCATCTAAATCTTTAAAAGTAACATCTTACCTAAATCTTTCTTTATCTTTGAATCACATGAACGATGACCTGTTTCGTGAACCAGTTAAATGTGGTTAAATCAAGCCTGCGGTAATGTTAGCTTTGTTGGACTTCAAAGAAGCAACACCACATACCGGGAATCAGGGCTATTCCAGGCCCGCTGGGTTAGCGCGATACCGTTCATCTAACACGTATACTATACAATTCTGAAACGCCGCTAAATATTCGTTTTTTTTTTAATTTGTTACCAGCTTCTGCCCGCGACTCCGTCCGCGTGGAACCCCTTTTTATCGTAGTTTCGCACAAACTGTACAATAGTAACCACGGTTAATAGTAATAGTTCTGGAATGTGTCTGAATGAGAAGCATTGGCATGGTTAACTAAGATTTCAGTTAAGATAAATCTTTATAGGTCACTCGGAGATATGTGTTAGCAATTCTGCTTCATTAAGGTTCACTGCTACATTTTCATATAAAATGAGTTGCGTCAAATTCTCCTCCTCATCCTAGTTATCCTGGTTGCATCCTGTAGAAGCTCAGGACTTGGCCTTTCTCTGAAACTGACCTTTTTGTCAGAATTAGACCTTATTGGGTTTAGGCTCGTAATATTGCTAAGGCCGGATTTGGCAAATATTTCACGAAATAATGGTACCTACCATATGCAATCTTCACCGATTGATCAAACAATACAATAGTTGATAGTCAAAATATTCATAAAAACTCTGTGACAGACGCACAAACAGTGAGTGATCGAACAAGTTGGACTAATTTTCCTACGGAACAACAAATTATAATCCCTTTCTTAATACATACTGTGACAGCAGGACAAACACTGAGTGATCGCTTATGTTCCCTTTGACAGGTACGGAACCCTAAAATAGTCAAACACTATCAAATAATAATCCCTTTACATACATAACACGTGTTTTTATCAACAATCGATTATCTCACGCCAATGACCGGTTTTGTATCCCAATTAGGACGAAACGACCTTAATCGGCTCGTGGGAACGCAAGACATTCGATATACTGCGAAGCTTCGATATAAAACTTAAAAGCCCGCGGAAGTCTGAAGCGGGGGTTTGTAAGCGTTTGTATGTGCTTAAAGCTCGAATTTAAGCTCGGCTTTGTATGCGACGGAGACGTTTAAGTTTGTTGATAAGCGTTTTGATGTGAGAGGTTTGGATAGTCTTCTGTAACTAAATTAGTTTTGAATATAGATACAATATGAAGGGGAGATGATATTGGGGTAGGACATAACGGAAGATATTCTAGCTCAGAACAAGTAGTATACTCCGTTGACACTGAGTCTGTCTCGAAATATTGGAGCAACACAACATACTATCGACGACACAGCTAACTGACCACCCGTGCACTTTATGTGCATTGTAATAAGGTTCTATATAAATGCAGGATGGTCAGTTAACTGTGTTGGCGTTTGTACTACAACTACATACATGTTGTAATGTATGCTGCTGCCAAATTATTCAACACAGGGCGTCTTCAAGAACTCTGGCGAGCACTTTTACGAGGAACATAACACCGCGTGCCTACAAAACTAGTAGTGGTGTTATTACGGCTGAGTTCTTCTGTAAGGTGGTCCTTCCCCAGCTAGGTTCCACTATATGAGCGAGATAGCACTCCCATTCTTACCATGCAACTCGTATGAAGGCTCAAAGTAACCCAAAGGGCAATGGAGCGGACTATGTTGCGAATTTCTCTGCGTGATCGCACTAAAAATGAAGCTATCCGCAGCAGAACCAAGGAAACCGATATAGCCCACCGAATCGCTAAACTTAAGTGACAGAAGGCGGGGCATATTGCATATAGAACCGATGGCCGTTGGGGCGGAAAGGTTCTCGAGTGGCGATCACGTATCGGAAAGCGCAGCTTGGCTAGACCCCCCCGAAGGTGGACTGATGATGGTAAAGGTCGCGGGAGTCCGCTGTATGCGGGTGGCGCAGAACCGGTCACTTTGACACTCTTTGGGGGAGGCCTATGTCCAGCAGTGCGCGTCTTTCGGCTGATATGATGATGATAAACATTCCCCTGTACCCTACTTACTAGAATATAAACATTTCACCCTACCAAATATAATTGGAAACATTGTAAAAGCGCAGTTCAATTGAAATGTTCGTGAAACCCATAAATTCGTGCTCCTGCTGAGTTCGATCGTGAATCGGCTGATTTATACTACCATATTGAAACTAGTTAATGTAACTGCATACATTTTCGTAGCAACTTAAGCCCTTTTGAGGTTGATGCGCGTGAAGACTGCTGCACGTGAGACTGGAGTTGTAATTACATTTTTATGATATTTTTTTCATTTAATTTTTTCCAACGAGCGTTGGCGTGGTGCAATTTAAAGCGTTTTCATTACGTTTCTAATCGCGGACCTACACGACACAGTTAAGTAAGCACCTACGCAAATATCTGCGTCGTGATACATGTTGTAATATAGGTACAAGGCATGTTTCCGCAGTAATTTTTAATACCACGATGGTGACAAACAAGCATGTGGCCTGACTGATGGTAAGCAGACAGCCTAATCGTACTTTAAAGTAAGTTATTATGGCTTCGGTCTTCTCTAAAATCTGTTTGACAAAATCTATGTGACAAAATTCTGAGCATTCATGAAAAACGATGTAAGGACACCCGAAAATATCTCTGCCTCTCTCTTGCCAAGTGGCCCCCTTGTTTTTTGATTCTTGACGATACATTAAAAATATATCCATCTGTATTGTCCTCCGAAAATATATCTGCCTCTCTCTTGCCAAGTGGCCCCCTTGTTTTTTGATTCTTGACGATACATTAAATATATATCCATCTGTATTGTCCTCCGAAAATATCTCTGCCTCTCTCTTGCCAAGTGGCCCCCTTGTTTTTTGATTCTTGACGATACATTAAAAATATATCCATCTGTATTGTCCTATAACTTACACCACACTTTCAATAGCTGAGTGAGAGCAATTTAATATAATTTTGTGAAATGCATCCACGACGGCATTAGGTACAGCGAGCTCCTCTTCTCCCCGGCTGTGCGGAGTTAATACTCGTACAAGGATATCACAATTTCCAAGAAATTGATACGTTTATAAAGCGGTCCACCTCAACCACTTCGTCTATCGTCATTATGGGCTCCATTATAAGTTGAAAATGACTTTCGATTACTTTTGCTATCAATGGCGGTGCGTGAAAATTTTCGATGGACAACCCGGACCATTTAGTTATGAAAGAGTGAGTTTAACTAGGCTTGCCTAAAAAGAAATTTTAGGCAAGCTGTATGGTATGTATGTTGTATGGGCGCTCCGCCACTGTACTAAGGTATAATTCAACATTTTTTGTACTACAACGGTGTCAAGGCGAAGGAAGGACATGGTCTGACTGATGGTAAGGAGACTATGTAGCCTGTAGACGCTTGCGACTCCAGAAGAAACAGAGGCGCGTTGCGGACCCCTTCTTGATTTGAGGATTCCTTGTGGCGATAGAGACGAACGCATCCCTCACTCTCAACATCCTAATCTCAGCAGCCTCGGGAGCCCTGGCGTCCTTACTCACAGAAACACTCCATGATAAGATAACTATACTTGTGTTAGAAAAAGGAACTTAAAGTAAATCTAATTTTCATTTATACTTAATATTTCGAGTCCTATAAATTAACTAATGTTTGGAATTGTTAATAAAGTAATAAGTAGTACGGCCAATGACAAGATCTTAGCGGTAGTCCTTTTCAATAGAGACTTCCGGTCCGGCCAATTTATAAATGTTTCAAATATAAGTATTAGAAATGAGATAAGATGTTTAATAATGGTTTGTTATTCTAACAATATTATTTAACTAAATATTAGCTGTGTAAAACGTAATATTAATTGTTAAAGTTGTTAAATACGGAGTCATAATTTTTGGCGCCGTCCAAAGATGGCGCTTGAGAATGACCACTTGAGTTTTGGGAGCAAGCTGGGGAGATATAACTTGTGAACGCTTTGTGAGTTTAATACTTATTAAACTGTATTTCATATATATTTGGGGTGTTTTTCTTCACTTGGTAGCTGGTGACTAATAAAACACCCAATTATTTATAGCACATGCCAAGGACCTATAATACTCAGGACAAGCCATACGTGTTGCCACAATGAGGCTCATAACTTTTATTTTATTTTTATTTAATCCAAATTCTTCAAAATAAATGTGTTGCACATAAAGCCACTATTTAAAACCTGGAAGGTTTAGGCAATAGTTGGCGAGATCGCGCGGTTCATCCCGCGTTCCTTAAGTTAACTAATTATATTATAATACTTGTAACAAGGTGCTATTGTTGACTACAATTTTATTCCTTAACTACACTTAACTATACGGCTAAATTAAAAACTAGTCTTAAAATGGCCGATGGCTCGCCATAAACAACGTACTTAATTTGGGCGGGTAATATTGTATTTGCCGCAACCACATACTAAATCAGTTGCGGCAAATAACGCAAAGTGGAACTATGACTAGGACAACAAATGATATTTCCCTTTCTGTCACACTTATTAACATAGCTTGTCCTGAGTGTTATGTTATAGGTCCATGAAACACATGCGATTAGTTAACAAATGTTGTATTAATATTTTTATATACTCAGTGGTCTGGTTCTCCCCTATGGTGGCTCTGCCCCTAATCCGCTCAAATTGTAAATTAAAAGCAAACCAGTTCCAATTCTCTAATCTATAAACATTTCAACACCATTCTTTAGCTTACAGCTCAATCTTCATCTTTAACAGATTTCGTTGAAAAAACGGTCACAAGCGGAATCTACCTAATCATGATGACGTTGACTAATCGTCGCACACGCAGCGAGCCAAGCTTGGGCTGTATTCGACTAATTTCAATAGCAACTCGCTACATGGCGATGTTATTATGCTTTTGTGAAAAAATATAGTTTAATTTATAAGCATCAGCGAACTAAGCCCACACACATATACTTTAATGACTAACATATCGGATTTACATTTTCGTGAGACATGTTGAAATAACGGTAATATTTACACGGTTCAAATCACGTATTAAATGTCACTACGGGCGACATGTTGATCGGAGTGGGTGCGAAAATACACATCATGAAGAGGAACTCCCGAAGAGTTCGACACATGTCGCCCATTTAATACGTGAGTTGAACCGTGTAATTTTTACCATTAATTCAACATATATATCAATAAACAAAACTTAAATACCTACGACAATAACACGTTGAGACGCCAGGTGCACATTTTCTGGGAGATCAATAACCGGCCTCGGAGTTACAAATGAAATACTAGTCTAGGAACTGCTGGAAAATTAATAATTAATGTAATAGACAAATAACCAAATATTTAATAAATCACTGCTTTTACTTATTGCAAGAATTTTTTGAAAGTTAATATTGTAGTACCCAGTGTGTACTCAGTTAAAAATATCTATTTTTGCATGCTCATTTCATTACTTCGTGTATAAATAAGAATTACGTGACAGCCTTAAGTTGTTGTAAGTTACCTAAATTTTAGTTTTAGTTATATTGTAACTCTACAGGGTTTCATAGCTGAACAAATATAATGTGCCATCTTGTATTTACCTATGAAAGCAATAAAGATACTGATACCGATACTGAAAAGGACACCTTTCGGCCAGAACTAGGTCGAAGTTCGATAGGTACCGATAACTTATCAGTTGGGCACTCTACAAATTAATACAAATAGGTATCACTCGCCCTGTATTTTTTATAAGCGTTTATTTAACTTATTTTTTTTTGTATTGATGTTCTAAGAGCAGAAAGACAGAAAATTTAAGGAAATACATAAAGAAATTTTCATGATATCACAGCCATGTCATGAGATCGGCAATGTCACGAACAATCAAGAAACATGTCGAATGGTGCGTGTGACCGTTAGGTTACAAAAATGAACGTTGACGCGCAATGTCAAAGTGTCATAGAGTGTCTCTTTCGTGACGTTAATGATGCGTGACGAATTGGAAGAGTTAATTTCTAGGAACGTATTCGAAAAGAAGAAAAAAAATGTTGGCTGATTTTTGAGTGTTTGTAACTTTGTATCCGTCTGTCGAATAAGTAAATAATGTACCAACTAAAAAAAATCCCTGTGAAACATGAATGTAGAACTTAATGAGTTTTGATGTCTCCTAGAACTGAATAAATGAAGAATTTTCAAACTGTTACTTTTTAAGAGCATGTCTTAAAAGATGTTTCTCGACCGCGATTCATTTGGGAATGTTATCCATGTATTTAGCCATTCCCGAGCCTATGGCGGTTGAAAAATCAAAGAATGGAGGTAGGCCTATATACAAATCTCTACATCATTTGAATTCACATATAGATAATGAATTTTTAGACATTTTTTATCATTCAAGCTCAAAGACAAAAAATGGCCGTTCTTTCTTTCCTGAATTTGTTTAAAGTTCCTGCTTGCTAACTTTAACACCCAGTTAGCACTACTACGGTTTTACATCCGTATATTCGGAAATATACATCCTATTACAATATAACACATGTAGGTACAGTGTAGTGCAAACATATGTATCGATTTAAAACTCTCGTATATAAGTACCGAAACCTTAATTCGCTGACAATAGAGCGGGACACTCATAAAAATGTCCAGGACATTCCAGGCAGCGGGACATTTTTATGAGTAATACAAGTTACTCATAAAAATGTCCCGCACCCAGACTTGTACACTTGACTCTACGTGTAAGAAAAGGTATCCAAGTCTATATCAAAAATATTTGTTTGATATTAACATTCTTTTTTGTTTTTACAGGTATGATCCCGACAGCTAACAAATTTAAACACCCCTCTGTTTTGGTAAGGTTAAAATAGTATATTTTAATTGAGTACGAAGGATATAACCGGGGCATTTCAAGAAATCTGTTTCTCTTATTTTCTCTGCACGTCTAGCACACGACGGGCGCGACATACTCTCGATTTTTATCGCACTATACCTCTTCTTCTAAGTGTTCTAATAAGAGAGAGACGGATAGTGCGAAAAAATCGAGAGAGCTCGCGCACCGTCGCGTGCTAGCCGTGCTGGAGAATGGAGAAGCTGGATGAAGAATAGCTTACCCGGATTTAATAAAGAATACATGTATTTCCTGGCAGTAAACTTGGATATGTATAGTTTAGGTACTAGTTCAAAAGTACAAATAACTTACGAGCTTTTTTTTTGAAGCGTTTAGATATAAAGCTTAAATGAGATCTAAACAAACTCGGTTATATGCAATATTTTAGCGAATTAATATTTCACTCTCCACATTCGCTGTTAGAAGCATCAAACAGTAATTACTTTTGAAAAGTTCAATTAATTTTAACAGTGCTTAGGAGCATCACGATAAAGAAAACGTAGAAAATGTTTTACTAGTTTACGCGTCTCTAATGACAACTTTATACAAGGTGTAACAAAAAATGGGGTATGAACCGATCAAGGGCTTAACAGGTATCGTGTTCAGATAAGAAAAAACAGAAAAAAATTTTTTGACGATTTTTGGGCTTGTCGCCCCAGTCGGCCAACGCTCCATACTAAAGTAAAAAAAAAATCGCGTCAATTTTTTTTTTCTGTTTTTTCTTATTAGAACACGATACCTGTTGAGCCCTTGATCGGTTCACACCCCATTTTTGGTACACCCTGTATTACGAAACTTTTAAAAGCTCCTCAGAATTGGAGCTTTTGAAACAAACAGTACAAACACCCACATAAACGTTCGACGCGCGCAAATCCGTCGTTGGGTACAAAATGTTCTTCGTCGGAGCCTCGAACCCGCGCCCACCACAAGATAGGAGAGATTATAACCTATCCTACAAGTTTCCAGATTGTACCCATTATTAGTACGCATCCTGGGCCGGTGGCACGGGACGATGGTTAGACTGGTTAGTGTTAACCGATGGTTAGTTCTAATCAGTTATATTATTATAGCTATACAGTTGAGTACTATTTCATTTAGACTTTGAGTATACAGCAGGGAACAGAGTTGAAGTGTGTTGTGGGCGATGGGCTAGCCGCCTATCACTGCGATATCACATTTTGTCGATCTTTTATACCCACATTACGCTAAAAGTGGCACTGGAACACAAGTTTCATGTGCTCTGCCTATACCGCTTTTAGGGATAAAGGCGTGAATGTATTTTTGTATGTATGAGTATACAGCGTGTGACTTCCATTACAACATACATTTTGAATAACGATAGCTGTGTACTGTTTTATCAAAAGAATATAACAATTACTTTTCTAATGGAGTTATATTTTTTTTTAATTTTCTCGAGCAGCAATGTACTGCTTACATTTTATTTGACGTTTTAGAGAGCCAGAGCTAGTTTCAAATGTTACTGTCACTTGATAGCTTTATACCGATACACTGCGTGCCGAATTAGTTTGTATGAAAAAAAGTTTTTATTTACAGATATATATACCATTTTACATTCATTAGGGATACTCTCAGCCCTTAAAATATATGTTCATATGGAAGTCACATACTGTAGACTGTAAGTGTGAATGGTCGCTAAACTTAAGTGGCAGTGGGCGGGGCACATTGCACGTAGAACCGATGGCCGTTGGGGCGGAAAGGTTCTCGAGTGGCGACCACGTACCGGAAGGCGCGGCGTGGGTAGGCCCCCCACAAGGTGGACTGATGACCTGGTAAAGGTCGCAGGACCGGTCATTGTGGCACTCTTTGGGGGAGGCCTATGTCCAGCAGTGGACGTCTTTCGGCTGATGATAATGATGAATGGTGTGTCCTCCTTAAGGGGTCCCTCGTTGCTGAGGATCCTGACTGCCGACGTAGAATTACCAGTATTCCTGCGGAGTTTCAGTCAGCTGCCTGTTAGGGACAGCATTCATCGGCATTTTTAACCCCCGACGCAAAGGGGGGTGTTATAACTGTTATAAGTTTAACGTGTCTGTGTATATGTGTATCTGCGTATCTGTGTATCTGTCTGTGCTATCGTAGCTCCCAAACGGATGAACCGATTTGAATGCGGTTTTTTTTATTCGAAAGCTGTTGTGATCCGGAGTGTTCTTAGCCATGTTTCATGAAAATCTGTTCAAGCGTATTTGAGACATTGGACTGAAATAAAAACGTCCGGGGGTTTTTCAACTTTTCTAATAATATGTGTGTTAATAACTCACAAATACTTACACATGTCATTCTTTATTATGGGTAAGTACACAAAGTTCATGTGACGTCTATTGATAATTGTAAAAACAAAACATTATGATGACATGAAATAGAAGCTAGAAAAATGGACAGCTTTTCATATGCATTGATTAATTTGAATGTTTTATTATGGAAGTAACTAGCAATAAATTGAATTGATTGATTTTGACCGATTATAGTTAGACAAAATGGCACCTTTTAGATTTATTATGACAAAGTTGACAATTTCGGGTATCTATGTACGCGAGTAGGTATTCAGCGGTTAAATAGTTGAAATAAACGGAGTGTCTGAACTCAACATGAAAGAAAAAGAAGCCCGATATTTTTATATTTGAATATCTCTATCAGTCAACTGTGATAAATAAACCAACTCAACTAGCCCCCTGATAGTGGTACAACCAGCCCCGCCTGCGGGGGCGGCAATCAGTACCCGCGATCGACTAGCCAGATACGACATTATAATAAACCCTATACCACGCGCAAACAAAAACATACCCTATCACAAACTTATATAGCATCTTCTCCAACGCCGCAAAAAGAAATATCCCTGCAAACTTGTACGTAAGTACATCTATTGGTGCGGTTGATAGGAAATCGACTTTATTAGTAGTTCAGTAAGGTGGTTTTTTGAGTGTGGTGGCTGGCAAGGCTGATATCAAAATTGCAATTCCTTTGCATAGGAATTTATTGAGCTCTAAATGATACATTGTGGGGAATGCAGCGCCTCTGTAAAATTGGATGTATGAGAAATATACTTAGTGTCTTACCGCGAAGTTACTTTGTAATTTATAGATTTCTGAGTGAAGTTTATATTGACTTTAGAGTTATTGGAGGTTTATTATTAGAACATTATTAAGTCCTGGGTGGCTTATCGTGATATATTTTGCTACAGTACAACAACGTCAACAACCATCGAAGAACCTTGTCGCGCGACAAGAAGTATCAATCAGTTATGGGGAATAAGATTGCATGCTGGTAAATATATTTACTTAGTAATTTACATGCTACTCGTATGTATATCTCCACTGCCTCTGTCTACTTCATTTGTTAGGTGTTAAATATCTTCGAAGTATCTGTTCGTACTCAGACCAGAATTAGGTGTCAAAGGCCAAATCTTAAAGTACTTTACTTCATAATAAAAGTAAATGAAAAACTGTACAGATAATTTTGAGCACATTATCCGTGTAAATGTGACACATTAATTCTGTTACATTAGAAAGTAGGTAATACCCATCTGACTACCTAGGAGTTGGAAGCGTCCATAGGTTATGATGACCGCTCTATCAGGCGGGCCGTACGCTTATTGGCCACCGGCATGGTATTCAAAAATGCGATAAGACACCAAATACCTTACTAGGTACTTAACCTTTAAATTTTTGTACCTTCCTACCTACCTGCCTGAATAGTCACACTCATTTCAATCGTTATCAATCCGGAACATCTGTCATGAATTGACGTTGTATAATGCGCAGTGACATTTGCATTAATGTCAAAAAAGGTCAACTGAGAGTGCATTCTTTGAATTATAAATCAATTGAAATGTCAAGAGCTGACGACGGTTCTGATCGATGTCTACAATTCGTATTTAAAAATCGGTCCTTTTTTAATAAGTTAGTTATTTATGACAAAAAATAGGTTTATTCCCTAAGTAACTTTTTCTCTTTCGATCTTAGAAAATAATTTTGGGGATAAAATAGTGCAAATATTGTCATACTAAAGTATAAAAACATAATCTAAAAAACCGAAGCATTTTATCATTTATTTTGACAGGCAATTAAGTATCACTTTTGTTAAAATAAACCAAGGAATTCCATTTCACCAACTTAACACGGAACGGTAAAATACTTATATGTATTCTAATTAGTTGCTAAAGTACTTAAAACTTGAGTGTTCTTATCTTGTCCGCATTTCTTCTATTTTGTACAAATCGTAAGCATTTCCTAATAACCCTACCAAAGTTTTGCGATCCCACACTCACTGGCACAATGACCTAACGAAACAAAAAAAGCATTCCTTAAAAAAACTACTCTTAGTCTTAGTCAGACCATAGTTTACAACCTCTGCTTTTCAACAATCCCCTTTTACTTGCAAATTTCGACTTTACTGTCAATCTATTAAAATCCAATTTTCTTCGACCCCGCTTTCTGTTCAGACCTTTCTCGCTCGTGCCAAATTCAATAACAATTCCGGTTTTCCTTTTTCCAAATTGGAGCCTTCTGCGTTAAGTATTAGGGTGCTAAATAGAGTGTTACGTGTTGTATTTTGTTATGTTTAGTAGGTTCATTCATGGCAGCCATATGTTATCGATGACTCAGTCGGGACCTTTGGGGCTACACTTGTATAGGCTTTTTTGGTGAATATCTTGACCTTCTTGAAACAGATAGTCTTTCGTGATTTTTATGGAGTTTTTTGTTGACTTGGAATAGAGATAATAATGTAGAGTGAGCATTAGAAAAAAATCTTAAATAATATTGAATCTATTCTGTCAAGAGGCAATAATTCAGATTAGTTTATCTCTAAATGGAAACCATTGCTCTCCATATTTCGTTCCATAGGGGGTAGTGACGTCACGGGCGCAAACATGGGCACAGCACAACCGGATATTACCGGATTCGGGCCGGGCCGGTTCTTTAATGAGAACGCGATTGCCCGCCAGTCTTAGGATTGTTTGTGGAAATGGCCCGTTCGATTTGTAGGTGCTTATTGGTTGTTCGGAACTTCCATAGCCATAGGTAGTTCGGACCAAGGAATAGTGGAGGATAGTTCGTCCCATTTCTACAGACGCTATGTTTAAACACAAGAAGGGTTACTAAGGATTGATGATATCGACTAATACTAGTGCCTCTGTGATGAGCTTTAAAACACGCGAGTCGTATTAAAAAAGGAACCGAAAACTTAATTGTCAAAAAAAATATGTCAAAAAAAAAAAACAACGAACCTACTCACCAATATTTCAAGAATATAGGTTGAGAAATGCGACCTGTAGAAGAGAACAGCTGGACATCCGGACAAAAAAAAGAATTTTAGCGCAAGTGGAAACGTAGAACTTTGTTGGCTTCGCTTGCTCTTTCTATTGAACGACGACGTAAAGTTTGAGAGTATGTAAAGCCGCGCTACATAAACACATTGAGTCATCCGTTTCAGAGTTCAGGAGAACCTTATTTAGCCTAAAAAGTATTTTTACCAATTTGATTAGATCGCAGCTGAGCTCGACGGACATTTTGTTTGTCCACTATAGAAAAATCATCAAAAGTCTATATTAAAAAGGAATAAGAGCTTTTGACGTCTTCGATTGCATAGTTACTTTCGATGCTGACTGTACAAACGAAAAAAAGAAACATATTAAATAATTTTATAACCCACGGCATTCAGAAAAGTAAAACTTAGTCGAGGGTTGTCTGTTGTGGTGCAGAATACTAGTAGCCGCGGGGGTTATAGGTTAGGTAGAATTAAATATATTTTCCCCTCACTGCCTCGGAAAGCCGTCTTTTATCCTTTTAAACCAGTCAGCAAAAACGCATTTTATACACTAGTGGGGAAAGTAATTTGACCTTGGAACGTGTTCAAGTAGCTTTTCACAGTATAACAAAACGTAAAACGCTCATAATACAAAAAAAACCAGATGATGTCTTTCTGTTGCCGCTATTACAACAAATACTAAAAAACAGAATAAAATAAATATAGAAGAACCTTAAATAATTGCTTGTTGCCTTCATCAAATCATCAGGCGCTAGGTCTCAAAATGTATGAGAAAACCAAAATCCGACTCGCACTTGACCAAAATTCTACTTGATATTAGTTATTTAACGTTATGTAACTGTTAAAAATAAATAAAAAATATATTATTTAAACTAAATAAAGTTGCTTTGCATGTTGCACTTTCCTCGCTACAGTGAGGAGAAAAGTTTTGTGTTACACACGGGTGCAAATGTATTTTACTTCTCGTGTGTTGAAACACTCGCTACGCTCAGGATTCTATTTTAGAACTACAACATAGCATCCTTTCTCTTGCTCGTATTTCAATTCCACACTCGCGGGTAAAATACAACTTTGCACCCTTGTATAACAAATAACTATTTTTTGTATAGGAAATCGCAATTGATTTGTCCTAACGCACACTCATATTATGTAACAAGAACTCACGGCGACTTACGAGTATGTTTAAATTTTTGAATGTGGCCGACTTTTTATAAAACTGTAATTGGAATTGGAATGTTCCTTGGAGTTCCTTTTTGAATGGGCAACTTCCAGCTCTGGCGGACATACATTTAATTTGGCGCGCAGAGCTCTTTTTACGTGTGTCGACCTGTACTTTGATGCATTTTGGCCAAGTTACATGTCAAATAATCTTAGGTATAAACCCGAGTGCACACTCATGTTTAGCGATGCAGGCGGGGCTCAGGACAAATCGACATTATGTCGTGGGCTCCCATGCAGCTCGAGAACACGTCGAACTTGAGGCATTGAACATGTGGAGGTGACAAAACAGCTTACTGCTAAATTAATGTAACTAAACTAATAACTGGACCCGATTCTACAGTGGCCTCTAAACTAACTAATTTTATTTAGGTGTCGCTAAAACACTTAGCTATTCTATGAGCAGCTGTCATAATCAAATGACAGCGCTAATTTGAATCTGACGTTTCTTATTTTAGGCGGTCTATACAACTTACTTAGCTGCCTAAATGCTATTCTAAATATGTCGTTTTTAATCTGCCGCCTAAATTATGTCTAAAAATTAGACAATTTCGTTTTAGGCTAGTTAAGCCATGTGCACGTAGAATCGAGTATGTAACTAAATAAAAAATGCTCGCGGTCTCCTCGCTGGCTTTATGTATTCCAAGAACTTGCATACAACTTTAAGATTCATTCGAAAACTTAAGAGATCATTCAGGTGGTCCTGGTAATCTTTTCGGATCGATAAAGGTAATAATTCCAAGGATAATACATAAATACATACAAGTCAAACTATGTTCAATCCTAGTCCTAGTATTTAATATTACAAATGCGAAAGTTTAGATGTTTGTTACTCAATTAAGTTTAACGGCTCAACCGATTTGGATGACATTTTGCACGAAGATAGGTTATAGCCTGCGTTAAAATATAGGATAGTTTTTATCTCGGGTCCACGCAGACGAAGTCGCGGGTGGAAGCTGGTTGTTTAATATAAGTAGGTACATAGTACTTAGATGGTCATTCTTTATACCTACGTGACGACTGTTTTAAGTTCTCCGCTCCTTCCTCCCCACTTGCGCTTGCGCACTGACCTGGCCGCTTGCCAATTAGTGAGTCAGCCCGCTATCGTTATTATTGTACACGAGAGCCTTAAGTGAATAACGAAAACATGAAAGCAGCACAGTTCAAGTCACCCCAAAGTAATGGATGGTAATTATCGAAGTGGCGGAGGAATGTTATTCCAGCATTTGGTTGGGAGATAACGAACGCAAATTGATACCTGCGGCGCTACCACGAAAATCGAATAACGAAGTTCGGATATCGAGTTTAAGGTACTCGAACGACAGAGACAGAGATATACGAACTTCGAGATTCGATTTTCGTGGTTTCAAATCAATACCTTTGACTAATGGGAATATCTGTAATGTTACAATTATTACCGATGAATCCATACTAATATTATAAATGCGAAAGTGTGTCTGTCTGTCTGTTACCTCTTCACGCTTAAACCGCTAAACCGATTAGTTTTCATTAAATTTCACCAACTTCTGCTGTTCAGATTTTTTTCTTTCCATACAATGAAATAATCCTTACCGACCCGCGTCAAAAAAAAAATTGACCAACTTTATAATTTTTTAAGAACAACTCACGCTTGACCAAAAATTTTAACGAGCCAAATTTGTTTACATAAAAAAAACACCTAAAGTCTCCTTGGACACTTTTCCTCTATCTCCTTTAGATTCGGATTTCCCCATACTGTCCCATTTAAAAAAAACACTGTATATGTATCCAGGGGACTAGTTTTTGCATGCAACACGGTTGTATGCTAAGCAGATGGGAAAAAATACCGTAAGCAAACCTGAACGTCGGGAGTATTGCTAGTTCTTATTTGAAGAATGCGTCTCGCCAACATCCACATGCTTTGGCACTTGCTCGCCAACATGTTTGTAGATTTATGTATACTTTTTATCGTTAAGGAGAGCAACGCCAGATGATCGTTTTACTAACGCTATCTCTCAAATGAGTAGCCGGTGTAGTACGGTTGCCATTTTATCACTTATCACTCGCACTCGCATACTCGTCAGAACGAGACGGATGTCTTATCCACTGCGATAACTGATAAAACGGCGACCGTGCTACGCCCGCGGTTAAATAAATACAAAAAAATATCCTTTGATGACAACTGCCTGGAAACTGCTTTAACTTTGTTAATTGATAATCTGAACTTCTGAGTTTCTCATAAAACACCACTATCTCAAAATATTCTTGGAATGCGGCAGTTTTCTTATATAATTTGTTGCTGCTTCGAAACCACAAGTGGTATTTTCACGGTAACCTCCAAAAAATGTTAGTTCTTTTATCTTATTTATTTATTTCCATAACACATCTTTTAGTGCATTCGTGCGCGAGCGTTTAGCACAGCATAGCATGATTGTAGATTTAACCAAGAGCGATTCAACGAGACATTCTTTTGCGTTACAGTCGCCTTAAATTCAAAAAGAAGCGTTTTCCTGGACAAAACGAAGTTAATTTAAATGCCGACTCAATCAGAAGTCCGAACAGAACCAATCCACTGTTCTTTAGGCAAACTATACGTTAATGACGATGTCCGTATGTAAGGATAATTACTTCCCGATACGCCTGGCCTTATCGATACTTATGGCGGTGTTAATTGTAAGGAACACTCAATAGCGCTTGTTAGCTACTTTATAAAGCTACAACAAGTTGTAAAGCCAGCATGTGCCTATGTATCTCATAAAAAAATATTTACATGCCAAGCTAAATTAGGTCGGTTGTGGAATGAGTTCCCTGCCGAGGTTTTCCCGAGAGACTACAGTATGGAGTTCTTCAAAAAATGAGGTGTATACATTTTTAAAGGGTCGGCAACCCTCATGTAACACCCCTGGAAGCGTCCATAGGCTGCGGTAACCATTTACCATCAGTTGGGCCGTAACCTTGTTTGCCACCGACGTGGTATAAAAAAAACATTAGCATCTGGGTGTGACATAGTCTCACACTACAACTGATCGCGAGTATCACGACACGAGCTCTAAAAATGCAGCAGAAGCTGACTCAAATGTAACGCAACTTCGATTACCATTTACCACAGCCCCGCTATTCTGTAACTTGTTTTAAGCTCACCTCACCGCTCACCCACAAATAATAACTTGACGCCGCGATTCGTAGTAATTAAGCGTAGTTAGAGGTCAAGTTTCGTTAGGCGTGACGGGTGGAGTGAGGCGGATAAGCGCGTAAAGAAAAAAAAATTAAAAAAATCTTCAGGTTTTTCCAAAGCTACCAAACGTCAGTTCCATATTTATTTATGATAATATACAATCTTGCCCTATCGACGTGCGTGTTGATTCGTGAACTTAATTATAGCTTGCGTTTTATCAATGGACGCCGTAAGAGCCAGGGCACTGACCTCGGATAAGTGATAACACACGCGGAAACACGTGTGCGGTAACTTTTCATTTGTTTTGTTATTAACTGCCTTTCGTTCAGGAACTTGGCCCCATTCTGAAGTCGTCCACCTTCTCAACTCGTCCACCTTCTCAACTCGTCCACATTATTAACATCCATGTACCTCGTACCACTCCCGATTCATTTTCATTCATTCATGCGTACACTTTTTGACGACCGGTTTATCTTAGCGAGTGCCCCAGCCAAGCCAGCCCTTACTTACGAAGCTGGTCTTGGGTTCACATCCATGTAACGGCACATGTTGAAGCATAAACATTTGTTGCCGACTTTACCTAGTCTTGGATTTTTCTATGCATTTAATGATTTATACCGATCTGTTAAATGTATCGTCGTCTAAACTGAGCTCCATACTGTTTGTGTTATGGCAGGGCATTTCCAATAATTCATGTTCCCAATTAGCGTGATTTGTTAAACAAAACAACTCAGTGTCAGTTTTGTAAGCAAAAAAATTATGTAAAAATTAACTTAACTTACTTAATATAATGTATAAATTAAACAAGAAGATTTTTTTATACAATCTGATTACATCATTGTTTAACAACTCACGCTAATTGGGAAAACGAATTATTGAAAATGCCCGGGTACCTACCGACGTCATCCCGTTGAGTCGATGACGGTATACAGAAAAGTACAGTTGGCGATAAAAGCTTGTATCAAAAATGATTTTTTGACAGAGACATATTTAAGTCAATGTTCAAGCGTTTGTTGTCACTATACTGTAAGTGGCTAAGCATCTTACAATGATTTTTGTACTAGGTTAGTTTTTTAGCATATCGATGTATTATCTGTTGGTGATCCTTAAATAAATAAATAAATACCTAACTTTTCCTAGACCAGTTCCACCATGATCAGGCCCGGTTGCGTCACGTCGCACGTGGCCATTGCGTTATCTGATCACGACACGACTCCATTGTGACACGCCCAAGACCCTGTTAACTTAACTTATTGAGGGGTGATCGATTGCGGGTAATAATGGTCTGTCGAATGGAGATTTAAGATTGGAGACTAATTTTGTAACTGTTCGATGTTGGGTTTAATTTGGACCAAGCGAATAAACAAGCATAAGGTGGTTTTGCAATAAAACAAGACCAAAAATAAAGATTATGGATACTTATGTTCTGCATATATGTAAGCCATGATGCTTCTGATTCGGATGCCAAGTTTACATGACAGTGTTTTCTCGATCACTTTTAACAAGCTTTTGTTTTACTTGCACGCTGTTCGAAATAAATATGATTAAAACCACTGAAACGAAACATACTATAATGAAAAATATCCTTCAAAATTTGCAAATATTTTTTTATACACTTGCCCGTGTCTGATATTGAACTGAACTTTATTGACGTAAAATCGGTGTCAACACAATTATCATGTCACTACCGAACTGATCTCGTGATGGAGACAAATAGGTAATACGTGTCTGGTCGCACTGAAACCCACAACTGTGCAACAATAAGTACAGTGGGCAATAAAAGCTTGAACCCGAAATGAACATTTTAACAGAAACTTATACCACATAACTTGTCGAGTCAACCATAGCCAACTAACTCAAAGGAACGTATCATATTGTATGACACGAGCACTGCGTAGACCCCGATGCGGGCGATTATCGGCCGGACGGTCGCCCGGATGTTGAATAGAGCCGGTTATCCGGGTGCAAAATAATACGGAAACACGGCTGTTCATTTTGGTGCGTCTTGTGACATGGTTACACAGGGGAATATTTCGAAATATCTGAGAGACTGACATACACTGACTGACTGACTGACATTATAGAGCATAACTGAGGTCCATTACATTTATAAGCCAATAATCTCTTCATTTTCGGTTCATGGTAATTTCTACCTAACCTAACCGAATCTTGGGATTCGGTGCTAAACCGAATCGTAAGGGTTCCGTCAGGGTACAACCGGGATAAAAACAGGTTGATAATGGTTTTTTCTTACCTCTGCCAATTGATCACGTAACGCTTTGTACTTAGGATGATCTAAATGTCTTAAAAATTACAGCCCTTACGCTCGTTTGAAAAGTTACATGTTTACCCCTCTCGTGTAAAAATGTAATACCTACATAACATACATAGCTACATAATGCCTGAGTTTTTCATACTACGATGGTGGCAAACAAGGTTACAAAGGCCTTCATGGTAAGCAGGCTGAGCAGCCACCATAGTTGAGGAATGCTTGCGACACTAGAGAAGTTAGCGGACAAGTAAAATGCCATTTTTACCGTCTAAAACTTGCCTGGGAATTTGTCTATCATTTTCCACCATAAACAGGGTAAGTTTACTAGCCTATATCACACGAAACTATCGTGTTCACAAAATAAACTGTCGATCGCACAACGCACAATACGGTCAAGATGGCCACCCGGTTATCCGGGTATCGGTCGACCGATCTGCGGTCGCCACATATCATTTACTTCTCTATACGCCTGTGCCAGGATATGCATAGAATTTTGCACCTTATTGCAAATGGATACAGTGCAAAATATGCATAACTTCGTGCCCGGTATAATAACTTGCGTCTCCGGATATCACTATTCGCGACTTCTTTTGTTTGTTTTAGGGTTTATAGTTATTTTGCGGGCTGATCGGCGTTTTATGTTGACCACTATGGGAGTATAACTAAGATAACGTTGAGAAATAAATGTAGGAAATGTATAAGAATATTGCAGGTTAAGGATTACGTCTGAGAATTCGAATAGAAAGACCGAATTTTTACTTTAAAATTGTTTATTGACGCGTTTTCGAGGCTGCTCTTATTTTAATCCCTTGATGTTTAATTGTGAATATCTAGGTACTTAAATTTTAGTTTTGTATACTACGTCTAAGCTTTTTGTTAGTGTTACTGTCAGTTAGCTCTAATGATACCTAGCAGTTTAGTTTTTTTTACGCTGATATAAATACGACATAATACGACAATGCCTGAAAAAGTGCCAGACGGACGGATAGACGCAGTGACTCTATTAGTATCCTATTATAGGTACCACTTTTGTTACGCAATTCAATACACAACAATTTGCCCTATATTCTGCGTCAACAGAGCTAAGTGAAATACAACATACAAACAAACTAGCCTTTGTCCGCGACGTCGTTCTCGTTGACTTCCTTTTGTTGCACTTTTACTAGGATAATAGTACATTACTGCAGAGGCCATGAAGTAAGGGATTGCTGGACGAGTTTGGAGTAGATGGATACAACGAGTCCAGCAATCCCTGTTCCGGCCGAGGATTGCATAGTGCTTTTCTCAAAAAATGTGAGGAAATATTTAAATTAAAATAAATAGGGTCATTACGCTAGTTACGCGACCACCTTCGGTTAGCGACCACCTGAAGGAGAAGGTTTTTTCTATTGAAGATAACATCAACTCTACAGACCCTATTGAGACAATTAGTTGTACATGCATTTTTGTTGTTGTTTTAGAATAGAAATCTACTAAAAAACCGAGGAAATATCCTTTCAGTTCACCAACTCAGCTAAGTGGTCGCCAACCGGCACATAAAACTAGGTGGTCGCTAACCGGCGAAATGACCCTACAAGGTAATCAATTAAATAATAGGTAATTTGCCGCCTTTTTTTATTTTTTAAACATGTTTTTTTTTTATGTCGCAATTATGCTTACAGAGTCTAGTGGTGGTTGGCAGTATGTAATTTTTCCTTTGTCAGTTTAATATTAGTAAGCAAATTTAAAAAGTTAGAGTAGCGGGGTAACAATAATGCTTTTACTTAGGGTTTTCATACATTATTTCTTGGTGTAAGGCCAAGAAGTAATGTAAGGAGCCTTAAACAAGAAACTTCATGTCTTCATTTCGTGATATTAACGCGTACATTTCCGAGCATGTTTGAGAAAAAAGTATTTATATATCTTAATCCGTTTAGCCGTGATTTAGTAACTGAGCCAACCAACAAAACATTCGCATTCATATTATTATAGTAGGATAGCTATTCCCCCAGTTCATTGAAAAGACTTTATTTAAAAGACAAAATCATAAACTTCAAACATCCTTCCTAAACATCTGTCGATCTACGAACCAACAGTCATTAAGTTTATCCTAAACAATCAGCCCGTGTTAACAGCCCTCCGTATCAATTATATCAGCCATTACTGCTCATCAGTGATCGACTGATATCGACGAGACGGGCTGATGGAGTAAATGTGAGACAGCCGGTTAATTTTTTTTTGAGTACCTATTTATAGCAAAGTTGCAATGATGGAAAAAGCATTTAAAAAAATATTGAGGAGATCTCATACTTTGAAACAACATATTAATAGGTAAGTATATTGCCCACGGCGAATGAGAGCTACGCTGGAGTTAGTCTATGGCTTCGACCGTCACTAAGCTTAAATATAAATACATCAAAAATATTCTATGCGATGAGCTTCTGTGGGGGCCGAGAAGGTAAGGATTAAATTTTACTTAGGTCCAACGGGGTATCCAGTGAAATTCCTTGTTACGCGTGAACAGTGACTAGACATGTTGACATCATCTAACGCACATTGCTACATGTTAATAACTTCAAAATACATACATAGTGCGCTTTTCTACAAATAAATTATTTGAATTTGAATTTTGAATTTCCGTGGCAAATCATATTCCTACGAGACGTCACGAAACGCCACGACGCCACGGAAGCTAATTTGTGTGTGATACGTTTCTGCGGCGAAACACAATCCGTCACGAGTCATGGCGGTTTTGAGGACATGGAGGCACAAAGGAACGGTTTTCTGACGGAAATCCGTGCGTGAGTTTCCCTATGCTGACTGTGCCTTAAAACAAACCTATTCTCATACATGAGAAGGAATATTAGTGAATTGTTTTTAAACTACAACTCAACGCAGCTAAAAGTATACCTCCAGATCTTTTTTACACCACAGTAAAATCTCTAGAAGCCAATATTATTCTAAATGTATACACTCTCCTAGCAGCTCCATCATCCCAAGAGACTGTAAATGCCTACGCAACGCCAATCTGATACTGAGGCGAGGGGCGGAAAATTGTTTTGTGAAAATGCCTATTACTTTATGATAAGGCGATGTCATAAAATTTAGGTTGTATAATATATAACAATATACTGGGTCTGTGAATTTGATAGTAAACTTACTGTAATTTCGCGCCTTTTTACGCAAAAATAATTCATGTGTGATTTATTGACTTCTTTCTTCCACTAGGTAAATGCTTGATCTTATTTGAAAGTTTACGGTATTTTTAAACATGTTCTATTGTCTTTGCATGGCATACACATACTCTACACAGTCTAGCTGGCCAGGTCGTCCGAACATCATCAACAAACACCTGTGTAGAATGTGTACCGATATTTGTAGCTTCAGCTGCTACGTAATTTGAAACTGACTGTGTACGAAGCATAGAGAGTTCTTTCGAAGTTTGTCGGTGCCTAAGCTTTTCCAGCAGTTATTTTATTATATATTATTCAACACGCCGTAACACATGCTAGGCCTTGTGAATTGGTAGTTCCAGATCTAATAAACACCACGCAGGTGTCGGTTATTACCACTGTTAGTGCGAATTTGTTTACCACGGTTTATATTCTTTCCAAAAAATGTGAAAGTAAGATGAAGTATGAATTATGTTTAATTTTGGTATTAAAACGAATGCTAATGTTTAGTGAATACCTACTCTGGATGACAATTATACGGATGTCTGTATGAATTACTAATCATATTTTAAACGCGTTGACTTCGCATTAGACTCGAAGGCTGTGGCAGAATAGTTAACAGCGTTGCAATTCGCATGCTTCGCAAATAGCAACACGTGCTGAGTCTCAGCCATTTCTCTATCACACAAATTGCTGGACCCATTGAGCAATGAGCACAGCTCTCTGTGCCTTATCATTTCGTCTAGTTTTTTAATCCTGTTATGTGGCTCAAATGATTTTTGTTCTTCTAATCGAGCAGTTTGGATTGGACCAACTGGTGAAATCCGAACCCATGCTTGAGCCAAAGGTCTGGATTTCCATCTTAGATTGAAAGGCTGGTAGTAGTCGCTTTCACAAAAACTTGTCTGTACATAGTGTACCTACGCACTCATATTTTATATCTTTTGGAAATAGGATGAGTGATCATAAGTTAATTAATTGTTCTTGGTTGTCAATGTAGTTATTATGGATGGCTTATTGATAGCGGTATTAAAGATAAGGGCAGCCAATGCGCATGTATTCTATCCATACTAAATCATCATAAATGCGATAGTTTGTCTGTCTGTCTGTTACCTGTTCAAGCTTAAACTGCTGAACTGATTTAGAAGAAATTTGGTATAGAGATATTTTGAGTCCCGGGGAAGGACATAGGATAGTTTTTATCCCGGAAATCATCCCTTAAGGGACTGAAAATGGGTGAAAAATTATATGGAGCTACGATATAAGAGAGTTCCACAGTTCCACACGGATGGAGTCGCGGGCAGAAGCTAGTACATCACAATCACAAACTAGGTAGAGTGCCTACGCAATGAGAGTATGTTAATACCTACTTAGAATTTTAAGATATCTATTTAGCAAACATTAATAAATGATAGATACTTTTCGAGTAAGTCTTTACGTAATTTTTATCTGTTGCTAATGAAAAACAATCTTATTTTCACTGTTGTCAAATACCCTTATTCCCTGAGATTATACAAACTGTAACTGTCTCATGCGCATCGCCGACGCCGACGCATGTCCGTAACGTGAGCGCCGCGCGAAGGCCGCGCGCATGCACCCTTGCAAGGTCACCAAACTAGTCGCTGAACTTGGCTGGGAATTCTTGTGGGAGGGAACTTTGTTTTAATGGGCTGATTCCATCTTGCCGCTTTGCCGAAATGATGCAAGTGGCATCATTTTGGCAAAGCGGCAAGATGGAATCCAATGGAATGGAGACCAATTATTTGCGCCATGGAAAGATCGCAACAGGATTGCAACCGGTAATTCTAGTAGGAGAGAATTGTATGGCTTTGGGCCATCAGGCAGGCCAAACACTAACGGCCACAAAAAAACAGTTACCTAATTGTATTAGGTTTGCTTAGTGCAATCGTTTCAAACCATCTGAAACCATGAGTTTATTTGGTTTTCTATCGTTTGAAAGATGTCGGCGCATTAAAATTAATCGGCTTTTATTAAAAAGATCCTTTGATATTGGCAATGTTTGTCTACCTATTAACTATTCAAGGAGCGAAGATGTATATTTGACCAGTACTATCAATATCAATGGCAATTCTATATCTAAACCATAACTGGACTCAAATGTCTACCCAGAGCCAACGTTTATTGCTCTTACTAAAACATACTTTCTCCTCCTTCCAGCGCGTCCGCACCTTCACCTCCTCCCTCGACGAGCTCACGGGGCGCGTGCAAGCCGCGGAGACCGCGCGCTCCTCATGGCGCGGGCCGGGCGACGCGCGCGATGCACGCGCACAGCTGGACGCGGTGTCCCGTGCGCGCGCGCAGCTGCCACCGCTACGGAGGCTCGCAGATGAGCTGCAGGGCCAGCTGCAGACGCTGGCCAGGGACAAGATACAGATACCCGAGCAGCTGGTGGCGAGGCTCGATGACTTGAACACCAGGTAAGACATCTAATCATGGGGAAATGAACCGAACGTGCAATCGATGCATGGCCCAATGAAACGTACACTATAGTTGCGGCGCCCTACCACTTTAAATTTGACGTCAAGGCACACGCTGATATAAAGAGCCGACCTAACGTGTCATAAAGTCGACTGCAGGGCTACCTAATACATACGTATGAAGGGGCGCCTGCAGCGCCCTACACATTATCCAACTGATATAATTTCGTATATGCCCTTATTTTTCATGAAACGTAGCGCGAATGAACCATTTTGGGACAGTCACTCTCAAGACGACGTTAGGCCGCTACAATAAACCATCTTGTTCCAGGGTCGGCGCTCTGTGTGCGGGCGGCGAGGAGCGAGCGAGACAGCTAGCCGGCGTGGCGCGGGACGGCGGCGCGGGCGCCGCGCAGGGCTTCCTCGCCGGCTCGGTGGAGCAGCCCTGGGAGCGAGCCGTCACGCCCGCCAACGTACCTTACTATATCAAGTGAGTTGCTCGGCCAGCCAGGAGTTTAGTTCCTGAGGAGTTCATAATGTATGTTTCAAAAACTTTTCCAGTAGTCCTGTTTGAACTTTAATAATCAGGAGCGCTTGGCGGAATTTAAGTATTACAGAATGCATTTTTACATACTAAGAGTGCTTTCATATTAAGTAGTCTGTCCGTGTGTCTGGAAACTCTGGAAGAATGTCATCTGCTGTAAAAAAGCACCGCATAACTCAGATAATACTATAGAAAGATCAGTGATTTTATATTATCTGGTATTATACCAAAAACCTTAAACATAAACCAATCTTTCAGCCACGAACTCGAGACGACCCACTGGGACCACCCGAAGATGATCGACCTGATGAACTCCCTGGCCGACCTGAACGAGGTCCGCTTCTCCGCGTACCGGACGGCGCTCAAACTGAGGACTGTGCAGAAAGCATTATGCAGTAAGCACATTTTCTACTGGCTGGCATTAATTACGACTTTTAAGAACGTCCTATTTCTAAAAAACCATTCCCTGATGCAGCAATTATTTTTTATCTTCCTTCACTCAATTTATTTTGGAACAATCGACTTGTTTTGGGAGTTTTTTTTTTACCGCTGCAATGTATGTGTAAGTGCAATGTAATGTAATTTTTTTTGGTCATAGCCAATCACCTTCATATTTCCAGTGCACATGCTTCAACTGCCGGCGGCGTTAGAAGCCTTCGACTCACACGGGCTACGCGCGCAGAACGACCGACTCATTGACATACCGGACATGATCACTGTGCTCACGTCTTTGTACGAGGTACGTTCGAGGGGACTCCTTTATCCAGGAGAACGCCGGTAGAGTGTATTCTTAGACTTACAGCTAGCCAGATGAGCTAGAAACAGCTTATCTCTTTTTGGGGACGATATAGCGATAATTCCATATCTGTTGCGTTGTGCGAGCCGAGCTGTACAATGATCATTGATCAGGCAAATATAATACTGACTAAGCTATAAGTATATGTTCAGAATTGCTGAGATATGAATAAATGTTTTTTTGTATTTGATGCAAATACCACAATATTGTTTGCCACCATATTCTTCAAGTAAGTCTTCTAGCTGAAAGATTTACACTCGCCTGCTTTGCGTAGTTAAGAAAAAAATGCCTTGTTCCTTTCAACGAGCTAAACTCGTTTTGTAAAGTGGACAACATAAAGTGGTACAAGTTGTATCTAAATTAAGATTGTCTGAATATCTTTCAGGTGATAGCCGCGGAGAACCCTAGCCTAGTGAACGTGCCGCTCTGCCTGGACCTGTCCATCAACTGGTTGCTCAACGTGTACGACAGCCAGCGCACTGGCCAGATCAGGGTGCTAAGCTTCAAGGTCGGCCTTGTGCTGCTCTGCAAGGGGCATCTTGAGGAGAAATATAGGTGAAATTTCAGATATATCTTAATTTGGCAAAATTTTAAAAGTGAATTCAAGCCTCTATCGGGCTGTTTATACTGCATAAGTTTAGGGCAGAAAACGGTTTTGGTGTATTTTTGCATAAAAAGACACCAAAAGCGGTGCGCATTTAAGATATAAAGAGAGACCAATTTAATTCTACTATTGATCACTTCTTCCAAAACTCACCCAGCAAACTGTTCTCTTTCAGGTATCTCTTCCGGCTGATAGCTGACCCATCTTGTAGAGCAGACCAGAGGAAGCTTGGGTTACTACTGCACGACTGTATACAGGTAAATGTCTTCAGAAATACTTCGACCCGTAATCTTTGAGTGCGATACTGTAACCTCCTTACGAGTAAGTATCAAGCATCGTCTTGCTATAGTATCTTTTGTGTGTTCTTCAGGTACCGCGGCAACTAGGAGAGGTGGCTGCGTTCGGAGGCTCCAACATCGAGCCCTCCGTGCGGAGTTGCTTCGAGCAGGCCTCAGCAGCTTCCAAGGAAGGCAGCAAGGGCGGCACTCTCGATAGGAAGGGAGGTAAGAAGCGAGTTCATACGTCACTATAGAGTTAATAAATTAATAATGTTTCCTGGAAGATAATATCCCCTAAAGGGATACGTCGGTTTTTGTACTTGCCCTTTCCTTTAAATGGGAAATATATTGACCCACCACATCATGAATTTTATCTCCTATGTATAATCCTGACTTCAGTTTTTTCATAGAAGAAAAGTGATGACTGTACTTTATGCCCTTATGGTTTCTTTTTTCATCTGCATAGATTAGGTTAACCACCCAGTCACGTCTGATAAACCTTCCTCCCACAGCGACAGAAAAAGAGAAAGAAAAAGAGGACATCAAAGAAAAGACCCTAGAGCGTGATGCCGACGGCCAACTCCAGTACATCGAGGCGTTCCACTTCCTGCAGTGGCTGCAGAAGGAGCCGCAGTCCATGGTGTGGCTGCCCGTGCTGCACCGCCTGGCCGCCGCCGAGGCCGCCAAGCACCAGGCCAAGTGCAACATCTGCAAGGAGTACCCCATTATAGGGTTCAGGTGAGGGGTCACAACATCCTGGTTGTTTAGGTCGACCGGCTTTATTTAGTTGTCAACTTTAGGAATGCGCTCTAAAACAAACACGAGACCGAGCGGACCATCTTACCCCGAAATGCCCTTTCGGGAGCACTGGTGTAGTTTAGCAATCGATAGAGACGCCTTTGAGAGTACGGGTTCGAAATTAATGAGCATTGGGGTTTGCCAGCTAGATAAGTTGACAACTTAAGGAAGCTACGTAGATAGGCTGAAAAGTTTCGGCCATAGAAAAGGCACGGATTTCTACAATGTCAATCTTTCTTATAACAAAGTTGGCAAGAAGAGGCTATCGTCCATATTCTTGTATCTATCTGTTCTCTCAAACTCAATGACGTGTGTCTTCATCAGGTACCGCTGCCTCAAATGCTTCAACTTCGACATGTGCCAGAAGTGTTTCTTCAGCGGACGCAAGGCCAAGAACCACAAGCTCACGCATCCCATGCAGGAGTACTGTACAGCTGTAAGTGACTTTGGCTTTTGGTTTACAGACTACGCAATACACAGCCAGTTCGCCACTTTTTGACGGCAGACCAGTGATTATGTCAACCAGTTGTAGAAATATTTGTGGTCTAATTAGAAACCTGTGGTCAAATTTTTTCATGTAGGAGACGAATGATTTATTTATGATTAACAGCTTCCCCATTTCGGTGGATATTTACCTCCTCCTTGCGATTACCAAAATTAAGGCTAGTAAGTTTCGTAGTTATACTTAACTCAGCTACTCTTGCAGCCAATCGCCCTAACATGTGAACATCTTTCAGACGACATCGGGCGAGGATGTGCGCGACTTCACCCGCGCACTTCGCAACAAGTTCAAGTCTGCTCGCTACTTCAAGAAACACCCAAGAGTTGGCTACCTGCCTGTCCAGACTGTGCTTGAAGGTAACTTTATTGTCGTATATGTTGAACGCTAAACGAGGACGCTTTTTCCAGATTGACCAGATTATAAGCACCCACCTACTTACCTATGGGATTGTACTTACTGGGGAAGTATTCTTCAACAGCAACAATAACTGCTACGAATACCGTTTTGACATCACACCTGACAACTAGGTACCGCCTGCTACGCGTACGGAAAATCCCATTTCCTAGGCAAGGGGCGTCATAAAACTTTGTACTCACTACGGTTGTTAATAGAAAGCCGCAGATCGTACATTTATCGCCTTTGCCTTAATAATAATATCTGCGATCTTAGACACTTTTTGATTTAGCTTCCTATGCAGGTAGGTACCTAGGCGGTAGTAGAGTAATGTAGTATTGTTTGCTTATTGGAAGCATTGTTGGAGCAGCATCCACGAACACTGTAATTTGTGTTGCAGGCGACGCCCTGGAGTCGCCCGCGCCGTCGCCGGCGCACGGCGCGGGCGCGGGCGCGGGCGCGGGCGCGGGCGCGGGCGCGGGCGCGGGCGCGGCGCTCGGCGGCGACGACATGCACTCGCGCCTCGAGCTGTACGCCACGCGCCTGGCGCAGGTGGAACTCGGCTCGCAGACTGCCGACACTCCTGATAGGTAATGTTATACTTGGTGGTATCTGTTGGTGTTATTCTAGCGAGGGGGGTCTTCCTGGGAATGCTATAGGAAACTTTGCATCCTGCCAGGATCTTTGTTTTAAGGACCGCCACTACAGCCCGGTTAAACTCGATTCTGGCCCACCTCTAAGGTGTCGATACTCCCGATCGTAATAGGAACGAATGAACATGTACCATGGCTGATTCGAATTTTCTAGCCGTGAAACCCCCCCCCCGAAGGCTAACAGCGTCGCCTTCGTATTGCTAAATTGACCAAATAATCTGGCACCCGATGTTTCAAAGAGGTGCTCTGATTGCAATGTAACTTCAATAAACATCTGTTCTATTTTATCTCCAGTGACGAGGAGCATCAGCTGATCGCTCAGTACTGCCACTCGCTGAACGGCGGAGGCGAGACGGAGGACGCCCCGCGCTCGCCCGTGCAGGTCGTCTCCATCATACACCGGGAGCAACGCCACGAGCTCGAAGCCATGATCAGGTACGTTTACTTAACGAAAACACGACAATCCTGATATAAGCCTCGACAACCATACACATGAACGAAAACATTATTTGAAGTCTATCGGTTTGGGTATAGCTGTCAATTCACACGTGCTTTGACATAAGTGAAAGTGTTACCTTCATTCCCAATATTCCCATTCTAATTGCGACTAAATCGGAACAGTCAGCAGCAGCAGAAGTAGATACGCGAAATAACACGCTCAAAATGATCTAGACAGTCCTTATCCTCTTGTCACTATTGTCAAGAGGATAAGGACACACTCTAAAGTGGTGTGGAGGTCATTTTGAGCACTTGACCCGCGTAGCTACTTTTGCTGCTGCGTGTACAAGCACCGAAGTCCCTGAAACAAACAATGAGGTCTGTTACTATTACTACTGATTAGATTAGGGATGCAGATATTTCGGGGCCTTTACAAAGTACCAGAACTTGGTGTTCGAAGACCATTAAAGGTTGTATGAGTGACCGGTGACCACGTACGGCACGCGAAGAGCGCCAACACCTAACACAGATTAATGTACCACTTAATAGTTTTTCTGGTTCGTAATCGATCCCTCATGATTGAGACCCGTGACTGCATGCAATTGCCTTCCATGAAATTCGGTTCCTTAAGTCAAGTGAGCCGCATGGGAAATACTGCATTTGGCAGTCTTCTTGTATCAGCCCAGCACACTGAAATCAACATAGACTCAATAGTTACGACACTGTATCTTGTTTGTTGATAACTCCTGTCGTACGTTACATGCGTATTAGATTGATATGTGGCCTTATGCCTTCCAGGGAGCTCGAAGAGGAGAACGCCAGTCTACAGGCGGAGTACGAGCGGCTGAAGGCGAAGCAGACGCCAGGGTCCACGCCGGAGGAGCAGCATGGCACTGGAGACAACAGGAACGCTCCCGTCGATCAGGTACAGCCTGATCGGTACTTAAAACTATCCGGTTACATCGGAAAACCTTAATCGTTAAGGAATGAATCTAGAGAGCCGAGTATCTCTGACAATTTATATGATAAAACCCTACTGACGGCGCCACAAATGAAACCTATGGAAGGCTAGCTGGTTAAAATGCCAGTGGTTGACAAAGTTTTTTTCTCAGCAGATATTTTCTAAACGTCTGTAAAACCGATCTCTTGCATGATTAAACGTTAATTTCTGAATTTTCTGACATTTCCTTTCAGGACATGATGGCAGAGGCTCGCCTGCTGCGTCAGCATAAGGGACGGCTGGAGGCTCGCATGCAGATCTTAGAGGAGCACAACCGACAGCTCGAGGCGCAGCTACAACGCCTGCGCAGACTGCTGGATGAGGTCAGTCACCCCATCTTACTTATTTGAACAGTTTAAGTAAGTTTTGTTCCCGCTGTTCTTACTCGCCAGTATGCCACCATGCGCAGTTACATTTAATGTAATGTGATAAATCCAAATTAATTTCGTATGCCTATAAAAATTAATCAGATTCTTAAAAGTTAACCAGCTTTATTTACGTCTCGAGGAAACAGGATTCTGCTGTTCCTAATGACAGGAAACGTTTATATTAAGTTTGAAGTAATTGACCAACATCGTTGAAAACATTATTTTAATTAAACCTCGTCAGTAAAAGTTACGTCGTTTACACAGCTTGACAACGAGGATCGCATTTTTACATCATGCATCACTTATGCATCATACCCGACTTTATCACAGCAGTCGAAGTCGCAGCAGTGTTTCGTTCCTAGTTTCTCTCCCAAACGCAAACCATACAACCGCGATATCTGTTGCAGCCGTCCTCGGGCTCCCCGCCGGCGCGCACGGGCACGCTGCAGACGCGCTCCGTGACGGCCTCGCAGCTCGCCACCGACTCGCCCGCCAAGATGCACAACGGGCTCTATCACGACTCGCAAACCAGTGAGTATGACACATGGTATCTTTACCCAAGTGTTCAACTAGACGAATCTGTGGTCTACCAGCTCAATGGGTCGACGTTAGAAAGACCGCAGGTTACTTGTGGGTACGAGCCTGGGATGAATGGCGTACCTATGCAAAGATGGAATTTTACTTATAGGACGCCTCCGATCACCCATTCTTCACTTACTAAATGAAATTAATGTGCGATGACCGATGCTCGTGTTATCTTATATCACACCATTTCTGCATAAGTATAGAACAGTTATTTTTTATATTAACAAGTGCATCACATTACAATGACCAAAAGACATGCTTTGTCTATATAATATAATAATGTATAATAATAATGAGATATGTAATCAAATAAAATCACAATACGACGTACGAGTAAAGCACTCGTAACTAGCCATCGCCTGTCATGTCCGCCATTTTGACGTGATTGTCCCCAAGATGGCCGCTGGGCGGGCGCGGGAGCGGGCGCGGGCGCGGGCGCGGGCGCGGAGCGCGAGGCGCTGGAGCGGCCGCCGCCGCCGCCGCACAACGTGCACTCGCTCATGCACTGCGCAGGTCAGCTGTGTGCTGTTTGGCTGTTGTTTTTTTTTTCAGTGGTTGTTGTTTTTGAGTTTAGGTTAGTGTTAGCCAATCGGCACCGATACAAAAACTGCACGATTGCTGTGGATTATTTTAAAGTTTGCTGTGATTCTAGATTACTCGCCAATTATTTGCTATGGAGAGTGGCGTTTTGCGTTGCTACTGGTTACAATTTTACAATAGTACTTGTCCGCCGCGGCCAGGCCGCGCCAGTGTGATGCAGGCTTTCGGTCAAGCGTCGCAGTGTTGCCTGTTAAATACTTGAAAAAGTTACATTGTAATTTCGTAGAATGAGCCACATGTTTGGCTGGACGGAAGTCTATTTGAAGTTTAGCTTGCACTTAAACTGCGATTGCTGTGTTTTTTTCTCACATTGTCTCATTTATTTATTATTAGCCACCTTTGAATAGCCATAGTTTTTTTAGTTGTTGTTGTTGTTGTTGCATGTTTTACCACGTGTTTCTGGTTTTTTACTGACATAGTTCTTTATCTGTTCATGCGCTCTCTACAGGAGGACGCATACCGTGAGGTAAAGTTAAGTTGTTATTTTTAAACTAATCTAGGCATCAGTTCGACAGTGTTTCCTGACTATTTTATAATTTGTCGAAGTGGTTCCTGACAATTTTGTCCTGCTTAGATGTGAATGACATCCAGTATATCCATAAATATGAGATAATAAGTACTTTATATATAACACCGATCGCCGGGAGCTGATCACAACGCGTACTGAAAGAGACGTTCGTATGAGATATTTCCGCCAGTGGGATCAACAGGCCGAAACATGCGATGACTGTCAATTTAACTGCCATTTTTTCCAACAGATGATCTTGGGCGTGCCGTCGAAGAACTAGTATCAGTCATGGCGGAGGAGCAAACAGAAGGCACCGCGCCTCCGCAATACTCCAACGGCAAACCACCCAAAGAGAATTAATCAAGGGACAGTCGGCAACGAACACTACGAGCGCGTGCGCAGCGCGGAGGGTGCTCCTATCTGGGTTGCCAGTGTAAAAAAAAACCCGGTGGCCAGGTTCACCGATTTCTCGCTCTGGTAACACTGTTGAACCAAAGACTCGCTGCAATGGTAATGCTTATATTTCTGTACCAACCGAGACGCGCGTTGGGTTTTGAAATGAAATTAATGCGCCCTTGTGTGATTTGGAATGTTATAATGGTGGCAGGAACGTTTTACTAATTTTCGGCTCATCACTAACCCACACGTGCTGTTGTTGTACTTTATGTAAGGTATCTAACATTCCATTGTCATCTACTAATAGTGATCGAACAGGACTTCACTGAACCATTATAGATTCTTGTATACCATGGTATAAGGGAGAAGGTGTCGATGAGCTATAGAACTAACTGTTGTCAGCAGAGGTTTTCATGCCAAGCCTCGTATCACCAATCATACTTTATAGAAATATGACACAGGCGTATGATACCTTGACGAAAACTTTGTCATGTAAAGTAACCTCTTAGTTTAGTTCACCCATAGCTCAGAGTTCGATCAAAACGATTATCGTATGCAACGCTTATTGTACGGATAAGGGCAGGCCATTGTTGCAGTACCAATCGTGTTGAGTCATTCTATTCTTTATTTTCTACTATTTTTATATCGCAACACAGATTTCCTACTATTTTTCATACTTTCTCATGCGGCACCAACAGTGTTGCCAGGGCGAAGCGTAACGAAAAAGACAAGTAATGAGCATTTATACTATAAAGTTGTACCAAATTTGTGGATACTTGATACTTATCTATACATTTATTAATTATTTAAGTACATATCTTGTTAGTACAATCTCCATTTATCATATCACTTCTTGTAAATTTCCATATCATTTGCTGTGTATAAAAAAAACTGGCACTATATAAAATGACGAAAACTTAAGTCCATCGTTTCGTTGCGTCGATCGCGACGTATCGCTTGGAATGTATAAGGGGCTGAAAGCTTTAATAGAATCACAAGTTAGCTTTAAAACTACCCTGTTTTGAGACGATTTACGAAGCAAACCTGGCCGTGGACGAGCCCGTGCGGGGCCTGCGTTTTAGTGGAAAATGTATTGTTATATTAGATAGAAAACTCTGTTCTTGAGCGTACAATATATGCCAACTGGCCGTAGTTATATGGATTCGTTACAATTTGCAAGTAGGTGTAGTCGTAGCCAAACAATATCAGCATTATTATGGCCCCTGTACGATCGGCGATATTGAGTATTAATTACGTGTTTGCCATAAAATCTTTGGCAAGTTCACCATGCTCACCATGGCCAATCGTGCAAATCAGCCACTATATGCATGTATGTTATATTAACGCGTTAACGAAAGATATAATATTATTAGATGAAATAACTGATTGCGCTGCTTCACGCAATTTAGTCGTACGATGGTTCACTTCCTACAGTTGCTGTAACTCGGACTATCTAGCTCTTCTTAGCGACTATAACTACTAAACATATGTATCCAACTTTTTCACTATACCTAACCTCAACGGTAGGCCACGTTTTTACCTATTGTATTGAATGAGACCGTTTTTTATGTCCCATTCCGATATTCGGATTTGTAACGTGTCGAGTAAGATGCCTACCTTTTTAGATAAGAATATATTGGAGAGATGACTTTTATACGAATGTTAAGTATATCTGTTGACGCTAATTTTTACAATAAGGACTTCCGATTTAACCATATCACGGTTTATTCATTTTTTAGCGCGAGCGTGGAGTCCCGAGTGTCTCTTTTGCGCGCCAGCGTTTTTACTGCTGGCAACATTGGGGGACTCCATTCCGCGCGACCGTTACGTTTAAATTTATTAAAAATAATTTGGCTAATATAGTATCTAAGAAAAAGCACAATTAAATATTATTTTAACGAAATCAATGTAATTAAATTTACGCTAATATATTGTTAATAATTTTATTGTATTTGATTTATCTAGAATGGAGGTTTTGTTTCGAAACTAATTATATTATTTTAACTTTTGGCAAGTATATAAAATATTCTTCTTCCGCATTTATTTGTGTTTATAATGTTTTAGGAGTTAAATAAATCCAAATAAACATTCGGCATAGTATATTTTTGTTGTTTCCTTTCCTTTCTGAACCTGTCTTCATAAAAGGTAAGTAAAACCAGCATGAAAACATGGCGGTAGCCATCAGCAGCTTGAATGGAATGAACGAAATGAATGACTATCAATTATTACATACAATTGATAGTGTCATTCATTTTGTTCATTCCATTCGCGCTCAGCTTTTGAAAACTACCCTATTACTCTGATATTCATGCCTTTCTGTCATGTCAACCTGTGTATACGTAAGTATATCACAATTTCGGCGCACGTAAGGCGCATCCAGATGGAACTACATGGTATTCCACCATACAATCTTAATAATAATAACAGTAAAATTACACAGGGCGCTGCATATGCAAGCTATATAACGAGTAGAGTGACCTTCTTTTTCTCGCTTTATCTGCTGAGTAAGCACGGTTGCGATAGAGAAAGATACGCCCAAAGTTATAGACTATTGCTTTAACATAAACGTCGCGTGAACATAACTTTGTAACTTTGGCCGTGTCGATCTCTTTCTAGTCGAGTGCACATCGTTTGTTAACTGTATTATAGGATTATATTCCCCTAAAAGAGAGAAAATAAAATTAAATATGTAATTTAAAGGAAGAATTTATTCGTCATTATTAACAATAAAATAGGTACATCTATTAAGACAATCATAGATAACTTACATTAGTTATTTCTTCATCACAAGTATTATTTTAGTTACTCCTCAAACTCCCAAAACTATTCATAAGGCACATAAATGCATAAGGTAAGACGATCGAACAAGGTTTATGCTGAAGGTAAAAATAATTGCTTTCTATGGAGCCTCCCATAGCAGTCCACACGCCTCAATAAAGCTGCGATGTTTCGGTATTTGGCTATTCGTCGCGTATACAGTATTTACATACGTACATACATAGATTCACGCCTTTATTCCCAAAAAGGGGTAGGCAGAGCGCAGTGAAGCGTAAGCTTCACTGCGCTCTGGAACGTAAGTTCCAGTGCCACTTTTAGCATAGATTTGGGTATAAAAGGTCGACTAAATCGCAGTGATAAGTTGCTAACCAATCGCACACTGCACACTTCAACCCAATGTGTGGAACAAGTATGTTTTACTCCATTACAAGTAGGTTGGGATATAAGCCTGTAATAAGCGTTATAACTGTGCAAGATATGCCTCTTCACGCGATATAGTAACACCACGAAGACTGAACCAACTCATAGCGTTGACATGTTAACCAAAACCCTTTAGGAACAGCCATCGAAGTTAAGGCATTCGTTAAAATATGCAACTGTCAACCTTTTCTGTATTGTAACGCCATCTAGTGACACTATTGACATGGTAGTATTTATCAATTACTGTACGTCTGGCACAACTTGCTGACAAGTCACGTCGCGTGTGACAGCGTCTCCTGTCTCACTCGCGCTGTTAAAATTAGTAAGAGCAGGGTGGATTTTCTCATCTCACGTCACGTTTGCGGGGTCAGTTGTGCCAGCCCCACTGGCCCCAAAGCTAAGGCTAACCTTCTCGAAACTACAGAACGAGAATGTGGTCTAGATGGCGTGAGCCTTTATGTTTTGGTTTAACCGTAACTCATAACACTAACCTCATATATTTTAGACAAAATCACGAATTATCTAATCATCAAATATACACATAAACTCACACACCTTTAGATTACTCAGTCGTTTAACATGTTTAAATATTTCAATACAATAAGTATTAGGAAATGCATAGTAACAAATATACCTTGGAATTAGAATATCATACATAAATCAACAAATCACAAATACATGAGGTAGCCAGTGATTTTGATTGTGTTCCTTGGCATTGATATAGGCATTTATCAACCCATTGCTTGCGAAATTGAGACAGATCAAGATCACTGTTCGGAAAATAGTTTGACTGTTTAAATACATTCACTGCCAAGAATCGATAAACTAAGATATAAGTAAATAATTGTAATAGCAAGGCATGAAGAGAAGTGAATTACAAGCACTATAAACATGTACACCACATTAAAAAACTCTATTCCATATACATATAATGAAACACCTATTTCATTTCATCCTCAATCAATATATGATAGTCATCAAACTGATAAAACTCCGAACACAGATTACCTCGTGACCGCAATGACTAGCAGATTAACACTGATATTATGAATTCCAAGGCTAAAATTAATTAAGGTGATGCTTCATTTATACTCTCCAAGAATCCATTTTATTTGTGAAAATGTTTTTTTTGAGCATTGTATCATTCAAAGGTACACTAAGTCTAGTCAAGGTTATCAGAGGCTGACTAATGGGACACATCCCCTTGGAAGTAAATGCGTGACCTTTATTCTATAGAGTATCTTAGTGTAAAGCATAAAATCCACATTCAAGTTGCTGAGCTATAAGCATGAACTTCGAATGTCGAAGTGTGGATATCTCTATCTCTATCACACTTACTATACTCACACAGACAGGGACAGAGATGCAAGTACACGAACTACGAGATTCGATTTTCGTGGTAGCGCCGCTGAAGTAGCATATTAAGATTAGGTGTAATTGGTATTAACCATTCTTGTGAAATAAATAAAAATATGTGGATTTGTGTAAGATTGTCCCCACATATGTATTATTTATTTATTATTATTATTTATATAGATATACCATTAATGATATATCATTGTAATGATATATCATTAGTGATGTTTCTGACCATATCTCCAAGGCACTTTTCTAGATACAACAATTATTAACCCTTTTGCCGCCACAAAAAAAATGCAAGGTGCCACACCAATGCCACACAAGTCTTAAGTCAGGTGTAGTCAGTCAGGGTAAGTTAAGTAAGGTGTTTGGACTTCATATGAAGTTGGTGGCAGGTGGGTGGCATCGGTGGCGAACTTCACATCAAGTCAGTGGCTTTGAATGTGTGAATGGGTTAAACACTCCTTTGAGGCTAAGAAGTTTGAACTTTAAATAGATTTTATAGAAAATGTAAATGAAACATTACCGAATTTTCTACTAAGTCTACACTTTGACAGTGGAGCTAGTATTTGTGTCTAAACCGTTGACAGGCGCCTGGATATCACTCCGTGGTCTCCGGAACAGGAGAACATGGGGCTCAGGGTTGTGGACCATGAAGTGGAGCCAGCCCGGAGACTGCTGAACGCCAAGGTTCCGCCATTCTGTCTCCGTCATGAGATGGGACTTGGGCACAAGCCGGGCTATGTCCGGTGGAAGAATCACATGTCTGGAAGTATAGAGAATAGGTGCAATGTTTCCCAGATTATGATACAAATTGTAAACATATTTTTACAATAATATTATTTTGATTTAATATTTTAACTATCTAGATACAAGTATTTAAGCAGATGAGAGATGAATGCTCGATATCCTTATTTAAAAATGACGCTTGCGTGCTGGAGCAATGCCTTCAATATGCCTTTTGTTAGTATTCTCGGTAGAAAAGGACATACATATGTTCTAAATATTCAATTGGCTATAACATGCTTCAGAAACATTAAATATAGCTCCATGCTAGAACACCTACGTATCCAGTAAAAGTGATAGTTTCACTTAGATTACGTGTACAGTATGTCACTAAGAAACTGTAATTTTCTTGTAGGTACGACGTTTCTCTAAACCAAAATTAACATCTACAAATAGATAAAGCTTCAATACTTTAGATAAGAGAAAAATTGATGCTAGAAAACTCAGATATTCGTTAAAACATTAATTTTGAAACAACTCTTACCTATATTCGTAGACGTCATCGCTATATCTTTCGGAGTACTGGATCTGGTCTACGGGCATTTTGATCTCCGCTGCAACACAGGATTAGGAAAAGTGATTTATTATGATAGCTTTTAAAATAAACCCAAGCTTTTCAGCTGACTCGATTAGAAACGTTCGTTTAACACATTCAATTTTTTCAGTGCGACCGGCAACTGTCAGTGTCATACTGTCAATAGTGTCAAAGAGGGCCCTCGAAACGCACATTCCGTTATCCGTATATTATAATAAAGTTCAATCACTACTTATTATAGTAGATTTGAATAAATTATTACTCACTGTAATAATTTTGGAATAGAAAAATATTTTTCTTCGTAACATGTACGTAAAATTAATTTGCAGAAAGCAAATGCATTATTATTTTTAAAACAAGGGATGTATCTGGGTTTTCTTTTATAATGGAGGGACAGCATGGCTAGCACGTGACGGCGCGCGAGCTCTCTCGATTTTTCTCGCACTATTCGTCTCTCTCTTATTAGAACACTTAGAAGAAGAGGTGTAGTGCGATAAAAATCGAGAGTATGTCGCGGCCGTCGTGTGCTAGACGTGCTGCACGCCTAGAACACGACGGACATAGAGTGACATTAATTTGACATAACTTATGCGTTCCGTTCCACGTACTACTTAATCTCATATTATATAACCATCTCATATATGACTATGACCTCTAAAAACTGAGAGCGAAAATGAATTTAGTTCCCTAGGCAGGTAGGATGAAATGTTTAAAAAACAAATAAGTATATGCTTCAGTCCCCACACTCAACAGTACAAAATAAAATATTAGGTTGCGGAAAAATATAAAACCATAAAAACGAAGAGACAGTTCATGAAAAACCGACGATAAACAAAATAAAGTAACATGTAAGTACATTTTTTTTTATACAACCTGCTTGGGCCGCAGAAGTGCACGGGCTGCTTGCCGGGCTGCATGCCAAGCTGCATGTGAACGCACGGAGTGCATGTGAACGCGGCATAAAGCCCTAACTTTTGTTTGAGTCATGTCCGTTCGTCCCCCCGCCCCCCGACCCCCCGCCGGCTAAATGGCTACTACTGTAGTACTGTGTAGTAGTACCTGTACCTACACATAATTTAAAAGGAAAAAAAACATCACAACCTACTTACCGCACCATTTGGTTGGCGCGCGCGTGTCGATGTAACTAATGGGGTCTATACATGTCATGATTTGTCAGCCCTAATTTATCAGAAGCTGACTAATTGCTATTGTCTGGAGGCATGTTGCGCTGCTGATCCAACTGTCAAACGAGTTGTACTTCTGACAAATTGCATGCACATCACACAATCAACACATCAACACAATTTGGACCATGGAAATATTTATGATCAGCCAAAAGTTTTCTGTCAGATAATTTAGAAGTAAAATATTTAAAATATTACATTTGTAATTAACCTTTCCACAAATTTAACACGCATTTAATAAATCGTTTATATTTTAAATTATAGTGTATTAGTAGTAATAACGCGTTTTATAGTTGATTTGAGTCACGCTTTGATCTTTGTATTTATTTAAAATCAGGTTTGCATCTTACTGCGAACTTGCGCTTTGGTATGGCAATATATTTTTTACTAAATTGCCACAATTTGTCAGAAATTGGATGCGACAAATCAGAAGTGATAATTGTATGGTTTATAGAGCCCATAAGACAGACAGGCAACTACGGAGGTTCGACACGCACTTGGCCGATTTTTTATGTTAATTAAATATGAACGTGGGGAATGAAACAAAAATACGGGCTGCCTGATGGCAAGCATGTCCTATCTATGCTGTAGCCCTGTAGCCTATGAACGCGTGCCACTCTCCCAGCTGGGAGCTCCCAGCAGTCCCAGCGCGTTGCCGATCCTTTATTGATTCGAGGATTTATTGCGTTGATATCTAGAAGGTACACATACCTATACATGCAGAGCAAGTGATTTTAAGTCTGTAATCTTATGCAGGTATCGGACGTATCAGACATAAGTAACTACAGGCCGATATTTCTGGCAACAGCCGGGCTAGCACACTAATCGGCCATATATTTATGTTCGAACGTATAACTTTACGATTGTGCCCATTTTTACGTTATTTAGCTAACATGATAATCTCGCAACATATATTTATGCCATAGCGTAAAATATACGTAGAAAAAAGGAGTTTAGTGCACTATATTGTTGCCAATATGTACAACCGAATTTCTACCAATTATTACATTCATTTCATTCGTTCAATCGTAGTCTATGGTTAGAGACTCAATAGAATACTACTTAATTAAAGAGTAATGATAAGCACTGCACTGCTACTAAATAGTTGTACTCTTGTATTAAGTTCTGTTATAATCGTATGTGTCGAAATTCCGGCTCCGGCCACTCGAAAGGGTTGGAGACATCGCGTATTTGACGCCGGTGCAACTTCATTTCCTGTTTGTCGGCCTGCCGAGATATTAGGTAACTGATGTAAGGTGATGCTATCCTGAAATCAATGTAGGAGTTGGTCAGGTTTCTTGAAGAAGGCCATATTATATGTATTCGTAGGCCTTTTAATAAAATAAAATTACCTTGTAAGTTCCGGTGCGAAACAGTCAGGTCCAAAATACGTAAACACGGGGTACGATTAATATGCGATATCGAAATCCAGTGGTCAAGCGAAAAGTCGTAGAAAAGTAATCAATGCAAACAGCAAACGAATAATAATAAGTTTTAAGTTTTAAAACTGAAACCGTGTGTTACGACAGAAATTTGACAAATATCCTGCGGCCAATTGTATCGGTTTCATAGTGTTAAAATTTATCTGGGGTCTCGAGTGACCTACATAAAATTTCGTCCGTCAACGGTTCATATCGTCACGTTTTATCTGCTAAAATCAAGAGCATGTTAGCATTTGACGTAAAAAAAATAGTTTTATGTGCAAGACATATAAATGGTCACATTTTACGTAGATGACGGTATACCATGTTAGCTCATGACGGTAAAATTTTATACTTCGGTTGTGGACATAAAACGTGCATAAAAGTCGTCATTTTGCTAGTGTGCTAGGGCCGCTGTAAGGCGAATAAGTGCTGGACAGCATGCTTGACAAACACCTGGCTAAACACATACAACTGTATGATGCTCAGTTCGGGTTTAGACCTGGACTCTCCACTGAGACGGCTATAGTGTGTTTGAAAAGTTCTCTTTTGTTTTGTGTTAAAATGTTCGTAATACTAATTTGTTTGTTTATTTTTTCTGGATTTAAGAAGACACTGTTTTATAATATCCTTTTCTTCGGGCTTTCGGGTTTAAGATATAAACTTGTTGGAATGCTGTACGGTACGTGCGACGTGCGACCATGTGCGTAAGGTGAAAATAATAATTTCACTGTTCACAGCCAGATGGCGCAGTTTGACGCAAGCGCAGCGGCTGCGTTTAGTTTTAGTAGGCCGTGTCGCACGTACAGAGGCCCTGCTGCGAGGGGAAAACGAATTTCGTTTGTGTATCTCACTCTGTTGCAATTGCTAGTTCGAGCGACAGAGAGGGAGATATTCGAGCGGAGTTCGTGTTCACTTCGCGGTAGCCCCCCTCAGCAGAGAACGTAATACCTACTCAAAATGGTCTCGCCGGAAGACCAGCGCTGGCTCGTGAGCCAGCATTATGCTGAGGAGGGACCATTTCGTAGCAAATAAATAGTTTTAAGTACCTAATTAAATAGTATTATACATGTGTATGTGATATTTATATTTGTTTGTTACGAACAAATAATTTTCATTTCATTTCATTTCAAAAGCACTGTTCAGTACTACACCAGTAGGGGTACGCTGGTGAACGCTTGTTTCTTGGATTTATCCAAAGCGTTCGATCTCGTGTCGTACGATATTCTGTGGGACAAATTGACTAGTGACACCAGCGTGCCGGCCGAGTAGATTGAGGTTGAAGGATGCTTCTTGAGGTAGCGATAAATCAAACTATAAACCTTCACGTAACAAACACACGTTATTTATTCACACAAAATAACCACCATAAAATATACAATACTTTCCGGCAAAATTATGACAACAACCCGTGTCATTCTCTATCGGTAGCCAGTGCGATTCACGGCTAAAATCTATAGAGGTTTCAAACCGCTGTCGCCACAAGGTGTTAAAGTTCTGGTATGGCAACCAAATCACGGATGCTCTATTGACAATAAATCAATCAACAACATAAGTTATGCAGATGATATGGTTTTGTTGAGCCCTTCCATCAGTGGGCTGCAAGAGCTACTGGACATCTGCGAGAGGTACTCGGTGGAACATGTGCTAAGGTATAATGGGAGGAAGATTGAGGTACTAGTCTTCAAAGCGGGGAGAAAATCCTATAAGACAGTGTCTCCGGTGATCTTTGGTGGGGAGGAGAGCAACTCAGCACGTCTATCATGAGACGGCCGTGACATACTCTCGATTTTTCTCGCACTATTACTACCTCTTGTTCTAAGTGTTCTTGTAGTAAGAGAGAGACGGATAGTGCGAGAAAAATCGAGAGAGCTCGCGCGCCGTCTCGTGATAGCCGTACAGGATCACAAAACCCTTTAAGTACCTTGGTCAGTAGGTCACCGAGGACCTCAAGGATGATCTTGATATTGAAAGGGAACGCAGGGCGTTGCGCCCCCTTGCTTGGTCCTTGCGCCCTAGGCTCTAAGCCTTATTAGCCTGTGGGTAAATTAGGCCCTGGGCTACTCCAAATATGAGCAAGATAACATTCAACAGTGGCCTACCTCCACCAACCTCTCTTCTTAAAAAAAAAACTAATTTTAAGATTACGCAATTTCACGGCATGAATGTATGAGTAACACCGTAACACCGTTTCGCATCGTTACGTATGCGCGTCACAAATTGGGACTGGTAACTCTCGCGCACGGAAGCGCGGTGCTTATAGGTAGGTACCTACATAATAAATCGAGACGATTGGAACATTATCCAATCCGGGCCCCAGCCGCTACAATTTAATACAGCCCTCCTCCGCCCCCCCCTCCAGGCCTCCAGCCTCCTCAGGTAGGGGGTATATCATCAAAGAACTAGGCGGGACAGTACCCGGCTGAGTCACCGAAATAAATATTAATAAATATTTTATATAAAAAAAAAACAATAATGATGCATTTTCTCGAAAATAGATTAAAAATGTAGTCAAATGGTGAAAAAAGCACTCTTTAGTTTAACTAGGTACTTTTTTCTTGCTCAGCACAACTTTCTCCACTAGTGATAATGTGGACACGCTGGACAAAAGCACCAATTTTTTTAAGGGACTTGTTAGGTCCATAGCTTTAAGTTTTTGATAGGAACCACGTCCTCCTTCATCCATCTTTAATTTTATGGCGGTCATTTTGAATTATACGTATATCATTAATATATCGAGTTCTAAATAACGTAGAATCAAAAACTTAGTGTCTAAATATACATATTTGGGGTCAAGGAATTCAACTCACTATTGCCTCGCCTTATATTTTGTATTTTTTTTGTGTAATGTCTTTTTTTTATGATAAATAATTTCAGGCTCGTTCTCTTACCTACGAGTGGAGAATATATTGTATCTGTTTCTGCATTGTTAATCTAAATTTAAGGTGACCCCGTGTGGTGTCGGGTAAGAATAGCACCACTCCCTTTCTTCCTGTGGGTGTCGTAAGAGTCGACTAAGGGTACAGAGTTGAAGTGTGTTTGTGAGCGATGGGCTAGCAACCTGTCACTACGATATCACTTTTTGTCGATCTTTTATACCTGCATTGATGCTAAAAGTGGCACTGGAACTCAAGTTTCATGTGCTCTGCCTACCCCTTTTAGGGATAAAGGCGTGAATGTATGTATGTATGTATGTATGTATGTATGTATGTAAATTTAAGGTTTGGGCTATAAATTTATTCTTACTGTTATTGTTATTCTTATGTATATTTACGCATCATCAAATCGTCCAGATGTACCTGTTAACTACTGTTGGCGGCTGATTATGTACCTCGTTTTATCCTGGCCGACTCCATATTCTCACATTACTATGATTGTCACTGTTGTCAATGTTACATGTACTTTTTAAAACTAAAACCAGTAGGTCATGGGCCCGGCATGCTTCCATTACGCAAAATAAGTCAATAACCTTCTTGCAAAAGGCTCGTGTAGGTACCCATTTATGTGCCATGGTGGCAAATTAGCGTACGGTCAGCCTTTCGGCAAGTGGTAAATACTACTAATACTTGTAATGCCCGCTTGCAACTCTAACACAAAGGCACATAAAAAAACGAAGTGTCTAACCGAACCTATATGCTATACTCTCTAACCATGAATACTGGAACAAAGGAAAACCAAAAATGGAGGGATGCAAATGGAAGTAGTCTTCTGTACCCAAAAAGCTAGCCGTTGTGTGTTTTAGTGATGACAGTCCAAGAAAACCCGGCCAAGTTGTCGGTCCACGCGCAGTGTAGGGTTCCGTAGTTGCCTGTCTGACTTTGTTACATCGACACATGCGCGCCCATTAAACGTTGCGGTTGCGTCGTCCGAATTTGTTAGTTCAAGTACCTACATTTTATAGTTGGCCGCCTACTACTCGTTAACTAGTTATGCCTACTTCCGTGTCAGGTTTCGTTTCGGTTTCATGAACCGTGATAGACAGTTGTAATTTTTACAGATGATGGATTTCTGTTGCCGCTATATCAACACATAATAAAAAAATAATTAATGGGGCTCTCATACAACAAACGTGATTTTTTTGCGCAGTCTGGCAAAAAGCTGGACTCTAATAAAAATTTGAGCTTTAAAGCCCGATGTCACGCGAATGTATGTATGTATGTAAATAGTTTTTAAAAGCCCATCTTATTTTTGAACAAGCTATCCAACGATGTAAGTTTACCGAAAAAAATGACATCCCCACTTTATGCCTAGGGGAGGTACCAACCATAAAAAAAATTGTACGGACAGACGGACATGGCGAAACTATAAGGGTTGACTACGGAACCCTAAAAGGTAATTAAGAGAAGGCAAGAAGGATCTGTGGTTTAACCAATTATGAGTTGAAGTTCGATTTCTACAATTTCTCACATCTAAGATATGTCCTAAATCATGGTCACCACACGAACGGCTGCAGCCGCAACCTTCAATCAGTGCTCAGTAAACCAGCTCAGCCGCCATGAGTGACATTACTCTGGAATTCCTACGGGACCTCCTCAGGGACGATTATCCTGATGTTACTATACAGGACTTTGAGGTAACACTACCATACATTTGAGCGTGCTTACATCGTTTGTAGATCATAATCTGTTGGGGTTCTATTACGTTTAATTATAAGGCGGAAATGAGACATCTCGTTGGGCAATTGACCCATTTTTATCAATGATCGATCGAACGAACGAAATGTGAGATACCTGTATACGGGAGATAACTACTTATCTTCTTATGCCCATCATCACATAGATACTACATCTATGTGATGATGGGCATGTTATTTTTAAACGACTTCAAAAAAAGGAGGAGGTTCTCAATTCGGTTGTATATTTTGTTTCAATGTTTTTACCTTTTTTTGTTTATAAGTATAGGTATGCATATTCGGTATCGTGATACCGAATATGCCCTTAAAAACAATTAAATTCACAATTGCAAAGACTATCTGTAAAAAAACACTATCCAACGGTCACGATCGTTGTCGTTTTTAGGTTATACCTATTATTTACGTAAAACACGCGTGGTTCAATATCGATAACTATGGCCGCATTAACGTGAAGCAGTCAACTCCCGCGCCGCCCGCGTCCCGCTCAGTGCGGCCTTGAGGTCACTTTCTTGAGACATTAATAAACCTCAACCCGCACTGAGTGAAAATAAAATATATCTAGTGCGGTTGAGGCTTATTAAGACCTCAAACGTTTTTTTTGTACCAACGAGTCCGGCTTTGGAAAACATAAAGAAATGTATATTTGACTCTGTCGTACGCCTTGTAGTTAAACGGCAGCAGTTCCCGCACGAGAGAGATAACACGAACTTTTAGCCCCGCACCAGCGTAAAGTCGAGATTGAGGCGGATTTGACTCAACCCGCAGTGAACGTGTTAATTATAAGGCGGAAATGAGACATCTCGTTGGGCAATTGACCCATTTTTATCAATGATCGATCGAACGAACGAAATGTGAGATACCTGTATACGGGAGATAACTACTTATCTTCTTATGCCCATCATCACATAGATACTACATCTATGTGATGATGGGCATGTTATTTTTAAACGACTTCAAAAAAAGGAGGAGGTTCTCAATTCGGTTGTATATTTTGTTTCAATGTTTTTACCTTTTTTTGTTTATAAGTATAGGTATGCTTTCAGGTGGGTCCCGTTTTTTTCAAAAATTCAGTTGGACGATGGGATCCATGAGGAATTGAGGGAACTCCTCAATTATATTAGGCATGCGTGTATTGATTTCGGTATTTTCTATTATAACTCGTGTAATAACCCGGTCGGTATCGGTATAAACCCGGAAATTATAAATTTGGTGGAGTGGAATTTTATTGATGATGAAGACCACGGATGATTTATGGAATTCCTCAATTATGTACTTAAAAGTACAAAAGTATGTCACAGATTCTGATAAGATTCCGTTGAAATAGCAACTAATGAAGTGCCAAAGGTGATCCTTATGGAATCGACGGAAGTCCTCAAATATTATCGGGCCACATACAGCGAGTGGGTTTTTTTCTCTAATAATCAATCTCTCGGAAATCAGTTCATGTAAATTGGAAAAGAAATGTGGAAATGTTCTCGTGGCTTGGCGGAGTACTAAATTGAAGTCGGTTAAAATTATTTAGATAATATGGAGTTCAAATATTACTAGGATAATCCCTGTCTTGAAGAAAACTCCAACAAGAGAAGGTGATATCGTATTCTATTTCTATTAGGTTGATAGCATTTCTAGGTAATTTTTACCATAGGAAACATCACCGATCGTAATTAATGTGTACTGTCTGTGTACAGGTCGACACACGTAAAAAGAGCTCTGGCGGCAATACATTTAATATGGCACGCAGAGCTCTTTTTACGTGTGTCGACCTGTATGTCACTACGTCCCATTCTCTTTCTCATGCATGATAGGAGGCCCGGGCCCAGTATGATGGGATGTACCAGATGTACCTCTATTACGTTCTTGATGATGATTTACTGATCAGGTTTTCGGGTGTTCTTAGGGAGCACCAGGCACCAAACGCGGTGACAACTACACCTCAATGGTCTACCGGATCCAGCTAGAAGGCACCCAAAAGCATCTAGAACCAGATGCCTCCTGCGAGACAGAACAACCTTGGAGTGGCTCCATCATCTACAAATGCCTCCCTGACAGCATCCTCAGAAGAGAAGCCTTCAAGAGTGACGAGCTTTTCTGCAATGAAGTGGCTTTTTACAACAAGATATGGCCAGCTTTGAGCGACTTTCAGAATCAGTGGAATATTAAGAGTCCGTTTAAGGCGATACCGAAATGTTATTTGGCGAGGAATGATCTGGTAATCTTAAAAGACTTGAAGCAGTCAGGGTTTGTGATGCCAGATAGGAGACAAGGTAGGATTTGCTTAGATCTTTTTGGTCTTATAGTCCCCATGCTTCCAACTACCTGTCTTGCCTAATTAATCAAATGTTTTGCTTCCATGCACTGTAACTCTCCTCTAAAAATGATAATCCTCTTAAGTTATCTAGTATCAAAATGAGAACTTACTGTTGTACGATACAATGGACTAGGTACTTATTTAAGTATTTTTACATCTCAATGAGTTTTCTCGTATCCTTATAGGGCTAACCATACAGCAGTGCTACTTCGTCCTCAAGAATCTTTCACAGTTCCATGCCTTGTCGCTGGCTATGAAGCATTACAACCCAGAGTCGTTTTACGAGCTTCTCAACATTCAAGATGGGATTTCTGAAGGTAAGGTGCTTATAAATTACGAGTAGTTAAAATGACGGTAGTTTCTTTGGTCTATTACAGATTATAATTGTTGCAATTGCTAGTGATAATAAAATTGACTGCCTAGAACAGTACCTATAGAGACACTGAGTCTGTATCCATGCAACAATATTGCAGGCTAGCAACTATCGTTCACAACGCAGTTCAACCCTATTCCCATCGTCTATTTCCAATATTTTTGTGATACCCATGGGACAAAACGGGATGGGATGGAATGGGATATGTGCAATGTGTGTTATTCTAACCCGACACCACACCATATACGCTTTTAACTTTAATATATCGTGCTTTGTTTAGTTTTGTTCGCAGGCGATAATGAGGACTATTACAAATCGTACTACCGTGAAGCGACGCGCAATGCCGTGGCTATGGTCGAGGAAGAACTAGCAGATTGTGAGGACAAGGTACCATCTTCGGCCTGTTTTCCATCCGGGTTAAGTGGTTTATCTTTCCTGTACATTATCGTGTACAGGAAATTGTATCCATAACAATAGTTCACGGTTTAAAGTAATAAATTACCGTTCATACTAATCATAATAATCATAACATAATAGTATATTACGTACCTAGGGCGGTGATTTCGTGAATGGCCCAGATCGCAGGTGTTTGTGGCCCGAACCGGAGGTGAGGGGCTTTATCTGGGGCTTTACGAATTACCGCCCGTGGTAAGTACACAATTTTACGTCTTCATCTGGCCACAATGCGAGTTTTACCGTACGCGCAGCGTGCAGTAAAACTCGCATTATGGCCAGGTGTGACGTAAAGATACTTTACATAGCAGTGTGGGTCCAGCTGCAAAATTAGCCCTTGAAACTTTAATTACGACTTTATGTTTTCCAAAAAAATATATGGAACTCCGGTCATCCAGATATTTATAAAAGAAAATCGTCTCAACACTCTTTAGGAGTTCCCTTTAACGTTTCCTCACAAATATTAGTCTGAGCACTATAATATCGTCCATCAGGAGAAATACCTGTCGAAGTTCCGAGAATTCTGCAGCGAGGACACCTTCTTCCAAACGATGGTGGAGCTGGTCGCGCCGCGGGAGCCGTTGGCCATCATCGGGCACGGCGACTGCTGGACCAATAACTTCTTGTTCAGATACGTGGACGGAGACATTGCTGAGGTGCGTTAAATGGATGTTCCCGGTCACCTTATGAGCGAGGAAACTGTACTATAAGAAAGCCTTCTAGAATATTTGCCGTCTTTATCATTGGACTGGAATGCCGATAAAAGATTGCGGGCTCGCGACTTTCAGCGGTGGTGGCAACGGCGGTCGCGTGCTACATGAGAGCGGGGCACCGCTGTTGAGCTCTCAGTTTGAAAAAATAGACATCAATTGCTCGTAAAAGTACGGAAACTTTTGTTGCCAAGATGGAACTGTAGTGCCTTCTAGGTAGTGCTATCTATATATGTATAATTCTCCTTAATCCATTTTATTTTTTAAACATCCCAACCGTTTCGCGTTTTTCACATTGTTTTTCATCCCATTGTGCTTGTGTTACATATTTAACAGATTTAGTATATTAATTATTTATTTATTATGTGTATACGTTTGTATCGGCAGTATGTTGTGTTGCGTTCCGTGGGTCACGTACGGTGCTGTCTGAAAATCAGCGCTGTAGGTGGCTTACTGGACACCTTGGCATAATGCTGAGAGAGCGACCGATTCACTGCCGCGAAGACACACACATTATGTGTCAATTGTATTGTATTTGTACTCCCTTTGTCTCTGTGTCTTTTGTGTAGTGAATAAATGTCTTCTTTCTTTATTTCTTTCTTTCCTATAGTGATCGAATTTTATTTCCAAGATAATGAAATTGCGGCCAGCAGCTCGTGTACGTGAAAACCTATTTTAGCTAAAATACTTTATTCTGTTATGTATAGTAGGTACAGCCAACCGCAGAAGTGGCTACGCGTTCGAAGAGATATAAATGATCTATACATAACTGTATTACACGACACACTAAGAGCTTGCCTATCTAGGAATTTTGAATACGTTGTCCGCATAGCGCCTCATCTTTTTTGAGATTACTGGTGATCCCACTTCTGGGCAAAAGGGCGGAAATGGGCGGAAAAAACACTTAACACGAGGAGAGCCTCGTGATCTCTTTAAGTGTTTTTTCCGCCCAATCGCTCAGGAATGCATCCTACACGTCCCACCATCTCCATCAAGGTCGCCCCCCCTGCGTGCGCATCCTTCGCGGCCTATAAAATATCATATCACATTTTGACAGATGTTCATCGTAGACTTCCAATTAGCCCGCTACGCGTCCCCAGCCCTGGACCTAGCCTATCTCCTATACCTGTGCTTGGACCGAAAGCAGAGGGCAGAGCACCTGACTTCCCTTCTGGAGTTCTACTCTGAAGAGCTACATAAGAGACTGCTGGAGCTGAGTGACGAGGGATCGGTGTTCAGTGGGAATCTTAATAAGAATGCCCTGAATGAGATGTAAGTTGTACCAATTTGGCCAATAATGTCTTTATCAAGGCTGCCCAATTCATTCTTAAACCTTGACTGCTGATATAGGTTTAGCTTGATTATCATAATATTTTTTTGTCCCACTTCGGTGGCAAACAAGCGTACGGTGCCTGATGGTAATCGATCAGCGTACTTTCTACTGTAGTCCCGCGGGAAAATCTCGGGCGTCTCATTCTACAAATAAGAGCGCTCGAGGGAGGAAATTCCTGTGAAACCGTACCGTGCGCTGCTCACGTTAAATGTCAGGATGCATGCCCCCTGAGGCCTGCCCCCTGCCTGGGATTTTTTAAGGTTGACACCCTTGAAATGCACGAAATTTTGAGATCATGACTTCTCTGTTTTCATAGGTTGCAAGAAGAGTTCCAACGCAGCGGCCGATTTGGACTAGGAGTGGCATTGGACATGTACCCGATCATGACCTGCGACAGCAACGAGGCGCCGAATCTCTACCAGGCTAAGGTAATTCATTTTAATCGCATGAGTCCTCAATTATTGTTTCTGTACTTAATGTCTGGTAGAGCTTTTGACTAGGTACTTGAGGGCCATAACAATTTTAGAGAGGCATAAACAAACAGCACAGAGCTATACCAGCACGACAATCGAATCTCGAAGTTCGTATATCTCCGCCTCTATCGCATTTATGGTTCATGGTACTCGAGCGACAGACAGATATACGAACTTCTAGATTCGATTGTCGAGGTAGCGCCGCTGGTCAAACGGCCAGTCGTTATTAGATAAGTGATTCTGTGTTAAACTTGTTTTGTTTACTGTCACCGTTTACAAGCTAAAAAGGCTTTGACCTGTATTCCCTTTCCGGTTTTTGCCCGGCTACCAGTCTTTTAGGCATTTCCGGACTTATTCCTACTGGATAGTCTATTGTCGACACATTTTAATGTCCTACTTATGACGAAGACTACAGAGTATATATACTTTTTTTTTGCTTAATATAACTCTCCTTGACCCCAGGAAAGTGAAATAGTGCCCTCCCATGACTCCGTGGCTCCGGTTTGGACGTCGAATGCGGCTTGTCGGATGAAAATGACCGACCTCGTGAGAGAGCTAGTCGACGAAGGAGTTCTATAAGGCCGTGTGGACTTTGAAGTTTGGTTTTTGAATGGTACTATCGACAACACAGCTAACTGACCATCGGTGCACCTTAAGTGCATTGTAATAAGGTTCTATATAAACACAGGATGGTCAGTTAACATGTGTTGTCGTTTGTACCGTCGCCGTTAGGAGCGAATAATGCGCTCACGAATATCTGAATTCGATTCACATTGTCAACAAGTTGTAGTGCATGTTCAGTTAATTTGCGCATATACCTTTGATACTTAGCTATGTTATACCCACTCAATCCAGAAGAGCACATTGGCTAAATAGTATAGGACATATAGGATATTCTCTTCGATAGCGGATATTAAATCATGTTCAATTGGAAAAGGGTTGCATTTGTTCTAAGTATTTCGTTTGTTTTTGAAACAAAAGTAATTCATCTCTATTTTCATGGCGGGCTTTAAGAGAATACTTACCTCTTGTGTCAGAGGAAAAACCACTTACTTAGACCAAATTTCATCATTTTTGTCTTAAGTAATCAATACAATACTAGAACTTACGTTATGCAACCGAACCAATACTTTTAATTATTTGAATACCTACTGATACACGACGCGTGATTTTAGAATTTTTTATGTTTAGTAGTTTGGACTTTAAAATATTACTGTTTTTATAGGGTCCCGTGGTCAACAAGGAAACCTTATACTTTCGCCATATCCTTCTGTCCGTCTGCGGCTTAGCTCAGTGATCCTTACTACTAGAAATCTGTTATTCGGCATGGGTTACTATTGGGAATGCCAAAACTATCACAGCTGAGTAGACATTAGGTACTAGTTAAGTACCGATAATAATCGACCAACCTAAAAATGTACTTGGAAAAGTGAACAACCGCACCATTTACATGGCATGTGTGTCGATGTAACAAAGATAGATAAGCAATACGGAACCCTACAATGCGTGTGGCCCGACACATGCTTGGCCGATTTTTTTTTAATTTGGATATTGTCATATTTTATTCATAATTTTGATCAATACAAAAAAAACTTAAATTTTATTATTAATAAATTAAATGCAATAGGGACATGATGTGTGTGTGTGTGTGAAAGTGTATTGGGTTCTATAGAACAGTTTCGACTACAGAATATAATTTGCGTTGTCATCAGCAAGTATTCAACTTGTAATTATTAACATTACATGGAGATTGCAACATCGGTTCGGTGTTTGTGTTTGAAAATATATTTTAGTATTACTAAGTGTTAATTATTTGTGACAACAATATCACCATCAATGTCCATCAAAGGATGAGTCCGGAAGGAGTTCGCCTGTGTTGTGTTCCAAGGTCCCCGTAGCTTGCCCGTGCCCACCTTGCTGCATTCCGTATGACCGGAAAACGGCAACACCCTGACGGGTTTGACAAATGGGAGAAACTCAAAAGGGCCTGATATCCCTCTTGCCACCTCGGCCGAACTCGGCTCCCGCACACCCTGTCTACTAGTACCCTCAATATCCTGCATCTTTTTCATATCAGTAATAACCTGGTCATACACTAGTTTCTTCGCATCGATTCCCCACAGAAAATCCAAGTGGCTGAAAGTTTTCATAGGAATTATGGTGTTCGCCTTAACGTTCCCCAACTGCTTGGACAGTCTTTCCACATCCTTGACATGTGCCAGAGGGTCAGATAATGAGTAGCGGAGGAAAACAGGAGCTTTCACTTGGATGAGGTCGTATGGAGGTGCTCTAAGAGTGCCGTAGACTTTGAAGTTCCGTAGACCATAGCTGAAGCGACGGAATTCTGTGCTGAACATGTTTTGGCCGTAGTGGACAAATTGACGGATAGACGCGCCTGCAGGACTGTGGCTGAGTATCACGGGGAGCATGGTCTGGAAAACGAAATTGTTAATTCATTGTATCACATTTCTGTATTGCCTTAAGCATATGAAGGATTCAACGCGTGCCGAGCTATCGTGTTAAAATAAAGGCGCATTACCATTGGTTGTTAAGTCGGTCAATACCTATACAAAGCTACAGAATGCGTGTGCTACCCGCAGACTTGATCGTGCAAGTATTTCTACTCGCATGCGGTATAACACTAGCGATAGCGAAACCTATTCGTCAATTTGAAGCGAGTGGGTAGTTCTGGAGGGAGAGGGTATGCGTGAACATACGTCCAAGAAATCTCCCGCCCGCCGCTATCGACCAGCGTAAACGGCTCAACGCATGCGGGTGTCATGGAAATCTCCCGTGCGGGCTCCATTTATGCACATTGAAAAACAAATGCAATTGAATGGGATTGAATGCGGTAAGGCCTGCTTTAGTGTCTGTCACCTCACCCTGTTAAACTCGACGGAGTTCCACCCCCCGACGAGGAACAGTATATTGGTGCACATCTCCTGAAAGACGGCCTTGTTACTGCACATGTTTTTGCCGGCCCAGCGTAGCAGGAGGGAGTTAGATATGGGGATCAGCTCGCCTTTGCCGATCATCTTGGTAAGATTCTGGAAAAGAATCGGTAAGAAACTTAGTTTATCCATGTTAAAAATACCATAAGATTACAGGAGCTATAATCCGACAACTTTACTGAGTCTTCGCCTTCCGTACGACGCCCGCTCCCCCGTTGGCCCACACGCATGCAGTGCTGGTGAGGTCTGAGTTGACACGATCGGACAATAAATAAATAAATAAATAAATATTAGGGGACAATCTTACACAAATCGACCTAGTCCCAAACTAAGCAAAGCTTGTACAATGGGTATTAGACGAAGATAAACATACTTATATAGATAAATACATACTTAAATACATAGAAAACATCCATGACTCAGGAACAAATATTCGTGCTCATCACACAAATAAATGCCCTTACCAGGATTCGAACCCGGGACCTCTTGCTTCGTAGGCAGGGTCACTACCAACAATAGTGTTGTGTATAAAACTAAGACTAGAATTCGAATGCGCAATCAGGGGCCCATTACACGAAGCTACAGTAAAGATGTTACAAATCCAACCTGGCAACACTGTGGCGCGTGTCCAAAAACAACCTTATGAACGGTGTTGCCGATTCAGTAGTTAGTTGGTTAGTTAGCAGTACTGGGCATTTTCCGCAAGTCGACATCCAATGTGCCTATTTTGCGTGAATCGGTAGGGTAGCGCTACTCTCCGCCCCAGCTCCTCTAGAAAGTTGGTGAGTGCCTTGGTATTGCTGACTGCGTCCCGTAGTGTGTCTGGAAACCCTAAGGTGCATTCAGAGTTGTAAAATGGGAGCTTATAACTTCGCGAAACGGCTTGAATTTTATTTATTGAGATCATCGCGGAAACAGAAAATAATATGGTGTATACTTACTTCATCATCCTCTTAGCGTTGTTCCCGGTTGTGCCCGAAACGAGCCCGGGGTCCGCTTTGACACCTAATCCCAAGATTCGGCATAGGCAATAGTTTCAAAGCGACTGCCAACTGACCTTCCAAACCAGAGAGGAAACTAGACCTTATTGGGGTCTAATCTTCCAAGGTTTCCTCACAATGTTTTCCTTCACCGAAAAGCTAACGGTAAATATTCCTTAGGTACATAAGTTCCGAAAAACTCGCTGGTACGAGCCGGGGTCAGAACCGGCGATCTATGCGTACTTATCTACATAACAAATATTAGATATCGATTATGTTAAGTGAGCGTGCTCGGACTTACATCAATGGCGTTGGAGAATGGTGCGATAGCCCTAATGAGAGGAGACCCGCTGTGGGTCATGTAAGCCACGGGGGCCAGAGCGTTCATGGAAATGATTTTCTGGTTGTATTCAGGCTGCATCGAGCACATTACGAAGAAAGATGTGGTGCCCTGAAAAATAATATACCTATAGTTATTAATATAAAGAATATCAGACCTAGCAATTTGTCACAACTTGCTACAGTTATAATGAAAGGTCACATTGCTGTCTCATTCTAACTAGAGTAAGTGACGCGACTGCTAGAGCTGTCCACACAGCTGCCGGCATCTCTTATTTGAGGAACCTCGATACGACGAAAGAAGAAGAAGACAATAGTTACCCGTTGCGACAAATTGCTCGGTGTGTAGGTAAACCTTAAATTTAAGGACGGCGATGCGGGATGGGAGTCTTTATCAGAAACATTATGTTGTTGCCTAGGACTTCTGCCTTCGAACGCCTGCCCTGCTGGTAAATAAATAATTCTCAGCTTGTTGAATTTCCCACACATTTTTTTACTACGATGACGGCAGTTAAGTCCTCATACAAATTTCAATTTTAAACAAGTCAGTTATTTGATAATGAACTTCCATCTCCTTTTTTCTGTTATAGTTTGAACAGAAACTAGTTAAGGATGACTCTCGCTAGAGCGGGCCGTGTCCGGCCCGGGCCGCTTTCTAAAAGTCAAGCCAAGTCTGAAGCTCGGAAGCGGCTCAGTGTCGGCACAGCCCGGCCGTGGCTTGGCCGGGCTTGGGTAAAGCTCGGCCGCGCAAAAACGCCGTCGTTTTCCTTTACCGACCCAGATACGGCGGGTCCCATTGTGTATATTTTACGTTTCATGTTATTTCATGCTGTTTTTAAAATGAGCATGAAGAGCCTTGATTATCAATGCTCGAGCCTGCTGGGGACCCTTATGCGTAGAGTGTGCCTCATAGCCTGCCTACAGCTTGACTGACAACTCTTTAAATAGGTTTATGCCAGACTACAAACTAAATCGCCACATACCTGTGAATGTCCAATATAATGAAGCTTCCTCTTCTTCGCCGTTTCCAAGACGGCATCAATCATGGTGGGCAGGTCTATGTTCCCTATCTCGTCCCAGGAGAACTGCCAGAAGGAGGCACCGACGTCAGGATTGAGCGTCACATGGCGGCGAGAGTAACGGTTGCCGCGGGCGTTGCCCAGCCACACGTCGAAACCTTCCTCAGATAGGATGTAGGCTGAAATATGAGTGGGGATATAAGACGCTGTGTTGTTCCTAGTAATTGGTGTTGTTCCTGGTGGTAAGTAAGGTCACCAGAGCTACCAAAGATGTGTTGGGAGTACGAGTCCTCAAATCATTGGCAACACGCTTGTTATTATTCTATAATCGCTTGATATTATTGAGGTGAGGTAGGGCACAGCGAAATGTCATCCCGCTTGAATGTGGAGCAGCCCAACTGGGGAAGTAGCTCCGCCTTGCAGAAGACCACAGCCATAATAACACTACTCTGTAGTTGGTAGTTTTGTGTTCCTGGTGAGCAAGGTCGCCAGAGCTCCCGAGGATGCGTTGTGTTGAGAGCGAGGGAATTTGTTTCTTCAGCTGTCGACACGGCGAATCCTCAAACATATCAAGGGTCGGCAACGCCCATGTTACTCCTTTAGAGTTACATGCGTCTATAGGCTGCGGTGTCCGCTTACCATCAGGCGGGCCGTACGCTGGTTTGCCAACGTCGTTGTATAAAAAAAAAATTGCTAACGTTCATAAGCGGTACCGACTAGACCGTAAGTTTATTTGCCATCGTCATAGTATTAAAAAATCGCATAACAAAAATGACGTTCAGCACAACACTAAGCGCCTGCGCGAAGTCAATTGCAACGTTCACTGCTCTGATTATTTTGACAGGCGTCAAAAGTTGTCAAAACGAACTTGAGAACCGACCGATTCCGGCGATCCCTTTACTGCCAAGAATGAATATATTGTGAAGCGGTAGCGGTGGGCAATATGAGTGAGTGAGAGATCAAAACGTAGCACGTCGCTCCCTCTATGATGAACCGCCGCGCCGCCGCCGCCGCTGTGATTTGTATATTTTTAATGTCCTTTATGTCTTATGTAGCTTACTACCCACATACGATTGTAAAGCCCGACCAGGAAAATAAAAAACCTGCTCTGGGGGCGCTAAATTAGCAATAATAATGGCAACACTAAAAAATGGCTGTATGATGTACCTACCAGTCATGTTGACAACATGGTCGGTAATGTTATTTAGAGAAATAGAGTCTAATCCTTCAGACTTTCTCTCCTAGAAATACTTCATATTGCAAATTACTTTTCTTAAGTCACATTTAATCGTTTTCGGCATTTTAACGCAATACAACACCTCACTTTGACAGCAATTGACAGATGGCATTAATGACGTCTTCAAAGTGTTGTGAGTTGAAGAAATTAGTTCCAATAGTTTTCCGCAATATGGCGAAGTTTTTTATTTTCCTGGTCGGGCTATAACAAGTTAATTTTATTTTTCGGCTGTTAGAATACGAGGTATAGTTTCTTAGTCCTTACCTAAACCTTTATTAGGCCCCATCAAGACCCAGTCTGCCGAAGAAGAAAGTAATCCGTGCATGATGAAGACAGCCGGCCTGCAATTCAAATAACTTATTATTAACTTTAATCTTAATCTAATAGGACAGAATAATTCGACTTGTAAATGTCTCGTTATCTAAATTCAGGATCAATGTAAACAGGTGAGATTCCCGTACCGTAGGTACCGTTTTCTTTGCTCGTGACTATATTTTCTACTCTTTTGGGTTCTTCTTAGTCGTGCACTCCTCACAGTGGTCGTGGTCATGTCACGGTCGATTTTTGCACCATCGCAGCTTTTACAATGCGTCGCCATGTGGCTCTGTTTTTGGCAGAGTGAGAGCAACCATTGATTGTGTCTTGACCGCTTTGATGAGGTCTGTCCATCGTGTTGGAGAGCGCCCACGAGATCGTTTGCCCTCGACTCGTTTGGGTGTTTACTCTCAAAATCATTTGGTGATATTTATAAACGGACGCTCACCTGTCTGAAGTCTCATTTCGGTTATATCGCCCGTGCGGAAGACGGTGCATTGTCAGTATATAGCCATCCTTGGTGGTGACTTGGTGTTCTTCCAGCGGGTACCCGTACTTGCGGACCAGGGCAGGCTGAAGCAACAGAAAGTGCTAGTTAACTCTGGGTCATTGTTAATATCAAGAGCTGCGACCCACTGGTAGGTTGGTATTCGCGACAATAACCGACGACGACAGATTTAGACGTATCCAGGGCTGGTATGTGCGCGCTCATGCGGATCATTGCTCCCGTCACACCTAACGATATTAGACCTCTACCTACGCTTAGTTACTACGAATCGCGTCGTCAAGGTATAATATGTGGATGAGCGTTGAGGTGAGCTTAAAACAAATTACAGAATAGCGGGGCAGTAGCTGGTGGCATTACTGGCGCCAGTCACTGAATGCCAGCCCAGTCAGTCTAATACATTTCATGTCCACACGTTAAAATGAATTGGCAATACATGACAGCGAGAGGTCGGAGTTTGGCCTCTCGTCTCGACCAGCATCTTAACACATTCACTGCCAAGAATCGCTACGCGCTACACTCGTAGCCGATCCCGTGGTTTTACCGCTAAATAGCGGAAAGCGCCTATAGCCTGGGCGCCCGCTAGGTGGGTTCCTGACTGTGAGTGTTAAAAGTCTTTCTCTAGGTGGCTTTTTATATTTTACTTTTTGCCTATTTACTGTTAAAAACCTAAGAAAAGTGATTATTATATATATTTTAATTAAAAGACTAACAGAATAAATATGAAAATATCAGGTTCAGATAATATTTACGTCTCATAACTCAGTATAAAATATAATTTATAGTAATACTGTTAATAGATAATACCTATCTAAATATGGGCTATTAAGTTCCATGACAAAAAGTGACTGTAGTTTAAATAACACAGTTCAAAATCGCTGGTAAATAAATGTTGCGTGAAATGGGTGATTACAAGTCTTTTGAAGCGCAAAAGTATGTGTCGTGTTTGTTGTTTCTACATCTACCTACATACATACCGACAAAATGGGGTAAAATTTTGGAATGTTTATTTCCGACGATAACTTGAGAATTTTTATACGATCTTAATGGAATTTCAAAGCATATCTACATTTTTCGGGTTCCCTAGTAAAGTAGGTTCTGTCTGCCGGTCCGTCCGTCTGCGACTTATCTCAGTGACCCATACTTACTAATAGAAAGCCATCATTCATTCATCATGACATGAGTTTATAAATTTATCACGCTCTCAGAGTTTACATTAAATTTGGAAGAATATTTTTAGGGATTATACCCTAAATATATTTTTCAAAATTTTATTATTATTAGTTTAATAGTGTTCATTAGTTTTGTTTCTATTTTTATTAGTTTGTGTAGGAGAAGTATCCCTACACATAAAATGAGGATGTTCCAGCTAGTCCCGAGCAGCCTCGACACAAGTTGGCCCCCCATACAAAGGTAGTTTTGCACCCTCGACACAGCCAAGTTTTACTCTCATTTTAGAACGGGGTGCTGGAACAATATGACATTTTGTATTCACAATAGCATCCGCCATAAGCCGAAAACTAGATTCAGGTGCTGGAAATTATAATAGAAAAATAGAGAGGAAACGTTTAGGCTACCTATGAAAATCTTCTACTGTCTTGTATAGTCAGCAGCGAAAGTAGCTACGCGGGTCAAGTGCTAAAAATGACCTACACATGACTCTAATGTCAAGCGGATAAGGGCTGTCTAGATCACTTTGAGCGTGTTTTTTCGCGTAGCTACTTCTGCTGCTGAGTTAACAGCAAAAGTAGATGATCTTTCTAGTACCTTGTCACTTTCACTACTTTGACGCATCCCAACTGTCGCAGTATTGTTACGTTAAGTGCGACAGAGTACTAAAATGATCATCTATATTTCGATGGCAAAAAGCGAAACTGCTGTAACCGCCAAAATGCAAACTTTACACCAGAGCCAAATAACTTTTCGTTTTTGAAAAAAAATCATAACTTCATCGTTTTTAAACAGAAATACCTACTTGAAAATTAGATCAACTACATACTTTATAAATTGCTTTCAATTGACATTCTCAAAATTTAATGAAAGTGCGTCGTTTCCATTTTAGTGGCGCTTACAGCAATAGCACTTATATTTTCATAACGCTTAAATGCTGTAAAGGAAAAAGGTAAATTTACTAAAATCGTTGGCCCAGTACAAAGTCTATAAAGCATAAATGCTGTAACCTGATGCATATTTATTTGAAGTAATCTTATATTTTGACGTATGTGCCATTAAATTTGTAATAGGATTAGCAGAAATGTGTGTCCATCGTCAAAAAAGGACCGTAAAATGAAAACGACTTAAGTACCAATCGGCTTTTATTTAGTCACATTTTAAAAATGTTAGCCTAGTTTACATGTAGGTTTTCAATCAATAAAAACTCAAAAAGGGCAATCAGAGCACTAAAATCGCCACCACTTATTAGCCTTAATGTCTCTCCATAGAAATATAACATACAGTCACTATAAATTGCTTAGTAAAATCTCAAAAGCCGTTAAAGGTTGGTCTTAAAAACCTCACAATATTATAGACTAATAAAAACGTTGTTATGGCTAATCTCACTATAACTTTGGGACATACTAAAATTAACATTAATAATTATAGTCTCATATTCTCAAAAACATACTACAACTCAAATAATGATATTTATAAGATCTATGCTCCAGTAGAAAATAATGCTTTTAGAACTCAAATTAAATATTGCTCTCAGCCTTGTAACTTTTTCAAGAATAACATTATCTTAGGTTTATGATACTTCCGTAAAAAAAGTCTTAAGGACTGAAATAAAATCTCTTTGCCAGCCTCGCAACTTAATAATAGGCGCACTACGCACAACCTGACGCTCCCGCGACCGCCGACCGACTGTTTCGTGTGTATTACCCACCGGTAACATCGCCGCTTGCGCATATTTCAATGGCGGTAACGTGAAGTTGTGCATACTTCACGACGTTTTATAAATGGCGTAACTGTGGTATGTTTGTTATATCAATTTCTAATGAAATGTAGTAAACGTTGATCATAAATAATAATATTTGAGCATATATGCAGTAACTGTCTGGGGTATTTTTTTTGTAATATGCATAAATTTTTTTTGTAATGCTGTAACCGCCTCGGAACTGAATTTCTCAAATGGTGTAATCACCGAATTCTTTGAATTATTTAAAACCGAAATTGGCGTAAGTATACTTGTTTCAAAAAAATCTACATTTTTGGTGTTTATACCAATTACAAGTAGGCATCGTCAAGAAAATACATTCGTTTTGCGACGTAGTCTAGTTTTTTCTAAGCGTCGTAGAGCGATGGGACCCGGACCATTCGACGCAGAAAAATTCGCTGATTCCGAATATGCAAAAATATTTTTTTTGGCCAAGTGGCGGTTACAGCAGTTTCGCTTTTTGCCATCGATTTGTCGTTGACTGTAGAGTCGATTTTATGAAGACGCGTTTGTGACACCTAATTACGAGTACTCATCATCATCAGTCGTTTCCTCAACCCTGAGCATCGCGACATCGTGTCCTAACACGGGCAAAGTTGAGCCTAAGAGGTCTCGGGGCAGACCAGACCCACAAATCACTGCACCCTTGCGACACCAAGCGGGTGATAGGAGCATTTGGAGAAGTCTGGTCAACAAGAATAAAACGAATAAGTTACCTACTTTGAAAATCTACTTAGTAAGAACCTACTTAGTTGACTCAAGCTGAAATACAAAAATAAATAACAAATAAATATTAATTGTTGTGATCTACTTAGAAAAAACAAATTCAATATTTACTCTTAAATAATATTATTTTTGACATCTAAAAGGGGTTTGGGTAAGAATGTTGTCATTTTTTTAGATGTGCGGCCACTCGTAAAAGTGGTAGATTATGATACCTCTAGATCTACTCAAAACAAACATATTTTGTTACGAAATATAATACACTAAAATGTATGGGAGCCGAGATAATATGTCATATTGTAAAGTTATAAACTAAACTTCAAACTTATATATCTCGGCTCCTTTATTTTTAACGCGTTTAATTATATATATCTATGCATATTAAGAGGTCCTCTAAACGATTATTAAAAACACATCCTTGGCCGCTACAAAAAAACGTCATTTTTTCTCATAGAAGGTTACCCAATGCCCTTTAGGGGACAAACTTACACAAATCGAACTAGGCATATTAAGCTCAATAAGGCTTGCGTTGCCTTCATACTACACGACGATATATTTAATAGATATAAATACTTACTTAAATACAAAGAAAACATCCAAGACTCAGAAAAAAATACTCATGCTCCTCACACAAACATTTGACCTTACCGGGATTAGAACCTTTCAGCTTCGGAGGCATCACACTAGGCTAACCAAATGAATGAATGAATAAGATTTATTTTGAAACAACAAAAATTAAAACCGTATATTAAAATTAAGAAGTAATTAGAATAAGAGAGCCACTATGAGGGTGGCATTTGTAAAACCCTCGTTAAATAAATAAAGATTTAAAAAAATCTTATATCTAAAAAAAAGGAACCCACTCAGCATGAGTCGAGGCAGAGGGGGCCCCAACGCTGATTTTCAGTGGATCCTGTAATGAGTACCAAACCTAAAACTAAAATTAAGGAATCGCGTTTAATGAACAGGCTTACATCTATATTTAATTGCTGATAAGCAGTGAGGCGAGCCCCTCTGTCAATTTTCTCTTAAAGACCTCATCACCTCCACTCAAAGCACAGCAGAGCGTGCTCGTCTCCTTGCTGTAGCGGAGCCGGAGGCGGGGCTGGCTTCACTCTTTGCCGTCTCCAAACCTTGGCACTCTCCTCGACAAACCAACTTTAACTTTGGCAACCTGTCTGCGACTTGGCTCCAAAACTAATGAGCCACACCGCTGCCGCTGTGGCGCCCACGTAGACTCCCTAGGTCACCACGGCTTGTCCCGCCAGAAGAGTGCTGGCCGCATCTCCCGCCACGCCTCTTTGAATGACGTCATCCGTAGGGCTCTTGCCTCCGTTAGCGTGCCGGCCATTTTAGAGCCGAACGGTATCGCACGTGACGATGGTAAGCGCCCTGACGGCATGACGCTCATTCCATGGAAGCAGGGGAGGACTCTTGTGTGGGACGCTACCTGCGTTGATACGCTAGCCCCGTCCCATCGCCTAGCGACCTCCTCTAAAGCCGGAGCTGCGGCCACCACGGCAGAGCAACACAAGCGGCGGAAATATACTGTCCTCGGTGAGGGCTACATGTTTGCGCCGTTTGGAGTGGAAACTCTGGGGCCGTGGGGTCCGGGCGCGAAAGCCCTATATAAGGAACTAGCCAGCCTTCTGGGCACCATAACCAATGACGGGAACTTGGGGGGCATTTACTTTTTATGGGTTTAGTTTATAATATAGGTTTAGTTTAGTTATATTCCGTTATAAATATTTTTTTATGTTACATGAGTTTATACCTCAGTTGTTTAATAAAAAGAAAATGTATCAATACATAATAACTATTTAATTGCTAAAATTGTACATTTCAGGTTATTTACCTTAGCGGTAACCAAATCAGAAGTTGGATTGACATGAGAGAAGATAAACAATTAATAAATAGACTGAAAGATTTATGAAGGATTCACGTGTTTACATCACACGTATGCATTATTTGTATAAAGAATACTTACACTTATTACAGACGCATAGGCAATAGAATTTTGATTATTAAGTAAGTGACGTTTTAATTTCCGTTTAAACGTAAATAGCGAGTCAGATTTTCTGATAGGGGGTGGGATATTGTTCCAGCAACGCGTAGCCGCGTACCGGAAGCTGCCCCGGAAACTAGCCAACCTGCATCGTGGACACATAAGGCGGGGGGCTTGTCGAATGTGCATACAGGAAAATGTTAACTTGTCATAAAGATAGGAAGGCTGTTTGCTATTAATGATCCCAAATAACAGAGTAGCAAGGTGAAGTGTTCTTCGGACATCCATTTTAAGTAGTCTAAAATTATTTAAATATGTTGCGACATGAGCACGGCGTGGAATCGGGAAACAAAATCTAGCACAAGCATTCTGGACTCTCTGTATAATTAGTTTTGTACGGGATAAAAGACACTCACCAATACGGTTATCCGCGTAGTTCAGTTTTGATAGGATTAATTTTTCCCTTGATACGGATTTCGATGTTTAGGTAATCACGAACCCTATAAAACACACTGAGGCGATAAAAACAGTTACGAACAATCTCTAAGACGTGATTTTCGAACTGCAATCTTCCGTCTATAAGGACCCCAAGATTTCTGGCTTCTTCTACGCGCGTTATATTATCATTAAGAATACGAACTTGAGGGTTATGGGACATCGTATTGGCAATTTCATGCTTTGTACCTAGTACTAAAAACTTCGATTTTAAAGGGTTTAGGACTAAGCTATTAATCCTAGACCAATGCGCAATTTTACTTAGGTCCTGTTTTAATGCTTCGACTGCTGAGATAGTATGTTCGGGCTTAAACGATATATATAGTTGCAAATCATCAGGGTACAGGTGAAATTTGCAATTTCTAATATTGCCTATTATATCTGCACTATATAAAATAAACAAATGAGGCCCAAGATGGACCCCTGAGGCACGCCTCTGGTGGTCAGGACTTCCTGAGAAGACATCACTAAACCCTTAGTGTTTTGCACTGCGACCCGCTGAGACCGATCACTAAGATAAGTTGCAAACCAGTTGATTGCCTTATAGTCAAAACCGTAATAAGCTAATTTACTTAGACAATAACAATGCTGTATTTATTGTATCAAAGGCGCGCGAATAATCCAACAAAACAAGAATTGTAGCATATCCATCATTTCCAGCGGCAAGGATATCATCAATAACGTCGAGAAGGGCTTTACTTAGCTGTGCTGCGTTTCTTCCTAAAACCTAACTGTTTAGGGGGCAAGATGTTACTCTCCAGGTATTCAGCTAATTGCATGCATACAGCTCTCTCTAGTATTTTCGACATAAGGACATATTTGACATATCAATGTAATTTTAACTTTAAAATTAAATAAACTTACCACTTTTAGTGCAGCATCTTCAAGAAGACTATCCTGAGCGTTACTTCTTTTCAGGCGTCCAATACGACTGTCGATCTTTCCGTCCGAATGGAGGTCGGATGCTACCAACACGCACACACACAACAAAACAACTGCTCCTAGCATGGTGGAAAGGGTTCAATGTCATGGTATATGGGAGTGATACTATTTATACAGTGACCAAAAACATAATAATAGCGGCCAATTTCCTTATTATACACGCAAACCTTATGAGTAGTGATGGAATGTTTCATCCGCTTCAGTTATCGACATTTTTGCAGTATTTTTACTAGCTGATATGCCCGCGGCTTCGCCCGCGTGGTTATAGGAAAATGTAACATATTGAATTAGATGTTTTCCCGCTGGAAAAAGTAGCTTATGTCACTCTCCAGCTTCTAAACTATCTCCGTACAAAAAATCACATCAATACGACGCTCCGTTGCGATGTGAAAGAAGGACAAACAAACACACACACGCACTTTCGCATTAATAATATTAATAAGGCTTAGACCATAAAATAATCCTGTTTTAGGGTTCCGTAGTCAACAAGGAACCCTTATAATTTCGCCGTCTGTCCGTCCGTCCTGGCACTGGTTAAAATTCAACTGTTCCTAATTGTACCTAGTACAAAAGATTTCATATGTACCTATAGAGAAAGGTACGCAAATGCATCTATATACTTATTACAAATTTCATTCACAGATGCATTATAAATTCTGAATAAAACTACCTTCATATAGCATCTAAAACAGCGCAGTGTTAGAGACAATATCTCTAACACTGCGCTAATTATGAGAGATAGCTCATAATTAGACCTGCTCAACTAGGGAAGTACCTATCACATTATAGAACAAAGCAGCCAGAATAACGCCACCACTTTCTCTGTATGTATGTGATACTGTGTTCCTGGTGGTGAGTCAGGCTGCCAGAGCTCCCGAGGATGTGTTGAGTGAGGGAGCCGCGTTCGTCTTGTCTATCCATTGCGGAGTGGGGCGAGATAACCTGGTTCCCCTCCGTTAGCCCTAATAATTTAATGCCTAATTTCACTAGCCCTAACGTTGTTAAACCTAAAATCACAAACCCGAATTTTCATTTTTTCTAATTATTCATTAGCCCTAATGTCAGTATCCCGAATTTTCATAATGTCTAATTTCGCATGACCGAATTCTCACTAAGACAAATTTTATTTAACCGATTTTTTCCTATGCCTTATAATGACTTATAAAGACACCTTATTATCAATGTCTCTAAAATCACTAACCCGAATCTTCATTTGCCTAAGTATTTTAGTCCTAATGGCATTATCCCGAATTGTCAGTTAATTTTATTTCACCGATTTTTTTCTTTTTTCGTAGTATGTCGTCTGTCGTAGGGTCGCGGTTCTGCCTAAAACTCCTCGCTTCGCTCGTCGTCGTACCTAAACTGACCTACCTTAGAGTAGAATAGGTAGGTAATCCGATGTCTATCCGTCTCTCTCTTATTAGAAAACTTAGAAAGAGAAGTATAGTGCGAGAAAAATCGAGAGCTCGCGCGCCGTCTTGTGATAGCCGTACAGCAAGTCGACGCCACCCCGCTGCGCTGGGTGTCTATTACTGGTCCGAGGGTCACAAGTGGACCCTAACCTAACCGATCTAAGACAGAGCTCGCTTATGGCAAGCCATTTTCGTCCGCCCTGATAATACACGACAAAATCAAAGAAAATCTGAAGTTCACTGTTTCGAAGAATTATGCCTTAATTAGGTCTAGTCAAACATTAGAGCAAAAGTTAATAGGTCAAGTGACAGATAGGTGTGACGAAATTAGGTGTAGTGAACATTGAACATAGTAATCATTAGGCACATTAATCATTAGGGTTAGAGTAGTCATTAGGAAAAATCATTATTAGTTTCCAATATATTAGCACACTTGATGTTTAGTATTAGGAAAGATTAGGAGGTATGAAATTAGGATCAGCAAATAATTATGCCATATAAGATTAGTTATCCGAATATTACGGCTAATGAAAATTATATCGAACTTTGGTAAGGTGTAATGAAATTAGTACTAACGATATTAGGTTAAGTGGGAGCGAAACAGATAACCTTGATGTTTGACTAGCACATGGTTTCCGCACGAGTACAAATATCATCGTAAAACTAAACCCATTATCGTTAATGACCATTGTAAGCGCTCCCACCACACAGCGTCACAGAGGCTCTATGCAAACCGATGTTTTACCTAAATCAATGTTCATTCTACACTGCCTACATCTCACCATAAACAACGAATCCTCAGATCAATAAAGGGTCTACAATGTGTTTAAGACTTCTGGAATCACCGTAGTGTCTGCATACCATTGTTCCATAACAATGGTATGCAGACACTACGGTGATTCCAGAAGTCTTAAACACATTGTAGACTGTTGTCTTTGTCTTTCATCGCCTTGTCAACCCATGTTGACAAGGCGATGAAAGACAAAGACGACATAAACAACTAACGATATTGACCAGGAGAGATTTAGTCCGATGTTCGACTGGGTACTCTGCCTACCCTTGCCAATGTAGTAAGTAGATAGCTCGGTCTCTCGACATCTATGATTGCCGTACGTAAAAGGGCGTGTCGTTAGGCTATAACAAGACAAACATTACATTAGCCTTGGACACATTACAAAAAGGTCGTTAACTATTAATGACTACTGCTAATGCCTTATACAACTAAAGCTTACCCCTTGCCCTTGGTAAAATATGTCCGGCACATCAAATAAATTAGCAAAACATATAACATTTGAAAACAAGAACTTAACATAATACATAAATGGGAAAAGTTCCTCCGCACTGGGATTCGATCCCACGACCTACCATTCTGTAGTCCAACCTCTGACCACTGCGCGATAGGTGCACATAGACATCAACTTGAAATAGGCGAGCATTTAGGCGTAGCTTTACCTATCAGGCCAATTTTAACTTTATGTCTACGACATAAGGTCTAATATCGAATTGCGCTGATTTTTACATTGCCTTATAATCGATATCTAATGACACAACGTATTACGAAAAGTGAAATTAAGATAAGAAAAAGCACAAAAATACTTTAAAATTCATATTACCATTTACATTTTTAGGCACTGATGTTGAAGGCACAGGAACAATCAAGTTTGCAGCACTGCAGGCGGAACTGAAATACATTGAGAGAATTAAATAAAATAGTACATGAATCTTTTTGTTCAGCGGATTCAACCATCAATCATCATTTGACGAGTAATTTGGCCTAGTGGATAGTGACCCTGCTAAGCTATCCAACTATCCACTCCATGAGTTTAACGAGAAATAAATTACTTCCACACTTTACGGGTAGGGGAGGTACCTACCCTTATTTTTTAATATATGTTATTGTACCTTTTTGTCGGCGTAATTATTGATTTATCTATGCCGAATTACAGCTTTCTAGTAATAAGGGTCAATGAGCTAAGCCGCAGACGGACTGACGAACAGATGGACAGGGGGACATGGCGAAACTATTAGGGCTTTCATGTTGACTACAGAACCTTAAAAACGTCCACTAAGAAAAAACTAACGGTAAATGTGTACCTGTAAGCTAGGTTATGTTTTTGACTTACCGGAAATAATCTTTGGGAAAACTGGCAAAGAATCCTCCCCTGAGGTTTTCTCGGATGGACACAAGGCAGGCATCACAGCGTCTGGTTTATACAGACCATTTGAATCACTATTATAATAGGTACAATAACTACAAACACTAAAAACACTTTTACCAGTCCTTATCTCAAAAACTGATGTTGCCCGCTCTGGCTCTCACTTGCTTGTTGTACTGTAGTATACCGCGAGTGGACTGGCCAGTATCCCGAGCCAATTAGGAAGCATTCATTGCATTGTATCGTACAGTAAAGGTTCTGTACTGACTCGGTACAGCTTACTGTTAACGCACTGTAGGTCTTCGAAAACTATCGACATATTAAGTACATTAAATTTGCTCCATCACTCAATTATGGCAGTGATTGGGTATTTTTACGATGGCGAGTAATGTTTAAGTTTCCATACGGTGTCATCTTGCATTATGTTTTTACAGTGAATGTGTTTCCTTGATGTTTCATACTTGTGGCTTGTGGCCACCGACGAAAAACACGTAATTCTATAATGTCGTTAACAAATCAAGTCAATGACAGATGAAATTGTTCATGTTGTGCTTATACGACGTTAAGAGTCCACCGGCCGCGATAGAATCAAATCAACTCCGCACACAGGCACACAAACGTAGTTTGTCACTCTTTTTACCCGACTGCCAAAGAAGAGGAGGGTAATTATTAAAACAGTATACAACAGGGGTCGGCCAACGGCGGCCCGCCAGCTCCTTGCTTGCGGCCCGCGAGCCTCCCTAGCTGTTTTGTATGTAAAGGTTGTTATATTCAGAATTTTGTAATTGCCTGTTGAAGTCACAAAATATGAAGAAGTGCGGCCCGCGTCAATTTCGTTGGCAACTATATATGGCTCTTGGTTGTTAAAGGTTGCCGACCCCTGGCATACAACATGAAAGGTTTTATACAATTGGATCCGCCATATCTAGGTCGGAAACATGTCGTTTAAAAATGTCAAAAAAACTACGGCGGGTCCTATTTTTTTTTGCACTATTAAAAAAATATGGTTTTGGGATCCGATGCACAGTGAGGTGAGAGCGGTAACACAGCGCGACTTTTGCAGCGAAACGCGCGTTTCATCGATACTTTATACCAGGATTACCAGGGGTCGGCAACCCTTTAGTAACCAACCGTATAATGCAGGATGCCGACGACATAGACATATTGCTGACAGTATTGGTGTATTCTGTAGAAAAGTTTTAGTATTCTTATAGTATAACTAGATAGTATACTGTTAATATTTAAACTGTGACATTATTTCTTGTTGAAGTTGTTATGAGTCTATTTTAGTTTCTTTTGAATTTTTTATAAGTTACCTTATGTTGTATGTGATTTAAATCTAATTTCTAGTTATTATGTATTTTGTAACGAAACTAGGTATAGGTCTACCACATAGGTGATTTGGTGTTAAACTCTAAATTTATGTGTGAATGAATAAAAAATATTATAAATATTATATTAATATTATAAATGTTATATTATTATGCTTTTTCCATATCTCAGGACCATGGGGTCCCGGACTTTTGGAAGGCATGCGTGGGGCCGAAGCCAACAGCGCAACGGCCCTTTAAAATAAAATAAAATAAAGTGAGGGATACACATGGCGGATATTATTATTATTATTATATTATAAGTCCAAGGGCCACATAGTTGCTAACGAAATTGGCGCAGGCCGCACTTCTTCATATTGTGATTTTAACGGGTAATTTCAAAATGCTGAATTTAACGACCTTTACATACAGCTAGGGAGGCACGCGGGCCGCAAGTAAAGGGCTGGCGGGGCCGGTTGCCGACCCCTGCTGTATATAGTATAGCGACTGCATCGCTGCAAAAGCTCACCGTGTGTAGGGCAGTTGCCCTATGTCTGGATCGCAAGGAGTTGTAGGTAAAAAACTTAAGAAAGTCCCTCTTGTACGTATATGTAGATGTGACCATAGGAATTACATGTACTTAAAGCAATGTTTAATTGTTTTGTATAACAAATAACTATTTTCTCCGTCTAACGCATAGTTGTGTCCTGTATGATAGGCCATGATGGCCGATTGTGTAGAGGAGGCTTATATAAGGAGCCAGCTTCGGTTTACGGTAGGTACCACAGTTTAAGAGTAGGTACTTAGTTACCTACAAGTAGTTGTTGCATTTGAGAAAGGCGAGGGGGCGCGTTATTATTATGACGTCAGCTAATTTCGTAAAATCCACTCGCCTTCGTGAAATGCACGAAAAGTCAGAGGTATTAATATACGTACATAAATATCTGCACAGGACTATTGTCAAAGTCATAAAGGCGCGTACCTACAGATATTCATGTCCTTATATATGTGGGTGCGTATGTTAATTCCCATGACTTTACCTAAACAATAATAGATCGTTCATCAAAAGTGTCGTACCTACATTACCAGAGATTAGTATTTAGGCTAAAATAGTCATCAAATACAATTCAGATTCAGATTCATTTACTCACAATATTATTGTGATCGTAAATAACATACAATAACATTCAATAAAAATAATTGGAAGAATAATAACTACCTAACAAATGTTATACGCTGTGTGTACGTTATTGCATTTGCACATCCTTACCATACTTAGATACGTGCATAAAAATGGATATTACGTTTTTAAAGTTTGTTTTTCGTGTTTAGACAGGGGACAACCCTTATGCGTTCAATATTATTATTATTGTTACCTATTGAATATTATAATGCATTGGTAGAATCACGTCATTAATCCTGAAATTACCGAACGCGTCATGTGGTTAACGTATGAGGAATTCTATTATTAGCTACAGAGAGGAGCACCCAAGTAAATGCCCGTATAATACGTAGCTAAATTGAATTCCCTTTATACCTAGAGCTTCATTAGATGACGTTGATGCGCGAGACTAGCGCGAGAAGAGAGAAAAGGCGCGACATATAGGTAGTTTATACAACTTAAAGTACCCATTAAAAAGGGATTTTTGAAAATGTCGCCCTCAAGGGGGTTAAAAGGGGGTTGAAAGTTTGTATGGGGATGGAGTAACATTTTTAGGCGAGAGACTTGAAGCTTTGTGTACCTATAAACTTCTTATTACAATATTAGAATAGTAATTTTAGGGTTTTGGAAAAATCCACCCCTAAGCGGGTTAAATAGGGGTGCAAAATTTCTACGGGCGAAATTTGGTATAGAGATTATTTATTGCGTCCCGGGGAAGGCAATAGCATAGTTTTAATCCCGGAAATCAGTCCCTAAGGGGGTGAAATTGGGGGTGAACGTTTGTATGAAGCTACGATTTAAACGAGTTCTTCGGGCGGAATCGCGGGCAGAGGCTAGTGGAAAATAAAAACAGAATAAAATATTTCATATGAAAATTTATTGTATTTTGTTTAGTTAAACACATACAATAAAACATTGTTGTTAAATCTTAAACATAAATTATAATAATAATAATAAAGAGCGTTTCATTCGAGATTTGTGACCTTACATTTTGATTCTGTTGATTAAAATAGCTGACCAGAACTATTTATAAAGCAAAAAATGAGTGACGTAATGTTTTAACCTTATAACCACAATAAGCATAGAACTTTTTAGAACTATATTTTGCATTATGAAAAAGAAACTGTTAAAACTGTGTTCACCGATTATGTATAAGTAGGTACCCGTATCTGGTAAAAAAGTATAAATTATAAACATCTGTATCTGTTAAAAAATTCAAACTAATATTACCTACACTGAAGTAGTAAAAAGGTAAAAACATAACTTTCTCGCAAAACACTGCTTAGTTTGAGATTTACTGCTGTCAAATCCAAGACAGATATTTTTTGCTTTCATCATTGCCTAACACACAAAACGTGTAAATGTATAGCGCTTGCCAGTTTTTAATCTGAATTTCGGAAATCAGATCATTATATATGTATTTTAATACGCCTATCTATAGAAATATATCTTAATGACAACATTTATTAGTAGTTAATACAAATAGGTGACTTAACTGGGATCTTCTGACTGATGGTCAATTTTAATTTAACCTTATCAAGTAGAAAGTATAGTTCGAATGATAAAATAGACTTTAACAATGACAATATAATTAAGGCATCTATCCACCAGTTGTGCACCGTCAATCACAATAAATCTATTAAAAATACTAGTCATTGACTCTGCCTGTATTGCTTACTGACGCGCAAAAGCAACGCCTTGTTCCTACGTCTCTTTTGAAGCGGACTTCACATGGCACGAAATAAGGTTCTATTTAAAATAAAACTGGTAATTATTACCCGTACTATCTCGTGGCACTATATTCACGGTACATTATAATATTATAACCTTTCACAGCACGGTGTTTCAAAATAGGTTAAGCTGAAACACTAGAAACGGAGTTTTTTTTTTGGATTTTTCTTTTTTGGAACACTGGACTGTGATGGGTTTAGTAGAGTAGGTACGGGCCCCAAGTCAAATCTAAATTATATTAAACAGATCCGTTAAAGATTTATCTAAATTATTAAAAATAATCAGTCATTGAAAGTTTCAGATTGTTGAAATATCGTCTGAGCCATCTGAAAGTTTCAATAATATTTTTATATCTGATGATTATAATGATATAATACTAAACTAAGCTGGCTTTCTCACTTCAACGATCAAGATAGTTCGTGTTTGATGAATCAAAATAGAACCTCTGACGTTACCTTTCGATCAAACCATCACTCGAGTTTAAATGACCCGACAGAAACTGCCATAGTTTTTTTTATTTATTTAAATATTAATTGTAATCTTAATGTTGTTTAGCCACAATGACACTAACGGTAATAAAGTTCTTATAGAAAACAGCAAACAATTATGACAACTGCACCAGATCACCTAAACTCAGAGCGTATAAATATCCAATCCAAAAATCCAACTGTAATTGTAATTTGGTATTTACTTGAAGCTGGGCCTCAGGGTCGGCTGTGGTGTGATATTCCCCCTTCCTTTAGAGGCTTGCGTGGGCCGCATGAACCCTGATGTCCTGTTTACTGATTTTAAAGGAGGCCTGGAAGTGCCAACGGAACTGCCGCTAGACGAAGACCGCGATGCCGGCATTCTGACCACTGGTTTCGGAACTGCTTTTGGAGCAGGCTTGACTGGCGCTGGAGCTCTTTTAACAGTGGCCACGGAGGCTGAACTGTTAAGGGAGCTCCTTGAACTGCGCAAGGACGCGCGAGAAGTAGACCTTTCTACTCTTAAAGAGCTCTGTCTTTTAGAGACTGTTCGCTTCGGGTCCACCGGCGTTCGCGGAGGCGTTCTTATCTCTTTGGTTGCGATTTTCTTTGGAGCTATCGGGGATTTAGATTTACGAGGGACGGGGGAGTCACATTCCACGTTACACCCTGACGATGCACCCTGGGACGCGCTTTCTGAGTTCAAACTCTGAGTTTCCTCGAAACCTTCATCATTTAACTCGTGCTCCGATTTGACTTTGGGTATTCTTGGAGACGTTGTCCTCTCCGCTGGTATTTTATCATTCTTAGCAGTCATTGATTTCCTATAAGCGTTCCTGGACCACACGCCCGTAGGCGTCTCGGTTGGCGATTTCAGTTCTCTGATAGCTTTTTGGACATCCTCTTGATTTATTGAAGTCTGTCGCCGCATTTTTGAATAAGGATGCTTTATTTCTTTGGTCGGGGCGGGTTTTTCCGTACTTTGGTTTTTGAGTCTATCCTGCCAGCGTTTTAGTCTATTTTCTTTATCGTCCTTGACGATTTCTACAGGTTTAGCTATTTCTTGGGTCTCTACAGGGTACGACGCTTGGACGTCTAGTTTCGAAGGTCTGATGACCTGAGTTTCAGCCACCAATTCCGTGGGGCTCTCAGGTTTCTTCTCGTCTTCAGCAGCAGAGCTCGAGTCCGTATTCCTCTTGTATCTCCTAGTCCTTCGTGCTGCGGAGAATCTATCGAACTGTCCGTCTCCTAAAATCTCTTGACACATGTCTCTCATCTCAACTGTTTTGTCATTAGCTAAGGTAGTTTTAGTGAGTGACGGTTGGAATTTCCTGCAAGGCTCTCTTTCTGGAGGAGGATTGAACATTTTTCTTTGGACCGGTGGTGTTTCGATGTTGTCCGAATCGATCTCTACTCTGTCCTTGACGTCTTTATGGGTGGTTATTCTTATGTCAGGCAACTTTCGCTTCTCCTCCTCGGTGATAGAGACGAGCGGCAGCTCAATCTGCTGACGGGACCGTTGTCGTCTCAGACGTCGCATCTCTTCGTTTTCTTCGGTCTTCCTCCATGGTACCCTGTTGTCTTTCGTTTGAGGTTGTACGTCTGAAAGTAGCAAGTTTTTTGAAATTATGAAGCGTTTCTTAATAATTTCTTTTATTTGTCTTATTCTAATACTTGATAGTTATCCTACGATAAAAGTTCTGTTTGGTCGATAGAAAAGCGAAAGATTCTGAGAAAGACTGTTCTATTAAGCTACTGAGAACTTGAGAAGTATCTACCCCTCTACTTGAACGAAAGGCTTCGAAAACCTTTGAGAAAGTGTTCTATAATGCTATCGAAAACTTTCCAGCCTCCTGCTTGAACGAAGATGTTTTTGGAGAGGCTAGAAAGGTAGGCAATATGTGGACGAGTGACTTCGAGGTCTGAGCCGAAGCAGTGGCGGGAAGCATGATTGTGTACCTTCCACAGCCTCGATGGCCTTGACGACGGCGCTGTCGGGCAGCACGGCGGGCCGCCACTCGGCGCGGCCCTCCGGCAGCGGGTCGAGCGTCGCGCTGCGCTCGCTCTCTGCAACACAACGTTACGTACAGATCGGTGAGGGGTCAGGTTACTGTCCGGCCCAATCATCCGCTATATATATCTGTCTCTGGTGTCCCTTTATTTCACCGAATGCATTATTTCGCCGATTTTAATTTCATCAAATTTTTGTTACTCAGAAACCGTTAGCTTTTTAGGTACAACTAAAAGGTCATTCTGTAGAACCCATTAGGTTAGGTTTGTTTTATAACAATCCTGAGAAGTTTACTGATTCTGAAAATACTGGATTTCGATTAAATGAAAATTCTGCGCAACATACATTCGATGAAACATTTGTCGGTAAAACAAGGTACAACCATCTGTCTCTAATTACCCACGACGGAACGGAGAAGGTATATGCGTTTAAGGTGAGAAGTATATGCGGAGAAGGTATAGGCTGTTTGTTTGTTTGTTTATTTGTTTGTTTTTAAAAACACTAACCGAACCATTGGTGAGAGACTTGTAGTTATGTCTCAGAGATCGGATGTGTAAATATGGGAGGCCAGTGAAGAGATTGACAAGCAGAAATTCCAGTAGAACTAGTGTGGTAGCTCAGAGTCGTCAATGCAACCTCGTTTTGATAATTGATAATCAAAGTGAACGAGTGCAACGCTCTGAAGCATACTCAGAACTGGCTAGTAAGAAGAAAATGACCTACTGAGGATAGAAATTCCATGATCCGTCTTAATGATGTGTCTAGTGAGGTTATGTTGAAAAAAAAAAGTGTTCATATAACACTTTAAACTCTCGTGCGTTGTACATATATTTAAATGCGGAATTAAACACGGATTCCGACGTGATATTTATATTTACACAACAATTCGACACGGGTCGAAGCCACGAAAGGCGACCATGACTAGGTGTCGAAACGTCAAATAGATAAATAAATATCGCGTTAGACCCATGTAAAACAATCATTTAGTAACTGTTGATGACATTACTAGAGATGTTTTCCAAGATCTGCCGATTCTCTAACGTTAAGTCGCTCTCGTCTTCAATGGAATGCATACCATTGAAAGGTGGAACTGAGTTGCAGTTGTTTTGTTTCGTTCCATTTCAAAACAAAATAAACTCAACTCTATTTCTTGTTAAATTGTATTGCTATCTCGTACGGTGGGCGGCAAGACCTAAACAACTCCATAGCTATGTACATAAGGTGTATATTACCGGAGTCGTTTTCCAAGGACCGCCGGTTCGCTTGCACGCGCCGCGCTCTCTCGCGCAGCTCTGCGTCTCGTTTCTCCTCCTGGCTGTTTGCTCGTAACCATGATTCGATTTTTTGGCGCCATTCTCTGAAAAAATATAGTGTTGTGATGCTACGTTCTGTAAGATGATTGAATTAATTTGTTTAAATCGTGATTACCTAATACGGCTCTGTCATTCCCAATATCAATAAAAATCAATTTCAAGTAGCTAACTTTATTCATTATCGCTAGCGAACATGATTATGGATATAATAATAATAAATACGTTTGTTGCGGAGTAAAGATACATCCATATTTGTTAGTTTTAGGTAGGGTTGTTTCGCCGGTTATATACGCGACCACCTTCGGTTGGCGACCACTTGACTGACTAGGCTTCTTTAACTAAAGATATATTATAGATATATAGATATATTATCATTTCTACAAACCAATAAGATAAAGTATCAATTATAAACTATTTTCGAATAGTTCAATTTTAAGTATATTATTACTTTAAAACCGACACTTTAACCCAAAACGAGAAAAAACAACTTTAGTTTCACATGGCCTCCGTAACGTGTTGACGAGCAGTGAAACTGTAAAAAAATTAAAGCGACATTTGGCGCGCAACGGTAAGTTATGTCACTTAATTTTAGTATTAAACTGAATTTTGTAGGTTCATTGCTTAAATGATTTAGTTACGGTTAGGATTTCGTTAATTTTCGGCATATTATAAAAATAGATTTCAGTAAAACGGGGTGGTCGCTAACCCAAATGAATAATTTCGTATGAGGTTAGATAGCGACCACATAGTTTTCTACGAATCCTTGAATTGCCATTCCCGCCAAGGCCAAGGTATAGTTAGTGTTTTTCTCCAAAAAGGCGAGGAAATCAATAAATATTTTCACTACAACCTCAAATTATCAAAACAATAGCTCCCTTCCGTCCCTACTTATTTTTTTAAAGTGCACGGCCGGATTCATAATGCCAATTTCTGTCGAAATAACGTTTTAATACAAAATACATCAAAATCAATTACCGTGATTGATTCAAATGGGTGATTATGAATTATGTTGGTATTTCAAATAAATGTATTTTAATTAGATTTAAATCTAAACAACTTTCAGTTCATTTTGAATTCAGTTTTGTGAATATTTTCCTATTTTCCTATTTGAAACTATTTGAGACAATTTTAAATACGCCACTTCTGCGACGTGTAAAAGTGAAGAGCAAAAGCCTCTCACAGACTGGCGCGGCCTGGCCGCGGCGGTCAATACTAAACTTGTCATTAGCTGTCAAACTTACTATTGACCGCCACCGCAGGCCGCGCCAGTGTGCTGCAGGCTTAAAGCCTATAAGCATTCAAGAAAAAAGAATACGTGGAACTACTTCAGGCACGCTACAGTTAATGCAATTTGTCACACCAACTTGCTATGGTCGGAATGAAAAGTATGTATCGCTGTCTCACTTCACCTACAAGAGCGAAAAACAGGGCCACGTTCCATTTATCTTATTTGACAGAAAAGGCCATCTCTAGAAGATCGCTTTGATTGATCTCTTTCATTCTGATTTTAAAGGAGACAGACTTAAAAGCCAGACATTATTTTAACCTTTCTAACCAAGTGTCATTTTCAATGCTTTTACGTAGTGGACTGTGGCTGTGAGTGTGGATAGCGCCTATGATGATTAAAAGTATTAACTTAAGTACTGTAACTCGCTGGCAGCTAGACTGTAGAGACCGATTCTGCAAGTTCACCTGCGACTTCAGTTCGGTGGAATATAGCTGAATCATTTCGTATAGACATCATAAGCGCATTAAAAAACGTAACAAGGTCTACCTTTCTCTCCGAGTAGAAAATTCATATGGCAGTCGCTTTTGTAAAACTAGTGCAGTGCCTACGCCAAATCTTGGGTTACGGTAATAAAGAGGACGATGAATTAATACAACTGACGATGGTAATTAGTAACATATAGTAAAAACAAATATTATCCTCCAATACCGCACATTTTACAGACAAAAAAAAAGCAACAGTAGATAATCATTTTGTTAGCTATGTATTGTATTTCGTGTCATAAAGAAAATGTACAAACATGGAGTGACGACGGCAATGACAAAAAGAAAAGATGGGGCGGAGGGGGAGGTTGGTTGTAAAATCTGCCTTAGTTTAGAATTCCTGCTCCGTCTTCGCAATCGAAGGCTTTGATGTGTCTTCTGGTGCCTACTTATACACTATTTTCAACAAATTTGCTCGTAACGTACCTCTTATCATGTCGCTTTTAGGCTCATAATCCTGGGTATTAAACACGCGTGTTTTATAATATTACGACTCTCGTATGTTATGGGGTATACAGGTTATGTGATTTTACCCCAATTTGTCAGTACAACATGTCGAAGTCATAATTGGGTGTAGCGTACAGATGTAACAATCCGACCACATGTGCATACACTTCTCAGTACAACTCGTATGACAGTTGGATCAGCAGCGCAACATGCCTCCAGACGATAGCAATTAGTCAGCTTCTGATAAATTGGGGCTGACAAATCATGACATGTATATACCCCATTTGGCACCTTGCAGCAAGATGTATGCATGAACACGGTGCATTCTTAAATTAACCGGGTTGTACAGGATTTACAGCTTTTTCTTTTTCGACTAAACGAATTAAATCCTTTTTGTTCATTAATTGACTATTTCTTTTTGGATATGATATAGAAACGTTTTTCTATATCAAAAACTATTAACTTTTGATCATTTTAAATCGAAAATATTTATTTTATTTTGCATTGGCTGTTTAGAGATTTCATCTAAGTTTGGCTTAACACATGCGCGCGCACTACGCAAACTTCACGAAAAAAAACTGTTGCGCGCCATCATAGGTTATTTCAAAAAATATTTGTAAACATTGTTTATGCGTGTTTGGTTATTATAAAAACAAATTACTCGTGGTGACTAGAAAAGTGATAAACAGAATGGACGCCGCTGGAAATTCTTGGCGATGTACAATATGTGAGTAAAGAAAATAACTTGGCAGGCCTATAAAATTTTCATCTTATGAAAAGGATTTTTTCTAGTAAAATGTGTTCAAAATCGTCGTATGAAACGCGTGAGCTTTGATAATTACATCAGAGGCGGAATTATTCACGCGTGCCGCATCCCTTGTATCACAATGTACTATTTCAAAGTTGGTCGCAAACCAGTTAAGAGGTGGTCGCAAACCGACGAAAGCGGTCGCTATCTAGCGAATTCTCTATTTTGGAACCTTTTCTATATTTTTGACTAATCTATGGATGAAAGTGCTATATTTTATTGTTGGTTTCAAAACTTGACTATACTCTGGGCCTATACGAATGCCATCTATTATGCCTGTACATATAATATGTATATATTTACTAATCTAAAGTGACCAACTCGGCTAAGTGGTCGCTAACCGGCGAACCGACCCTACCTACATTTTTAACTTAGGAACTATGTTAGTTAAGATACCTATTATGAGGATATACTTAAAGGCGTTTTCGGGTCTGAGATAGTTGACATTTTATCACACATCGCTGTAGATAAGGCATCTTATCACATTCTGACAAGTATAACTCTCAGACCCCGTAGCATGGACGGCCTTATCACACGATAAGTGATAGGATAGAGCGTCCGTCACTGGCTGACACCGTTCAATAGAACGAGACGGATGCTCTATCTTGTCACTTATCGCGTGATAAGGCCGACCATGATACGGGGTCTGAAGAGTGCGAGAGTGACGGATGTCCTATCCACAACGATAAGTGATAAAAGTGCAACCATCTTAGATTCGCAGTCTTTGAGGTCGGAGCTGATACGTGCGAACTCACTTGGGCTTGGCCGCGGGCTCGGGCGGCGGCGCGGGCGCGGGCGCGGGCGCGGGCGCGGGCGCGGGCGCGGGCGAGGGCGCGGGCTCGGGCGGCGCCGGCGCGCCCCGCTCGCGCTCCGGCAGCTCCAGCCGCGCGCGCACAGCGCCGCGGCGCGACCACGACCGGTCTGGGAATGTAAACCACTTCGTCGTCATTATTGCTTCAGATAATGTGCAGCCTAATAATCCGCGTCTACTATATCTCTATCTCTTTTCATCACATGTATAACGAGAGACAGAGAGAAAGATACGTGGACGCGGATTGTTGGGCAGTAGTTACTTGGACTATGGACATCATTATAATTATAACTTCAGTTATTCAATCAAACTTGAGAGGCGACGCGCATTTGAGACCCCTGGAGTTGAATCATTTGCTGGCGTCCATGGTGTGTAATTATTGTTATTTATTGCACACCATGGTATTACAGTTGTTACAAATAAATTATAGTTGACAAAGCACACTCCATATTCGTGTTTGATTTTAACCCTTAATTTGGCACTGTATGACGTGTCATACTAGCACTTCAAAAAAATTTTACGACTACATTTATCATTTATGACAAGATTTACTTCATTTAATTTTTTTATGGTAGCAACATTACTCCCGAAATGGGTGGAAAAATAATGAATTACTCTGGCAACATTAAAAACTCAAAAGTCATTAAAATGTCGTGGCGGCGGAACAGTGTTGTGCTTTCAAAGGTAAATAATTGTGTTCTATGTAACATGCTGTTTTATTTCGTAATTCATAACGCTGTAATATACTGTGCATCGAAATGCATTGCTTAATTTCACACTGAACACCTCACAGCTATTTCAGTTCAAGTTCAAACTCGCTGTATGACGTGACATACACTGCCAAAGAGGTAAGAAAGCATAAAGCCCAACTAACCTGTATGACGTGTCATACACTGCCAAATTCAAGATGCCGTCTTTGTTCGAAATTTACCACAGTGATCTGTATGAAATGTAATGTTCGCTTGTGTTTTGTAGCTGGCAAAAACAATAGAAATTGTCATTTAAAATACCATTCAAAAGAGTAGTATCTGACCATGCCACTGAACAAAAACTTACAATATTTTAAAAAAAACTTCGTGTTGTTTTTAATGTTTTTGTTAGACCCTGTACTTTGAGAGAAGAACATTATCATGTGTTTTTTTTTATAGAATTTTTGGTTTTTGTTTTGAGAGGAGATTTATAATTTTTGTTAGTTTGGTTTTGTGCAATTTGCGAAATACAATCTTACAGTTTCACCATAAAGTAAATATAGCATAGAGTAACTATCCCATACTGCGGTCGAATATTTCTGAAGAACGTTAAGAGATGTCGCTTGGAGCACCACTGACGGATATTAATATTTTACGTTATACAAAATCTCAAATATTATCATTAATAGATATTCATTTTCACTTATCAACTTAAAAAAAAAAAAAAACAACCAGACACAGGCCTTAATAGATCGTAAATCGATTCAAAATAATTTATAACATCCTTTATTTGTGCGCCATCTAGTGAACGGCTTGACCTTTATTACAGCTTAGCTTGTAAGTGGACAAAGTATACATGCGCAGGATTCTAGCAGGATAAGTGTCCATAGATGGTGCTGTTTTAAACCTGATATATTTACTAAACCTAAACGCATTGTTGTTACGAAAATATATAAATAGGTTTCTGTCAAAAATTAAATTTTTGGTACAAGCTTTTATTGCCGACTGTATTTTTCTGTATACCATCATCAACTGCTCATTGAGACGATTCTAACGAGCCCCAACTCGATGGGGTTATATGGTTTTATTACGGAGTTCCTATGGCCACCTTCTGTCTCTATCATCAGATCAGCTCGATGGTACCATAATATTGAATGTCATCCAAACTATAGTTATACCCAAAATTTCAGCTCAATCGGTCACCGGGAAGTGGGTCAAATTTAACTTGCAAGATTTGACGGACAACTTACATACATACTTTTATACTTACATACGAAAGAAGTCAAGTTACTATAAAACTTGTAAAAAGACCTATCGGTTTTTGCACTCCGGGAGTGCCGGCAGAAGTGAAAACTTGAATAATTTTAATTTTGCAAAAAAAATCCCTTCCGCCCCCCTCTCTCCCCCTGCGTGCCAATATATCTAATAACAAACTTATTAGTAGTACGCTATAGTTCAACTTAACTCGGCAAAATTGATGAAGGAGACGAAGGAATAAAATACCAATTTGTTTTTGCCATTGCCAAATATTTTTCAAAGCTTTATCTCTTTAGGAATAACGTCCAAATTCGAACTATTCGAATTTGCTCAATAGCAAAGCGGTAAAGGACGCGCGGACAAAATTACAATTATTTGCAGAATATGCAATTGCAAAGTGTTTAACGGCTTTATATTCTTACGAATAGCGTTCAGTTTTGAATGAAGTCGAATCGGCTACCAGCAATATATAAAAGTTTGATAAAACAAAATGGAATTTGCATTTACGGAAAATGTGTTACGACCTTATACTGTTAACAATAAAGTACAAATTAGAACTATGTGCCCCTAGTCAAACCCCCGTTTTCCCCCCGACCCCAGCCTCGTCCCGAATCTCTCGCCATCCTCCTACGGTCACGTGGCCTCTTACGCATCTGATGTCACAAATATCTGTCGCGAGTTTAACAATTTTTCCCCATCCCAAAAAGTGCTCAGCGCCGCTAAAGAAGTTTTCACTTCAAAAAGAAAACATACATACGTACATACATACATACATTCACGCCTTTATTCCCAAAAGGGGTAGGCAGAGCACATGAAACTTATGTTCCGGCGCCACTTCTAGCATAAATGTGGGTATAAAAAAGATCGACAAAATGTGATATTGCAGTGATAGGTTGCTAGCCCATCGCCCACAACACACTTCAACCCTGCTCCCTTAGTCGACTTTTACGACACCCACGGGAAGAAAAACGAAAACGTACGAAGAGTTTTTAAATAAGATGAAGTAAAAACTAGTGCCTATGCCAAATCTTGGGATTAGGTGTCAAAGCGGACCCCTGGCTCCTTTAGGGGCACACCCGGGAATATCGATAGGAGGATTGTGATGCGACTGATGAGTTTAGTAGATAATTATTAGAATAGATAACCTAGTCCCTAAAACATCAGAATACTACAGTAAGTAAAAAATATAACATACATTTATTCGGGACCTATACGTAAAACTGTTTTTATTTTACAACTTATTTGAATATTCTTTCTTTACATAGGTATCTAGTACCATAAATAAAGAATAATACCTATAATATGTACCTACTGCCATTCACATTTGAGTATGTAGCAATTTATGATTCAAATTGCCAATAAGTACCTAAAATTATCGAAGTGCTTACGACGCGCGCCGTTGTCAGCTCGCGCTGGCAGCGCCGTAGTTCGATCTGGCAACGTCGCCAACTGTATACTAATTTCCAATTTATTTTATTATTTTTAACATCTCTGCGTAACGTTCCATTTCGACATCTTATATATTACAACAAATGAATTACTGCGTGTTACACATATTTTACATTAAATTAAAATAAACATAAAGTGACTGCAATCTCTTAAATTATTAATAAATAATGGAGCATAATTATTTATTTCTTATCACTTCGCACTCGTCTTTGAAACTGTATAATAGTAAAGAGAACTGCGTACAACGAAACGACTCAGTGCAGACGAAACACAGATTACAGAGACGAAATGAGAAAATGTTGCTACAAAATTATTCCTTTAAATTGTAGGTAAACAGAATAAACTTTGTCCATTTGTAAAAAAGCGAAAAAAATGATTTAGTATGAGTTTATTGTCTCAATTAAAAATACAAATAAAGATAACCTGCGGTATGATATTTTTTTATAAAAGCGTAGTGAAAATATACGTGTAATTACATGGTCAAAGTCAAAACGTCAGAAGTATATGGAAAGATAGAGACTTAACTGGCCACACTGAAACTAGAGACGATAGGTATCAACTCTACCACGAACATATTGTTAATGTTATTCTTTTAAAATTTGACCTCCGCTTATTTGAATGGACCTACGATTTGATTTAGAAACGGATTTGTTTGCTAGTGATTTACATACGACCACTTGGACTTGCATACTACCGGACTGATTTGATATTATTGCATTTACGAAAATGACACATCGGTGCCAATTCATAAACTGTCACACATTGTTTCGTTTTCCAGTTAGTGATAAAAATCGCCTACGGATCTGGATTAACAATTCAGGTAAGCTCTATTTTATTTACAATAAATAAAATTATACAACTAAGCACATACATACTTGGTGACGTCGGGCATGCGTCAGTCAACTTGACTTTTTATCAATGTTCCAAAACATCGTTTTGTACTTCAGTTTTTTATCGCGTTACTTACGTTAAAATAAGTTTATATCTCGCTCCAAACTGATTAGTGTCCTTATTAATCCTTCATTTCATGTTTGCACTGTACCTAATGGTAATGATAAACTAGTTAGGAGTTTGCTTGTTGGCATTTTATTTTGAATCTTTTGAATTTACTTATTCGCAGTGTGATTGCCAATTCGTGAAAATATCTAACCGGAAATGATCGCTGAAGTACTTGGTTTAGCTTGAGATTTCACTACTTTTCAAGCCGGAAGGCTTGGCAGGTTTTTTTACAAGAAATGTACTTGATGGAAATTAATAATATCTAAGTATTTCGTTTTATGACGACTGCTTTAGCCTAGTTGGTAATGACCCTGCCTATGAAGCAAGAGGTCCTGGGGTCGAATCCCTGTAAGGGATTTTTTTTGTGTGATGGGCACAAATATTTGTTTCTGAGTCTTGGATGTTTTCTATGTATTTATACCTATTGGAACTATATATATCGTCGTCTAGTACCCATAATACAAGCCTTATTGAGCTTACAATGGGACTAGTTCAACTTGTGTAAGATTGCCCCTTAATATATATTTTATTTTATTTATTTTTAATTTCAGGCAACATCAATCTCACATCTTTGACACCTGATCAGTTAAAGTACTGCTATCTTTGTGAAGTGCATTTTGAATCCTGCTATGAGTCACAATGATAACCAGAGAAGGTTGACCGGGACATCTATTACTAGACAGTGATAGCACTGTGAAGATAAATCAATTGATGTTATTAGCTTTGTGTCTGTAGAGCACCCAATGCAAGGTATGTCTTGATTTTTTATTGTTCAAATAGTATTTTCTTAAAAACATGATGACAATTTTTCTGAAAAGGGACTCCTTAAGGCACACATGGGAAATGTACAAAAAAATTGTTTATCATTGAAAACAGGATGGCATTGTTATCCGTTCATGTCAAACGAGATAGCTTTAAGAAAATATTGCGTTTGGTGTCGGGTTACAAAAGCACCACACCCTTTCTTCCCGTCGGTGTTGTTGGTCCAAGCAACTTATACTTGAAAATATATGCAGGCTGTCCCAGCGCTATGCAACTTGAAGGGACAGTACCTTAAATATTGTACATAAGATATTTTACTGAAAGGAGATATTATTGAATATTTTATAGTAAGCAATACTGCACTCAAAGATTTTCATAAAATTGCTTGCTTCGTCTGGGAGTCAATCCGACCATAGAGGAAATATTTATTTATGATCCGGCTAAATCCAACTCCTTTCTTTCAAGCTAAATTGTACTTAGAAGAAATCATTCTTTATTTTTAGCTTACTTATTGGCATCATAAAAGCACGTGGTGTTTTTATATCACATATAAATAAAAAATAAAAAGCTTTATTAATTCCATTACAGCGTTTTTTACAGTTAGTAAGTAATGAATTATGTATGTAATGTATTGAATTTCTTAGCTAAACACGCATAACTAAAAAAAAATGCTTATTAGATGTTAGGATTGTTAGGTTAGGTTAGTTAGGTTTCACATATAGCCGGTTTTTATTCGCATACGGCGGCAAGCATATTTGAAAATATTAGCAGTATAATTTAATAATAATATAAACAATAAATCAGCTTATATACGTCCCACTGCTGGGCACAGCCCTCCTCTCAAGGATGAGAGGGAACGGGCAGTAGTGCCCACGCTGGCCCAGTGCGTGTTGGGGACTTCACATACACCTTTGAATTTCAAATTACTTAAAAAAATGTGTCTCCTCCACACATGAATGACTTAACAAACGTATACAGACACTACCTAATCGATCTATCGTATGAGTCCTAATTCTATCAACTCAACGGAAGGGGTAAAGGGGACGATTAACAAAATTTAAGTATGCTCGGATAATATTGTTTAGTTTAATATTTATTTTTTATATTTCAGGATCTGGTACTGAAATTACATTAATTGACGTGCGACCTACCGGACAAAGTAAGAAAACCTGACAATGATCCTGAGGAGTGGCCAACTTCAGCAACACAACCCGCATCGCCACAGCCCTCATCACATCATCACGTCCAACTGAGGCTCCTCAAATAAAAAGACATCTGGAAGAAAGCTCCTCTTGCGTGGACGTGGGGGCGGCGGCGTCGAGCAACGCATCCGACAGATTATTTAAACACATTCAAATTGTATTTATTCAGAGCACGTAGATGTTTTAAAAAAATATATTGTTACAAAAAAAAAATATTTGTAAATCTCACAAAAGAAATCTCCAAAATCAGCAAAAAATTAGGCTACTTACTGCAAAGTAAATGAAATAATTTACATATAATACGTGTTATTGAACCCTTACCTTTTACCTTACTTTTCTCAAGGAAATCTGCATTACTCACAGGCAGTAAATAGAAGAATGTCTCGGATCGCATGTACGCACGCAAGGGTAAACAAAATGCGATCGGAGGCTTTTTTACTACTGCCTTGCCTGTGGTGTTCGCACCTTTTTTTATAATATAACTGAAGCTTTCAACCTCAATAGTTTTTAAATTTTGTATATTAAGGTACCTTCCTATTGTTCCTTAAGTTTGTTCTATAATCGTCCTCCTACAGTTGTTCCTGGTAATAATAATCTTGAAAAATCCAGGGGAGTCAAAAGCGCGATTCCGATCCTTTACTGAATTGAGTATTCAATGTGCTGTGGTTTTATCGATCGAGGGAGCGAAGCGAACGAAGTTCTACGCTTCAGCTTGGGCCGAAAATCGTTCGTATGTCCGGTGTCTGTCCAGCTGTCCGGCTGTTCTCCTCTACAGGTCGCATTCTTAACCGATTCTCGTGAAATTTTGTGAGCAGGTTCGGTTTAGTATATAGTTTTTTCTGTTACTTTTTAGAAATTAAAAAAAAGACAGGTTCGCTAGTTTCTAGTTCTCATCTAGTTTCAAATGCACATCATCAAACAAGATGAGTTTTGTTGATAGTGGGGATCCACATAACTCCCCCCTCGGGAGCCCTGGCAAGCTTACCCCCAAGAACACACCACATACCTAAGTAGCAAGTAGTGGAACTTTGGCTGCGGTCTTATGTAAGGTTGCTTATATAGGTACTTTATTTATGGTACATGATGGTACGGTGGAGGTTCTAAGAAAAGGTACGAAAATTGAGCATTTTATTGACTGGTCGCGTGTGCTCTAACAAAACAGAAAAAAATACTATTATTTTACTTTGTGTAAACCTATCTTGCAAAGTGACATCTATTGACCGCGTAAAACAGATTTTTTACAACATCACCTGTTGTAGGTACAGATGCCGTTAGTGTATTCGATAATCCGTAAAAGGCAATATTGATATAAACGACATCTTTTGCTGAGAGCAAATGTACATACCAGTTCACTAACGCCCCCTGGTGCTCACAGCAAATAAGGCGGATTCATTTTAATGTATGGCGTGGATATATCTTCTTATACTTTATTTATGGTTTCACACAAAAACTTAGTTTTATTTCTTGTAAAAGTCGTTTCCTTCATTTGGAAATGTATGCTCTGCCATACATGCTGTTTTCCAAAAAATACAACAAAAAGATTTTTTTTCATATTTTTCCATGATGTATTTATTGGACCTCTATGAAGGCGAACAAACACAGCAATATATAATTTTAGATTCTTTTTTCCTCTGCCAAATTAAGGGCTAAAAGGCTCAATGCGTAGGTAAAGGAAGGATAACTTAGATATAATTTTAGCTATACTTGTTTTTCCAATCAATGTGCGTGTCTATGGTAAGTCCTAATAGGTGAAATTCGGTTACTTCTTTGATGTTTAGGTCCAGTAGTAGCGAAGCCATGTCTGTCGGTAATTTTTGATGTGATCTAAATTGGATGGTCTTTGTTTTATTCGTGTTGAAGACAAGATTATGATCCTATAACAGAAATGTTAATGAAGGTTTCTTTTGTCAGTGTAATCCACGGAGTTAGGTATTCTTGTGGCTTTCTAAACAGGAAAGATATATATCGACGGCGAACAGGATACATTTACGGTTGGATGTCTTGGGGAGGTTTGTTAATAAGAACAGCACACACCCTAGTACGCTGCCCTGAGGAATAGAGCTGTTGACTGTTTGCCACTGAGATTGTAGTTTTTGTAATTGCCCGGAGTCAGTATGATAGTTTTCAATTTTTACAAACTGCTGCCTGTCTTTCAGGTACGATTTCAGCCAACTATGGGCATTTCCGCGGATGCCGATTTGATGTTATTTGGTTAAAAGTATTGGGTGTGACACTGTCGTAGGCTTTGAACATGTCCAATAGTAGACCAACGGCATATTTTGAAGTGGATTTTTTTGCTCGCGTTCTTGTATAGGGGTACAGTTCAAAATGTATCACGTGACTTCCGGAATAACTTTTTGTAGAGAAGCCTAATCTGATTTCAAATAATTTTTCGAAGTCACGTCCAGTGTAGACAGATAACAGCTCATCATTCACAAGCCCTTTAGCTCACCTAGACTGCCCCAGGCACTCCGCTCCCTCAGGTCGTTGGCCGCCGGCGAGGAGTGTCGGAGGAACTCCAGCAGGCCTTCTTCATCACCCCCCGGACTGGCGCGACTGCGGCGACGGAGACTGCCGGTTGGCGTCACGTCTGTGGGAAAATTAACAAAAGTCAGGTAATTGAACACAGCATTATGCCACGACAATTTGTGCCAGTGATTTTCATTGACTGAGGAGCAAGAAAAGCGCAGTTAGGGCTCGGACACGACTACGAGAGGCGCTGGCGGCGGCAGTGGCACTATTGAGAGAAACTGCTACTGCAGCGATGAAGATGTGCTCTGGAGAACCTAACTTCGGAGAAGACATTTTTTTTTAATGTTTCATGTTTGGTAAAACCAGCTAAAATGTCAACCTTTTTATACACAGTACACAGTCAATCAACTACTCGTTGAGAGAGATCCAATGAGCCGCGATCGTATTATGCCTGATATTATCCTTACCAGGAGAAGGCGAGGGGTCATGAGGCCTCCTCAGCGACCGCCGCCCTAGACCGTTGCGGATGTCCAGTAGAAGGGACTCCATGAGGTTCTCGCACTCCGACACTGGGGTGCTGCATACACTGCCACCTGCAACGACAAATAATTATATCAAACCATCATCATCCTCCTGTAGTTTATCCAGATTGTATTAGGAGACAATCACGCGAGTGAGGTTTTTTCGGTGAAGGAAAACATTGTGAGGAAAGCGGTCTAATCCCAAACAAGGTCTAGCATCTACGGGTTGGATGGTCAGATAGCAGTAGCTTTCGTTAAACTAGTGCCTAGGCTTTATCTTAGGATTAGATGCCTAAGCGAACCCTGGGATGAACGGGACAAGGGGCTGTCCATATATTACGTTATTTCAAAACTTGGGGTCTGACCATGGATGACGGGTGTCATTTTATTAGGTGGGTAGGGTCCATTCAAGCTATTAACAGGAGGGATCAAACATCGTCAAAAAACGATGACGTAATATATGGATAAGCCCCAACGATAGGAGGATTGTGAGTAAGCTTCTTTGTGATGATAATTGTTATCATATCTATTAGGTGTGGATTGTATCTTTTAATAATCAAAATCAGTTCAGAAGCCCAAGTCCCAATAATCTAGCTTTCTATCTTGCACGGGACTAGTATAAAAGCTGATCTTGTATCGTAGGTATGTATTTTTATAAACCTCACGTAAGGACTTCGGAAACTGTCTGGAAACTTGTTAAGTCTATCAATTACTGATTGCTTACCAGGTTTAATCCTGGAGGCAGCGGCGTCCCGAGCTCGCCTCCTGGCTGCCGCCTGTTCCTCGTTCGCTCGGCGGCGTTCGTTCTCACCCACGGCTGACCGGAACTTGGTGCAGAAGGTCACGAATGTCTGGAAGAACATCAAGAAACAATTTGATTCACTGTATACCCTCAGACATCCACTGAGCCTAAAATGATCCACAGAAAACCGTCTTCTGATTTTGCCCACTGGTGGCCATTACTGCTTATTCCTTCTTATCTTCTTACGCAACTTAAGTTTATATGTGTACCTACGAATTGACTGGAATAAAAGCTTGGTATAAAAAAAGCACTGCTTTTATGAAAGTCAATTCAGCATTACAACTGCAGGTAAAGTAAAACGTACCTTAAAACATTCCTCAAGCTTGAAAGACACCGGGTCCTCGCAGAAGAACTCTGCCAATTGCGTCCGAATGCTCTCCACCTCTTCCATATCCTTCTTTAGTGCCGACACCTCTCGCTCGGCAACCTGACAGAAAGAAGTATTCCCACGTTAGACAGTCTGGAAGGGTTTCTTGGTTACAACAGACGGCTGGATTGTAGATTCTATGAGGTAGTTATCCGGATCTAGGTACTGGACTTCTACCATCTATCTGCATGATTCTCCACTAACTATGCGGCATCCATATCCTGACCGTTGGCAGTGAATGTGTTAATTACGAAACCTTCCAAACAACCACTGCTGCTGAGTCTTCACCCTCTTCACCTGTAAGAAATCCCCCATCTGCTCCCTGATATCCTGCTGGCTGATCATCTGTATCTCCTTCTTCAGCACCGCCACGCGGTTGTCCAGGGTCTTGATCTCGTTAAGAAGCTGCTCCACGCTCGCCTTGGCCGCTTCTTCCAGCACGCGGGTGTCGTCCGCAAAGTGGGTCAGCTCTTTGTTCTTGCGTTCCGCTTGCTGTAATTTTAAATGGGTCTTTGGGAAAAACATCTTTAACAAAACTTCCTCTCTGAGTAAAAAAGTATTAAAACTCAAAGTTTGGGTAAGTCTTAAGTAGCAACGGGATAAAATGGTTGGATGTTTGCCAACTAGTTAGCAGTACAATATTTGTAGTACTTGGTCGATCTACTGATTTATAGAATCGTGAATTCCACCACAGTGATAAGAACAACTCATCTCTGTTTAACATCCTATGGAATGGATCTATTTGGCGTGCAGTATACTTACCAGAGCGACGTAGTGCATAAGGTTCATCCCTGGCTTGTTGGCCCTGATGTCAGGCAGCTTCTGCAGGGACGATAGTTTCACGCCCGCGGCTCCGCCTGCATAACCACCCGCGTTTAAGAAGTTGCCCGCGATCAGAGTTATGTATAACACTTCCTGAAAATTAATGATAATAACATTAAAATAGTGGTAGAACTAGCCGAATAAGTACCTATTTTTTGTACGACGTTCGACTTGCTTCGGAGGACCATAACACGAATGTGAAATGATACGAGCTAAGAAAAGGATAGACCTAGAGGAAAGAAGAGAATTCAGAATTGCCAGTTGACGAGTTGCTAGATTCATAATCCTACTAATATTATAAATGCGTAAGTTTAGATGTTTGGATGTTTGTTACTCAATCGCGCTTAAACGGCTGAACCGATATGAATGAAATTTAGCACCAAGATAGTTTATAGCCTGGATTAAAATATAGGATAGTTTTTATCCCGGGTCCACGCGGGCGGAAGCTAGTAGACACATAAAATAACTGCTGTTCTTGAACAGACGTTACTATTAAGAAGATCAGGGTGAAAGAAAGGCTTTACTAGCGTACCCTATAATTTTTCCTGTCAATTGTAGGTTTCAAATGATCGAATGTCAAGTTACCTGCAATGCCCGTGAAGACATCAGATCATCTCCAGCCACTAATATCGCGTTGATGGCGCTCTCCAGGTACCCCGCCGTCGACGCCCACTCTTCCTTCAGCAGCATGCATTCTATGCGGAGCTTGTAACTGAAACACAAAAACACGAATACAATATTTATTGTGTTTTTAAAATGTCTATCAGAAAATTATATGTCAGAGAACTGGTTCTTACGACCAAAGTGTGTAGTTTATTCCCAATTGCTGCATTTCCAGCCAGTGAGTTAAACATTATAAATATCACATTGTGTGATAACGGCTCTTCAAAGACTAAATATGCTCCAGCGGCTTGCTCACATTTGGAGCAGCCCAACTGGGGAAGACCTCCACCATACATAGGACTACTTGGTTGTAGGTATGTGGTGTTGTGTTCCTAGTAAGGTCGCTAGAGCTCCCGAAGAGAATACTGTGTTGAAAGTGTGGAAGCTACTTGGTCTCTAGCTCTAAACACAAGTCCTCTAGTGAAGTGATCGGCAACGCGTTTGTGACTCTTCTGGAGTATCAAGTGTCCATAGGCTAAGGCGTTCGCTTACCATCAGGCAGGCCGTATCGTTGTTTGCCGCCGTTGTAGTTTAAAAAAACGGTTTCCTAATCCTTACTTGGGCAGCACTATGAGCTGCATCAGGAACTTTTCTGCATTCCCCAGCTTCGCCACGTCCCCGGAGAAGGCCTTCAGCATCTCGCTCTCATCGACCTCGGGCAGGATCTTCAGCAGCCCGCGAAGCTTCTCCGCACCGATGTCGTCGTGCGCGCCCTCGCGGATCAACTGGATTATGTCTTCGTTGGAACTGGGAATGCAATTTATATCTTAGAATCTCATCATTATCATATTAGCTGAAACATGTCCAGAGCTCGACATAAGCCTCCCCCAATCTTAGAGCAACCGCTCTAAGCGCTCTCGCGTTTGTAGAAAAAGTCACCGTATGTAAAGTGGCCGTCAATAGAATTTGCTAACTATGTAAACAAACCGCCATATTAAAATTGTCTTTCACTATGGCGGTTTGTTTACATAGCAAATTCCATTGACGGCGACTTACATACGGTGACTTTTTGCTACAAATGCGATACAGTATTGATACGATTGCCATCTGACCTTCCAACCCAGAGGGAAAACTAGACCTAATTGGGATTAGACCGGTTTTATCACGATGTTTTCCTTCTCCGAAAAACTAACGGTAAATATTCCGTACATAAGTTCCGATTGGTACGAGCCGGGATCCGAACCCACGACCGCCGCTTGACAGCTGCATGCCTGAACCACTAGGCTACCGTGATCGTACCTGAGAGTGATCAAGATAGTAGGAAGTGTAAATCCGTGATCTTTGCTTTGCCTACCCCATCCGGGACATAGGCGTGATTATATGTATATGTAATAATTTTTGTGTCGTCTTGCCTAGGTAGTGATCATAGCCAAGCTTTACTTTTGTACTCTAGGTAGGTATAATAGGAACATTGAACATACCTTCGGAACTGCTTTAAGAAGATGTTGACGTTCAGACTCCTCTTTCCATCCAAAAGAGTGATCTCTGAGGATTCCTTCCTTGGTTTCCTCTCTCCAGAGCTGTCGCAAATGGGACTTCGGCCTAACCGAGGAGAGGAGCCAGCCGAACCAGTTGGCTGAATCTAAAGGTGAAAAAAAAAATTACGTATATAGTAGTTATAAAGAAAAACATCCTTTCATTTTCATAATCATCATTCTCATTATCTATCATTATCAATGAATGGGTAGATCATAAGGGGCTTAACACCTTAGTAGGTACCGTGTCGTTTTAAAGAAGGAAAAATAGCTTTGCAGTAGCTAGCAGCTCGCGACTGACTTTACTGATGATACTTTATTGATGAAATTTCTATTTCGGGAGAAAACGGTTTCCACCAATCTTACCAAATCACTTTGATTTTGGTGTCGATCGTTTCAGCATAATATATAATAGGCTTTAAAAAAAAGTTTTGAGGTGCAGAATTGAAGTGAAGTTTGAATTTATTGCAAATTTTGATAAAGCAAAACATATAAACCCAGTCTTTCATTGTGTCAATAACGTAAGTACTAAAAAATCATTGAGATTTGAAAATATTTAGAAGTGGAAAAACATATTCTCTTTTTGTATGGACGATTACACCTAGTATTCTTCCCGCTTAACGTCATGTCATGACAAACTGCTATACGAAGTTGTCAAACGGGTGAAAGTGAAAAGGTACCAAGGTGTTCAGATTCTTATGAGTTTGAATGTAGACCTTTAGAGATCTCAAGATGTAAATTAATAACAAAAACCGGTTTCACTATTACCTGTTGACAGAAGAGCCCTTCGATTTCACCCCAGTCCAGCTCTGTCTTCGGAGTGTGTTTGTGACTCGATGCCACCAGTGACCAGATATTGTTCTGGCCAATTACCTAGAACAAACAAGTTCATTTTCAGAAAGAGAACTAGAGTTTTGGAAAAGTGGAATTCTGTGCAATTGCCTGCAAGCATCCAAAGGGTACGCTTGTTGAGCTCCGAGGTTATTTGATGATGTATTTTGAGTAGAATATACTTCAGAACTGAGAACCACAGTAAGAAGGATCAACAAGGTGGTATCACAGAAGAATACCCTGAATTTCTGATTCGTTTCTTCCGAACCCCGTGTTCGTTTTGTTTCTGCAAATAAGGGCTCTCGGTCCTGAGACTCTAACGAGTCATAATTCAAACCTTTCTAAGTAGGTGCTGAGACTTACTTTGTTATTAGGTATTTTGTTCCAATTGATCGTCTTCATCTTGGTCTTCGGGATCGGTGTCTCCTGCTGGGGCAGCTTGACGTCGATGAGTGGTGCGGGCGGGAGAGGGGGCGAGGGGGCGGACAGGTCGGGGGGCGCCGGCGGCGGCGGGGGGCCGCACGGCGGCGGGGGGATGCAGGGCGGCGGGGGGATCATCGGGGGTGGTGGGGGAGCTGTGGAATACAAAAATCTAGTTAGTGAACTAAAAATCTAGTTAGGAAATTAAAATTAACGTCGCTACGATAGCCCAGTGGTTCAGGCATGCGGCTGTCAAGCGGCGGTCGTGAGTTCGAATCCCGGCTCGTACCAATGAGTTTTTCGAAATATTATTTGATGTTTACCGTTAGCTTTTCGGTGAAGGAAAAACATCGCGAGGAAACCAGCTTACATCTGCGAAAAAATTCGAAGGTGTATGTGAAGTCCCCAACCTGCACTGGCCCGTTCCCTCTCATACGTGAGAGGAGGCCTGTGCCCAGCAGTGGGACGTATATAGGCTGTTTTTTTTTATAATTAAACTTATTTTTTTTGCTCCAAGGTGTATTTGATCCAGTGATCATCTGGTATACCGAGCCAGCTCTCTCAACCAACTGAGCAATCGGAACCTCACCCGGTTGAATGTAAACATGCGCTATGTGGTATGGCAACAGCGTGATGTAACTGTGGGTATGGTAATGGCGGAATCGGGAAACAAAAGCGACCTGATTACGTCATATCAGTTTAAATTATTGCAATTTTCAATCGAGTAAAATTTGGTCTAAAATAATATAGTTACCAGCAAAAGGCATAGGCGCCGGAGGAGGCGGGGGTGGCGAAAGCGCTCGCTGTAGACTTTGCTTCCTTCCCGCGTTGGACACGTCTCTATGTTGGCAGGTGCACCCCATTTTAGCCTGAAAATCAATAGCAATATGAAAACAGAAGCACGTGCTCGCGCGTACGTTGCTCAGTGGACGTGGCGCAAGCATCATCTCCTGCCAGCATCTCCTGGTGATACCACGTAGAGAGGCGTAAGTCGTAACACGTGTCGAGGTTTTGTCGTTATTGGTAGTGGTTTGCTGTAACTGTGAACGCTACGGTAGCCTAGTGGTTCGGGCATGCGGCTGTCAAGCGGCGGTCGTGGATTCGAATCCCGGCTCGTACCAATGAGTTTTTCGGAACTTATGTACGGAATATTTACCGTTAGCTTTTCGGTGTAGGAAAACATCGTGAGGAAACCGTACTAATCCCAATAAGGTCTAGTTTTCCCTCTGGGTTGGAAGGTCAGATGGCAGTCACATTCGTAAAACTAGTGCCTATGCCAAACCTTGGGCTTAGGTGTCAAAGCGGACCCCGGGCTCCTTTAGGGCATTACCGGGAATAACGCTAGGAGGATGATGGTAGTGGTTTGCTGTAATTATTTGGGTGTAATAACAGTGGCTTTTCCGTGAAGAAAAACATTGTGACGATACTGGTCTAAACTAAGGTCTTCTTTTCCCTCTGGGTTGGAAGGTCAGATGGCAGTCGCCTTCGTAAAACTAGTGCATATGCCAAATCTTGGGATTAGGTCCCAAAGCGCACGCCGAGCTCCTTTAGGGCACAACCGGGAATAAAACGCTAGGAGGATGGTGAAGTTAGGATAAGGAGGTATTATAGGTGCTATTAAGTACCTATTCATTAAATTGGAGTATAATTTCCACGAGCAATCATACTTAGGGGTAATAGTAGTGATATATATCTTTGGCATTGACTTACCTGCACACTGGGCGCTCTAAGAAGCTTGGCAGCATCTTCTCTGGTCTCTAGCAGAGTAGCACGATGGACCAGTGTCTCGGCAGTGTCCCACACTATGTCGCTAACTGGTTCCTTGGGGTCGATGCGCAGCAGGTGCTGCAGGATGCTTAAGAAGGGGATCTCTTGCGGAGTGTCTGCGACCTGCGAGATGAGAAATTGTTAGCTGGACCATTCTTCTTCGAATTAGTGTTCTAATATTTCTGACATGATCGGGAGTATATAAGTTGTCAACTGGCTAGAAAGTCTAGGGACGTTGACTTTGTTTAAGTATGGTGATCTTCGTTATTGTTGAATAACTGAGTTAAACATCTGGAAGAAATTAAGAACTCTCGCTCAGAAAATCCCGCGGACATTGCACAAACGTAGAAGCCATAAAAAATATGACAACAAAAACAAAAAATCCGTCAACTACGTATCAAAAAAACATTTGTTTTCATATCAGTTGTACACGCGGCAGTTGAAAATGAAATAAACCCTCCCACCCTTCACCAAACATATAATTTAAACAAAAACAAAACTTTCAATGTACTTAACCCTTTCGTTCCGGATGACGAGTTAACTCGTCTTGTGCAATGTGCTCTTAGATCAGATAGACGAGTATACTCGTTTTAAAAAAAATTGTCTTCACATCCTGGATTAGGGCAATCGACAGTCACTTGCACAACCGGACACGTTGCGTCCTGTACTCTAGGCCTCTGGCAACATTACCCTCATTTTGACAATATTAGCTAACGAGTTATCTCGTCTACCGGCTCTGAAAAGCGTTTTACGTGGCCGAGTTAAGTCTTGTTTCGGACGTAAGAGTATCATTTAGAGTTAACGAGTTAACTTGCCTACAGGACTGAGGAGCAGGTATCATTTCACTGGATCTGGAAAACTGGGTAGATTTTGTGTATGACTGCCGGAACGAAAGGGTTAAACCAAAATATTAAAAAAAACATAAACAAATTCATATTTGGAATCGCAATGCGCTACCAAATGTGACCTCGATCGGTTCACACCCCATATATGGTACACCCTGTGGCTGTGCTGCTTCAGGGTAGGGGGTTATCGAAGACATACCTGTTTGAGGATGGCGTAGAAGACATCCAGATGCGAGTTGAGGTTGATGCCCCCGGGACCCTGGGCTTCGTCGCTCTCTCTCTGCTCTTCGAAGACATCCAGCTGAACGCTCAGATCTGGATGGTTGGCCGCTTCGTGTCTTAGAACAAAATAATGATATTCTCAAGCGTTAATACATTCAACTACAAAAGGACGAACACATTGTTACGCTTTCAAGGTTTTATTGGAAAACAGGAAGATGTGCATTCTTAGAACAAATATGTCACCGACAAACATGTAGAGGACACGCCATGTTGGATACACACACATCGAAATATATACATACATGTACGTAGGTATATGTACCTATAATGCAATCACGCCTGTTCCCGGAGGGGTACGCAGAGATCATGGATTTAAGCTTGCTACTATCTTGACAAACCTCTTGTTTCGTTCACTGGCTAATAGTATCATGATACTTAGGCCGAAATGCACTGACAGCGGTGGTCTGTGCGGATCCTTTCATACTAGCTCGAACATTACAACCGGCCTCCGCGCCGCGCCGCGCCGCGCCGGTCCGCCGCTGCTGTCAGTGCGTTTCGGCCTTTAATGATTGATGAGGGTAGTAGGTACTTGTAAAGAGTCATAAAGCCATCCCAACCACAGTAGGTAATTGAATGGAGAAACAAAAAGATTCTGCAAGAAAGAGATTACGTACACGTCAACACTGTCGGGTAATACCAGATCCTTTTAAATAAGCCATTTACGGATATCGATAATGTTGATAGACCGATAATACCTTATCGATGCTCGCATCTCATCAGATTACCAATGTAATAAAAATCAATCTTGTTAAGGTGATTGGTGATAAAACACAGCACCTGACAGACGAACTGCGGCTAGCATTAAGATTTAATGAACCGAATAACATTAAAGTACACCTGCGATGCTACCATCCAAAAAACCCCCGACATTTTCATTTCAAAGTCCAATATCTCAAAAACGGCTTAACAGATTTTCATAAAACATAGCTAAAAGCATTCGGGATCACATCAGCTTTCGAATAAAAAAAACGCATTCAAATCGGTCCATCCGTTTGGGAGCTACGATACCACAGACAGATACACAGATACACACACACAGAAACGTTAAACTTATAACACCCCTCTCTTTGCGTCGGGGGTTAAAAATACAATCAAGCTTCAGTGATTTTCAAAAAACTACTACCTAACCTAAATGCTGCTGTACTGCTGAGCACAAGCTTCCTCTCATGGATGAGAGGACTGGCCAGGAGTTGGCGGGTTCCCGCTCGCGGCAACAATATTAATCATTTTTATTCTCTTCATTTGAAATTTATATTTTTTGTTAGCAGACGTTATTGCTTAATAAAAAACTTAGTTTTTATAGAAATCTAGCTCCTGCCCGTGCCTCCGGCCGCGTGGGACTCGTTTATATCGTAGCTCTATACAAAGTTTCACCCCCATGGGGGATGGTTTCCGGGATAAAAACTAGCCTGTGTTCTATGGGATCCAAATATTCCATTCATGGGTAATTGTGTAAAGTTTTATAACAAACTTCCAGGAAACGTAAAATAACAAATCTTTTAAAAAGGCTTTCCGAGCTAGTGAGGTGAAAATAATAACTTGTAACTATTAGCCTAAAGAAAGGGGTGTGTATTTAGATTCTCTATTGATTAAGTTAGATAATTGGTGGCCAAATAATAGTATTAATTATAACAAGACCAGCATTATAAAAACACGATTAAGTTTAGGTACAAAAACTGTACAATTTCACGGATCAATCCAATTTATCAGCTGCCCAAATTCGGACACGGCTGATCGCGATAATAAAGATCTTTTACGGGTTAAAAATAAAAAGATTCGTTCGGCTACAGGTTTGGATGAGCCAATGAACTGATTTGCATATACTTAGTTTATTTCCGTAGAATGTTGGGTGATTATGAAGAATGGAGAACAGGACAAAATGGGAAATTAAGGTTGCATTTTCAACGCAAATTTTTGGTATCATGTCGGGTTTGTCCTGAGAGAATTTCTATTCATTTCATTATTTCAGTTAAATCGCGCGTTTTTCATTAATTTATTAAGGTATGCTATACTTATGTATGGTATAACGAATACTAGTATAGTGCTCACGCACAGACTATAGATGAATCGATAAAAATATCAAAAGAGAGAAACTGCAAAAAGTAAGGCTGCGCATCCACTAGAGTTGTCCTAAGCTGCGCTTTCATACATTTAACAACTAGCTTGCTTGACAACTAATAGTTATCACTTGTATGGCAACAAATTTTAGCACATCTCTGGTTTTCACTCCAAGATCTTTCATCGTTTAATCATTTTGAATCGGTAAAAGACATTAATTAATTTAATTCATAATTATGACTCCACATGGCTACTGCAGCGTATCAAATCTACGATTAAAACACAGCAACCCAATTGCGGTGTAATTCCATGACGTAAAATTTAAAAAGGTCCTGACAAGTACCTAATATCCTTGAGAATATAGATTTTCTTAACAATGCTATGGGAGTCATACTAACGTAGCTTAATGTAGCTATTATGAAATCCTCGTAATAATATCTAACCTATTGACAGTCGATCAGACATCATCAGTTCCCACAGATTGTATCAAATGATTCATCCGTAATTCATCAAAGATATCGCATGATCTGTCTCGGTTTTTGCCTTCGTCAGTGTCGCAAAAAGAGTTTTATTGATAACACGCCTCATTGAGCAGATTGTAATCTGATCGAGTAAAAACCGTAATAAACTCGTAGACAGCCGTAGTTAAGACAAAGTATAAATTATAGAAGTAGTGTTACACCCTGGAATTTGGTACCTTCTGGGGTTCTCCAAACTTTCCGACTCGATTGATTTTGAAATGTCGCCGCTACTGGAGCAGGCTTATGTCCACGCAAGACTGGAGCCTATACTGCGGTGCACGTTAGAGCCGGGCCATGTATTTGTGTCACAAGATAAAGCGAGAAATTTGCAAATCGTCTGCTGGTAGCGACATGACAGTTGAAATTGTTTCCATTCAAAGAATTTCAAAATCACATCACTCGCCATCTTATCTGGTTGTGGCATCACTCGCCTGGTCAAACGCTGCGCACTAAAGAGAAGCAAATCCCTTGTTTATTTCGTAAATAGCGTAGCATATATGCGACTGTAAAAATGTCCATCCTCATTTTTGTGCAACAGGGTGGCCAATTTTAGGTTTTCAGTCTAACTTTGAACTACCATGCATCATCATCGTCATCGGCCGGAAGACGTCCTCTGCTGGCCATCGGCCTCCCCCAAAGAGTGCCACAATGACCGGTCCTGCGCCACCCGCATCCAGCGGATTCCCGCGGCCTTTACCAGGAACTACATGCACGAATGTTACAAAATGACACAAAATCACATTAGAATATTATTACAAAGTTAGTAAATACTCTACTCGTTGTACTCTGTTTTCGAGTCAACCTTGTGTTTATTGTAATGGTGATATTGTTTACCTCAGGTTGCTGAGCGTGGGCAGCAGTCCTAGACCTGCAACAGAATATAGGGTCATTGTACAGATTGGATGGTAATAGTGCCCTAAATGGTATAGTAATAGGCCATTATAATGCAGCGAATGAAAAAAACTTAGAAGTATAAGTAGCGCCGCAAAATGGCTGCACAGAATGGGTGCCATTGCCATTATGCGGGGTTGCGGGCGGGGTGTCAAAACCAGGCAGCCGAGCCGTTTAGTTCGAACATGCGCATGGTTTTAGACACGTGTTTGGGTAGAAATTTATTTATAAGGAGCTTGCATTCTGTACGAGCGAGCACACTCGACATTTGAATATTAAGCTTACGATGCACCCGAGCGTGCGTACACATTCTATGGTTTTTTGTTCGCTGATTATATGACGATTGGCGTCGGTGTTTTCAAACTGTCGGGAATCGGTCGTCCGTCAAAATCCGATTGTATGGGAAGTTTTAGTTTTCTATGGGATGACAGCTGCCGGCGCCACAACGTTTATCGGCATGTATACATGGTGTGGTTCTCGCCATCCGCCCGTATATTTAAGAAAAAAACTGCGTAAAGTCAAACGCAAATCTTTTTCCTCGATTTTATTGAGCCTTAACCACAGACCACAATATAACCCGAAGGCGCTAACTTAAAACCACAAACCAACGAAACATGCAAATACAGTCCTTTAGAACTAAGTTCGCCTCTTTTTGTAACTTAAAAATGTATTGAATCGTCATTAATTTGATGCAGGCTGTTTCCTCGCATCCGCCCGCATGGATTTTGATCTGTTTCTGTGCCAGGGTTTCAGTCACACAACTCAACGAATCTGCAAATTAAAATGGGTCAGCGACGCGTTTGTGATTCCATTGGAGTTACAAGCGTCCATACGTTGTCAGGGCGTAAGCTTGTTGCTACCGTGGTAGAGTAAAAACACATGCCCTTACCAATGAACTCGTTGCGCACGCGCGTCCGTTCCGGCAGCCGCGGCGCGCTTATGACGAGGCAGTTCACGAAGGCCACCAGCGCCGTCTTGTAGTCGGTGGTGGTCGCGTTCTTTAGCTCCTCGACCACCACGCTCAGTCTGTAGCGCTCGTTCTTTAATGTCTGGAAGGTATACATTGAGCTGAGTAAAGCAGATAAGTGAATTTTATGATTAAGAGATATGAGGAGAGATGCCTCGATTTTTGTAAACCAAACCGCCGCGTTAGAGACACGCATCATCTTCCGCATGCAGGAATGGAGACAGACACACAGGGCAAACGAGATACACCACTCTTCAGCACTGTTTTTTTTTTTATTTTTCATTCAATTTTATTCATATGTGCTTCTATGGCACCTTCCTCATCTCAGTCGTTTCTTCATTGCAGAGGGTTGTGACTACCACGGTCTTGCACCATATTCCTTCAAGCACTTTTATTCTGCGCCATATGCTGGCAAGCCTGAGTGCTGGTTTCTGCTGAAGCTTTCGCTGTATCTGTCCACCAGATACGCGCTCTATATGTGCTACCATGATAATAAACATGTGGTAAAATAGCTTGATTGTGTTATTGGGAGTTGCAAAGGTCCGTATAGAACGCTAGCTAGTATCATCAGCCAGGCAGCTTGCTTGTTTTGGACTTACCTTATACCGATCAAGAGTGTCGACGGCGCGGGCGTAGCCGTCGGCATTGTACACGCACAACGCCGATAGCAGCTCGAACACCTGTACAAAAAGAGAAAAACACATTTCAATGTTGCATGGACTCATAAATATTCGAAATAAGTCGTTTTGACAAATTATATTTGTTTTTTTTATTTTGTTGGAGTCCCAATGCAAGTATGGAGACCGAGTGGCGTTAAAGACCCTGGCTTAGGTTCTATAAAAGACTAACCAATGCTGGACCTGACAACTGGGGTGACTTTGAAAACACATATTTCATCTTTTATTGGTTGGCAGGTCAGGTGGCAGTCGCTTTCGTAAACGTGGCTTAACACTGGTGTTTTTTTTAACACTGGAATAGGTATTTTGAAAGATTGCGTTCCAGTGACATTAGTTAAGGCGGTTTCAAACCGAGGGTGTGAGGAGAATTAACCTACTGGGAGTTTAATCGCTGGTTCACACAGGATACCCCTGGAACCAGGCGCGCCTAAGGTTATCTACTCGTTTTGGTGCGGGGCGGGGTCCAACTATTCTGTACGTATATCTTAGTAGCTACAGTGACCAGCATTCATATCCGTTGTAGTATGTAAAGAGCGCATAAATAGCTGACATGACTCTTTTTCTAGAGCCGTTAGGACGTGTCAGATATCTTTGCCGGCTTTGTTATGGCAGATAATAATGCTGGTAACTGCACTTTTTTCCAGTGGCATTTGCTCACTCACCTGCTTCTTGACGGGCGCGGCCGGCGACGTGAGGGCCGCGGCGAGCTTGCTCGCGTACTCCGCATGCTCGACGATGTAGTCTAGTCCCACTCGGCTCTCCATACCGACTCTGCAACAAGAGATACCAGGGTAAGAAAAGAGAGAAAGAAAGGAAAGAAAGCATTTATTCGTGACAAACAAGAAACAACTGTAAAATCCAAGCACAAGCAGCAAGCAAGCAGCTGCAAGGCAGTATGGGTTAGTAACATTTATAGATTAACAAAGCTAGTGTTTTAAGGAAAAGTGGATGGTACAGTTGGACCTCGTTGAACTTTTTCCGACGAAATCGGAGAAATTCTGAAGAAAGGTCAGGTCAAGAGTACCCTAACCCGAGGAGCATGTATGAAGAGTGTAATGAAAGTGAATGAAGCATAAAAGGTTTGTCAAGATCGTAGCAAGTGGAAATCCGTGATGTCATGCCTAGCCCTCCGGGAAATAGGCGTGATTATATGCATGTATGTATACATGTAGCAACAGTGCGACACTGGCCATAGATCAGAAACTACGCGTAGTACCAACTTATTATGGAGTATTGATTTAATAAAGAGCATATTACCAGTCACGGTGCTTTAATAGTGATGTTTTTGTATTCTGTCGCTGTAACCTAACAATACCACGGCATGATTTGATGACATTGGCCATAGATTATCGTCCTAGCGTTATGTCCCGATAGTAACCTAAGTAGTACCCGAAAGTAGTACCCTAAACGAGCCCGGGGTCCGATAGCCGCTAGGGCTCTACTTTAGCAGGTGTCTGGAACCACTGGAACTGATTTATACACATTTTACATATCCTGTTTGTCCATGCCAACCAGCGCTGGTCTACCGCTACCGCAGAGAAGGCACGGTTCACTGCGGTACCGGTACACCGGCGCTGGTTGTAAAGCTAGCATCATGCTGAGCCGGGTCCATTTCTTGACACGGCCTATGTCATTTTATTTTGTAGTGTGAAACTTTGAATTGTTTGTTACGAATAAACGCGGTGACTTGGTGTTGCCACCTGCCTTCAGTAATCCTCTATACTACACCATTTTTTTATGGTTTAAAATAATGCTTTTCGTAATAAGCAAAACAAATGTATCCGTTAAACAAATGTATCGTGTTTTAGTAGGTAGAACTGCTAAACTAAATGTCGACTTTTTCCCAGTAACAAAATAGATCCACGTTGATATATTTTCGCAACATTTTAGTCACTCTGTTAATAAGTTGTAAACTATTTACTTAACTACTTTAATGTGTGAAATTAGCACAAGATAGCCATATATGTGACCGTTAAACTATAATCTACAAAACATTGCAAATTGGACTGGCACTGTGCTCTAAAAGGACGACTCTATAAAAACTTTGATTAACATAAAATATTTTAACGAACGCGATTATGTGTACATAAATTAATAAAAAATATTTACAATCATTCGCTGTAATCGATAAAAAGTTATAATTATGAGCTCGATCGAGTTGACTTGATTGGCCAGGACAGTCCGATTCATTTTTATTGCTATGTTTGTGAGAATTAACAGTAGGTATGTAAAATGTCAAAAATGTGAGTATCTCTCGTGGCGTGTTAAATAATCGAACCAAACTAACCAAAACTGTATGGATCAGACACTAGCCTGGCCGTGCATAGACGTAGAATTTGAAGAAATTGGGGCCCCAAAACTATAAGCTTGGCTGTTTTTAGCCTTATAAAATGCAAATCTTGCTATGGGAGAAATAAGTGTCTTTGTTTAACCTATGACGTTTTACGATCTATTATTTATTTACTCATACAGTCAGCATCATATAGTTAGTGGCAGCCAAAGTAGCCAAATATATCGTAACAGATCCTTACTCCTATACTAACAAAGACGTGTTCCGATATATTTGGCTACTTTGGCTGCTACTAACTATATGATGCTGACTGTAGGTACCATATAAATTTGCAATATCATTGAGATATAAAAAAAAACATTTTATTTCAGACCTGGTATGATCCATAGGATGTTATTAGTTTTAGTTTTACAAAATAGCCTTATCCTATATTAATTAGTAACACATGACAGATACCGATACAATACAAAAAGGTAGAATACAAAACTGAAAAATAAAACAACATATGACAAACAAGATATGACAAATCGAACTAACTATGTTGGATTCAACTGGAAAAACAAAATCCGTTCGATTGAGTAAAATGATCTTGGTCCCTAATTGGACAAATCAACTGCGCAATTGTCATAATTGTCCTACTTAACATTAACGTTTGTCCTTGAAAAGCGACTAACAATCTGTCAACAGAACCAGTCGTTGACAGAGCTCCTTTTCGCAACCGACCAGTTCCTAATTGGTTAAAGATCAAGATGATTTTATCAATTTGTTTGACAAATCGGCGTCTGCGCAGGTGTGGCCGAACTCTGGTGATAATAGGCAAAGTTCGGTATACTTAAACAACAATTACTTACACAGGCATTCGAATGAATAAAATAAAACCAAAACCGTAAAATATTTATACGCTTTATAATATTGTAGTTTTATCGGTTTTCCGTTATAACGTGTGTTATTGTGGTTTCTAATTTTTAAGTAGGTATAAATGTGTAAATTTAAGTAGGTATCTCTTTAAGCTGCTTGTAAGTTGTTAGGCGAAGGCGGCACCCTTGTGGCCTGATGCAAATAAAAAAAACCGGCCAAGTTCGAGTCGGACTCGCGCACGAAGGGTTCCGTACCATTATTTATAAAACAGCAAAATAAACGGTTGTTGTATGGGAGCCCCCCCCTTAAATATTTATTTTATATATAGCGGCAAAATTTCAAGTGTATAGCTATCGCGGTTCTTGAGATACAGCCTGGTGACAGACAGACGGACGGGCAGACAGCGAAGTCTTAGTAATAGGGTCCCGTTACCCTTTGGGTACGGAACCCTAATAAAATGGATATATTTTTCATAACAGGACTTTGACCAACAAGCTGTATGGTCTGTCTGATGGCAAGAAAACTCCGTATCGTATCGAGGCATTCTGGGCTGTTATTCGAAATGCGTCCATGCGCCTTACCTCACCCGTCACCCCTAACGAAACAACACCCTGATTACGCTTAGTTACTACTATATCGGCGTCAGGATTATATATTAGGTGTGGTGTGGTGTTAGGTGACGTGAAGGTAAAACAATTTACAGAATAGCATAGCATAGCTGCCCAGTAACAACCGCGTTGGATTCATTGTGTAGACAACTTAGTAGAGACAAATCATTAATAATTCAGAATTTCTAATAAATTGCAATAACATATTTCTCCCATAGCACCTGGGCGACTTAACTCAACTCAGACACACGGACAAAACTTTTTTGAATTACACAGGATGTTCCATTAATAATCAGTAATCTTTAAAATTTAATAAAACAAATAATTTTAGTACTTATGTTAATATTTTTCTAATGATTTAACATGTAGCCTCACAAAAATAATCGAATGACGTTAAATCGCAAGACCTTGGCGGCCACCCGATGTCTCCAAATCTGCTGATTGCACGCCCTTTGAACTACTCCTTTAGTAGATCAATGGTCAATCGAGCAGTATGACACGTGGCACCGTCTTGTTGGAACCACGTGTTTGTAAGATCGATACCTTCCAACTAACGTCAGAAAACCCCGAATCATAGCACGATATCCTTAGCCATTGCTTGTCACCGCATCGCCCTCCGCCACCAAATACGGGCCAATGAGACCGCTAGACGAAAATCCGCACCAGAGTTACTTTTTCGCAGTGTAAAGGACGCTGTTGGATTTCTTGCTGGTTTCCACCTGCCCAGATCATGCAATTTGGCTTGTTGACAAAGCAATTTTCTTGGCAAAATCAGGATCAACTTTCGGTTGTTGTGACGCCCAGTTATCGGATAGCACAATCAAATGACGTCCACAGTGTTGGACGTCATTTAAGTGAGATGTTCACATAAATAAACTGTATTACCATGAGTACTAAAATCTTTGTTTTATTCAATTTTAATGGTCATTGATTGGTAATGGAAGACCCTGTACTATGGTGCCATTAATTTGAGTTAATATGTTGTATGGCATTTCTCATTAATTTGTAATGAACTAAACTTGTCATAATTATGTTAATCGAGTTTTAATATACCTATTATGTTAGTTTATAGTCAAACATATAATTTGTATGATTTATTCAACATAACTTTATCTCAGGTTTATGCATATGTATCACTCGCAAATGAGTAGGATTTGCATTCTGAGAATATTTGTCATACATTTAGATACTAGCCTGATATAGAAAAAACTTGTTATGAATTTTTAGAAGTTAAATATTTATCTATATTGGTGGCTTTTACTAAGTGAGTTGAACTGATCATGGTCGCGGATGACACCATAAAGATTTAATACTTAAAGCGCAATATTTTAAAGTGTTTCATTTGTCATGAATGAATTTGTATTTAAAAAACTTTTAATGTACTTAAACCAAATTCTGCCTCGATCTCTCGACACTCTTGTAAGATAATCCAAAAACTGTATCGATATAATATTTCCCTATTAATAATTATTATTATTGAACCTGCTCATAAAATTTGACGAGAATCTATTGAAAAACGCGACATGTACAGATGAACAGCCGGACATCCAGACTTCCGGACAGACATACGAAATGATTTTTGAAAGAAGAAACGGAGAGCTTTGTCCGCTTCGCTCACTCGTTCAATGATGATGACTATTTGAAAAGACATTCAAGTAAATACTTACATAGAAAGTAAGTAGAGATGCGCCGAATATTCGCAAATTATTCGGTAATCGGCATATTCGGCATATATTTCAATGTTCGTTATTTGGTTCAAATGCCGTATATTTACCGAATAATTTTAGAGGTCGACAAACACCTCTAAAATTATTCGGTAAATAGCAAGTTGCAAGAATGTAATATAAATTGCCCAGTAAAATAATTATTCTTAAACATTCTTATTATATTAACTAACATTATTGTCTGCAATTATTTTACTTTAAATACCAGTTTTTATATAATACAAAGTTAATTGCGATCAACAATAAACATTACTGTGTCGCGCGCTTAATAAACGCAGTTTGCATTAGGCCCTTAGACAATTGGTCAATCGGAAAAGGCAAACCTATTGGATTGACTAACAAAACTCAAGGTAGGAACCTAATACATGTTTACTGCAACCCTAACTTGTAGGTAAGCATTAAAATTATATTCTACTAATACTATAAATGCGAAAGTTCGGATGTGTGTTACTCAACATGCTTAAACGGCTCATCCGATGAATTTGCACGAAGATAGTTTATAGCCTGGAAAACTATAGAATAGGTTTTATCCCGGGTCCACGCAGACGAAGCTAGTATAGCATAAAGCTACTTATTATTGACGAATTCAAATAAAGAAGCAAACAAATCAAAAAGCGTTACTACACTTCGTAAACAACAGCAATCTGCGATATTTTTTGCGGTAACTCAATAACATCGATCAATTGTGTTTGATTGAATATAGCCCGCGTTAGACAGACGTCGGACAATGTGATTTGACAATAGTAATGTCAAGGCGAGGACCCGTGATCTCACGATACGGTTGATACTGTGTTACCAACTGTTCTCGATTCATAATCACTGCTAGTTACTCACAGTTGTTTAAACGTAGGTATATTACCTACCTTGTCACATTTACAGGATAGACGGCAACGAAGCAGCAGCGATATTCTTGTCACAATAAAATATAATGTTTACATAAGAGGTCCCGGGTTCGAATCCCCGGTAAAGGCATTTATTTGTGTGATGAGCACGAATATTTGTTCCTGAGTCATGGATGTTTTCTATGTATATTTTTTTTAAGTAAATTTATCGTCGTGTAGTACCCATACTACAAGCTTTGCTTAGTTTGGGACTAGGTCGATTCGTGTAAGATTGTCCCCTAATATTTATTTATTTACTAACATAGAATAAAAGTCATTTATTGAAAGCTAAAAACCATCTAAAACGTTTAATATCCACAGCGCAGGTTTCGTCAAAAATGATAACAACATTACCTAGTCTAGCCATAAGTTCTGTTACTGGCAGTTAACAATGATTTTAAGAAAAATAATAATTCGAATTTCGAATGTTGTGTTTTGACGTAAGTACTTGGATGTTTTTGCCACCATTTATATACAATATAATATTAAAATAAGTAAATTAATAATGGAGTGGGGTGTCAAAGAAAATAGAATTGCTGTGATTGCTCTGCATAAGGTAGGAATGGAGCCGTCCCACATTTTTGAGACACTAAAAAACTTAGAGATCAGTCGAATGTTTGTGTATCGTACCATTCAAAGATACACCAAAACGTCCTCTGTCGATGACAGTAAAATATCTGGCCGACCACGTACTGTTAGAACAAAACAAGCCGTTAATGCTGTAAGGGCCAGAATTCGCCGAAATCCCATAAGAAAACAGAAGATCCTTTCTAAGGAAATGAAAATACCACCTAGGACACTTTCGCGTATAATCAAAGATGACTTGAGTCTTGCAGCTTACCGACGATATACAGGACATATGTTAAATCAGTCACTAAAGGACAAGAGAGTTGAAAGATCAAAAAGCCTTTTATCTCGATACGCACATGGGAAATATAAAAATATTCTTTTCACGGATGAAAAAATTTTTACTATCGAGCAGCACTACAACAAACAAAATGATAAAGTGTACGCACACAACTCTCGAGAAGCTAAAGAGATAGTTGGAAGGATTCAGCGAGGTCATCATCCCGCTTACGTCATGGTTTGGTGGGGTGTGTCGTATCAAGGCGTCTCTGAGATCCATTTTTGCGAAAAAGGAGTGAAAATTTCAGCTAAAGTGTATCAGGACACGATTTTAGAAACAGTAGTTAAACCACTAAACGACACAATGTTCAAAAATGTACACTGGACCTTTCAGCAGGACTCAGCCCCGGGTCATAAAGCTCGCACCACCCAGATTTGGCTGCAAAGGAATGTTCCGGACTTCATCAAGGCAGATGATTGGCCCTCTTCCAGTCCCGACTTAAATCCCCTGGACTATAAATTGTGGTCAGTGTTAGAGGACATGGTCTGCTCTAAACGCCATGCCAATATCGATTCTCTAAAAAAATCTTTGAAGGTAGCAGTGGCAAATTTCCCAATGGATACAGTGCGTGAATCTATAGACGTGTGGCCGGATCGTTTGAGGGCGTGTATTAAAGCTAAAGGCGGGCATTTTGAATAAAAAATATATTGTTTAGAAACCTTATTAACTTACCTATAAATAAACATTTACTTATGGTAAATTAATTACATCCTTTTAAAAATATGTTTCATTTCATTTGTAACAGAACTTATGGCTAGACTAGGTATATTTCGTCGCCTAAATAGTATTATTTGTTGTTTTTAGTTTCGTGACGCATTGGTTATTACTGTAATGTCACGTAAATGTATTTGTCAATAAATAAATAAATAAATAAATATATTAAGCACAACTTTTGCTTCATGTAAATGAATTCCTTCAACGTTGTCAAACAATTGGAAAACCTAATTTAGTCACTCTTAAGTGAATACAAACTTAATTCATGTTAAATACTTAGTGCAGATTTTAATTTATATGTGTAATATTGCCAAATCTGAATCATAAATATACGGATGAATTGTGCGATTCAATGAGCTCAAAAGACCAGAGTTTAAATTACGGAACAACACACACATTGAGTTTATCTTATTCCCTTCCCGGTCAAGTTGCTTTCATCATCATCATCTATTTAAGAGCTAGGCTCTTGTCGGTGGAGTAACCGCAACTGATTTTCGTCCTCTGCTAGCCTCTTCACGTCTTCATATCACTCGACAGCCACTTTATCTTATATTTGACTGGTGTATGTCTGGGCCTTCCTCTACCTCTCCTTCTTTCGATCTTGCCCTCCAAGATGTTTAAAAAGAAGCTGTCGTGCCGCATTAGATGTCCGATTCATTTTGCCTCTTCTATTTTTTATTGTTCAGCATCGGCTCTCTCCTACCATCGTCAAAACCTCTTCGTTTGTCTTCCTTTCTGTCCAGCTTATTCTTTCCATCCTCCGCCAGCACCACCTTTCGAAGGCTTCGAGCCTTTCTCTGTCCTTTTGCGTCAGCGTCCACGTCTCACTCCCGTACAGTTACTTTCACGAGGCTATATTTAAGTATTTTACGAAATTCAATGCCTCACATTCTAAGGACAAAATTACAACAGTGTAGGTATTTTACATTTCAATGATCATCGCCGTTTCATTTTTATTATCAATACCATTACCACTTGTGAGTTTATTCGGCTTTTTATATCACTTCAGACTTTATTTTATACAGTTCCAATAATTGTACGGTATATTGATCTCACCTTGACGATCTTTGGCGACTAATTTTGAAATCGCGTGAATATTATTTGACATTTCGCTGGAAATCTCGTAGTAGCGCTATGATCTATAATGTTGTGAAATTATTCTGTCAAGCGTTGATCCGCGCGCGCGCCGTTCGGGCACGCATGCGCAAAGGGCAACGAAGGGACCGCTTTGTCAATTAATTAAATGTTGAGACAGGAATGCTTCATATTCGTTGCTCGCAAATAGCGATTGAAAACAGTGGCACGATTTTATAAAATTACGGTTCTAATGAAACCTTATTTTTACCCATAAATACTCAAATTGTAGCGTTGTTCCCGGTTGTGCACTAAAGGAGGCCGGGGTCCGCTTTGACGCCTAATCCCAAGATTTGCCATAAATAAAAATAATAAAATAAAAATCATTTAATTCGTATATCTTAGACCCATAAGAATACAATATAATTAAATCAAAATTAAAATTAAAATTTAATTAATATTGAATAGAAACATGTTTGACATAGGCACCGGTTTTTCACGATGTTTTCTTTCAGCAAATAGAGGTAAATATACCGTACATAAGTTCCGAAAACAAATTGCCGGGATTCGTACTCCGACCGCCGCTTGACATCCGATCCACTACCGTAGCTTCTAGTATACAAGATCATGATAATTAAATAAAAATGAATCTTGAAACCTCTAGTTGCCCATCATGTCATATTTTCACATATGACATGAAATAAAAATTAATCTTGATACCTCTGGTTGCCCGTCATACAAAATATGCCATTGAATTTTGAACCAACTGCAATACGGAAGTGAAAAAGTTTCTGTCAAAAATTTCATTTTTGGTACAAGCTTTTATTGCCGACTGTACTTTTCTGTATACCGTCATCAACTACTCATTGAGACGATTCTAACGAGCCCAAACTCGATAGGGTTATGCGATTTTATTATGGAGTTCCTATGGCCACCTTCCAGCTCCATCATCAGATCAGCTCCACGTCATCATAATATTGCATTTTCACGCAATTTGCATATTCGGGCAAAATTTCAACTCAATCGGTCACCGGGAAGTGGGTCAAATTTAACTTGCAAGATTTGATTACAGACAGACACCGGGACAGGTGAAAGTAAATAAAAGCTTGTAAAAAAGGAAATACCTACCGTTTTCCATGCCTACAAAATTTGACAATGAAGCGAACTTGAACGCGCGGTTGTTGCCCGCTCGTGCCGGCCAACCGACGCTAGGGTTGACACCGTTTAAAAATGATTTTATAATTAATAAAAAACGGTTTATTTTTGGAAATAATCTGAATAAATTATTTTTATTATGATGTGTCTACAATTGCTTTACCTTCTTAGTGTTGAATGAGTTTTTATCCTTCTTTAAATGTTCGGCTATTAAATTTAAGTGGTGAAAATTCTGAATCTGATGTATAATTTTAGTAAGTATTCGAACGGAAAAACGGAAGAAGTCATTTTTTAAATAATTGTTCACCACTTATTGTGCGCGTAAGCATCGTCCGGCCGTGAGCGCGTGTGTGCCAATAGACTGGCTGAAACCCCGCTAGCGGCGCGCAAAGTGTAAGATATAATTCTAAGTTCCCACGTTACAGCTAGGTGGCACTGCTTTTGGCTTGTAGATGTAAACGTAAACTATTGGAAACATGCCACGTCTTTGGCAGGTCAATCATTTAACGCATTGAACGCGCGTTAGGTTGCTCTAAATGTAATTTTTATATGGTAAAATGACAGTGGGACTGTCAAAACGCGCGTTCAAAACGTTACGGGATTATCCCTCTGGTCGATAGAATCAAAGAATGTAGGATGCCGGCATGGGTGGCCATTTAAATCCAGGATTGTGGTCTAATAATTATATATCAACGAAAAAAACGAATGAACATAAAATAGTTCCAGATAAGTTGAAACATCGCCAAGCATGCCGCTGTATATTTAAGGGAATTGCTCATTCATCTGGCACCTTTATCTGGCTTGTAATTGTAACTCAGCGGAATCATATTGGGAAAGTCATGCCAGATATGGTGCAAGGTAGGAGCATACAGCTAGCAAAAAAATAACCGTTTTCCCCGGGGGGTACGGTTAGAATTGGAAATCTGTTACCTAAGCGAGTTTACTTTTTGTTATTATTCAGAGCCTTAATTTAATTTTGGTCAGAACAAAAATCTGATTAAATAAAAAAAAAAAAATAAAAGAGATCAAAACTCATTAACAATAAAAACTCTTCAAAGACACGAGCTTTAGCAATGTACCTACAAGTTAACATTCTCTGATTCTGAAAACTTTTACTAGAACATAAGACAAGTTCCATTTAGGAAGTTCCCTGGAGAATTTTCAGTACAGATAATGATATAAAATTACCGAGAGTACTCCACAGAAAGTTTCGCATTTTTGGGCATTTCTCACAGAACTGTAGTTGAGTTAGTACTTAAATAAACGCTTTTTAAAATCGCCATTCTCTCTTACTCGACACCAAACCTAGCACAGTAGGCTTGTCAACCCACGCACCTCGTCCACTCAGCGATATACTAACATTCACCAACATTTGTCTGTCTGTCTGCTTGTCCCTACTAAATGCGAGTTATTCGCGCGAAAATACCTAAGTTTCGCAATCTGATTTAGTTCTAAAACAGCTTAGGCTGGTCAAGTCTATTGTGGAGTAAAACTTTATAATACACTTATGACATTGTTGAAGTGGTCTTTCGAAAATGTTAGTCATTTTGTAGATTTGGTGTTATTCATTTTGTAAATTGTTTGGTTTAATTTCTTCATACAATCATGCACTGCATTGGCTGTTTATTATAAAAGGTACAGTTTTACAGTTAGCTTCTGTTCCACAAAACAGTTTACACCAGAGGTTTCCAAACTTTTTTTAGGCACGCCCCCCTGCTGCCTAAAATGAAGTTCCCACGACCCCCTTCGCTTCGATGCAAGGAAACGGAAGTGAATGGGTTAGCTAGCCAAATCATCGTCATCTTCCTAGCGTGTTCAAATTTCCCGAGGCCCCCGCGCCCCCCTTAAAATGTGGTCGCGACCTCCCTAGGGGGGCGCGCCCCCCACTTTGAAAACCCCTGGTTTACACAGTTTGACTGTGGGATCTGAGTCTCTTCGATAGCTAAATAACTACTTAAATTCGCTGTATTTTATTTACTATGGTATCTGAAGCTACATAAACTTATTACATACAGACCTGGATATACCTCATGCCATTGTACACGCAAAGTTTCGTTACAATCAAACACGTAATTTTAAAGTGAGAGCGTAACTACATTTGTATGGAGAATCAAGCTTACTGCGGACTCTTAAACTCTTTTAAATATTGCTCTAATATTGGTCTTCCGTCTATAATATCTGCTTGCACGCAGTTTAAAACGTAGGGTAGTCGTTTCGGCATCTATCGCCATATTAGCTGGTTACCCTTGGTATATCGTACTTGCCTGCAGCTACCGACCGTGCCGTAAGTGTGACATGTCATGAGATAGGCCATGTTCTCGATTTCCATGGTTGTACGATAAGTCAAACAGAGTAGGACAGAATATTTTGTGCCCACATAGTAGAGCAAGTATGCGTAAGATTTTCTTACTGGGGTTGCCAGGAGGCAAACCTACTATATTTATATACTTAAAGATACCATTCATGTTCTATTATGTATTGAACAATGGTGATTAAGTGCTAGGATGAATTTATGCTTAAGGCTTACTGGGAAAATCTTACATATCTTAAAAAGTTGTTTATAATCTGTCTTACATTTATTTTTTAGCTTTAAAGCCCAATATCTCGCACTGAAACGAATCCCTGAGTTGAAAAATGGTTTTAAGTAACCCATAATATTTTTGAACAAGCTACCCAACGATATCCCACACTATGGGTTTAACGAGAAAAAAATACATCCCTACTTTAGGCATAGGTAGTAGATACGTAACCGAAAAAAATATTTTTTCAAGTTTTTATTCCACTGTTTTGTCGGCTTGATTGATTAATATACTTACTCATTTCGAATTACAGTTTTCTAGTTGTAAGGGTTAGAAGCTAAGCCGCAGACAGACAGACGGATGGACGGACTTGTTGACTACGGAACCCTAAAACAACATATTTGGCCCCCTCGGCATAGTTCATATGCTTCTGGCAGCGTTTCCTAGCTGAAATACATCGCTAATGCGTTGAGCGACGTTACCTGCCCCTTCGGGCAGAATTTTGCACGAGATGTAAATCTCCTTGGTTCCCGCAACTCACTGGGTTCCGCGAACGCTGATTTGCTTCCCGCCGCGCTGAATGGACGCGACGACATCTGAGAGTGCTTGTCGGAACTCTGAGTAAGCTTAAATCACATCTTACAAGTACAATCACCTGCCCCGCTATTCTGTAACTTGTTTTAAGCTCACCTTAACGCTCAATATATCCAAGCCCATATATGACGCCGCGATTCGTAGTAATTAAGCGAAGGTTAATAATTTCATTAGGCGCTTAAAGAATAACAGCCATGCAAATCTTGTGTTAAATATCATGTACAAAGCCCATATTTTGTAAAATTAAAGACATGTGACGTATCGGGTTAAGATTATCATGGCTGTGGCATGAGGTGGGAGTTGAGGTGACCAGTGAGTTGAAGGCGTACGACGCCGTCAAAAAAGATAATAATTGTTTTAGAGAATTGCACTCCTGCGGTCGTGGTGTTCCACGAGGGCGATAGTCGTATATACGTATGTCAAATGCTTTATTGTACACAAGGCACCGATAAAAATACAGACAGAAAAATCGTTTGAACGTCTCGCGTCATTTGTAGGAAGAGCAGTTTAGCATGTTGCAAGGAACTAGGCAAGTTCTTTTAAGGGGATGCCCTGATTCGAGTCGACCACGCCATCTCAGAGACAAGCGCGTCTTCCGCGCACGAGAAAAAGAGATGCAACACTCTTTGGGAATGGCTTTTTTGGACCAATTTCGATAAATACCTAACTTAGTGAAGTTTAATTGATATTTCATTAAGTGAGATTTTAGATGAGATAAAATACTATAAGTAGTATTAACTTGATTGTGCCGTAAAATAATGTATTGTTTGATTAAGCTGAGTAAAAAAAGGAAAAAAAAAGACCCAACTTTCGATTTATTTTCTTTCGAGGAAATTTTAGGGAATTATGTATCAATTCAATCAGATAAACAATCATATAGTCAAGAATCATAAATCTGAAAATTAGACCTTATTGTTTAATCTAGTCAGAACGGCGTTTCAACTCACGCGATAATTTCCAATGCACCCCCTTAAGTGGAACACCGCAAACGCGGGCGATTGTACTAATCGATCTTCATATTAGTTTGCATTGTTATAGACTTGAGACCGGTTGTTTTAACCGTCGGTGGTAACGGCACGGTAGTGCCCGACACAATCTGATTGTTTGAGAAGTTTGTCAATTTAACAGTTACTGGCGCCATTCTGACGTGACGTCAAATCAGTAGGCTATTCAAATTGATGGTCAATAACTATTTAAAATAGTGCAATTTAAATTTATGGGGAGGGTGTTCATGGGTGAGCTGGTAATTTCATCAAATAGACGATAAACCAATCATTCGTTTTATAGCCAATTGTATGCAATTATAATTCTGAAAAGGGTAGAGTTAAATTAAGGTAGTCCAGAAGCGATTATTTTTGCTTGCTATTAAAAATATTTAAATTATGATCGAATTTAAACTTTCATGGGACATGTCTAAAATACAATTAATAATTCTACGGCTTAACTCAGGTATTAAATGTCACGACAGGCGACATGTTTCGAACTCCTCGGGATTTCTACTTCAGGATAAATGTTTTCGCGGCAGAAGCACATTTAATATGTGAGTATAGCCGTGGATTTTTTAGTAGCAATTAAATTATGCTCCAGAGTTCGATTTACTGTGTTTTAACTGCTTTAACAATTTAGATTACTTACTTGCAATCCAATCCGAACTTCAATTTTTTTTCCCACCATGACAATCAAAACAAGTGGTTACAAAATGTCGATTTGATACCTTAATGATCGCGGGCGCAGGCCCACGCGTGGCCTTGCCACTGATTGTGCTGATCGATATATTATATGTACTATTTCGTACACCCACGGCAAGACTAGCTAGAGATGCGATCGATATCATCGCCGAAAATAAGTCGATCGATGGACGAATAACGTCTTTGCAGCTAAAGCTACATATAAAGCATTTTTTTTCGGTAGGACGTCCCACTTCTGATGTTGCAAAAGCTTGTTGCTTGATTTCAGCAATCTGGAGCTATTGCTGAAGGTACAATAAAGTCATCACGAATTACAATAGGGGTGCAGACACTAAATAAAATAACCAATAGTGTAACCAGTAGTATTTTATCGAAAAAGGATTAAAAATGTAGCAACGCAACAGGTTAAATAATCACAAAGTTATGTGTCCACTGTTTAAAGAAGGGGTATGTTCTGACCCTCTTCCGCAAAACGCACCTTCATATGGAAATGGCTTAATTGTGACGTTACTATCTGTGAGCGTTGTCTGTCTGTAAAAAGCAATATTAAAACGGTTGTAGCTTAATAATTCTTTGAGATAATAATATCCGAATGGGATTTTCGTCACTAGGCATATTTTATTGCCTTCTTTCTTTTGGAGCAATAATAATTTTCGAGTCTACACCCGTATTATTTAATAAGGACGAGGGCTACACATAAACAAACAAATACTTAAAACCCCGCTGTTCTAGATTGAACCCTTAATTTGGCAAAAAATAGCGAGAGTCCACAGTTCAAGCCTCGGTTACGATTCAAATTCCACCCAACGATTCTGGTCTGGCAAAAAATACAAAAAGACGGCCAAAGAGTCTGTACAGCCGTATAGGCACTGCCAAATTAAGGGTTAAAAACACAGAAGCCTCTTTTTGGTATCTACTAAAGCAGAATTCGAGTGTACACACGTACGTTTTAGATTATTGAATGTGGCCGAGTTTATAAAACTGTCATCGCGATTGGAATCTTGTGACTCTAGGACGGTAGAGTTGCTTTTTAACCGACTTCAAAAAAAAGGAGAAGGTTCACAATTCGGTTGTATTTTTTTTTTTCAATGTTTGTTACCTCAGAACTCCGTCATTGATGAGCCGATTCATAATTTTTTTTTTTTGTTTGTAAGTATATACTTCCAGGTGGGTCCCATTTTTTTGAAAATTCAATTGGATGATGGGATCCATGAGGAATTGAGGGAACTCCTCAATTATATTAGGCACGCGTGTAGTGATTTTGGTATTTTATATTATAACTCGTGTATTTACATCCGGAAATCATAAATTGGTGGAGTGGAACTGATGACTTATGGAATTCCTCAATTATGTACTTAAAAGTACAAAAGTATATCACAGATTCTGATAAGATCCCGATGAAATAGCAACTAATGAAGTGCCAAGGGTGATCCTTGTGGAATTGACGGAAGTCCTCAAATATTAACGGGTCACATACAGCGATTGGGTTTTTTTCTATAATAATCAACGCATTTGCTCTCGGAAATCAGTTCATGAGGTAAATTGGAAAAGAAATGTTACCGTGGCTTGGCGGAGTACTAAATTGAAGTCGGTTAAAACTTTGTTTTTAAAGTAAATTATGGACTATTTTGATACAATTTGTCCAACTCAAATAATCTCAAGTATTCTCAGATGTAGTTCTGTATTATCTCTTAATATTTTAAGCACTCCATCGTCCTTAGCTATCCGCCATAAAAATTCGTTCCCACATAATGCGTGTAAACTTTAAGATAATTACTAGGTACTTATGGAATAGTGTGAATTAATGAAATAACCCTCAAGCCCCGTTATAACCTTCAAGCCTTCAAGAAAAGAGCGTACTCCCATCTTAAAGGCCGGCAACGCACCTACAACTCTTCTGGTGTTGTAAGTGTCCATGGGCGTCGATTATCGCTTACCATCAGGTGATTCAACTGCTCGTTTGCCTCCTATATCATTAAAAAAAAAAAAAAAAAAATCGACAGACAGACAAAATTGTAATAGTCATTACAGCATCACGGCATAAAATCTATAAAATGACGTTGATTCTGCCAAATCATTACAGCACGTACTCGATAACTGTAATTGAATTACATATTATCGAATTTAATTGCATTGTAGTACGTAATTGATCGAACCTAAACGATTTATCAAGATACAACATACATTTTTAATCCTACTAATATTATAAATGCGAAAGTTTAGATGTTTGGATGTTTGGATGTTTGTTACTCAATCACGCTTAAACGGCTGAACCGATTTGAATGAAATTTTGCACAAAGATAGTTTATAGCTTGGATTAAAATATAGGATAGTTTTTTTCCCGAGTCCACGCAGACGAAGTCGCGGGTGGAAGCTAGTTTAAAATAAATCTCATCTGTAACCATGAATTTATTTATTTATTTATTTATTTATTTATTTATGTAATCATACAAAATGTATACAGTTGACAGTAAGAAACCAAAGCACTGTACAATTTATAATTATTAACATGTAAAAACCGAAAAAGAAAAAGAAAAAACCATAATATTTAAACATCCATCGTCTCGCAGTATCTCAGACACATGTGACATACATTCGCCCATCGACTAGCAAATACATCACATTCAGGTGCTTGTGACAGAAGCGAGTTCAACAGTTTTAGTGCCCGAATAGCAGGGGAGTTTCTGTGTGCTACAGTACGAGTTGATGGGACTGCCAGGAGAGTGTGACGTCTCGGTCGCAGGACTGCTTTGGGCACAAAAGGTATAGTGAGTTTTACGGCTCGTGCCACTAGATCCGGGCAGTCGGTGTCGCCACGTAAGATTCTGCACGTGGTCACCAGAAGATTGTAGTTACGCCTTACTTCAAGAGAATTAAAGCCCAGAGAACCTAGCAGGAACTTGGTAGGGTACAAGAAAGGGTAGAGGGAGTACAGTTTCTTATACATAAACCTCAGGAAGGTTTTCTGTACTTTCTCCAATAATAAGGCGTAAGTACTTTCAGCTGGGTTCCATATGATGCTTGCCACCTCAAGCTTACTCCGGACAAGGGCCGTGTACAGCAGCGTGATTGCTCTGGGATCATTAAAATCACACGCATTTCTAATAACAAATCCCAGTCGCCTGTAACAATCAGTAGCTAGCCGCTTGATATGGTCATGAAATGTAAGAGACATATCAAAAATAACGCCGAGGTCTCGAACAGTTGTTACGCGAGTTATGACTTCCGATCTCAGCATATATTGGGCAGTAATAGGCTTCACCGAACGAGTGAAGGACATAACACAGCATTTGGGAACATTGAAATGCAGCTTATTCGATGTACTCCATTGTAGGACTGAATTTATATCCTCCTGTATTGCTGTGCAATCTGCCATTTGCTGGACACCATGCATAAGTTTAAGGTCATCTGCGTAAAGAAGACACTTGGTGTGTTTGAGTACTGAGTCAAGGTCATTGACCATAACGCCAAATAAGAGTGGTCCAAGGATAGATCCTTGACTAACACCGGATTTAGTGGAATAGGGTGACGACACAAAGCACCCATGCCTTACAAACTGCTGCCTACCACTCAGGTAATTGGCAAACAGTTTTAACAGTCTTGGTGAGAAGCCGATATGGCATAGTTTACTGAGCAAAATATCGTTATCGACTTGGTCAAAGGCCTTCTTGAAGTCGAAGTAGAGCACATCAACTTGACACCCTTTATCTAAGTGCTCAGATATTATATTTGTAGCAGTCAGAAGGTTAGTGTTAATAGATCGTCCTGATCGGAAGCCGTGTTGTGAATCGCTTAAAAATGGTTTTAACTGGGGAGAAATTAATTTCTGGAGGACAGATTCAAAAACTTTTGCCAATGAAGAGAGTATAGCTATAGGACGGTAGTTGTCAACGCGAGATGTGTCACTAGACTTAGGTATAGGAGTAACTCGCGTGAGCTTCCAACGTTTAGGATACACACCTGATGAAATAGACAAATTAAAAATATAAAGCATGGGCACGAGGAAGTGATCTTTACAACCTTTCAGTATAAAGGCAGGAAAATTATCTGGCCCTGCTGAACTTCGAGGCTTTAGTCGCCGAATAGCTGCCTCCACGTCAGTCGGGGCTATAGACTCGACATGCACATAGTTTGCTGAACGAGAGCTATCGCTGGATATTGCGGAGTTATGATCAAGCAATGGAGCATCGGGTAAGAAGACACTCGAGAAGAATTTTGCAAATGCATTAGCTGCTTCCTTACCTACATATTCTTGTCCATCGTATTGAACACTCGACTCGTAACCACCCTTCGACTTCAAGCTGCCTATATGCTTCCAAAATGCACGAGGATTCTGACAGATTTTGGCTTGCAAACCATTGACGTATTTGTCGTAAGCATTATTTAGTCGTTGCTTTATACCAGCACGTAATTCAGAAAATTCTCTATAAATAACAACATCATTAGTGCGCTTCCATTCCCTGTGGAGACTCGCCTTACGAGTAATGTCATTGATAATGTCTTTAGTAAACCAGACTGGATAACATCTAGAACGTCCTTTAGGACGCTTCTTACGGGGAAACACGTCATCAAAGAGGCCATACATAATATTGTAGAAGGTGTCAACTGCTTTATCAACGTCCTCTGTGTCGAGCACCTCTAGCCAAGAAACTTGGGATACAAGTTTATACAGAAAATTGTAGTCACCCTTCGCAAAATTCCAATCCTGCTCAGAGGCTACATTGCTCGGGTCAACGAAGCCAGATCCTTCTTGACCGCGGTCAAGGTAGAGGACGATATCTAATGGCGGGTGGTATGCATCACGTTTTGGTACTAGTCCGCCACCCTCAATTTCCTTAATACCGGTAATTCGAACTCGTTCTGTCACAAGCACCACGTCTAGCTTACCTCCATACATATTTTCCACTTCGTTCATCTCTTTCAAGCCAGATACAGTGAGAAAGTAACAATAATAATGTAAAACATTCTGAGAAGTATACAACGGATTCAGATTAAGATCTCCTAAAATAATGATATTATCATTTAGTGTCCCGATTACAGATTCCACCTTTTGAAACCATGTCATAAACACATCGTCAGAAGCACTCGGGTGAATATATGCTACACAAATATGTAAGAGCGTTTCACCTATCCTTAATGTGGCCCAAAGATCTTCGCCATCAGGGGTCTCGAACTCCTTGCGCCGCGTCGTTTTTATGCCTGGGCGACAGGCAAGTAGCACGCCTCCGCCACGTGCACCGGTAGCACGGTCCCGTCGCAACAGACTCCACTCAGAGCTAACGACTTCTGGGTCATCGACAGATTCCGTGAGAAAGGATTCGGTTACTGCGACGATATCACAGTTTGGACAGAGAAAGTTCTGTCTGAAATGTTTGAGTTTAGAGTTTAAGCCTCTAACATTCTGATAAATAATGTGTGTAATGGGTCTGGTTAGTGAGTGAGAAAGTCGATTGTCTCCGAATACAGGTTTACTGCGTTTTACGCTGCCAGGTTCGACGAAATAACCATTCCTTAATTCTTGCATTGTGGGGCCACACGTCAGCTGACAAACATTTCTCAAAGTACATTAATGGGACTCCGATCTTGAAAGACTTGTATTCACCTTTCGATTTTAGTTCTTCCACTGTGCATGTCCCCTCTTTACATAGAGTTCGCAGGTAATCATGTATTTCGTCGGGTCCCGATAGCATGTTCCACAAATGGAGGTGCTTCCGCTGTTCCACAGCTTTAAGAGATGTTATATCGGGTCCGGCGGTGCCACGCACTGAAGATGAATAATCATATCATACCGATACAGCCCCGCTATTCTGTAACTTGTTTAAGCTCACCCATTTATCGCTTCGTTTATAAGATGCTGTCAAAGTCACGTTTGAGTATGTGGATTTGGTTAATTGTTTAAGACACATGACGGGGTGATGTCTCGAGACGTTCGCCTATAAACCAACGTCGTTCGTCTAGACTACTAACGTTGTTAGATTCGCCGATAATAGCAACGCAATGAATTCGAATAAAATTGATATCATCAGGCAATTGCAGAATGTTAGCTTGGTTTCATAAAATTCCAGCATTATAATCTGTTGTTCAGAGAGCGAGAGAGCAGATAAAAGAGAAAAAGTTAGTGAGTGCGTATACCAGCGAACGAAAAGCCCATAGAAGTCTAAGTAGCGCCGTAAAATGGCCCCACAGAATGGGTGCCATTGCCATTAGTTCTAACATGCGCATACCGGGTTTGTGGGCACGTGTTTGGGTAGAAATTTGTAAAGAGCTCGCGTTCTATGGTTTATTCGTTCGCTGGCGGATACACATGTTGCGACGTCAACTCAGACGAGCGTCAGCTCACCCCCTCATAATACATTAAATAATAGCTATGCAGAGGTCTAATTTCGTTAGTCGTGACGGGTGAGTTGAGGCGCATTAAGGCGTTTCGAATAACAGCCCCGGCCTGTTCCTTTTGCCGCTTCGGCTAGATGTCTCTTGCGCACCTCCGAGGTGCACTTCACTCTAGCGCGGTTGACAGACACTTATCGTGTCGCGGTCGGCGCCGGCGCGGCGTCATACCACGACGATGCCATGCCACCGCGACGGTAGAACGGATGTCAGTGTTTTTAGCTAACAGCTAAGCACAGCACAGAGCACCTTTCCTACGCAAGTTACCTGTGATACAACTGATGGTTTATGTATAAATTTTCATATCAGGTATATCAGTCGAAAGACGTCCACTGCTGGACATAGGCCTCCGCCTATGTCCAGCAGTGGACTCCGTGGTCTCCGTGGCCTCCGCCCAAAGAGTGCCAAAGGGACCGGTCCTGCGCCACCTGGATCCAACGGACTCCCGCGACCCTTACCAGGTCATCAGTTTACCTCGTGAGGGGTCTACCCACCCACGCTACGTCTTCCGGTACGTGGTCGTCACTCTCGAGTGACGCCGATGGCCGTTGGGGCGGAAAGGTTCTCGAACCTTTCCGCCCCAACGGCCATCGGTTCTACGTTCAATGTGCCCCGTCCACTGCCTAAGTTTAGCGATTCGGAGGGCTATCGGTTACCTTAGATCTGCTGCGGATAACTGTCATAGTCAATCCAACTATTTTGAATACACACGTGTACGAGTCTTCTTTCTTTTCTTTGATTTTGGCAAACGTTTCGACTAACAAGGCACAACACTACTACTTAATCAAAATAAAGGATTAACTTTTATTCCTAAACAGCAAAAACCTTGACTTATGTGCCATTAATCAGTGTAAAAAGTCAATGCGCTAACTGGCGGGCACAGGCGTTAAAATGTATGTAAGTAAGTTATAAATGTTTAACAAATAATGGTAGGGCAAAAAACTACTTCGCATTTGTACATCTTTTAACATACTTACATATTTTTCAATTCAAATTTGTTTTTCTCGACGTATTCTTCTTTAATTTGTTAATTGATCATTCATTGAATGCTTTATCATCGTCATGTTATTTTTTTATTAGATTATTTATTTGTTATGGGTAGACATTATAATAAACAGTGTTTACGAAATATCTTACATCTGTAAGTTTGGAGGTAAAATCGTGCTGTGTGTTGAGAGCGAGAGGTGTCAACGAACAAATCATCAAACAACAAATGGTCGGCAACGCGTTTAAGTCTCCTCTAGAATGGCAAGGGTCCTTAGCCTACGGTAAAGGACTGATTGTTTGACACCAACGTAGTATAAAAAGTGTTTTTTTAGAAAATGAGAGCCTTACTTAACTAATCGAACGAGCGAGCGAAGCGAACGAAGTTCTATGCTTCAGCTTGGGCCGAAAATCGTTTGTCTGTCCGTCCGGTGTCCGGTGTCTGCCCCGCTGTTCTCTACAGGTCGCATTTGTCAACCGATTCCTGTGGAGTTTTGTGATCATGCTCGTTACTTATACATATAGTTTTTTGTAGCGTCACGTATTCGAAAAAAAAAAAAAAAAAATGTTCTTTAATAATTTACTTTAAAAACAAAGTTTTAACCGATTTCAATTTAGTGCTCCGCCAAGTCACGAGAACATTTCCACATTTTTACAAGCTTTTATTTACTTTCACCTGTCCCGTTGTCTGTCTGTCTGTCTGTAATCAAATCTTGCAAGTTAAATTTGACCCACCTCCCGGTGACCGATTGAGCTGAAATTTAGGGTATAAGTATAGTTTGGATGACAATTCAATATTATGGTACCATCGAGCTGATCTGATGATGGAGACAGAAGGTGGCCATGGGAATTCAGTACTTAACCAACGTAACCCCGTTGAGTTTGGGCTCGTTAGAATCGTCTCAATGTGTAGTTGATGATGGTATACAAAAAAGTACAGTCGGCAATAAAAACTTGTACCAAAAATGAAATTTTTGACAGAAGCTTGTTCCAATTTACCACATGAACTGATTTCCAAGAGCAAATGCGTTGATTATTAGAGAAAAAAAACCCAATCGCTGTTGCCCAATGTGATCCGATAATATTTGAGGACTTCCGTCGATTCCACTAGGATCACCTTTGGCACTTCATTAGTTGCTATTTCAACGGAATCTTATCAGTAAGCTTATCTTTTAAATACATAATTGAGGAATTCCATAACTCATCTGTGGTCTTCATCATCAAATCCACTCCACCAAATTTATGAGTTCCGGGTGTAAATACACGAGTTATAATAGAAAATACCAAAATAACTACACGAGTGCCTAATAAAATTAAAGAGTTCCCTCAATTCCTCATGGATCCCATCATCCAATTGAATTTTTAAAAAATGGGACCCATCTGGAAGCATATATACAAAGAAAAAAAAATGACAAATCGGCTCATCAATAACGGAGTTCTGAGGTACCTAAAAAACATTAAAAAAATATATATATATATTAAAAAACGAATTGAACCTCCTCCTTTTTTTGAAGTCGGTGAAAAAGAGACAGCCTCGCGATTTCTACAGCTCACAGAGCCACTAGTTTATAATATTCTGAATTTTAAACAATTCCTTTGTTCATTTCTTAAATAGGTACGATTCTAATTTCGAGTACACTTTAAAACAAAAGCAAACTTGTCTCGCGACGAATAGTACAAAACCATTATGGACTTCAAGTAAACAACTACCTTAACATTAAGTCCCTTAAACACTAAAACCCAACCTTGTGGCAAGGTCGCGCCAGCTTATCATTCGCAAACCTTTCCACTGGCTGGACCATTATGACCTGACCCATAGGTCTCTAACTACTATAGAGTTATGGGACCTCAACTTATGCTGGTTTGCAAAGTAACTTTTGTTAATGCAAACCCAGGTTTGGGCAAGTCGGCAAGACGGGTTACCCTTACTCACCTTGCTTCCTTAAAAGTAGCCATTTTGTTATTGTGCTTATTAAGTTTATTTTGATCGTCGGCTGGTAGAGGTTGAGGCCGGTATATGACGAACCAAGACATTGCTTTTACGTCCTTCTAAAGGTCGTTTTACATAAAGAGTTGAAGAAGGTTTAGTACACTTGTCTGCTTTTGGGTGTTTTCACAGAGACTAAATACCTAAGTTAATATAAAGACTGATCATTACTATTGCTATTTTGGCGGATTTTTCTTATAAGTTGCTCTCTTACCTCTTGCACAGATCAAAGAATACTAGTAAGTAGGTGTAGGTACCTCTTGTTACTCTATGGTATGTTAACTTTTTTATGTATTTATAAACTAAGTAGAGTTTGTGTAATGAAGGGTATGTTTAATTTCATATTTTTGTTGCATCTAATCTAAGGGGTGACTATTAATGTACGGTCGAGAAAATGAAGGTTTCGCACCTCAGACCAAGAAAAAAAGACAGATGGAGCGTTACGAACAGTCAAGTGAAGCCAAACCACATACAAACAAAACCAAGCTACATCATAAGAATAATAAGAATAAGAATAAGAAAAATTTATTCACTTAAACAACCCTTGTTTTACAGTATTTTCTTCTGCCAAACTGCAGGACAGTTTGTTGGCAGAGGGACTCCCTTACAAAAAATTGATGTTAGGCTTAGCAATTAGCTAGTTACTTAAGTTACATCATTTTATTTTCTAATGTAATGGTACAGCTCACGTGATAACTTTACTTAGACTACATTTCCAGTTTAGATTTTATCTTTTCTAAGAAAAACTCCTTCACTTTAACTTTAAACATTCTAAATGTGTTACATTCCCTTATATCATACGGTATATCATTATATATTTTAGGGACCAAGTACTTCCCTACTTCTCTTCCCATAATAATTATGTACCGTAAACATCAAGTTTAGCACACGCTCACACACACATATACAAACAAAATTGCACAAAACTCTTCAGCACGTGTCATAATGCTGTCAAGATCATTTATTTCGAGTTTTGTGCAATTTCATTTGTTTAGCGTATGCTAAACTTAGGGGGCTTGTTTGAAAACTGGTTGGCTTCACTAGACTGTTCGTAACGCTCCGTCTGTCTTTTTTTCTTGGTCTGAGGTTTCGCACATGTCAACTCTGTTTGAATGATGCTAATAGTGGTCACTATCGTTAGGTTGTTACCCGAAACATTAATTCGCTCTCAAAATTAAATCCAAGCGAGACGTGAAAGAGATGAACCAAAATGAAACCCTTTTGACACCTTGGTCCACTATATCTCTATCTCTTTAAACCTTTCAGTAAGAGAGAGAGAGAGAGAGAAAGATACGCGATCGCGTATGATTTGGCTCTACATTATTAACTTATTTATTTAAGTATTTCAACTTTATTGCACAGTAACTAGGGAATAATGCAATCTCTAGCCGAGATTGGTATTCGGGGTCTCGCGTTGAAATACTGAGGTCGAGATTAGTGATTCTAGATCTCATCAGTCAAGACGAGATCTCGATTCTCCGCAAATATTTATTTTGATTAGTTTAAATATTTTTTTTTATTTGTTTCTACACACACATCATAGTTTATAAAATCTTAAATGTAAAAGATTGCAACTATAGATGTAACGTAGAACTAAGCTTTTTTTTATGCAATAGACAGCTTAAATTTGTATTTTTTATTTATTTTATTTTATTTAATCTCGACATTATCGAGATTTCACGTATATTATTAAAAAAAGGCGTTATATGGATGCTAATTGCCTGATTTAGATTAAATCAATCGAGATCTAGACCGAGATAATAATACACAAGCTTTCCTGCCACCAAGATTGAATCTCGAGCGCTTTCCTGCCACCAAGATTGAATCTCGAGAGCTTTCCTGCCACCAAGATTAAATCTCGAGAGCTTTCCTGCCACCGAGATTGAATCTCGAGAGCTTTCCTGCCACCAAGATTGAATCTCGAGAGCTTTCCTGCCACCGAGGTTGAATCTCGAAAATTCGCTCGAACTCTCGTCTCGTCAATTCGAAATCCCGCGAGATCGAGATTGCATTCCCTAACAGTAACAAGTTACAAATACAAAAGGCGAACTTAATGCCATACGGCATTCTCTTCCAGTCAACCATACATTATACCAACCAGTACATTATATCGCACCCGGCCACACAGCTGAACTTTTACTGTGAAATTTATAAGTATCAATTTCCTTAACCGTGCACCTAACTTGCGCGTTGTCTGCGAATCCTCACGTTTAAAAACGTTTTAACATGGTGAACCTTATGCTCGCGGCATAAGGTTGAAATTGCACGTTCAGACCACACACAGTCTAGCCCCGAAACATGACGTTTCGCAAGCGATATTCAATTTTCCCCATTCGGCGTGCGCGCAGTGAAAGCGCACGACCTCTGCCCCGGTACGGTTGCCGACTAATATCCTTCCCGGTTAGCCTAGGCACGCGGTTCGAGACACTTTTTTACGGTGCAAAAATGTCAAAGTCAAAGTTATTTGTTCTCCAATTTAGGCACATTTACATGGGCCTAATGAATGTCGATAAACCGCCACCGGTTTGGAAAGAAAATCTCTGCCACGAAATGAACGGGCGTAAAGAACTCGGTGAGGTAAAATTATAAAATATATAATTTCAATTTCACATAATAAACATTACTTTTGCAGCGGACTACCGTTGAGGACTCAATTTGGGTACTTATCTACTAACAGCGAGGAAATGCACCATCCTCAGTACCACAGGGGCCCATGTTAGAATTAGATTTTTAGTGTTATTACTTAGTACTTGTATTTATTTATATTTCATTTTCAATGTTATTGTAAGACCTAGTTACTAATTGTTTCTTAATAAACTTTATATTCTTACTAGCTTCCGGCCGCGACTTAGTCCGCGTGGACCCGGGATAAATACTATCCTATATTTTAATCCAGGCTATAAACTATCTTCGTGCAAAATGTCATCCAAATCGGTTCAGCCGTTTAAGCGTGATTGAGTAACAAACATCCAAACATCTAAACTTTCGCATTTATAATATTAGTAGGATCTACTCAAGTCGGATTCGACTAACCAAAAATATGTTTATTCCAAGATTAGTCGATAAAGTGCTTATCAACTAGTATGCTCCTTTTTCGTGTATAAACTTTAGCTGGATGCTATTCACAAATTTTTCTCCTGACCGCTTTATTATATAGAGCTTATTAACCTGAATAAAATTGTTTGTAAGCAAGTTGTTCTTCAAAATTAGCACCATTTATCAGCATTGTTGCATCTTACAAGAAACAAAGCAAAGCAAGCAAGCAAACAAAGCAAAAAAACAAAGCAAGAAGCAAAGCATCCCACTCCGGTTATTTTCAGCTTAATAATAACGAATATAAGTACATCAATTATTTTATTATTTATCACCGTACTTAAAAGTGCACAGTGTACGGTTGAGGTTATTTAATGTGGCCGGTGTTTTTATAAAACTGAAGGAGTCCTCTAACCTGGACAGTAGAGTTTCTTTTTGAATGGGCTACTTGGATGCAGTTCGGCCAACTCGAGTAATGTCAAGTATTACCTAATTGAGAAGAGACTGTATCTCTCGCTTCTATTGTTTATAGACAGGTTGCTATGGTTGCTACTTGCTATAGCCAGCTTATAAGTTTCGTGTCACAACGGAAAACGTTCATAGAAAATTTAATTGAGTGTGTTTAGCTGGCCAAGAATTTGGTCCTTACTCATTAATTGTTACTATTTCATGTCACTGAATTCAATACCGTGACTTACATAATGTTGTCCTTATTATTTGTACAATAATAATATTTGTTTGATTTGCATATTTATTTTAACATCATCCCGAAAACTTTAAATAAATACGTCGCTACTTGGAACCTTATAGTTGGAACTGGAACCCGATAACAAAACAAAAACGTAGTTTTTGTCTCAATGAATCATTTCCTTGGAGCGACAAACGTCACGCGATACTCTGTCTGTCTGTGGGTTGATGGAAATTAATACGTCTGCATTGGTCACTATTAGGGTTCATTACTTTGAACGTGCAAGGTCATGGGTATTAAATGTCACATTTATTTATACAGAAAAGAAATATACCGCCAGAGGGCAGTATATATCTTTTCTCAAACATGCAACGACATGTTGTGTTCTTCATAATGGGCTTCGAAGTGACGCGTGAGACCTGTAATGGCATTTCATACAAAATTGGAGGCCTGCAAGATGGTCTTTTTTAATTTACAATACACAATTTGTGGCACAGGATCACGGCATTCAGCCATGAAAATTAAAGTTTGATTTCTTGGATTTTTTTGAATTTATTTCATGTTTGAGAAAAGCACTATACATACATACCTCGGCGTGAAAGGGGTTGCCAGCCTCATAACTATCCGACCTCGCTACGCTCGGCCGTATATATGTGCTCGGCCGGTAACCCCTTACTTTCCGGCCTCTGTAGTAATGTACTATTTCGCGCAAGTAGAACCTTGCGTGATAATTACTGCTTATTGAACGAACGAGCATTACGTTACGTTTTCCGGATGTCCAGGTGTCCGTCTGTCCGGGTGTTCTCCTCTACAGCCCCCCTATTCTGTAACTTGTTTTTAGCGCACCTCAACGCTCAACCACAAATATATCTTGACACCGCGATGCGTAGTAACCAAGCGTAGGTAGAGGTCTAGTTTCGTGACGGGTGAACGGCGGGGTGAACCGCATTAACGCTTAGCGAATAACAGCCCTGGTCGCATTTCTCAACCGATTCTCGTGAGATTTTGTGTGCCGCGGGATAGTCACGTAAAGTTTTGAACGCGCGTTAGGACAGTGTAATTGTCATTTTTCCACATACTATTTGTCATTTAGATCTACCTAACGTACGCACAGTGCGTTACGTGATCGACCTGCAGGTTCAATAATTATACAGTGTGTAAATTTGGTGCAGACTCAACCGATTTCGATAAAATTTTGCACAAAGATATAGCCAGGATTAAAATATAGGATATTTTTTATCCCGGATCCACGCAGACGGAGTCGCGGGCGAAAGGTAGTTTAAAATAATTGGGAACGCTATGTATACAGCGTGGAACGGAACGATGGACTTTCCCGCAAGAGGGGGATTATTGAGCGCTAGTACGTCACATTTTCCAGATAAACAATTTTTTTTGACGCGATTTTTTTTTTACCTTTGTATGGAGCGTTGGCCGACTGGAGCGACGAGCTCCATACAAATGTAAAAAAAAAATCGCGTCAAAAAAAATTGTTTATCTGGAAAATGTGACGTACTAGCGCTCAATAATCCCCCTCTTGCGGGAAAGTCCATCGTTCCGTTCCACGCAGTATACATGTCATGCCACTTGTTTATGATACCCATAAAAGTAAAAAGTTTGTTGAGTCAAATTAGTTTGGACGTAATACATTGCCGCTCGGTCGTAAGTATAAAAGAAATACTCTTTATGAATTAAGCTATTTAACAAAATTGATTTCTGATATCATTTACTGTATGGTCGAAAACTATGGCTGGTTAAAATATACCTACACCCGTTTGAAATTTACAGGCTGCATAGATTTTTTGGTCGATTTTCATAGCACTGCACTCGTAGCCAATAACATGCGAAAACCCGTTTGTAGATGAAGGAGCCTACGAGCGGCGCGAAGAATTTTATTCTACCGCCTAAAGAAAAAACCCTCTGTATTTATCCTACTATTATTATAAATGCGAAAGTTTAGATGTTTGGATGTTTGTTACTCAATCACGCTTAAACGGCTGAACCGATTTGAATGAAATTTTGCACGAAGATAGTTTATAGGTTGGATTAAAATATAGGATAGTTTTTATCCCGAGTCCACGCAGACGAAGTCGCGGGCGGAAGCTAGTATATTATAAATTATCTGTATTTTACGTCATTAAATTTACATGTAAGGCTCCTAAACCTCGATTTAATGCATCCAGATCCGTTTGTTTTTATGTACACTTACTCTTGATTTGTGTCCTAAGATAAACTTTATAAGTTAATATATTAAAACGTAACGGAACCTTCTAAGGCGTTATGCAAAATAAACTAGTTTGATTTATCGTTTTAGCGCGTTAGCGGATCAAATTACTGACCTGATGTATAATGTCACGCAAACAACATGTCACATTGAGAGGATAAAAAATAACTTTGAAGATAAAAAAGTTGGTAATATTTGTTTTATAAGTCTGACATGAAATTACTCTAAGGTCCGTAGAGGGATAAGTTTGCCGATATATCTTACTTTTTCTGTTTACTTGTGGCTTGTGTACCAACGGTAAACTATTGACACACAGAAGTTAGATTTTTGTTCAAGCCTGTTTTTTTTAATTAAGGTATCTATATTATTTTACCAGCATATTCACGAGGTCGTAAGGAGTAAAAAATATGAACGAAGGTACAATTAGTAATTATTTTTTTCATGCATTAGGTACATATTTTTTCTTGACTAATAAACACAAAAGAAACTGACCCGATCCCAGCTTAGGTACTTTATTTAAATAAATAACAAAGTACTTAACTAATAACAAAGTATGTAACTTTATGTGACATTACGTTTTCTAAATGTGACCAACACTGGTGAAATTATTTGGATTCTTCCCGACCACCTTGTATGTCGTACAGTCAAGTGTAAAAATATGAGTGTATAGCATACAACTTACTCATAAATAAGTCCCATAACTCTTATATAGGTATCAGCGGATTAAGGTTTTGGTATTTATTTATGAGAGGATGTTATCGATACATATTTTTGCACTTGACTGTACGTAAAAGCTATCAGTATCATACTTAGGCAGTCAGGAGTACTGTCGACTTCTCCAATATCTATACAGAGTCTGTATAGACAAACCTTCCAAAAATATCTACACATGCGCCTTATGTCTGTGTATTCTGTGATGTTTTAATTCTGAACAATTTAAACTTCTTGACATTTAGCAATTAATAATATTTCACCTGTTGACATTACGATTTTATAATTTATTTCCAACATCCAATTTTAATTGTATGATTTTATTTAATTTTTAATGATGCGCCGGTCCTGTCCTTCCATTAATAATTTGAATGTACCTATAACTACTAACATTAATTAATTTAAGTCTGTACTTACTAACAACGATATGGGCCATGGCCTGAAATAAACGTTTGTTTAATTTAATAGTAGCAGACCGAGACGCAGAATGGTGGGACAACCTGGACGCATTTCGTAACTATTGGCTGGAGATTGCTCAAAGTCGGGACGAGTGGAAGTCGACTCGGGTGAGGCCTTTACCAAGCAATGGGGCACCCTATAGGCTTAAAAAAATACTGTTAAAAGGTTATCTATATTGAAGAACTCGACTACTGTATAATAGCCGCCACGTAGGTGGCATCCCATTGTCGCATCGTCACAAGTAGCCTTTTCTCCCGCTTCCTCGACAGAGACCTTGAAACCGGTCCGTTATGCAACGCGGGCGCATGACAGCTCGCCTACTTGTCAACTGCAGATTAAGAACTGGTATGTATATGGACTAGAAAAGTTTGGACACGTTGGCTTTGTTGGTGACCCTGACTTCGGAAAGAGCCGGGTTCTATGCTGACCCGGGGGTGGAGCCCTGGCCCGCTATTCTGTAACTTGTTTTAGCCTTGTCTCACCCGTCACGTCGGCCCGTCCCGTCACCCACTAATACAAATACAAAGTAGACTATTTGACTTTTTCACGCGTTATTATAAAAAGCAAGGTTAACCTTCCATTAAGCATTATAATATGCTTGTATCGGAATAACTAGACTAATATATCTACACGCCGCGATTCGCAGTAACTAAGCGTAATTTTCTCGAAACCATTCGATCCATTTTCGACCCCCTGTAACTTGGTTGTGGAAAAAACTGGAAGCCTACATTTTCAGTCAACAGAGGTCCACTTGCGTCAGGCGTTACGGGTGAGGTGAGGCGAATTCCCGCGTACAGAATAAACCCTGGTCTACCCGAACCCTTATAAGAGTGATGATTTCCTTCTTGATAAAAAGTGAAGAATCGTTTGAGATATTTATGCGCGCTTTGTTATCCTACTAATATTATAAATGCGAAGGTTTAGATGTTTGGATGTTTATTACTCAATCACGCTTAAACGGCTGAACCGATTTGAATGAAATTTTGCACGAAGATAGTTTATAGCCTGGATTAAAATATAGGATAGTTTTTATCCCGAGTCCACGCAGACGAAGTCGCGGGCGGATGCTAGTAGTAAATAATAATGCTGGTGACAACCAAATAAGGCATGCTTGTAACTTTCCTCTTTTTTCATCAATTATTATTTACATTCAATATTTTGTGGTTTTTAAGAAGCAGTAAGGACCTTAAATAATAATAATAAATCAGCCTGCATACGTCCCATTACTGGGCACAGGCCTCCTCTCAAGTAAGTAGTTTAATTATCGAAAATAGTAATGAAAATCTCATGAATTTACAAAAACCCTGTCACAAAACAGGAAAATTAAAAGGAGGCTTTAATTGACACACACACTTTTCTAGAAATGCTTGTAATTTTGTGTACTGTGTTTTTTTATGTGGCTATAAAATTATTTTCTTTCTTTCTTTCTTTCTTTAATTCAAAGTAATATTAACTCGTCTCGCCGTCCCGTGTCATACAAACGAAAAACCGCCTATATCAGTCCACAGCTGGACGTAGCCCTCCCCGTAGGTACCTACGCCACTATTGTGGCGTCGTGGGTCTTGACCAGCTCTCCCATTTTCGCCATCCAGTCACTGCTACCCTCCTCAAATCATCCGTCCAACTGGCCGGAGGGCACGGAGGTCTAGTCTTGCGTTAACCCTTCTCATATTAATATCAATCTATGTGACGTTACCATTACCAATTCCACAGCACATTAGCATAGTAAATCCGTGCCGTCGTGACACATGACGCACTCGGGCCTGTGGATACATGGACACAACGACGCATTGTCTATGCCCTGATTATGAGGCAGGGCTGCGACGATCCCGATTTATTGTAATCTTGATGGAGGTGCCCTTCAATTACGAAGGCAAAGGTTTTGTAGGATGATTCACTTTGAGGGTAAGGCCGCGGAGCGTTTTAACCGCCTCACTTTTATGTAACGATTTATTGCCGAATAAAACCTCATGGTGGCATTTAGTTTTAATATATATCGTAAGTAGAAGAGCAAGCTTATTTGTTTATATTCAAACTTGGTGATTTTGTCACGCTAGACCCTACAGAAATCGTTACATAAAAGTGCGGCGGTTGAAACGCTCCGCGGCCTTATCCTTGAATACTTTTCGTAAACAATCGACAATTTGATACTTGTAAGTGTCCAGTTGATTTGACAGTCAAATTATGACAAGATCACTATCAAAGACTAAACTAAAATAAAACTATCAAAAATAAAAATTATAGTGGAAAATCTTACACAAAATTAACTACTTAGTCCCACACTAAGCTCAATAAGGCTTGTGTTATGGGTATATACCAGGCGACGATATTATTATATTTAAGAGATATAATCCTTAAATACATAGAAAACATGCAAGACTCAGAAACAAATATTCACGCTCGTCACACAAATATTTGCCCTTACCGGAAATCGAACGCAGCAGGACCTTCATTCATAATAGGAATCATTGTAGCTGCATTATATGTATATGTACAGAAGCTCCGCTGTCTAACAAAACCGTTGTTTGACAGCTAGGAAACAAAACAACAGCAAATCATAACATCTCGCTCAACCACATAGCACGTGCTCTTTCGTCTATATAGGGTGGTAACGTTTGCTTGTTACCATCCACCCCACATCCACCCACTGAAAATTTGAAAATGCTGTCAAATTGTATCGGAATACAAAGAATATTTTTGCGAAAAAATAATAATTAAAGAACGTGACCGTACGACGCCGGCCGTGGTACGATGACAGTCAACATCAACAGCGTCAACCACGTTCTGTTGAATTACACCTCGGAGGTGAGCAAAGGCCTGGTACTGTTGACTCCACTAGTGTAAAAGCCCATCGTAAACTGACCGAGAATTTATTAATGATGATGAATAGCCAACCCTAGCCGCACCGGAAGCCGCTACTTCAAGTGCGGCGGATGCATTGTACCACACGCGTATAGGTTGATGACACTACGGCTGCGTACGCGCCGCTTTCGGGGCGCAGCGGGTCCTATCCAATACTGTGTAAGACAACATCGCGGGACAGCCAGGGACAATAGAAAGGTGTGTTCCAGGCTTCCAGGGTAACGCTTTTGTTTAATGTCCGTTGATGGGATATTAACAATATTTAAAAAAAATGTTGGCGACAATCTCACACATGGCGACCTAGTCCCACACTAAGCAAAGCTTGTACTACGGCTGCTAGTTAGGCGACGATATACAATACATATTATGATTAAATACTCGTGCTAATCCCACAAATACATACCTTTACCGGGATTCGAACCCACGACCTTTGCCTTAGTAGGCAGGATAACAACCAACGAGGCTAAAGTGGTCGTCAAATTACGATGACAATCCTGATTGAGTGTATATAGACGCTCACAGGCGCCCCTAAAATGTGAAATAATTTAGCCTGGTGGTGCAGAGACTTACGTTCCAAATTCCAATTTGATATCATCGCATTCCAATGTGTTTTGTGCTTACTCTGACATAGAGTAAACGAACGCGCGTAACACATTAACATCAAATGCCCAAAGAGTACCACAATGACCGCTACCGCGCCACCCGCGTCCAGGCAGCAGTCCACCTTTCGGCTGATATGATGATAATGATGATAATGTTAGTCAAGTAGAACCTTTATGAAATCTATTAGAGTCCGCACGGTATCCTAAAGACAAATGCACGATACAACATCCACCACGCTCACATCACGGAAGCGAACAAGGCACATTATACGCCATATAAGGGACTAGAGGCTGTATAATGCCCGCGGTAAATGCAAGTAATGTGCAGCTCGCCTTTTATGTCACCCTTGTATATAACAACTATATTTATTTCCTTAAAAGCATGCGTTTTACCGGACGCGACGTGGAAAGCTATGTTTGTCTAGTTTTTAAATTATTCTATAGCGAAATTGAGGAAGGGAATAATTGTGTTCAATTCAATCTAAAAACTGAGTTTCGAGAATGATTCTGGGTATTCCAGAATCATTCTCGAAAGTCACTGGCGATTTTTGTACCAATTTCGCGGCGTTCGCGACCCTGTTGCCAATGTAACTTAACATTGATACGCGTATGAACTAACTTCGGTTGTTTCATTTGGATCCTTGCTAACGTGTCCCATCCAAATCGCATACCAACTATCATGATATATTTAAATACGTCGCGATAAATAGACCCACTGTGGTACAGTCAACAATTCCAACACTGATTAGAATAGGGTTTTGGTGCAGCCGACATAGTTTAGTTATGGATGGAATGCGGTGTCTGTTGTATAAAAATACTTACGATTATCTGTGGAATGTCATTAGGAGATCTGAAACAAAAAAAAGGAATAATTTACATGTCTGATTAAGTGAATGCTTAACTAGTAGAGATACTGATGGTTTATGAAAAAATATTTTTTTGTACCTACACAAATTTATTGTGTAAAAATTGAGATTTTAAATCAAGTCAATTTCTAAGTAGGTAGATCAAACAGGATGGGAACATATAACTACAACTTAGAAAAGTTAAAAAATCCTCGACATGTCCAATATCTCAAAAACGGCTGAACAGATTTTCACGAAACATGGCTAAGAACAGCTTTCGAATAAAAAAACCGCATTCAAATCCGTCCATCCGTTTGGGAGCTACGACACCGCAGACAGATACACAGACACGTTAAACTTATAACACCCCTCTCTTTGCGTCGGGGGTTAAAATGTAAAGTTAGTCGAAGTTAATACCTAGTAGTAGACCACACTCTATGACTCTACAAGGATTTAATCTCCGAGCAAAAGTCATAATTGTAAAAAAAAAGACCGGGTTGCACTCCGGGAGTGCCGGCAGAAGTGAAAACTCAATAACATTGTAACAGTTTTTCGATCAGGTCACGTGTCCGTGTATATATATATATATATATATACTTATATATATATGTGTACATTAAACGAGCAACTTTTATCACGTAAAAGGTTTCTCGAAAACCACTCAAGTTGGGTCTCCCAGATATTAGGGATTAAACCGTCCCCGAGGTACGGTTAGTTTGTATGTATTCGGGGTCTGATGCTCCCAGTCTTCGGAACAAATTAGCACTAAAGTACAAATTCCACCAAACCATTGGTACACGGATTTTTGAATTGAAAACTTCTTTAGCGGCGCTGTGCACTTTTAGTGATGGGGAAAATTGTTAAACTCGCCACAGGTCACGTGACCGTAAGACGGACACGTGACCTGATCGAAAAACTGTTACAATGTTATTGAGTTTTCACTTCTGCCGGCACTCCCGGAGTGCAACCCGGTCTTTTTTTACAATTATGACGAAATATACATATATATATATATATATATATATATATATAGTCCTCCTCATCGATTTCGATGACGGTGACCCTCGAGCAATTAATATAATAAACCTGTTGACATTAACGATTTTATAATTTATTTCCAATATCAAATTTAATTTTAATTGTATGATTTTATTTTATGTTTAATGATACGCCGGACCTGTTCTCTTTCCCTTAATTAATAATTTGAATGTACCCACTACTAACATTAATTAATTTAAGTCTGTACCTACTAACAACTATATGGGCCACGGCCTGAAATAAACGTTTATTTAATTTAATTTAATTTAATTACGGATTTGCCCTTTTGTGAGCTCTGATGTGGCTGGCTAGGCAAAACTTACTCTTAAAAACTCCATGTAATGGGACAGTAGAGTAGGCCAGTTGCTTTATAGGTGTACACGTACACGCAGGAAGGTTTAGGGCTCTCCTTTCGCAATTGGCGTTTTGTGTCTAAGGTTGTTAAGCGGTACACATTTAAGTAGGTATTGAGATGGAATATTCTTATCCACTCCACATCCAAAATTTAAATTTAAGTGACCTCAACTTCAGGAAGCAGGTGGGAAAGCTTTTATTTTTCAATCCAGCTGTTATTTATTTACTCTCAATGCGTAGGCACATTGAACCTAGGGCAACAAACAAGCGAATATACTGTCAGAAAACATTGTAATTCCTGGAAACACGGCTAAAAATAGCCTATCCGCGTCCCATATAAGGCATAGCGGCGGCGGCGCCTCAAAGCGGCGCCCGCGCACCCTTAATAACTACGGCCTTACTTTATAAAAGCGCCTTAATATACTTTAAGTATCTTCCAAAGTGGACCTTATTTTTAAAGCTTTAAAATATGTTTTTGTAGTAAGATGTAAATGGAATATGACGTTTTGGATTTGGAATCGGAGTGCGATTAACTGATAGGTGTGATAGGCTTGTGCGGTAGCGGCGGATAGGCTGCGCTAATTGATTGCCTGTTATGTTTAATATGTTTATTTTGTAGAAAAATATTTTAAGTTAACACGCGGATTATGTGCTAGATTTGTCTAATTGCCTATGTAAATTGGTAATTAAATATTGTTAATGGTTAGTACCGCAAACATATTATTTACGACGACGGGACAGTTAGGATACCTACTTACTTGGATAACATCGCACAGTTTATTTTGATTTGTTTTATCTTCTGTTTGCAAGGAAAAACATGTACCATCGAAGACACTCTTGGCTGATCATCTGTCAACCTTATATCTATGCCAATAAGGTTGACAGATGGTCAGTTAAGTATGTTATTGTTTGTACAACCGTTTTGAGTGAATTATTTCAGGAATCAAATACTATCTAAATTGGTTTAGCGATTAAATGGCAAAAAGTACCAACGAATACACAGAGACACTCATTAGCCATAGAGCTGTTTTAGACATACAGAGTACCGGCCTTTTTACCATATTAGTACTCTTTAGCATTATTTAAGACAGGACTTTAAATATACTCCTGATAGCAGGTTATAGCCGTCGTCAAGCACTGCACTGCAGCATTAACAAAGCTGTGATAATTTGCTTTGAATTACCGTATCAGATCAGCTCGAGAAAGGCTTACTTTGTGCATAAGAGACGACTGCTATCCGAATAGAATATAATAGGCGTTTCATCGTGACAATAACAAGAGATGGACAGAGAACAGCGCATATTAAAATTCAAAATCAGCCAGTACGAGTATACGAATGCCACGAAACGGTCCCATCTCACGGTGCCAGCGTGATGATCGATGGACTTCATTAGATGATGAAGAAAATTTTCAAATCCAAAAAAAAATATTTTCTATATTGTTCGTACTTAATATTTTTGCACAGTAAATATGGGCCCATCTATTCCTAAGTTCATGGTAAAGGCTTTTTGGCAAAAATTATATGACGCTTTTTTACGAAATAGTGTCATATATGGTCAATACTCAGTCGTCTTTCCTGTGGCCAAGGTCATTAGTTGAGTCTTTTAGTCCTGGTGGGCACAGGCGCTGGCTTTTTAATTGAGATTATAGGAGTTGCCAGATTTAAATCAAAATTGGCCATTCAAAAAGCAACTCTACCCTCCGAGGTAGAAGATTCCAATTCCATTGTCATTTTTTATAAAATGTCGGCCACATAACATAACATAATCTCTACCATATGCGCGTTGGGGAATTCACATATACATTCAATATTACTTGTTTATACCCACATTATGCTAAAAGTGACGCTGGAACAAGTCTCATGTGCTCTTCCTACCCCTTTTAGGGATAAAGGCGTGAATGTAACAAAGAAACCAACATTTACTCTATGACGCTGTTTGACTGTAAAAAGACTGGTAGATATGTTAAAAATACTTAATTATGGGCTATGTTACCAGGAAGAACATAATTAGTATCAAATACACACACTTACACACACACAGGCACACACACACATATATATATATATATATATATACACTCACACACACACACACACACAAAACACACAACATGTCCACAGTTATTATCCTACTAATATTACAAATGCGAAAGTTTACATGTTTGGATGTTTGGATGTTTGTTACGTTAATAAGAATATAGAATAAATAAAAATAAATAAAGACTATCTAAAGATCTGTAAATTAACGTAACTAATCAATGCATGTTATTTAAGTCTACCTCGGATGATATTGAATACTTGCTGCTACTGTGGAAGAGCGGGATTTCCTGTTACAGGTGTATATTCACTTACTAGGAAATTGCGGCCCCGTGAAAAATATTATTTAATAATTTACCTGTATAAACAATTTTGTTTTTTTTTATGTATGCATGTATGCACTTGGTGCTGCCTTAAGTTGCCTTTTTGTCTTGTAATATATTTATAGAATTGTATTATAGTTTGTATGTATACATTTGTATCTATTATTTATACTATATTCATTTATGAAAGTATGTATTTGAGTGTGTCGTTGTCAAATAATGTGGATGTATGTGTTAGTAAGTTTTTCTTGATTTATTCAAGCAATACGTGTTTACAATTTTTGTTGAAAATTTCCTGGTGCCAAGGTTGTCTCTGGAAGGGATCGCTTTAGAGCGCCTGTTGTTACCTTTATCCAATATTTTTTTCTATGTTGTGGTGCAATAAAAATTATTATTATTATTATACGTTTGAACTTGATAAACTGCTGTTTTCTTGGGCTGAAAAGCGGGGTATCTGTTCCATAACACGACGAGACAGCGACACGATTCCGTCATGACCGTCGTCGACTATAAACGCCAGTATCGATATCCGTAACGTGCACCCGGTAACTCGCTGATTGGAATTGTATAACGTTGCCCCGCATCGCCTGGGGTAGCGAGTTTGGTTCGTGTTAGTTTTCGAGCGCTCAAGCCTTTTAAAGTTACTGATTAATGTAGGGCTTTGGAACTCTTTCTCATTCAACACTATGTTTATTAATTGACCAGTGACTTATATTTCAGGTTTTGTTACGTACCTATTTAAGCATTACGTTATATTTGAAGCTTTGTATTTCTCTCAGGATGCTGGAAACCAGCGCTTTCAGCATGTATTGCTGTTGGCAAATGCTGAGTGGCATCCATGTTGGTGCCGTTTTATAGTACTTAGTTATTTAAACCAAATAAATATATTTATCTCTCTTTTTAAGTATATACAATACGTAGGTCTATTTGTTATAGTTCCTTGAAATTCTGGCAAAGTGGTGGGAACCCGAAAACCAGCGCTGTAATACAGCCCGCAATGACTGTCAGTGTCACAGCACATGCTGAGTTCGTTCCTTTTGTCACATAAATAAGCTTTTTGATTTTTTTACCTCTATATCTATTTTGCTTATGTATCTGTTTGTGTGACAATAAACATTTTCTTTCTTTTCTTTCTTTCTTTCTTTCCTATGCTGGTTAATATTTTGAAACTTAGAAGGGTGATAGGTAATGAAACTTTTAACAAGCTTATATTTAATTTGCACTGGTCAAACGTTTTATGTGCATTGTAAATAAGGGTCCAAAAAAATCAGTTTACTGCGTTGGCGTTAAGAGGAAACACAACGGCTCCCCTGTTTTCTCCCTGTATAATGGCAGGGCTAATCATTTTTTTTCCATAAATCTATGGCTACTATTGACATATTCCTATATTTTCCTTTTTTCATAAATTTATTCTTAAAAGAGATATTAACCTTCAAAATCCTACAAAAATGACAGATTTTCGGCTGTGTTCAAACATCCAGAAAAGAATGTTGACTAGATTATTTAAAAAAGGAAAACATAGGAACATGGCCAAAGCTTTTCTTTGATTTTTAATAAAAAAAATAGTTAAATAGGTCAAGCTTTGGAGAAGAAATCAGGGGACTACGAAACGTTGATTTTATGTAGTTTTAATAGGTATTTTCGGTCCAAGCTGCAGTTTTCTCTATCGCGCTCTGCGGCAGGATCTGGTTGACGCGACAGCCATACATTTTACAAATACCTATTATTGCAGATATCCTGCTAATATTATAACTAAATGCTAAAGTTTGGATGTTTAGATGTCTGGATGTTTGTTACTCAATCACGCTTAAACGGCTGAACCGATTTGAATGAAATTTTGCACGAAGATAGTTTAAAGCCTGTATTAAAATATAGGATAGTTTTTATCCCGAGTCGACCCGGACGAAATTGCGGGCGGAAGCTAGTTCTTTCATAAAATTAATCAAACCTGTTAGTTACGTCGCGATTGATTTGTTTATAAACCAATAAAAAAGTCACTCGAGTACTGTAGAATCTCATAAAATGATTCACTATCACGATTCGCGATATTGACTTATGTACAACTAAATAATTATTTAACCTAGATACGTAATACGGAAGTCCTTCGCGATGTTTGCCGTCGACCCCCAAGCGCATGCGCGAAGGTCAATGCTCACCAACTCACTTGGCGATAAAAAAAAAACAACAACAACCATTTTAAATAAATATCAACTCTATGACTGAGTCAATTAGGCTCAATTTACATCGATGTGCGAGCGTCACTTGGGACATTTTGCCCTCATCTTTTCTCTCATGACATGTCAACTATCTTACATCGTGGACATAAAAGCGGTTTTCGCGCAGCAAAGTTGATAACGCGACACAGTGACTCAATGCTACGTATTAACATATGTTTTGGTGGCTAATCTTAATGTAATTTCGCTTTAGGCTTTATGCGTTTAATTAAGGCTTGCATCTGTGTGATTGTGTTCAATACAGTTACTTGAATGCTGTCGGTAGTACCTGGTGAATGATCAGAATGAAAATGTATAACAAGAACGTAGTTCTTTTGAAGGAACGATTGATGATGTTGCGATTTCTTTCAAGTCGTTTAGAGTCCTCAGGAAGAAGTTTCTGTTTCTAGATTGAGGTAGATATTATCTATACGATACCATTGTGCATATATAGTTTCATATTATTCCTGAACGGCATTTTACAACGACCGAAGACCCAATAAAATAGGAAATTATATTCCCGAAATTATATAAAGTCCCGTGAACCTGTTCCGTGAACGTGTGTCCATGGTGTTTATATCACATAAAGTTTCTATTACATCACTCGCAATAACCTCAACAAATACTTTACAAATCAGTTGTGTACACAAATTAGACAACATCAAATGGAGCACGAGCACGTCAAAGTGGGTCAAAATCGGAACCGCCATGGCCGCCCGTCACACTAGCCTGACACGTCACATGCATCATCTGCTAATTGACAAAGTGCGGATGCGGATGGAGAAGGAGATTCCGAAGAAGGCCAACTTGAGACCACTTTTGAACGAGTAGTCAATCGGTTTATTAGTGCGTTCCACTTGCAAGTCGTCTAAACGCGTAATTGTAATGTCATAAATGTAGTCATAAACTAAATAATGAGGTACTATAATAATATAGTACATACTTTAGTACTATATACTTATACTATATACAAGCCATACTAATATTATAAATCCGAAAGTGTATCTGTCTGTCCCCTTCACACTTAAACCGCTGAACCGATTTAGATGAAATTTGGTATGGAGATAGTTTGTGTTTCGGGGAAGTAAATAGGGAGGGTTAAAGTTAGTATGGAGCTACAATATATAAACGAGCTCCACGTCACAGTATAGAAGAATAATACAGTAGGTAATCAGAGGCCGTTTAGGAGCGTTCGTTACCTACTTTCGCTCGATGCGCAGGGCTGTGTCACGTTTGTGGCTTGGCATACCTATAATACTAATTTTGCTTTTAAGTATGCAAAGTATTTCTGTTACAGTTTAATAGACAATATTGTATACACAAAGTAATAATATTATAGATAGTTAGGTTTGTGTTTTTAGTTTCCACAATACCACTATACTATGCCTAAAATATTTCCTAGTAAGTATAATAGTTGCTAAACTGCACTAGGTTGGTAGGTGCTTAGTTACAAGCCTATTCGGCTCCTTTTGATATCGTGGCACTGGCGGCTCGCTGTCTTCATACCTACGAGGCGGCTTCCTTTGACGTAGCGAGTGAGAACGAGCGAACACCGCAACGGCGCGGCCCCGATTGAAGCATTCTCCATCATTCCCGAAGGCTATGTGTGTGTGCGTACCGAACACGCGCGCATGTGTGCAGCCGTGCGATGTACCTTTGTTCGAAGTTTATCTACTGCTCCTATACTGTGTCCACGTGGACGGAGTCGCGGGCAGGAGCTAGTAATTAATAATGCAAAGGACAAATTCTTCGTTCCTCCAATTACATTTAATTATCTCACGCAATCGGTTGGTCTGGGTCCTGAAAAAAAAACAAAGATGGGGTGTTTAAATGGGGTCTGGAAGATTGCATAAGAAGTACGTCAGATCAAGAATAAACTTTTATTTCTTGGTCTGAGGAGTGCGATCAGCGAGTTCAATAAACGTATGGAGTTTCTAGCTTGTAGAGGTAAATAAACGCGGTATTCTATGATAATAATTCGAAGCCTAACATTTTCTATTTTATAGCCTTCATGCAGTCTATCAAACTGTCTTGGCGACACGACGTATGGCCTGTAAAGTCTACGTTAAGCAATAAATTAAACATCCGACAAGACGTGTCATCGACTGTCTGAATATATCTTGTCAGTCGTCTATTCAATGCTTTATTGTTTTTTTTCTTTGTTATCCGACAATACCAGAAATGTTATTCTTACGTTTACGTTTTTAGTAAGTATTCCGTATCAGAATCGGTCCAATGGAGCAAAGTATGCTTATACCTATTTCTTCATTACTCTCTTAAACTTGAATGGTGTGTTCATTCTAGTTATATTTCGTGTTGCTGTGTGTCTGTGTGCTACGTGTCAAAAGACACAAGTGTTACAGCACGTGGACAAATTAGAATACTTTTTCCTAAATCATTCGATAACACCGAAATGGACTCCCAGCACCCAACGTATGACAAAAAAGACCGGTTTGCACTCCGGGAGTGCCGGCAGAAGTGAAAACTTAATTACATTGTAACAGTTTTTCGATCAGGTCAAGTGTCCGTCTTACGAATTTTCAATCTCTCGAATCTTACGGCTGTGGCGAGTTTAACAATTTTTCCCCATCACAAAAGTGCACAGCGCCGCTAAAGAAATTTCACTTCAAAAATCATGACCGCAGTCCATCACCACCGCAGGGCCTTCCGGGTTTTATCCTTACTTCTGCCAAAATTCGGTAGTATTTTCTAGTGTATAGTGGCTCCCTGCGAAGCCATCGGGTATGGAAAAGTTAAATCACTGATACACCCGTGTGTACTTGAGATCAATTCGGTTGGCCAAATTGCAACAAAGCAGTTCATTCCAAAAGCAACTCTACCGTCCAAAGGAAGGTTTAATTCCAATGACAGTTAAAAAAAAAGTCAGCCACATTAAATAATCTCACATGACGTGCTCGGAAAAACGTGAATTCTGTTTCTCAATTTAATCTAATTACTTACTATATTCCGCTAAAGACATATTAACACACAGTATCACGTATTAGCATGCCGGCAGTAGGTCAGCGTTTCTCCAGTAGGCGGCACGATCAATGTCATTCGTATCGTCTATATGTTTAGCTGTTCTTCAACTGGTAATATACTTCCACATACATGTATGTGCGGTTGTGTGGGTACTTTTACTGCATTCTGCATTGAGCGATTAACATGGGTTATTTGGAGTTTTTGACACCGACGCAACGCAATAAAGACGTTTATGTTAGAGGTATGATTTATTGAAATGATTTGTTATGCTTTGTTTGTATAAAAGATAAACCGAATCGAATGCTGTTTTCTGGGCGATATATCTAAGTAATAGGACGTATTCCCTATTCGTCTATCTTTGGAGTGTACGTTATTCCAGACGGACGTATTTATTTCCTCATATACCTATCTAATTTATCAGTTTTACTACAAATGATAACAATTTTGCATTATTCAGGCTTGTCCATTTTCTATTTGTGCTGAATGACAGTAAATCATTAATACAAGGTAGGTACTTACTACATATTAATACGCAATAAAATCACAATGTACATCAAACCTGAGCCATTAACACAAACCATAGTTAACTCACCTCAATGAACACATTAATAATTTATAGTTACGTATTTAAACCATGTAAACAACAAACCGCACACGTTAGTATGTAAATACGTTTTAATTAAGGAAATGCCGAAGGCAAACCGCATTTTTGAATTGCTATCATTGTAGGATGTTGTCAAATCGTTAGCAACATGATAAGGAGGGCAAAGACCTCCCCTGTGATGTAATTGGGATCTGATAAGGATTATGTTAGATAATTTATATTATGGGGCTGGAGGTGTGAGTCGGTTGATAAGCTGTGAAGAAATCTTATGTTTTGTAAGGTTTTACTAATTATACGGAATGAATTAAGATGGGCCAAGAAGGTCGAGAATGTGACCGAGTAGAGTGAGGGCAGGTAAACTAAAATTAAAATAAGTTTCTGTCCAAAATGACACTATTGGTACTTACAAGCTTTTATTGCTGGATATTGAGGAGCTTTAATGGTATCATAATATTGCATTGTCACCCGACTTGCACGAGTGTAAGTACGAAATTTCAACCCGGTTGTACATCGGGAAGGTGGTAAAATTTTACTTGCAAAATTTTACTTAATCAATTATTGCAAGTTAAATAAAAGCTTGTAAAATATTGTGGCCAGTTGGTGGTGGACTGGATTATTTTGGATTAAGGACCCGAATTTGTTTGAGTGGCATGGCATTATTGTATGGTTTCAGAATTGAGTTCTAAATCTTACTTTCTAAGACACTTCTCATTCTTTGTCTATAGGACTTTAACGAAAGACCCTCGTCTAAAACGTTTCTATTTTTCCAGGCCAATCAAGCCACATTAAACAGGGTGTAAATGAGAACAGTGTTCATTATTGCTCTAAGTGCACCAAAGTCAATGTTAGCTCGCCACCTGTTACTTAGCACTTTGTATATTAAATTAAAAAGGAAACAGAAAACCAATCAGCCCTTTTGAATCCCAATCTTGTTCATGGCTCAATAAAGTTGAATTTCTCATAAAGATTTCATTAAAGATATGACAGCATTTATACTTGCATTTAAGTGCAGTGAAAGAACTCCATTGTTCTTTTAGAACTATGTACCTTATGTTTATTTTTCCAAGCTTGTCAATTAGAATATCGGGTTACGGCAAAAACAGACTTGTTATGTGGCAGGTAAGGTTTATAATTCATATGATATTGCTGTCAATATAGTGTTTACGTATGAACTAGTAAGTTACATAGCGGTAAGTTTTCCTTAAATCGTAGCGAAGACACAGGATGCCCATTAAGCAGTATATTAACTTTGAATATAATCCTATCGGCACTCGCAATTGGTTAGTAGTTAGTACTTAGTACCTAATTAGGTTGCAAATCATAGAACCATTTTTGCAAAGAAAGTAGCCAACTCGTAAGAAGGCATTAATAATGTTTAATTACCTACCTATACCACAGCCTATAACAAGACCTATTACTATTTCTTTAGGTATTTATGGTAGTAGCTTACCTACCGTAGAAGGTAAATCCTAGGGAGATAAATATTAATTTTGACAAAGAAACAGTTTGTTCCTAATTTAACATAAGTTTTTTAGGGTTTTCTGTGCAATCAGCTTTAGCAAATGTTTCTTGTACGTAGGTATGCTACTTAGTTATAATTATAAGGCATTCATATATGGGCCTTTGTCGCCTAATTTTTTTTTCTTTATGAGTATTAGAGTACTCATACATCTTTAAAATTCCATATACTTAACACGTATTACGTAAACAGAGTGACAGTCACTATGTGTTAACAGCGTCGTTCCAACACCTACTGGTCTAGAAATAATAAAACAATACGATTTGCACACAATCGCACGGCAGCCCAAACGAAGAACAAACAGACACACACGCAACACATGTAGGGTTGACTATCATTTAATTTTTTTGTGCATTTGTATTATTTATTATTTTATTCATTTGTGGTAGTAGAAGTAAACAATGTTTCCACAAACAAAACCAGTACATAACAGATAATAATATCACCTGTCTGTGTACATTATACACTAATGAAACAATTGTATACGCGAACTTATCCCTTTAAGTCTTTAAGGGATCTTATCCCGCAAGGCTTTCTAACAATACGTAACAATCTTTTTTCGAACTGAATAGTCTTAATAAGAACTTACGAGTTTATCACAAGACACGTTACTTTAAGCGACAATTACACTGCATCGTTCACCTAATGCATTTTAAACTACTTAGGCCAACAAACGTCGTCTTCACATTAGTCTGTCTGCCTACTACTAAGCGTTGGCAGCTGTCAATCGCCGAATGCAATACGGCCGACTAACGTGTTCTTTACACTTTTGCGGTCGCCGCATGCAGCATGCGGCGAACGACGAAGTGTAATTGCCGCTTTACTTTGGACGTTTAGTCTCAGATTATAATTAAATATTCCTGTTTGAACAAATTAGGGCAAAGCAAACTTTAAAAGTATAGGGCGGGTGGCGTACTCGAAGAGACGCCTACTTATGCTCAGCAGTGGGCGATTACATGCTGAAAATGATGGTCATGATGGTGAAACTTCAATCTCAACGTAATATCACCGCATCGACAACCCTGCCCGCGGCATGTCACTGCGCATGCTAATCGTCGCATTGCGCACACGCCGATTCTTACGGGCGCGTTTCGGCGGCGATCAATTAGGATCTGCGTCAACACTTAGTGACATTTTAGATTTGCAATATTCGTTCAGTGATAAGTTTACAGTTGCTGGCATTTAATTAAAAATAATTGTTACATTTGAGCCAGAGGCTAATTCGTTATTAATGTTCATTGGATATTGTTTGGCACGTTTAATGGATAAACACATAAGTTAGCATATTTATTTCTTGTTAATGTTTTTAGGGTTCTGCAGAAAAAAGTGCAAATGGGACCTATATTACTAAGCCTAAGCCGTTTACCTATGTATGCCTGTCTAAATTCGTATTATTTAAGTTATTGGTATCCCAATGAAAAAACCTAAGCCCCATTTACTTCCTAATCGTAAGAAATCATTTAAATATGCACTAGTCTAGCGGAAGCGACGGCTACACGACTATCCAGTTAACATTACTTAATTATTTCTGTAGCTACTCGGAAGCCTCTAACTAGTGGACAATTCAGCGCTCTCACTGACAGAAACCGGGATCAACGGATGACGTGCATAACAACGCACGGAAGTGTGCACACCACTCATAGCGGTCACATATCCAGGGACCAGCCTCTACCAACATCGCTTCACTTTCGCAATCCACACTAAAGCGCGGGCGCCCAAACGCCGTCTCATTTCGCAACCGCACCGGACATAAATCCTGTCGGATCACGTACCCAGAAGCCGTCTGACCAGACTTCTGATCCGACAGCCGATCTAACCTTGGGGACATCGTGATTCGTGACCCGACTCGTAAACGCATTGCCCTTGACACGGGTTACATCACTTTCGGTCTATCACGCTAGCGGTCGACGACTTTCTTTGCGTTGCGTAAGATTTTTGGCGTGCCTTTGTACTGTTTAAATTTTTTATCTGTTCGGTCGATATGCGAATTGCCTTGTCCTTGTCTTCAGCATATATACAAAATATATAGCTACATTGAAAATAGTGCAATAATAAAAATATCAATAAATTTTGCAAGGTCAATGACAAAATTTAAATCAAACAAAGAAAGAATAAATAAAATACCTAAATACGCAACTGATTGGTAAATCGTATTGGTGTGTACCTAATAAATAAATAAGGGTCTAAAAATATGTTACGTGTAACCTTCTTTATTTTATTATAAATTTAGATTAGTTTAGTCATTTAAGTTCACTAAGAGTAATGCGAATGTTCCCCTTGCAACAAGCTATTTTTTTTGTATCCCATGAGGTAGGTGCAGGCTGAAGAACAGCGCTGTACAGCGACAGGCTAGCAGCAAACGCTGAGCCCCGAACCTATTGTCGCACCTAATTTAATAATTAAAAACTTTTTTTTTTGTGTTGTGATTGTGTTTTTTTTTTGCGACAATAAATCTTCTTTTATTTTATTTTTAAATAATGAAAAGCTTATTGTGAGTTGGTTTGTGCCCCGAATCGCAAGCGTCCATTAGGCTACAGTGTCCGCTTGTGTATTCTTATTTGCCTTCGAGGTATATACTAATAATGCTTACAAAAATATACAAATACAAAAATTTTTTTTTTCCTCATCACAGGTTAATAACAATGTTGATAGGTATTATTGAGTATGTTGTGTACAGCCATTTTGTCATACGAAATTAACTATTATTAAAAGTTTATAAATAATTGACAGTTCGTTTGAAGTATACAGGTAAAACAGAAATATAATTACAACGGCACGCTACGAGTAGCGTGCCGTTGTAATTATTGCTTGTCAAAGATGATACTCGTATCATCTTTTAAAAACTCTATAAAATTATAATAACATTTTTCGCAGAGGAATTTAAAAACTATAGGTACTTATAAACCTTGGTCTACAGCTACATTTCGCCATGCTTCTGGGAGTTTGTTATACAGTTTGGGAGCCATTGTTGGAACATTTTTTGGCATCAAAGCTGTTGAGCATTTGTTTATAAGTACCTACGGTTTCCTTGGCCGAAGGTTTGCTAGTTGTGCTGGCTGTTGCATTTGAAATAGGTTTGGGTTACTCCTAACAAATAGGCAACATTCAATTTATTATCAATATCTTAGGTTGCACTTTACTCAACAGTTATTTTTAAGAAATTGTAGCATGAGGCGACAATCCAGGATAAGACGTTAAATGTTGCACTCACAACGGGTGGTAATACAGAAAGCCTAACGCTTAGAATACCTGCAAGCTGACTCATTCTTCGTTTTACCGCTCTAGGTGAATAATCTGCTATTGCAGAAGCGCCGAGTTTCTATCTAAGCGACACAAAACTAAGGTAAAGTAAAAAGGTCATGCCTAATTACCATACAAGACGGCTGTTTCGCAACCGGCGCACACGCAAGGCACAGACATGTTTCTATTCAATGGTGATTCTGAAGTTTGTAGTAAACTATACTTACCTATGAGTTTTGTCATGGAATGTGGCGAATTCTATTAAAATTATAGTAGTGGCTCTAAGCCGTAGAAATCGCGATCAATAAAAAACTATTATTCTATTACCTATTGGTTGTAAAGGAGAACAGCCGGACTGCCGGCCAGTGGGACAGCGGGACACCCGAACATAAGAAAGATTTATGGCCCTAGCTGAAATAGAGAACTTCGTTTGTTTTGCTCGCGCGTTCAAAAATAGGCAATATACAAATAGGTACCTATTTACCTAAGGAAAGGAAAATAAGGAAAGCGTGAAAAAATATTTCCCCGTATAAAATGATTTATTTTTCCTGTCAAGTATTGATCGCGTTGCCAGTGGAAAAGGTATTTTTACTACGAGTAAGGTACTCCCTATTACTACTCCCGATTAGACAAGATACTACTTAATTGAGCTAGCTGGGAAAATGCTGAAAGTAAGTTCCACTCCTTATCTGCACTAGTGAGAAAACTGCAGGCAAATTGTTTTGTGCTAGCCGTCAGAGCAACTGTGGCTTCTCTACGTTGGTTGCGTGGGAAAAGCGGTATTTTATTAATGCCTTTTGCCATCTTTTGGCAGATACGCGCGAAGATTTGGACCCGTACGTTTGTTTTCAAACATTCTCATCTTCAACACCGATGTAACTATTATCTTATCATTGTATAAAAAATATAATTTACTTACTCCATAAAAAAAGTTTAACCGACTTCAATTCATTACTCCGCCAAGCCACATACATGAACATTACTTTACCACTTTAAGGGGTTGTACTGAAAAATATCGAGTTGTTTGAAACGCCATTCTGACCATACTAGCAGACAATGAGGCCTGATTTTCAGATATATGATTCTTGATTATATGTTTGTTGATCCAACCAGATCGATACACGATTGCTTAAAATTTCCTCGATAGAAAAAAAAACCAAAGTTGCGTCCTAATTTTTAGATTTTTAACCACTGTACGTAAGCAACATGAGATCAAGCGGCGAAACTTCGTTGAAATGATAATCTATAGTGGCGGTTAGATATAACGCCAACACCGCCATAATGCGCCAGTTCTCTCATATTATGGTGTATACGAAATAGAATAAGATATCATTTGTATATAAGTACTAACATCTAGGTTAAGTCTCTGTAACGAATTAATTAATTATGGACCAAAGTTGTCTGATGAATAAATGAATTATTATTATTATTATTACTCGTCTTGAATCTGATTTTATAAAATATACTCCCTTCATTATAATATTTAGAATAATCCCATCATTACTGATTTCGCGTTTTTGAAAGCAAACGCCCCTTTCTGAGGATGTTGTTTCCTTGTCTGTCAAACGTTATTGGCGTAAGTTTGTCTCTGACGCGCGGACCGCCCATTGAGCTCATTCGGCGACCGGCCGTCTTCGAGGCAGGATCTATGTTATTTAGCGCCGCAAAATTACTTACGAATTATACACCAGTATTTTTTTTTTTTTTTTTTTTATGATATAGGAGGCAAACGAGCAGTCGAATCACCTGATGGTAAGCGATAATCGACGCCCATGGACACTTACAACACCAGAAGAGTTGTAGGTGCGTTGCCGGCCTTTAAGATGGGAGTACGCTCTTTTCTTGAAGGCTTGAAGGTTATAACGGTCCGGAAATACCGCAGGCGACAGTTCATTCCAGAGTTTAGTTAGTATATGTAGGCCTACGGCGCCATTCAACCCGAAACGTGCCGGAGATCCTTTTGTAATGGGCTTGGGCGCTCCTAGAATCGCACTCACACATGCGCAATAAATTTATAATGTGTGCCAGTTACTTCACATTAAAACTTTTTGCTGAAAATGTTTCTATCGGGTGTTGTGATTGAAAAATACTGGCCGTATTAATACCTAAATTTAAGTGTCAAATTTGTTGTACAGAATATCACAGCTTATAACAGAGCAGTCAGATAAATAAGAAATATTTTTATTTACCTACAAGTTGTGATAAATTGTAGATTGTGTGAGTGACTTAGTATTTGTCTTTGGAAATTACAATACACAAAAATAATTTAAACAAGTCCATCTGAAAAGTGGGACTTGCTTAAATTTCCGTGGTTCTATGGCAACTTTTGGGCTACCGCTGTAAACACATACTTACTTTTACCCTCTAGTTTTTTTTCATATGAGCAAAGGAACTGGGGGCCGATTTTTGACTTTCGAGCGTTTGAAAATTAAATAAAAGTAAATGCTATTGTAGTGTCATAATCACGGGCTACTCTCTACCGATAGAATTGAATACGAGTGGTCAATACCGCACGTTTTTAGATTTTCTATCGTCATTTCAAAATAGCATTTCATAATTTTTGACAGTTTTCGTGTGAAAGAGTCGAGCGCTCGAAAGTAAAAAATCGTTCCCCTGAACTACGGCGTCGCTACGACGCTCATTTCATGCTCATAATGTCACATCACATTCAGCGAATATTTCATTATTTTGGTACATACAATTAACTATCTGCCACAACTTACTCTACACTTAATCTAGTAAAGTTTAAATATATAGAAATGTGTAATTTAAGCGATTTTTCAAAGGAACAGATGAAGACTCCGTGACGTCGGGACCCAAATGAAAGGGACGAATGTATCGCATGACATAACTGATCTCTTCTCGATGAGTGTCAAATTTCTCTACTGTCACGCTAGGCGACGTGACGTGAGCGGAACGCGTGTGTTTGTGTGTGTAACATACTGTATAAAAACGAAACTTTTAATGCGGGGTGCAGGCCGCGGGTGGGTGTTAGGGCGTGGCTTAAAATACCTAATGTTGATGCTTGGCAGGCCGAGAGCAAATGCGTTGTATATTACAGAAAAACCCCAAATCACTGTATGTGGGCCTATAAAATTTGAAGATTTCCCTCGATTTCTCCAGGATTCCATCATCAAATTATGGGAAATTATGACCATGGGAACCTGGGAAGGATAAATAGTTAGCAAATTCTATTGACAGCCACATTACTCGAAGACGTCTGAACCGATTTGAAAAATTCTTCTTTTGTTTGAAAGGTTATCCGATAATCTTTCAAACATAACAGCCACCTTACTCGAAGACGTTCGAGTAAGGTGGCTGTCAATAGAATTTGCTAACTGTAAACAAACCGCCATATTAAAATTGTCTCACTGTGACGGTTTGTTTACATAGTTAGCAAATTCCATTGACGGCGACTTTAGGTACCTAATTGGAAACAGGTAAAAATTAAAAGATTCCGGCGAATTGAGAACCTCCTTTCTTTTTTGAAGTCTTACCGACTGGGCTATGATAATAAGAATAAAAATTAATCTCCTTAATATTAATCGTATCTCTGCCACTACTTGCTCTGTAGCAAAGTGACAAGATAGAGCGTCCGTCACTGGCTGTCTGTCACCGTACAATAGACCGAGACGGACGCTCTATCTTGTCACTTATCGCGTGATAAAGGCCGACCATGATACGGGGTCTGGTGTTGAGTAAGGTCACCTGCCCCCCCTATTCTGTAACTTGTTTTAAGCTCACCTCTACGCTCACCCACAAATATATCTTGACACCGCGATGCGTAGTAACCAAGCGTAGGTAGAGGTCTAGTTTCGTGACGGGTGAACGGCGGGGTGAGCCGCATTAACGCTTAGCGGAGAATGCTCGGCGTTGAGAGTGAGGGACCGGCCATACTGTCTCTAGCTGTCAACAAAATTAATCCTCAAATCGATTTTAAGAGTCGGCAACGACGTTGTCGTGTTTCCCGTGTCTGTCTGTCGGATTTTCTGTTCTCAGTATCTATGTCTGCATCGCCGGCGCTCCTCGTTTCGCTCGGGGCATATGTTTGAAAGAATGTTGTTATAATAACCTGGTCGACCCGCGCCAGGAACTCGTGTTTTCCCTTGTCTGTCTGCCTCTATCTCTGTTTCTATCTATCTGTCTTTCTCAGTATCTATGTTTCAGGAGTCTCAAGGCTGCGATATCAGTTTGCCATCAAGCAGGCTGCATGCTACTTTTCTGCCTTTCTGCTTATTCAATTCAATTATTTATTTATGTTAAACCATTAAGATCCATATAAATTAGTAAGTACACAATAAAATGAAATCTTATAACTTGCTCGGGTTAGTGACACAAATGAAAACACATAAGCACATGAACAAAAATACAAAACATTAAATAATAAAATATAAAAATAAAACATATAAAACTAGGCAATCTAGATGCACCACTTCTCAACATCTGTTACTGCCACATGTCGATAATTCCGGTGCTTGAGTAGTGGTGCATCCATCTTAACGGCCAACGTTTTCAGGATACTTATTTATTTGTTATACTACATACATAACAAATAAGCATGAAAATCAAACAAACTCTTCATAAGAAGTCATGTTACTCATGACATTCCGTTTATTTTAATTCCGTTTATTTTAATCCGGAGACAAATGCGCATACGTCGAGAGCGGCTAAGTTTCACTGGAAACATGTGTTTGATAAACAAATCCTAAAGGTCATTCGGGTCATGGGGCCGAGCTGTGTCAACGGACTTTCACAATGTTTAGATCCACTGGAACACCGTCATGTATGGACGTATGTGTCTTGAAGTCATTATGAAGATAGGACGTTTTGATTTGGCTTGGTAGTCAATTGACATTGGTGACAGACGCATAGGTACGTATACACATCATATGATATAGACATGAGCCCTTTCGAGTTCGGTAGGAATAAGGTGGGTGTTGGTGTGTAAACATTGGCTATAATCATAACGTTGGTTCAATACGCGGACATAATTCAATCACTTAAATAAATAAATGATAAAATAGGTACTTTAACTCGGTCTGATTCCAGTTTGAACATCGCCGTCATGAGCTTACTATAGGCAGCGAATGAAAAAACTATAGAAATATAAGTAGCGCTGCAAAATGGCCCCACAGAATGGGTGCCATTGCCATTGTGCGGGGTTGGGGGCGGGGTGTCAAAACGATGCCAGGCAGCCGTTTAGTTTGAACATGCGCATACCGGGTTTTAGGCACGTGTTTGGGTAGAAATCTGTAAGGAGCTCTAATTCTATGGTTGTTTCGTTCGCTGACTACGGGGATGACTTTCCATCACCGTTAGTTTTTAAAAGATTGTCACAATTTCCTATGGTCATATTACTTATTCTGCGCTATGGTCAAACAGCGTCCTGATTTGAATCAGCAACTTCCCTAAAACGCTCCGTAATTATGAAGTTTGTAGGAAATTAGGAATAAGTGAAGTCATAGTTTTTTTTGCTCAAACCGCATCCATATTTTGATGTCTTCATATTTATTCAAATCTTTAATATAGCAAAAATATTGATGTGTTATGTTTTCTGAGTACTTATTTCCGTGGGTTTTCTGTGTTGTTGTTAAGGTTAGAATTATTTATTTTAACCGTTGTTAACTATATAGGTACCTCGTCGATCATTCCATATAATATAATATAACATGAGACTTTAAACGGACAAATAGGTACGTCTACGTTTCTTTGTTTATCTAGGATATACCCGTATAGAGAAATATTGTTATACTTGAGTTGTTGTTGGAAATATTAAGTGCTTTCAGAACATAACTATACTATAATGGGAGCTAGCACTCCTTACATATATCTTTAAGCTGCTTAGGGGTAAGATATACAATGCGGATATATTGGGGTCGGTGGGTATTTGTGTTCCGCGCACGACCGTGGCGCGCCGTCAGCCCGGGCTGCTGGCCGTGCCGCGCGGGCGCACCAAGCTGCTGCGCGAGGCGCCGATGACGCGCGCCGTGCGTACCCTGAACCTCATAGCCACGCATGTAGACCTATTCTCATGTACGATGAGTGAATTCACAAAAATAGCATTATTAACTCTTTGTTATATTGAATAGATACCTAAGTAGTTATTTTATTAAAATAGATAATTTGTTGCTACATTATCGCATTGGGCCCAGCCTGTAATGATAATTGTATGTGTGGAAATAAATAAATAAATAAATAAATAAAATAAATAATGTCTGCGTTTCAAAATGGTTTTTCTTGTAATCGCAAGGCCATTAACGCACGATTTTTCTAATGTTATATGGAATAGGAGATTTTACCTAACTTTTAAAATGTATAGTACAGCATTAGCTGTACTATACATTTTAAAACAGCAGGTCTCATGGTCGTTTTATGAATATTTAAAGTAACTAGGCTAACCGTCCCTTACGTCATTAAGTGCCAAGTGCCAAGTGCCAAGTGCCACGCCACGCAATCAAACATACGGCTGAAGGATATTCCCTTGTCACGAGCCGCGAGTTGTGTGACGCGACTTTTAAAAAGTTTTGAGATACCTGTTCCTGCAAGATATTGGGTATAAAGTGCTATCTATTCGCCTATAGACAAAAAAATAAAGATACAAGACATCAATTAGATATTAGGTTCTGCTCGCGACTCCGTACGCGTGGAACTCGTTTATATCGTAGCTCCATACAAAGTTTCGCCCCCCATATCACCCCCTTAGGGGATAAAAACTATTGTATGCCGATCCCCGAGACTCAAACTATATATATATATACCAAATTTCATCTAAATCGGTTCAGTTTAAGCGTGAAGAAGTAACAGACAGACAGAAGACACTTTCGCATTTATAATATTAAGTACGTATGTACATATTTATTCATGAAGAGTTATAAGGATATCTATATTGTTTAGTAAATTTAAGCAACATTGGAAGGTTTTGAACATTGAGGAAAAAAACAATTAGGTACCTAATTTGAATGTCGCTTAAGTACAGTATTTTCTATTTTCAGCGTAACAGCGAATGAGCTGAATTTATTCCTAGTATGTTCCGAGTATTTATTTACAACGTCGTTAAGTTTCTGACTAAACACTACTCGGCAATGACCCAGTTCATAATAAATTCGGTTTGTGCGGCGTTCGTGACGTCATAGTGTTTAGGGAAACTTATTTCGGCGCCAGACTGTTATGTGATTTGTCGCAGTGTGTTTTCCACGTATCTGGCAGACAGTGGATACCATTGAGGATTGGACATGACTACCCAAGTAACACAGAAAGCATTTTATCAAACGAATAGTAAACTTATGTAGAAGTTAAGGTCCGTATAAACTCTTATATAAGTTCACCGAGCATCTTGACGCTTTATATTGGCATTTGAAAACTATTATGATGCTTTACACTGTATAACGGTTAGATAATGGCATATAAAAATGCTTTTTTAAAGCCTTTAGTTTTATTGCAGCAAACTGCTGTTTAATAGCATAAACATGACCCATTATAATGCCACATAAATCCGCTATACAGCTTTCAGCTGTTTTTTATGCCTTAGGGTCTACTATAGCATTTTAAAGAAGTAAGATAATGCCTAATGCTGCTTAACAGCATAAACTTTTACCATTATAATGTAACGTAAATCCGTTATACAGCTTTGACCTCTTTTTAGTGCAATTTGTTGTATAAAAGCACTTTTAAGTTGTAAGTAAAAGCCTAGTACTGCTGAACAGCATAAACGTGAATCAATGTAATGCTTGCATTTTTAAAGGTCAACTGAGTTCTGTTGTACAGCTAACAGCTCTTTAATCAAATACACGTGAGCTACTGTAATGCGTAAAGCTGTATATAAATTTATTTTACAGTATTCGTAAAACCATTTGTCGGCAAGTGATATTTTAGAACTCGAATGAAACTAACTACTTTATTTTTTTTGTTGACAGCCTAATCATTCTAATAAAACGCGCAGGAATAGTTATGTAGATAATGCGTTCAGAATCAGAAAGCCTTTTTATCAACTCTTAGGAAACGGATTCTAATTGTACAAACATTCTGAAATGTGTTTTATTGATTTGCTCAAGGATCCCCAAAATTCCGTTCAAGTAATGGCATTATTTCAGTCCACATCAAGTCTACTGGTATACCGGTGAACACATATATAACTACTTTATAGACAATGGCACTACAGTGGTTTATCAAAAGTCTTCTCTCTGGCCTCTGGCTTAGTAATTGTTCACGTGTGAGTATTTCTACTGCTGGTGGCATTAATTAGCCTTTTTAGCTGCTATAGCCCGACACCATTTTGTTAATTATCATAATAAAAAAATATTATCATGCGGAACTATTTATAAAAGTAAAAGACCTGTATAATAATGATATAACTTAATTTAATACTGCCCAACCAATACAATTATATTAATAATGCAAAATTCGTTTTATACTAGCAATAAAAAATTGTTTTGATTATTTCACACACATCTTTATATAACATTTTATATCAAAACCACAAAATATCGAAGGCGCGTGAAAATATTCAATGAAACTTATATAGACATTTACAGTAAACTACATTGCGCAGTAATATTTGAAAACATGAAATAACAAAAGAGTCAAACACTTCACTCAGCCTACTATTATAAACTTTGCGAACACTTCACTCAGTTTTGAACACTCACGCGCCCACACATTATATTGCGAGACAATTACAATTTGTATCGGCGAAGTATTAGAGCGATGTTTTTGCACTGATGTAGGTTTTTTTTAAGTTCCAACTGTGAACATTTATAATTCTTTAAGCACATTCTAATGCTAGTCTAATGCTTTTGTAAGGCAATTAACATTTTCATTATCAATAATGTTGCCGGTTTAATGCTTCTGTAATGCGATTGCTTCTGTGATGCATTGTTTGACACAATAATGCTTATATATTGCGCCTGTAATGCAATTAAACAACTACTGTGAACCTTTTTAGGATCTAAAGCAGTAAAATTTGTGCCCAAATAAGCATTACAATAGCCGTATAAACGTTTATAATGCTACTATAGAACTAACTCAAAATACGAAAACGATACACAAATGCTGTAATTTGGACGTTATACTGCTTTGACGTGTTACTTGGGTAACTTATACATTTCCTCGATCTGTCAATAAAGCGGTAAATTGCTGAGATTCTGTTACAGTGTAGGTATAAGTTAACATGACGAAGTCGGCAATCAGAGATTAATTCATACCTTTTTGGAGTAGGTATAAATTAAGATTGTCTTCTTATTCCAGTTGGGTCAAATCGAGCCTAATATGTATACATAAACAAACTACAAGTTGAATCGTATGTCAACAAAAAAAAACATAACCCTTTCACAATGCGATACATTAAAATGATCGACGCAGCTTTTACCCATTGTCGTCGTATCAATATTGATTGGGATTGATCCATTAGTTACCGACGCGCATGCGCGGACGGGAAGCGACTGTCAGTCCGTCACGCGTTAATGATCTAGCCAGGGGTCCCACTTAAATCGATATTTACTTTGATAAATAATATTTCTATAAAGAATTATCATTCAATTATAAAAAAACTTAAGCGAAATTTCCCGTCGAGTCAAATTAGCAGTATCTGTTATCGTAATTTGTACGTTCGTTAAAATTTGACAGTTTCCTATGGAATTACAAATTCCGGCGCCATATTTGATAAAGTAGTGAAAATGAAAATGATTTATTTGTACAACATAGGTAAGTAACATAGGTAAGGATCTTAAATAATAGTTTTTAGAACCACTATGCTGGGCCGTTAGGCATACAAATTTTAGCAGTAATTAATGGACGAGCAAGGTTCTATTCCATTAATTACAGTCTAACAAATACTCATTTGTTGTGTAGTACGCTTTTTTTACAAGATGATCAAATAATTTTCGTTTAAAGACTACCGTATTTTCTACTTCTACAATGCTTTTCAGTACCTTATTGTAAATTTTAGGAGCCATTCCAAGTATGCTTTTCCGATATAGAGCAGTTTTTGATAATGTTCTATTAATTCTATACTTAAGGCGCGTACTCTTAAAACTTTGAAATAAATTAAGATTAAATCTAGCAAACATTGCAACCTCAAACACATAAAGACAGGGAAGAGTCAATATTCGCAAACTCTGGAAATAGGGCTTACAGCTGTCTAATTGTTGGATGCCACATAATGATCGAATACATCTCTTCTGTGCTCTGAAAGCTAATTCTCTATCGACAGAATTTGCCCAAAAGATTATGCCGTACCTCAGTGTCGAAGTTACATAAGCTTGGTAGGCTGTTAGAACTACTGATTCATTGACAATTTTTCTTAAATTATATAATACATACGAAAATTGATTCAATTTCTTACATATAATTTCAATTTGATTTCGCCATGTCAACTTATTATCTACACTTAATCCTAAAAATTTTGTCACATCAGTTTCGTCAATTTGCTGTCCTTTGTAGGATATGTTTAAACTACGTGCATTATTTGATCTTAGTTTAAATGACATGATTTTAGTCTTCTCTAAATTTATTCTTAAATTATTATTAGTAAGCCATTCAATTACAATTTCTAATATCGCATTAATGTCATCCTCGTACGATTCTGTATCTTTAGATGCAAAAAGTATAGTGCTATCATCTGCAAAGAGGACTATTGGGTATTCTATGGCTTGTGGTAAGTCATTTATATAAATGATAAACAATAAAGGACCAAAAACACTTCCTTGTGGTACGCCATAGTTAATTTGTCTAATTTTCGATGAATAGGTAACATCAGTTTTCGTTGTAGTGACATGTTATTTACGGGTACGTTACAGGCTGTAGTATAGATATTCGTACATGACAATAAAACTATCTATTCACATCCTATAAAACTTAAAAAGGGCATTTGAAACTTACATTAATAAATAAAAGCATAGTACCTGTATTTCATTACTTACTTAATATAATATTTGAAAAAAACATGTAACTAACACAGTTAATTTAAGAATTTAGGAATGAATTCGATACTATAAGTTGATTCAAAGAATTAAGGAATTCATTAATCAAAGGCGGCGAATTTAAAATTAATTTAAAAATGCAAGAGAATTCTTTCTTTGGAACCCTAGCGGCAGTGATATATAAAAACGCATCACACCGCGCCGCGCCCGTCATTGTCCTGCGCCCGCGCAGCGCCGCTGTTGCGCAACTGCTTTCCATTATACACCTATCGCCTGTTCAATTAACGAGGCTTTCTTTTAAACTGCCGACTATGTGCGTGACTTACTCCTGCTACATCACGTGGGTGGTCAAATCTGTAACGATCTATAGCACTTTAATTTGGGCGCGAAATGATACTCGTGTAGGTACTGTAACCTCCCTATGAAGGTCTAGTGTCCGTGGTCCGAAATTCAAACTTCGTCGTATGTATCTCAATTTTGCTTAAAAGACAAAATAAGTGAACATACATGTCATACATACTACAGAGTCACGACTTTATACAAAAGGGGTAGGCGGAGCACATTAAACATATGTTCCTTCCAGTGCAACTTTTAGCATAAATGTAGGTATAAAAGATCGGCAAAATGTGATATCGCAGTGATAGGTCGGCAGCCCATCGCCCAAAACAAAAAAAAAATACTGAAGAATATTATCTTTTTTACTTGAAATATCACTGTGAGATTTCGATGGATAAAGAGTATTTTTTCTAGGTACATTCACGGTCTTAAATGTATCTAGAAAAAAAAGCATGGCAGGTACATAATCTACCGACAATATTTTTTGATTGAACACAGACGTGTCGCTTTACCTACATGGTCCGATCCCGTCTTATCGAGTATCTAGTTTTCCCTTAATGACACTAATGACTAAACAGACAACATACCTATAATGACATTAAGTTCAGTGACCTATGCATTAGTCATAGTTACCAAACGTTATATTGTTGCAAGTTACAAAAACAACAAATCATCCTACTACATATTATTACAATCGGACTGCAACACTTGAAACTATCATTGAAATGTGGTAATCTCTCGAAAAACTAATAAAAAGTAAACATTACATAAAACAAGAGGCGAAGATAATATTTGCGTTCAGTTGCACAAGGCTGCTGGATGCGCGTGCGTCGTTCTCACGATCATACAGGGTGTTATAGAAATATATGTATCCGTAAGAATATCAGGATAGTTTAAGAAACAAATTTATATAACCCTGTAAGTTGGGTTAGGTTAATTTCAGTATAGTCCGGGCGGTTCCCGGGAGTCCGTCATACCCGTCCTGGTTTCCCAGCCAGGCGGGATGCGTAAAAGTATTTCCCCAGAAAAAAAAAGTTAATAATCTCTGTGAACATCGATTTTTGTAACGTGAAAGCATAGTATACCAGCCAGATATACAGATATTTTGATGTTAACGATAGTATAAAAGCCAACTTAACTCTTAAAGTAACGTAATTGAAACTTTCACCGTTTGTCCATATGAAAAATTACGCATTGAACATGCTGTACAAGCAATTGCCAGAAACCGGCCAGTTTTTCTATTTCACTAACCGTTTCGCACTTGACACCGGTTGCCATTGCCACTTTGTCTTTACGTGAGAACAGTCGAGAGCGAAAGTGAATCAACAAACGTTTTGAACTCTCAATTACTTCACGCCCACAATTTCTACGGATTTTATTTTGAGCTGGCATTGCCTTTAACAAGTCTGTATTTGTGTATATTGGACCTAGGTAACCACCACGCTTTAGGTACTGAATGTCAGAACAGTGTTACAGAACTGTCAAACTTCCCATATTTTAACGGCCGTAATTTCCGATTATCGGCGGATTGAAATAATCGACCCTAGAAAAGCACACTAATAGATCTCAACTCTGTGTCTGCCAGTCTGTCCGTCCGTGTGTCAGAGGCGCTTTTCGTAATAATATCGAATACATACGATTATTCCGTAATAAAAATTTTATAAACATAACTCAGTTCTAAAGCTTTTTTTGCGCAGAACCAAGCTTGAGCATGACATGTAATGGTTCGCAAAGAATAAGCAAACTTAATTGTTAGCCATATTTCCGCGTTTCTGCAATCATAACCCGGTCAACTGCACATGTATGAGTACTGGAGTGACGCTTGACAGATACGCGAGTGGTCTAAGGGTCCCGTTTTTCCTTTTCAGGTACGCTATAGTCGATGTTTCCGACAATATAAATTGAGATACCAAGTTGAGCAATACTTGTTACATAATTGACACTTTTAGCATGTGTGCCTGTATGTCAATCTTCAAGTCAATTGATACAAATTATCAGATTTGTTAAACAACTTAGCCTAGGGGAATAAATAATATACAATTACCACAACTTTTCCTCTGCTATACATATATTTCTAAAAATAAAAAAGTAAGTATGTAATAAATAATGTATTTTCTGAATTCTACTATAGTTATTTGTTGCAAGGTGCAAAGTTGTAATTTTTTGTATTATGAGCGTTTTACGTTTCTTTATCTGTCAAAAGCTACTTAAACACGCTCCAAGGTCAAATCACTTTCCCCACTAGTGGATAAAATGCGTTTTTCAATCAATCAATCAAATAATTTATTTCGGAAATGTTTCCATAATTCGTAAGTAATAAAGTAAGTAAAGTTTTTGCCCATTTGTTTTAAAGGATAAAATACGGCTTTCCGAGGCAGTGAGGGGAAAAGATATTATTTCTCTTTAACATTTTTGTATGTGTGTAGAGCAATGGGCTAAAACTTCGTATGTGGTCATTTTTTATTGGGGTTTACAGTTTGTCGTTATTTGTGACTTTGGATGTAGCAAACGATCTTCGAAACTGCTTTACTAGCCACTCACTTGCTTTCGGATTTTAAAAAAGGTAGCCTAAATTGCTTTCAATTTTTCTTTATCAAAGAAGTCCATACTTCACTTGGCAACCACAGTTGCCACCATCAGTTTAGGGGTGCGCGAAATTGGCAACTGTGGTTGCCACAAGCAAGTGAGTGGCTAGTAGGTCCTCCTCCTAGGGTATCCACCTCAAATCGACCCATTTAAAATAGATCCCAACCAGATCAATAAAAGCCCACCAGCTTTTTAATGTAATAAATATGTATGTGGCTAGTCGCTAAAACGAATAAATATTATTCCCTGGTGATGTCGTACAAATATTCCATTGTTTTCCTGCAATGCTGATTTCGATGCGATCCACGTCAAGATTAGTGTCAGTAACGTATCAAATGAAGTTTAATTAGGTGTCAGAGCATTTTTGCATACAAATGTCTGAATAAATACTGTCCTTGTATGGAAGGTGTTGCTTACCTGGAACTGCCTTATACGGCATCTGTAACAAAGACACATCCGTAAGGAAATGATAAAGTATTTGGAGGTATTCTTACTTTTACACTCAGTTCTAGAGCAAATGGTGTCATCATCATCATATCAGCCGAAAGACGTCCACTGCTGGACATAGGCCTCCCCAAAGAGTGCCAAAGTGACCGGTCCTGCGCCATCCGCATCCAGCGGACTCCAGCAACCTTTACCAGGTCATCAGTCCACCTTGCGGGGGGCCTACCCACGCCGCGCCTTCCGGTTCGTGGTCGCCACTCGAGAACCTTTACACGGGAGCAAATGGTGTACTAGTACTGAATTAGGGTGGGTTGCAACAAACAGTCGTTAAAATCTGAATGTTTGGAAAGTTTAACAAGTTTCTATCGGATGACAGCTACCGGCGCCATATTTAACGTTGATCGGTCTGTAATCGTAACTTGGTGCAGCCCGCCCTTAGAAGACGATATACAGAAAAACTTGCTGATCATCGAACTCGCAACGCATAAGACAGAAAACAAGGTTAGAATATACTCGGCTTACTCGTATCATGTAGTCATTTTACTAATCACCAAATCCCAGTACACGAATCAATATTAACTCAAAGATGAACAAGAAAAACACAAAGTCAGTTGTTAAATGCTAACTTACAAATAAAATAATCCTACTAATATTATAAATGCGAAAGTTTAGATGTTTGGATGTTTGTTACTCAATCACGCTTAAACGGCTGAACCGATTTGAACGAAATTTTGCACGAAGATAGTTTATAGCCTGGATTAAAATATAGGATAGTTTTTATCCCGAGTCCACGCAGACGAAGTCGCGGGCGGAAGCTAGTATAGCTATAAAACTAAATGTCCCTTGATGTCGCATAATAGTTGTGGCACGTGTATATAGAAATGAATCAAATAAATAAACATATACTTTTCTTACGCAACATTCTTTCAAAGAAACCTTCACAGTAACCTCCAATTCTATACAAAAAAAAAACTCCCGTACCCCATAATTTTCGATTTCGATACTCCATAAATGTCGCTACATTAGATACCTGTCAATTATAATCTTTGTGAGACATGTCATGACGAGCGTGCCTTAACGGGATGAGACATATATGGGGTGGGTTGCATAATTCTGTAGAAAGTAAGGTCGTTAGTTTTAGTGGTATTTCAAGGGCAAATGAAAGTTTGGTGACAGGTAAGGACCCTGAGGAACACCAAAGGGAGATTCATGAAATCAACAAAGCACAAAGGATTTTCGAACTCCATATATGAGTAAGAAAATAGAAGCACATAAACATTGTCTGTGTTGATCTATCATGTATGTTTCTCTCTAGTTGAAGAATTTTATAAATTCGAAAATTATCACAGGCATTTTATAAGGTAAGAAAGTCGTTACAGAGACTCATTTCAGAAACGCTGTTAGAATTTTGACTTTTAAAAGTGCCATTACGGCCTACTTGCAGAATAAAATTAATTAATTTCATTTATTTCATTGATTGGTGAAAATTGACTGAAAAATGAGTCGTCATTATACTGTTTATGAAAAAGAATGCCAAACATGGGTCCGTTTTCAAATCATAGACAATACTACTTCTTATAACAATAATGTTATATGTTTAGACTTAATTTAGATACCAATACGTAGCTGTGATGATATATGTATAGTGTCTATACATCCGATAATGATCTGAGAAGAAGAACAGAAGATAGAGAAGAGAGATAAGAGTTTTTTTTTAATGCATTGGACTATTTGACTCACTATGACTTCATTAATATTTATATAACAAATACTAACTTAAATAAAGGTGCGATTACTTTTGTAAGGTAAGTATAGTAATAATAATAAAGATTAGACTGGCCATAACAATCGATACCAATTACATCATTCGTATGATTAATTTTTAATGACTAATTAAAGATATTGTACTGTTATCGAACAATAACCATGGTGAGTACTTAAGTGAGGGTTGGGAATTCTTAAGGAATATTACGGGCTATTTTAGATGTAAAGTTGCGCTTTTGCCGTTAGCGTCTCAAATTTTGCCATCCTAGAAAACCGAACTTTGACCGTGTTTCACCTAAACCCTAGTAAAGTCTAAAAAAGACCATGTACTTCAGGAGGCTCCTTTACATTTCATTTAGTATTGTCATATAATGCACCAAGCAAAACCGCGTTTAAAACTAGCCTTCATTATACAACACATCAACACCGGAAGTCGTTGAGTCGCGAGTCGTGACCGTTTTACAAAACGCCATGAAATCAGTCATGTAACCATACAAACCGGCAGACCCCTGTATTCATACAACACTACTTACAAAGCTAATGAGATACGGGGCTCTTTTTATTCTGGTCGTTACGGTGTAACCAGTATACGCTGGTCTGTAGGGTTTTATGAAGTTGGTTGGAAGTTTAAGGAAGGAGAGGTCTTTGTGTTTTGGTGATTAGAGTAGTGAAGGATGAGCTGTTAGCAATATTATACTTGTTTGAAGTTGAGTGACAGTAACGGGTCAACTTAATGTAGTTTCGGAGAAAAGACGAATATGTAAAGAAGTTAGTGGGGACTTGAGTCGTTTTGAAGTAAGCGGTAAGTACAGTTAGTGGCGGTTTGTTTGACATGCGTGCCAGTTTTACATCATAATACGCTTTGTTTTGAGTGGGGAATTGCTGTGAAAATAGGGTGTGTTATGTTGGCTGTAAACGATATGTGTAAACGCAACTAACATGGAATTAAAGCTAACCGTTCATGAGAAGATGTTTAGCTGAAAGGAAACCTACTAAACCTAAAGCGGTAAAGCAGTGAGTTTTCCGGGTCCCAGATATTTTTTGCACGGCGTAAACATGCAGGTCTTTGACGATTTCTTAATCAATGAAGTGCAAGAACCAGGTAAGTAACATAATGAATTTTCAGATAGACTTCATGCTCTTGTAGTTTATCAGAAGTACAGTAAAAGTATCAGAAGCATAAACACGATCCCCTCTTAAATATCTCCTTATGAAATTTGAAAAAGTCCATCGTATCGTTGTACTCTTCAGTAACAAAACCCAGATATGTATCCGTAATTCCGGAGTACACGAGCCTTACGTTTACGAGTTAAGGTCGTTCCTTATCGCTATCACAACTATAACTTCACTATCTGATATCTGTTATCAGCACTGACCACGTCATAGCGTAGGGCTACCGAAGAAAGCGGCTGTTTTTATCAATTTCGTCACAATAAATATACATCTAGTTTCACTTTTAACGTTACTGGTTTTTAATAATTCAATAGGCAAGTTAATAAATCTCTTAAAAATAGATACATGAAGAAACTATAACTCTAATGTACCGTCGCGGAATGAAAAGTTTAGTCACCTTGGACTTTAACAGAGGATTGAATAAGTTCGAAAAGTGGCTATTTTTTATTCCTCGACTGGTAAATTGATCGATATAATTTTATAGGACTGACATGATGGTTTGATTGAAGCTACGACACGATACAATACATAGATACCTTCAGTTGATAACTAGACAAACACGTAAAATACAATGAAGTCATTAATTGACTTCATATTAAAATATTCTTTTAAGTCACACCTGGCCATAATGCGAGTTTTACTGTACGCTGCGCGTACGGTAAAACTCGCATTGTGGCCAGATGAAGACGTAAAATTGTGTACTTACCACGGGCGGTAATTCGTAAAGCCCCAGATCGCATATTTATGGAGCTCACCTTCGGTTCGGGCCACAAACACCTGCGATCTGGGCCATTCACGAATTCACCGCCCTAGGTACGTAACGTACTATTTTGTATTGTTTCCTCAAGTGAAGGTAGTGACTAGAACTAGGTACGTCGAAAGAATATATTTCAAAGACAAAAAGTTTGTTGCCGAGGACTTTTTGGGACACACGGATTGGATAGGTATTAGGGACGTGATATTTTTAAGAGCGCTTGGTATAAATATTAGCAGCTGACAGTGTCCTTGATTTGGCAAATGTCATCGCCCTGGGGGGTTAAAAGGTGTTCCTTTAAAGGATGTGTGACTATAGTTCCAGATCTGTAGCTGGTGGCGCCGGAGCAGCACTCGATGCGACCCAGTTGTATAAATAGCGGTTAGATGCGCCTGCGTCTAATCGCGGGTCAATACACGCGCCACGGAGGCAAGAGCGGAGATTGAATAAGTTTCTGTCATTTTATTTTGGTACAAGCTTTTATTGCCGACTGTACTTTTCTGTATACCGTCATCAACTATTGAGACGATTCTAACGAGCCCAAACTCGATAGGGTTATGTGATTTTATTACGGAGTTCCTATGGCCACCTTCCAGCTCCGTCATCAGATCAGCTCCACGTGATCATATCATGATATCGTGCAAAATTTGAACTCAATCGGAAACCGGGAAGTGGATCAAATTTAACTTGCAAGATTTGATTACAGACAGACAGACAGACAGACAACGGGACAGGTGAAACTAAATAAAAGCTTGTAAAAATAGCGCCTATTGTCATGATTCTTTTAAGGGTCCATATATACAAAGGCAAATCAAGTTCGTTCTGTCAAAGCAATTAACACATTCACTGGAAATTATTTAAATTAGTAGCGCTCCTCGTAGCCTATAAAATAGAAAAATCGATGTTTGAGGAAAGCGCCAGCGAGCAGAGAAGTGTTAATCATCATCATCATATCTGCCGAAAGAGGTCCACTGCTGGACATAAGCCTCCCCCAAAGAGTGCCACAAAGACCGGTCCTGCGCCACCCTCATCCAGCGGACACCCGCGACCTTTACCTTGTCGGGGGTCCAGTGTAATGTTAACAGGCCCTAAGGTACGAGCGTGTAATAATTAGCAATAAGGTCGTTGCAACATTTATATAGGTATAAATGTAAGATTTTAGATTCGCGTCTCTTGTGTGGACATTGCCAAACTTAAGGGCTATAAAGCCAAATTTTTGGTTGGACCTTTGACTCGCTTTCATGCAATTCAAGTATTTTTTATAAGCACAGAATCCCTTAACTAGTGTCCAGGCTTTTGTTTTACTCAATGTGTATGACGCGAATAATCCCTTCAAAACGTACGCGCCCAATGGAATTACGTAAACTGGTTACTTATTTCTGGTGGTTACCTATAGCACTTATAGCATAATAATACATTTAATAAAGTTATCTCTGTTCGGAATCTCCACCCATCTGTACTCCGTGGCCACTTAAAGCCCTATAGGATAACCAATTCAATACAATTCGTCATACATAATGATCGGAGTTACTCATACAATTACACTGCAACTTGGCTATTAAACTAACATCCATTAACTAACTGAAAATAACAGACACAAATTGGTGACGTCAGAATTATTTTCGTTCCTTTCGCACTTAGACTGAACTACTGATCAGCTTGTAATTACTTTCTTAAATACAAATGGATGGAAATTCACGGGAGTCCGCTGGATGGGGGTGGCGTAGCCCCCCCCCCCCTATTCTGTAACTCAACGCTCACCCACAAATATATCCTGACACCGCAATAATGCATAGTAACTAAGCGTAGGTAGAGGTCTAGTTTCGTGACGGGTGACCGGCGGGGTGAGCCGCTTTAGCGGGTAGCGAATAACAGCCCTGGACCGGTCATAGTGGCACTCTTTGGGGGAGGACTACGTCCAGCATTGGACGTCTTTTGGCTGATATGATAATGATGATGGGTACCTACGCGCCGTCAGCTGTCATTTTGTGGTGTGTGTTGCTTCTACTGTCACTAGCGAGGCATTTGTCCCGGCGACAAATAAACGCATCCAATTGTCTTGGCGCGGTGTGTTACAATGTTGAATTCTGACATTTATGCCCGTTTTATTCGGATGGCGCGTTGCGATGCTATGGCTACCCGCCCGTTTGGATATCAAACGGGCTGCCCCAGCCATGTTTCAGGGGATGCCTTGAGTCGAGTCGATTTGCGAGAACGGTCGTCAATGCCAAGCTTAAAGGTGCAAAAACAATGCCTAAGATCGCTGTTGTTATAATCATTTTAGGTATAATAGATATCTTATCTTAGATCGCAAACGCGCAATGTCATTGATCAAGACACTGATAAGGAACGTAATTTGTTTCTACAACAGAAATCACCATGTGAAGTGTTAATCCGCACTACCACAAATAGGCCTAAACAATGCCTTAGATAGCGAGGAACTGAACCCCTTACTGGTCATAATTCATAATAATCATATTACCCCCTACTGTTTTGCACGAAATCACGCGTCATAATGACGTCGAAATTAAGGTCAGTTGTCCGGCTAATCAATTCGCCGCGTGCGCCGGTAATGCACTTGATGGCGCGTGACGTATGTCATAATTTCGTTACGTTACGTTGCGATGCGGGGATAATCGGTAATGTCTGTGGTAGTCAACGAGTTGACCCCAACAGCCGTTCCCTGCTCAATCTGTTTAAGACTAGCTGCCCGCGCTGCTCCGTTCGCGTTTAACAAATGTAATAATTAAACAATAACATGTTAAAAACTGAAATTTATGGATAAAGATCTGACTCTAAACGCACGTAAAACCATGGGAGAATATCTACCCTATGACCATACCAAAGGTTCGTTACATAAAGGGATAAAATAATAATTTAGGACAAAAAGTTTCAGGATTGATTAATCCTGTAACTTTTTGTCGTAAATTTTGCCCACCTCATTAGCTTTTTGTTATTAAATTTGGACACTATTAGGGATTAGAAAATTCAAAATAGTTAGTTATTCTTTATAACCTATTTTCAGTACAGTGGGCCGTTAACACAATTAGTCCTAAAAATAGCTGGGCCCTTACGAGGATAAAACTAGGTGGAGTTACTTAGTATGTAGACTTTGGAGCTTATGCACATATTTGTAAAACAGCAGGCGACATTGCAAATGTTTTGCCAACTCCACGGACTAAGATAAGATGGAGACCTTCTAATGCTAAACTACCAACAAATTACACTTTTAAAGTACGTTCTTTGTTAATTCTCATGAAAGATAGCCTTGTGTTCAAACAAAAGCCAATAAAGATGCGAATAAAAGAGTTAGTTATGACAGTACGTGGGCAGTCGCCATATTTAGGTAATATATGGCCTAGAATCTGCCATGTTTGTTAACATTTAAGATGTCTTAGCATACATATATATCAAGATGATGCTTTCTATTAACTTTGTATATTTTCGGTTTTAATGGACTGGTTACTTTTATATTTTAAATTGTCTACTTTAGCAACGCTCTCGCTTCTTGTATTCAATCCAAACGAAACCAAACGTGGTGACGTTTGGTTTGGTTTCGCATTAGCAGATAGTTAGATGCCGATTATTAGGGACATAGCTTTTATCTGCAACCTAGCTTGGATTGAACATAGGCAAGGGTTAAGGAGACAATTCCAAAACATTTAAGTACCTTCTTAGTTCCTGTTTAATTGCTTTATTTAATAGTCTAACTATACTACGATAGTAATTCGGTGTTAAAATTATAATGTTCACTTATGTGTGAACAAAAAATGGTATTTTTGTCGCTGTCGCTGTTGCATGTCGATAGCCAACAAGTGCACGGCCCGCCTGTTGGTAAGCAGTTACGGTACACACGCATGCGCTGCTGACCCGTTGCCTATCAATTATCACTGATATGTCGAACCGGAAAGAATTCGGAACCCAGAAGAAATGTTTGTTACGCTACCCCGACTTTCAATATACTTCTAACACCATATTTTGAATAACATTTTAGGTCAAACTCGTATCACGGCCATTTTAACCGCCTGGCCTATTTGGTGGGATTAGCAAATTGTTTGCTTTAGTTGTGTGACACACTTATGCGCGGGCGCAGGAAGTGCCCACTTGCCGAGAGTCGATGACCCGGGGTATATGGGTTATTTTTTGCGAACTTCGGGTTGTGGCGCACTGAGAGGACTAATTAATAAAATTAATACATTTTAGGGGGCAATCTTACACAAATCGACCTACTTAGTCCTATAAGTAAGCTCAGTAAGGCTTGTGTTATGGGTACTTGACGACGATATATATAATATACCTATATATATACTTAAAAACTTAGAAAACATCCATGACTCAGAAACAAATATTCATTGCTCATCACAAAAAATATTTGCCCTTACCGGGATTCGAACCCAGGACCTTCAGCAAATAAGACGTTACTAGACTTACTGCAGAATTCTACCTTTGTAACGTAGAGTAATACGCGAGTTCCCATAACTAGCTTTATATCTCAGTTTTAATTGCAATCTGAATAGGTACAGCTGCTGTTGGTTTTCTTTAAAAAGATAAACGAACTATATGTAATAATTAGCATCCGTCAAAAATTACTACTTACAGCAAGTTTTTGTTGTTATCGAAGAAAGCCTCAGATAGTTTTATAGCCTAATCGTAAAAGGATGACACTGCTGAAAAATCTCTAAGTACAAATATCGTCCAAAACATAAAATGATAATCGTATACAATAAACGCACATACGTCAAACCGAGACCAATTGGCAATTGGTATAAGTAATGTACATATTAATAATATTGAAGTCTTCACATTATAAGCGCCCGGTGTACCCCAACTTACGCTGTCAGTTCGTTAATAGGCGCTAACTGACTAACCCATAATGGCGGGGACGCAGATGGCTAATTTGTTTACTAGCATTCGTTTTAGACTGATATTAGTTAGCAGCGCAGTAACAGGAATATTTAAATTGCACGACTTTTTAGTAAGAATGTATTTTTTTTGATTTCGTAGGTATTCTTCGCAAGAAAGCTAAACGAATTGAGCATATATTTACAATATTTGCTAGCATTTATGGGTTGCTGCAGCAAGGGAACATTAAGAGCAAAACTAATAAGTCATAGAGTACCATTCTCTTTATTATTATTATTGGTATGTGCATTGTTATTTTTTGGTATTTATTCTTTATTTAACACGTGTATGAGCTGTGGTCACCTGTAAGTGGCTAAGCACGATTTTTGTACTGTACCTACTGTAGGTTGGTTGGTTATTGATGTATTATATGTTGGTGATCCATAAATAAATAAATACAGAGATTTAGATCCGCATTTTTTCCGTGGAGTGTGGACATACCGAAAGTTAAAAACTGCATCTTGGTTAGACCCATAATACGCTTACCTAAATAGCGTCTACTCTGTGTTATCAAATCAAAAAATACTTATATTGATGCTGCTAATCTATGGGCGTGCCGACTTTGGTTTTTTTCACCCTGTATGGCCTTCCTAATATCTACTTCCCCAAAAGACACCAAACTCAAAACGGAGACGCGGTAGACCTCGTCGGAGGTGGGGGAATAACTGAGTAGGACACCTTTTTTAAAGACTGGCCACATATTGCTCAAGACCGCGATGAATGGAAAAAGCGGAGGGCTTTGCTCAGCAGTAGGGCATGACGGGCTCGAAATAATATAATAACCTGCGTTACCACAAGGACCTGATCTGTCATGTAAACATATCCCGATAAACATTGCGCAAGCGTCGAATCCCATGCCAGCACGCATTATCCACTTGGTCGAGTTGACCGCGTCACATAAATCTCAATGGGAAGGCCTAATTGTGGAAGCCCTTATTGGAGGGCTGGGTACAATGACCAGCTTCAAGGGTCACTAGATTGGTTTAGGTATATTAAAGTGTACATTACACTACAAGAACTGTATGTATCTAAGGGCGGGTTGCACCAACTTACGATCACAGACGGTTTGATGCAACCCACCGTATGTAAGTAGTCCTCAAAGTAGCAACCCATTTTTCAGCTACTTACCGGTATCCGATTGAGCTGAAATTTGGCATAAGTTTACAACCGTAACATCACCAAAGCCACGAAAATTCGTCTGGTGAGAAGCTTAGTCTTCCCAGCTTTCAGTTTTCCTATATGGTGCAGAAACATGGACTAATGGCCGGAAAGACAGACGCAAGATTTACGCACTCGAAATGTGGTGCTGTGCTGGCGTCGACTGCTGCGAATTCCATGGACAGCGTTTCGGACCAATGTTTCGATCGTGTAAGAACTTAAAATCAAAGAGAGATTAACGTCGGCTGTGCAAATGCAAATACGAATCCTCAAATACTTCGGCCACATCACTCGAAATTAAAACTCCATGGAACGATTCGTTGTCCAGGGACGGGTAGAGGGAAAGCGATCACGCGGTCGTTCTCCTACGTGTTGGACGGATTCAATAAAAGCTGCGACACAATCCACCATAGTCCAGTGTTCCCGTGATGCTGAAGACCGTAACAAGGAGCATCGCGAGGGCTGCTTTATCCATACATCATTAGGAAAACATGACCACTATGTCAAGAGTGAACGACTAAAGAGAGAGAAGTAAGTTTGCCGACAACGCAATATGGTACCACCGAGCTGATCTAATGATGGAGACAGAAAGTGGTCATAGCAAGTTCTCAATTACACAACCCATGTTTCACAAAATAAATTACTTACTTATTTACTTACAGGTTACCTAGATGGACCCACACAACCCAGGTTACCCAGATGGACCCGTTTTTTGGGATCATAGGAACCACCAGTAGACGATTTATGAATGTGCGCAAAAAGTATAGTCGACATTAGTGGAAGAGCTTGAGCGGTGAGGTTGAACTTCAAGGTCCGCTTGGGGAGTTTCTTCTTCCCTTTTTAGGGTTCCGTACCCAAAGGGTAAAAACGGAACCCTATTACTAAGACCTCGCTGTCTGTCCATCCGTCTGTCTGTCACCAGGCTGTATCTCATAAGAACCGCGATAGCTAGACAGTTGAAATTTTTACAAATTATGTATTTCTGTTGCCGCTATAACAACAAATACTAAAAACAAAATAAAATAAATATTTAAGGGAGGCTCTCATGCAATAAACGCGTTTTTTTTTTCCATTTTTATAGATAATGGTACGGAACCCTTCGTGCGCGAGTCTGACTTGCACTTGCATTGGAGTCGTTAGTCATTTCGAGGTCATGAATGTCATGATTCAACCAAAATAGTTTTCATATTATTAATGAAGGAACATTAGACTGAATGGGCGAGTAATTGGTCTCACATCACATATCACACGCAAATCGTAGGACCACATGCTGACAATAACGTGCCATAAATAAAAATCTTATAACACTTTTAATTTGATTTCGTACGACTTTATGATGTCACGTAGTTAAAGATTGAGAAAACCGATTAGTAGTTTTATTAATAGGACTATAAAAATATAAGAGTGCGACTTATATCGAATACAAATTATTGGTTATGATATGAACGCCAAGAAAAATTAACATTATGTATTACCATTTATAGACAATGCCACAAGTGGGCCATACATGCGTTAAATAAATTTTACAGTAGGTAAGTACCTACGCTACTATTACAACCAGTAGGTACACTCGACTCAAATACGAACACACCGAGCTTTTTTCTCAAATTTTACTAATTTGTACAATACGAGAGTTGCTTATTTGCAGCTCTAAACTCCAAATAACATCTTCTAATACGATTCGTCAACCGTCAAATTCCTACACTAACCTGTCACCTTAACATTAAAAACAAAAATTAAAACAAAAGCACAACAAATCAAAACGCCTTAACATCCCAAGCACAATCAAAACGATTTCAACCTTAAGACATATATCATAGAGTGTACTTTAAAAGTGAGGGGGTGTGAGTTGGTGTTCTTTCGGTTGGAAAGAGAGAAAGCGACGCCATGACAGGTGCGCAGGCACGCGGCCCGAAACATCCCGAGCATTTCCGATCTTGCTCTTTTTAACGACCGATTTAACACTGGCATAGTAATCGTTTTTTAACAGTGCGATAACTAATAGGGCCCCCGGGGCCCTATTCTTATAAAGCTTAAATCAGATTTAAATTAAACACAAAGCTGTCACTCCTGTTTACGCGTAAGAAGGAGAAATTGAAAATACGGGAACACACAAAAATTCCGAAGATTCATTTGTCCGAAAGCATCATTGTTCCGAAATATCAAAATTCCGAACGCCATTTACCGCTAAACAAAAACTTGGACGTAGATTATTAAATAAAATACATAAATAGGTCAGGTTAGTATTACCTATATTAAAATAATTATGAAATTCGGAAAAAATATGATTTCGGACAAATTACTCTTCGGAGTTATGTAGTGTACCCATCAATTCTTAATGACTTTCATGTACGCGCGTTCTAAGCAAATAAATGTACCTACTTAATTGCCCATTTACTGTTTGCCCATGTTACTCCTTTGGAGTTGCATGCGTCTATACTATACGCTGCGGTGTCCGCTTACCATCGGGCCGCACGCTTGGTTGCCACCGTCGTTGTATAAAAAAACCTACTTAATTCCTAATTACAAATAAAACAGAATCAGAATAAATGTTACTACAGAGGATCCTCACTCAGCATAATTTCAGGGCATGCTGCGGCGCTGAATTTTTGGGGACCTGACTTAAAAACTGGGTTGACTTTATAAGTACAACCGGCTTTATATGTTTTCTGGTTGTTCACAATACATCCAGTAAAACTACGCTATTTTTACCACAGATTAGATAAATACAAAAGCACAATCCAACCTCTTGTTATTAACTGTGTGCCGTGGCCCCGCTACCATTCAGTGGCATGCGACACGCGTGTAGACCAATACTTAAACCCGTAACCTTCGATCCACGAGACACCGGTCAAGCGCGAAGCGACAAAACTTCTGGCGGGGTTCGTAGAGAAGTAAGTGTAAGAACTTTGAACACTTATATTATAACTTTGTGATGCTTTAATCCCCTTTACTTTTTTCTCCATTTGACAATATTTTTAATCCTTTTTCGGGAAAGTTCAACATTATTGGCTATTTTATTTGGTGTCAACACCCCTATTAGAAGACGTTGTCTCTCCTTGATACTGCGTGTGCGCGTAAGTCCCTGGGCGACCGAGCTCTGCTCGGGTGAAAATAGAGAAAATATGAGAAAACTAATTTTCCCAGACATGAGGACCTAACACAGAACACACAGGCAGGGGAACAGGGTTGAAGTGTGTTGTGGGCGATGGGCTAGCAACCTGCAACTGCGATATCACATTTTGTCGATCTTTTACACCCACATTTTATGCTAAAAGTGGTACTACATACACTGTTTTCGTTTTACATTATGTTTTAGTTATAGCTAAGTGTATAAGCTTCATAAAAAAAGCGTCAAACTGTGAAAATGTATAACTCTAACTCATCTAAAAACTATTGCGTACATAGGTTAACAAAAAAATCAAATTTAAAAAAATACTACCGACGACGCAATATTCACTTCACAGACATAAAAACTAAATCAGAATCAGTTCATCCTATTGGGAGCGACGATTGTCTATGGCACGGATCATAGACATACCTACACATATTCACATTAAATTTTATAACATTTAACCAAGGGGGCTGTTTGCGTAGAACGTTAAAATCACACAACAACACTACATAGGTACTTGCTAGGGCCAGAATCAACTTGTCAATGGAGTCATAACATCACGCCCGATCTCTCACTCATACTTGCGAGTGTGAGCAGTGTAGTAATTTATGACTCCAACAACATAATCCCTTATAGGGTTCGCCTTTGTACTTTGATCTGATTGTGTGGCATGTATATTCTTTTACGTCACACCTGGCCATAATGCGAGTTTTACTGCACGCTGCGCGTACGGTCAAACTCGCATTGTGGCCAGTTGAAGACGTAAAATTGTGTACTCACCACGGGCGGTAATTCGTAAAGTCCCAGATCGCATATTTATGGCCCGAACCGAAGGTGAGGGCCACAAACACCTGCGTTCTGGGCCTTTCACGAATTCACCGCCCTTGGTACGTAATGTACTATAACCTGTTATTGTGTACAATAAAGTGCTTACATACATACATATAGTTACATAATCGCGATCATGATAGGTAGGCAAGCTTCACCGTATTATTGTTGAGATAAACCGTTTATTAACTGGCAGTGGGCGGGGCACATTAGGCACATAGCACGTAGAACCGATGGCCGTTGGGGCGGAAAGGTTCTCGAGTTGCGACCACGTACCGGAAGGCGCGGCGTGGGTAGGCCCCCCGCTAGGTGGACTGATGACCTGGTAAAGGTTACTGGAGTCCGCAGGATGCGGGTGGCGCAGGACCGGTCACTTTGGCACTCTTTGGGGGAGGCCTATGTCCAGCAGTGGACGTCTTTCGGCTGATATGATGATGAAACCGTTTTCTTCATCTATACATAGATACGGAACCCTAAGTCAGCAGGACGGCGTGCGACAGTATCGTCTCACGGCTGGACAAATATATCAAGGACGGTTTTTTGTGCGCCTGCGCCTCGGAAGCGACGGCATTCCGATAGCTGTGTTATGCTCACGGACGGCATTCGAGACTTTATGGTCTTTAGGCCACTGAAGTGGCGATATCACCAAATGTAGAATTTTGCATTTCACAGTGCAAGAAGTGCAAAGTCATAGCAAAATGGTTTTTGGACAAATTTTGCGCTATCACGGGCATTTTACGATACAAAGATAATCAGTATTCCTCAACAAAATTGTATTATGGCCCCTACCTTTAAAGCACAACCGGGATAATAAAGCTAGGAGGATGATGACAACCGGCCCCTCAAAAATATCTAGAAAATGTAAGACACTCTTTCGAAATCAAGAGTATAGTCAGCAGCAGAAGTAGCTAAGCAAAATAACACGCTCTACACTACTACAATAGAGTCGAGTGTGGGTAATATTCCGCGTAGCTATGTTTGCCGCTGACTCTATTAATAAATCTGAGAAAAAGAATCGCATGCAAAAATTGCAGCACGTGACTAGATGGAAGGAAAATAACATTTATTTCGCGATAAAAAATATTGAGTTAATCAGTTTGCATAAATTACAACATTAACCAGAATTCCTAACAATAATATTGATAAATAAGTACTTACAGGTAAGTTACTTTCGAGATATTTTTGTGACCTCTGTAGCCAGCCTCACACAGACACACGTATGTGTGTGTGTACATACGTGTGTCTGTGTACGTCAACGTGTACATATGTCCCTGTAATATACCTATACTACTATAAATGCAAAAACGTCTCGAAAGTAATTTACCTGTAATGCTCTAAATAACTAGAATTAAATTCATACACTGACCGGCAGAAAATGTGGCCCAAAAACTTTTCGTGATTTCAAACTATAAATTGAATCCTACTATCCTATTAATCCTACTAATATTATAAATGCGAAAGTTTAGATGTTTGGATGTTTGGATGTTTAGATGTTTGGATGTTTGTTACTCAATCACGCTTAAACGGCTGAACCGATTTGAATGAAATTTTGCACGAAGATAGTTTATACCCTGGATTAAAATATAGGATAGTTTTTATCCCGGGTCCACGCGGACGAAGTCGCGGGCGGAAGCTAGTAGATTAAATAATGTTTTAAATAATTAAATGCGTATATCTAATTTGGGCCAAACTTATTGCCGGTGAGTATATTTGGAAAGCTGTTGAATACCTATCTAAGGCAATAACAGTATAAAAGACTAGCGATGGGGTTTACGCAGCAACGGTGGAATGTAGGTGGTTCACCTTCGGCAACTGGTTGCAAGTTGCAATTATCCCCTTCCATGCAAATAACATTACATATTGCAAGTATTACGTTACTGTTACAAATCAGTTTCCGATTAACCGTTTTCCATGATTTCTATCGTTATACTTTGAGGTTGATAGTTTTATGCTTCAAGGCAAGATGCCTATGAATTGGTGAGAACGCTGAACGTATTTTTAATAATACGTCGGTAGTAAATAATTAAACGGCCTATATGGCAAGCGGAAACCGTAGCCTAAGGAAGTTCGCGGTGAATATTTTGCATTTCCACGCTGTTGTCATTGTCAACATATAGACAAATGAACAATGGTAGGTACCTAATAGCTTTAAGCCAATATTGTATGGTAAAGCTTGATCTTCTAATAAATAAATAAATAAGTATCACATTGTTTTCGAAAATAATAGGGATGTAGATACTAAATAAAATAATCAATAATGCTATATTTTCTCGAAAAAGGATTACATATGTAGTCAAATGGAGAAAAAAGCAACGGGTTAAATAATCCCAAAGTTGTGTCCAAACTTTTAAGAGGGGGTATGTTCTGTCCCTTTTCCGCAAAACGCACCTTCATATGAAACGATTGTCATTAACTATGACTCTCGAGGTTCGTGACGTCACGCTCTTCTTACGTTTTCTCTCTAACAATCAACATTAAAACGGTTGTAGCTTCGTACTTTTTTGATATATTTGAATGGGATGTTCGTCATTATTAGGCATGTTTTTTGCCTTTTTTCTTTTGAAGTACCTAATAATCATTTTTGAGAAATAAAATGAATTGAAATGAAATTATTTATTTGCATAGACACAGTACAGGGATGTTTAAATATATTACGATCATGTGTATCTAGCTTGCATGCAAGCGTGCAAATATGTATGTATGAATTAAATTGACAAAGAGAAAACATAAATTAGAATGTCAAATTGAATTAATATACATTATCTACATAATAGGCATAATCATAAAATCATAATCATCAAAGTATAAAAAGTATAAAATGGGTGGAACCCGAACATTGGATGGCATTTGTTTCTAACTGACAACCCAAGAAATCCTGAAATCAAGAATAGGTCTAACCGTTGATTCCTCTAGCTGGAGACGCAGGCGTCCATAGGCAACAGTGTCTGCTTAACATCAGGCAGGCCGTTTGCTTGTCCATCGCCGACGAAGTATAAAGTTAACTTGACACCGTTTTAAACGTAGTAAATATACCAACCTGTCCTCATAAGAGTCATAAGTAAGTAGGCACTGAGGAATCAACCAGATGTTTATTACAGTCTAAACAATAGCAGAGTCACCGGCGACCTGTCGCGGCGGGCGTCCTTGGTTCGATTCCTGGTGCGAATACATTAATAACCTGCGTTAGTCAGCGGACCGTATAGTTCCTAACATACAACAATGGTATTGTCGAACATCTTGAATAGGATATGCATTTTATATAAACTTTGCATACTTAATCATAGCTTACGCAAAGATTCTACTTTATATATCAATATTACGGTCAACTGTTGTGTGTGGAGAAAAAGTGGGAACTGGGTAAAAAAACCCCTTTTTACATATTTGAAATACTCTATAAAGAGAAAATGGCGTTAAAGTGGTTCCCTTTCCATACATAACGTTATTTGACATTCCCCGGCTAACAGCGTGAACTTATGTAACAATCTTTCATAAATTGGCCAAATTCCCTATTTCCTAGAATAAACTTGTATAAACTAGAATAATTTGCGAATAATCGTTTTCCCAAAGTATCATGTCACAAACGAATTTCTCAAATTATTCGAGTTTATAGAAGTTTATTCTAGGAAAGGGGGAATTCCGCGCAAATGGAAAGCCAATTTATGAAAGTGTTTTACCTACATAAGTTTCTTAAAATATCACGCCGTTAGCCTGCAAATGTCAAAAACGTTTTGTATGGAAAGGAAACCACCTTAAAATGGGTTTTTTTCTATAGTCTTTTTCTTTACCTATTATTTTTGAATCATGCAGTAAATATATTGATTTATGTATTTATTTCATACAACACAGTCATATTAATGCCATCAACGTGAACATATTTGTCCGTGAGTAACCATACCACTCTATAACCGCTGAATATAATTATATTTGATTAAATGTGTTTTTATAATTGTTTATCCTCTAAATCGTGTCCTAAGGTTGAAATGGGGGTAGCAGTTTACACGGGAATGCGAAAAAGTTCTACGCGCATAAAGCCGCGGGTATAACTTAGTACACAATGTATGCGCGTGACATCACGCACCCATTCATTCTGGGAACTGCGGGCGCGCATGCTGCTGCTGGACCGTCGCATCACGTTACAGCATTCGATGCTACATCTTTAATAGTACAGGTAAAGTATGTCAAAATATGACAGTTTAGCGGTAAATTATATATTGTACAGTCGAGGAAATTGAATGTTAAGCAAAATAGAGTCGGCATGTGCCAAACATCAATTTTCCTTGACTGTACTTCAATTAAATCTTGTTTATAAGTTTATCTTGGCAATAGAAATCAGGGTCTGCCGTGTCCTGCCACAATTTAGGGGTCCTACCCATATGTCACATTCACATGTTGCTATTGAAGGTCGGTTGACGAAAATATTTTTCTTTTAACTTCACATTTCACATCATTCACATCTTGAGAAACAACTCTCTCACTCTCTCTCTCTCTTTTCTGTGTCCATACCCCCGTACCCCCAAATGTTGGTAGCATTTGTCAGATCCTCATTTCCAGTGCCAGGATAAAGTTACAAACAAAGTTTCATTGCGGTACATATATTTTGCCTCCAAATATACAATTTTTCCTGTAGGTACTACTTTACTTTTTACAGTATCTTAATACCTACTAATATTATTAAGAGGAAAGGGCTGAGTTTGTAACTTTGTAAAATTGTATTGTAGAGGGTAAACCGAATTAAAAAAAGAACACCTGCGTTTGGAATGGACTTTGTGGATGGACATATTTTAAGCCGCTGGTTTGCCTGCGTTCTTTGCCATACGCGGGCGGAGCGAGGTCTACTCCCCATTTTCTCTCTTCCACTAGGGGAGGCCTTTGTCCAGCAGTGAGACGTATATTTACCTGGGTTAATGCATCAATGGGGTAAATGCGTATTTTGAAGATATCTTCGAAATGCAACATTTTAGAACTAATACAGCCCTCAATGTTCAAAGTATGGTTACCAAACTTTCAATTTAGACGATTGTAACAGTTCTAAAATGTTTAGTTTCGGAGATATCATCAAGAGACGCATCTATCCCATCGACGCATTTGCCCCGGTTGACCTTAGGTAGCTTGTGACTCTTCTAGAGTCGCATGCGCCGATCTCTGCTTCGGCTTCTGCTTCAGGCAGGTCGGATGGTTGTTTACGACCACCGAGTACCTACTAATAAAATGGCCGCACTGTACGTAACTTCCACGAATCCTTGCTGCGAGGACATGAATCCAAGAGTCCCACGATCCTCTTCTGTGATAATGATTTTCCATACATTGTGTAAAATTAAAACTGTAGTAAAATCACGCATCTGACACATTAATTCACCGAATTTAATTCTATTCAGCCATCAATGGCAGAACAATAACAATATTAGTTTAAAGTATAAAAATGTCGTAAACAATATGTTTTACCTACTTACTTATGGCCTACCTAATCTGAGGCAGATTCTTGTGGAATAAATCGATACGTATTGTTCTTAGTATTACATTTATAGATACATTGTTATAAAAAGTCGGTTTCTTGGAACCAAATAGTGCCTATAAAAACCGCACAGTCAAATAACGAAAAAACTCAATGCTATTGGAATTTAAAACTTAACGATCACTTACTTGTAGGTAACTTGCTTCGGTTTGTTTGGTTAAAACAATGTAAAGAATCAATAGCTTTTTACTGCAACTATTCAATATTAACTCCATACAAAAACTTAACTAGTTGCTATGTGAGCAATAAAACTCGCGAAGTCTATCTACTTAAAAAAAAACTGACAGAAAAAATCTATAGGTATTTTAGTAATTATTGCACCTGCTCACAAAATTTCATGAGAATCGCTTGAGAAATGCGACCTGTGGGTCGATCACGTAACGCCCCTCTGAGGGGTAACCACGCAATGTTCCGAACGCGCGTTCGGACAATCCAACTGTCATTTTTCCATATTAAAATTTGACATTTAGATCTACTTAACGTAACTACGTACAATGCGGTACGTGATCGACCAGAGAGGAGAACAGCCGGACATCTGGACATCCGGACAAACGAACGAATTTTGGTTCAAAATGAATCGGAAAACTTCATTCACTTCACTCGCTCGTTCATTAATAATAATAATAAACCATTTACTTCAGGTATCTAAGGCCCATAGTTACAAATACCTTAAAGGCTAACTACAGGGCTAATTATAAGATTAAAAACTAATTATTATTTAGGCGACGAAACAGTGTGGCTCCGTTGCGTCGTCACGTCCGGTGTAGAGTTCGGTAGGTTGCCCCGGAACCGCCGAAACACGACACCCTTAAGCCAGAAGTCAGCACACGCGATTACGCGCACCACAAACGAACTAAAGTGCACGTAGTGGCGCGAACGCAGCTGGAAAACCCTCAGCGAGTAGCCAGTCTTCTGGTGAATATACTGCACTATGTCAGTAAACCTCTGTTAACTAAAATGTGTATCGTTCCTTCCTCGAATGTCAATGTGAAAGTGAGGGATAGAGACAAACAAATTACCGGTATTTTAGCTAAAATAGGCTTGATGGATGTTTATGAATAGGAGCTTTAACGATTTAAAGGATAAAGTGTCTTTTTAATCTTGAACCTGAAATAAAACTCAAAATAACATCAAATAAAGGTAAAGTCAATGCAACCATTCATTTCATAATCCTACATTATCGATAAATCAAGATCACATGCTCCTTTTCTCTCTCGCCTTGTAGAATGTCTCTTTCCAACGATCAAGATATTTTAGATCGCAACAGGTACTGGTAAAAATAAGTTAGAATACGTCTGGGCAAAAAGGTTATATCTCCATTTGAGTACCCTAGGCGGTTAGGTCATTTACGTATAAACTAGTAAAATCGTTCAGTAATCCCCTTTTATAGCTAGCAGTCGTGGGGTAGGTTCGGATTATGGATATTTACGCTTGTATATCACGTTTTGATTATTCTTGAAAACATATAAAACTATGAATAGACGGGATTAGGGAGGCATGTTGGAATTTTTTGGAGTACTAGGTGGTAGAGTTTGTTGTGCAGAAGAATAGGAACGGGAAAGACAATTCTATTCTTTATCCGATTTTAAATTCTGTCGCCAGTATACCTACAGAATAGATCCTCGGGATGTACATAGACTATATTTATACCTTATTGTGTCTGTTTAAAAGTCTCGAATTATTCTCACAGAAAATCATAGGTAACTATAGTTTTAGTAGTCTTACTTCCTTCGATTTTTAAGTGCTTTTCAAACATAACAATACTTAAGTACTTACTGTCGAATCTTTTTGCGTTTAAAGTTTTCCTTAAACTCGCGATCTTTGTATGGAATAGGGTATTTGTTTTACAATTTCTAAAGGATTTATTAACATAATATGCCTTCTTAATTTTTACTCACAGCATTCAGCCAGCACGTCTATCATGGGACGGCCGCGATATACTCTTGATTTTTCTCGCACTATACCTCTTATTCTAAGTGTTCTAATAAGAGAGAGAGACGGATAGTGCGAGAAAGCTAGCGAAAATCGAGAGAGCTAGCGCGCCGTCGCGTGATAGCCGTGCAGAATAAGGAGACACAACTTCAAAGACTTCTCAAAAAGTTAAAAAATAATAATGATGCCAAATGCAGGGTCTTGTTTAAGTTGTTTATTTTTAAACGAAACTGAACTTGAATGTCGCAAGTGTCGTTTAGCGACATTGCCAGGTACCTACTGTCGCCACGTCGCCAGTAATCGCCACCTTTCTAATGTCTATGTGATCCGCAACGGGTTGACAGTTCGTGACAGGTGGAATGGAGGACCGCCAATTACTGAGTACAGTCCGAGTTAAATACATCATTACCATACTAAAAAGACACTTTATTAAAAAAAACGAACAGGTATGATGCTAGGCTAGGGCGAAATAAAATGAAGTTCGGAAAAGCGAATGTGACAGTCCTGCAGTCTCCATAGACTACGGTGAACACTGACAGAGTATTCAAACAATCTTGGATAAAAGCACGATGAAAATGAGCTAATTACTTCAACGTAACGGGACGTATTTAAAAATATGTTAACTCCAATTTACTGCCGATTGTGCCGAAAATGATTGATTTAATATTCATTGACCCGATGTTACATGCATAAAATTACGTTTCATAAAATTCCGATTTAGCTCTGTAAAAATAATCGGTTCGAGCAAAAAAACGCATTAACAAACCATTAGGAGAAACCCACAGAAGAATAAAAACATAAGTAATATACCTATCATTTAATTTGTATCTAAATTTTGGAGTGCACGGAGTAGAATTACAAACAGAATTGATTTGGCATCACACGTGCAAATTTAACAGCCTTGTCCAGTTATAGTATTTAATTTCATTCCAACCACCAGCAAAGGCTTGGACATGACGTCTTGTCTACGTATTTATGTAATAGTGTGTATGTTAACTCTCCTAGCCTAAACAATACTGCCAAGGGTTAAGTGTCGATTGATTTGTACTACTAGTCTCATAAAATATAATAGTGTTATGGAAATAATATGGTGGATGACACTAACTGTCTCGGTTCGGTTATGAAAACATCGATCTGTTACTATAAATAAACTGATTCAATACTTGTATCTCAATGTTTAATTCCGTCATTCACTGAATAGCATGTTCCAACGGTATTAAATATCAATCAATATATACCTATACCTACAAAATGTTTAAAAGTCGTTTATAGATGAGGTATGAAAAGATTTTTCCTGACGCATGTAAAAGGGTTTTTCAGTATACCCATGGAAGTAGGTACAAGAATTACAATAATTTGTTTTACAGCCAAGATTTCCTGAGATATTTTTAAAATAATATACTTGAATAAGACGCGCCCGTATAGAGTTGTTCAAATCAATATAATTATATAATAAAAACGTTTTGAGGTTCTATCTTCATCAAAAATGGAATTTGTGCTTCAGCTTCGTAGTCAAATAGTGTAAATGCGTAACCCGACAGAACACGTTCATTTATTATTTTTAAATATTGAATATCTATGCGGAATCTGACTGTACAAAATGTTTGGATAGTTTATGGGGAGAAAATTACGCTGTCACTTGATCAAGCCAGGTTTTTCACCGCTAAGGTGTCGGCGAAGCGAAATGGTTTCCGTTCCTCCATTAAAGGTGTGCAGTATTTATATTTCGTCATTTTATGTCATCATTTATCGTATGCCATAATAGTATACGATTTACGAAACAAATACCTACCAAACCCAATTTCTTAGATATTTCTGCGAACTGCAAGCAAGTCTTCGATTTAATCCATTTTTATAAGTTTAAAAAGGTTGAATCAATAATGTTATTTTGGTTTAGGACTTTTGTTTGACAAAATATATATGATAAGCAAAGGGATTGAAAATCCCAAAATTTTTTTGCAACAAAAAAATATTTTAGGCCAAAAGAAAATTATGCCGAACGAACGACATTATGTTAAAAATCAATGTTGCCTAATTAAAAATCACAAACACGTTTTATTCAAATTTCAATAAAATCGTGAATAATCATATTATTATAACTATGACGAATTCAAGCAAAGTTTTGTCCTAATAAGGCCGTAGGTAGGTATTAAATTGTAAGCTCACTAAGGCCCACGCGTGGGCGGTTGAGTCAGTCTCGCGGCATTCCGCGGTGGGCAGTGCGGGCACTGTGGCATTGACATTCGGGTGATACATTGTGTTTAGGTAGCAAATCTGCCATAGTAATCTCATCATCTTCAGTGGGGCAGGCACAGCTGGCCACTCGTCACGACGCGAGAAATGATATACCCTCCTCTTTCTATTTCGCCTGGTGGGAGTGAGACAGGAGTTGAGTCGCGCGCGAAGCAACTTGGGACTAAGTTGTGCTAGCCCATTAGCATGTACCTACTGCCCCGCTTCTGAATCTTGGTATAACCTCACCTCACCGTTCAACCACAAATATATCTTGACGCCACGATTCATAGTAAGTAAGCGTATATAAAGATCTAGTTGCGTTATAGGGTGTGTTGAGTGAGGTAAGCCGCATTAGCGCGTTCCTAATAACAGCCCCAACGACGACGAAGAAGTCCTTCTAGTTATAGGCTGTTTTGTTTTTATAGATGGATAAAGTCGTCCCCAAATAATATATGTCCACAACTCCTAAGCGACAGTAGTCATGACATGACAAACTAGGTTAATATTTTGCTCTCTTTTAGTGTCAGTGTAACCAAAGAGTGTACCGCAGACGTCGGCGCAGACGTGCGAGTAGACTTGGAAATCCTGTCCATTGGAGGTTCCATTGGCTCCGACAGCGCAGGCGCAATTCGTCGAGGAAGACGTGCATTGGCCTCTAGCTGTCGACACAACAAATAGCGTCCATACAATAGTGTATGGCTGATGGTAAGCTGATGACACCATAATAGTATGGTGTCATCAGCGTACCATCAGCCAGGCCGTTGAGTTTCCCATAAAGAATCCCCATCACTATTATGCATTCGAAATATTATAACATTAAATACATGAAATTATAAATTTCATCAGTGGTTAAAGAAATAGTCTTGCTCGTATTTACGGTTCGCTAATATTTATTAGGGATTTTGCCTAGATAACATCTTGACTTGTTTTAATAGTCGTATCTTATTTCGTCTTTTTCATACTTCTTAACTAAGTATGTCCAGTTGTCCACCCTCTTATTCTCTCGTGTGCATAATCTGATCCTAGTAAAGTATATTAGTCGATGTACCTAATATGTCTCAATGAATTAACTGTATTACACAAAACAAAAGTTTCCTTCCTTCCACGAAAGCCTGATGCACGGTATGTATCATCTGTAGTATATTTTTCCTTAAACAATTACTTTCGAGCAGGTCAAGGGCAATCTCGTTGAATTACAGTTATTAATATAATTTTGTTTTCTTCTTCGGTTTCATCGTAAGTGGATGTGCTGGATGGATTTTTCTTCGAAAAGTTGTATGTATGTCTTGTTCTTAGTTGATTGTCTACTTCTAAGAGTTCCAAGACGATATTTTCTACATTTCTCTAAAAATAAGACTTAAATTATTGCAAATAAGATCGTTAATAATTCCTATACGACTAGCTGTTTACTCTACACAACACTTCATAGAAAAAGCAATTGTGAGAAAAAGCATGCGGAATAATAATGTGTATAATGCTAGCTGCCACTAAAGAACTAAATTAACCAGCTTCTAAACGTAAAAATATCGATAGAGTAAGAAACAGATACTATGAGACTATGATAGATTTCTTTACTAATTGTACTTGACATAAGCTAATCTTGTCTGATCAGGTTCAAGCCTTATAAGGAATACTGGCCTAGAGGAGGCCGGAGTAAAAAACAGAGGTGAATCGCAATTGGAATTTTATGAGTCTTTTTGCATTAGTAGAGGAAATCCTCAATGGGTACTATCGGCCTGGATGGGACTAGGAATTGACCCAGTTACCTTCGGACTAAAACTCACCCTGCGCGGTGTCGTATTGCCAAGGAGCGTAGGTTACACAGAAAAAACTTGATTCGAGGCAAGTTCTTGAGCCAAGAAATTTATTAGGAAAATGTTAAATTATCTCAAATGAAGCGAAATTATGTTGAAACAAGACTTTTTTCTTATATCTAGAGAATCATCTCAGTTCAAGATAGTTACTGATTCAATTTCTTTTTTGATTCAAGTGTATTTTCCCGGGTATACGCCTTGTTCATAAGGGCGAGTTGCACCAACTCACGATTACAGACCGATCAACGTTAAATATTACGAAAAAAAAACCGTTAAATATGGCGCCGGCAGCTTTCAGTCCATAGAAACTTGGCAAACTTTCCATAGATTCCGATTTTAACGAACAATGATTACGATTACAGACGTATTGGTGCAACCCAGCCTAAGTGGTGTTGAAAAAACTGAATTCGCGTTTCCTGTGTTCAACAGTTAGATGCCGTGTATTATACTCGTACAATGCAGATTATTAATAAAAAAAAACTCTAAAGTAAGCTTTCGGTGCTCTTCGCTTTGGCTACGTCCTCAGGAAGGACGCAAGTCTAAAATCTCTGCATGTCCCAATTATGTTTTTTTTTTGCATGTTGTGTCCGTAAAGCTATGTATTGTTTTACTTGTTTGAATTCACCTCAGTATCTATATCGGCTCGACTACTGTGCAAGTGTAGGTGCTTAATGAAACTACTGTGTAGCAATACGGGAGTGGCGACTTGTCAGTGCATGTGTTACTATAGCGCAAGCCCTATTATTATTCGATGTTATTATTCAAAATTGAACTTCAAAGAACTCCATCTCTGTATGGTTTGGCCCCTAGAGTTTTTTGTTACTATACAATTTGAGAGAGATATCGATGACAAATGATCATGCATGACCCTAGAATGATCCCCAGTCTGCTTTGACAAGTTTTTGTTTTTTTTTTGTTTTTGATTCGTTTTTACAGACTGACTCGGACCGAGTATAATACGGTTTAGGAAGAAATGGAGGGACCCTATTATATGATCACAGATAGAGAGATATCTGTTAACACTCCTTATAGCCGCAGAATCCAATGTATCATTGATATAGGTAGTATTAAGTGTAGTTATACACAAAACCCTTCGTCAATTAAATTAACTTGAGCTTCTTATAAAAAAATTACATTTTTTTTAGCTCTGAGATTTAGGTTCGCTCCTTCCCTTTAGACATTTTCAAACTTAAGGGTAATAAATAAAGCCTTATGTTCTGTAGGACTCTTAATCCGAACTAGCGGCGTCTCCTTTTTTATAAATGAACCTGCTCAATAAAATCTTTTTAAAAAATCACGTGAGCCCTGAACTATAGACAACAGGTTTTTAGGGTTCCGTACCCAAAGGGTAAAAACGGGACCCTATTACTAAGGCTCCGCTGTCCGTCCGTCCGTCTGTCACCAGGCTATATCTTATGAACCCTGATAGGTAGACAGTTAAAAACTTTCACAGATGATGTATTTCTGTTGCCGCTATAATAACAAATACTAAACAATTTAATTAAATAAATAAATATTTGCGGACAATCTTATACAAATCGACCTAGTCCCAAACTAAGCAAAGCTTGTAATATGGGTACTAGACGACGATAAACATACTTATATAGATAAATACATACTTAAATACATAGAAAACATCCATGACTCAGGAACAAATTTTCGTGATCATCACACAAATAAATGCCCTTACCGCGATTCGAACCTAGGACCTCTTGCTTCGTAGGCAGGGTCACTACCAACTAGGCTAAAGCGGTCGTCCAATTAATCGTTAACTTGCACGGTCGTCAAAAAGAAATATTTAAGGGGGCTCCCATACAACAAACCTGATTGTTTTGCCGTTTTATAGATAATGGTATTATACTCTGATTGACCCTTGTAGTTTGACCAGCGAGTCATGTCGCAAAAAAAGGCGCCAAATTTGAAAAAAACTCGCATACTGGTAATACAAAATGTATGGCGGCGGTAAAGGTAATAAGTACTTGTAACTGACAGTTAATTTCTTAGGTAACATTGTTGCCATATACCTAAAGAATTAGAAAAAAAAACACGATTCGCTAGCCAGACTCTAGAGCTCATCTCCAATCTTCATTGTGGACACGAGATCATCCCAAGGAAGATTTTTTCGAACAAGGTATTTTGCAAATAAATAGACATACGTCTCGTCCCCTTGGCGCGCACCGTGGGCCGGTAAGGCCGCCGCATTGACCCGCTTCGCCTTATGCGCGCGCGCAGCTGGCGCGGCCTCGCCGCCATGCTTTTTGGAATCTGAGGTCAAGGTCATGACGTTTTGGAAACCGTGGAAACGTTTACGCGGTTGTCGCGGAAATTTTGGGTTTTAAGGGGTAGGTGCCCAAGGTGGGTTTTTGGATTTGAGGTAATATTCATGGTAATTTAAAATAATGACTTTATACTTAGTCTTCACCAATTCCGTTTCATAGTGCGCACAAAAATAGTTTTCAAAATGTTTACCAAATCGGAAAACGCAAGTTTCAGTGCATCATATTTGACAGAAATCCCGTGGGCTATTTGTTTATTTTTTCCATAAAAAAAATCACTTCAGCTTCATATATATTGGTTTTACGGAAGGTACGCTTTTCCTGTTATATTTGAAACCGGATTTCGATACGAACTTTTATAACGCAACTAAGTTGACCCAATTTTCACGACTACTATTTTTCGCATAATGGTTATTGGTCATGATAATTCATTATTGCATATCTTTTCTCCAATATCTCATAATCTGCGACGATAGTGTCTGTAAAATGGTAATAATTGTGCCTAATCAGCATCATACATAGCAAATATATAATACTTAGGATATTTGTTAGTCAAATTTGCTGTTAGTAAATAAAGAAAATCGTTAATAACAGTTTTGAAATACATCCACGAAACTAGACAGGCAATATATATATATCTTATTTCCGTTTTCATGTTTGCGATGTATACTGTTTGTGTTGCCCTCCCACCCACTCACTTAAAGGCTTCGACGGAAGACCAGCGCTGGCCAACAGGCCTGCACCATGCTGAGTCGGGGCCTTTTCGTGGCATACCTGTTGTTTTTGTTTCTGTGTTCACTTTTGTTATTGTTTTGTATGTGTCACGAATAAACGTTTTCTATTCTATTCTATTCTATTCTATTCAATTGCAACAGTTTCTTCAGCGTTAATTAAAACTCAGCCGTGAACTTTGTGTTACGAGCACTAAAATCTATTAAGATGTTGTTAAACATTAATACATTTTATTAAGGCTAATCATTTCACTGCAGTTTGTCATAAAAAATACTTAATTATGTGATTGCGAATTTCAGATTAAGCATTTACTTTAATACAGTTGACGTCTAAGATATGCATAATACACCTTTGCACCTGTTTTCGTTCCAAATGCGAAAACGTATAAGTATCTGAGTTCGACTGTACATTTCTTATCCTAGGTGCTTTTAATAAATATGTAAACTGTAAGTACTCGAAATCACTAAATACAAGGCCAGATTACATGTGCTTGTATTTTTTTAATTATAAATCAAGACATAACATATATATCAAATAATATATATCCTGCAAGTTGGCCTCCTGGCCTGCAATTAATGTCTAAAAAGACGAATTAAGACGACAATTTCTAATAAAGAACTAGACTTTTTATAATAATCTGAACCTTAAGAATGTTATGGAAGAATACTCTGAATAACTGTTAAATGGAAGACGAAGCCGCGGTATAGTGTTACTGCAAGGCTAATTTGTTTGCGCCGGGCCGTGCGCCGGCGCAGGTAACACGCTTCGGCGATACTCTACCATAGAAAAGGTTATATAGTTCGGTATATCCCGGTTGCATCCAACACGAGTCGCACCGCACACAGCCGCGCGCGAAATAAATTACTTACCCGTCGCTGTATTTTTTTAACTTATGTGGGCCTGATTTGTATCCAAAAAACCTGCATTTTATTTTTACTGAAAAAAGTAATTAATTATTAATACGAACGCCGCTTTTAACACGGACCGTGCGTTTTGCGGAAAAGGACAGATTATACCCCCTTTTAAATCTTGACTTGGGCACTTAGAACTTTGAGATTATTTTGTTACTGTTTACTTCATTCGACTATAACATTTTAAATCCTTTTTAAAGATCTACATTACTGGCTAATCTATTTGGTCTTTACATCCCCATTGCAGTCGTCCGCTTGTGCCTTGCACTGCGCACGCGCAAACACTTGTGCAAGTCCAATCGACGCGCACGCAGCCAATTGATTGATAAAGCGCTGACATTGCGAATTAGCGTAAGTGCGAGTAGATACGTAAGACGCATCCAGTATGGAAAACGTGAAACACGTGTATTTAACACTTGTAGGTATTTTATAATTGATTCGAATGTTATTGAAAAATACTTGATGATTAACATTTAATTTTAGCTCTATTTAATTATTGATCTCAATCACATTGCCCATTTAGTTATTAAATAGACTATTTCATAAAAGGACGTGCTTTGCCCGCGTATTGCAAATAATGCAGGCCCGCGGGTTAAAATAAAGCCTAATATACCCGAAAGTTCATACTTCATGCGAGTGAAAGATTTTTTTAAATCGGATAATGAATTCCCGAGATTGCCCATTACATACATGCAAGCTTACATTTTACAAAGCTTCAATCTCACAGACGATATTATTTGAATATAGTCTGACTGTACATGTCTTATACTACAGGTACAGTCAGACTTCATACAAATTCTTGTTATATTGAATATAGTCGAAGTATAAGATAGAGAGAAAAAAAACTTTTCTCAAACATGCAATGAAATATTGACGTTGTGTTCTTCATAATGGGCTTCGAAGTGTCACGTTTCGGGCGCAGCGAGACGAGAGACCCGTAATGGCATTGCATACAAAATTGGAGGCCTAGCCCTGCAAGATGGTCTTTTTTAATTTCCATTCCACAATTTGTGGCACAGGATCACGGCGTTCAGCCATGAAAATTAAAGTTTGATTTCTTGGAGTTTTTTAATTTATTTCATTGCATGTTTGAGAAAAACACTATACATACCTCGGCGTGAAAAGGGGTTGCCAGCCTCATAACTATCCGACCTCGCTAAGCTCGGCCGTCTATATGTACTCGGCCGGCAACCCCTTACTTCGCGGCCTCTGTAGTAATGTACTATAGTATTGTACCAGATTACGCTTTAATCCTCTCATTACGACATACACCTCATAATAACACAAATTGTGTCATTGCGAGATCTCTATCACAGTTTTATGGCAATACAGTGGGTCACCCTTATCTTTACGGCCTATTGTCAAAATAAAAATTGTGGTTTATGATACTTCTATATTCCGTGGGCGAACGATTCATAATTTATTATTGTACAATTACTATGTTATATTGTTACTTAAGAGATAGAATGGATATTTTTTTCACGGTTAAATAAAAACAATTTCTGGGTGCCATATTTTACAAATGTGGTTAACTTTACCAAATCATTCGAATATACATTTCTTATGAATTTATTATTCAGCAATATTATTATTAATCTCTTTATCTTTCATCTTAGGCTAGGTTTTTACATTAATTAGGTATATAAAAAAGTGGAACTCTTTTGGGAGGCCTTTGTGATGATATAAAAATAAAATAATTTAATAATTTTTTCACGGTTAAATAAAAACAATTTCTAGATGCCATATTTCACAAATGTGGTTAAGTTTACCAAACCATTCATATACATTTCTTATGAATTTATTATTCAGCAATATTATTATTAATCTCTTTATCTTTCATCTTAGGCTAGGTTTTTACATTAATTATATAAAAAAGTGGAAGTCTTTTGGGTAGGGCCTATGTGATGATATTAAAATAAAATATAAAACGTTACGTACGTAATCATCTTAATTCAAGAGGATATTGTTTAATTCAAGATACCTATTGACTGTCTTCCTAATGTATTTTCTTGATTCAAGTAATATGTTTTACGTCACACCTGGCCATAATGCAAGTTTTACTGCACGCTGCGCGTACGGTAAAACTTGTGTACTTACCACGGGCGGTAATAAAGCCCCAGATCGCATATTTTTGGCCCTCACCTTCAGTTCGGGCCACACTATTATTTATTCTGTACCACAAACAACTGCGATCTGGACCATTCACGAATTCACCGCCCTAGGTACGTAATGTACTATTATAATAAATGAATAAAATAAAATAAAAATAAATAAAAAGAAGTTAATTTTAAATAAAAAGAATAAAAACGAATAATAATAATAATAACACTTAAACATAACCTAATAAAAAAACAAGGAATACAAAAACAAACAAAAGGGCAATGGGTACCCGTCTCAGCCATTTGCTGGATATGTAGGTATACTTAATACCCAGCGCTGATTTTCAGACGAGTCCTTTTCCTATTCCCACAGGTCGGTCGCTACAATATTTCGACCGGCGCGGCTGTGTGTGCGTGTGTGTGTGTGTATGTGTGTGTGTGTGTGTGTGTGTGTGTTAGTGTGTGTGTGTTATATATATTATGGGAGTACTGTACACTGTAAATAATTACAAAACATAAAATCATTATAAAGTCTAACCTAGCGTGCCGCCGGCAGCATTGATATGTCATTGATGTAGATTGTAGATCAACAACAGTTAATATCCACTATAGGTAATAATAATCCTATACTTTCTTTGACTGAATGTTTGTCAAAATCATAAGCTGCGTCTACAACGCTGTGCACAAAGTAAGTTTCATGAGGTCAGAATGAGAGGAGGGTTATGTTCGAGCGTATGTGTGTATGCAGGTATGTAATATATGTAATGTATGTATGTCTTATTCTTTGGCACGCCCTGCAGTCTAAACCGTTTGACGGATTTCGACATATGAGGTGTCGTTGGATTCCTCTTAATCGTGGGAGTGACATGGGCAATAAATATTTGAAAAAAGCCTTCGGGTTTGAAAAATCTTGTAATTGTAATCATTGCTAGAACTGAACACTTTCTGTGTAGAGCACTCTATGGTCAATTGTTTCTCCATTATTAAAACAATAAATAAAGTAAAACTCACCAACTCACGGACTTCCGTAGAAACTTCACTTCACAACACGGACACGCTCACACACACAGACACTTTACTTATTAGTTTTATTAGTCAGATTAATCAGATCGTCGTCATTGCAAGGTCACTTCGTTTCTGTATTTAAGTTAATTTGTAACCTGGAACAAAAAAAACAACGTTAATAAATGTAACTATTCTGTCTATGATCATATTAATTTGGACCAGCACGGCTATCACGAGACGGCGCGCGAGCTCTCTCGATTTTTCTCGCACTATACCTCTCTTTCTAAGTGTCCTAATAAGAGAGAGACGGATAGTGCGAGGAAAAACGAGAGAGCTAGCGCGCCGTCTCGTGATAGCCGTGCTGGGCCATTTTACAGTGCACTAAGATAAGGGGAGGTCAAATTAATTCGCTGTGTTGGCAACTCTGATTACTCTTTTAAATTGGCACCGTTTTATATTAACTTACCCGACGATCGATTGTTCTGTCTGGATAGTGTTCAGGATAGCATCTTTATTTAATAAAAAGTTGTAGGTACCTATTTGTAGTGGGTATCTTTTAACACGTTCACCGACGCGGATCCTATACTATGCTCGTGGAATTTGAATCATCTTTTGTTTCCTTTATTTTAAGATACTGCACTGCCACTTATTATAGTCCGTTAATAGTAGTTTATGCAACTGATCCATAATGAGATGCCCCTAAACATGAGTGTGGTTTTATGAAACGAGCGATAGCGAGTTTCATAATAGGATCACACGAGTGTTTTAATACTAATTAGGTATGTACAGTTGCATACTCTACCGCCATTGCTGTTGTCATTTTTTGTTGGGTTTTTGCTATAACGAAAGTAGAATTGTGAACCCATCTTAGAGTACTTATGATAAGTGCGTAGATAGTGTTTTTAAGCTGTTATCAAATTTAAATTATTATTTTTTTACTTTTCAAGCGCTCATAGATACAATACATCTATATAAACGTAGGTAAAAGTCCTGACTGACTCACTCACTCACTTTGAAGAAAAAATGTTAGGATTTTGGAAAACGGGGGTAAATAGGGCTGCAAAGTTTTTATGAAGCGATTTAGATGAAATTTGGTATAGAGATAGTTTGAGTCCCGGGGAAGGAAATGGGATAGTTTTTATCCCGGAAATCATCCCCTAAAGGGATGAAATGGGGTGTGAAAGTTTTTATGGCGCTACGATATAAATAAACGAGTTCCACGCGGACGGAGTCGCGGGCAGAAGCTAGTTTATTCATAAAAGTCAACGTTTTACAAGTGAATGGTAATAAGTACCAACAATAACGATAATTCCTTACAATTCCTTTTCAATTTAATCTACGTAAGTAACATAAAGGATATGGCTGTAGATTTATTTATTTTCTTCTCCAGCCATGACCAAGCCTGCACAAACCCTTATTTGCTTGAGAACTTTTATCATGCCTTTTCTAAAAATACCCGACGGACCGCTCAAAGCGTAGATAACTAGTCATCTACTGATAGTACTTCGTTAAAAATATTTTATGCTTACCTGTGCTCTGTGCTCGGCCTACGTTATCTGTGATGAGTTTTTACCTGTTCTTATTTTGAATTTTAATTGGTTTTTTCTCGTTGGTGATTTTAATTTAGACTTTTTGCTTTTGAGTTTTTTTTTGACGCGCGTTTTTGTTTATGTTTGTTTTGTTAACGCAATGTGTTACTCTCGGTAAAAACTACAAAGATTAGTGAGAATTATAATTGTGGGCTGTTATGGTGGTATATAGTGTTTCTCACGTGCTTAATATACGAGTCTCTTTTACCACAAAAAATGATAGCAAAGGCGGAATAGGTACCTTAACATACAATTTATTTTGCTTTGTAGGTATATTGCAATGGTTCCTTTTGAACCCCCGACGCAAAAAGAGGGGTGTTATAAGTTTGATGTGTCTGTGTGTCTGGCTGTGGCATTGTAGCTCCCAAACGAATGGACCGATTTTAATGCGGTTTTTTTCCGAAAGCTGACAGTATCGAGATGGTTCTTAGCTACGTTTCAACTAAATCAGTTCACCGGTTTTGAGATTTTGAAATGAAAATGACGGGGCTATTTCAACTTTTCTAAGTTGTAAAATTATTATCATTATGTAAAAGTGGATTGTTTTTCAATTTTGATCACTCTGCCCCAATAATATTGGCCTGAGAACAAATCATACGCCCAACGGTTTTCCTGTGAATTTAAATAAATCTTGTGATAAATAAACGCAGTAAAAAAACATTGACGGTAGTCGAGGCATTTAAATCATCCTTCCTGGCTATAACTACGGAGCGATATCCTTCGCCTGAATGCAACACAAATAAAAAACTAAACGTGTGTAGATACAGTTTGTCACGAACAAGATACATAATGAAAAGCTGCAAATATTCGCCATCGCGGTACGCAGGCGCGTCAGCCGCTACGCCAAGGCTGCGCGTGGGCACGCTACCTGCGCGAGCCTCGAACGGCAGTTTGATCGAATTCTAAATTCGAAACTAACTTTATTCCATATATTTTTTAAGCGGGCGAGGTTTGACCATTTTATGAGAGTTTTGACTACGGAGCAGATCCCTACTTAATGTACCGCCCAATCATTCTCGCCCGCGCATCTTTCCCTCTCCTTCTTTATGAGTTATGACTAAACTACTTTTTAAAATTTGAAAAGAGACGGAGAATTAGTGGACGCAGATTATTAGGCTCTACATTATAGCATAAATATTATATTTCTTCTATATACTAAAGCTTTTAGGAACCATAAAGACAGGCTTAGGTTTATTGTTTGACCGAAGCTGGCCGGAACAGAAACTCTGATCGGTCATAAATTTATTTGTTTAACTACTACCGTATTGGTTCAGATATATTTTACTTAAAACAATGAGAAATGCAATAAGTAGATTATTGCATTTCTCATTGAATGAAATGAAATTAAAATAATTTTATCTAGAACAAGCATCATTTTTGCACTCCCTTATCAGTGTTGTTTTGTTTTAAATGTATCAACTAACCAAAATGTGTGTCCATGGTTACACGAAATAAATATATCATTCATGCAGTAAGTAATACAAGTAATATATCATTCGTGCATCAATATCCGTAATAGCCCAAACTAAGTGACAAACGATGTAGGTATTTGCATGTTAAAATAAAATAAAATCCTCGGTCCCTCTGTCGGTTCACATAAACAAGACGTGTTCAAGATAAGTTGACCGAATTAGCATATAAATGAAGGAAAAGTTTCGCTTTTGTAATAACTTTCACCTATTAAAGATAGTAAGGTTCAATAAATTTATTTCGGTTCACTAAACTTCCGAAGAATCATTGTATTGGTTGTAACACACATCATTTATGTTCCAAAACTTCCAAGTAGTCTTGGTCTTAAAATGTAGTCTCTATCTTAATAGCAGCGAACGAAAAAAAACACTAAATGCGAGCTCCATACAAACTACCCAAACACGTGCCTGAAACCCGGTATGCGCATGTTCCAACTAAACGGCTGCCTTGCATCATTTTGACACCCTGCCCCCATCCCCGCATAATAGCAATGCCACCAATTCTGTGCGGCCATTTTGCGACGCTCTATGGTTTTCTCGTTCGCTGCTTAATAAATCTGGGACTCCATTTGGATTGACGTATTGGATTCGAATATTTTTTTGTATTTGTTGCACATGCTTGGAATAATACGTCAAGGCAATGTTAATTTGGACAATGTAAGCCCTAGAAAGACCATTTAAACCCCGTCTTACCTAAACTCTAGAAAGGAGGGATCCACGCAAAAAAAAAACAAATCTCTTAGAAAAAGTATTTGTGTCTTCTTGTGCATACAAAATATTTTACGCAGTTATTGAGCAGTCCCTAAACTTTACGCATGAATAGTCCATGTATCCAAGTTCCTACATATTTATTTACTATACTAGCTGTTCGCGCGGCTCCACCCGCGTTTACGTCCATCTGGAAGGTCTGTTAATAATACTGGTGATTTCTTTTTATTGGTAGAGTAGTTCCGCAGTTTACCCACTACATACAAACTTGCTAAGCAACAAACTCACAGTCTTTTGATCTACATAATAATTCACTTTAAAAACAAAGGTTAAACCGACTACAATTCAGTACTTCACTTCACATCCACTTTACCACATGAACTGTTTTCCGAAAGCAAATTCATGCAGTCACTATAAAAAGAAATACCCAAATCGCCTCAAGTGGGCTTATAAAAATTGAAGTTCCCTCTATTTCTTCATCCCATCATCAGTAATTGGGGAAAATACTACGAACCGTAATCCGACGAACCTCGTCCCTTTTTACAGTCGGTTAAATTAAAAAAGAGTGATATATTTAAATAACTATAGTACCAGCAGGGCTAATTTATTTACCTTTAAGACTTTTCGATCACACTTTCAACTGCAAACACATGAACACCATACAGTATGTAAAGCAAAACTAAAATCTACACTTTCTCCATTCTACGACAAATACTATGGCGCGAACCAAAGTGCAAGTAATATAATATTCACTTTTCTTGCCCCACAACGATGACCTGCATAAGGTCCGGAAAATCCAGTCAACGAAAGTGGCCCTAATGACAAATGTACGCAAAACCAAGCAAGGTTAGAGGTGGTTAGAGAGGCTTTCTTGGACAGACAACATTTGGCTTCAAGTGACAGTTGTCAAAATTCGATGTTTATGTAAATTGAGATGATTGGCTTCCTTTGTTTGTTTATATTTATGTATATCGTCGATTGTTTTACAACTAAATTAATCGCATGGAACTTGATGCGTCGGTGGAACGAAGATGAAAGTAACGTTGAGAAAATAAACTATTTAAGTAGCATAAAACACAATGAAAATGCGTGGACAAACTTACCACTATGGGCTCTGTGAGCTGCAGACTTTCACATATCTCTATCAGTTCCTAAAACTGAATCGAAAAAAAGCAATTTAATTAGCACAAAATTTCACGAGAATCGGTTGAGAAATGCGACCTGTAAGATAGAGGAAAACAGCCGTGCAGCCGGACAGCCGGCCATACGAAATATTTTTTGCACAAGCTGAAACACACAACTTCGTTCGCTTCGTAGCTCGTTCAACTATAGTATCCGCAAAACTAAGTGGCGAGTCAGATCATAAATAATTAGATCATGCTATCTCTTTCGCACCTGCACTGCCTTATGGAGCGGGCCGTGCAACAAATGTACTGACTTTTATTGCCTGACTCGCCACTTGGTTTTGCGGATACTATACTTAGTTCGGAAAATACTATGAATAAGTTTTCTTAAAAGAAAAATCCTTTAGGGAATCTTACCCTAAAAGATTTGCCTTTTTGGAAAAAAAAGTGTATTCAACTTTTAATTTACCTAGTTTCATATGTTTGCGGTGGGCTCTATTACCAAATGCTAGGTAATGTTTGTCGACTCTTATTTATTAACAGGAACGCGACACGCGACGCTACGACACGACTAATAGTATAATCGATGGTAAATTGCGGTAGAAGTAGGTACCTGTCACCTCAAGGACGTGGGGAAATAGATACTAATGGATTCGTTTACTTTTAAGGCGAGTGATGTACTAAATGTTGGGATTTGGAGCGCTAAGGTTTCCATGGGCCATTTTATGGAAAGTTGTACTCGACTTTTTTTTTTATAATTGGGTTTTTTTCTACTCCGAATCGAGAGCACTTTCATGTTATACGAGAAAAAAAGTGTCCCAAGATTTTTTATTCCATTCCGTTACCGTTTCCATACTTAGCTTGTATGGTGCTATGTGTAACATTTTTGACAGTTTTTTCTCCTATTAGGTTCGAAAGTGCTCTTGATTCTGAGTAGAAAAAACCCGATTATATCAAATTATTAAAAAAAAGTCGTGTACAACTTTCCGTATAATGGCCCTTATACTCGTATGAGACGGTGCGGTGTAAATATCAGAAAAATATATAGGCGCACGAGGCAAAGAGTTTCCGGTATACTGCCACGATTTAAAATCGAGTCGAGAATGAGTGACAAAATGTTTAGGGTTACGAATAAATAACCCTCAAATCAATAAGAGGGCAGCAACGCGCTTGCGACTTTTTTAGACTCACACGCGTCCTTAGGCTACGGTGCCTTCCTTCCTTCCTTTCTTTTTACCGTCGGTCGTTGAAAAATAAACTTCTTTTGCTTAATAAAATATTTTCCTAAACGTCAAAAATCCCTACTGTTATTTACCAGTCACGCTAGAATCTTATAAGAGCTGTATTTAAGCACCTGAGCGTAAGGTCGCTTACTCATGGCTCACGGTCGGACGACCATATACGAACACGTGCAACGCGACGCTAATTACTACCTTCTGCTTTTACAATGAAGTCTATTCTCCAATGAAGATATTGAAGTAGAATTCGAAACAGAAGAGTGCTAAAGGCAAAGGTGCCATATGTCTCGATTGTGTAACTCGTGTCGAGATAATAGAAATGAAATAAGTTAAAATATATTTTTAAAGTACTATTAACTACTAATACTCTAAAGAACTCACGAGAATAATTATTTTTTCTAAAAAGATTCTAAAAACTGAATTGACAAAAAAAACTAAGTAAGTATGTATATAATTTAATATCGATCCTCAAAAAATCACGAGAATGGGTGAGAAAGGCGACCTATAGGGGAGAGTGTCCAGCCGGACAACCGGCCATACGAAAGAATTCGGGCCAAGCTGAAACGGAGGCTCTCGTCCGCTGCGCTCGCTCGTTCAATTACATACTTGTGTTTTTTTAACCGTCTTAGAGCCGAAGCCCACTTAAAAGTATTGAAAACGTACTAATTATTCGTGAAAAAAAAGTAAGTTTTTAGTAATAAAAGGTAACTAAGTTTGAAACATCTTGTATGGCGCGCGGTGCAAAGTTCATTCACCCGGTTAGAGTTCGTACCTATCTACATAAGATGGCGGCTAGCGGTCACTGCGGTCACTCGGCTGGATGATTAAAATTAATATTCATACAAAAAAAACAATATTAATACACTAAAAAAACCAAAAAAACAACGTTTTTATGTTCTTTGTAATGTATACATTAACTGTGCTTCGGCTCTAAGACGGTTAAAAAATACCGTGTATATGCATGTTTATATGCATATTTTTTTATGCATAAGAATAAATTTTGTATGGCTGAGTTCCGAGGGCTTGAACAACTGAGAAGAAGCGACGAGATAATCTACCCATCTCTTTCTTATTTATACAGTGCGAGTGAGATGGAAGTCAGAAACGCAAGCAAGTTGTATAAGTCATCATCATCAACACACACATATACACACGCATGCGCACATGCTCAAGCACCATGTCAAGCAGGCTAGTTAAGTTTAATGTTAATCTTACCTCTTTTTTCATTCATAAACACAAATTTAGAAAAATTGCTTGTTCATAAACAGTTTCACGTAGAAACTTTTTCTTTAATTTTTAAATATATATACTTTTTAGTTTTACTTAAAAAGGGGCATCTTCCTTGATACTGTTGAACAAGTTGTAGTTAATGAATACATATTCTGGATATTTTTTTTTTTTTTTTTATCATTATAGGTCTCCCCAAAGAACGCCACCATGACCGGTCCTATGCCTCCCACTATAAGTGCCAGAGCTAAAAGTTAAAACTGAACGAGTTCCCATCATTGGATCTTCATTGATTGGACTACATATTTTTGGATCTTCATTGATTGGACTGCATATTCTTGGATCTTCATTGATTGGACTGCATCTTCACTTATTGACGAGATTGACAAGGTAATTACAAGCTTTTAACGTTAAATGTCAAATGATGCGCTAATAGCCCTCTTGGCATCCTCAATGAGTCTATAAAAGCGTCTATAAAACGTAACTTATTTAATCAATTATAATAATAATGACGTTTATTGAACGAGAGAGCGAAGCGAACGAAGTTTCTGCTTCGGCCAAAATTCTTTCGTATATCAGACCCCGTATCATGGTCGGCCTTATCACGCGATAAGTGACGATATAGAGCGTCCGTCTCGTTCTATTGAACGGTGTCAGCCAGTGACGGACGCTCTATCTTGTCACTTATCGTGTGATAAGGCCGTCCATGCTACGGGGTCTGGAATCATCCGGATGTCCAACTGTTCTCTACTGGTCGCACTTCTCAACCGATTTCCCCCTGAGAAAGTTACTACCAAGTGGTCCAACTGGTAGTACAAATGATACACCCTAGGGTCACTATTACTCCCAGTAAGTAGTAGTAGTGACCATAAGACCCAATACGCACTGTCGACTTGTAGTCGCCGGCGACTCAGTCGACGGCGACCGTGACTTTCTACAGTTTATATGCGCGTTTACGCACTTAGTCGCCGGACGCGCGCCTATGTTTTGGTCGCCGAGAGACCAAGCCGCCGGCGACTAGTCGACAGTGCGTATTGGGTCTTACGGGGGACCGGTATTACAGTCGATTACAAAGAAATCGATACGACGAAAGTTACAAAAATATGTATACACGACTGTATTGCCTTAACATTAAGGTTGTGTAGGCATTTTTTTTATTTTTGGCCGTATTGATCTCTTTTATGACTAAGCTACTTTTTAAAATTTGAAAAGAGACGGAAATATAGTGGACGCAGATTATTAGGCCCTACATTATAGCATAAATATTATATTTCTTCTTTGTAGTCGACTGTAGAACTGTGCTGTACCTAGTCTGTTGCGTTCATTGCGATACTCTTTTTATTTAATAAAACCGGGTCCAATAAATATCCATATGTGTTCATTATCTCCACTTCTGTTGTAAAAGATAGGTAGGTTAGTTTCGTTAGGTATCTTCAGGTGCCCGAAGGGCAAACAGTCCAGAAATAAGAGGCCCGCGCGGGGCTCCGTCGATGCTGTCGTCATACCAGGAGTCCATACGTCGATTTTTTTTAATATGTAAAAACAGTTCTACAGCTCACAGAGACTAGCTATTGTGACGACCGATTTAGCCTAGTGGGTAGTGACTTTGGCGTGCTTTGGCTGCGAAGCTGTTGGTTCTGGGTTCAAATCCAGCGGCAAGTATTTGTGTGAAGAGCACGAATTTGTTTTTGAGCCTGGGATGTTTCCTATGTATTTATACACGATAATTTTTAATCCGTGATCAGGAGACGAAAAATATTGAAAAACAGCCATACAAAACTTGAAGTTAATTAGATAGGTACGTCAAACACACATGCGTCTTCGCAAACTACCATTAGGGTGACAATGATTTTGAATTATAAAGTGATTCCTTATTCAGTTTTATTCTGAAAAAAAAGAAGGTTTGTTTTAGGTAACTTCGAGTTAATGGTGTTTGATATCAATTACAGAATTAGAAATGTTTGCTCCTGATCACGAATTAAAAATCATCGTGTAGAATCTATCAAATATTTATTTATGTAGGGTTACGCCAAGCCTGAGGGATTTACCTATCTAAGGGTCGACTAGTTGATTTTACTACCTAGGTACTAAATAATATGAATTTTCCAATGAAGTGCTGATATCGATTAAGATAAATTATTATATACAATCATAATACTTGAATAGAAGAAAGATCTCCAGTTGAAGAGGCGTCCTTTAATAGTACTGATTCATTACAAATAAGTCACTATTTTAATAATAAAAATATTAAAGTTCAAATATAATATAATTAATAATAAAGTTCAAATAACTTGCTAGGTAATAAATATTAGAATTCTAAAAACATAACAAAAAAATAAAATAGAAATAGGCAATTTGATGTCCCTTTTGATTCACGAGTCAATTAATCTGCTTGTCCACTTTTAATACTTCTCAAATATATACAAAAACACTTAAAAAATATCTAAATCATTCACCAGTGACATAATACCCGCACAGTAGGTACTTATAAAGCGTCGGACACACTAAAAACATTCATTTGATATTTCACATCACGCACCAAAGCCCGAACGCATCCGTTACTTGACTAAAAGTAAATTCGATCACCAAACCAAAAAACCCCTCAAAACTAACCCTTGGCACCTTTTAAATACAGCCCACGGCTGCATGTGCCCGGGCGTAAAAACGAACAATGAATTTTAATTCCAGTATAAATTTGATTCCATTGAAATTTGAATCTTATATATAACTAGACAAAGCTGATTTTATAAGTGGCATGAATGGATAGTTCTCAAGTGTTTGAAGCGCCCATATTGGATAAGGAAGCGTGTGACAGCTCCAGAATTTGAAAATAGAATTTCGCCGCGAAAATGAGTGAGGCTACTTTTGAGAATCAAATAGAAATTCCGGAATGTTTGATTTTTTGAATTTAGAATCATTTAAAAATGTTGCTAAGAATAGAATAGGTAGTGGAGTATCGTATCTCATAAATGTAAAAAAGTAAACAGCCATACTTTTTGTTTCTTATTGTTAACACTAATATAAAATACATTTAAAATAATTTAACCATATTAAATAGTTTTCAAATTATATATTTTTTAAATCAAAGCTACGAAAATATACTTCATGAACTAAAAAATATAATAAAAACTTCAAACGCCTCATAAAGTCATGCAACGTACGTGGCGCCAAAATGTTATGAAACGTAACGTAACGTAAATAGACACGTGGTTACAGTTATTAAGTATAATTATGGTGTAAATTAATCTTGCCGTTTGATCTATTTCCCGACGAGGAAGCGTTCTGGGCCACCAGGTTACTCTTACTGCTGAGATATAATTAAATAATGCTTTATTAATGACGACTTGTTTCCTAATAAAATAAAATAAACATATAATATTTGATATTGTATATGTAAGTACATGAATTACCTGTTAATATAAAATAGCAATGAAATGACTTACTCGGCATACGATTAATCTCTTGTATTTAGTCAAACTTCTATATTTAGTACTACTCAGTACTCATTGTTATTTTTAAGTAGCTGCTTTTTTGTTCTAGCTTCAAACAACACATTGAGACATTTCAGTTGAGAGATGTATAATAATTTTTGATACAAAAATGACAACTAAAAAAAATCTGTATTTTTTGTAGATATGTTTCAAAATTTTATTCACCCACCAAAAGATTATTACTAGATTTCATTGAGATAACTGTGTACCGAAAGCGAAAAATAAGGATCTTGTATAGTTTTGTTGTACGTGGATTGACGACCAATTAAAATAGTGGTACTTCAGTGACATCAAGTTTATGGACGGTAAAATAAATTTGGTCTCCTGAGACTGCGTTAGACTATTTTTAATTTCGGTCGCGAAACGTTCGGTCTCCTTCCGTTGAATGTTTGGCTTCCGGCGTTTGAGGGTTCTATTTTACTAAGGAATTTTAACTAACCCACTTGATTGGTTGAGAAAGAGGAAAACAAAACTTTTTAGCCGAAAGGTACAGTCAACTGAGGTAATCCCCTGAATCCTTGTGATACTTTTTATACTGAAGTACCTTCATAGCGTACTCCTTTGTTGACTGAACGAACCGTTACAATGAAAGTATGATTTTGTCTGTAATTATATTTCTAACAATAAGTAGGTACTGATGTGGAGAAAATTGCACAGAACTAAAATAGCAACTTTCAAACTTATATATTCCGTTTTGACATTGACCAAAGCGAAGACGATTCAACTGTATATTTACATCTTTGTCAATATCTTAGCATGAACGCCGCGCGTCTATAAACAATAAACATCTGTTCATTTTACATGACGTTCAGTTGACGTTTAACTGTTATTCAAAAAGTAATTTACCTATCAATAAATTAAATTTACAGATGTATTAAGTAAGATAAAATGTATCCGTGTGTCAAGTCGAACAATATTCTTAACACTATGCAGGAGGTTACAACTTTGCCTTCATTGAATAAAAACATATAAATACAATACCATTGTGGTGTCAAAGAACTACACACATGCCAAATTGTAATAAACTAGATAGCTACGGAAGAAAACGTAGCTCCCTGCCTACTGAAGATAATAGAAAATAGAAAGCTTACAAAGTTAATAAATAATGAATATTGTCCACGGTCATTAACCTTCGAGTTTCTTGAAGATGCAATAGGAATTTTGTATTCATTGCAAATTGCACACTCGTCCATAAGTCCAGACAAGTATACGTAGTTGATGGACTAAAGAAACTTAGATGTTTTGATGTCCTTAAAGTTTAGCTTTAACTTAAAGATAACATTTGTTTAAGTCCGTTGAACCATGTGATTCAGTTTAAATATGTCCTACGCAGATATTATTTTTGCAGATAGTAGTGTAGGTAAAAGCCATATTTTTGTTTCATTACGCTAGTTCGTTGTCCCTGTTACTCGTTTTGTAAAAGGAATCGACCTCAGTGACTCATCCGATGCCCAAACTTATCAGTGGTCCTTAAATAGTCTTAACAATTAGTCATAAACGAATGGAAATCGACCGGAAGCAAAGTTAAGGTCGATTGCCTAAAATATTGTGTAAAACCTTTGAGCTAATAGTTTCAATAGTTTCCGTTTGAGTCAAGTCTCAAAGGACGGGTTTCCTGTAAAGGCTGTAAATATATATTGTATCGATAGCATGCATTGAAACTGAAAGTAACGAATAATTATTTTATCCCAAGAACTTCATGTAAGAAATGATTTTCTGTACACGATTGGCATTGTTTAAACCGATCGGTTTCTTTGCCGAAAACCATTTTGAATTATTATTTTTAAGTATAGAGGAAAATGTCGACAGTATTTTTTCTTTTATGGTGATTAAATGGTCACCATTTACGTCGACTCTACCTACAAACTAATACCCGGTAGAGCGCTTATTAAAACAACACAGACTCTTATCGTTCTTAAATAATTACCACTAATGTACTGGGCATCCCGCTTCTATGGCATCGTTTACAACATATTTACCATCATTAACCCTTTCACCGGCCATAGCCGACAACGAAAAATCGTGACTACGACGCCAGAGACGGCGCTGGCCGACAAACATTTTTTCATGAATACCTATTGAAAAACAGCCCATTTTTATGGTGGCGTTATTTCTTTACCCATTTTAATTTTACCCCCGTGGCGTCAGTGGCACAGCGTATTGCTTCGCCGTCGGGCGGTGAAAAGGTTAAGAAACTAATTCTTTTGACCATTTACCGACGGCTCAATCTATGCTTAGGGCATACTTTACGGTCTTTAACATAGTTGAATAACATATAAACTACTTGAGACTACATTTTACCGAAGAAAAGCCAAAAATATAATTACTGACTTACCTGCTTTTTGTAGTCAGGTGGTTATAGTGCAGTAAATTTTAGATTTCCAGATACAAGAAAATCACGTCATGTCTATCGGTCTGTTACAAAACAGAACCGCCACCACCAATTGCGTTCGCGCAACAATTTAAGGACTACCTATCCTTAAAAAATAGCAGCGGGAAACTACACCTACCGTCTCCTATTTTCTAAACAAATTGCAAAAGCAAATGTCAAGGAGGCTAATCAAAAGATAAATTCCTTTTATGGCAAAAGATGTGTAACCCATTTGTCTGCGTATACGTGTTTACATACATACATAAATCCAAGCACTGTTAACCCCAAAACAGAATCCGACATGTCTAAAAACCAATTGAATTATTCATTAAATAGCCCTTCTAACGAGATCAGTGACACTGCATGATCAAGTTGAAGATGAGCGAGGTCTCGAACGAATTTCCCTTCAGTATGTGCTTTTGAACTTGACAGCGTTGCACCAACTTGTTTCTTAACCGTGTTCTGAGATGTCACCATCAAGTAGGGTTGTCTAATGGTGCAGAATAGGATTGTCTCAACTGGACCTTTCGGGAAATAGAGTTCTTTCAAGAGTTTTGACATCCACACTCACTACGCCTTAGCAGGTTATCTGTGGCCTTAGCACACTTTTTACGAAATTCTTGTTTTAGACATGAGACAGACTTCAAAATGCACACATACTTAGGCACGAATACCCTTAGCTATACTTTACATAATTTGAATTTAGAGTATCATTAAAGAAAATATTTAGAAAACTAAGCTGTTCAAGGCTAATTAAACGTGCATTATCTCATTGCTCTAATTTCGAAACAAGTGATAAGATTTGCTAATTAAACTTAGTTTTCTTTTAAGAAATAGACGACAATTCTTAACACAGATTCCATATCCCGCGTAAGCATCGAGTTCAAAGGATAGTTTTCTTTTTATATCCCACACGTTGAAAATGTAATGATCAGAGATGACGTGTTATTGTCACGCAAAGGATCAGTAAATGTTTTTAATTTGCTTCTTTTCTGACAACCCTAGTTAAAGGGCTGACCCGGTCACGCCGGTCAGTCGACCAGTTAAATCGGTGTTTAACCTTCGATTTCTAATATTAAAATACAAAGTTTGGCACAGAAATTAATTTCAATAAATTTATCGCGAGTCACGCACGTGTACAACATAAAATGTAATTTTTCAAGATAAACATAATATTTTAATCAAGTAGAAAAATAATATAAAACTTTAAACTCTCGCGCTTTGTAAACATATTTAAATTATTGTTTACCCGGGTCTAACCCCTTGGACCAGTGTTAAACAATAATTTATATAGGTTTTAACTATTTTAATACCTACTATAAAATATTCTGTTACGCTGTTTTCCACTTGTAGTTTAGCGTTTATGTTTTTTAAGACGTGTATGTAATTTTAAGACTTGTACGTAACGTATTAATTTGCAATTATGAATACCTACCCTAAGATTTTTCCTGATAATTTCTAATTGTAGGATAATACATATAACCGCATAATTTGATTTGGCATTGAACATTGAATCAGTCCAACTAGGTATCACAGATATAATTCTTGGTCGTACATAAATTATCACACGTTGATTTATCGACAGATAATCAACCGATAAATAAATCGTACTTAATTCAAACAAATATAATAAATAGACCAAAAACAATGTCAAACAAAACAGCAACAGGTTGCCAAACAAACACATTCACAGCGAAAATGAAACCGTTTTTAATACACAACACTTCCACGTGACGTAACTTGAAAATAATAAAAACATACTTAGATCAGTTTCGTTTGTCGCGTTCGAATTTGAAAATCGAACTGTCACTCGCGCAAGATGGCGCACGTGCGCGTCGTTCCGTACCGCGCAGCAGACTGCCGCCTCGTCCTTCGACTTTCACTGGAATGATAATACATGTAACACAACCTATTTTAATATGCGTCCGTTAAAGTTTAAGCTCCTAGGAACCGGTGTCTCCTAACAGCCTGGATTCAAATCCTTTGCATAATCGGAATGTACAGTACGCGTTGTTTTCCATTTTGTGTCGTCAATTATCCGTCTAATAATCTAAGCAGCGACCATCTGTCATTGTAGCCTTCTTGATCCTTAAATGGATTGTGATTTTCCATGGCTTATTAAGAAAAGTTTACGCGCAGTTGCAGGTGTGTCTATTTACGTTAAAACTTCAGAACACCTGTTTGCCATTACTCATTCATTAGTGTAAAGTTTTTAATTATAAAACTGAGCATTTTAGTTAGGTACATCATCGGTTTCTAAAATTGTAAATTAAGTGATTAATTGTGCTAAGTTCTTAAATACCTACCTTAATAAAAAGTTTATGTTCATATTTGCACACTTCTTCTGCAGCCATACTTAATAATAATATGTGCCTACTAGCTTCGCACGGGTAATATATTATACATATAAACCTTCCTGATTCAACAGGAAGGTTGAATCAGGAAGGTTTATAGGCTAGGTTTATAGGTTTAAAGGCTCTATCTATTAAAAAAAAACCGCATCAAAATTCGTTGCGTAGTTTTATAGATCTAAGCATACATAGGGTCAGACAGCGGGAAGCGACTTTGTTTTATACTATGTAGTGATACATCGCTTTAGATTAATTGTTGTCTTAAAGGGCCTCTGTGCTGGGCTTCGGCCTAACGCATACCTTCCAAAGGTCCGGGACCCCATGGTCCCGAGATAGCAAAGACAACATAATAATAAAATATTTATTTCGGACATTATACATCCATATATTATTATTATTTTACTTAACCTAGGTATGTTATAGTATTATATTTAAAGGTGCATTGCATTGCAAAGGTACATTGCATAATTAACATACCCACAAGCTACAAAAGCCCAAAGAAATACGAATAACTGATCACCAACGATAATAAATAATTAGAGAATTATTCTCTACGCAGATCCTAATCGTTTGACCACTTACATCACATTATTTGTTAATTAAACAATCTCAAGAGTCGCAGTAAATAAGCAAGACCACGAAGACGCGCAGACATCCATTGTTGAGTCAGCTGTGAGAGGCGCCCGTGGATAATCAGTCAGCTGTGATAGTGCTGAGCGGAGGAAAATGTGAATAAGAACTTACCTGCCTTTGGCACAACATTGTACGCGCGTCAGGTAGATCTAAATGTCACTTTTTACATGGAAAAATGTCAGATTGTCCTAACGCGCATTCAAAACGTTTTAACGTTTTGAACGCGCCCCTCTGCACGGCTATCACGCGAAGGCGCGTGAGCACTATCCGTCTCTCTCTTATTAGAACACTTAGTACAAGAGGTATAGTGCGAGAAAAATCGAGAGTATGTCGCGACCGTCTCATGACTGAAAGGCAATTCAGCAACTTTTATGAAACGCTCTGTTAGTATAGGTACTTGAGATGGTTAGAGTTGGCCGAATTGCATCAAAGTATCGATTCAAAAGCAACTCTGGCGTCCAAGATAAAAGATTCCAATACCAGCGACAGTTTTAGAATAAGTCGGCCAAGTTAAATAATCTCAGCCATAAGTAGGTTGGAAGTTTGCAGGGAAATATAGAATTGAAACTTCACAATTTATATTAACTATTTACAAAAACACAATGTTATCAAATAGTGTATTGTTGAAAGTTCGATATAAGTATATTTAAAACAAAAGTAAATAAGTAAGAACATTAAATAAAAGTCTGTATAAAACAGTATATTTACCAATGGCAAATAAATTAAATAAAAATGTATCTTTTTTGCATCAAGATTTTATACATCTCTTATATAGATATAAATAATGTGAAGACAATTTTATTCGGCAATATACCTACTTCATTTTAAGTACAGCCTAATCTACTGTGTAAAGAATCAAGGAGCCAAGCAGAATTTATGCTTTAAATTAAAACAAAACGAATGTTATAAACAGGAAGTAAACATCTGATTGGATCAACTTCAGAATCATATATATTTTGAGTGTCATTTCTGCACCGAGACGTGGCTACCTGTTGCAAAAAATCCCTCGTGAATTTTCAGTCGACTAATTAATGACATCATACGACAGGACATGATAATTTCATACTTAACATAGTTGAAGGAACGATAGAGGGAAAGCGAGGAAGAGGAAGACCTAGAATAAACTACATAGAGCCACTCAAAAAGAGAGTTAAAGTTAGGTCGTATCGTATCACGATGTCAAAGAGGTTGCGTAGCTACACCGACCAGAGCTTAGCTCTTAAATAAAGAAGACTTACTAGTATAATAAAGAAGTAAGAAACTTTGTGCGCCTGCAACTTTGTAAGGGTGTAGGGGTTTGTTCCAATTAGCCACCATTGTGGTGTAAAAAACAAGTGACTAAAGCACTCAGCTGACTAACACCCAAGTATTGCGGACCCGAAAATGATAAGACATCCACACCTATTACGTAATAGCCAGGACAAGCTTTCTGCTCTAGTGCCTTTGACATAGTTGTCTTATCGAATGGACACCTGTTATCAGTATACCTTCGTAAGTGGTTTAACACTTTTGTTTTTTTTATGGCATAACATTCTGTTTACCTAGTGTCTTTATTGGCTAGCGGCTCCGTCCGCGTATTATATAGAATGCAAGTGAACCCGCAGGATAGAATATAGCTTATAAATATAAATCCTAAAGATCCATTCCTTACACCGATAAAAGATTTTTTTTGTGAAATCGATTACCTCCTTCATACAAAACTTACGCTATAACCTTACAGACTGTTTTTCTTTCGCAAACAGCGAAGAACGCAGGCAAACCCGCGAGAAAAAATATAGCCTATAACCATTCAGAAAGTCAATTCTACACGCAGGTGAATTTTTTTTAGCGGTTCTAGAGATTACCCATTACATACAAACTTACAAAGCTACAATCTCACAGACTTCTTCTTCATAATATTAGTAACGTAGTAATATTTTAATATTTTAATAAGTAGTAGTATTTTATGAAGGTGACTCTGTTTCATATTTATAACGTATAGATTACCAGCTTCCGCCCACAACTTCGTCTGCGTGGAATATTAGTAGGATACGGGTAACAAAGTAGCTACCACGACAAAGTTATAAATAGGCAGAGTAGGAAAGCTTAAAGCTCCGCTTAAGGTCAAGGCGCGGGCGCAGGAAAATTGTTGCTTTTCCCAAAACGGATAATGTCACGAACGCGCGCCAGCGTGCTTACAAACGACGACTTTTGTCGTGTCGTTAGTCGGTCCCTGATAGTCCCATGATTCAACTATGGAATAAATAATACAGCGTTAATAGAACTAGCCAAAAAACTGCCAAAAAACTGTCATGCAGTTTGGCAGTACATTTATTATGTAACTAGCTTCCACCCGCGACTTCGTCTGCGAGGACCTAAAACTATTCTATATTTTAATACAGGCTATAAACTATCTTCGTGCAAAATTTCATCCAAATCGGTTGAGCAGTTTAAGCGTGATTGAGTAACAAACATCCAAAATACAAACAGAAACTTTCGCAGGATCATTTATATGTCCTTTTAAAAAATAAACGATAAACAAATTAATTCACAATATGTCCATAAAGAGTGTAAAGCAGGAAATTTTAATAAACTACTTACGAAAACACATAACTTGAATATAAAACTAAAGCTAACTACAATTAAAATAACTAAAGTTAAAAATCAAAATTTTGTGCCCTTGGTAGGGTGCCGCAAGCAGGATAAAATTGTCATCTGACAATGACATCTTGTCATTTGCTCGGCCTACAACAAGCTTTATGATGAATCTTCATTGCCAAGTTGGTAAACTGGGCACCAGACCGAACATCAATAGTAGATTGTTAACCGAGGGTTGAAAGCCATCCATTCCTGGCGAGATATCCACCATGCGATCCTAATAACAAACGCTCGCTAGTAATCATAAATTTACCTTGTTACCCGGGGCGTCTTAGCTAAATAGTAGATTGTTAACCGAGGGTCGAATGCCACACATTCCTGACGAGATATTTTGGCGCTCGAACGAAGTGAGAGCGCCAATAGTTCGAGGCTGAAATGGGTGGCTTTCCCCGAGTTAAACACTCTACTTTTCATTTCGAATACGAGGAAATGAAATGAAAACCAAAACCTTAACCTACCTATGTATATTTTCTGAATCAGTCAGATCCTATAGAACCCATTTTAAAAGCGTTTGTGTGTGGACCATTTGGGCGGGAACTTTTAATAGTTTTAATAATGTTTGTGTGTGGACCATTTCCTGGACGCCCTTTCGAAGTGGTTATATCGAAAAACTAATTTTAATTGTTATTTGGAAGTCAAATTACATTATTAAATGTATTTATATATACCAAATAGTAATAAAGAATTAAAACCATCAACACGCATACTCGTCCTTATCAACAAGCTTCAAAAATCAACGCAATTTTATGGAAGTGTGGCAGTATAGGTTTTTGCCATTGTTATTTTTTTTAATGACTATGACGCAGTTCTGAATCGGTTATTATGAACTATGAACACTTCACAATATTTAAATAACTTCAAATAGCAATAATAGTCATACAAGAATTAATTTATTATAAATATTTAAAAAATAACGTATGATAGTCAACCAGTTTAAAAAATCAATACAATTTTCAAAAACTGTGGCTGTGCAGGTTTCTGCCATTGCTTTTTTATTTTTTATTACTTTTCAACCCTAGGGGCGACATGCCTTACTTTCAACCCGGTGTTTAGATAAACAATGACCTACTTTCAGAGTATGAGAGATGAATAGTAGATTGTTAACCGAGGGTTGAAAGTCACCCATTCCCGACGAGATATTTTGGCGCTCGAACGAAGTGAGAGCGCCAATAGTTCGAGGCTGAAATGGGTGGCTTTCCCCAAGTTAAACACTCTACTTTTCATTTCGAATTCGAGGAAATGAATTGAAAGCCAAAAACTTTAATATTTTCTAAATCAGTAGGATCCTATAGAACCCATTTTAAAAGCGTGTGTGTATGGACCATTTGGGCGGGAACTGTTGACAGATTTTAATAATGTTAGTGTGTGGACCATTTCCTGGACGCGCTTTTGAAGTGGTTATGTCGAAAACTAATTTTAATTATTGTTTGGATGAAAAATTAAATTAATAATTTTATTTATATACACCATATAAGTAGTAATGAAGAATGAAAACCATCATAATTATCAACAAGCTTCAAAAATCAACACAATTTTATGGAAGTGTGGCAGTATAGGTTTTTGTCATTGTTATTTTTTTTAATGACTAGGAAGCTGTTCAGAACCGGCCACATTGAACTACGAAAACTTAAAAAATATCCAATCGTTTTCAAATAGTAATAATTGTCGTACAATAATTAATTTATAATCAATATTTAAAAAAATAACGCATGATTGTCAACGATTTTCAAAATCAGTACAATTTTCTGAAACTGCCTGTCCAGGTTTCTGCCATTGCTTTTTTATTTTTTATTACTTTTCAGCCCTAGGGGCGACATGCCTCACTTTCAACCCGCTGTTTAGATAAACAATGACCTACTTTCAGAGTATGAGAGATGAAAAAACATTAGATACTTTCTAATACAAGTGATGATAGAGTCGGTATCTCTACAATGTACGTTGTTGTCCCTTCTATTCTCGAAAGTGATGGGTAAAAGTAGGAATGTTTATTTTATTATTTTTAGTGATGTGGCTAAAAAAACTTACAATCATTCCATATGTTAGCGACCATGTATTATAAACGAAATGGCGGCAATCTAGAATAAAATTGCGACAAAGAACGTAATATATTTTTTTAATTCAATGTTGTTACAAATACCTGTAAAATTTTACGTTTATCTACTAAAGTTAATAAAGTTCTGGTTTCATAAGTCTTTTTAATTACTTTTGTCGTATTTATTTATTACGCTATTAGGTATCATATACATTGACTTTAACAAGAAAAATATATACATTTAAGTTTTAAAAATTCACCACCAGGCTACGCTCGTAGCGCTACGCCGTAGCCCGTAGTATCTTAATGTCTATATGTAGCAATAAGCACCCGTAGCGTACTAACCTTCTGACGCATGTGTGTGATTGGCACTGATTTGGCGCAATATACATACAAGATTTCGTAACTTTGGAAACTCGTCGGTGAAAATCGTGTCGGAAACGTGTCGTGCCCTATAAAACCCGTCATCCGAAGGGTGAACGTTCTGCGTAGCGTAAAAATAAAGTTAAGGCTGCTGGTTAATTGCACGACAATTGGCGTTTATCGTCATTAATTATTTTAGACGCAACTGTCACGGACGAACGGTGATATTTATTCGGCACATATAATGGGTCAGACGTTTATCCGTAACATTGCAAGCAAGGTGTTATACAGGGGAATTACACGAACTTTCGATTACATGTGTCAATTACATCTTGTTAATGCTGATACAGATCTTATATCGAATGTAATGGTCATATTTTGTGACATTTAGACATTTAGTTTTTTAACCTTTTATATATAATTTTAAATTATTACTGTGTAAAATTATTATTATTATTTTATTGTAAATTACCGTTTGACATGTAAAAGTGCCCTTGTGGCCTATTTGCAGAATAAATAATTGATTTTGATTTTGACAGACCGACCAACGTTAAAATATGGCGATGACAGCTGTCGTAAAATATAATCCTACTATATGTCATCATAATCATCATATCAGCCGAAAGACCAGCAACCTTTACCAGGTCATCAGTCCACCTTGTGGGGGGCCTACGCACGCCGCGCCTTGGATGTTTAGATGTTTGGATGTCTGTTACTCAATCACGCTTAAACGGCTCAACCGATCTGGATGAAATTTCGCACGAAGATAGTTTATAGCCTAGATTAAAATAAAGGATAGTTTTTATCCCGGGTCCACGCAGACGAAGTCGCGGGCGGAAGCTGGTAAATAATAAATAAATATTGAGGTGACATTCTATTAGTACCAAACTAAGCAAAGGGTGTACTATAGGTACCTACTAGACGACGATATTATATCCATACGTATATAGAGAGATAAATACTTATTTACTAGAAACAAAAACTGGCCAAGTGCGTGTCGGGCCACGCGCAGTGTAGGGTTCCCTAGTTGCCTGTCTGTCTCAGATGATTGAATGGCCACGACACATGACTCGAAGAAAAATTAGGGCTTTAAAGCAAACGAATCACTTAGTTGAAAAATTTTTTTTAGACACTCATAACAATTTTGAACAAGCTATCCAACGATACCCCACAGGCCCACACCACTGGTTTAACGACGAAAAATAATGACATCCCCACTTTACTAAGTGTAGGAGAGGTATCTAAAAAAAAACAACCATTTTGTCGGCGTGATTTTTTTTAATACTACGACGGTGGCAAACAAGCGTACGGCCCGCCTGATGGTAAGCGGACACCGCAGCCTATAGACGCATGCAACTCCAAAGGAGTAACACAGGCGTTGCCGACCATTGATATGTTTGAGGATTCGCCGTGTTGACAGCTGAAGGAACAAATTCCCTCGCTCTCAACACAACGCACCCTCGGCAGCCCTGGCGACCTTGCTCACCACCAGGAACACAACACTACTACAGAGCAAGTAGTAGTGTTATTATGGCTGTGGTCTTCTGCAAGGCGGAGGTACTTCCCCAGTTGGGCTGCTCCTAATTCGAGCGGGATGACATTTCGCTGTGCCCTACCTCACCAGAACTGATTTATAAACCCATGCCGAATTATAGTTTTCTAGTAGTAATAGGGTCACTGAGTTAAGCTGCAGACAGACAGACGGACAGACAGACATGGGGAAACTATAAGTAATGGTTCCGTTTTTGCCATTTCGCATTTGGCTTTACGAAAAGTCTTTTGATTTCTCTTGTTGATTTGAGGGTTCGTAGCGTCGGTCGACATCGACAGGCAGAGAACAATGCAGATGCCTCTCCCTCTACAGCACATCGGGAGCTGTCGTGGCGACTTTACTCGGCACCAGCAACCCAGGAACACAACATCACCTACTTACATACGGGAGCAAGTAGTGGTGCTAATATAAGTAGGTAGTAGCTTTGTTCGTGCCACTGTGTGCACTTCAGCCCCCCCATTCTTTAACTTGTTTTAAGCTCACCTTAACGCTCACCCACAAATATATCTTGACACCGCGATGTGTAGTAACTACGCGCAGGTAGAGCTCGAGTTTCGTGACGGGTGACCGGCGGGGTGAGCGGCATTACCGCGTAGCGAATAACAGTCCAGCTCGTATGTGGTGCGCGTGCCGCGACCGCTGCAGGAGACCATCGCATGTGCCGACTTCTGGCCGAAGGGTGTCGTGTTTCGACGGTTCCGGGGCAATCTGCCGAATCCTACACCACTCCGTTTCGTTGCCTAAATAGTATTATTTGTTATTTTTTACTTTCGTGACGCATTGGTTATTACTGTAATGTCACGTAAATGTATTTTTCAATAAATAAATAAATAAATATCGCTGTGATCTTCTGTAGTCCAAATATATGAGCAAGATGACGTAAAACATAAGGCCACGCCGACGAATAGTATAGACGTTTTGACTTAATTAGAAAATTAGTCTCTTGATGATTATTCAATCAAATGCTGACATTGTTGGACTCTTTAGAAGGTTTTCCTTCAAATTAGTTTTATTACCTGCGTCGCAATAACTCGTCCTAAATCATGTTGCTCATTTAAGTTTCGCTTTGCATGGTGCTATTTGCAAGTGCAGTTTTCTATATATGTACTTTAAGGGAGCTACCACACCGGTGCTTAACGCTGCGTATACGCGTTGACGTGTCGTATGCGTCACGTATTCTTCATACATTTTGCTGCGTTTTACGGTGCGTTAGCGTATTTTGAGCAGCGGTGTGGTCGCACCTTTAAGCGAAACATTTGGATTCATTATTTAATTTCAGGGAAATTGTAAGTTTTCCAGTCTGGGGTTACCTTTTACTATCGGAACTGTCTCTAGCTGTCGACGCAAGGACTCCTTAAATAAAAAAAACGGACGACAACGCACTTATGGCTACTCTGGAATCGCCAGCGTCCATAAGCTACGATGTTTGCTTAGCATCAGGCAGGTTGTAATGCTTCTTTGCTACTAGAGGCATGGAATCTGAAATAAAAGTCGAAATAAAACTACGAACTGTGACGAAGTTTTAAAACATTATTAATCTCTTTACAAGGAAATTTTAATAGCCTCATGCCATTAAAACAATTAGTCGGTAATGTAAACATTACATTTATAGCTAATTTTATGAGGAAAATTTATATGCAAGCACGCTTTTCAGGTCAAGTTCAGCAATAATTACTTTTTGATTCATTGTAATACCTAATATAATAACAACAACAACATGAGTAGGTTTATTCATGTACCCAGGAAAGTACTACCTACTATTTCATAGCACATACCACGTACACAAGTAAAAAAACTATGCAATACAATAGAACCACCTATTTTTCAAGTACAAGCCGCCGCAGCACGTCTATCATGAGACGGCTGCGATATACTCTCGATTTTTCTCGCAACTATACCTCTTGTTCTAAGTATTCTAATAAGAGAGAGACGGATAGTGCGAGAAAAATCGAGAGAGCTCGCGCGCCGTCTCATGATGGCAGTGCAGAAGTAGTACCTACGCAATATAACACGCTCAAAATGATAAAGAGTCATTAATCATTATCCTCTTGACATTAGAGTCGTGTGAAGGTCATTTCGAGCACGTGACTCGCTTAGCTACTTTTGCTGCTGACTGTACCTACGTACAGTATATAAAAGGATCATGGTAATCTTATCCCACATACAATACAATATAATACAAATACTCTTTATTTTACATCTCAATAAAATAACACTGTACAGAAAATAATCAATACAAGTGCCTAGAGGCAGACAACAGGCGATCTTATAGCTAGAGAGCTGTGAACTAGTTACCTGTCTGGCTCCATAAAAACCGATTCATCGTTAGGAATTACCCACCGCTACCCTACACGTGACCCCTGGCCGGTGCTAAAAGTGCATCAACCTGGCAACCGTGCTGTCTTTTCGAAGATCTCACGGGTCTAAATACACTGATTTGCCATAAGATAAATAAATAAATCATCAGATTTGTTTAAGAAAGTAATTTCACGAGAGAACATACAAATTACCAATGTGTTCATCTAATGTGTATGTTTTACTCTGAGAGTGAGCAAGAATGAGGAAGTGGCAGCACTGGTTGCCGAGCCCAACATCATCGGAGCAAATCTGCTCGAGCACGCTGGCTCGGCCACGTCGAGAGAATGGGGGACGGGAGGGGATCGTGCCGCCAAAAGCGTGTACCTGGGGCGCCGATGGTCGACGTCCAGTCGGCCGACCAAGGTGTCGCTGGATAGACGAAGTCCAGAAAGACCTGTGCCAGCTTCAAACTGCCGATCATGATTGGTGGCAAGGTACCCAGGATAGAGCGCAGTGGCGTGTCTTAGTGTGGGAGGCCAAAGTCCACTTCGGGTAGCTGAGCCAGCGCAGTAAGTAATTTGTTAAACGTGCTTCAATTGAGATAGGTCATCCTCCTAACGTTATTCCCGGTTGTGCCCTAAACGAGCCCGGGGTCCGCTTTGACGCCTAATCCCAAGATTTGGCATTGGTACTAGTTTTACGAAAGCGAATGCCACTGAGCTTCCAACCCAGAGGGAAAACTACACCTTAAGTACGCCGGGTTTACGCCGGATTTCTCACGATGTTTTCTTTCACCGAAAAGCTAATTGTAAATATTCCGTACACACCTTCCGAAAAACTCATTGGGACGAGCCTGGATTAGAACCCACGACCGCCGCTTGACAGACGCATGCCGGAATCACTAGGCTACCGTAGCTTCAATTATGATAGGTGTATGTGTTTGAAAATGCCTGTTATAAGTAGGATACGTAGCATTGCTGGAATTAAATTTCTAGCCGCTGTAGCATTGCTTGTTTGGTAATAACCATTAACACCCATCGAACTTGACGGAAATCACTTCTAAGAGCCCTGTCCCTGACTACTTAGGGATAACAGGATACCATTACAATAACACATCACACTGCCTAACACTTCAAAACCGCCGCAGGCATCATTGTAAATTCACGTTTTCATCATGTTTCACCTCACTGTGCTAAAAGTTTTAGTTAAGTAGATTGAATATTTTGGCATCGGCCATTTGTGTGACTTTTGTCAATTTTTTACTCGTCTGATCAATTTGTTTCGAAGGTTATAACTACACATGTAACGCGACCGTAAATTAGGAGTAATTTAATTTTTATTGCTTTTAAATAGTCTTGAACTGTCGCAGGACACATAATATAATAAATGTGCAGTAAACTATTCACTTCAGGACTTAAAAGGTAGTAGAATATTATCTGGACTCTAAATTACAGATTGTCCAGGTGCCAGATGTACAATTTCAGGATTATTAGGGTCACCATTTCCTCTGACGACATACAAAATCCTGACGCCGTCGTTATATTTACTACGTTCATCAAACCCATGAGCAATATTATGATCATTCTGATTGTAAAACCCAAAATCATCAACCCCTTTTGGTTCAAAAGCAGTACCCTCTGATTCGATGCTATCTATTGGATATTCTCTGTTGCTTTGAACGCCAGGGAAAGTAAAGCCTTCCGCGGCAGTGACTGTGTTTACATTTCTTTGAGGGAATTTGAGAACTTTACCTAGCCTCACATTATTATGATCCTTGTTTGAGGAAGAACCTTCGGGAAACGACCATTTTGGACTAACGTTATTAACAAATGCAGTATTTCGTACGTTTTGAATTCGCTTCTGAATTTTATTTTGATCAACAGTCTTTTGGTAAGGATAACTCTGGCCATATAATCCATATCCATTACCATAGGGGCTTGGTCTTTGATTATAATTCTGGTTATAATATTGTTGTTGAGCCAGACCGTAGCCAGGTCGTACGTTTTGATCCTGATTGTTACCTTCCTGAATATGATGTTGATATTGACCAAACTGTTGTGATGGACCGTTTAAATGCTGATTTTGATAATTTTGCTGAAGGCCGTATCCTTGCAAATTCTGATTCTGTACAGGATTTGGTTGCTGAGGTTGATATAATCCATAATTCTGCCCTGATAGCTGATTATAGAACTGCTCCAAACCCTGTTGCTGGTTCAGCTCTGGTGCTGCAAAGAATCTGAAGAAGCCTCCGTTATGGTTGTTCAAATAGTGGACTAGTTGTTCGGGATCGTTGGGGCACTGAGGATAGGCGTAGCGACAGGTCGCAGGGTTGGCTTTAGAGGTCATGCCCAGAAAGACGGCGCGGCCGAAGACGTAGAGGGGAGAGGAGCTGATGCCGTTGTAGGCGGCGAGTAACCTGAAATGTCAAGGAAAGTGGTTTCAACCATACTTCTATTATAGCTGGTCAATCTTAACATTTCACAATGCACCAATTTCTTGTCCTCAGATCAAACGAAATGTTCTGATATCCTGTAGATGAAAACTTATGCGTGGTACCTCGGCCAAAGTGTTAAAGTGTGAAGTAATAAAGTTCGCCGTTATCTATTTGCCTGTATTTTACGTCATCTATTCATAATGGTTGGACTGGCCTGGCCCAATCTTGAAGAGACAGAGAAGAAAGAACAAAAAAGCGTGCGAAGAAAAAACAATTAGGTTTGCGAGATGATTTGGTGAATGAGAGAGCCGCTGATGTTGCAGATGGAGTGAGGAATGTGGGATATATTGACTCACGTTAGTAATGGCTGCAGCCCGGCAACAGACTGAAATATACCAGCTCCAGGGACGGTGCTGCCTTCTGCCGCCTCGCACAGCAGTCGTGGCACGCACTGCGCGTCGTCGTACAACGCGATGGATGACAGGGCTTCTGTCACGGCTGAGAGGGCCGCTGATGCCGCGGAGGGACGGGGCTCTAAAATATAATGATAATAATACCATCAGCTTTTAGACTAAATTATCCCACCCTAAATGGTTGTGTTGTTTTTACAGTCCACCCTATGTTAAAGATCAAAATAAATGGGAAAATGCAGTGATTTCACGTGTTGCATGCACTTCCTGCCATCAGTTGTTACGTGATTTCAGCAATCAACTCCTCTTGTTAGAATATTTAGTAAAGACGTCTTGTAATACCAATGACAATCGAAAATTCAATAATTGTACAAGTATGATATGAGTAGATAAGTAATAACCCTCCTTCTGGGACAGTCAGTTAAACGACGACAATTTAAGCACGCCATCTTAGAGCAAAAATAAAAATACCTGTAATGATTTCACTTACTGTAAAGCGGTACCAGATAACTCGGTTGGTAAGGAATCTGTCCTGGATTAATAGGCACAGGACCAAAAGAACCCCCAGGATATGCCGGTGGTCCAGGATATGCCGGTGCTCCAGCATATACTGATGGTCCAGGATATACCGGTGCACCAGAATATCCAGGATTTCCAGTAGTTCCAGGATACACAGGCGCCGGATAAGGTCGATATCCGTAACCTCCTTGAGCATTCGGCAACCTCTTTGGTTTCCTTCGTCGTTTCTTCTTTTGGTGGTTAGGTCTTCCATTTCCTTTATTATCTTCAAATTGTGTGCTCTGTGCTTCACCTGTACTCTGGCTATCATATTGTTGGGTGCCTTGGTCTTGAAATTTAATTCGCAGTGCTTCGTCGTTTGTATTTTGGCTACCATATTGTTGAAATCTGTCTTGGTCTTCAAATTTAACTCTCTGTCCTTCATCTATTGTGTTTTGGGTGCCATCAAACTGTTGAAATCTGTTATCTAGGTAATCCTGTGGTCGTGATATGCCTTGATCTTCAAATCTTATGAGCCCGTAGGATCCTGCAGGTAGTTCTTCGAATTTGAAAGCATTTCTCGGTTCAGGTTGAATAGAATCGGTTATATTAACTTCTTCAGGTGTGACCACGTTTAGGGCGATTAGTAGGAATACTAAAGGTAAGGTGGTCATTGTGAAGTCGACACCTGAAAAATTGGAAAGACAACAACAATAACAAACAGGCAATAATTAGGTACTATTGACACTTTATTACTCGACTCATGTGAAACGAAATTAGTGGTACGCATAATATTTGTATAGGTAACATAAGACGATATATGACAGTTGGGCGGCGAATGAATATGAATAAGCAAAATATTAATATTTGATATGTAGAAAATGTGTGTACGTAAAAGGTGTTTTAACTTATTTTGGCGTCTCCATTTTCAGCCTGAGACACATGCATACAGATCTATCATACCCTATTATACATACTGCTAAATACCTAATTACAATTAAATTTCATCATCATCATCATATCAGTCGAAAGACGTCCACTGCTGGACGTAGGCCTCCCCCAAAGAGTGCCACAATGACCGGCCCTGCGCCACCCGCATCCAGCGGACTCCCGCGACCTTTACCAGGTCATCAGTCCACCTTGTGGGGGGCCAATTAAACTTATTGAGACCTTAAGAGTCCGCAGTAAGCTCGATTCTCCAGTATTACAGACATATAATACACAAAAGAAAATAGGGGCCATTAGTAGTGTATGGTGATCGTTACGTGAAAATTATATTAAACAGCAATATATACATTTTCTAGCTATTAGACTTAAACAACAGAAGGAAAGAGGCTGGATTCTTAAGGATGCGGGAATTAGCTACTTATCAATTAGTTTATGTCCAATATAATTAACAATAAAATTGAAAAATTCAAGTGGACCTTATTTTGTTTTGAGCAGTATAGATATACTTCATGTAATTGTATATGCAAAATTTTGTCACAATCCAAGTCGAAGTTTTAAAATGAAAACGAAACTCCGTTTGTACGGGAAGGTGAAATTCGGCCGAGCTTACTGCGGACTCTTAATGCCTAATACTTCACACTTTTTTTCACCTGTATTGTTATGGATTAAGATTGCAAGCAAAGTTTCAAATAGATACTGAGCAATATCAAGCACTGGGATGTTATCCCCTTAAGAGGAAACACTAAGATCAAGATAATTTAGAAATTGGTATTTGTAAAATGTATTGCTGTCGCGCCAACCTCAAGCCTCCCCCCGCAGAGCGCGATAGAGACAACTGCAGCTTGGACCGAAAATACCTATTAAAAGTAGCACCAGTAGCAAACCATTTTAGGTTACTTTTAGTCTATTTATATCTTATGTAATTTTACCTATATATGTTCAACATAATATATTAAAAGTACATAAAATCAACGTTTCGTCCCCTGATTTCTTCTCCAAAATTTTACCTATTTAACTATTCTTTTTATTAAAAATCAAAGAAAGACTGGCCGTGTTTCTATGTTTGCCGATAGGCACTGAATTACTCTATCCTATCGTATGTCTATGCTAACTACCGGCAGAATGGCGATGTTCTCGACTCCTGCTAAATTGGTATATGCGTTCTATCCACTGAAAACTCCACGACGTCCACCTCCTGCGGACTCATGGAGGACTCCAAGGTCTCATACTGAACGCACTGAAGCCCACCTCGCACCTAGCTACACGGTCTCATGGAGGACTCCAAGGTCCAAGGTGCGTTCAGTATGAGATCGGTGCGGTGGGTGTCATACCGAACGCACTGAAGCCCACCTCGCACCTAGCTACACGGTCTCATGGAGGACTCCAAGATCTCATACTGAACGCACTGAAGCTCACCTCGCACCTAGCTACACGGTCTCATGGAGGACTCCAAGATCTCATACTGAACGCACTGAAGCCCACCTCGCACCTAGCTACACCTAAAAATACAAAATGCAACACACCATAAGACTAGTACAGCCATACTCAACATTTTTTTCTACGAGGGCCGCAAATATGTATATTTTCGATATAAACGCTTCGAAAGGGCGTCCAGGAAATGGTCCACACACAAACATTATTCAAATCTGTCAAAAGATCCCGCCCAAATGTCCACACACAAACGCCTTTAAAAGGTGTTATTGAACACCTTTTAAAGGCGTTTGTGTGAGGATCTGCCTCATTCGGAAAATACTTAAGCTCGACCGAATTTCACCTTCCCATACAAACGTAGTTACGCTCTCATTTTAAAACTACGTGTTGGATTGTGACGATACTTTGCATATACATTAACATGAGAATGAGGTATATCTATGTCTAAGTATAATTAGTTTATATGGTTCCAGTTTATAAAACAAACGAAATACAGCAAAAACAAGTTTTGTATGAAAAACTTAAATTCGCTGTATTTTTTTTTATTATGGTATCTGAAGCTACATAAACTAATTACTGACATAGATATACCTCATGTCATTGTATATGCAAAGTTTCGTTACAATCCAACACGTAGTTTAAAAATGAGAGCGTAACTACGTTTGTATGGAGAATCGAGCTTACTGCGGACTCTTAAGGTTTTGGCTTTCATTGCATTTCCTCGCATTCGAAATGAAAAGTAGAGTGTTTAACTCGGGGAAAGCCACCCATTTCAGCCTCGAAATATTGGCGCCCTCACTTCGTTCGAGCGCCAAAATATCTCGTCAGGAATGTGTGGCATTCGACCCTCGGTTAACAATCTACTATTTAGCTAAGACGCCCCGGGTAACAAGGTAAATGTATGATTACTAGCGAGCGTTTGTTATTAGGATCGCATGGTGGATGGCGGGCCACTCGCATAACATCGGGGCGGGCCGAAGGTTGAGTATAGCTGACCAGTACCTACGGCTATCGTGCTAACCCTTCTGCAGACAAAAGACTTTCTAAATACCCTCATTAGACACATATCGTACCACCGATACGGTATCGACGGTAATTAGTGAACGACCGGGTTCGGGTTCGATTGCCGACCGCGTTAATTGACACTTTTGGTCGTTTGTCCAGTTCTCACGATACGGTACCGTCGCTTACGCAAGTGGTAAGAAAACATTTTTTTTCGGTAAAAAGGTTTTTCAGTGACGTACTAACGGGAGACGGAGAGGGGCAGTCATGTAAACGTCCGAGTGCTCGACGCTGTACGGTCAGCGTCATATAGTTGGTAGCAGCCGAAGTAGCCAAATATATCGCAACACGTCTTTATTTCTATAGGAGTAAGGATGTGTTACGATATATTTGGCTACTTTGGTTGCTACTAATTATATGATGCTGACTGTACTAGTATACGGCATGGGCACTCTATGTCAAAGTGACATGGCTTAAATTCGAATGAAGAAAAATCCTCTTACTTCGAATTTAAATCATATTGCTTTGATATAGAGTGGCCATAAACTAGTACAGCGTCAAGCACTCGGACGTTTACCTTAAATGAGCACGAAAATACTTACAAAAGAACTTAGAGTTGAGGGGGTCACCTGACGGGCCTACTCCCGAGTGGATGACTTATCCTCCATAATATCAGTATATTTTTATCGTCCATAATTAAAATAAAAGCTACCAATAGGATTATTACACAACAGCTATGTGAACTCAGTATTCTCGATCAAATAGACATTTACTTCTGTCTTCCATACAACGATTTCTATATGGGGATCCAATATTGTTACGTAACTTTTACTGTCCACTATTTACTAACCAAACAATGATCCTGTATGTTGGTCGAAATAAATAATAATAATTATTATTATTTCTATGCTTTTTCCATATCTCGGGTACATGGGGCCCCGGACTTTTGGAAGGCATGCGTAGGGCCAAAGCCAACAGCAAAGAGCCCTTTAAAACAACATTAATCTAAAGCGAGGGATACACACGGCAGATACCATCTCCGGGCGCACAACATGATACACCCGGTGATGGTCTCCGCCAGGTGCAAAGACTATTGCAGTGCAACACTGTGCTGCGATGGAAACTAAGGTCATGGGTTATTGGGTTGAATGGTGGGTGGTTGGAAAATGGGTTATGGGAGGAGACTAGCGGACACCTGCCGTGACAATCTGTCTCAAAATTGTAAAAAGGCAGGCTATTAAGTATTATAATCCTCTATAAAAAAGACATCGTGAAAAAAAAATACTAGCCTATGCCTATTTTACGCTACGGGAGCCTAGTGGGGGAGCTACGGTAGCCTAGCGGTTCAGGCATGCGGCTGTCAAGCGGCGGTCGTGGGTTCGAATCCCGGCTCGCACCAATGCGATTTTCGGAACTTATGTACGGAATATTTACCGTTAGCTTTTCGGTGAAGGAAAACATCGTGAGGAAACCGGTCTAATCACAATAAGGTCTAGTTTTCCCTCTGGGTTGAAAGGTCAGATGGCAGTAGCTTTCGTAAAACTAGTGCCTATGCCAAATCTTGGGATTAGGTGTCAAAGCGGACCCCGGATTCCTTTAGGGGCACACCCGGGAACAACGCTAGGAGGATGATGATGATGCCTATTTTATCTGTTCAGGGAGCTAAGGTGTAGTTAGGTACGTACCTACCTAATTTATCCTATACTATTAAACGAGGAACATTTGTACATATATTTGAAATCACGTTCTCGAAAACGGCTCTAACGATTTTAATGAAATTTGGAACATGGGGTTTTACGGGGGCGAAAAGTCGATCTAGCTGGGTCACATGTCTGGGAAAAATCGTTTTCTCTGTATTTTCGCTATTTTCACCCGAGCAGAGGTCGGTCGCCCAGGGACTGTGTATTAGATGCGCACAACTTTATATGGTATTGACAGTTATGAAACACACCTTTGCTTCTGAACTGATAATACAACCTATTACGCTAACCGCTGCCTATATTTCTAAGTGACCCTCTCCCGAACCTTTTTAAGCCAGTACGCCCCATATAGCGGTACTAACCTACATATGCGAGGATTTAATCGATACTTGTACTATTTCCGCACTTCACTGTACCATAATGAAACAAAGTGCCTAAAACACAATTATCGCTCCATTTCACAACGACACTTGTATTGAAAATGCACTATTCACTCCTGACACTAAACACATTTTATTTTTAACCATATACCCGAAGCAATAGAGGTCGAACAACAAAAGAAAATCAAAATGGTGCACGTTAATTAGGAAATCGAAGCAAATGAACATTGACACACTTTTTCAATGCTACATTGGGAGTGCTTTAATTACCTACTTACGTTACATTTTAAAGAAATAAAACTTTGCTCTTCTTGGTATGCGTTCCTAATGTATTCTACCTTCGTGCTATTAGGTATACTCTGGGGAGCAAAGAGTACCTACTTACAATAAAATGTATCCCATTATAGCCCAGCGTTGCCGTTTGGCACCCAATTCACCACTTTCATATTTTAGTGCCATTGCCATTGTGCGCGTGTTAAACAGTGAAATTCAGTGATTGGCTGATAAAGTAAAAATAAATAATTCAGGGTATTGCGATAGAAGTAACTTGTTAGATAATGATAAAGGTAACAGACAAATAAAAAAGAATTCTTGCTGGTCTGAGTGAAATAAATGCTGAACAAAGTAAACACAACTGCTAGATTCGACGACCTCTATAGCCTAGTTGGTCCTGACACACATTTTATGATTACGTGAGGGACGAAGTACCTCGCCGAGTTGAAGGCTTCAACTACAACGGCGTCATAGGACGCACACAGAGACAGCACCCCTATACGAGTATAGGGCCTATTGATGGTTGATGGAATCTAAATGAAACGGGCTATTGGATGAGACATCGGACGCCTGCCTAATAAAACTGTCTCACTTTTTTATCTCTGGCAGACGGTGACTCGCCAACTGCTAGATGGGCCTCTATTAATAGGGACATTAAGAAATGGCATAAGGGCAACACCGGTCAGAGAGCTGCGAGGGTAGAGAGGTGGCATGTTTAAAGTCCAGTAAACATATAGCCACCTCGCCACTTAGGTGTCCACATCGACCCTCGAGCAACAGCTCTTGCGACTCCACTCTGGACGGAGGAGGGGGCCTGTCCAACCATCCACCCGGTCGGCTCAACCTGACCACAGGACACCCCCAGGAGCACTCAGGTACGCAGGGTCGCTACTCCCTAACAGCCCGCCACAAGCTGCCTAACGTTGACTGATTGCACCAGAAATCTGGTGGGCGATGGGGCGGTCACGTCCCTACGCCCTTATTATTATTATTATTAATAACTTCATTAAAAATTATGACAAAACTTGCTGTATTTATCTCAATAATTATTAATTATGTTGGTTAGAAGTTAATAAAATGTGCAATCTTTTAACACAACAATATTTTAACCTACATCATCATCAACCTCATCCTCCTTTCCCGGTTGTGTCCAAAAGGAGCCCGGGGTCTCCCAAGATTTGGCATAGGCACTAGTGTTACGAAAGCGACTGCTAAGGTTTGGAAAGTCAGCCAACCCACAGGGAAAACTAGACTTTATTGGGATAAGACCGGCTCCTTTACGATGCTTTCCTTTTCCGAAAGCTAACGGTAAATATTCTACAGGTACTTGCATAAGTTCCGAAAAACTCATTGGTACAAGCCGGAATTCGAATCCACGACCTCCCGCTTGACAGCCGCATGCCTGAACAGATACGGTACCGAAGCTTCTTGAACCACTAGGCTACCGTACCTTCTAATTGTAATTACTTTTCGTCCGCAAATTTTCCGATCGCAGCAAGCGATCTCGTGTTGACCAGAGCAAGTATCATGAAAAATTCAGCGATATATAATCATCATTGAAAAAAAAATCGTTCGATCATTAATTATTAACCGAAAAAAATACGCCCGTGTTAGGTTCAAACTTCCCTGCCCGTTACAAAAAAAAAGAAGTGATATATTTTTTTGTTTCTACCTATGCAATTTCGCTGTTTGATGCCTGTTATTAATTAATAGTTTGTTGCGTTAAGATTAAAATACAAACCAGCGAGATCTAAAAATAATTTCACAAAAATTAATTGAAATTGCGACCTTGATGGGTGCAAAAAGTGCAAGTGCTCACGATTTTTTAAAGGTATAATGTATTTTAGTAATTTGCGAGTACAATAGTTGATGGCCTATATCATAAAGAATTAGATTAAATATAACTAACATTATGTTCTCTAATGTGAATAGGCATATAACAGATCATTATAACATCTTTGGCTGATCAGCAGCAGAGGTAGCTACGCAAAATAACACGTTCAAAATTTGAGTATTTGGCCAGCTTAGCTACTTTTGCTGCTGACTGTACCAAAATCTTGAATAACGTTCTCATTATTCCATTTCTATTAAAATCTCAACGACGCATTAAATCAAATAGCAATGCGCATTGTAACTGTCAGATAATAAGGCCCAAGGTAAAAAGCTCGTAAACAAATACAAGTACAATAATTATACATTACAACTTACCATTAGGTACACAAACTTCAAACTTAATAAAGAATTACAACAACGGTGTTCCCACCAATAGATCCTGCGTACGAATGCGTCCTCTCACGCGGCGAAAGTTGTGTGATGTCACATAATGTATCTATAAGGATCGTGTGACACAATACACCGAGTATGGTATATCCTGGTTTAGTATGTTTATGAGATGAGAGATAATAAACAAACAACTTAATACCGAAGAGATTATCCAACAACCGAGCGAAGCGAACGAAGTTCTATGCTTCAGCTTAAGCCGAAAATCATTTGTCTGACCGGTCCAGTATTCCTTATTCCTTGTACAGCCCACAGAGCCACTATAGTGAAAATGCCCTTACACCCAATATTTGACAGCTGTCATCCCAGTAGAATTTATGTAATCATATATGTTATCATTGACGTTTATTGGACTGGGATGACGGCTGTCAAATATCGGCTGTTAAAAAATCTAATAATAGTAAGTACTTACAGTCGGCCCATGAAAATGATAAGCACTTTAGGAATGTCAAATTTGTCAGATTTGATGACAGTCCTATTTAACGGCCATGCGGATCCTCAGATATCGATTTGGATAGCAATCGCAGCAAAACAAAAAAAACTAAATTACGAACATTTTCAGTTCCAGTCAGATCCATACACATTTAAGGTCCCATGGTATCCTCATATATAGATTTTGAATAATATAGTACCAATTATATTCTCCTAAATTGCTAATGGGTTCATATTTGGAGACCATAGTCGCGTCGCGAACATTATTTATATACCTAAGAGAATTGACCTAGGATTTAAATAAGTAGAACTTAAGATCTAAATAGCAACTAAACGTTGCCAATAAAATTATTCATAAAAACGATTAAATTAAAAAAAGCAAATGGTTACTGCTATTTTGGCGTAAAAATCAAGATATATGAAGCTTCACATAAGTAAGTCAAGTAAGTTGAATGTTCTACTAATAAGGCATTTAGTCTTAGGAAATTGTCACTTCTAGGTACATGTTTAATCTTTGATACTATAAATTACCTACCTATAAATTACAGAAAAAATCATTTTATTTAAAATATCCGTGAATTAACCGATGAAAAGCGACTCCCGTACTTTTACTATTGTTGGGTTTGTTGTTGGTGCAATAGCGCAATGCAAAAGAGGGCGTTTTTTAAAGTTTCTAGTCAAAATTGCACTCGAAACTACCGCCATCACTGCCCGCCACATACTAATCAATAACCAATCCACCGATAGTTTTCCTTACCGGCAGTTACATTTTGACACATTACCCGTAGAAAGTGTGTCAAAATGTAACTGTTGGTAAGGAAAACTATCGGTGGATTGATTATTGGAACCGGCCATAAACCAACATACTCTCAATGAGAGTAGATATGTTGACGAGCGCAAACTTATGCTAGGTGATGTCTACTCTAGTAATATAACTCAATGCATTGTTATGACTTATGACATACATGCAAAAGAATGCAGACTTGTCATCACTTGAAGAAGGAAATACGATACTTTATCTAGGTTTTAACCCGGAATTCATCCCCTAAGCGGGAGAAATGGGGGGTGGAAATTTGTATGGAGCTACGATATGAACTAGTTCCACGCGGCCGGAGTCGCGGGCAAAACCTAGTATTATAATTATGTAATATATAATATATGTGGTGAGAATGCGCTGTATTGAGGCCGAGGCACGAGCAACGTGCAACGCGCAACGTTGTAGGTAGTCTCTAGACGGCCTTAAGTTTTCAACATGGCAATCAATAGTTAACGATATTGCTCTCAAATTTAAGAAGGCGTCTGAATTTATTTCTCCAACATGCACAAAATTCTCACAACAATGACAGTGACAGTGACAATTAGTACGGTAATTTACGAAGGTACCTAGCTAAGAACACCGTGGTTGAACAAAATTGTGTAATAGAAAATATAAACAGAATTATTTCACATTTATTATGGATATAATGATTTTTATTTCCTGTTTAAATAAATAAATAAATATTAGGGGACAATCTCACACAAATCGACCTAGTCCCAAACTAAGCAAAGCTTGTACTATGGGTACTAGACGACGATAAACATACTTATATAGATAAATAAATACTTAAATACATAGAAAACATCCATGACTCAGGAACAAATATTCGTGCTCATCAATCATCATACAAATAAATGCCCTTTCCGGGATTCGAACCCAGGACCTCTTGCTTCGTAGGCAGGGTCACTACCAACTAGGCTAAAGCGGTCGTCACGTAATAATTTTCTTTTTTCAGAAATTAACGGAAGTATTGGAACTACTACAATAATATCACTAATTTGTAACTTTCTTCATACACGTCCTTTAATCAGCTCGGTGACGATGTTATCTTCTCTGTACTACTTAGCTCGGAATTATCTTAAAAGTTTAAATTCTTTGGGATTTCCTGGTCACATACTATTTTGGTTGTATAGTTTTCTTAATAATCGGCATATGTCTTTAAAAGTTAGGTCTAGTTTGACCGGTATTTCTTCTAAAGGTACCCCCCAAGGTTCTGTATTGTCTCCACTTATATTTGTACTGAGTTTGGTTTGTTTTATTAAACAAACTCCGTCTTCTGTAAAGCACTTATTTTTCGCTGATGATCTGGTTATATATGTGAACTGTATGAATGTTAAAAGTGGTGAATCTATCATGAATAGTTGTCTGCGTAATATTTATAACTTACTAACATATTCTTTAAAGCTTGAGGTTAATGTTTCCAAAAGTTCTGTAATTCTCTTCTCTCAAAATGGTTTACATCACCCTCAAGTTTTATACAATACTGATGTTATTCCTGCACAATCTTTTGTCAGATATCTCGGAATATTTCTTGATTACGACCTTTCTTGGAAAACCCATATAGAAACAATTTGTAAAAGAGCTGAATTAGGTTTGAATATTTTGAAGTCTTTAACTGGAGTGAAATGGGGAGCAGACCCAAAGGTTCTTAAAATGATATATATTGCGACAATCAGAAGTCATTTCGACTACGGTTGTATGTTTTTTGCGGATGCGAGTTTCTTTCTCTTGAGGAAACTAGATATTTTACAAAACAGAGCGTTACGGATTATTACAGGTGCTTTAATGTCCTCGCCAATTAATTCATTGGAAATTGAAGCTGGCATTGTTCCTTTATTTATACGTAGAAGTTATATAACAGACAAGTATTGTCTAAAACTTATTAGTAGAGATAATGACGTAACGTCTAGGTATCTTGATAACGTTGATATTCCAAATTATAACTTGATCCCGTTACCTAAATCCGCTTCCATTAGTGGAGCCATAACATATTTAAACTTTGAATTTCAAGACACGGTATCTTGGTCTGCGTTATTACCTTGTTTCGAGTATCATTATCATTACCTGATGCAAGATGTAGCTGTTAAATTGACTAAATTTACTTCTAAATTTGACTTTCTGGAGTTCCTAGATGATAAGACTGAGTTTGTTAAATTGTATACAGATGGCTCTAAAACTAAAGATAGGACTAGTTTTGCATTCTATGATTCTTTTTTGAATATAGGTAAAGTTTATAAGTGTAACAACTACTTCTCTGTATTTTCGGCTGAGGTTTTAGGCATAATATATGCCTTAGAACACATTCATGCCAATTACTTAAATGAGAACAAATTTATAATTTTATCTGATTCCATGAGTGCTTTGCAAGCTTTGGAAAAGAAAAGTATACATGCATCTGTAAATTACTTGATTTATAAGTTAAGAAGTAGTCTAAGCTTTATGTATAGTAAAAACATGATTGTTGAATTTTGTTGGGTTCCTGGACACTCAGGAATTGTTGGGAATGAACTTGTTGACACGCTTGCCAAGAGTGCAAGGGATGTCCAGATTTGCGATTTAAAAGTACCTCACTCTGATTTAGCGCCCTTTGTAAAACAACTAATGACTAGACGCTGGTCTAATTCCTGGGCTAAATCTGTAGAAATAAAAGGCAAATGGTTGGCAGAAATTGTTTCAGGCCCCAGTATTCATACGTGGTTTGAAGATTCCAAAAAATATTTAGGAAGACCTTTTATTTCTACATTGTGTAGATTGCGAATAGGTCATGCTCGGTTTCCTGCTCATCTCTTTAGATTAAAACTTAGTGAGTCTGCCGCATGTAAATATTGTAATTGTAATGTTTGTGATCTTGAACATATATTTTTTCACTGTACAAAATTTAAACTGCAAAGGTTATTATTTGTCGCAATGTGCATGGATACCGGTCTACAGGTTATTCCAAACACCGTACAGGATCTTTTAAAGTATCCACAATTATATCCTGTAATTTATTATTTTGTTTCTCATACTATAGGTGATCTGTAAATACCTGCAGTTAGGCATAAATGTTTTTTTTTTGTTAGCTCTATTTTCGTAATTGATGAACTTCTATTTTTTTTGTGTTTAATGAATTTGTTTAGTTTAAGGTACTATTATTCTTGTTTGTAAATGTATTCTGGTTTGGGCTGATGGCCTCGATGCCAATGCTCCTAACAAATTAAAAAAAAAAAAAACGGAATTATCTCTCAGTCTAGTCTGTGGTAGTACCGTGGCTCGCGCCTTGTTGTGTCATTGCTGTCAGTAATTTAATATTTATTTCATCAAAAAATCTAAATATTTCCAAATTGTGAATCATAATAAGATGTTAGCTGTGTTCTAAACTAATATATCGTGTTTTGTGGTAACTTCGCATCGCTATCAACGAAGAAGGTGAGTCAGTCAGTGAGAAGAGCTGTGCTTTTCGAAATCTTATGTATTTTTTTTGGTCCTTACATCATTCACGAATGCAATTTTTTTACTGAAACTCGATATAATACTGACATATCCGATCGCAGCACATCAGTTTATATTGACTTCCGTGTTCGTATTGACTTCAATTCGTGAAAATCGCAACAATAGGTGATTTAAAGTTAAGTAGGTATGCCTCACAATTTCCATTAGTTCTCGGAGTAAACCGTACTTTAACCTGTACCGGTTTATTGTTGATCTCATTAAGTAACCGTAACTATAACCTCGTGCTTGGAATTCGCACTTTGGTTTTATGTATACATTACTCAATTTTGACAACACAATTGATTCTGATTGTTTACTTTGGAGTGTTGGTTGTGATTTTAAGTCTTATTAAATTTTGTTGACATAGTGTTGTAAGTCTTGATTAGGATTAACTGGATAAAGTTAATTCGGAACCGGATAATTTCATACAAGCAATATAATATATATATAGTAGAATTAAGTAGTCTTGACATTTCTCCTTGTTAGTTACCACCCAATTATCATACCATGTAAATCAAAATGTTATCTGAAAATAAACAAGTTTGTAATGAAATTCTCCCTTATGTTGGCTCACCTTTTGAGCCAACACTTTGGGGTCTTCAGATGGTCTTTTAGTTAAAAATTAATGCACACTTTCCATACTTTTTATCATAACTTTAAAAGATACAAAGTTAGTTGGTTCTCTATCACAAATGACAGCTAGCTCAAAACTCATTCCCACTTTCCACAGACTAAATACATTGAAGCAAAGATGCGCAAAATGCGTGTTTTAGCGGGTTTTGATATTACGGTTTGTTAGATTGTTTACCCCAAAATCAATTTTTCTTTGTAGCCAATTTTATTTTCGCATTTTTTCCCAAACGCGATTATTTTAGTCGCTTTTTTCCATTGCAGCTTACTTTCTCAGTCGTGTTGCCCCCGAATCGTATTTTAATACGTCAATTTTTTTTTTCCCCGTAGCTCATTGCAATCGAGAAAGAGTAGGTAAATAGGTTAGGTTCGTTAGGTAGCTTCAGATGCCCCAAGAGCAAACTGCCCAGAAATAGGAGCCCCGCGCAGCGGGTCTCCGTCGAAACTGTCCAATTGCGAATAAAATGAATGTTGAAAAACGCGTTTGTAAACTTACGCGAGAAAGAAAAATCGCTACCATAATATAGTGAGGAAGGTCAATTTTAAGATGGGAAATTATGCGACTAGGTATAATTGCGAAAGAAAAATTGGCTACAAAGAAAAATTGCGTGTGGGAAACTGATCTAACAAATCGATATTACTGATGCTTGTCTACTAATTTTAGAATATGGTAATGTTGGTATGTTACCATATTTTAAAATTATAAGCATGTTTCTTTCTCATATAAGTAATAAGGAAGTGGAAATGTTAGCTTTTATACATATACCTTATTAATATATGTATATTAATAAGTTATATTGTATATGTATAAAAGCTAACATTTCCACTTCCTTATTACTTATATGAGAAAGAAACATGCTTAGAAACAGATTGGATATTATACTTTTGTTGTCAGAGCAGAGACTGAACCTGGAACTACATAATAGTTCCATTTAAAAGCACAATAAAAGCAAATGTCTATCCTAATATCTATCTATGCATTTATTCAAACAACTTAAGCGCTAATGTGTCGCAATACCTTAGTTGTTATCTCATCATTAAGTTATCTTTGATGCAATTTATAGTCTGTACTTTGATCGGACATGTGACCTCAATTTGATCCATTGATAATTGGAGGATGTAGGTAGTTTACTGTTAAACGTGTGTAAATAAAGTATCAAACAATAATTGTTCCAGTAAATCAACTTGGATGTAGACTGGTTTTTAAAGTCAAAGTTATTTGTTTTTATATTAGGCATATTACATTAATGTCAATAACCTACCACATCATGTCTATCATGGGACGGCCGCGACGTACTCTCGATTTTTCTCGCACTACACCACTCATTCTAAGTGTTCTAATAAGAGAGAAAATCAAGAAAGCTCGCGCGCCGTCGCGTTATAGCCGTGCTGGTTGAGAAAGAAATCCTCTGCCACAAGAAGAACCTAAAAAAACCTGGTGAGGTATATTTTTTTCAATACAGTACACTATTTATAGTTTCTATATTATGGGGTTATCAAATTATATTGCTATGGTAGATAGCCTAGTTTATATTAAACTGTCCATGGCTACTAAAACTTTCAAAGCTGTTGGATAAAATATAGCCTATGTCCATCCAGACTTTCTTACTCAATAAGTATAAGTATTTTCCAACATTTTTACGATATTTCTCAACCATAAACATTAGTTACGACAAACGAGCTCACCACACCTTCAAAACAAATAGGTACATTCAAAACAAGCACCTTAAACACATGTTACTACGCTCTGGGCTGTTATTCGCTACTAATGCGGCTCACCCCGCCGGTCACCCGTCACGAAACTAGACCTCCACATACGCTTAGTTACTACGCATCGTGGTGTCAAAATATATGTGGGTGAGCGTTGAGGCGAGTTTAAAACCAGTTACATAATAGGGGGACAGCTCACAGTCAACAACAGTACGTCACCGTGAAGTGAGCTGTTGTTCACTGTGAGTAGGGGTGACCCTACTATTGTGTCAACAGTAAACAATAAGTTACTACCGAAACGTCGTATCTACAAACTAGACTCGTGTTGACATACGATTTTGGCTAAGGAAGTATACGTACTGCTAAAACTAGCGAAACGTGGGTGTGGTGATCGCGTCATTACCTACCTACGTATTGATATCATGACTACCTTCTGCCCGCGACCCGTCCGCGTGGATCTTGTTTATATCCTAGCTCCATACAAGCTTTCATCCCCCATTACATCCCCTCAAGGATGATTTTCGGGATAAAAACTATCCTATGTCCTTTCCCGGGATTCAAACTATCTCCATACCAAATTTCATCTCAATCGGTTTAGCGGTTTAAGCGTGACGAAAACTAGGGCCTATGCCAATTCTTGGGTTCAGGTGGCAAAGCGGACCCCGGGCTCCTTTAGGGCACAACCGGGAATAACGCTAGGAGCATGATGATTATTTATTTTTGCATTCAGAGCTTTGCAAGTAAAACATATTTCACTTTGAGTTTACAGTCGCATTATTTTTTTTGCATTCAGTCAGTAGGGTTGTAGACACTAAATAAAATAATCAATAATGTCATATTTTCTCGAAAAAGGATTAAAAATAAAAATGTAGTCAAATGGAGGAAAAATCAACGCAGGGGGTTAAATAATCACGAACTTATAAGTGTCCAAAGTTTTAAGAAGGGGTATGTTCTGTCTCTTTTTCGCAAAATGCAACTTCATATGAAACGATGACGCTTGTAGATTGTGACGTCACTAATAGACGTGCCGTGCCTCGTCGTGTTCGGCGCCGCCGTCGACGCGGCCCGCCGCGCGCGCGACGCGTGACGCGGCAGCCTCGCAGATTGTGACGTCATCACACACTGTTTGCGTTTTCTCTCTCTAAACAAGCAATATTAAAACGGTTGTAGCTTCGTAATTCTTTGAGATATCTGAATGGGATTTTCGTCACTAGTTATATTTTTTTGCCTTCTTTCTTTTGGAGTAATAATATTTTTCGAGTCTACACCCTATTAGAATAACTTGATTTTAAAATCAAGTCTTTTGTAATGTATTCAAATTGGCAAGCGACGCAGCACAAATGTTGGCCAAGGTTAACGCTGCGACTCTTGGGAAAAATGGCGTCTTTATTTTTCAGTGACCTTCAGTTCGTCTGTCTTTATCTTTCATCGGTGTGGTATTTATCTTAGTTGTTTTTAACCTTTGTTGATGTATTTGGCATCGTAGCTCCCAAACAAATGGTCCGATTTTAATGCGGTTTGTTTGTCAGCAAGCTGACGTGATCGAGACGGTTCAGCCGGTTTTGAGATAAAGATAAAAATGTCGCGGTCCATCAACTTTTCTAATTTGTTATCTTTTCTGCGTCACTTCGCATCATTCACTTGTTTTATTTCGCGCGCTCGCTTCCACAGAGCTACCGTGTTAGAACCGCGTAAAGCACATTTGGTATTCGAATGTGGTGCGAAAGGGATAAACCGCCTGGACGCCCTGAAGGCTATAGGACGTACACGACTACTGTGTAATTGGTTGGTGGTTGGTCTGACTGGGGTGTAGTTTTCTACGAATATACCAAGGAAGTTGCAGACATTCGCATCCGCATCCGCAACCGCGGATGTTCCGCATGATTTTCAATATTCGCATCCGCCTCCGCATCCGATAAAAATGATGCGGAGTTTTTGCGGATGCGGATGTAGTACAGTTCGCGACCAGATAGGGGCCAACACGGTGCGTGCCACGCGCGTGTTCTGTACAGTTCGCGACCAGATAGGGGCCAACACGGTGCGTGCCACGCGCGTGTTCTGTACAGTTCGCGACCAGATAGGGGCCAACACGGTGCGTGCCACGCGCGTGTTCTGTACAGTTCGCGACCAGATAGGGGCCAACACGGTGCGTGCCACGCGCGTGTTCTGTACAGTTCGCGACCAGATAGGGGCCGACACGGTGCGTGCCACGCGCGTGTTCTGTACAGTTCGCGACCAGATAGGGGCCAACACGGTGCGTGCCACGCGCATGTTCTGTACAGTTCGCGACCTGATAGGGGCCAACACGGTGCGTGCCACGCGCGTGTTCTGTACAGTTCGCGACCAGATAGGGGCCAACACGGTGCGTGCCACGCGCGTGTTCTGTATTTTCGTGATTAGTCAATAAGAATCTTCATTTCGTTTCTGTAATCTGACGATTCGCCGTATTCGCTATTGGTGATGCGTTACGTTTGCAACGATTGTAAATCAGTCGCAACGTGATCGAGTACTGCGTGACCCTAAAGACGTTGCGTAGGTATTTATGTTTTTGAGTCTTTTCCTCAAGATCCGCATCCTATGTCTAAAAAGTCGCATCCGCGCCGCGGCATCCCTGAAATGTACTGTTCAAGGCCCATAGTCCGATAGAATCGCTCCGAAGTCTGATACTGTTGCCTTACTTCGTGTTGTGCAATCACAATTCTTGCGCGTTATTGAAAATAGTAAAACCGGCCAAGTTCGCCGCACGAAGGGCTCCGTAGCATTATCTATAAAAACGCGGCAAAAAAAATCACGTTAGTTGTATGGGAGCCCCCTTAAATATTTATTTTATTCTGTTTTTTAGGATTTGTTGTTATAGCGGCAACAGAAATAGGTACATCATCTGTGAAAATTTCAACTGTCTAACTAACGTGATTCATGAGATACAGCCTGGTGACAAACGGACGGACAGCGGAGTCTTAGTAATAGGGTCCCGTTTTTTACCCTTTGGGTACCGGAACCCTAAAATGAAAATATTATTTAGATTTATCCCATCAACCCATTATACAAGCCAGATAATGTCGAGAAGGGATTCTATATTGTTGTCTGTATCGGATTCTTTCGATTCCTTGATAATATCGTACAATGTGAACAAACACTAAACGACGAAACCCAAACTCTAGTAGCTAACGTAACGTAGTATGGGGTCGCTAACGTAACGTTGTATGGCGAGGCGGTGCGGTGTGCGGTGCGTGTGCCGGGTGGGTCTAGTGAGCTGTGACCCTTAGGCTCCTCCCGCATATTACAAAGAAACGAGGCGGAGCTACGGGATAAAATATAGCTCGTATTCTATATATTGGTGAAAGATTTTTTGGAATCGGATCTAATCACCACGAGAGAGATTAAAGTAAATCAGGGCAAATGCGTCGATGCAGTAAATGAGTCTCTTGATGATATCTCCGAAACTGAACATTTCATAACTATTAGAATCGTCTTGATTGAAAGTTTGGTGACCATACTTTGAACATTGAAGGCTGTAATAGTTCTAAAATGTTGCGTTTCGTAGATATCTTCTAAAGACGCTTCACCCCATTGACGCATTAACCCAAGCACGTCTATCATGGGATGGCTGCCGCGACATACTCTCGATTTTTCTCGCACTATACCTCTTGTTCTAAGTGTTCTAATAAGAGAGAGACGGATAGTGCGAGAATAATCGAGAGAGCTCGCGCGCCGTCGCACGTTAGCCGTGCTGGTAGGCCTTACACCTTGTAAAGCTTCATCACCCGCACTCTACACAAACATAAGCCTACACACCCACAAAGTTTATATGTCGTTTAATTGTTTCGTGTTGCTGTCGCTTCGCCCTTCCATTCATGATCTATTTTGGCACCAAATTGCAATCATTGGCCAATTAGTAATCATGCGAGTGGACAAACCTCTGCATCATTAAATAACCAATTTACCGTTTAAGTGATTTCTGATCCGGCAAAATGAGCGTGAAAGTGAAAGGATCACTGCGTAAATCGTTCAAGAGAATATTGAGGAGAGAAAAGTCGGTTTATGGTGAGTTTCTTTTTATGGTTATGTAATCGTGTGTTGCTCTTATTGTTTTTGATGACCTCTTCTTTAATACATGTCGTCCGGCTTCTATAATTAGCCGATTTTTGCAGTGACACTCGTGAAGTGAGAATTAAGAAGATAAGAGAGATAAATTTAGAATGAGGTAGGATGTTTTTCAAAAAGACCTCGAATTTTGATTGTAGCAAGATTAGTTATCAATATGTTGTTTAATCGAACGAGCGAGCGAACCGAACGAAGTTCTATGCTTCAGCTTGGGCCTAAAATCGATCGTAATTCGCCTAGTGACTGCAATACAGCCACATCTCAGGAATAAAATACATTTGAGATGTGGCTCTATTGCACAGTGCAATACGGTCACATCTCGAAAGTAAAATACATTTGAGATGTGGCCGTATTGCAGACACTAGGCGACTATGTCCGGTGTCCGGTGTCAGTCACGTTGTCACGCTGTCAGGCTGTCCGGCAATTCTCCTCTACGGGTCGCATTTCTCAACCGATTCTCGTGAAATTCTGTGAGCAGGTTCGTTATTTTTTATTTTTTATTAATCTAGTCACTTTTTCGAAGGTTTTTTTTATTGTAATAAGACGGAGACTATAGGTCTTTCACTACGACTTACCGGCGACTTCATGCTAACCGTACATTATACTGCTACTTTTTCCAGCGGTATAAACGCGAAACAGTATTGTCACAGGTGATTCTGAGTATTCTGAAAGGTGTTCTATGGCTGTATAATGTTGCGTATCGCTAAAAAAAGTCGTGCTTGCTCTAAAACGAAAGTTGTGTGACATTGTTGTCAATCCATTCGCGTTCCGAGGGTTTATTATGCGTTTATTTATAGTTAGCTAAATACAATTATTTTAATTATAATTAATAGGAGAATTCTACCTCCTGGCTCATTCATCAGAGCAATTAGTCTTCTATAATATCTATGTCCAAAGTTTATTATTCTATATACATAATTTGTATCATAAGTTATAAGGATTACTTTTGTTTGGCTTAACAACGTTTTGCCCATTTTCGGTTCGCTTATTTTATTTAGACTAATCTTGTTTCGCATTATAGCTCGTTTTCCTAATTTTTATTTGTGCGAAAAATATTTTGTTTAATTCTCAGTTCACCTAATTTTATTTTGCCTAATTTCGTTTAACCTTATTTTTAGTTAGTATACAATACAATACAAATACTCTTTATTGCACACCTCACACAAACAAAGCAGTTAAAAAGAAAAACAATACAATAACATGTAGGTAGAGGTAGACAACAGGCGGTCTTATCGCTGAAGAGCGATCTCTTCCAGACAACCTTTGGGTATCGGAGAAAGAGATAAAACTAGATTATGTAGTAGGTGGTGCAGAGATTACAATAAACCAAAAATCAAAATAATTATATTAATGCACGTACATAAATAGCTCTATATATGAACATACATACACAATCATACATATATACAAATAACACAAATAAAAATATATAAAACATAAACAGTCAGCCAATAATAATAATAGTAGGACAATCAGGGTTAGGGGAAAGACAAATAATGTTCTTTAAGAAGAGATTTGAAGTTGCCGATAGATTTAGCTTGTCTTATATGAAGAGGGAGAGAGTTCCACAGTCGAATAGCCTTAAAGTCGAACGAACTACTGTAAAATTTGGAAGATGACAAAGGCACAGTTAATAGCAAATTGTTAGAAGATCTAACAGAATTCAAATAACTAAAACGCTCTTTGAGATAGCGGGGAGTTGCAGGGTTAAAAAGGACACTAAACAGAAGCGAAATAATGTGAGAGTTACGGCGATAACGGATAGGGAGCCACTTGAGTTTGGAACGGAAACTAGAAACGTGGTCATATTTGCGTAACCCAAATATGAACCGAATGCAGACATTTTGGAGACGCTCAAGCTTATTAAGCTGCTCCTCAGCAAGGTCGAGATAGGATACATCAGCGTAATCAAGAATAGGAAGAAGTAAAGTTTGTGCAAGCGCAATTTTAGTTGCAGTAGGCAGAAAATTACGAAGCCGCCTGAGAGACCCCACTGCAGCAAATACCTTCCTGCTCACTTCACTCACTTGAGGCACCCAAGACAAAGAGCGATCCATAATGATCCCAAGATTTTTCACTTGCATCGAGTAATCAATCTGAATCCCATCAAAAAGTATTGGAGGGAGATTTACAAAATCAACTCTAGAAATCAGATTGTTGCTGCCAATAACAATGACTTGGGTATTCGTTGGGTTCACACTCAGACCATATCGTTGACTCCATTTCAGAATGCGTACCAAGTCATCATTAGTTCTTTCTATGGCAGAAGGGAGATCACCAAGCACGGACTGTGTATAAATCTGAAGATCATCGGCATAAAGGTGATAATGAGAGGATCTATTGTGTGTGATGGAATTGATGAAGATAGAAAATAAGACAGGAGATAGCACACCGCCCTGCGGAACGCCCGCCAGGGTACTACACCAAGAAGTACAAGAAGAATCCACCTTTATTCTTTGCCGACGACCATTTAAATAACTACGAAACCAGTCAATTACTGCAGGAGATAAGTTAAGAGAGCGTAAAATAGCGAGCATAATGTCAAAATCAACAGTGTTGAAAGCATTGCTGAAATCCAACAGAGTTAAAACTGTAAGCTTTCTGTCGTTCATCCCCATTCGGATGTCATCAGTGATCTTTATAAGGGCTGTACTAGTACTATGCCCTGAACGGAAACCCGATTAAACCAATTTCACCCGATGAAATTGGTTTAAAATATCATTTCTGTTTAAGAAGGAAGTTAATTGCTGATGCACTAGTCGTTCCAATACTTTGGATAGAAAAGGAAGAATGGAAATGGGACGATAATCAGAAAAGGAACTGGGGTTGGACTTTTTGGGTAAAGGGATAATATCAGCATCCTTCCATTGAGAAGGAAACATGCCAGATGAAATTGAAAAATTTAGGATACTGGTAATAAAAGGAAGCAGTAGGTCAAGGAGCGGAACTATCATCTTACGACTAATGCAATCAACACCAACAGCATTTCAAGTGATGCTAAGTACGCTCTTCCTAACTTCACTGTCAGTGAATTGACGAAAAGAAAAAGGAGAGAAATCAGAAGTTTGGGAAGATGAAATATAGTTTAGTGTATCTACCTTAATAGGACCGCTAAAACAGGTAGATGAAGAGAAATGCTGATTGAGTTGATTGAAATTTGTGTTGATTGTATATGACGATTGCTGAGTTGAATTAGAAGGAAGGATGCTCAAGTTACAAGCGCCAACCAGAGACTTAAGACGCCTAGCCCGGTGATCATCCTTGAGGAGACGTATTAAAGTCTCCCATGACAATGTGATGAGAAAATGAAGGCATAAGATCTTCAAGGAGTTTTTCAAAATAATCAAAGTAATTTACTCGAAGAGACGGCGAATAAAAAACACCAAGAAGCAGTTTAGAGTGGGATAAGGTTAAATCTAGAAAAATATACTCTGCAGTGTCCGTGCCAGAAGATATGGGAGACAGATTAATAATCGAGTAGGGAATATAAGTACGAAGATAAATTGCAACTCCACCTCCACCTCTTCCAGAGCGATCATGACGAATTAAATTAAAACCGGGTAAAGAGTATGAATTTGAAGGTAAGACTGGTTTAAGCCATGATTCGGAAACTAATACAGCGTGTATATTTTGCAAATCAAAAGATAGCACTAAGTATAATCTTATTTTGTATACTGTTTGACTACATTTTGTCTAACATACAATATGCATAATTTCATTTTGTCTAATCACTCCCAATCCTCCACTCGGACTCTCGCCAGCGGTGCTACCACGAACCTGAAAAGTCGAAGTTCGTAATACATGCATCCCTGTCACTCGAGTAAGGGAGTGCGATAGAGATGGAAATACTCGAACTTCGAATTTCGAAGTTCGTGGTAGCGCCGTAGAAACGAATGTAGGTTTTGTATAAAAGCTTTTGCTTAGTAAATTCTTTAAAAAAAATCGTGCTTCACCGGCCGCTACCGCGGCACGCTCGCTTCGCTCGCTCGGCTCGCTCGGCTCGCTCGCTGAGGGTCGCAGTTCTAGCTAACACTCTTTCTCGCTTCGCTCGACGTCGTACTTACACCGACCTACAATTTTAAACCCGAACGCAGACAGCAGCAGCAGACGCGACGGGTCGAGGTGTAACAAAGGGTAACCAGAAAACTTATAGTAGTTAGTTGGACAGTGACAGGACTCCGCCTTAGCCCCCTCCGCGCCTCCGGCTTTTTATATACAATCCAGGGGTAGGGCAGACAAGACCACGTGGATATTGGAGTGCCCCGATTCGATTTCGAGACAGCGCTATGCATACCTATAAAGCCGCTCGCCCGCCACACAGCGAAGCAAAAACCGCATCAGTGTGTCAATCGCCTTAAAAAAATCTTGACCCCCCCGATTACATCCAGTATGTGTAAAATAGTTAAATTACATCAGAAACTTACGAATAGGTCTTACTGTAAATTTAAACCCCAGATAGCAGTCGGGGCAAAGATTGGCATGACTGTTGTGTTTGGTAAACGATTGCCACACTAGGCGGTTTCCTCTCCGGTGTACTAAATGCGAGCAGGACATACCATGCATAACAACAGTGTTTCGCTCGCAAAGTTAGTATGTATAACAATGGTAAACCGTGTTTTGTACGATGAGTACTTTTAACAAGTAAATATTATAACGATTCAGTATTAGACAAAAAAAAACAAGTAAAAACGTTATTCGGCAATGTGATGATCAGTTAAAATAAGAAGTGATTTTTATATAAAATAATATTCGGCAAAACAAGTTAAGAAAATAGTCATTTAAGGTCAAACATATTTCGAACAAACAATTATTATGAAAAATTAAATTATACAAATTTACTTTAGACAAACAATACATTATACTAAAAGTTGTTAGACAAACTGAAATTAGACAAAACGTTATTAGGCCAAACAAGGGGATCCCGTATTATAATACTGTTTCATATTATATTCCGTTTTGTAGTACCTAGTACACTGAACCGCAGTTTTCCTCAAATTATATCGTAACGCGACTGCATTTCCTTATTAGTGTTTATTATTCCCAAACTAAACCTCCAGCGACATACGTCACAATTTCACTATCATTAACTGTGCTTAACACGCAAACACCCTTTAAAGCAACAAACTGTACACAAATAAGACTAAAGGCTATTGTTATTGTTCATATGAATGGACAAGCTGGGTTTTTACAAACCATTTTCCTCAAAGCTAGTGGAATTTGCTATTGTAATAAATAAAGCCTCGCTTGCCTCGTACTATATGGCCGTTAGAGAAACCCTGAAAGGAAATGCATCGGTCACTTTTAACATTTCCATATTGACACGTTATCAATAAAATAATGTACTTGCATAGCAGTATATTTCTCGAATCAAACACTTGGTGACGGATGTGAGTGATATGATAATTGATTAAGGAAGCAGGGTCACCTTTTTTGCTTAGAAAATAAAGTGCAGCTAATTGCCCGAATTGAGTATGAATGAACAATATTTTCAAAATGTGAAATGCTATGATGAAAGGAAATTAAATTACACCACTACATATACCTACATATCACATTTTAACCTTCACAATGACCACTTAAAATATAAATTAGGAAAAATAATATAAAATTCAGTATCTTTGTCAAATTCCCTCACGATATCGTACATTATTAGCCGGCTAATCTGCAAAAATACGTCATCACCCGATAACGAATGGGGGGCGTGGACTGTCGCGCCTCCGTCAGTCTCAATGAATGTTTGCGCGGGACCGCACGTTCTAAATTTGACTTGCGCGCGTTTTTCTTTTGTTTTTTTCGGCTAGTGCGTTTAGTTAATTAGAGAAATAAAAATGGAAGATGGTAAGCGTTTGTTAAATTGCGGAAATGTGTGATATATGTATATATTATTTTAAATTGCGTTTTTGGAATGTGGTTTCTTTGTTTTTCTTCACAAAACAAGGAATTCTTTTTGTGACTGGATTAGCCTGGAATTTGGTACGCACAGTTAAATTCCATGAAAATGCGACCTTACTGTACTCAAAACCATGTGTTTGAAAAAATATGTTTATCAAAAACAATTTACCGTGCAACCATCGAATTATCACAAGGAATGATACCTAAATTTAAATCTTTTCTAAATCTTTAAATACTCGTAGATATAATAGTTGAGTTTCGAAGTACTTTTTAAATGTATAATTTATTTATCAATCGAAAGTAAATTAAAGGCTACAATATAGCAGTGTGGGGCAAAAAGTAATTATAAATTTCAATTTCAATTACTTATTGCATTAAATTTCGTTATTTTAATTTGTAATGCATTACTTCGTAAAATTACAAATTACTTTGATTTTATTTATTGAAAATGGGAAACCAACAGCTAAAAATAGCACACATGAGTTTTTAAACTTATACAATACAAAAGCCGAAACAGTTTCCACTTATAAGTTAATATCATTATGTGAAATATACTATAGTACCTACAATATATTGGATTTAAGAAGATATCATATATACAACTAGTGTTCTTTTTTAATAAACTATCTAACATGCATACTCATTTTACTTAACAAATAATAAGTTTAATTAAACAGTTTTAATTAGTAAAAATAATAATAAAAAAAGATTAAAAAAATTGCGGGACCGAATTGGATACTTGAAGCTCCAGACCGTCAAAAATGGCAATCTTTAGAAGAGGCCTTTTCCTGAGAGGGGTTCCTGATATCAGCAGTATATTCTACCAACTCATAAAAGAAAATGAATAATTTCTAGTAGAATAAGTTAACCAAATATATATTTATAAGTGCACAAATGTAAAAAAAATGGGAAATAAGGCTTTTTTTTAATTTTATTTTTATTAATTTAACATTTTTAATTATTAACCGATTGAAAGAAGCGAGCATAGCGTCTCCGTTTCAGCTCGGGGAAAAATGCTTTCGTAAGTCCTTTTGTCCGTTTGTCCAGATTTCCGGCTATTCTCGACCACAGGTCGCATTTCTCAACCAATTCTCGTAAAATTTTGTGAGCGGTTGGTTAATTATATAAAAAAATTGTCGAGTCAGTTTTTTTTTTAAATGGCGCAAATATAAGAGTTGAAAAAAAACAGACATTGCGTGGGGTATAGAAAGGGGATTTTGATTTATTTTTTAAATTTTCTTTTCTTATCGTAAAAAATGCGTACAAAATAAGCATGAATTATTCTTTAAACTTTTTCTTTCAGATCGATATTTATCGAGATATTTGGGTTCAAATGTCAGTCATTTAAATGTGGCAAAACCGACTCGTTTTTTTTTCATTAAATAGCGGAAAAAAGCGAGAAAAGTCTTTCAAGAAAAAGATGCTTATTTTGACGTATTATGTGTTATGTACGTAACAATCGTTCAAAATAGGTGTTATAATGACACCACTTTGGCAAAAAAAATTAAGTGCTGAAGTTAAAAAACTGGAACGCTATACTTCAGCCATTTTTAAATTTAGAGAAAAGTTTTTCAAGTAAAATATGCTTATTTTGGCGTTTTCTATACGTAACAATCATTTAAAATAGGTGTTACAATGACACCACTCCGGCAAAAAATTAACTAAGTGCTGAAATGTCCCCGATTGCTCCACCGTAGTTCGTAAACGATCAAGTTTATCAATAAAAGATGCTTCTTATCAAAAAACTAGTAAAAATGCAAAAACAAAATCTCAAAAATATAAGTCTTAAAATAATTTAATTACCAAATAAGGCCGAAACGCACTGACATCGGTAGCGGAGCGCGCGGCGCGGCGCGGATGCGGTACCGATTGTAATATTAGAGCTAACATCAAAGGGTCCCCACAGAATACCGCTGTCAGTGCGTTTCAGCCTTTAATGTAATTTCATTCAAGTTACGAATTCATTGAATTTACATGTAATGCAATGGGCGTAATGCATTACATTCGTAATCGTATTACATTTGTAATCGCATTACATTTAATGCAATTACGAATAATGCGATTACACTTGTAATGCATTACATGTAATGCAATTTGTAATGCGATTACAATGCATGGCATAATGATATGCATTTCGCCCAACACTGCTGTATAGTATGTTTTTGTGCTTCTATAAAAAAAACTTTGTTATTTAACAACTATGTATCTAAACGCGGTATTTTACGAGCAAAACCGGAGTTTACTTGTTCTTCTATACAACGTAGTACGGGGACGTCACCTTACAGTTAGCTGGCTAAAGGCATTAGAATAGTAAGCAGCGTTGTAACATTAACTACTTTACTCAACAAAATAATTGAATTGTATAGGTCGTTTTCAGAGCTCACCTGGAATGCCTAAATTTGACTCATATTTTTTGTCCTCATTTGTGAATCACATGCTAGTTCGAATCGTTTCCTATGTTGAAGTAAGTAAGGCTAATCCTTCACATATTTGTACAGTTTTGTTGGAACAGTATATAACCATAATTGACAGGGTCATTAAATAACTAACTACATAATATTACTTTATTACAGGGACGCGTCGTGTTGTAAAGTTTGTAAACTCTTATAGTAACTACATATTATCATAATAAATTATCTTAATCTTTCAAGATAAAGTGATAGGTACCTAGTTCGGGTATTTAACAACGTAATGTAAATTTCCTATAGAATAATTAGCGTGCTAATCTTTAACTTATAATACACGACTGGCAGGTCGTAAAATATAATTGCCTTTTCATATTTTTCTACTATAGCCTAGCTAATCTCATACCTAAGTTATAAGCTGATTTTCCACCGAAGGGGCGAGACGAGAAGAGGCGAGGCGAGAATTGAAATTCGTATGGCAAATTTTCAATTCTCTCCTCGCGCGCGCTCGTTGGAAATAGTAAGTGCCATACAAATTTCAATTCTCGCCTCGCCTCGTCTCGTCTCGCCCCTCCGGTTGAAAATCAGCTATAATGTGATGGAGAGAGAGGTATCCTATTTTTGATCTTTATGAATTACATATCAAGGAGCACGGATATTGGTTCCGTTCGGCTCGTATATTGAGACTTGCAAGATACATATGTGCTCCAAATTTCATAAACACACCTCAAGCGGTTATTTAGATATTAACGTCCAAAAATCGTCTTTTTGATTACTGACTGACCTATAGATCAAAACTCCACCCCAGTTCCAGATGACCTAGAAAGTTCGAATTTGGCATCCATAGGCAGTTTGGGTGAATACAAAGGAATAAATCAGAAACTAGTAAATTTTTATCATCACTACATAGTATAAAACAAAGTCGCTTCCTGCTGTCTGTCCGTATGTATGCTTAGATCTTTAAAACTACGCAACGGATTTTGATGCGGTTTTTTTAAATAGATAGAGTGATTCAAGAGGAAGGTTTATACGTATAATATAGTACCCGTGCGAAGCCGGGGCGGGCAGCTAGTGTTTTTATAATTTTTAATTTAATTGATTTCTATTAGGAACACTTAACTTACTTATAGTGCCTGTTATGTAATGTAATGTAAAGAATCAGCAATCAAAATCATGATGACAGCCGAGCCGGTCTTTAGTTGATTGATTTCACACACTGTTTTAGATTTAGTTTTATTTTTAATTTTAATCATACTTCTTGTCATGAATAAATGTTTTTTCTTTCTTTCTTTCTTTCTTTCTTCTTTATGTGGATTTTAAGGTCCTCCTTCTTACTGATAGTTTCTGTACATAAAGTAATGATATCCCATCAAAAACATAAATGTGTAGTGCCAAGTTCAATGGTCCGGAAATTTATTTATAACAACATTTTTATAACAACTTATAATATCATTTCTTATAATATGATTTCTTATAATATCATTTCTTCTTATATCCTAGGCGGAGATGTACAAAATAGTTTAAGAAATGTAATACAAAATGTAAATACTTTTCAGATTTACTATTTCAAATGTAAAATACCTTATCGTTTTGCGTTTTGTATTTCATAATGCTAAATGCAAAATAGGTATTTTCAAAATACAAAAACCTTTAGTCCAATTCAATTCTCTTTATTTTTATTTATTACACTTTTTAACTATACCAGTTGTTCGAATACATCATCACTAATTTTTCTTCTGTGGGCTCTCGTATCATCCCACCATTAAAAAAAGTCTCTCTACTGGTGCTGAGCTTTTAGAAATACTTTTTTAGGGTTCTGTAGTCAGGAAACCTAATATTTTCGCCATGTCCGTCCGTCTGTCCGTCTTCGGCTTAGCTCAGTAACCCTTACTACTAGAAAACTGTAATTCGGCATGGGTATGTAAATCAAGTACGCCGAAAAAACTGTAGAATAAAATCTTGAAAAAAAATATTTTTAGGGTACCTCGGCTACACCTAAAGTGGGGATGTATTTTTTTTCTCGTTAAACCCATAGTGTGGGGTATCGTTGGATACCTAGTTCAAAAATATTATGGGTTTTTTAACCATTTTTCAACAGTGATTCGTTTGCGAGATATTGGGCTGTGAAGCTCTAAATTTTGTTCGAGTCATGTCCCCCCGTCCCCCCGTCCCCCGCCGGCTAAATGGCTGCTACTGGTGATATGAAAAACTTCGTGGCAGTAGTAGTACGTATAATGAATTTAAAAGGAAAAATAACTTACAGCTTTAGAACTTGCGAAGGCTATAATATAATTCGTATATGAAAACTAGCCAAGTCGGACCTTAGGCTTAAATATATTATCCGAAGTTATATTATATTATATAATAAGAAATTTTTCAAACTGACCATTGAACCTGGCACCCATAAGGGACTTCTTTCGGCTGATATGATGATTTGATTGAAATGATATGTCTTCTTGGTTCATATGCTCCCTCTCGCGTTAGCGCATAGCTAATCATCATATAGGATTTGATGCACATGTACGTATCAGAAACCGGTAACCGGTTTAACCTAGGTACTTGAAATTAGCGTACCCATGCCAAAGTTTGCATCCGCTATATTTGATGTTATTGTCACGTTCTTTGCCTATACATTTTATATGTACACGAGTCGATACAAATTAGTTTTGGATTTTATGGCTGTCAAAATGTAAATTACCAAGTACTTAATCTATGTATTCTATTCTAATAATCAATAGGAATTAGGTTAGGTATGAGTTTGTATGTAAGGGTTATCTCTAGAAGTAATAATCCGATTAAAAAAAATCCATTTACTGGTAGGTATGGAACTTCGAGATGGACATTCATACTATTTAATATTATAAATGCGAAAGTGTGTGTCTGTCTGTCTGTCTGTTACCTCTTCACGCTTAAACTGCGGAACCGATTTAGATGAAATTTGGTATAGGGATAATTTGAGTCCCGGAGAAGGACATAGAATAGTTTTATCCCGGAATTCATCCCCTAAGGGGGTGAAAGCTTGTACGGAGCTACGATATAAACGAGTTCCACGCAGACGAAGTCGCGGGCGGAAGCTAGTAATCTATATTGTTTGTTTACTGAGATTTGCACAATGTTGCATTATAATATTAGTCTGTAATGTATTGATGAAGTGCTTTGACGGAGACACGTGCCTAGACACTTGAACCCAATATAATAATATTAATAATGATTACTGTTCAATACAGATACAATTATAATAACACTATTATCAGCAGCAAACATCCCTAACGTCTTTGTCCACTGAACTGAATAAAATGTATACTTATGAACGGTTACTGAGAACTTACGTCACTATTTAGATTAGAAGGGAAATTCCTGGAGTATACCGGGTGTACAATCCAAATGGGTCAGTATGGAGAAGTCGGAAACTATGAGAGATAGCGAGATCTGTTCTTAGGAACCATGACGTCAATTTTAGATTTAATAATAATTACATTCAAACTTTTTTATTAACTCTCATACATAACCGGGAATCGAATCTGGTCAATATTTTTGTAACCGCGTTAAGTAAAAAGGACCAAATTTGGCTATGAAATCTTCTGTAAACACAACTGACAGTAAATTAGACTAAAATTCCCAAACTTTTATTAATTTGAAAAAAGTCGTGAATAATATGAATGGATCATTAATTATCTGAAGAGACCACTTATGCATATCTTATCTGCATCGGTATTATGCATTACAAATAGCGTTTATTTAAAATTAGAACGCATTTGTTCAGCGGGCGTACCAATTCATTTAAAATTTGAAAATGGAATACTGTTTTTGGAATTAACTTCAAATGAAACACGGCTTTTCATAACCTCCTCGTGTTGATTTTTGATAACTTTCACATTATTGTGTTATGTGTTGTGTACTGTTTATAAAATGCTTTTAACGAATGAAGAACAGTTAGATCTATTGGAAGCCTATTTTAAAAGTGATAAAAATTGACAAAACAAAAAATTGTCATGGTTCCTAAGAACAGATCTCGCTATCTCTCATAGTTTCCGACTTCTCCATACTGACCTATTTGGATTGTACACACGGTATATAATCTTAAGGAAGAAGGACAGTTTTTCTTAGAAACATATTTTTTTATGGTCGTATTCATAAACGTTCAACAAACCAATTTTTGCTAAAATGCCGTTAAAATTCGTGCCTTTAATCTGTCACTTTGGCATTTGTCGAAATAAAGAAAGGGGAAAAGCATAGTTTATTTAGCAAAGGCATTTTAAGTTTTATGCATAAGGGGGATAGCTTTTAGCGTTTCAGTTTGCCTACTTTTTACGCCGTTTTTAATTTTAACAGATAGTCATTTTAAATTGGGTTAGCCTTAAGCGGAATGTCATGTTAAGGCCGTTACACAACTTGCAATTTTCACAACCGTCAGCACGCATCTATATTGTATTGGTGTCTCATTCCAACTCTACCTGCGTCTTTTTGGGTTGTCACAAATTGCAACGTTTGTAGAGTGCTTTATCGCTCGAATTCGAAGCAGCCCAACTGGAGAAATACCGCATCCGAATAAAACTAGTTGCTCTCTATGCAGAGTTTTTGACATATATATTGGCCTCTTTATATCACATATAAATGCATTTTATGATATTTTTACAACAAATCGTCGTTTATTGCGGTCTACGGTTTTCCTTAACAAACCGCCAAGGCCCCGTGTGGGATAATTCTAGTGTTTTCTCGAATGATCGCTATGATTGATGCAATGCGTCTCCAGCTAACAGATGACAGACGACTCACACGGGATTATCGCCCCTATAGCTATGACTCTTACGGCTTAATCGGCATGTCAACTGATTTATATCACGGATCCTTGATAGGCGTATCTTAATGACTGCGCGGTGTCTGGTATGTGGAAAATTCTAGAGATAACTGAAAAATGCCTGAAAAATAGTCCGTATTTGTGTGAAGGTAAATTGCAAGGTCTCTTTCTGTATGGTTAGCGATGAATTGTTTTATTAATACTAATGCCATGAAGTGTAGTATAATCTCAATATTGTCGCAATGGTATGATTGAGTAAGCAGGGTCAACTGTAACTGTCCGGAGTTGGAAATAGTTATTCCGATGATTATAAATATATAATCGAACTAGCCAAAAGCTCAATAAGGCTTGCGTTAGGTATATATACTAGACGATGATATATTGAATAAATGTTAATAAGTAAATGCTTAAAAAAACATTCTCATGCAAACATTTGCCATTACCGGGATTCAAACCCAGGTCCGTCAGCTTCATAGCCAGGGTCACTAGTGTCACCCGATCGGCTAAACCGGTCATCAATTATTAATAGTTAATTATATATAATTAGTAACATAGATATTAATAGTTATCAACAAACTTGAACCACTTGGTATTGGTATGTATGCATGTATGGTGCTCCGATGTTTACAATTATTAACTTGTGATCTATTCCAGAAAGTTTTCATAATAGATATTAGTTTTACCGCTATGTTTACGACAAGATTGCTTGTCGCAGTAATCTCGCTGCCTCGACTCAATAGAAAGAAATGAACGACTAGCTTGTCAATACCGATGAGATCCAGCTTTGCTGGGCGTCATGAATCATGATCGGGAACCCGGACAAGACATTTTTTTCCGGAAAAGGGATTTATCGCTAAATCCCTTCTTTTTCGCTCCCGCCCTGTAAACCCCTATGGTATGGTAAATTGGATCGAAATTCGTAAAGCCTTTTCCGAGACAACCCATTTACAAATAAAAACCTATACCTACTAATGTTGCTCGTTTAATAGCATTAGATTAAAACGAAACGAACTGTAATAGGTACTTTAAGTAGATTTGACGGCAGGTCGGATGTTTAATTTGTTTGAAATATATTTCCGTGTTATTAATGAAATGTTTGTGTGCTTGTCTGCAGGCGAGATGCCGGTGAAGGACGGCAGCCGGCGTTCGCTGGTCGGCGTCATCGACGACGGCACCAAGACCGTCCGCGTCGTGGTAAGTCTTATGCAAAATGTCACCTGTATGCTATATTGTATAGGTACCTATTCGCCGTCACGCTATGCTCGCAGCGCTACGCGGTATGTAGTGTAAAGCGCCCGTAGCGCTCCGGTGCATGTTTGTAATGGCTAAACACTCTCATATAGAGGTAGGTTGTTTTTTCTATGTCAAGTGCGTTTTTTAGATTCAAGTCCTATTTCACAAATCTGTCTTTACCAGCGCTTTGCATAAACTGCTAGAAAAGTGTGAACCACATAACTATTACTTGCTATAGTTAGGTACACAATACAATGGACAAAATGACAGGAGGAAAATGTGTAACCACAAAAATATGCGGAAAAAAAATGCCATGCCATGCCAATTCGCGTGTATGTGTTACTTACATATAACTGCTTCCAAGGAAAACTGTGAAGTCAACCAGTACTCTGCCGAGTACACTATAGCGTATTGACAAAAGGGGAATTATGTCACAGCCACACTTCGTTTTAACCTTTCGTAATAAAACAAAAAAGTAGTATTAGTTATGTTTCGTACCTACATTATTCGAACAAATAAGAGTCATTTTGTATGTACTTTATTATTTATTATTAAACAACTAGAGTATATAGGTACACTAAAACAACAACAAGCAAATATAAACGTACACAATGACCAATTTCAATATTACTAAATGCATTTTTTTTTATAAATAATTGTGTACACAGAATACAAAAAAGACAAATAATTAAAGGGGGGGGGGGGGGACTGAGCTAGAAGTACGCGAATATTATTTAAAATTAATGAAAGGTAATTAATTTCTGGTTAATCTCTTCGGGAAATCGTTAATCCCATAAAAAACATTCCATGTAAAAAAGAGGACAAGTCTCGAAACTCTTCCACCGCAAAAAGTTGTGAGATATTTGGTAGTACAAACGACAACACTGTTAACTGACCATCCTGTGTTTATATAGAACTTTATTCCAATGCACTTAAGGTATAAAGCACCGATGGTCAGTTAGCTGTGTTGTCGATAGTACCAAGTCTCAGGCATTCTTATTATTCTTTATTTGCTAGCTAAATAAAATTTGGTGACTTGGCAATCACACAATAGTTACTACATAGTTTTAGGTATGCAAAAATCCATAAATGCAGTAATGTTGTGTGATTGCCAAGCTGCAGAATGTTATTTAGCTAGCAAATAAAGAATAATAAGAATGCCTGAGACTTGGTACTACCAAATATCTCACAACTTTTTGCGGTGGAAGAGTTTCGAGACGGCCTTTTTTTTACATGGAATGTTTTTTTATGGGATGTCACTGCTTTTTGTAGGTTATTGTGTCAATATCCCATTCTTGATTTTTTGTCCCATTTACTGCAAATATAACTTTGTTACCCTATATGTTTATTTATGCAGTCGGTGTATCTAGAAAACTGGACTTAAATTGCATTATTTTTTTGGCGTCCTCTTGATTTATACACTAAACACTAATTGTATTCTTAATTTGAAGCTTCTATGTCTGCTAGTAGTGCCTTAGACTTTTGATGATCGGTGAGTCAGTCAGTGAGTGACAAAATTAAGAAACTTTGACTAGTTATAAATCTTAAACCGCTGGTTCAAATTGAATGAAATTTGAAATATATCGCGTTTATACAATGCGTGCTTGGTTAATGGAAATGCAGGCTTCTAGTTTTATCCACAACGAACTTATAGGGGCTTCGAGAAAAGGATGGTACGGCCGTGCCACTGTTTTGCTCGACTTGGCGGAGGCACTGCCGTGCCCCCAGATTAAATTTAAATTAGGAGATGTGTCCCACTACGCTGGATTTTTGCAATGACAATCGATTTTTTTATGTACCAATAGTAGAAGGGGGCATTACCATATCTCTAATACAGCTGAGACCAGCTGACGGTTCATCATCAGATACTTCAGACCTTCGATTTTTGACATCAAATGAAGCGGCCCACCAAGTTGAATATGTTTTGTAAAGGCGGTATAGTTATATCTCTAATAGTTTGGTTTGGCTCTTGTGTTTTCTAATCAGGGTCATCAGGTACTCTAGATCTTCGATTATCCTAGTTTTTATAGTTTTCCCTTTATGTTGCTATTAAACCCTAACTCTGTACTAAATTTCAGCTCTCTGAGTTTATGGGAAGTACTAGTTCTATTTTGATGATCATGAGTGAGTGAGTGTCATAAATGCGAAACTTTGCTTTCGCTTAACTTCGGAACTAAATGACCTACAGACTTGAAATTTTGGATTTTAAGTATGTGATTATACTGCTTACTGGATGACGAAAATTTCTGCGTTCTGGTCTTATCCAGAGGTTCTCAAATAGGGGCCTGAAAATGCGGCGAAATCGTTCCAGTAAAGGATGGTACGGCAGTGTTTGCTTCGCGCTCGACTTGGCGGGGGCACTGCTGTGCCCCCAGATATGCAATCAATATGCAAATATGCAAGCCTCGCCGCTTATAACCTCTCAACTTACAGTGTGAGCCTGTGTCACTGTCTCGCTCGAACCACAGGTCACGTCGGCAAATTATATACAGCAGCAGAAGCACAAAATGAACTAAACAAGTCTAGCTAGTGTCAACTGTGTGGATCGTTTTGAGCGCATTCTTTTGCGTGGCTACTTCTGTTGCTGACTGTACATTACTTTTTGTTTTGGTCAGATGTCACTACTCAACTTTTTTGGCTATTTTAAAGATGTTTAATGAATAAAGATCAAAAACTCGACGCCGTTTGACCGTGTCGACATCTGTCACGTCACTAGGTATATAATTCCATGCAAACTTCAAAGTAACGGAGCATTTTTAATGTTTCATTAAAATGTGTTAATTATTTCAGATCTACGAAGCGGAGCGTCCAGAAGAACTGGCCGCGTACCAACTAGACAAAACAGAGATCCAGCCGCAGGAAGGATGGTCGGAGCAGGACCCGCTCGAGATCATGCACCACATACGGCTGTGCGCGGAGAAGGCCGTTGAACTGCTAGCCGTCAAAGGTACCTATATATTTCCAATTCCAGCACCCTTCCATAAACGTCCAACCAAAGATTGCAGGTTCCTTAGTCCAGATCCTGTCACGGTCGCGATCTTTGTAGATACTTATGTCAAAAGTACTCCACAGTTGGTGTTGATGATAGAAATGGCGAGCAACTCTTACGAGTTAGGCAAGGTAAACGTTTTATTGATTTATTGAACATAAAATGTAAATAAAGAAGTACAATTAGCGGCGTTACCGTTTTATTGAAATGTTCCTGTGCTAGGGAATGTGCATGGGACATCAATTTTGAATGAATTGCACTCAATGTTGCAGTTACACGTACAAAATATAAAGAAAAAAAAATCGAATGTATTAGTTTCTTCGTATTTTTTTTCTCATTTTCGATAAAACTACATAACATTTAGACAGACTATTGATTTAGAAATGATATTGTGACGTAAAACGTCTCTAAGTTAGGTATTTATCGAAATTTGTCCAAAAAAGCCATTCCCGAAGAGTGTTACATATCTCTTTTCCTCGTGCACGGAAGGCATCAGCGTGTCTCTGTCTAGGGGGCGTGTTCGACTCAAATCAAGGCATCGCCTTAACCCCATAGTAAACGCGCCGGGAATATGGATTGTGTCGTCAGTAGTCTTTGCCCGTTTAATATAGCGTTTTCGGTGGGTGCCGGCGCGTACAGATTTCAAATGCCTATAACACCAGAAAAAAACCATAGAAAGTTTTAATGCTACAGTTTATATTCCTCTGGATTATAGGCACTTTTAATTTTCGTTATTAAAAATATGGTATATGCATCTTTGAGCGAGCTGATGGACGACAGAGACTTCTTGTATTTAAAATTGGCCTAAAATGCGTTACCATATTGGTCCACCTACTTTCATTCTTGCTTAGACATGTCTTATGCCAAGGTCATGAAGAAAAAGTACTATATGCTTTTAATACTCTGCTGCTTGCTTCTTATTGTTACATAACACAGTTTTTTTTGTATACGTTTATGTTAATAATAATAGTCGTTTTACGCTTGGTTATTACCACATTTTATTTGGCGTTTTTTATTACATACCGAGACAATTGCATGTTTCAGTGTTGCCTGATGCAAATAAATCTCTGTCAACGATTCTGATGTTACCCGCTAGTTTTAAGTTCACTTTTGTAATTTTTAGACATATACAATGCCTAAAACTTATAAAATTGTTTGTTTAGTTTAGTTCTAGTTTTATTTCTTTTTGGGGCTCTCACTGAAAACCAGCGTCACGGCCCCCATGACAACATGCTGAGTGAGGCTCCCGTTTAGCACAGTATATAAGGTTACCTTTTTGATTGTATTTTCTTTTATCCGTGTTTTGTGAGCTAAATAAATTGTTATTCTTAATAAGCTCTGCGGTATTCTATAATTTACATAGAATAAATTGATTCTGTAGTTATACATACTTACCTGTGTGTAGCGTTCAATCAGAAAGTGACTATTAGCCACATTAAGGCTTCTCAATCAGAGCGGCCTCCCTATGGAGGCGGAGAGATATCGACGGGGTTAGAGCGACGCACACATGGACCCATGCCATGCTTTCTAATCGTCTGGTTAGCCCGCAGATTCGCTTATTTATTGTACCTAAATAATTAATTACACATAGTCATTTATGGATGTACGATCAAGGACTTTAATACTTACGGGTGTAGACTCGAAAATTATTATTACTCCAAAGAAGGCAATAAAATATGTCTAGTGACGAAAATCCTATTCAGATATCTCATAGAATTACGGAGCTACAACCGTTTTGATATTGCTTGTTAGAGAGAAAACGCAAACAGTTTTTGACGTCACAATCTGCGAGGCTGCAGCGTCACGCGTCGCGCGCGCCGCGGGCCGCGTCGACGGCGGCGCCGAACACGACGGGGCACGGCACGTTGCCGTCTATTAGTGACGTCACAATCTACAAGCGTCATCGTTTCATATGAAGTTGCGTTATTATTTAACCTCTTGCGTTGCTTATTTCTCCATTTGACTACATTTTTAATACTTTTTCTAGAAAATATGACATTATTGATTATTTTATTTAGTGTCTACACCCCTATTGGTGAGCCATTTAGGTGTCAACCAATTTTGGTTTTAGTATAGTTGAGCTTTGAAGTGTCCAGTATAAAGTGAGCAGTCCTGGGCCGTACCAAAAATTAAGTTATTGATATGACTATTTGACTATGACTTATTTTTATCTGTTATTTATTGCACTGGACCTCTAACTTTGTATGAATAAATATAATAATGAGATTTTTTGTTTCCAGGGTACTCCAAGGATGACATCGTAGCGCTGGGCATCACAAACCAGAGGGAGACGACGATAGCCTGGGACAAGTTCACGGGGGAGCCCCTACACCCTGCTATAGGTTAGAAAATGTGTAACGTGGCTATTGATTGTATAAATCAACCAAAATGAATCCGAAACACAGAGCGGCTATTGAAAAATCACAATCGCACGAAAAATATGTTTCATTCTCTGAAATCCAAGTCCAATCTACACACAGATTACGATAGACATTGGATTAAGTAAGCGAAGTAGCGTATGCAGGAGTAGGTATGCAACTAAATAGTTTGCTGGCGAAAATAGTTCACCCTACTAGAACTTCCTAGTGGAAAATAGAAGATTTAAGGAGGATCCCCAATAGATAGTACTAATAGGTCGTAGCTCTCATTGTTTGACTCACTTATTCATGTAAATATGACAGCCTCGATGCCACGCTCCCTAGTAACTTAAAAAAAACATTAACTTTAAATTTTTCTCCGCAGCATGGAACGACATCCGAACAGACGTGACCGTGGACGCCATCCTCGCTAAAGTCCCCGACCAGAACAAGAACTACCTGAAGTCCGTCTCGGGGCTGCCCATCAGTCCGTACTTCAGCGCCCTGAAGATGAGGTGGCTCAAGGACAACGCGAAGACCGTGCGACGGGCCGGGCGGGACAAGAGACTGATGTTTGGCACTGTTGACTCTTGGATCGTGTGGGTAAGTCGTCATACCAGCCGAAAGACGTCCACTGCTGGACTTAGGGCTCCCCCAAAGAGTGCCACAATGACCGGTCCTGCGCCACCCGCCTCCAGCGGACCCCCGCGACCTTTACCAGGTCATCACCTGACCGTGCTTCAGCGCCCTGAAGATGAGGTGGCTCAAGGACATCGGGACGGCCGAGTGCCGGGCTGGCAGAGACAAGAGACTGATGTCTGGCTTTTAGTTATTTGTTATACAAGGGTGCAAAGTTGTATTTTACCCGCGAGTGTGGAATTGAAACACGAGCAAGCGAAAGGATGCAGGAATAGAATACTAAGCGTAGCGAGTGTTTCAACACACGAGATGTAAAATACATTTGCACCCGTGTGTAACACAAAACTTTTCACCTCACTGTAGCGAGGAAAGGGCAACATGCAAAACAACTTTATTTAATTTAAATAATAATATTTTTTAAACAGTAATAATAACGTCAAGTAGGTAATATCAAATAGGTAGTAGTCATTATTATTCTATTTTATTTTTAATATTATATTTTTAATTCTAATGATCTTGGGTACATTTATTAGTAATATTTTCAGAGACGTAAAATTCAAAATATTTTTTTATTTTATTTGTAAACATAAGTTAAATAAAGATCTTATACAATAATTTGTTTCACTATGTTTTGCCATTTGGCATACAAATATAATCAAGAAGAGATGAAGCATGCACTAATTATAACATGATGTCAAACGATAATATATTATTATAATACAAATTGACCTAGATTCAAATTAAGCAAAGCTTGTACTTTGGGAACTAAAGACGATATACATACTTATATAGATACATGAATACAGTAATACCTCAGTTTACGCGAGGGATGCGTGTTGGAGAATATCGCGTTATGCGAACGTCGCTTATAACGGGGTCAAAAAAAACTCGCAAGCAACTTACTGACGTAACTGGACTAACTTTGGCACAACACGAAATAAATTGCAGTGATTTGCCTAAATACCGCCAGCCACCCCGCCATGGCACAGTATAGGAACAGTAGATAAACTTCGAACAAAGGTACATCGCACGGCTGCACACATGCGCCCGTGTTCGGTATGCACGCACACATAGCCTTCGGGAATGATGGAGAATGCTTTAATCGGAGCCGCGCCGTTGCGGTGTTCGTTCGTTCTCACTCGCTACGTCAAAGGAAGCCGCCTCGTAGGTATGAAGACAGCGAGCCGCCAGTGCCACGATATCAAAAGGAGCCGAATAGGCTTGTAACTAAGCACCTACCAACCTAGTGCAGTTAAGCAACTATTATACTTACTTGGAAATATTTTAGGCATAGTACAGTGGTATTAAAATATTCCATGAAGTGGGAAACTAAAAACACTTACCCAACTATCTATAATATTATTACTTTGTGTATACTATATTGTCTGTTAAACTGTAACATAAATACTTTGCATACTTAAAAGCAAAATTAGTATTATAGGTATGCCAAGCCAAAAACTTGACACAGCCCTGCGCATCGAGCGAAAGTAGGTAACGAACGCTCCTAAACGGCCTCAGATTACCTACTGTATTATTCTTCTATACTGTGGCCATGGTGTTTTTAAATTTGACCAATCCGGGCGAGCGCATAAAGCGGGCCAATTTAGCGCGAAAATTTGAAATGCGCGTATAGCGAATCCGTGTAAAGCGGGCCAATTTAGCGCGAAAATTTGAAATGCGCGTATAGCGAATCCGTGTAAAGCGAGGTCGCGTAAACCGGGGTATTACTGTACTTAGATACATAGAAAAACGTCATCACACAAATAAATGCCTTTACCGGGATTCGACCCCGGGACCTCCGGCTTCGTAGGCAGCGTCACTAGGCTACAGAGGTCGTCCGTAGAGATCTTAAGCCGCCTGTCTGTCATTTAAGGGCATTTTCAATAAAACGTGTACCCAATTAGCGTGGGTAGTTAAACAAAAATTAACTCATGTCAGTTTTGTGACGACAATTAAGCATTCAGTTTGTAAAAATATTCACTTTTTCTGTTTAATTTATAAATGATATGCATATACACGTTAATTAAATGTGATAAAAGTTCATTTTCACATCATTTGTATGCTTAATTGTCGTCACAAAACTGACACTTAGTTAATTTTTATTTAACAACTCACGCTAATTGGGTACACGTTTTATTGAAATTTCCCTTAAATGATATATTTTCGTTACATCTTTAAAAAAAGGATTAACATTAACTTTTTCCATTGTAGAACTTAACCGGCGGCCCACGCGGTGGTTTGCACATCACGGATGTCACCAACGCGTCACGAACACTCTTAATGAATCTGGAGACTTTGAATTGGGATCCCATGCTGTGTAGGTAAGACTCGATTCGCTTTTTAATTTATTGCCATTAATTAAAAAGTAGGACATTCACAGGCTAACGGCGTAATTTTTTAAGAAACCTATGTATTTAACTTTCACTAATTTGGATTTCCATTTGCGCGAAATTCCCCCTTTCCTTGCATAAACTTGTATAAACTAGAATAATTTGAGAAAAAAGGTTTTCCCAAAGTATGACGTCACAAACTAATATCTCAAAGTATTCTAGTTTATACAAGTTTATTCAAGAAAAAGGGGAATTTCGCGCAAATGGAAAGCCAATTTATGACAGTTAGTTACATAAGTTTCTTAAAAAATCACGCTGTTAGCCTGCGAATGTCAAATAACGTTTTGTATGGAAATCGAACCACCTTAAAGTGAAATAAGAAATATTTATATATCTGTGAAAATGAAGATGGCATGATATTCTTGTTTTTTTTTTAATGATGAAGATATATATAATTGATCTCGCATAGTGTAAATAAAAATAAATGAATAAATATTTGGGGACAATCTTACACAAATCGACCTAGTCCCAAACTAAACAAAGCTTGTACTTTGTATTGGTGCTAGACGAAGATATGCATACTTACATACCTAGATAAATAAATGCATCCATCATAGAAGTTTATGCTCACCACAGAAATAAATGCCCTCACCGGGATTCGAACCCGGGACCTCCGGCTTCGTAAGCAGGGTCAGTACCAACTAGGAAGATAAAAAATAACTGTTGTAAAAGATAACTGTCCACATATATAAGCAGTTTAAGATTAAATCTTTATATAGCTCCGGCTTGTAAAACTATGTTTACACCTGTCTCCTAAATAACTGTCAAATCACATTCCCGGAAAAACGTAAGTTTTATGTAACTTAGGTTTGAATAAAAAAAAACTGATAAATGACTACGTTATGCGTAGTCAGGTAGAGTTTCAAAAGCATTTTCAGTATCTGTAGCAGTTATATTATAATTTATAATATGAATTGCATTTTGTCTAGGTTATTTGGCATCCATCGAGACTCTTTACCTCATATACGAAGCAGCTCCGAAGTTTACGGCGTCGTCAAAGATGGATCCATGTTTGACGGGATTAGAATATCTGGAGTAAGTGTTTTACTGAATGTCACTTTATAAATGCTTTTTAATCTTACTAACTAGTCTTGTAATGTGTGGAATCTAAAACATTACACTCTTTTTTGTTGGGCAGTCGTGTAAAAAGTGTTGCTATGGTCGACTGGGCTGTTGATGAAACAATCTAACAATACGATTTTAGACCTGCAGAGTACATTTGCTTATTCAATTGGACATTCACTCACATTTTTTCGAACTCTCAATTTAATATCTAGTTTCTCAGCAGTGGCTAAATTTTTTACAAGCTTTTATTTAACTTGCAATGTATGTAACTATGTTTGTTTGGGCGGAATTTTGCAACACAATTTTGAAGCAGATGTCTTGAATCGATTGAGCTGAAATTTTGGGTTTAATTATATTTTGGATGATCACCTAAATTATTGAGCTGAACTGATGATGACACAGAAGGAATTCAGGACTTAACAGACGTAACCCCGTTGAGTTTGGGCTCGTTAGAATCGTCTCAACGAGTAGTTGACGACGGTATACAGAAAAGTACAGTTGGCAATAAAAAATTGTACCAAAAACTATTTTTTTGACAGAAGAAAAATTGTTATATTACCGTGTTAGGCAACTTGATATGGTAACATCACAAACTATTGTTATAGTTTTGATGAAGATTTCACGGGTTATACCTAGTCGAAATACTGATTTTTGTTTGTTGTTTAGTAGACACTGCGAGGACAAACTATTCAGAACTCTGTCCCATCTATTTGCATTTCGAACTATGGGGAATAATCATAGTAGTTAGTCCGCAGTGTGGACTATTAGGAATACCCCGAGTACATGAAACGCGTACATTCTGAATTCAAATCGACACCACTTAACCAAGTATCGAACTCCCCAGATACTAGGCAACCAGCAATCCGCGCTGGTCGGCCAGAACTGCCTGCTGGCCGGCCAGGCCAAGAACACGTACCGCAGCGGCTGCTTCCTGCTGTACAACACGGGCCCCCGGCGCGTGCAGTCCGCGCACGGCCTGCTCACCACCGTGGCCTACCGCCTCGGGCCCGAGGCCGAGCCCGTGTACGCGCTCGAGGGTGAGGGCGCCACTCCCTTTAGGGCAACAGGAGACAGGCACTGGCCAAGAACACGTACCGCAGCGGCTGCTTCCTGCTGTACAACACGGGCCCCCGGCGCGTGCAGTCCGCGCACGGCCTGCTCACCACCGTGGCCTACCGCCTCGGGCCCGAGGCCGAGCCCGTGTACGCGCTCGAGGGTGAGGGCGCCACTCCCTTTAGGGCAACAGGAGACAGGCACTGGCCAAGAACACGTACCGCAGCGGCTGCTTCCTGCTGTACAACACGGGCCCCCGGCGCGTGCAGTCCGCGCACGGCCTGCTCACCACCGTGGCCTACCGCCTCGGGCCCGAGGCCGAGCCCGTGTACGCGCTCGAGGGTGAGGGCGCCACTCCCTTTAGGGCAACAGGAGACAGGCACTGGCCAAGAACACGTACCGCAGCGGCTGCTTCCTGCTGTACAACACGGGCCCCCGGCGCGTGCAGTCCGCGCACGGCCTGCTCACCACCGTGGCCTACCGCCTCGGGCCCGAGGCCGAGCCCGTGTACGCGCTCGAGGGTGAGGGCGCCACTCCCTTTAGGGCAACAGGAGACAGGCACTGGCCAAGAACACGTACCGCAGCGGCTGCTTCCTGCTGTACAACACGGGCCCCCGGCGCGTGCAGTCCGCGCACGGCCTGCTCACCACCGTGGCCTACCGCCTCGGGCCCGAGGCCGAGCCCGTGTACGCGCTCGAGGGTGAGGGCGCCACTCCCTTTAGGGCAACAGGAGACAGGCACTGGCCAAGAACACGTACCGCAGCGGCTGCTTCCTGCTGTACAACACGGGCCCCCGGCGCGTGCAGTCCGCGCACGGCCTGCTCACCACCGTGGCCTACCGCCTCGGGCCCGAGGCCGAGCCCGTGTACGCGCTCGAGGGTGAGGGCGCCACTCCCTTTAGGGCAACAGGAGACAGGCACTGGCCAAGAACACGTACCGCAGCGGCTGCTTCCTGCTGTACAACACGGGCCCCCGGCGCGTGCAGTCCGCGCACGGCCTGCTCACCACCGTGGCCTACCGCCTCGGGCCCGAGGCCGAGCCCGTGTACGCGCTCGAGGGTGAGGGCGCCACTCCCTTTAGGGCAACAGGAGACAGGCACTGGCCAAGAACACGTACCGCAGCGGCTGCTTCCTGCTGTACAACACGGGCCCCCGGCGCGTGCAGTCCGCGCACGGCCTGCTCACCACCGTGGCCTACCGCCTCGGGCCCGAGGCCGAGCCCGTGTACGCGCTCGAGGGTGAGGGCGCCACTCCCTTTAGGGCAACAGGAGACAGGCACTGGCCAAGAACACGTACCGCAGCGGCTGCTTCCTGCTGTACAACACGGGCCCCCGGCGCGTGCAGTCCGCGCACGGCCTGCTCACCACCGTGGCCTACCGCCTCGGGCCCGAGGCCGAGCCCGTGTACGCGCTCGAGGGTGAGGGCGCCACTCCCTTTAGGGCAACAGGAGACAGGCACTGGCCAAGAACACGTACCGCAGCGGCTGCTTCCTGCTGTACAACACGGGCCCCCGGCGCGTGCAGTCCGCGCACGGCCTGCTCACCACCGTGGCCTACCGCCTCGGGCCCGAGGCCGAGCCCGTGTACGCGCTCGAGGGTGAGGGCGCCACTCCCTTTAGGGCAACAGGAGACAGGCACTGGCCAAGAACACGTACCGCAGCGGCTGCTTCCTGCTGTACAACACGGGCCCCCGGCGCGTGCAGTCCGCGCACGGCCTGCTCACCACCGTGGCCTACCGCCTCGGGCCCGAGGCCGAGCCCGTGTACGCGCTCGAGGGTGAGGGCGCCACTCCCTTTAGGGCAACAGGAGACAGGCACTGGCCAAGAACACGTACCGCAGCGGCTGCTTCCTGCTGTACAACACGGGCCCCCGGCGCGTGCAGTCCGCGCACGGCCTGCTCACCACCGTGGCCTACCGCCTCGGGCCCGAGGCCGAGCCCGTGTACGCGCTCGAGGGTGAGGGCGCCACTCCCTTTAGGGCAACAGGAGACAGGCACTGGCCAAGAACACGTACCGCAGCGGCTGCTTCCTGCTGTACAACACGGGCCCCCGGCGCGTGCAGTCCGCGCACGGCCTGCTCACCACCGTGGCCTACCGCCTCGGGCCCGAGGCCGAGCCCGTGTACGCGCTCGAGGGTGAGGGCGCCACTCCCTTTAGGGCAACAGGAGACAGGCACTGGCCAAGAACACGTACCGCAGCGGCTGCTTCCTGCTGTACAACACGGGCCCCCGGCGCGTGCAGTCCGCGCACGGCCTGCTCACCACCGTGGCCTACCGCCTCGGGCCCGAGGCCGAGCCCGTGTACGCGCTCGAGGGTGAGGGCGCCACTCCCTTTAGGGCAACAGGAGACAGGCACTGGCCAAGAACACGTACCGCAGCGGCTGCTTCCTGCTGTACAACACGGGCCCCCGGCGCGTGCAGTCCGCGCACGGCCTGCTCACCACCGTGGCCTACCGCCTCGGGCCCGAGGCCGAGCCCGTGTACGCGCTCGAGGGTGAGGGCGCCACTCCCTTTAGGGCAACAGGAGACAGGCACTGGCCAAGAACACGTACCGCAGCGGCTGCTTCCTGCTGTACAACACGGGCCCCCGGCGCGTGCAGTCCGCGCACGGCCTGCTCACCACCGTGGCCTACCGCCTCGGGCCCGAGGCCGAGCCCGTGTACGCGCTCGAGGGTGAGGGCGCCACTCCCTTTAGGGCAACAGGAGAACAGGCACTGGCCAAGAACACGTACCGCAGCGGCTGCTTCCTGCTGTACAACACGGGCCCCCGGCGCGTGCAGTCCGCGCACGGCCTGCTCACCACCGTGGCCTACCGCCTCGGGCCCGAGGCCGAGCCCGTGTACGCGCTCGAGGGTGAGGGCGCCACTCCCTTGAGGGCAACAGGAGACAGGCACTGGCCAAGAACACGTACCGCAGCGGCTGCTTCCTGCTGTACAACACGGGCCCCCGGCGCGTGCAGTCCGCGCACGGCCTGCTCACCACCGTGGCCTACCGCCTCGGGCCCGAGGCCGAGCCCGTGTACGCGCTCGAGGGTGAGGGCGCCACTCCCTTTAGGGCAACAGGAGACAGGCACTGGCCAAGAACACGTACCGCAGCGGCTGCTTCCTGCTGTACAACACGGGCCCCCGGCGCGTGCAGTCCGCGCACGGCCTGCTCACCACCGTGGCCTACCGCCTCGGGCCCGAGGCCGAGCCCGTGTACGCGCTCGAGGGTGAGGGCGCCACTCCCTTTAGGGCAACAGGAGACAGGCACTGGCCAAGAACACGTACCGCAGCGGCTGCTTCCTGCTGTACAACACGGGCCCCCGGCGCGTGCAGTCCGCGCACGGCCTGCTCACCACCGTGGCCTACCGCCTCGGGCCCGAGGCCGAGCCCGTGTACGCGCTCGAGGGTGAGGGCGCCACTCCCTTTAGGGCAACAGGAGACAGGCACTGGCCAAGAACACGTACCGCAGCGGCTGCTTCCTGCTGTACAACACGGGCCCCCGGCGCGTGCAGTCCGCGCACGGCCTGCTCACCACCGTGGCCTACCGCCTCGGGCCCGAGGCCGAGCCCGTGTACGCGCTCGAGGGTGAGGGCGCCACTCCCTTTAGGGCAACAGGAGACAGGCACTGGCCAAGAACACGTACCGCAGCGGCTGCTTCCTGCTGTACAACACGGGCCCCCGGCGCGTGCAGTCCGCGCACGGCCTGCTCACCACCGTGGCCTACCGCCTCGGGCCCGAGGCCGAGCCCGTGTACGCGCTCGAGGGTGAGGGCGCCACTCCCTTTAGGGCAACAGGAGACAGGCACTGGCCAAGAACACGTACCGCAGCGGCTGCTTCCTGCTGTACAACACGGGCCCCCGGCGCGTGCAGTCCGCGCACGGCCTGCTCACCACCGTGGCCTACCGCCTCGGGCCCGAGGCCGAGCCCGTGTACGCGCTCGAGGGTGAGGGCGCCACTCCCTTTAGGGCAACAGGAGACAGGCACTGGCCAAGAACACGTACCGCAGCGGCTGCTTCCTGCTGTACAACACGGGCCCCCGGCGCGTGCAGTCCGCGCACGGCCTGCTCACCACCGTGGCCTACCGCCTCGGGCCCGAGGCCGAGCCCGTGTACGCGCTCGAGGGTGAGGGCGCCACTCCCTTTAGGGCAACAGGAGACAGGCACTGGCCAAGAACACGTACCGCAGCGGCTGCTTCCTGCTGTACAACACGGGCCCCCGGCGCGTGCAGTCCGCGCACGGCCTGCTCACCACCGTGGCCTACCGCCTCGGGCCCGAGGCCGAGCCCGTGTACGCGCTCGAGGGTGAGGGCGCCACTCCCTTTAGGGCAACAGGAGACAGGCACTGGCCAAGAACACGTACCGCAGCGGCTGCTTCCTGCTGTACAACACGGGCCCCCGGCGCGTGCAGTCCGCGCACGGCCTGCTCACCACCGTGGCCTACCGCCTCGGGCCCGAGGCCGAGCCCGTGTACGCGCTCGAGGGTGAGGGCGCCACTCCCTTTAGGGCAACAGGAGACAGGCACTGGCCAAGAACACGTACCGCAGCGGCTGCTTCCTGCTGTACAACACGGGCCCCCGGCGCGTGCAGTCCGCGCACGGCCTGCTCACCACCGTGGCCTACCGCCTCGGGCCCGAGGCCGAGCCCGTGTACGCGCTCGAGGGTGAGGGCGCCACTCCCTTTAGGGCAACAGGAGACAGGCACTGGCCAAGAACACGTACCGCAGCGGCTGCTTCCTGCTGTACAACACGGGCCCCCGGCGCGTGCAGTCCGCGCACGGCCTGCTCACCACCGTGGCCTACCGCCTCGGGCCCGAGGCCGAGCCCGTGTACGCGCTCGAGGGTGAGGGCGCCACTCCCTTTAGGGCAACAGGAGACAGGCACTGGCCAAGAACACGTACCGCAGCGGCTGCTTCCTGCTGTACAACACGGGCCCCCGGCGCGTGCAGTCCGCGCACGGCCTGCTCACCACCGTGGCCTACCGCCTCGGGCCCGAGGCCGAGCCCGTGTACGCGCTCGAGGGTGAGGGCGCCACTCCCTTTAGGGCAACAGGAGACAGGCACTGGCCAAGAACACGTACCGCAGCGGCTGCTTCCTGCTGTACAACACGGGCCCCCGGCGCGTGCAGTCCGCGCACGGCCTGCTCACCACCGTGGCCTACCGCCTCGGGCCCGAGGCCGAGCCCGTGTACGCGCTCGAGGGTGAGGGCGCCACTCCCTTTAGGGCAACAGGAGACAGGCACTGGCCAAGAACACGTACCGCAGCGGCTGCTTCCTGCTGTACAACACGGGCCCCCGGCGCGTGCAGTCCGCGCACGGCCTGCTCACCACCGTGGCCTACCGCCTCGGGCCCGAGGCCGAGCCCGTGTACGCGCTCGAGGGTGAGGGCGCCACTCCCTTTAGGGCAACAGGAGACAGGCACTGGCCAAGAACACGTACCGCAGCGGCTGCTTCCTGCTGTACAACACGGGCCCCCGGCGCGTGCAGTCCGCGAATCATGAAACTGTCAGACACAAGTCAAGACAGAGACACTAAGAGAGGTGTTCTGGATAATCCGCCTTTAATAGACACTAGAGAAAAGGTCTCGGTACCGTGAATATATCGTATGGCACTTAGACCACTAGCTAGTGTCTAGGCACGCGTCAAAGGACAGCTAGTGAATGTTGACGCACGGGATCGGCGGGCTTCGGGGCAAACAAATTGAAACTATAGGGGTGTAGTGTGACACTAAATAAAATAATCAATAATGATGTATTTTCTTGAAAAGCGATTAAGAATGTAGTCAAATGGAAACAAAAGCAACGCAACAGGTTAAAGAATCACAAAGTTATAACTGCCAAGAATCGCCGCGCGCTCGTAGCCGATCCCGTTTTTTTCCTCGTACGTAGCTAGCGTTGTAACTTCATATTTTTTTGAGATATATGAATGGGATTATCGTCACTAGGCATATTTACTTATTTATTTAGGATAACCAACAGACAATACTTCGTACAATTCAATATGTAGCTTGGGTAACATTCTTGGTTGATGTTTATCTAATTATAGGTAACCACAGCTTATTTTAGTATAAAACAAGGGTAAACTGGAAGTTCTGCAATGGAAACATTTATATGCCTTCTTTATTTTTAAGTACATTTACCCATATTGAGCTTGTATAGTACCTATAACAATACTCGATTACGTATTCCTCCTTCATATCTACCTAGCGTTATCTCGGTTTTTCTCCACTTTGCACGAGCCGGGGCGTCATCTGTGACGAGTGTGTAAAGTAACTGCCAGTAGCCTAAACTCCAAACTGAAGTAGACTTTTATTCCAGGTTCAATAGCAGTAGCCGGCGGCGCCATGAAGTTCCTCCGCGACAACCTGAAGCTCATCAACGACGTGGCCAAGGACACGGAGCATATCGCGGGCCAGGTGTTCTCCACGGGGGACGTGTACTTCGTGCCGGCCTTCAGCGGGCTGTACGCGCCGTACTGGAGGAAGGACGCCAGGGGGTGAGCAGACATGTGTTTCGTCATCGTCATATCAGCCGGGAGAGACTGCTGGAGATCAGCCAGGGTTCGCCATGAATGTACATGCCTTTCGGGCACTGCTCACTGAGTTTTACTTGGTAACCTGAGGTGTCCCCTGTACCAGGAAAATTGGCTTTGTTCCGTTTTCAAAATCGAACGATACAAGACAAATGCAACATTTTTCCAATTAGAATTATATACATTTTATTAAACAGGACCTGACTTAGATATGCGTCAGCGGTACACAACACTTAAACCCCTCTTTTTATTTAAAGCAAAAGTAAGTTAGAGCTTCATGTTTTCTGAGTATTTTTTAAACTTTTGTTTATTGATATAGTAAAACTGATTTATTTGACTGCTGTCAATGTAAATATAACAGTAAATGTACAACTTGTGACGTATAAATCTATTGTTTCAGAATTATGTGCGGTCTGACGGCGTTCACCACCAAACAACACATCATACGGGCCGCGTTGGAAGCAGTTTGCTTCCAAACTCGGTAATTTTAAATATAACAGAACTATACCATATATTATATAAACCGCTCCTGCACTGGCTTACACAGCCATAAGCCATGCATCTTTGTCTCCCTTCTTTACACTGAGTGTAATAGACACACAACAATTCTAGCCGTCAACACCACGAATATAAAAGATGGCAGAGCGAAAGAGACACAAAGATGCGGACTGAACCCAGCAACCACTAGTAGCTGCGTAGTGTATTTATTTACGAAACAAGAATTATTAGTTATGTACATATAAAAATATCCGCAACGCAGGCTTCGTCGATTGCGTACAAACAAAGGCCCCCCTAGGCACTTAACTAACAATGATAGTATCCGCAACAGTAATTTTGCTTGTGCTTTGATCTTTGTATCCATTGGTACAATAAACACGCGGTGGATTAACCAGCAAAGCATAACTTGGTACCAACCGAAGGGTTCAACAAAGAAACGACACTATAGCCAAGCGATAAGGCCCGCCCCTTTCAATCTGCAGGTCGTGGGATCGAGCCCCGGCTTCAACCACTGGGTTTTGATATTTAACAGAGCTTCCGGTGAAAGAAAATCGGTCTTATCCCGACTAGGTCTAGTTTTCCCCCTGGGTTGAAAGGTCAGACGGCGGAAGCTTTTATAAACCTGATGCCTAAGTCAAATCACGGGTCATCAAGTGCCAAAGAGGTCCCTATGCTTTAGGGTACTATCGACAACACAGCTAACCGACCATCGGTGCACCTTAAGTGCATTGTAATAAGGTTCTTTATAAACACAGGATGGTCAGTCAACAGTGTTGTCGTTTGTACAACCGGAAAAAAAACGCCAGAAAGTATGATGAAGTCAAGAGTACAGGAAATCATTTTTGGTAATATAATAATGTAATGTTCAACATACCACACCACCATACAATACCCTGTTGTTCTTATGGCATATAACCCCTAGGGAAAGTACAAAAAAGGTGGTATTCGATGACGACCAATAAATACCCAATGGTTGGTTTGTTGATGGCTGCGAGTTGGAACCCCAGCGATGAGGTTTTTTCTTTTCTTTCTATAAGTTTATTTCGTTTTTTTTTTTTGGTAATAGATCAGTTATTGGTTTTTTTGTTTATTTTTGTATAGAAATCGTTTTTTCGTAGTATTGCAGCCGAGAAAAACTAATCCATTCATGCAGTCTTAGCGTTTTTAATTTATGCTGATTTTCTCCAACATGACTCCAACGTGGGCTAAACTTAATTACAATATTATGAACTGATAAAATGTTCTGTTTGCGAAGTTACGAAAATATTGTATGGCATTATACTTAGAAACATTTACAGTTACATTGGTTTGCCTTTGATAATTTTAGAATCAAATAAAACCCATAAAACGGTACCAGCGGGGTCGGGGGTGCGACCGGTCACTTTGGCACCCATCGGGGGAGGCCCGTGTCCATCAGTGGATGTGTTTCTGCTGACATGATGGTGAATGTTCGACAGGGACATACTGGAGGCGATGAACAAGGACTGCGGCGTGCCGCTGTCGAAGCTGCACGTGGACGGCAACATGACGCGGAACGACCTGCTCATGCAGCTGCAGGCCGACCTCATCGGCATGCCAGTGTGTGAGTGTCCACTCTGGTTTCTCATTCACGAGAACGGCGACAAGGTTTGCGTGCCAGCGGTATGCCAGGAAAAATCCACTGGTCAGACCACACAATGTAAAATTTTAAATTCTCGCGTTACGTGTTTGATCCGAGATCAGGGCGTCTAGCACAACTTTGCTGACAAATCGCTTCGCGCGCGACTGAGCGTCGCCTGTCTCACTCGCACCGTGCAAATTAGATAGAGGAGGGTAGATCTTTCTCAACTCGCGACGGCGCGGCGTCAGTTGTGCTAGCCCCCCTGGGCATGTAACTGACGTCGAAATGTCAGAAGTAAGGGTACATAAACATCGCGTTGGACTCGTAAAAAATAATCTTTTAAAATGTTGATTGTTCATAATTGCATTACATTTTGATGTAGTCGTATTTGTCTTTGAGAAATGCGTTTCATTCGAGAGTGATCCATGAGATTGAGAGGTCTATATGCGTCAGAAGGAGCAGGGCGTGTTTCCGTCTCGTTCTGCGCCATGTGTGGGAATGGGAAGCTGCGCTACAATCTCTCTCTCCCACGCTCGTATGGTTTACTGGTGCCGCGGACGAATTTGTGGTAGAGGCCCTAGATTGGCTCCGTACCCAAAGGGTTTACGGACCCTGTTACTAAGACTCCGCTGTCCGTCCGTCTGTCACTTGATTGATGATGATTTGTTTACCGTTTGTATAGATAATGGTACAGTCAAGTGCAAAAATATATATCTAATAATCCTCTCATAAATATGTACCATAGTACCTTAATTCGCCGACATAAGAGCCATGGGACTTATTTTTGAGTAAGTGGTATGCACCGATATTTTAGCACTTGACTGTACGGAACCCTTCCTGCGCGAGTCACTGTGTCACGAGTGCTGGGTTTTTAATAGTATTTTGTGCAATCGTTATATAATGTATGCTTTTTCAGTCGAGTACCACGTTTAAGGTACGACACTTAAAAAGCTAATTATATAACTATTGTATACAATACTTTTTCTACGAGTCAACTGAACTATTTAAAAAATTAAAAACAAACTTGGCATCTATTGAAAACGAAGTGCAACCAACGGCTTTTTCTTTTTTGTGCGTTGATGTCAATACCTTTTGACTTTCTCATGACGGCGTCCTATTGGTCAAATAAATGATAGTTCAGTAAAGGCGACATGTGATTGGTCAATTTCATTTTAGTTGTCTCAACAGTTATGAAATGTTGAGTTGGGAGCTCCATAGTAAAAAGTACGTGGTTTAAGTTTGGTGTACGAAGTCTTAATTCAAACATTAAGGTCGACGAGTATAAAATAGTATTTATTATACTCGTCGACAAATAATACAATACTTTTTCTAGGAGTCTACGGAAATAATAATTTATTAAACAAACTTGGTATCTATTGAAAATCGCCTTTGGTATCTGCTGAAACGAAGTGCAGCCAACCGGTTTTTTTCAAACGCGTTGATGTCTTTCTGGAAATCAAGCCTTGTGATTGGTCAAAATTCATTTTAGTTCTGTGTACAATTGAATTATTATTATTTCGATTGTCCATAGAGCATGAATTTTTGGATCAGAATAAGTGTTCAATTGCGTTATGGTTTGCGAGGTTCTAATTTAAAGATTATAATCGACCAGTATAAAAATTGTATTTTTGTATGCAGTGCGCGCTCAGTCCTGGGACATGTCTGCGCTGGGCGCGGCGGTGGCGGCCGGGCGCGCGGCCGGCGTGTGGCGCGTGGAGGCCGCGGCCGGCGGCTGGCGCGCCGTCGCCGCGCGCGCGGACACCTTCCTACCCACAACCACTGATGACGGTCATTATACCACACATGCTTAATAGTATTTTATGCACTCGTTATATAATGTATACTTGTTCAGTCGAGTACCACGTTTAGGCCACGAAACTTGCTGAGTGACCTAATTAAGGTACGCGACTTAAATCTTTATATTATCGTATACAATACTTTTTCTACGAGTCAATGGAACTAATTGGTATCTATTGAAAATCTAAGCCCTGCTGAAACGAAGTGCAGCCAACGGCTTTTTCTTTTTTACGGGTGCACGACGTTTTATATAATTTCACTAAATCTATTTTGGTTTGATATACCATTGCTTATTATAATATAACGGATCGTATAATATTGTTTCAGATAATTTTCAAATGATCTAATGTAAAAAGTGATATAACGATTTAAGGCTATAATTACAATATGATAAAATCGATACAAATATAGTAAATGTAGTATAAAATACATTTACTATATTTATGACTTGGTATAAAACGTGTTTACCATAATGACTTACTTGACATAATTCGTCAACGTAATAAATTTCAGAAGATATAAGTTGACTTTACGATAAATAAATTTAGATATAACAAATCATTAAATATCATTATATAATTAATAATAAGCGAGACCTTTTAAAAAGTACTTCTCGTTCTCTGTTGTGCTGAGGGGTTCTAAATAAGTAAGGTTGATATATAGAAATTATAACACAAAAATCCAATATAATCAAGATTTTAATGTCATTTTATACTGACATCAATTTCACAATACCGAAAAGTCCCTTTGCACTTTCAACATATAGCATAATCCACCTTACGGCAGGTCTCAGGTAGGTACGACGACGAGTGAAGCGAGGAGGAGTGTTAGGTAGAACTGCGACCATACAGTGCGCTAGCCGAGCGAGCGAATCGACGTGCCGCGGCAGCGGCCGGCGAAGCGCCAGAACCGACTTTTTTTGTAATCTTACATTACATATTATGTAAGTACTTACAAAATTCTACGGCGGAGGGCGGGAGATTCAGTCCCAGAAATGAAAGCGGGGCTCCGTCAACTTCTTTGCAGACATTGTTATATGAAAGCGCTATTATTCAAATAATATGTATGTTCAACATATTTATGTCATAAATGCGTTATACGAAAATAGAATTATGCCACTTCCAAATTATGTCATTTTGCCTATTATATCAAGCGATAATTAGAGTAAAGCAAAATATAGCAAAATCGTTATATCAAACGTTACATTATACTAAATACCTTTATACCAATTTAATGTATGTCAAGTGTATGTTAGTTTTTCTGACATTATATGAAACATTACGCACCCCTTTTTTGGTCGTTGATGTCTTTTACTTTTCTTCTGTACTCAAATGACGGCGTCCTATTGGTCAAATACATTTTAGTTCAGTAAAGTCACCACGTGATTGGTCGAATTTATTTTAGTTGTCTAAACAGTTGTAAAATGTTTAGTTGGGACCTCCATAGTAAAAAGTATGTGATTTTAGTTTGGCGTACGAAGTCTTAACTCTTAACTCAAACATTAAAATCGCCGAGTTAGCGGCGGATTAGTCATCGCGCGCGAATTTCCCGGTCGCGGCGGCACGCGGCACGCTTCACCGTCTCTGTGCGTTTGTGTGGAATGCTCGCCGCTCACCCTCACCTCGGTCGCGGTGCATCGATACTGTATTGCGTTTGTAGCGCTGCAAACAGGAGCCGTGTGTAACCGTTCTTACGTACAGACAGACTTCCTATATGCCTAACAGAACCTATCTTTGGGTGGTATTCCACTCGTCCAAGATCTTTGTCCAATGTGTATTTGCGTCTCACATTTTGCTTAAAGAGTGAGTGAGACGCAATGCACATTGGACAAAGATCTTGGACAAGTGGAATAACCACCCTTTGAAAGCTACAAAATTCTAATCGTGCTCGCACGCGCTCATCGCGTAGCACGAACACAATGAAGGTGTAATAAGCTCGTTAAATATTTTATCTACGCACATACATTAGTGCTCCAAAATGCGTTCAGAAACCGTAGGAAATAACCAGCATTATTACAACCGATTTAACTATGAGAATTTGTTTGTAACTCACATTTTAGTTGAAAATATGAGTAGTAGTGACTCCGAGAACGATATGCACACTCCGCCGGATATCCTCAATGCAGTCACGATTGCAACAAAGATATTTTACAGGTAGCACTATAGTAGCAATGCCGGTCATTTCCCTACGGCTTCTGAACCCATCTTAGAGTACTTATGATATGTGTGTAGATAAAGTAGTGTATGAAACTGTACATAATTTAGCCTTAAAACACTCGTGTGATCCTATTATGAAACTCGCTGACGCCCGTTTCATAAAACCACACTTTTGTTTTAAGTCCTCTGATTATGTATCAGTTGCATAAACTACTATTATCTACGCACATATCATTTAGTGCTCTAAAATGCGCTCAGAAACCGTAGGAAATGACGCTGGTCATTTTTATTACAACCGATTTTACTATGAGAACTCTCTATTGTCTGTGGGAGTAGGTAAAATCGGTACTTTAATGTTATAACACAGTATAGATTTTTGTAACGTTATGAGTTTAAATTTGGAACAGCTGTCAAAACTCAAGTGGGTCTCTATTCTAGTATCTATATATATTAAAACAGTTATCGATACGAAACGTTAATTCAGTATGTTTTTTTGATATTTACGCACGAAGTTTGATCTCGAGTGACATGCGTGTAGGGACTTCATCGTTTGTCTATGATTTAAAAAAAAACATTCGTCTTGACGTAGGATCGAATTGCCGCCGTTGCTTTTGTCATTTTTTTGTTGGTTCTTTGCTGTTACGAAAGTAGAATTGTGAATTTTAATAAGTTTCAAGAATATTTCAAACCGCAATATATCCGCACTAACGCTGGTAGGCGTGCTCCACTGCGCAGGCTCGTTTACAATAACAATGTACATTTTAATCACATAGACATATTTGGCTTTAGTATTAGTTCATACAAAAAACAAATAATAGACGTACTCAAAAACTGTATTATATAACTGAAACACATTGATATTGTTATTCAGTTTAACTCAGCATGTTCTTGCTTATATAAATAACAATTCTCTCTCTTACTGTGGCCGGGCATGTATTCTTGTTTCTATTTTTTAAATTTGTATTATGTATATTTTTTCTTTCCCCGGATTCACGGCACTTCAGGGGCTGCATCCCTGACTTACTCCGAACGATGACGATGTAAAACAAGTAATATGTGGTGAACGGTGTTGGTCACACATATTGTATTTATTTATAAGGCTAGTAATACTAAGACTCCGTTGTAGTGGCTGCTTGTTTACCTACATAAATTAAAAAAGAAAAAAAAAATAATCCCTGTATTATTACCAAACTTCCTGCAGATTTAAATGCCATTTATGTTTTTTTTATAGTGGCTCTACAGGAACTTTGACAGTAACGCGAGGAAACAACCGACTGCTGTTAAAACGACTGCTCTAACAAAAGGCCTAAATGAAATCACCTGAACATCATTAAAATTTACCCTTCGGTTTCCAGATCGCGACGCCCGCTACACAAAATGGAAGATGGCGGTCCAGCGCTCCCTCGGCTGGGCGACGGTCAAAAAGTCAATCACCATGACAGGTCAGAGTTTCCGCAACGTTAACATGGCCCGGTTTAACAGTATAGACACCCTCTCCACCGGCAGTAGGAAAAACTCCCTCTTCGACGCGGACACAGACCTCATAGACGAGGAATGTAGCACCGTAGAGGAACTGCTCAAATACCAAGCTAGAAAATTCTCAATCTACCAGCAAAAAACTAGAAAAGAACGAAGTATTATCGACGACGCGGACTATTTCATGGCTAAAAAAGAATGCGACTACGGTCTTTGTCAGTGTTGTAAAGGAAAAAAGTTGCAAAGCAAAACGAACTGGGAGAGTATTGAGGAGATGATAGAGAACGACCCCGAGATCATATTCGACGGGGACCACAACCCAATAGTGGTGGAGCCGCGGAGGATGTCCGCGGCGCCGGTGGAGCTGGGCCTCGGCGCGCCGGACGCGTCGCCCGCGCCCGCGCCCGAGCGCAGGCTCGGCAAACAGATGCATATGGAGAAGCTCCCGGCGTTGTTTAGGGCCATCTGTGACAAGTTCTCTAACACTTCGCTCACGTAACTCGAATTGAATAACCGACATATGTATTCGATTAGCCGCAAATGCCTTGAAAGATCGCCTGTCAAACAACGGATCTAAACATCGAGGCAAATCTTTTAATTTTCGCGTCTCTTTCTATTTCTAAAGTGCGGGAGGAAGGGACAGTGGCATAAGGAATGCCCTGCCTTTCTCTTCCATAGTTCGCCTGCTAGAGTTAGAATGATTTATAAATACAAATTGAATGTTCAAATTTCCTATTTGCAATCGAAGAAAGACATTTCGTACTTTTGACGTCTAGCGTCAAAATTAGCTAGCTCTACTATTCTACTTCTAGTTCTATAAATATAAACTAGGTAAAGTGCAAGATAGACATTGTTCATCAGAACCCCGCGGTAGGGGATTACCCCGCAACTATGATAGACTCTTCTTGAAAAGTTCATACCGTAGAGCTGAGGACCAGATATGTGTGGATTGTGTAATAAAATACGCAAACGGTACAATACCATTTTACGTATAGTTTTATTCGGGCATTGTAAATTCAACTGCAGCTGCAGGCAAAAGTACTCTCTATGACTATACTTTTATTGATTGAGTATTTGGCCAACATAACTGCATACAGTACAATCATTTACATATAGAAATGGCCTAATGTACATTTTGGTTATTTGTAAATTTAGTTCGCATTTTCCCTTTGTATATTTTGCACTGGAGCCTAGATTTGTTTCGTCCGACGCGGAAAAAGAGAGGCAGGGAGTGGTGACGGTATGGGGTATACTGGTTACTTTGCCCAGCTATTTAAATGATTATAACATTGAAAACCGTTATAAAATATACGCCAAAAGGGCAGATCGCTTTAAAAATAGAAACCTTTTCCCCCCGAAGGGTAGAAAACGTATATTTAGGTTTCAGCCGTAGCTTGAACCACTTGAGATGGCGTCTTATGAATTTCTCACTCACAATGCTGTATTTTCGTGTATGTGTGTATAAACTAGCTGTCAAACCCTCTTGCTGTCTTGCTCACTCACAAAGCAGCGCGCGGGCAGCGGCGCGATGGTGGCGCCGTGCCTGCCAATATAGTATAATTATACCTTGATGAAGGAGCCGGCAAGGTCCATGAAGCGGTGGTTCAAACTACGGCTGAAACCTAAATATACGTTTTCTACCCTTCGAGGGGGAAACGTTTCTATTTAGGTGTTCGAGCCTTCGCTTGAACCACTTGAGAAGTGTTTATATTCTGCCGGCGCTGCTTGTAAGTGCGTACTGTGACGATTTAAGATAAATGTAGAATATTAATTAATTAAATTAAATCATATCTCTGATTCATTTTCTTTTATTTCTTAACTAAGGTTGAGTTACATCATTATTCTTAGTGATGAAAATATAATGTTGTAAATTGCAATCATTAAATTAGTATCACATTTGAATCACATTAGTTATTAGAAACAAAGTTGCCCCGTCTGGCACCTGATTATTATAATAAAGAAAAATCATCGTTTATTCTAACATTATCTTGATTACGGTTTGGAGTGTTAGCCTCCCTGAAGTAATGCCAGAAGAAAGTGTTTCAAGATCGCCAATTTCCTTTCTTGAGGATTTCTTCAATGTCATATCTGTTTCTTGACCAGTTCTCTGAAGCCACCACGGCCCTGAAACTTCCAGATGAAGCTGACATGCCAGCATTTCGGAAAAGGGTGCGAATCCATCCAGAAATTACAGCACCAAAAGCAGTTTTAGCTGATCCTCTTTTAGTTATAAACAGTTTTGTTAGACTTTTAACCTGGCGTCGTTCTTGCGATAATGATATTGAAAAAAATAAATGAATTTTATTCTGCAAGTAGGCCGTAATGGCACCTTTACAAGTCAAAATTCTACCAGCGTTTCTGTAAAAGAAGACCACTGTTAAGAAGTAACACCGAAACAAACTCAACAGTCAGTATTTTTTTTCCAAAAAGCTTATTACAATGATAGTTCTTAACCTACAAAGAAAAAAAATCATCTGAATGTGTTGTTCTACAAGAACACATGTCCGAATAAGCTATATGAATGATTAAGCTATTTTGGGCTCTGGTTTGGCCCATGCATTTCTGTCAGTTAGATAGTGCTCAACCCTGTAATAAGCCTTCGACATCAGTGTTTTTTTTTTTGTGTTTTTTAAGAGCTGGAAAGGTTAGAGCCCAAATTTCATTAGGTAATTTATTATAAAATGGATACATTGACCCGAAAAAGACTTGTATACTTTACGAAGACGAAACTTTTTGGTTGTTATTTTATTTATATTTCGTGTATTAGAATTATGGGTATCAGGATTTTTACCGAATGAATCTATGTTCTTAATTACATACACATTTTTTTCATAAATGTATTGAGACTCTACTGTTAAAATGCTAATTTCTTTGAAGAGTTCTCTTACGGATTCTCTTCCTCTCAGGTTTATATCCACTAGATATAGTATTATTTGATATAGATACATGATCAGAGGTCACAGTCATGAAAGAAAACTGGAAGAGGAAGTTACAAGAAATTAAAAGAAAAATATTAGAAGAAGAGGATCGCATCTATGCATGGGGCCCGAAACCCGAGAGCACGGCGCGCGTCCCACTCGAGGGACCGCGCCGAGGCACCTCCCACACACGTCACAGCAACGGCTTCCGTACCAATGGGCACCAACACCAGCTCCACCGTGACTCCAGCCAGGGCGCAGCACGACGCCTGGTCTTTTACACACATCTGAAATAGCCCCGGGGGATGCCGATGTCGCGGCCGCCTCCCCAACATCGACCTCCGAGCCAGCGACGCCAATGCAACACAACAGCGGAAGCAAAGAAACCGCCAAAGCGTGGGCGGCTTGGCGCAAAGGGCGCCTGAACCACCCACCAGCCCTCACGCCTATCAGCGAGCTACGAGGGGCCGCAGCAAAAAGAGTGGCTGCAATACACAGAAAACCGCCGCCAGACTATACGAAGTCAAGTAAAATCTTCATCGCACGCCCCTCTACAGCACTGGTGAAGGCGGCAGTCAAAAAGGCCAAAGAAAACCAAAAAGAGAAAATCAACTTGAAAATCTCCATACTAATCCAAATCGTTGACCTGGTCCCGATCGAAGAAAGGGACTCGGACCCGCCCCAGCAAGCAGACTGGTGGCTATAACTAGTGTTAACGTCCGTGAAAGTGTAATAGTGAACTACGAACTTATCCTACTAATATTATAAATGCGAAAGTTTAGATGTTTGTTACTCAATCACGCTTAAACGGCTGAACCGATTTGAATGAAATTTTGCACGAAGATAGTTTATAGTCTGGATTAAAATATAGGATAGGTTGGTTTTGAGCGACGTCGTTTGACATAACACGTCTGTTTCAATACTACGTCGTATGACATTACGTCGTATCGTGATGCGATGTCGACTGACATATTTAAGAGTGATACGAGTGTAGCAGTGTCGGTGTTTGCGATGTGAAATGTGTCGTTTGATTGAGGCGACAGCGACGCTGAGACGCCAAATTCAAGTCGGACATGAGCCGATTTTCAAGTACGTGCAAAAGTACGTACCTACGTCATCGCCGGTCCGAGGGAGCCGAGCGGAAATCAGATAAATTGACAAGCAAGTCAATCAAAGTGGCATTTGAGACCGCTGTTAGCTCAACCACGTAGTGGTCAGCATCTTCCGATGAAGACGGGTAATATAGGATTAAGAACTCATAATACTAAGTGCAAGGCACGTTAAACATCGCTGTCCAAGGGAGCCGAGCGGTATATACTTGTTCTTAATAAAAAGCTTGATTAATACTTATAGATACATTCTTGGTAACCTGACCCCGTATCATGGTCGGCCTTATCACGCGATAAGTGACAAGATAGAGCGTCCGTCTCGTTCTATTGAACGGTGTCAGCCAGTGACGGACGCTTTATCTTGTCACTTATGCTACGGGGTCTGCAGTGTACTGATCCATTCGGAATTCAAAAGCGTCGCGCCGCTGCCCGCGCGCTGCTTTGTGAGTGAGCAAGACAGCAGCAGGGTTTGACAACTAGTTTAAACACACATACACGAAAATACAGCAGTGTGAGTGAGGAATTCATAAGACGTCATATCAAGTGGTTCAAGCGAAGACTCGAACACCTAAATATTATATTATTTAATGGTGGTGGGGTCCTTGGCTTGGATTATGAAAATTATTGTAAAGATGCAAAACTCGAAATGCCTAAATGTATTGAAATAAAGACGTGTAAGATTAAAAGGCTTAAGAAAGTAAAATTTGTAATTTATAAGTAAAAATATCATTAAAACTCAGAAAAAGTTAAAGTTGACTTGTGGTTCCTATTTTTAGCTCGTGGTCAGTAAACGAGGTTAAATAGGTACTTTCTATATTTATTAGGTACACATGCACCGATATTATTATTAAATGCAAAAAAAACAATCGATAGCATGTGGTGGTTTAGTTGAGGCTCTATTTTTGGGGTAACAAAACATATTGTAACCTTTAATAAGGTCAGAATTAATTGCCAAATGTGGCGATGATGATTAGAATTACACAATATTAGTAGGTACGATTTTTTTTTATTTGCATCTTTACAAAAGTTTTATGTTTGTTTATATGCGGGTCATGGCCGTGTACGTATTCATTTAAAATTATATTTTGATTTCTCTTTTTCTGTATCTCTTTCAGGCCATAAAAATAGAATAACTAATTTGGTTAGTAAATTATAATAAAGGCATTTTATATTAAAATGCATGAAATTAGATTCGCCTTAAAAAAACCTAAAACTGTTTTGTGCAAAAATGTAAAGGTGTTCTTGAAAAAGACATAAAGTTTAATTTTGATTTATTAAAATTGTTAATTAGTGTTAGAAGTTTTTTTATGCCAAACTCTATTGTTAACTATGGTAGTGAAACTAGGTTTAACTAGAAGCGTTCTAATGAACGTATTACACGATTCTGTTTTTATTACGTTTATCATGTATAGAGCTTTTTTTTGTAACAGAAAATGTTTTGAGAATTTCTAATTTTCTATTTACATACTCACCTGACATATACGGCCAATTGTACTGACAGTCAATACGGCATACGCTGGAATACACTTTATATGTCAGATATTTTTAAGAACCTGGTCCTTACAGAAGAGACTGTACCTACAGGCGAATAAATGTATCGTAGCGCTTAAATCCTTTTCAATAAAGTTGTTTTTTTTTTATCTTATGTCTGATGCTTGTCGTATTTTTTACATTGACTGTCTTTAGCTTTCCGATATTAAATAAATCGCCTTTTCATATATTGTTATGAGGTTTTAAGCATGATTGTAGACAAAATTCCTTTTTACTATGAATGATCTCAGTTTAGGCTACTTTTTAACAATGTAATTGACAACTTTAATGAACTAAATGAATGGTAGTCAGTTACATTTTATCTTGCGTAGCGTGTTTCTGTCATCGATTCTAGACTTTTACAACAATTGTATTATTAAATAAATTAATTCTTGCTAACATAACAATAAGACTGCTATTAACTTGAATATTCAATAAAAGTATTATTTATCTTATAAAAACGTTTTTAATTTTTCTACGCCTTTAGGTTTTTTCCACTGACATTTTTGTAAACTGACTATCACATTTAACAAATGAACGCATTGAACGAAAACATCATAATGCTCACTTTGACACAAAAGACATGATACAAAATCAGCGTTTCTGCTACATAAAACAGCTAAAATACTTAAATGTAGTAGGTACTTCACCATGCTACCATACGGTATCATACTTTATTTTCACATGTATTTTCCAATTCACCGTATGAACTGCTTTAGGAGAGCTAAATGCGTTAGGTTTCACACAAAGTGCCAAGAGGTCTTAGTGGCCCATTATTGTTGAGGAGATCCTTCGATTCCTAATGGATCCCATCCTCCGATATTCACCATTTTTTTATTGGAAGCCGTTGGCCCACGTAGATACCAGATACCTGTTTAAAAAAAGACTAAATCGATCAACGTGGTAAAAAATGATCGCTGAAGCTACACATTGAAAAAGAAACATGAAAACGAACTGAGGACCTCCTTCCTTCTATGGATAACCACCTGATATCTGTGTTGTCTTCTATTTTGATTTATGTGCATGTGTTGTTGTCATGAATAAATGTTATTCTATTATATTCTAATATCGTAAACTTTAAGAAGGGAAATATTGAACCTTATTTCAAAAAAAATGAGATGACTGTCAAAAACCGAATTCCAATCAATGGGCGTTTACACTATATCAATGGGTTCCACTACGTAATTCCGAAGATTAATTTCTCCGAGTTTCATGATTCCAAAAACCATGTTCCGCTGAAGGTATTTTTAATTTTACAGGATGTAATACTAACCTTACCTATTTAGATATTCCATTTAATCATCTTAAGAAAAGAAAGAAAGAAAGACGACATTTATTCACTACACAAAAGACACACAGAGACAGGGAGATCTTCCGAAAGGGAGGTCTTCGTCCAAATTTTCGTTTAGCGGAAAATGGCGTCGGTATTTTGAAGTTTCGCAATAATTATGGTTTCGGACAAATAACTCTTCGGTTTGTTTTCTGTATTCCCAGTAATTTGTATTGGATTTTTACATGGACACACAATATCGATCTCGTACTCTAATTGGGATTTGTAATGGGTATTCATTAATATTTTTCCCCTAACGTAACTATGTAAAGTCCTTATTGCAGCATCCTGTCTAACCCTCCAACTTTGCCCTTTGTAAATTTTCCCACCGAAAAAGCTATGGGTTTGCGATAAGTTGATAACCATTTTATACCAGTATGACCCGTCACGAGTATTTGATCAGTGGGCAAAGGTGGAGAAGTTTGGTGGTCACAACTTATTTGTAATAATGACTTTATTTAAACGTAGTAAGATGCATAATCAAACAAAATGAATGTCAGGCGAGTTTTTATTAGGTACCCGATACTATATAATAAGGTGTTTTGCAACTTTTTTTCTTCAAAGGCAACAGATAAGTTTATTTTATTTCTAACCAGCACCAATCATTTCATCTACCTACATTGCACTTTCTTTACATTGTCATAATCACACATTCATACGTACTTCATTTTAATTATCAGAATTAATTTCACATAACCAAGCACGTAGGATCATTGTTAGGTGAACCTTTTTATTAAAGCCTCCTAAGGCCAACATACAACACGAAATGCCATTGAAAATTGAATCAAGTCATGTAGGAAAACGAGTTGTATTTCTTTTGTTTCAAAAACCGCTTGCAATATGCACTGCCGTGCTTGTGATAAGTGCAATAACTTCATTCGAAATATGAATTAAATATTTACTTTATTATATTACATTTATGCACACATTTGAATTACATTTCGTTTGAAAGTTATTGCACTTTACGTTAGGAGGGCAGTGCAGCTCTGGTCCAATCGAAAATTATTTAAATTCCTTTAAAATTTGTCCTATCAGCCCCATGAACCTTAGGAGGCTATCATTAAGGTCTATAATTGAATGACGGGACTATGTTTTGTTTCTTGTTTACAGAGGAACGCTACAAACTTCTCTCCTCTATCCCTGCAACAGTGTTCCTGATCGGCAGTTTTGCCATGCTAGTCGTTTCAAACGCGCTCAAGAATAGGTGATAAGCTAATCTAGACCTTATTCTATAGGCAAAAAGTGTCATATCTGCATAATTTGTAATACTTAAGTAAGCTTTTTTAAACCGTGACTGGTTCAATTCTGTACTACGTTGATTATGAATTTGATCCTTATCCTCCCAAGTCCCAAGTTCCTACAAAAAGGACAAAATAATTCAATGTTATGTAATTCAAATTTAAGGGAGACAGACTTTCTACTGTTTTATTTAATTTAAAAACAAATAACAGCTGAAAACTTTTATTTGGTTAGATTGGTGCAACTTCAATTGAACTTTTTAATTTAAAAAGATCTCAGGGGGTGATACTTTGAGCTACACGTACATTAATCTACCAGTAACAGTTAAAATTTCAAATTAAGCGTTCCATTCAGGCAACACGGCAGCCATTAGACGCATTACTTTTTGACATTTCCTATTTGGATATTTTTCATTGTCGTTTGCCATGTCGCGTGGTTTCTGTGGCGCCAGAACGACGAATCCGATACATTTATTATGTATTTATTTATCCATTACATATTCCCTATAAGATAAGGGCGTTCATAACTATTAGACAGCGGATCGCTAGTACATGATGTGAAAAGTCGTTAATTAGCCCACCTATCAATAGATTAGATTAAATTATTTTATTTCAAATTGAAAATATACGTCTTTTCATAAAAATAATATAACATGGATTCACAAAAATATCGTCAGTGTAAAAGAATAAAAAACAATAATAAATAATAGTCAATAAAAATCCAATTTTACATGAAAACAAACATGAAAAACAAAAATACTAAGGCAATAGGAACAATTGAAATACTTAATCTCAAACAGAAGTCAAAAAATAATAAGTATGCAATATTCATAATAAAGTAATAAGGTCATCTTAAACCTAAAATAATCTTATCCATCTTATCCTAGATATCGATGTTTGATAAATTAACATGTGTTGTTTTCAATTTATGCATATACAAGATATGCTGGTGTTCGGATGTCTAATTATAACATTTTATTTAGAGGATACTGGTGAAAACGTAAGAAGTAGTAAAATTCCACAGAATTATGACGACTATAGATTTAGAAACCTTACAAAATTTTCCTGTATCCTGTTTATTTTTATTTGCCACCAGATCAGATGCTTTTTGTGAATGGCTGGTATCTTAAAATGAACCGTCATTTGTTAAAAAAAAATTGTTCAAATAATTTAATAAGAATTTTTAAATAGTAATTTAACAATTTAATTAACATTTTATGATCGAGAATATCAATTAAGTTAATTAATTTTCATTCCAATGTGCGTTGACATTAATGGCATTTGTAGAATAGCTTTAATTTTTCTACTTTTTTATTTTATTTATTTATTCTAGTGTAAGCAAAGTTGCAACTATGGGTCGGAATATGGTATAATCATGTATATAATTAGTAACTACTAAAAATTGGTTACCATATAAATAACTTTTAGGCAGCTCGAAGCAGAATTAGGTCCTAAGTATAATCTTTGTAGCTAATTACTGCTTGATTTAATGCTAGTCACGTTTTGCATCCTACCAATGATATTGTAACAGAAAAGATAATGATACGTCCTATGTGAAGTCCAGAAAAGTCTGCATGTTGTTTTCTTATCTCAGTCGTTGCTGTTGCTCTCATTGCGAAAGATGTGTTTTTCCTTCAATGCTCGGGGTGTAAGATATTTCTTACTGTGCACACAATTTTAGCAGCTATGAATGAAAATATGTACTGATAAATATTTTAAATAACTGGGGGGCGTTGGTCCAGCAGTGGACATCTTTCGGCCGATAAGATGGATGAATTGTGTATATGTCAGGGCAAATTATACGCTATAAATGCAATCGAGTCGCCATGCATTTTAGAACAATCAGCAGTAGAACCTATTTGCTCTAAATGATCTACACACTAGTGTCAAGAAAAGTGTAGTTTGATAGAACATTTTGCTGTACACACCGATTCCTAAACATGAATTGTTAATGATTAATGTTGACATACTAGACTTTTGTATAGCTGATTTCACCGAACATTATGTATATTGAACGCATAGCACTATTTGATATAATAAGATGTACCGATTGTATAATAAGGGTTAAACGTCTAAACGTCAGAAATAAAGGTAAATAAATATCGCGTAAGGCCTATAAATAATATAATCTTTTAAATAATAAAGGTAAGTTGAATCATTTAACAAGCTAAGATAATTGAAACAATGTGATGTCTCATAATCCCGCACATTATAATAATGTGCGGGATTAAAAAAAATGATTTATTTGTTCTTTGTTACATTCGCGTCATATTTGAAATAACATTGTACACGTAATTCGCATGATATGTTGTTACATTGTTGGTGCAAAGATGTTTATAAATCCTTCAATAAAATTATCTGGTTACCTCTTATCTGTCTGGAAAGTGTAGTTTTTCCACCTTTGTAGTTGTGATGTTTGTACAGAATCCTGTCGATATTGATATAAGTATGATAGTTATAGTTGTTTGTTCGGTTGTGGTCGGCCAGGTTTACCGTCAAGATACATTTGTCTCGTTCTAACAATATTTGCGTGCGACTTGTTTCTGTGTCGATAAATGAACAAAATCAAACGTTTGCTCATAGCATTTATTTAATATCTATTCTTCAGATGATTTATAATAGAAATTTTATGTTGATGTGATGTGATTTAAAAAAAAAAATTGATTTATGATTTTTACTAATCATTCCTTTAGCATTGATTATGAGGACACGTTTATTTATTCGTTGGATTTTTGAAAGGAAAAATACCTTTATAGTATACATTTTTCCTACAGAAGTATATGTTTGTAATTGCCTTTTATTAATTATGCATTTTATAGAAATTGATTTAGTATCAGTGGTGTAAGTATTATTTCTTTAAAAAAAAAGACATTTTTTATCAATCCTCAATTTTACCGTAAGTACCTACTTATGTAACATATTATACCAGTTGTTGAATTGATTTTATATTGTTAAACAATTTGTTGTGTTTATTTATGGTGAATTAAATGATTTGTTGGGTTATATTGGTCACATTATTCCTTACCTGATAAAATATTTGCACATTGAACTTGACAAATAAGAATAATTTCAAGGTTAGATAATACTTTTAGGAGTGTTTCTTTACTAGCTGCCAACGCGGCTTCGCCTGCGTATTGCAAAAAAACAGGCGAAGAAGAATTGATTATGGTATTTTTTTGCATTTATCGATAGTAGTATTAGTAGTAATTGGAAATATAAATTCAAATCTAACTGAGATTACCGCTGTCGGAGCAGAATTAAGGTTGGTTTAGTATCTTCCTAGATACTAAACCAACCTTAAAGTTGCCCTTAGACCGCGTTTAAGGATCAAAGCCACGCGACACGGCCGGCGGCGATGGAGGCGGGGATCACCAAAGTCACCTGACAGTTTGCGTCCTAGTCCTGCTGTTTAGGCATTAAATAAGTATATACGTAGGTATCAGCGAACGGAAAACCACAGAATTCTTAAGTTGCGCCGCAAAATGGTCCCACAGAATGGGTGCCATTGCCATTGTGCGGGGACGGGGGCGCGGTGTCAACGATGCCAGACAGCCGTTTAGTTCGAACACGCGCAGACCGGGTTTTAGGCACGTGTTCGGGTAGAAATTTGTAAGGGGAAATTTCTATGGGTTTTTCGTTCGCTGCGCAGGTAAACAATATATTTGCTAAGCTAATCTAAATTAAAGATAATGTTTGAACAGCATCTGTTTCGTACTAGGTATCCATTACCTATATAGAATGGACATTAGGCTATATTTTATCCCGTTGCTTCGCTTTCGTTCTAACACGCGGGCAGAAAGTATTGTACTTATAAAGTTTATTAAGGGGCTACCCGAGGTTTTCATCGATTTTTGACGAGTTTTCAATCGTATCTCCTTCTTTTGCACTACAGATAGAATTATAAATCAAACGGCTATCGGTTCTTCAATCATTTATCTCCATTTTCGTCTACCGGATTTTGATACAAATGAATACTTAATTTTGTATGATTTTTTTAAACATTGTCAAAAAAAAACACTTATTTCGTATCCCTATTGACGTGAAAGATCTAACATATATGAAATCTACATATTTGGGTTCGTCTGTGACGTCTCTAAAAACTGGTCTATGGTTTTCATTTTAAACTATTTAACACAAAAGTAATGGCCACGAAACCAGTTTTTTGGCCTAAAATTGTTCAACTTTGATGCCAAATATCTCGAAAACAATGAACTTTGAAGTAAATATGGGATACTATATTACTTAAAGCCGTTGTCGTTAATATAATAAACTACAAAAAACATTAGAAAACGAAGGGACACAGATCGAAGGTCATTGGCGTATGGGAGCCCCTTAAACGTTCGACATCTTTCTAGCGAGTGCGTGACGAACGCTTTACGTATTCGATATATATTTGGCCGAGCAAGGTCTGGTTAGTCGTGCAGATAACTACGTCATGTCGTAAGTTTACTTCGTTACGATTATTTGTAATAATAATACCAATTAAAGATACCATCGTTATTATTTACACATTGACCTTGCTTTCGCAATATCGATATCGACCAAATACTCTTTCGCAACACTATGGTACCTATAGTCCGTGGGGTTTTAGAATAGTAAAAACAAAAACCGGTCAAATGCGAGTCGGACTCGCGCACGAAGGTTTCCGTACCATTATCTATAATTATAGCGGCACAGAAATACATCATCTGTGATTTCACATTTATTTAAATGCTGGTATGTATTGAGAAGTGTTCTAATCTAATAGACATTTCCTAATTGAAATTTGTTATTGAACGTACCTACCTACAATTTGCAAACGGACATTCATTCATTCTCTCGAAGAGGGGGGAACGGACGGGTGTGTGGGACCCCCTGACAGGAGGCCCAGATTACCCATTAAACCCCCATACCGGAACACCGGAGGCCCTAGAAAAAACTGACCCCGGTTCCCCGGAAGTTGAAACTCTAATAAGTATGGGACGCCACTTGTCTGGTTCCATCTCTCAGCCTCGTCAGAAACTTTTTACATACCTATCTATACCTTACATATCTGACTTTTGTTTCTTATGCAATAGTGTTTGCACCTGGCGGGGACCATCACCGGTTGTATACGTAGCACGTTGTGCGCTCGGAGATGGTATCCGCCTTGTGCATCCCTCGCTTTAAATTATTGGTGTCTTAAAGTGCCTCTGCGCTGATGGCCTCGGCCCCACGCATGCCTTCCAAAAGTTCCGGGACCCCATGGTCCCGAGATATGGCAAAGACACCTCTCCATTATAATATTTTCTTATTTTTTTTGGACTTTAGTAGCCATATGTTGGTACATATTCATTTAATTCTAAAGGGTCGAACACACAGCACCGTCGCGGTCGCGCGGCGCGCCCGTCGCGGGCGCGCAGCGCGATTTTTCCCTACAAACCGCTAGCGTGGTCAAACAGGATACGCCCCGTCGGCAACGCGCCCCGCTTCTGTCGCGCCCCGCCAGCCTCCCGCCGCGCGCCCGCGATGGGCGCGCCGCGCGACCGCGACGGGTGCGCGGCGCGTCAGTGTGACGCCAGACCGCGGAGCGCGGTGCGTACGTAATGCTGGCGGGTCGATGGCGCGAGGCGCGCGGGACGCGCGCGCGTTGCTGGCTGGTTGATGGCGCGATGCGCGCGTGGTCTGTGTGACCGGCCGTCCCGCGCGCATCACGCGCTCGTCAAGCCCCGCTACCGTCCCGCTGGCAGTCTGTTCGACCCTTAACAGTTAGATGCCCCTTCCCCTGGCATAGGTTCCTGCTCAATCCAGAATGTCCCAGTGCCTAGGTACCAGTATGGGGCGTCTAGGTTCGCAGCCAACGGCTTAAACATTCCATGATGATATACCACATTCCGGTATTTTTACACGTCATTTTCTTATGCCTAAAAGAGCCTGCAACCTTCAGACCTCGACAGTGAACTTGTGTTTTAGTTTAAAGCTTTAATCCTCTTTATAAGCGCCGAGTGTTGAATGCTAATGATACTTACCCTTCTAACGCTACAGCAATTCACCAAAACTGGAAGTGAATTTGGTTCGTCAATTCGCGTAGCAAAGTGATTCGTATTGCGTACACACGAAATTGATTAGGTAAGTATCTTTATGTGGGTATTAAATCTTTATTCCGTGGTACTAAGTACTAGATATTACCTATACTACATATACCTACTCCAACTAAGCTTAGAAGTAGATAAGAGGTAAATAGAAGTAGGTTCCTAGGACACAGAGATAAGTACCTGCGAACCTGTCTTTTCGTTTATGGTTCCGTAGTAGTGTGGTCCAAAAAAAGTTTTTTTTGATATCTGTTTCTCCACATAGCTTGTTTTTGTCTAAGACCTATAAAAAGCGTATATACCCATTTTCATGAAAATCGAGTGGCATTTAGAGGTCGCTCAAAATAAAACAATGTGAACTAAGAAAATGTATGAAGTAAAATTTATTAATCACAAAGTATTTAACTAATGAAGATTTAGATGGCGTAGGAAACCGTTTTCTGTGATTTGCAACTAGACGGAGAATATATTGTTTCTGTTCTTCATCCTTGGTAAGAGTCTGGTTGTATTTTTGAATCAAACTGATCCCTCGTTCAGCTGTGTCATTAACAACTCTGACCTTGGCACACTTTTCTTTTAACTCCAAGAAAACCTCGTTACTTGGCCATTTAATAGATGGCAGGTTCAAAAACTGCTGGCTTTTCTGTTTTCCATCAGCAGCAAGGACGTCAAAGAAGGATAAAGTTCGTTCAGTAACAAAACTTTCTAAATGTACGTTGTTTGGCTCGCCTATAGTACTCACATCAATGCGTCGAGGAAAATGTGTATTTTTTGGGCGAACTAGATTTTTTGCCATTTTGTCTTTGGTTTCTGAAGACACCCGGTCATCAACTGCAAAGAGAGCAAACTGTTCTACCTTTTTGAACTCTAGACCGGTCAAGTGAAATTGTTCTCGAAATAGATATATTTTAATTGCATAAATAGCTTTTGCCATCCAGCGAGCATGATGCGTGGGGCCCGGAGCTCGGAATCTTTCTTCAATACCTCCGCCGCCAATAAATATAAGAGACAATGGTAGAAACTCTTTGTAGTCATCTCTCGGGTGCTGATTTTTCAGGGTATTTGGTAAGTAGCCAAGTAAATCCTCCCGCAGATTATTAAGCATTGGATTTTCAAACAGTTCATTTTCTGCCGCCTTGTACACAGTGTAATCAAAACTCGGCCACTTTTTTTGGAAACGGTTGAATAATCTTACTTCCGGAGCTCCCGTAGAACCAAATAAAGAAGAAAATGCCGCCGAAAGTATAATCTCCATGATGTGGTGCCGGCACGCAATCCAGACTAGTTCACATTCAAGGGCTTTTTCAATTTCAGTACAAGCACCTGTGTGTAGGCCGGTATTACTTGCTGTTGTATCAAATACGAGTGCTTTTATGGAGTGAGTCATGTTCCATGATTTTACCGTATCGACGCATGCTTGGGCATGAGCTTTTCCTGTTCCTCTGGCTATTTTAAGGATAGCTAAAAGCTTTTCTTGACCATTCCCAGTCACAAGTATGGCGATTCGATCAATTTTGGTTTTTGAATCAATATCTGGCAAAAGTTTGCCATCCCAGTGGAGATTCAAGGGTCCATAGATTTCACAAGCTGTTAGCTCGGCTTGTGCAGCTTTCTCTCTTCCTAATCTTCTACCACGTCTCACAGAGCTCCGGGAGAGAGTTTTATCGGAAACATTATGCCCTAAAGCCTTGACAATAGCTCCTGCAACAAAAACAGCTCCTCTATCTGGTAGATTTACACGGTCTAAAGCAGCGACAACTTCTGGAGAAGTAAAAATATTAGTGCACTGGTCTGAAGAAGAAGAAGAAGAAGCCTTTGGTTCTTGGCATAATTTATCCTCATAACGTGAACTTTCTGAAGAACTAGATAATAATTGCTCAGTCTCAGTTATTTTACTTTGCCCATTATTTTCCCTATAATATCTCCTCCTGTAATTATCTTCTCTTTGTTCCCGTTGCCTCTTCCTGTTCTCTTTTGTTGTAGTAGCATTATCAACACTACCCATACTGCACGAAAATACACTTTCTCTTTGTTTTTCTAGAAAAATTCGGTCTTCCTTATTTTTTATTGTACTTAACGCATCTATTGTGGCTATGTCAAATAATTTTTCAAGGTCGTTTTCAAACATACTCTGACGCAAAACATTATTATCATTTTGACGAGCCCGATTCTTTTTCAGAAGTAAATACTGCTTATGTAATTTAATCAGTTTTCGTACACACGTATCCACATGTTGCGTAGGTATCTTCGCTCGCTCCCAAATACATATAACGGCGTCACAGGTCTTTTTGTAACTCACTGGCAAGGTATTGCCCTCATCTAAATGATGAAATTGAATAACACGAAGTACATCTAATCCTCGAGTGCGAGTGCGGATCTAGTCGACATAGTGTTTTGACTTAAAACACGGCAACTTAAACATTGATTGCTTGAGCGACCAGTAAAACGCAATCAAATGAGCTAATATTTTGCACGACGATTACTACTTATTGACAGACAAAAGTTAGCTATGTGGAGGTAGATTAGAAAAACTTTTTTTTTCTACATACAACCGTGGACCACACTATTCCGTAGTGAACAAGGAACCCTTATAGTTTCGCCATGTCCGTCAGTCCGTCCTCGGCTTTGCTCGGTAACCCTTATAACTAGAAAACTGTGATTTGTCATGGGTATATAAATGAATCACCCCGACAAAACAGTAGAATAAAGTGTTTAATTTTTTTTAGGGTACCTCCCCTGCAACTTACGTGGGGATGTAATTTTTTTGTCGTCAAACCCATAGTGGGGTGCCGTTGGAGAGCTTGTTCAAAAATATTACGGGTTTTTCTGAGTGATTCTTTTGCGAGATATTGGGCTTTCAAAACCAAAATTTTTGTTTGAGTCATGTCGTCGAAAAAATTTAAAAGGAAAACGGCTCACGGCTAATTAGGCATAACTAATTACCGAGTAATAGTCAACCTACTTAAAATGTACTAAAAGGCCAACTTTCGTGATGCTACCGCACCATTTAGTAGGAGCGCACGTGTCGATGTAACTAAGACAGACAGGCAACTACGGAACCCTGTCGGGTGTGTGTCGGTACACTGCGCGTGGCCCGACACACACTTGGCCGTTTTTTTATATAACTTACGTCATTATAATTTATAATTAATTTTTATAATTCATTTATTTACACAAATATACAATTAGTTCCGTGGATAGGATATACAACATTACACTTGACGTACATGGGGGTTAGGACTAAATGAATATTGTGTACAATCAATTTCTTCAGAATATAAATACACTGACCCCTACACTTCAAAATTAAAAACGAAAGTTCACAAGGGGGAGGGTAAGGAGCTCACACTATCATCAGCCTACCTCCCCTACGAGGCAACGGATCCCATCACACAACAACTGCGGGATCTTGTTGCATACGGCAGCCGGGCGAACACCAACCTAGTCATCGGCTACGACGCGAACGCTCACCATGTCATCTGGGGTAGCTCAGATGTCAACAGGAGAGGAGAGAAGATACTGGATTTCCTGGTAAGCTCTTGTTTACAATTACTGAACAAAGGCAATGAACCTACCTTCATCAATTCTAGGCGGGGGGAGGTTATTGATTTAACGTTGGCTACTAATAACACTAGTAACAAAATCAACTCAAGGCAGGTATCTGATGACATATATCCCTTTCGGACCACAGATACATTTGCTTCAGGTACCAAACTAAAATAAAAACAAATACGTACGTAACCAGAATCCTAGGAACACGGACTGGTCGGCCTTTAGAAGGGCTCTAAAAGTGGACCTAGGAGACCCAAAAGGTAAGCTAAACTCTATTATTGACATAGAATTCGAAGCGGACAAAATAGTACAGGCCGTATACACGGCCTTCACTAATAACTGCCCGGAGAAGAAATCCTGCCTAAAAAGTTACCATGGTGTACCCCAGAGATAGTCAAGCTCAGGTGGGAAACTAGGGCAATATTTAATGACGCAAAATCATCTAATGCCTTGGGGTACTATGCATAAAAACTCACAGAACTCAGCAAGGCTGCGAGGAAAGGCAAAAAGAGAGCGTGGAGGAACCACTGCGATCAGATTGAGTCAATACCGCGGAGGAGCGGGATAAGGAATGAGACTGACAAAGGCACTAGCAATCACAAAGGCGGATGAGCTTGCAAGAGGGTGGTCTACAAATCACTTTGTAGGTCCAGAACCATTTATGGGACTCGCAGAGAACTGTAATTTCGGCCTTTAAAGCCTACGCCAAAATCAAACACCAACACTAGTGGAGGAATGAGGCAGGCTTAAGGCACTCGGGCTGGACTAACAAACTCTGGAAATCCAGTAGGGAGCAACTCAGAATCATAATATCTGGGGTGTTCACAGGTCACTTCAGGGTCAAGGATCTCTTGGCCAAGATGGGATTATCGGATAGTTTAGACTGTAGAATGTGTGGCGAGGAGGATGAGACTATGGAACACTTATTGTGTGAATGTCATGCCCTTGCCAGACAAAGAATGAATTACTTTGGTAACGGCTATCCGCAACCAAAGGAATTCAAGGTAACGTGCTTCCGCTGAGCTGCATCATCCGCTTTGTGGAAATGATGGAGCGAGCTTGGGAGTAGGCAAATAGATGACTTTGCGACCACTTCGTGTATTTTTGCAACTTCACGGAGAACGAATAATCCATGGACGCTGAGAACCTACCTGCAATACCTTCATGTCACCGTACACAAGCTTGGACGAATATCTAATTGGTTTTCGAATTATGACCTTAAGCAAGGCATGCTGCGCTCGTTCCAGTACAAATGTCCAGCCAAAATGTGAGATTTGCATCCACTCAATGCAATGCAATAATACTCATGCCTTCATCCGCATTTTTAGTCGCCTCAGTCCAATTGCTTCCATGGGAGAGGATGGCGGTATCATCGGCATAGCAAATGACATCAGCGTTGACGAGTTTATTGGATGCAATGTCATTGATATAAGTAATAAACAATATTGGACCTAGGACGCTTCCCTGAGGAACACCGAAAGCAATATGCATTCATGATCGGTTAGTTCCCGGGTTCCAGTTTATCTCCTGACTTGTGTATCGGGATTACAGTTGCTTCATTCCAGTCCTCGCGAAAGGTTCCCTCCGACATACTAAGGTTGTAAATATGGGTTAATGGTGTAATGATATGCTTTTTTGCTATTTTAACCAACCGATTTGTGATTCCATCAGGTCCAGGAGCACTCGAGTTTCAACCTATTTATGAGAGACTCCACTTCTGACTCATTTGTGGGATCTAAGAAAAGGGATTGCAGGGGTGATGAGTTTAAGGACACTGCCTGTGCGAGATCTTTTTGGGTGGAGTTCATAGTTGCAAGAATGTTGTGAGCCAGTTTTTCACCAACACCTGCAAAAAATCGGTTACAGTGGTCAAGTGATTGTGCCTTTGAGTGAGCTCGGTCGGCTTGTGTGCGATTTTATTCGTATATATTAATTTCTGATAGTTTTCCACAGTCCTTTGGGGTTACCTTTATTTCTCTCTAACTCAGAGGACTCTTGAAGTTTACGTAGCTATTACGATTTTTTTTTTAACGGGTGTACACATGTTTTAAGGTTTCATCATTGGGATTACTGCGGCATTTTAAGTGACGGTTATCTCTGTGTTTTGAGCACCGGATAAGACCGGGTGTCATCCATGGTTTAATCGTAATTTGGAACGGCTTACCGGAACATGTTGTGTTTGCTTAGGATGTTGTTGGCACCACGTGTGATATTTAGGAACATGTAGATGACACAGCTCGGCAAACAAGGAAGTACCATCTGTATCTAACCAAACCAAATCAATAGACAACCGGTAATGTCGCATAGGTTTTAATCCGCACCGAGTATCTCCTTGGTTTGGTTGGCTTGTACGGTCATCGTCACGTTTATACATTTGTATACACCTCCGATCTTACGGCTGGTGAATTAATCACAAATTTGTATACATATTTTTTAGTTGACCGGCAGACCGAACGTGTCCAATGTCACGTCTACTTGGTATGCGTCTCGCAACAACCTAAGGCCGTGGACTGCGGGCAGCGGGCAGCGGGGCGACGGGGGGCACAAGCATGCAAGCGACTTTAATGTATGAATAAGGTTAGGGTCTCTCATTGAGGAGGAGAAGGTATAGGTAGGTACAACTCTTGTAACAACTTTAGCAAACCTACCTATAGATAGATCCTAGATCGCAGGTTAAGGGTGTTGGAGGGTTAACATTTAACTTTATTAGGTGCTACTTATCGAACAAGCGAGCGAAGCGAACGAAGTTCTACTCGTATGCTTCAGCGTCGGCCGAAAATCGTTCGTATGTCCGGTGTCCAGTATCTATAACGCTGTCACGCTGTCGGGCTGTACAGTCAGCGTCATATAGTTAGTAGCAACCAAGGTAGCCAAATATTTCGGTACACGTCTTTATGACTGTAAGAATAAGCGTGTGTGTTACGAAATATTTGGCTACTCTGGCTGCTAAGTATATGACGCTAACTACACGAGGGCTCTTTGATGTCATTTTAAAAAGTAAAAAAATTTTTTTTTTTCAACAATTTACATTTATTTCTTAACAGTCTCCTTTGAGGGCCAAACACTTGTTCCAGCGAGTTTCCAATTTTTTGATTCCCTCCAAAAAATACGTTTTGTCGAGGTCTTCAAAATAGCCGTTTACACCTGCGATGCAGTCCTCATTTGTCAAAATTTTTTGCCCTCCAAGCCATATTTTCAGATTTGGGAATAGGTAATAATCGCACGGAGCTAGGTCCAGCGAATACGGAGCATGCGGAACCAGCTCGAAGCCCAACTCGTGGATTTTGGCCATTGCAATAGCTGACGTGTGCACTGGGGCATTGTCTTGATGAAAGAGGACTTTCTTGTGGGACAGTTTTGGTAGTTTTTCCATCAATTCGGCATAAAAACGGTCCAATAACTCTGCGTAATAATGGCCAGTGATAGTCTTTCCCTTTTCCAAGTAATAAATCATAATGATTCCTTCGCCATCCCAGAAAACTGTCGCCATCACCTTCCCAGCCGACAAAACAGTCTTGACCTTCTTTGGGGCACGCTCACCAGTCGCCATCCATTGTTTTGATTGCTGTTTTGATTCAGGTGTATAATGATGGACCCAAGTTTCGTTCACAGTGGCAAATCGACTCAATAAATTCCGAGGATTACGCTTCATCTTATCCAAACATATTTTTGAAATTCGCTTTCTTTCGCGTTTTTGTTCGAAAATTTGCGAGTGATCACAGTCAAACAATTTTTTAACTGACAAAAACTTGTTCTTTTTTGCTGAATTTTTGACAGTCTTCATTTGAAAGATTGTGCCTGCCAGTGTTAATGCCATTTACCAGAAAAAAGGTTTTATAAATAGTTTTTAAAAGGACTTATCAAACAGCCCTCGTACCTACTCCTCTACAGGTCGCATTTCTCAACCGATTCTCGTGAAATTTTGTGAGCCAGGTTGGTTAGTTATATAGCTTTTTTTGTCGAGTCACCTTTTGGAAATTAATTCTACAGCACACAGTTGTTGTAGAGTTAATACAAATCTTTTTTTTTATGTGGTGTGTGTTAGCTACCTACATCGAGGAGTCACCTGAGACTAGTATAAGTTTTACCGAAACAACTTATATGAAATTTGGGAACATTCGCAATTATGAATTATAAAATATGTCAAAATAATAGATAATTTTAATTAAAATTGTCAAGGAACTGCTTAGCAATACGGCATAATTTAGTAAGGCGATCAGCAAACATGTCAACCTCCTCGTGTCGTAATAAAGATATTGCGCGCGCGGTAGGAGCGTGTCGAGCGTGGCACGTGCGAGCGGACACACGCTGCAGCAGGCCCGGCCGTCGGCGAGGCAAATCCTGGGGACCGTCGCAACCACCAACCCGATCCTCTCGAGCACAGCTGGGCTGTCCACTCTGTGATGGACAACAGACAGATAGTGGACTAACAACAGCAACTTCCTCCTCATCCGAAGCGTGTATGGGTAATACCCATAGGATTTGCGGTAACAAAGAGTATTTATCCTCGTAGGGACCCCAAATAACATACATACACATACTACATGGACATAGGTGTTAGCGTGCCAATCTGTCCGGTCCTGCGCTACCCGACCTTGTGCCTACCCACCCTCCTGCCTCGCAAGCTCGCACGGCTCTGGTGGAAAACAGTAGTCACTCTTAACCTTTTCAACGCTAATGACGCCTAAATTGGCCACGAGCTAGTGTCCAAGCCTCGCCATGGTCTGATCACTATCCTCAAACACTCGTTATTATAATTATTCAGTTCGCAATCACCCGTCGACCGCAGTGCTTGCCTTGCTGTGTGTGCGTGCGCAGGTTACAGTGGCAACACTAGTGAGATTAAATCACGGAGAATAATATGTAAGTAATTATTGTTTTTATTTATTTATTTATACTTAAGGAGTACCAACAGCTGCAAAAACATGATATAAGTCTTACATAGTAATACAAAGCCAATTAAAGGAACTCACAGATAGAAATGGCATAGATTAGAAAAAGAAAAATGTTTGACACACTTATCACACAATATCTCACTAGGCATATGTACACTGCTAAAACAGAATAGTGCACCATAAAAAAAGAAAAGAAAAAAAATACAAAACTACATAGCAACTAATTAACAAAGAAGGAACACGTGAGCAAAGTCACACGTACCCGAACAAAATCACCACGTGCAATTTATCTATATTCAAATTTAGATTTTTTGTACCTATTAATTCTATACGACTACGGTGGCAAATGAACGTATACGTCTTGCCTGGAAAGTGGACATCGTAGCCAATGGTTATAGATAAGACGGCTGCGACTCCAGAAGTTATAAATGACAATAAGATACAACCCAACACATCATCGGGACCCCTGGCGACCTTACTCACCACCAGGAACACAACACCACATACCGTTGAGATAATTTAACGTGGCCGACTATACCTAAAACTGACATTAGAATTGGAATCTATCTTTGACGGTAAAGTTGCTTTTTGAATGCACTACTTTGATGCAATACGGCCAACTTAGATAATCTGAAGTAGTGGTGTTATTACGGCTGTGATCTTTTATGAGGTGAAAGTTCTTACTTCCCCAGCCCCGCTATTCTGTAACTTGTTTTAAGCTCACCTCACCGTTCACCCACAAATATATCTTAACGCCGCGATTCCTAGTAAGTAAGCGTAATCAGAGGTTTAGTTTAGTTTTGTTAGGCGTGTCGGGCGAGGTGAGGCGCAATAGCTTGCACTCAATAACAGCCCTGATGGGCTGCTCCGAAAATGTGTGCCACTCTCGCTTTAACTGTTAAGGTACAAATTGATTTTTTGAATACCTACCTAAATAAATGAATAAATTAGTGAGATAACATTCCGATGTGCCTTATCTCTCGAAGCTGTACGAGTTCGAACCCCTGACCACACGCAAAATTAATTAAAAAGGATTCATACCTAATATGGTGCAGAAATAGCTACGGTAGCCTAGTTGTTCACGAATGCGGCTGTCAAGCGACGGTCGTGGGTTCGAATCCGGAACCAATGAGTTTTTCAGAACTTATGTACGGAATTGTTCCGTTAGCTTTCGGTGAAGGAAAACATCGCGAGGAAACCGGTCTCATCCCAATAAGGTGTAGTTTTCCCTCTGGGTTGGAAGGTCAGATGGCAGTCGCTTTCGTATAACTATAGTGCCTATGCCAAATCTTGGGATTAGGTGTCCAAGCAGACCCCAGGCTCCTTTAGAGCACAACCGGGAATAACGTGAGGATGACCTATCACAATTGAAGCACGTTTAACACATTACTTACTTGCTACGCTGACTTAGCGACCCGAAGTGGACTTTGACCTCCCACCCTAAGACACGCACGCCCTCTATCCTGGGTAATTTGCCGCCAATCATGATCGGGATCAATATGGCGCACAAATTAGGTATCCCAGTAGGTATATCAGACAATAAAAAAAGCAAATATATTGAGAGAACTATTTCGAAATGTATTGTAATGTACCCGAAACAGTGAATGTCATGGGTAATTTTAAAAATATTTTACCATAAGGTCGCGTCCTCGCTGGGAGACGAACGGGCAACCGCGCCATTCTAAAATATATTTAACACACAAAGTGCAATTATCTCGATAGATGCTTTTTGGGTTAAAGTATTTATTGGTTTTCGTTCTTGAAAAGTTCATGGACTCGGTATAACAGGTGGGCTAGTATGCTAAGTTTTACGTCGGACATAAAGCATTCGTCCCATTCTGGCAAAAATGCGAGTACAAGAGGGACGAATGCTTTACGTCGGACATAAAACCTAGTGAGCTAGGGGGGCTGGTGTTACTTAAATAAGTACATTTTAATTCAATTCAATTCAATTTATTTATTTGCAACCTTGTACAATTGACACATGCAACTTAACTTAAGGCTAGGCAATGCACAGGACCCCGTTAGGGCATAGCAAACGTTACAGTTAATTAACAAATATTTAAAATATAAAATAAGTTAAAATTTATTTGACTAGTAAAAAAGTTAAAGTATAAAAAATATAATAAAATAACAATCACTTTCTAAAATATTAAAATAATTCGTAAAAATAATTTGTAAAAATAATTTGTAAAATAATTTGTAAAAATAATTTGTAATAAATAATAGTTTAAAAATTAAAAATGTATAAAATGATAAAATTTTAGTCTTAATTAATCCAATAAATTTATATTAGTACCTATCACATTTCACATTACAATATATTCTTTAGAAAAACATTATTTAACTAGGTAAAGAATTGTATAAAAAATTGTTTATCCACATTATTTCCTAATACAATTTCATATTAATTCACTAAAAGGTAAGAGAAACGGACATGCATATAATTTTTATGAATTAAGATAGTCACGGACAGAGTAATATATCTTTCCTATCAAATATTTCTTAAGGGCCCTAGTAAATACTTTAATATTGTGTTCGTTTTTTATTTGCGGCGGTAATTTATTATAGATGCGTATCGACATCGCGTAGGGTCCGTCCGTTACTATGCAATTTTAGTTTGGAGGTTTCTGGACTAAGTTATTTTTAAATCACGATTCGTAGCGGCGAGGCTCATCTCCACCGTGGAGTAAAATTCAGGGTGATTCCTCACGAATTTGCATGATTCGAAAACATATATAGAGGGCAAAGTTAAAATTCGTAGATTTTGGAAATGGGTTTTGCAACTATCGGTTTGTTTAATATGTGTTATTCAATTCAATTCATTTTTATTCAGAGACCAACATGGATCATTATTGTTAGTAAGACTTAGCTTAATATTAGTAATTACAATATAAATACACAGTTCATATAGATATAAAGTTAATTTAAAGAGTTAATAGTCATCTATAATAATAACGATTTAGGCCAGTTTAAAATTTACATGACAGTCAACTACTTAACAATAAAACATTATAAATAATTAATAATCGAATAAAAAAATAAAAAAATAAAATTCACAAGATGTCAAGCTAATTAATCACTTATTTAAATCTCAAAATGTCAAATGTCATGCGACCTCATAATTAACATGTGTGTTTGCGTGCATCATACAGCAGTGGTTTAGATACACACAGTCCATCCATTCAGCGATCATTTTCAGGATGCTGTTGGCACTGGCCCGTACCCTACGCACCAGGGATGTACAGCGCTTGCGCATAGTAGTGTGGAAACAGTCCACCCTCGCCTCTGCGAACATCCCTGACGCGCTGCAATATCGGGGCAGCCCCATCAGCATCCTGAATGCGTTATTAAATTGAACACGAAGAGCACTATATTGTGTCTGAGTATAGTTATTATTCTGATACATTTCTTTTGCAATATAAATAATTCTTGTACATTTGTGCTATTTCCCCATAATGTTACCCCATAGCTAAGCCAAGCATGTGCATATGCGTAATATGCTACTATAGCTGTTTGGATGACGGTTGACTTTTTTAATTCCCTTAAGGCGTTGATGAATTGACTCATATCGCTTTTATTTTCTGTACATGGCATTTCCAGTTAATATTCGAGCCTATAGATATTCCAAGTAATGAAAATGTAGGGACGCATTCGAGTTTGATATTGTTGTAGGAACAAGCAGATAAATCTAATTCACATTTTTGACGAGGTCTAAATTGCATTACTTTCGTTTTTGTAAATTTTTTAAAAAGTCGTTTTTGTAAAAATAATTTGGTTAGTGGAAACCGTTTTCTCCCGAAATGGAAATTTCATCAAAAAAGCGTCAGTCGCGAGCTGCTAGCTACTGCACACCTATTCTTTCGTCTTAAATTGTCTATATAGTTTCTGTTTGTTACCTTTTTTAAATGAAATTTGGTATGGAGATACCTACTTTGAGACCCTGGAAGGAGGTCGGATAATTTTTCGTTCCAAGGGAGTGCGATAATTGATACTACGCCTATGGGAAGTCTAATTGCATATTTCCTATTAGATTATCTACACGAATTAACAGCTCTAAATATGGTTGAGATTATTCAATGTGGCCGACTTTTTATAAAACTGCCATTCGAATTGGAATCTTCTACCTAGGACGGTAGAGTTCCTTTCTGAATGGACTACTTTTCTGCAATGCGGCCAACTCAAATAATCTCAATCTGGGACTATAGGATGGAGTACCAAAAGCTTTGTAAATCATTCTTAGGCTGCCTTTATGGACAAGCGACGAATCCGGCGACGCAGGACGCTCTCCGGGAATCGTCCAAACATAGTCATGTGGCGTTGCTGCCCCACCCCCCCTATTCTGTAACTTGTTTTAGGCTCACCTCAACGCTCACCCACAAATATATCTTGACACCGCGATGCGTAGTAACCAAGCGTAGGTAGAGGTCTAGTTTCGTGACGGGTGAACGGCGGGGTGAGCCGCATTAACGCTTAGCGAATAACAGTCCTGGAGTGTTTATGTACAGGCGTGAGCGTTAATGTAGTCGCCTGACAGGACACTCTCTGCGCGTCGTCTTGTCTTGTATCATCCAATTCGACATGCCCCCGTGCCTTTGTATACAAAAAAGAAAACGTACTTCGACCATATGTAAGTTTTACTACAACGACGTAAGGTTTACTTTATGCATACGTCTTCGGTTACTATGTTGTAGGTAAGTATTGCCGGGTGTCAGCGGTTAATATCAGAAACAGATATAGATATGCACTAGGTAACTTAAACACTTTAATCTGTATGAAAACCGACCATGTCACGTTTTTCTACCTACTGTGACGTCACACGGGCGATTTAGTGATGTGAATTCCCCGTTGTCCGCGCAAAATCGATCCTGCAATAAGGCATTTTCTTAATATTCACGGACAACCGGCTACCACCACAGGCGCGCGGAATGTCAGTCGGAGTGCCAACTCGGAGACCGAATTCGGACACGCGAAGTACATGCATTTGCGTGATCTATGTATATCTATATCTGTGATCAGAAACGACTGGTTTTCCTTATTCCAGTTTTATTGGCAACATCAGGTACGATTTTAACTAAAGGGCACGGCCAAATTACGAATACCTAAGTACTTACCTACTTATGAAGATCAAACTAACGTGTACCTAATAAGCATAATTTAGTAAAAGTGAAAAAAAACCCATACACGAGGCAGGTAGGGATAGTTTTCCCATGTATAAGTTAAAACGTTACACCTTGAATAACGCGAAAACCCAAGTGATTCAAAGTACCTCGCCGTAACCATCAAGCTTTAAAGGGTGACTAGAGTGAACAATAAAATGGGTCATCTTAGGGGAAAAAATTACTATAACAGTCAGTAGCAGATCTAACTATAAGATGACCATGTCTAGGCTAGTTCCGCTTGTCTACCTGTGCAGCTCTGTCCAACTGTGAAACTGAATATACGGACGACTTGCCATCTATTTTGAGTAGGTCTTTCCTATACGTGTCTTTCTTACAATTTAAGGCCACTTACACCACAGGAAATTACATACGTTAAGTATATACTTTACTTGATGTGTAAAATCACACCTGTATCGTTTATCTCGGAGACTTGAGGGCCGCATTCAGTCAATCGTGCGCAGATAGCGGCGCGCAATCGAGCGCAACGCAACCTTCTTTATTTACTGTACCTTATTGTTTATTTAGCTACGGGCGTGAAATGGTGAAGTGACATAGTTAAATTAATGTTATTTGTAGTGAATTATGTAAATTTGACACAGCTTGGAAAATAGATGGGATTTGATTTATACATGGTAAGTTTAAATTGCTAATTTGTTAATAAAACAATCAGGTAAACATATTTCTGCTACACAAACGTATATTGTGCTGACATTTAGGGATTTCTTTTTAAAAAGTGGATAAAGAAAAAATGCATGTCAATATAGATACCTACAGTATTAGTTTAGGCAGGTATGCCAATATTTATTTATCTATTTAGTTTTTGCGATGATCACTAACTAATTAATTGTTTTATTTAACGCAGACATTAATCAATACACCTACGTTAAGTCACAATTTATAGCATCTAACAAAAAAAACCAGCTAAGTGCGTGTCGGGCCACGCGCAGTGTAGGGTTCCGTAGTTGTCTGTCTGTCTTATTAATATCGACGTGCGGTGCGGTTGCGAATTTGAATATTACTCGGTAACTACTTATGCCTACTTGTCCGTGATAGTTTTCCGATTTTTTTCAATCCAACGATACCCCACACCATGGGTTTAACGAGAAAACAACCCCGCTTTAGGTGTAGAGGTGGTACCCTAAAGAATTTTTTTTTCAAGATTTTATTGTACTGTTTTGTCGGCGTGATTGATTTATATACCCACTAGCTTCCGCCCGCGACTTCGTCCGCGTGGACCCGGGATAAAAACTACTAAACTATATTTAATCCAGGCTATAAACAATCTTCGTGCAAAATTTCATTCAAATCGGTTCAGCCGTTTAAGCGTGATTGAGTAACACACATCCAAACATCTATACTTTCGCATTTATAATATTAGTAGGATGCCGAATTACAGTTTTTTAGTAGTAATGGTTACTGAGCTAACCCGAAGACGGACGGACGGACGGACGGACAGACAGACAGACGGTCATGGTGAAACTATAAGGGATCCTTGTTGACTACGGAACCCTAAAAACGGCATAATCACTCCAGTGGCAGCGTAACTACAGTTTTTCAGTGTTCAACTTTTCCTAAGTTGCTTATTTGGTATTAGGTATATCTAACATACCTACATACATTACAAGTTATAATTACACATGACCTCATATTTATAAGCCAGCGACCATAACCAACGGTTTTTTTTTTAAAGAGAAAATTTTAGACAATCACGTCGATTAAATCGGATAAACAATCATATAGTCAAGAATCATATATCTGAAAATCAGACCTTATTGTTTCTTAATCTAGTCAGAACGGCGTTTCAAAGCACGCGATAATTTCCAATTCACCTTAAACAAATGTCCCCATTTGTGCAGCGGGCCAGAAACTTCCTTGTGCCCTATAAATCTACACTAATATTATAAAGAGGAAAGATTTGATTGTTTGTTTGTTTGTATTGAATAGGCTCCGAAACTACTGGATCGATTTGAAAGTTAACCTGGTTAATCGGTAGTAGTTAAGTTCCGTTGTGACACAAAAATTAGGCGTACAATTCGATGGTTAATTTTTGTGTCACAACGGATTTTTTAACTACTACCGATTAACTAGGCTTACTACTGGCCAAGAATTTGGTCCTCATCCATTTATTGAATAGAAACTCTAAAGCTTTTCGGCCGTATTCATAAACGTTCTACAAGCCTATTGTAACTAAAATGCCGTTAAAATTCGTTTGTCCTTATCTGTCACGTTGACATTTGTGTTCGTAAGAAAGGGCACAAAGCACATTTTATTTAGCAGAGGCATTTTAAGTTTTATGAATAAGGGGGTTTGTTTTTATGCTTTTTGTTTTTTAATATTTCATTATATCTTTTAATCGAGTGATAAATCCTTAATCTAATAGACAGTTAGTATGTTGTCGCATAACTATCGTTAGGTACCTCTATATTTTTTCGATACCATAATAATACACCATTTACGAGATAAGCACATACCTCTATTCATTCTGTGCACTTTACACTTACAAAAAACAACCAAAATCGATACCTAACACGGTATATACTTTTTTGCGCCACCTTTTATAAAATATCTAACACATTAAAGATATATTTTCTAACATAGGTACCTATGTTGGTAGTTAATAAAGGTTTTACTTACCTAATTGAGTCTTTGGGATAGGTAAAATATGATTATGTCTTTTGGTTCTCAAAATAGTATTTACATTTAGTAAGTACCTTATACAAACATGTGGCATCAGACAAATTAAACTCTTAATGTATTAACACAAGGTCGCCCTTTCTTATAAATACACTGAGATATTGTCACCGTTTGAAACTTGTATTAAAAACAAGTTCCGCCTAATTCCTCAATTGTTTTTTTGCAAGGTTAAGTATTAAGAGCATCGGAAGATCACTTTAAAGACGCAGCCTTGACTGTTATCTCAATGAAGACAGTCGCGACAGTAGGATAAATAGTGACACTTTAAATAACACATATTTATATCTATATTATATTAAAAAGAGTTTAATTTTATCAACAGATAAGGAGCTGTGAGAGACAGATCGACAGGTTGAGCTATATCTACAGTAAGAGCTATTTATCATTAAATATATTATCGCAAACTAGAGCAAGAAACTGGAAAGAAAAATCAAACATTGTTTAAAGATATATATCGCATTTCGCAGACACAAATCTAAACTTACACGGAAGGCTCAATAAAACAAGATAAGTGCACATGCAAGACTAAAAGGAACAAAACTAAAACCAAACCAAGATGGTGCAACGAGTATCAGACACGGAAAAGACCATTCCTGAAGACACGTTCTCCCAACTCTTAGGCCACTTCGGGAAATGGCAGCTAATAATCTTTCTATCCGTGTTCCTCATCAAACTCTCATCAGGATGGGTACAAATGACGGTCCTTTTTTTAACGCCGAAAATGAGTTTCTGGTGTGAGGAGTTCCCGGAGAATTTCACTGGGGTTATTGCGAACGAGACCTGCTATGCTGAATGTCTGAAGTACGGGTATAACACTAGCCCCATGGAGAGTACAATTGTGTCTGAGTGGGACCTGGTGTGCGACCGGGCTTGGATGGCCAGTTTCACTCAAATGATGTTGCAACTTGGAATTTTTATAGGGAGTATCGTTTTCGGATTCTTTTCTGACAGGTAAGTCATGTATATGCATTATTAGACATAAAAATAAATAAATGGTTGGCATGGTTTCCTGGGTGACTTTTAGAAATGCGATTTAATTTCCTATCTATTTATTTTTTCATGTGCTTTTCATTGACCATCTTCGAAGCATTTTAAGTAGATGTCCATGTTGTAATCATTTTTCGAGGAAACTGTCATATCTTCTAGCTGACGGGACAGGATAATAAATAGAAAATAGTTCGAATAGTTTCGGATTTATGACGATCTAAAATGTTCTCCTAAATCAATTCGTCTTGGTAACTCACAAAAACATCAGTGAACAAGCCGTAGTTTAAGGGCAGTACAAAAAGGGGTAAAAAGAAGGGGCAAGCGTGGTCCTTCAATTCCTTAAAATGGGTTAAACTAGTTTCATGGATACTTGACAACGGACTAGATCGTACCTAAATATGGTAAATACAAATATTGTAACCAATATCTTATAAATCAAACGGCTATCGTTCTTCAATCTTTTATCTCCATTTTCATCTACCGGATTTTGAATCAAATGAATATACTTAATTTTGTATGATTTTTTTAAACATTGTCTAAAAAAACACTTATTTCGTATCTATTGACGTGAAAGATCTAACATATATACGAAATCTACATATTTGGGTTCGTCTGTGACGTTTCTAAAAGCTGGTCTAGGGATTTCATTTAAACCAATTAACACAAAAGTTATGGCCAGAAAACCAGTTTTTTGGCCTAAAATTGTTCAACTCTGATGCCAAATATCTCGAAAACAATGAACTTTGAAGTAAATATGGGATACTATATTGCTTAAAGCCGTTGTTGTTAAAATAATAAGCTACAAAAAACATTAGAAAACAAAGAGATTCCGATCGATGGTCATTAGCGTATGGGGCGTAAGCTCAAAATTATATTTAAAAAAAGGGTGGTACGTCTTTCTTTTATAAATCCAATTTTTTTAAGTTTTATCTCAATAAAACTTTATTTAAATACTGTGAATAAGAATATGCACTAAGCAGGACTACTTTTATACACGTTTGTCACCAATTCGAACATCAATGTTCAAAGAACAGCAAATAGCACAATGTCATTACAGTACTTCATTTCCAGATACGGCCGCCGCATCACCTTCCTCACCGCAACCCTCGGCCTCATCGTATTCGCGTTCTGCATCCCGTACTCCCCCAACTACACCCTCTTCACCATCTTCCGTTTCCTTCTCGGCTTCTCCACCGCCGGGACCATGGTCGTATCCTTCGTCATCGTGATGGAGGCTGTCGGCCCCAAGTACAGGGAAGTCTTCGGCTGTCTCTTCCATATACCCTTCATGCTGGGACACCTGAGTATTCCGCTCTTCGCGTATTACTTCAGGACTTGGGAGACGTACACGTTGGCGCTGGCGGTCCCTCAAGTGGTATACTTGAGCTATTTCCTGTTCATGACGGAATCTCCGAGGTGGCTGTTGAGTGTGGGGAGGGTGGACGAGGCGACGGTGATTGTGAAGAAAGCTGCTGGCATGTAAGTGGCAATCGTTCTGATTCTATTCGAATTGAAATGCGTAATTAGCTAAGAGAACTTATACTTTACTATCAGTTGCCCGAGATTACGAAGTCAACGTTACGAATGCATGTATATTATAGCGTATCAGACTTTATTTTTGATAATACTTTTTGATAATATTTTTTTGTGCATGTGAAGATATTTGCTCTGAATGTTCGTACATATAGTTTTGCTGAACGAAACTGCTCAGGGTTTTATTCAGTAAATGTAGGATATAAATCATAGTAATAGTTTATACTCCAACCTAAAGCCAAGCCAAGCCTAATTTGATATACCTACTCAGATACAAAAATCAGAAATGCAGAATATGTGTGAATGCAATGAATCCAGGTCGAACCGATACTAAAATGACAAATAAGTAAATGCTTGAAGCTCCATTAAGTTTCACTAATCGTAAAATCACTCCAATATTCCAGGAACAAGATGCCAACAGACAAAATCGAGGAGACCCTAAAGAAGGTCTCCCACGAGCTAGTGACCCGCGAGGCCCCGCGCGTCCACTACGGAGACCTGTTCCGACCCGGGCTGCGGCTGCGCACCGCATGCTCGTGCGTGCTGTGGGTCATCACAGGGGTCACGTTCTACGGGGTCAACCAGTACATCAGCCAGACCAGCTCCAGCCTGTATGTGAGCGTGGCTGCTGCTGCCGCTGTTCAGGTAGGTTAATTAACCCTTTCACCGCCACAGTCGGCCATAGCCGACAACGCAAAATCGTGACTACGAAGCCACAGACGGCGCTGGCCGACAAACATTTTTTGATGAATACCTATTGAAAAAAGGCCCACTTTTATGGTGGCGTTATTTCTTTACCCATTTTAATTTTACCCCCGTGGCGTCAGTGGCACAGCGTATTGCTTCGCCGTCGGGCGGTGAAAAGGTTAAGGACACGAGCGGCACTATCTTCGTCATCTTCACCACTATGTTCATCAACATCATCACTATGCATCATGATGTTGACGAAGATAGTGATGTTGATAATGATGATGTAGAAAACGATGATAATAATAATGAAGATGATAGGGATGTCGATGATTTTGATAGTGGTAATGATGACGATGTTGACGAAGATGGTGATGTTGATAATGATGATGTAGACTTTGATGATAATAATGATGAAGATGATAGGGATGTCGATGATGTTGATAGTGGTAATGATGACGATGTTGACGAAGATGGTGATGTTGATAATGATGATGTAGACACTGATAATAATAATGATGAAGATGATAGGGATGTCGATGATGTTGATAGTGGTAATGATGACGATGTTGACGAAGATAGTGATGTTGATAATGATGATGTAGACACCGATGATAATAATGATGTAGATGAAAGGCATGTCGATGATATTGATAGTGGTAATGAACACAATGTTGACGAAGATGGTGATGTTGATAATGATGATGTAGACACTGATGATAATAATGATGAAGATGATAGGAATGTCGATGATGTTGATTGCGGTAATGACGATGTTGACGAAGATGGTGATGTTGATAATGATGATGTAGACACCGATGACAATAATGATGAAGATGAAATGAATGTCGATGGTATTGATAGTGGTAATGATGACGATGTTGACGAAGATGGTGATGTTGATAATGATGATGTAGACACCGATGATAATAATGATGAAGATGATAGGGATATCGATGATGTTGATAGTGGTAATGATGATGATATAGACGAAGACGGTGATGAAGATAGTGATGTTGATGATAATGATGACGAAGATAATGATGATGATAATAACAAAGGTAGTGATCCTGATCGTGGTGGTGATGGCGAAGATAATGACAATGATGACCATATATTTATTGCTGGGGCCTGCTTCGACCCTATCTCGCAACGAACGTGTGATTGGTTGTACTCTATGATGTTATTCTAATTCGTTGGTATCTACTTATGGTGTATTCATTCAAGTGTACGGCGTATTGTTCGTTTCGACTGCAAGAAATTCATATTTATATTGTGATCAAAACGCAAACTTTTACAAGATTCACATGCACTGCATAAACTAAGGAAAATAGTAACTGTAGAGATTGTTTCGTCAGCTTATCATTCTCTATATCAAGATACTTCTGTATTAAGATACGGGGTAATATATTGGGGAAATTGTACGGATCAGGAAAATGTTCCCTTTCACCGCCACAGTCGGCCATAGCCGACAACGCAAAATCGTGACTACGACGCCACAGTCGGCGCTGGCCGACAAACATTTTTTGATGAATACCTATTGAAAAACAGCCCATTTTTATGGTGGCGTTATTTCTTTACCCATTTTAATTTTACCCCCGTGGCGTCAGTGGCACAGCGTATTGCTTCGCCGTCGGGCGGTCAAAAGGTTAATAGGTCAATAACGATGCATACGAGTGCGAGCTATGTTTGCCCTGAAATCATTAATAGCAGTATGCCATACTTTGTAAAATATCAAATATTTACATTACCTTCTATTTATATCTTTGAAGTAGCCGTATTTATTTCAGCGGTGAAATAGTGTCGAGGGAGCGAGCATTAGTAACTACTTGTATTTTTAACTTTAAGACTAAGTTGCAACAGTAAAATAAGATGCCAACTCGCTAATACCGCCTTTCTAAAGAAAATATTATTTGGTAAAGTCCCTAGAATTTGTATTAAGATACCCAATTCTAATGGTTGGGGGGTTGTAATGCCCCTAATTGCTTTGAGAAGATTCGATCATACTCGTATCTATATCGTACCTATACCAATTTTAAGAGCTTACCGTAAACCCGCTTAGATTGACCCCCTTCGAGTAGTTTAGAATATTAATGCATAGAGAGTGAGTGTTTTTCAGCGGCCTTGTCTTTAATATTGTTTATTGTTAATGTTTATTCAAATAGGCTTTCTCATAGCACTTTTGCAAGTCAAAAACTGATTCTACCTTTATATAATACTTGTATCAATTACATTAGGTGGTGGTACCAGGTGGTGGTCATGCAGAAGCTTCCAGGCATCTTTGTCTTCTATGTATTGCATAATTGTGTAATAAGCTTTCTTTAACAAAGTTGATTTTACATGACTCTTGAATTTACCTTCTGTGAGCCCAGTGATTTCCTTCGGGATTTTATTATAAACCCGTATACAGTTTCCTAAGAAAGATTTTTTTATTGGTTTTAGATAGCCTGAACTTAGGTACAGCTATTTTATCTTTGTTAGTATTAAAATGATGATTATCGCTATTTAATTTAAATTTATATAAGTTTTTACGCGCGTGCATGATGTTTATACTACGATACTCATAGAAATAAGTCAAAACACAACATCTAGCTATATGATAAAAGCAGTGTCGTCTAAACACGGATTAAATTATTAATATTCTGTGATATCTAAGTAAGTACACACTTTCAAGTGTCGCATTTGTTCCAGATACCAGCAAACCTTGTCTCGATCTGGTGCGTCCGGACCTTCGGCAGAAAGGCGACCACCATCGCGGCCTTCTCGCTCGGTGGCCTCTGCATCCTCACGCTCGGAGTAGTCAGTAACGAGTTCTGGATCACCTTCACTCTTGGCACATTAGGAGTTAGCTTTCTAGCTATAAATGCCGCTACCATATACATTTATTCGTCAGAGTTATTCCCTACTGTAGTCAGGAATATGGGAATGGGTTTATGTTCCATGGGGATGCGGCTGGGTTCTATGGTGGCGCCGTTCGTGTCTAACTTGGCGGTGACGACGCCTTGGTTGCCGACTATTATTTTTGGGGTCGCGCCGCTGGTCGGAGCGGGGATTTGTCTATTGCTGCCGGAGACTAAGGGAAAGAAGTTGCCGGACTCTTTTGAGGATATTGAGAGATAGAGAGAAGTTTCATGATAAGATTGCCACAGCGATGAGTTTATATCACGGTACGAGATTTTAGTTTAAAAAAACTGAGTTATCGTGTTTAATGAGTAACTGACTGAGGCTATAACTATTTATTTGTTTAATTTTAAACAATTAACGGATTTTAATGAAACAACATTTTTAAATAGTAATGATGTTTTTTCGACTAACTCCACAAATCGCTTTAATCTCTCGCAGAAAATAGCTGATTCGACGTAATGTCGTATGAATATAAATTAACTTCTGGCAGCTTCCTAGTTGAACTCGTGAGCATGTGTCAGTATACTCGGTACCTGTCCACAGGGGCCCATTTTAGAAAGATTTATATTTATTTTAAGTCAGCTTTAAGTTATTTCGGTTTTAAATCATTTGACCTATCTAGTTACTTTAATTTTATGTTATAATTTCTTTTTGTCTCAAAGAAATGGTATTCCGGTAGGTACAAAAGACAACACTGTTAACTGACCATCCTGTGTTTATATAGAACCTTATTACAATGCACTTAAGGTGCACCGATGGTCGGTTAGCTGTGTTGTCGATAGTACTTTCGCACCATAGACGAAGATAAGTAATGCATAACCGCCTCGAATTATCATTGTAAATACTTGGGTACAACTTAAGGGTATTAGTGTAAAATAACAAAATGCTGTATTAACACTCAATGTTAATACTACTAACACAAATCTAATAAATTAAACTAATTTATTTGGAAAAAGACTTAGATACTTACAATGTATTTTTAGCTTAATATCACAATTTAAAACAATCGCGTCATGAAATAATATATACTTAAATAATTAATACAACTCTCATGAATTCTGTAGTCCACTCCTCACCTGTTGAAAGATTCAACTTGAAACCGATGCGGATGCCAAGTGCGTTACACATCTTAGGCGGATTGATTGTATGTACGTTTGTCTGTTCATCAGTCGGCACCTCTCTCGCCCAACGCGAAGGGGGCCTTTGCTGCTGTTCTCAGGTAGAAATTTCCGGTCAAGCTGGAAAATAAGTAATTAGATCATAATACTCATAATTACAGGATCAAAGCCATGTTTTCCGTTTAGGTCACAAATTTTAAAATATGTAATTTCTATTGAAATTGGTCATTCAAGAGGACATTTCTTCAGTTTTTTACATATGCCATACAATTAATGAATGTTACGAATAAAATGTTATTTTCGTTCGAATCAGGAATAGGTTTTATGAGCGTTTCTCAAAAAAAATGCCACTATTATTAATTGTACTTATAGGAAATTTATGTTAACTATTTCCACTCAGAATCAGGAGCTCTTTCGACCCTGGTAGGACAAAAAACTGTCCCAGAGATATTTTTCCTATTGTGTTACCATTTACCTTATACTTTGCATGGTGGTAACACAATAGGAAAGTTCAAAAATGTATGGACACTTTGGGACACTTTTTTTCTCCTACTGGGATGGAAAGACTTCGTGATTTTGAGTAGAAATAACAAAAAAGTTGCGGAAAATCTCCGAAAAAATGTAGTGGCATTTTTTTTGAGAAACGCTCTTTTGTAAATTATTGTTCGTTTGTTTATGTATTTACATTAAATGTTAGTTTAAAGTGCGAGATCGCGAGATCTACTAAATAATAATGTTTTACCTATTACTGAACATACAGTAATGTCCTCATTAAGATTGTTTTATCACTGAACGTGTAAGTAAGTACCCAACTACTTAAAACGGTACCCTTATACTTTAAGTCTAGACTAGTTATCAGACGTTTGCGGCAAATGTAGCCGCAAGCCTACTTAAAGGCCAAAACACACTGACCGCTGTCAGTGCGTTTCGGCCTTAAGGGCCACGACTTCGAGCGGCAGCGGCACGTCATACGTGGGAAAGAGAGGCCTCCATCTCTCGCTGCCACGTATGATGCACCGCCTCCACTCGTAGTCGTGGCCTCGCACTCGCCGTCGTAAGGTGTGATTCGGGAGAACTGATTAAAAAATTCGTTGAGTAAGATTCTACCCCTCCTCTCAGGGATCAGGGTATAAGGACCCGACATTTGCGTTTTTCTTTTCCCCCGCTCCCACCGGCCCCCTTGCGTGTCAGGCGACTCATGTAACCCGGTATTTTAAACCTATCCCAAGTTGTAAATATAGTTTAAATGTAACCTAGAGTTAAATTAAAACCATAATAACGAAAGCCTACACCTATTGGAATCGCACACTAAGTATAAAAACTTAAGCTACACGAGCGATAAACGCCGTCTCAAATGGCTGGCGCCATTCGGGTCAAATTCCATGGGAGCCACGTAAAAAAAACGCGCAATTCTGGGAGGCCCCTACTCTGACCCATATGTGGGTCAGTGGGGACGAACTAAAGTTCGGCCCGGTGTCGGGGAGAGGAAGGGTTAATATCCAAATTTTCATTTTGTTCCATACAAGGTGCTCGGAAGAATTCAAAGCGTAAGCAGTAAAAATATATATATGAACCTATACGTATCGCGGCGAATCTTGAATCCTATGACAGCTGACATCTCCGTACAATTTTTAACCATAAAGCGTAAAATTGTACTGAGATAACAGCTGTCATAGGATTCAAGATTCGCCGCGATACGTATAGGTGCAGTACGATTACTGTTAGTTAACCACTGACAGATGGATTGCCTTCATTTAATTTTCAACTTTAATTTCATACAGATAAAGCATTTTTCAGAATACTGTTACCCACCTACATCTACCGATTTAGTAATAACTGTTTTATTTGTATAAGATTAAAGTTGAAAATTAAATGAAGGCAATCCATCTGTCAGTGGTTAACTAACAGTAATCGCACTGTGCACTTATGTTTCTTTATATTTAGCCAACAAACTTTTGCTTCATAGAAATAAACTGAACCATTTCCAGCTTACTAGGTGCAGTCAGCGCCATACAGTTAGTAGCGGCCAGAGTAGCCAAATATATCGCAACACACCCTTATTCTTACAGTAATAAAGACGTGTACCGAAATATTTGCCTACCTTGGCTGCTACTAAGTATACGACGACGCTGACGTACTACATTTATTTATATTATTTTTAAATATGTTCAGGAATACGCGGGTAACATTATTTGGAATTCTCCCGAGCACCTTGCAGAACCCGATAACACTTACTCAGCGCTAGCCTTAAGGCCCATGTAGACTAGTGGCGCCCCGCGGCAGCGCCCGCGCAGGAAGCTGTCGTAGTGCTCGCACTGGCGCGCGCGGAACTCGCCGCCCGCCACCGACTCCGCCCAGTATTCCCACGATCGCCAGTGACTGCAGAAATCTGGAAATAATTTATTCATATTCATATTAATTTATGAATAACTAGCTTCTGCCCGCGACTCCGTCCGCGTGGAACTCGTTTATATCGTAGCTCCATACAAACTGTCACCCCCCACTTCATCCCCTTGGGGGGTGATTTCCGGGATAAAAACTATCCTAGTCCTTACAAAATTTCATCCAAACCGGTTCAGCGGTTTAAGCGTGAAGAGGTAACAGACAGACAGACACACTTTCGCATTTATAATATTAGTATGGATTGTCAATATTACATGTGAGGATGTTTATAAAACAAATACTAGCATTACACAATAAGTGTCTACAACAAGTTAATAACATAATAGGTACTATCGAACCAACTGAATCATGACCCACCATAGAACCTTGTTACAATGAGCGAACATACATAAGATCATATGACGTTAATTGTAACAAGGTTCCATGGTGGGTCAGGATTCAATTTTGTCGATAGTACATATAGTCAATAATAATAATTAAGTCAACTACAATACTTAAATCAACTTCACTCCCGCAACCTTTACCAGGTCGTCAGTCCAACTTGTGGGGGGCCTACCCACGCCGCGCCTTCCGTTACGTGGTCGCCACTCGAGAACCTTTCCGCCCCAAAGGCCATCGGTTCTACGTGCAATGCGCCCCGCCCACAGCCACTTAACCCTTTCACCGCCACAGTCGGCCATCGCCGACAACGCAAAACCGTGACTACGACGCCAGAGACGGCGCTGGCCGACAAACATTTTTTGATGAATACCTATTGAAAAACATCCCATTTTTATGGTCGCGTTACTTCTTTACCCATTTTAATTTTACCCCCGTGGCGTCAGTGGCACAGCGTATTGCTTCGCCGTCGGGCGGTGAAAAGGTTAAGTAGATTAGTAAATAAAATGATTCACACAATATTCATAAAGTGCTATAGCTATAGAATGTGCGCTCGAGAAGCCATGTTTTTAGTTTTCGTTTGAAAATCATTAAGGACGGAGCCGAAGTGATTGTCTCTGGCAATAGGATATTACTGCAGAGGCCGGGAAAATGGGGATTACCGGCCTAGTAGATAGGTGCAAGGCTGACAACCCCTTTTCACGGCGAGGTACCTATGTATAGTGTTTTTCTCAAAAATACAATGAAAATAAAACTCTCTCAACAACATCACACAACACACACACAGCCTTGAGCCCTTTAGCCGCTCCCCTGGGTCTTGCTGCTGGCCGTATTCCTGTTTATAGTTTATTCCGAATAAAATGACGAAGAGTAGGTACCTACTTAAAAAGCAACCATTAACGACACGTATTGTTGCTTGCCAAGTATGCCTGAGACTTGGCTCTACGAAATATCTCACAACTTTTTACGGTGGAAGAGTTTCGAGACTTGGCGTTTCAGTCATACCACATTGACTGCTAGTGCGGGTCGAGGTAGAATGAAAAACAAAATTCTATATAGGGAAAATACAGTGTACCTTTACTTAGGTACTACTGAGTTTAGTTCCTACTTGTTGGAACCGACAGGTTAAATGCAATGCACAGAAGTAAAATAATAATAACAGGATACCAGATTTAATTAGTTATATCATACATATATCAACATATATTCACCCTCAACAGTGAGCGGCACGGTGGCCGACAGGCAGCCGGGCTGCTTGGCGCGGCCCTCGTTGGGCCAGAAGTCGGCGCGGCCCGTGGACGAGGGCGAGCCGAACCCGCCGCCGTCCGTGTGGAGCACGTCCACGAACTCGGCGTCCGAGGGGGACATGGGGGGACCGAGGAGAGGGGGGTAGAAGCCGGGGTACGCTGGGTCGAGGCCGGTTAGTCTGGATTAAGCAGAATATCATAATTAATGGCCTTTCGTCATTAAAACTCGTTAGTTCTCTGTCAATTTGCGATATTTTGTCTTTTTGACAATTTGGGGCATTTAATATTTTAGGTAGTAAAGGTTTGTTAAGTTTAATGAAGAAGTGGGTAAATAGTAGGGCTCGCGGTCGTGTCCGGGTTTCGTGTACACGTGTACACGGGTACCCGTTTCCTAATTACACGCGGGTAGTACTACCCGTCCTTGAGGTGTGAAGCTAGGAACTATCCCGTAGTTCTAAGAATGTACATACAAATACTAAATGAGTGTTCGTAGCTTTGCAATTATAACCTCTTTTTTTTTGTGAATAAAAATAGCAGATTAATAAATGTAACAAATTATAACAAAGTACGTAAAGTTCGCCTTCTCAAGTTCAGATTTAAAAAAAAGTAAGTACGAATCCATACTAATGTTTTATATTTGAAAGTGGGTCTGTCTGACTGTGTTTTTCTGTTACCCCTTCACGCTTAAACCGCTGAAGCGATTTAGATAAAAAATTGGTATTGAGATTTGGGTCTGGGGGAGGGACATAGGATGTAAACGAGTTCCACGCGGACGGAGTCGCGGGCAGAAGCTAGTAAGTTTTATCCCATAAAAAAACATTCCATGTAAAAAAGAGGCCAAGTCTCGAAACTCTTCCACCTTAAAAAGTTGTGAGATATTTTGAAGCACCAAGTCTCAGGCATTCTTATTATTCTTTATTTGCTAGCTAAATAAATTTATGTCACTTGGCAATCACACAACTTTACTGCATTTATGGATTTTTACACACCTAAAACTATGTAGTATTATGTGATTGCCAAGTCACAAAATTCTATTTAGCTAGCAAAGAAAGAATAACAAGGACTTGGTACTACGAAATATCTCACAACTTTTTACGGTGGAAGTTTCGAAACTTGGCCTCTTTTTTACATGGAATGTTTTTTATGGGATCTCACTTCTTTTTTTAGGTTATTGTGTTATCAATACATACAAATTATGATTGCAGTCTCATTCTTGCTTTTTATTTTTTTCTGCAAACTTCCACTGCAAATGTAACTTTGTAATCCTATATATTTATATGGGATTTATGCGATTATTATTATTTATGCGTATCTAGAAATCTGACTCGTGTGGTGTCGGGTAAGAATAGCACCACCCCCTTTCTTCCTGTGGGTGTCGTAGGAGTCGACTAAGGGTACAGGGTTGAAGTGTGTTGTGGGCGATGCGCTAGCAACCTGTCACTAGGATATCACATTTTGTCGATCTTTTATACCCACATTGATGCTAAAAGTGGCACTGGAACACAAGTTTCATGTGCTCTGCCTACCCCTTTTAGGGATAAAGGCGTGAATGTATATATGTATGTATGTAGAAATCTGGACCGAAATTAGCAAAATATTTTAGTTTTACCTTGATTTAAACACTAATTATGTTCTAAATTAGTGCTTTTGAAATTTGAAATATACCGTGTTTATACAATGGTTACTGAAATTATGTGACATGGCATGCAAGGTCGAGGAAAATTAAGGTTTGGCAAATGTCAACTCTATTTGAATAACGTTACGGATCAAAAGTACTAATTTTCCAGCATTAAATTTCCTCGACTGTACAATACAATGAGCGCTCGGTTAAAATTAAATGGTTCTCATGTACAGTCAGCCAAGAAAGTGGTCTACCACTTTTTTAAAAGCGGTAGACCACTTTTTTGGCTGCCTGTACTTACCTACTGTTTTTGTTTAGCTATCATATCTATAAGCGGCTATTAATAAAAGTTAAACAGTTTGCGTGCCCTTTGTCGGGCAATCATTAAATAAAATACTAGGTTTATACAATATTATGACGCAATAGAGCAAACATAGGCTTCCTGCGATGTTTCCTTTTGCCACATACCTAAAAATAAAACAACATCATACACACCAAACCCATAGAGTTGCTAATGCAAATAGAGTAAAATGAAGTAATTATATTCTACTAGCTTCTGCCCGCGACTCCGTCTGCGTGGAGCTCGTTTATATCGTAGCTCGATACAAACTTTCATCCCCCATTTCCCCCCTCAGGGGATGATTTCCGGGATAAAAACTATCCTATGTCCTTCCCCGGGATTCAAACTATCTCCATACCAAATTTCATCTCAATCGGTTCAGCGGTTTAAGCGTGAAGAGGTACCAGACAGACAGACACACTTTCGAATTTATAATATTAGTATGGATTTGCCTCAACTCAAACGGCCATGGACGGTCCGAACCCGCGGGTACGTGTGTACGGGTACACGGGTACCCGGGCACCCGCCCGCGGACCGGGCGGGTTCGGGCGTGTACGTGTAGAACGGACGCTTAGCACCGCGGGCTTAAGAACACGGGTATTCGGGCGGGCGGGTTTACACGTGTAGCGGGAGCCCTAGTAAATAGTAGGTACATATTGCTGAGGTATGAAAGTAGGCAATTGAGAGTTTAATAGGACGCCGGCGATCGCCATTTTAGACGACACTAATATATGTAGAGCTTTTCTCAAAAATGCGGGAACAAAAAAAACTAAATTGAATAGTTGCTGAACGACAGTGGTAATGTTTTTCCTCCATTTATTTTTAAATAGACTTATACTATTTAAAAAACCAAGTGTATTTCTACAAAACAGTTTTTTGCAACCAAGAATGCTTGCATGTTTTCACGGCATATGTAATAAACAGAAACCGTGGGATAACTGGGATATTAAAAGCTCTTTCGGATATTGGCGATGATGACCGTACAACATGCCGAATACTGACCTACCCCGATGACGAGATATATGAAAACTCAGCATAGCACGTCTCTGGAGAATGCTGACCATTAAACAAAGGAAGTATTTAGCAGCTCACGCAGTTTAATTTAGACCAACAATAAACAAAATCGACAACAAGACAACATTGGAGCTAAAGACGCAGCGGAACCACACTCCTTTTTATGAAGTCTAAGGTATTTTTTCTCAAACATGCAATGAAATATAGACGCTGTGTTCTTCATAATGGGCTTCGAAGTGTCACGTTTCGGGCGCAGCGAGACGAGAGACCCGTAATCGCATTTCATACAAAATTGGAGGCCTAGGCCGGCAAGATGGTTTTTTTTAATTTCCATTCCACTATTTGTGGCACAGGATCACGGCGTTCAGCCATGAAAATTAAAGTTTGATTTCTTGGAGTTTTATTTTAATTTATTTCATTGCATGTTTGAGAAAAGCACTATACATACCTCGGCGTGAAAAGGGGTTGCCGGCCTCATAACTATACGACCTCGCTACGCTCGGCCGTCTATATGTACTCGGCCGGTAACCCCTTACTTCCCGGCCTCTATAGTAATGTACTATTGTTATATGGACTTTTATAGATGCCTGAAATAAATTGATTATTATTATCAATACCTGGGAACTTTTGTCCCCTTCCCCGCCAAGTACCGAGCGGCGATGCCCATCAGCTGTGCTCCCATGGAGTGCCCCACAAGATGCAGGCCTTCCCGCGATAGCCCGCCTCTGAGCAGCTTCGCTACTGCTTTCCCTACGTCTTCACCCACCTTAAAGAGAAGATGAAAAAAAAATGATAATGATTAACTTACTTGTCTACGTCTTGTAGATGTACAGTTGTTGTATTTCACGAACGTTAATAAAGTCTTATTTCATCAAATCTACTCGCCTTCGTGAAATGGAGAAGTACATGTAAGGCCCTTCTCTCATGAGGCTATTCAAATGCTACGCGACTGAGATGCAAACCATGATCGCCTACTGGTATGCTACTCGTTTTCGCACACGGTGCTACGCAAATGAGACTATTTTGTGTCAGTTGCGGAACAAGAACAAGCGAAAACATAAAATAAAATTCTGGGTGCACCCGTACATTGAAAAAAAAAATCCATTTATATAATTTTCATACATTTTCCAGAAAATCCACGCCTTTTCTGTTACATCTTTCCTGACATAATCTGGCAGCTTATAATTATACAAACATGGATAATTTTCCACCTCCTGAACGAAATGAATATTAAAAATTTGTTTCGCCGCCGCCATCTTGTCTACGACGCGTAAACGACTCGAGTAGCGTGCGATCCGCAAGACAGTAGTGTCCGACTGATATCAAACGCGTCGTCAACGCGTCTCGTGTGCGAAACGTAGTGAATAAATATGGCGGCTACTCACAAGCGACGCTTGGGATACGCGTACAAAACACAAATCACTTGAGAGTAGCCTCGTGAGAGAAGGGCCTAAGTATTCTGAAGAATTGTTTGACGTGATACCAACGGCATAGCGTCAACCGCTCATTGTGGTGGCATGGCATTCATCCTTACACCTTGTAATCTAAATTATTTGCCTCAGCAAACGCTCCCCATAGCGGAGATCTTCAAGAAAGAAATGAACAAGATTTGAATATGGCAACAAGATTGGATATGTTATAACCTATGACGTTGACAATTACGTCAGAACAAAAAATATTAACCGATTGCAAGCCAATGGCAGATACAATGTAATTGCCGAAAGCTAGGTTCGACCAGTCCAGGAGGAGAGCGTTATACCCCCCGTTGTCCAAGTACGCTTGCATGACTCGCCGCACGCTCGCGTCTGTGAATAGCTCCACGTAACTGTAATTCAAAAAAAATATATTTAAAGGTTTCATTTTTAAACTTCTTTGTCGGCATGGCGTAATCATTGTATTACAGCTTTCTTGTAGTAAATTTCTCTTAGCTAAGCCGCAGACGGACAGACAGACAGACGGGTAGACGGAAGGACGGACGGATTAAAACATGTTATATCTACAAATACCGTAAAGTAAAACTTTATTATATTCTTCTAAAGGTTAAGGAGCAAAAAAAAGACGATTATGTTCAAAAGTGATTTAAGCTGCGGATCAAAGTTGGGATCACCTAGCAGACCCTTTGTTTCTCATGTACCAAGGGTCAATTTTCTAAAGCTACGCGTTATAATTTTATACTGCTGCCAGTTTAGACGGTCCTGGTTTTGCGGTGATTGCAAAGTTGCATTCTCACCCGTGGGCGTAGATTACAGTGGGCCGCTTCGGATCAAAGTTGGGGTCAGCCAGCAACCGCTTGGTCTCCCTGATGCGGTACCCAACTGGCTTCGTCGCGTTTGGGCTGGAACATAAAATGGTATCTGTTAATTAAATAGGTATACCTACCTACTACTAATGGGAAGCACAGTTGATCATAATTGGTTGGTAGGTCTTCTTCGCGGCGCCTTTAATCCTGCGTTGCACTATGCATGCCCATTTTTTCCTGCTCTAATGGCATCAGGTAAGTATATTATAAAAACAGTGATCCAAGTTGGTAAGTAACGTTAAATATTTAAAATAATTTTCGAGGACTTACCTACGTTAGGCCTCATAACACATAAAAATTTCTTAACCCTTAACCCCTCGTATGCTTAGAGATTACACGGATCCGTGCCAAGCATTTGACCCTACAGTTTTCAATCTCAAGGTAATATTTTGATAAGCAATATCCACATACGAGGGGTTAAGCCAAATTTCACTCTCCCGCAAAGAAACTTTAGGCATGGGACATAATATTTACTTAAGTAGGTGTCAAGCGTTTAAAATGTCAAAATAAATGTAGGTACCTGTAGAGTCGTATGATGACATCGTTCACGCTGATAGAGCGTCCTTCTGGTACTGGAATATTAATTGTTTAATCATATTTCTCAGACAAGGATAGCTTATTGTTTTGAATATTCAATATAAGTAATAGAGTAGAAATATATGTAGGTACCTGAGACTTTGGAACGGAGTATCTGGCGGAAACTGTCGGGCGACAGCGGGAGACTGGCGTTCCTCTGCCCTTGACACGAGAACGACACTGAAACATGACCATAATTATAAAATGTTTTATGTTTTGTACTTATATATCAATTAAATCGTAAGAACAGTCTGTTTATAACCTTTTGCGTAAGACTACTTATAAACTGACGGTTGGGATAAATGAGTTTATAATCGCGAGTAAGATGATAAACTAACGACGTTCACAATTTTACGATGACATAACGTGTCTATTTAAGCACTATTTCCACCAAACGGCCCGCATCGGATCGGATCGGAAAGAATACGAACGGATGCGGCGACAACCGATCGTGTCCGGCAGCATGTCGACGCATACGATCGGGCGGTAACAGCCGTTCGCGGCCGACAGGACGTCGACGCACACGATCGGCACCGTACGTACGGTCGCTTGCGAACGTATCCGCGCCCAGTCAAATAGTTTCGTTCCTACCACGTTGAAGTGTTGTAATTTGTGAAAATGTTGAAGTTGACGTAGTATTATTGGCTATTGCATTAGAAGAAGAATAATATCATCATAATACACAAAAGGCGAAAAGATAAGTTTGGGTTGATAATTTGTGGCAAAAGCGGTGTACCTACGGATGGCGAATTCCATACACTTCATAATGATTTGAATTTGTCTATGCAGCGCTTGCACTTTCGAGAATGAGGGATTACTGATAATGGGCTCGCCCGGTCACGGCCTCAATCGTGCGCGACGGCATCGACAGCCGAAGAAATTCCGATCGCACACGACGACAAGCGAACGGGGCCGATCGCAAGCGAACGGAGCTGATCGCGTGTCGCAGCATACTTTGGGTTACGATCACATGTCGCGGAAGACGCCCGCCGTCAAGCTGTTGTGCGCAGCTTGGTAATGTAGACTTAAAAACAGCACATATATGATTCAGTATCATTTAAACGTCGGGCCGTTTAGTGGAAATAGTGCTTTAACAAAATATGTAAACAGGACCTGTCGTAAAAAAAATACGCTATTCTAATATTCGGTTAGAAGGACCATTAGCTGATGTTTATTGCCTGGAGTAGGTACATTAAAGAGACACGTGTCTTCATCCTATCTTTAACGGATTAAAGGGATGGCTTTTCTTACCTTTAGAAATTCATGAGTAGAGAGTAGTTTACAGAAGAAAGAAATAAGCACATTTCTATCGGAGAAATCAGGTTTTAGTGACGAAATGCTCCTCCCTTGTCAAGGGATACGTAGTCAACAAGGAACCCTTACAGTTTTGTTTTGTGGTTGTATCTTTCGCTAATCTTAGTAGAAAACCCTGCGGAATAAGTTAGATAACACGCATCGATTACGCAAATTACTTTTAACATTGAATCTGAAGTCACGGCCGACCGCTTATATAATACGGAGAATTAGTCCTAGCCGCACGAGCAACACATTAGTTAAAAACATACCTACTTCCAAACAGGTACTGATAGACAATGCGATAAGTACCACCTCAAATATAAGTGGTATTACAGGAAGCTTAGTCGATTGTCTAGGTGGGGGAGACTGGGGTCAACTAGAACGTTTTTTACAAAAAAAGGCTATTATGTACTCATTTCTAATAGAATCTGTTCGGTATATTTCGGTATATCAGCCCTAGCCAGGATCCTTGGCTATGTAACGACAATGGTTAAGACACCTCATTTTATTGTAATTATAAGCGTTTTACAAAATATCGGAAATCGTTTCAAATGACCCTGAGCCTGGGTAGGATGAAACAAAGGCTGGGGTCAGTTGAAACATCTGAGAATAAAATATTTATTATATTATTGTAATCACTTATTTTATTGATTTCCATTCAAATATATTACCTGATATGTAGTCCTAGTAGCCTTTAATATACTTATAATTTAGGACTTATTTTTGTAGTGTAGTGATACGTACAATAATAATCAACAATAATTTTTTGTTTTGCCTATTTCTCCCGTTTTTTATTTGTATTATTTCAGTATCATCTTTTATTGTAATGTGTTTGAACAAACTATCGACCATTTTTTGAAATTATTACGAACAAAAAAACATAGGCAATAATATTAATATAAGCCTATTGCCCCATTTTTTTATTTCAACTGCCTCCGTCTCCTCTTTGTAAATATTAAATTATGTAGAAAAATATCGGAAACCCCTGGCTACGAATAAGAGAGTATAAAATCGACCAGAATATCTATACTTATAGTAGTTTATGCAACATTTAAAAATTATTTGATTTTGATTTATAGACAAAATAATATTCCGAAACATTCTTACTCCATGTGGTGAAAAAGCAAAATAGCTTATTATAATATTCTTTTCCAAGAAGGAGGCTTTAGTGTCGTGACTTGTCTAGCCATAAGTTTCGCGGCATCGAACCCATTTGATTTTTTACGAGGCTATTTTGCTTTTTCACCACATGGAGTAAGAATGTTTCGGAATATTATTTTGTCTATAAATCAAAATCAAATAATTTTTACCCCGCCGATGCCACTAATAGCTTAGGAGATATTAAGCTTGTTTCAAATAACCCGCGTTTTTTTGACCCGTCTCACCTACTGTACGTTCAGCCAAGGAAGTGGTCTATCACTTTTCGACTATATTTGTATGTTAAAGATCAAAAGTTGTAGCCTTTTTTAACTGGCGACGCATAAAGAGGTGACGTGTTTGTGTGTCTGTGTGTCTGTAGCTGTAGCTCCTAAGCAAGACGTAATCGAGATGGTTCTTAGCTACGTTTCAACAAAATCGGCTCAGCCGGTTTTGAAATACACTCGCGGGCAAAGAATACGGGTCACCCTAAATTAAATAACTGCAATAGGTTTTTTAAAATATTTAATACTTGTTTTATTTACATAATATACTATTCTTTACAATACCCAACCGTATTAACCCGTCAAGCGTCCTGTAGACTAACGTTAATCTACAGCAATTTTGTAGCGGTAGTGTCCAGTAGACACACGCTAGTCGACAGCCCAAATCGCTGATTAGTCCAATTTCTGTACATCGATTCGTTATGATGTTAGCTTGATAGATATTTTACTAGCCAATAACAGCTATCAGAGCACACAAATTTGATTTTTAACCAATCAAAATCCTCAACAGTGACGTGTAAATAATTGTTTAATTGTTTGTGTGTTTGTAAATAATAATTTTATTCTCTGCATTGGCGGAATTCGCCCGCCATGTCGAAAATCACTTGCATTTGGTGAGAAAATGCTGTGTGTGAACCGGGCATAAATATGTCGAAATATTTTAAACGATAACTGTTTATATCATGTATTTTATATCAAATTACTGACAATTAAATAAGGTTTTTGTTTTTAATGTTAAATTTAGCCGTACGACATTGTTTCCTAGTGAAAAAGTCCTCAAGTTTGAATGACGCAATAATTTTGCAATGATGGCCGTCGTAATTCATTTGTTACCTAATGTTCAATTGTTCGTAACCTTACGAACAAATAATAGTTTTATAGCACATTTTCTCAGGATTTCATTTCATATATTAGATTGGTGTAAGGTCTTGTGAATTTAGATAAATTTGTGATTTTGTTCAACCAGTGCTCAGTACTTACGACTGTCCGCCATGACAGATGCATTTTGCCGCGGCACAAGTTTGTAACGTGCGCGCACGTGCGCGTAAATAAATATTGTGAAGTAATTATTAGGTTTTTAGTAGTGAATTTACGTAAAATTGACGCATAAACTAGCCAGTATCATTTTAGTGTATGTAAAATGTGATATGTGGTTATAAATTGAGTGAAAATTGTGACGATGTGACGGAAAACGAACATCTTGGAATATAAATAAATATATCTCTCACTATAAGTAAGTGCAGCTATTATAACATATTGTGCCGAATTCCAAATTTATCTAGCTCTCTAACGATATATAAGGCATCATATATAGATTGTTCTAGGGTAGGTAAAATTCCCATCTCCAGCGGAAATTCGGTCGTTTCTTGTTTGTATGGGACATTACGGGTATATTTTGCTACGGGAGGTCTGACACCTGACGGGTTAACAATTTCCTGGATCCTATCATAAAAACATCGATATCCGAAAATCACGATTTTTGCGATATCTCGCTCCGTTAACGTTGTTTTTTTTCGTGGGTTTTTACGAGTCCGATTTAAACCTGGTACTTAACGTTATATTTTTTACTTTTATTAGCAGTTTATATGTAAAATTAAATAAAGATCATGACAGGATTAACTGTACAACCTCTTACGCACTATTTTAGGAAATATGACCCGTATTCTTTGCCCGCGAGTGTATTTAAAAATTTATAACTTTTAATATGAACTGACAGTGAATTTTCAACTTTTTTACGAAAATACTTAATTATTGAATGTCTTAATGTACCTACTCGTGCGAAATACATATCCTAATTGTGGAGCATTAAAAACACATAAACTAGAATAAATAGGTTGCATGTAAACAAATATTAACGCTCATCATTCAAATATTTACCGTTACCGGGATCCGAACCCAGGACCGGCAGCTTCGTAGCCAGGGGCTCTACCCACTAAACCGGTCGTCTTGTAGGTGCCATTTGGCTACCTTTCCTCTAAATATTAGGATTGTGAAAAACGTATTTCTTAAGAGATTGCACTACTTATGTATTTAGTAATGTCTAGAGTCTAGACTCGATTGAAATATTTAGGTAAAAGTAACGCGCTTTAAAACTTACAGCTTGTTATCAAACAAGCTATAAAATAATACTAATCTAATACGAAACCCCTTACAACACTGATCATCCCAGTAAAAGGCGTACAGATTTTTTCACATCAGCTATTCGGATAAGGGCTTTTTCTTCCCTGCTAGGAGGGATCAGTGGCACTTTTCTGTTCCAGGACATATTGTTGCCAGGATAAAAAAAATATCGTATACATATAGTATACACATAACCGATTACTTATTTTTACTTGAGAGGGGTTGCAAAATTAAAATTATTAAAGTTTTCACTTCTGCCGTCACTCCCGGAGTGCAACCCGGTCTTTTTTAAAGGCTATTATAAAAAAGTAGTAAGTATTAGTAAGTGTAAATACATATGTTTTATTACTGACATATTTCATTATCCTCATAGGTGATGTGAAAAGCAGTATGAGTCACGCGGAAGCAAAATTATTTCCACCTTGGGCGTGAACACTTGAATCCCTCACTACGCTCAGGATTCCACGTTAGAATCCCTCACTATGTTCGGGATTGTATTCTGGAATCCTTCGCTTCATTCGGGATTCAATCTACGCCCTCGCCGTAAATATGCCATTTTGCTCCCTTGTGACACAATCTACTAAATAAACGGTTAGGGTTAGGGATTAGGGTTTGTCCTAAATATACCCAAAAACGACACGCCTTCTCGTGTAGATTTTTTCTTGTCATATGTCCTCTTCTTTACAATAGCGCGGCTAGGTTTATATCCCCTAAACTACATGAAATGTAAATCAATGCTACGAGAAGCCCTACACAATTATGTCCTATGACGATACAGAGAAGTTATTTATCGTTTTAAAATAGTTTTGTTCTATTTTTACAGGTACCGCATAGGTTATACTTATAACATCCTTATTATTTGTACTAGTCAATAAAAATGATATTGTATTATATTTTGCATATGAATAACATTTTAAATTATTCAAATCAAAATCTTTACTTGCTTTAAGCACATTCAAATGCATGCAAATACAATTTAAATTACAATAAACAATCATATTAAAATAAATTCATTCACGTGACATCAAAAATAATAAAATCATATAATAGTAAGTCATTAACACAATAATAAAACAATGTCCAGTTAATTTAGAGCATTGGCAAAATATTCGTCAATGGAGTACTTAGTATGGCTTTTTGATAAAATATTTTTGTACTGTTCTTTTACTCGTAAATACTTTCATATCGTTTGCCAGCTTATTGTATACTCTTATTGCATTATTGCCTAAACTTTTATTAATGTACAAAACTAGAGGTAGTCAATGTTAATTTATCATTACTTCATAAATCGTAGTTTTGTTGGCTTTGCCCTACTGCACGTCTAGCACACGACGGCCGCGACATACTCTCGATTTTTATCGCTCTATACCTCTTCTTCTAAGTGTTCTAATAAGAGAGAGACGGATAGTGCGAGAAAAATCGAGAGAGATCGCGCGCCGTCGCGTGCTAGCCGTGCTGTAGAATACAAATTCTTATTTCGATGAATATACAGGCAAACATGATATAGATACAACGAAACAACAGTAAGAATTTTATTTTCAATAAACATATGTCTATGCGTAATTCGTTCTACGTATTAGTTCTTTTTTGCCTGAAACACAGGGTATCCTAGCTCAGGCACGTGTTATTTGACTCTAATAGTAAGCTCCTAGTCTATAATAAAACTGATGCACAGTGTGTTTTATCAATAAACTATAAATTATTATTATTTAGGAAAATGTTAAATTATTTCGAATCAAGCGAAATTATCTTAAAACAAGATTTTATTCTCTTGGTTCGAGAGAATCATCTCAATTCAAGTTGATATCTGTTTCATTCACGGTTTTGACGATCTTTCTAATTTATTTCTTGACTAGCTTCCGCCCGCGACTTCATCTGCGTGGACCCGGGATAAAAACTATCCTATATTTTAAGTCAGGCTATAAACTATCTTCGTGCAAAATTTCATCCAAATCGGTTAAGCCGCTTAAGCGTGATTGAGTAACAAACATCCAAACATCTAAACATCCAAACATCCAAACATCCAAACATTCGCATTTATAATATTAGTAGGATTCAAGTAGGTACGCGTAATATTTTTCCGTGTATATTTAATATGTCCCAGTCGATTCAAATCGCTTAAATCTCTCTGAACAAAGCATCAAAAAGTCAACAACAAGAACTAAATGATCATGCTAGAGGCTTAATTTTCAAAGTGACAACTCAATATAATTGCACCTCCGAGCTGATCTGATGATGGACGCAGGTGGCCATAGAAACTACTAACTACACAAGATACATCAGTCTTGTTTGGACACACTGGAACCCTCTTATAGAGTAACTACTCTAGTCGGTATAATAAAAAGAAACTAATTTCGTTTTAGAAGGGTTTGTATATAAGAAACATTTTGGGATACCTACCAAGTAGGTATGTGTAACATTTGGAGATCGCTTAAACCGCAAAGAAGTACCCTCAACGTGTAGCTACAGTCGAGTTTATATACAGACAACCTCAAAAATATCTTTGAAAGGTTGTCTGTATAGAAATTAGAGAACTCGACTGTACTAGTTTTTGTTTCGTTCAAAGAGTAAGTACAGTCAGCAGCAGAAGTAGCTACGCAAAAAAACACGCCCAAAATGATCTAGACAGTTGAATGATATAAAAATAGAAGTGCGGTGATTTTCCGTGGTTTAAACGATCGAAGCATATGTACCTACCTACCTGTATTTTTCATAATTAAAACTGTTATTGAAACATAAACTCACCAGTGACCAGAACGAACACAGTTATGATGAAGTCCATGTCAGCACTATTCGTCCACGCTAGTCGTCACAGACTGTTGTCGTGTCGTGGGTTCGATCTCGATCTTGTTAGCCGGCGGCCTCGACGCGGCATCAAGACGTCACACTGTTTACGTTGTTTTCTGTACATCATATACTTATTTATAACAGTTTGTTAAAATAACCGGCCAAGTGCGAGTGGGACTCGCGCACGAGGGTTTCCTCCCATGGGAGCTCACGAAGTGCTGAGCTGTTGATTCAAACAGTATTTTTAAGCGATATACTTACGTAGTTACAAATTCACAGTTTTCGGAATCATTCCTTTACTTGTAATGTATGTCCTTGTGCTTGTTGCCGAATTTTAAGATTCCTGGATTAACGGGAAATAATCTAGGTACCTATACCTAGTTTCTTTTCAATGAAAACCTTAAGGGACAATTCCGAAAGCTGTGAATTTGTAACTTTTAGTGCCTCCAAGAGACTGCAAGCCTGAGTATTTGAGATTAATTTCTACTGGATACCTTGAGGCATAGAACCCTAAATAGACACCTGTCGACCCAAAACCGCGTGCCCAGGCCCCTATTTCACCAACTTGACAATTGTCACCTGACACCGACAATTCACCATACATTGCTTGTTCTAGAATTAAAGGTGGTCGCTAGGTTACTTGTGTATCCAGCAATGTACGGATAATTGTCGTTGTCAGGTGACAATTGTCAAGTTGGTGAAATAGGGGCCTGGACATCGCGTGACTTACACATCAATAAGCTGTAGAAGTTTTCCCGAGATTTTGCGATACCTAGGGGGTTTTTCTAGAAAAAGGGTACAGATTTCTTGCTATTGAATGAGTGTAGGTTCGAAGGTCGAACTCTATTTTTACACATTACATAGTTTAACACTGTGAGAACTCGTTTATATAAGCTGGTACAACTACTAGCTTCTGCCCGTGACTCCGTCCTCGTGGAACTCGTTTATATCGTAGCTCTATACAATTTTTCATCCCCCAGTTCACCCCCTCAGGGGATGATTTCCGGGATAAAAACTATCCCATGTCCTTCCCTGGGATTCAAACTATATCCATACCATTTCCATTTCATCTCAAACGGTTCAGCGGTTTAAGCGTGAAGAGGTAACAGACAGACAGACAGACAGACAGACACACTTTCGCATTTATAATATTAGTATGGATTGTCTGTAGCGCCTCCATGGACCGTTGTTCTTGTATCAATTGTCATTCAAATAATTAATTTGGTAATTTTATATGAAGATACAATACGAACATTAAGTACCTCTTCATAATATAAGTATAAGAAGTATAGATTAGACTGCAGCTAGTGTATCAATTAAGTAATTACGTAGCAATATAAGATAAAAAACTAGTTTCAATAGCCATTACATTGTCCCTTTATGTGGCAATACAAAATTAGCCGATAATTGAATAATGATGTTGATTCATTTGTGATGATCAAACAATGAACAGTTAACCGGCCAGTTACTGAATAATGTCACGCATACACTGCAACAAGCGGCTTTCAATTTAACCGTTTACCTTTTCAATGTCCAACACGGATATGTCTGCACCACTGCAGCACCGGTTCAACGGCAATGGTTAATACGTCAAGGAGTGTAGTCGTCAGGGCGATAGCAACCTACACACACGCGTTCACATTAAAAGTTTAACTCCGCACTAAATGACATGTTAGACGTGACGTGGCGTGTGGTCGACATATCAAACATCTCTTCGCAAATTAATAGCTTTTTCCACAATTAATAACTTAGGATGAATATTGTCTTCAATTATAATTAGAGAAAATTTATGTTTTTATTGTTTTTTAAATAGATTATTGTTTTATATTTTTTTATTTAATATTTATTTTAATAATAAAACTTCAAAAAAAAGAACAATTCATCAAGTTCTGTCAAACAGAGCGTTGGAAAGGTTAAAGGCGTATGTAGGTATAAAAGTATGTATGTAAGTAAGTTGTACGTAAGCAATCCATTTTTCAGTCACTTGCCACTTCATGAAATTTTGGATATTAGTATAGTGGCTGTATGACAATTCAATATTATGGTACCATCGAGCTGATCTGATGATGGAGACAGAAGGTGGCCATGGGAATTCCTTATTTAACTGACGTAACCCCGTTGAGTTTGGGCTCGTTAGAATCGTCTCAATGAGTAGTTGATGATGGTTTACAGAAAAGTACAGTCGGCAACAAAAGCTTGTACCAAAAATGAATTTTTTGTCAGAAACGTATATCTTCGGTAATAGGAAACTGAACAAATATCAGAGTATACCTAAGATTAATTATCGCTTGCAAGTTGTGCTAGTAAAGGTACAAATCAAACATAAAAATAAAATAGCTGTATCACACATGCTAGTAGTAAGTAAAAGTAAGTCAGTCTCTAAATTATTACAAGACTTAAGTTATCAGAATGTTTCATTAAATGTAAGAACATTGTATTATTAATAAATATCACAATAAGTACTCTGCCAGTAAAGGTACAAATAAAACATAAAAGTAAAAAATAACTGCATCACCAATGCTAGTAGTACATGAGTAAAAGTAAGGCAGTCTTTAAATTATTCTACAGGGGATTGGTTTAAGGTATAAATAGAGAATCATCGCATTTTGATAATTTGATCAATATATATGGGCAACGCTAAGGTATACTTTCTAAGCAGTTTTTCTAATCTGCTGCTGCTGAAACAGTTTTTTATCGGAAGGGTAGCTTCGGAGGTTACCCCTTACAAACTCAGACTTTTCCTCTTTATACCCAATTGAACGAGCGAGCGTAGCGAACGAAGTTGTCAGTTTCGGCCTGGGGAAAACTTCATTCGTATATTCGACAGTTCTTCTCTACACTACAGGTCGCATTATCTCTCAACCGATTCTCGGGATTTTTTGTGAGCATGCAAGTTCAGTTGGTATAGTAAATATAGATAACTAGCTCAATTTTAACTCCGCGAGAATAGATAAGTAATCAAACATTTAACTATTCGATCAAACATCCAGTTACCTTGCAAACATTAGCTTAACTTATATTGGAGTTTGTCAAACACTGGTACAAACATAACTTTGCCGCCGTCGTCTTCGGATTACCGACTAATGTTGCTATTGACGAGTATTTACCCGCTGTTTGCCAGGTGCAAAACTTACATTGTTTCATTGTAGCTTATTGGCAGAACAAATGAACGCCGACATGATTGTGTGACGAAAACTCGTCTCCTGAATAAATAGACCAAGTTGCTGGAGGAAAATCCTTGCGTTATTTGACGGTAGATGGAAAATGTACTTACCTAATATTTTTTTGAAGATTTCCTCAACAGAACGACAGTCATAAATTGTTGCCAAGATCGCAGTATTTCTCGCCCGATCCGAGAACAAGGGTGAAGAATATGTAAACTGGGGTTTTTTTTAATACCGGCCGTGGCGTGTACAACGTTGCGATTTCCCCTGCCCAAAACTTAACTATCGGATTAAAATGTATGTGTTTTATCATTTAGGCTCATACGGATGTCAATTTAAAGATACAATGAAGTTGACTATTAGTGGGCTTAGACCTAACAGAGTTATTATAGAAAAGTTTGTATAAAGTTAGCGCGTTTAAAAGTTTTCTATGTAACTTCTAATACAATGTCTCAAGATTCTTAACAATTAAGACAATACAAGTACAGTACGATTACCGTTAGTTAACCACTGACAGATGGATTGCCTTCATTTAATTTTCAACTTTAATTTCATACAGATAAAGCATTTTTCAGAATACTGTCACCCACATCTACCGATTTAGTAATAACTATTTTATTTGTATAAAATTAAAGTTGAAAATTAAATGAAGGCAATCCATCTGTCAGTGGTTAACTAACAATAATCGTACTGTATAATAGATTTAATTGTTAAATATAATAATAAAGTTCATATTCATATTATTCCAACAAAAAAGGAAAGTTAAAAGTTAGTCTTAATTTACGTTCTATTAACAAACTTTAGTAGAATTGATCGCAAACGTAGTAACATTCATAACCGTAACCACACGGCTGATTTCTGTCAAAAAAACACTATAATAAGTAGTAAGTACGTAGTATAAGTAGTAGGTAGTAGTAATAGTCATTATGCAAACTCAACAAATTAAAAACAGTATTTTGGTGAAATTTTATTGAATCACATAGGAATGTTTATGACATTGAAAAGAGAATATTATACCTATAGAATCCTAGCAACAGCCTAACTATTCAATATATTTAGCGAATAGAAAACAATACTTTGACGCACATGACAAATTAAACTTTTAAAAGAAAAACGCAATATAATTCAGGCAAACAAACTTAGGCAGCTTACTAAATAAAAAAAGGCTCCTTAAACATACGTAAATAATTCTTCTACACTCCTACAGAATTTCACTAATATGAACAGTTCTCTATATAAAACATATTTACAATATAATGTCGATAGTTAAGATACTAAACGAAACATTTATTATATCCATTTAACATAAAACTAATGTAAATAGGTGTGAGTATATATTTATACCCACTAAGTATGTATTCGTTTGGTTTAGTAACCTTTCCGAAGAGCTTATCAAAGCTAGCATTAAAGTTTGCAATAGTAGATCGTGTAAAAATCAACCCATTGATGAAAAAGTTTATCAAAAGGGTATGGCAGAAGGAAGCTTTCATTTGCCCTTCGGCCGCCTACGAAACCAACGCCACGTAACCACTTACGTGTGAAGAATTATTTTTCTTGCCATTCAATTAAGAAGTGAAGTTACGTACAGAGAATTCTTCCTTGTTGGAAACCAGCTACGATCGAACGCAAAACAGGTAGGTTAGGATCGTCAGGCAGCTTCAGATGCCCGAAGGGCAAACCGACCAGAAATAGGAGCCCCGCGGAGCGGGGATCCGTCGAAATTGGCCAAATAAGAAAAAAATGTAACTGGTTTAGTAGGAAGAAAAATCTTTGCACGTAACTAAAGCTTCGTAGTAAGAAAAATAATTCTTCACACGTAAATGGTAACATAGCGTTGATTTCGTAGGCGGCCGAAGGGTTCGTTTGTGGCAGGAGTTCTCGGCCTTGTGTGTTAATTAATAACATTTTACACTTTCAATTTAGAGACAATCCCGAGTAGCATAACAACTGAGTATCTAACTGTTGGATTCGCGTGCACAGATACAACGCGATTTACATCGAATGCTACTGAGAAAGGCCATAATAACCACGTCACTTGAAATGTTCACCACTTCTGTAGCTAGTGGTTATAATTAATAGACAAGACATTAAGGCAATCTTAATTTTTTAGTTACAGAAGACAATATATCCTGAACGCTTGGTAAGAAACAGACAGCAAATAGCTAGCGAGCTGTAAATATTATCATATACTAACAATTAAATATACATTAACCATTAAACGTTGGTGTTAGTTATCATTGAACTATATATATATTCTTACATAACGTCATTCAACACATATACATCCGTTGCTAGAGAACTAGCGTTTATTTAAAATACATTGTTATTTTTAACTTTATAATCGCCATCTTGAAAAATATACCAATTTCCATCGATAATTAAAGTAGTGTACATTTTTAAAAAGGGTGACTTAAAATGTAACTATTTTATTTAATGTGGCCAAAAATAAACCCGACCAAATCTGTAGGCCTCTGGAAGCGAGTTGAGATAATGATGTATTATACAATAATTATTATTGTTATCATCAACTAGTTTAAAATAGTAAATGCAACTGTGCACCATTATAATGTTACATGTAAAGGCGGGATTCCACCGGTGTGCGGCACTGTGAGGCACAAACATTTTTGTACTGAATATGCTTGTACCGCACAGTGCCGCACACCGGTGGAATCCCGCCTTAACTCTCATAAGAATCAAATTGAGCTTACCTGAAGCTTGTATAATTTATTTTATGTGATTTTCATATTAACAGTGTTGCTATCCTTCTAATATTATAAATGCGAAAGTTTGGATGTTTGTTACTCACGTTTAAACGGCTCCACCGATTCGTATGAAATTGTGCACGAAGATAGTTTATAACCTGGATTAAAATATATGATAGTTTTTATCCCGGGTCCACGCAGACTAGGTCGCGGGCGGAAGCTAGTATTCTATATTAATCTAAGCGTATCAATTTAGTAGACGGGCATATTTCATTAATTTATCCGTTTAAGGATAGTAACAAAACCGACAGTCAATGTCAATCGCATACATTTAGTAACAAAACCGACAGGTTAGACGTGACTTAAGCATCACTTTAGTTAACCTTAACCTGCATTTTTTTTCTCTAACCCTCCAGACAACGACTCTGAACATATCGTTGTAACGAAATTGTAAAAGTAAATACAAGCAAAAAGGTACCTTATACTCAGAGCATATAAATAGTAGTTCTCTGCTTATATTAGTTTGGCAGAATATACTCGTCCTAAAAATACCAGTCTATTACTATTCAGCGATACTTCAGGAACCAAATTGCTGTAAATAATGTAATAGTTCGTAAATCTGCTACATTGCAAATCTTGCATTCGAAAATCATGCATCCGATATGAATCTACGAGTATAGTACAGTATAGTGTATAGTATATAATTATTAAGTATGCAATATCGATACTTCATTACCTCGTGCACTGTTAATACGGAAATCACGATTTTCCAAACACGTTTTATAATAAGTGTATCAGGACACTCTAGAACCAAAAATGGCTCCTTTACACAATGGGCCGTCATGGTCGCGGGACAGGACACAGTTATGCGGTGGAATGAGATGAACGTAGAGTCTGGCCAGGGAAAGACTTTGACGTGACATAATAATTGAACTTTTTATGATATTATTCTTTAATGCGAATAATATTAGCTGAAAGCTACCCTTTAATTCTCTTAAAAAGCAAAAACAACCCCATTTATAATGGAACAGTTACTTTCTTAGTTAGCATACTAATTTTAGACGTTTGACACATTCGACAATTATATAACTGTTGCTATAAAAAAGTTTCAAATGAATCCCAGGCTCATCTTTCCCTGGCCAGACTCTGGGTTCTCCCTTCAACGCATACGAGCGTCCTGCATGTGGGCCATGATGAGCATTTTACCATTTGGCCGCCAAGACCTTAAGCTTAACCATTATATGGTAGACTCCGTCGCATTTCAAAGATGGCCGTTGCCAGGCAGTGTTACAGTGCCTTGAGTCTTATTTGAGATCTTCGGCATCCCCTAGGAGGTCTTCGCACTCCTTGTCCCACTGTTTGTCGTCCAGCTTGCCCGCGCCGGCCACCACCTCGTACTCGTTCAGTTCAGCTTCCAACTCTTTTTCCCATTGCTCTGCAAATATTACAGTGACAGATTGGTATCAAGTGTTGGAGTGCAGATATGTGTGGAATGCTATTTGATTGTGTAGTGTAGAGGCATGGTTTGAAATTTGATTGAAAACTGATTTCTCTGATACTTATTTATTTTCAAACTACTTAACTGGCTGCAATTACGTCACAAATGTAGGGTAAATATCCACCGGAGATGTGCAAAGCTATGTTATTATAAATTTGACATCTCACATGCTTGACACTTAAATGTTAAACACATTAAACATACACATAACTTCGCATATCCTGGTGAATCACCCTCGAGTTTATTAAACACCTAAAATAATTTTCCGATAAAGGGTTTATGCACCAATGTGTCTGAGAAATGAGTTATTGGTGTGCCAATATGGGGCCTTATTGAAAATACCTCTGCTATTACTGCCGTAATTCTTAAAAAGGCAGTCATCTACAAGCAAATTGTATGAAGAAAACTGCATTTTAAAAAAGTACGGCAGATTATATCATTGCTTTCTGAAATTATCTGAGTAGTGTTAAAATTAAACGACTACGTTTTTATTTATAAAAATTCCAATAAAATAGCATTCCACTTGAAAGTCCACTAAATACGACGAAACAAGAGCAGAAAGTATAAACCCAACCTTGTTTCGTAATCTCTACAACAGGCTAAAACAGGTGTTACCTTCAAAAGTACTTCCGAATACCGGCACTAAAATAACAAGACCGATGTATTTTAGAATAATATAATTATTTCAATTCATAATAACTAACTATAATGCCAATTTCATAACTTTTACGTTGTTCGCTAAACATTGTCCATGTACTGATAGTAAATTACTCTAACTGTCTAAAATACACTTCCAAGTCGTTTAGAAACTAAATAACGAACTACTACGCTTATGTGACGGAGGAAATTGCTGTACTTTCACTGGGTATGTAAAACGAGTCACAGTATAAGTGGAAATCAATACAGTCCTATAAGCATACACTTTTGTGATACCTTAAAAGCAATTCTTGGATCACTTTACTGATGAGAACGGATCGATCGACCATGTCCGTAAGTGCATACGTTGGGTTGTACATTGTTTAACCCATTCAAGGCCCATGACGCACTAAGTCATGCCTCTACGAGCGATTTACGCTACAAGGCGGAAAAATGCTGCAACACGCTACGACGTAGCACACGTAGCGTTGCTTGGCTTCGAACAAGTTAATATATGTATACCAGATACGTAACATTACCGGTGTAATGGTACGTATCTGGTATACATATATTCCACACCCACATTTTATCAGATTAGAGGTCGACGTTTTGTTTTTGCATACTGTTTAACGTCAGGCACTATTGTGAACCAAATCCTCGGGGAAATCATATGTAACCAATTTCCATGCCAGTTATTATTCGCAACGGCCTTCGTTTCAGGCTGGCACTCCATCAATCCTTTCCTGACACTGACGAAGTCGAGAGGAAAACTACCGTTTCTCTCCCGCTGACGCATATGTGCGTCAACATTTAGTATGGATTTGCGAACAAATAATTTTTAGCCCGGGTGAGGAGGGATAATAAGTAATTAATAAGAGGAGTTACATAACTTTAATAAACCTTTCAAGCGCCGCCTACCGGTGAAATCTTGGTATTATATTAGTATAGACTGAAAATTGAAAACAATGACATTAGAAAATTGCTTATTAACCTCAAAATTCATACCCCCAGTTATCAGTTACTTTCCTCTAACCGGATCGAACTCAACTGCACGTATTCAACGCAGTACGGTCGGTGCAGGCCCCTTAGGTACAGCAATTTCTTCCCTTCACGAGATGGAAGAGCGGGTAACCGAACGCTATAAAATTATTTATTTAATGACAACGGCGGAGATCAAAAACACACAACAGCCAGATTATTTAGTTACATTTAAAGACACTTTATAATGCTTCGGTAAGTTCGACATGTGGAAGCGAGAGTTCTATAGCAACGTCAGTCAGGTCACAGTCACTTGGTGACGTCACTTTACATAAATACCTACGCGTTCCTGGATCAAATACCATAGGGTAGTCAAGCATTTAATCAGCAATCCGCATTAGATACCAAAATTTTTATGTGACATTCAATACTCCTTTCGTTTAATTTATTTTCAACCAGATTTTATGGTGCAAAAAAGTTAAGAAATATTCATACACACAATTATGTTATTTTCTTGTAAAATATACACGCTTGCCTTGATTAACGTTATTTCGATTGCAATTACAGTTACACATTCTGCAAATAGGCCACGGGGGCCCTTCTACTCGACTTATCTTGACCATTCAAACCAATATTCGATAATAGGACATATTGTACGTGTCCTTCAATGATTTTTTTAGAGTGAACACCCTTTCCTAATAACCCCTAGTTCTGCTTCTAGTCCTCTGCCGCTTTCGGCCCTCCACATGCCGACGCGCCGCTCGGTTTAGGCTCATGTAACGGCTGCTTGGGAACATAGGCCAGCGCTCGTAACTTGCTCTTGCGGACGCCAGGGGGCGCTGAGTGCACACTAACTTGACAACACACGCCATTGGAGAAACACTGATAATATTGCAAAGTTTCTACGGTTTTTGCAGTTCAGAGATCTTTCTAGTTTATGTCGAATGCGTTGTTTTTTTATATGGTGTTCTATTGGTTGCCCCATAGCCCCCGTCCTTATACACTATTATAAATAGATGATTTTTACTTCAATATTCAACTATTCTACACAAATTTAATTACACCGGATATTTCTCAGATACAATGTAACGACCTAGTCTAATTGTAAATATTTTATTACAAAAGAAACACGGAAGAGTGTGTTGTCAGCGAATTTTGTATCCTTGAAATGTTAGAGGCAGTTTTTTTTAATTGACTGTCACTTAAGTGATATGTCGCGGCTAATCGGCGGGCAACTTTCGGAAACTCGCGTCTCGTTCTCACCACAACTATTATTATAGTCGTCGCATTAGCGGGGGACGCGTTCAAATATGACGTTAGGTCTAATGTCGCCAAATCCCGTCGCCTTCGTGAAATGCAAGAAGTATACCGTCAGCGCGGGCACTGTGACGTACTTACAAGACACGCGAGCATGCGACAGTGACCCTTCTCAGTGTCTGGGCTGGAAAGCGATCCCTTCGAAAACTGACAACACTTCATATTTACATAAAATAAAGTTTCAACATTGCTACACGTTGAAATCATCAGACCAACTTTGAGAAATGCAAGCGAAACAAAAAAGCACACGTCAAGGCAAAACAGAGTTTGAAGCGATGTCGATAAAGTTAAAAATCGAGTAGCAATGTCAAAACCAGAAACTTAGTCGACCTACTGAGCGGTACTAGACTGTGACGGAGGTATAGAACCTTAGTACAAGAATTAATCAATACTTAGACATATATATAACATTCAGTAGACATTAAAATAGGTTCCATTGAAAATTTGATAGACAAGTATACAGCTCGTATGCCTCAATAGCTTTTTTTTAAATTTTATGTAGTTTTTTTTATATAGCTATTGAAATACAGAGCTAGTTATATATTTAATGTGATACAACGGGTGATATATAAAGACACGACAATATATACAGTTACGTCCGGCGGGACAAGCGATATTGTCATAACATTCATTATATATGATGGTAAATAACAACAGTGAGATATGGAGCTGATATTATATAATAGAAACAATCAAACAGCGATAGTATTTTATATATGCATAAATCATAGTGTGATAGGATTAACAGTGAAACAGTGATATTGGTTTGGTAGAATAATGCCATTTTATCACTTCTGTAATATTTAATTTATATTGTGTGTCCCAATATTTAATATCTACACTAAGTGCAATGGTACACGAGTAGCATATACGCAACTAAACTCCACTATGTGATAATATCAATATACGTATGTAATTTACCGAATGTCAGATTATTTAATCAATGGTCCTAAATAATAAAATAACAAACGTAGCTGTGCGTATACTCCTATATTAGTTTAATATTTTGAAAATCCCATCATTTTACTCCACAACTTTCATACCTTATATCTACTGCATGGGTAGGTGGTGATTCCTCAATATGTTGACTTTTGATCAATCAAAATTCAACAGCGAAAACATTTTGCAACTGAGACTACACAAATGGCACTATTCGACCGAACGCGAAACGTTAATTCGAAGAGCCTAACATCGCTGTACACATCTCCAAGCATGGTATCCATTAGATATTTGCCGGTTCTACGTATTCAGTCTAACGGTTCTTCTTAGGCCCACGTTATCTGACCGGGTTACCCTGCAAGTGTTGCCGAAACACAGTAATCTATTCTAGTACTCTATCCAGCACGGCTAGCACGCGACGGCGAGCGAGCTCTCTCGATTTTTCTCGCACTATCCGTCTCTCTCTTATTAGAACACTTAGAAGAAGAGGTGTAGTGCGATAAAAATCGAGAGTATGTCGCGGCCGTTGTGTGCTAGACGTGCAGAAGCTGAGTACTGAGATGCCTACAGACCTATCTCCGGCATATTGAAGTCTCAAACTTGATCCTTGGTTAGATCTGATATTGATTCAGCGTTCGAATGTTTTTTTACAAACACCTTGATAATTTAGTATTAGGCAGATATTTATGCAGGGTAAGCTCAGTCAGTATTTATTTAGGGTTGTCACTCGTTTCAATCTACTACGGTATTACTTTTCATTATGCTTACCCATCATACTTCGCTTCTAACTTTATAATTGTAGCTCTGCCCTCAATTTCTACCAAATAGCAAGTTTTGTCTGCGGCGTCAAACACGAACCGCAACTTGGTAATTCATCATTAGTCCAAGAAATACTGTATTTCATCAGTTTTACACATTCGAATCCCATGTCATCAAACCATGTCCTTTACAGTGACAACCCTAATCTCAAACTAATGTATAAAGAAATTCGATGATACAAATAAACACAGATATATAGAATATGATCCCAAACCGGCATTACAGCGCTGCCCTTTAGAGTAACACAAATATATACTTGTCACATAGAGCCTATAATGAATATGACAGAACCGTGCAATGGTGTTATAAGTGATGCCCCGGAGTCCATGCGTTGCTTAAGCTGCATTCCAGGAGGAAAAAAGGCTTTAAAACGGCTGTCAGAGTCACTCTTATAAAGAGAAACTATATTTGCACACTGATGAAACAGGGAAAATACTATACTGCTACAATCCGTATACAAATCCAAGCAATAACGTGCAATAAATCGTAAAACGGATTGAGAAAATGCAAATATACTTTGTTATAAATATTTTTATAATAGTTTTGGATCTGACGACAGATCTTTCCGTCAATTATGATACTGAGTGTAATTCACTATCAAATAAATGTGAGTAAAACATCAAATAAATCGTAGGAACCAAAAGCATGCAAGTTTTCTCAAAGTTGGTTTGATCATCTCACGGTAACGTTGGCTCTACGAGCAACTTTAAGTCGGCTATCGAATATTGTCAAATGATCCGTCATTATGTTTCCCATCTTATAGATTTATACTCATATAGTATGAACCGAAAACAAAGTTGTAACCAACCCAGTTGATAAGCCATCATATTTATGGTCAAGTATATATATGTAACTGAATATAAAACACTTTGATAATGACAGATCATTTTCAGTATTCAGAAATGACACCCGGAAATATTCTTTATACATTGATTTCATAACAGACCACACAACAAAGAATGATGAAAACACGGACTAAATAATATGGCTAATGTGTATTCAACCAATAAAAAATATAAAAATGTGGTAAAAGGACGCAAGGAATTAAGGAACACTTTAACACGCACACGCATTATTGAGATCAATTCAAAACCCGGAACCCAGTAATTTGCCACCAGACAACTATCAATTGCGAGTTGATATAACTAGTAAAATAAAATAAAACTCCTAAAGCGTTTAATGACACGAGCAGTTAAAATGAAAATGAAAATAAAAGCTATTGGCGAACGAAGCGTTGTTAAAAAAATCTAAGTTTACTGAACGTTTCGACACAATGCGATGAAGTGGAAACGTAGCATTTAAAAACAAAAGAATAACAAAGTAAAATACAAAAGGTCTTTTATAAGCACTCTCTCTCTCTCGTCTCAGTGTTAGGTGCTTCGGAGGTCCGCTTTATAAGCACTCTAATTAGTATATTGATAACGCAATTGAAAGTTCCCCGGTCGCACAGTTAAATCTTACCATCGTCGTTCTCCCTATCGACTTTTAAGGACTTTATCCGTTGCTTTGCGTCCTCGATCGATGCCTGAGATGACTTCTCTTTGGCTATGAGCTGGCTGCTCGCCGATTTATCATCTAAGCGCGAGGTAAAGGAAAACAAAACAATGAACAAATCATAAGTCAAAAGTGCACGATGAACTAAATGAAAGGACACAAATTATCATTCAGAAATATAGGAGGAAACTTACAATAAGCAAAGTAGGGAAATGTTTATTTTTATATGTAATTCGACTTCTTGCACCACTTTCGCATAATGTATCAAATTCATTATTATGGTCTATGATATGTTATGTTTGTCAATCAAATTCGATGAATTTATGCCAACTAGTAGTTTTATGTCATCATCATCCTCATCATCCTCCTAGCGTTGTTCCCGGTTGTGCCCCTAAAGGAGCCCGAGGTCCGCTTTGACACCTAATCCCAAGATTTGGCATAGGCACTAGTTTTACGAAAGCGACTGCCATCTGACCTTCCAACCCAGAGGGAAAACTAGACCTTATTGGGATTAGACCGGTTTCTTCACGATGTTTCCTTCACCGAAAAGCTAACGGTAAATATTCCGTACATAAGTTCCAAAAAACTCATTGGTACGAGCCGGGATTCGAACCCACGACCGCCGCTTGACAGCCGCATGCCTGAACCACTAGGCTACCGTGTTGTAAAATGGGCAAGTTGAACTTGATTGCCCGATTTAGAAATGTCTCCCAGTCCGTCTCAATGTGAGGTGGAACCATTTCATATATAACGCACCGGTACGGGTCATAGGGATTGGTGCAAGCTGTTGGCAAGACAACGGTTATTCGAGACCATAATGTAGGTCCAATCCACTCCCTATGACCCGTACCGGTTATGGCAAATTAATAATATGCTTCGCAAGAATTGCTAGGCTCACTTGTTCAAGTGAGCCTAGCAATTCTTGCGAAGACATAACTTTTCGCGCAACACGTCACTTTCCTTCACATAGTACTAAATAGAATAGTATGAGACAATATCTGGCAGCAACATCCTTTGAAATCACCCAAGATGTTTCTTTGGTGACAACTTTCCTCCAGGCGATCCCATTTAATGCTATATTCGGCAGAACCTCGGGATGATTGTAGAGTCCAAAACCATATCCTGTCAGATGACTAAATCAAAGGTCCAGTGGACTTTAATTTTGTCCACTATAATCAGCTAGAGATGCGCTAGACAGAGTCCAATTAAATCACCTGGGGGATGTTGTCAATATAACCAGGATCATGACAGTTGTCCAATATAATATAGGCGATCTCAATGTGACGAGGAGTTTTGCTGCCAGTGGTGTTGGCGTGGCGTAGAGGTGCAAGCAGATATCAAGAATCTATGGTCTTATCTAGGAGACTATGATCTTCTTAGATCATAGCTTCTTAGACCCTCTTGAGTATGGGCATGTAAGTACTAGGCTCGCATACCCTGGGATTCATCGGCGCTGGCCTGGCGCGAGCCGGCGGCGACCGCGTCCGCCTCGTTGGCCTGGCAGATCAGCGACAGGCGGTAGAAGTAGTTCCGCCAGAAGTTCTCCTCCGTGATGCTGGAATAAGACGGTGTCTTGCTCAAAACATTATATTATCAACATACCTATCTGCACTACACACAAAGCCGCCCCGTGCAAAAGAGAGTTAAATGCATGTAATGTATGATCCATACATTCCGTACCAAAAAATCAGACGAGGACAAGACCAGCCCCGGTCCCGTATGCTAGGCGCTGCCTTTCTGCCACAGTATCATCTTTTATCATTTAGAAAGAAAAAATCGTACTCATTAAAAATGTTTGCCATAACCGGTAATCGAGCACAAAATCGTCCACTTTATAGGAAGTTGTGTTACTAAACTAACTACATCGTCTACCGCTGTGTTGTAAAGAGTAATAAAAAAGTATCGAAACTTTTTATGGGGCCGTATTAAAAGATTTATGATATCATATTTTATCCCTAAGCTATTTGTATCTGCCCTTCAATAAACTGGCTTTCTTTTATGACTCCATTCTTTGTAAAAAAGTTCACTAATATTTATTACATGGTAGACTTTCACTCAGGGTATGTGTAGTTTTAATCAAATTCATTCATGCGTACGTTACTAAAGCGTTAGCACGTCATTATTGATGTGTGTTGTAGGTAATTCTTTAGTATTTTAATAAATCAGTTGCTATCCGAGCTCGGTGGTTTAACTTACTACATGGTGGCAGCTCCGAAGAGACGGGTGTATGGAGTACCTATCATATCTAGTAAATATATAGTCTAAGTAAAATTGTGGTGACATATTTTTAACTTCGCGGGTATCGTTATTTTCACTACTGATAGAATGTTGTGGTCTAATCCACATAATCAAAGCAGATACTCGGTTGGATCTAACGGCAGAAGCCAATGAAGCACTAAGTTCGCATTTTTTTTCTATTATTTTGTTCTTACATTTGTTGACATAGTCTTAATCTTATATCTATTTTCTCTGTTTTTGACGATCGTGATAAAAATTCATATTTTTTTGACATGTATGCAAATCTGTAACGTAACTTTTTTATCATGAAATAAATAATCGAATCATATTTAATATATGTCGTCTCTCTCCATCCCACTCTACGTTTGTTGAGACGCGATCCCCACTCCCGAACACGCTCACGCCAGCAGGGGTGCAGCAAGATGCTACAGATTTATACTTGTATACCTACTCATCATAAGCCACAGCATCCTTTACAGATGATTGACACAGCATCCAAGAGGTAAGAGGTTATTTGGGTGATATTCTAAATTCATTGTCTAGGGGTTAACACTTCGACTTACACTTTAGGCACGAGGTCGAAGCGCATCTTCTCGAGGTTGTTATCTTCGGCCATGATGGCGGTCGCCACCGGGTACATCTTGTCGTAGTCGAACTCGAACTCGACGCCGGCGGGCGGCGCGCGCACGAAGTTTCTTCGGTCCTGGAAAATTCACCATTCGTGTTCGGCCGATTTTCCACCCACAACTAAGTTACGAGTTAAAAAAAGGTAATTTCTACCAAAAGCTAGCTGGTGTAAGCAGAGAGGGTAAGATATGATTTAGTTAGGATTCAGCTCGCAGAATTAGACACTCAAAGGGGCAGCGCTACTGCAGAAGTACCTGCATTATAGAGATGCAGCTAAATTGCATGACCTACACTGTATGTCGCGTTATATTTCTGGTTGTGACTGAGATTTCCCGCGCTCACTGTGTTGTCAGCAAAGGTCCTGCGATGCATTTGCTGCTCTTTGCACAGCTTGCACAACACACCACTGGCTGCTGGATTTCTATCCGCATCCAAGCAAATGCGGCAAAGTTGCCCAATCTCACCAAATTGGTGTTTTGAGCGCAGATATCAGCAGCAATGCAGTAGTCGAGAATGGCTTCAGCCAAATATTTTTTGTTGATCGTCTTTTGTCAGGCCTGTTGTCCCAGGTGTATTAAAGTAAACTCACAGTGGACAGCGAGAGGCACTCCTCCTTGAGCGCCGCCTCGTTGGGCGCTCCGATCCACGGCGCCACGGCCGCGGCGCCGGCGCCGCCCTGCCCCTTGATGAACGCGTCCTGCTCTTTGTTGAACTCGCCCAGGATGCTCTGAGGACAATGAAAGGTACTCAATAAATATTTAGTCATGATACTTATTACTTCAGTTCAAGTAATCAGGCCAGATATATCCATAAAATTCAAGACCAAGTGGGTCCAAATCCTCCTAAGAATAAGTGGGATCCATGGGAATAGTAAGCGGCGGCAAGCGGTCACTTGCAAGATAAAAACAGACAATTCCGATAAAGAACCGTTCATTTGTTACTTAACACATTCACTGCCAAGAATCGCTACGCGCTACGCTCGTAGGCGATCCCGTGGTTTTGAATGTTACGAATGTCAAAATGTTAATTAAACACTGTATACAGTCGCCCTTAAAAATTGAACTGTATACAGAAATTCACTACAAACTGCGGAATCGATTCCAAGAAAAAACCAAGGAATTAGCTCGTCAAATCAGACCGCAACCAAGAATTTTAATCATAACGAACTAATTAGAACACTCATATATACCCCTGCCCTGGCCGTGTAATTTCCGTGCGGGGCGTGTTCGCGGTTGATTAATACCTGTTGTGTAATTGATATCGGTTCAATAATTCACGCTACCCGCGTCTGGGCGAATCTCCGAGCCTTTCAAACGCTCGGTTTTAACGTCATTGTCGGCTCAAGATTATTTCATCAGAGGTAAAACGTACCGCAGAACCTTTAATCAAAAAAGATTCAGTACAGGTATTGGCTAACATCTTCATCAAAAGTAGACTCTGATACTCGTACCTTTTAATAGCATTTGCTGTCTATGACAATGTCGAAAAAAAAAAACGCCTTAAAAACTGAATATTCACCCGTCTACTTGACTAGACTGACATGTGAAGACTAACCCCTTTATTTATAAAACTTAAAATGCCTCTGCTAAATAACATGTGCTTTGTGTGCTTACTTACGAACACAAATGTCAAAGTGACAGAAAAACTAATTTTAACGCCATTTTAGTTAAAATATGATTGAAGAGCGTTTATGAATACGGCCGTATGTCTATATGTTAATTGATTCGCGGATCTGTATAATGTAATAAAACTCGAGTACATATAACAGGTACGTTATGCGTATATGTATTTCATGATTGTTTAAATCTACTGTTTTTCACTTGACAATATACCGATGAAAGTTCAATAATCCATATCGAAAAATCTTTCTGTACTTTATATAAAGGAATCTAAGGTAAGACATGAAAACTGTTGTTATAAAAATGGCGAGAAATTTCACAGAAATTCGCACAATAAAAAGATATGATGAATATGTTTTTTATGCGTATCCCGGGATGATACTTTATAATTTATAATCATTAATAACTCCATTCAAAAACACGCCTTCGAATTTTCTTTTACCGTTTAGTATTCAAGATGGTGTGTACTAAGCAATTTATGATAATTACAGAGTTAAGATTAACAATTTTGGCGATACCTATTCTTCAATTTAGTCTTCATTTTTCTAATTCAGAGACAGGCGTTGAATTATTCAGTGATTGACGTGAACGAGTAAGTATTATTATTAATACGGGAAGGTAAATTGAAAGGGAAACATTAATGAATTGGCAGAAAAGAAGAGGTTATGGTGAAGGTCGCATCTATCTAGATTACCAAGGTACAATACGGTACAATTTTCAGTCTTAGGACCTGAAATGGCATTGAATTTACAAACTGTCTAATTTCTACTATGAACTATCTAATTTTAATTATAACGTTACATTGTAAGCTTTCATTTGGTACCATTAACTTTCAGATTCGGTTAACAAAATACAAAGATATTTAGAGCACCACCCCCTTTCTTCCCGTGGGAGGCGTAAGAGAAAGAAAGAAAGAAAGAAAGAAAACATTTATTCGTGGACAAAACAATGGGTATACAAAACAAAACACAGTAAAGAAAAAGTAGCAGGGTCCACGAAAAGGCCCCGACTCAGCATGGTGCTAACCTAGGAGGCCAGCGCTGGTCTTCCGTCGGAACCTTTACATGAGTTACCTCCTGGAAGGCAACACAAAACAAATACCTACGCTAAAACATATTTTAAAGAATACATAGGTATCCCAAGTAAAAATAAGCGGCATGTAAGTGCGATAGAGATAGAGATATCCGAACTTCGACATTCGAAGTTCGTGGTTATAGCTCAGAGTGGCACGGCAGATTGCAGCGTGTGAACGCGTCGCCAAACTGTGTGTCAGTGTCACTGTCACTGTCAACTTGACAGACCGAAACGCAACTTTTATTTCTGATGGTGAGAGACGACTATTCAATTCAATTCAAATGATTTATTTTAGACCATGTCCATAGTATTAGTGTGCATTACATTTACTTATCCTAAGTTAGTAACTTATATCTAATGTCATAAAATCTTATATATAGACTATGGGAACCGAGGTTGAAGTGTGTTGCGGGCGATGGGTTAGCAACCTATCACTGCAATACAACTTTTTCTCCAGTTTTAAACCTACAATTGCTAAAAGTGGCACTACAATTAAATTTCATGTGCTCTGCCTACCCCTTTTGGAAATCCAGGCGTGAGTTTATGGAGTTATAGTTTATGGAAAGTTATTTAGTGCACATGATAAACTGCAGTGATGCAAGACTTTTGCTCGCGACTGTATTAGTCACGATTTAGTTACAGTTGTAAGATAATACCTACCTAATACTCGTAAAGTACCCATTATTACTCTCGCAAAGTTGGGAGCCATTCGACTTGCTTGGTTGGTTCGACGAATACACGTGACAAGAAGAGTATTCGATATAAATGTGTCGCAATGCAAGTGACGAGACAGGCCGAGGGTAAGGTGGACGGATGGTGTGAGTGACGAGCTGCTTGCTGACGAGAGAGAGGGGTATGGAATAGAATATGCAGCGCTAGCCCCAAGTAAATGGGACAAGGGTTAGCGAATTATGTGATGTAGCCGAAATATATATGTGAATTAGCAGCATTACGGAAAGCCAGTGGGTCGACAATTTCGCCCGTGGCGATCCTTTTCATTAAATTATTCCTGGTATTAATTACACTAATTAACCATTCAGAGTTTGCTTTTGGGGTCGCATCGAATCATAAATTTGTTCCACCAACGTCGTTGTTATGAAGGAATAGTTCGTTGTGTTTTGAATAAGGTACAGTTGAATTCTCCAATATCTACACAGACAACCTTTCAAAAATATCTATACAGAGACTTTATTGTTACTGAAATAAGACACGTGTATAGATATTTTTGAAAGGTTGTCTGTATAGATATTGAAGAACTCGACTGTAGTTGCTTTCTCATGTCCAATTTTGGGTGTTTGTAATTCGATTTACAAGTTACTTGAAGAAAATAGTTTGTTCAATTTTAAAGATTCCCGACTTGCTGGGTAAGAAAAAGATAATCAGGCTCGCGGCAAGCTTAAAAAATATACCTAAACCAACACGGAACCATAGCAACCATTTCCGTAAAATTTTCGCGCTAATTTAGCATCGGTTCAAACGCCAATGGCAAATCTAGCACAAATTAATTCCGTAACCAGAATTGGAGATTACAGTAATAGAACGTCTACAATCTCACGTCCTCGGAGCCTCGGCGTTAAATCTAATATTAGCTGGATGATTTGCATAAGTACTTCATATTCATGGCGGTGCCTTTCATTACTTGATTACCACCACTGACCTAGTTTGCCTGCCTGCTGCCTGATGCCTGCTTTGTTGACGCGGATACAGTGTTGATATAACGTCGTAGACGATGTTTTGTGAAACGAATAGCATGGCCCTATTTCAGGAATTACATTTTTAATTTTTGCATTTGTTGTCATGACTACAAACTCGACACATTCAGGACTAGTGTAGTTTTTGAACAACATTTTTATATTTTTAGTGACATATTATTTATGGATGGACCGATGTAACCGTGAATGGGTTCTAGCAGGTGTATAACATGACATTAAACTTCGTCTCCAAAGGGCCTCTACGTGTTGGATCTATATCCCCACGCACGCCGTCCAAATGACCGAGGTTCATCCCGTGAATTTCAATCGGAGATACAATAATAATATTCTTTATTGCACCACAACATAAGAGAAACATGTTACAAGAGTACATTCAATAAATAAAGGTAACAACAGGCGATCTTATCGCTTTAGAGCGATCTCTTCCAGACAACCTTTTGGTAGCAGGAAATTTTCAAAAAGAGTTGTAAACAAGTATTGCAGGAATAAAACAAGAAAAGCTTACAAACACATACATCACATTATATGACAACTACACACTCAAATACACACTTTCATATTATTGATATTTATATTAATTTTATTAATATAATATAAATTACAAGTCAGGTTTACTTAAATTAATTCACAATATCAGGATAGTTTTAAATAGCATGTCAACCTTTTTATTAATAATTCAGATAACATGTCAATGGTTAGGTATATGTTGTTTATATTACACATCTCTAGACATTTCTAACTTAAAGAACTCCTTGTGGTTATAGAAGGCCTGCTCGACTAACCAAATTTCAGTCTTTTTTTAAATATGGAGTTATTTTCGGCTGCAACAATTGCACTCGGGAGATGGTGTACACTTTTGGACCCATGATGTGTAAGTGCTTGCTTGACTTTGTCAGCTTGTGAGGCACTGTCGGATATATATATATAAATAAGTATAGTATAAATACATAGATACATACATACAAACTATAATACAATTATATAAATATATTACAGGACAACAAGGCCACTTAAGGCAGCGACAAGTAATATTGTTTCGATTTTTGAAAATTTGAAGAGATTATTATAAATGTTCTTAGATTTATAATTCAGTTATCGTTCCAGACATAACGGAGACACATTTTCGGTGGCAGGTTTAATAATCAACTAAAGGGTCTAGCAAGCTAAGCTAAGAAGATTGGCCCCCGCAAGGGATTTGGTTGTAATTTGAGGTGCAGTAGTGGCAGGCCCTAAGAACACTGTATGCGTAATATCAGCCTTCGATCTTCTTTTGTTTCAGACTTATCCACGAAAATGTCAAAAAATCAAGGTAATTTTTAAACTGTTATTGTAGCTAAACCAACCATGCGAGAGTAACCAAATAAATTCAGAATTAAGGAGCATAAAATGGGGTTCATAATGCATATTTTCACAGACATTCATTTCCTAGAACTTGGATGGAAAAAATTAAGATTTTTTTTCTGCTCCATTTTTTTGCCACTTCTCGCGGAGACACAACTATCAAAAAAATTACTTGATAAGCCACAATTGTTAACTACGTATCCATTTAAAAACATTTTGAAAAATCATGGTGCGTCATGTCAAAAAAAAAACAATTTGCGGGGGCCAATCTTCTTAGCTTAGCTTGCTAGACCCTTTGAAAAGTTTCCCTCCAAGAAAAAGTTCAGTTAGATATTTTTTTAATTCAATCTATTTTTAATCTTTTCTAACCAGATTACTTTTAGTTCTATATATTAGAGTTGACTTTTTCTCTGAAATAACTTAATTACCCTAATGCTTTTCACTTTGCAATCAAATTAGGCAAGTCAAAACTTGGCACTTTACTTTCATTGCCCGATTTGCGTAGCTGCCCTGACACGGCGCAAACATTGGGTTCGTAATTAAATAAAGTCGAAAAGTGAACTATTGGGGCTAAACCTTGTAAAGATTTCTTAACTTTCAAGAGGGTTTCTTATTTCGTTTTGATATGGCTTGACTTTTTTGTGGAACGTTTATCGTTCTTTTCTTTGATTTTGTTCGACCTGTTTGAATTGATCGACTTCAAAGGCCTTTATTTCATAGAAATTAAATGAAGGAGAAGTTAATAGAATCTCAAATAACAATGCGAATACCGAAATAACCACGAATAGAGGCGAGCGCTAGCCAATGCTAGCGGTAATGAACATAGCACACCTCGTTGGAATTAATGCGGGGCACCAACGGGAATATTCCGTATTCAATCTGATACTGAGTCTATTCGGTTTTTGTGACGAGTCTATTTTAATTTTACGATTCGTATATTAAAGGAGCATGGCATACACCATTAATTCGGTTTTGAAAATTATTCTCAAGACAAGGCGTTTATACTTTACTTATTGCGAATCGTACATTATTTTAAATTCTTCGACGTTTCGTTGTTAATCAGACGAAAAACCAAATAATGTTCATCCTTTAGCATTTTATAATCTCAGTAACTAAAGATGTCCTCCGACTTCTGAATGTTTCCATTAAACGTATAACAAACATCCTGCTACATAACCTAAACTTCTTGTTCATCAAACATGAGCAACATATTACAAAGACAGAGAGCCTCCAGAAAACCAGAAGCATCTTTTTAAATGCCGCAATCACCATCAAATCGAAAATGCTTTCCTCCCTCCGTCCATAAATAGTATTTAACGGAAAATTGCCGGTCGCCCAACGAGGATTATCTGGCCGGCGCGGCGAGGCGCGGCGCGGCGTGGCGATCGCGGATTTGTTCCGGAATAGAATGCAATGCAGATTTGATCGGAACCGGGATTACGATTATCGTTTCCGAGTTACAGGGGATTATCGGAAAGGAAAAACAGATTGATTTCAAATAGCAACTAGGTAGGTATGTCGAAGATGTAAAACTTAAGAAGCGCTTTGATCATATTATAGTTCGAGACGATCTGATCTTACAATGGAACTGATCATCATAGATAAGGTTTCTTGGCGATACAATTAATCCCCAGTTCCCAAGATAAAACGACCCTTTCAATACCTCCGATCTAATAAAAGATTGCTTTATTCCAGGAATAGTTCTCACATACCTGATCTTTCTAAATTCGCCTGTACCGTCAAGACAATACGAATTATTTTCCTGGTCGTTTTAGGTTTTCTCCGAATTCGATTTCTTTGTCGTGATTATTGGAAACTCGACGGATTTTATAAGACAATAGGGTCTAGAGGCATCCTTCTTTCATAGTGTTACGTTTTTTGGATTATAGGCTGTATCGCGAAGGTAATAAGGTTGACGGGTGATATATCAAGTGGGACGCGGGTGAGATCGTGGCCGGGGGCCGATATGTATCTCCGGTCCGGTAGGTAATCGGGCAAGCGACCGTCGCGTATGGCGGGTGAATGGGCGGTTTGGGGCTTCATCTTGTCTTACTAATGCAATGAAGAAAGGATGCTCTTTCTTTCTTTTCTCGACCCGAAAAGTATTTGTGGAAACACTTTGTTTTTTTATTATGAACAAATGTTAGGCTACAACATTCCATCAGCTAGTCATTATCAATCGTCGCGGTCTACTGTGTTGAAGGTCGTGTCCGTCATGAAACTTTTTGGCAATTTCTGTCACCAGCCTGCTTCCAACACACCCTGCCCATGGCTTTTTACTTTTTACATTGTAAATTCTTATGCACTTTACCAACCTTTATCTTTTGTTTTGAACTATGTTTTTATTCTTTGTGCAATTTAGTTACTTTTTACTTTACTTACAAAGCGGCATCAACCACTAAAGGCTGCTAAACTATTAATTAGAGTACTATTGTCTTGTCTGGTGAAGTGCCTGTAGTCACGTGACACGTGTACTTAACGATAATTTTCTTAATGCCAATCTTTGGCGGTTTCTATAAGTATACAAAACCCAACAAATTAATGCGATGCGCGCGCATCTCCGTAACTTTCTATAAGATTCGGGTGCGGAAATCTGGGCCTCCGTACCGTGCTTCATAAAGGCTCTCCGCGCGGCTCGTTAGGGGACAAAGGTTCCACCCGAAGCGCCGGACAAAGGCGGGACCCGTCACAGGACGTACTGGAACCTACACTTTTTCAAACTCGGATAGGATAACTACGACTTCTACTACGAGTTTTATTGAAAATTAATCGGTGTTTTAATATCGTGTCGTGTTTGAGATACTTAGTGATGTGTGCAGATGTTTTTTACCAACAGGTTTGACGACGCAAAAGGTGCCGGACTTCTTATATTATGAGTGAAAGTGTTTTGGAATCATCTTGGATGATATTCTCTTTCAGAGATTGAAAAATAATTAAAGATGTCAGGATCCTTGGATCTCGAGGAAACTCGCAAACTTATTTTCCTGTTTCATGCAATTCATTTCGACTATGGGAAAGAGCCAAATATTGCATGGGCGTTACGTAAGTGGTTTGTAAGGTCGATACGGGAGCGACAGCCATCTTCTTCATAAGTTATGAGGTAATTCCTAAAGAACACCATGCAACGTCTAGCACTGTCTACATTGTCCGGCATTTAATGATACTCTATTGATTAGATAGTTGTCCATACATGTTAAGTCGGAGGGCGTTTTGTGAACTCGTTGTAGTACAACATATTACATGTTAAGATATCGTCACAAAACGGTAAAACAACCTTATAATCTATCTATAGCGCACAATATACACTATGTACCCCTGTAATATGTAGGCCACAAGCTCCTTGGGACCCCGGCTCAAGACAAGTGCCATTAGCTTTCTATTCCCACTCGATAGCTAAGGACAAAAGGTCCTAATGGATCCGAGTGTACGAAGATAAATTACATCCAATATAACATCCCTTCTTTCCATGTATTGGTGACATACATCGACAAATAACCCGATTTATTTTTGATAGCGTTGAGTTACTCAGTGTTACTGTGAAACATGGGTGTGATTTGTATGTGGCAACGGCATTGCTTACGTAGTGTGGGTATCATGTGATATTTGTTTGGGGAATGCTCTCAGGTCGGTTTTTTATTCACTAATAAGTCAGATAAGGAAGAAACAACAAAATTACAAAACACAAGGCATCTTGGGTCAATTTCAACAGTACACGTTTTTTGCATCATTCCGGTGTGATCCTTTGTTTCGGTTTTTTTCGTGGATTTTTTAATGTCAACAGAGAGAGAGTGAAAAATGAAACTCACAACGGAATGATAAATATACACCGGCATGATAAAAACGTACGCCGTAACGAAATATCGTACACCGGAATAAAAAAAAAACGGTTTTAAGATTATTTAATTATTTATTTTTACAGCTTCACTTAAGTTTAGTCTGTATTAAATTTATTATACTAAAAATATTTATGGGTAAAATAAACCAATACTTTCTCATCTCAAATTATTATTTTAATAAACCAATACTTTCTCATCTCAAATTATTATTTTATTTGTTTATTCTTTGTGGAATAATAAAACTCCTAGCACAACAATTATTGCTTTAAATGTTAAAAGTATGACAGCAAATATCATAATTTAAACGTTTTTCGAAATGAGGTAATATAAACTTTAAAAAACATAATCATCATCTTTCTAGTAAACAAAAACAACAACAGACGACACGACACACGAAACACACCAACGAAAACGACAAACAGAAACTGATTCACCAGGAAACTTAATAATCATACAACAAAAAATGTCCTAAAATAATCAGTCACATATATTTAAAAAAACTGATGTATTTTTAAGTTATTCAGTATTTAAATATAAGATATTTTTATATTTATAGGTACATAAACATAACCATAAGATCTAAGTGCCATTGTTGCAATATGATTCAAAATGTTCATATGGATATTGCCTAGGTCTCATCATTTAAAATATTTTTTTTAATTGGAAAAATGGACTTTTTTTCTTTTTAGACACATTCAAACAACACGAAAACAGTTTACATCGAAAAAAATCATTTCATAATTATTTTATAATTAATAAATCTTCGTATTGTTTCTGAATACTTTTTCCAATATGAATATACGCGGTTAAGTCCAGTTTTATTAAAGTAATGAGCGTAAATTTCGAAAGTTACAATCAGTATAATTCCATATAACTCTAAATTGAATTTAAACCCTTTTTCATTACAAAGGTCACATTTGAAACATTCTTTAGATTGAAGCTATTTCTAGGATTACTATTCGAGGAAAAACATTTTGTATAGAAAATTAACTAGGAAGAGTTGAGACACTTTAATTAAATATGTCATATTTTTTCTTAGTCATCATATTTTTTTGCCTCCATTTTTCAAACTCATCATAGGTGAAACTAAGTAAGCTAACCTTGAGAAGAAATATTTTTACTTTGATTGAATAAATAAAATAAAATAATTTTATTTTCTTCAAGCGTAAACAATCAAGTAATTTGACCAAAATCAATATAGCGGAACATCTATTTAAAATAAAAATACTGGATACTAGTAATATACACTTAGATCAAATAAGTATAAATTATCCTACTTAATATTATAAATGCGAAAGTTTATATGTTTGGATGTTTGTTACTCAATCACGCTTAAACGGCTGAACCGATTTGAATGAAATTTTAATTATTTATTTAATATGAGACAAACGGTCATACAAAAGTATATCATTACTTGTTAGTTAAAGTACAAATCAGACCTATAGTTTCCAATATGTATCCCAAATTATAGCAAAAACTTAATTTAAGAATGATTAAACAGTTGCAGTTATTTGCACGAAGATAGTTTATAGCCTGGATTAAAATATAGGATAGTTTTTATCCCGGGTCCACGCGAACGAAGTCGCGGGCGGAAGCTAGTAATAAAATAAATAATTTATTTGTTTAATGAAGTGAAGCTACATTTTGATTCATTCCGGTGTCATTTTCATTTCAGGGGGTATTAAAGCCATTTTACTACACCGGAAACACCGGAATGAAAACAGCGGAATGAGAGACATTGGATAAAAAATTATTTAAAAACTTATTAAACCACTTATGATTAAACCAATGCGACTCTTGATATCACGAATATCGAATATATGTTATATATTAATTTTAATCACAACAAATAAAAAACAATAAAGATAGCAAACCCCGGAATGATATGTTTTTTGTCCCCGTACCGCGACAATGATATACTTACGTGTAGCAGGCCGTCGGATCACCACTTACACACGTGCTCACTTGCCGAGTGCCGCAGCGTAACTGATTCTCGAAGTGCGCATGAGGCGGGGGGCCTTACCGATTCAAACTTAGCAAATAAATCGTTGACAAACCTTGTCCGCGGTAATGAAAAAGTTTCTCCGGACAAACATATGTGTACATAATTAAAGGGGCAGGTACAAATGAGATGTATAACGAGTCATATTTTTTGTTCCCTATTTATATGGTGGTAAAATGGAGGTAAAAGATTTTTATAGTCACACATAGTTTTCAACTTAGGCGGCATTTTCCAAACAGAACTGGGTTCCGGACAACCCACCTTGATGAGAAATTAGTCCCTTTTTTTTTATTAACTGAACGAATATTTGAATTTTAGCTATTGCCCCAGATAGCCAACTGGGAGATGTTTCCCAAAAAAATATTACTTTATTATTTAAGCTTTCTGCGCCTGCGTTTTTAGTCTTGCCATCAAAATTTATTGCTTGGGAAATTGACCCTCTTATCATTATCATTAAAAAGCTTTTTCCCCGGCAAAACCATTTTATTCATAAAATAACAGATAATATCTCTCTCCATCATCCCCGTCTCCATGGCAAAACTTGCTATCTTCTACTTTGTCAGACTCAACTTTAACTGTGCACATAATAATGTCGAAGTTCTATATTTTAATGCAGATTCTTGGGTTAGCCGAGAATGAATTCATATAACCTGCAATAGCTAAGACACACTTTTATTTACCTGAACTTGAAATTATTGACTACTTCTCTTTGAGCTATTCCTAAAATAAAGGTCATTGGGCGTTTTGTTCGGACATAATATGACCCACAGCGTACACAAACGAAATATGGCTAGGTATGTAGATAAATGCATCAGCTACTCAGTGGTATGAGTCGCATTCTTGCAAGCCATGGGAGAATGAGAGAAAAAATAAAAATCATTTCTTATCATTATAGCATTTTCGCAATGAATTAAGTCAGAACTATTGGAATTATTTCAAAAATCCTTGGAATAGCTGCTGTTATATTGCGTCTCTGTTATGTTGTTTAATATCAAGAGGAACAAAAATAAAATCCAGTTCTAAATATGTTTCCGGACGAACTGAATCACCTAGCATCCTAGGTAGAACGCTATTAGGACAGTGTAATAATATTTAGCCAAATCAGTCGGCTCGCGTCAGCAGCAGCAAACAGATGCAGATGAATCCTATCCCTATCCCCTCCCTCGTTTCCTAGTTAGGACCACTGAATTCTGGATAATGTACCTAATAACCACTTTACCTCGCGTGGGATAATTTCTTGCAATAATAATACTGCATGATCCCGGTGTCTTTCCTAAAAAAGCCCTGTCAGCACGTGTTTTCGTCGAAGTAACACAGATCGATTACATGACACACAATTATTTTGTCTTTCCATGTTAACGTAAAGCCAATCGTGAAGCAAAGCCACGAGTCCATAAAACACGCACAAGTAAGAAGTCGATAAATAAAAGAATCAGAAACATATATGTAAACGCACAAATCGAAACGACAGCTGACGTACGACTGCGAGGCGGTCCAAGCGATGGCGTCCCATGCGCATTTTGGTGCCTACCCACAATTGACAACATTTCATTTGTCGTATGCGCATTTTGGTACCTACCCACAATTGACAACGTTTCATTTGCCATTGTGCTATAAAACGTTTATCATGCTGCAAAAACATTAATAACACTATCTCGTACACATTGAACAAGCTTGGAAAGCACAATTAGGTGCAACTAGTTTGGATACCGGGGCACGAGGGCTACATCGGCAACGAAAGAGCGGATGAGCTTGCAAGAGGGGGTCTACAAATCACTTTGTAGGTCCAGAACCATTTGTGTGACTTGCAGAGCACCATAACTTCGGTCTTTAAAGCCTACGCCAAAACTAAACACCAACACGAGTGGAGGAATGAGGCGGGCTTAAGGCACTCAAAGCTCTTCATAGAAGGAGTGGACTCGGGCTGGACTAATAAGCTCTGGAAATCCAGTAGGAAGCAACTCAAAATCATATCTAGGGTGTTCACAGGTCACTTCGGGGTCAAGGATCTCTTCGACAGTCCCATGTCGGACAGTTTAGACTGTAGAATGTGTGGCGAGGAGGATGAGACCATGAAATACTTACTGTGTGAATGTCATGCCCTTGCCAGACAAAGAATGAATTACTTTGGTAACGACTATCCGCAACCAAAGGAATTCAAGGTGCTCCCGCTGAGCTGCATCATCCGCTGTGTGGAAATGATGGAGCGAGCTCTGGAGTAGGCATAAAGGAGAGGGCAAATGCACAAAAGATCCCGCTGGGTCGAAGTGCATCCGAAAGGGCCCTCATCTAGATAAGATAAGATAAGAGATCTCGTACACATACTGTTGAATAACTTTTTTCTGCCGGTTGATACATGAAAAAAAATAACATTTTTAGAAAACTGAGATTAAATTATCTATTTTAAAACTAGTTTGGTCTCTGTACGGAAAAGTTCATAAAGCGGGTCAAAAAAGGCCAATGACCTTTGACGTTCCTTACGTTCTCCCATTGTTCTGAATCCCCAGAAACCTGGTCACGTATCGACGCTACGTAATAAAAGTCGGAATACAACACCGTATAGGAGACTTACGTATTGAACGAAGTTTGTAAAAGTTATGCGTGCTGTCTTTATTAAATTGACAAAAGACATACGAACGGAAGATAGATCTTTAATATGCGACCAGATATAGTTCTAGTACGCAATAGTTCTCCAACGACACGGCTTGGCACTAATAAATACAAACACACACTGGACTGCAAACACACACTGGAAAGCATTATTATTTTACCCAAATTGAGTTACCCAACAATGAGTCAAGATGCAAACAAAGAATGTAGCAGATCATGAAGTCGGGATTTCCACCGTGAAACAAATAATTTCATTAGTACTCATATATATCCAGAAATTCTAAGCTGTTTAAATGCCTCTCGAATTCCTGATGCTGCACATTTGCTTACGAGTGCGAGCTGAAGCGAGTGCATTATTACCTGCAATACGAATTCCGAGGAGCTACATTCGATAATCCCAGATGATTCAGGTTAGTATCCAGCAATTCGTCAACCCGTCGTAAGAAAAATACGTACAACCCGTGACATAAACTTACGTCACATTGATTGAGCCTCGGTAAATCTGTCTACGTAAGTCGGTATACCGTTAAAGGGGGAATCACGTGCTGCTCCGGGCCGAAAGCCGCTCACGTATCGGCGCTGGGCAATAAAACTTGATGGAGCATCCTCACCCACGCAACGTGAAAGTTCTTTGACGGCAAAGTGAATCCAGAATTAGATGGAAAATGTTATCAAACTTTTGTATACGATGGTCCCAAATGAGCGTTCGGGCTCTCGATGAGCGTTGTGTCGTGAATAGTCCAGGGGGCCTAGACAAGGTTACAATCGACAAGCGCTAACGCCAATAGAAAACTAATAAAATGTATGGGATTGACAGATGTTAACGAAAATTGCTTCGTCGGGATCTGTCATTCCCCTACATTTTATTATTTTCTATTGGCGTTAGTGCTTGTCGATTGTGACATTGTCTACGGCCACTGATTCACGATAGTATATTTACATTTATGATGATGTTAATAATTTTCTTAAACAGCCGATTTATTTAATGTAGCAACACCTACTAGAAATCAAGTTTATAACAATGTTGACGGGTAGGTGAGTAGTTTAGAGTTTCTAACGGCTAAGTATAATATTGGGAACGAACAGTTAAGTAGATTTGTAGTGTTAGATTTGGAGGAAGACCAGGGTGAGCTCTTTCCATAATAACTTTCGATGCATCCAATGATATTGTAACAATTTAGTATCATTTACATGTGCTTACACTGATCGGACAGTGATTGTTTATCGTTCATGTATTTATGTGCGTCCACAGGTCTTATTCTCTTTGAGAGGCGTGACGGTATATCATGTATATGAATTAGGTTTCCTGCAGGCCACGTACATGCGATAAAACAGTTCTTAGTTGTGGAGTTCCTAAGTGTAAGAGGATTGGTAACAAGTGTAGCAACATGGTCTCAGGTTCGGTATTCTCAGCCTCAGGTATCATCGTCAATCTGGAACAATAGCGCGTGAAATGGGACAGTATCAGTTGTTGGAGGGACGAAGGTCCCCACACCTCATATGGAGCTGGTACGCACGAGGCGGCAGCCCATATGTCAGATATATAAAGGATTCCGCAAGCTGAAGTGTAGGTTCATAGTTGCATATATGCTAATACAGATGACTAAGCTAGAGTGCTATAGGTATTCATTCGCGGCCATGAGAGTGACCAGAAGTGGCTTCGCGACACGTTGGGTCACGTTGCCTAATATGGAAGCTTGTAACTTAAGAGTATAATATGCACATTGCCGACGAAGGAATACTAAGGTTCATTCCTCAGTGGCTTTGAAGTCTTCTGGTAAAGTAGAGGTACTTGCTTGCTGCTCTAAATTTGAGGGGATAAAAAATCCGCTAGACTGCTTTCGGCTATTACCTACTACTATGTATCTATTTCTACTGATTCTGTTAAAGAAAAATAAGTTCCACGGACCAACTTAATCATGGGTATAGCCCACCCATAGGCAAACCAACCAGCTTCAAGACCGCGCGGAGCGGGATTCCATCGCATGTTGTATTTAATGTCTAACAGATAAATAGAATGGAATATTTAACTTATCGTAGAACGTAACAAACACTTTTTCGAAATGCATGCAAGTTAGGTTGGGTAGGTGAGGTCACGTATTTTAGTAGTAGTGTGGAAGAGAAAAGGATTCAATTCAAACAAGAGTAACTAGCTATTTATATATATCTCGCAACGCCAGCGTTCAAGTTTGAGCTATTTAACATATTGTTTGGAAAACAACTACTGCGTTGGAACTGGAACATTAGATATGCATTGCATTCCGTATTCCACGCTGTTTCTTGTTCTCGATAAAGATGCCAACAAAGTTGTTTCCTTGTGTTATGCTGCACAGTTAGGTACAAGCGTAGTTAGTCCAAAATACAGATACATACAAACATACAAAGCAGCATCATCTTTGATGCAAGAATTTATGAGAAAGAAGATGGAAAGATTGGAAGAAATTCCAATAAAACCTGAAGTCCAGATTTCCTTAAGGGAAGGTTAGGGCTCGGGTAGGTTTTCATCGATTTTTGACAAGTTTTACTTTTGCACTACAGAGAGAATTATAAGTCAAACGGCTATCTGTTCTTCAATCTTTTATCTCCATTTTCGTCTACCGGATTTTGAAACAAATAAATACTTAATTTGTATGATTTTTTAAACATTTTATTTTATTTTATTTTATTGGTATTCAGGATAACAACAGCCGTAAATATATCTAAGTCATATTAATGCTTACATAAAATAAGGCCTATAACAGTCATCCATTGAATTACATTAAGTAAAGATACAAATAACAAAAATTAGAAAACGACGAGAATGTACAATACACACAAATGCTCGAGACGCTAGAAGTTCTAAATACATACCGTTTGTAAAATGTTAAAGTAATCTAGTTTAATTTACAACTTAAACGTATTTTGTTTTAATTTCATTTAATTTACTTCAGATACAAAACCATGACAATTAAACTTTGAGAGATACCTTCTTATAACGTACCTACAACTAATTGCATTTCCCTGGCACCCAGGAACTATGTGTTCTCTTAAAAAGTTATGATATAAATACTTAGGTAAATTGTAATAAGATATACATACATACATACGTACATACATACATATAATCACGCCTCTTTCCCAGAGGGGTAGGCAGAGATCACGGATAGATCACATTGTCTAAAAAAGCACTTATTTCGTATCTCTATTGACGTGAAAGATCTAACATATACAAAATCTACATACTTGGGTTCGTCTGTGACGTCTCTAAAAACTGGTCTAAGGTTTTCATTTTAAACCAATGAACACAAAAGTTATGGCCAGAAAACCAGTTTTTTGGCCTAATGTTGATCAACTTTGATGCCAAATATCTCGAAAACAATGAACTTTGAAGTAAATATGGGATACTATATTGGTTAAAGCCGTTGTTGTTAATATAATAAGCTACAAAAACATAAGAAAACTAAGAGATTCAGATGGAAGGTCATTGGCGTATGGGAGCTCCTTAACGGATGTTATGAAAGTGAATGAGGCAAAAAAAGGTGTGTCAGTATCGTACTAAATGAAAATCGTTGATTTCTGTCTACCCCTCCGAGAGCAGACGTGACTAAAGCCTAGGGGCAAAAGGATATCGTATTATTTACTTTAAAAATATACCGACTTTATTTAAGTAGGTATTTACGAAGTCACATACACGAACATTTCCGCGTTTCATTTCCACTTTACCATATGTCCAGCTTTCCGATTGCAAATGCATCGCCCAATATATACGTGTGTATCATATCTTTGTATATAAGTAATAATATGTAATCACATATACTTAAAATGTACTTGAAAAGGCCAACTTTCGTACAAATTCGGCCGACACAACCGCGCCATTTACTTGCCGCGTGTCGATGTAACAAATACAGACAGGCAACTACGAAACCCTACACTGCGCGTAGCCCGATACGCAATTTTCCAGTTTTATACAGTGGATCAGAGGCTCTAGTATACGTTTTACCGAAACGAAACGTTACGACTGCGTTCGCGTTTAGCTGTCAAATCCCATGTGTACGATTATGTATTAGTATTGTATGTCTGTACTACGCTCTAAACGTTGATCATTTACCCTGCACCAATTTTAAGTGTCTCTGTTTGGCCTTATGGTTGACTGGTACAGAATGCCATTTGGCATTAAGTCCGCCATTTGTACATTATTTTGGTTTTGTGCAATAAAATTTAAATTAATTAATAAATGCGTCAGTTAATACAGAAAATACCCAGATCACTAATGTGTGTATAATCGTTTCAAATTAAACCTATTAACGCGCAGGAACAAAAGCGCGTGTATATAACACGTGTCTTATATAAATAACGCGTTCATCTCGTTACGCGCTAATGGGCGTTTTTATCGCGACGCGGCCGGCGCCGGATCGTCGGCCGTTTGTTCTGCCGTCCCGGGCCGAAACAGCCTAAAACACGGCTATGATATTCGCGACAACACCTCACCTCGCTAATCTTAGGCTGGATTTCCTCCTACGCTGACGTCGGTCGCTGACATCGGTCGAGCGTACCGTCGGTCGCGTATGACAAAGAAAAATCCCGAATTGCGAAACCGATCGCTGTACGGAACGCCTGCGCCGCGCACACGTGCGTACAGCTACCGGTCAGCTTCGCACTGAGCGCGCGATAGTGGTGTACCTATAACGCGTCAGCGCACCGATGGCGCGGCGCTGACGAGCGAGACCGACGCGCGGCATCAGCGGCGCGTAGCAATAAATATACCGCGGACGTCAGCTTCGCTGTGCGGTGTCCCATAGAAGATGGTGTATATTCGTACGCCTGACCGGCGTCAGCGACCGACATCAGCGTAGGAGGAAATCAAGCCTTAGTATAACTTAATGTCAACATTCGTAATAACAACGAATACTCGTAATCGACGTTCTGATCGACACTGGTTCGCCTGCAAAGTGATAGCACAAAACTGCGCGCGAGACAAGCTACTTACTACATACATACATACATTCACGCCTTTATTCCCAAAAGAGGTAGGCAGAGCACATAAAACTTATGTTCCAGCTCCACTTTTAGCATAAATGCGGGTATAAAAGATCGACAAAATGTGACATAGTCATAATCATCATTTATTTTCAGATAACTAAGGATATTGCAGTGATATGTTGCTAGCACATCGCCCACAACACGCTTCAACCCTGGTCCCTTAGTCGCTTTTTACTATATTAACATTACTATTCTACACCACACGGGGACCACACAAGCTACTAGTCTCTTTTTAAGTGTTCTTTTTAGAAAGAAACGGACAGTCTACCACGTGCACGATATATAAGCCACTCGTCTCTATATAGAAGCGTTCTAATTAGAAACAGACAAATAGTCTATCTCACGCGCGAGAGTCCGCCCGCGGTCTTGTGTCGTGCTGAGGCGAGATGGGGCGTCGCGAATAACGGTAAAAGTCCAGGGCTGACATTCATGAGGCTAACCGACTCGCCCGAACCGAACTAATGTAACATAGGGATGGGGACACCAAATAAAACAATCAATAATGTTGAATTTTCTCGAAAAAGGATTAATCCTTTTTCGAGTTACTTTAAAAAGTAACACAAAAGAATAAATAATCACTAACCCCCTTATTAATAAAACTTAAAATGCATTTGCTAAATAAAATGTGCTTTGTCCCTTTCTTACGAGAACAAATGTCAAAGTGACAGATAAGGATAAACGAATTTTAACGCCATTTTTTTTAGTTAGGCTTGTAGTACGTTTATGAATACGGCCGTAAGTTCTACTTTCTATTGTTTATAAGTTGTTGTGTCTATTTGCAATAAAGAGTATTTGTAATGTATTGTATTGTAAGTTATCAGTGCCCAAAGTTCTAAGAGGGGGTATACTCTGTCCCTTTTCCGCAAAACGCACCATCATATGAAACGATTCTCATTTACTATGACGCTTGCAGATGGTGAAGTCACGACCTGCTAGCGTTTTCTCTCTCTAACAAGCAGTATGAAAACGGTTGTAACTTCGTAATTTTAGGGAATATGAATGGTTTTTTTTCACTATGCATATATTTACTGTCTTTCTTTTGGAGTAATATTGAATTTTGAGTCCACACCCCTATTGCTACGAAGCTCGGCGTCACGATATAGAATTGAGCGATGAGGCGAACGGATACAGGTTGTGAATAGACCCGCGATGGGGCCTACGTCCTTCTCGTTTCGAGTGAGAGAGAGCTGTTTACGCTTACATTGCGTGGTATCGTTGTCACCTTTTGAATTAGATAAAGCTCGGGTATTTCAAATAATTATATGAGGTATTTATTTACACGTAAACATACCCACCAAATACCTGTCACTGTCAGGAGCCTTAGGTTATAATTCGTTGGAGGTAAGGTGTAATTACAATTTGTTGATGATATATTGATGGAGTGTGTGCGGAATGACGCGTTTAGAAGCCAACTAAAGATATCCTGAAGCACCTTGTCAGATGTTGGTGGGTGCAATAGCGCACTGGCTGTCGGACGAGGCCAGGGCACTATTTAAGTTAGTGAGGATAGGTCTCAATAATCGAAGTTAAGGTGGACCTATTGTTGATCATATGGAGCGTCATAATCGCTAAGCGATAAAGCTGTTTAAAAAAAGATTAAAAAAAAATATTGTTGGTGACTGCGTGTCGGATCATATACGCGGTGAGTTAGATTGTCCGGAGCTAGTGAGTCGCCTCGTGCGATTGTACACTCCGGATATCCCCAGGATAACTCTCAGAAAAATGCAAGTGGCCCTTATTTTGTTTCGAGCAGTATATATGATGCTGACTGTACATGGATGTCAGAATTCCAATTACGAATAACCATATAGAAAAGATTTTCCTTTCCATAGATAATCGATCGATCCATCCCGAGTGATGGACGGAACGGATCCAAAGACGTTCGGCTCATTACCATCGATACGTCATCACCGTGCTTCGTTACCCTGCTTCATAACATTGTCATTACAATATTAGCACTCGGGATATTTCCAGAATGTTTTTAACTTTTATACATTCATCGTCACCCTCCTAGTGTCTTATTTTTTTTAATTGAGAAACTATCTGCTACTGAATCCCGTGTTATCGGGAAAGGCAATATATAGAGTGCCGTTTAACCATTCTGTCAAGTGTGTGGGTAAGTGTATCTTGTAAATTATCTGGGGGCACGGTAGTGCAAGAGCAAAAAAGGTAAATAGTAAAAAAATATGAGAATTACTTTTTTCTCAAGGGAGGGAAATGATATGTTTACGGCGAGGGCGGTATTGTAGGGCGGTAGGTATTTACATTGAATCCGGATTGGAGCGAAAGATTTTACAATAGAACCCTGAGCGTAGAAGAGCTGAAGACGAAAAATATTTTGCTTCTGAGTGACAGATATTCCTTTTCACAACTTCATCATCTTCATCAATATTAAGAGGGCCGGGCCCTCTGCCGTTGCAGCGTTCTGCATTCTAGTCTATCTTGGGCTCTCGTCTTTACTTCTTGGTATGTGTGGCTACAGCACCATTCCTTCATCTGTGTAATGTATGGTATTCTGGGCCTTCCTCTCCCTCTTGTCTCTTTTGTCGTTTTTGTTGTTCTGTCTTGTTGCCTCTTGCACAATTTATATAAGGAAAATTTAAAACCATCATTTAAGGGCAAGAATGATTCTTTTCTAAACATCAATATCAGGGAAGAAAAGTACAAGGTATACGGTCAGTGGGTAAGGTAAGTAGTTGGATCCCTCATTCAATTACTGAAAAGACGAGTTACGCAGACCTAGTTCATCTCATATCCAAAGTCCAACATCTATATATATCATCCATATCCAACATCCGATTTGAGCTAGCCATGTATATAATATCCAAATGGAAACATTAGCAACTTGAAAACTGTCCGAAATTTCACGTCGTGCAGATTAAATATACGCTTTACGGACCCACTTAATCATCATTTGAAATAAAATTAAATGTTAGACGAATGTCTTTCAAACAACGCATCAGTTTTGTAACGCAATCCCAGTGGCAGTCCATTTATCCACATTATTTCATGATTTATAATTACCCGCAATCGATCAATCTCCATTTACACCCGGCGAATCGCAAAGTGGAGCTGTGTAATGACGTTTTTTCTCATTACCGCCAACAACTAGATAATTACCGCGCGATGACAGAAAATTAAAATCTATGTGGTTTGTGGCTCAGCTAAGGGTTATTGAAATTGAAATATGTTTTAAAGTGAGCAACAGTAGCAGTGTAAAGTTATGTTAGTATATTGCACGCAGAAGCGAAGGCCGTTGGGGCGGGAAGGTTCTCGAGTGGCGACCACGTATCGGAAGGCGCAATAAGGTGGACTGATGACCTGGTAAAGGTCGCGGGAGTCCCTTTCCCGCGTGGTCGTGCCGGAGGCTCCCCCTGGATTTTCCCCAGGCTACCTGGATTTTCCCCAGGCTCCAACCACGCAATTCAACCGCTATATTGGGTCCGTCCTATTACAATTAACAGTCAGGTTAAAAAAAAAAAAAGCGGGAGCCCGCTGGATGCGGGTGGCGCAGGACCGATCACTGTGGCACTCTTTGGGTGAGTCCTAGTCCAGCGGTGGACGTCTTTCGGCTGATATGATGATGATGATTAAATGTGCAAGCACTGCGCTGCGTTACCAGGGCTGTTATTCGCTAAGCGTTAATGCGGCTCACTCCGCCGTTTACCCGTCACGAAACTAGACCTCTACCTACGCTTGGTTACTACGCATCGCGGTGTCAAGATATATTTGTGGGTGAGCGTTGAGGTGAGCTTAAAACAAGTTAGAGAATAGGGGGGCTGTATTATCGAACGCTGGCTGCGCGCGGGGCCATAAAATGTGGTAACGGGACATCTCTGTTACGCTGTCTGTACGTCTCGCACAACTCGCTGTTCAGTCGCTTCGCGCGCGACTGAGCGTCTCTTGTCCCACTCGCACCGTGCAAAATAGAAAAAGAAGGGTAGATCTTTCTCGACTCGCGTCGCGGCGCAGCGTCAGTTGTGCTAGCCCCGCTGTTGCACTTGCCTGTCACTATTGGAGCAACAGAGAGTGCAACATCAACTTGAATTTCTTTTATGGAATACTACATCCAAGAGCTTGAAAATAATACTTAGCTTAGCACATTCTTTAAAAATACTTTAAGTTCCTCGCCATATTTCCGAACCACCAAAATTTTTTTCGAGTGAATAACTTCACAATTAAATGAATGACCACCACAACCCTAATAGGTGCTATTATGCTATTGTGGAGGAACGCAATCCATCAATAAATACCGGCGGCCTCGCCCTCTACGATTTACTGACCCGGATCTTACTTATTTATATAGTTAGCCCTGATTTCAATAATCAAATAAGCACTTAAATACTTTGACAAATTAGTTTGGGACGTGATACTTAGGGAAAACTGTTTTTATCAAATTAATCTACTTTATACAAGTTTATTCTAGAAAAGGGGGAATTTTTCACGCCAATGGAAAGCCAATTTATGAAATTTTGTTACATAATAAGTTTCTTAAAATATCACGCCGTTAACCAGCAAATGTCTAATAACGTTTTGTATGGACAGCGAATCACCTGGTCTATAGTTCAAGCCTCGCTGACACTGAATATTCCAAACGATTCTGGTCTGCTGGAAGAGTACGTATTTCCAGCCGTCAGGCCACTTTCAAAAATCAAATCAAATCAAGATGAAATTAATTTATTACCAAAACACATTTTTTTAAACACAAAACCAGAACTTGTGACACAATAATATTTATTTAAAAGTTGGGTAATGGGTACCAATCCCAGCGTATGAGAGGCATGCAGCCCAGCGCTGGTTTTTAGGTTGGTCTCTATGACAGGGATGACTTCATCTTCTGTAGTAGAAAAAACAGTATTCCTGTTTTTAGGAGCAATAAGACTATCACAAGAGAGGTAGCTTATGAAGGATTTTTGTCAAATTTTTTTGTAATTTGTAAAACCAAAACCCTATTTGCAGCCCAGACACTAACGTCAGTAATGCCTTATTACATAAATATGATATTCAATACACTTTCATTACTTGAAAGTAATTAGAAAAAATTAAGTGTCTAGACCGCGATTCACATCAAAATCATATCATCAGTTTCACCGCACATTCGCCAAACAATACACAACCAACTGTTATTATAAGAGACAGGCCAGAGGCAGGGCAATAATGAAAACCGACAATGGATCTGTTATGAATAATTTACCGTTATGTAATGCTTACAAACCGTTTAGCTATTCAAATACCAAAAGTCTGGGGCTAAAGATACCGGGACGGTTTAGTAATTTCCCTGAAGATAAGCGAATGGTCTGAGCAAGGGTCTAGGGAAAGTTACTTGCCGAAGTAGTTGCCCCATAGTTAGAAAAGTTAGAAATTGCACAATCGTATACAGTCAACCCAAAAGATATGTACCTATAAAATGTTTGCCTTATTACAAAGTGTAAACATATATTTGGCCTCGACTATACATGCCTATTGAAATCTCTTGATATATGTCTTTGATATGAATGACTTGAAAAGACTTCAAAGTCGTTGGTCCGTCGCAATGATCATGATACTTAACACGACTGTGACTGTTTCTTCCAAATCACGTTTCGAATTAATACGCACAGAGGGCCTCAACGGATATGGCTTTTGGACAAGAAGAACAATACCTTCTCTTTTTTTAGTTCCATGCCTGAACAAAAGGAAATTTACATTGATAGAAAATTGGCCAAACTGCTTAGCATATTCAAACATTAATATTTTATGAAATACGAAGCGAAAAGAACCTTCACAGTGAACGTACTGAATTTCATGAAATTAAATTTCTTTTTATCCATTCTCTGGCTTTCCAATATTCGCCACAATTTCTGAAACTTTCGTATCCATGAAAATTATTATCGGTAAAATGTGTTTGTTGCTCGTTTACTTTATTTTTATAGTTTTGAAAACATTTTTTCCATGAAATATAGTTTAGTTATATTTATATATAACAAAGATGTTTTAAAGAACCTAACATTTATTGGCTGATAAATTAAGTACGGAACGAGTACGGCGGCTTAGAAAAAGACAGTTTGACACGGGAGTTCCATAAAACGGGAGTAAAAATAAATAAATAAAATTGGTTTAAACACCTGAAAATTGATAAAGACGTGAAACGATTTTGAAACCCGTTCTCCAACAATTTGGCTGTTGATCACTAAATAAATCTGTTTAGTGGTTTTGTACCTACAATAATTAATGCCTATATTTAGAATAGATTAGAAGAATACATTGCCTTTTGGAACAACAACAGGAATATATTAATTGATTTGTGTTGCCATTCGAGTCTCTGTATTTAGGATCCTGCACCACTAAAGTTTCTGTTTAGCCCAATGGTTGACTGGTAGAGAATGCCTTAAGGCATTAAGTCCGCCAATTGTACCTTTATTTTTATATTTGTGCAATAAAGTTTAAATAAATAATAAATAAATATACATCACATAAGGCTTAAATCTAGAAAAGGAATCTACATAGTGTATTGCTCCATAAAACGAGTACACTCGGCATGAATCGAGACACAAGAGTGCAATTTGTCCTTGCCACGTTTATTGTTCACTGAAGCCTCCACCTAAGATGCTGTTAGGTGACGCAGAGGTCAAATGAATGCCTCAAGGGGCTTGGTTTCATGTCTGAACGCCCTTGCGTCACGGTCGATGCAGTTTCCCCAGGCGACTGTTTCGGCCATACCGACATAAATTGCTGTTTCCCGCCATTACTTACTTATAACCTTACCTTGCCTTCGAAAATGTATTGAGACAAAATATTCTTAATTTCGGGACTGAATATGAAGTTTTCTTTCTATTTAGTCATCAGTTAATTTGTTGGATTTACGATAAATTACTAAAACCAGCGACACTCGTTACTTGCATTAAAAACCACCACCATGTCAGCGGCAGTAATAAATTTTTTATCATCCAGTAGCTTTTGAACCGTCCGACAGTTCATCAATCATATCAGCCGAAAGACGTCCAACTGCTGAACAAAGGTCTCTCTCAAAGAGTGCCAAAGTGATCGGTCCTGCGCCACCCGCATCCAGCGGACTCCCACGACCATTATCAGGTCATCAGTCCACGTTGTGGGAGACGTTATCAATCCGACAGTTAAATATGACGAAACATAATTCTGGAATCGAGATTTGGTGGAACTAGTTTAATCCATATTCACAAGTCGATAGAGGAGTGTCCCCCATCTAAGTTGTGGAAATTTTTAAAGTCTCTTGGGGTCGGCAAAACTCAGCAATGTTCTTCCAATACCCTTGACATTGACGTTATTAACAAACATTTCAGCGCGTCGCCGGTTATTCTTGACCCATCCATTAAACAATCCACTCTTTCACTTCTTGCCAGTATTACACACCCTGACTTATCTCCCTTTGAATTTGGTTTGATTTCACCGCAAGAGACGCTTGCCATTCTCAAATCTGTTAAGACGAAGGCCATCGGTGACGATAGCCTCAGTGTGGATATGCTTATGCTCGTAGCGGATTTTATTGTTCCTACCCTTTCGGATATTATAAATTTCTCCTTGTCCACTGGAACCTTTCCGGCTTCGTGGAAGTGTGCTAACGTAATTCCTCTCCCCAAAATCCCTAATGCTGTATCTTTCACTCAATACCGCCCTATTTCTATTCTCCCAGTTTTGTCAAAGATCATTGAACATTATGTTAATCGTCGTCTCCTTTCACACCTTAACAGAAATTCTTTGTTTAATCCTTTCCAATCCGGATTCCGCCCCGGGCATAGCACGGTCACCGCTTTAGTTAACGTCACCGATGACATTCGTCTCAATATTGAATCCAAAAAGCTTACTGCCCTTGTTCTTCTTGATTTTAGCAGTGCTTTTAATACGGAAGATTTTGATATTCTGCTAGGTATTCTCCGCTCTCTTAACATTTCTGAAACTCCCTTATCCTGGTTTCGCAGCTACCTCTTTGGCAGGCGCCAGCGCGTTATGTTCGATGACAAGATGTCCGAGTGGTGCGAACTCTCCGCTGGCGTTCCCCAGGGAGGTGTGCTTTCTCCATTATTGTTCTCTGTTTTCATAAATAGTATCACCGAATCCCTAACTACATCATATCACCTTTACGCAGATGACCTACAGATTTATGCAGCGGCTACTGTGGATGAGATCTCCTCATTAATCTCGGAAGTCAATCGAAACCTTGAGTCGATACGCTGCTGGGCGTGTAAGTTTGGTTTACAAATTAATGCAAAGAAATCGCAAGCGATTGTTATTGGTAGTCCTTACTATGTAAATAAGCTCTCAGACGTGGTGGTGCCTGACATCCTTTTTGATGGAATTTCTATTCCTTTTTCCTCTACTGTCAGGAATTTGGGTATCACCATGGATCAGACGCTTTCTTGGTCACCCCATATAGCTGAGGTGAGTCAGAGGATCTTTAGATCCCTTCACTCCCTTAGGCGTCTCCAGAATTTCCTTCCACTTCATACCAAGTTGACCCTTACTCAATCTCTTTTGCTTCCTCTTCTGGACTATGGTGATATTGCGTTTCTGGACCTCAACGAGGAGCTGCTTGATAGGCTGGAGCGCCTGCAAAATGTATGTATCAGATATATTTTTGGTCTACGCAATCATATCTCTGAATTCCGCTCTAAGCTTCGATGGTTACCGATTCGCCGGCGCAGGGACGTGCATATCCTGTCATTACTTTTCAACACACTGTTCAGCCCTACTTCCCCTCCTTATCTTTCTGAGCGGTTTAACTATATGGCAGATGGCAGTGGCCACCGCTTGCGGTCGGGTGCTAACCTTACTCTTGCTGTACCGTCTAGAAAGACGCGAACATACTCCAGATCTTTTACCGCGCACGCTGTTAAGTTGTGGAATGAGTTGCCTTTGTCGCTGAGACAGTCGCGGTCTGTTGCGTCACTTAAGATGAATTTGAAGAAGTTGTGGCTTTCCAATGACTTGTGAATTGGTTGAATATAGTATTTATTTATTTATTGTATATTTGCGATATATATAGTGTGTATTATATTTTATACTGTATATTTATATATGTATTGGCATGTTTTTATTTGTCTAGAATTAATACCTATTAGGTTTTGTTTTCATTTTCTCTGTGTTTTTGTACACGGTATAAGTTTGCCTATCTCGGTCTACCTACCTTCCTCTCAATTGCTCAAAGGTTAGCTGGAAGAGATCCCTTATAGGGATAAGTTCGCCTTTGTACTTTGATCTATTGTGTGACATGTATATTCTTTAACCTGTTATTGTGTACAATAAAGTGCTTACATACATACATACATACATACATACAGTATAGTCGCAATACTTTCCTAAGTGTAAATGTTTACCCATCTCGTCAAACGTACAGAAAACAATGACAGTACTAACCCCCAGAAGGTCTCAGAATGTGTGGGAAACTATACACTAACTACTACTATACACTAACTACTACTATACACTAACTACTACTATACACTAACTACTCCTATACACTAACTACTACTATACACTAACTACTACTATACACTAACTACTACTATACACTAACTACTACTATACACTAACTACTACTATAAACTAACTACTACTATACACTAACTACTACTATACACTAACTAATACTATACACTAACTACTACTATACACTAACTACTACTATACACTAACTACTACTATAAACTAACTACTACTATACACTAACTACTACTATACACTAACTACTACTACAAACTAACTACTACTATACACTAACTACTACTATACACTAACTACTACTATAGATCATAATCTAGCGGAGCATTGATGGTGATTCGATCGACGGGCCTGACAGGATCCCTTGTCAAACCAACGGCGGATTATATATGAAACATTACACGGGTCTTTAGTAATACAACTTAACTATAACAGTGAGGAGGTGCCACGAGTCATGATTGTGCGTTATCCTTACTAATATTATAAATGCGAAAGTGTGTGTGTGTGTTTGTCCTTCTTTCACGTCGCAACGGAGCGTCATATTAATGTGTTTTTTGTATGGAGATAGTTTAGAGGCTGGAGAGTGACATAGGCTACTTTTTCCAGCGGGAAAACATCTAATTCCCACGGGAAAATTTCAATATGTTACATTTTCCTATAACCACGCGGGCAAAGCCGCGGGCATCAGCTAGTAATACGTAATGCAAACGAAAATAAGCAACGGTAGCCTAGTGGTTCAGGCCGTCAAGCGGCGGTCGTAGGTTTGAATCCCATCTAGTAACAATGATTTTACGGAACTTATGTACGGAATATTTACCGTTAGCTTTTCGGTGAAAGAAAACATCGCGAGGAAATCGGTCTAATCCCAACAAGGTCTAGCTTTCCCCCTGGGTGCAGATGGCAGTCGCTTTCATAAAACTAGTGCCTCTGACATGCCAAATCTTGGGATTATGTGTCAAAGCGCACACTCCTCCGCTCCCACTTCTTTAGGGCACAACCGTGAATAACGGAAAGCAGAATTATTTGTAAATCAATAAATCACTAGAAGCTAAGCGAACTGAAAAAGACAAGTGGAAACTTCAGAACTGAAGATTGGAATCTAGTTGTACTTCAAGCATACCGCCAGATAATGATTATCCATTAAGAAAAATAGTATGGCTGCGTTCATCATTGCCTATTTATCGTATAAAAACCAAAACGTAGTCCAGAGGCGTTTCTATCCCATGCCTCTCCCTAGGACCGCTGCGCCCGCGTGCAACACACACCCTGCACCATAGGTAAAGCCGCCCTTGAACTTGTCGCATTCCAACAAGTTGCTACATCTGCACAAAATAGTATAGTTTACAGTATTAAATTGTCGTTCCTCCATTAATGTTTACATATATTGTTGTTTCCCTTTTGTTGACATTATTTCATGTGTCTATTTATAAATCTCATGTTGTGTTGCCTTCTGTTCGTTCAACAAATGGACTTGCGGAAGACCAGCGCTGGCTGTTGATCGGGTTGAGTCGGTTGCATTTCATGATACTACGTATGGGCCGTTTTAGGGTTCCGTACCCAAAGGGTAAAACGGGACCGTATTACTAAGACTCCACCGTCCGTCCGTCTGTCACCAGGCTGTATCTCATGAACCGTGATAGTTAGACAGTTGACATTTTCACAGATGATGTATTTCTGTTGCCGCTATAACAACAAATACTAAAAAGCAGAATAAAATAAATATTTAAGGGGGCTCCCATACAACAAACGTGATTTTTTTGCCGTTTTATAGATAATGGTACGGACCCGTGCGCGAGTCCGACTCGCACTTGGCCGGTTTTTTTTAAAGCTTTTTCATGTGTGGTGTTTGTATTTTATTGCTGTCACGTTCGAATTTGAATTTAAAATGATTCTAGTTATAGTCAGTGTACTTTAATTGGTTGCATGTAGGTATGTTACTAGTAGGTATCTCGATCCCTTTCGCACGAGCAACTCTTTTTCGTTTCCTTCACCGCGATTCACTGGGAAATATTTTACAAATAGAATAGAATAGAATAGAATATCATTTATTCATGACAATAACACATGCATACACATAAATCACAAATACAAAAGAGAGAACTACATTGCCACGAAATGGTTCCATCTCAGCGTTGTGCTGGCTTGATGGCCAGAGCTGGTCTTCCGATGGAACCATCCGCTGATTCCACGGCGTAACACATATTTTACACTCGCCGACAAATGCCGATGTTGTTATCACCATTACAAATCACAATAACCCCTCAATTCCCGAACATTTTTCTTAACACCAAGAAAGTAAATAAAAACGTCTCGGAATGCTCAAGTCGTGGCAATTTTGTATATTTTTTACGAGCAAGGGAAATGTGGCAAACAGCTTTTAACGTCGGGCCATAAATACGCGATAACGAATCGGCGCGTGTCGCGGAAATAGCGAGTAGGCGGGTTTATTAATAACTGGAATTCATACTTTATGAGGAGTGACATTTTATAAAGTGCCTACTAAGGTATTTTAATCATTATTCATCATTATTAGAATTAAATATGATTTGGATTTTATTACCCGATGTAAAAATACACAAACTTTTTTTTCTTTGTGGTATAGGTAAATGTAAGTAAGCACAATGAAAATGGTTGCAAAGCCTGCTGCAACTTTGGTATTTCATTGTAGACTACTACCAGGCCTCACACAGAATGGAATTTAATCACTGAATCATAATTTGAATCACCCAAGAGCAAATAAAACGGATGAGAAATAGTTACTGCTACCAAAGGGTGTACTTTTTAGGGTTCCGTACTTCAAAAGGAAAAAACGGAACCCTTAAAGATACGGCCGTTTATGCCGCATAAAGGAGCGACCACACCGGTGCGTTACGCTGCGTTTACGCGTTGACATGTCGAATACGTCACGTATTTCTTCATACATTTGGCTGCGATTACGATGCGTTAGCGTATTTTGAGCAGGGGTGTGGTCGTTCCTTTAAACGTATATTTCGACAGTCTCTAGGGAATCGAAATGTATAGGGTACTTTCCGTTGACTTAGAACTATGACATTTGGTGAGTAATATTGTATTATACTATAAGTACAGGGAAAAATCTGACAACTGTACATTTGTAATTAAGTACGGAAACCTCGGTGGGCGATTCCGACTCGCACTTGTCCCGTTTTTTTGCTCTGGCGTGGTCCAGGTACTGAATTCTGTGTGAGGTCCTTATAAATATATGTCAAACTTGAATTTCGAATTTAAACTTTCGTGAGAGATGTTAGAATAATACTAATAATACCAAAACAGGAAAATTCGTGTATATACAAAAAAAGTTTATAAAAAAAGTCATAAAAATCATTTCATGAGGACCAAATACAAAGAATAAATTTACCGCGATCGAATGTAGCCTAAGGCGGGATTCGGAGCAGTGTCCTGGCCGACCTGAGATTAAAAATAATCAGATAATGGAGTCAAACTACGGAAATATATGTAATAAAAAAGTTCTCACGTTTATATTTTTTCATCACACTTGCTCGTAAATGGTGTTATTCCATGCCTGTATACAGAAGGATAATGGCCTAAATTGTTCGTACGGGAGTTATCGAATTTCATAACTCTCTAGGGAGTTATAAGCTTGTGAGTGATCTGATTGGTTTAAGCAAATCTAATTGGCCGCGCGCCACTAGGATTCTGCTCTGTGATTGGTTGAAAAACATCTAGTTGGCCACGCGCCGCAAGAATACTACTGTCCTGCTTGTGATTGGTTAACCCAGCGCCACTCGCACTGATCTGGAAGTGAAGTTGTCAATTTCGACAATTTTTGATTGGTACGGTTGTATGAAACATATATTTTTCTATCTTTTGTAGTTATTATATTATATAGATTCCTTCTGATACTCTTGTTCACAATATTCCACTTACGCACCTCGTTAAACAATGTATTATTAATTCTCCTAATACATCGATAAGTCCAATTATTTGCTTCCGGAAACTATGTTCAGTACTAAATACTATCAAAGATACTAAATTAACAATCAGCATTTCAAAGCCAATATTTCTCTCATCATTCTACCTTTTACCCCAAATATCATAAACCAAACGGAACGTAACAAGAGACCTAATAAACGTCAAATTTGAAGCAACTTGTATTTTAGTGAGGTGACAATAACTGGTTTCTTCCAAGCGAATATAGACCTTATCCCATCGCAGTAAATCTGTTTTACGCCGGCAGGGTAGCGAGGAGCCATGAATGTCAGATCAAAGCTGGGTGAAATAATTAAGATTTGTCGATTAAACCGAGACGCGAAAGGAAATTTCTTGAAAATATGAGATATTTACACTCAAGAAGAGGTGTCGAAAATAAATAATTATTCAGGGCTTATCAGGTTTTTAATTAGTGGGTAAGATTCTGATGGTGGCCGAGCCTTCCGCGACTTTTTTGTATTGTGTCACTTATCACCGACATCACAATTAATAGGATTTTTTTCCTCCTTGAAAGCGTAGTTATAAAAGATGTGTTGGCTCTCCTAATAAATAAATATCACGATTATTTGACGACGCATTTTGTGTTCTTATAACTTCTTCTGTGAGTTTATTTATTTATTTATTTATTTATTCAATGGTATAAGTCATGTACATTTCAATAAAGATGTTACAAAGTAATAATAGTCAGACCATGACGCCCTGCAAGGGCACACAATGATACACTTAAAATAAGGTTACAGAAATCATAAAAGTCATTAAAACAGAATTAAAATTTAAGATTAACATTAATAGCATTACAATTTATCACCTTTCCTTTAATTGTATATTATGTTTTTGCAGCTGTTGGTACTCCTTAAGTATAAATAAATAAATAAAGAAGCAATGAGTTTTTAAACTTTCTTTAGATTTCAAACTGCAGGGACTAAAATCTCCACTTTCGCATTGTTGTGTCAGCCACTTGAAACCGCAGTGGAGCCCTTTTCCGGCTTTACTCGGACCGATAATGGTATCCTTGAGAACCACTCTGGTTTCATTTCTAAGCCAGGTAAATCCACGGAAACCGCTGGTATACATATCATATGTAATGTCTGTAGTAATCTACAAAAAGGTATGTTTTACATTTGTCCGCATAAATTACAGTACAATAACCATACGTCATTTGTGAATGGTGCTGCGACAAGAACGAAAACTGAAAACGGGGTTTTCATTTTATTCTGAACTTCCGTACAATACAAAAGTGGACCTGTTTTTTGCGTTCCGGATCCTGATTTACGTTGTCCGTGAGTATAATTGTAATTATATCTACCTACATGCTTTAATTTAGTCGAAATGTCGAAAAAAGGTGAGGGTAGCTGGAAAGTAAGTATTCCGAATTTAATGAAATTTTAACAGGTTGTTTGAGGGTACACTAGGAACTCTATCCTAAGTCTTCGACCCGAGGACCCTGAAAATTGTCCAGCTTTTTTCAGTTTTTTGCTTAACACGAGCATAGCGCGTAGCCGATCCCGCAGTTTTCCTCGTATGTAGCGGAAAGCGACTACGGCGTAGGCGCCGGCTAGGCGGGTTCCTGGTAGTGAAAGTGTATCACTTAAATTGCCAATTATAATCATCTTCTTCCTAGCGTTATTCCCGGTTGTGCCCCTAACTAAAAGAGTCTGCTTTGACACCTAATCCCAAGTTTTGGCATAGGCACTAGTTTTACGAAAGCGACTGCCATCCGACCTTCCAACCCAAAGGGAAAACTAGACTAGACTTGGGATTAGACTGGCCTCATGATATATTCCTTCACCGAAAAGCTAACGGTAAATATTCCGTACATAAGTTCCGAAAACTCATTGGTACCAGCTGGGATTCGAACCCACGACCGCCGCTTGTCAGACCCTTTCAGACCCAATATTAACGAAATACAGCCGATTTGTTGTTATGCTTCAGCACAGCGCAGGGTCTTTGAGGTTAGGATACTCTCCCTAGTGTACCTCTAAATAACATTTACCTTGGTTTCTCATAAACCAACCTTACGATTATTATCATTCATATCATGCATAATCATGTATTACGTTTCAAATAACTGCTTCTTTTATAACATCTCCGTTATCCGACCGCCGCAGATTTAATGCGAATGAAAGCTATCGGCCCGGAAAATGATTAAAACGCGGCTCCTTGAAAACAATCCCAACTTTGCGTAGGTAATAATAATAACTGTCATCCTCATCCAAACGACTAGATAATTTTGCATTATCTGGAAAAACGACGACATTTGTTTATTTAGGCAAAATAAAATGTAGGTATAGCAGCCATGCCATGGCTCAATACTAAACGGACAAAGAGCAAAGACCGAATTTCAGGGAGGTTTTAATCTTTTATTTTTAGTATACTAAACAATAAGGTACATTCGCATTTTTACTATACTTAACTACGCTTCGGAATTGTTTGGCTGTAGCCTTATTGGAAATTCAACGCTCAATCCCTCCCGTCCCCGTCTCGCCCGGACCCTTAGTCGCTCCTTGGCTGATATTCACAAGGCTTACCGATACGGTTCAGACGAACCAGTATTCCTGACCTACGGTTACGCATAGTTATAACGAACCCCAGGACCTTGACTAGTTAAGTGGTGGCATATATTGAGCTTATGGTTTAGCTCTAGGTTGTATTTTCTAGGTTGCTTGAAAGAAGTAAAAGCCTTCTTAGACGAAACTAATAATGGTTGTTGTTTTATTTTATAGAAATACAAATATTACATGGCGCAGCCGGTAGGATACGGGGTATACTAGTTTGTGAATAGCCCTTATCCGACGTTCTTCGAATTACCGGCACCTTGTTTATCTTTATTAATCAACTGCCGAGAGGCATTGTCTTGGCTGAGCGTACTTACTGGCTGAGGCAATCACCATTGAAGTCAGACAAATTATCATTAATAAGCAATATTGTTGTGTGTTCAGAGGATGGGTGCGTGTCTTTGTTGGGAGACACAATGCAACTTTCTTGTATTTTCTAATAATTTTGACACCAAAGGAAAATTATATTATGATTGAATCATTTAATAAATGAATCTGAATTTGTGCACGTACGTGTAGGCCACCCTATAAAACTGTCCAGGCCCTCGTTCCCACGCGTCGCATAATAAATCTGATGCTTTCCTGTCTTCACGTCGAACCTTTCAATACTCGGTGGCTCCGGTGGATGAGAATACTATGAAATATTGACATTAATTAAATAAGTCTTAAAACCCGCCCGCTTCGAAAGGTTAACACTTTCACTGTCAGGACACCCACCCGCCTAGCGGGCGTCTACGCCGTAGTCGCCACGGGACCGGCTACGAGCGTAGCGCGCAGCGACTCTCGGCAATGAATGTGTGTACACACATGCGACGATTCTAACGAGCCCAAACTCGATGGGGTTATGTGGTTTTATTACGGAGCTCCTATGGCCACCTTCCAGCTCCTTCATCAGATCAGCTCCACGTCATCACAATATTGCATTGTCACGCGATTTGCAAAATTTCAACTCAATCGGAGACCGGGAAGTGGATCAAATTTAATTCGATTACAGACAGACAACGGGACAGGTGAAAGTAAATAAAAGCTTGTAAAATGCACGCGATTTTTCAACGGCTGCAGCGAAATAATACTAAAGCCAGGGGTTTCAATCGATTTCCAATATGATTGAATACGAAATGTACGTCCGAAATAGTGTAGTAAGATTTATGGAATTATGGTAATAACCAGACATCGTTAAGTTTGTATTTTCATTGTATCGTAGGCGTGAAATCTAATCGAAAGATTTTCAAATAAACGAGTTTCAAATGAGTCAGCTAATACTTGCAATTTATTTATCTACATATGTTTAACAATTTCACGAATATTTGTCAAGACGTTTGTATTGTCTGGACAAATATTCGTGCAAGTCACTGTAGAACACAAAAGTCTGGAATTTTCTTAAAGTAACGGACATTTGCTCTGAATTATAAACACAGTTTTACGGCCTTGGGTATGTCGTCACTTAATAAACCCACAAAAACACCAACAAATCAATAATAAAACTAGTGGCTCTGGGGGCGGTAGAACTCGATCGAATCGAACAGCGATTTTTATTTAAAAAAACCCTTTTTAAAAAATCCTATCTAATTATTGAAACTGCTCACAAAATTCACGAGAATCGGTTGAGAAATGCGACCTGTAAAGGAGAACAGCCGGACAGACGGACATACGAAAGAATTTTGGCCTAAGGTGAAGCAGAGTACTTCGTTCGCTTCGCTCCCTCTTCCATTAATATTCCGTACTCTTTTTGACAAGCGCTTACATAAATGTTAAATTTATATAGAAATGCGCTTCATTTCCTTATTTTGCAGTGCAGGCGAAGCGTACTCTCTGAATGCAATATCCGGAACTTTAAAGATAGTGGTCGCAATCTTACTTCTTACGGCACTCGGTTCCTTTTATTATACTTTTGTTCTTGTAGTGTCCGTCTTGTGTTCATCGTAGTATCCTTAATTAAATTCAGCCACAAAGAGAGGTAATTCAAGCCTTTGTCGGTCTGTGTGCTACTATCGACAAAATTGAATCCTGACCCACCATGGAACCTTGTTACAATTAACTGACATATTAACGTCATATGATCTTACGTATGTTCGTTCATTGTAACAAGGTTCTATGGTGGGTCATGATTCAGTTGGTTCGATAGTACATCGTAGCCACAAGCGGTCGACCAGTTGCTTTTTTTGATCGATTATGTCGCGAACCGTGGGTCAACATTCTACGACACATTATTTGCCATCTTTGTGTAACTGTGTATAATTGGGTTCCATTTTCACACATATATTCACTTAACAGATTAAAACGTGTACTGTGTCCGAATACACAACAACGAAACAACACAAATTAAAAAGGTGACAGATAAAGACAAACAAACTAAATTATATTTAAGTTAAAATAATTTTAAGGCACGTTTATGAATTAGCGAGACTTAGAGGGAGAGAATTTCTTTTGATGATTATTATACACAGCAGTAGTAGTTATTTGTGTCACAATAGCATATTTACGGCTAGGGCGGTGTATTGAATCCTGAGCGTAGTGACGAAAGGTTAGAGGAGGACCTTTAGCCACAATGAAACTGGATAGGCAGTAAATAGAACATAAAGCCAGTTTATTTTCCATCTGCCATATGTAGGGCGACGCGACGTTGCGAGCCGGGAGTCGTCTCACAATGCTTTTTATAGGGCACGGCGGGCTTTATATGACCGAATACGGGGCTTGTTTATAGCCTATGCTAATAGCCGTATAGGGCAGCTGTAGATAAAAACGTACAAGTCCCACCCGACACGGTTAGAATATCTGGGGGAGAGGGAGAGCCCCCGCCAAGACGAGCCAAGCGAAGCGCAAGGGCACTACCTACCTTTTTTCGAACTCGCTCTACAAATTCTACATCTTGGCTATAAAGTATAGACCCGTCACTTATTAATATCATCATAAATTCATTCGGCGTGAAAGTCTATGCGGCGACCGGGATGTGCCCAACAAAGCTATACTTTTTAGCCAAGATGTAGAATTTGTAGAGCGTGGCTGGTAGTGGTAGTTACGCCCTGTGGAGTAGGAAGCTTGGCGCTAATTGCGATCTGATATCTTTTTCACGGTGAAAGCTGTATGAGCTATGGAGTCTTGGCATCACTTTACATGTAATGTTTTTGGTGGATACCCCCTTTCTTCCCACGGGTGACATAACAGTAGACTATGCGATTAGTCTGTTTTGGGCGATAGACTAGCTAGTCTATCGCCCAAAACAGACGTCGTGTGCTAACCGTGCTGGTAGCTACAAGCACAAGACGGCGTGCGAGCTCTCTCGATCTCTCTCGCACTATCCGTCTCTTTCTAAGTTTTCTAGTAAGAGGGAGACGAATAGTGCGAGAGAGCTCGCGCGCCGCCTTCTGCTAACCGTGCTCTGTCACTGGGATTTTCTCCATCCAATAAAACCAACTAATAGTCAATGAGCTACGTCTATCACTTTTATGAATACGGGGGTGACTTAAGAAGCTAGTTTGCCTACAAGCCCTGTAGAGATGTCCATTTGTGATCAAGGTATCACGTTTCTCATTAAAATATATTGTAGGTAAATATCGAGTTCGGTACATAAGATCCAACCCACCATTAAGAAACTCCAACCCCGAGCGAGGGTTCGAACCCGCAATCTTCTATCTGAAAGCTGCACGTCTGACCGTATAAAGCAAATATGTACTGAACGCTAAAAAGCAAAAACCATTCGTTTTCGTTTTCTATATCTAATTTTCGAATAAAACTACGAAACAGAATAACTAAAATGACCACGTTTTTGTTAAACACTACAGTACAAATTAGTTAATTAAGCGCAAACGCTAATTCTCACCTGAAAAGTCTGGAATACCCTACACAAGAGCAAAGTAAGCACTTTCCGCCGCGGCGCAGAATCCAGCACTTATCTCCCGGCCACATTTAATCTTAAAATAACCCAACATAATTCCAACTTTTCTAAAGGCTTTTTTACTGTAAAGCAAGTTATTATACGAGTTAATTAACTTTGTGGTAAGAAAAGTCTTAGTTATAAAATTATTACTGCTTCCTCGCAATCTTTATTAACCGGCTCTTTTAAATTAATATTAATTTTAATGGAGGCTTTTTGTTGACATTATTTTTTATATCTGCGGGTAAGAGCGGGGCGAAAAGAAACAACGGGGCAAAAACAATCTTCAAAGAAAGAAATTTTGCTATAAAATATGCCTACAAGGTGTAACAAAAATGGGGTATGAACCGATCAAGGTATCGTGTTCTGATAAGAAAAAAAAGATAAAAACAATTCTTTGACGCGATTTTTTTTACATTTCTATGGAGCTTGTCGCCCCACTCGGCCAACGCTCCATACTAAGGTAAAAAAAAAAATCGGGTGAATTTTTTTTTCTGTTTTTTCTTATCAGAACACGATACCTGTTAAGCCCTTGATCGGTTCATACCCCATTTTTGTTACACCCTGTATATTTCATAGTCAAAATTCTAAACTGCTTCCATTTATATTCTTTACTAGCTTTCGCCCACGACTTCGTCTGCGTGGACCGGGATAAAAACTATCCTATATTTGAATCCAGGTTATAAACTATATTCGTGCAAAATTTCATATAAATCGGTTGAGCCGTTTAAGCGTGATTGAGTAACAAACATCCAAAAATCAAAACATCCAAAATTTCGCATTTATAATATTAGTACTATAATGCTTAGTTAAACGTTACGACGTACAAGAACAGATCACAAATCATATTCAAAAGTATTATCAATTATCATAAAGGTTGTTGCTTAAAAGAATATAGACAGTAATACCCGAGTATGTTATTTGGGATGTAAATCAGATCAAATATTCAATTCGTAGTCCACGCTCAAGCACACACGAGGGACATTTTCCTTGAAAGAGACCATTTTGCTTTTCATTCGGGTAGCGCATGTATATGTATATGTGCACACACTATTATATATTCTATCTCAAGCCTAAAAGCCGTTCCCGTGAGCCCGGTTCAAGTTTAGGCAAGTTTACGTAATATAGGTAATTTGTACGGGTCCGCGAATTTCCCTACCAATAACTCTTTCGAGTCCCGTCGCGTCACAATTATGCAAATCGCCCCGTTCGTTACAATTTGTGCGGCTATGCGTCTACATTAACCACGCTCGTTAGTGGAAGGCACAAGCGAATATTTATACCGCAATTATACGGAACCTTTACGTCTCGTTTACCTAAAACGAAGAATTTTCTTGCTATCAAGTATAGTTCGTTGTCATCAGCTAATTTTGTGACAAGTCGCTATATCTCCGGTCTGTATTTATTTTCTATTCATGCATGCAGGCATGCGCTTGATTTCATGATAATTCGCTTCAGCACATTCACTGCCAGGAACCCGCCTAGCGGGCCCCTACGCAATAGGCACTTTCCGCTAGATACGGGGAGATACGATTCTTGGCAATGAATATATGTGGAATAAAGGGCCGCGTTTGTGATAATTCTGCCGTCGCAACTAGCAAACGCCCAGCCTACGGTGCCTGCTTGTCATCAGGCAGGCCGTGTGCTTATTCACCACCGTCGTTTTATATTTAAAAAGAAACATTTTAAAAGTGCAGCGTTATGAAACAAAAACTATCAAAAGAAAACATAAGCCCGCCGCAGTCTATCACAACTTGCAATTTTCATTCAAAAAGTGGATAAATACCCGTGAAATTACTCTTTTAGTGCCTTTTCTTCAAAAGGCAGCACGGAATTCTGCCATTTGAGAGTTTCGCTAGCGTGTTAGCCAGTATTTTTAAGGCGTAATGTAAAGGAATAACTGCGGTAAAATATAAACAGATACATAGACGAATGAATACCTACTTTTTATGCTGCCTTTTATATTGCAACAGAGGGGTGCCCTACTAGCATGCAACATTCTTGCATGCACTGGGAATTCCCCACATTGTACAGTCAGGGGTATTAATCATCGTCATCATATCAGCCGCAAGACGTCCACTGCTGGACATGGGCCTCCCCCAAAGAGTGCCACAACAAATTGTCTTTCACTGTGGCGGTTTGTTTACATAGTTAGCAAATTCCATTGACGGCGACTTTACTATTCATTGCAATAACCTTAATATATAAAAATAAAAATCATGTAAAAAATAATAATAATGAATAATGAATGACATATGGTATTGACAATAAAGTCCTTCCAGTTATGTGTCCTTATTTATGTACGTATATTAACACCCCGGACGGTGTACATTTCGCTAAACTATAGCATACCTGGGCGTAGCATGGTTGCCATTTTATCACTTATCGTTGTGGTAAAGACGCCCATCACGCTCTGATAAGTATGCGAGTGCGAGAGTGACGGATGCCTTATCCACAACGATAAGTGATAAAATGGTAACCGTGCTAGGCCCGCAGCGGGTACAGTATGCATGTAGTTTAGCGAAATGTACACCGTATCCACAACGATAAGTGATAAAATGGTAACCGTGCTAGGCCCGCAGCGGGTACAGTATGCATGTAGTTTAGCGAAATGTACACCGTACCACCGTTTTCATATTGGAGAAATTCTGAATCAATCCAGTTTGAAACCTACGATATTTTCAAAATAATATATTAAAATGAAAAGAGTCCCAATTTCGATAGGGTGAAACGGAAACATTTGAAGAGTAACACGAGCATAGCGCAAGCTCTATTTGTCTTAAGGCGACGACCGGCCATTTGGCTTGTTTGCTAGACTTGTTTGTTCCAGCGCTAATGCTCACAGACTGGACAAATAAGGCTATCAACTAGAATAATTTACGCCGATGTGGGCGCCTTTTTAAAGGTGGTTTTCCACCGGCGAGGCGAGGCGGGGCGTGGATGGGCGAGAATTGAAATTCGTATGGGACTTACTACCTATTTGCACTGAGCGCGCGGTGGAAATAGGTAGTAAGTCCCATACTAATTTCAATTCTCGCCCATCCACGCCCGCCTCGCCTCGCCGGTGGAAAACCACCTTAACTGACTTCAAAAAAAGGAGGAGGTTCTCAACTCGTCGGAATTTTTCATGTACTTTTATGTCCCCGATTACTCAGACACCTGGACCGATTTGGAAAATTCTTCATTTTTTTAATGTTCGAAATGGTATTTTACCCTCATAGTCATCAGGTACGGATCTGATGATGGGATACTTGAAGCGGAGTACTGAATTGAAGTCGGTTAAAAATTTGTTCTTAAAGTAAATCATTTCAGGTATGTATAATTACACGATGCACGATATGTACTGAGATCTCTAAGATAAAGACATGATATACTAACCACTTTATTCATATCTTAAATTGCCTCTGATAAATAAATGTGTTTTGTCCCTTTCATACGAACACAAAAGTGTAGGTGACGGATAACGAGAACGAATTTTAACGAGATTTTAGTTAAAATAGGTGAATTAAAAAACAACGCGTAAATTATTATATTTTGGTGAGGTAGGGCACAGCGAAATGTCATCCCGCTCAAATTTGGAGCAGCCCAACCGGGGAAGTACCTCCGCCTTGCAGAAGACCACAGCCATAATAACACTACTACTTGCTCTGTAGTAGTGTTGTGTTCCTGGAGGTGAGCAAGGTCGCCAGAGCTCCCGAGGATGCGTTGTGTTGAGAGCGAGGGAATTTGTTCCTTCAACTGTCAAGTGTCAACACGGCGAATCCTCAAACATATAAAAAAAATTAAAATTAAAAAATAAAATATTTTTAACGGATACACAAATGGGGTCGAATCCTCCTTTTAAGTATGACACTTGTGTTAGGGGGCATTCGCTCTTTTATACAAAGATGTTATAAAGTTAAAAATAAATATCAAGGGTCGGCAACGCATATGTTACTCCTTTGGAGTTGCATGCGTCTATAGGCTGCGGTGTCCGCTTAGCGTACGCTTGTTTGCCACCGTTGTTGTATTAAAAAAATAGGTTTTTAACGTTCGTGAATGGCCGTAAGTCTTCCAAGATTCGATATGCTGCCATATCGATCACTGCAGCAAATAAAACTCAATAAGAGGCTCTTCAATGTACATATCACTCAGTATTGGGAGAAATTGATTGCATTTACCTAAATCGGCAAACATAAATAAAACAATAAATACTCTAAGGCTCCCTACTCGCAAAACTTTTCATTTGTCGTAAAACCCCTGACCTTCCCTATCGATCTGACTTTTGGGCATCTCGGAGATTGGCCGCGGGCCAATTTCCAGCCACTCTGTCTTGTTACTGGGATGCTGAGTTAGGCCGGCCGAGAGGGCTCGCTAATTACGAGATGGCCGTTACTACTAGCCCCGATACTTAAGGTTTCTTCTAGTCAGAGCAGTTTTTAGATTCTCCCATTTTTTTCAATACTTGTAATAATAGTAGAACTTATTGTCCCCAGTAGATAAAAATAAACGAGGCGTGTTATATTGATCGATTCTTAGCTAAGTATGTTCTTAGCTACCTAGTCGGTCCCAAAGTTCTGTCACAAATGAAAATAATGATAAAAACAAAAGTAGCAATCAATTTTTAATAAATTATATACCGATTTAAAGTACATTTAATAAAGAATTAAAATTACTCAAAATTATTCAAAATTACCTCCTTTGTTTTTAATACAGGCCCTTAATCGGTGCGGCCAGTCGTCTATCGCAGCACGCACCATTTTCATATCTATCTCAGTGACTGCTTTTCTTAAAGATGACTTTAGACTCTCCAAATTTTTATGTGGTTTAGCACAGACCTTCCCCTCTAAGACCTGACAAATTTTATAGTCCAAAGGATTAAGGTCCGGACTAGAGGAAGGCCAATCTTCGTGTCTTATAAAGTCGATTTTTTGACGGTCAAACCAGGCTTGAGTGGTCTTGGCTTTGTGTGCTGGCGCAGAATCCTGCTGGAACACAAAATTATGTCCCGAAAATAGCGTGTTGGGCAGATCTTTGACAACCTTATCCAAAACTGTCTCTTGGTATACTTTCGCACTGATTTTGACACCTTTTTCGCAAAAATGAACCTCAGTTGGCCCGTAATAAGATACACCCAACCAGACCATCACTGATGATGGATGATGCCCATGTTGCACCCGCGGAACTCTTTTTCCTGCTTCTTCAGAGCTCCTAGCGTACACTCTATCATTCTGTGTATTGTACTTCTCTTCAATATCGAAAATCTTTTCGTCTGTAAAGAGGATATCACGGTGTCGATTTTTCGCGTACCGCTTTAACAACTTCCGGGATCTTTTAAGCCTTATTGTTTTTAGACGGGCATTAAGTAAGTGCCCACGCTTTTTTTTGTATGCTCGTAGACTAAGATCTTCGTTTAAAACCTTTTTGACGGTTTTTCTACTGACACCCATCTGCAAAGCCATCCATTTCTATTTTCGGACAGGATTTCTTGCTATGCGCGCCTTGATCGCTTTGATCACTGCTGGTGTTCGTACGGAGCGAGGCCGGCCAATTATTTTTTTGTCCTCAACACTGGAGACTTCATTGTACCTATCAATAGTACAGTACACAAACCTAAGCGTTATTTTTAAATTTTTGAGCAACTTGAAAATCGTACTTGGCGAGTGCCCACAGCGGTGCAATGCTAAAACAGCTATTCGGTTTTCTTTCAATGTCCACTCCATCGTGAGAAATTGCAACGAATGACTGTTTTTTGTTTTAAAATAATTGGCAAACATTCAAAAATGGAATGCAATAAAATTTTCTTAAAATCATCTTCTAAATTTAAAAATAATATGCCAGTGACAGAACTTTGGGACCGACTACGTATATAACACTTAAATTACAAATACTACTAATATACTTTTATATAATAAAAATAAACTAATTAGTAATAACGAATTTCAGCGTCTAATTCTATCAGTTGGTATTCTTCATCAAGCTGTCACTAATAGAACCCACAGACACTTCTCTCACGGTTGACTTATTAAAAAAAAACCTCAAAAGCAAAGCCAGTTAAATTTCATATTATTAACCTTTCATATATGGGGTGATCAATATTATAATAGTATCGTGAACGTGTCGGTTCGAGTGAAAAGCCGTGTTCACGGATGGCAACGGCGGAGTCAGTGGCGTGCGTTCAATGGCGAAGTGCACTCAGAAGTAACGCGTTCAGAGAATGCAGCTGCGCTTGAATGCAGTTGAAAGCTGGATGAAAGGACTACAATACTATTGGACGTTGCGACTCGTAAACATTGCCAGAAAAATAAATGGCCGTTTACGGAGCATATTTTGAAGGACGCTACGGTAATCTAGTGGTTCAAGCACGCGGCTGTCAAACGGCGGTCGTGTGTTCGAATCCCGGCTCGTACCAACGAGTTCTTCGGAACTTATGTACGGAATATTTACCGATAGCTTTTTGGTGAAGGAAAAAATCGTGAGGAATCCGGTCTAATCCCAATAAGGGCTAGTTTTCCCTCTCGGTTGGAAGGTCAGATGGCAGTCGCTTTCGTTAAACTAGTGCCTATGCCAAATCTTGGGATAGGTGTGGCGGACCCTGGGTTCTTTGGGCCACAACCGGGAATAACGCTAGGAGGATGATGAAAGAGGTAACATAAAGTTTTATAACAATTTGCATATTACTTAAGGGACATCCGCCTACATTAAGTAAATGGGATCAGATCAAACAAACTATGAAGGTGACACCTGTTACCGCTTTCAGTGTCAGGAACCCGCTAAGTACTCTACTCGCGTTAATTGTTGGCACTGGCAGTAAGGGCAGTGTACGTATTAACTACAAATAAGTTTTTTTACATCACACTTGGCATACTATCTTAAGAGAACGGAAAACCTAGTGTTTAGAAACTATACGTATATGATATTGATATATTAGTAGCGACTAAATTCAAGAATTCAAGCTAAAATACTAATTGTATGCCAAGGAACAGGAACAATAGCAGTAGTTACAAGCGTTCACAGGCTACTATGTAAAAACGACTCTGCTTAACTATTTTAAACTTTTCAACGACGGGGGACCACATCCGCAAAGGAAATGAAAAAGCTTTCCCAAGCTGGCTGCATATCGATGCGTTTATGCATTATGAATGAACCGCAACGTTTCATTGACCGAGTGGACCCGCCGCCATTTTGTATTAAAAATGGTAAGTCACGTGGACTATGTAGGTTCAGCTATGTATTACCTAGGTATTCCCGGCAGACGGCTAGCACTATACATAAATGTCCAACATAAAACATTGGTCCCCTACTAACGACTATTTTAGTGCGAGAGGGACAAATGCTTTCTGTTGAAGATAAACACGATCATGCTACTAAGGCAGAATGGTACAGTGCTCGAGTGTAAACCGATAGGACTCGTTATCAAAATATGAGCTTGTTCTTTACATTGTTGCAATAAGGCCGTCGACATTAATAAAATCATTTTTATTCATCCATTCAAACAGTTTAACAATAATTTAAAATCTGATAAAAAAGTAACCACTTCATTGGTCTAATCATATCTTGTTCTATCCTTATTATTATTATTTTTTTCATATCGCGCATAAGCCCGGCCAGACAAGAACATTACATTTTTTCTCCATCCACTAACACCAGCAAAATTACTACCATTATCTCAAGACTATGCATTCCTCGCCCCCGCCCCCTGGCATTCGCCGCAGTCGGAAACGTTTGCCAAAACTCCAGCTGTACTTTAGATTGGGAGAATTTAGCTGTAAATCAGCTGGCCGCCAGTCTGGCGCCTTCACGTCTAGCGAGGAGATAGGAAATGTTAAACAGCCAAATTAGGAGTAATTTTAAACAGTTGAAGTCTTTGGCAACTTGGGTTTAAGTCAAATTGCTCTGAATACCAATAACCCCAAAGGGTTTTCAAGCTTTAAGTGATGAAAAGCATTTTGCAACTAGCTTTATACTGCTAATGGAAAATTCAATACGATGACGGGTTTCGGAGTTATCTGTTTTGGCAGGGGACTTGCACAGCTTGCTGCCAAGTCATTTCGCGCGCGACGGGGCTCCTGTCTCACTCGCACTGAGAAAAGTAGAAAGGGCAGAGTAGATTTTCTGCTCAGGCGTCGCCTGGGAAGAGTTGTGCTCGCCCCGCAAGACCACTACGTGCTTAGTATCACTTGCGTTAATAAGAAAACGTATGGCCCGAATCACACAGAAGTAACCAGATATATCTGTAATTACCAAAATAGAATACATTGCGCGCCTTTCCTCAAAGTACCGTAATCCGTGTTAATAATTCATTTACTCCGATTCTCGGCCGATCGACAATCTTCAGAATATCGTTATGTTTGACGATGTTGAAGACGTAAAAACAGCCTTGCTCTGTCGGGCATAGAGTTCGTTTTTGAAAATATGAGGTGAACATGGTGAACGGTCTCTGCTACATTCTATCCTCATCGCAGATTTGCGATCAAAAACAGTCTTGCCCTCATGGGACTAACCAGAACCACAAACACAAAACAAAGACGATACAAACTAAAGACAAACGCTTCAGTCCCAAAGGCGCTCAGAATAGTAGATTTACTTGGAAATTGAATAAATCCACCGGACGGCTGGCTTTGCCCGCCAACAGCAAAATGACTAAACCTCCACAACTATCCCACAAACATGACTTTTATTATAAACAGAAGCCTGAGCCTTTACCTTTAGGCACAAAAGATCTTAACGAACGGAATTTAGTATAAAGATATTACTTTTCATCATAAGTGGAAGGTTTCCGGCCAGTAATGGAGCGGTCAGCTGCGCCCCGTGGTGTGATGAAACGTGACAATAACTCACGATGTCAAGTTGTCCCAGTGTTGCCGGGTGACATGCGTGGGTGACTTCAAATGTGATATTACAGGATTATATTCAGTATTTTGAACAGCAAAAGGTATACATACAAACTTATGAAGCTATAAACTCCCCAATTGTATGTTTCAAGTACAATTTTGAGAGCCATATTCAAATCTTACGTAAACAAAGGGGCTGTTCATAAATTACGTCATCGTTTGTTGACCCCCTATCATCATCCTGTTATTCCTTGAAATGGACCAGCCTAATAAAATTACTATCGTCATCCAATGGCCAGACCCCCCCCCCCCCCCCATATTGAAATGACGTAATTTATGAATAGCACGTAAGGCACCCGCCAGGCGGGTTCCTGGTATTCAAGTTGTTAACACGTTTGCCTCGAATGGATTGTGTGGTAGTGTGGGGATTCGTGTCACGTGATACGCGAGCATCTGGCGAGCACATCCCTTCAATTTGAGAACAAACGGCTCTGTAATGGGATTGTGGTCCCCAGGTGAGGCTTGGCAGTGATGGAAACGCTTTTCATTTACGTGTACGAATGTCGTGAAACCAGGGCTTCCCGGGGGTCTCTAACTGGCATATATATAAAAGTAACGCATGATGGTCCGACTTTTACCGACTAAGTGCGAAAAAAGAGGCCATAACTATACAGGGTGGAAATAAGCTGTCGGCCCTGGAGGGAAACTACCTTAAATCTTTAAGACAGCTCATTTTGCAGAAAGGAAACAGTCTTTTAATTTAAATAAGATAAATAACTGCATTCACAGATCATTTTGAAATTGGAATGATTCCGTTTTGATTCCATTTAGTTAATTTGTAACAATGGCGTATCAGGAAGAGTTTGATTTATTAGAAGCGTGCTTTTTACTTGCATTATTCGACGATAAAGCTAAATGAATGTTACATTTCATAGACTATTTAATTTCTTAGACCCGGTGTTTATTGGAACGATTAAATCCTTAACATTGATCCTATCGATTAGGAGATTAAAGTAAAGGAAGTTTATTTTTTCACATATTTATTTGCTTGGTTCGATTCCCGGTTCAGGTACAAGCTTTTAATAAAATCTGTGAATGCAGTTATTCATGATAGCAGAATTAAAAGAATGTTATCCTTGATGAAAAATTAGCTTTCTCAATGATTTACGGTAGTTTCCCTACAGGGCCGTTTCATTTTTGCCACTCTGTATAACTGTTGAGCTGCTACTACTGCAAGCTTTTAATAATAGTAGGCGTAGCCGCTACGAGCTTAGCTTAGCAGTGAATGAGCTAGCCTATTCGAGACGTAGATGTCTACGCCGTAGGGCAGCTACGAGCCGCTATATATTGATTTCGTAGCACTCTCGACTCGTTCCTGAAAGTAGTTGTATAACGAGTATTCTGGGAGTCGTCAATGTGCCGACATAAATTGCGATTGAATTTCATTGTGTTTCGCGCTCTCGTTCTGGCATTCGGTATAGGGACGCGCGACTTTTTTAATTACTTTTGTATAAGGAATTGGTAGTGAAATAATAATATTGATTGATAGTGCAATTAGAACACATTCACTGTTAACCGTTAAGCGCTACGCTCGTGGCCGATCCCGTGGTTTTCCCGCTAAGTAGCGGAAAACGCCTACACGCGCTAGGCACTCCTGGCAGTGAAAGTGTTGAAACGCTCTGTTACTATGAAGTTAATTGTACGAGAACAGATACAGGTCACGACACGATTGCTTACGGTCAAACCGCGTCCCTTAAAAATAGCAAAAAGTAAGTTGTAGCCAGTGTTCCAAGTACATTCGGGAGTATTTTCTATAAAAATTATGTATTTTTACTGTTGTCAACTACACGCCTAAATTATACTTACATATCGAATAAACAGGTCAGATAAACCGAAACGACAATCAATATAGTTTAGTGGCGATCAAATCATCAATAAAAAAATAACTGTCGGTCGGGACAGGAACATAAAATAAAGCACTTACCGTTTGGCCCATTTGCATAACTAATGCCCGCACTCATCAACATCTATTAAATCTAAAACAGATTTAAAATGCCGTTTTTATCTGTCACTTTGACACTTGTGTTTGCGAGAAACGCGCAAAACACATTTTAGTTAATCTATTATTTATCTTTTGTAAAGTTTCATGAATAATGGGGTAAAAGTTTAGCTGGATTACTTCCATTCGATGCACGAAAGGCATATTAATCAATTGGTAAAAAGGGAGACGTTGCTGGTGTAGAACGGCCCATGGATTTTATCTGGAATAGACGGCGAGATGACTTACCTGTAACAAGAAAAAAAAAACTCACCAACTTTTGTCTTCTAGACAGCTATATTTAACACTTTCAGTGCCAGGAACCCGCCTAGCGGGCGCCTTAGAATCGCTTCGCGCTACGCTCGTAGCCGATCCCGCGGTTGACCGCGTATGTAGCGGAAAGCGACAAGGCGTAGGCACCCGCTAGGCGGGTTCCTGGCAGACAAAGTGTTAAGTTCGTCACGCGACCAATGCCAAACCGATTCCAATGCGACCAAGTCAAATAGACCCTATAACACGGCGCTACGTCTCTAGAGGTCGATCCACAATGACTTAGCAGAGAGACGACCCTCGGGACCAGTTTGCCGAATAAAAATACTATTATATTTCAACATTACGCAGTATCGCATTTTTATTGTTCTGCGACTAGGGCCGGTGCGGCTCAGGCTAGATGAGCTATTATTATCTCTTTATTTACGTTTTCTCTCAGGTTAGGTTTTTACAATAATTATATAAAAAAGTAAAATATAAAACTATACATACAAAACATAAAATCATTATAAAAACCTAACCTAGGGTGCAGCCGGCAGCGAGGCGGGGCCTAAGCTGCCGGCGGTCAGGGCGACAGAGACAGGAACCTCCTGACTATCCGCGCAGTATCTAGGAGTACCGCCTTCTGTATCTGACCCTTGATCCAGCCATCTAGCGAGAGTCTCTTGAGGTGATGGTCGAGACTCTTCGCTATTAAACCGTTCGCCGAAACGACTATCGGGACGATGATCGTCGAATCAACATCCCACATGGCGGTTACCTCGTGAGCCAGGTCTAGGTACTTGCTTGCTTTGTCCTTCTCGGCCTTCAAGAGGTTCTCGTCATGGGGGATGGTGATGTCGACGAGCACTGCCTGGCGTTTCGATCGATCTGTCCGCACGATATCAGGCCTATTGGCAAGATTAGTCCTGTCCGTGATGACAGATCGATCGCAATAGAGCGTGGCACGACCATTTTCAAGAACTGGCGCAGGTGTGTACTTATATTAAGGCACTTCGGAGACCACAAGACCGTATAGCAGAGCAAGTTGCTGGTGAATAATTCTATTATTATTATTATTAATTACGGTACGACAGGGAGAGGCAGTCAAGGTTTTTCTCTTGATTTACGGAGTTTTTGAAGCAGAATAGATAAGCTGTCAATTCGAAGAATAATGAGCATCCAGGATTGGTACTTGGAGGACAATGGTAGTCCCTTTATCTCCAAACAACTCTGCTCTGCTCGTTATAAGGACATATATATATATCCACGCCAAGCTGATCCACAATCATGTCATTCAGCCTCGGAGACAGGACGGCACAAAAACTACGTAAACGCGATCACGGGAAGCATAACCACTCACTTGCTTGTGGCAACCACAGTTGCCAATTACGCGCACCCCTAAACTGATGGTGGCAACTGTGGTTGCCAAGTGAAGTATGGACTTCTTTGATAAAGAAAAATTGAAAGCAAATTAGGCTACCTTTTTTAAAATCCGAAAGCAAGTGAGTGGATAAGAGCTACTTCACGGATAGGTCTGGGTTGTATGTATAGAATAGATAATGTTTATTTGCAAGAATATGTTTATTTGCAGTTATTTGAGCGGGTGTTTAGTGCATCGCCGATGCCCATTAGCACCACGTTACGTCCCCACGTAGACGCATGCTCGACGTTTTGGCGAGCATGTATGTGTTGCTAACCAGGTTTAAAAAATACTGTTGAAGTTGTTAGTGAACGCTGGCTGCTGGTAATGTAGCACCTACATATTAATTTCATATTTAACCTGTATTTCACAACAACCCCGCTGATAAATGTAGTTATGCATAAATGTGAGCAATACATGCTATTGTATATTGAAATCTTATAAATACCACGATTATCAATTAAATCAGTGACTGTATTGACAACATAACCAACAATAACTCATTTCATCACCGCCAGTCCCCAGCCGGCTATATGTAGACGTATCCTGCAAGCTTCTATAGTTAGGTAAGCGAACCGTTCGCTCCGATTGCGGGAGCGCTCGAGAGGCACTCAGACTTCCAGTGTTCGTCGAGGATGGAGTTAGCAAGCTATTTTAGGACGGAATGGAAGTTGTATAAGGCCCCCGAATATAAGGCGCCATTTACATTAATCTATTAGGTATCGCAAACGAATTTGCTGAAGTGTCTCGAGTAGTGCGGCCGGATTCATACTTATCTGTCGTGATGCTCGCATCAGCGCCATGACACCTGACATAAAAGGAGCCGGCACGTCAGAGCGCATCAGATGGTTGTAAATCTAAATGTACTAAATTTAAATGAACTAAATAATTTTTATTCTGCAAGTAGGCCGTAATGGCACTTTTACAAGTCAAAATTCTACCAGCGTTTCTGAAAAGGACGACCACTAGTATGAAACCTATAGTATATTGTACACCTGCAAACACTTGTTCATCACTTGGCGTCATGGGCGCAAGATTATATAACTCACTACCATCGAAATTAAAACTGGCGCAAAGCAATACAGCTTTTGCAAAACTACTAAAATCACTCTTGACCAGCCGAGAGCGCTATATCGTTAACGAATATGTCTAGGTGTGTATTGGTCCAAATTTTGTGTGTCCAAATGTAAAAACAAAATTATTTTATGAATAAATATCTGTATATATTGTATCCTTGTGTCGCGTCAAGACACTAAACACCAGTTAAGTACGAATCCGGCTTCAGGAGTTCATAATTCTGGAAAGCGCAGTGCTATAAATGACGCTTCACTTTTCAATACAACTCGACTGCCACAGATTTTTATCATCATGAAAATGTCGCCAATACAGACTAAATTGTTATTACAACCTACAGCCTTAAGTCAGATGAAACATCCAAATTGTAACTTATCTTGAATTAAACTTTCTCCTTGGTCAAATTCACAAAACCAACCAAAATATCGCACAGTCTAACACGTTGCGTGAAACAAAAGAGCAACAGCGGGACTATATTCATAGGATATCTCAAACCTGTCGCAGTCGTCACATTCGGGTATGCGATAATGTAAGTTTAAAGAGTTTTTTTTATAAAATCAGTAATGCATTTGACATTGACGACTGAAACTATAAATAAGAATGCCTTGGTAGATACTATAGTAACTACACCCCCCGACTAGTTGTGTTTTCTGTTGGAAAGTCTTGGTGATATTAAAGCGCTGCTGCGTCGCTGGTGCGCCGGGCGCGGGCGAGCCTTAACCCCATCCTGCGGTCGATAGCGGACAGGTTAGATTGTCCGTACATTTTGTATAAGAATTAAGTTTAATTTAATTTTAATATAAAACTGAATGTTTATTTTAATCGGTGCCTAACTTAATCTTAAAGAATATGTCATTTTCCGTATGAGTCTTGTGTTACTTGAAATAAATGTTTTCATTTCATTATTGAATACCCAGTAAAACAATGCGAGGAGCGCTGTATGAGAAATACTTCAAAGATAAACAGAAGGCTCCAACATTTAGGAACAGGAGGGAAATATAATGATGAAGAATCTACGGGGACTCATATGTCCAGCAGTGGACGCCAATCTGTTTACGATATTATTTTTAGACTGACTCACATACTAGAAATAGATTATGTAATCCGAATATTTGTCAGAAGGCCCGCCCTCAGGAGCCCGAGAGTAAATTTGAATACCCATCATAAGCCGCTCTCCATCGATTCGCTGACTCCGGCCTCAGCGAAGGCGAGAATAAATTTAGATTAGGTTCAGTCCAAGTTGGAATTTAGATAAGGTGGTGTGCGTGCGGTGTCCTTGGCAGACGAAGCGAGATAGGTACATTAGGTACACACGTGTGGTAAATGTGGGATTCTCGTTTACTTTTATTTTGTTCCTGCATTAGCGCTATGACGTCCGTGTTGTTTATACAAATGGAAAGGTTCCATTAAGTAGCACATGGCACTTGCTAAGAAGTCTCAAGGGTGCTGACCTTTGTTTATTAACTGTCTAGAAGTCGAATTTCATCACTCAGTTTAGCCGTAAAAATGTGGCACAGAGTTATTTTCGTAATCGATAATAATCCCACAACATTACATGTAAAGTGATGCCAAGACTCCATAGCTCATACAGCTTTCAGCGTGAAAAAGATATCAGATCGCAATTAGCGCCAAGCTTCCTACTCCACACGGCGCAACTCTACCACTACCAGCCACGCTCTACAAATTCTACATCTTGGCTAAAAAGTATAGCTTTGTTGGGCACATCCCGGTCGCCGCATAGACTTTCACGCCGAATTAATTTATGATGATATTAATAAGTGACGGGTCTATACTTTTTAGCCAAGATATAGAATTTGTAGAGCGTGGCTGGTTTACGCCGTGTGGAGTAGGAAGCTTGGCGCTAATTGCGATCTGATATCTTTTTCCCGCTGAAAGCTGTATGAGCTATGGAGTCTTGGCATCACTTTACATGTAATGTTTTTGGTAGGATCTCATTCCTTTTTGTAAGGTAATTTCTAAAGAAGTGAATGGGAAAACGCCTACAAACTTCCATCCCCTAATTTAAAGGGTGGGGGGTGATTTACTAAAAATCCTGAAATACGTATTTTATTATTTATAACAAGGAGTCCCTATATAAATTTTCAGACCCCTAGCATCAAAATTTGCGGAAGTCTCATACAAAGTTCCATCCCCTACTTTAATGGGTTGGGGGGTAGAAGTCCCAATTTTTTAAATTATTTTGTTGATTGTGTACTAATACTAGCTTACATACCAAATTTCAGCTTTCTAGGACTCCAGGAAGTACCCTAGAAGTTTTGATGATCAACATCAGTCAGTGAGTCAGTGAGTCAGTGACGAAATCGGCGTTTTTTAGATATCAATAAAGTCTTAAGTATAAGAGATGTCACCGAAACTTTATACATATGTTTAATAAGTCCACTCTTGACATCATATCCCGAGAATTTTGTTTATCTGGCATAATCCAAACCCAAGTCACGAGTTCAAAAAAACGACGAACCGCTTCGAGAAAAGGTAGGTAGTGCCCTTGCGTTGCGCTTCGCTTGGCTCGTCTTGGCGGGGGGGCACTGCCGTGCCCCCAGATTATATTACTATGGATTAGACGTAAACTACATCATTTGGACGCTGTAAGCAAGTTCTATCAATCACCACAGTGCATTCCTGTAGCTTGTACTCTGTACTTAGACCACTTTAGTGAAAAATCCTTTAACAAGTCCAGGCCAAATTAAAACTTGTGTCAATGTCGCAATGGCTTTGTTGTGTCAAAGCTTTGCAAATGTGTAAGCGTACGTCGTGAAACATGTGAAAGCGTATATTTATTTAGCCGCACATTCTGTGGCGCTAAAAAGCCGAAACCATTCCCAGCACGGTGAGTCGCACGTTTCAATCCTTTTATCAATTTTGTCCGTTTCCGCTACCTGTGTTGATGAATGCGCAGCCATTTTGTTTTTTGTGACACCCGTGATACGCGAGTTAGGTTTTATCTAGTTACTTTCATCGTAATGCCGTGTTGGCTTTTGATGACGGGGATTTATACGCCAGAAGTTAGACTGATATTTTATTTATAAGCTTTTGATCAACTAGGACTGTAGTTTAATGTTAATTTGTGAGTTTGTTTAGGTCGTGGAAGTAAACTTTAAAGTCCGATAGATTATGGAAGTCTAATGACAATGCAATATTATTATATAATCAAGCTGATCTGTTGACGGAGACAGAAGGTCGCAATAGGAACTGAAAAACTACACAAGATAAACCGTCGTGTGTGAGCTCATTAGAATCTTCTCAATGATTGATGGATGAGCAAAAAATCTGCAATCGGTAAAATGCCTTTATTGGCAGGAACAAGAGATCATTTTGGGCAGAGACTGGAAGTAATAATAAAATATAAAAAGAATACGTCTTCTCTTAACGCCGAAAATATAGCGAAAGGATGTACCCCTTGACAGATCAAATTTCGGATAAGTGGCCTATCGTATAAGCGACGTATAACTTTATCTCTAACCAAAGAGAAGCTAGGCTAGCTCAATCGACATTTGAGTTATTATTATTATCCACTAACCAACCATAAACATTTACAATGTCCAGCACAAACACGAAATCCATTTGCCGGCATTTCCCGCTGATTGGTAGCGGAACAAATCCAATTACTCTCCGCGCAGTTTATCGTTGCATCGCTAGCAAAACATGCCATGTTCATTGCAAACGTTTAAGCCAATTTTATGACGAATTTTTAACGGGTAAGTAATACGAGGTATAACAACTTATCATATAACGGTCATAACATAATATATACGCTCACTGTGTATAAGCTTGTTTAGTATAACGTTCATTGCACATAATGAACGAAAGGTATAATGTCAAAATATATATTTTCGTAAAGTATAACGTACGTTAAATATAATATCAATTGATATATCGATTAAAGCGTATAATATTCATAACACCTAAGGAATTGAAATTAAATATTTTTGAAATCAAACGAGTCAATTATTTTAGCCTAACCTAAGTTGCCAGCGTGTCGACGTCACCCCGCTTCGCGGGGTGTCTATTTCCGCTCTAAGGGACACAAGATAACCCTAACCTAACCTACAAATAATACCATTGTTAAGAGTATTTCTTATTTTTTTACTGCGGGGACTTCGCCTCCCGAGCCCCTTTTGTGATTGGCACCGCCCCCCTTCCCCCCTTGTTCTAGCTGCCCTAATCTAATTTTCTGTATTATAATCCTTATACGAAAATATACTATGTGTTATGAACTTATTATCGTTATATGTTATGTATATTGATGAAATTAGTCAATTTGAGTATTATAGAAAAACACGTTATATAATATGATTATTATGTCAATTGACCGTTATTCCTTATAAAAGTATTGGTTTTGTTGTTATAGCTAACGTTCGTTATATCTTCTGAACGTTATTAATATGAAATTATATATATTGTTGTTATATCTCGTGGGACGCACCCATTTTTAACGCTTGGAATTATCTGTATGTAACGTATAAAACACTTGGTATTGCTTCAGCGAGCATGGCTCTTCAATTTTCGATGATGAATTCATACAGATAAGGTTTGTGCTGAGTTATAATAATATAATACCAAGGAATAGTGTATTCAAGGTGGACCTTATAATGTTTCATTATTGACATTGACAGTATTTTCTACAATAATATTTTATGCAATCGTTATATAATGTATGCTTTTTCAGTCGAGTACCACGTTTAGGCCACGAAGCTTGCTGAGTGGCCTAATTAAGGTACGAGACTTAAAAAGCTAATTATATAACTATTGTATACAATACTTTTTCTACGAGTCAACTGAACTAATTAAACAAACTTGGTATCTATTGAAAACGAAGTGCAACCAACGGCTTTTTCTTTTTTGTACGTTGATGTCTATTTACCTTTTGACCTCATGACGGCGTCCTATTGGTCAAATACATTATAGTTCAGTAAAGGCGCCACGTGATTGGTCCAGTTCATTTTAGTTGTCTCAACAGCTGTTATGAAATGTTGAGTTGGCAGCTCCATAATAAAAAGTATGTGATTTAAGTTTGGTGTACGAAGTCTTAATTCAAACATTAAGGTCGACGAGTATAAAAACGGCTTTTCACGTGTTATCAATCGGTTACGAGCGTAGCGCCACGAGATCGTTGGCACTGAATGCGTTAAAAAGTAATTTTATATTTTTAGTGTAAGGCACTGCTAAGCTGCCGCTCTGCAAATCTACAAATAGACTATTTCCTCTTCTTAGCGGGAAAACCAGGGTATACTACATTTAGCTCAAGTTTTTCTATTAAGAAAATCATCGCGAGCAAACCTCAAACTCATTACTTTAGCCTTTCAACCGATTAAACGGCACGGCAGGCCGATGCACCTACGTACTGACTCACTCATTACTACAATAGTTCCACAAAAGCCTTATAACGACGTCACCGCCGACGCCTGAGAATTACGTAACACTTATTGATCGGCGCAGGGCGCAGGCGCGGCACGCCACCGACCAATGGGAGCGCGGGATTTAATTTTAATTTGATGGCCGCGGCACATCCTCGTTTCTGATTTGTCAGCTCGTTACGTTACCGATAACTTTTGTGCGTAAGTTGGATTGTTTGAAAGTCTGTTGAGAATTTTTCGGGAAACTTTTAACATGTCCCATGCCGATGTTGTAATATATGAAGGATGTATCCTATAGCTACATAAAGCCGGTTATGCAACAGGCTGCATTGGAAAGAGCAACAGTTTCTATAGTAATAATAAAAAAAAATTGGTTGGCTGTAAAGTCACTTTACGGACGATTATTTTACGAGATAACGTCATAAGAATATAATAATGAAAAATTGCATACTTTTATAAATTGAATTGTCATATTATCACTGAATTATCATTATTTTATTTTACGTCACAAAACACCATAAAAACGACACCAATATTGATATTTAGACATTTCAACCTCATAGTACCCCAACAGGGGAGATGGTATTTCACGTCCGCCACGTTGGATTGCAAAATCGTTGTTTTTGTTTCGTAATCAGGCTTTATTCTATCCCGTGGTTCTGCCTGGGTTATCGATCTGTGACACCCGAGCAGAGCCGCGCGAGTCAATTTAAAATTTACCTACACTTAGGTAAGTACCATTAAAATTCTACGGTTTAAGCTTAATCTTTCGAACGCCAGTCATGAATATTTCAAATGCCAAGTTCGAAAACAGGTAAAGTAGTTTGAGTGAGTTTATTTCCTCCATCGTACTATTTATATTTTTTTATGCGAATAAATGTACCGGTAAATAAGAACAATACAATGTAAACTTAATGAAGCAACTTCTTGATTCTTAAAAGCTCGTATATTTACAAGAAAAGGGCTTAAAGAAGTTAATAAGATACATGTTTGCTCGGTTATTATTACTCGTAAAATTTTATTTTCATTCTGAGAACCGATATGTTTTTAAGAACGTACAAGAAGTCCTTCTGATATAAGGTACTCGTTACCGTTTTTGTGAAGAGCTAACACACAGACATACAGAAACATATATAAAGATGTCTCAGGTTGACAATATCCAATAGAATTACTAGTATCATTTTATATCGATCTCTCTGATAGTGTTACTTTTAGTTATTTCACTTTATTTTTATGGAATTCCAACATTACCTTTACATTTTACCTCAAACCCAGTAGGGTCCTCTGAGAAAATTCACTCCTATAGTTATGAGATAAAATTTAATGTCACCAGCATCTACGTTTATTAAAAACGTTCCTATCTTGTCCAAAAATCACACGCAGAAGATGGCAATTTGTCTATTTAACAATATATGGCTAACAATTAAGAAGGGCGTGGTAAGATGGTTTGGGCATGTAGAGAAGATGAATAAAAAACAGTAACAAAGAGTGTATCAGACAAAGGTGGATGTACAATTGAACGGAACGGCGACGGCGACGAAAAACCTCGGCGATCTTTCTCCATCCAAATCGGAGTAACCCTGAAGATCCATATTATATACAACCGATAGATAACAGCCGAAAGTAGACACGTATTTATTGATTTATGCCATGAACATATTACACCAGCCAGAGACTACGGAAAAACATTGGCTGAGAAAAGCCCATCAACAAATATTGAACATCGCCGTTTATTGCGATGGCAAGACGTTAATATCGGGAATCCGATATACGCGTTGTGGAATGAGGAATACCTACATAAATTGTCATTTATCTACGTGACACAATCAGTGTGTACTAGCGTGTTGCACTGTCTCGTGAATATATCAAAGTACAGGGTGAGACGTGAATGTTGCAACAAATACAAACTTATTGTACATTGTCAGTTTTCAAATAAAAATCAAATCAAATCATTTAGTCGTGACAAAAACAACACAGATAATAAAAGAAATAAAACAAAAACCACATTTTGCTTTGCCACGAAATAGACCCAGCATGTTGCTAGACTTGCAGCCACCGCTGGTGTTCCGCAGGGTCCATACGGTGAGAGCACGGAGAGTAACAAACAAAAAATTAAAAGAAAATATATATAACTAAAATAATGCTGCCAGCGTAATGGGGTCCATGCCGCAGTCTGATCTCCTAGAGGCGGTGTTCTTTTTATAACTTCCTTTTTAAGCTTCATTTTTAGTTATAGCCAAATTTTTTTTATGGTTTATGTTTATCTTTTATTTATGTTTAAGCTTCCTTTAATTTATATTGTAGTTATTAAACATCTTACTAATATGTGTGAAGTGAAATAATTCAATAATAAATGAATATGATATTTTATTAAAATACAAACATAACAAATACACAAAAAAGGAATAAGCAGTAATAAATTAAACTACGTTGACAATTTACATATTAAATTACGTTGACCAGCAACCGTATGGCAATGAATGGAATTGCAGATGGGGCATCACCAACAGGTGAGGGAATGTTAAATGCAGCTAGTTTCGAGACACAGATTCTCCTGTTTATGTTGATGTTCTTGCATGATTTTATTGATATGAATTCTAAATATTTTAACGTCCGAAGATATTCCAGGTTATAGTTTTATTGTTTGAAATTTTATTCGTGAGTTTATATGCATTACGCATGCATGTAATAAAACAAAAAAAATATCGGAAATGAAGTCTGTGATTTTGGTGGTTATTCCATACACCGAAAAGGTGACCCGTAAGTCATTTGATTAGACATAGACCATTCATTTCGTACCCTCGGGTGTACTAAAAGACAACGGGATGCTGTATAAAATGGGTCAAAGGGACTTGTAACAAACTGTAATATAATTTGTGTTCAACATTGACCGATTGAAGGGGGCTTAAGAGGACCGGCAGGGATAAGCTGCTTTGATTATTAATTGGGTAGCGGTATTTGAAAGATTTTGAAGAAAATTGAATTGTAGATAAAACCAAATATTCGAAAACAAATAGTTCAATTTCCGCAAAATAGGAGTTGATTGAAGCTGAGACCACCATTCGTCTTAAATCCTGCTGTCCAAATTAGTATAGATATTTACGCATAGTTGCGATGCATGCAAGTGCATACCTAGATATACAGTCCACAGCTATTTGAAAGTTAGTTAAGAATAAAGGAGCATACAGAGCACACGTTTATTTAATTCCAAAATCCCAGCAAACCAAAATCATCCTTATCTGCCCTTACAAATGGTCCATAACGAACCGGATTACTTCGCACCTGGAGACCGCCGGCCGGCCGGTGAGAACAATAGCGGCTAACGGCGAAATAGATAAGGATGAGTCGGGCGAGCGCTAACTGCAAGTTTTAAGTGCAATTATAATTACGCGTAATAACTTCGAGTTTGGACATTCGAAACTATCAGTGTTTATAAGTGATTTATGAGACTTTTTCACTAACTTTTATTGTGTGATATACTGTGAGTTATTATAACGAACTGAGCAATACTAAGCGAGTTTACGAGACATTTCATCCCAGTGTTAAATTATCTTTGTACACGTATACTGTTTGTTGGGACTTAGATTATCGAGTGAGTCATTATGTCGACGTTAGAGGAACTAATTACCTATCAAGAGGAGTTGTTAAGCAATTTGAAAAATTCTGAGAAGAACTTTAGGAAATCGCCTAGAGAACGGATTAAGCGACCTTATTTAGAAACGAGACTAGAAGTACTTGAGAAACAATTTAGAGACTTTGAAAACGGACATAAAGAAGTTATTTCCAAAGCATCAAAGGACAGAACGGAGACATATTTTATTCTAAAGAGGCACGAAGAGTTTGAGGAATGTTATGTTCAATACAAGACCTTTTTACGAGAAACTTTGGAACCGTTTTTGCAACCAACCACGCAAGCATTGCCGCCCGGTCGAGCGACTGTTGTTACAAATGATGGTACTTCCGACGTACAGTTGCCTCGAATAAATTTACCTACATTTGGCGGAAAATATGAAGATTGGCAAATGTTTTATGATATGTTTACTTCGTTAATTCATAAAAATAAGAATATCACGGCGGTTCAAAAATTGCATTATTTAAAGAGCAGTTTAACGGGAGAAGCGCAGAGTTTACTTAGCAACTTTTCGACTACTGAGGCAAATTATGAGGAGGCTTGGAAACAATTAGTTCGACGTTACGATAACAAGCGATATAACTGTAATGCTGTTTTGAGGAATTTATTTTCGACCAAGAAAATAAACAATGAGTCTGCTAGCGCGGTGAGGCATTTATTGGACACCACGTCAACAGGTTTGAAGTCGTTGCAAAACATGGGCATAAGCACGAGCTCTTGGAATGCAATTATCGTGTTTTTGGTGGTATCAAAGTTGGATACTGAATCTATGAAACAATGGGAGCAGCATTTGAATATGCTCGGCGATGATTTACCTACCTGGGAGCAATTACGAGAATATTTAGAGCACAGATTCAGGTCATTAGAGATGATTGACACCAACACATCCCGTCCATCGCAACCAGCTAAGCCTGTTGTGAAAGCTAAAACTTTTCATACGGCGATCGAGAATAAACCTAAGACAAATGACGTCGAGTGTACTATGTGCCATGAGAACCATCATATTTACCACTGCAATCAATTTGGGCACATGACGCCCAAGGAACGGCAAGATTATGTGCAAAACAATAGGCTGTGTTTCAATTGCTTGATGCCGACTCATTCGGCAATAAAGTGCCGGCAGTCGTCGAGTTGTAGAAAATGCGGGAGGAGACACCACACCCTACTACATTTTGAACGAGAAATGAAGGAGATCAACCAGGAGGTGCGAGCTACGAGTGAGTTGTTGTCGTCGTCACCGAGTGCACCCCTACACGAGAGACCGAGCACATCACGAGGTGACACACATATTACAGCTGCATTTTCGAGAGGTACGCTTCAACCTAACAGTGTACTTCTTGCGACGGCTAGAGTTAAGGTATTTAATTCCACTGGTTGTAAACAAACTATTAGAGCTTTACTTGATCAGGGTAGCATGGCTTCTTTTATTACTGAGGCTACTGTACAATTACTTGGACTTACACGCAAACCAGCAAGTGGGTTTGTGTCAGGGTTAGGAGACGGTCGTATGAGGATCAAACACACGGTTTCACTGCGCATAGAATCACGCCATAATCCTGCGAGTTCTGTTCATGTATGTGCTTACGTGCTACATTCTTTAACATCTTTGCTTCCAGCTACCCAGCTTAGCATTCCTGAGTGGTCAGATATTGGAAACTTACCTTTAGCGGATCCAACATATACAACACCAGGTAAAATTGATATCCTTTTAGGTGCTGACGTGTATGGCGAAATACTATTAGAGGGGATGATCAAGCAGTCGGAAGGAAGCTTAATGGCGCAGAATACTATCTTTGGATGGATTTTGTCCGGACGAGCTATGAGAGAATCTGAGACTGAGGTAAAGGCTAAGTTGACCAGTATGCATGTGAATATTCAGGAAGATGATTTATTGAGAAAGTTTTGGGAGATGGAGAATGAGCCTAATTTGATTCAAAAGGAGATGACTGAAAGTGAAAAGCAATGTGAGGATTTCTTTGACGCCACTACCGTGAGAGATGAGCATGGAAGACTAGTAGTAAGACTACCTTTCACAACAGAGGACCCTAAATGTCAGTATGGACATTCTAAGGAAATTGCTATGAGGAGATTAGAGGTATTAGAGAGAAAGTTACTGAGAGAGCCGAAACTTAGAGAAGAATATAACAAGGTTATGACAGAGTACTTGAGCTTGAATCACATGAGACCAGTAACGCCAAATGAGTTAGAGAATAAGAAAGCAGTTTACCTTCCTTTTCATGCGGTAGTGCGCGAAGACAAAGAGACGACGAAGGTCAGAATTGTTTTTAATGCTTCCAGCAAAGGAGACAATAACGTGTCCTTGAATGATGACCTCCTTGTTGGTCCAAAGTTACAACAAGATTTGAGACACATTTTAATGAGATGGAGAAGACATAAGGTGTGTCTTGTTGCGGACATCGTTAAAATGTATCGTATGGTTCGTGTGGCTGATGATGATACAGAGTTTCAGAGAATCGTGTGGCGATTTAAGTCAGATGGATCGGAGCCTGTACAACATTATAAGCTATTGAGACTGACGTTTGGTACAGCATGTGCTCCGTATTTGGCAGTTAAGTCGTTACAAAGACTTGCAGAGTTGGAAGAAGCAAAGTATCCTATAGCTGCGAAAATAACAAAACAAGATTTCTATATGGATGACTTAATTACTGGAGCTGAAACTGAAATTGAGGCATTAAAAATATTCGAAGAAATGAACGAGCTGATGAGATCTGGTGGATTTGAACTTCAAAAATGGAACTGTAATTCTAAAACTCTACTTCAGAGGATTGCAGGAAACAATGATATTGATCATCAGTTAGTACATTTAAAATTGAATAAGGCTATTAAGGTTCTTGGTGTGAGTTGGAACAGAGAGACTGATAAATTTGAGTATACGATAAACCTCACTGATCCTAAAGAGCCAATCACAAAGAGACGAGTACTTTCTGATGTGGCGAGACTGTATGATCCATTAGGTTGGATCGCTCCAGTTGTAGTCGTGGCCAAAATCTTTATCCAGAAATTATGGAAGTCTGGTCTTGAGTGGGACGACTCTTTGAAGGAGGAGTTATTATGTGAATGGTTGACCTTTAGAGAGGAGCTAGCTGATCTAAAGCATCTAGAGTTACCGAGATGGTTAAATGCAACACCGAGATCGAGTATCGAGCTACATGTCTTTTCAGACGCTTCAAGATCAGCCTTTGCAGCCGCGGTCTACGTTCGAGTAACAGACGAGCTAAATAATGTTAATGTTCATTTGGTGACAGCGAAAACTAAGGTTACCCCTGCAGAAAAGGAACTATCAATTCCAAGGTTAGAGTTATGTGGCGCCGCCTTAGGAGCTAAACTTATATCCGAAGTAGCACAAGTGATGGAGATACCTAAAGAGAAGTTATATGGCTGGACTGACTCCACCATTGTACTGGCTTGGCTTAGAGGAGGCTCAGCTCGTTGGACTACTTTTGTAAGTAACCGAGTGTCCACGATACTAAACATTTTAGATGTTGAGCAATGGAGTCATGTACCTACAGACTCTAATCCTGCGGACTGTGCGTCTCGCGGATTATCAGTACAACTATTACTCCATCATCCATTGTGGTGGAATGGCCCTCAGTGGCTGACAGAGCCTGAATTAGAGATGACCCTCACAAACGTGGAGGATACACATGAGGAGGAAAGACTCGCATCTTTAACTGTTTCATCTATAATTGACGAAGAACCCTCCATTTGGTCGAGATTTTCTTCATTATCGAGATTGTTAAAGGTAATTTCATATTGTAGAAGAGTGTTAAACTTAAAATTGCAAAAAAGTGAGAGAGTAACCATGCCAAAATTTGTAACTTTAGAAGAAATGAATAATACTTTAACTACATGCATTAACAAAATTCAAGAGACCGAGTTTGCTACTGAGATAAAACAGTTAAAGAGTCGAGGATTGGTAGCAAAAAAGAGTAATCTTCGCACTCTGTGTCCTTTTTTGGACGAAAAAGGGACATTAAGAGTGAGTGGACGAATTGCACACTCGGACGCGAATTATGACACGAGACATCCGGTGATTATGCCTGGTAAACATAATTTTACCAAGCTTTTAATTCTTGATGCTCATCATCATACTTTGCATGGCGGTCCTCAATTAATGTTGAACTTTTTGAGAACAAAGTATTGGATACTGCAAGCTAAAGATCGCACTAAGAAAATCTATCGAGAATGTGTAACGTGTTTGAGATATTCGAAAAAGAAGTCTACGCCTTTAATGGGACTTCTTCCTGAAGCGAGACTTAAACCAAGTAAGCCATTTAAATCTACAGGTGTAGATTTCTGTGGTCCTGTAAATATAAGATTTTCACCTGGCAGAGGAGCTAAATCTTATAAATGCTATATATGTCTGTTTGTGTGTATGGTCACCCGGGCAATACACCTCGAAGCTGTTACAGATTTAACTGCCAAGGGTTTCATTGCAGCTTTCAGGCGTTTTACAGCACGGAGAGGTCATTGTCAAGATTTATTTAGTGACAATGGCACAAACTTCGTTGGTGCTGATAGAGAGATGAGAGAAATGTTTAATCGTGCCAAATCATCACTACCGGATGAAATCGCAGCCATGCTTACGTTAGAACGTACAACATGGCACTTTATCCCTCCCCACGCTCCCAATTTCGGCGGTCTGTGGGAAGCAGGAGTCCGTAGTACAAAAGGACATTTACGTAAGGTTGTAGGGAATAGTACTCTTACTTACGAGGAGATGGCGACAGTCCTGGCGCAAGTGGAAGCGTGTTTGAATTCGCGGCCTTTAACTTTACTTAGCGATGATCCAAACGACCCTCTCCCCTTAACACCAGGCCACTTTCTGGTGGGCGAGCCGTTGTTAAATATAGCAGATGAATGTGACACTAATGTTATTGGCTTAGACAGATGGCGCTTAACGCAAAAAATTGTAACAGATTTTTGGAAACGGTGGTACAAAGAATATTTAGTAAATCTTAATCAGAGGTATAAATGGAATTCTAATTGTACTGAACTCGAAATTGATGACGTTGTTATTTTGAAAGAGGACAACATTCCTCCTGCTAAATGGATTTTAGGCAAAATTGTAGAAAAACATACTGGACCTGATAATATAACTAGAGTTGTTACTGTTAAATGTAAATCAGGATTGTTCAAGCGTCCAGTTAGTAAACTTTGTGTTATTGCTAAAAATAATTGATGTTTTTCATATCTTACTTCGTGCTTAGTTAAGTATATTGTTATGTTTATATTACTAGTGTTTTCTATATTTTGCAGTGTAATTTAAGAACTATGTTCTTGGTGGGCGGAATGTCCAAATTAGTATAGATATTTACGCATAGTTGCGATGCATGCAAGTGCATACCTAGATATACAGTCCACAGCTATTTGAAAGTTAGTTAAGAATAAAGGAGCATACAGAGCACACGTTTATTTAATTCCAAAATCCCAGCAAACCAAAATCATCCTTATCTGCCCTTACACCTGCGGTGTCAAGAAACAAAAAGACATCCTCATTAATAAAAAGTAGATCCGAATTAATGTTTGGCTGAAAAACAGTAGTAACGTCATCAGTATGCTGCCTAAACCTAGGGTACCTACACCTATTCTACAGTATTGAATTTACTTTTAACCCCTCGATACCCTGACTCTCCCTGAGTGCTACTAATCCATATGAAATTCCTACCATGAAATAAATGTCTTAAAACCTGCCGGCTTCCCTTGCAGCCATGGGTTTAAAAAGGGTGCCCCCTTATTTCACCGACAAACGTTTCAACGAATGCATGGTTTCGCCGAACAGAGCCGGACCTTCCTTTCTCCGCTCAAGTCACAAAGGGGGTCATAGAAAGGCTAAAAGAGCAAGAAGGGGAGAGAGTATGGAGGGAAGCATCTGGATGTAGACAGACAAAGATGATGATAGGAGGTATGGATCATAGAAGAACCAGGTATCTGCTAAAACTGGGTAAGAACAACCTGAGGTTGCTGACTGGTATCGTAACTGGTCACCATATTCTAAATAGACACTTGAAGGTATCAGCAGTGACGCCTCCTGCCCACACTGTGGGGAGGAGGAAACTAGCAAGCATATATTAGCGGAATGTATTATGTACGCAGCACTGCGGTTTAATAGATTCGGTAAAGATGTGTTAGAGGAGAGGGAATTGAGGGATGTCAGCCTTAAATATGTCCTTCTGTTCTGCAGGAAATCGAGAAGAATTTTGAAGTGGGAACGCCGCCGGGACAGTAACCTGAGGCTCCAACCCGCGGGAATGGGGCTGAATGAACGCACAAACCGATCGACAGCCCGCCTGTTTCCGGCCGCGGGTGTCCCTCCACAACATCAACATGGTTTCGCCGAATTTCTGTTACTCAGAAACCGTTAACTTTGAGCAGCTAATTGGTCATTATGTAGAACCCATTAGGTTAGGTTAAGTTAGGTTTTCCTATTTATAACATTCCTGAATAAATTACTAATGCTGAAAATAATGGTTTTCGATTAAATGAAAATTCTGCGACACATATGTTAAGTACACACATATTAAGTACATTGGATGGAACATTTGTCAGTAAAACAAGGTATAACCGTTTCGAAAGATTAGGGTTGGATGAATAACTTAAGTTACTTTGGTTTGCCTTTCCGTTCTCCTACTTAAATCTATAATACCTGATATAATTGAGAAAGCGATTCTGCCGAGTTATATAAACTGACTGAACATAAAACTTTACGATTACGATATACTGTCTGTATTGGCTAGAACAACTGAGGCTCTAGTATAAGTTTTACCGAAACAAAACGTTACGACAGCGTTTGCGTTTAGCTGCCAAATCCCATACAAATTGGGAGTAAAACGCAAACGCGATCGTAACGTTTTGTTTCGGTAAAACTTATACTAGAGCCTCTGAAGTACACTACAGTGTCCATGACGTAGGACCTTTTTCAGTGGCACAAACATCAGAGTCTCAGCGTCATGGGATATAAAAAAAACCAGTTAAAAGCGGTTAAGTGCCTTAACGATACTCGACGATAAAACTTTCGACCTTTACTTCGGCAGCGCGTTAAAAGGGGTATGTGCTATTATTGTGCAAGATTACTTCTCAGGACGAATTCTTCAAAATTATAGTTCATTAAAATGATTCTGCTAATCATAATGGAATTATTGAATAAAAATTCCGTTTGTGAATCAGTGATGCCACAAATGATCATTACGTTAATCAAATACTACTCTTAACTTCTCTTAAAAAGGTACACGTACACAAGCAATTAACTTAAGTAACTTATAAATAAAATATAACCAAGCAACTGAAATTTCATAACACTATTACCCGCCGCTTTATTTATGATAAAATCACCTTTATTTCAAGTTAAATTCGCGTCGAAATTCCCTTGGACTGTAAGCAACTTCACGGCTTCGCAGCGTGCCACCAACAATTTAATCCTACACAATAGGGTTAGCACTCCGTAGAGAAATCATTTTGTCAATTGCATAACTTCACAATTTTATGAAATCGTATTCTAGAATTAGAACAGCGTTAGACTAGACTTTTCCTAAGAACTTGATCTACATTCCGTACTGACTTGTCTGGATTACAAATCACACGTTAACGGCTGCAAGAAAGGCTGACAGAATAAACCATCTCTTTTTTACCTACGGTTTAACATCAGCCTACGTAAAAAATACTCGAATGGAAATACCAAAACACAATCTTTGTATGCATTCAATACATACATTGTCTCTCACCAACGGACAACGGAGACAACCCTAATAATAAGCGCTGTGAGCGAGCGCAAAATAACGCTTTGTACGTAACATCGGAGCGTGTAGACCGCTTATATTGCATCCTTACTGCCCTAGGGCTTAGTAATGCTACCTATTAATACTGCTCCGACAGCAATATCGCAACTATTGAAGACAAATTATATTACTTTATATTAAAATAAAATGTCATCATGCCTAACATTTTGAAATTACTCCACAAATCGACCTGGGCTTACCTTGCCTTAAACACCACTGTTTCATTCACAATGAAATCACGTTTTAATGAAATCGTAATATTCCACGTAGTTTCGTAAATTGATTTTGTGTCTGGATAAATAATTAGTTAAATACCAGAACATGAATTGGGAAAAAAAAATACTGACACGCGAAACATTTCATGAAAACTTTTTGGAACGAGATAACTTTCACAATGAGAATTATTCGTTCATGAATATTTCAGGTTTTGTTAATTTGTAGGAACTCGAGGTCAGAGGAATTCTCGTTCCTCTTTAATACTGATCCGTTAGTTACTCGAAGGATCAACTATACAAACTAAAGCTACGCAGCAAAATGAAGTTCTTCACACCTGAGCAGTTCCGAGTCAGAAATTAAACTTTGGGGAAAACAAACAATTACAACCATTTCTACACGAAATAACTGAAAACAAATGCCGACTTTAAACGAAATGGACCGCGCCTAGCGGCTTTCGTAGTTTGTTTTCAATTTGATTTAGGAATAATTTCGTGTCGGATATCATTTCTTTTTTTATATTCCGACGTTAAATAATCAATGATTGATGATATTTATAATTAAACGAATAGAAGAAAAACTAAATGCTGTTAAAGCTAAAAATGGCCACTTCGCTTCTATCCGAAATAATATTATAAATGCGAAAGTGGGTCTGACTGTCTGTCTGTTACCTCTTCACGCATAAACCGCTGAACCGATTTAATCATCCCCTAAGGGGGTGAAATGGAGGGTTGAACAATTGTATGGAGCCGCGATAAAAAGCGTTCCACGCGGGCGGAGTCGCGGGCAGAAGCTTATTATTTTATATCTTAAAAAAAACGAATCAGGCAAAATACGGTTGTACAACGAAAGGCTTACTTCGCGTGTTCATTATCATCCAAAAGTGACATTATTTAATTCAGCCTCCATCCAGAGACACGAGCCAGAATAAACAACGGAATAAAACCACCTTCAATGGTTGTCGAGTTAATTATAAAATCAGTTTTGACTTAATTGTCGCAAAACACGAGTTATGTATATATTTAAAAGATCAGTGGGAGTCACGTTTACAGGGAATGTATTTAAAGCCTATAAGAACTGTGATTTTTTAATTTAACCCTTAACCAGACAGAAGAGCCACATGATTTTGTACTTTAGATCTCTTTAATAAGGATCAAACCCATTAAAAAATTGAGGTACCTACCCCCTGCCTGATTAACCCTTAAGGGTTAAATAAATGCGGATTAAAAAAACCCGTTGATAAGTAATTCTCACTATTTCTCGTATTTTCTGATGATACCAAACTTAGGGCCCGGTTATTTTAAACTGTCGGTATTCGTAAGTTGTGTGCGTAAACTCTGATTGTATGGGAAGTATGCACGGCAGTTTTCTATGTGATAACAACTGCCGGCGCCATACATTTAACATTTTACCGGCCTGTAAAATGTGTTCGATGCAAACTGCCGTTACACCAATATTTTTCAATTGCTGCAACTGCTTCTTTTGTTATTCATCATTTTACACGGCTTCGCCGTAAATGTCTCGTCGTAGCTAGGGAATGCAATAACCGGTTATGATTTCGGTTATAGTGGATAAATAATCGAAAACCGGTTATAACCGGTTACGGTTTCTATATGTTAAAAACAAGGAAATTTCGATTAAACACCAAAAAATTACTACTAGACCATTCTGTCAAAATTAGGCAACCGAAATACCCGCCCTTATTTATAAATATATAAAAGCAAAAATAACGTACAGAAACCATCAGATATATCGGAACGGCCTAAGTGCTCACAAATATCTGAACACATCTCTATTGTCGAGGCATTAGAGACGTGTTTAGATATTTATGAGCACTTTGGCCGCTCCGATATATCTGATGGCAACTGTACATACCTAGGTCGAGTTAACATGAGGGCACTGCTTTCGCCTTATTTAAATAAGCAATTATCCAATAATTCACAACTAAAATTGTACTTATTCGTCAAAATCACTGAAACAATGTTAGAAATTAAATTAATTTTGATAATTTGGAAGTAAAATTATAGCCGAAAATGACCGTAAGGCCTGATTCGTTACGGATTCGCCAAATTTAAAACGCAATTTTAATAAAATTAGTCACTATATTGTGTTTAATTATGGGTGATTACATGAAATGATATGTAAAATTTGACATTTATCGATATTTTCAGGGATTCTTTTTTTTATTCCACTCATGTCGTAGTTTCGGTCTGATGCCCTCCATCAACCGTGCGACAGTGTCTTTAGACACTTGTTTACATGTCCAATTCCATTTTTTAAGGAAATCCTTGTGGTCGCTTGCTGTTTTGCCTGATTTTCGTAAGATTCCTTTAACTAAAGCCCAATATCTCTCAATTGGATGGCACTGTGGAACATTTGGAGGGTTCATGTTTTTTGGTACGATTTTAATATTATTACGTTCAAGGAACTTTATCGTATCTTTTGCGTAATGAGCTGTTGCCAGATCGGGCCAAAATAATGTCAACATATTGTGTTTTCGCATAAAAGGCAAAAGCCGCTTCTTCAAACACTCATTTATGTAGACTTCCTTGTTGATGGTACCCTTTGCTACGTAAGCACGGCTACGATCACCACAGGGGCAGATAGCTTGCCAAACTAAATATGTTGATCCAAATTTTTCGATTCCAATTGTGGTTTCCGAATTAGGAAGAGTTTCTCCGTCAGCTATTGTATAGTATTGGTCACCCGGAAGTGTCGAAAAATCGGCTTTTACATAGGTTTCATCGTCAAGAATTATATGAAAGTTTTTTGAGCCCAAAAAATCGTACAGTTTTCGAGACCTAGTTTTAATTGTTGCTTTTTGCTTTTCTGACGTTTTTGGTATCTTACGCTTTTTTTTAGACTTCATAGAAGCACGTTGCTTGACACGTCGAACCATGGATTGATCAGTGGATATTTTTTTGCGATATCACGTTCGGACATAGTGCGATTCTTACGTATGGTCCTTAAAATCTTTTTTTCCAATGCGGGGTCACGAGGACCATTACGTTCTCTGGTTCTTGACCTCTGAGCCGTAGACCTGGTCTCGAAGTACCGTTTTAATACATCATCCACAGTTTTTCTTGGCATTTTGAGGTCCCTGGCGATATAATGATTCGGGCGTAGTGTATTTTCTAGCCATTTGGTGTTGATTAGTTCTCGGCGTTGCCGTTAATTCATCTTATTTGGTGTTTAGTAAATATTTAACAATAAACATCGCAATCGTCATATTCTTGTGACATTAAAGCTGTCAAAACTCGAAACCCCAACGAAAAAGGTTGGTATATAGTGGAATAAAATAATTTTGAATTTGGCGAATCCGTAACGAATCAGGCCTTAACTGGTATTTCTAAACTCCAAAACCTAGTTATGAAATTTTGCCGAAACAATCGGTTATAACCGGTTTCTTCGGTTTCGGTAAAAACCGATTTGCATTCTTTACATAGCACATATCATTCATACAAATTACAAAGCAACAAAGTTATAAAGAAATGAAACTAAAGTCAAAGCTAATAAAGAAATGAAACTAAAGTCAAAGCTAGTAGAGTCCATTGAAAGCGAAACGAACCCTGTGAATAATAAAAGTCGACTTCTTCAAGACGCAGACGTTGAAACAAATAAAAAGTTGCAAGCGTTTGAAACGAACTCGATTCTTGTTGACAGAACTTTGTTTCAACAGTATTGTATGAATTCTCTTATTTCTAGCAATACTGCGGAAAGCTCTCTGAGCTCGCTGAGTTACTAACGAAAATGGCACGGGAAAAGAGAGCAGAGCTTTTAATTTAATGAAAATATATGTTTTTATATTTAAAACGATTCAAGCATATCAACTACTAGCTTCCGCCCGCGACTTCGTTCGCGTGGACCCGGGATAAAAACTATCCTATATTTTAATACAGGCCATAAACTATCTTCGTGCAAAATTTCATTCAAATCGGTTCAGCCGTTTAAGGGTGATTGAGTAACAAACATCCAAACATCTAAACATTCGCATTTATAATATTAGTAGGACTAGTTCGATTCAGGAATGATTCAAAGACAAATTAGCAAAATTATATTTAAAACAGGTTAATTTTTTCCATTTGCATTTTTGCCCACTCGTGTCGGTTTGCACGTTATTCCCCGAATTATATTTCCCCTGTCGCATGTTTCCCCACCACCAGCATGCATTTAAACAGTAGGAAAAAATACTAATAGAAAGTTAAAACATTTAACGAGTTTGGGGAACAGCTTTCACAATTCTTAAATAAAATATATAACAGTATGGAAAAAACATAACAGTATGAATCAGATAAAAACGAGGAAGAAAATTCACCGGCAACACAAATGCTTAATAAAAGAAAGTCTTAAAAACACTGTGGTATCTGCGAAATATGGGGAGAAAATCGATCCATGCTAGCATTTGCCTCAAAAAACAGCTTGTGACCAAGCCTATCTAAGAAAGATAACATTTTGAACAAAATGTTAATGATCATATTTATATGAAAATGCGTTCAAAATTATTTTCCTCCTGTATAACTTGTGTAAGTAATTACACGTTCGACGTTAACCTCGCCTATGACATCCCATCAACTGCCGACCAACAAAAACTTGTAAACAAACCAAATTAACTTTGGAAACGTGATGCGGTGCGACATCTCAACAGTAATTTGTAAGGAAGTTGTCTCGCTGGCAGAACTCTCTGTCCTCGTTACAAAATGGCAGATGACATAGGAACCAGTAGTTATTTTCGTCGTTTTTCCTCCAAGGTTAATAAACTTCATAAATACGAATTCATATCTCGACGAAACTTCGGTAATAGGAGGGCCAAATTGTTTCCTTTCTGCACAAAAACTCCATTTAATGGCTCTGATTTCGGATCGATTATCCGAAATCAGATTTTCGTCACGTCACATTCTTCCGTCATTGGAAATGTATTAGGTAAGCTAGAAACGAAGACCATCATTCGATAAAATCTATAAAGGAAAAGTTGCCTTAGTTACTGGCTTTAGTTACAATTTGTACTTATAATCCCCTAAACATTATCATTATGCTTTCCTATTATAAAGATCACGTAAAAAAACTGTTAAAAGCGAATCGGATGACCACAGCACGAAAGAAAAATCACCACACCCATATATAGCTTCAGTAGAGCTGCTTTAACACGATTACGGGAGAATGTCCTTTTGCACTATGTAGCAGAAAATATCTACACTAAGCCAACCTAACCTTTATAACAAGTATTGTAGAGACTAGGATTGCATGGAGTGTAGACTGAAGAAATGTAACAATTTAAGTGCGGGCGGTGAAATGGACAGAGCAAATGGTATTTCACGTTGCCTCAGCTTCGTTTTAATGTAATATAAGAGTTTTAAGAGTGCAGTGAATGCTGCACTAAAACGTTAAGAGTTAATATAACTCATTACTGCCATATTATATTAGCCGCACCAATAAAGAATAGATCCTATTCTTTATTGGTGCGGCTTAGACCACTGCGCAGCCGTCAAAACAAAAGTACAACTTTGGTTTCCTTTAAAATCGTGGTGACACTAAGGCCACACGGCAACAACGATTGGTAATCAGCTGACAAAACGGGGACATGGTGGTGTTATTAATATTTTTGGGCTAAAATAAGTCCAAACCACTGCATTTACTATCGTAGTTCTTTTTTATCTTGCTCTCTCACAATTTTTTAAAGGAGTCATCTTGGCGCAATTGGGTTTAATAATTTATAACTACGAAATCCGAAGTCCCAAATGAAAAACACAATCAAACGAAGCTACGAGACGTATCATGAATAATATTCTTTATGCGAAACGGGACTTAATCGCGTATAATTATATTATTAATTTATGTCACTGAGGTCTCCCGACGTTTCGGATGTGTTGCAACATCCATGGTCACGGGACAAAGGTCATAAGTAAATGCCAGACTCAAAAAATATCGTCCATTATATCAGCGGACATTATTGTGTGTCGGCCGGGTGACAAAGACCAAATGCGGGTAGTTCGGAAAACCCGCGCAGCAAGAAGATGTTGATACCCGCTCAAGCCAGTTGTCCCGTGACCATGGATCTTGCAACACATCCGAAACGTCGGGAGACCTCAGTGAGGTAAATAAATAATTTAATTATATGCGATTAAGTCCCATTTAGTATAAAGAATGTGTGAGAATCGTGAAAGTTTAAATCAATATAATGTATCATGAATAAGTTACGTAACATATTTGAATAATATGATTTATGTTACGTCTCCTCTATGTCATTGTGAGTTATGAAATAAAGCTAAATGAACCGTCTCCCTCTGTAATAAAACATGCAGCTCCAGATCGCATATTTATGGCCCTCACCTTCGGTTCGGGCCACAAACACCTGCGATCTGGGCCTTTCACGAATTCACCGCCCTTGGTACGTAATGTACTATTTAAGTTCGGTATTTTTCGCTTTTTATTGTCTTCGGCACTTTCGGTATAATATAGGCTTTTCTTGTATAGATCCATTTTAGGTGACCTGACCATCAGTTGGTTTTTATGCCGTAAACTTTTAACAAAAACGAACAGCGCCATGTTTTTATTACATGCTATGATAGGCTTCACTCAACGGTAGAGGAGAAATAATTAATTTGAGAAAATAACAGACCTAAACATCATCTATCAACGCGATACAATTTTTTACCATTCAATGTTTCAAACATCTTAAGTTCGGGTGGAGCATGCCCCTGTTTGGTGTCTAAAAAAGGCAACAAGCAGATGTTTAGTTCCTAGGCTCATAGAGCTCTCGGCCCGCTAATGAGTGTCGGGGGAGGCCTCTGCGAATAGCCCGCTAAATAGTGTTCTTCTAAGTGTCAAGTTTTCGTACACTTATAAATAATATACGTTAGCTTTTCGGTGAAGGAAAACATCGTGAGGAAACCGGTCTAATCCCAATAAGTTGTAGTTTTCCCTCTGGATTGAAACCTTCAGATGGCAGTAGCTTTCGTAAAACTAGTGCCTATGCCAAATCTTGGGATTAGGTGTCAAAGCGGACCCCGGGCTCCAATAATAACGCTTGGAGGATGATGATATACAGTATAATACAAGAGTGAAGGCACAAGTTTGAACCCGTTAAAGTTTGGGTGGAAAGCAGTGTTATGGCACGAATCTTGTTCATATTAGAAAAATGTTTCTTCTAATGGCATTCTGATTAAAGGAGTAATGGCACGTTACAATATTTCACCCATTTTTAACGGATTAATGTTGCTTTTTGTTGTGTTAATACTGCATTAAACTAGGTATAACAAATTACTATAACTAATTATGAAACTTTTGTTTCATCAAATCCACAGACACAACACAAGCAACACAGACTTAGTATGCCCTAGTCCCAAAAACAAAAACGAATTCAGTGCGCCCATCAATAAAAGTTATGTCAACATGAAATCCTTAGACAAAGGACATATTTCGAAGCAACAAAATGACATCCATCTTCATGTCACTACAAGCAAAATTACGTAACATAAACACGAATAAGCCAATATTTATTTCCAAACCAGTCCTACGACCCGCATTCGAATGAGAAAAGGCTCAACAGCCACTATTGTCTTTACACCTTGTATACTATTTGTCTCGAGTCGTAAATGCCATGGTAATAAATAAGATGTCTCTTCTGGATGGTAAAAATACAATGAGACATTTCAATCAAGTGAAGCATTCGATTCGATAGTGATATAAGAAATGTATGCCGAGCTAGTAGAACGGAATATGCTGTGAAGACGATGCTCTATTGATACATCACACATATAGGTACACATTGAATGCGTAAGAGGCGAGCACGATTGGGCATAAAGTGAAATACACCGGAAAGATACAGAAGGTAAGCAAAAGCCCTCACGTGCCTTTACGACAAGGAATATCTCTTTTTTTTTTTCAATACTCTGTGTCGGATCAAAATATCGCAGCAGAGCATATACAAGGAAAAAGAAAAGGCCACTCAACGCCGCCAGAGGAAAGTCGGAAAGGCAATAATTTACATCCGCTCCAAGGCGTACTTGTCACTTAGGGAACGTACAATGTCGCACGGACTGAAAAAGAGTGTAAATTTCTTGACAATTTATGATGCCCTTATTTGTTGGCGAGCTCACAACAAATAAGGGCATCTACCTATTTAGATATGATAGTAGGTAATTACGATCCAAAACTAATTAGATCATTATAAAAGCAATATTGCAAGGAATCGGAGAAAGATGAAACCATTTGTTGAGAATATCATAGGTAATGTATCTCCGACCTTAAAATTAAATATTGTGCGCTAATACCGTGTATACGTTTACCCCGACATAATTGGTATGTGTGCAATATCGTGTCTAAATAAAATTTATGTTACGATCGAGAAATTCTCAAAAATAACTTTGTCGCTCAAGTTAACGACCGTTTCGATACATAATACACCCAGGGAGGATCCGATTAGCGATATACTTACGCCAGTCTGGAGCTAATATTACTTCGTAAATCCTTTCCATTGACTTTGTGATAGGTTTATATATGTTGTTACGTTCACGTATGTAACAACATGTATAATGGACTTTAAAAGTATCAAAATAATAATAAACAATAAAGCTATAGATATGAATATATGAGGAAACAAGACGTAAAAGGTCTTCCTACGTACGATGCAACAGCGTATAGAATAGAATAAAGAATTTATTCACATACTAACGTGCAATAACCCATCATGGTAACGGCAAATATCCAGTTAAAAATCCTCAATCTGTTGCAGCAAATCCACCCAGCTACGCAATATAGGCGAAGCCCAGGCTTATCTAATAATAAATCCCACAGGAATGAGATGGGATTCATATTTCCACAAGATTACATTATCGAGGTCGACACCTTGGAATTAGATTACGCCTGTTAAAATGCTTCCAGAATTAATGATGGCGATAACATCAGTGTCAAGGCTGTTCACGCCACGAATTTCAGAAATATTCGTGTTATAATGTAGCTAAGCTTGTTTTTCTGCCTTCCTACCCAAATTTTACGTCGAGGTTACTAAATTTATATTAGAACAGAGACAAAACGGCCCGCGATATTTGGGGAAAAAGTAAACATGAAAATTACTTGGTGTATTCTGTAAAGCTTCGATCGGAGACCCTTGAGGCTATCAAACCTCCGCGACAGTATGAAGATAATGACATAATTAATATTATATTAACACAAGGACGTACCTAAGAGGCCCTACTTAAAAAAGCCGCCTAAAATACGCTTGTAGATTCAAAATTTCAATTTGTTAAACTGCAGTTAAATGGCTCTCCCTCGTCAAGTAATTGTATTATGACCTGGCCTGAAATGCCTAAACGGCTGAATTACGTCGGCGTTAGCGCGAATGGCTTTTTAAACTTGTTTAGCTTAAGCTCCACTTCGTTAGTTGAATAAATTGAGCTTTGTCAAGTTCTGAGGACTAATAGAAGCTTCGTCCACTTCAAAGTTAATTTGTAGTCCTTATTTGTTTATATAATCTTGTACAAATTATAATTATTTCGTTTTCTTTACTTACATATTAATGATTGCATAGGGCTCGGCAATCTGATTGACTGATCTAATTTTATTTTTAGTTTCTTATTCATTCGTTTTATTTTTCATATTCGTTACAAGGACACAATTTCAGTTTTCAATGTTCAATCTCAATAAGTTTTATAACACAATCACTACGTATACCGTTCGTTATCGGTAAAGAAGTCTTAGTATAGAAAGAATGGCGCCCAGCATGGGGCCAAAGTCTTAAAGAGGGAAGTTTGATCAGCGTGCGATACACACAACATCCATTACAGACGAGTGCTCAAGCCGCGTTATTGAACCAGGAACGGAGATCTTAATATACTCATTTTAAAGCGATTTTGGATATAGACTTTACTTTTGTCGTTTAAAATTCACTTCATTTGAAAACGAGAAATCAATAAATTGTTAGAAAGTGATAGCAATATGCAACCAAAAATATAACCTGAAAAATATTTGTACATAAACTGGGCTTATTAAATTAGTTTACCCAACTAGCGTGATTTGTAAGACCAAACATCACTCAATGTCAATTTTGTGACGAAAATTAAGCAGACAAATGTGAAAATTAACTAGTTTCACATTTAAATAACCTGTTTATGCATATAATTTATAAATTGAACATATATCATTTATAAGTTAACTTTTGATCAAACTGAATCAGACACAGAGATATTTTTTGTTTTTACAGCTCACGCTAATTGGGTACAAATATTTTGATAAATTCACAAATTTACACTAACAATTAACCAAAGAAAGAAAAATAGAATTTCCAAAATAAAATGTGAAAGATTTCAATAATATCACTCTCTGTGCCGGGTCAGAATAAAAAAATTAGAAAAAAATCACATTACAAAACTAAATATACCGAATTCAACATAAATCTAAATATATATTCACAAGCTTTTTAGAACGAATCAATGTGTCACATGCCTGGACATGCCAGATAAAAAACTCGACATAAATGTGTTTTATTTTTCCAACCAGCCTAACCAGCCTGTTGTGCACCAAGGTTGCCACGCCACCCCCCTACAGAGAAACAGAACCTCGCATAAAACGAAATTAGTTAAAATACAAATAAATGAAAAAGTACTAGTCATTATTGAAGTAAAAACTTCTTTAGCGTCGCTGTGCACTTTTTGTGATGGGGAATAATTGTTAATAGTATGGGGTCGATCTACAGACATAGATAATGTTTTTGTTATGCAGAAGAAATGTATTAGAGCTATCTTTGGTCTCAAAGTGTTGGATTCCTGCAGGCCTTACTTTAGGGATCACTATATTTTATCACTTCCCTGTATTTATATCTTCGGTGCATCCTTGTTTGTATATCAACATGGCCATCTATTTCAGAATGTTAAAGAAATATATCGTAATCCCATACGTTCACAATACCGCAATAAGCTATATGTTCCAGCGAATAATCTTTCATTAGTTGCAAAAAACGCATATTTAATGTGTATAAAAATTTATAATAAAGTTCCAGATTTAATGAAAGGCCTGCCTTTTATACAATTTAAGAAGGCTTTAAAAAAATGGTTGATAGAAAAATGATTCTACAGTATTCAAGAGTTCCTAGAATATAGTAGCTAGATTTAAGATGATTTCATAATTTGCATGCCTTTAAGGTAGATTTTAGTGATACCTCTATTGTACCTGTTTGTGATCTGTCTTTACCTAAAATCGTGCAAATAAAGATTTTACTTACTACTTACTTACTAAACTCGCCACAGGTCACGTGACCGTAAGATTCGTAAGACGTGAGATTCGAGACAGGTCACGTGACCTTAAGAGGTACACGTGACCTGATCGAAAAACTGTTACAATGTCATTGAGTTTTCACTTCTGCCGGCACTCGGGAGTGCAACCCGGTCTTTTTTTTTAAATCTTACTTGTCTACCAAACGCCTGATAGAGGTGACCGGAAGGCTGTATCGTATCTGGCACAGCAGATCAGCATTGCCATACAACGTGGCAATGCTGAGCCTTCAAGGCATGCTGCCCTCAGAAGGTGATTTGGGCCAAATTTTTTAGTTATAATTATTTTATCCAAGTTTCTAATTTAGTGTTTAGTTTTCTACTTTAAGCTATACTATTTTATCTGGTTTTTACACATTTTTCGCTAATAAATGATTTCAGAAAAAGCAATTATGATAATAACTTTTAAAGGACGGTTAAGAGCCCCTTTACGACTTGCAGGCTTTATTAATGGACAAAGTTAATCAAAAACAACAGGGGAAAATGAGGAACGATAACGAAATCCAGGGATTATGGCGTTAAGGAAAGAGTCACTGGAACAATTTAATGGGATACTGTTTAGAAAGGAAATTTAGGAATCGTTTTGACTCATAAAAGGTATATTTTCTAAGAACTTAGAGAGCGGGCGGGGCGGCAACAGCGGGCAATATGCGGGCCTGATAAACGGCTATATATTTACGGCTCTCGGACCGTGGACGATGCCCAGACTTATAAAGCAATTTTTAATAAATTGGCGAAAATACGGCTGAGGAAATGTGGCCAGCCTTATGGGCACCCTTGCCAGGGGCAGCGACCTCGGAGAGTGCATTTATACTAGTAGTTAAGTAGATTTTAAGTGTTAGTGTTAAGTTTTTTATTAGCGTAATGTATACTTTTACTTGCTGCTTCTTATGTCTTAAATAAATATATGCAGCTTAGTGATTTATACCAAAGTAATAACGTCTTTAGCATCAAAGGCAATTCTAGTCTAGTTTTTTAATTAAGATAACCCTTTCAGTCATTAATTGGTCGTTAATCGGACTAACTATAAAGATTTACCGTATATATTTTGGCCCAATCTAGCTTCTTCCACCTAGTGATATCATGGCTTTGGCAGGGTCCGCTTTCGTAAACACAAAGCTAGCTAAATTATAAAATTTCAAATAATCAATAAACATTTTCGTAACCCTTTCATCCTTTTGTCATTTCACATTTGCATATTACGTGATTTCTGCAAAATAGCGAAATATGCTCAATTCGGATATTAATTTGTAAAAACCGACCAGTTACGACTTCATGCATTCGGTATGACTATTAAAAGGTGCTCTTTCTGGTAAGAGTAGAAAAATAGTAGACAATACCTACCGCATTTAAGATTAAATTTTACGGAGAGGTTTTAAGGTTAATATTCAAATGTCTCTGCGAAATATGAACATGCCAGTTCCTAATTGGTCTGGCGAGATCAAATGGTTCCGCCATAGCGATTATTCTAGAGTGTTTGTCTTTTAACAGGGACCGAAACTAATTGCCTTCTATTTCTGCCTACATTTATAATTGTTATACCAGTTGACTTCAGTATAATTTTCTAACTAGCTCTAACATTTTCTCAAGAAATTGGCGACAATCAAAAACGAAATTCGATATTACGTCCAATTTGATCTCAATTGACAAATACTGAAATATGGGACACTGGTCGAAGAGCATGTTCGAAAAATCGGTAATTAAAGATAAGGTTAGGTTGTTAGTGTTTTAAAAGGATCCTAAAAAGAAAAGGTGAACAATGACAAAGATTAGAATAAAACTGCTTTCCATAACTGTGTCAACGTCCAACTAGAATACTTATTGACATTAAATAGGTCACATTTTCAATCTTGGATAACTGTGGCGATCTGGTAGCCAGTTAATAGAAAAAGAAACCCTTTTTGGGTTTAATCCATCCCTTTAACCTCAGCGATATCGTTTACCTCCAGCGCCCGCTCTAAATATTTAGTGGGAAGGTCGCAGCAACTCGGCTAAAAGCTTTGAGCAAAAAATAGAAGCTTCAATACGGCTTAAGGTCGTCGCGAAATTGGTAGACCACCACAGATTATTTCTTACAAGCTTCTGCCCGCGACTCCGTGAAAGTTTGTATGGAACTCGGATAGTTCCATACAAACTTTCACCCCCTTATGGATGATTTCCGGGATAAAAACTATCCTATGTCGTTCTCGATACTCATTTCATCGAAATCGGTTCAGAGGTCTAAGCGTGAAGACAGACACACTTTCGCTTTCACTTCACTTTATAATATTAGTATGGATTACACTTGGTGGATTATATAAAATCGCCATTTTTAAGTGAACCAGAAGAAGCCACCACGATTATGTACTGGCGACAGAAAAAGTTGGTTCATCCAAATATAGGTATCTAACTTAAATATGAATCTTAAAATTCGGTCAGTTTTCCAGAATAACAAGTAGTACCTATTAATAGTAGGTACCTATTTAAAGTAGTTCCTAAAGTTTTGCACAGCAGTAACCCAAATCTATTCCACAAACATAGCGGGCAATGGGGCGAGATGAAATATTCGAGCCAATGGCGCGCGGGATGTATTCGGGCAGAATGTTGCTGAATCTCGCACAAATGGTGTAATAAAAGGAATAGTTACTGGGATGCTTGGAAATGTAGGTACTCCATTTTATAGTGAATAGATTGAAAATCTCAACATCTACAAATAAGTGTAGTACCTAATAAGAGTAGTAATAACACTACTACTTGCTCTTTAGTAGTGTTGTGTTCCTGGGGGTGAGCAAGGTCGCCAGAGCTCCCGAGGATGCGTTGTGTTGAGAGCGAGGGAATTTGTTCCTTCAGCTGTCAACACGGCGAATCCTCAAACATATCAAGGGTCGGCAACGCCCATGTTACTCCTTTGGAGTTGCATGCGTCTATAGGCTGCGGAGTCCGCTTACCATCAGGCGGACCGTACGCTTGTTTGCCACCGTCATTGTATTTAAAAAAAACCTACACCAGATTTAGAGATTCACTGATCCTGAAGTCATCAATATGGTAAGGACGTATTGTTTTATGATAAAATTTTCAAAGTCAATAATGAGCATTCAAAAGCATTGCTTAACCCGTCGGGCGCGCTACGGACACACATGTGCGCCTAACGGACAATAGTAAAGGGCTTTAAGACACTTATCTGAATTAAGCATCCTAATTAGGGAGTGGAGTTGAGTTATCATAAGCCCTTTACACATTGTTCTACAGACGACGCGCGTTCGTCGGGTTAACCTTGACAGAAGGGAAATGAGCGCTTTTAAACTCATACCGTGACATTTCTTTGCCCACACAACACCGTCATCAAGCGATGAAAAAAAACTTGTGAAACTTCAGAAAGCAATATATTTAAGAAAAAAACCGGAAAAGTGCGAATCGGACTTAATTACAAATGTATTATTTTTTTCAGAATTTTCCTTATCCAGTAAAGTGCAAAAATATGTATCAATAACATCCTCTCATAAATAAGTACCAAAACCTTAATCCGCTGATAAGAGTTATGGGACATATTTATGAGTAAGTTGTATGCACCCATATTTTTACACTTGACTGTACTTCGTATTATAAGACGATATTACTTGCCAAATTTAGTAGTTCTAGGTCAACGGAAAGTACCCTATAAATTTTGATTCCCTTGAGAGTGTCGAGAAATATATGATTATTGCGGCATAAACGGCCGTATCTTTTTTTATTACGATTTTTTCAACTCGATACCTACGCGTTCCCGAGTTAAAGGGTCTTGACAGACAGACATACAGGCAGATAGATAGACGGACAACAAAGTGATCCTATAAGGGTTTTGTTTTTTCTTTTGAGGTACGGAACCCTAAAAAAACAATCGTTTTAATTTTAACTCGATACCTACGCGTTCCCGAGTTAAAGGGTCTTGACAGACAGACAGACGGACAACAAAGTGATCCTATAAGAGTTTCGTTTTTTCCTTTTGAGGTACGGAACCCTAAAAAACATATTTTGTTACTCAAACGAGACATCATATTACAATACGCTTGATTTCAAAAGGTGAATCAAGGGTCTATAAATGGGTCTACTATAGGGAGGCATGAAGTATCACCTCGCTTTCATAGCCTAAGCCATCCACAATGCGCTGCGTGGAAATATGTACTGCATTGTATACATGACTAGGTTTACATTGCAAAAGTGAGAAACTATGTAAGAGAGCGAGCAGTGGTTATCGAACCCTGCTTGGTATTCATTTATGTTGATGGCGCGTAACGTATTTATGTATGGAGGCTGGTAGAAAATGGGATAGAAGGGTGTGTGACGAAGCAACGAATAGGTCCTGAAACACGCTGGCGCGGTTTGCGATTGCGGTCAATAGTAAACTTGACAGTTATTGACAAATTTACTATAGATCGCCACCGCAGAGGTTAAGCAATGCGGATGATCTCGGATTGCCTAGAACGCGAAATGACTAGTGTGTTGTTTTGCCTACATTGCATTTTGACCACCGAGCATTGTGCCTAAAACGCAAAATGACCACTCATAGGTAGGTTAGGTTCGTTAGGTTTCTTCAGATGCCCGAAGGGCAAACAGACCAGAAATAGGAGAAATAGGGGCTCCGTCGACATCGCTAGCGTAAAGATAAAACGACGAAAATGATGTAGGCATTTTGCGTTTTAGGCATAATGCTCGGTGGTCAAACTGCAATGTGGGCAAAACAACAAACTAGTCATTTTGCGTTCTAGGCAATCCGCGTATAACCCAAGCACTACACAGGCCGCGCCAGTCTCTGAGAGGCCTAAGGGTGTAAATGGAACCGGTTACAATGATATTTGTTCAGCAAACACTGGATACAGATTATGGACTAGACTGTATATTGAATAGAACAATTATAGTGACTATTACTAAAATGTATGTATATATTATAGCAGGCGATAAGAATTAGTTTGAACCTAATTTACTAGATTCGCTGGTAAAGTAATTTATGAACTCTCAAACTAGCAAATAAATATACCTAAGAAACTACTTTTGAATTCACTGCTTCCAGTATTTAATTTTGCTTCGATCTAAAAATCTGCATAAAACTCAGATTCGCTGAAAAAGAAACTTGAGATTAGGGTCTTTTATTCGTTTAAAAGCGAACGTGACAAATAAACAAAAAGGGGCCGGCGGACCGTGGCTGACTGATTAAAAAGGTTCCACAATAAAGCGTCTATTTCTGTAAAATGCTACTGAATTAACCCTAACACGAGGGTTTCGGCCAAAATAGAATTAACAATGAAAACATTTTGAAAGCCATGTCGCTAAGTATCTATTTAGCCAAGATATATAATTTGCGAAGCGTGGATGGTAGAGTTACGCCGTGTAGTTGTAGGGTAAAAGTTATAGGTTTTTTAATTATTATGTAATCTACTGACTAATTTTGAACTGTGTACCAAATTTCAGCTTTCTAGGACTTCAGCTAGCGCCTATAGTTTTGATGATCACCAGTGTGTAAGTAACCTAATCGGTGTATTTTAGGTCTCAATCAAAAATCTAAAGTATAAAAGCCAGACATATGAAACTTTATGGGATTACAACCTAATCCTGTAAATATGAGCTTGATACTATTATCTACTCATTCTGCGAGGGTTTTAAAATGCGACGAAACGTTTCGAGAAAAGGGAGGTAGTGCCCTTTAGCTGGTCTTGGCGCGGGCACTACCCTGCCCCCAGATGAACTGGTGCATCCCTCCCATAGTCCTTGTCGCGAAACTGCCGAACTTCCGAGCAGAATCCAATTTGTAAGTCCATTACAGGAGTCCTAACCGGACATTGCAATCTTGCGGCAAACATAGTACGTATTACATTACGGAAAATAGGTCAGGTGTATGTAGTGCTCTGTATTTGCTTACGTATGCAATGCGGGGAAAACGCGTCACCCATATAGTATACTTTGTCACTAGCTGCGCGTCTACAGAGTTCGGAAACACATCCATGCTAACATTATCAATGCGAAAAACACTTTTTTCTGTCTGTCTGTTTGTGACCTTTTCAGGCTTAAGGCGATGCCTTGATCTGAGTAGAACACGCCCCCTAGACAGAGACACGCTGATGCCTTCCGTGCACGAGGAAAAGAGATGTAACACTCTTCGGGAATGGCTTTTTTGGATAAATTTCGATAAATACCTAACTTAGAGAAGTATTATTTAAATTTCATAAAGTGAGATTTTAGATAAGATAAAATACTATAGTATTAACTTGATTGTGTCGTAAAATAATGTATCGTTTGAGTAGGCTGATTAAAAAAAGGAAAATACAAACGCAACTTAGGAATGTTTTTCTATCGAGAACATTTTAAGCAATCATGTATCGATAAAATCAGATAGAATAGAATAGAATAGAATATCATTTATTCATGACAACAACACATACATACACATAGATCACAAATACAAAAGAGAGAACAACATTGCCACGAAATGGTTCCATCTCAGCGTTGTGCTGGCCTGGTGGCCAGCGCTGGTCTAACAACAATCATATAGTCAAGAATCATATATCTGAAAATCAGACCTTATTGTTTCTTAATCTAGCTACATACGGGGAAAGCACGTGATCGGCTTTTTGACAGTGTATGTGTCAATACTCGCATCGGCTGATATTTATATATCTGTCAACATCCTCTCCCTAATCTTCAATGAAATACATCAGAGAATCGTCTAAGATACGCTTAAGGAAAAAAGTGGCAGTGATTCAGCCCGTTTACACCAGGAGAATGGACGGAACGGTGACAAATCTTTCGTTACAGGATTGCAAATAAGGCTGAAGGTGAAGGGAGGCCGCGCAAAATAGTTTTCCCTGCAATACTTTACCTTACATAAAGTTTCCTAAATGGTGTTTTCATGTGCGAACTCGGCGCGGAAAAGGTACTTTATCACATCACTGTTCGGATGCTTTTCCACTAGTACTGAACTAAGCTATGTTTTGATACAAACCGGCTAATCTAACGGCGATATTCAACTATGAAACGTAACATAGACTCGTTTTTTTAAACATTTGATTTGACTTATCTTCACCATGGCAAACAAATGTTCTCAAACTATAAGGGTACTGATACTTAAAGGTACTGTATCCCTCTTATTCATAAACAGTGGTCTTCTTTTTCAGAAACGCTGGTAGAATTTTGACTTGTAAAAGCGCCATTACGGCCTAATTGTAGAATAAAATTTCATTTATTTCATTTCATTATTGGGAATTCCATCATGTAATTGTGTAACCGTACTTAATTATCTGCCTGTGGGTACCTGGCTTTAACATATATTTTCTCTCTGTAATAATTAAAAATACGTTACAAAATTTAATACTTTACCTAAAGGCCGCTTTTACGCACAGGCGTAATTGAGCGCGGCGTGACGCGTTTGTCAAACGTAATGGATTTCCATACGTTACTGACGACTAATACGATACGTGTGTGCGTCGACGCAGCCTTATACAAGATTGGGACGGTTGGTATTCGAACCATTCAAATAAGCCCCCGTGGAAAGCACTTAAGCTGGAAAACGGAAGAGAACTCCAATAAAATCAATATTACATTAATAAGCCCGGAATCTAGGCCAAGTTCGCGTTCCCGATAATATCTAGGTCACAGGGACGCAGCTTTTCCTATTGACTTTCAACATGCTGGCGAAATAAAAGATTTCTAATCAATGTAGTTTAAAATATAGAACCACAGCGTGTTGTTCCACCTTGAATATAGAACCACAGCGTGTTGTTCCACCTTAAATATAGAACCACAGCGTGTTGTTCCACCTTGAATATAGAACCACAGCGTGTTGTTCCACCTTGAATATAGAACCACAGCGTGTTGTTCCACCTTGAATATAGAACCACAGCGTGTTGTTCCACCTTGAATATAGAACCACAGCGTGTTGTTCCACCTTGAATATAGAACCACAGCGTGTTGTTCCACCTTGAATATAGCTATATACCTTAAATCAAATTGATTAGTTTCCTCATGTTCAAATGTATTACGAAGAGGTGTTACATTGATAGTAAACGATTAAATTACTACGTAAACCGTAGTTATATTTAATGTGTATTTAAGTTATATTTAACCTATATTTAAGGTGTAATTAACCAAATTTTATTAATATGATAAAATATATGACACTAGTTTTTTTTTGCATTCGATAGCATTTAAAAAACGTTGTATGACAACTATATTTAAACACGCAGTATTTCACGAGCAAAACGCCATTTTACATGATGTTCCAAATAACGTTTAGTTACGAATATAATGGAACTAGCGAGCAAAGCGGACGAAGTTCTCCATTTTTAGATCAAAATTATTTCGTATGTCCGGACGTCCCGCTGTCCGGCTGTTCTCCTCTACAGGTTGCATTTCTCAACCGAATCTCGGGAAAATTTGTGCGCAGGTTCGTTAATTATATGTAGATATAGTTTTTTTACCATTTCTTTTTTGTTTTTTTTTTTATAAAAGGCGAGTTATACAGCTCGCAACGCCACTAGTTCATAAACATTCATCAAACCTATTCTTGTTAAAACACCGTAATAATCACTACATGGTATAAAACAAAGTCGCTTCCCGCTGTCTTTCCCTATGTATGCTTAGATCTTTAAAACTACGCAACGGATTTTTTTAATAGATCGAGTGATTCCAGAGGAAGGTTTATATTTATAATATAGTACCCGTGCGTAGCCGGGGCGGATCGCTAGTTAGATAATAAAACAACAAATCGAAAATCATATTATTCAAAATCAATACAAATTGCGGCGGCTGCCATCTTATAGACAACTGACAAACTTCCCAAATATACTTTAGCGCACGTAACTTACGACTGCAGACTTGTTGGAAACAACCGAGCCTAAATCGAAACATCCCAGAAAGAAACTAAAATACGAAAGTACAAGTTTTTCCACCTTTGTCGATCTATTTTTATCCTGAAAAGTAAAGATCGTTTATTCATGCCTTTGTACCCTTTGTCGCAACTATCCAGTGGAAACGTAAAAAAAAGTCTTTAAAAATAAATAAAAGTAACAGACAAGCGGGCCGTTCCTCTGCATAAAACATGTCGTAAACGACGAGCTTGGAAGAGACAGTGATATTTATGCTGGCTTTGGCCGTTGAATTTTGAAGTTTAATATTTAGTCAATCCTTTGTGTGGTCTTTCGAAATAATAGGAGAGTTTAAGAGCGGTTGCGCGAGGTGACTTATTGCAAACAGATATACAGAGTGTACCAAAAATGGGATGTGAACCGATCAAGGGCATAACAGGTATCGTGTTCTGATAAGAAAGACCTAAAATATTTTTTTTGACGCGATTTTTTTTAACCTTTGTATGGAGCAGGTCGGCCCAGACGGCCAACGCTCCGAACAAATGTAAAAAGAAAATCGCGTCAATTTTTTTTCTCCATTTTTTCTTGTCAGAACACGATACCTGTTGTGCCCTTGATCGGTTCACACCCCATTTTTGGTACACCCTGTATAGGTAGGGTGGGTTGCACCAAACTGTCTGTAATCGTAAGCGCTGTTCGTTAAAATCTGAATGGAAAGTTTGACAAGTTTATTTATTTATTGCATACAATTAACACTAACAGTCATTGAGCCTTACGTGCTAATCGGCGTGCACTATTTAATATCAGGTGTGGAGTGAAATTATGATTATAAGTAGATTTAATTTAAATTTACAACACATTACAGTAGAATTTAGTAGCTATTACTAAGAGAGATCGAGGGAGTAAAATAATTGATTAAATGACATTGAAAGATAAATAAATCTAGGAAATACAATAATTGATTAAAGTCATAACATATCAACACAATTACGAATAAAGTAACATTCCGATAAAAGTAAAATATAAGCAATTTATTAAGATTAAGACGGTCACACATAAATAATAATTGAGAACAAATGTGAAACAGAAATCATAATCAGTAACAAATAATATAATATATTATTATTAGCGGTATTAATATCATGTTGAAGTGGTGACAATAAATTCCAAATAGTGAGAAGATGCGGTCAAAAACAGTTCTCTGGTGTGAAAAGGACATCGAGTTGGCTGTCACTGTTTAAAATATTGTTTATTAGGATCATATTATTATTATTGCTTATTGTTGGAAAAGCATCAATGCTTGGTGCAGGGGAGAGGAGTCAAGTGCGATTTATATGCGATGACAGCTGCCGGCGCCATATTTCGCTGCCAAGAACCCGCCTAGCACTGCCTACGCCGTAGTCGCTTTCCGCTACACACGAGGAAAACAACGGGATCGGCTACGAGCGTAGCGCGTAGCGATTCTTGGCATCGATATAGTGTTAATCCATTCAGGGCCCATGACGACACAAATGCGACAGACCGCCGTAGTCGCTTTCCGCTACATACGAGGAAAACAACGGGATCGGCTACGAGCGTAGCGCGTAGCGATTCTTGGCAGCGATATAGTGTTAACCCATTCAGGGCCCATGACGACACAAATGCGTCAGACCGCCGTAGTCGCTTTCCGCTACATACGAGGAAAACAACGGGATCGGCTACGAGCGTAGCGCGTAGCGATTCTTGGCAGCGATATAGTGTTAACCCATTCAGGGCCCATGAAGACACAAATGCGTCAGACCGCCGTAGTCGCTTTCCGCTACATACGAGGAAAACAACGGGATCGGCTACGAGCGTAGCGTGTAGCGATTCTTGGCAGCGATAATGCCGATTCCCGTCTCGAATGGATTAAGGCGAATGTAATTTGTAGAGAGATAGCCCTCAAAATCGGACATTCACCAAACCGCAAAACAGTAAAGTACATATCACAAATTAAAGAGTTATCCTCTTTTTTCAGTGCAGTATTTTCCATTTCGCTCTCGTACGCCAGCCAGCCTTTTGTCTTCCCGATATGACACGACACGACACCAGCTTTAAATGCGTCAAATGAAATAAAATGGGTAATAGAGTCACATTTAGAATAAGAAAGAATATATTAAAATGTTAGTAGTCACAGAGTTCAGAAATGTCATAAAAGGCGTTATTAACCAGCCATTATTTCAGTTCGCTGTAGAACGAAATGCCATTTTTTAGGCTCATATATATGTATAAAGTGTACTGTAAACACATGTGACTAATGCATTGTCCGCGGAGTCTTGCGTCACTGCGGCATTATGCCGCCCCAGTTGTCACTGGCACGGCGCCAGCACCTGAGGCTGGAACCAGCCACTAGGGCACCAATGCCGATGTGTTAAGGTGCCTTTCAGAATTTTCCGAAGTCGTCACTGTCAACGATTTCGTGGCGTTGCGCTTTGGGATTAAACTCTGGTTTCCTAGGATAGCGGTGCCTACGAAACAAGGTGCCAGTTATACCTATTACGCCGCCATACATTTCGTGTCAACAGTATGAGTTTTTTGAAGTGAAAACTTCTTTAGCGGCGCTGTGCACTTTTTGGTATGGGGAAAAATTGTTAAACTGGCCACAGGTCACGTGACCGTAAGATGGTGAGAGATTCGGGACGAGATTTGGCGGGGGAGGGGGGATGCCGATGCTATAGTACGAGACTGGCTGCGCCATTCGAGTTAGCGAGGAAAAGGGCGCAAACGCCATGCAATCCGCGGCGCTAACCCGTTCGGCCGACACACAATAAGTTCTCACGGGGTGTATAATGTTTTGAATAACAACTATTTTCGATTTTTCATTTTGCATAAATCGAATTGCATAATTTTGAAATGCAGAAATGATTATTTAGTTTCAAAACAAAATGAATAAGAACAAATTATATTATTTAATTCGCCGCCTTTTATTGTGACACGACTCGCTGGTCACTAGCTATCGATATTATTCAGTTTCTGATATGAGAAAATGAAGCAGCATATTTTTAGCCCCGACGGAAACGGAGGGGTGTCATAAGTTAAACATGTTTCTGTATATATGGCTAATATATTGTTATTAACACTTTCACTACTAGGAACCCGCCTAGCGGGCGCCTACGCCGTAGTCTACCTAGTCGCTTTCCGCTAACATACGAGAAAAACGACGGGATCGGCTAAGAGCGTTGCGCGTAGCAATTCTTGGCAGCGACTGTGTCAAGCTGCTGCGGACTACAGCGTAGCGCCACCGCTCGCAGCGTGGCGGTGAATGGGTTAAAGAAAGCTAGGTCAAATCCTAACCTGATCGAAATCTTTTGTTGTGTGTTGTTAAGAGTCTCTTCATTGTCCCACTGCTGGGCAAAAATCTATCTCGTTAGTCTTCTAACTTGGGAAAAATGAAGCGACCCCTCCTAATTTCACATCCACGCCGCAGCCAACCCAACCAAGAGCAGACGACCTTTGAATAAAAAACATTCATTAGGGCTTCCACTCCCGAGCGGGGCAAATCGAATTATCCTACGGAGACGCTCTTCTATAAATAAACGTTAATAATATCAATCATATTTAGGATTCTGTATCAAGTTCTTGCTAAATTAACCTTCTTAGACAGCATATCACATTATCACATTCGCTGCCAAGAATCGCTACGCGCTACGCTCGTAGCCGAATCCGTGGTTTTCCTCGTATGTAGCGGAAAGCGACTACGGCGTAGGCGCCCGCTAGGCGGGTTCCTGGCAGCGCAAGTGTTAAAGACGACCTAGGTTCATATAGCATAATCATGGATTTTGAAAAAAATAAACTGATTCTATCCATCTTGTAATCTGCAATTTTTAAATTATTATTGTGCGAGATTCGTTTTATTATAATTTGATTGTAAATTACCGTTTGACATGTAAAAGTGCTTTTGTGACCTATTTGCAGAATAAATAATTGATTTAAAGAAAGAAAGAAAGAAGACATTTATTCACTACACAAAAGACACACAGAGACAAAGGGAGTAGACATACAAAGCAATTGACACATATTGTGTGTGTCTTCGCGGCAGTGAATCGGTCGCTGTCTCAGCACTATGCCGAGGTGTCAGACAGACACAATTTGTTTTTGATTTGTAATTGTAATCATTCATTTTTAGGCGCGGCCCTAGACCTAAAATAGCTTTGCACAATATTTTTATGGTGCAATATAATTGAACTACCCCTTGCGATCAAACAATCACTATTTTCACGCAATAAAATTGCGCAATAACTTTGATACGTCTGCCGCTACCTTCATAATATTTTGCAAGTCCGTTCCTAGACGGTACAATAAAAAACCGGCCAAGTGCGAGTCCGATTCGCGCACAAAGGGTTCCGTACCATTATCCGTTGAATGAAAGGTAAATTGCGGTTTACGATGTATGACGTATTCAAAAAAAACTACTTACTAGATCTCTTTCAAACCAATTTTCGGTGGAAGTTTGCATGGTACATCATATATTTTTTTTAGTTTTATTATTCTCTTATTTTAGAAGTTACAGGGGGGGGGACAAATTTTACCACTTTGGAAGTGTCTCTCGCGCCAACTATTCAGTTTAGAAAAAAAAATGAGAGACCTCAAAATCATTCTTGAAGACCTATCCATAGACGACCCACAAGTATGGGTTTGATGAAAAAAAAATATAGTTGATGATGAAAAAAAAGTATAGTAGTTTCCGTTTTAATCATGGGGAACCCCCAAGATTCATGCTTTTTTTCTATTTTTGTGTGAAAATCTTAATGGGGTTCGCAGAATACATCTACTTGTATTACCAAGTTTCAACCGTTTGGAAAAAAAGTGGCTGTGACATACGGACGGACGGACAGACAGACTGACAGACATGACGAATCCATAAGGGTTCCGTTTCTTGCCATTTGGCTACGGAACCCAAAAAGATGGTACAATAAAAATAAAACTTGCTCAAACTTTTGTTCATTGCGCATCTTCAATACTAACCCTAAACAGTCTAAAACATAGCACAATTCGTAATTTTGTGCAATTCAATTGATCGTTTAGGGCCGGCCTAAGAAAACGCACTGAATTCAGTATTCAATAAATTGAAATATTGTATCTATGTAAACCGACGAATGAACTTACATTCTTGAATAAAGTAAGCGATAGTCAAAGTTTCCTCGTAAATTCTAACAATATATCTTCCAGCGAGAACAAAGCACGCAGAGAATCTCATTCGAAATTTAGAATTGGTCACAGGAAAAATAAAGATTTATATATTATATGCAAACCTTACAAGTGTGTTTGAGTCTGAATTGAGACATTTGATAAAGGCTACATCATGAATATCAATTGTAATATAAAGATAATTTGAGCTATTGGGAAAGGAATATTAACGACTTTACGAAAACACTTAAATTTGAATATCAGTCAATTTAGTTAAGAACGCATCATCGTCCTAGTGTTATTCTCGGATGTGCCCTAGAAGAGCCCGGGGTCCGCTTTGACACCTAATCCCAAAATTTGGCATAGGCACTAGTTTTACGAAAGCGACTGCCGTCTGACCGTCCAACTCAGAGAGAAAACTAGACCGTATTGGGATTAGAACGCTTTCCTCACGATGTTTTCTTTCACCGAAAAGCTAACGGTAAATCTTCCGTACATAAGTTCCGAAAAACTCATTGGTAATTAAATTCAAAAAGTCCCATTCCACTAATTTTCATCAATAATACCTTGATGAGCAAAACGGGCAAACCACTTAAGGCGATGACTTGATTTGAGTCGAACACGCCCCCTAGACAGAGACACGCTGATGCCTTCCGCGCACGAGGAAAAGAGATTTAACACTCTTCGGGAATGGCTTTTTTGGACAAATTTCGATAAATAACTTAGAGACGTTTTATTTAAATTTCATAAAGTGAGATTTGAGATGAGATAAAATACTATAGTATTAACTTGATTTGTGTCGTAAAATAATGTATCGTTTGAGTAGGCTGAGTAAAAAAAGGAAAATACAGACTCAACTTTGGATTTTTTTTCTATCGAGGAAATTTTAAGTAATCGTGTATCGATAAAATTAGATAAACAATCATATAGTAAAGAATCATATATCTGAAACTCAGACCTTATTGTTTCTTAATCTAGTCAGAACGGCGTTTCAAAGCACGCGATAATTTCCAATGCACAGCCTTAATACTAAAGACTAAACCGACTTGTTCATAAAACTTAACGAATCTCCGTAAAATATTTTGTTTTTTCCTTTCCTTTTTACTTTCTCACAACCATAGATTTCGCAGTGACAGATAAAGAAAAACTAATTTTATCTGCATCTTAGGTAAAATAGGTTTGAAGGAGGTTTATGAATACGTAACTTGGCAAGCTGATAATTGTGAATTCAAATAGTCTATTCACTCACTCTTCAAGTCAAAAATAGCTGAGCGAAAGGGACGAATAACGAATAGATGATACATTAAAAAATAAAGAACTAGACTTCGAATTACTACATACAATTCCAGGTACAGTTGTAAACTAAATCAATAGTAACTTAAGTACAGTTATAGCCCAATATGATTTCTCCTTCGCCGCTATCTCTGATTAAAGGTTGGCCTTTTACTGCGAGCTCCTTTTCGAAAATTAATACGAGGATCGTGACATTTTTCCCGATAAAGCTGGGACCGGGAATTCAATTTCATGTCGAGTATAAATAGATATTGTCGATCATATGCCTAATCTATTTACATTCCTTTTCTTTCTTTCTATGAAAGTAAAGTTCACATTCTATTTCAAAAAAGGTGACCGCGCGGCTTCGTCCACTTATTGCAAAGAATGCAGGCAAGCCCGCGGGATAAAATATAGCCTATAACCATCCAGAAAGTACAGTCTACACGCTGGTGAAAGAATTTTTGAAATCGGACAAGCGGTTCCGGGGATTATCCGCAACATACAAAGCTACAATCGTCGGAAACCACCTACTTTCCACACTTGTAGCATAAATAACCATTTTTGTGTTGCTAAGCGATCTTGCCTATATAAGTAAGTATTTATATCTATGAAATATATCGTCGACTAGTACCCATAACACAAGCCTATTGAGCTTACGATTTACGATGGAGCTAGTTCGATTTGTGTAAGATTGTCCCCTAATATTTATTACTTACTTAGAAGCACTTTTAGACTGGTATTTGAAATTTTCCTGTGGCCTTGTTGCAGAATATACTTTATTTATTTATTTATGCAAAGTCGACCGTCACGGCAAGCCTACTCGTTCGATTGGCCAAAATCCATTATTGACGAGCGCGGAAGGGATCAAATCTACACACCAATTTGACCGGAATCCCTGGGGCATTGGCAATCAACGTTTCGACATCACGGAAAAAACACACATTGTACACTTGTCCCTACTAAAATAAACAAAGCTCAATTATCCTTTCCTTAAATGCTAGGGCAAGACTCCTAATGGAATGTAACCCCCGGTAAGTGGAAACTAACGCGCTCATAGAGTGACCGTAACAGTAACAACTCCTAGTTAGGGGATTAGTTAATGCCGCCAGGTTAAGTCGTAATAGTAGAAATGGTGGGAAAACGGGAAGTTAATTGAGGCTGACTAAAAGGCTATTCATGCATTTTATTGCGACGAAGGATCAAATCTAGATAAACTAGTAACCATTGCAGGACATGGCGGCGTTGCCCGTGCTTTAACGTCCTCGTATTTAATTTATTTTTTTGCTTGTTCTTTTTTATTGTGTAATATGTGACGTTAAATAAATGTATTTTCTTTCTTTTCTTTCCTCAAGCAAAGCGGATGTTTGGATTCATGAAGAGTACCTACCTTCACAGTACCTTCGCAGTTCATTTCTATGGATGATGCACATTATCTGAAGGATTCCACGAACAAATTAAATAAAACGGCTTTGTCGATTCGTAACTGTCTAACAAAACTGGAATCAATGCAACTTTACACGCTTTCCTCAGTCACGTACGAAAATCAAAATTACGTATTTTCTATTCTAAGCCAGTTGGCAATAACAGAACACCTTTATCTGTTCGACTAGCTACCTGCGGCGCTGCGTTGACACAGGGCTAGCAGAACATCTCCAGTAACGTTTCGAACAAAGGCATCAATTGGTAAACAGCTGAATCACAGGAATTCCGGCGGGTGGAGGGATTACGGACAATCCAATTATTTAACTGGAGTCTCGGCTGATTCATTAAAATTGAAATTGTTTATTTCGGACATCATCCATAGTTGGTTAGTAATTGGTCTTCATATTAGATGATTAAATAGTTTAACACCAACCGTCTAAAATTGTACGGCTATCCTCTAAACATGTGTCTTATGTTAAATTATTCTTTCTGTGCACACATATTTTGAGTTATAGTCCAGATCCGAGTATATTGCATAATTTCTATTATTCTATAGATTTTAACTTGTTTTGTGAGCCTAATTAAATAAATAAATAAATAATTACATGTTGGTTTACGAACTAGGTTAGTAAATACAATTTATTAGAAAAATTACATTAAATTAAAATTATTGTTCACCCTCACATGCATGGATATCCAGTGTCTCATCATAGGACTATCCGTCCTGTCGGCGACCACCTTCAGGAGAAGATGGTCGCCGAGGTTTGTTAGGGCTAATAGATAGGGGGTTAATAGATATTGCAAATAATGACAACTGTAAGTAAACTGAGATTCCGAAACTTATCTAAATTAAAATAGCTATGAGAAAAAAGGATTTTTCGCTGCTTTATTCACGTTTTACACAAGTCGCGCCTATTTGCCACCTCGAATCTGATAACAAGAAATGACAAATGACGAAACCTCTACTGTACAGTTACACAAAGGAATAAAGCGATTCAAGCAGAATGACCCACATAGGAGTCATGCTTCTACGAGTTACGAAACGGAAAATGGTGCTACGCGCTACGGCATAGCACGCGTAGGGTTGTTGTGCATCGAATGGGTTAACAAAACTCTCATCAAACATAACTTTCTCCATCGGACACCCAGTACACTCTACTGTCAAGAAGATAAGGCATGTACAGTCAGGGTCATATAGTTAGTAGCAGCCAGAGTAGCCAAATATTTCGTAACACACCCTTCTTCTTACAGTAATAGATTAGATTCATTTATTTCATTTTGAAAATTTACATGTCATTTTTTTAAATTAAATAGCATTGAATTCACAAAAAGATCGTTAGTGTATAAGAATAGCAATCATATAAATGAAAGTCAAAATCAAGTACATTGCAAAATTAAAACAAAAAGAATAATAAGGAACAATTTCAATAATATTAAAATGGTCCAAATGTCAAAATGGTACAATAAAGACGTGTACCGAAATATTTGGCAACTCTGGCTGCTACTAACTATATGACGTTGACTGTACAGATCATTACGCTCACGTTTTTCTAACAACATTTTATCTGCTACCGATCACTAGCGACATAATTATCACCCACAGCGCCACTTGGCAACCCGACCTCGCCCGACTTCCAATCAGGTCGTAAGGCTCCAAGTGCTCATTCGAAGCTACGGGTTAAATTGATATTTGTTTTGCTTTCCGGGCACACAGCGGGCGGCTGATGAGCCGTAGAGTAACAACCGCCGGGTTAAGTGCTATGGCGTAGTTAGGGGGAAGATATGGGAGTGCGAGGGGCCTTATGTGAAAGCTGGGTCGTTTTACCAACGCGTTCCACCCAGCTTTGCTAATTCATCTTTTTGGATTATTCGCAGCCCCCCTATTCTGTAACTTGTTTTAAGTTCACCTCAACGCTCACCCACAAATATATCTGGAAACCGCAATGCGTAGTAACTAAGCGCAGGTAGAGGTCTAGTTTTGTGACGGGTGACCGGCGAGCCGAGCTGCATTAGCGCGTAGCGAATAACAGCCCAGTAGTCCCTTTGGGCAGTACTTTGAAGGAACTATTTATTATAAATAAAACTATGAATTGCGAACATGATTTAGATGATTTTCTTGGGAAAATTATTATAAATTGGACTCCTCTCATGTTAAGACGATACCCCACCATTTAATGGGTTTACTAATATAACATAAACATGTGTTTAGTGGATTTAAACCCCATACAATCACGGTTTTAAAGAGTGACCCAGGAAAAAATAGATGATTGACCCTTAAGAGTCCGCAGTAAGCTCGATTCTCCATAGAAACGTAGTTACGCTCTCATTTTAAAACTACGTGTTGGATTGTAACGAAACTTTGCGTGTGAGATGACATGAGGTATATCCAGGTCTGTAATTAGTTTATGTTGCTTCAGATACCATAGTAAAAAAATAAGGGAATTTAAGTCGCAAAATTGTTTTTGCCGTATTTCGTTTGTTTTATAAACTGGAACCATATAAACTAATTACAGACATAGATATACCTCATGTCATTGCATATGCAAAGTTTCATCACAATCCGAGTCGTAGTTTTAAAATGAGAACGAAACTCCGTTTGTATGGGAAGGTGAAATTCGGCCGAGCTTACTGCGGAGTCTTAATATTATATATCTGATACTTAATGATTTTCCTACAAAAGCATGTATACCTTGGGCAGAAATCGCCAATTTCCACCTTTGTTGCCTCACTTTTTCCGTGTTTTGTCCGTCATGTGACTTGTTCTGAAAGTTGAAGCTCCTGGGAACCAGAGGGGTTCTGAAATGTTTTAGATTTACTGGTACACATAAACATCATAAATGTCCCTACAGTTTGATACACGTGTCTGCGACTTGCCGAATTTAACTGATGTAAAAAAACTGTGTGTAAATCATTTCATAACTAATGACAATGTAAGTGACTAAGTGTTGCAAACTAGCTCAGGACTCAACGACTTGTATATGTATATAAAAAAAAATTGACAATAAATAATTCATTTATTTTCAAATTGAAGTGGGCTGGTCACATCTGGATGGTTGGTAGAGTAATCGTGTTCTCGAATGAAGGGCCACGGCTTGGCAAAAATGGCCCATGACTTGAGGAGGGTAACTGGTAGTGACTGGATGGCGAAAACGGGAGAGGGTCGGGCTACGTCCAGCAGTAGACTGCAATAGGTTGATGTATTTTGAACTTCCCCGACCTGTATGTACCTACGTACGGCCGATACGGCCAAAATTACAAAAATATAAACGACTTTATTGCCTTAACATTAAGGCCGTATATACATATTTTTGTAACTTTGGCCGTATCGATCTCTTTATAGTCGACTTTACAGGGTGGGGACTACCTACCTACTAGGAGAGTTTAATTTGCAATATTCTTTTATAAGGGTCGTTACAGGAGTTGATACGGACCATTAAAATCTGTACGAAAGTTAATGTGACATGCCTGAAATATTTTAACATTGTCAGATTTATTGGCAAACAACTCCACTAGTGAGTTCTTGGCAGTTAAGCCTTATTTGAATACAATCTATTAAAATCGACGAATTCCTTCTTTCTCCTTATCACAGATAATGAAATGAACTAAACACAAGCAAAATAATAGAAGATGATACTTCTTAACGAAACAACTTATTTTTATTAAATATTTTTGTACCACGATCAAATTTTAAACGTATTCCATAATATTTGTTCTCTGTATCATATGCAGTGATCGGAATTAGGTGAGCCAAAATACCTATTCTTCGCAAGAGGACATAATATAAAATGGTTGCAACCGGGTAGGAAAACAGAATTTTCTCTTAAATACCGGGTATTCGTTATTTTTCCGGGTACCAGTCGTAATGTTCAACATATATGTTTTTACTTATAGAACGGGATGTTTAATGTTAATCTAAAAGTTATAACCATTTCATACTTTTTCCTTCCCTTTTTACTACAAACTAACATAAACAATCCCGTACTATAAGTAAAAATATGTATGTTTAACATTACGACTACTTATAGTACCCGGACAAATATCGATTACCCGGTATTAAAGAAAAAAAATATTTTTCTACCCGGTTGTATCCACTCTAAATTATGTCCTGTTGCGAATAATAGGTATTTTGGCTCACCTAATTCCGATCACTGATCATATGATATTATCGTTTGAAGAAGATGATGTCTAAGAAAAGAAGCAGTTTCTTCTATAAATTACAGATTATTCTAGTAATGCGATATTTTGCCGCCCACTAACACAGTTCTTTCTTCATAAAAAATATCGCCCACTTGCTATTTTTGCTATTGTGGTTTAACACAATCCAAAGTTAGCCTATTATTTCACGTTCCGAATTTTCTCTCGAAATTCTCTTGGACTTCTATTAGCCCCGTATTATTCAGATATTGTTTCAACAAAACACCGAAAATTTAGAAGTTTCAACTCTGAAGGGCCGACTGGGAGGGATGACTTTAGTTACGAATTACTTCGGCGCTTTACTGCTCGCCAAGAAACTTGGTCGTTTGGAACAATTTTGGTTAAATATACTTCTGTTGTTTAATAGGTACTTCTGTATTTATCTATATTAAGTTAGTAAAGCTTTTAGATACGGTGGTTTCTGTTGTCTAAATATTTCTAGGACTGAAAATTCCAAAGCCCGTATAAGTTTACAGCCCAATATAATCATCATTTGTGTGGCAATCAGAGAAATTAGGTATTCTCAACAGCACAGGAAGCTTGAGCCAAAATTTCCCGTTTTCAAAGTTTTATAAACTTCTCGATTTTCTCGTTAAATGTCGAAGTCGACTCACGACTGTACGGTACGGGTGCCGAGACGATTTGTTTAATTTATTATTGCGAATGCGAGGAGAAAGGGCAAGGTTTTAGAGAAACTTGGTCAGCAAGGTTTCTTGATGTTATCCTGGTTTTATGGTTGAGAATGAGAAAGTGAAGAGAAGAAGAGAAGAGATGAATGTACAAATTAAAGCGAAATGTTATAGGAATTAAAATTCATGATCCATTTTACGACGTAAATTGTACGTTTTGTAACCAGGTCGACATCTATTCAAATATGTATTACCTTTACGTATTTTGTAAGCCATACGAACAAAATACTGCAGTTGTAGGAAAATATCTTACTGCGATACAATTCAAATAAATAGAAATACTCTCTATAGGGGTGTAGACACCAAATATAATAAGAAATAATGTTGAATTTTCCCGAAAAAGGATTTAAAATGTTGTCAAATGGAGAATAAAGTAAAGCCCCTGATTAAGTTAAGATTGTAAATTAATTTGCAGAATAAATAATTTATTTTGTTTTTTTGAGTATATTCTCTTTTCCACAAAACGCACCTTCATGTGAAACGATTGTTATATATTTATTTACGACTGTGACGTAACGATCTTCGAGCGTTTTCTCTCTCGAACATGTAATATTAAAACGGGATCCTGAATGGGATTTTCGTCACTAGGCATTGATTTTTGCCTTCTTTCTTTTGGAGTAATAATAAATTTTGAGTCTACACCCGAATTGCACACCTCAATAAAATAACACTGTACAGAACATAAGCATGAGGCAAAAATAGTGCTAGTGATATCATTCACGGATAATACATAATCTATGCTGCGAAAGTACTTATAGAAGACCGCACCCCAACCCTGCTGCATAGTATTGTTGCGGCATTGTGTACTTGGCGCGCGGCGGTGAGCAAGCTCGCCAGAGTTGCTGAAAATATGTTTTTAACTGCGAGGAACCCGCATTTGTACTGTTAACCCTTTCAGGGCGAACGCTGTCAGCGCTTTGCGCACCGCTAAGGCGCAGAACTAACAAAAAGCTTGTTAAACCCGATGCGCCGAGCCGGCGTCATGCCGGCCGACGGGTGCGAATCGTTAAATGGATGGGTTGATGCGTTATTTCCACAAACCAAAAACATGAAATAATGCATTAATTTTAAGGGAAACATGGAGAAGTGACAAAAAATTATAATATGTATTTTGCTCTTTGCGAGAAAAGGGTTACAGACGCCATACATCACACAATGACGATACTACCTGCTTATGTCCTTATAGGATGTTTTTCATTCCACGCATAGGAGTATTGTTTCGTGAGTCGTGACACTTTTGAAGACTGGCCAGTGGTTGACCGTGACTAGTCCCAACTGATGGTAAGTGACGGCAGGGCCTAAGATGAAGATCACTGGTTCAGTAAGAGACTGGTACACCTAGATCATTATTGTCAGGGAATACAGGTGACGGGAGGCCTATCTAACTGTAAATTGGGCGCGAAACGACGTTTATCTATGGTAACCTGCTGTGGAGGTCAAAGCAAGGGCTGTACAGCGTATCGCACACGATGATGTTTCATATAATATATACGTTTTATGTAGTAACAACATAATTTCATTGATCGCACACCGTTATACGAAACTAAATTTTACAACATCTTGCTAACATCACGAAAGAAGTAATCCCATTGCAAAATATGAACTGTTTTGTAAAAACAACCTGTATTCAAGTATTTTTTTAATTAATCCTAACTTCCCTTTTATTATCATATTATAGTGTTATTTCCAAAATTTGATGATCATTTCTATAACAAACATGGGAAATAAAATAGTTATCATTTTGAATGATCAGTTATGTTTTGTGGTACGTTGACAACCTTATCTCACTCTATGATTATCTATTGCATAAAATGACAGTTAACGTAATCAAATCACTTAGGCAGTGGTCCTTCTGTACCTTTGGGTACTATGGTAATTATTCTGTGCTTCTGGTAACGCTTGGGTCCATAGGCGACAGTGTCTGCTAACCATTAGTCAGGCCGTATGCTTGTTCACCACCATCGTAGTATAAAAAAGGTGGAATTTAGTCGTACGCCGCTGTTCATCAAACGTATAGCGGACTACATTCCCAACCAGCACCTTATAGATCAAACGGACATCTAGAAACTTCTAGAGGCTACTCACGTTCTCTTCGACGGTCTTCTTGATCTTGGCGCTGGCCTCGCTGACCTTGGCGCCGGCCTTGTTGACGGCGGAGTAAAGGAAGTTGCCGAGGGACTTGGCGCCAGCGACGGCCTTCGTTGTCACTGTGAAAGGCTTGGAGGTTAGTGGTTGATAGTGATGGGGTATCCCATGCGATCATCTCACAGATAACCTCCAATAGATGGAGCCTATAGGGCGACGTGCGGTCACGACGCATATATGTTTTTGCACTGATAACCCCCCTCTCCCCGCGCCATATTGTCAGTATCGACCAGGTACGCGATCTATACGTGCGTCAAACAACCAACAAATTAAACTTGATTTTGCGACAGTAGTTAGTTCTTGCTGTGTGAAGTGGTGATGGAAAAACTCCCGAACGTCTGATTACACAACCCACTGAATGTAAATTTCAGTCTGTCACGCGGAGTTCATTTTACACTGGTCCATAAAAAGTAGTGAAGTATCCATGTCCCTTTTCATCAAATGGAAATGGCAATATACTGTTCCTTTCTCACGAAAGCACGTGACACTCTAGTGATGGGCTAGTGATGCTTTCGAATTTTACCGATTCAGATTCATTTAAGGAAACAATAGGTTAACTCATCCGTGCTTTCGTGTACTATTTTAATACGAAAATTCACCAAAGAAACATTATTAGTACTTATATCCTTGTCATTGCCTTGTCAAAATTATTTTGTAAGAAATCATAGATACGATGTACTACTATAAGGTTTAAACTGCATCTCGCCCTATTTTACAGCTTCCAGAGCTAATTAACGGAACATATTATTGTAGTACGTACAGCACGTCTATCATGAGACGGCCGCGACATAGTCTCGATTTTTCTCGCACTATACCTATTGTTCTAAGTGTTCTAATAAGAAAGAGACGGATAGTGCGAGAAAAATAGAGAGAGCTCGCGCATCGTCGCATGATAGCCGTGGTGGAAGTTTTTTGTTGATTTAAGAGTAGATATTATGTAGTTTTATTTTATTTTTTGGGTCATTTAGAGTATTGTAGAATAATATGTAGTGTCGAAGTTAGCTATTGCCATGTATTAGTATTCATTCATATAAAGTAGAATGAAATAGAATTTAATAATGAATACATAGGTAGTATGTTCTCGGAGGTGGTTAGTGATGGAGCCATGGCATTTGGGTTTTTCGAATCCTCTTCGAGAGCAATTAGGACTAGTGTCACGAGATGGACCTCATGCTGGACTTCGATGACGTGTGAGGGATCTCGGAAGTGGTTAGTTGTGTAGCTTAATTACAAAATGCAGTGTGTAGTGGCCTCCTTTTTTAAATATCTATCGTTAAATTTAAATAATCACAATTATTTACCAGTGGCGCTAGTGAGCACGTTAACGCCCTCTTGAATGATGACGAGGATTATCATCAACCACATAATTTTATCACATTGAATAAATATATGTACTATTTTTATGACATCGTTTTTATTTGTCTTCCTTACCTAGCTATATACCAATATTAAAATATCATACATAAGCCTAGCTAGAACATTCGCGTTAATGTCGAATGAACATCGCATTCGCCCTTTCCTAGTAAGTATGTAAAATACGAACGGGACGAAGGCACATATATAAACACGATAATACAGTAAAATTGCTAGATGTTGTAAAATGGCTAGAAATAATTATTTTATATGACTACTCGATGTGATTATGATAAACATACTTTTTATGTTATGTGGTGATCAAAACAGTCAATGAACGAAACATGATAATAATATATCAGTGACAGCCGTTCAAAAATTTAAACTATGTTAACAGGTACCTACGCCATGTAAAATATTCTACTAACAATTGATTGCGGCACCGCTAAACACCGTTAACGACCAACGCGTCCCATCACTACGCTTCTGGCGCCATGATGTGACAAAGCGCGCTATTTTCGAAACAGCCAATCGCAGCGCTGTTACCGACCTCCCCGCAACCCGCACCTACCGCCAACTGTGGTGACCTTTGCATCGAACTAAATAGCTTATAGGCTCTATCTATTGGAGGTTATCTGTGGTTCATCTTCACATAAGGGTTAAACAAAATGATTATGTGAATTATACGACATGAAATAATTGAAAAAAAAACTAAAAAGAAATTATTTTGTAGCATTTCTTGGCTCCAATCCAACATCAGGATGATATTGGTGATGACGACACTACGATTTGAAGCACCTCTCAAGAGTCAAAACTTCATGAGTCTATTGAGTAAAAAAAATGTCTTTAGCAAGATAACAACTTTCTAATGTACTGTTTGTTTTATGACTTTCGCAGCAGTAAGTCAATTTATTTATTTGCTAAAGGCAACGAGGCCCATATTTACTTATACAGTCAAATGCAAAAATACGGATCGATTTAATCCTCTCCTAAATATGTACCGAAACCTTAATCCACTGACATAAGAGTGATGGGACCTGTTTATGTGTAAGTTGTATGGACCCATATTTTTGCATTTGGCTGTACCTGCCTTACCTTACAGACTAACATCCATATCAATATATAGTACACTACAAAACTCAATACCATTCACCACGTGAATATAAAATTGGCCCATATATATGCATTTCCAACCAGGATTAAATAAACTAAAATTCTAAACTTATTATTCAGTTTTTGACCAACAGATAAATTCTCTAATAAAACTACGAACAAGGAATGTATTATAAATGTTAGTTAAAACCAAAACCAGAATAACCAAAAATAAAGTAATACTAACGCTCGTGCATATCAGGTACTTCGAGGGCGTCAATCGACAACAACCTTTTTCCGGGGCTCTCTGGAAAGCGGTGAAACAAAAACAAGGGTAAAAACAAAATAATAGCCAATTACGGGAAGATGAAAAATAGTACTCAAATACAATGAAAAAAATAAGAAAAAAATAAAAAATTGAATCAAGCCATAACTAAGGGCCTATGCACCTATAAAATCACCGGGAAATCGACACAAACGTTTGCGACGGTGCGTTTAAAAAACGCGGTGTGCATAGGTCTTAAATGTGTTGGGGACTTTTCTACTTGGAAAGGAAAAATATAAATTAAATTGTAGTAAATAGTGACCTGATTATTTGACCAGCGTGCCTCGTTATGAAGTTACTGTACGAGGTTTGGAATGCAGAAGAACAAGTCGTAACAGACTCTGATTGCATGAATGAGTTGAGCCCAGATCTTCTGCCAGCAGCGCCAGCAAACCGGTGAACAACAACCTTTGTTGCACTTGATAAGGCGGGCCTGACTGTTGATTCAGGTGTTGCCCACGTCCTGCAGCTACAAGCCGCCGGTCGCGCTAAATGCACGCGGTGACAGCTCGCCTCACGGCTGTGCGGATACATACCGTTGCCTACGCCCTGCGGCTGCTCCTCGGTAGCGTGCCGTCCGTGGACCCGGGTCTGCGGTCGCCGGTCGCGCTACAAGCACACGGTTACAGCTCACGTCACGGCTGTGCGGATACATACCGTTGCCTACGCCCTGCGGCTGCTCCTCGGTAGCGTGCCGTCCGTGGACCCGGGTCTGCGGTCGCCGGTCGCGCTACAAGCACACGGTTACAGCTCACGTCACGGCTGTGCGGATACATACCGTTGCCTACGCCCTGCGGCTGCTCCTCGGTAGCGTGCCGTCCGTGGACCCGGGTCTGCGGTCGCCGGTCGCGCTACAAGCACACGGTTACAGCTCGCGTCACGGCTGTGCGGATACATACCATTGCCTACGCCCTGCGGCTGCTCCTCGGTGGGCGTGCCGCCCGTGGACCCGGGTCTGCTGTCGGCACCGCCGGTCGCGCTGCAAGATAACGGTTACAGATCGCCTTACGGCTGTGTGGTACACGACGGGCCGGGGTCTTACGGATTTCAAATACATGAGACAGGCGATGGGCATGATTTGTATGTCAAATTTGTCCGCGACGTATATGGGGTCGGCCAACTTTTTCTAGTCAATTTATTTATCTGTAAGCCAAGAGACAAAAACTAGTTTCTTAGAAAAATTTACCAGATATAATTTTATTATGGTTCGTAAAAGTTACCATGGCAATGATCTACAAAAAAAGTTTGATTGTCCCTGTTATTACTTGTGAGGCAGAATTCCTAACGTAGCTTAAAGGCACAGTGTCACATTTATTTATTTACATTGGATGCTAAAAATGGTTAATTTAATACGTAACATAGAAAGCTCAAACTCAAAACATTCATAACAATTTTTACATTACTTCAGAGGGCAACTGTAAATCACAGTATTTCGTTTCTGTTAATGCACAGAGCAATAATAGTCTAGTATATTTGTATCCTGCTATTTGCCATGCCATTTTTTATAAGCACCTGAGGCAACTTAGGAAAATTACGAATTTGGAACTATATTCCAACCTTAATAGAATTCAGATTTAAACACTTCAGAAAAACAAGGACAAAATGACGTACAATCCACGCTCAGTCGACTAAAAGTGGGTTACGCTCGGTTACACTTCAACAATCGATTTACAAAGCGATAGGAAAGTAGAAGCTAGTCAATTAATTAAATTGAACTTTATTGTCGGTCCAAACACGTTCATTAAACGATTGCCCGTTCGATTCAATGAATCTGATCCGAGTGAATGAAACATAGATTCATACCGTTATCGTTGTGCGTACAAAGTTGGTAGAATTAAAGTGTTGGTGGCGATAATTATCTGTGCCGTAGCCTGCACGAGGCTCGAAGTCATGTAATTATTTTTCAAATAGCTGGTTGCTTATACGGGACCGGCTAGTATTTGGAGGACCAAATACTAGTCTGAATAGGAATTCGGACTAGCGCGTAAGGTACGCACGTACGGTGCGGCGTCGCTATCGCTGTCGAAAGCATGGGCGCCTTTAGGACTTGATGCCCGTAAGGGCTCGGCCACTACTTCCAGCGGCGGCGATACCGGCAGCGGCGTGGCATGTGGGAGGGAGATCAACTCTCCGATTTCTCGTTATCACGTATGGTGTACCGCTGCCGCCGCCACCGCCGCTCACAGTCGTGCCCGAGCCGAGAAGCATAGGGGACAGTATACGCGCGTTCGCACTGCTCCTTCACATTTAAAAATCTTTCCTCATCGAATCTTTAATCTCACTCACCCAAACGAAATTCGTAAGGAAACTGAAGTTAAATATTTTTTTATATCAATTCGGTTTTCCGTCAATGAACGTGTATAAACCACTAAATCGTTTATCGGTAAATAGACAAAAAAACTAATCAATAGAATGCACAACAATGAGAAATAAAAAATGGGGTCTGAGCAGAGTCAATGAGTTCACAGAGGCGTGTTGGCTAGGATGAACTGTCCTAGAATAAATTTGGAATCTGATAGAAAATGAACTCGAAAACATTCCGATGCGTGTCTATGTTAGCTCGGAATTGAGTGGACGTGTGCAGCAAGTAAAATAAAAATGCTATATGCTTCACTAAATACCTAAATTCAATAGAGTATCCTAAATACTAAGAGTATAGGAGGTAGGATTTTAAGGCGCATCACACACTGCCGTCACATCCCGCTGCGGCGTGCGGACCGACAGTTCCCAACGTTGTATGCCAGTACTTACTTCAGTTTGTATATACATTCCTCACAGTACTTGCTCACTGCACATCATCTCCGTCCGGCGAAATTTGTATGCCGCAGCTGGATGCAGCGGTTGTATGATGACCGCCTGACAGGAAGTGTACTATCGACAACACAGCTAACTGACCATCGGTGCACCTTAAGTGCACTGTAATAAGGTTCTATATAAACACCTATTAAGGTAGATACAGTAAACTATATTTCATCTTCCCAAACTTCTGATTTCTCTCCTTTTTCTTTTCGTCAATTCACTGACAGTGAAGTTAGGAAGAGCGTACTTAGCATCACTTTAAATGCTGTTGGTGTTGATTGCATTAGTCGTAAGATGATAGTTCCGCTCCTTGACCTACTGCTTCCTTTTATTACCAGTATCCTAAATTTTTCAATTTCATCTCGCATGTTTCCTTCTCAATGGAAGGATGCTGATATTATCCCTTTACCCAGTTCCTTTTCTGATTATCGTCCCATTTCCATTCTTCCTTTTCTATCCAAAGTATTGGAACGACTAGTGCATCAGCAATTAACTTCCTTCTTAAACAGAAATGATATTTTAAACCAATTTCAATCGTGTTTCCGTTCAGGGCATAGTACTAGTACAGCCCTTGTAAAGATCACTGATGACATCCGATTGGGGATGAACGACAGAAAGCTTACAGTTTTAACTCTGTTGGATTTCAGCAATGCTTTCAACACTGTTGATTTTGACATTATGCTCGCTATTTTACGCTCTCTTAACTTATCTCCTGCAGTAATTGACTGGTTTCGTAGTTATTTAAATCGTCGTCGGCAAAGAATAAAGGTGGATTCTTCTTGTACTTCTTGGTGTAGTACTCTGGCGGGCGTTCCGCAGGGCGGTGTGCTATCTCCTCTCTTATTTTCTATCTTCATCAATTCCATCACACACAATATATCCTCTCATTATCACCTTTATGCCGATGATCTTCAGATTTATACACAGTCCGTGCTTGGTGATCTCCCTTCTGCCATAGAAAGAACTAATGATGACTTGGTACGCATTCTGAATTGGAGTCAACGATATGGTCTGAGTGTGAACCCAACGAAGACCCAAGTCATTGTTATTGGAAGCAACAATCTGATTTCTAGAGTTGATTTTGTAAATCTCCCTCCAATACTTTTTGATGGGATTCAGATTGATTACTCGATGCAAGTGAAAAATCTTGGGATCATTATGGATCGCTCTTTGTATTGGGTGCCTCAAGTGAGTGAAGTGAGCAGGAAGGTATTTGCTGCAGTGGGGTCTCTCAGGCGGCTTCGTAATTTTCTGCCTACTGCAACTAAAATTGCGCTTGCACAAACTTTACTTCTTCCTATTCTTGATTACGCTGATGTATCCTATCTCGACCTTGCTGAGGAGCAGCTTAATAAGCTGGAGCGTCTCCAAAATGTCTGCATTCGGTACATATTTGGGTTACGCAAATGACCACGTTTCTAGTTTCCGTTCCAAACTCAAGTTATCCGCTCCCTATCCGTTATCGCCGTAACTCTCACGTTCTTTCGCTTCTGTTTAGTGTCCTTTTTAACCCTGCAACTCCCCGCTATCTCAAAGAGCGTTTTAGTTATTTGAATTCTGTTAGATCTTCTAACAATTTGCTATTAACTGTGCCTTTGTCATCTTCCAAATTTTACAGTAGTTCGTTCGACTTTAAGGCTATTCGACTGTGGAACTCTCTCCCTCTTCATATAAGACAAGCTAAATACAAATAATGAAGAGATTTGAAGTTGCCGATAGCGGCAACTTCAAATCTCTTCTTGAAGAACATTATTTGTCTTTCCCCTAACCCTGACTGTCCTACTATTATTATTATTGGCTGACTGTTTGTTTTATATATTTTTATTTGTGTTATTTGTATATATGTATGATTGTGCATGTATGTTTATATATAGAGCTATTTATGTACGTGCATTAATATAATTATTTTGATCTCTGCACCACCTACTACATAATCTAGTTTTATCTCTTTCTCCGGTACCCAAAGGTTGTCTGGAAGAGATCGCTCTTCAGCGATAAGACCGCCTGTTGTCTACCTCTACCTACATGTTATTGTATTGTTTTTCTTTTTAACTGCTTTGTTTGTGTGAGGTGTGCAATAAAGAGTATTTGTATTGTATTGTATTGTAAACACAGGTTGGTCAGTTAACAGTGTTGTCGTTTGTACTTTAGGGTAGTAACTTTAGATCTATGTATTTATGTTTACTCGCTTTTGCTCGCGACTTCGTCCGTGTAAGCCCGTTAATCACCTTGGGATGGTTTCTATTACGTTTCCCGCAGGCGTCGTATTTATTAACGAACTCTCATAGACTGCCACCCTTCCTTCCGATATAAACCCGGATGTAAAACTTCTGCATACCAAATTTTATCACAATCGGCTCCACAGTTTAAGGGTGAAGAGGTAAAACACAAACAAACTGTTACTTCCGCATTTATCATATTGTAATATGGAAGAATGGCTGTTTACCGTACACGTAGATAGAACTAGACCAAACGATGTCATTTTTGGTTCACTTGCTGCCACACATTATGAACCCAGAGTTAAATACGTGTCGGATGCACAGCACTAGTGGTGTCTGAAATTAGTCTGCTAAAACAAAATGATTCAATTTCAATGCAATGTTAAACCAGAAGTATTACAAAAATGAGAAATTTAAACATTAAGTACAATCGTGACGTTAAGAGCGTGAAAAATCGTAAAATTACCACTTTTACATGAGTTCTTTTCAACATGGCAACACCAAGAATAAAGTTAGTGATTGGTTATAAATGAAAGCGGTATGATTATATTTGCGTATTGTGGCGAAAATATAAAAATGCGTGTTCAGTGCACAAAGCCGAGACGCTGTGGTTCTGAAAAAGCTTAATAGGATATTAATATGCCGTTCCGGGTGCCATAGATTCGGAAACGTTAACGGTGACTTCGTACACATTCTGTCTTGACAAGTTCCTATTGTATCTAATATAGCGTACAGACAAAAAAAAACTTAACAATCATTTAATCGTAGCTGTGATCTATTCGTTTATAAAATCCTTTTTAATCTGTAACACAAACCAATCCAATGCCTATTCGAATAAATAGTCCACTCAGTACATGCAAGACCCTATCGTCATTGTCAGATTTTAATTAAACTGAATTTATATACTTATACTAGCTTCGCTTTGTATAAAAACTATCCTTTATTTTAATCCAAGCTATAAAATATCTTCGTGCAAAATTTCATCTAAATCGGTTAAGCCGTTTAAGCGTGATTGAGTAACAAACACCCATACTTTTATAATATTAGTAGGGTAGAAACTGCACATTTGTTTGTTTGATTTAGTTGACTGACGAGTTGAGTAACTTAAAAACATAAGCCAAGCTAAGAAGTTGACGAAGTACTAAAGCGGAAAGTAACCCTTTACGTATAAGGGTTTTACCGAGTTCGACTTTCCGAACTCGAAATAGGAAATACGACGAAATAAAAAACTTGTATCAGAAAGGTCATGGATTTTTTAAACTAAAGAGTGCGTATCTGCTCGAAAAACCGTGGAGGTTATTTGCCTAATGTTACTCTACACATAACCTCATACCGTGTGCATTATGATTGAATTGGGTTTTTTGTTAAATTCGAATCTCGCATGATTACCGCCAATTATATTAAACTTCACTTTGCGAATCACCGTAAAATTATTTAAACCCGATGAGTCGCGACAAACTATAACACATTTACCTTTGGGTGGTATTCCACCTGTCCAAGATCTTTGTCCAATGTGCATTTGATTAAAGAAATTGGATGATTTGATCAAATATATGAGGAACAACTCCTACTCCTACGGCGAAGAAATGTGATCAAAGATTGGATCAATCATTGGACAAGTGGAACCCTTTGATAAATTATACACTGAGAAGATCCTCAATCGGACACATAAGAACTTGTCAAAACACCCCAAAGTCACCATAAAGCGCCAACCACACCAAAGCTCCATACAACGTAAACTCATTTGTTCTGCCGCCCCGCGTACCTAATATACCTAGAGTTATCGTCATCGTCCTTGCCCTCGGGCTTCGGTTCCGCGGGCTCGGGCTCCGGGGCCGGCTCGGGGGCGTCGGCGGGGGCCTCGTTTTTCCTCAGACCAGGGATCGGGATGCCCGAGCCGAGCCAGCCGGTCATCTTTGATTGTACGTTTGTGATGAGGTCCAGCTTGCTGCCAGGTTTTGTTGGGCTGCAAAGGAAGATGATGTTTTAAATTGCGTCTCATCATGGTCTCACTGTGCGCGCCATCGGCAATATCCATAGACAAGTTTTTTTCTTATAATAGACAACGCCACGCTACAGCTAGTAGGCCTTTTAGATCGATGTCAGACGGCACGACGTCAGTCTCACTTCCGCACACTAACCTTCGTCAACAAATTGTGATTTTGTTACTTCCCTTGTAGGTATTTCCCGAAGGCCGGTCTTAAGCCCGAAAAAATAAAGAGGGGTTCATCGTAAAGCCCCTCGTGGCAAAAACTCAAATGTCCGAAAAACTCTTCTCTAAAATCAAAAATGGACAAGATATGTGTCCTCGAAATTTTAAATAACCGTGACTTAAAAAGAAATCGTCGGTGTGATGTCAAATTGACAACTTTTTTATGATTGCAGAACCGAATTCGACAAAATAAGCACGTTTCACCTGAAAAACTTTTATCTAAAATTTAGAAATACCGACATATTGCACTCCAAAATTTGCTTAAAGGTTGACTGGTAGAGAACTCTAAACTTTAATGCAGGTCGGTGTAGGTAAGACGTCGAGCGAAGCGAGGAAAAGTCTTAGGTTGAACTGCGACCCGACAGCGCGCGAACCGAGCGAGCGAAGCGAGTGTGCCGCGGTAGCGACCGGCGAAGCGCCAGAACCAATTATTATTTTTTATTTTTATAAATAATACTATTTCAAAAATTTGTATACTCCCAACATTCCAAAAATATGTATACAACTACTAAGGGTGAGCCGTAAAGCTTCCTATACGGATTAGCGCCACAAGAAATAAGTTGGTAACCAACACTGATAGAAAGAGATGGGAAGGATGCGTTAAAGACATGATCATTAACATAAGGTATATACTTCAGTTCAATTCTCGTGGGAGCTCCGGTGACTCGGTTTCGTGCGTAGCGCACGCCGCGCCGCTGCGACACTAACGTCTCATCAGCTCATCACATCATGTCTCAAACGTCGCAAAGCCAATAAAAACTCGAATAGATCGGTTCCTCAAGCATAAATCCAAGAGTTCAGGGCACGTGTGACCATATACGTGAAAAACCTTGTTAGTAGTTGTATTTTTCAAGACCTTACTTAAGGTCTTGAAAATGTAGTACTACTATTACTTAATCTGTGGAAATGTCAAGATAGTCCCAAATAAGGTACTTTTGGTAGAGATGTGCTAAAGGGGAGATAATTAAAGGACGTCGACTACAAAAATGCCCTGCAGGAAGCCTGCTTCTGTTCTGCAGAAATACGAGAAGATTGGAAGAATCTGATGTACAATTGGGGTGCTTATTCAATGCCACCGCGACAGTAATCTCAAGGTAAACCTCCATGTTCACGGAAATGAGCTGAATGTACACACAAGTGCCCGCCTGTTTCCGGCCTGGCATCCCTCAACCATGGCCACATCACCATCACCCACATTCCCACAAGGTACAGGGGAGAGATACCGTGATGCATGAGGACAGGAATATGTGCAATTTTTTGAGGAAGTAATTTTTTTACATGTTTATGAATCCATTTTCGCGGGCCAAATACCAGCGATTATCGTCCGGTGGCAGTATTGCGTACGGTCGCTAAGGTATTTGAGTCTGCGATTTACCAATCGGTTCAGGCCCAAGCTAGCGGCCAAATGACTGACGCGCAGTATGGCTTCCGGAAGGAGCGCAGTACCACAGGTAACCTACTGCGTCTCATGCTCATTTAGTGCCGGCAGTGGATGCAGGAGACCAGGTGGATGTGGCTTACTTAGACTTCCGGAAGGCATTCGATACCGTCGACCTTGATCTTACTCGTGAAACTGGCAGACGCGGGTTTCACTCCACGTACTCTTACTTTCTTTGCCAGCTATGAGTAACAGGCGCCAGTATGTGGAATGTGCTGGCCACGTGTCAGAACCATATTGCACGAGGTATGGCGTAAGTCAGGGGAGCAATTCGGGTCCCTAGAGTTCATTTCAATGATAAATTAGTTAAATGACCTTCCTGACGTTGTTAGAGATACCATTTGTCTACTCTTTGCTGATGACCTCAAGCTTGTCTGCAGAATTAATGACAGCTCTGACTGTATTAAATTACAAGAGGATATAAATCGGGTGGTTAAATGGAGTCAAACGTACAAGCTACATTTGAACGCGGCAGAGTGCGCCATACTCTCGTTCACCAGATCTCGGAATCCTCTTTGCTACCAATATGTGTTAGAAGAGACCCCGATGCAGCGCGTCGAAGATGCGAAGGACTTAGGGGTGCTGACCGTATTGTTTTAGTATGTAAAAGGGCTTTCCGAAATCTGGGGTTTGTGATGAGACAGGCTCATGCATTTACTAACATCAAGGCGATACGTGTATACGAGGCAATTGTCAGGAGTCATCTAGAGGGTAGTGCGGCCATCTGGAGTCCACACGAGTCGAAATATAGGCAAATGTTGAAACATATTCAAAATAAATTTATTAGGTTTATATATTTAAAATTACTTTCTAACCCCTCGAAGACACAAGTTTGTGCATTCACCGCAAAAAAGTTAGCGTTTCCGGCATCTCCACGATTTGAGAGCACTCCCCTAGCAGCCACAGCCAGCATCGGAATCCTTGGCGTCGACATTTCGAAAGAAGTCCAGTTCCGCGGCCACTTGGAGGGTAAGGCCAAATTAGCCTCGATGAAGCTCGGTGTGCTCAACAGATCGAGACAGTATTTCACGCCGGCTCACCGCCTACAGCTCTATAAGGCGCAGGTCCGTCCACATATGGAATACTGTTGTCATCTGTGGGCAGGGGCTCCTCAGTACCAGCTCCTCCCTCTAGACCGCATTCAACGGAGAGCGATTCGAATTGTCGGCTGCCAGCGTGTTTCCGATCGGCTTGATCCCTTAGCACTGCGTAGAGATGTAGCCTCGCTTTGCATTTTCTACCGCATGTACAATGGGGAGTGTTCCGATGAATTGTTCGGATTAATCCCCGCCGCTTCCTTCCGCCATCGCCCTACGCGACAGCTTTTCCATTCTCACCACGTAGATGGTTGGCAGTCCTCAACTGTGCGTTTCTCCCGAAACTTTCTGCCTCGCACAGCCAAACTCTGGAATGAACTGTCGCCTGCGGTATTTCCGGACCGTTATAACCTTCAAGCCTTCAAGAAAAGAGCGTACTCCCATCTTAAAGGCCGGCAACGCACCTACAACTCTTCTGGTGTTGTAAGTGTCCATGGGCGTCGATTATCGCTTACCATCAGGTGATTCGACTGCTCGTTTGCCTCCTATATCATAAAAAAAAAAAAAAAAAAAAAAAAAAAATTATACGGAGTATATCCTTTTTAACCGTTAACGTATCCTACATTGTTCGTGTTAGGAATGGTAGGATACAATAAACTTGAAGTTAGAAGGGAACTGAAGCTGGCTTCATATATATTTAAGTTGATACGAGGCAAGTTGAGCAATCCTGGAGTTCTGGCGGAGGTGCGTTTGAGCGTACCGGATCGTTATGTGTGGCGGCGGCGGCGGCCGAGCCTGCTGGTGCTGGCCGAACTGCCCGCTCGAACGCAACTCCTTCGCCAGGCCCCCTTTACGCGCGCAATTCGGACCCTTAATCGAGTAGCGAACGAGGTAGATTTGTTTTTTGTCCTTGGAATGAATTTACTAAGGCCACGTTATATGTATTGTGTTACTATAATTTGTAATGTACCTATATTTTTATTTTCTGTTTTGTGTCAAGTTCCATACTGTAGAATTAGGATAGCCTGTAAGGATGGTTGTGTGTATACATATTATTATTATTTTTTTTTACATCCTCCGTAGTAGCCATGACTCTAACCAAAATTAGGGCTTAAAAGCCAAAATCTCGCAAACAAATCACTGAGTGGAAAAATGATTTTAAGAAAACCATAATAAATTTTAACAAGTTATCCAACGATACCCTATACGAGAAAACAATATCTCAAAGACTCAAAGACAAACTGAAAATCAATTCACCTCTTGTTTATGTCTATTACGATATGTGAATCTGTGCATTAATTTTTTCACTTTTCTTCGACTGGAGCCATAGTTTTATTCAAATTAAAATTAAAGATTTGAGTGAAGGAATAATATAGTACTTAAACCAATGTTTCATACTTATTATAATTGTATTTACAAATGAGTTTTTTTTTTAAGTTATTGCAGCGAACTACGTCCTCAGCGGCAGCTTTTTTGCAGCGAACGTTTCAGCTCAGGCAAAATGCTGTTGTATGTCCGGGCATCTAGGTGTTCCCTCTACAGGTCGCATTACTCAACAATTCAACTTAAAATGGTTTCTTTTTGTTAATTCAGTTATTGGAAATTAAAACTAGTGTTCAATATAAATATGTAACTTACCTATTATGTTTTAGTTTAGTATTAGCAAGAATGTACCTAATGATTAGTGTAACTAACAATCTTATAAGATTATATGATGTCCTATTTCTTATAAGAAATAGGACAATGTAAGGACACTTATTTCATGATGAATATTTGTTCTGGAGTCTTAGATGCATATACCTACGAATATTTACTATTTATTTATCTCTATAAACTTGCATACCATCGGCTAGTGCCCCCAGCACAAGCTTTGCTTAGATTGGCAGTAAGTCAATTAGTTTCAGATACAAATCAACAAGAAAGTTACCAAGATTTCATAACATAAGTTAAAATAATGTCACCATAATTGGGAATCAATAAGACAAGATGTCCTCATTACTCTAATAAGACTCCTGGCTCCAATGTTCTTGACCTAAATACTCTGCTTCACTGGATCAATATTCCACCATAGTTATGCAAACAAATTCAACTGCATTGCAATGCTTCAGCTCAATATTGCATTCTGCAACTGCTTTCTACAACCTTCCTGTGGGGAAACACTAATTTATGCTCAATTTGTAGGGTTCTCGTTCTGGTTCCCACGTAGATCGTTAAAATAAGGTTTAAGTGTCTTACGTAAAAACATTTTAATAGTTTTTTATTACGCGTACAACGATAACGATGCAGCGAAAAATGTAAACAAAAGAATACGCACCTCTGTCTCTCAACTTCCGCCGTCGGCTCCGCCGTCGCCTCCTTGGTAGGGGTCGGGACTTCCTCGTCCTGAGGCTCCCCTTTCGCGGCCCCCATCCACGAACTAACTTGATTAGTAAGTCCTGAAAACATTTTCACTGCCACTAGCTAACCCGTAAACTACACAAATCACAAACACGACTATTTCACTACGCTGCGACAGTTACGCACATGACACCCCGGGACAGTGCGACACGGCCGTGGAAAGCGCGATCAGCTGAAAAACTAAAGGGAACAACGATCGACCAGGAAAACTCGACGGGTTTTCACTGCGCATGAAAACTTGCGCTTTTGCGCTATACGTTTTTACAAGCGACGTTTTGATACAACACGAACGAGTTCAGTATTTTGACTTCGTAAAACAGTAAAGATTACTAAAGCTTTAATATTTTACTTCAGTTATTGATATTTATCTTTCAGTATGTAAAAAAGTTTATTTGTGAAGCAGAACCGATATAATCGATAAAATTAATTATTATAATGGAATAACAAAACGAAATGCCAATCTGAACCGTACACTGGCTGTAAACACCGTGAATCCATTCGTTCTTTTGATTGACGTTTCACTTCCAATCAAATCATTCGTTCAAACATGACGTTTTTCGATTAGGCTAGCCTGTTTTTTGTTTCCGTTTGTGAATATACTAAAATCACTCGTTGTTTATCTCAAATGTAATGTAGTGATTAGTGGTCTGGTGACAAATAAAACAACTACCATCCATCACATAATCCGTGAAGCAGTTTCAAATTTCCAAGATGACGGAAACACGAAGACAGCAACTGCATCTCGGTAAATGCATTGAGGATCTGGATAAACTACACAATATTCCAGATTTGAAGTCTAAGAGGGCTACAGCGTAAGTTTTTACACCAAAACGTGTTGGCACTTTCATGCCTATTGAATTCCAATTAGTTAATTTGCCCTTTATTTTGAAGGTTATGCAAAACAGCGCAAAAACTTTTTGAGAGCGCTGCGGAAGCCCGTGAGAAGGGTGACGAGGAATATTCTTACGTGTGCTACATGAAGTACCTGCGGGTCGTGGCGTGCATCAGCAAAGACAAGGATTATTTAAAGGACAAGACGTATTTCAACCAAATGCTGGGGTCCAAGAACCCAAATAAAGCTATAGATGCAGCTGAAGAGTTAAAGAATAGTTTGATTGATAGGTAAGTTTGATTATTAATTTATTATATATAGTTACAAGTGTGCAAAGAAATAATAATAGTTATAGTGTTCATTCCTGATGAAGTGAAATTAATTTGAATAGGTTCCCGTTCTATGAGAAACAAGGGTACACCTGTCACATGAGCTAAGATAATTGAGAAACAAAGTAGGCAGAGTTGCATTGGAATATTAACAAAACTTATGACAAAAATTCATGATTCAATTATTTATTCTGCAAGTAGGCCTCGAGGGCTCTTTTACATGTCAGAGTTATAAATATAGAATACAATGTGGAGGGTGGGCTCGCTTTCTTCTACATAAGATTTTTCCCATATTATTAGCTCTCAGTAAGAGAGAGAGAGTATCGCAACTTCATTTTGGATATAATTGAGACATTCCCTTATGATGCAAAGGGCACTTTCTGAATATGTGAGGATTTCAAGCGGAGTGTCTTGTAAGTTAGAAAATTTAAGGAAATTTAACCCTATAAGAAAAAAAGTTCGCAGTTAAATAATGTACTTTAAAAACAAATATTTAACCGACTTCAATTTAGTACTCCGTCAAGCCACAAGAACATTTCCACATTTCTTTTCCAATTTACCACATGAACTGATTTTCGAGAGCAAATGTGTTGATTATTAGAGAAAAAAACCGCTGTATGTGGGCCGATAATATTTGAGGACTTCCACAAGAATCACCTTTGGCACTTCATTAGCCGTGTCTACACCGAACGAGCGGCTCGCCCGAACACCGTTTGCCCAAACGTGCTCGCCCGGTGTGGACGTGATTCGGGCAAACGATGGCTCGCCCGAGCCGTTTGGGCGAGCCCCCGAATGCTTGCCCGAACGGTTTGCCCGAGCCGCGAGCGGCTCAGCCTATGTGGAAGGTGGTTTTGTTCGGCCGAACGACAGAAGGCGAGGGCGATTTTTGCCCTACGTATTATTATTCTAATTTGTACTTTATTGTTAACACTATAAGGTCGTAACACATTTTTCGTAAATGCAAATTCCATATCACACTTTTATATTTTGCTGTTAGCCGATTCGACTTCATTCAAAACTGAACGCTATTCGTAAGAGTATAAAGCCGTTTAACACTTTTTGCAATTGCATATTCTGCAAATAAAGTAATTTTGTCCACGCGTCCTTTACCGTTTTGCTAATTGAAAAATATTTGGCAATAGCAAAAACAAATTGATATTTTATTTCTTCCTGTCCTTCATCAATTTTGCTGAGTTAGGTTGAACTATAGCGTACTACTAATTAGGTTGTTATTAGATATATTGGCAGGCAGGGGGAGAGAGGGGGAAGGGATTTTTTTTTGCAAAATTAAAATTCATCAAGTTTTCACTTCTGCCGGCACTTCCGGAGTGCAACCCGGTCTTTTTTTTATCAAGGTAACTTATTAAAGTTCATTCGATTTCGCTGCGTTGGAAAAGGTCAAAACTAGCTTGACCCCTGAATACCTACATTACATATTGATATTGGGAAATTAGGGATCAAGTTATACCTACTGGCGGTTGGTAACTTGGTAGTGAGACGAGTTGAGGCGGATTTGGGAATTGCGTAACTGAGTTCGACACGCATGGGTTTGTTTGTCAGCTGGAAGGATTGGTAGATTGAGTAGTACCTACACTACCTACCTAGTAGGAATTTCAATAGGTAGGCGTCTTCGCTCTGATCATAACATAATTGATCAAATAATTTTATCCCGGCCTCTTTTCGGTTCTCAAAAATTTTGCGCATCCACATTTTGCGGCTTTTTTTTTAATACATGTCTTCCGATTTCGAATTCGAACAAGCAAAAGCAAAATTTACGTTGTCGCAGCGACAGCTGTGCGCACGTGCGGCTTCATCGTGATCGTGAGCTCAACTATCGGTAGGTAAATTCGCCCGAGCCGATTTGGCTCGGGCGAGCCGCGCGCGTTTGCTCGAACGCCCGTCCACACCGACCGAGCGCTTGCGGCCGACCCTTTTGACGGCTCGCCCGAGCCTTCTGACGGCTCGCCCGAACCGTTCGGGCGAGCGTTTTTGATGGCTCGGGCGAGCCGTTCGGGCGAGCCGCTCGGCCGGTGTGGACACGGCTATTAGTTGCTATTTCAAAGGAATCTTATCAGAATCTGGGACATTCTATTGTACTTTTAAGTACATAATTGAGGGATTCCATAAATCATCTGTGGTCTTCATCAATTCCACTCCACCAAATTTATGATTTCCGGGTGTAAATACACAAGTTAAAATAGAAAATACCAAAATCATTACACGCATGCCTAATATAATTGAGGAGTTCCCTCAATTCCTCATGGAATTCTAGAAAAAAATGGGACCCACCTGGAATCATATACTTACCAACAAAAAAAAATACAAATCGGCTACCAAATTGAGAATCTCCTTTTTTTTAAGTCGGTTAAAAATAAAACGATGTGTTCTCATAGTCTACAGTGATGGGGTGATGTGACATTTCATGGGCCAATCTTTCATCCAAGCCAACAATACTTGATACACTATGGTAGGCTTCCAGTTCCTGTGGTTATTCATATTCATTGCAAAAACTTAATTATTCATTTCAGCACAAACTGTGGAATTAATCTCCATATTAGTAATCATGACAATCACAAGGTAAACCAGTGAAAGTGATTCAATCAGTTTTTTTTATTAGTCAATTTTAATGATGGTGCCTTCCTTAATAGCTTGATAAAAGTGGGCAGTCATTATGGGTTCAGAGTTAGTTTCACTCATATTTAGGAGACTATTTCCATTTAAAAAGCCACAGCTATAATAACACTGCTATTTACTCTGTTGGTATGTATTGTAGGGATTGATCAACATGTTTTGTTATTAGGCTATTCCAGTAAGCCAGGAGACACTATTTACTGAGTTTCTTAGAAAATATAATCAATAGGGCTGTCGACACTAAATAAAATAATCAATAATGTAATATTTTCTTGAAAAAGGATTAAGTATGTAGTCGAGTGTCCTAAGTTTTAAGAGGGGATATGTTCTGTCCCTTTTCCTCAAAACACCTTCATATGAAACAATTGTCATTTACTATAACGCGCGAGGATAGTGATGTCACGATCTGCTAGCGTTTTCTCTCTCTAAAAAGCAACATTTTAATAATAGCCATTTTTTTCGCATTTTTTCCCGAACGCGATTATAGTTTTCCACTGCAGCTTACTTTCCCGGTCGTGTTGCTCCCGTGTCGTATTTTATTACGTATCAATTTTTTTCCGCTGTAGGAAATCCATTGCAATCACCGAGGAGTAGGTAGGCCCAGAAATGGAAGCGCCGCTGCGTCGAAACTGTTAAATTGCGAATATAACGAATGTTGAAAACGCGTTGGTAAACTTAGTGACAAAGGTAAATTTTAAGAAAGTAAAATTATGCGACTAGGGATAAGGCAAAAGAAAAATTAGCTACAAAGAAAGATTGCGTTTGGGAAACCGATGTAACAAATGTGTGGAAGATGTAATTTAACATGTATGAATAAGACTGAAATTTAGTGCTTTGTGGACCCTGTATTGATGTATAAGTGTGAATCGGTGAACTTTCAGTTAACAGCAGTGTAGTAGCAATTTACTAGGATTTGAAATCTAGTCACTGAGTAACGGGCCGATAAAACTTTTTCTTGTTGCTGGTAACAATCATCTCTCTGGTTACAAATCTCCTTGTTGTTTCTTTGAAACCGGTTTAATAACGTTTAAATCAGCGAATGAAAAAACCATAGAAGTCTAAGTAGCGCCGCAAAATGGCCCCACAGAATGGGTGCCATTGTCACTATGCGGGGATAGGCTATTCGAACATGCGCATACCAGGTTTAAGGCACGTGTTTGGGTAAAAGTTTGCAAGGTGCTCGCATTCTATGGTTTTTTTCGTTCTCTGGTTTAAACACCAAACATGAATGTTTTTAACTCAGTTTTGTAGGTCATCCCCAAAGCATGTTAGGAGTCAATATTATAATTTAGAACCATTTTTCAACAGAAAAAGTTTTGTTAGCTATTGTCACGGGGTAAATCCCTGCCCTCCTATCTTGGTATTAAAAGAGATAAATAAAGAAGGCAGGAATCCGTGCATAAAAAAATATTTATTTAAGGTCGGATTACGAGCAAAAGGGCGTGGTTCATTGTTTTACTCGCACTAGGTAGGCCTAACGGTTTTCGACAGTCCGGTACTCTCCTGGACAGTGGGCCGTTGGTGGTGCGCGCGCTCAGGAGCTGGAGATCAGCGACAGGCCGATGGTGGTGTGCTTGCCACGTATAAATCGGGCTCAAAAAAACAGCCGAGTCACCTGCCCGGACTTTGGACCCCAATATCTGGGGTTAACAGCACTTGTACAATCACATTTACATTTCGACTTGAGGAACGCTTAGTGACGAACACGAATAACGTCTCGGTTACGTACTATTTAAATATTTTTTCAAAATGACTACGTATTAAGGACCGCAGACTAAATGTGACGTGCGTCCGAATTCGATTGATCACCAGGAGTGTTCTCACCGGGAATGAATGATGCGCCTGCGCCGCGCAACGAGATAACAACAAGCACTGGTACGAGGAGCGCTAAAATGTTGCATCCGCAAAACACCGCTGGGCCACTAAGATTGCGCTGATGAATTTATATTATTGCATTTTCAATAGTTGTGTTCATTTTGTTGAAAATAGTTTTAATTTATATTAATCATGTTTTTTTATTGTAAATAGATGATTTTAAAAGTGTAAACATTATATTTAAGTTGTTGTTATTGTAATGAAACTATGTTAAATTACTAAAAATTTACGTATAACGTTACACTATAAGTCTTGGCCTGCATCAACTTTCATACCAACTTCTATCCCCGATTTCACCCCTTTAAGAGAAGTATGCTGTTTTTGGTCCAGGCTTTTGCATTTAGAATATCAGCAGGATTAAGAGTTCTGTGCCCTCACCCCTGTTTCCCGTGTGGTGTCGGGTTAGAATTTCACCACCCCCTTTCTTCCCGTGGGTGTCGTAAAAGTCGACTAAGAAACCAGGGTTGAGTGTGTTGTGTGCGATGGGCTAGCAACCTATCACTGCAATATCACATATTGTCGATCTTTTATACCCACATTTATGTTAAAAGTGGCGCTGGAATATACGTTTCATATGCTCTGCCTACCCCTTTTGGGAATAAAGGCGTGAATGTATGTATGTATGTATGTATGTATTAGTTAAACAAATACTGTTCTTTTTAAGGTATAACCAAGAGCAGAAGAAGAAGCGACTGAACGACATCCAGGAGAATGAGGTGATTAAGCAGAAGATCGACGAGAACCGGAAGAAGGCTCTTGAAGCTGCACCAGCTCCTGAACCGTCCCAGACTTTGGGGCTACCAGGTTGGTTTCTGCGGGCTACCGGGTTGGTTTTCAATCATATTGATATATTAACTGCCCGCGCAGCTTCGCGCATTACGGTGGCGAAGCCATGAGATGTTTATTTTTATTTTTAATCAATCACTAAAAAATTTGCACGCATGCAGACTGGATACACAGAACTTATCAAAATTGTACACTATCTTTAAACTGTATTTAGCAAATAGACGATTTTTATTGATAAATATAACCTATGACCCTCTAGAAAGGCCATTCTATACACAGGTTGTGCCCTTAAGAAGCTTGGGGTCCTCTTTGAAACCTAATCACAAGATTTGGCATAGGCACCAATTTTACGAAAGCGACTGCCATCTGACTTTCCAACCTAGAGGGAAAACTAGACCTTATTTGGATTACACTGGTTTCCTCGCGATGTTTTCCGTCACCGAAAAGCTAACGGTGAATAATTCCGTACATAAGTTTCGAAAAACTCATTGGTACGAGCCAGGATTCGAACCCACGACCGCCGCTTGACAGCCGCATGTCTAAACCACTAGGCTACCGTAGCTTGAACATACAAACTTACAATGTCACAAACGTTTTCTCTTTATTATATGTATTCGTATAGACACTATAGCCAACAGAGTAAACTGACCATCCGTTCACTTTATGTGCATTGTAATAAGGTTCAATATATATTTATAGGATGGCCAGTTAACTGTGTTGGCGTTTGACAGTCAGCATCAGAAGTAGCTAAACAAAATAACACGCTCAAAATGACCTACACAGATCCTTATTCCCTTGACATTAGAGTTCGTGCCTAGATCATTTTGAGCACTAGAACTGCTTAGCAACTGCTGCCGCTGACTGTACATAATAATATCCTTACTAATATTATAAATGCGAAAGTGTGTGTTTGCGAAGCCATTAAAAAAAAAAAGTGTGTGTTTGTGTGTGTTTGTTTGTCCTTCTTTCACGTCGCAACGGAGCGTCGTATTAATGTGATCGTTTGTATGGAGTTAGTTCAGAGGGTGGGAAAACATCTAATTCCCACGGGAAAATTTCAATATGTTACATTTTCCCATAACCACGCGGGCGAAGCCGCGGGCATCAGCTAGTATAGCATAAATGAATGAATTAACTTTGTTCTCGTGTCAGGGCTAGACGAAGTGACGATCCGAAGCGAGCAGCTGTACAACATCCTCAAGAGTGGTAAACTGAAGGTGATGATCCTGGACGCGCGGCCGGAGAAGGACTACATCGAGTCGCACATGAACTGCCCCTCCTGCATCAGTGTGCCGGAGGAGAGCATCTCACCGGGGTGAGGAACTTGTTCGTCTTAGGGCGGGTTGTTTCGAACGTAACGGAACGGGACGTAAATAAAATAATCAATAATGTCATATTTTCTCGAAAGAGGGATTAAAAATGTAGTCAAATGGAGAAAAAATCAACGCAAAAGGTTAAATAATCACGAAGTTATAAGTGTCCAAAGTTTTAAGAAACCCCGTGTTCTGTCCCTTTTTTGCAAAACGCAACTTCATATGCAACGATGACGCTGGAAGATTGTGCGTACACACTTTCAGGCAACCGCTGTTTCAATCGGCTGACTCGCGCCAAAAATAATCTTGCATACATTTTTTTCTTTTTCCGAACCTGTCCAAGTTGGCTCAGTTCGGGTTGCACAGGGGTGTTCCACTACACTTCGGGAGCTCAAATACCGCGAGCCATCCGGTTGCCTCTTGGACACTGCAACTACGCGTCATTGCTCTGAATAAGCTAAGCTAATAGTAATAGTAAAGGGTGCTATTTTGGGAACAACAAGTCTTTTTCATAAGTTTAGAATGTTTTTTTATATGAATATGACTTGCTATCGCTACGCTTTTTTTAAACGAGATATAAAGTATCTTGCCTGAAATGGGCCCTAGTGGCCCGTATTACGAAGCTATGAGTTAAGCCCGTTTTACAGGCAATACAGGTCAAACGGCCAGTCTTTATTGGTCGAGCCCGAGGCGCTGTTGCCAGTTTCGTCTTGTAAAACAGTACAAGTTACTTACTCCAAAAAACGGGCCCTAATATTAAGCCTTCTCTTACTTTTTGCAGGCGATCAGCTCACATCCTCGAGCAGTACCTGCCCGCAGCTTCCAAGCCGGTGTGGGCGACTCGCGCCAGCATGGAGCTCATAGTGATGCTGGACTGGAGCAATACCGCCGTCATACCTGGCAACACGCTGCACCTTCTGAAGACCATCCTTTTGAAGGTAAGCACGGCTCTCTCCGTCAAATGTGGGCAGCTCTATTTGTGGCGGCATGGAACATATTGTTTTAATCGTTTAAATCAGACATGAAATGGCAGCCAGTAATCATCAAAATTTGCGGGTCAGGTGGCCCTCGCTACTTCGCCAAATCTTGGGATTATGTGACAAAGCGGATCCAGGGATTTTAGACATTCACTACCAAGAATCGCTACGCGCTACGCTCGTAGCCAATCCCGTGGTTTTCCTCGTATGTAGCGAAAAGCGACTACGGCGTAGGCGCCCGCTAGGCGGGTTCCCGGTAGTGAGAGTGTTAAGATGCTTCCGGGAATAACGCAAGGATGATGGGTAATCGTCACACATGTCCTTTGTTCTTTCATGACTTGAGGATTGATGAATTTTGATCGTCTTTATACAACTCATACTTTATGTGCACGGCTAAGAACAGAGATTTAATCCTTATCCCAAATTATTCTTGGACGTTTCTTAGCAAAGATGTTTTATAGTCGGCCCCCAGTAGGTTGAAGTGGTCCTTAAAAATCGGAAAGTTGAAATTTCATTGAGGCACCCTCTTATATTGTTCTAATGCGTGAAGAAATAGTCTTAATTTTATTTCTCGATAACATTTAGAGGTCGCGAGCGATTTTTTAAACTTTTTAAGGCCTTCATTCTCCATACTAAGATATATTTTATTTTTAACACTTATCTACTTTAATGTCCTTCAAAAGACCGCGCGCGACATAGGCTATCCGTCTCTTTCTAATTAGAACACTTAGAAAGAGACGTAGTTTATCTCACGCGCGACATAATTCGCGCGCTCTCATGTCCTATCCAAGCAGGAATCTTATTGTACAATTGTCGTTTCAGTGGGACGTGAAGGTCCAGTACCCTCGGCCTCCGCTGGCGCTCCACGGGGGCTACTCGGACTGGCTGCTGCGGTACCCGGCCCTCACCACCAACCCGCAGCCTACGCCCCGGGTCAAGCCGCCCAGTGACATGCTAGGTGACGATTCACGGATTTTAGAAGTTTCCCACAGCCTACGCCCCGGGTCAAGCCGCCCAGTGACATGCTAGGTGACGATTCACGGATTTTAGAAGTTTCCCACAGCCTACGCCCCGGGTCAAGCCGCCCGTGACATGCTAGGTGACGATTCACGGATTTTAGAAGTTTCCCACAGCCTACGCCCCGGGTCAAGCCGCCCAGTGACATGCTAGGTGACGATTCACGGATTTTAGAAGTTTCCCACAGCCTACGCCCCGGGTCAAGCCGCCCAGTGACATGCTAGGTGACGATTCACGGATTTTAGAAGTTTCCCACAGCCTACGCCCCGGGTCAAGCCGCCCAGTGACATGCTAGGTGACGATTCACGGATTTTAGAGGTTTCCCACAGCCTACGCCTCGGGTCAAGCCGCCCAGTGACATGCTAGGTGACGATTCACGGATTTTAGAGGTTTTCCACAGCCTACGCCCCGGGTCAAGCTGCCCGTGACATGCTAGGTGACGATTCACGGATTTTAGAGGTTTCCCACAGCCTACGCCCCGGTTTAAGCCGCCCGTTACATGCTAGGTGACGATTCACGGATTTTAGAGGTTTCCCACAGCCTACGCCCCGGGTCAAGCCGCCCGTGACATGCTAGGTGACGATTCACGGATTTTAGAGGTTTCCCACAGCCTACGCCCCGGTTTAAGCCGCCCGTTACATGCTAGGTGACGATTCACGGATTTTAGAGGTTTCCCACAGCCTACGCCCCGGGTCAAGCCGCCCAGTGACATGCTAGGTGACGATTCACGGATTTTAGAGGTTTCCCACAGCCTACGCCCCGGGTCAAGCCGCCCGTGACATGCTAGGTGACGATTCACGGATTTTAGAGGTTTCCCACAGCCTACGCCCCGGGTCAAGCCGCCCAGTGACATGCTAGGTGACGATTCACGGATTTTAGAGGTTTCCCACAGCCTACGCCCCGGGTCAAGCCGCCCAGTGACATGCTAGGTGACGATTCACGGATTTTAGAGGTTTCCCACAGCCTACGCCCCGGGTCAAGCCGCCCAGTGACATGCTAGGTGACGATTCACGGATTTTAGAGGTTTCCCACAGCCTACGCCCCGGGTCAAGCCGCCCAGTGACATGCTAGGTGACGATTCACGGATTTTAGAGGTTTCCCACAGCCTACGCCTCGGGTCAAGCCGCCCGTGACATGCTAGGTGACGATTCACGGATTTTAGAGGTTTCCCACAGCCTACGCCCCGGGTCAAGCCGCCCAGTGACATGCTAGGTGACGATTCACGGATTTTAGAGGTTTCCCACAGCCTACGCCCCGGGTCAAGCCGCCCAGTGACATGCTAGGTGACGATTCACGGATTTTAGAGGTTTCCCACAGCCTACGCCCCGGGTCAAGCCGCCCAGTGACATGCTAGGTGACGATTCACGGATTTTAGAGGTTTCCCACAGCCTACGCCCCGGGTCAAGCCGCCCAGTGACATGCTAGGTGACGATTCACGGATTTTAGAGGTTTCCCACAGCCTACGCCTCGGGTCAAGCCGCCCGTGACATGCTAGGTGACGATTCACGGATTGTCGAACATGTTTCCTCACTCCTTTCCTGTCCACTTGTTGACGACCGGTTTAGCTTGGTTGGTAATGACCCTGCCCACGAAGCTAGAGGTCCCGGGTTTAAATCCCGGTAAGGGCATTTATTTGTGTGATGAGCACGAATATTTGTTCCTGAGCCATGGATGTTTTTATGTATTTCAGTATTTATTTATGTATATAAGTATGTTTATCGTCGTCTAGTATCCATAGTACAAGCTTTGCTTAGTTTGGGACAAGGTCGATTTGTCCGCAAATATCTTTTTATTCCTTTTCAGCGGGATGGGTTCCCAAAAGTGTGTTTTTGAAACTCTTTTTTGGATGGGAGTGGAATTGTAAAGGAGTCTTGTGGCACTCGAGGCCCGAGGGTTACTTCTCGAGTGAGACCTGAAAGCGGGCCTTACGGATTTAATAAAGACGACTCCTTCGAGTAGTCTTTTTAGGTTGCGTATTTTCCCTTGCGTTATTACAAGCTTTCTATTAACTTGACCCGTTAGTATGTATGTAAGTTTGTAAGTTGTTCGTCAAAATTTGCAATCCATTTTTCAATCACTTGCCGTTATCCGATTGAGCTGAAATTTTGGGTATTAGTACAGTTTGAATTACAATTCAATATTATGGTACCATCGAGCTGATCTGCTGATGCAGACAGAAGGTGGCCATGGGATTTCGCTACTCAACCGGTAGGGTTTGGGCTCGTTAGAATCGTCTCAATGAGTAGTTGATGACGGTATAAAGTACAGTCGGCAATAAAAGCTTGTACTAAAAATGATTTTTTTGTCAGAAACTTATTTTTATTTGCGTATGGTTTTCAAACCACTGTTGTTACTTCAAATCACGTCAAGCTCTCAAGTTATCTAGTGATAAAGCGATTAGTTAGTAGTAGTAACGTTGTGGTTATGTTCTCTTTGGTTAGTAGTATGTTAGTTAGCGTTTGGATACTTTTAGTAGAGATCTGAAATGTTTCCATGTGTTTAGGTGAGATCGAGTACCCGGTGTGGACGGAGGTGAGCGCGGCGCCCGCGCGGCCGCGGCCCGGGGAGCCCGCCGTGGACCGCAGCAGCAAGGTACACACACGCACACACACTTACATACATACATATATACAGGCTGTCCGTGGCCTGCGACACCTACGGGAACTGTCACTTCCGAGAAATGACGTAAGTTTACGGAGAGATTACAAAACGCTGTTGGCCGCATGCAATATGCGGCGCTTTCGGAAAATTACACATTAGCCATTTATATTTTCGAAAAATTATACTTTGACGAAATACAACCTGTTCCCGTATAGTCTCACGTTTATAAACAGACACGTTTCAAATAATTTGTGCTCTTCGATTCCTGTGATAATGCAATTGGAAATAGCTTTATAACTTGAAGGCCACGTCACGCGTACTTTAATACGGGTGTAGACTCGAAAATTATTATTACTTCAATAGAAAGAAGGCAACAAAACATGCCTGCCAACGAAAGTCCCATTCAAATATCTCAAATAATTACGAAGCTACAACCGTTTTAATATTGCTTGTTAGAGAGAGAAAACGCTCGCCGTAATGACGTCACTATCTGCGAGCGCTATAGTAAATGACAATCGTTTCATATGAAGTTTCGTTTTTCGGAAAAGGGACAGAACGTACACCTTCATAAAACTTCGGACACTTATATTATAACTTTGTGATTATTTAACCTCTTGAGTTGCTTTTTTCTCCATTTGACTACATTTTATTATTACAATCCTTTAATTAACTTGCAATGTATGTTTGTCCGGGTGGAATCTTGCAACTGAATTTTGAAGCAGATATCTTCAACCGATTGAGCTGAAATTCGGGGTAAAGGTATAGTTTGGATGACAAGTCAATATTATTATACCATCGACCTGATCTGATGATGGAGACAGGAGGGGGCCATGGGAATTCAGTACTTAACCGACGTAACCCCGTTGAGTTTGGGCTCGTTAGAATCGTCTCAATGAGTAGTTGATGACGGTATACAGAAAAGTACAGTCGGCAACAAAAGCTTGTATCAAAAAATTTAATATTTGTCAGAAACTTATTTAATCCTTTTTCGAGAAAACACGACATTATTGATTATTTTATTTTGTGTGCACCCCTATTGTGTTGCTGTACCTGTTGCGCCGTTGCAGGCTGCGGCGCTGCAGAAGTACGAGGAGCGAGCTCGCAACATGGCGCAGATAATTCAGCAGCAGGAGCGCATAGCGGACACCTCGCTCACGCTCGAGATGCAGAGGATAGAGGCGGAACAGGTACGAAGGGATATAAATAAATAAATGTTTAATAATAATATGTTCAATTTTTAGTATTTTTTAAATTGTACTTATTAAATAAATAAATAAAAAAAACACAACTGACATAATCTGTACATTTCACCTTCCAGCAGTAAGCACTCACGGATAATTTTGAGAAAAATTATTTGACGTCTTTTGTAGACAATTTTACTCGTATTCCCATATTGCACCGTACTCGGACACTTTAACCTTAACTTATTTTTTTACCCAGGACTGGGAGAAGACCCACTTCCAGCGTGAGACGGAAGAGCAAGACGAACTGCGCGCGCTGTACAAACTGCGCGAGCAGGAGATCATCTCCCAGCTCATGCAGCTCGAGAACAAGCAGTTTGATATGGTGAGTGCCGCAGTTTACACTGGGGGCAGCTTTATACCCCTAGCTCGAAACCAGGACTCATAGACTAGACTTGACCAGTTTAATATGGTAAGTACTTCTTAGTCGATCCCTCAAGACTGAGGACCGTGACCGCATGCTATAGCGTTCCATGCAGTTCGGTTCCTCGTCATGGATGCATGGCAAAGACTGCATTTTGCAGCCCTCTTAACTGCATCAGCCCAGCACTGGAATCCCTCCTCTAGGGCGTTCGCCTTCCACAGAACCAAGAATTATTTGTTTGTCTACATCATGCCTAGAGAATATGTCCAAAGAAACTATTAATCCTTTCCTGGCAGAGTATGGTGAGTACTCGCTAACTAGAGATCTCGCCTCAATCATCTCATAGCACACAACCATTTCTAACGCTAATAGAAGATACAGAAGCTTAGTGCAATTAGAGTGCTTGGCGAGACTAGACTATCTGACATATCTGGAAGATTCCATTAGCGGCTATTCCAGGCATTTCTGGTGAACCTCAATGGGAAAGGGGCTGAACCCCACCCATCTGAGTCCTTACCGAAATCTAACATGAACGGAGTCAAGCCCCTAAGGCTGTGATGCTGCATACCTGCAACTGGTCATGAGAACTGTTTGTATATTCAAATTGGTATTAGCAGCTCCAAATGGAGACGCGGCAGACCCCGTCGGCAATGGCGTGACGAGCTGGACACCTTAAAAGAATGGCCGGAGACTGCTCAAAATCGAGAGGGGGGGAGGCCCTTGCCCAGCAGTGGGACCCTTTCATAATAATAATAAGTTGGTATTAGACCTGGCTCACGAGGTAACCGCCATGTGGGATGTTGATTCGACGATCATCGTCCCGATAGTCGTTTCTGCGAACGGTTTAATAGCGAAGCGTCTCGACCATCACCACAAGAGACTCGCTAGATGGCTGGAGCTGAAGGGTCAGATACAGAAGGCGGTACTCCTGGATACTGCGCGGATAGTCAGGTTCCTGTCTCTGTCGCCCTGACCGCCGGTAGCTTAGGCCCCGCCTCGCTGCCGGCTGCACCCTAGGTTAGGTTTTTATAATGATTTTATGTTTTGTATGTATAGTTTTATATTTTACTTTTTATATCATTATTGTACAATCCTAACTTAAGAAGAAATATGAATAAAGAGATAAATTGGTATTAATTATCGTTTTTTTTTTCTCCAGGAACAAGAGAATTTGACCCTCCGTCAGCAGTTGGAGGAGTACCAACGGAGAGAGCGCGCTGAAGCAGAGAAACTGGCCGAGTCGATAGCCAATGAGGATACGAGTGGTACGAACATTACGTTATATTATATACCAGGCCTATCCCACTGACAATTGGGCGCGAAACGTCGTTTGTCTATGGTAACCTCCTCGGAGGTCTAGCAAGGGCTGTACAGCGTATCGCATACGTTCCGTTTTACGTAGTAACAACATACGTTTATTGATCGCACAGCGATACATGCATTTAAATTTTACAACATCTTGCTAACATGACGAAATAAGTAATCCCATTGCAAAATATGAACTGTTTTGTAAAAAAATTACCTGTATTTAAGTATATTTTTAGTTAATCCTGACTTCCCTAATATTGTATTATTCTATTATCATAATTAATGTGTTTGTTGTCGAAATTATCATCAAATTTTGGAAATAATAATATGATATATCATAACACATTAACTAAAATAGTTATCTTTTTGGATGTTTAGTTATGTGGTACGTTAACAACCCTATCTCACTCTATGATTGTCTATTACAAAAAGAATACAGCTAACGTCCTCACTTAGACAGTGGACCTTCTGTACCTTTAGGTACTACTAATAATTCTGTTGTTATACTATGTTAGCTGCTCGCGCTGCTGCGCCTGCGATTACAAAGAGAGCAGGCGAGCCGTGTAATAATGTTACCCCCTGGGTCCCAGGCTCCTATACAGAGAACAAAATGATTCAAACGAATGTGAATCCAATGGTAAAGGAATAGAGTTTCATTTGATTTGTCTCGTTCGATTTTAGATCAAATGGAAATTCAAAAGTATCCTATCCACTTGGTTGAAATTATATTATCTATATAATATATCTATATATATAAACGTAAAAGTCCTATTCGGGTGCGGATGAGCTTGAATGTTAGAAAGTCCGGAGAGACGTATTAAAATGTTTATTGTCTTAAAATCTTAAAATTACAAATGTTATAAAGATATGTTAAAAAGATGTTGAAAATGTTAAATGTTAATGTTCGAATGCACCCGGTCGCGATAGAGCCGAAAAGTACACTAAATCGAGGTTAATATAAATTATTGCTCAATGCGTCTTTTGCTGACGGGACGCACGAGGCTAAACCACGTGTTAGGTGCATTGCACCGAACATCTTGGCGGGGCAAACGATGAGATGAGATGAAAATGTCATATGAGTAATAGAAGATGATCAACAATGTTGGTTTTTACAGCTAGGTAACTAGTCCTTAAACGATAACTTTCTAAACACCGGCGAGGTGCCTCTGTCCACTTGATTCAACTCAATGTTTTCGTTTTCATTACACTTTTTCTCTTTACTCGCACTTGCACTACACTTATCACTAACACTGCAATGGCGCGCCAGCCCGCGGCTCCCGCGGGGGCTGCGCACGCGCACGGCGGGGCACGGCTCCGTCGCCTGGCCCTGCTCGATGCTCGATGCTCGATGCTCGATGCTCGATGCTCGATGCTCGATGCTCGATGTTCGATGCTCGGCTGCTGCATGCGTCTCCACGTTCGTGGGTGAGGGTGCTGCTCTGGCCTTCCACTGGCAGCGTGTCCCTCTACTCGCATACATTATTATTCCGATGATCACTACACCCCATAGGCAATATATAGCTGTATAGTGATGTATATCGTTCGTAGAAAAGTTTTCCAAAATTGTTATTTGTATTCTGGTTTCATTGGCAGGCGCACTTCATACCTCCCGTCAATATTCCTCCTTGTATTCTCTTGATAGTGTTTAATGCATTCCTGATCCTCTTGAGATAAATCTCCCTCTTCAGAAATGTCTTCAACCTCCCAAAAGTGTCTTATATCTTCTAAATTGTTTATAACGACGTTACAGTGGTAGGTACGAGCAGTACCACATAGCAGCCAACCCAGCTGGGTTGTGCCAGGGGTTGAGCAGCAATGTGGTACTCTTGGTGTTTCTCCTTCTTTAAGATTTGAACCTCCATGGATTAGTTTTTTTCCGAATATCTTCGTCCGTGGTCTCCGACGATGTTCTGGTTGATTCTTTTACCGTTGTAGTTGATGTTGTCCCTGCCTCGAGCGCCTGATAGCCCGTCTTCAAACCAAAACTAAGAACCAAGTAAGTTTGCTTCGTACTTTCGTAAGTGCGGTTAGCGAAATACGGGTGAGTCTGACTCTCTATCATCCCTATCTGTTCGTGATTGAATTCAAATTCTCGCCATAGTAGACTCAATTCGTCTAAACGCCTCTCGAAATACTCGGCCTTCTTTTTCCTTTCAGCACTATCCTTCTTAAAGTTAGTAAGCATAGACTCGATAGAGCGCTGAATCTCCTCTTGACGGATAACGCTCGCCATCTTGATGTTTTGTTAGTAAAAAGGAAAGATCTTACTTGTATGCCTTCTGTGTCGTTACCGAACACTTCTATTTCGCTGCTGCAGCTGTTGGTTACGCTTCTCCTTCAATGCAGCTCACCGCCCACAGATGTTCACCAGTTCAAGCACCTCACTCACTATTTGAAATTAATTCAAACACGCGCGAGGTCTACGGTTCGAAGGACCAATATTCGGGTGCGGATGAGCTTGAATGTTAGAAAGTCCGGAGAGACGTATTAAAATGTTTATTGTCTTAAAATCCTAAAATTACAAATGTTATAAAGATATGTTAGAAAGATGTTGAAAATGTTAAATGTTAATGTTCGAATGCACCCGGTCGCTATAGAGCCGAAAAGTACACTAAATCGAGGTTAATCATTTGGAGAAGCAGAAATAAATACTTAATAGTAACTTACAATCTAGATTACAAATAAACATACATTTAGCTCCGCGACAGTTCGCACCAAAACATAATAATATAATAAATTTAATTTACTACCAAACGGTTCTATTACAAAAGACTACAATTATTTATATTATACTTACTACATATACCCCATTCCATATAAGACCAGACAAATCCTTCGACAATCGTCATGTGATTTCGGGGTGTATTTGAAAACCAATCGCATTTAATCGAAATAAATAAAACTTGTACCAGATGGCAACTTATTTATTCGTAGTTGAATACTTACCTATTTATTGTACATATGTACTAGTGTCCGACCGAAACATGTTTTTTTGCCGAAACCGAAACCAAAGGTTCGGTTTGATTATAGTTTCGGCCGAAACCGAACCTTTTATAAACGTGATTAAAACGTTGAATAAAAATGTCAGTGAGCCGTTCTTAAACTCAAACTCAAATTATTTATTTGTCAAACACAGGTATTATGTAAAGTTCTTAAGTTATAATAGAATCTCTATGTCTCTATCTCTATGTCGTATGTTTGTCGTTCTTTTCAGATATTTGATTAATGAAAAATCTCGCCGGCCTAATATTACAGGTTTCTACGTTCAACTTTTATCGAATTGAAATTTCAACATTGTTATATTGGCACTGGGTTAAAATATAACTACCCTAAAAAGTGAAAAATGTAAAACGTTACATTAACTGTAATACTGGGGCAGTGATGTGTTAATTGTAGATGGAGTATAAAATAAAATAAGTTTATTATTAAAATATGATAACTGGTCATATAATAATATTATATTACAAACACGCAATTAAGACGAATTCTAAAGTCATTTAATGAAATAAGTAAACTTCCGTACTCATATCCTAAATAACCAAAATATCCGTCAATCTGTTTGTAAATAACTAAGAATGAATATGTTAAGAATTAACTATGAAATGAATGATGAATTCATAATAAAACTAAAATAAAATACTTAATTAAATTATTTACCACTAGCTTCCTCCCGCGACTTCGTCTTCGTGGACTCGGGATAAAAACAATCCTATATTTTAATCCAGGCTATAAACTATCTTCGTGCAAAATTTCATTCAAATCGGTTCAGCCGTTTAAGCGTGATTGAGTAATAAACATCCAAACATCTAAACTTTCGCATCTATAATATTAGTAGGTTTATTCGGGGAACAAGCACAATCGTCACTACACGAGCAAAGAGCACTGATTCAGTGGCCGGCGGAGAACGCGAGCGAAGCCATATTGCCAGCCGTGCCGAGCGCACCCGACGTTAGCCGAACGCGACCCGAAAGTTGTAATTTCGGCGTGGCCGAAAGGTTCGCCTGTTTCTTGGCCGAAACTTAACCTCTGGCCGAAACATGATATTTAGGCCGAAACTGGCCGAAACCGAAACCGAAACTTCGGTCGGACACTAATTTGTACCTTTTTATTACCCGACTGTCGAAGGAAGGAAGTTTACGTTTTTCGAGCGTATGTATGTATGTATGTGTGTATGTCTTATTATTTGGCCCGCCCTGCAGCCTGAACCGTTTGACGGATTTCGACATATGACGTATCGTTGGATTCCTTTTAATCTTAGAAGTAACATAGGCTATAATATTTGTGAAAAAGCAGTCGAGTTAAATGTTTTGAGTTGACTTGTTTGTCACAGCGGACAAGCAGCGCGTGATGGCCGAGCAAGCGGCCGCGTCGCGCGAGCTGGCCGCCGCGGCCGCGCGCATCGACGCGGTGCGCGGCCAGCGCGACGAGCTGGACCGCCAGCGGGAGGCGCTCGAGCGGGAGCGGAAGCGGAAACTGGCCGAGGCCAGGGAGAAGCGGAAGCCCACGCTCGACAAGGTGACCATAGAGATAGATAGCAAGCGGCCGCGTCGCGCGAGCTGGCCGCCGCGGCCGCGCGCATCGACGCGGTGCGCGGCCAGCGCGACGAGCTGGACCGCCAGCGGGAGGCGCTCGAGCGGGAGCGGAAGCGGAAACTGGCCGAGGCCAGGGAGAAGCGGAAGCCCACGCTCGACAAGGTGACCATAGAGATAGATAGCAAGCGGCCGCGTCGCGCGAGCTGGCCGCCGCGGCCGCGCGCATCGACGCGGTGCGCGGCCAGCGCGACGAGCTGGACCGCCAGCGGGAGGCGCTCGAGCGGGAGCGGAAGCGGAAACTGGCCGAGGCCAGGGAGAAGCGGAAGCCCACGCTCGACAAGGTGACCATAGAGATAGATAGCAAGCGGCCGCGTCGCGCGAGCTGGCCGCCGCGGCCGCGCGCATCGACGCGGTGCGCGGCCAGCGCGACGAGCTGGACCGCCAGCGGGAGGCGCTCGAGCGGGAGCGGAAGCGGAAACTGGCCGAGGCCAGGGAGAAGCGGAAGCCCACGCTCGACAAGGTGACCATAGAGATAGATAGCAAGCGGCCGCGTCGCGCGAGCTGGCCGCCGCGGCCGCGCGCATCGACGCGGTGCGCGGCCAGCGCGACGAGCTGGACCGCCAGCGGGAGGCGCTCGAGCGGGAGCGGAAGCGGAAACTGGCCGAGGCCAGGGAGAAGCGGAAGCCCACGCTCGACAAGGTGACCATAGAGATAGATAGCAAGCGGCCGCGTCGCGCGAGCTGGCCGCCGCGGCCGCGCGCATCGACGCGGTGCGCGGCCAGCGCGACGAGCTGGACCGCCAGCGGGAGGCGCTCGAGCGGGAGCGGAAGCGGAAACTGGCCGAGGCCAGGGAGAAGCGGAAGCCCACGCTCGACAAGGTGACCATAGAGATAGATAGCAAGCGGCCGCGTCGCGCGAGCTGGCCGCCGCGGCCGCGCGCATCGACGCGGTGCGCGGCCAGCGCGACGAGCTGGACCGCCAGCGGGAGGCGCTCGAGCGGGAGCGGAAGCGGAAACTGGCCGAGGCCAGGGAGAAGCGGAAGCCCACGCTCGACAAGGTGACCATAGAGATAGATAGCAAGCGGCCGCGTCGCGCGAGCTGGCCGCCGCGGCCGCGCGCATCGACGCGGTGCGCGGCCAGCGCGACGAGCTGGACCGCCAGCGGGAGGCGCTCGAGCGGGAGCGGAAGCGGAAACTGGCCGAGGCCAGGGAGAAGCGGAAGCCCACGCTCGACAAGGTGACCATAGAGATAGATAGCAAGCGGCCGCGTCGCGCGAGCTGGCCGCCGCGGCCGCGCGCATCGACGCGGTGCGCGGCCAGCGCGACGAGCTGGACCGCCAGCGGGAGGCGCTCGAGCGGGAGCGGAAGCGGAAACTGGCCGAGGCCAGGGAGAAGCGGAAGCCCACGCTCGACAAGGTGACCATAGAGATAGATAGCAAGCGGCCGCGTCGCGCGAGCTGGCCGCCGCGGCCGCGCGCATCGACGCGGTGCGCGGCCAGCGCGACGAGCTGGACCGCCAGCGGGAGGCGCTCGAGCGGGAGCGGAAGCGGAAACTGGCCGAGGCCAGGGAGAAGCGGAAGCCCACGCTCGACAAGGTGACCATAGAGATAGATAGCAAGCGGCCGCGTCGCGCGAGCTGGCCGCCGCGGCCGCGCGCATCGACGCGGTGCGCGGCCAGCGCGACGAGCTGGACCGCCAGCGGGAGGCGCTCGAGCGGGAGCGGAAGCGGAAACTGGCCGAGGCCAGGGAGAAGCGGAAGCCCACGCTCGACAAGGTGACCATAGAGATAGATAGCAAGCGGCCGCGTCGCGCGAGCTGGCCGCCGCGGCCGCGCGCATCGACGCGGTGCGCGGCCAGCGCGACGAGCTGGACCGCCAGCGGGAGGCGCTCGAGCGGGAGCGGAAGCGGAAACTGGCCGAGGCCAGGGAGAAGCGGAAGCCCACGCTCGACAAGGTGACCATAGAGATAGATAGCAAGCGGCCGCGTCGCGCGAGCTGGCCGCCGCGGCCGCGCGCATCGACGCGGTGCGCGGCCAGCGCGACGAGCTGGACCGCCAGCGGGAGGCGCTCGAGCGGGAGCGGAAGCGGAAACTGGCCGAGGCCAGGGAGAAGCGGAAGCCCACGCTCGACAAGGTGACCATAGAGATAGATAGCAAGCGGCCGCGTCGCGCGAGCTGGCCGCCGCGGCCGCGCGCATCGACGCGGTGCGCGGCCAGCGCGACGAGCTGGACCGCCAGCGGGAGGCGCTCGAGCGGGAGCGGAAGCGGAAACTGGCCGAGGCCAGGGAGAAGCGGAAGCCCACGCTCGACAAGGTGACCATAGAGATAGATAGCAAGCGGCCGCGTCGCGCGAGCTGGCCGCCGCGGCCGCGCGCATCGACGCGGTGCGCGGCCAGCGCGACGAGCTGGACCGCCAGCGGGAGGCGCTCGAGCGGGAGCGGAAGCGGAAACTGGCCGAGGCCAGGGAGAAGCGGAAGCCCACGCTCGACAAGGTGACCATAGAGATAGATAGCAAGCGGCCGCGTCGCGCGAGCTGGCCGCCGCGGCCGCGCGCATCGACGCGGTGCGCGGCCAGCGCGACGAGCTGGACCGCCAGCGGGAGGCGCTCGAGCGGGAGCGGAAGCGGAAACTGGCCGAGGCCAGGGAGAAGCGGAAGCCCACGCTCGACAAGGTGACCATAGAGATAGATAGCAAGCGGCCGCGTCGCGCGAGCTGGCCGCCGCGGCCGCGCGCATCGACGCGGTGCGCGGCCAGCGCGACGAGCTGGACCGCCAGCGGGAGGCGCTCGAGCGGGAGCGGCAGCGGAAACTGGCCGAGGCCAGGGAGAAGCGGAAGCCCACGCTCGACAAGGTGACCATAGAGATAGATAGCAAGCGGCCGCGTCGCGCGAGCTGGCCGCCGCGGCCGCGCGCATCGACGCGGTGCGCGGCCAGCGCGACGAGCTGGACCGCCAGCGGGAGGTGCTCGAGCGGGAGCGGAAGCGGAAACTGGCCGAGGCCAGGGAGAAGCGGAAGCCCACGCTCGACAAGGTGACCATAGAGATAGATAGCAAGCGGCCGCGTCGCGCGAGCTGGCCGCCGCGGCCGCGCGCATCGACGCGGTGCGCGGCCAGCGCGACGAGCTGGACCGCCAGCGGGAGGCGCTCGAGCGGGAGCGGAAGCGGAAACTGGCCGAGGCCAGGGAGAAGCGGAAGCCCACGCTCGACAAGGTGACCATAGAGATAGATAGCAAGCGGCCGCGTCGCGCGAGCTGGCCGCCGCGGCCGCGCGCATCGACGCGGTGCGCGGCCAGCGCGACGAGCTGGACCGCCAGCGGGAGGCGCTCGAGCGGGAGCGGAAGCGGAAACTGGCCGAGGCCAGGGAGAAGCGGAAGCCCACGCTCGACAAGGTGACCATAGAGATAGATAGCAAGCGGCCGCGTCGCGCGAGCTGGCCGCCGCGGCCGCGCGCATCGACGCGGTGCGCGGCCAGCGCGACGAGCTGGACCGCCAGCGGGAGGCGCTCGAGCGGGAGCGGAAGCGGAAACTGGCCGAGGCCAGGGAGAAGCGGAAGCCCACGCTCGACAAGGTGACCATAGAGATAGATAGCAAGCGGCCGCGTCGCGCGAGCTGGCCGCCGCGGCCGCGCGCATCGACGCGGTGCGCGGCCAGCGCGACGAGCTGGACCGCCAGCGGGAGGCGCTCGAGCGGGAGCGGCAGCGGAAACTGGCCGAGGCCAGGGAGAAGCGGAAGCCCACGCTCGACAAGGTGACCATAGAGATAGATAGCAAGCGGCCGCGTCGCGCGAGCTGGCCGCCGCGGCCGCGCGCATCGACGCGGTGCGCGGCCAGCGCGACGAGCTGGACCGCCAGCGGGAGGCGCTCGAGCGGGAGCGGCAGCGGAAACTGGCCGAGGCCAGGGAGAAGCGGAAGCCCACGCTCGACAAGGTGACCATAGAGATAGATAGCAAGCGGCCGCGTCGCGCGAGCTGGCCGCCGCGGCCGCGCGCATCGACGCGGTGCGCGGCCAGCGCGACGAGCTGGACCGCCAGCGGGAGGTGCTCGAGCGGGAGCGGAAGCGGAAACTGGCCGAGGCCAGGGAGAAGCGGAAGCCCACGCTCGACAAGGTGACCATAGAGATAGATAGCAAGCGGCCGCGTCGCGCGAGCTGGCCGCCGCGGCCGCGCGCATCGACGCGGTGCGCGGCCAGCGCGACGAGCTGGACCGCCAGCGGGAGGCGCTCGAGCGGGAGCGGAAGCGGAAACTGGCCGAGGCCAGGGAGAAGCGGAAGCCCACGCTCGACAAGGTGACCATAGAGATAGATAGCAAGCGGCCGCGTCGCGCGAGCTGGCCGCCGCGGCCGCGCGCATCGACGCGGTGCGCGGCCAGCGCGACGAGCTGGACCGCCAGCGGGAGGCGCTCGAGCGGGAGCGGAAGCGGAAACTGGCCGAGGCCAGGGAGAAGCGGAAGCCCACGCTCGACAAGGTGACCATAGAGATAGATAGCAAGCGGCCGCGTCGCGCGAGCTGGCCGCCGCGGCCGCGCGCATCGACGCGGTGCGCGGCCAGCGCGACGAGCTGGACCGCCAGCGGGAGGCGCTCGAGCGGGAGCGGAAGCGGAAACTGGCCGAGGCCAGGGAGAAGCGGAAGCCCACGCTCGACAAGGTGACCATAGAGATAGATAGCAAGCGGCCGCGTCGCGCGAGCTGGCCGTCGCGGCCGCGCGCATCGACGCGGTGCGCGGCCAGCGCGACGAGCTGGACCGCCAGCGGGAGGCGCTCGAGCGGGAGCGGAAGCGGAAACTGGCCGAGGCCAGGGAGAAGCGGAAGCCCACGCTCGACAAGGTGACCATAGAGATAGATAGCAAGCGGCCGCGTCGCGCGAGCTGGCCGCCGCGGCCGCGCGCATCGACGCGGTGCGCGGCCAGCGCGACGAGCTGGACCGCCAGCGGGAGGCGCTCGAGCGGGAGCGGAAGCGGAAACTGGCCGAGGCCAGGGAGAAGCGGAAGCCCACGCTCGACAAGGTGACCATAGAGATAGATAGCAAGCGGCCGCGTCGCGCGAGCTGGCCGCCGCGGCCGCGCGCATCGACGCGGTGCGCGGCCAGCGCGACGAGCTGGACCGCCAGCGGGAGGCGCTCGAGCGGGAGCGGAAGCGGAAACTGGCCGAGGCCAGGGAGAAGCGGAAGCCCACGCTCGACAAGGTGACCATAGAGATAGATAGCAAGCGGCCGCGTCGCGCGAGCTGGCCGCCGCGGCCCGCGCGCATCGACGCGGTGCGCGGCCAGCGCGACGAGCTGGACCGCCAGCGGGAGGCGCTCGAGCGGGAGCGGAAGCGGAAACTGGCCGAGGCCAGGGAGAAGCGGAAGCCCACGCTCGACAAGGTGACCATAGAGATAGATAGCAAGCGGCCGCGTCGCGCGAGCTGGCCGCCGCGGCCGCGCGCATCGACGCGGTGCGCGGCCAGCGCGACGAGCTGGACCGCCAGCGGGAGGCGCTCGAGCGGGAGCGGAAGCGGAAACTGGCCGAGGCCAGGGAGAAGCGGAAGCCCACGCTCGACAAGGTGACCATAGAGATAGATAGCAAGCGGCCGCGTCGCGCGAGCTGGCCGCCGCGGCCGCGCGCATCGACGCGGTGCGCGGCCAGCGCGACGAGCTGGACCGCCAGCGGGAGGCGCTCGAGCGGGAGCGGAAGCGGAAACTGGCCGAGGCCAGGGAGAAGCGGAAGCCCACGCTCGACAAGGTGACCATAGAGATAGATAGCAAGCGGCCGCGTCGCGCGAGCTGGCCGCCGCGGCCGCGCGCATCGACGCGGTGCGCGGCCAGCGCGACGAGCTGGACCGCCAGCGGGAGGCGCTCGAGCGGGAGCGGCAGCGGAAACTGGCCGAGGCCAGGGAGAAGCGGAAGCCCACGCTCGACAAGGTGACCATAGAGATAGATAGCAAGCGGCCGCGTCGCGCGAGCTGGCCGCCGCGGCCGCGCGCATCGACGCGGTGCGCGGCCAGCGCGACGAGCTGGACCGCCAGCGGGAGGCGCTCGAGCGGGAGCGGAAGCGGAAACTGGCCGAGGCCAGGGAGAAGCGGAAGCCCACGCTCGACAAGGTGACCATAGAGATAGATAGCAAGCGGCCGCGTCGCGCGAGCTGGCCGCCGCGGCCGCGCGCATCGACGCGGTGCGCGGCCAGCGCGACGAGCTGGACCGCCAGCGGGAGGCGCTCGAGCGGGAGCGGCAGCGGAAACTGGCCGAGGCCAGGGAGAAGCGGAAGCCCACGCTCGACAAGGTGACCATAGAGATAGATAGCAAGCGGCCGCGTCGCGCGAGCTGGCCGCCGCGGCCGCGCGCATCGACGCGGTGCGCGGCCAGCGCGACGAGCTGGACCGCCAGCGGGAGGCGCTCGAGCGGGAGCGGCAGCGGAAACTGGCCGAGGCCAGGGAGAAGCGGAAGCCCACGCTCGACAAGGTGACCATAGAGATAGGTAGTTCTACTGTTACACGTCAAACCTGGAGAAGCGGGAATTAGTTCCGTAGAACGAGAAACGCAAACCTTTATTATTAGGCTTCCGGAGTGTGAGAACCCTTGTATCACTTCGACCGTTGCCGATTTATTGCGATCGCCACTTACAATTCTTGGTCAAGTCCTGCAAACTTGAAAATATAGAAGATTTTTGACATGATGTGTTTGCTCAGATGGAATTACGACTAAGAGCTATCGGTTAGAGTGTGTGTAGGCCGCCTGTAGGCGACTCCTCTGCTTCAAGGCAGAGTCTGCACTGCGTTGTATCACGCAGTCCTAACACTTGCATGTGCTTGTTTAAACAGAACACAAACCTTATCAAAAACCTAACCTTACTTAATATAAAGGCACATAAACCGATACGCTCTTGTTCATGTCATGTCGTGTCATCACAACCAACGGAAACCTAAACTTTATCCCAATGGAATAAACGTCTCTGATGTTCAATCCAATGCTTCCTTCCTGCTACAATATCGCTGGTGTACAAGCGACGCTTAATCATAGACCAGTTTCGATACCATACTACTGGCCGGAAAAGGACGCCTTATCTTTATTATGAAAATAAAAAAATCATCACATGACTTCAAATTAACTTCAAATTAACTTCAAATAAGAGTGGTATTCCACTTGTCCAAGATCTTTGTCTCACATATTTGAGAAGCAAAATGTGAGATGCAAATACATATTGGACAGATCTTTGTCCAACGTATTTGCCTCTCACGTTTAGTTTAAAAACGTGAGACGCAACGATTATTGGACAAAGATCTTAAACAAGTGGTAAACTGCCCAATAGGACGTTACATAAACCATTTCTGATATATTTGTGGTCGACAGGACGAAGACGGCGACACGTACATGGTGTCCCCGGACGACGGGCCCGCCTCGCTCAATCGCTCGCAGTCCTCGCCCAACATCGCCAAGGTAATATAATACTTGTGTTCAGTGGAGTAAGGTCAATTATTAATGCATCGTACGATTTTAGTAAGGTATAATTAGTAGCAGAAGTAGTAAAATAGGAAAAGTCAAAATGCGCGCACGATTTTATACGTAAATAAATCTTATTAAAATCGACCTAGTCGCAAACTAGGCGATAATTATACCTAGGTGACAATACACATACGTAGATAAATAACTTAAATACATAAGCAAGCCTCGAGTAATATAATTGCTTATATCAGTATCACACAAATAAAATTATCAGAAATGTCAAGAATTCCTATTAATGCGGATGGCGCAGGACCGATCACTTTGGCACTCTTTGGGGGAGGCCTATGTCCAGCAGTGGACGTCTTTCGGCTGATATGATGATGAAAAAGAATTTAAAGTTAACTTTACTACTGCTAAATACATGGAGCTAATAACGTACGAAAGGGAGCAGGAGGAAATACACAACGCAACCCTCACGCCAAACCTTTCATTTTCAAACAGAGACCCAGGACTCATGAGCATGGCGGAAAGCCTAGAAAGAAAATGTGTATCAATTTTGGCATAACACTTGATGAAAACTCGCAGCAGGTGTCCTCGGATGAGGACGAGCCGGCGCCCTCCTTCGACCGCAGCGTGAAGCCCGCCAGGGTGCCGCCCAGGAACCAGCAGAGGGACTTCCAGCCCCAGTGGGGCGACGTGGTGAGTGCTTACACGAGTACACTGTTGTGTAGGTGTACACCTGTACACTCAGCAAACTAGTTAGCGGCGTACCGCTGCATATAGCCAATAATAATTAGTATTACAAGCCGCGTAACCCTTCACACACTCCGTTTCAATGGGATTTAAAATAACCTTTCATAAAACTGATAAAGGAGCATTTTGTAGTTTCGTTGATTACACATCATCATATCAGCTGAAAGACGTCCACTGCTGGACATGGCCTCCCCCAAAGAGTGCCAAAGTGACCGGTCCTGCGCCACCCGCATCCAGCGGAATCCCGCGACCTTTACCAGGTCATCAGTCCACCTTGTGGGGGGCCTACCCCTTCGCCTGCGCCTTCCGGTACGCGGTCGCCAGTCGAGAACCTTTCCGCCCCGACGGCCATCGGTTCTACGTGCTACGTGCGTTTGTATGCAACTGAATTCAAATTGCAGTAGCAAACTCTTTGTACGTTGGGCCTTACGAGAACATACAATACAATTACGTAAGAGAAGGTTGTCAACGGAAGAATAAACATCAAATGAAATCATTCGATACCCATCTAAATACACTCGCGGGCAAAGAATACGGGTCAGCCTAAATTAAATAACTGCAATAGGTTTTTTAAAATATTTCATACTTGTTTTATTTTCATAATACGTAGTCGGTCCCAAAGTTCTGTCACTGGCATATTATTTTTAAATTTAGAAGATGATTTTAAGAAAATTTTATTGCATTCCATTTTTGAATGTTTGACAATTATTTTAAAACAAAAAACAGTCATTCGTTGCAATTTCTCACGATGGAGTGGACATAGAAAGAAAACCGAATAGCTGTTTTAGCATTGCACCGCTGTGGGCACTCGCCAAGTACGATTTTCAAGTTGCTCAAAAATTTAAAAATAACGCTTAGGTTTGTGTACCGTACTATTGATAGGTACAATGAAGTCTCCAGTGTTGAGGACAAGAAAATAATTGGCCGGCCTCGCTCCGTACGAACACCAGCAGTGATCAAAGCGATCAAGGCGCGCATAGCAAGAAATCCTGTCCGAAAACAGAAATTGATGGCTTTGCAGATGGGTGTCAGTAGAAAAACCGTCAAAAAGGTTTTAAACGAAGATCTTAGTCAACGAGCATACAAAAAAAAGCGTGGGCACTTACTTAATGCCCGTCTAAAAACAATAAGGCTTAAAAGATCCCGGAAGTTGTTAAAGCGGTACGCGAAAAATCGACACCGTGATATCCTCTGTACAGACGAAAAGATTTTCGATATTGAAGAGAAGTACAATAAACAGAATGATAGAGTGTACGCTAGGAGCTCTGAAGAAGCAGGAAAAAGAGTTCCGCGGGTGCAACATGGGCATCATCCATCATCAGTGATGGTCTGGTTGGGTGTATCTTATTACGGGCCAACTGAGGTTCATTTTTGCGAAAAAGGTGTCAAAATCAGTGCGAAAGTATACCAAGAGACAGTTTTGGATAAGGTTGTCAAAGATCTGCCCAACACGCTATTTTCGGGACATAATTTTGTGTTCCAGCAGGATTCTGCGCCAGCACACAAAGCCAAGACCACTCAAGCCTGGTTTGACCGTCAAAAAATCGACTTTATAAGACACGAAGATTGGCCTTCCTCTAGTCCGGACCTTAATCCTTTGGACTATAAAATTTGGCAGGTCTTAGAGGGGAAGGTCTGTGCTAAACCACATAAAAATTTGGAGAGCCTAAAGTCATCTTTAAGAAAAGCAGTCACTGAGATAGATATGAAAATGGTGCGTGCTGCGATAGACGACTGGCCGCACCGATTAAGGGCCTGTATTAAAAACAAAGGAGGTAATTTTGAATAATTTTGAGTAATTTTAATTCTTTATTAAATGTACTGTAAATCGGTATATAATTTATTAAAAATTTATTACTACTTTTGTTTTTATCATTATTTTCATTTGTGACAGAACTTTGGGACCGACTAGGTATGCTATTCTTTACAATACCCAACTGTATTAACAATTTCCTGGATCCTATCATAAAAATATCGATATCCAAAAATCACGATTTTTGCGATATCTCGCTCCGTTAACGTTGTTTTTTTTCATGGGTTTTTACGAGTCCGATTTAAACCTGGTAACGTTATATTTTTTACTGTTATTAGCAGTTTATATGTAAAATTAAATAAAGATCATGACAGGATTAACTGTACAACCTCTTACGCACTATTTTAGGAAATATGACGGTATTTTACCGACCCGTATTCTTTGCCCGCGAGTGTATCACAAAGTGATATTTATATGTAGTAATGAAGTTGGTAAGTATGCAGATGTGCGTATCATACATTTTCGCTGACTGTACATACACGTTTGTTCGCTGTGAGGATCCATGGTGAATGGCGTCGGTCATCAACTGTATGCGAAGCACTGCGGGTGCGCTATTGCTTAAAGCTTTGTATGTGGCTGTGTTTGAAGAGGCAATAGGTAGGTATCAGCAGAGTAACCGGCGGTAAGTTCACACTCGCACGATATACCTCCCCTCCGGGTCATCATTCACAGAGGTAAGTGATGCGACAGAGACAACATTTTAAGGTCGTTTTTGTTAACAAATGGACAAAAACGTCTCCAGTGCAGTAGAATAGCACCACACCTTTTTATCCCGTGGGTGTTGTTAGTATCGACTATGGTAAAAAATAAATATATATATTCAAATATATTCATAAGTAAATTGAAAGCTACCGATAGAATCCTTACGCTTTTATAGCAGCAAAATTGTAATACAACTGTGGACTTAAACGCAGTATTTTGCGGCTGAAACAGCCATTTACTTGATTTTCCATAGAACGATTAGAACAAATAGCAAACTGAGACGTCATAATCCTATGTCAATTAGTAGAAATGAATCGTTTCGGCTGCCGCCAGCGAGGTCCGTCAATTTTTTGTTGTAATTTGTTGTACCTCTCCATAAACTGGTTCGAATGACATCTAAGAAAAAACTTAGGACAAGCCTATGTAGTCTTATAAGGTTGCAATTAAATATTGCATCGACCCGTGACCTTTGAGTGGAGCTCGCCTTTGACTCATATGAGTACACATGCCAAGTATGTATGCACAGACTATATACTCTATACGCGTTTGTCTGTCGGTATATTCCAGTCAGTTTACGAATCGCAAGGGTTGCTTATTTGAACGTTTTTGGCACAGTAACCAGTTACAGATGCGAAAAGTGTTTTCTATCAGTCAACATTTAGGGTAAACGGAGGATCATTGCTGGTGTGGAATAAAAGTATAGTCGAGGGAATGGTTCGCCACTTTTCGACTTTATTTCAATGATGCTAAAACCCATAAGTGACGAGCCTTTTTCATTCCGCGACTAGACAACACAGAAATATAAGAAACAGACAAATTACTGGACTTCGTATGAATAAAATATTTAGTTAAATAATTTTTCTCAAACATGCTCGGAAATGTATGCGTTAATATCACGAAATGAAGACATGAAGTTTCTTGTTTATGGCTCCCTACATTTCTTCTTGGCCTTACGCCAAGAAGTAATGTATGAAAACCCTAAGTAAAACCATTATTGTCCGCTTAAAAATAAATTTGCTTACTAATATTAAACTGACAAAGGAAAAATTACATTCTGCCAACGACCACTAGACTCTGTAACTCTCTCTTGCGACATAAAAAAAAACCAAAATCTATGGTACTATACTTATGTGCGGTTAAACATGGTGCTCGAACGGCTTATTCAAATGGCATGTTTAAAAAATAAAAATGGCGGCAAATTACCTTTTATTTAATTGATTAGTGATTACCTTGTATTTATTTTAATTTAAATATTTCCTCACATCGTTTGAGAAAAGCACTATACAATCGTCGGCCGGAACAGGGATTGCTACTCCAAACTCGTCCAGCAATCCCTTACTTCACGGCCTCTGCAGTAATGTACTATTATGTTATATATTATATAGTTTATGTTACGTAGTCGGTCCCAAAGTTCTGTCACTGGCATATTATTTTTAAATTTAGAAGATGATTTTAAGAAAATTTTATTGCATTCCATTTTTGAATGTTTGACAATTATTTTAAAACAAAAAACAGTCATTCGTTGCAATTTCTCACGATGGAGTGGACATTGAAAGAAAACCGAATAGCTGTTTTAGCATTGCACCGCTGTGGGCACTCGCCAAGTACGATTTTCAAGTTGCTCAAAAATTTAAAAATAACGCTTAGGTTTGTGTACCGTACTATTGATAGGTACAATGAAGTCTCCAGTGTTGAGGACAAGAAAATAATTGGCCGGCCTCGCTCCGTACGAACACCAGCAGTGATCAAAGCGATCAAGGCGCGCATAGCAAGAAATCCTGTCCGAAAACAGAAATTGATGGCTTTGCAGATGGGTGTCAGTAGAAAAACCGTCAAAAAGGTTTTAAACGAAGATCTTAGTCTACGAGCATACAAAAAAAAGCGTGGGCACTTACTTAATGCCCGTCTAAAACAATAAGGCTTAAAAGATCCCGGAAGTTGTTAAAGCGGTACGCGAAAAATCGACACCGTGATATCCTCTTTACAGACGAAAAGATTTTCGATATTGAAGAGAAGTACAATAAACAGAATGATAGAGTGTACGCTAGGAGCTCTGAAGAAGCAGGAAAAAGAGTTCCGCGGGTGCAACATGGGCATCATCCATCATCAGTGATGGTCTGGTTGGGTGTATCTTATTACGGGCCAACTGAGGTTCATTTTTGCGAAAAAGGTGTCAAAATCAGTGCGAAAGTATACCAAGAGACAGTTTTGGATAAGGTTGTCAAAGATCTGCCCAACACGCTATTTTCGGGACATAATTTTGTGTTCCAGCAGGATTCTGCGCCAGCACACAAAGCCAAGACCACTCAAGCCTGGTTTGACCGTCAAAAAATCGACTTTATAAGACACGAAGATTGGCCTTCCTCTAGTCCGGACCTTAATCCTTTGGACTATAAAATTTGGCAGGTCTTAGAGGGGAAGGTCTGTGCTAAACCACATAAAAATTTGGAGAGCCTAAAGTCATCTTTAAGAAAAGCAGTCACTGAGATAGATATGAAAATGGTGCGTGCTGCGATAGACGACTGGCCGCACCGATTAAGGGCCTGTATTAAAAACAAAGGAGGTAATTTTGAATAATTTTGAGTAATTTTAATTCTTTATTAAATGTACTTTAAATCGGTATATAATTTATTAAAAATGGATTGCTACTTTTGTTTTTATCATTATTTTCATTTGTGACAGAACTTTGGGACCGACTAGGTATACACACGGTTCCAAACACGACGGATTTGTGTAATTCTGGAGTTGCCGCGGCCACCTTTCGTCTCCCTCGTCAGATCACCTCAGTGGTACCATAATATTGTCACTGAACTTACATAAGTATGCCTAATTGTAGATCCTCGTGGCGCCCACGCGCCTTTTAAAAGGCCGTGTCAGTTGATGAAAATTCAAATTAATTCCATTTAAGAGAAACTCAAATTTCACTGTTCGCTTTTGCGCGCTGGGGGCCACGAGGATATCGATCTGATACTTAAAAGTAGCTGGAAAATGGTTCTGATTCAGAAAAAATTTAAAAGCAAGATTGCAGTCTAATTTGACTGGTTCTAATCTGCTCCCGATCTTAAAGACGAATTTTAAAAGTCCATGGTACGTTCTAGTTTGAATAAAGATGCCCTTTACCTTTTGGTGTTTATAGTCTAAGTTTAGGCATGGTGGGGTAAAACATATAAAAATGCAGTGCGTGAATACCGGGTGGCGGCGGCTAGTGCCCGAATGACGTATGCAAGGCAGCCAAGGCTCGGAAACCGCACAAGCGCCCAACGTGAGGCGATTACGCGGATGGGTAATTACGCACGACCCGCCCGCCGCCCCCGCACCCCGTGCCCGCTTAATGCTACACACAAACAAACAAGCACATAAATTGACATAAATTACGCACATAAATTGAGCGCAGTCTCGCCAACAAACTGTTCTGACAGTTTGGCGGGTAATTTAATATATGTGTAACTAGCTTCCGCCCGCGACTTCGTCTGCGTGGACCCAAGATAAAAACGATCCTATATTTTAATTCAGGCTATAAACTATCTACGTACAAAATTTCATCTAAATCGGTTGAGCCGTTTTAGCGTGATTGAGTAATAAACATCCAAACATCTAAACATCCAAACATTCAAACATTCACATTTATAATATTAGTAGGATGCTATGTTCTTCTTTTAGAAAAAAAAAAATAAGTAATAAAAAAAAACAGGCAACAAAGACGCGATGGCTGGATGTCGTGAAGGCTGACATGAGCAAAAACAGACTCGCATAAGCATTTTAGCACTAGAGTTCTTTCCCTTTTTTTCAATTTATGTATTAGCCATAGCTACCTGCCCGATGATTTAATGCACACCTTAGTAGTTCCTATTGTAAAAAATAAAACGGGAGAAGCTTCTGACTTGTCCAATTACAGGCCCATATCGCTTGCTACGATTGTGGCTAAGGTGCTGGATGGTCTGCTTGACGACATACTGGGAAAACACCTGAACCTACATGACGCTCAGTTTGGCTTCAGGCCAGGCTTATCTACTGAAAGCGCAGTATTATGTCTCAAGCAGACTGTACAGTACTACACCACGCGTAGGACGCCGGTATTTGCCTGTTTTTTGGACCTGTCAAAAGCGTTTGACATGGTGGCGTATGACAAGCTGTGGCATAAGTTACGGGAGAATACTAGCGTACCCTGTGAGGCCACGTCCCTGTTTCAGTACTGTTATGGCCACCAGGCGAATACCGTAAAATGGGCTGGCGTGCACTCTGATGTGTATAGGATGAACTGCGGAGTAAGGCAAGGAGGGTTAAGCTCACCCAAGCTGTTCAACCTATACATGAACCAGCTGATCGAGGAGCTCAGCAGCACTTATGTCGGATGTCACGTGGACGGGGTCTGTGGAAATAACCTCAGCTACGCGGATGACATGGTGCTGTTGAGCCCCTCAGTAGGTGCACTTCAGCGACTGGTGTATATATGTGAGACGTATGCCGGTGCCCATGGGCTAAAGTACAATACTTTAAAAAGTGAGCTACTTCAATTTAAAGCTGGTAAAAAATCATATAAAATGACAGCCGTCACGCTTTGCGGTACCGCCTTAAAAGTGGTACAGAAGTTTAAGTACCTAGGCCACTGGGTATCGGAAAGTATTTCAGATAACGATGACATAGAGAGGGAACGTAGGGCGTTGTGTGTTCGTTGTAACATGCTGGCCCGCAGATTTGCACGCTGTGGTAATGAAGTAAAGCTAACGCTTTTCAAAGCATATTGTCAAACATTCTACACGTGCAATCTGTGGTCCAGTTTTACGCAGCCGGCATACATAGCTCTGCGTGTGCAATACAATAACGCGTTTAGAGTGCTATTTGGCCTGCCGCGTTACTGCAGCGCATCGACAATGTTTGCCGAGGCGCGCACCGATAGCTTCGACGCAATAATAAGAAAGCGGTGCGCGTCTCTACAGAACCGTGTTTGCCACAGCTCAAACAGCATTCTGACCGTGCTGGCGCAGCGCTGGGACTCGCCGCTGCGCGCGCGCTGCGTGCGGCTGCACGCGCCTGTAGTTGCCGCGCCACGCCGCTATTAAGCCGCCGCCGTTATTTAGTTTAAGTTTAGTTTAGTAATTATTTTGATTGTGACTAACATAGCATATTAGTTTCATTGTTACTAACATTTTATATGGATAAATATCCGAAATATATTTTTTTAATTTGAATTTGAATTAACAGTTCGAAAAAACTGTTAGTCCGTGAGCCCACTCCCAATACACGTACGTCTCATTATAAAATGAATGGAAGCAGCTCGAGAAAGTTGAGATGAGCACGAGAAAAATAAAAAATAAATATTAAAATTGGCCGAAAGTTTTAAAATTCTTCACTTTCGGTCAACGTTTGTATGGGTAGGTATATATACCTCATGTGACAACAGTACGAGACCTGTTGCATTATTTAGCCCTTTAATCGTAGAGAGAGTAAAAGGTCTCTGTCCTGAAATGGCCGGTAGTACTTGGCAGACGGTGCTAAAGTTGCCACCTTTGCCACTATAATAAGTAACTGAAAGACATGAGCGAAAACGGGCCCATAAAAGTAGACGCCCAGGCCCCTATTTCACCAACTTGACAATTGTCACCTGACACTGACAATTCGCCATACATTGCTTGTTCTAGAAGTTAAGGTGGTTGCTAGGTTACTTGTGGAATCAGCAATGTACGGAGAATTGTCGTTGTCAGGTGACAATTGTCAAGTTGGTGAAATAGGGGCCAGGATTGTGCAAAGTGGAGAGGCGAGTTGGAAAGCGGACCTTAGCAAAAGCCCTGATAACGCTGGGTGGAAGAGCGAGAAACAAAACAGCGGACAAAGGGAATTAACTTTTTTTTTATACAACGACGGTGGCAAACAAGCGTACGGCCCGCCTGATGGTAAGCGGACACCGCAGCCTATAGCCGTATGCAACTCCATAGGAATAACATGGGCGTTGCCGACCCTTGATATGTTTGAGGATTCGCCGCTAACTATTTTTAACCTACTTTAAAAGGGGAGGTTGTTAATTCGTAGCAATCTTTTATTTTTTACTAGCTTCCGCCCACTACTTAGTCTGCGTGGACCCTAGATAAAAACTATCCTATATATTAATCCAGGCTATGAACTGTCTTCGTGCATACGTAGTATAAGAATATAATATTAAAATTCTTACTAAATAAACTGACCCTGAACAAACATATGAAGTTAAATAAAAGCTTGTAAAAATCAAATAACCATACTCGTGCGATATAAGACGGCCTTGGAAAACACCGGGCATTAAATTAGTATTTACTATCGCGTCTACGATCAATTTTCTTGACCAATTACGAAGTTAGTTTTTGTTTTAGGCAGCCGCTGTATGAATTAAAGTGTACCGACACACGCTACCTTAAGGAATTTAATTTGTCTACATTTTAGATACTAGATACTTATGCCCTATTTTTAACCCCCCACGCAAAAAGAGGGGTGCTAAAAGTTTGACGTGTATGTGAATCTCTGTGTCTGTTTGTTGCATCGTAGCTCCTAAATCTATGCGGACCGATAGTAATGCGGTTTTTTTGTCCGAAAGCTGACGTGATCAAGGTGGTTCTTACCTACGTTTCAACAAAATCGGTTCAGCCGGCTATGCGATTTGAAATGAAAATGTGGAGGGTTTTTCAACGTTTCTAAGTTATACATTATTTCACTATAACGAACCCTAAAACTGGAAGTTCCCTCAACGCTTGGCTAAATTACACATGATTGTTGGAAGCTGCTTTACATTGAGATTTGAATAATTATTCACAAGATGAAAATTTCCCATATTACGTATTCGCAAATGTTTAAGAAAGTTTGCGCTTGCAGCCACGTCTGCCTGGAGTAAAAGTGACCTGGAATGTAATATAATTCCAACCAAAATCTTAGATAAAATATCAATATTGCTAAAAGCGAAATCGGGCTCCTTTAAGATACAGCCGCCAAACACGCCAGGAGGATGATGACGACGATCTATTGAAAATACCTAAAGTAGTTCACGTTATAATCAATACGGGTGTAGACTCAAAATTTATTATTACTCCAAAAGAAAGAAGGCAAAAAAATATGCCTAGTGACGAAAGCCCATTCAGATATCTCAAAGGATTACGAAGCTACAACCGTTTTAATATTTCTTGTTAGAGAGAAAATGCTCGCAGATCGTGACGTCACGATCTGCATAGTAAATGACAGTCGTTTCATATGTAGGTGCGTTTTGCGGAAAAGGGACAGAATGTACCTTCTCTTAAAACTTTAGACACATAACTTTGTGATTATTTAATCGCTGCTTTACTTTTTTGACAATATTATATAATCCTTTTTCAGGAATGTTCCACATTATTGGTTTTTATTTGGTGTCGACACCCCTATTCAAAGGATACAAATGGGCGTTGGTTTTTCTAGACCATTCGAGTATATATAGAAAACAATATACCATGGTTAAGTCATGTGGCGTTTTGCTTGGCGTCGCTGCTACGGGCTGCTCCATTTTATGTTTAGTGCTGCTCTGTCTTTTATTGTATGATTTTTTATTTCATGTCTACACCGACCCATATAAGAGGTGTTAGTTACATTTTAATTTCAATTATTAGGTTAGATTAGGGTACCTCATTAAATTACTTTAATAATATGGTTAGCTTAACAGTTTTAGGCTGGGTTGCACCAAACCGTCTGCAATCGTAAGCGGCGTTCGTTAAAATCTGAATGCATAGAAATTTTGACAGGTTACTATGGAATGACAGCCGACAGCCATATTTAACGTTGAACAGTCTGTAAGTTGGTGCAACCCGCCCTTAAAATTTGTTTCATATAAGTACCTACTTTATTTTGAGTGAAATGTCTAGTTAACATAACCCCAGTACGATAATCTCGGCCAATGAAAGATTAATAAAGACTAGCTTAGCCTTACACAACATGTAGAAGACCCTCAGACCTCGTGCCCGACCACGCGTCTATTCCTACATTCGGCGGTATTAGCGGTCAGGCTTACTTGTTAATGCGTGACACGTGTTCTACTAAGATTTGTGACGACACGTGAGCGTAGACTAATAGGGTGGTTTTCCGTTTGGAAGTCACACAATCATTTAACTACGTGTACGCGTACGTGCCGCGCCTCTCATATGGACGCTGCTTAATTATTATTTTTTCAGTGCATAAGGCAATGATGGCGTGATTTTCAGATCGTTGTGGAGCCAGAGCAGACGGTAGCTCGTCTCGAGATGGAGCAAAGCGACCGCGATCCGGAAGCTTTACTTTCTGACCTGGACATACGTCAGGTTCCCGAAGTTAGAGGGGAGAACGTAGTCAACGTCGTCACGCTCCTCGCCGCCAAGCTTGGTGTCACCATTGACCCTCGTGAAGTGGTGTTTGCCGAGCGGTTCGGTGCGGCGTTTAGTGACCAGGGTCCGCGACGCATCATCGCCCGGCTGGGGAGTCGTCAGATACGAGACGAGGTGCTACAGGCCGCTCGACACCGTAGCCTCACATCCACCGACGCTGGCGTGCCGGGCCTGTGTACCCGTGTCTACGTGAATGAGCGACTCACGCGCAGGGCCCGCCTGCTGTTTCAGCGAGTCCGGGAGGAGTGTTGGAAGCGGGGGTGGAAGTTTGCGTGGACGATGCAGGGCCAGGTTTACGCCCGGCGGGCGGACGGGAGACAGGCGTATTGGATCCGGTCGGAGGCCGATATAGTGCGTGTTTTTGGATCCACCTCTGTTTGTAGATTTGTTTGGCATGGCAACGCAATGATAATTTAAAGTCTAGTATAACATCGTGTAATACATATTACTGTATTTTATTCCAGATTCAAACTGGTTTTTATCAATATTATTTTCAAATTAACGTGTTTATATGATACGAAATAGAAATAGAAAAACCTTTATTAGTGACACACACAAAACGACAAACGGTGAATAAAATAAAAAACACGCCATGAAATGGTCCCAACTCAGCATGGTACTGGCGATAACCAGCGCTGATCTTCCGTTGGAACCATCGGTGAAACCACGGCGGGAGCGCACGCATGGCAATAAACAAAAGATAATAATAACGACAATAACATTCAATCGACACAGTTCTTCTCCATAGGCAAGAAATCCATGTGCTGGCTATCACAAAGTCGTGGTTACGAGTTGGGTAGAAAGGAAAACGTAACCTACCTAAACAGTAATGGTACTTCGCCCTAAGCTGTAATTAATTTTGGTGCCATTTACATACATACGAGTATTTGGCTAAAAATAGTTAAAAGGCAAAAATAGTAGGCGTAAACCGTTCGTATAGGACCATCAATCATGGGAAATGACCGGTATATATGTTACTGCCATATCCGGTCCGAAGGACCTGAAATTTCGTTCTTCTTTGTTGTTTAAATATTAAATTCAGACCACGAAATTAATTTTAATATCTTGCAGTCATGTACATTTCGTAATTAAGTCTAAGAACTTAATATTAAAGTACATGAACCCTGATAGGGCAAGGTAATTTCAAATTAACTAATAATTCTTGATTACACATACACTATAGTTCACAATAATAATAATAATGATATGAAGCATGCATGTTGAGTCCGATTTTATCGTATTTTTGTATGTGCCTAGATCTAGCGTTACTTTAAGTGAATGCCAATTTTGATATTTTATGGAATCAAGATTATTAATATTATTATATGTCCGGTATTAAACTACCCTCTTTTTATACTTTCTTACATATATATGTTTAATTTTAAGTTCTCATAATAAGTGAATTGTAAAATTCTTAATGAGAATAAATGATCTTTAAACCTAACTTTGTCAATCATTATTTTTAAAATTAGACTATTATAGAATAACATAACTGAAATGAACTTTTCTCAAACATGCAATGAAATATTGACGGTTTGTTCTTCATATTGGGCTTCGAAGTGTCACGTTTCGGGCGCAGCGAGACGAGAGACCCGTAATGGCATTTCATACAAAATTGGAGGCCTAGGCCGGCAAGATGGTCTTTTCTAATTTCCATTCCACTATTTGTGGCACAGGATACCGGCGTTCAGTCATGAAAATTAAAGTTTGATTTCTTGGAGTTTTTTTTATTTATTTCATTGCATGTTTGAGAAAAGCACTATACATACTTCGGCGTGAAAAGGGGTTGCCAGCCTCATAACTATCCGACCTCGCTACGCTTGGCGGTCTATATGTACTCGGCCGGCAACCCCTTACTTCCCGGCCTCTGTAGTAATGTACTATTACTTGTTGATAACACACTGCAATATCACATTTTGTCGATCTTTTATACCCACATTTATGCTAAAAGTGGCGCTGGAACATACGTTTCATGTGCTCTGCCTACCCCTTTTGGGAATAAAAGCGGGAATGTATGTATGTATGTAACAAACTAATTTGGTAATGAGCTACGTGTACATTTTCGCCCATTCGGCAGTCAGATAAACTTGAAAATTGGTATCATATGTAGAATTGATATCACATGTACATTTTATGACGATAATGAGTAATTATAGTACATTAGTATAGAGGTCGGGAAACGAAGGGTTGCAGGCCAAGTAAATATAGACGGCCGAGCGTAGCGAGGCCGGATAGGGATACGCGGCCGGCAACCCCGTTTCTCGCCGAGATTTGTATAGTGCTTTTCTCAAACTTGCAATGAAATAAAAATAAAAGTAGCTAGTCAATTTATTTTATTCATAGTTTGTCAATTTGTTTTATATAACACAACTAAATGATACGTTTCTGAACTGCACCGCCTGCACCGCCGCCGCCGCGCCGGCAGCTGGCCTGCGCCCTCCGTCCTAGTGGGATTTTCCGCAAAGGTAGTGTGCGGTAATTGCTACTTTATGGCCAGGTATGACGTATGAATATGGCTTTCTAGTCTTGTCAAAAGTATGTAGTCTTTGTCCGTGCCTATACGTAATTAATTGATTACTGCATACCTACTGCAAACATGGTGTTGTACTAAGCAAAGTTTACCTTACCTAAGTTGCCATAAGGTGTAGGCATTGTAATGTGTCTTGGCACAACGTTTATAGCAGTGCGCAATCAATCAAACGTATACCGCGACATGGCTGAAGCTGTGGTGACCACAAGTTACCTACTGGATCAGTACAGACCTGTTTTAGCCAGTTGACAATTTGCCTTACAATTTCTTAGTCAGTAAGTTACGACAGTATCCAACGACCATCTTTAATTTTCATCCAGAAATTGATGTCTGACACGTGTGTGTATGTAATAAGCAAGTTTAGACTGGGAAATACTTCGATGAATCGGATCTATCAAGTTTCAAGTCTCTGACTACTAGATAGGCAAAAATCGATGACTGACTTTAATTTCGGAGATTAGAACCAGCAAGTTTTCGCCTAATCGCAGAACCATTCATTACGCATATATATACATATTGATTGATCAATCAATCAATCAATCAATCAATCAAAACATTTATTCGTGACAAACACAACACAGATAATAATAAAAAAAGCACATTTCCTTTTTGTCACGAAATGGACCCAGCTCAGCATGTTGCTAGCTTTGCAGCCAGCGCTGGTCTTCCGCAGGGTCCATTCGGTGAGAGCACGGAGAGTAACAAACAAAACAATTAAAAGGAAATACCTATATACTTAACTAAAATACAAACATAAAAAATAAAATACACAAAAAAGCAATGAACGGTTTTTTTTTTATAATATTAAATAATAAATGTTTGTTGGCCTGTCAGTAGTTTCATCCCAACAAACCACTACATGCGTATGGGCCTTAATGGTAAAAGTGAACGCAGCCCATACATGAACAGTACCACTAGCGCCAGTGAAGAGAAGACAAGACAAACTAAACTCTAAACGTCAAACAAAACAGCATGGACATGAAATTGGGCTTGTCGTGATTGACGTGTCGAAAAACTAACGTAGATTTCTTAAACTATCTAGTTATTATATTGGTAACTAAATTTGGCCAGTTTCACCCAAACCAATGCGTTTGTTTTCTTTTCTTTAGATCAGGGGTCGGCATCCGTGGGCCCGCCAGCCCCTAACATGCGGCCCGCGAGCCTCCCTAGCTGTTTTGCATATTCAGAATTTTGAAATTGCCTGTTAAAGTCACAAAATTTGAAGAATTGCGCCCTGCGTCAATTCCGTAGCGACTATATGGCCCTTGGTTGCCAAAAGGTTGCCGACCCCTGCTTTAGATCATATTGTGGCAAATGTATATTATGGTCTAGTGATAGAGCGAAGCCCGAAGATGTCCTTACAAACTATTATACTAGCGTCCGCCCGCGACTTCGTCTGGCCAAATCCAGGCTTCAAACTGTCCTCGTGCAACATTTCATCTAGCACGAGATGAAATTTTGATGAGCACATCACACAAATAAATGCCCTTACCGGGATTCGAATCTAGGACCTCTTGCTTCATAGGCAGGGTCACTGCCAACTAGGCTAAAGCGGTCGTCAAACATCCAAACTTTCGCATTTATAATATTAGTAGAAAGTAGGATTACCCTTTGACTGCGCAATAATTGAAGTCGACAGAAAACAAAATCTGAAAAAAAAAGCAGAAAGGTATTTTATATTTATAATCCCACGTAAGTAACCAATGTGGTCACTCATCCAACCCTTACTGCCAGCCTTCAGGCTGCGCGCCAGTATCGTTTGCGCTTCGCCGCCGGCACCACGTTGTATACTCCGCGCCAACAGTCTATATTACTATCATAATAAAACTGCAATTCCTTCAACATAATTAAAAACGCTGATAACTAGAATTGTGTTCTATTTATATTGGGATAAAGTGCAAAACAAATTGGAACTTTATAGTGCAGAATTTTTAAGCAATCGGCAGTCGAATGTGGACATGTAATATAGTGTTTTATTTGTATTTCAATAAAGTGCAAATTAGCTTAGCCCTTATAAATGCATTCAGGCAATTCTAAATATTAAAACGACATGACAAAAAACAATAAGACATGTTTTAACAGACACTAATAGTTTATAAAGTGCTTCTAAAATGTACTACAGTCAAGTGAAATTGAGCTTTGTTGTTATAAAGTTAAAGTGTAAATTGGGCGGTAGACACTAATGTTTCTGAATTTTCTTTCAACTGTTTTCATGTTATACCTGATAGTACTTTTAGTGTTAGTTTTCCCGCTATCAAAATATACGAAATCACAAATTATGGAGTAAAACGAAGTTTCATATCTAAATTAAAGACTAACCTTGCCAGTATAGGTGGTAAATCTTCGTGGTTCAGAAATAACTTTATATCGATTGTTTGTGACGTATTATTTTAGTAGTCACTCGTAGTATCGAATGAAGTATGACAAGTTCTAATTAAATCACTTTATAGTCCAGTAAATGAACTGACAACTCGTATGGAAAAAATGTAAATTTTGGAAATAATTTATAATAGCTTATTTTTTATGTGTAACGGATATATTATCAATTAAATAGTTACCCAGCGACAAAATCCGACAAAATTTCAGACATCAAAAAAATGATAAGTTAACTAACTTCTGAAAAGTCAGAAAAAATATTAATAAATATTTTTGTCTTTATTTTGGTTCATTTACATTTGCTCTATAATATTCAAGATAAATCGTATAAAAAAAGACAATGCATGCTTCATTGAAATCTACATAATTACTTCCGGGTGGAAAGTTTGTCGGATTCTTGAATATATAATCTTAGAATAACATTTTCAAATGAAATCAACAAAAAAAACGCTATTATAAATGAATGTTTTTCAAAACCGTATTTTGCCTGGAGTATTTAAGTAAAATAGACACGCAATAATACCATCAGGGTACCAATGCTTACCTTTAGTTAAGAACTAGACAAAACTGTAAAAACAGTCGTAGAAATAATCTGGAGCAAAACACGTAAACCTTGTTTATGTATGATCGAAGTAGTATAAAGTTCTAGGCAACCCCGAAAACTACCAAATAAAATACACTCGAACGGAAAAGTGCGTGGTCAAAAGCGTTAATTTTCGAATCGAGTTTGGATAAAAATCAACATTTTGCGCTACGAGCAGCGATGCATACCACTGGACACAGCTAACATGGTGCTCAGAGTGAAGGTCAGGCTCAAGTACTCACAGAACCATATCGTCTGGCTATTCAAGCGGGTAAGCTTTCAAATGTAATTACTATGCAAAAAATTACTCTCTCAACTCTCTCAAGGTCATGGTCAAATTGGACCATGTACTCGAATCAACTTATGATAAGTGACACTGTGGATACTGGCGTGATATATACCGCTGGACACAAGGTTAAGATCATGGTCAAGTACTCCCAAAACCATCGGCTATTCAAGCGGGTGAGTGCAGAAATGTCTCAAGGTCAAATCAAATTGCATACTCCAGTTACGTTGTATGGTCAGCTACTGAGTGTCACTTCTGGTAGGTACCGTCGTAAAATATATTACTGTTGGACATAAGGACACGGCCATCCCTCGCACAAACATATCATCTAGCTGTTGGGTGAGTCAATAGTACAATCACATTGCCCATGTGTGCAGTTTTCAACGTCTCCTTGATTGCGAACACAAGTAATTTGTACAGTGCCCCTAACACATTTTTTGAATACCGCTACGGATGGTGAATAGTCTTACGGCCCCGCGTGATGGTCAGCTGTTACCATAGTCTATTGGCGCATGCAACTCCAGAGTATCGCACCCGCGTTGCCGACCCCCACACCTATATACCGGGCGGAAAGACACGACGATCCGTTTAGATTTTACAAGCTTTGATTTACTTTCACCTGTCCCGTTGTCTGTCTGTCTGTCTGTCTGTAATCAAATCTTGCAAGTTAAATTTGATCCACTTCCCGGTTTCCGATTGAGCTGAAATTTTGCATGCATGTATAAATCGCGTGACAATGCAATATTATGATGACGTGGAGCTGATTTGATGATGGAACTTGAAGGTGGCCATAGGAAGTCGGTAATAAAACCACATAACCCATCGAGTTTGGGCTCGTTAGAATCGTCTCAATGAGTAGTCGATGACGGTATACAGAAAAGTACAGTCGGCAATAAAAGCTTGTACCAAAAATGAAATTTTATTGTTTTGATAAAGGTCACTGACCCTTGTGTTATTGTTAAAATGTTACTGAACCTAATGAGGTTGGTCACTTGCAGTATTTTGCATTAAAAGTTAACTGCCTATAACTTCAAAACGCTTACGAATATGAGCCTAGTTTCTTTAGAGGAAATACTGTACTAAATCTAAACAATCCTCCTTTTGCGGAAAGGATCGTCGTTCCTTTCCACCCAGTATATAACTCATTCCATATAACATTAGCATTTTAACGGATTTTTTTCTAGCCTGTTTAGGTGTCCCACTGCTGGGCAAACGCCTCCCACCTTTTCCTCGACTCGGCCCTATTGCTGGCATGCTCCCGCTAATCCAAGAGAGAGTCCAAATCGTCCCGACATCTCCTTTTTGGTTCTGCCTCTGCTTTTATCTAGGATATCATAGGGAGATATTGTCTTTGTTTTACTTATGTATACCTACTTTTTTTTTGTTTCAAAACGGTTTTCCTTATAATCGTTAAACGCACGTTTTAAAAATGTTATATGAAATAGGGTATAGCTTCTGTCAAGCATGCGAAGTGTGTGTGTGTGTGTGTGTGTGTGTGTGCGTGCTAAGAAACGAGTACACTCTTGAAAAAACTATAGTCTTGAGTGTTGCGTATGAATGTTATTTGTTGCGTGCGACTGTTTTTATTACCTTCTGTAGTAGGTGTTGGAGGTAACTCTGTATGAAGGTCAAGGTTAAGCCGAAGTAATGACTTAATTGAGACGTATTTTAGACGGTTAAATATTTATGTTATATTCGAAACGGGTAAAGCATTCTTGTTGCCTTGAAACGTCTTAGTTAAACGTTTCAGTGTTTATTAATTAATTAACGTATGTTTATTAATTAACTAGCTACACGCGTATTAGAAGTACAGAGATTTATACCATTCATGATCATGACTAATGACTTACATATGATAAATCTACGTGCGATTTTCGCTATAGAGCGGAAAAACGCTGCTACGCGTAGCGTTGCATGGCGTTGAATACATTTTGAAACAATTTCTGCATTTCAAGGCGCTTATCACGAACACTTTCACTACCAGGAACCCGCCTAGCGGGCGCCTACGCCATAGTCGCTTTCCGCTACATACGAGGAAAACAACGGGATAGGCTACGAGCGTAGCGCGTAGGGATTCTTGACAGTGACCGTTATTACGTGCATGCTACGATTGGTCGGGTCGTAGCAAGTTTTCCTTTCTACGAGCTTCGCTGTTTGTTTGTTCTCGCTACGGCGTAGCAGATTACGCTATGTATCCACTTTCAAAGGTTTAGCCTTCATGACAACAAATTCCTGTTATTATAGTAACAAAAATGGTATTAAATATACAAAAGGATAACTTCGTCTTATATACCTAAGTATGATAATTACTTATACTATAAAAATGCGAAAGTTGGGATGTTTGTTACTCAATGTCACTTATACGGCTCAACCGATTTCGATGAAATTTTGCACGATGATAGACACGTATAATGAATAAACTCAATTTTATGTGACTGGGTTTATACGTGTGTTTGGGTCAATCAACTATTTCTCTTTGTTATTATGTCCTGTTAGCCAGGAGACAAAATTACAGAGTTTCATAGAACAATTCTTACAATACGGACTTGTAACGCGCCTAGAAGATGATCCATACAAAAAGGGGTCGAACTTGACAAGAAAACCCCACATTTGGTGATATAAAACCCATTAATCGCAGTTTTCAAAAGTGACTCAGGATACGTAACCATGGCAACTAGTGACAGACAATAGTTGATCCAGCCGTTTATAAGGCTGAGTAAAAAAAGGAAAATAAAGACCCAACTTTGGATTTTTTTCTATCGATTAAATTTTAGGCCATCATGTATCGATTAAATCAGATAAACAATCATACAGTCAAAAATGACATATTTGAAAATGAGACCTTATTGTTTTCTTAATCTATTCAGCACGGCGTTTCAAAGCGCGCGATAATTTCCAATGCACCCCCTTAAGTAGATTAATGCTGACGAATAACGTGAGCAGACGTGTGTACACAAACGCCGGGTCGAACAAACCATCGGCGCTCCCCGTACGATGCACTCGCACGCCCTGCAAATACTGTGGCGTGCCCGCTGACGTGACAACTGTGGGTGCTCGTGGGAAATACCGGGCTGGCCGACGGTATTAACACTTTCGCTGCCAAGAATCGCTACGCTCGTAGCCGATCCCGCGGTTTTCCACGTGTGTAGCGGGAAGCGACTACGGCGTAGGCGCCCGCTAGGCGGGTTGTCACTTGGAAACTCTGGACAATTTACTCTATAAGAAAAAAGTAGGTTCGGAATTTAGAAAAATGCTGTCTAGATACCGACACGAAAAATACGGTAAATTTTAAAACACATGATAGTTACATAAATGTGTGACGGCGTAGAATAATAAGACAAAAAAGGTTAAATCGGCACAAAGCCGAACTTATCCCTGTAAGGGATCTCTTCCAGTTAACATTTGTGCCAATTGAGTTGAGATCAGCAACAAAATGATAGACAAACTAACACGTGTACAGACGTATTTACCTATTGTAGTCAACGCAGCAGACATATAAGTAACCTTTGCGTGACTTATTGCGACCATACATGATGGATGAAGCTCGCCGTGTAGCTGCGGCAAGTTTAAAAGCTCTTGAAATAGACGCGGCAATTACTGCTGATTGCGCCGTAATTGACCTTGCACTGCCCTCGTTTAAAGATGCGCAGCGTCAAAGCCGTCTGGGGTCAAGCTGCCTCATGGCAAGCCAGTACTCTCTAGCTGGTCTAATTAGACAGACATTCAGATGTACTCCATGAGTAATGATTGCAAGGATAATACATACAAGTCAAGGGGTTCGCACCAACTTACGATAACAGTCCTTCCCATAGAAACTCGTCAAACTTTCCATACACTCTACACTCGCTTACGATAACAGACGATTTTATAAAACCCACACGAAGTCCAGACGTCACTAGATGATCTTATACACGTGCTGTGCCTGACCCGAGCCCGTTCTACACGGGTCACAGTCTAATCTATTATACTTATATTATAAATACGAAAGTACTCTGTAATAGGCTAGCTGCCTATTTCTTTTATTTAATTCAATTTATTTATTTGCAACCTTGTACAATTGACACATGCAACTTAACTTAAAGCTAGGCAATGCCCAGGACCCCGTTAGGGCGTAGCAAACGTTACAGTTAATTATTTTTCATCACACTTGCTCGAAACGGGCTTCATAGTGCGCAGACATACAGAGCTGTAATAGCCTACGTTACGCCCACGGGCGTAATGGTTTTTTTCTTAAATTGTATCTGTCACTCATGCGGCAGTTACAAAGCAAAGAGGTTTTATATCAAATACAATGTCTGAAAATGTATTTATAAATAATTTTAAACTAAAAAACACTACTAAAACATGTTTAACATAAATTTAATATGTAGTTATTTAGTGTCTATGTAAAATGTTTGTAAGTGTTTTCAAATCGTGGCTGTATACCGAAGGGTCTTTGCCACACGCGCCTCGCGTCAATTTCAACAAAATGGACAACTGACATGTCGCAGTTTTTATTACGATTTGTATTAATTTCATCGAAAATGTATTTGTTTCCTACAAATGTGATGAAAAACATTGTGTATAACACGGGCGTAAGAATATTGCAAACTCGAGTCATCAAAGCCATCCGCCTTCGGCGTCGGGCTTCTGGCAGACTCTTGTTCGCAATATTCCACTTGCGCCCCTCGTTAAACAATGTACTAATAATACAACAAATATTTAAAATATAAAATGAGTTAAAATTTATTTGACTAGTAAAAAAGTTAAAGTATAAAAAATACTATGATCTAGTAACCAGTTTTTAGAGAGGAATGAAATCTGTATGGGTCAATAGGGAATATGCATGGGACTTCAATTTTGAATAAATTGGCCTCAATCGTCGTAGAAATATCGTACAACGGTAATATTATAAAAAAATCAATCGTATTAGTCACGTTAAAAATCAACAAAAAAAAATTTTGCTTGATAATATTACATACCAGTTGGACAGATCAAATTAATGGCTAACTCCATAGTAAACGCTCCTAGGATATGGATTGTGACGTCATAGTCTATGCCCGTTTAATATAGAGCGTTTTCGGTGGAGGCCGGCGCGTGCAGATTTCAAGTGCCTATAACATCAGAAAAAAACAAGAATGTTTTAATACGACAGTTGTTATTCGTCTGCATTATACTTATGATAATCGTGATAAAAATAACCATCCATATACCCTATTGGACTATATAAAGAGCAAAAATGAGAGTCGAAGTCGGTTTCGACTGCTGAAACCGGTCCGCACCTACTGATTGACAGTGTTTGTGAAGTCAAAAGGTTGCAAATTAACAGTACAGATGTAGTACACAATGGTTTTCCATCGTATTTTCACAGAAACGTACGCACGTGTCTTGCTATTTCAGTCGGTCACAGTACAAAAAGTACTGAGGTTGACTGAAGTAGAATGACAAATACGAACGTTTCCGAGAAAATACGATGGAAAACAATTATACACATCTGTAACCAATGTATGCAAAATCAAGTTAATTACTGTTTGCTTTTTTGGTCGTGAAACATTGTGTTTAGGTCGACTTACACCAAAAGCCACGACGGTTACCTGCGGGCACTGCTAACTCCTAAAATATAGGTCCACGCCCGAGCGTTCACTGAGGGATGGTGATAAGGAGAACTGATTATGTTGTATGTCGGTGGCCGACCAATGGAATTAAGAGTGCGTTGTAACTGAGGCGAAGCGAAGGTGAGACGTTCAGAATGTACCAATAAAATTCATCCATTATATCGCAGATGGGGGGGGGCAGGCGTAGAAACTTATTTGATTGGCCCATTCCTCATATCTCCGTGGAAATGCAGCCTGATTAACACATTCCGTGCGAAAGGTTTCGTAGCGCTCGTAGCCGATAACATGGGGAACTCCGTATGTAGAGAAAAGCTCCTACGCCCAGCGGGCTCCTGGCACGGAAAGTGTGAAGGTAAGTAAATGTACAAAAAACTGGATCGCTTAAATGAACAAGAATCAAGGTAATTCAACAAAGCATCACCAAAGGCATCGATAAGGTGAGTGAAACATACCATACTCTCACATCATCAAAATGAAAATGTATATTATATTAGTGTTTATACACCCATTGACGAGTCCTAACCAAATGCGTCAGACATTAGTATCCCGTTGACGTCATAACCGCCGCGTACAACGTGACGTATTCGTATCGCTTCTATATTTATACAGCGGCCGACCAACGTCAAAAGTTGCAGCATAAACATACACACCGTTTAATTTCAAACTCTATCCCGTGTAACATAAGTTTGCAATTCGCAGGGCCGCGGTCTGACGGGCTTGAAGAACCTGGGAAACACCTGCTACATGAACTCCATCATACAGTGCCTCAACAACACGGCGATATTGGTTGCGTACTTCTGCAACGGCCAGTACATGGAACACGTCAACAGGTATTTAAAAAATATGTTTAATTTAATTAATTATTAGTTCTATGGATCGATATTATTTGACTTATTTGTTTCAACAAGTTTCTGTCAAAAATGTCATTTTTGGTACAAGCTTTTATTGCCGACTGTACTTTTCTGTATACCATCATCAACTACTCATTGAGACGATTCTAACGAGCCCAAACTCGATGGGGTTATGTGGTTTTATTACGGAGTTCCTATGGCCACCTTCCAGCTCCAACATCAGATCACCTCCACTTCGTCATAATATTGCATTGAAAAAAAATGAAAAATGGTTTACTGGTAACAAATATGATGCATTGTCACGCGATTTGCATATTCGTGCAAAATTTCAACTCAATCAGAAACCGGGAAGTGGATCAAATTTAACTTGCAAGATTTGATTACAGACAACGGGACAGGTGAAACTAAGTAAAAGCTTTTAAAAAAATATGATTCTAAAAAAAACTATAAACGCGACGAAATCCGTTCAAATCATTTTATTTTATGAGTAATTTTCCCTGAAACTGAAGACAATATTCGGTTCTGAAAGAAATTAGTGCAACCATTTCCTATGTAGCGTAACTTTGCATTCGTCAAAAAACGGAACTGTTAAAGCTGTTTTTTTATAACCTTTAACGGAAGATAATCGCCATTAGGTAGAAAATCTCAGTCCTTTAGGCTTCATAGGCAATCGTCATCCTCCTAGCGTTATTCCCTGTTGTGCCCTAGAGGAGCGCGTGGTCCGCTTTGACACCAGGCCCCTATTTCACCAACTTGACAATTGTCACCTGACACTGGCAATTCGCCATACATTGCTTGTTCTAGAAGTTAAGGTGCATGTTAGGTTACTTGTGGAATCAGCAATGTACGGAGAATTGTCGTTGTCAGGTGACAATTGTCAAGTTGGTGAAATAGGGGCCAGGCTTCGTAAGCAATGTTGCAGCATTTTACGGTGCTGTATTTTTAAGTTAACTGAAGTCTGCTGCATATCTTAGACTTTTATGTACAAGCTCTCAGGGTTTCGTATGGGGCTGTTTTCCTATTGACTGCTTGATGATGGCCGGCATCACTTACACCCCCGGCCCGGACAAAAGTATGGAAACAAGCGTATATGAGAATATAAAACGTTAATTTTCACACGAAAAGTTTTTATTTAAAATAAACAAATATATACAACAATTTACGAAAATTATATTCCTATTCCTATTGACTATGTGTGTTGTTTTCAATATATACCTCTAAACTTTGTTTTCATTAATGTCGGATACATTTGCAACATACAACTACATACAACTTTTGCTTTCATAACTGCACCACACAATGTCGGCATTCTTTGAATCAATTTATCGATGGTATTTTGTTCAAGATTAGCCCAGGCTGTTGAAAAATTCGTCCACAATGCTGGTTTTGAAGTTGGACATGTTTTTCTTATCTGCCTGTCCAGCTCGTCGCACAGTAATAATGGAAACACGAAATATCAAAGAAAACAACTTTGTTTCCATACTTTTGGCCCGGGGTGTACACAGTGACGCTGTACGCAGTATACAATATGAGAGGAATTCCGACGTATTTTACAGTGTAGTGCAAATTGTTGCAGGGCGCACGGGACGCGGGGAGCCATCGCCGAGGAGCTGGCGGCCGTGGTGCGCGCGCTGTGGTCCGGCCAGTACCGCTACATCGCCACCGCCGACCTGCGGGTGAGCCACTCTAGCCCTTACCGCGCAGCGTATACAGTGTATAATGCCATCGCGGAGAACTAGCGTAGCTAGCGTTCCGCACTAACATAGAGCCTTTCACCAAGGCGCAGAACAGTAGCACTGAGGCACAGCGAAATTTTATCTCATTCAGGGTCGTAGGGAAAAGAAAACCTCCCTTTTTTATTGTTGTGTTCCTAGTGGTAATAAAGTTCGCCAAGTGAGGGATCTGCTATGTGGATGACGACGTAAGAATCTGCATTGGAACCGTCTGTAGTCAATATAAGAGTGATACGACGTCACAGTCACGGTGTAACTATGTCGACTAAGCTGAACTCCCGTTCGTGTTTCCAGAACGAGGTGGGCAAGCACCAGCGCGCGTTCCGCGGCTGCGAGCAACAAGACTCGCACGAGTTCCTGACCATCCTCATGGACTGGCTGCACCTCGACCTGCAGATCTCCAGCAAGCCTCCACACAAGGTATCTAACCTATCTTCTGGTTAAAATGGCTCTCAAAACTTCACTTTATGCTGTGCATACGGGAGAACTTTTTCCAGAACAGTGCAGTGCTGTTAGATTTTGAATTGTTCCCTTCTGATGAAAGCCGATTTAATACGAAGCCAACCCGCTGCACAGACTGTGCCAAGCAGGACATACACGCGCTTAACGTGCAAGTCCGTAACTGGGAGAAACTAGCCGGTGACAGGAGCGAATGGCGTAAATAAACGTTGGAAGGGCGGAAGATTCATGACGAAGCTTCGTTTTGAAATAGCACCTGTTCTACCCGAGCAGTTCTATCCCTTGCCAGACTTGCGGTGTAGCCCGGCAAGCCGGCGGGTAAGAAATAAAACGAATAGTTTATATACAATAAAATATAATAACAAAATGAAGAAGAAATATGTACAGAATGGGTAAATTAGACAGTCAGTACGGAGCATGTGCCTACTAGCTAAAAGTCACTGGCCTGAATAGTAGAGACGTTCGTAGTCTGGAAGGTGATAGCCGCATGTTTTAGATAACCTCGGAGGTTCCGCTGGGCTGGGCAGGTCTAGCGCACACCTTCAGGTAGCTTGAAGGCAGCGGCGCAGGCGTAAGTATATGCAGCAGCCGAGCAGCGGTCAGTTGTTGCGGTTTAACCAGGTATAAAGGGCTGCATTAGTTGCAGCCCTTGTGTGCATGAACTATATACACTATTTACGAGCAGAGGTAATCTCGAGAACCACATACACACATACATTATATAAATCATTAAGTTTTATGTTATAAAATGGGTTTTCTCCGCACGAATGCGTAAGCTAGTGAAAACTTTTTTGACAGGAGAAAACAAAACACGGCCGTGAAAAAACTACATTTTTCTTTATCGCCGGCCAGTACGCTAGCGGCCGCGCGGCGCAGGTTTGGCCGTGTTACAGCGGTCGTGCATGCCGCTTCCGTATCGACTTTTATAGCCATAAGAGACGTTGTCTCTCGCCTCAATACTGTGTTTATAGTCTGTAATAGACTAACCCGCGATTGTATAATGATCCGTAGCAGGTAAGTTATGTCAAAAAAATTTTGCTCTGACATTCGGTCTAACGCATCTTTATAAAACCGGGGCTGACGGCCTTCGATGATTGCTGACCTAGTGTCCTACCCTCCACAGGACAGCCTCCCGCCCTCCGAGAAGGCCTGGCAGGAGTTCACCAAGTCGAAGGAGAGCTTGATCCTGCGGCTGTTCTACGGGCAGATCCGGTCGACGGTCCGCTGCACGGTGTGCGGCAAGCAGAGCGTCACCTACGAGTCCTTCTCCAACCTGTCGCTGGAGCTGCCGGCCAACGCGAACCGGTGCACGCTCAGCGTAAGCGATCAAATAAATAACAAATAACATCCTACTAATATTATAAATGCAAAAGTTTAAATGTTTGGATGTTTGTTACTCAATCACGCAAAAACGGCTGAACCGATTTGAATGAAATTTTTCACGAAGATAGTTTATAACCTGGATTAAAATATAGGATAGTTTTTATCCCGAGTCCACGCAGACGAAGTCGCGGGCGGAAGCTAGTAATACATATTTGGGGACAATCTTACACAAATCGACCTAATCCCAAACTAAGCAAAGCTTGTAATATGGATACTAGACGACGATAAACATACTTATATAGATAAATAAATACTTGAATACATAGAACACATCCGTGACTCGGGAAAAAATATTGTGAAATGATGTGTTGACGTCACAGTGCGAGGACACACATTTTGTAAGTCAATAAAATGTCGATCGGAAAAACTCGATGTACTGGACCACCGTTAAAAAATTAAGAAAAAAAAATGACCTGTTTGTATTTTACTATTACAATCATTCCCGTGACCCGTAATATTGATAATAATTATAGTATGTAATTTGTTAACAGAAATTATATATAACAAGCCTACCTGAGGTATATGTAAAATAATAAGTTTGATCCATACATTTCTGATTCAAAATTGTTCGTATGGATGTCGATAGAATAGTCGATATTTAATTAAGCACTAGTGAAAAGTGCATTTTTGCTCCCGTCGTCCGGGCTTTGCTCGTCACACAAATAGATGTCCGTACCGGGATTCGAACCCGGGGCCTCCGGCTTCGTAGGCAGGGTCACTACCAACTTAGCTACGGCGGTCGTCATAATGTAGCTACAAATGAACTCGCCGGCGGAATTCCCTTCAGTATCCTCGGAATCCTTCCTTAGGGATCCTCGCTACGCTCAAGATTAGTAAAAATAGTTCGGATCGCTCAAAATTCGTCTTCAAAATTACTGCTTACGATTATTGCTACTTACTACTACGTGTACCGCTATCGCTTCTTTAGCTACTTTAAGTCCCATTACATTCGAATTTCGCCATTCACAATTAAATTAATAGAAAATCTACACTGGGCCTAGAATCATGCTAAGAATCCCTTGCAATCAAATCAACACGGATTTAAAAATGCGGTTGAAAAATTTAAAAAGCGTCGTTGACTCAATCCCTCTAATTATTGAATACTAGCTTTTGTCCGCGACTCCGTCCGCATGGAATTCATTTATATCGTAGCTCCTTACAAACTTTCGCCTCTCATTTTCACACCCTTAGGGGATGGTTTCCGGGATAGAAACTATCCTTTGCCGTTCGCGGACTCAAACTATCTCTTTACCAAATTACATCTAAATTGGTTCAACGGTTTAAGAGAGTAACAGACAGACGGATGGATGCCCTGCGCGATCTCGAAGCCATGGGGAGGGAAATAGTGGCGACAACTCATGTCGGAAGCCAAGAACCACTTTGGATTGGTGAGCCATTAAAGTTAGTTACTACTATTGCGTTTTTATATTGATTTCACACATTATTTTTACTAAACGGGACTTAATAGCGTATAATCAAAAAACATCGTCCGTTATATCACCGGACATTATTAGCGTTGTGTATCGGCCGGGTGACAACCCTAGTTTACTATCGACAACACAGCTAACTGACCATCCGTGCACTTTATGCGCATTGTAATAAGGTTCTATATAAATACAGGATGGTCAGCTAACTGAGTTGGCGTTTGTACTAGTGTCGGGAGACCTGAGTGAGGTAAATAAATAAGTTACTGATACGCGATTAAGTCCCGTTTAGTAAAAATAAATTGTGTATTTAGCATAGGGGCCATCTAATCACTGCACTCTGGATTCTACCTTTGAACTCCTCGCTGCACTCCGGTTTCTGAAAGAGGGGGAATACACGCCGGCCCAGTACGGGTGTACTCGTATTGACATGGAAAATTCCCTTCCAGGACTGTCTAAAACTGTACCTCAACGGCGAAACGATCCCCGGCTGGAACTGCCCCGGCTGCAAGGAGAAACGGGACGCCGTCAAGAAACTAGACATCTCCCGGCTGCCGCCCATCCTGGTCATCCACTTCAAGCGGTTCTACGTCGACCCCAAGGAGTACATGGCCAATGCCTACCGCAAGAAGCAGACCTACATAGACTTCCCACTGGAGGACTTGGATATGAGGCAGTTCTCGCTGAACTGTAGTCCGAATAATCAGATTTTCAACTTGTATGCGGTCTCGAATCATTACGGGTCTATGGAGGGCGGGCATTATACGGCGTATTGCAAGAGCAGCGTGTATGGCAAGTGAGTATATGTCGATGTTGTTTTAGTTCGTGGCTTTTTAGGGTCCGTACCCAAGTGGTAAAACGGGACCCTATTACTAAGGCTCCGCTGGCCGTCCGTCCGTCAGTCACCAGACTGTATCTCATGTACCGTGATAGTTAAGACAGTTGAAATTGTCACAGATGATGTATTTTTGTTGCCGGTATAACAGCAAATAAAAATATATATATATTTAATGGGGCTCCCATACAACAAACGTAATTTGTTGGCCGTTTTTATAGAGAATGATACGGAACCCTACGTGCGCGAGTCCGACTCGCATTGGCCGGTTTTTTCTCCATTTGACTACGTAGTCGGTCCCAAAGTTCTGTCACTGGCATATTATTTTTAAATTTAGAAGATGATTTTAAGAAAATTTTATTGCATTCCATTTTTGAATGTTTGACAATTATTTTAAAACAAAAAACAGTCATTCGTTGCAATTTTTCACGATGGAGTGGACATAGAAAGAAAACCGAATAGCTGTTTTAGCATTGCACCGCTGTGGGCACTCGCCAAGTACGATTTTCAAGTTGCTCAAAAATTTAAAAATAACGCTTAGGTTTGTGTACCGTACTATTGATAGGTACAATGAAGTCTCCAGTGTTGAGGACAAGAAAAGAATTGGCCGGCCTCGCTCCGTACGAACACCAGCAGTGATCAAAGCGATCAAGGCGCGCATAGCAAGAAATCCTGTCCGAAAACAGAAATTGATGGCTTTGCAGATGGGTGTCAGTAGAAAAACCGTCAAAAAGGTTTTAAACGAAGATCTTAGTCTACGAGCATACAAAAAAAAGCGTGGGCACTTACTTAATGCCCGTCTAAAAACAATAAGGCTTAAAAGATCCCGGAAGTTGTTAAAGCGGTACGCGAAAAATCGACACCGTGATATCCTCTTTACAGACGAAAAGATTTTCGATATTGAAGAGAAGTACAATAAACAGAATGATAGAGTGTACGCTAGGAGCTCTGAAGAAGCAGGAAAAAGAGTTCCGCGGGTGCAACATGGGCATCATCCATCATCAGTGATGGTCTGGTTGGGTGTATCTTATTACGGGCCAACTGAGGTTCATTTTTGCGAAAAAGGTGTCAAAATCAGTGCGAAAGTATACCAAGAGACAGTTTTGGATAAGGTTGTCAAAGATCTGCCCAACACGCTATTTTCGGGACATAATTTTGTGTTCCAGCAGGATTCTGCGCCAGCACACAAAGCCAAGACCACTCAAGCCTGGTTTGACCGTCAAAAAATCGACTTTATAAGACACGAAGATTGGCCTTCCTCTAGTCCGGACCTTAATCCTTTGGACTATAAAATTTGGCAGGTCTTAGAGGGGAAGGTCTGTGCTAAACCACATAAAAATTTGGAGAGCCTAAAGTCATCTTTAAGAAAAGCAGTCACTGATATAGATATGAAAATGGTGCGTGCTGCGATAGACGACTGGCCGCACCGATTAAGGGCCTGTATTAAAAACAAAGGAGGTCATTTTGAATAATTTTGAGTAATTTTAATTCTTTATTAAATGTACTTTAAATCGGTATATAATTTATTAAAAATTGATTGCTACTTTTGTTTTTATCATTATTTTCATTTGTGACAGAACTTTGGGACCGACTAGGTATATTCTTAAGGCGATGTCTTGATTTGAGTCGAACACGCCCCCTAGACAGAGACACGTTGATGCCTTCCGCGCACGAGGAAAAAAGATATAATAGAACACTCTTCGGGAATGGCTTTTTCGGACAAATTTCGATAAATACCTAACTTAGAGAAGTATTATTTAAATTTCATAAAGTGAGATTCTAGATGAGATAAAATACTATAATATTAACTTGATTGTGTCATAGAATAATGTATCGTTTGAGTAGGCTGAGTAAAAAAAGGAAAATACAGACCAAACTTTGGAATTTTTTTCTATCGAGGAAATTTTAAGCAATCATGTATCGATAAAATCAGATAAACCATCATATAGTCAAGAATCATATATCTTAAAATCAGACTTTATTGTTTTTTTAATCTAGTCAGAACGGCGTTTCAAAGCACGCGATAATTTTCAATGCACCGCCTTAAACCCTCTTCTCTTTTTCTAAGAAAATCAACATTGTTTTTTTAAGAAAATCTCTATCAAATTTCCAGATGGTACAAATACGACGACCACGTAGTGACGGAGATCTCCGCGAGCGAGGTCAAGTCCAGCGCCGCCTACATACTGTTCTACACGTCGTGCGGCCCGCTGCGCAAGGCGTGATGCGGCCCGCGCTCCCCGGCGGCCTCGGGCCTTAGGATCTCAACGGCCAAGTAAGTCAGGACTTGGGCCAAGTAACTCAACACTTTGGCTAAGGAGTCAGGATACAAACTTGGCAAATCGCGATTAATTTTAGGCTTTAGGATTTCAATGGCCAAGTCGTATCAGCCAAGTATGTCGAGACTTGGGCCCTGTAAGTTACGACTTTGACTAAGAAGTCAGGATACAAACTTGGCGAATCGCGATTAATTTTAGGCTTTAGGATCTCAACGGCTAAATCGAAACGGTCACGTATTCACGTTGGCTAAGAAGTCTGGTTACAGACTTGGCAAATCGCGATATTCGGCTAGTTTCGATTTGTGTTCGCTTATAAAGTCTACCCAGTTGGCAATTGTATTTTCACAGGATTCTGTATGTTTTCGCTTGCTGAAGTACTCGGCCAAGTCGCTATAACAGTACATACGTAAAAGGTCCTCTATCTAACAAACCCGATGTTTGACAGCTAGAAAACTCAAATTGTGCCATCCCGCTCGACCGTATAGCACGTGCTCTTTCGTCTAGTTAAAGTTGTCGCGGTTTGTGTGACAGTGACGACACCTGCCGCACGGCTATGTGTGACGGACTTACACCTCGGAAGTGTGCGAGAGCCGAGTTTAGCAGGAGTGGCAAAAGGGACAGGCCTGGCCAAGTATTAGTTGCCAAGTCCCGACGCCGGTCGGGACGCACGAGACGTTCATACTTATAATTGTTGTGATTATTATTACGTGCTGAAGATAGACAGTTCATAATCTGAACTTAAATGTTTATTCCCTGTTAATTTGTAATTAAATCATTATTTGGCGTGTTCAGATGGTAGCATATTGTGACGTTCTATTTTTGCACTGAGCAGAAAAGTCTTAACTTCAATAGTTGGTGTTTCGTTTTAGAATATCCCAGTATAATGGTTGTTTTGAGGGTCTGCAGTAAATTATTTTAACCTTTTGACCGAGACGGAATATATTGATACGTGATAACACGTGTATTTTAAAATTCACCTTGCTTTGTGATATTGTTTACAATTGCAGGCTATTTTAGATATGCGAAGCAGTTAAAAGGTTAAACTTATTTTAGAGGAAAAGCGTATTTAGATATTTTGCCTCGAATTTATACCCTCAATTTTCCAAACATAGTTTAGTTTCAATAGCCGCGATAGTGATTTTTGATATGAACCAATTGTAGAAACCTGTATGAGAAGTGAAGACTGCATTGAAAGTATTGACACTAACCTATGTTTGTATGACATAAACCTGTACATAGGTTCACTAAAAGTGTCTAGATTGTTTACACATTACCATAAAAGCATGTCTAGATAAATACCTGAATATTTTTGTCAGATAGTCAGTGACCTCAAATAGTTATGTATTGAAAACGGCAAATGTTAGGATAATAAAATACTTATTCCCGGTTCGACCAAATTGGAATAAGGACTTTATCTGAACTGTCTTGGATTAAAGTCTATTCTTCTTTGGTCGATTTGTACCTAATTCTGCAAAACGTCATGTATATTTTTGAAATATGTATTTAGTAGATTATTTTCCAATGTAGAGCCTGCAGAACCATTGTTTCGAAGTTCCTGTACAAACTATCGCAATGTGAATATTTAGTATCTGTTCTTATTCCCGTTTGTAAGATGGTGGAAGACTGACATTTTGTACTTGAAGTCTAAAGCTGGTTTTCCACCAGAGGGGCGAGACGAGAATTGAAATTCGTATGGGATTTACTACCTATTTGCAATGAGCGCGGTGGAAATAAGAAGTAAGTCCCATACGATTTCAATTCTCGCATCGTCTCGTCTCGTCTCGCCCCTCCGGTGGAAAACCAGCTTCAAGGCCTATGCAGACTGAAGAAACGCAGTCTGCGTAGGCCCTTAGTAAGCAACTAATTACCCAGGCGAAAACCTAGATATAATTTTGCTAAAGCACCTTAAAAAGTAAAAAATAGAGCTTTTGTAAATCTATTGTGGTTTTTACCTGTGTAGTAATATCTGCTACTGTATCTATGCGTCCTGAGATTCATGAGATCATGAGAAAACAAGTTCAGGTAAAGTGTTAATCTTATCGTTGCATCCACTGATTTAAGCTGCTTAATTATGGGCAAATCAATTTCAAAATCAGAGACTATTTGAAAAAACTGTTCATTTTTTGTTTATCAATCAATAAGTGGGTAGTAGTTTATCCTACCATGTGCGCTGCCAGCGGTAAACGTCTTAATGCTAAAGCACTGTTGACAAAATGGAATAGTACTTTACAATCTGTACCTCATTCATATTCATAAAATAGGAATATTCCCATTTATTATTTCCGCCTAATCCTATTACGTCTAGATATTGTTAAACGAATTCAGTGCCTAAAGTTTAAATTAACTCTTTCAGGCGATTTGTGTATCCTGTGCCATTTCGATTAAAATGATATAAAAAACCAGTTGAAATGTATTTTATTCAATATGATGTGAATTGTACATATATTACATTAAAGGAATATGTAAATCTTAAATATAAGACAAACTTGAATAAATACTTTGTTAATTAAACATTTGTTTTACAATGTTGTTTTAATTTCCATCACATTGAATTCCTAATGTCATCTTAGTGTTTTATCTGCAATCACAGAATTAGTCCACATCTGCAGACTACGTCTGCGGTTATTAGACATCCGCAGGAATTAGTCCACATCTGCAGGAACTAGACTACGTCTGTGGTTATTAGACATACACAGGAATTAGTCCACATCGGCAGGAACCAGACTGCGGTTATAAGACATCCGCAGGAATTAGTCCACATCTGCAGGAACTAGACTACGTCTGCGGTTATTAGACATCCGCAGGAATTTGTCCACATCTGCAGGAACTAGACTAGGTCTGCGGTTATTAGACAACCGCAGGAATTAGTCCACATCGGCAGGAACTAGACTACGTCTGCGGTTATTAGACATACACAGGAATTAGTCCACATCTGCAGGAACTAGACTACGTCTGCCGTTTTTAGACATCCGCAGGAATTAGTCCACACCTGCAGGTACTAGACGACGTCTGCGGTTATTAGAAATCCGCAGGAATTAGTCCACATCTGCAGGTACTAGACGACGTCTGCGGTTTTTAGACATACACAGGAATTAGTCCACATCTGCAGGAACTAGACTACGTCTGCCGTTTTTAGACATCCGCAGGAATTAGTCCACATCTGCAGGTACTAGACGACGTCTGCGGTTATTAGACATCCGCAGGAATTAGTCCACATCTGCAGGTACTAGACGACGTCTGCGGTTTTTAGACATACACAGGAATTAGTCCACATCTGCAGGAACTAGACTACGTCTGCCGTTTTTAGACATCCGCAGGAATTAGTCCACATCTGCAGGTACTAGACGACGTCTGCGGTTATTAGACATCCGCAGGAATTAGTCCACATTTACAGGCACTAGACTACGTCTGCCGTTATTAGAAATCCGCAGGAATTAGTCCACATCTGCAGGTACTAGACGACGTCTGCGGTTATTAGACGTCCGCAGGAATTAGTCCACATCTACAGGATTTAGACTACGTCTGCGGTTATTAGACATACACAGGAATTAGTCCACATCTGCAGGAACTAGACTACGTCTGCCGTTATTAGACATCCGCAGGAATTAGTCCACATCTGCAGGTACTAGACGACGTCTGCGGTTATTAGACATCCGCAGGAATTAGTCCACATCGGCAGGTACTAGACTACGTCCGCGGTTATTAGACATCCGCAGGAATTAGTCCACATCTGCAGGAACTAGACTAGGTCTGCGGTTATTAGACATCCGCAGGAATTAGTCCACATCTGTGGGCGTAGCATGGTTGCCATTTTATCACTTATCGTTGTGGTAAAGACGCCTATCACGCTCTGACAAGTATGCGTGTGCGAGAGTGACGGATGCCTTATCCACAACGATAAGTGATAAAATGGCGACCGTGCTACGCCCGCTGCAGGAACTAGACTAGGTCTGCGGTTATTAGACATCCGCAGGAATTAGTCCACATCTGCAGGAACTAGACTAGGTCTGCGGTTATTAGACATCCGCAGGAATTAGTCCACATCTGCAGGAACTAGACTAGGTCTGCGGTTATTAGACATCCGCAGGAATTAGTCCACATCTGCAGGAACTAGACTAGGTCTGCGGTTATTAGACATCCGCAGGAATTAGTCCACATCTGCAGGAACTAGACTAGGTCTGCGGTTATTACTTATTAGACATCCGCAGGAATTAGTCCACATCTGCAGGAACTAGACTAGGTCTGCGGTTATTAGACATCCGCAGGAATTAGTCCACATCTGCAGAAACTAGACTACTTTTGCTACTATTATCACAGCATAATTCTCCCCACTCCTTACAAACCCCCTTCAAAGTACTATTATTAAATGAGATTATTCCTTAAAACTTTTCAATTTAAACACCACAGTTTTGCAGAAAGTGGCCGAAACCATGTTTTTTTTATAACGTCAGTCATTGAATAATATTTCATCACACTTGCAGAAAATGCATTTTGGTCACTTTCTGTATGGCAATGGTTCATAATAGAGCCTAATTCGCTTTCCGTGTCCGTGTGTCACCGTTCATGAACATATTCATGTCGATGAGAAGGGACTTGTTCTCGTCCTCTTCCTCCGACTCTGTCTCCACTTCCTCCATCATGTCGTCGTAGTTAAGACCTGGGGAAAAAAGCAGTCATTTACAAAAAAGTTGAAAAAATCACATTAACACTGACCGGCAGAAAATTTGGCCCAAAAACTTTTCGTGATTTCAAACTATAAATAGATTAAATAATGATTAAATGCATTTTCTAATTTGGCCCAAATTTATTGCCGGTGAGTATATTAACCATTATACCAGGTGTTATTATAACACTGCTCATATATTTTTTTAATAATTTACTCTATTGCTTGTTGCGATCTCAGATATCGCAAAATTTACCCATGTTCCAAAAAGTGCATTTAGGTGAAAGTGGATTAATGGATGTTCCTGTAGTAACACAGGGAAGAATTTTCACAAAGCTATCTGTCACAATTCTACAAGACTTTAACACTGGTTTTGGTAACACTTGCCAAAAAACCAGTCATTATTGATCTCTGTTTTATAGCGACCACCTCGAACATCCCCCCCCGTGGGTGTCGTCAGAAATAAAGCCACCTACAATCTACCTGAGCTGGTAAAAAAAAAAATCAAAATATTTATTCAGCAAATAGGCCACGAGGGCACTTTTACAAGTCAAAATGTCTATCCATAGGCTCAAAATAGTATGAGTACACTATTCATAATAGAATTAACTACATCAGAGTTTACATGTCAAATACAATAAGAGAAAGAAAATACAATCTTATTTCTTAGAGATTTATAAGGTCTCCAAGTGTCAAAATTAAAATAATTATATTTAAATCTCATAGGTACCCACAGAGATGTATATGTGTAGGTATCTATGTGTCAACAACTATGTAATCTAAATATCACACACACACACACGCACACACTTCACAGAGTGAAGTAGTAGCAGCTTTGGGCTCCTTTTACAAGTTCTGCTTCGGGGTTGGATGGCTTGCGTCCTCAGCATTTGAAAGAGTTGACCTCTCCGTCGGCCGGGGATAATGGCGCTAAACTCTTGGAATCTCTTACGAAGTTGTGTAACTTCCTTTTAAGAGGTATAGTGAACCCTCAGGCCTGTCCGTATTTGTATGGGGCGTCTTTGTGTGCCCTGTCAAAAGAGGATGGCGGCGTCAGGCCTATTGCTGTAGGAAATACATTGCGTCGCCTCGTTTCCAAGCTTGCCTGTCGTTCGGTGAGAGAAGAGATGGCGAATTATCTTCAGCCGCATCAGTTGGGCTTTGGTTCACCAATGGGATGTGAAGCGGCTATTCATGGAGTGCGATCCTATGTATTGGCTCAGGAAAATGCTGACAATGTGGTTTTGAAGCTGGATATCAGGAATGCTTTTAATAGTGTGATATCATTTTGAGGGAGGTGAGGGATCATGTTCCTGCTCTATATACCTTCCTTCATCAGTGCTATTCTTCTCCAAGCAATCTGTTCTATGGCTCTGTTCCAATTTCATCGCGGGTTGGAGCCCAACAGGGTGATCCAATAGGGCCCCTTCTTTTTTGTCCGGCCATGCAGAATATTGTTACTTCGTTGGACTCCCCTCTTAATATTTGGTATTTGGATGATGGAACGGTGGGAGGCAGTCCTGATGAGTCTTAAGTGATTTAAAAAAGCTTCTACCAGCCTTGTCAGGAATCGGCTTGGAAATCAATGCAGATAAATGTGAGTTTTATCAGTGTACTCCAGGATCAGTGGTCTCTTTATCGGATTTCCAGGCTTTGCTGCCGGGCTTAAAGCTAGTTGATCGGTCCTCGTTGTCACTCCTTGGTGCGCCAATTTTTGCGGAAGGGGTTAATGAAGTAATACAGAATAAGGCAACAGCTATGTCCACGTCCATGGATCATCTGCGGCATCTCTCGGCGCACGTGTCTCTTGTGTTGTTACGTAATTGTTTTTCAATCCCAGGCGTGATGTACACTTTGAGAACTGCGCCAATATGGATGTTTCCGCGGGTGATCCAGGGTTTCGACGATGTACTTCGCAATGGACTAGAAACCATCCTTAATGTGAGTTTGGAAGTCCCACTGGCGTCAGGCTAGTCTTCCCATACGGCATGGTGGGTTAGGTGTTCGGCGCATGGAGGACATAGGGCTTGTGTGTTTTCTTGCTTCGTCACACGCGTCTTGCAAGCTTGTAGCGCGCATTTTGTCTCGCGATATAGACAGCGTTCGTGTGCCTTTTGTGGAAAATGCTTTAACCGAGTGGTCAGTTCGCTGTACTAGTGGTGAGCGACCAGAAAAACTGGAGGTGCAGAGATCGTGGGATGGCATTTTGAGCCGACAAACTTATAACGAGTTGCTAGAGGGTGCTTCGGGGGTGGAGTTAGCTCGTCTTAGGGCCGCAGTTGAGCCCGAATCAGGAGCTTGGTTACATGCATTGCCTTCATCGCACTTGGGAACCTTATTAGATGATGATTCTCTGAGGATCGGCGCAGCTTTGAGGCTTGGGTGCAAAGTTTGTGAGCCACACCTTTGCGTCTGTGGGGTGATGGTGGAGTCTAATGGGCATCATGGGCTAAGTTGTGTACGAAGCGCTGGTAGATTCTCTCAGCATCATACTATCAATGATATTGTTCGTCGGGCTTTGGTGTCGGCAAATGTACCTTGCGTTTTGGAGCCCCAGGGTTTGAGTCGGACGGATGGGAAGAGGCCAGACGGTCTTACACTGGTTCCTTGGGAGAAAGGGCGTAGTTTGTTGTGGGATGCGACTTATGTTAGCACCTTCGCGATGTCGCATCTTGCTCAAACAACGCGGGTGGCTGGGGGTGCTGCAGAGAATGCAGCAAGGCACAAGCACACCAAATATTCAAACTTGGAGCCGGTCTATGATTTGGTCCCTCTTGCTGTCGAAACGGCGGGTCCTTGGTGTCTGGAAGCGAAGCGTTTTATTCAGGCTTTGGGGAAGCGTTTGCGTGATAGGGGTTGTGACCCAAGATCTGGTGCGTACCTGGTGCAACGTATTTCTTTGGCCATCCAACGTGGCAATTTTTGGGACGTTTGTGCCGGGTACGTATCACGCGGGACGATAAGGTTGGATCTGGGTTATGTATTATAAGTTTTAGTTGACGATGCGTGTTGCGGATTGTGTGTTGTATCTATATTTTACTGACGAAATCTGTGGTGGATGCTTTATCTGTGGAATGACGAAACCTGCGCTGTGGATCTTGACGGTATGTACTTAGTGGTTCAGTTTTATTCATTTTGTGTTTTTTTTACTGAATAAAATACAATTAAATAAATAAGTTCACGCAGATCTAAATAAATAAAAGAAGAAGTCCTGATCTACCATCAACGCACAGCCGAAACTACTGGAACTAGAGACTTGAAATTTACACCAGAACTTCCTTTTATGACGTAGGCAAGGGATAAGACGGGATTTTTGGAAATTCCATCCCTAAGGGGGTTAAATGGGGGTGCAAAGTTTGTATGGGGGAAACATTATTTTTTGAAAAAGAGACTTGAAACTTTGTAGAAAGATTACTTATTAAAAAACACAAAAGTACTTTCAGCGTTTTAGAAAATTCTAGCCCTAAAGGGGTTAACACGTTCACGGACAGTATGTCGAGAGACGTAAACTAAAACCCTCGTAATATGGCATTACGTCTGTAGACGGGAATTTAATTTTCTTTAAAAGTGGCGCTCCGGCCACAGCCGAATATTTGTCATAGTATTTATAGGGAGTTTATGACTCTGTGCCGTTTTTGGCTGTTACACAAACCCGCCAGTGCTACAGCAAGCACTCATACTGGTGCACACAAGTTACCTCCATTACGCACACATTGACAGACCGCGTGTTGCGGCACTACGTCTGTAGCCGGACGATTCGCATACAAATATTCTGTTCGTTTCGCCTGTGGCCGTTAGTGCCGTAACACAGGTTTTAGTATTCGTTTGACATGAATACCCGTCTACAGGCGGTTACGTCTCTGGCCGTTACTGCCGCAACACAAACATTCAAAACCGAGCAATACGACAATCCGTCCCCAGACGTAATGCCATTTTGTATGGGGAATTTCTGTGTCGTATCACAAAAAAATCGAGATGGTCCTGTGTCCGTGAACGTGTTAAACAGGGGTGCAATGTTTGTATGGGAAAAACATTATTTTGAGAACTAGAGACTTGAAACTTTCTAGAAAGATAACTTATTAGAATACAAAAAAGTAATTTCTGCGTTTTAGAAAATTTCACCCCTAAAGGGGTTAAAAAGGGGCGCAATGTTTGTATGGGGAAAACATTATTTTTTGAACTTGAGACTTGAAACTTTTTAGAAAAATTACTTAGTAGAATACAAAAAGTAATTTCTGCGTTTCAGCCATTTTCACCCCTAAGGGGGTTAAAAAGGGGTGCAAGGTTTGTATGGAGGGAACTTTATTTTTTGAGCTAGAGACTTGAAACTTTGTAGAAAGATTACTTATTAAAAAACACGAAAAGTACTTTCAGCGTTTTAGAAAATTCCACCCCTAAGGGGCTTAAATAGGGGTGCAAAGTTTGTATGGAGGGAACTTTATTTTTTCAGCTAGCAAATTGAAACTTTATAGAAAGATTACTTATTAAAAAACATAAAAAGTACTTTCAGCGTTTTAGTCAATTTTACCCCGAAGGGGGTTAAATAGGAGTGCAATGTTTGTATGGGGGAATCATAATTTTTTGAACTACAAACTTGAAACTTTGTAAAAAGATTACTTATTAGAATACAAAGAAAGTATTTTCTGCGTTTTAGAAAATTCCACCCTAAAAGGGGTTAAATAGGAGTGCAATGTTTGTATGGAGGGAACTTTATTTTTTCAGCTAGAAACTTGAAACTGTAGAAAGAGTACTTATTAAAAAACATAAAAAGTACTTTCAGCGTTTTAGTCAATTCCACCCCTAAGTGGGTTAAATAGGAGTGCAATGTTTGTATGGGGGAAACATAATTTTTTGAACTACAAACTTGAAACTTTGTAGAAAGATTAATTATTAGAATACAAAGAAAGTATTTTCTACGTTTTAGAAAATTCCAACCTAAAAGGGGTTAAATAGGGGTGCAATGTTTGTATGGAGGGAACTTTATTTTTTCAGCTAGAAACTTGAAACTTTGTAGAAAGATGACTTATATGAATAAAAAAAAATGTGTTAGAAAATTCCACGCCTAACGGGGTTAAAATAGGGGTGCAAAAGTTGTAAGAGGGAAACTTTTCCGTTTGAGCTACTTGAAACTTTGTAGCCAGATTACGTATTTGAATACAAAAAAGAACTTTAATCGTTTTGGAAACATCCAACCCCAAGGGAGTTAAAAAGGGTTGCAAGGTTTGTATGGGAAACACTCATTTTTGAGCTGGAGACTTAAAGCGTTGTATAAAGATTCCTTATCAGAATAAATAAAAGTTCTTTCAGCGTTTTGGAAAAATTCCACCCCTAAGGGGTTAAAACGGGATTCAAGGTCTATTATATGGAAACCAAGAAAATGTTATATTAAGAGATTTTTAACTTCGGTCTTAGCCTGTATGTAAAAAAACTACAAAATTGAAATCAGTTTTTTGTAATTCATTCACTATAGGGGGTTCAAAGTTTGTATGGAGAGCAAAACATTTTAAAAGTAAGGGATCTGTAACTTTGGTTAAAAACTAGGAAACTAATTACAGTTTCTTAAAATTCATCCTCTACGGAGGTTAAAAAGGGTTGAAAGTATGTATAAGTCATACATAATCCGACTGCTAGCAGAAAAGTAGGTTAGGTTAAGTTACAACCACAACCCTTACAGAACCGAACAGCTACCGGAAATGTAGGTTAGGTTAGGTTAGAATTGGGATGCTCCCAGAACCGAAAGGTAGGTAAGTAGTAGCAGTGAGTAGGTGCGGACTATTTTGTTAATTTAATTTTTTTTTTGGTTAATGAGAATAATATTATTCTCTAACACCGTTAAATGGGGACGGCGGATGGAGATGGAAAGTTCTACGTCTTTTAGCATTGGATTACGTTTGCTTTCAAAACTATTTTCAGTAATGTAAGTAGCTTTCTTTAATACATTATGAAAAATATACAATTTAAGCTGAAACGTCTGTTGATGATTTTTAAGATATTTATATGTGTAAAAACAGAGTTTGCAATTTGAACTAATGAACTCATCGCACTGTTACCTTTTACGCTTAATCCCTGAACGGATTTAGATGAAATTTTCCGCACAGATAATTTGAGACCCTAATTTGAGGATATAGGATAGTTTTTATATCGGAAATCATCCCTTAAGATGGTAGAACTTTGTTAAGGGCAGCGATAATTAAGGTTCCGCCTACAATCTTTTAATAGCAATCATTTTTCTAAGACGGTAACAAGTTCTACGCGGACGAAGTCGCGGGCAACAGCTAGTAAAATAAAACAATCAAGGGAAGACAGAGTGAAATCTCTCATATCAATTCCGCAGAACAGTGGAATGAAGTTATGCTTATCGTCCTTGCAAGCATGAACTGACTGGACTCCACAAAGCAGTTGTCGTAAAAACAGTATTTTTCGACGACCACCATTCGAAGGGGCTGTCAAAAATTTGATGATCAAGTGCAGAATTGCAGCTTTGACAATTGTTTACATTTAAATATTTGGCAAGTAGGCTGTATTAACTAATAAATTTAAACTAGAGACTAATCAAAATCATCAACCTATAATAATGATATACTACTCTGCTGATGATGGGGAATAAAATAATCTGTGAACATAATATGGAACTGAAGTCAATATATGCCAAATGCACAGATATTTTTTTTAACCTAACATTACATTTTCAATATTATTATTAGTAATAAGAAACACGTGTATATTATTACTCTTTTAAGACATCTAGTGACAAGATACTCACTCAATATAGGATTTGTAACAGTCAAATTAAGCTCCAGCTCATTACAGTAGGCATCTTTGGTGAGCTCTTCAACGCAGGCTTCCTCAAGCACTGGAATAGGAGCGTTCGAAGCCGACGGGTTACTCATCAGCTTCATGACTGTTTCGGATGATGTAGGAGCTGGAGACGGTGTTGTTTGAGCGCGGCAGTTCATCAGCAGCTGGGTCTTTAAGTTTTCCAGCTCCAACCGTTCAATCTGCACAAAATTAACAAAATTGACAAATTGTAGATTTAGAGAAAACATGTTTGAATTTAATTAATGCTGTGATTCTGACAATTGCAGTGGAGGATCTTTAAGTAGTAATCGGAAATGGAGTCGTATCGAAAAAAATGTTCCATCGGAATGTAGAATAAATCTAAAGGAACTTTGGTTTATGTACCTACACTCGGCATCAAAAAAATAGCACCTTTCCTAAAATTCGTTTGAAGCATTTATTATACTACTAAGATACTTACTGTACCCTGTGGATATTAGTAATAATCACTTGAAACTAATTTTAGGAAAGCTGCGATTTTTTTGATGCTGTGTGTAGTAAGGGATAAATGTAACGGTTATGAACGGTGGCAGTAACAGTACCGAGTAAAAAAGTGAGTTTTAAGAGATTTTCAGCTGTAATCACACATTGTTTTGCATCACAGGAATAAACTACAAACCATTGTCTTTTGACACTCACTGATCCTACACCGATATCAAACTGCGTTATGTGAACACACTCTTACGCTGAGATTGCCGCATAAAGGCAACTATAATAAAATTAATACATAAATAAAAAGCCTTTAATTTACAGACATTAGTTCGGTTTACAATTCTACCTTTCCACTACTTCATTTTTTTTTAATTTAGTGTCTGTTTGCCCTTAGGCAAAGGCCTCCTCCAGCCTTCTCCACTCGTTACGGCCTTGTGCGACCCTGCTCCAGGTGCATCCTGCCACTTGCCGTAAAAAGACAAATGGCAACATCGAAGGAAAGCTAGTGGAATATGTGGACGAATACATTTACCTAGGACAGATAATATCGCCAAAAGACACCATGACCAAGGAACTAGAAAGAAGGACAGCAAATGGGTGGAAAAGATACTGGTCTAGATCTAGAGATAAAGCTCTCCTAACAAAAACAAAAGGTAAACTATTCAACACATGTATCCTGCCTGTACTAAAGGCCACTATACACCTAGCAATATGTCACAACAACCTAAAGACGCAGCCATAAGATGGAAAGAGACAGCATGCATTCAATTCATGCACTAAAGGCGGTTGTTGTCGTTGTCACCAATTTATATTTGTGTCTAGAACGCTTAAACAACACTGGCGCAACAGCGAAGAAGGAGCATTCAATAATAGCACATGTACAGTGATAAATACCTGTAAGCTAAGGCGAGCAGTGTTTTCGACGATTACAACGATTGTTACTCTTTTAGTAGTTATATAGATAAATAAAATCCAACCTGTAAGCAGTTGCGCTGCTTCCGTATCTTGGTGAGGGCATCGATGATCCATTTCTCCTCCGCAAGCAGTTGCTTCTCCTCGGCAATGCGGACGCTGATGCGGGAGTACACGGTTCTTTGGACCATTGTTGGTGTTCACTAAAATTCGACTTATTCGACAGCACCAAGGAAGCAATTGTATTTTTTTAACACTTATTCAAATATTCACTCCACACCAATATATAAACTCTATGCTTCACACAATCACAAATATCACAATCAAAGAATATAAATACATCACAATGCTCAAGTTCAGCTGTCAGTTTTAGCTGTCAGATTCTAAAAAATATTTCCGAACGATAGAGGGTACGTCTCAAAACGACCTTCATACTTTTCTTGTCAACTAAAAAAACAGTCAAGTTCGAATCCGACTCGCGCGCTAGGGTTCCGAAACATTGACGTTTGATTAGATTTTACATGGCGGCTTCCGGTTGTGCTAGAAAAAATGGCGTCTCGTGTTCTGCACAATTATGCAAAAGATGGCGCGCGAGCTGTGTCGCGGCGAGATAGACTAAATCCATCCATCTCTTTCTAGTTAGAACACTAAGATATTTTTTCCTCATTTAGTGTTTAATTGCAGTATTCTTTCCTCATTTAGTATTTAACAAGTAAGTGTGCAACTAATGAAGAATTCACCTTCAAGCGCGTATTACTATTGTTTGGGCAATACCTGGTAGACATGAAGCAAACCTCAAACTGGATTGGACCTACTGAAAATGAAGCTGCTGAAAACATATCTTTTTAAATTAATTAAACAACAATACCGAGGGTCCGTACATGTTTGTGTTTTTTTTCTAAGCAATTGGTATTTGACAGACAGACGGACAACAAAAACGAACTGATTCTATTAGTAGTTTTCTTTTCGAGGTACGGAACCCTCAAAATACGTGGGTATCGAAAAATGGTGTGTAAATAAACTATTTCGAATCTTTTGACTTATCATGTGGCACATAGGACTAATTTAAGTAAGTAGCACATTTAACAGGATGTTGAACCCTACATATCTTGTAAGGCATGGTCATTATGGTTTTTGCATTGTACTAATATTTAATTTACAGTGATTTAAACTGTTGACGTGGTGTTCATGGAAATTTGGAACGATCCCTAATAAGAAAAAAAATAGGGTAGACTAAAATAACATTGTATTTAAATCAATGGCCAGTATTACATTCATACATTCCTCCCCTGCTCGTTGAACTAGAAACATTAAAATTAATAAAAATGTCTTTCGATAGTGAAGCCGAGGAGTGCTCAGGCTACGAATTTTGCTCCCGTCGCAGCTCATTTCCCGGAGTGTTACCTTTTGATCCTTTATCTCTCGAAAATTTGGTCTTGTCCATCGTAGATAAATTCGACTTCCGCGTGGTTATGACCAATGAAAAAACAAGGGACGCTATGCTGGTGACCGCGGGCTTCGCTCTCGCTGGAGGTCTGATCGGGAAGATGTATGGAGGGAAAATGGGAGCGGCCGTCGGGGGAGCGGTTGGTGGTGCTTGTGGAATAGGAGTCGTTGGTGAGTTGGTTACATTATTTAAGATAGTGGTGGTTACAATCGTGTAACATCTTTATTTGATCGAACATGTTTCAAAAATGTTGGTACTCAAATCAATAAACTTCTTTCATATTGATCTTATTAGGGGAACCGTTATATTTTTTAATTGAGGGTAGACAAAGTTTAACTAAAACCGTTTGTTCTAGCAATTTCCATGCGTGAGCTTTGGAAAGACATCCGCCCCCAATTCAGAGACGTATTCGACCTGGTGTACGACTACCTGGCAGGCCTCGGGATCAAGGACTATGCGGGCGCTGCTATGTTCATCGCCAATCAGAGCCCGCAGACTAAAATACTGGCTAAACTGATAATGGAAAGTTCTTCGCACATATTGGGCAAGCAGCTGGTATCTAATCTTGCTTCGATTACTAGCGCTTGATTTAAATTATGTTGTAGTGTAAGCAGTAATTTAGTAAATGAAATGATTCTTCTCCGCTTCTAAGTTTCGTGCTATCAGTTGAGTTGAAAGTGGCTGTATAAATTAATTACTTTGTGTGTGTGTAATTTATTGCTAATATTGTGTCAAATTTTATTTATTATTTGATAACCAATGACTTACTAAAACTGACATGAATGACTATTAGATTTAAGTAATTGTGAATTGTAAGACGTGCTATTGAATATTTATGATCATGTAGAGCGAGTTAAGAAAATAATGCAATATAAACAGGACATTTTTTACAGTAAAGACGTTATAAATACAATTCTATGTTGTCGGTTGCTTTCTACCCTAAATCCACAGAAGAAAAAAACATCGATTTCTGAACGAACATAGTAAATTGTGCGACTGGTGTCGCGTCGCGTCTGACATGTGACAGCTTTGATTTGATTGTCACTTACATAAATATACTTATGACTAGCTTCTGCCCGCGACTACGTCCGCGTGGAACTCGTTTATATCGTAGCTCCATACACTTTCACCCCCTCATTTAGGGAAGTGGGGGGTTAGAAAGAGATAAAAAGTAGCCTATGTCACTCTCCATCCCTTCAATTCAACTATCTCCACTTAAAAAAATCACGTCAATTCGTTGCTCCGTTTTGCCGTAAAAAACGGACAAACAAACACACAAATACACTCCCATTTATAATATTAGTATGGATACCACTAGCACACGACGGCCGCGACATACTCTCGCGCCGCGAGCCAGCTCGCTCGCGGTTGCGAAATTTCTCGGTCGCGCTGTCAGTTTTCTCGATTTTCGTAGCACCACTTGGCACATCGAGAAAACCGGCCCAAGCGAGAGCTCTGTCGCGGTCGACACAGTGAGCGTCGCCATTTATCTGAAAAATAGTCCCTGATGCCATATTGCTGTATGGCAACACTGGATCGGTAGTAAAAGATGGAGTAAAGAGTGAATGGCAAGCCTTATACTAGCACGTTCCTAATCACGATGACTTTGTCTCTTTCTCTAAAGCTTCAAAATGAAAGAGTACGTGACGTTTAAAAATATCCCGCGTCAAATAATTTGTCAATGTTAAAGAAAATAAAGAAATGTGAAGTGTCAAAATAAAATATAATATTATCTAGTATTTTAAACAGAAAACTCCCGTGCCGTGAGCTAAGAATATAATACTCACATTACTCACTGCCGTGAGATTCTCGTGCTTTCTAACAATGACTTTTAAAACAGAAGAGTTATTTAATGCGTTGCTGTAAACGGAATCGGAATCGAAATAAATGCAGACAGCCCAAACAGGATAATACTTTGCTTCATTTCGATGATTTCGATCAGTCTGAATCGAGGAACTTAGAGAACACAATATAGTCCGTTAGAATAATAATATTCTCCATGAAGAGCTGCTGGATTTTCGCCGAATACGAACACACATGGAACAGACATGGAAACATGGTAGAAGGTAACGTGAGTTATTAATTGTTAGGGTCGCTTCAGACCGGACTGGCAGCGGCCGTCAGCGGCGCGGCGGGCACTTTCCGTGTTAAATAATTTTAAAAGTATGTAGATAAAGTTTAAAATTATTTGACACTGAAAGCGCTCGCCGCGCCGCTGCCATTCCGGTCTGAAGCGGCCCTTAGTTCCTAGATGGTTCCTAGGAAGAAAAAGTTCATCAATCACTTTAATCTAAAATATTGTCGTAATTAAGTATGTTTGGAATCATAAGCAATGCATAATCAGCGAGTAAGTATCCTTCAAAAACTATGTCAACCTTCCGCAACTAATTGACCTCAAACAGTTATTATATTTGGACAACAGTTTATTCATTGTATTTACCAAGATTTCTAACAATACTCAATTCATTCCAGGGACTGGTTGTGGAGTCAAAAGTCAAGAATATAGTGCCACTGTGGAAGCAGACATTATGGACACCAAAAACTATCTTATGAGGCTATTCACTAATGTATTTTAAAGATGATCAGTGTTGACTATTTTACCAAAAAAACCTTTATCTTCCTCTTAAGTATCACTATCGGTTAAGCTTAGTGGATAATGAAACAATGGCTGTAAAATGGTAAGGGCAATTATATTGATAGCATATCATATATGATTACATCAATGGCAGCGTTCTCGCACAGACTTGCCAAATTTAGAAAGATATTTTTCGTTTTTGGTAGGTTATTTTTGTTAATTTTAATTTGAAATCTGGTTTTAAACATATATTCTTATTCTATCGCGTTTCTAATGATTATATTTTTCCTCAACACTATGACATAAGTACCAAACCATATAATCATTATAACACAAACAACACATAAGAAACACATAACACAAAACCTTAATAAGCTTACCATGAGACTTATTCAATTTGTGTAAGCATGTCCTCTAATACTACCTACCTGCCCGTACACTCTCATCCAAGAGAGGAGGCCTGAGCCCAGCAGTGGGACCTATATAGGCTGATTTATTCTTTTTATTATTATTATGTCCCCTGGAACCTACACATCTATTTTCTTATTAACTTAATTTAATTTTCTTGTATGGCATAGTTGTATTAAAACATATAATGTAAACAAGTAGTCAAAAGCAATTTAAATACCTTTGTAATAATTGTAGGTCAACATCAAGTATTCCTCTAGCTACTAAACTAATATTCATAAAATTCCCAATGAAAATGTAGGGATATTTTCATAATTAAAAAATTAAAATATATCAAACTCATAGTCATCATAGTACTAAGTATTATAAAGCTTAGAAAGACAATTCATGTTGAAACGGTCCCTAATTTTAGTCTGGTTCAAATCTAGAAAGGAATTGTCATATTAATTTTAACCTTTCATAGTTTTTACACTAAGTATAGTATAGGTAGGCATACCTTAGTAGTTAAGTTACTTAAAACCTATTGTATTGTTAATGATGTGTATGATCAGATCAGTAATAAAGCATAAGAAAACACAGGTTATTGTTATTATTTGACTGACACTAGGGCTAAGGATAGGTAGTTTAGCTAACAGATGTCTATTATTTCCTTGTCATTAAGTTATTGTTATTATGGATTTATTTATATGAACACTTCACTATTATTAAAGTGATATAAATTCTGTTTTTAATTTTTATTTGATTTGCCTTATTAGTTTGTATGTTTGGGTCATCAAGCAGTTACTAAATATACTTTTTATAAACCAATTTGGCTGAAATTTGCTATACTCATGTAAGTTCGGTGACAAGGCAAAATTATGGCCACACAGAGCTGAGCTGATGGTGGAGACTGAAGGTTGCCATAGCAACTTCTAAACTACACTAGATAGTCCCCCGTCGTATTTGAGCTCATTGGAACCCTCTCTAGTAGTTGACTGTTCATGACTGTAAAAAAAGTACAGTCAGCAATAAAGGCTACTATTTTTTGAGAGAAAATGATTAAGTAATACCACGACGGTGGAAAACAAGCGATCGACTTCACTGTGTTGTCCGCCAGAGACGATTGTCGGACCCTCACTTTCAAAATAGCGGGTTCTCGGGTGCCCTGCCCCCTTATTCTGTAACATGTTTTAAGCTGACCCACAAATATATCTTGACAACGCGATGCATAGTAAATAAGCGTAGGTAGAGGTCTAGTTTCGTAACGGGTGACCGGCGGGGTGAGCCTCATTAGCGTGTAGCGAATAACAGCCCAGGTTCCTAACACAACACAACACCCACAGGGCAAGTAAGTAGTCTGCGGTTTTCTGCAAGCTAAAAGTCGAAAGTTGATACTACCTCCTTCCCCACATGAACTGCTCCTTGTTTAGATTGGATTACATTCAAACCAAAAACTGAAAAAGAACTTCCAAGATTATATTTTATATAGGTATGCACCTAGGTACCCATATGATGCTTTTGTAAGTAGGTAATACCTCACCTCAATTCGCACGTAAGTCCTACTTATCATTTAGAAAGAGGGCTGTCGCGTCGGAAAATTTAATGAGTAACTGCAGATAATTCCATTAATTTAGCGAGAAATTGTGCATCATCCTTAATAATGCTTATTAATTTAGGTATATGAGTGCATGACTTGTGACGGGAAGTAACTAATCTAAGCAAGCAATCTATTATACTTCCTAAAAGTACCTAGGTAAGTATACCTAGCCTAATCTATACCTAGTCAACAGCGAAAGTAAGTTAACACTTTTACACTTGATTTTGAAAAACTGTTAACATATCTACTTCTGCTATTGACTATAGGTACCTACCTAAGTAGGTAGCGGATCCAAGCAAAGCATCTGAGGGGCTACCGCGAAACAAAAACGAATTTCGTTCGTGTATCTCCGTCTCTGTTGCACTTGCTAGTTCGAGCGACAGAGAGGAAGATACACGAATCGTTTTCGTTTCGCGGTAGCCCCTCTAGTTTTTACCAAAATCGTGCTGAAATCTGACCACAGGTCCCCAAACGGTGTCATGCCCCCCAAAGCATTATTAGAATTCTGAATCTAGACAGTTGTTGCTCTCTCACAATATTTTCTTTAAATATTTTACAAGTACAAATCAAAATTATTAATAGTTTTCAAATTTAATCAAATTAGGTATAGGTATTAAAAAGGACACTAAATATCATTACATTTACGTATGTCCCTAATTAACTTAAAATTAATAAAAAAATGTGTGCTGTTGTTCCTTGTGAGTTCCATTATCAAGTTATTATCGCTGTCGCGGTCTCCACATCTCGAAGACAATGTCTCGCATTTTGACGTTGAGACGCGAATAAAGCGATATATTTTGTCGCTCTAAAGTGCACTTGTGATACGAGTTTCGAGTCTATCGCGTCCAACTGTCAGCGACAAAAAAAAATCGCTTTGACATATGACCGCGAGACAAGAAGCGTCTCGTGATACGGATTCGCTATGTCGCTCCTTGTATCGCATTTTGACGCGCGAGAGAGCTCGCGCGCCGTCGCGTGCTAGACGTGCTGTGGTCACTGTCTAGTGTCTTGCTTGTCATATATCTCTTATTAGTCTGTGACACACACTCTTGTTTATTTACGTCAAGTTTTTCGCGTGTGTCGTATTCGTATTTATTCGTTTCATTGCCAAAAATCCAAACACTTGTAAATGTAACGCAATACAACTGATGCAGTAATCCAGTTTGACATACTGATTCCATTTTTTCTTTCGTTCGATAATAGTGTACAGTTGAAAATGTCGATGGAAATGCAACCATTTTTCCACGAAGTGCGATACGACCCGACCTGGCTTGAACAAGTCTTGCTGCAATTAGGTGAGGCATTGCATAATTCATATTTAGTCTTGGGGTCCGAGATATAAAAAAATAGGAGATTTGAGGTGGGTAATTGTCTCGCAAGGAGCGACTTTATAAACGGGTAGGGGGAAGGTAGTGATTTAGTGATGCCCTAGAATTCAGAGAAATTTCGGGTAAAGGCCTACATTGATGTTTTAAAATGTATTTATTCGAAGTTACGTAGAAGAGACTGCGTTAGCTGTGCCTAAGAAACACCTATTTTGAATATGTTTATCATTTAGAAGTACAGTAATTAGGCCAGGCTGTGGTGTTAATCATCTTATCTGTTGCTGATAATGATAATACTAACGCACCAGCGGGAAAACAATGACAATATGACGCATGGAAATATTTTTGAATATTATTACAGAACTCAGCCCTAAGGCCCTATACAGACTGCATTTTTGAAGTGTGCTGTTGACGTGCATTTGTGCCAAATCACAAGTAAATTGAAACGAACTAGCGTCAGTGGCGCACTTAACATGTTCGCAACTCAACCGAGCGGGCACTCATAATGTTTGCTCAGCTGGCTGAGCCCGCTAGGCGGGCAGTAGTATGGAGTAGGTTTCTGGTGAATTGTTCCATTTTTAGTCCGGTTGGGAAAGTGTTTTAAAGGTATCATGCCAATTTGAGTAGCAGCAATCAGAATTTTGACATGCTACATATCTGCACACAAAATGTTGTTGCTATGAAGATTTGAATAACACTCAAATCAATACATGTTGGCCTCTATCATTTGAAGAGTTATTAGTTATTACTTATTTACATTATAAGATATGGCAACCACGAGACGGTAACAGAAAAAGAGGTAGACCAATTAAAAGGTGGATGGACGACATCAAGTCTATAAGGGGCGCCACCTGGCCTAGGAAAGCCATTAATAGAAAGGAATGGAAACAGCTGGGAGAGGCCTATGTGTCACAAGACACGCTGACCACTAATCCTGACATTCCAATGTGTTCGTTTTTAAGTTAATTTGTTTATAAATATAATGTAATACCGTTTTAGTCTCAGCAATAAAGGTATAGCCTTAGAGAAGAATAAAGAACTTATTTACATTTCTTAAGGATCCCATAATTACACTTGGTACAGTCGAGGTGAAAGATATCTTTACAATTGAGTGCAACAAAAATATCTTTAAATTTAAATAAGTTTACACACTACATGACAAAAAATACAACTCACATGACAGATTAAGGGCATAATCTGATACGTATCCTGATTAGAATATAAGCAGGATAAAATTTTTTTTTGACACATAATTTTTCATTTTTCTATGTTGGGTTGGCCCAAAGAGTACTACCTATATATATATTGAGTTGGCCTCCTCTGGGACGTCACGCCCAAAATTATAGAGATAAAAATATTTGACAGTATGGTACGGTATGTTTTCGGTGATCATTATTTAAAATAAGAACCGTGGTTTGTTTATTTTAAAGATATTTATGTAGCAGTAGGTGTAATCAAAAGAAGAGTACGTAAAGTTTCAAGCGCCACTATTAATGTAAACATATTTAGAGCACATTGACAGGAAATCTTACTTTGTGACATGCAATGTAAACCTATTATGTCACAATGTGTCTAAATGGTTCTAGGGAAGACAGATAATAAACAGAACGTGGTGCATTAAGTGAAAAGATGACTGTCATGTGCGTTTTAAGTATGTTTTTGTCATGTAGTGTGTAAACTTATTTGAATGTAAAGATATATTTGTAACACTCAATTGTAAAGATATCTTTGACCTCGACTGTACTATAATCAGTACCGCTTCAAAAAAAAAGTTTAAAAAAAAAGTTTTTCTATTCTATTCTATTCTATTCTATTCTAAAAACGTATTATGATGTAAAATAAGTATTATGCCACATCAGCGAAATTTGTCAAGCACATACCTTCGTCATGTTATGGTCATTGTCAGTTCAAAGTCACCAAAGTGGTCACTGAGAGCAAAAGCTTTTAGTACGTTCACCACTTGGGGAAGTTCATCCCTGCCTGGAAAGGACCCCTTAGAGATGTACCTCCACAGTGCATCAGGTAATTTCTTCGCGAGCGCTCAGTCTGTGTAGTGTAGACACGTCGATATCAGAATATTCTTATTGAATTATTCCAGGGGATATATTCGAGATCCGAATAGTATGGAACAGCGAGACAGCAGTCCTGACCGGCGCGCTGGCGCTCGCGGGCGGGCTCGTGGGCGGCTACGCGGGGGGCCGCGTGGGGGCTGCGCTGGGCGCCGGCATCGGCAGCGCCGCCGGCCTTGGCGTGTCCAGTAAGTACAGCTCCTAAGAGAGGACATCTTATTGATTTAGTCGACTAGTGTCAGTAAGGAGAAATGACGAGGTATAAAAATGTCTAATGACAATAAATAAAAATGACGATATGTAAAAAAGCCGAACAATAAAAAGGTCGGTTAGGAAAAATTACGAAGTATTATTTAGTCAAAGTATAAAAATGTCGAGAAATCATTTTGTTTACTTTTGATGCTGAGATCAACGTGTCCTTTTCTGTTGATCGATTATACGGTTTAATAGGTTCAGAAAATTGCTATAAATTATAATGAATATTCATAGTTAAAGCAACGTCACGTACTTTTAGTGACTGCGAGGCAACCGGATGGCGACATTTTTATATTCGGTCTTTTTTACATCTCGACATTTTTATACTCCGTCAATTTTCGATTTCGACTTTTTTATTTATTGACAATAAACATCATTTCGACATTTTTATACCTCGTCATTTTTCCTTACCGACACATCTCACTCGACTCACCTCAATCATCTTATTTACTTATTTAATCTCTATTTCATTAAAGAAGAATTTATCGTACAAATGGCGTTTCTGGTGGTCCCGGGTTCGAATCCCAGTAGCCCATCATTATTATTTGTATGGTGAACATAAATAATTGTTCTCATGATTTCTACGTGTTAGTACATATTTAAATAAGCATTTATATAGCGGTCTAGGACCCTTATTTTACATTTAGTATTTTATTTTCCTATTAACAGCATATGTGTCCCTCCGCGAAATCTGGGCGTCCGTTAAACACCAGTTAAAGGAGATATTATTCATAATCTTCAACTACCTGCGCCGCATGGATCCCGTGGACTATTACAATGCCTTTGAGCTCGTCATGGCCTGCACCGCCAGCCGACGGGAGCTGGTGGTCACCATCCTGGACTTCATAGCTTCCAAGTTGGGGAAGGAGGTGCTGTCCAGTCTTACTGCGTCTTAAAACTTCAAAGTAGTGCTATATGTGATCAGGGACCGCGGAAGTAAAGGCAGATGGGGCCATATGCCTCCTCCATGTAACGGAGACCTCCCAAATTTCACTTGACGGTAAAGGTATTTCTACCTTGGCAATGTTTTTAATTTTCGATTTTCCGCGGTCCCTGTATGTGATATGATAAATTGTCTGATAATGGGTATCATTGTCCCGAAATATTGTTTGCCAAATAATTAGCCTTCTATCTAGATCTATTCTTTGCCAAATAATTAGAATAGAATAGAATAGAATAGAATAATAATTTATTGCCAAAAACAAGTACAGACATATACAAACAGTGACAAATACAGAATAAGAATATGCTAGAAGTAAAAAGTACAGTTTAATTTTTTGGGGCAATAGGTCCCAGACTCAGCATGTGCTGAACAACAAGAGTCCAGCGCTGGTTTTCAGCCTGGGCCTTATTAGGGCTCGGTCGGTAGCAGAACCAAAGCGTCGGAGTTGGTTATAGAATCCTTTTTAGTTCCTGCCTAGATGATCGCATTTATGAACATCGGACACAAACCGTTCGCCGTTCACTTGCAAATGTTTTAGTGCGAAAGGGACGAATGCTTATGTCCGACATAAACTCGAGCATGCTAGCAGGCTGGTTAGATAAAACTGTTTTTTGGCAAGATATACATTTAGCATAACACATTAGAAGTTGTGATTACTTTTCATGTTATGTTCTTAATATGTTAATCGTAAGGGGTAGGTCGTCTTAAATGATTAGGTGGTGGGACACGGTTTTGCTTTCCTTAGTTGGGTACAGTACATGTCTTTTAGTTTCACAGTAATTCTGACATTGCCTATGCTGTTTTTATCTATGAACAGGGAAGTGTATAAATTGAAATTAACAGTTTTAATTTAATTTTCGTAGTTATGTTGTTATATATTATAATGAGTACTTATAATTTTGATCAATTTTGATATTTTGCATATTATATAAAAAAATGATTATTTCATAAAAAAATATATTATACTTGTAAACTTTTATATACATACTTATTTACTTACTAAATTAATAATTTAATGAAACGTGCCTTTGAAAAATATCGTATAATGTCTATTTTCATTATGTAAAATGCTGTGTTTACTGGTAACGATAGTCATGTAGGACTAAAAGTATTCTTGGACAAAGGTTTGTTGTAAGGGACTTCACCTACTTGTAGGTACTATTAAAAAAATTGTTTGTAGTGGTTGGCGTCAACTGCACAATGTCTGCAAATACCTAATCTACCCGCTTAAAAAAAACTCGACACCGACTCTGCTGAATTGAGTCGGTATTAAGATGTGTTTGAGTGCCCCAGTGGTTTAAAATATGTTTGCCGTGACCGGCTGTTTGCAACTTATGTTTTTACATTTTTAACGGTACACGGTTTATACCAGAATGTCTTAAACGGGTCCTAAAACGCCGAATATTCTCTTGTGATGCTGTCTCCCACAGCATCATGTCATGACTCGGCGACAAAAATATTAGCACAATCTCGGTAAGTATATTTTAATTAACACGTGTTATTGTTATAGCTGTGGTAACTTTAGATGCGGTGTTTCCTTTTATCTTGGTAGTATGTCCGTTTAGATTAGATAAATCACGATTTATGCCACTGGTATTATACAAAAATATAACTTTGATTGGGTGGCCGACTGAATAACGGACATACTTATTATGAACCTAGTAATGTTATCTAATAGTAGCTCAACATTGACAATTTACTAGTCTTACTTTTTAATGCTGTGGTTGATAATTGATTATTTTGTAGCTAGCTCTAAGGTTTTAATTGTGGTGGTTTATAAATACATATTTTCGTATAAACTGGCCTTTAGTACTCGTTTTATCCCTTCGAACGCCACAGATGCCGCCTCGGCATGAGGTACGGTATTGGCAACCATAGTGACCTGCATAATTTAGGGTTTGGGGGAACACCCCACCAGAGATGTACTATCGACAACACAGCTAACTGACCATCGGTGCACCTTAAGTGCATTGTAATAAGGTTCTAAATAAACACATTTATGCTAAAAGTGGCGCTGGAACATACGTTTCATTGTGCTCTGCCTACCCCTTTTGGGAATAAAGGCGTGACTGTATGTATGTATGTATGGTCAGTTAACAGTGTTGTCGTTTGTACGAAGTAGCGGAGCGGTGAATCCGCCAATATAATTGCTAGCTCGCTCACACATTTCTATTGGTAGATTTTTCCTAACGCACCGCGCCGATACTCACTCACATTGCACTTCTTTTGCAATAAAGAGATTGGCGTGCTAGGGTCAACATTCACCAGAGATGTCCTAAGCTTCTTCTTATCTTCTTTTAAAAAATGGTTTCCATCTAAGTTAAGATGATTTCGTCCATGTCAAGTTTGCTTATAAAGCGACAATGCAATCGGCGTCAGAAGCTCCGCTTAAGAAGCAGCCTGTCCACTGCCGACCGAAAGACCCAAAGACAATACAGGTTGTATCAAAAAATGGGGTGTGAACCGATCAAAGGCATGTTTGGTAAAAAAAATGCATTTTTTTGTCTGAATCTGTGTTTCTATACAAGTGACACCTAGCTGTCAAGCGTGCGACGGTTCAATTATATATGCTGATACTCACCCTTATTTGACACACTAGTGTGACGAATACGTGGAATAATGGAGCCCAATATGTCACTTCATGCTTAAGTATGACAATATTATATTGTGTGAACAACTTGTTTAATTAAATATGGAGGAGGATAGAAAATAACAACCATTATTGTTTTAACTGTTTTATTTGGTGCATGGTCTCAGGAACAAAATGCTATCACTATCACTTTACTATATCTAAAGGCAACAATCGTAGACTCATACCTATGCAATACATAAATCGCTCAGATCGGTATTATTAATTTTATGTACATTTCAACGAACGAATTAGAACGGCTTCATTCATGGAATTAAGAGTCCGCAGTAAGCTCGGCCGAATTTCACCTTCCCGTACAAACGTAGTTAGAGGTACGCTCTCACTTAAAAACTACGTGTTGGATTGTAACGAAACTTTGCATATACAATGACATGCGGTATATCTGTCTGTAATTAGTTTACATGGTTCCAGTATATAAAACAAACGAAATACAGCAAAAACAAGTTTTGTATGAAAAACTTAAATTCGCTGTATTTTTATTACTATGGTATCTGAAGCTACATAAACTAATTACAGACATAGATATACCTCATGTCATTGTACATGCAAAGTTTCATTACAATCCGACATGTAGATTTAAAATGAGAGCGTAACTACGTTTGTATGGAGAATCGGGCTTAAATACTGCGGACTCGAATGTCAAGATCTGACGAGACGACCAATGGCATTCGCTTCATCCATTTTGTGCCCTAACATAAGGACTTAAGATTTGAAATAACTCAACACTTTCACTGCCAAGAACCCGCTAGTTCGTTTCTGTTGGAGTTTTAGTCACAAAGCGGTGAATCATTCCGTCAGCTACGCGACTATGCCACCAGCCAAGAGTCTGCAATAGCGGTCACTGTACACATAGTTTTTTTTGGTTTCTTTTATTTCCGTGTTTACACAAGTTTTACACATAGTCCATCATTGCGCGCGGGCGTATGAGTGTGTGTACTTTTAACTTGTGTGTGTGTGTGCGTATAACGACTGCCGCATCACTGCCACACAAATCCAACCTGCGTAGTTACAAGCGCACGCGCACATACAGCCGCGCGCAAACATGAGTAAAGTTGAGCTGTCTGTAGCTAATTACAATATTTACATGCAACATGTTGATATTCTGAGTTGGTATACTGAATGTTGGTCCTGTCTATTCACTAACATTCGAAATTCTGAGTGACACCTCATCAATCAAAACAAGTGCAGTTTTGTACTAGATAGGAATCCTTTTAAAATTATGTAGGTACTTTTAATGCCCAAGAGTTTCACAATATTTTTCTAATTTCTAAACTGAATATTTTGTCTAAATCTGTTATTCTAATTATAATCAAAACCCAGCCAGCAATTGCTAAAATTACTAAATAAATAAAATAAATATAGGACGAATCTTAATGCTAAGTCACTAGGTATTAGGAATGTCTAAGTTCCTATTCACTGGCTAAATTAAATAAGTACGGCATTCACAGCTTTCAGTTACGGCTTACTTCTAAATTAGGCTTTACAGCTAAATAAATAAGATCTACTTTTCAAGGAGCGGCAAAATAATGTAAGTCTACTTGAAAAGTTATGTCCAAATTGTTATACGGAGGCTAACCTAACAGATTTCAAATACGCAAAGTTACCTGGTACCTGTTTATTCGTTGAAGCATATGAATTTCGAAAACAATAGTAAGTAACTTACTTACCTAGGGCGGTAAAACTAAAAATGTCTCAGACCGCAGGTATTTGACGCCCGAGCCGAAGGCAAGGACAATAAATATGCGATCTGAGGCTTTGTTTATTACCGCCAGTGGCGAGTACAAAAGTTTACATCTCTCCCTGACCAGGAAGTGGGATTTTCTGCACGGTGATTGCCACTTTATGGCCTGGTCTGGTGTGACATAAAAACTAACGGGAGTTTGAGCCCTTACTGATCGAAATATACATAAAAAAGTAAAATTATATAATTTATGAAACAATGCCGATTTGTTATAATGTGAATAAATAGTTGCTTTATAAGTTAATCAGTTTTTTGTACAGCGTCCCTTAAAATCTTTAAGAAAATTCATTCGACTGTGGAATTAATAATACTATTAAGCATACCTAGATTAAACATTATAATGGACACCCATCCTAGAAAGTAATAAAGGAAACGTAACCCAAGCAAGTACACCTTGTTACAACAATCAAAATTAAATAATAATAGGTTTCGGAAGTATGTAAGTATGTAACCAAACAACAAGCCGTCACCACTGTCATGAATTAAACTTATAAATCTATGAACATAAGTTAGTTAATACGAAAAACCCGTTGAATTAAAAACTACCAAAACTTGTAAAAATAAAAACTAAAAAAGCGTAAATAATAACGTCATGAATTTCAAATTGAGATTTCTGGTTTAAGTTGTTTTTTAGAGGCGAACACAAGACGGCAAAATGACTGCAATAGTACCTGTAACTTGTAGTGAAATATGCAGACATCATTATAAAATAAAAATGACACTCAGTCCAAAACCGAGCTCAAACTAATCTGAATAAAAAATAGGCCGGAAATAGGCATTTCATAAGATATTACGCTAGTTTCAATAAGTAATGTTTGTACCTGGTTTGTACTTTCGTTTTCACAACTATAGAACCGAGTTCTAAAATCAGAGGATAACAAGTTGAAGGGTCCACGGAAATACATATACGAGTTTACCAAAAATGGGGTGTGAACCGATCAAGGGCAACTGGTATCGTGTTCTGATAACAAAAAATTAAAAAAATTGTTTTTTTGGACGCGATTTTTTTTATATATTTGTATGGAGCAGGTCGTTCCAGTCGGCCAGCGCTCCATGCAAATGTAAGAAAAATCGCGTAAAAAAACCTTAGTTTTTTCTTATCAGAACACGATACCTGTTTTGCCCTTGATCGGTTCACACCCCATGTTTGGTACACTCTGTATAGCCACATTTTAATATAATGTTATAGTTCGTAACGTAACATATTACATAAACTATAATAAAATAAAATAAATACTAGACATGTACTTTTTGTGGACCCTTCAGTAAACCGGTTTACTCGAATATTGCGAATTATTCATTTCTGATAATAAATTATTAAATCTACACCACTGGTATATTATAGTTTTGTTTTTTGGTGTTCCTTACCAAACTTGACAGGCGGGAACGCTTTTGTGTATATATTGAACGAACTTGGTGTGTGTAAAACACACGCATACGTAACCGTCGGCTCACCAATATTAGACCGATTCATTCACCAGTACACAACATTCCGACTCCGTTCTTTGTAACACGCGGGCAGCTTTATTATAAAACCCTCCTCATCTTGGCGATATCCCGGTTGCATCCTACAATTTTTTAATAAGTTTTCTACAGCTGAAATTTTACAAATGCCCTTGCTTTAAAAAAAAGTCGCTGACATTCGTAGAACAACGATAATCTAGCTATCATTAGGAGTACAGTTTTAATGATTTAGTGTAATTTGTAACATAAGTATTTCAACTAAATCATGTAAAATTATATGAACCACAACTGAACCGTGTTGCGGTGAACTAAATCTAAAAACGAAGCTCCTAGTGTACCTAGTAAGGTGCCGTGGTAAAGTAGACTCTGTGCGGCGTGTGCAAGGTTCATTGTTGGGCGGGCTGCTCGTGGAGCGCGGTCTTGAGCTCCATGGCCAGTTTGTAGCCGAGCTCGGGCCGCCGGTCGCGCCCGTCCACCATAGCTGCCACCTGATGGACAATATCACTTAATTAGAGGGCTGAGCAATTTTCGACTTTATTTCAATGCCATTAAGGTCCAAAGGTCCCGTGATCACGTATGGCACTGAAACGTGGTCGCTCAAGCCCTCTCGCTCTCACGCTGGCCTCATAAGAAGGCTCAAAGTCACCCAAAGGGCAATGGAGAGGGCTATGCTGGGAGTTTCTCTGCGCGATCGCATCAGAAATGAGGCTATCCGCAGCAGAACCAAGGTAACCTATATAGCCCTCCGAATCGCTACACTGAAGTGAACAAGTAGTACCTCGTCGGAGTTGATGATGACCCCGTTGTTGTTGACGATGGCGTTCTTGGTCTTCTCTATGTCGGCGAGGTCTACTCCGCGCGACGCGTCGTCGATGAGTATGGATCGTGGCCTGTGCAATAGAAGTAGTACCTCATCGGAGTTGATGATGACCCCGTTGTTGTTGACGATGGCGTTCTTGGTCTTCTCTATGTCGGCGAGGTCTACTCCGCGCGACGCGTCGTCGATGAGTATGGATCGTGGCCTGTGCAATAGAAGTAGTACCTCATCGGAGTTGATGATGACCCCGTTGTTGTTGACGATGGTGTACTTGGTCTTCTCTATGTCGGCGAGGTCTACTCCGCGCGACGCGTCATCGATGAGTATGGATCGTGGCCTGTGCAATAGAAGTAGTACCTCATCGGAGTTGATGATGACCCCGTTGTTGTTGACGATGGCGTTCTTGGTCTTCTCTATGTCGGCGAGGTCTACTCCGCGCGACGCGTCGTCGATGAGTATGGATCGTGGCCTGTGCAATAGAAGTAGTACCTCATCGGAGTTGATGATGACCCCGTTGTTGTTGACGATGGTGTACTTGGTCTTCTCTATGTCGGCGAGGTCTACTCCGCGCGACGCGTCATCGATGAGTATGGATCGTGGCCTGTGCAATAGAAGTAGTACCTCATCGGAGTTGATGATGACCCCGTTGTTGTTGACGATGGTGTTCTTGGTCTTCTCTATGTCGGCGAGGTCTACTCCGCGCGACGCGTCGTCGATGAGTATGGATCGTGGCCTGTGCAATAGAAGTAGTACCTCATCGGAGTTGATGATGACCCCGTTGTTGTTGACGATGGTGTTCTTGGTCTTCTCTATGTCGGCGAGGTCTACTCCGCGCGACGCGTCGTCGATGAGTATGGATCGTGGCCTGTGCAATAGAAGTAGTACCTCATCGGAGTTGATGATGACCCCGTTGTTGTTGACGATGGTGTTCTTGGTCTTCTCTATGTCGGCGAGGTCTACTCCGCGCGACGCGTCGTCGATGAGTATGGCACGGTAGCCGATGGCGAGCGCGTCTGCGATCGTAGCACCTGGAACAAATGATGATAATATTAGTTAGGCTTCAAATAGTAAGCAGTCGTACGAGTAAGTTAATTCTCGTTCTATAAGAAGATGATGGTGTTGTAAGATGTAGTGTCCGGGCAGTACGGTAAATTATAACAAGTAATTCACAGGGGTCACTAATGTTAGACCATACAACTTTTGGCCAAATGTTTCATTTGACCGAATGATTTTTTTTCTTAAATAGAAAGCTTTATAGGATTATTATAAAACAAACCTAACCTAACCTAATGACTTCTATTTGATGATATTCAAAGAATAGCCGAAAATACCACTGTTTTGATACATGAATGATACATTTAGCTAAAAGTTGTTTGGTCAAGAGACAGGACCCCAACTCACGGTTCTGATGCAATTTTATTTGCAATATGTAATGTAAATGTACAATTTATAGTCTTAGTATTGTACGCTTAGGCGGCCATTGCAAACATGGCAAGCCGCGACGACCACAGATAATATATACTGTCACAGAATACAACACAATTTCGCGTTCCTTTAAAAGGCATACAATTTCGCGTCCCTTTAAAATAATGAGCCTGCCGTAGTTAGCTTCACTACAGAGAGGTCTCTGTAGTGAAAGAAGAAGTGTTTCTATGGCGTTCATTCCATAGAAACACACAAGTGTCTAAGTGTACGCACCAACGCAGACGTCGTACGCGAGCCCGCAGATGTAGATGTCGGTGGAGCCGCGCGCGCGCAGCTCGGCCGAGAGCGTCGTGTCGCTCAGCTTCTTGTTGTCCCAGAACACCGAGTACGAGTCCACCTCGGGGTTCGTGCCCTTGTACACCTTCACCGCTCTGTCCACCACCTGGGGTAAAGGGCGCGGATTACTACTATCCTTACCCTAAGCTATTGTCAAACGCTCACGGAGCCATGAAATGTGGGAATGGGACACCTACATTACGCTGTCTGTCGCACCAATCAAGGCAGGTACATGTGCGCAGCGATCGTCCGAAAATAGTACAGCTAAAACTATCTAAAACGTACAGGGTGGACAAACATTAAATAGAAATGAAAAAAAAAGATGAATAGTCTCTAGAATCTTACTTATGTATTAAAAGGAACATCCGCAAAATGTCCCCGGTACGCCATACGTGACAGCGAGAGACCGAAGCGCGTCATCTCTCTCCCATGTATGGCGCCGCTGTCGCTGACGCCGGCGCTGAAAGTCGTGGCTAAGCCCTACGGGTTAATCAACACCATTGTTTGACAGTTTGATAAGAGTACGCACCTTCAAGTCGGGGTGCAGCTCGGCGCCCCACGTGTCCTGCACGCAGTGGCGCGGCCACAGCCGCTGCCGCATCGGCGGCGGGCCCGCGAACACCACCGTGTCGTGGGCCGCAGCCTTATCCGCTGACACCTGGAAGAAATAAACTATTTATTGAGACTAAAAATGTCTCATTTGAAACAATATTCCTTCTAAGCCTTATATTATCAGTTCCTCGCCAGCAAATCCGCTGCTGAATCGTGCCGTAAGGCGTTTGTGGACGTCGGCCCGAGCACTTTAGTCCATTAATTCGTGTGCTTCATTAGGTTCGGGGGGCAAATTCTCCGTCGATCGAGATATCTCGCAGAAAATGGCAGATTTCGAACGAAAACTAATTTCCTTATTCTCAAATCCTCATCCAGATATGCCTTCTCCCGGCGTCCGAGAAGCAATGTGCGGCCGTACCGATTTTTGATATTTCAGCTGAGTAGTATTTGGCTCAAAACTTGACTTAACCGAGAAGTGGCATCCTGATAGGCTACTAACACCTGTCAGGCTCGAGAGGTGTAGGTCCTTCATTTGTGAGCATCATCGGGTAATTTTTTTTTCGTGGAGATATCCTGTGAACCAGGTACCCAGCTCTCGGAGGAAGTCTGGGTTAGATATGTGGTATTTCTACCCACTAAAACTTTGCAGGTAGCTGGTCAGCTAGCACGATTGCGTGTACGTCGGACATAAAACTTCCGTCCCATTTGCACTCACACATTTGCTAGTAAGAGACACGAATGCTTTATAGACTAGAGGCGGGTAAACTTACAGGGCTCGAGACGTGGAGCTCCCTCAAGTGCACGTTGTCGATGAAGGACACGTGGTCCGGCGGGTGCCAGTCCAGTGAGTAGAACACGCAGTCGAACGGAATGGTCTCCAGGAGTCGGTTTATCGGCTGCACCACCTGGGGAACAAGTTTAATATAAAGAACATCACCAATTCATCATCATCAACGTCACATTGCTGGGCACAGGCCTCGTCTTATGGATGCGATAGCGGGCATGGCGGTAGTCCCAACTCTGGACACATTACACTTTTTAATTTCTTCAAATATGTATGCAGGTTTTTTTACGATGTTTTCATTCACCGAAAAACTCATTGGCATTGGTGCGAGTCGGGAGTCGAAGCCCGGGAGTGATTGTAATTTTTCCCCTCACTGCCTCGGAAAGCCGTCTTTTATCCTTTAAAACCAGAGAGCAAAAACGCATTTTATCCACTAGTGGGGAAAGTTATTTGACCTTGGAGCAAGTCAAGTCGCCTTTGACAATATAACAAAACGTAAAACGCTCATAATACAAAAAAAAAACACAGATGATGTATTTCTGTTGCCGCTATAACAACAAATACTAAAAAATAGAATAAAACAAATATTTAAGAACTTTTAAATAATTGCTTGTTGCCTTCATCAAATCATCAGGCGCTGGGTCTCAAAATGTGTTTTGCATGTTGCACTTTCCTCGCTACAGTGAGGAGAAAAGTTTTGTGTTACACATGGGTGCAAATTAGGGCTCGCGGTATCCGTGTAAAACGCTGAACTGTGTACACGTATTCTTAAGCCCGGCGGTACTAAGAACCCGAATTACACGATCCCGTCAAGATCCGTCCCGTCCCGTCCCGTTTCCAAGAAACGTTTCTCATCTCGGCTCCGCTCGGGTAACGGGCAAGGCAACTCGACCCGTCCGCGCCGGTTTGAGTTGAAGCAAAAATTATTTATGATAAGTATTACGTGCAAACTCGAGTAAAATTGCCTTATGGAAAATTGTATTTATGTATTTAAGGGTTTTTTTTTTCATTATTAACGGCAAGATTTACTTTGAAACATGTACATAGTTGATGTAGTTCAACAAGGTAAAAATATTTAGCAGTAACGGGATGTACGCAAAATTAGCATTTAGATAGGCATTATCAGTGCCTTGCATTTTTTTTGATAAATCCAAAAGTTGATAAACAAGTCGTTGAATTCCAAAGCTATATTAAGTTTTATGTATTTACGATAAAGTCGTAATTTCAACAAATATTTACCTATGCCATAAGTCTCCTTTGTTTTTTCTTGTTCGTGCGAATCGTGCGTACCGGGGTAAAGGGTTTTATTTATTTATGTAATCATACAAAATTTATACAGTTGACAGTAAGGAACCAAAGCACTGTACAATTTATAATTATTAACATGTAAAAATCGAAAAAGAAAAAACCATAATATTTAAACATCCATCGTCTCGCAGTATCTAAGACACATGTGACATACATTCGCCCATCGACTAGCAAATACATCACATTCAGGTGCTTGTGACAGAAGCGAGTTCAACAGTTTTAGTGCCCGAACAGCAGGGGAATTTCTGTGTGCTACAGTACGAGTTGATGGGACTGCCAGGAGATTGTGACGTCTCGGTCGCAGGACTGCTTTGGGCACAAAAGGTATAGTGAGTTTTAAGGCTCGTGCCACTAGATCCGGGCAGTCGGTATCGCCACGTAAGATACTGCACGTGGTCACCAGAAGATTGTAGTTACGCCTTACTTCAAGAGAATTAAAGCCCAGAGAACCTAGCAGGAACTTGGTAGGGTACAAGAAAGGGTAGAGGGAGTACAGTTTCTTATACATAAACCTCAGGAAGGTTTTCTGTACTTTCTCCAATAACAAGGCGTAAGTACTTTCAGCTGGGTTCCATATGATGCTTGCCACCTCAAGCTTACTCCGGACAAGGGCCGTGTAGAGCAGCGTGATTGCTCTGGGATCATTAAAATCACACGCATTTCTAATAACAAATCCCAGTCGCTTGTAACAATCAGTAGCTAGCCGCTTGATATGGTCATGAAATGTAAGAGACATATCAAAAATACCGACGACATCCCGGACATCAGCCTGTACGAGATTAGAATGGCTCTGAAACAGCTTAAGAACAGCAAGGCACCCGGTGAAGACGGAATTACAGTCGAACTCCTGAAGGCGGGTGGAAAACCGATCCTTACGGCCCTTCAGAAGTTATTCAACACCGTCCTACTGGAAGGGAGAACGCCAAAGGCGTGGAACAGAGGTGAGGTGGTGCTGTTCTTCAAAAAGGGTGACAACACTCTGCTGAAGAACTACCGACCCATCTCACTTCTGAGCCATGTCTATAAGCTGTTTTCAAGGGTCATTACGAATCGTCTCGCACGCAGGCTTGATGACTTCCAGCCTCCCGAACAAGCCGGTTTCCGAAGAGGTTTTAGTACCGTAGACCACATTCATACGCTCCGCCAGGTTATACAGAAGACTGAGGAGTATAACCTGCCTCTCTGCTTAGCGTTCGTGGACTACGAGAAAGCCTTCGATTCGATCGAAACCTGGGCTGTACTACAGTCTCTCCAACGGTGCCAAGTAGACTGCCGCTACATCGAAGTGCTGAAGTGTTTGTACGAGAACGCCACTATGTCAGTCCGACTCCAGGATCAGAGTTCGAAGCCTATTCCGCTGCAGCGGGGTGTCAGACAAGGGGATGTTATTTCCCCAAAACTGTTCACCGCTGCACTGGAGGACGTGTTCAAGACTCTAGACTGGAGAAGGCTAGGCATCAACATCAACGGCGAGTACATCACTCACCTTCGGTTTGCTGACGATATAGTAGTCTTGGCTGAGACCATGGAGGACTTAAGCACGATGCTCGATGACCTCAGTAAAGCCTCCGAGCGAGTTGGTCTAAGGATGAACATGGATAAGACAAAGATCATGTCAAACCTCCATGTAGTACCAACCCCCATTTCAATCGGACACTTTACGCTCGAAGTTGTAGACGATTATATATACCTAGGAGAGACTGTTCAGTTAGGTAGGTCCAACTTTGAGAAAGAGGTCAATCGTCGAATCCGACTCGGCTGGGCAGCATTCGGGAGGCTACGGCACATCTTTTCGTCCAATATTCCGCAGTGTCTCAAGACGAGAGTCTTTGACCAGTGTGTGTTGCCAGTGATGACATATGGCACGGAAACGTGGTCGCTTACTATGGGCCTCATAAGAAGGCTCAAAGTCACCCAAAGGGCAATGGAGAGGGCTATGTTGGGAGTTTCTCTGCGCGATCGCATCAGAAATGAGGCTATCCGTAGCAGAACCAAGGTAACCGATATAGCCCTCCGAATCGCTAAACTTAAGTGGCAGTGGGCGGGGCACATTGCACGTAGAACCGATGGCCGTTGGGGCGGAAAGGTTCTCGAGTGGCGACCACGTACCGGAAGGCGCAGCGTGGGTAGGCCCCCCACAAGGTGGACTGATGACCTGGTAAAGGTCGCGGGAGTCCGCTGGATGCGGGTGGCGCAGGACCGGTCATTGTGGCACTCTTTGGGGGAGGCCTATGTCCAGCAGTGGACGTCTTTCGGCTGATATGATGATGATGATGATGATGATATCAAAAATAACGCCGAGGTCTCGAACAGTTGTTACGCGAGTTATGACTTCCGATCTCAGCATATATTGGGCAGTAATAGGCTTCACCGAACGAGTGAAGGACATAACGCAGCATTTGGGAACATTGAAATGCAGCTTATTCGATGTACTCCATTGTAGGACTGAATTTATATCCTCCTGTATTGCTGTGCAATCTGCCATTTGCTGGACACCATGGAGTTTATGACATTACCTGGTAGATACGGGTAGGTACTACTCGTAGTAAGATTTGTCAAAAGTATTTTTAAATTTCTAATGAGTCTTTGGTAAGATTATAGTTCGCCACTCAGTCGGTCGACTTTATGAATCTAACTATTGCCATTTTTGTTATTTATACTTAAAGATTTTGTTAATTGTTGGTCATTTTGTTTTTATTAGTTTTTGTTTGTTAACGTGTATTTTGTTAAAAATGAAGAGAAGTTGGGTATGGAATTATGCCACTAGACTCGGTGACGGGGTTTTTTGTGACTTGTGCGATGATCAGGCAAACAATGAGTTTGCGTGTCGTGGTGGTTCTACAGGAGGTATAGGGGAGCATTTAAAAATAGTTCACCTAAAATCTCCAATCCTGACACCTAATGAGTAAGTACCTACGTTTTTATTACAATATTCTGTTCAATAATTCGTAATGATTTGGTAATGTATTACTTAAATTAATGACATATTCTGTGTCTATGAAAAGGATACGTTACCATAGGTATGTGCAAAAAAAAAATTCGAATAAACAATCAATCATCACCAAATTATTCAGGAATGCTTATAGGGGGCGGAAATAAAAATATATGTGTGTAAGACAATTTACTGATATATTTGTTTATATTTGTTTTTTTATCAGAATAATATGAAATTTTATAACTTTCTTCATCTACTAAAACAATATATATATATTTATAATGGAATATAACTAAACTAAACCTATATTATAAACTAAACCTAACCTATTTGTTTTTAACATTATTAAGGAAAATAACGGACTAGCTTATTAATGGAATATGTTATTCGTCATTCATTTATTCGCTACTTATTCCAGTTAGGATTATCAATATTCGAAATTATTAAGTAGCGGTAGTAGAATTAGTAAGTAAGTAGTAACTAGCTTCTGCCCGCGACTCCGTCCGCGTGGAACTCGTTTATATCGCAGCTCCATACAAACTCTTACCTCCTCATTTCACCCCCTTAGGGGATGATTAGGGGGATAAAAACTATCCTATGTTACTCTCCATTCCTTCAACTATCTCCACTTAAAAAATCACGTCAATTCGTCGCTCCGTTTTGTCGTGAAAGACGGACAAACAAACAAACAAACACACATACACTTTCGCATTTATAATATTAGTATGGATTGTTTGCAAATCAGTTGTTAGTTTTTATAGTTATTCTAGTTTTATTGACAAACAAGTTATTGATATTTGATAAATATGTATTTTATTTGTAAGAAATTTAAAATGTACTTTATGTTTTAGCTAGTGCACTTAACAAATCAGTATAGTACCCTAAAACACCCTATCTTCGCCTGTCAGGCCTAACTTCGCTTAAAAAGAAAATGTTTAAGTTTCTAATAGAATGTGTACCAAACGTGGCCTTTCTGTTAGGATCTGTTTATTTACTTTTGTGAGTAATGATCTTTATCGTAGCTTTTAAAGGCAACGTCTCAGATCGCCACTATACGGTAAAAACAGGTCGGAACGGAACCGCGTGAAATTAAGACCCGTGTTCGCGGGATCCCGAGATCCCGGGTCTTAATCACACGGTTCCTCCCGGTTCCGAACGGGCCATAAAACCGTTTCCGTTTAATACAGAAACGGGGACCCGGCTACGGGTACACGAAACCCGGGCACGACCGCGAGCCCTAGTGCAAATGTATTTTACTTCTAGTGTGTTGAAACACTCGCGGGTAAAATACAACTTTGCAACCCTTGTACCTACAAAAAATAACTATTGTTAATGGACAACATTTTAAAAACGCATCACCTTCATCCCACTAAATCAAGCATCCAAATGACTCCTGCCCGACCAGGCCTGGTCCTCTTGCCACAACACACAAAAACGTCGGATGCTCCATGTTGTTTAACATGTGATTGCACCTTAGGCCCTATATGCCTGGTGTCTATAGGCACCTTAAAGAGAACCTTCTGTACGCAAGTAGGTATAGTACGACTCTTCTCAGGTGAATTTTTCGCTCCGAGCCCTAATCTTTCAAACAAAGGCCTTTGTCTCTAATATCGCATAGCCGCTAGCTACCGACTAAGCACGTGGCGTGGCACTACAACATTTATGTTGAAAAACAAACTATATACTATATATGGTTCTCTATTGTATGGGCAAAAAATATTTCCCAGTGTCACTTCCCAAAAAAAAAACCGAAATGTTCATTTGGCAAAAAATCAGTAGTCAAATTATTGTTTCGCATTTTATCACTTGGCATTATCTCCTATGGCAAAATATTACTTCGCAAATTATTATTTGGCAAAGTTTTATATAGTCAAGTTTCATTTGGTCAAACGTATTATTTGGCATAATACTCGTTTTCCAAATGATTGCATGGCATACGATTTATATCCTAATTGTGTAGTGCATACGCAAAAAAAGTATTTGAGTGAGATTACATATTTGGCTAAGCGGGAAGTTTTGTAATTAACATACAAATTATTACAAGGATTATTATATAAATTAAAATAGCTAGCTTAAGCAGTTATCTATGGCAATTATTTTAACCTAACCTAACCGCCAGCGTGTCGATATTTCCGCTCTGAGGGACACAAGTGAACCCTAACCTATTTATAAGACAATTGTTACGGTTGTTTGTTTTTTTACTGCGGGGGGCCTCGCCCCCGAGCCCCCTTTTTCTGGCTGCCCTAATCTAGTTAAACCCCTGTAATCAGTTGTTGTTTGTTTTTGTAATGTTGTAATAAAATTTCGAACAAATGAAATTCGTTGTTTTGTTATTCTGCTATTTCAAATTCATACAAAATGAATCATTTGCCAAATAATATTCCCTGAAATTCTATGAAATAATAAAAATTGGAATAATGTGGTCATGAAATAAAATTAAACCAATCAATATTTTTCAAATATTTGCCAAAGTTAATCTATGTGAAGTATGCGAAATGAAAATTTTAACAAATGTTTTGTTTGGAAAACAATATTAGCCCAAACAAAGTGTTTGCTTAATAAACTTTTGTCTGAATAAAACTTGACAAAGCAAAATTATGCCAGATGATATTTTGACCAAATAAAAAAATGCGAAACAAAAATGTGCCATTTGTTCGTTTGGGAAATGAAACTACTGCCATAAGTTTTGTGGGAAGGGAAATTCGGCGAAAAATATTTTGCCGAAACGGCAGGATACCACTATATATACTATGATATTATGTTTTGGTAGTTGGTAGTGTATTATGTGAGTGCCGTATTGCTTCGGGGCATTGCTTCTAGAATATCAGTGATATTAAATTTGAACTTTAATATTATGACGATACCGTTTGTTTTTCAACATGAATGTTGTAGTGCGACGTGCTTAGTCGGTAGCTAGCGGCTATGTGATAATGGAGCAAAGGCCTTTGTTTGAAAGATTAGGGCTCGGAGCGAAAAATTCACCTGAGAAGAGTCGTACTATACTATTATTTATTCTGTGTCCTAACCTGACTTTCCAGTGTCATCGCAACACGACACTATCAATTACGCCTTGACATAAACAGGCCGAAATACCTGCTGCGATCAACTTGGTCTCTCATCGCGACCGTTTGCTATTGCATTTTGAATCTTGTACCAACACTTGAAAGCCGAAATTTGCATGTGAGGTCTTACCGTAGATCGACAAAGATTAGGTAGCGAATATTTATTGGCCATTATGGTAATTGATAGCTTGGTACGGATCGGTTAAATTATGAAAACTATATTATCGCTCGGTAATCGATAATGCTCTATTTACTGGCTCGGTTTCACGTGGCCTCCTAATTTTGAATGTCATGTCCCGTTTAGTAAAAATAACACAGAAAGAACGGGTTCACTAAAAAAATACTTTATAAAAATATTTTTAGCTTCTTAACCTGTACGAACCATCCTAACTTTTTTTAATTCATTTCCATAAATCGCTGACCGTACATACTTATGTTTTAAAATATTCAAAATAGGATAGGATAGGTGTGTAGGATACTAAAATTTGAGAGATTTCGATGTTCCTTATTGTATTGTTATAACTTATTTTTCCCCTCACTGCCTCGGAAAGCCGTCTTTAATCCTTTAAAACCAGTGGGCAAAAACGCATTTTATCCACTAGTGGGGAAAGTAATTCGACCTTGGAGTGTGTTTATTTAAGTAGCTTTTGACAAATAACAAAACTTAAAACGCTCATAATATAACATTTTCACAGATGATGTATTTCTGTTGCCGCTATAACAACAAATACTAAAAAACAGAATAAAAGAAATAATTAAGAACTTAAAGAATTGCTTGTTGCCTTCATCAGGCGCTGGGTCTCAAAATGTAGGGGAAAAATAAAAACCGACTCGCACTTGACCAAAATTCTACTTGATATCACTTACGTTATTATTACTGTTAAAAATATAAAAAATATTATTATTTAAGCTAGCTAAAGTTGTTTTGCATGTCGCACTTTCCTCGCTACAGTGAGGTGAAACTTAGTTTTAAGCAATTGTTTTTATCTTTAAAACATAGTAAAAGTAAATAGTTACATTAGTTTAAGCAACGTCATTAAAAACAAGCTGTGCCTGCCTGTAGGTGGAAATATACGCCACGCCACCTAGTTTATTTATAATATAAATTGTGTACTTAAAATATGTTTATTTCCAAAACATAAAATATAGTAATAAAACGAACAAATAAGAAATCCACAACGCAGAGGCTTCGTCTAACACAGTAAGCATCCACAACGCACTTCGTCTAACACAGTAAGCATCCACAACGCACTTCGTCTAACACAGTAGGCATCCACAACGCACTTCGTCTAACACAGTAAGCATCCACAACGCAGGCTTCGTCTAACACAGTATGCTTCTGCAACACACTTCAATTGTGTGCTGCATATGTCGGTAAACCAAATAAATCAATAAATTATGTAGATTAAACTAGATACGAAGACATGATGTTGAGTTAATTTCAGAAATCGGTCCCTAAGGATCCGCTTTCCCCCTTATATAAAGATTTAGGAATGGAACATTGCGTGATTAACGAGTTATAGGAAGAGCTCCATGTAACTTAAAAAAACCTTAAATAAAAGCTTCAAATTAAACTGGTAATCGATCAATCCTCACTTATTGTACCGAAACAAATGGGTTCAGTCGAAAACCGATCAAAATAAACACTAGTAACAATAGCTACGATTTACGCTGACTATTATGTGTGGGCGAGGTTGAATTAATAAATGAAATTAATTTCCTGTGATAGGCTTATACTTTTGGTAACAAAGTTCTTTGAAATGTTCAACATATTGTTAAAAACGAGGTGTACGTGAAATGTAATGCAGTACTATTATTTTAATTAAGGTCAACTAGGGCAAATAGAACTACGCATAGATCTGTTTGGCCCGATTGATTGACTATTGGTACTTAAGTGATTTGTGCAAATAAAATAATAAATAAATATTTATCGGTACATATAGGTATAGTCCGGGCAAAGAATTTCAAAAGAGTTCTCCTTTTTCGTTTGAAAGGCAAAAAATATATAAGTAGGTGCATACTTTTAAGGCGGCCGCCTTTTACTTATACTTCCCCGCCGGCGGGGAACGCACACGGAGCGGTGCGGCTCCGCGCGTCTGGTTTCCTTTACTTCCACGGTGATGAATCCGAAAGTTAATGATTTCTGTTATTTGCGATTCGATTTTCTATCGGCTGAACTTTATGTAATCGTGTAGTCTGGCAATATGTTGATCCCACAAGATTCAATTTCGCGGCAAACATCGTTGGAACAAAATTATAACCGATTTCAATTCAGTACTTCGCCTAATTTGAAGAGTTTCCTCCATTCCTCCAGCATCCCATCACCAGATCCTGACCTGGTGACCATGGAACCACCTGGGAAGGATACCCTTTCATACAAAAAAGCTATTTCCTTATCGGTCCAGGCGTCTTCGAGTCGAATCGCGGAACATACTTACTTAAAAAAAGAAAGATTCCGCGCAATTGAGTTCTGCCTATTATTTGATAAGTGTTGTGGCGGTAACCATTAAAAAAACGGCACGCGCCGACCACAAAATCGTATTGTTTCACTTGAATGCAATTGTTTTAAACATAGGTACTTAGATCAGCTCAGTTGAAATTTCAAATTATTTCAACTATGGCGCGGCCGGCGATTTACCACGTCGATGACACGCAAACGTGACGATCCTACCTAAAACGAGAGAGCACGTGTTATGCGATTGACCGGGATGCCATGATTCGAGTTTTGTAGAAGTCAAACATCAGTTTTGTAAAAAAGGACGTCTGCAAATATTTATTTATTTTATTTGGAGAGTACCTCCACTTTACAGTAGACCGCAGCCATAATAACGTCACTACTTGCTCTGTAGATATGTGGTGTTGTGTTCCTGGTGGTGAGTCAGGTCGCCAGAGCTCCCGAGGTTGTGTTGTGTTACTACCGACTGCCTATCAACATAACGAATCCTCAAATCAATAAAGAGTCGGCAACGCGCTAGTGATTTTTCTGGAATCATCTATACCCTACGGTGTCTGCTTAACATCAGGCAGACCGATTGCCCAATTGCCGCCGTCGTAAAATATAAAAAAATATATATCTGAGGGAATCCTACTAACTAGTAATATTATAAATGCGAAAGTTTGATGTTTGGCTGTTTAGATGTTTGGATGTTTGTTACTCAATCACACTTAAACGGCTCAACCGATTTGGATGAAATATTGCACGAAGATAGTTTATAGCCTGGATTAAAATATAGGGTAGCTTTTTTACCGGGTCCACGCAGACGAAGTCGCGGACGTAAGCTAGTAATCCTACTAATATACGTAGTATAAATGCGAAAGTTTGGATGTTTGTTACTCAATCACGCTTAAACGGCTTAACCGATTTGGATGAAATTCTGCACGAAGATAGTTTATAGCCTGGACTAAAATATAGTATAGTTTTTATCCCGGGTCCATGCAGACGAGGTCGCGGGCGGAAGCTAGTATTATAAATGCAAACTTTTGGATTTTTGGGCTGTTTAGATGTTTGGATGTTTGTTACTTAAACACGCTTTAACACTTTCGCAACCGGACTAAAAATGGAACAATACACCAGAAATAGACAGAACTCGCTAGGCGTGTAGGCTTATAGCTACTACCCGCCTAGCGCGCTGATCTGAGAAAACATTACGAGTGCCTACCAGGCGGGTTCTTGGTTGCGAACGTGTTAAACAGCTCAACAGATTTGGATGAAATATTACACGAAGATAGTTTATAAGTAGCCTGGATTAAAATATAAGGTAACTAGCTTCTGCCCGCGACTCCGTCCGCGTGGAACTAGTTTATATCGTAGCTCGATACAAACTTTCATCCCCCATGTCACCCCCTCGGGGGATGATTTCCGGGATAAAAACTATCCTATGTCCTTCCCCGGGATTATAACTATCTCCATAACAAATTTCATCTCAATCGGTTCAGCGGTTTAAGCGTGAAGAGGTAACAGACAGACAGACACACTTTCGCATTTATAATATTAGTATGGATTTTTATACCGGGTCCACGCAAACTAAGTCGCGGAGGGAAGCTATAGTATCCAATATTAGATACAATCTTTATACTGACCTATCGCAAAGGTACGCGGGCTTTGTACCATTAACCTAGTTGCCATAAAGTCAGTTTCAGACTTTCGTGGGCCACTTGCCGTTCACGACCACGGTTACAGACAGTTTAGTGCTATTGCCAATTTGTTTATGGCCCCCGTCATGGAAGTATCGGTTGGTGATGGTTTTTTGGGACGAAATTATGATGTCACTTCTTTTCTATTGGTAATAAATTGATTAATATGTTTAAGGGGAGTAGCTACGCCGTATGATCGTATTTGAAACGCTAAAGTTCTTAAAGGAACAGGTAAATAAATTAAAAAACAAAAAGTTTTTCTTAGAGAAAATGAACGTTTGAATTTCTTGTAGAACATTGAACAGAGGTGAAAACTATCTCAAAAAAATAAAAAGGGGGCTGTTTTCAGCATTTTAACGAAAATAGGGTTGTCGGACGTTTAGTGATACTAATCAATATTTATAATTTTCTGCAGTATCACGGCACCATGCATATCGCGATAATCACCACCAGAAACACAACACCTTGGAAGTTCGTTTGACGATAGGCATCTTTGAAGATAAGGTCTTGAGTAGTAAATGTTAATTGTGAAAGTTGCTCGGTCTACTGCAATATGACATGAAATATTTAACCTGCTAATCCTCGCTTTTGTATCTGGTATTTTGAATGCATTCCTGGATCTTGCTTGTGCTTATAAAACTTCCAAATAAATATAACTTCATTACGTACATCATCATCCTCCTAGCGTTATTCCCGGTTGTGGCCCTAAAGGAGCCCGGGGTCCGCTTTGACACCTAACCCCAAGATTTGGCTAAGGCACTAGTTTTACGAAAGCGACTGCCATCTGACCTTCCAGCCCAGAGGGAAAACTAGACCTTATTGGGATTAGAACGGTTTCCTCATGATGTTTTCCTTCACCGAGAAGCTAACGGTAAATATATTCCGTACATAAATTCCGAGAAACTCATTGGTACGAGCCGGGATTCGAACCTACGACCGCCGCATGCCTGAACTACTAGGCTACCGTAACTTCATTACATACATAAATTAAAAAAATATACAACCTCAACATAACAACCTAAGAACCACCCCATCTAGACAGACAAGACATTCGATTTAAAAAACCGCGTTCAAAATTTGTCCATGCTTTTGGGAACTACGATGCCATAGAGACACATATTTTGAACTTATAAACCCCTTGGGAGTTAATAAAGGTATAATTAACAATTAAGAAAAGTAGTAAAGCCCGAAATTTTTATTTCAAAGTTCAATATCTCAACGGGCTGAACCGATTTTGTTGAAACGTAGCTAATAGACAGACACGTCAAACTTATAAGATAACACCTCTCTTTTTGCGTCGGGGGTTGATAACTTCGTTTTACAATAAAAGTTGAACAGCTTTTATGTCCAAAACTTTGTCCATAACAGACTCATTTTCGCAACTATAATTATGGTAGAAATATGGTGGGTGCAGTTTCGTTCGTAACCCAGCTGGGTCTATCGGGGTAATCAATTAATAATATTAATAAACTTACCTAAGTCTAACTTAAGTTGATATAGAGTTTTCATTTTGCGACCTTGGCATTTCAACTGTACGGTACGGATATAGAAAACATCGCGATATCAAACAACGAGGAAGATGTACTGCGATACATGCTCGTAGGGCAAGCCATGGTTCGATAAGTTGATAATAGAAGGAAAATAAAATAAAAACATCCCATTTCCATTCGTGTCAGTTCAAGCTTCTGGGTGAGTATAATATTGGCTGTATGCGTGACTCACTGAAGTTGATAACTGGTAATGTTAACTTTCATCAACAAAATAGTTATATTTTGGTAGATTAGGAGGCATTTGCCATTCTTAATACAACTATAGGTCGCGATGTGCATTAGTGCAATCAACGATAATCCATTTAATTTCAATGAATGCTGATTCTTCTCATATTGACTGCGCGATTGAGTACGCAGAATCCTAAATTGAGCCCTAAAGGGGGTGTAATGAAGTCGTTCGTCTGCGTTGACTCGGGATAAAAACTATCCTATATTTTAATCCAGGCTATAAACTATCTTCGTGCAGTCAACATTTCATCCAAATCGGTTGAGCTGTTTAAGAGGCCGCAGTAAGCTCGGTCGAATTTCACCTTCCCATACAAACGTAGACGTAGACGTAGTTTTAAAATGAGAGCGTAAGCTCTCATTTTAAAACTACGTGTTGGATTGTGACGACATGATATATATCTATGTCTGTAATTAGTTTATATGGTTCCAGTTTATAAAACAAACGAAATACAGCAAAAACAAGTTTTGTATGGAAAACTTAAAATCGGTGTATTTTTTTTATTATGGTACGAGCATGTGAAGCTACATAAACTAATTACAGACATAGATATACCTCATGTCATTGTATATGCAAAGTTTCGTTACAATCCAACACGTAGTTTTAAAATGAGAGCGTAACTACGTTTGTATGGAGAATCGAGCTTACTGCGGACTCTTAAGCATGATTGAGTAACAAACATCCAACATGTCACATTTATAAATAATATTAGTAGGACTTGACGTTCTTCTGACGTCCTTTATATTGTGACGAGTAGCGTCACAATATAAAGGATTTGCAAAATTCTACCCAAAGATAAAAACTAGAACTTATTAGGCTATCTTCATCTATTACAATCTATCCGTTCATAAACCCCATTCTGATAAGGGCTGTTACGTGTACGGGCGGGGCCGCGGGCATCCGCTAGCGCCCCGTGCCTGGCACGAATGGCCTGGCCTAATTGTGCAGGTGTGAATTGGACACGTTCAAATTACTACCATTCCGTTCCGACGGGCAATTTCATCGCGAGTCTGTCAGGGGTTGATGCATGTCAGAATTTGCGGATAGTGACGAACGTTGAATGGCAAAGGTTATGCCGGTTATGCAAGAGTTGTCTTGAGCTTCGACGGAGGTTATGAAGTCTCGGATTCTAATATTATACAGAGGAAAGGTCTGTGAGATTGTAGTATTTTTGTATGTAGGGGGTAATCTCAAGATAAGATAAATAATGGACCTTCAGCACGTCTATTATGCGACGGCCGCGATATACTCTCGATTTTTCTCGCACTATATCTCTTATTCTAAGTGTTCTAATAAGAATGAGACGGATAGTGCGAGAAAAATCGAGACGACTCGCGCTCCGTCGCATGATAGCCGTGCTGGATGGATATAGGCTAAGTTTTATCGCGGGTTTTCTTGGGTTCTTAGGGTGGTATTGCGTCTCACTCACTCTTTAAGCAAAATGTGAGACGCAAATACACATTGGACAAAGATCTTGGACAAGTGGAATACTACCCTTAGCAATGCGCGAACAGCTAGTGGTACTTATTAAAAAAAAAAACAGTGATGAGGGTTTAGATACGTACGTATTTCCGAAACAACTCTTGAATTTCATCAGTCTCAGTAATCTCGCTAAAGATTGATAACTATTGGTGCCAACCAAGAGAAGAAAGGATATTCAAGTTAAACAAGTAAAAACCTATGGATGCAGAATCCATACTAATATTATGAATGCGAAAGTGTGTCGGTCTGTCTGTTACCTCTTCATGTTTAAACCGCTGAACCGATTGAGATGAAATTAGGTATGGAGATAGTTTGAATTCCGGGGAAGGACATAGGATAGTTTTTATCCCGGAAATCATTCCCTGAAATGGGGGATGAAAGTTTGTATCGAGCTACGATATAAACGAGTTCCACGCGGACGGAGTCGCGCGCAGATGCTATTCTGAAATAAATTTCTATTATTATTATGTTTTCGCCATATCTCGGGACCCGGGGGGTCCCGGACCCTTGGAAGCCATGCGTGGGGCCGAGGCCAACAGCGCAGAGACTTTATAAGACAACAATAATCTAAAGCGAGGGATTAACTTACTATTTACAAAAAACTTTGCAATCAAAATCATCCTCCTTAGCGTTTTTCCCGGTAGTGCTTAAACGAGCCCGAGGTCCGCTTTGTCACCTCATCCCAAGATTTGGCGTAGGCACTACTTTAACGAAAGCGACTGCCGCTGACCTTCCAACCCAGAGGGAAAACTAAACCTTATTGGACCGGAGACCGGTTTCCTCACGATGTTTTCCTTCACCGAAAAGTCACTGTTGAATATCAAAACGATAGTTCGTACATACGTTTTTTTAATAAACCCAGTGAAACGACCCGCGACAATCTGGAGATTGAAACGCGCGCCTTAAGCTGATTTTCTCCGGTGGAAAATCAGCTTAAACACTTACTATTTCCACTGAGCGCGCGCGAGGGGAATTGAAAATTTGCCATACGAATTTAAATTCTCGCCTCGTCTCGTCTCGTCTCCGGTGGAAAATCAGCTTTACTGGTCGACTGCAGTGGTTTAACGTTGTAAACAAAATAAAAGTCCCAAATCATATTTATATCATAACATGCAGATGCCGCCGTAAGGGTAATATTTCACACTATTTCATGTACCTACTTTGCCTATTTATGCAAACTAGATAGTTTCGTGTCCATGATCGGCATCAAAACCTCACCAATTAACCCAAATCTCCAATCAATAATTGGAATGGAGTCAAAACAGATGCCGTGCCTGATGGTGCGGCGACGCGCGACGCCGCCGCGAGACAAGCGCAGTGCAGCTAGCTACCCGCATGCAAGGGTTTATTTATGGCTTTATTTACTCAGTTCTGGTTTCAACATGCTTCGGGAATCCGTAGATTTAGAGTGGCATTTATATAAATTTAGTGCGAATCAGATTATAATATTATTCCAATTTGGTTTCAATATGAGTAGCTCTATCTTCCACGTCGTAGCGAGTAGCAAACACGCAGAAAAAACTGTGCTACGACGTAAACGCACTGTGTGCGTCATGCCCTCTGAAAGGATGAAACGAAACCTTAGATCTCTTAGATTAATCACCGTGTTTCTAAAACCCGATTGACTACATTCAATGATTACTCTGAGATTACGCGTCAAAATAGGAAGAACTGATTTTGAAATATGCTCTATGATTTTGACAATTAGGGCGCAACCGTGAGGCGATTTCGGCAATTTTTAGGGTTCCGTAGTCAACAAGGAACCCTTATAGTTTCGCCATGTCCCTCCGTCTGTCTATCTGTCTGTCTGTCCGTCTTCGGCTTAGCTCAGTAACCCCTACAACTAGAAAACTGCAATTCGACGTGGGTATATAAACCAATGACGCCGACAAAACAGTAGAATAAAATCACGGATTGTTTTATTTAATATTATTATATTATTTGTTTAGCTATGATGATGATTTTTATTCAAGACATTCACATAACCACGATTAATGTTATTGTTTAGGATTTAACTATATTTTTGTGGATAAACATAGTTTATCTCCTTAATTTAAACTGGTTCCCACGTAATGTTTCAATTTCTTGCGGAAAAAAGTAAAATAAGTATCTGATCGATATTGATCCTTTTCATCAATCATTGTTAAGTCTCAAATTGTTAGTAAAATATAAGTTACTTTCTTAGTTCTTCCAGGAGTATTATAATTACCTAATTTAAAGTTTACTCTTCAGATCTTCTTGTATTCTAACCGAAAAATGTCTACATTCTTTTTTAGTTGCATGATTAAGATTTTTTTTTGTTGACACAATTATCATGATATTAATGAACCTCCAGGTCTATAGCATTATGTCTGTTGGTACTCTATGTGTACCCCATATAATTTGTTTATGCGACTGTTTGTTTCTAAATAATAATAAAAAAATACGTTATACTCGTATTTGCCGAAAATTCATCTAAAATCAGGAGTTTTATACTGTCCCATTAGATGGGTCTGCTATTATTGACCTTCGCGTATAGGCAACACGGTTGACTAAACCGACTATCCTAGCCCTATTGTCAGTTTACGGTTGGCTGGAGATAGTCATTGTTCAGTTAATTGTAGATACGTACGAAGGTGTATACAATTATAATTAGTTACAGCTATATCGAATTTCAGTACGTACTGTTTATTAACTAGCAATCTGGCTTTAGGGTTCCATACACTAAAAGGAAAAAACACAACCCTTATTTATAGGATCACTTTGTTGTCCGTCTGTCTGTCTGTCACCTTTTTACTCGGGAGCGAGTGGAGGGAGGTATTTAGTTGAAATTGAAACCTAATAACTCAAGTCTACAGTCCCTTGAAGCTGTGAACAAAACAAATTTCTAAGTTAACGTAAAAAAAGAAACGGGCGTTTATGCCGCAAGAAAGCTATATTTCGACACTCACATACAGCCCTTTATCTCGAATCACCATTTATAGGGTACTTTTGGCAAATTTGGCAAGGGTAGCAAGTACAGGGAAAAATGTGAAACTATACCTTTGTAATTAACTACGGAACCCTCGGTTGGTGAGTCCGACTCGCACTTGTCCGGTTTTTTTTCAGTCACAATGCAACAGTAAAATTAAACTCGTATTTTAATTGGTCGTTAGGGCCAACATTGTAGGTAAAAGAGATTATAAAGTCGTTTTACCATCTGCGGGGAGCACTCGCATGGGCTTGTCCACATATTACGTCGTCGTACCCCCCCTATCATCATCCGGTTAATTCCGCCTAATGAAATGACTACCGTCATCCAATAATATAGGGACAGCTGTATATCGAACTACTTATCGATTAATGATTAATGAAAATACGGATTTATGGTAGCTTTAACTTAACGAAGGTAGCATCAGTAAACAGTACAGACCCCGTAGCATGGACGGCCTTATCACACGATAAGTGACAAGTAGAGCATCCGTCACTGGCTGACGCTCCGTTCAATAGAACGAAACGGACACTATCTTGTCACTTATCGCGTGATAAGGCCGACCATGATACGGGGCCAGTAGCCAACAGATATATATTTTGTAGAGAGCAAGATTTTCATAAATATCTAAACAAGACTCTTGTTGACGCGTAAACTTGCATTTTTTCAGATAATATACATTTGGAGAATGTTCAACTGCTTTTGCTATAAAAGAACCTTCATTTCATGTTTTTTCTATTCAACGCTGTGGCTTCAGATGTTTCCTGTAAATAATCGTGTACGCGATCATATTGTAAGCTGGAACTGCCGTTATACAGTAAACTGAAACTGTTGGCTTCACACAAAGACCTGTTTTTATTTGCTAGCTCCTATTTAAAGGTGTCTGTTGACGTCAAACTTTAATAGAAAAGAAACTCGAGCAATTTGCAGCTTTTATTCTTTGAACGACCCTCAAGTTATAAGGCTTTTTCCCATACAAAGCGTTAAGGAAAGTGTTACGCCGGGCTATGTGTACCTATAGCAGTGGCGGCGAGTGAAAATTTTCGATCCAGGACAAAAAGATATATGATAGAGTTAAGAGTATATAACTATAGGCTTGCCTAAAAATAATGGAATGGGTTTGTATGAGCGCTCCGCCCCTGCTATATATATAGTAACTTTAGGTGGCGTTTGGGCGAGGGAAATCAGTCTTTATTAATATAGAGGGATCCCTGAATCGATAAGCTGTTTTTAAAAGAACCCCCATAAAGTGAGAGTAACGAAAAAAAAACAAAATTGAATTGTACGACTTTGTCGTCGCGATTAATAAGGGTATACTTATTATAAGCCAAATTACGTACACATATTATATAGCTATGCATTGGCTACCCTGTCAGTGTAGCGAGCCCTAACTGCCATCGATCCACCACCACACAACTCAACACTAATCTATTAGGCTATTGGTGACGTCGCACTTGTTTGATCGATACCTAGCAACGACAATGAAGTCAACCTTTTAACGTATGGCTTAAAGTTGAAAATCGTATCGACACATGTGAAGTAGATACTTCGCCTGAATCTCAAAATAGACCTTATTACTAATGTTACAGAGTTTAATATAAGAAGCGAGAGAGAGAAGATACCTTCAGGCGATAGAAGTATATATATTAATAAATAATCTATAAAATATTTTGCGAATGCATTGCGCTGAAAGTAGCCGAAAAGAAAGAAGCGGTCCTCCCCAGAAGCCAGCCATATCAACACTACTGACGCAGTCACACAACAATGAAGACAACAAAGGGCCGACAAACAAACAAACCAAATTTAGGACGTAACTCAGCGCTTTCGAGAATGGCCAAACTGTACAACCATGAACCATCTCCCAGATTCCATCGGCATTGATATATTCAATGATAGCATAAATAGTTTCAAACGAAAAGTGTTGGCATATTTTAGCTCCCTAGATACTGCAAAATAATACTTAGTTTATGTCGGTTTTAATATTTTTTTTTTTAATTCCATTTAATTTTTCTTCCTGTATAAACTGAAATAAATTTTTAATTTTAACTGCATGCTATAGGTAGGTAGAAAAGCATTGGAGTCAGTTGTGGTTACCTATAATTAGATAAGCATCAGTCTCGATTATAAATTAGATATAAGTACATGTATGATGTATTATCTGTTGGTAATCCTAAATAAATAAATAACAATACGACAATGCATCCGTTGCGAACTGGGCATGGACGCTGCAATGCCTCCCAGCATTCTCAACTTTACGAGTGCGGAGAGGAAGATCAAACCACTGAGCACATCTTCTGGCGCTGTTCTCTTCACTTCTACCCTGGACCTGCTGATGATCTGCACGCTCCGACACCTGTCATAGCGGCCTGGCTAAACAACCTCAAAGCTATACCTCTGATTGCTCTCTAGAATGATGTTTTGCCATGCGATTAAATAAATGCTTCTGTAACTCTTCTGGAGTTTGGCTACTTAGGTACTGCATCTGTTAATCATCAGACATGCCATGTGTTCGTTTGCCAACGTCGTGGTATTATCGTATGAGTATACTATCTCATCATCATCATCATGTTATAAAGAGGAAAAGTCTGTGGGTTTCTAGCTTTGTTAGCTATTAGGGTCAGCAGCAGAAGTAAGTTAACATTTTTGCACCTTATTCCATTGTAATAAGGAAAAACTGTTAACTAGCTTACTTCTGCTGCTGACTGTACGTAGGAGTTGATCTCAGAAACTATATATTATCGTTAGTTAAGTTGTTGTGTCTATTTGATTCATGTTTTAAGGTGTGCTATAACGAGTATTTGTATTGTATTATCCAATTTCAAAAATTCTTTCACCTGTATCCCACGACTTTGCCCGAGATCACTTCAATACGCCGGCGGTACTAGGGGGCTAGCTAGTTAGTATAAAATAACTCTGAAGCCATCAATATGTAAAACAACCGAGCGGTTACTTAACTAACTTGAGTTAAGTTTATTACGGTTCATATGGAAGTCAGTGCGACCCAACCAAACGATAATATGACACAGACATTCGTAGTCATATAGCTTTTGTATTTATATTGCTGAATTGTAACGAGAGTTTTACTACACTTTGGAACTGGCATTGCCAATTTGGAATTCCAGGGCTGGTAATAGCTTAGGGCTTCGCCAAGACTTCAAGCAGCTGCGGTGCGTCATATGTGTGAAGATCAGAACGCAGCAAATCGCTGTCGCCGCCGCTCTTGAACGTGGTCGATTCCTTAGACCTTCAGTAAGTCGTACTAAAGCACGAGTAGAAGTTTCTTAATTTATTTATTTTGTTTAAATATATTTACACGGCATTACGGTATACTCTTGGCTCGTCTCAGTCGTTTTTTGTCATGTTCTTAAATTCGTCGCTTTCTGCTTTTGTCACCCATTCTTCATTCGTCACTTTCGATATTTGGCTATTTCTTCTTCCGGCTTAGTTCGGTATTCGTCAACATCGTCTTTAGGCATGTTCAATGTTAGTCTATGTTGTTTTCATACTCACTCGTTATTCGTAATTTTTAATTTTCAAAAATCGAATAGGACCAATAACAAACGTGCCGTGAAAAAAATTACGAATAACGAGTGAGTCTGAAAACAACATAGACTAACATTGAACATGCCTAAAGACGATGTTGACGAATACCGAACTAAGCCGGAAGAAGAAATAGCCAAATATCGATATAATAATCAAATACGTACACTAGAAAGCCTAACATCCTTCATCTCACAAAACTTCAGACACTCCCTACACACGGCCGTCCACCGCCACGCAAGCAGATCTCACTCACAGAAACTCCCTACACACAGCTGTCCATCGCCAAGCAAGCTGATCGCACTCACAGACACTCCCTACACACAGATGTCCACCGGCACGCAAGCAGATCACACTCACAGACACTCCCTACACACAGCTGTCCATCGGCACGCAAGCAGATCACACTCGGGTGTTGATACCAACAAGGCTTCAGCAGCGTCAGGGCGCGGAGGTGCGGCGAGTTCTTGTGCGACACAGTGCGAGCCGGAGGCACTGCTAAAAGCGGGCGCGTACGAGGTCTAAGAGCCATTCGTGGAACTCCTGGAACGTGCAGCCTCACAAATTGTTCCACCAGCACAAGGCAATCTGACTCTCCTCGTAAAACACGGCAAACAAAATTGAGCAGACTGAAATTAAGAGTCCGCAGTAAGCTCGGCCGAATTTCACCTACCCATACAAACGTAGTTTAGTTACGCTCTCATTTTAAAACTACGTGTTGGATTGTAACGAAACTTTGCATATACAATGACATGAACATGATATATATCTATGTCTGTAATTAGTTTATATGGTTCCAGTTTATAAAACAAACAAAATACAGCAAAACCAAGTTTTGAATGAAAAACTTAAATTCACTGTATTTTTTTTACTATGGTATCTGAAGCTACATAAATAGATATCCTTATTACAGACATAGATATACCTCATGTCACTGTATATGCAAAGTTTCGTTACAATCCAACACGTAGAGTTTTAAAATTAGATCTGATGGTAAGCGGACACGAGCTTGCATGCCTCGTTACAAGGTTCCTTAGTCATCACTAGGTAAGCGGACACGAGCTTGCATGCCTCGTTACAAGGTTCCTTAGTCATCACTAGGTAAGCGGACACGAGCTTGCATGCCTCGTTACAAGGTTCCTTAGTCATCACTAGGTAAGCGGACACGAGCTTGCATGCCTCGTTACAAGGTTTCTTAGTCATCACTAGGTAAGCGGACACGAGCTTGCATGCCTCGCTACAAGGTTCCTTAGTCATCACTAGGTAAGCGGACACGAGCTTGCATGCCTCGTTACAAGGTTCCTTAGTCATCACTAGGTAAGCGGACACGAGCTTGCATGCCTCGTTACAAGGTTTCTTAGTCATCACTAGGTAAGCGGACACGAGCTTGCATGCCTCGTTACAAGGTTCCTTAGTCATCACTAGGTAAGCGGACACGAGCTTGCATGCCTCGTTACAAGGTTCCTTAGTCATCACTAGGAACATCAGTAGTATTCAATGGCCTTCGAGGGCTTCGAGTCTTTCAGCCTGAGTTATTGGCTGCCTCCCACACGGCTCGGCCCGCGTAACGAGTATAAGGTACAAAGACACTTATATAAAATTACCATTGTCCATTCTAAAACCTACCTACTTACAAGTGAAATGTTTTTGAAATCGGAGAGTAGTTCCGGAGATTACGCCCTACAAACAAACTTACAAAGTTACAACCTTACATAGTTTTCCTCTATATAATATTCGTATAGAAGTATAGATAAATGATTCGTGTGTTGCCAGAATCCAAGTTTTCTTCGTCACAGCCCTGTCTAATCTTGTTCACATACCGAAATAGATCCTCATTCGGCATTACGTCGGTAATGAACGCAATGCGACTTTATGCAAATGACAGTCGGCATCGGACCGCACGTCAATACCCCTCGCCGCTGCTCGGGCGCAAAAGGTACCAACTGACAAGAACGCCCTATTAAATACTCGTATAAGCCGAATGGGTAATGGTCGGTTATATAGAGTGTTTGGGTAATAAGAAGGACTCGACAACACGATCCGCCGAATGTAGAGAATGATGGCTCGTTTTCATTTACTATAGCTTCACTTCATCGTGAAATCAGCCAATAGACGTCCACTGCTGGACATAGGCCTCCCCCAAAGTGCCACAATGACCGATCCGTATACATACGAATATAACATACAAATAAACTTAATTAGCATGATAAAGGCTTCTCCTCTTAAGTGGCGTAAAAATATGTTTACAGTACAACATATGGTGCTACTTTCCCGCACTAGTGCGGAAAAGAGCACTTTTCGTGCATATGTCGAAACTTTAAAGAGCCATATGTACAGTAAAACGTTGTACGATACACGTGCGAATAGGTAATTCGCAACTCGTGTCGATTTAAAACACTGCCTTCAGTCGTGTTTTAATTTATCACCACTCGTTGCGAATTTCCTATTTTTGGCACTTGTATCGTAAATAACTATTTTGGACAAATGGATTTACGGAATTCGTAGTTAGTAGTATCAATTAAGGCAAAAATAGCTTTATATTCACTTCCTTTTGATGTTTGTAAGCTTTTTGTGACATCCGGCGTTTAATTTTCACTTTAGTTCGGAAAGTTTTGTGAGTAATGATTTAGTGCCGCGGGAAATGATGGCGAAGTCCTTTTATTCGCGACATCGACATTGAGAAGTTGGTTGGAAACTACCATAAATTAATAAACTTGCATGTTTCGGGGAAACGTTTAGGTATAGGCATGCAATCAAGTTCTCTTTTCTTATTTAAACTCTTACAGCGTTTAAAAGATTACCCGTCTCATTTTTACTTATAAAAAATTCTTCCCAGACTCAGTGGTTTTTTCTCGTAATTACTACAAATATTTCAGAGGAATTTTATTTAACTATTATGGTAAACATTTTCTTTGTGTTTGCCACCATTTTATCTTTTTGTATCACCTAGCGATGAACTCTTCTCTGGTTGCATAATGAAGCGATATTTTTGGCTACTTTCATCATCATCATCATCATTTTCAGCCTTTAATCGCCCACTGCTGAGCATAAGCCTCTCTTCGAGTACGCCACTTATCCCGGTCCCGTGCTAGTCTCATCCAGAGATGACCCGCGCTCTTGTTTACGTCGTCAACCCATCGTGCCGGTGGACGACCGACGCTTCTTTTTCCTGTTAGTGGCCACCAATCCGTTAACGTTTTGGCTACTTTAGCTGGTACCAACTATATGATGCTGACTGTACACACTTGAGAGGCGAGTGGATGAAACTAAATTTTCGAGCGCGCTTTTATTATATCTTCGAGGCATTATTGGTTTGGTACATTCGTCGTTCTTTTTGTTTTTGTTGGTTTGGCACCGACTTTAAAGACTAAGTAAATACCCAGTTAGTTATTTTTTTTCTTATTATTAGGTATTCATTACTTTTTGGCAGAAATTTTCTTTACAGGGTAGGAATAGAGACGGGATAGGGACTGGATAAGGATATGGGTAGGGTATATAAAAAATATTATGTGCTGTGGTGTGTTTCAAAAAAAACATACTTTTTAGTGATACGGACTTCATTTATTTTAGGTTTTGGGCTAATTTTGATTTTAGTGGTAAGTGGTTTTTTTAGCGATAAATTTTGGGCTAGTACTAGTAAGTATCAGTGTTTAATCATGCCTTTGCCATACCTACTATACGGTGTGCCTATGTGCCTAGGTAGAAAAACGAAGGATGCTTTAATGAAGTGTCGCGCAAGGGAGAACGAAACTCCCGACGAAGAAAAGAGACGACATGATACTGCAAAAGACCGTCAGCATGCTGCTCGTGCTGCAGAAACTGATGATCAGAGAGGTTCGCTTATCAAAACTTCGTGAGAACACCCATTCTGTTAGAGCCTCCGCTTTGCAATCGCTTGTTGTCTATGCCTGAACATACTCGTCAAGCTAAAGCAAACGAAACTGAGGAGCAAACTAGTCAGCGCTTGCTCCCCATGCGTGAGCATGCTCGTCAGAGAAGAGCTAATAAAACTGAGGAGCAAACTAGTCAGCGCTTGCTCCCCATGCGTGAGCATGCTCGTCAGAGAAGAGCTAATAAAACTGAGGAGCAAACTAGTCAGCGCTTGCTCCCCATGCGTGAGCATGCTCGTCAGAGAAGAGCTAATAAAACTGAGGAGCAAACTAGTCAGCGCTTGCTCCCCATGCGTGAGCATGCTCGTCAGAGAAGAGCTAATAAAACTGAGGAGCAAACTAGTCAGCGCTTGCTCCCCATGCGTGAGCATGCTCGTCAGAGAAGAGCTAATAAAACTGAGGAGCAAACTAGTCAGCGCTTGCTCCCCATGCGTGAGCATGTTCGTCAGAGAAGAGCTAATGAAACTGTGGAGCAAACTAGTCAGCGCTTATCATCCGTGCGTGAGCATGTTCGTCAGACGAGAGCTAATGAAAACGAAGAACGGGAAATCAGACTAGCTGAGATACGACGGCGGCAGTAACAGAACGAAAATCTGATGCCGGACTTTTCAAAGCAACTATTAATCAGTTTGCTAATGTACCCCGTACGCTTTGCCATAAAATGCTGTATCCACAGCAGCGTATTAATTTGAAGCTCACTGATCAGATAAAGAACTTGTTAGCACCTGAATTACAACACATGGACAAAGTTATAACTTGCTCCTCGAATTTCAGTAAAGGTAAGGTATATACGAGCCCTCCGAATCGCTAAACTTAAGTGGCAGTGGGCGAGGCACGTTGCACGTAGAGCCGATGGCTGCTGGGGCGGAAAGATTCTCGAGTGGCGACCACATACCGAAAGACGCAGTGTCGGTAGAGCATCGGCATAGTGGACTGATGAAGGGACCTGGAAAATGTCGTGGGAGCCTGCTGGGTGCGGGTGGCGCACCTATCACTTTCGCATTCTTCTATGTCCAGGAGTGGGCGTATTTCGGCTGATATGATGATGATGATTACTGAATACCGCATCAAAATCAATTGAATATCCATTTGTTGAATACCAAAATCATCTCATCAAAATCGGTTCAGCAAAACGCGGACAAACATACATACATACAAACATACAGGTCAAACGTCAGCTTATCTCTTTCTTATGTAACACCGACGAAAAGTTTGTGCGTATTATGCCTTAAACTTCTCGGATACTGACACAATTGATAGCCAGACTAAAAATTCTGGACCAGAAGCATAATTAAAAAAATTTTTTTTAAACACTACCAAGAAAGAAATGCTCGTATAATATTATAAAAAGCAAAAAAATTACGTCGTCCACCGAGTCTCGAACACGGGACTTTCACGGATAAGGGCGTTGTAGTTTGTCGAAATAAGAAGCCATTTGTCACATCGAGAAAACACCCAATAAATTACAACAAAACCTCAATCAATTGTGGTTTCAGTGAAATTCTCTACGTTTTGGTGAAAACTGCATAAAAACATACATATATATATTAATTCGGTTAAAAAAGGGACCTGACCCAACAAGGCTCGAGCCCGAGTGCAATAAATACTGTCCGAATTATTAACACTTACAGTGCCAGGAACTCGCTAGGTGGGCGCTCTGAGGCGCTTTCCTCTACCTACGGTTCTCCGCATGTAGCGCTACGAAATCGTTGGCTGTGAATGTATAACTATAAGTGGACATACCTCGCTGCCGTCCTGCTGCGCATTGCACTTGCTGATGTTGAGCGTGCCCGAGATGAAGTCGTTTTGCACGTCCACCACCAGGAACGCGCTCACCGGCCGGACGATCTGAAACCACACGCGGCTTATAATCACCATCGTCATATCAGCCGAAAGATGTCCACTGCTGGACATAGGCCTCCCTCAAGCCCCGAGTGATTCCTGGTTCAATCTATGAAGGGGCGGCCAACTTCTCCTACGGTATAGTCGAAACACTGGTAGTGGCTTCCGGACTGTGAGAGCGCTTATATCACTGCGACCATCGCTGATCTATTGCGATCTAGTCGAAACATTAGATTCAATTTGCACAATTTATAATAGGTGGATTTTTAACTCTTTCGGAGCTTCTCATACAGTGATTGTCACGACTGGTTTCTGAAAATAATGAACCAGTTAATGCGTCCATTCGATATTGCCTTAATAAAAATAAAAATCATTTAATTCGGATATCTTAGACCCATAACAATACAATATAATTAAATCGAAATTAAAATTAAAATTAAATCAATATTTAATAGAAACATGTTTGACAATAAAAAGAAATAAATTACCTACCTACGCTATTTTATTTTCTTACCATAGAATGGTAGTGATTGGCTTGTGCATATCACAACAGTGCCGTAAATATGCACAATCCACCCTACCTGCTAACATCTGCAGGATATTGTTGGGGCTGGCCCGCACCCGACGCATCAGGGACGCGCTGCGTTTGCGCATTGTCGCGTAAAAGCAGTCCATTCCTGCCTCAGCAAACATCCCCGATGCGCTGCAGAAACGGGGCAGCCCCATCAACACCCGGAACGCATTGTTGAATTGCACCCGGAGAGCCCCATATGCCCGCTGCGTATAACGGCTCCACAAACATAAATGACGTGACAACAGCGATATGACCATATCGAAAGGGTTACATCGCTGCTGTGGGTCGGGGATACTTAGGAGATCTCCCAAAGTACCCACGACCCAGCATAAATCGTACAATTTATATAATATATAGTAAGTTACTGGGCTGTCCCAGAAGTAAAGACAATTTTATTTTCAAAATATTTAATATATAGTAAACAATAAAAGTTATAATATTGGTGGAATGTTGTAACAAAAGTAATTAAATTATAAGGTTTATATTAAATTTGCACCCACGACACCTTTAAAAGCAATTTTTCTTAGATTTTTGACGGCACGCCGCATTACGGCTGTTCCAGATTTTTCAGCCACTTGTTTTGACAATCTGGTCCATCGTTGCTTAAAAGATTTTAAGGATTTTGGTTTTTCGGTTTGGTTCTTATATTCTCTTTTACATAGGGACCAAAACATCTCGATACCGCGAGCTTGTGGTACATTTGGAGCGTTTTTTTCTTTACGTACAAAGTCGATTACTTCACTCTAAGTACCGAGTAACTTTAGTGGCACGTTGCCATGTCCGACCAAAAGATAACCTTATCTCTGGAATGATGCTTGTCTATGAAAGGTATCAACCATTGAATAATGCATTCATTCAGATACAATTTTCCGTTCATTGAGGCTGAAGTAATGTATGGCTCGGAGACATTACCAAATTCGTCTGTAGCTTGCCATACTAAAAATTTTGTGCAAATTTGGCTTTTTGTACAATTTGTTGGTCGTAAGTCACATCGTTACCACTGGTTGAATGGCACTACTGCTTTCCAGGAACATCGTTGGGATCTGCCGGGACATAAGTTTCATCGTCAATAACGAGTACTTTTCTCAATTGACTGTTATAATCTCTTCGGCACCCTCTTTTGACACGTTCCTCTTGGTCTTTAGGAGCTGATTGTTTCACATATGTTTTCAAACCTAGATCATTTTCATTCTGGCGACAGACGACTTCGATATTTGTAATTTATCCACTGTCACTCGGATGGAGATTGAAGCAGTCTTATCAAAAATCGATTTAACTCGATTTACATTTCGAGGTACCATCACTGACCTATCTCTTCCCGGAATCTTCTTAAAACTAATCTCTCCCGTTTCTTCATAACGTCTTATTATTCTATATATACTAGTTTGTCTAGCTCCTTCTTGAAGAAAGTGATTTATTATATCCTTTTTATTATGTGAATCGTAAAATAGAACAACCCTAACAGCAAAAACTTTAAATTCTTGACGCTTCATTTTGAAAAAATTGAATGCAATAACGAAATTCCCGCTTTATATGACAGATAACGAAACCATAGACGCAGTGATACCAAAACTTTTTTCCTTATAATAAAATTTTCAGTCAGTAAGACTGAAAATTGTCTCTTTACTTATGAGACAGCCTTTATCACATTTATTTCCTCTACAGCTTTTCGAGGAAAATGTACCTAAGTTTTACATTAGCAGCGACTTGCAAGTTATTTACAAGTTTAGAAATCACAGTGCTTGTGTATTCGAACGTCGGCATTGGCCAAGTGTCGTGAAAAGTCAATGTTCTTAAAATCAGAAATCAGAATCAGAAACAGCTTTCTAACTTAGACAGTCTTTATTTTGTAACTAGACATTTTATTTAAATTTTATACCCCCTATCCCTCTCATTTTAATGCGTCGCACTCACACATTATGTGCTTTCACGTATCGTATGTTCAGTCATCATCGTATAGTTAGTAGCAGCCAGAGTAGCCAAATACATCGTAACACGCCCTTATTCTTACAAGAAACCGACGAAATATTCGTCTACTTAGGCTGCTACTTACTATATGATGCTGACTGTACCAAAGTCGAATCGCACATTAAGTAGTAATATGTTAAGCTGCGTATGAATTTGAGCGGCTCAGCCTGAGGCATGCTCGCCCCGCGCGGCGAGCTGCTCGCGAGCCAATTTGGTCCACACAAACATGCGCGGGCGAGGCAGCGTGCTCGCGGCGAGCCGACTTTGTGCGTCGTTCAAAATGGCGTCGGACACGATGACAGCCGCGGCTGTGTACACGTCCAAATTACGCGAGGCACGCACACTGAGGCGCCTTTGAGCACGGTCAAAAGGCCGCCTCTGGACGGCTCGCCGCGCGCCGCTCGCGGGCTGCTCGCGCGCAGCGCGTGAGCGCGTACGAATTTGAGCGAAATAGGTGAGCCGTGCGTGCCTCAACCCGAGGCTGCTCTGATTCGTACGCAGCTTTACAAGTTTAATGGCGTTTACTGGCAACGCTTGCCCTGTTTCTTAGAATGCGTTTTTTTTTAAGTACTGCATTTAACAAATTACAGTTACAGGCGCCAGTATATGTTCATATACAACATTTTTGAACTTTTATGGCGTAAATTCGAAAAGTTTTCCCTGACGAAGTCTTCATCACATTGCTATAGATTTTTGCCATAATAAAAAATCCGGCATAAACATAAATGCTTTGAGCAAAAAGTTGAGTACATAAATACAGACTCATTTTTACTATATATACGGCTCAAAACAAAATAAGGGTCATTGTAATTATTGGGCATAAACTAATTGATAAGTGGCTAATTAATGAACTCCCGTATAAGGATACGAATGTATTCTGAAGGCAGAAACTACCCTCTTTCATGCTGGAGTTTAAGTCTAAAAGCTAGAATAAATATATATTACTGTTTAATATAATTTTCACGTAACGATCACCATACTTGTGGTCCCTATTTTCTTTGGAGTGGAATACATATAACATACCTATAATTTACATAAATGGCTGGAAATATATAATAATATGATGATAAATACTGTAACTTGCTTGCTTAAAATTTGATTTCACCACAAACTTTACAGACTTCACATAAAACGTACGTAAACATTAAGAAATTCCCGCGATGTTAATTCAAGAACTCTATGCGAAAATTCTACATGAACGCAGGTCACGGTTCTTGCTCAAGACCTGGAAGACCTAGATCTGGATCTAGTAATATTTAGCGGAAGGTGAACGGCATGCCACTAGCCATATATTTTATATGAATGTTCTGGAACACCTGGAAAATCGAGTTATCCAGTAGCCTTATTTCAATGGTGAATGCTTTTATCTATTTTTCATGAATACCTGATGGAACTGTAACAGGTGGGCGGTGGAACACTCGTCATTTAGATTTTGTCACCATTCTTCTCAAACATCTGCCAGACTCGCTGCGCGCTCTCTTAGGATAACGAATGCCTTGTCATTGTGGAATTCATTAATTCATGCACTGATTAAGGTACTTGCCAAAGACCTGGCATGCCTGTAAGTCTTAGTAACCTACTCCCCGTTATGACCTAGCACTTCCAGCAGAAGGAAAGCTATTATTTTCTTGAATACGCCAGTTCGTTTTCAATGATGACCTGGAACATCTGTAACATCTGGAAAACCAAGGGACTTACCACTTTGATCCAGTGATTCCAGCAGAACGTGAACTCTTCTTTATCTATGAAGCCGTCGCTATTTTTATCAAACACCTGGAAGATGTGTCGCGCGCGCTCCTCGGACAGCGGGTAGATGTGGCCCTTGTCGTTTCGGAACAGGGCTTTGCAGATCACGCGGAATTCTTGCAGGTTCAGCTTGCCGTCTCTAAGGGCAAAATGCATATTATCATTATCATTATGCATATTATCATTATTCATAATATTATGCAAATTCATTCACTTTACTGTTGAGTGCATCAAAATTACACGGTGTCCTAGCTCCAGTGCGCGGCGCACAGTGTGAGTAAAGATTGCGTGGTAAATTTTGGTGACTACCAAACACACTCCATAGAATGTGGTGCTTGCTGTGTGTGTCTGTGTGACCCCTAAAGGGCTATGGGTATTATTTTCTCCCACAGGAATTATGAAGTTTATGTGACATTTATCATATTGGGTTCTATTGTTGATTGATAATTGTGTTTATACTTAATCAAGTTATCTGGGTTAATTGTGCCAAGGTTGATTATGTAATGTTATCTTTTTCATTACAATATCAAGGTGTTATTTACAAAAAAAATTGCTTAAATCGCAAACTCATTACTATATATTTAAAATTAACACAACAAATGCATAACAGTTAAGTCTGATGTATTCAGTCATACAATTGATAATTTGCGTCAAAAAGACTAAAACTTGTTTATTATTTATGCATTATTGTACATGTTATTGTATTGTTTTTCTTTTTAACTGCTTTGTTTGTGTGAGGTGTGCAATAAAGAGTATTTGTATTGTATTGTATTGTATTGTATTGTAGTGAGGATGTATGCATTGCTTTATTTATTGTTCTTGCACAACACCCAATTGTGAAAAAAATACATATAGACTCAAACATCGATTCAATTCATTATCAATGTCATAATCTATTATGAGAATGAATTGTAAGAGTTAGGATAATGTTAAACATCTTTGTTGAGTCATGATGTCATGACATAGCCATAAATGACTCTATGCGGTTGAGGGAATTTACCTTAGACAATGTAGTTTGAGGTATTTAATGCATACATTTACATAACTACTTAGTGAGCAGAGTTCTGTTGCTAAACTAAAGGGCTGTAAAACTTTAGTGATAGAAGTAGAAACTAGTGTTAAATACGTTCACTAAAGTTTAAAATTATGTGAAGTAAAAACCAGTTCATTAATATTCACATGGCAGAAAGTTCAGTAACATATAGAGCAGAATTTAAATTGGAATTATGGAGCTAGGTTTCATTATTGAACAACATTGAAAATGGAAATATTATTTATTAAAGGACAGTCGTGTTCTATCTATACCTTTAATCATTATTTTAAGTTTACCAAGTTACGAAAAATAGTTGAAAAGTTTTCCAAACTTAAATCCAATGATACTGCATTCTAACTCTTGAAAGTAATTAATTTCTTAGTGGCAAATTGACTTTTCATGGAAAATTTCACATGATTAGTCATAAGTGTGTAACCAGTCACACACACATAAGTTAGGCATCACGTACCCATCCTTGTCGAACGTTTCATAGCAGGCGTCCATATCGAACAAACAGTTGTCGTCAAGTGGAGACCCGTTGGCAACCTCCGACATCGTCGGTTGGATCGAAATAAACTTCTCGCCGCTCGCGCGCGGGCTTATATACCGGTCGACTTTCATCCTGCTTCAGTAACTAACCTACGCCAAGCACATCAAAACAAACCCTGAAATTACTTATAACACTTTCTACAGATCGTCTTTGATGTCGAGAATCGTATTATTATCATTATAGCGAAGATTCTGCGCAAACTGCAATGATTTTATTTCAAGTTTCAGGGAAATAAAATATTATGAAATCTTGAAGTGAATGTTGCGAAACTTGTGAATGTCAAGTCAAGTCAATTCAACGAATCGTCAAAATGACAACTCGGCGTTTTGTTATCTCATATATTCACAAGAACTAGGCATTTCTACATTTAATCTAAAATTAAAATTCAACTTAATTTATCAAGATTGCAATAGGGTAAAGTTTAAATTTAACAAATAAAATGTTATAAACGTGCTATGGAAATATTATAAACCACGGTACCAACAAACCTGACATCAATTGACGATACGTTCACCCATTCACAGATTAATACTTAGTAACTCCGTAATTAAGTATTAATTCCCATTCGTAATTTGGTGAAATGTTAGCACTTTGCACTCACAAAAAAAGTTTTTATGAAATTTTCGAAACTACACCGACGTAGTATAGATAATGCCACAAACTTTGATTTACCCTTCATTCGTGTTAGCCTTAGTAGGTATATTGCTTTTATAGCTGATCGATCTTATCAATAAAATTCTATGGTTGGAAAAACGCCTTAAAACGTTGACACTATTGCTTGGTATTGTAAATAATGTAAATCATTCGTTGACGTTCATTTCATTCATTCACTTTATTTTTCATGCCGCGACGAGCGTCTGTAGAATATATTTTCGCATGTCTCGCATTTCAAATGTACTCGTATTACAGTTAATTCGAATTTGATATTATTTGCAGTGTTAAAATACCGTTTCATTTACTTTATAGGCGACCTTTAGCCGTACGTGAGGCGTACCTCGTGTTTTCGCGGAGTTCTGTACCGTCGCGTTTTGGCGGGCCGGAAAGATGGTGATAGACCAGGTTCACGGCCTCCAGGCCACTGCATTGAGTCTGAACGACCGATTCTCGATATTGGCAGCGGCACCGGTGGCGCCGGCGCGGCCGCGGACCCCACGGCGGAGGCCCTCAACTGGGGGCTTCTTCAATGAAAACATGAACCGGAATTTGATTGAGCAGATCGCCCGCCGATTGGAGCAGCAGGCCAAAAGGGTGAGAAACTTGCGAGTTTTACGGTCTTAGTAATCATTTCTTCCGGTGGTTTTGTTGATAAACACTGATAAGAGCTACAGCATGGTTATTGTGAAGCTTGTGCTAAGCGAACTGAAAAAAATCTAGCCATTTTAACCTTTCGTATGGCTTGTCTTGTTCCGGATCCGTCCAGAACGGTTCCAACTGATAGCGTTAACTTCAACATCATGATTTGATTGAATTATTTTGACATCGGCATACTGATACTGTACTAAATTAACAGTCCCAGTTTCAAGATGGACTTTATGACTTTTTATTTATTTAGGTGATCCTGATTTAACCAATTTGGTGATACTGTTATCCTAATATATATAATAATAATAAATGATCTTTCATTTGTTTATTTATTTTAATGGGTAGGTCAATCCTCCTAGCGTTACTCCCAGTTGGGCCCTAAAGGTCTGTGATGACACCTGTAAAGATTTATATATTCCTGGTTGGGTCCTAAAGGAGCCCGGGGTCTGTGATGACACCTGTAAAGATGTATACATGGTGTTCCCAGGAATTTCCGTTAACTTCCGCATATTGCAGAGTACATTCACAGAAACAAATAAACATAATTATTACTTGAAAAAAAAAAGTTTTTATTACAAAATAATTGAATATAGCATTAACAGTGGTTAAAGCTGCAAATCTGATTAAATTAAAATATTGAATATCTTGATAACAGTAAGAGTGAAGATACTACTGTCTTGGATAAATTAATTTTATTTGATCTAACTATGCCCCCTTGCAACGGAAATTTAAAAAAAAAACACGTAGTATATTATATCTTTTCAAAATTGTTGGCAGACCAAACTTTGGTTGGGTCTATCATTTTTCTGGATAATACAAATGTTCCTTTAACATGTTCACATGTCGACAGGTGGGCCATATGTAGTCTCAACAATGCTTAATTGACGGTACTGTCAATGAACATGTGAAGTTATATTATATATGTATGACAATAAGCATACTTATTTAAATTCTGAGGATTTACTCAAACTCTTGCCATAAGTGTCAATCAATTCTTGATTTCTTTCCTTTAAGTACTGTTCCCTTGGGGGAAAGAAAGTCTTGGATTTTGTTGTCATGCAAGTCCACTTATTACCAATATCACCATAGCTAGTTGCTAGTTGCATTAGAAAAATTATGATTGACTAGCTTCCGCCCGCGACTTCGTCCGCGTGGACCCGGGAAAAAAACTATCCTATATTTTAATCCAGGCTATAAACTATCTTCGTGCAAAATTTCATTCAAATCGGTTCAGCCGTTTAAGCGTGATTTGGTAACAAACATCCAAACATCTAAACTTTCGCATTTATAATATTAGTAGGATCTATTGAACCTTACCCTACAATTTCAATTAGTGTGTGTTGCACTAAACTGTTTTTATTCTTAAGCGGTGTTTGTTAACACATTCGCAACTAAGAACCCGCCTGGTAGACACTCGTAATGTTTGCTCAGATGCTGGCTCAGCCCGCTAGCGGGCTATAGTACAAACCTACACGCCTAGCGAGTTCGGTCAGTTTCTGGTGTATTGTTCCATTTTTAGTCTGGTTGCGAAAGTGTTAAAATCTGAATGTATGGAAAGTTTGCCATGCTTGTTTTATTATTAGTAATAGGGACCGATACATCTTAATCAGAAAAAGACTCAAATAGCTTAAATAGTGAAATGGCAATTTTATTCTCAACCTACTTGTTTGTATACCATGTTACAAAACTTTGAGAGTATGATTCAAATTTTTACATATCCAATGCCACTTAATAATTAAAAATATTTGAAACCGTAAATTGAGTTTTAACATATTCTATAATTGAATGCAATGGTTCTGTACCAATACCAACATGAGAACATGAGTAATAAAATAACTTATGTTACAGGCTTTTGGTAGTGAAGATATTTTTTTTTAAGTAAAATATTCATGCCACAAGCCAATGATATTTTCTAGTTAAAAAAGGTTATTTTCAGGCATATAACCCCAAATGAAAACAAGGGGTGTTATAAGTTTATCATTTGTCTGTGGCATTGTAGCTTGGAAACAGATGAACCACCAATTAGTGTTTTTTTATTTTCAATTGCTCCGAAACAAATGAACCAATTTGAGGGTGTATTTTTAATCAATAATCTTGTCAGTCTAGATGGTTTGCAACCATGTTCGTTGTATCTGGGTGTTTTCCATTAATTAGTTGCATAATTATCTTCTTTTTTATGTGCAGCTGTTGCCTTACCTCTTTTTTTTTTATAATATTAAATATTAGCTTCCGCCCCCGACTTCGTCCGCGTGGACCCGGGATAAAAACTCTCCTATATTTTAATCCAGGCTATAAACTATCGTCGTGCAAAATTTCATTCAAATTGGTTCAGCCGTTTAAGCGTGATTGAGTAACAAACATCCAAACATCTAAACTTTCGCATTTATAATATTAGTAGGATTAGGGGACAATCTTACCCAAATCGACCTAGTCCCAAACTAAGTAATATTTGTACTTTGTACTAGACGACGATAAACATACTTATATAGATAAATAAATACTTACATACATAGAAAACATCCATGACTCAGAACAAATATTCATGCTCATCACACAAACATATGCCCTTACCGGGATTCGAACCCGGGACCTCTTGCAGGGTCACTACCAACTAGGCTAATGCTTCGTCGATATTCGGGTCATTATTCAAGCATTTGCACTTTTAATAGTACCTAAAGGTACAGAAGGTCCACTGCCTAAGTGCTACGTTAGCTGTCATTTTTTTTGCAATAGACAATCATAGAGTGAGATGGGTTGTTAACGTACCACATAACTGAACATCCAAAATGATAACTATTTTAGTTCCTATATTTGTTATCGACATGATCATCGAATTCGGAAATAATAAAATGATATGATAATAGAACAATGGGCTCTACAAACCATACAATTATCACTTCTGATTTGTAGCATCCAATTTCTGAGAAATTGCGGCAATTTACGGATACCATTTAGTAAAAAATAATATTGGCATTCCAAAGCACTGTCTCATGATTGTGATATTATTAATTTTTCCTATGATATCGCTATTCGCATGAAGATGCAAACATGATTTAAAAAAAAACATAGACATCAAAGCGTGACTCAAATCGACTAAAACGCGTTTTTATAACACAAGCCTTATGGGTACTAGACGACGATATATTTAATATACTTAAATTCATAGAAAACATCCAAGGCTCAGAAACAAATATTGATGGTCGTCACACAAATATTGGCCCTTACGGGGATTCGAACCCAGGACCTTCAGCTTCGTAGGCAGCGTCACTACCCGCTGGGCTAACATTGTCGTCATACATTTTAAAGATTTTTTTATTATTAAAACTTTGAATTACAGCAATCCCTCCGTCAGAGGATCGGCGGAGGCGCCGGAGGTCTCCGGCGCTTCGGCAGCGAGAGCAGCTTGCCTGGCCTGAGGCGAGCCAACAGCTTCGGGGACCTGAGCCAGCTGGGAATCAAGAGCCGGATCACTTGGAGACAGTCTAACGGCAACCTCAAGTTAGTACCAGAGGCTCCAATTTAAATTTTCATGATAATTGAAACTTTTTTGAGCCAATTCTAAAATACGACTAATAAATCCAAATAATACGTGAGTTTAATCGTGGATTTATTAGTAGTATTTTCGTAAAAATTACGATGCAACATATTTCCAACTCTTATCCTGAGAGCACACATTCGGAAGAACTACAGCGGGGTTAGAGACATGTCGCCCGTAGTGAAGATTAAAACGTGAGTTGAGCCGTTATTATTAGTATAATTTTGCTTGTTTACCATCAATAGCCGTGTCCACACCGGCCGAACGGTTCGCCCGAGCCATCAAAAACGCTCGCCCGAGCCATCAAGAGCCGTCAGAAGGCTCGGGCGAGCCGTCAAAAGGGTCGGCCGCAAGCGCTCGGTCGGTGTGGACGGGCGTTCGGGCAAACGCGCGCGGCTCGCCCGAGCCAGATCGGCTCGGGCGAATTTACCTACCGATAGTTGAGCTCACGATCACGATGAAGCCGCACGTGCGCACAGCTGTCGCTGCGATAACGTTAATTTTGTTTTTGCTTGTTTGAATTCGAAATCGGAAGAAATGTATTTAAAAAAAAAGCCGCCAAATGTGGATGCGCAAAATTTTTGAGAACCGAAAAGAGGCCGGGATAAAATTATTTGATCAATTGTGTTATGATCAGAGCGAAGACGCCTACCTATAGAAATTCCTGCTGACAAACAAACCCATGCGTGTCGAACTCAGTTACGCAATTAATTTCCCAATATCAATATGTAATGTAGGTATTCAGGGGTTAAGCTAGTTTTGACCTTTTCCAGCGCAGCGACTTCGAATGAACTTTAATAAGTTACCTTGATAAAAAAAGACCGGGTTGCACTCTAAGAGTGCCGGCAGAAGTCAAAACATGATTAATTTTAATTTTGCAAAAAAAAAATCCCTTCCTCCCGCCTCTCTCCCCCTGCGTGCCAATATATCTAATAACAACCTTATTAGTAGTACGCTATAGTTCAACCTAACTCAGCAAAATTGATGAAGGAGAGGAAGAAATAAAATACCATTTTGTTTTTGCCATTGCCAAATATTTTCAAAGCTTTATCTCTTTAGGAATAACGTCAAAATTCGAACTATTCGAATTTGCTCAATAGCAAAACGGTAAAGGACGCGTGGACAAAATTACTTTATTGCATATTCTATGCAATTGCAAAAAGTGTTTAACGGCTTTATACTCTTACGAATAGCGTTCAGTTTTGAATGAAGTCGAATCGGCTAACAGCAAAATATAAGTGTGATGTGAAAACAAAATGGAATTTGCATTTACGAAAAATGTCTTACGACCTTATACTGTTAACAATAAAGTACAAATTAGAATAATAATACGTAGGGCAAAAATCGCCCTCGCCTTCTGTCGTTCGGCCGAACAAAACCACCGTCCACATAGGCTGAGCCGCTCGCGGCTCGGGCGAGCCACCGTTTGCTCGAATCACGTCCACACCGGGCGAGCACGTTTGGGCGAACGGTGTTCGGGCGAGCCGCTCGTTCGGTGTAGACACGGCTAATGTCGTATATATCAGTTCGCTCTAAGCCTTCTTACGATAACCACGCGTGCAAGTCCCGGTAGCTAAAGCCAGCGATTCTCAAACTTTGGCTACGTTTAGTAAACTGGTCTTCTGGTTATAATCATTATGCTCTGTGCCAAGTGTGACGAAGAGTCGAGCGATGGTGCACAGTGCACTGCTTGTAAAAAAATGTTTGGGTTTTGTTGTGCTGGTATGACTGAACAGGCCTACCGGAAACGTAGGACTCAGTGGAAGTGTCATGTTTGCAAAGTGGAACCGCCAGCATCATCTGCTACTAATGAAGCGACCTCATTGGAGTCCATCATGCTGGAGCTTAAATCAATGCAGCGTCACCTAGCGAGTATGCCAGTGCTTGTGAAGGATGTTAAGGCGATTAAAAGTGAAATCGATGAGTTAAAAAAATCCTGCGCTTTCAATAGCTCTCTCCTAGATGACCACAACAAACGTTTGGATGGCGCGGAGGCTAAACTATTAGAATTGTCGAGTCTCGGAAATACTATCCAGTCTCTAAATAAGGAGCTTGATACAATTAAGAGCGATAGTATCAGTAAGGATCAATGGCAGCGATTAAACAACGTGGAGATAAAAGGAGTACCACTAAAACAAAATGAAGATTTATTTAAAATCCTGGACCACATAGCGCTAACGGTTGGATATCCAATTCAAAAATCCAGTGTTAATTATATTTCTAGGGTGCCAATACATAATAGCAAGGAGAAACTAATTATTGTGAGTTTTATTAATCGTTACGTAAAGGAGGACTTCTTGGCTTCTGCCCGTGCTAAAAAGATGATACTGGCTAGTGAAATTGGCTTTGTTGGAAACGTGCAACACATTTACCTAAATGATCACCTGTCTCAGGACTACAAGAAGTTGCTCACCTCTGCGAAGAACTCCTTAAAACCGAAGGGTTACATGTTTATTTGGGTGAAGTTTGGAAAAATTCACGTGAGAAAAGATGACTCATCAAAAGTATTCATCATTAACAATCAGGTGGATTTAAACAGACTGTTATAGTATGCGTTTTTTCTAAAATAGTGTTACAGTTTATCTCAGAATTCTTGGTTTACGTAATATGCAGTTTTGAAATTATATTCTTTTTTGCTCATTTTAATTTGAACGCATCATTATCCTTGTTCTGTCAGTTATTGCTAGTGTTTCTTCCTATTAAAGCTACTTATATAAGTTACGAGTTAAATTTGTGTAAACGCTATTCGAATAGTTTGAGAACCCTAGGGTCACTGGAATGCAGTTGCTTGTTATCGCTGATTGTCGCCCGGCCTACTATTTGCGCTCCTAACTTAAATGCACTTGAAGATTATCTTGTGCACAGTATGATTGTCTCTTTTTCGCTTGTTGCTAATCTATGTATTTATGCGTATGCGTTTTGCCTGCCTTGTCACACTACCGTGGTTTATTCCATGTCTAGTTGGATGAGTGTTATTGAATTTAAGTCGTTTGTTCTACTGTTCCTGCTTCTAAGTGCCTCGTATAAAAACGAAGTTAATACAAGGAATGCTATTAGGATGAAGGCGGCTTTTGGGAGGTATATTATACTATGTTATTGCTATTGTTTTGCGTTAATATTTAGTGATGGCTAGTAATTTTAATGGATCAATTTCTTTATACTACCAAAATGTTAGGGGACTTCGATCCAAAACAATTGAATTTTATCGTAATATTCTATTAACCTCCTATGATATAATATTACTAACTGAGACGTGGCTTGTGGATGGTATTGCGGATTCTGAGCTTTTTGATAGTCGGTATGTTGTTTGGCGGCGGGATCGCGACCTAGTGCTGACTGGGCAAAGTCGGGGAGGTGGTGTCGTTATGGCTACCCGGAAGGAGTTGGCTGTAGTTCCTCAACCTGCCTATCAATCCTCAGCGGAGGACTTGTGGCTAACTTTAACAATAAACAATACGGTAAAATTACATTTATGTGTTGTATACTTATGTAAGCAGGGGCAGGGTTACTCATTTTCTGATCAACTTTGCAACTTTTTGGATAGATTGGGGGATTTTGTAAATATGAATCCTGATGATAAATTCCTAATAATCGGCGATTTTAATTTAAGCAATATTGTGTGGACGCTAAATAATCAACATTACCTACCTACTTATTACGCATCTATAGATGAGTGTAACCTGGTTGATGAGCTAAATTCCCTTGACTTGTGTCAGTATAACGGCGTGACAAATAAGTTTGGTAAAATACTGGATCTAGTACTCTGTAATGACGTAGTATCTGTATGTAATTGTCAAAGCCCTCTTGTACCCATAGACCCATATCATGAGGCTTTAAATATATCAGTGTCATTTGCTTTTCGTACTTTTCTTAAACCGGCACCAGTTATGAAATATTATTACAATAAAGCGAACTATGAATTAATTAACTTAGATCTTTTAGACATAAACTGGGAAACTGAATTCTCAAACCGTACATTAGAACAATGTGTAGATTTCTTTTATATAAAGTTTCAATATTTAAGAGATAAGTATGTCCCGCATAAGCTTATTACTGTTAGCACATACCCTGTCTGGTACTCTAACTCGCTTAAGAAAGCCCTAAAAGAAAAACATAAATATCATCGCAAATTCAAACTATATGGTAATAGGTGCGATTTGCTTGCGTTTGAGTATCAGAGGGAGAGGGTTAAGCGCATGGAAAAGCGATGCTTTTTTAATTATACTGAGGAAGTTGAGAACAACATTAGTAAGGACCCCAAGCAATTCTGGTCTTTTGTTCAATCCCGTTTTAACTCTTTTGGAATACCGAGCTGTATGTGTTACGATGGTGTCGCTATAAACTCAGGAATTGACATTTGTAATGCGTTTTCCGACTATTTTAAAACAAGTTTTCTAGCGAAAGCTGCTCCTCCTATCCCTCGAGCATCGAGGAGTTACTTCAATTTTGATGACTGTGCCGATTCTATTAGTCATCTTCACAGTGTTTCGGTCGATCCCGCTGTAATTACTAAATTATTACTTAGTCTTGATCCTAGTAAGTCAGCAGGTCCGGACCAGGTGCCGGCTATGTTTTTAATTAATTGTGCTAAAGCCTTAACAAAACCTATATTATTATTATTTCGGAGATCTTTTATTGAATGTTCTGTCCCGTCGGTTTGGAAATCGGCTTTTATTACTCCGGTTATAAAGAAAGGCCCTAAAACGGACGTATCAAATTATAGGCCGATTTCCAAATTGTGTATTTTGGCTAAGATTTTGGAAAGAAAAGTCCATTTGCAGGTTTCATCAGTATTAAAAAATACTTTAGATAGCACGCAACATGGTTTTGTTCAAAGGAGGTCTACAGTGTCTAATCTTGCTTTATTGAACGATTTTGTGTCTGAGACAATGGATTCTGGCCACCAGGTGGATGTAATCTATACAGACTATAGTAAGGCTTTTGATAGGATTGACCACGATATCTTAATATATAAACTTTACTTAATGGGCATTAGAGGGGATCTTCTGAGGTGGTTTATGTCTTACATAGAAAATCGCTGCCAGTCGGTAGTGATCAAAAACTACATGTCAAGCTGGGTATCTGTACCAAGTGGCGTTCCCCAGGGATCTTTGTTGGGACCACTCCTTTTTAACGTATTTGTGAATGATATAGGTACCTGTTTTAGGTTCTCTAAGTTACTCAGTTTTGCCGATGATATGAAGATTTTTGCCAAGATTGCTTCACCTGAAGATTCTATTGCACTGCAGTCTGATCTAAACCGACTGGATAGATATTGTATTGAGAACAAATTGGACTTAAATCCCTCTAAATGTTTCACCGTAACTTTTTCTCGTAAATTAAATAAAATACCTACTTCGTATTCATTGAAAGGTAACTGTATTCAGCAACTAACCAGCATAAGAGACCTAGGAGTTTCTCATGACTCGAAGCTTATTTTTAATGAACACGTCGATAATATTATAAGTAAAGCTTCTAAGTCACTTGGATTTATAATGCGTAGTTCGGTTTGTTTTACACGTATTAAGACGCTGAAAATCTTATTTTGTGCTTATGTGAGAAGCAAGTTGGAATACGCATCTCAGATTTGGAATCCCCAATATAAAATTTACATCGATAGAATTGAGCGATTACAATCCAAATTCATGAAGTTTCTTTGCTATAAAATGCATATACATTATAGTTCAACTAATTATTTAACCTTATGTAAAAAGCATCACCTGATACCCCTTGTTAAGCGTCGTGAAATTGCTGATGTATTATACTTGTTAAATATAATAAGAAGCAATGTTGACTGTCCTAATTTACTTGAAAAAATTTATTTCAATACTCCCATAAGAAGATTCCGCCATTTTCGTCCTATTGGCATGTCCCGTGTTTCCACTAAATATAGAAAGAATAGTTTTTTGTGCAGAGCAGGCAGGAGTTTAAACAAAGTTGTAGTTAAATTAGATATAGACATATTTTGTGATAGCATACAAGCAATAAAATCCAAATTGATAAGATTCTTCATGTGTGATACTTCAGTAGGCTCGGGTTATTAGAGTTTATATATCCTAATTTATTAACTACTTGCATATCCATGCTTGCTATTGGTGCGCGATGGTTACTGTGCGTCGTATTGTTCGCTAAGTTTAAGTTTGGCTATAGATTTCTTTGTTAGTTTATTTCTATAAGTGAGAACCTGTAATTGGCTATATGGATTTATTATTTTGTCTATAAAAATGTTGCGCTGTTGGTTTTCCATGTATCAATAAATAAATAAATAAATAAATAAATATAAGTAATTAATTCGCAAAAAATTAAACAATTATTAAATTTTTATCATGAGATTCATGAGTTGTATAATTGATGTACAGTCAGCGTACAAAAATAAGGACATAAATATCTGTACAATAGTATAATAGATTCCTGTACAGATATTTATGTACGTATATTATAAAAAATAAATGTAACTAACAATTATTATATGGGTCTTTGACCTGAAATAAATGGTTCTATTCTATTCTATTCTCTTATTACCCCTGACTGTACTCGTGGCTTGTTTAAGAGTCCGCAGTAAGCTCGATTCTCCATACAAACGTAGTCACGCTCTCATTTTAAAACTACGATTCGGATTGCAATGAAACTTTGCATGTACAATGACATGAGGTATATCTATGTCTGTAATTAGTTTATGTAGCTTCAGATACCATAGTAAAAAATACAGCAAATTAAAGTTTTTCATACAAAACTGGTTTTTGCTGTATTTTGTTTGTTTTATAAACTGGAACCATATAAACTAATTACAGACAGAGATATACCTCATATTATTGTATATGGAAAGTTTCGTTACAATCAAACACGTAGTTTTAAAATGAGAGCGTAACTACGTTTGTATGGGAGGGTGAAATTCGGCCGAGCTTACTGCGGACTATTAAGTGGCTATACGAACGTGACACGAAACAACATAGTGACTATTTTATTACTTGTTTTCTTTCGTTTTGTAACATGTTACCCACTGGTGATAACTGTTATGTCAACATTCCATACATTAACTGCACCTATGTAAACTGCCACAGTCATTAATAATGCTTTGTTGATTCACTAGACGTGTTAACCTCTAGAGACCCGGCACAGACAAACGCCACACGGGAATGTGGCCTGTATCGACGCCGAGTCCGTTATTACGCTCCCCGGCGACCGAAGAGCATGGCCGACAGAGGGTAGACCTTCTATGGTTGACTAAGATGTTCCTGGCCGCGTTGTAGTCGCCATCGATAGCGGCACCGTTGCAGTCTGGACAGACGCCACGAGCCTTGAGACAACGGAACGTGCCGTCCCTCTCGTTGCACGCGGAACACGCTTTGCTTGTGAACGCCTCGTTCACAACTTTCACGTTGAGGTTTCGCCTGGAGCGCAGCCTGACATTGATCCATATCTGAAATCCTATGTCTCCTGAGATCCTATGTCTTCTAAAATATATTTCTCATGTTGTATGAGTATGGTTGGGAGTATTTAATTTGGCCGACTTTTTTTTATACAACGATGGTGGCAAACAAGCGTACACGGGGACACCTCAGCCTAAAGACGCATGCAACTCCAAAGGAGTAACATGGGCGTTGCCGACCCTTGATATGTTTGAGGATTCGCCGTGTTGACAGCTGAAGGAAAAAAATCCCTCGCTCTCAACACAACGCATCCTCGGGAGCTCTGGAGACTTTGCTCACCTCCAGGAACACAACACACTACAGAGCAAGTAGGGCTGTGGTCTTCTGCAAGGCGGAGGTACTTCCCCAGTTGGGCTGCTCCAAATTAGAGCGGGATGACATTTCGCGGTGCCATACCTCACTTTTTTAAAACTGTCATCGGAATTGGAATCTTTCACCTTGGGCGGTAAAGTTGCTTTTTGAATGGACTGAATACTGTGATGCAATTACGTGCCGTAAAACTACAACAACTATAGTGCAGGGCCCCAACTGTGGTCCAGCTAACATGTCAAACAAAACCAACCCGATCACGACTAGTAGCGACATCTAGTTCATTATTTGAATATATTTTCGTTTAACCCTTTCACCGCCACAGTCGGCCATAGCCGCCAACGCAAAATCGTGACTACGACGCCAGAGACGGCGCTGGACGACAAATTTTTTTTGATGAATACCTATTGAAAAACAGCCCATTTTTATGGTGGCGTTATTTCTTTACCCATTTTAATTTTACCCCCGTGGCGTCAGTGGCACAGCGTATTGCTTCGCCGTCGGTGATACGTACTGCCGTACTGCCGTACTGCCGTACTGTCTGGTGGACTAACTTGAACAATAGGTGCCGCGACTATTCAACTTAGTCTATGGCCGCAAAGAAATACCGGTCGGAACGTGTTAAATGAACTCCGTAAACTCTCAATTATAGTCCTAATGTACCATAATACGCGTTTTCAGTACGAATACAAATCTGGCCTATAGTTGGCCACATAAAATACAACAATTATCCAATTTTAATTAAAAAAAAAGTATTTATAATAATCATTTTTTTAATCTCATTCATATTTATTAACTTAATTCGTCTTACTTTAAAAACATTAGCAGGCCTTTTATATGTCATTTTATGAATGAAAGAGACAATCTCAAACTTGAAATCCGACTAATCCGGACGATAGTTGTGTAGTTTTACGGTATCAAATTTCCCGCCAATGAACTGAAATTTGACGCACGTATTTTCTTCACCGTGTGAACATTATTAGGTTTAATAGGGGTGTAGACACTAAATAAAATAATTAATAATGTCGTATTTTCTCGGAAAAGGAATAAAAATCTAGTCAGATGGAGAAATAAGCAACGCAAGAGGTTAAATAATCACAAAGTTTATAAGCGTGCAAAGTTTTAAGAAGGAGTAGGTTCTCTCCCTCTAACAAGCAATATTAAACCGGTTGTGGCTTCGTAATTCTGTGAGATATCTGAATGGGATTTTCGCCACTAGGCATATTTTATTGCCTTCTCTCTTTTGGAGTAATAATAATGTTCGAGTCTACACTAGCTCGTAGGGAAGCCTCCCTACGTGCTACCCGACGTTTGCTTTGAATTTGGAACTTCGGACGTTTCTCTTAGTAAATAATTATGTACAACCATGCTACAACACTTATGATGTCTGCCGATCACCGATCACCGATAAATGACCTTGTATAATGTTGTTTGCAGTCGCTCGGCGTCGTTCGGCAACCTGTCCAGCGGCGTGTGGCGCGGCCGCGGCCTGCGCAGGCGCGCCGGCGCCCGCGGCCTGCGCGGACGGCTCAGGTGAGATGCCCGCTGATCACGTGATCATTAACCGTTTCACCGCCAGCTGACGAAGTAACTCGCCGTGCTACGGACGCCACCGACCTCAAATGACGACCGTCCAAAAACCACTTCTAGAACTATTATAATGTTTGGTATTATTATCTTTATTTTATGGCCACCGACGTCAAATGACGACCGTCCGAAAACCAATAAAAACACTTCTAGAACTCTTATAATAGTTATAATGTTCAGTATGGCTCTGGCGTCGGGGGCACGAATGGCATGATTTCCCGATGACGTGAATGGCCGTCTTTGGCGGTGCAAAGATTAACAAGCATAAACAGTTCAAAACACTGTGATCCTACTACGGAAAAGTAACTAAATATCTTTTTATTTCTATCAAATATTTCATTTTTAGCTTTTATTGACATTCTGTATACCGTCATCAACTACTCGTTGAGACGATTCTCAACGGGCTTACGTTGGTTATGTCCTGAATTCCCAAGGCCACCTTCTGACTCCATCATGCTCGATGCAGCTTGAGGGTACCATAATATTGCCCTAAATTTCAGCTCAATTGTTTGAAGATATCTGCTCCAAAATTGAGTTGCAAGATTTCACCCGAACAAATACATACATTGCAAGTTAAATAAAACCGTTTGAAAATAACTACAACTTAGAAAAGTTGAGAAACCTCCGACATTTTCATTTCAAAGTCCAATATCTCAAAAAAAGCGTAGCTAAGAACCATCTCGATCACATCATCTTACCGATAAAAAAACCGCATCCAAATCGGTCCATCCGTACCACACCACAGACAGATACACAAACAGACATGTACGGGCCCGTGTGAAAGTCCCTAAAATTTATTCATATGGCAACACCAGCGGATTGTAAAAAAATGTCTCTATTATTTCGGTTTGTATCCATGGTCATGAAATAAAAAAATAAAAAAAGTAAATGTCACCTGTCTATATCGGCTTTTTTTTACGTGGTTTTGCAAAACACATATCTTCCCGTTTTTTAATACGAGATAAGTGGTAAATTCTGGTTATGGAACGCTAGTCCAGTGTTCAGTTCTCCATTTAATTCTCCAGAGCTTCTTATACATGGGGTAGAATATGTATTTCTTAATGCTGTTAATGTTGGGGTTTATATGAATGGGATACAATTAAAACGTTGACATTGGTATGAGAATTATGCGTATGCTTTCTACAAAAATAATAAACATATATTTGTTTTGTTTGTTTGGTTTGTTTCTCCATAATTATATGGCCTGTCAAATCGGCATTGCGCACGCGTCACACAGACGTGTCTTGTTTGACGTTTTAGTTGCCAGGAACATCCACTTGTCATTTAAGTGGCGCTAGTAGGTCGGTTGGCGCGGTTATGGTTGCGTAAGGAAATTGTATTATTTGTCTTTACTGTATTGATTTTGTTTTATATTAGTTAGTTTTATAGCTGTTGCCCGCGACTTCGTCCGCGTAGAGCTTGTAACCGTCTAAGAAAAATGACTAAATTATTGTAGGTGGAACCTTAATTATCGCCGACCCAGACAACGTTCTGCCATCTTAAGGGATGATTTCCGAGATTAAAACTATCCTATATTCTTCCAAGGGCCTCAAATTATCTGTACGAAAAATTTCATCTAAATCCGTTTAGGGATTAAGCGTAAAAAATAACAGTGCAATGAGTTCATTAGTTTAAATTTCAATTGAAAACTCTGTACAAATATAAATATCTTAACAATCAATTTTCATAATGTATTAAAGAAAGCTAGCTACATTACTGGATTTTTTTGCCTAAACCCGTCCAGCGCTCGTAGTTTTTACTCACGTTAGTCCGGGCTACCTGTATAGTTTTGAAAGCAAACTTATCTAATGCTAAAAGACGAAGAACTTTCCATCTCCATCCACCGTCCCCATTTAACGGTGTTAGAGAATAACGGCCGTATTCATAAACGTCCTACAAGCCTGTTTTAACTAAAATGGCGTTAAAATTCGTTTGTCCTTATCTGTCACTTTGATATTTGTGTTCGTAAGAAAGGGACAAATACAAATACAAATACAAATACAAATAACTTTATTTTGCATGAAATATGGTACAAAAGGTGTTCAGACAATGTTATATAAGTAACACATATTTCACCAGCATCTGGCATGCAAACAATTACTTACAACTAAAGCTAAGCTTACACAATAGTCAAGGCCTATATAATGATCACTTATCTCTGTCAAAAGATGCCATGTAGGTATTCCTCGACGGAATAAAAAGCCTTTTGTAAGAGCCATACTTTTAGTTTTACTTTAAACATTTTCAAAGGCAACTGTTTGATGTTATCATCCAGTCTATTATATATTTTTATGCTCATACAAAAGGTGTTTCTGCCATATAAAGCTGTTCGCTTGCGAGGTATTGCTAGCCTATCAGGGTACCTTGTATTAAAATTAGATACATCTTGAAGTGTCTTAAAAAGTTCTGGGTTCATTTTAACAAACATACATATTTCGTATATATACATACAGGGTACTGTCATTAGCGCAAGATCTTTGAACAATGGTCTGCAAGATGTCATAGTATCAACATCGCAAATTGCTCTGATGCATTGTTTTTGAGCTATCAGCGCTCGCTTTGCATGGTGTGAGTTTCCCCATAAAATGATGGCATATCTAAGTAGGGAGCAAACATAGCCATGGTAAGCTTGTATGGCTGCCTTCTTACTACAAGTTTTTACCAGTCTCCACAAAGCATATACAAATGAATTTATCTTGCCACATACTTTATCAATGTGACTTACCCAAGAGCATTTTTCGTCCAAAATAATTCCCAGAAATATTGTATGACATGATTCTGCTATAGGTTCATTATCGAATAATACCCTAAGTGGCTGTTTTTTACCATTGTGATTTATGAATTGTAAGTATGTTGTTTTCCTTATATTTACATTTAAGTTGTTATTGTGCATCCATGTTACAACTGTGGAGACAGTGTTGTTAATGTCATTATTATAATTATTTATGTCAGAAAACGGGATAACAATCGATACATCGTCAGCAAAAAGTATGCAGTCAAATCCCGTTACATCAGGAAGATCATTTATGTACAATAAAAAGAGCAGGGGTCCTAAGACACTTCCCTGTGGTACCCCAACTCGGTTTACTTTGGTGGAAGATTGATAAATCGTCACAGTATTTTTATAATTGATATCTGATACTTGTACAAACTGTGTCCTGTCACTTAAATAACTTTTCAGCCACTCATTAGCTGTACCTCTGATACCGTAAAGCTCACATTTTTTTAGAAGAGTTTCATGGGATACAAAATCAAATGCTTTACTCATGTCAAAGAAGACAGCAGTAACAGGCATGCTCTTATCCATGTATCCCATTACTTTATTTATTAATGAAAAGGCAGCCAATGAGGTTGATTTCCCTTTTTGAAACCCGTACTGTTCAGCGTGTATTATATTAAATTTGTCAAGAAACTTTACTATACGCTTATGCATAGCCTTCTCAAATATTTTTGAAACTACTGGTATCAAAGAGATGGGTCGATAGTTTTGTATGCATTCTTTACTATCCTTTTTATGTATGGGCTTAATTAGCGACATTTTAAGGGGTTTTGGAAAGATACCATCAGAAAAAGACAAGTTCACCAAATAGCTCAGAACGGGTGATATTATTGACCTAGATGTTTTTAAGATGCGTGTTTGTACGTCATCGTATCCCGCTGAGTTAGTCGTTGAAAGAGAGTTTATAATCACTCTTACTTCATACTCATCTGTGGGAACCAAAAACAGAGTGTAGTTGTTCGATTTCACTCGTGAAGTGTCAGAGTTGTGATAATTACATTGGTTTAAATTTGTCATGTTTATATAATAATTATTAAATTCATTGGCAATGTCAGTAGGATTATCTAATATTATGTCATCTACAACTAGTTTACATGGATTTACTTCCATATTATGAGCTCCCGCCATGCTTTTTATGATGTCCCAAGTAGCCTTACATATATTTTTAGACCTAGCTATATATTTGCAGTTAGTCAATTTCTGAGCCTGGTGTATGCATCGTTTCAGAAGTCGAGAATAATTACGATATTTATTTTTATAGCAGATAGTTTTACTCTTGATATTTTTATAATACATAAAGCGGAGATTCCGCTTCGTTTTTATTGATTTTTTCAATCCCTTTGTAAACCAGTTGGTAGACTGAGCTTTAAAAGTTCGTTTGACTCTGATGACGGGGAAACAAAGGTAGTAGAATAATTTAAAAGTATCATAAAATATTTCAAACGCTCGAGTAAAATCACTTGTTTCGTATACTTCTGACCATGACAGTCCACAAAGACACTCACAAAATTTCACAACATTTTCAGGACTATAGTCCCTTTTATAATAATAAAGGTATCGTCTCGTTTTGGTTTTATTAAAAACCCCAAATTCAATACTTTGTGCAGTATCGTGATCAGATAAGCCTAGACTGTAAACATCACTTTGGGCGTCATGGACATTAGACAGTATTTGATCCAAGCATGAGTTCTGACGAGTAGGACAAAGGACATGCAATTTGAAATTGTTGTTGTTAGCTATTCTAGTAAGATCGTTTGAGCGTTCGGATGTTTTGAGCATGTCTATGTTCAGGTCTCCCGCTATCACAATTTTATATTTTGTTCTGCGCTTTAGCCTACTTAGAAGTCGTTCTAGTTTTACAAAGAAAGTAGATAAATCCGATGTGGGTGTTCTATAGACACAAATAGCCATACATTTGATAGATTCTATCACTATGCCACAGCATTCGAACGCATAGTCTTCCGATAAATTATCCAAAGCACATTTTATTTAGCAGAGGCATTTTAAGTTTTATGAATAAGGGGGTAAATTATTTAGATTTTTTTAAGCTGCGTCGCGCCGTGTGTTTGGCCAAGCCTTTATATTTTAATAAGTAATCTTTCTTTCATAAATAAAAAAAAAGTGTTTCTCATACAAACCACCTGCACCCTTTTTTAACCCCCTTAGGGATGAAGTTGTCAAAAACGCTGAAAGTTCTTTTTGTAATCTAATAAATAAGTAATCTTTTTACAGTTTCAAATTTGTATCTCCAAAAAAATGTTTCCCATACAAACTTTGCACTCCTTTTTTACCCCCTTAGGCATGAAATATACTAAAACGCTGAACGTCCTTTTTTGTATTCTAATAAGTAATCTTTCTACAAGGTGTTCAGTCTCTAGCTCAAAAAAAGTTCCCCCTTACAAACCTTGCACCCCTATAACGCTTTCAGGGGATGAATTTCAGAAATCACCGTAGGTACTCAGCATGTGTGACTGAATAAAAGGAGCCTATGCGCAAAGTTTCAACTCTGTTGTGTTTTCCGTATGGCCCTCCACCCCCTAGAGAATTATTTTTTGTTGTGTTAATGTCAATTATCTGGTTTATAAATAAAGAACGTATATATACGAACTTTCGCATTTCTATAGTTGTAAAAGAACGTCTTCTCGGTACAACTCCTATTGGACCCCTTTAGGGGGCAAGTTTTTAAAAATATATTTATAATTATCATTAAAAATCACACATAACTTATGTGAACTTTCAACCCCTATCTTAACCCCTTCAAGGGATGAATTAGAAAAAAATCCCTTTTCAATGTTCTTGACTGTACTTACATTAGGAGCTCGTGACCGAAGTTTTAAACGTCAATAGCTGTACACAGAACAAAACTTAAAAACGACATGTTTCCCATACAAAATTTCAAGTCTTTATCCCCCGTAGGGTATGAATTTTGAAAAGAACGCTAATTCATTTGTTTTGCTTTATAGTAAGAAACCTTCATACAAAGATTCAAATCGATAACTTTCGAAACGATCGATTTCCATACAACGGTTCGACCCCAATTGCACCCCCTTAAGGGTTGAATTTCGAAAAATCCTTTCTTAGTGCACGTCCACGTACCATAAAGAATATATGTTCCAAATTTCATGCTTATATCGTTATCGATATAGGCTGTGCGCTGTCTGTCAATGGATTAGTAACGCAAGAGTTTTATCATATGTATAGCTTTTTTTTGTGTGATTGCAACTTGTGTGTTACGCCGTGGAATCACCGGATGGTTCCATCGGAAGACCAGCGCCGGCCACCAGGCAGCACAACGCCGAGATTGAACCGTTTCGTGGCAATGTTGTTTTATCTTTTGTATGTTGATTTGTGTTCATGCATGTGTTGTTGTCATGAATAATTTTTATTCTATTCTATTCTATATGTGTTAAATACGTAATTAAAGTTTTTTTGGTGTAGTGGGATCATTGTACCGATTAGCAACCACCTAATTTAGTGGGATAATTTAGATAAGTAATTTTTCTTGTTTTTTAGTACATTCCTAATACGTAACTACTAAAAAAATGCATACGGTTGGCTGTTTGTTTAGGACTTAAACGTATGCGTTTCTTTATTTAGGGTTTGCTGATTTTTTTCTCATATTTAATTGAAGAAAGCTTGTCTTTCAAGTGGCTTCTAACACTGGCGCAATGACTTAATCAATATATTTTGTCGATGTACAGGGGCAGGTTAAACTTCGGTCGCATAAATCGCGTGGGCGCGCGGCTGCTTCGCGGGCGCGGCGTGACGCGCGGCCCGCGGGGGGCGCGCGGCGGCCGCGGCGGCCTCGGGGGCTCCGGCGGCCGCGGCGGCCTCGGGGGCTCCGGCGGCCGCGGGGGCTCCGGCGGCCGCGGGGGCTCCGGCGGCCGCGGCGCGAGGCGCGGCCTGCCGCGCGGGGCGGCGCGCGGTCGCGGACGAGGTAACACACACTATAACTATACAGTGTTCGTGATTTTGAGCTCTAACCAATTACCATTGAAACAGTTGGGAATATGATGGGTCGACCACGATTTTGAGTGACGCAACGAGAGAGACAGAACACCGTGTATGACGCACCGCTGCCCCATCTATCGTCAGTGGCCGAGACCCGAACGAGTTTCATGCCAACAAAAATAATGACAAAACCACGTGCCTCGCTCCAACAACACTGGTCCATTATTTTAGTATTACAATTCGTAAGAACAAGCGAAAGAAAACAGCCTGAAGATATTATTAAGCCCCTACACAGTATTTTAGAAACATTGAAAATCAACCAAAGTGTAAGCATCTGTGGTCTCTTTAACCCACACCCAAAATAAAATACTGAAAGAATTCAATGAATTTGGAAAGGTTTGACTTTTGTTTCAAATAAAAAGAACCTTTCGGCTAGCAAGCACAAATTACTAACAACAGATAATTTACAAGAATATAATTATCATTATAAAGTCACAAGTTACAGTAATACAATGTTGTGATGTTTCTTACATCATCACGTCAAAATAACGTGGATACATTCTAACAGCCTTCAAAATAACAAATAAACTATAACTCATACATATCGAAACTATTATTTCAGGTGGTATAATGCGTAACCAGCCCAAACCGATCCCCACCAAGGAGGAACTCGACCACCAGCTAGACCTGTACATGGCCGGCACCAAGACCGCCCTCGACCAGGAACTGGACACCTACATGAAGAACGCAATGGAGCTCGAGTGATAAGTGCACCCGCGGTGATAAGTGCGCTCGGGTGATAAGTGGACTTGAGTGATAAATGATAATACAGTGCATAGATTACAGTTATTTATTTTGTTATATATAGTTAACTACTAGCTTATGCCCGCGACTTCGTCCGTCGGACTCGTTGGTATCGACCAACGGGTCGATACCAACGAGTCTGACGGAACGGAAGGTACGATTACCTTGGAGGCACACAAACTTCTTTTTTAATTGAGAAGGGCATGCTAAGATTGTTTGGGCATGTAGAAAGGATATACGAAGATTAACAAAGAGGTTGTATGAGGGAAAAGTGGATGGTACAGTCTGAAGGGGACAACCTCGTCGAACATTTTCCAACAAATCTGAGAAATCCTGAAGAAAGGACCTGAGGAAGGGGAAGGTCAGGTCAAGAGTACCCTAAACCGACGAGCATGTATGAAGAATGTAACGAAAGTGAATTATGCAAGAAAGGTTTGTCAAGATCGTAGCAAGTGGAAATCCGTGATCTCTGCCTACCCCTCCGGGAAATAGGCGTGATCATATGTATGTATGCAAACAAACTTGCGCGCTGATTTCACCCCCATAGGGATGTCATCCGGGATATACAATAGTACATTACTTACCAAAGGCTGTAAAAGAAAGAAAGCCCGAAATCGCAGGTATTTGTGACCCGAGCCGCAGGCGAGGGTTGTAAATATGCGATAGAGGGCTTTCTTTTTTACTGCCCGTGGTGAGTACGCAATTTTACGTCTTCACCTGGCCACAATGCGAGTTTTTATGGCCACATATATGGCTCACATTATGGCCACTCAGGTGTCGTCACACCTAATAATATATTACGTAATAGTATATTACGTACCTAGGGCGGTGAATTCGTGAATGGCCCAGATCGCAGGTGTTTGTGGCCCGAACTGAAGGTGAGGGCCATAAATATGCGATCTGGGGCTTTACGCATTACCGCCCGTGGTGAGTACATAATTTTATGTCTTCACCTGGCCACAATGCGAGTTTTACCGTACGCGCAGCGTGCAGTAAAACTCGCATTATGGCCAGGTGTGACGTAAAGTATCTTATGTCCTCCCGAAGGATCTTAATTGGTACAGCGTTTGAAGCTTGAAAAGGTAACAGACAGTCAGAGTTACTTTCTAATATTATCTTTTTCTAATATTATAGAGAGGAAAGATTTGACCGGACTGATTTGAAAGATTCTTTTACCATTAGAAGCCGACATTATCCCTGATGAACGTAGGCTACTTTTTACCGCGGGAAAATGCTTCATTCCCACGGGAAAACGGGTAATAGGACAACGGGTAGTAAGAATTATCCGTGCGTTACTACCGTGCGAAGCCGGGCCGGGCAGCTAGTGATATTAGATTTGAAAAAGAATATGATAAAATATTTGCCCTTGAATAAGTAGTTGTAATCTGTGCGCTGTGAAACAAAAGTGACTGAAGTAAGAATAGAACTAATGACTCTTTGAAAATTGACGTAGTGTTTACGGATACTTTATAATTAGGATTAACAAAGTGTATTGTTCTTGTGATACAGATAATAGAATGCATAAAGTTTATTATGGAAATTGTGTAGACTGCTGCAATGACCAAATAAAAAGAGCGTTAAGAACATTTTTATTTACCATAGGCACTGTTGCTGTGATAGCGACTAATGTTTGTCGAAGTCCGCTTAAGTTCTTTGTAGTGATGCTTGTCTGTGAATGCGTCAAATCGGACGTTAGTACGGATTAATTGCTACTGCTTTAACCTTTTCAACGCCAAAGGCGAATATATCCGCACCACTGGTTCGCCGACGACGGATTAATCCGTCAAGGAGTACAGTGCGATAGCAACCCACACGTGTTGAGATAAGGTTTAAATCCGCACTTAATGCCATGTTGACGTGGCGTGTGGTTTACAACTTTTGTCTTTGAGAGAGTGTTGAAAAGGTCAAAGTAACTGTGTCAAAGTATTTATCTTAAGCCACAATTGACAAATGACAGTTGTATGTTTGGAAAATGGCATATCGTTGATATATTTGTAATATTCTGTGCCAGCTGCACAAGTTAATGGTTAAAAACACTTGACTTTTGACACTACATCAAGTATAATGTAAATATGATTGATTAAGGATACATTTGGTTGTTTTCATTAAAGTACGTTTTCTATAATGAGGTTTTATTGGTCGGTCACACTACCAACAAGTTTCACATGCTAACTGTAGTGTAGGACTTGTTTTCCGATTTGTAGCAAAAACTGAGAGAACCAGCGTAGTGGCTTGCCGGCAAGAAAGAAAGCCAATTGACAGTGTTATTGCTTTAATTACACATGTTTACCCCAAAATACATTTAAACGGAGTCACAGTATGTGAGCCACGATACAGGTAAAAAGTTTTTGAATAGATTAATTGTCAGCATTTTCTTTTAATTATGTCCTTTTCGGTATATTTTTGTTCATTCACATTGTAATTTACATCTCGAGAAACCTACAAAGATGAGCAGTCCATCAGTCCAAAAAATATATCACTACCTTTACTCGTCGCCATTTTAGGGCTTTTTTAAAGCTATTAATTTGTACCGACTGCATTGACAGGACATATAAATCACAAAACAACCTCACTAACTCCCATGGATGTCGGACCGCTTCACTTTTATATTCTATCCTAAGTATAATCAAGGTTTAATTTTAACATTTCCAATGTTAACACTTGAAAAAGTGTCATAACATGTACATGCGAATGTTCCACTTGCAACTAGCTATTATTTATGTAATGCCGTGATGGGATGATATAGGTGTGGGCTGAATAACACCGCTGTCCAGCCGCCAGGCTAGAAGCAAATGCTGAGGGGGTCCTGTCTCTTGACCAAGCAACTTTTAGCCAAATGTATCATTTGACAAATGTTTCATTTGACCTAATGTATTTTCGTCAAAACAGTGGTATTTTCGGGTATTCTTTGAATATCATCAAATAGAAGTCATTAGGTTAGGTTAGGTTTGTTTTATAATAATCCTATAAAGCTTTCTATTTAAGAAAAAAATGCATTCGGTCAAATGAAACTTTTGTCAAATGAAACATTTGGCCAAAAGTTGTTTGGTCTAACATTAGTGAACCAATGCTGAGCCTCGAAGCTATTTTCGTACCTAACCTAAGTAAATATCTACATTTATTTTATTTTCTTTTCGGTTTTGTTTTTTTTGCGACAATAACTCATTCTTATTTATTTTATATATTTACATTACATATAAGACCTAACAATGAATTGATATGCGGACCATGTGGACCTTATTACAGTGGAAAAAGGTCGACAATCGGTAGTTTAATTTATATGGGGCTCGTGATGCTCCCGGCCAGCGCCTGCGCCGCCCATCGCACGGGATTGTCAAAGATTATTCCGCGCAGAGGTGATTCCTGTGAGTAAACGCTGCCTCACAGACGACCACATCCATAATAACGCGACTGCATGGGTACTCTGTAGGCATGTTACACATGGCACACTATCTATGTGGTGATGTGTTCTTGGTGCTCCGTAACAACAAATCGGAAACATCGAACTCTCGAATCAGTGCAGGGCCGGCAAAACGCACGACCCTCCTCCATCTTCCTAGCGTTATTCCCGGTTGTGCACTAAAGGAGCCCGGGGTACGCTTTGACACCTCATCCCAAGATTTGACATAGGCACTAGTTTTACGAGCGACTGCAATCTGACCTTCCAACCCAGATGGAAAACTAGAACATGTTGGGATTAGACCGGTTTCCTCACGATGTTTTCCTTCACCGAATAGCTAACGGTAAATATTCCGTAGGTACATAAGTTCCGAAAACTCTTTGGTACGAGTCGGGATTCAAACCCACGACCGCCGCTTGACAGCCGCATGCCTGAACCACTAGGCTACCATAGCAAAACGCACTGCTCGGGATATTAATTATCGATGTTCAAAAAAAACCTACGCATTCGGCACGACTCCCGCTCCCCCGTTAGGCAAAAATTGTACCTACCGAGCTACCGACCTAGTTTAACTCGGTCCTCGCCTGTGAGCTTGCCTTACGGGGGAGCGGGTGTCGTGCCGAATGCGTAGGTTTTTCTTGAACATCGATAATTAATATCCAGAGCAGTGCGATTCAAAAGCGTAGCCCCTAGTTTACTCCTCGAACTACCTACCACCGAGGCGAAAATTGTATGCGTCTTTGTTGTGCCACGTTTTACTTTTAAGGTGTCATAAAACGTATTTAGATATCTTTGTTCTTCCAACATGTTGGCAACTGAAGTACTCGTACTGGCACGAAATAATAGCTTAGATAATTTCTACCTAATTCTCACTCTGCACGGAACACGCTCTGTCCACCTATGTCTATACCTTTACGACCGTTATGTCAGGATGGCCAAGGACGTTAATAATCGGCTTTTCTTTTTCTTTATTCAGATGAGGGCAATGACGCGGCTACGGGTACGGGTCAAACCGGGTTGTTGTGTGTCCTCATTTCACCAGAAAGTTCAGTAATCAATGATCATACTTATTATACTTAGTCAGTACTTAAGTATTAATAACTGCTAAATTATTAAAGATGGCTACTGACTTCCGCTGGTCGATGACGGTGTTGAGATCGAGTGACCTGCATTATCCAGGGAATCCTCATATAGATAAAGCGTTCGCAACGCGCATGTGACTCGTCTGGAGTAGAATATGGGCTACGCTTTACGCTTGCCATTAGGCAGGCTGACCGTTTGCCACCATCGTGGTACCTGTTGAAAAAAAAGGTTCGTTAAATTCAGTTTTACGCATAATGTCTTTTTGATCATTTTCACTTACGGAGCTCGGCAAGTTGATTATGGTATGGTTAATTTTTAGTGGTCCGTATCAAAATTGGTCCAACAGAGCATTTAGAAATTTGCAGCTCATTAAGAATGCCAAGAAGGCAATTTACAGGAACCAATTTTCGTATGTATAGTCGTTTTTGTTTGTCCCTAACAAAAACGGCAAAACATACAAACACTGGTTCCCGCGGCAATCATAAAATATCTGAACCGTTCTACATTCGAACTAAATCGGTAACAGTTGACTTTGTTCTCTTTAAAAAGAAAAGCCTTCGGGGTTTTTGTAGGTAGGTAATATAAATTACGATTTAAAGTTGTTAAGTGAAGTAACAATTTGTCTAGCAATCGCATAGCCGACAAAACACTCGAAACAAGCATTAATAACATAACTTTACGCATCAAATTAGTCTGCTAATACAAAACAAGATAAAATCTCAACATGTTCAACGTTAGAGCCGTGATAACGCGATTATTCAGAGCAAACGATGAATGACGGACAACGGTAGAACGGGTTTAAGTCCCGTTGTCAATGGACATATTTGTAGGGTGCTGAGTAGGTAGCTGCTTATTAGCTAAGCAGATATAGACAGTTAACACGGTGCGGAATGGAGTCAGTCGGCAGGCGAAGTGTTCAAAATGATCTGCGCAAGCTATTAATGTCTCAACAAAGACCCCGATACCCGAGTATTACGCCGGTTCTTTTCGAGACAGAGGTTTCTTTCCGAGCAAGTGGTTTATCGACATTCATAGGTGCTTGTAATGCCTAAATTTAAGAATAACTTTGACGTAGTTATTTCTGCTGTTGACTGTACATTTATTTATGTAATATATATGAAGTATACATTTTATTACCATATAGTGTACCTAGAAAACGGTTTGAAATAAAAATCTAGCTATTATTGGAACACATGCGATTCACTTGATGTTTTTTTAATACTATCATGGTGCTTGTATACGGCCCGCCTGATGGTAAACTGACACCGCTGCCTGTAGACGCTCGCGACTCCAAAAGAAACACAAGTGCGTTGCCGACCTTTTATACATTGGAGGATTCGTTGTGTTGACAGCTAGAGATTTTAACCAGGTCCCTCACTCCCAAACAAAGCTCATCCTCGGGAGCTCTGCCACCCTTACTCACCACCAGAAAATCGTGATCCCACTAAAATTTAGTTCCATCGATTTATTTATTTATTTAGTGACTAAATAAATAAATAAATCGACCAAGCGCTTGTCGGGCCACGCGCAGTGTAGGGTTCCGTAGTTGCCTGTCTGTCTTAGTTACATCGACACCCGCGCTCCAACTAAATGGTGCGGTTGCGTCGGGCCGAATTTGTAGGAAAGTTGGCCTTTCTAAGTAACTCCCGTAGCTAGGGAGGCACAGGTATTTGCAAGTCAGCGCATGTCTAAGTACGTAAGTACCTATATATTTTTGTATGTGCACCTTTATGGAAAGTGTGTGATGTGTTTCGCGTTATTCTGACACGATGGCTCATCGCGCGCCCTCACAACAAAGGCATGTGATTGCGATACGAAGCGCCGAAAAAAACAGGCCCCTGGATTAAAAAGTGCTACATTGTACGCAGCAAAAGTAAAAGCTGCAGTTAGCACTTCGTACCGGCGCAGACTACAGGATGTTAGGAAATTGTTGGAAACGTCTAGAAATTGCGACTAATAAGGAATGTTCTAGAAACGCTGGTCCCGACGTCCTATTGGGGTTACTTCAACTATTAATAGGTATAGGAACATATTTAAAGAGGAATGAAATACAGAATTTCTGTGTCAAAGATATAGGTTTGCTTTTCTTTTGTGTATTTTGGTTTAATCTGTATTACAGTCAGCATCGCATAGTTAGTAGCAGCCGAAATATAGCCAAATATTTCACTTCACGTCTTTATTACTGTATAAATAGGGGCGTGTTACGATGCTACGATATATTTGGCTACTCTGGCTACTATACTAACTATACCGTGCTGACTACAGTTTACATTAGGTATACAAGGTGTAACAATTTTTTTTCCATTTCTATGGAGCTTGTCGCCCCAGTTGGCCAACGCTCCATACTAAAGTAAAAAAAAAATCGCGTTTTTTTTCTTTCTATTTTTTCTTATCAGAACACGATACCTGTTAAGCCCTTGATTGGTTCATACCCCAGTTTTGTTACACCTTGTATAATATTGTGTATTTTTTATGTCTCTGCTTCTGTAACACCGATACCGCACCACCAAATACTGGCCTAAAATAGCTACCTAGGTAGTTAAGCCCTCGCAACTATTAACTCACCGGTGTATGACATGGCATTTTATTTTAAAATGATATGGTTTAAAATGGAACGAAGAAAAATCCTCTTAGTTCGAATTTAACCCATATTGCTTTGACATAGTGCCCATGCGATATACTAGTGTGACGTCGAAGATTAGGACGTTTACCTTAGGTACTTATCTACGTGGACAAAACTGTGCCGTACTCGTATGTAGCATTTGTTATTCTTAGCATAGACTTACTTCATTTAGATATATAAAGTTAGACAGTTAAACGAGAATATACTTACAGACCACTAGACGAGCATTTACCAGCGAGTAATGCAGATAGACACTCTATTGCCACCTCGCCGAAACGGACCTCCTGTATATAAGGTCGTACATTAGCGGTGTATGTGGCGCGGGTTGCTCCCACGCTCTGTCAACACAGACGGTCAACAATGACTGACGTCTCGACACCGACTTTGATCATAGGTACTAATTTTTAACAGAGTGCAGTAGACGGATTTAATTCAACTGTCTATAAGTTGCAAAATTTATATTGGGTCACGTGGGTGTTTATTCTAGTGTACCTCATTAAAGAAGAAACGTCGTGAAGGCTGAGGACAAAGCCAGCAAGTACCTAGACATGGCTCCCGAGGGAACATCCATGTGGGTTGTTGATTCGACGATACACCATAGGTTATAATCATCATTATAAAGATGTGGTTTGTGAGGTGTAAGTTTGTATGTAGGGGGTTATATACGAAACTACTCAACTTTGTATACAGGATGATCCCCCGTTTCCCTGCAAAGGACTGTTCACGTGTGCTTATATGCCTACCTACTCGCCTGAATGCTCACGTCTCGCGTCACCGAACGCCTTGCCTGCTGGAGGTCTGTTTTCCGCCACTCCCGATCCCGATCACATGTCAACTGAAAAATATCCTGATAACAGTACTACTTGCTATGTGGGCATGTGGTGTTGTGTCCTGCTGGCGGTGTGTATGGTCGCCAGCTGTGCACTGTGCAGAGCCCGATCTAGAGTTCTGTCCGCCCTAGGCTAACTATGAAAATGTAAGTAAGTATCAGCTTGCTTGCTTGTCCTTGCGCCCTAGGATCTAGCCTTATTAGCCTGTGGGTAAATCAGGCCCTGGCGCTGTGTTACGCGTGAAGGACCTGTATTTGGATCTGTCAACATGCGTCTGAAGGCACGAAACATATTGAATGACGATTGAGATTATATTGATTAAGCTTTCATGATTCTCCCATTCCCACTCGTCCCGTGACAATGGATTTTGTGTTGTTGCACATCCGAAACGTCAGGAAATAAAACCCCAGAGTTAAATAAACAAGTTACACGCGGTTAAATAATGATTGAGATGTGAAAGAAATGAATCAAAGGGCCTAATCCTGTTGTGTAGGTAAGTATTAACAGCTCATCGAAATCATCTGAATAAAAAAAGCAGTTACTTACGAACGCTTTAAGAAACCTTTCAAACACGCTAATATTTAAAACCACTTTATTACATTATGAATTCACTTAATCCTACTAATATTATAAATGCGAAAGTTTGGATGTTTAGATGTTTGGATGTTTGTTACTCAAAAACGCCTAAACGGCTTAATCGATTTGGATGAAATTTTGCACGAAGATGGTTTATAGCCTGGATTAAAATATAGGATAGTTTTTATCCCGGGCCCACGCAGACGAAGTCGCGGGCGGAAGCTAGTATATAAAAGGGAATTTATGATTAACTATCACTTTTCCAAAATAAAACAATGTATTGAACCTAATTTAAAGTTCAATTTTGAACTCTAGACACTTGTGTTAGAGTAGAATTTGGTTCGGAATAGTAGTACAAGTAGGTAGAGTTAGTTCGCTTTGGTTCTGAAGAGCTGAGCCAACGAGAGCTTTACATTATTTTCTCGTCTACTAAATATTAGTATGATACCTGGCGATTCAGCTCTTGGAGCGGTTTGCCGTTAAGCGATGATTTGTGCAAAGATTAAAGAGTCGGGTGCGGCAGATGGAGAAATGCAAAAACTTGTGCCTACGAGCAGTCGAGTGCGTTGGTATGTACCTATCTTGGTTGGTTCTTTCAGTTCTTTTTGTGACGCATTATTGATAAGTAGTAGGTAAATCTTACACATTATTTTGAAAGTACCTTTATGATGATGACATTTGAATGCCCTTTTAGCTACTGAACATTCAGTCAGGTAGGCGTAAAGTAGGTACTTACCTAACTATAAAAGGATGAAGAATTCAAAGGGATATTCTAAGGAAAAAAAACTCTAATCGAAATACCATGAAGAACTTGTTGATATGATTCAACCGTAACAACTATTATCGTAATGCAATCTAAGAGACATTATTTTTATACGACTACTACCTATACTACTAGGTAGTATAGGTATTTTCTGCAATAACCTTTATTTATTAGCCAACAGTACCTGTTTTAACTTTTGAGTGGGCTTTAGGAACCGTTGACAAATAAAGTTAAAAATCACGGGGTTCTAAGAGTATTGAATGCACCAGATTTAGCAAAGATAAATGCATCAACAACTTAAAGATAACATACTTATTAATTTTATTATTATAGAGGCTTAACATGCGTAAAACCTAATCAGAACCCAACACCTCTCAGAGGCTGCATCATCCAACCTATTAATCCCAACTTTCTTCGGCGTCCACTCTTTGCGCCGACGCCAACCAAACGCCTTTCTTTCACCAGTCAACCCGCACGCGACCGCGCGAGCGCACGCCATGCGCCAGTGACAGTGACAGGTGACATTTGACAGCGCAGCCATGAAGCTAAGGGCCCTGTTGGTCTTGGCGTCCCTCTCGCCCCTCCTCGCGCAAGAGGATTCGTTTGCGAGTTCCTTTCTTTCCGGTAAGCACTTTCTCTCGGAGATAGGTCGCGTATTTGGGTTGGCGTGAAATTTTATTTACGCCGTGGTCAGTTATATGACCTGTGATTGTGGGTTGTGGGCCACATGCTGTCTCCGTTTAGATGTGCGATATGTTGAATACGTTAGTGGGCCTTGTTTTACATTACATGCTTACCACTATGGCTCTGTGAGCTGTAGAACAGCCTGCGTATTTTCATAAAATATTGTGCTTTTTAAATTTCGAAAAACTGAACTTAAAAAAATGCGAACTGTAGAGGAGAATAGCCGGACATACGAAGGAATTTTGGTCCAAACTGAAACGGAGAACTTCGTTCGCTTCGCTCGATCGTTAAAAAGTTAAATGCTTTAGCGAAGTAATGGCTCGCTTACACAATCGAGTTTAAACTTCCTCACGAACATGTTGAAATAATGCTAATAATTAGACGGTCCAACTCACGTGTTAAAGTTAAATGTCACTACATTATTCGAACTCTTCGCGAGTTCTCCTCCAGGATGTGTGTTTTTGTGTGCCCATTTAATACGTGAGTTGAACCGTTTAATTATCAGCATTATTTCAGCGTAATCCGTCCTTAACAATAAGGATCACATATTTTGGTCACTTTTGCCCGTACATTTTCGAACTTGACTACCTACACTTGCATCTGTTCTATAACGTTATTGCATTGAAATCGAAAAAGGTTCTTTAGGAGTACTTATCATAGAATATTGAGGTGTTTACCTTACAAACAAATGGAATGAGGCACACTGTACGAGTTGTTGAGTAAGTCAGAAAAATTAGCATAGTTTATGCTAGCAGGTATGTTTATGTCAAATATTTCATTTTTGATACAAGCTTTTATTGCCGACTGTACTTTTCTGTATACCGTCATCAACTACTTACTCCTTGAGACGATTCTAACGAGCCCAAACTCAACGGGGTTACTTCGGTTAAGTGCTGAAATCCCATGGCCACCTTCTGTCTCCATCATCAGATCGGCCCGATGGTACCATAATATTGAATTGTCATCCAAACTATACCTTTACCCAAAATATCAGCTCAATTTCAGTTACAAGTTTCCAGCCGGACAAACATACATTGCAAGTTAATTAAAAGCTTGTAACTGGTAATAAATAGTTATTTGTTATACAATTTCAAAGTTGTATTTTACCCGCGAGTGTGGAATTGAAACACGAGCAAGCGAAAGGATGCTATATAGTTGAACCACGAGAGAAGCGAGTGGTTTTAAAATAGAATCCTGAGCGTAGCGAGTGTTTCAACACACGAGAAGTAAAAGACATTTGCACCCGTGTGTAACACAAAACTTTTCTCCTCACTGTAGCGAGGAAAGTGCAACATGCAAAACAACTTTATTTAATTTAAATAATATAAAAAAAAACAGTAACAATAACGTTAAGTAATATCAAGTAGAATTTTGGTCAAGTGCGAGTCGGATTTTAGTTTTCCCATACATTTTGAGACCCAGCGCCTGATGATTTGATGAAGACAACAAGCAATTATTTAAAAGCTTAAATATTTATTTTATTCTGTTTTTTAGTATTTGTTGTTATAGCGGCAACAGAAATACATCATCTGTGTTTTTTTGTATTATGAGCGTTTTACGTTTTGTTATATTGTCAAAAGCTACTTGAACACGCTCCAAGGTCAAATTACTTTCCCCACTAGTGGATAAAATGCGTTTTTGCTCACTGGTTTTAAAGGATAAAGGACGGCTTTCCAAGGCAGTGAGGGGAAAAATACTTTTCTGAAACATGCAATGAAATATTGACGTTGTGTTCTTTATAATAGGCTTCGAAGTGTCACGTTTCGGGCGGAGCGAGACGAGAGATCCGTAATGGTATTTCATACAAAATTGGAGGCCTAGGCCTGCAAGATGGTCTTTTTTAATTTCCATTTCACAATTTGTGGCAAAGGATCACGGCGTTCAGCCATGAAAATTAAAGTTTGATTTCTTGGATATTTTTTAATTTATTTCATTGCTTGTTTGAGAAAAGCACTATGTATACCTCGGCGTGAAAAGGGGTTGCCGGCCGAGTACAATAGACGGCCGAGCGTAGCGATTCCTTCCCGGCCTCTGTAGTAATGTACCTACTATTAATATGTGGAAGGGAATCTTATTTACGCGATCACATCGGTAACTAAGTATCTGCGCTTATTTAGATAATATTACTTCATAATACATTGATTTTAAGTAAAGATGTTGAATTCAGGATCTAGTTAATCTCATTCTGATAAGTAGTTAGACATTATCTTCGTGACGGTAGGCTAGTGGTTCAGGCATGCGGCGGTCGTGGGTTCGAATCCCGGCTCGTACCAGAGTTTTTCTAAACTTATGTACGGAATATTTACCGTTAGCTTTTCGGTGAAGGACAATATTTACAGCCCCCTTAAATATTTATTTTATTCTGTTTTTTAGTATTTGTTGTTATAGCGGCACCAGAAATACATCATCTGTGAAAATTTCAACTGTCTAACTATCACGGTTCACGAGATACAACCTGGTGACAGACGGACGGACGGACAGCGGAGCCTTAGTAATAGGCCGTTTTTTACCCTTTGGGTACGGAACCCTAAAAAAGAAAAATCACCAATGTTATCAAAACCTATTCCTGTTCAGTCGCTGGTGTATATTTCCTCAATATTCAGTTCTTTAAACTTGTAAAACCGTTGGCTACCTTTAACTCACTTAGCATACCTACATACAAATACCTTATGTAAGTAACGTGCTAAGTACGCGACAGTCGATGGGTTTGCCTACAGAGAACGGTTCGTCGACACCAGCCCCCCTATTCTGTAACTCACCTCAACGCCCACCCACAAATTTATCTTGACATCGCGATGCGTAGTAACTAAGCGTAGGCAGAGGTCTAGTTTCGCGACGGATGACCGGTGGGGTGAGCCGCATTAGCGCGTAGCGAATAACAGCCCAGACCAATGTCAACAGTAAGTCACATACCTAACGGGCAGTGAACTAGGTGCTCGCCTAAAATGTTCACTGTGCTAATTACGGATATACTTGAACACTGTGACGCTTTCGCTGTTATGTGCGTCTTAAAGTCATCAACAGACGAATTTATCTTTGTTCTTTGGTTTTTAAGTAAAACTAGCGGCTCTGTAAGCTGAAAAACTCGCAAACTGTATTAATTAGTATGTAATAAAATATTTCTTGGAAAAATAAATGTTGCTCTAATTTCTAAAAGTGAATCGTTAAAGTCTTCAAATTTCACGAGAATCGGTTGAGAAATGCGACGTGTGGAGAACAGCCGGAATGCAAGAATACGAAAGATTTTTTGCCAAGCTGAGACACAAAGCTTCACACGCTTCCTCTTTCCTATTTCACGCCTTCATTCCCAATAGGGGTAGGCAGAGCACATGAAACTTATGTTCCAGTGCCAGTTTCAGCATAAATGCGGTTATAAAATATAGACTAGATGTGATGCAGTGATAGGTTGCTAGCCCATCGCCCACAACACGTCACTTTAACCCTGTTCCTTTAGTACGGCTCCTACGACACCCACAGGAAGAAAGGGGGTGGTGCTATTCTAACTCGACACCACACGGGGTCTATAGTCAATAGCTTATTTAATGTGTGTGTAAGTAAGTGTTATCATTATCACAGAGTTTACACAAATGTTTATGTAGCCGTACGTTCTTTTTGTATGCCGCGTTTATGATGGTCAAATCCAACCAAAAATTAGGCTTTGGCGTCCACAGGGGCGCTTATTTAAAGAAAGAAAAACTATACAAACAAAAACACGCTTATACCAGTACGGCGTTTTAAAATGAGAGCCAAACTTACCTACGCTACGTTTGTTTGTGGAGCCGACTTTTGTCAAACTTCCTGGGGACTCTAGATCAATGCGAAATAAACCTTAAATTAACTAAAGCCTTGTTCGGACTAGGCTAGTATTTTAGTGCGAGTCCATACATTTGCTGCAAGTACGAGTAGCTTTTGTATGGACTCGCACTAAATTACTAGCCTAGTCCGAACAAGGCTTAAGCGGAAACACGGTAAATTGACAAACAATATTGTCCTTCACCGAAAGCTAACGGTAAATATTCCGTACATAAATTCCGAAAAACTCATCGGTACGAGCCGGGATTCGCCCCCACGACCGCCGCATGCCTGAACCACTAGGCTACCGTATCTCGATAGTCGATGGTTTTATTTTATACTCAATATAAAAAAGTTCTATGACGTCACAACGGAACCAATGATGCCAATGATGGCATCCCAGCAATCGGCGTTAGTTGTTACGCGGCAGAAAAACGCGCGTAACGGTCCGGCCTCCGTTACGCGCACCATATCGCTCGGCGCACCTCATTTGGAATCCACTCTGGACACTAGCGAAGACAGCGTGAATGTCTAGTCGAGTTATGCACGTTCCCAAAGGTTCAAAATATTTTAGCAACCTTATGCCCAGAATAAAGTCGTGTTCACACATCCTTGATCGCTTGGTCCGTCTCCGTGCACATGGCCTGTAAGGGCGCATGGCACTACCACCGGCATCCACAATTAGGAAAACTATGGAAGCAACGGGTCTCTAGAAGGTACTTACTGAAGTTGGATGAACTGCCATGGCTCTTTGGGCAAAACGGAATTTATGACTGTGTATTAAAAGTGTGCTCCAAAAAGCAAGTCAAGGCGGCGGCTACATTGTAGGTTAATAGCCTAGGTCACCTTTTTAGGTTAGCTTAGGGGTTGAAAGGATAAAGAGTAGAAAACAGTTTTAGTAGACGTGTAGGGTAAGAATGTAGGCAGCCCTACTCTACTTATTAAAAAAGTAAATCCAATTAGTAATTAAAGAAATCCAAATCACGTAGGTACCTACTCGTACCTACACAATAGCTAATTGTTTTAATTGTAAGTGTGGTCTAGCCGGCAACGGGCGCCTGTGAACAGAACAGGAGGTACATTTTGGTTCTTGTCTTCACATCTCAACGCGAATTCAATGTGGTACGCGCTAGCTGCCATGCGCAACGTTAACGTGTTGGAGCGAGCGCACAATAATCATATTGTGACGCGAAGTGTCAATCTGAACTGACCCCCGGAACAGTAAACGCTCCGCGCCGTGTATGTAGGCCGGCCGATCAACCCACTGACACTGGCCTTCGACACATTTCACGGTTTCGGTTTCATTGCATTCGGTTTCGACAGGTTTATATGATATGCACTAAACGGCAATATACACATACAGTCGGCGGCAATGAGATGTCGATGTCACTTTATTACAAACGTATAAGGTGCTCCACAAGGTGGACTGTTGACCTGGTAAAGGTAGCGGGAGTCCGCTGGATCACTTTGGCACTCTTTAGGGGAGGCCTATGTCCGGTAGTGGACATGATAATGAAGGTGCACAAGTGTAAACATATACCGTGGAACGATATTTTTGAACACATCCGATCTTTTAAGGCCTAATTCTGTTGCTGCATCCATCCATACAGAGATATGTTAATTGCTTTTGTGACATTATGAATTGTATAATCAAAACATGTTTTGTATAGACCTAAACTGTTAACTAAATATTCTAGACGACGGTTAACTTAGGAGTCTGGGTCACATTCATTATTCAGGCAGTCTCTGCCGGTAATCTGATTGAACACAATATCTTCGACCATTTCTGATAGATTTTTTCACATGAATCGACGTTAAAACTCAACTTCAATTTCACCATCACTCCCGAATTTTACATTAGTAAGTATAACCTGGACAATTTATGATGGGTCAAGGAACACTATCACTAATTTTCGAATCCAACGCCTTTCACATTAGCCGCGTTCCGATTTTAGCAAGATTCGCTTTTTCTGTACCACTCACAACACTGGAGCTCTGGCGACCATACTTTACCACCGGGAATACAACAAGTAATAACCAGGTGGACGTGGTGGAAGTACTATCGAACCAACTGAATCATGACCCACCATAGAACCTTGTTACAATTAACGAACATACGTACGATCATATGACGTTAATATGTCAGTAAATTGTGACAAGGTTCCATGGTGGGTCAGGATTCAATTTTGTCGATAGTACATCCAAAGTCGGGCTGCTCCAAATATGATGACATTCCATTCCTCTGTGCCCTCTCTCAAAACGTAGACATTATCGGGATCTGTCAATTTTCACCTGGCAGTGATAATTTAACGTAGGTATCGAGCTAGCAACTTAAGGTATCGACCTACGTCGATAAGTACCTAACAATGATATCCAACAATCACCTTTGCTCGTCGAGCCAGCAATGTAGGTACATGATAGTGAAATAGGATCTGTCAATTTTCACCTGGCAGTGATATTCAACGTAGGTATCGAGCTAGCAATTTAAGGTATCGACCTACGTCGATAAGTAACAATGCTATCCAACAATCACCTTTGCTCGTCGAGCCAGCAATGTAGGTACATGTTAGTCAAATAGGAGCCAGTTAGTTGGTGGCTTCTTACATGTATTTTGTGATGCATTGACCGCGAAACTTGTGTATCAGTGATGTGATGACAAGAAAAGTTAACGTCGCCATGCTGACTCGCCGTCAAAAACCGGTGGCGGCCGCCAAGACTTTCTCTCGGGTCCATTGACATCCGACGGCGTTGTCATTGATATTGAATCATCGGCTTTGGTGATTTGTCTTTGCACGTTTTGTAACCCGGCGCGGGTTTGACCGACTTTTTACAGGCTTTTATTTAACTTGCACTGTTCGTGTGTAAGTAAATATGTAAGTAAGTTATCCTTACTTGCAAAACATTTTTAGCCACTTGCTGGTAGGTACCCGACAAGCTGAAACGAGCGAAACGGTAACCGTAGCAACTTCCAAACCAGGTTCCTCTACAACCTAATGCCGTAATTTGGGATTATGTTGTATAGTTTGGAAGTCGGATTTTAGCTCATTGTAACCCCTAGGTAACTTAACTAGGTATTGAGAATGTCACTTACTCGCAGTAAATACAACTAAGTGCTGCTTTACTGCAATTTCTATAGAAATATGGAATTATCCAGATCTAAATTTACTCCCCGCAATGAAACACATAATAATACATTGTGATACAAGTGAGGTATGTTGATAATGACATCAGAGGCGGAATTATCACGCGAGCCGCAGGTGAGCGTGATAAGAGAGCCGAGGATGTAATTATCAAAGCTCACGCGTTTCATACGACGTTTTTCAACACATTTTGCGAGGAAAAAATCCTTTTCTTAAGATGAAAATTTTATAAGCCTGCCAAGTTATTTTCTTTACTTATTAATGGCAACAGCTTTTTACTCACATTTTGTATACATCGCCAAGAATTTCCAGTGGCGTCCATTCTTTTTATCACTTTTCTAGTCGCCACGAGTCAATATTTTTGTTAATAACCAAACACGCATTAGCAATGTTTACAAATATTTGTGAAACGTGCTGTGAAATAACCTATAATGGCGCGCAACAGTTTTTTTTCGTGAAGTTTGCGCAGTGCGCGCGCATGTGTTCAGCCAGACTTAGATGAAATCTCTAAACAGCCAATACAAAATAAAAGAAATATTTTCGTTTTAAAATGTTATCTTTATTAATTCATGTAAAATGTTATCAAAAGTGAATAGTTTCACTAAATTAAACGTTTCCATATCATATCCAAAAAGAAACAGTCAATTAATTAACAAAAAGTATTTAATTTGTTTAGTCGAGTAAGAATCCATTTGCCGAGAATTAAAAAAAAGCTGTTCATTCTGTACAACCCGGTTAATTTAAGAATGCACCGTGTGCATGCATACATCTTGCTGCAAGGTGCCAACGTGACTTAATCGGGATATAACCATAACACACAAGTGTTGTAATGTTATAAAACACGCGTGTTTAATATCCAGGATTATGAGCCTAAAAGCGACACAATAAGAGGTACGTTACGAGCAATTGTGTTGAAAACGTAATTTATTCTGTAAGTAGCCCACAATGGCACTTTTACAAGTCAATAATTTACTTTAAAAACACTGACAGTTGTTGACCCATGTGCGGATGTGTGCGTGTTCAAACTTCAATTCATTACTTCGCCAAGCCACATAGATACATGATCTGAAAATTTCCAGATTCTATTTCCTTTCTAATTTAACACATGAACTGCTTCCCTAGAGCAAACGCCTTGATTATTACAGAAAAAAAACCGTCGCTATAATGTGGGCTGATAAAATTTGAGGAGTTCCATCAATTCCTCAAGGATCTCAGAATTCGCACTTCATTAGTTGCTACTTAAACGGAATCATATCAGAATGACTACTTTACATCCTTGTGGATTTCTATAAGTCATCTGTGGTCTTCATCATCAGTTCCACTTCGAATATACCAAAATCACTACACGCGTGTCCATAAAATTTGAGGGTTGCCCTCAATTTCCCTGGGATTTCATTATCAGATCCTGACTTGGTGATAATGGGACCACCTCAGGAGTAGTATATACATTTTCGAATAAAATAATGTTTTTAAAATCGGTCCACAAAAAAAAGACCGGGTTGCCGGCAGAAAAGTGAAAACTTGAATATTAACGTTGTGCATTTTTGATATTTTGGAATGGTTAGGGAATAATTTTGCACGAAATGCTTTAATTATCAGTATTAACCCCCCGCCCCGCCAGAACTATTACAATTACAATTATTTTTAGTAACATTAAAAAGTGAAAAATCAACTACCATCCATACCTACCTGTAGGTCTTACGTATCCTACGAATCTCACATCTGACGGTCACGTGACATGTGGCGAGTTTAACAATTTTTCCCCATCACAGAAAAGTGCACAGCGCGCCGCTAAAGAAGTTTTCACTTCAAAAATCCTAGAAGTCAGTTAAAAACTGCCAGCGTTTCTGAAAAAGGAAACTGTCAATAAACGAAACGAACTTAAAATTGCGCTCAGGTAAATGAAGATAGCATTGTACAATTATACAAAACAGTATCCGACATAACTAAAGCAAGCACCTATCTAAGTGACAAGTTAACATAAATTGCATAATATTTGCGGGCTGACTTTCACGTTGACGTCGGCTGTCGGCGGTTGCGCACGGACATGTCACTGCGCCGCTTGTGTCCATCTCTTTATCAATCTCTTGGCTTTGTGAAAAGTTTATTATTCATTTTCTTCTTACGACGACTGTAGCCTTCATTTTGTCTCGCTCGTTAATGCTGGCTCTTCACCCGCGCACGGACTAACTTGCAAAATATGAATAAAAAAACATCTTGGTATAACGAATGATTATTTCGGAATATTAAAAGTTTTTATTTTTGATAAATTAATCATGAATCTTTTTTGTGTATATACTTCTCGTGGTTTAGAAGTAGCAGCTAATTTTAAGTTGGAAATGGTCTCATTCTAGTTTTTCATTTATGATATGGGTTAGGATGGTATTTCATCAGTCCAAGATCTTTGTCCAATGTGTATTTGCATCTCACATTTTGCTTAAAGATTGAGTAAGACGCAATGTACATTGGACAAAGAATACCACTTGGAATAACACCCTTATCGTAGTTAGTTCACTTTGATATAACCTTGTCATGGCGGGGCTCGTCACGGACTGGCATAAGTATTTTGTTTGGTTTGGATCGTTCACTACTTATTAAACCGACTTTTAAAAAAAGGAGGACGTTCTCAATGCGGTTGCTTTTTTTAACGTTTGTTAACTCAGAACTCTGACATTTATGAACCCATTCCCACAATTCTTTTTTTATTTGAAAGTATATGCTTCCAGATTGGTTCCATTGTTTTCAAAAAGCTAATAGTTCCATGGGTGATGGGACCCATGAGGAACTGAGGGAACTCCTCAATTTAATTACTTTTTTACGCGTGTAGTGATTTCGGTATTTTTTATTATAACTCGTGTATTTATATTTAAACACGGAAACCACAAATTTGGTGAAGTGTAACAGATGATGAAGACCAAAGATTTTAATTGTATATTACTAACACTAATGGTTGCAAGCCTGAAATAAATTATTTGAATTTGAATTGAATTTATTTGAATTGAAAGTTGACCTATGGAACTCCTCAATGATCTAAAGGTATGTCACAAATTCTGATTGATGATTCCGTTTAACCGACTTGGGTTATTTCTGCAATAATCAACACATTACCTCTCCTAAAGCAGTTCATGCGGTAAAGTAGAAAGGAAAAGTTTACGTAGGTACGTATGCTCCTTGACGAAGTAACGTATTGAAGTCTGTTTAAACTTTGTTTTTAAAGTAAATTATTTATTTCATGGTCATGGTCTCATGATAAACTGTTCAAGTCATACCCCGCACAATTGCCACATGTCATCTTCGCGTGTCGAATAGAGTCCAGTGAGTCAACGCACAGGCGCGCAGACGCAGATTAATTAATAAGGGCGGCGGAACAAGGCTTTCTTTTCCTAAAACGCGGCACGGGACGCGCGCTGAATCGCAAGCGCATCGCAACCGCGAAGCACACATGAGCCGCACATATTTGTGGTTGTGAAATTAATGACAATTCTCGTTTGCATTAAGTAAGTATGATTTTACTCTAGCACCTAAGAGAAATTCCAATGGATTTCAACCATTTTCATTTATGTACCCATAAATAACCTAACCATTTATTTCCTAATAATAGTCTATAATCTAATAAGTGTAAGCGCTGTTCTCCTCCACAGGTCGAATTAGTCAACCGATTTTCGTGAAATTTTGTGAGCAGAGGTTCTTCTACACTAATATTATAATGAGGAAAGATTTGATTGTTTGATTGTTTGTATTGAATAGGCTCCGAAACTACTGGACCGATTTGAAAAATTATTTTACCATTAGAAGCCGACATTATCCCTAATGAACATAGGCTACTTTTTACCGCGGGAAAATGCTTCATTCTTACGCACTAACCGTGCGAAGCCAGGCCGGACAGCTAGTTAATTATATAGTTTTTTTTTGTCGTCACTATCAAAAATTAAAGATTTTTTTTCAAAAAAGATAGGCTCTCGATTTCTACAGCTCACAGATCCACTAGTTTAATTTAGTTTATGATCATCTTGTATATAGACGTTACAAAGTTAATAATAACAAACGATTCAAAGATAATATTCAGTAACGCATCGCCCGTGCTGAAGATGCTTAGCTCGGAATATGATCCGTTACATTATAAATAATGCAAATTGTTATAAATAGTGTTAATTGTAGACGGCAGCAATTAGGGGTTGCCTATGTTTTGCTATTACTGGCACGATGCTGTCGCTGCACGCCACCGTTCATCGTGGATTACCTACAAGTCTTTTCACCATTAATGTTTCGAACAAGTTGCAGAACGTTCTAAAATAATCCGAAATAGCTACTTACTAAACATTCTTGTCATTGCAACCTGTTTGCCTGTAAATGGAGCAAACTTCGCCCTACTCTTTTACAGTTTTGTGAAAACAATTTTTAATTGACACTACTCTCAATCTTTATGATTTAATTTTACGAATTGTGCGATGTAAGTATAGGTATGTACTTAATAAGTTACTTTAAGTTTACCAACGCCTGACATACGCTGTTATATTGATAAATTCTATTAACAAATAAATAAATTGTTTCCGTTTTTCCCTGATTGAAAAAGCGTTAAGAACGTTAAAATAAAAACAAGATTAGGTACAGTCCCAGAGTTAAGCACTGGTTCGTATCTTCAATCTTAATTCAAAAGCAACAGAGGTTACAAACAGAGAGTCATTTACTGGAGTTATGGTGTTAATCTGAGACATACCTATCGCAAGTACCGCATTTCGAATTGATTTCAATGTGTTTTAGCTCGTTCGTTTTGACACATGGAGACGTAGAGCACAGCGGAATATCATATCGCCCATATTTAAATAAGTCCACAGCTGTGTAATCGCCACCACCTTACAGAAGACTTCAGCCATAACAACAACACTACTTGCTCTGAAGCTATGTGGTGTTTTAGTGGCGATTAAAGTCGCCAGAGCTTGCGCTGCCTTGAGTGAGGGCATCGTTTCTAGCCGTCGACAGAACGAATACCGAAATCAATAATGGGTTGCCTATGCGCTTGTAATTCGTCTGGAGTCGCTTCCATAGCCTGCAGTGTCTTACTCAAGCTTGCTGGTCACTGACGCGGGGTCCTGTCTCTTGACCAAACAACTTTTAGCCAAATGTATCATTTGACAAATGTTTAATTTGATCTAATGCATTTTTCGTCAAAACAGTGGTATTTTCGGGTATTCTTTGAATATCATCAAATAGAAGTCATTAGGTTAGGTTAGGTTTGTTTTATAATAATCCTATAAAGCTTTCTATTTAAGAAAAAAATGCATTAGGTCAAATGAAACTTTTGTCAAATTAAACATTTGACCAAAAGTTGTTTGGTCTAACATTAGTGAACCCACTGACGCACACACAACACAATGAAATCATGGACTTTAGTTTTCATTCTTAAGTTGCATGTTTCCTTTTAGTGCAATTTAAGTTTAACATTTAGTATTGGTCGCATGGTTTATATTGTCACTTTACAACCTTTTTGGTCTCTTGTTTAATGACGGTGGCCACCAAGCTTACGGTTCACCTGACCGTGGCTTATTGACGTTTGCAACTCCAGGGTATTCGCTTGTGCGTTATCCTAAAAAAACCGGCCAAGAGCGTGTCGGGCCACGCTCAGTGTAGGGTTCCGTAGTTTTTCATCCGTCACAGTAAGTGAAAGCGTTAAAAAAATGGGCTATTTGTTACATTGAGTTGACATATTAAGTACAAAACCCTAAAACCCTAAATCCGTTTTTTTACTTTGTTTGAAAGCATGTCATTTTTGAGTTTTCAGAGTATGAGAGATGAAAAGAGTATTTGTATTGTATTGTATTGTACATTTTAATCGTTATTTGTTATTCGGCACAAGTGCTTGTGTTGAAAGCCGAGCTAGCGAAGCGGGTTAGTTCAATGTGAGCGTTCCGCGTACAGCGACATCTATCGGCAAATTAAGTAAACTATTGCGCGCGAGCTTAAAGTATGGAAGATGATTTTTATGGGATAATTTTTTATTGCGTGAACCGATTTTCACCGTTTTTTTACTTTATTTGAAAGCACGTCATTTCATTGTGATTTTGTAGAAATTACAGGTACAATAAACACCTGCTTATACGGTTAAATTACAAACTTAGTTCAGAAATTATTTTGTAATTTTTTTCAAAAGCTATTCAACCTATAAGTTCAAAATAATTTTCCTAGAAAGTTTTTATAACGTTCTACTTTTGATTTTTGTTCATATTTTTAAAACTTATGGTTCAAAAGTTAGAGGGGGGGATACATTTTTTTCACTTGTGGAGCGATTATCTCCGAAAATATTAACATTATCAAAAAATGATTTTAACAAACCCCTATTCATTTTTAAATACCTATCCAACAATATATCACACGTTAGGGTTGAAATGAAAAAAAAACACTCCCCACGTTATGTATAGGGGAGGTGCCCTAATAAAAAAAAACACTTTTTATTTTATCACTTTCTCGGCGTGATTGATATACATATTAGTACCAAATTTCAGCTTTCTAGTGCTAACGGTTACTGAGATTATTCGCGGACGGACGGACAGACAAAGCGAAACTATAAGGGTTCCTAGTCGACTACGGAACCCTAAAAATTATCACTCACTTTTATATTCATGTAAAAGCCAATATATCTTATGGATATCAATTGTGTTTATCTATCTATCAATGGAATGCGAATCGCATTATCATCCATTCCCTGAAACGGCATGTAAATCTCGCATACCTATTCGGAGGCAATTAGCGGGTACCGTCTGCGTGTCTGCCTGCGCGTGCGCAGCCGCCGCGCGGGCGCAGCGCGTGAACGCCGCGGAGAAACGGCTGAAAGTGAATTAATGAGCGTTCACTGTCGACCGCCGAACGTTTCAGCGAGGCAGCTCCACACGCCTGGGCAATGTGCGGTTATCCAGCTCTCCTCCAGCCCGTAGCAGTCTGACTGCTACAGCTAAAGCACACTAGTAACGATGCAATTTGTCACAACTACTTGCTATCGCAAGCAGTTTTGGCATGAGACGGAGCTCAGTCAGTCAAGCGACACAGCATCCACGCTCCAAAATTCTGAGTGTATTGGCCTAAATGTCAGAATGTCCAAGCAGTTATGTCCAAGTGTCCAAATGTCAAGGAAATAATGACCGAGTGTTAAATTGTCTAGTACATGTTGGTTATATGGATGGAACAACTTTCTTGCTCATAAAACGTTAAGTGTTCTTTAATTAGTGTTCTGGGTGGAAAATATATTGTATGATGAATGATCATATCTTAAAGGAATAGAATATACGTACATAAATAAGGGCAAAAATATCTGTACTCGCCTTTATGACTTTGACAATAGAGTCCTGTACAGATATTTATGTCCTTATTTCTACAGGTGAATCAAAGTCAACAGAAATACACTCGCAGGCAAAGAATACGGGTCACCCTAAATTAAATAACTGCAATAGGTTTTTTAAAATATTTAATACTTGTTTTATTTACATAATATGCTATTCTTTACAATACCCAACTGTATTAACAATTTCCTGGATCCTATCATAAAAATATCGATATCCAAAAATCACGATTTTTGCGATATCTCGCTCCGTTAACGTTGTTTTTTTTCATGGGTTTTTACGAGTCCGATTTAAACCTGGTAACGTTATATTTTTTACTGTCATTAGCAGTTTATATGTAAAATTAAATAAAGATCATGACAGGATTAACTGTACAACCTCTTACGCACTATTTTGGGAAATATGACGGTATTTTACCGACCCGTATTGACCGGCCCGCGAGTGTATGTGTTTCTTACTGTTTAACTTTAGTTTAAACATGTGGACGTGACAACAGGCAAAAATATGTAATGGTTGTTTCTTAAATTCGATAATTGTTAATTAAAAAAATACTTTTTTACTGAGTCACAGTCACCCTAACGTTACGGATACGTTAAACCGTCACTTTAAGCTGCATACCAAGTCTTGTCGAACAGGGTAAGGTAGGTGTTTATGCTATTAAAAATTGCTTCTAGAGTTAATGCAATGAATTATACTTTGTTAGAAACAAAAAATGCTTTTTACGACTTAGGTTTCACCCTGTATAGGTACGTATATTTAATACCCCTGATGAACTTAGTTTATATATATACATAAACTAAGTTCGTTTAAAGTGGATTGAAAATAAAGCAAGCATAATATATAAAAGTAAAATAAGCGTAGTCTCTTGAGTTACTGTTTACAAACTCGTTTTAGATCCATACAGTGATTTTGTCTAAGTTACCTACAATAGTTAATTAGATGTTAAATACTTTACTGCTTGATTGGCTAAATAACGAATGCGCGAAATTGAAATTGAATAAGCCTAATTGGTTAGTATTATTATCAATTAATTTTTAATTGAATCGTTTCAGTCTGCGTTCAGCGTGCGGTATTTCCAATGTTTGGAATTTTACGCAAACAATTGTGTTTTGTCGGATTGGGTCGGAATTAGCGGAACTGCAATCAAATAGGGATCTGATTTGAGGTTAAGGCACGTATGTCACGTTAGGGTCGAACGTGATACACATGACATTCTGTATAGTATATATTTTTTGTAAGTCCTTAATTTGTGACTAAACATGTAGTTCTATTGCATTTCTTCCACCTCATTGTACCATTTTAGCAAATAAATGACTGATTACTGCATACGCTAAAATTATCCAACCGTAAATGCAAAATGATATTTATGTTGATTGATCATTTACATTGTTTCACATTTTTATGAATGAATACTATGTCCTAAAAATATTTAGATTAGACTAAAACTTTGCTGCTTTTCTAAATTATAAGTGATATCTTGACAGTTAATTCCGGAAAACATAATTTAATTCTTCAATAGTCAATAGTGTTTATTTCGTAAACATTGGTATTAGTACATCAATTAGAGGTGTATCTATACTAAGAAATATCGTTCCACTATGTTTTGCCTTTCGGCATACAAAAACATGCTACATACTAACTTCATATTATTCTACAATAAAATAATAATAAAGAAATATTATTAAAGGTCTACACTACAATAATTTAAATTAATCATCCATCTTCAATCCAAGACATCAAAGTTCATGTTCGAAAAATGATCTTTGACAGACACATTCCATCAAGATGTGGTATATGTCCGCTATGAATGTTGAGATGGGCTGGCGGAGACAAGACTGGACAAAGTACGAAACGGACACGTTCGCGGTAGCTCCAGGGTCGCTTCTGTTTCCGAAAAGCTAAAAGAAACCCGTCTATTAAGGCACGGCCATGTTATGCGACGGAACAATGAGCACGTCGTACAGAAAGCGCTGGTTCTGCCGGAAGGCAAGAAAGAAAGACGACGACCCAGTGTGGCCAAACTCATGAAGAAAGCCCAATTACCCAACCCGACAACCCAAGAGAGAATGTATTTGCGCCGTAGAATTGTTAGAGCAGAGTGCTATACGGGTTAGGTAACTGCCAGTGGAAGAAAGTCAATTAAACAATTGTCCAGCCTTAGACACGGTTTATTGGTAACAACACAGCACACTACTTACGTGGAGTTCAGTCTTTATAATTAATATGGGAGATGCGTCTGCTCGGCAGCAAAAATCCGGCAGAAGAGAGCGAGACATTCAACAGATAAAGAATATAGGGATTACTTAAGTGGGCTACACACTATGAAGTTAATATGTTATAAGGGTGCACATACATAATCCTTAACGGGAAGTGTTTATCAAGCTTATAACTAAAAGATTGTCATTCCTACATGCTTACACATGAACACATAAAGGACTCTATACACAGCAAACAAACGCATTTGTAATGAGCATCTCTATGCCTCTAGGAATGTGTTCATTCCTAGAGGCACATATATAATATCAATTATATTTGTTAACATTGATAACAATGTTTACCTAAATAGAGACTTCGACTTATACAAATTTGTACAACAGCATGCTATCACATTACACACACATTGATCAGGCAAACGAATAAATGCATGTAACAAGGCTTTACATTTTACATCATTGCATGCCTAGAAGTTATTTGACATTCATGCTGTAAACAAACTTAGTGTTTACTTAAGCTCAGCGGTTTTGTAAGTATATCAGCTGTCATCATTTCAGTCGGTAAGTACTTTACAGTTAACACATTATTATGCACTAGATCTTTTATGTGATGATACCTGACGTCTATGTGTTTGGTACGTTTATGACGGTATTCTTTACATAACAACAGCTTGTGTGCACTTTGATTGTCATTATACACAGTGATGCTTGGTGCTTGGTGTCACACATAAAATTTCTGACAAAAAGTTCTTGATGAAGCATAGATCTTTACATACATCATTAAAAGCAATAAATTCACTCTCTGTGGAGCTAAGTGCTACACAACGTTGTTTTCGTGCCTCCCAGTTTATGACATTTGATCCCAACTTGACAATGACACTTACTGAATTTTGAATTATACTGACTTAAACGGCTACATGCAAAACTTATGTCGGGACGGCTACAAATAGCCACATACATTAAACTACCCATAAGTTCTCTGTTCTTCATCAGGTAAGCGTAGGTCTTCCTGGTGTAGTCATCCGTCAGACAGAGCACGTACTTTGCCCCTCCAAAGCTGTCCACTTGCATAGGACCTGCTACATCGCTATGTATAATTTGCAATGGTTTAGTAGCTCGTGTAGCCTCGCCTGCGGGGAACGGCAAGGCAACTTGCTTCCCGAGTAGGCAGGTCTCACACTTCGCTTCAGAGCATACCTGAAATATAAGTCCTGTTGCAAGATCGTCTCTCAAAGCACACATAGATTTTAAACTAAGGTGACCTAGACGCCTGTGCCACAGCTTGGCTGATTGCACAGAGATAGCTACATTAGCACTCTTTGTACCTTGTCTATCACACAAGAACATAGAAGAGTGCACTTCTGGCACAGTACCCTGACTACACCCTTTCCATTCATAAAGCCCATTTCTATTGAATGCAGAGGTAATAGGATCGCCATGAATTTTACAACATTTATAAATTTTACATTGCTCTTTGTCAAATACTATAGTAAAACCTTTATCACATAGTTTACTTACAGATAAAAGATTAGCCGATACATTAGGAACGAATAATATCTTGTCAAGTTTGTTGATAGCACCATCCATTGCTACTTCACCGATGCCTTCCGCTGTCATGGATTCGTCGTTGGCCAGTGTAACCTTGCTGCCCGTGCCTGGAAGCTCCTTGTAGTTGCTGAGCAAATCCTTGTTGTTGCAAAGATGATTTGAGCATCCCGAGTCCAAATACCACGAAGTTTTCTTCACGAAGAATGCGGTTGCTGTATCGATGTCATCTATCGCCAGCAACGAGCGATTCTTGGTCTTGTCCTTTCTGTATTTGAAGCATTTGTTTTTAATGTGGCCAGTTTTCCCACAGTAATGGCACACGGTAGGTTTCACAGCCTTCCTCGATCTGGAGAACAGTGCTGCCTCTTCATTAGTTGTGACGTTTGCCTTTCTCGATTCTTCTTGCAGCAGTCTGGAGCGACCCATTTCTAGAGTGAGGTCCTGATTTGCTATATTAGCTGTCTCCAAGTTAGGTACTGACCAAGGCATCGTATTCTTCGGGCAAACCACTCAGCACTAGTTCGACGATTTCCTTGTCTTCAATTGCTTTGCCAATGTCGGCTAACTGATGAACCAGCGACATAACGTGTTCCAGATAGCGAGACATGCAGTTGAATTGGTTAAATTCTATTCTATGTAACTGCCGCAGTAGCAAGACACGCCTGTACAAACCCTTATCTTCAAATATTGTTTTGAGGTTATCCCATGCGATCTTGGCGGTCTCGGCGTTACGAATATGTTGAAGACACGATGACGACACGCTCAACGCGATGCGGGCAAGAGCGCGGTTAACACGCACTTGATCGGTATCCGTTCCTTCGACGGCATCCCACAGACATTCCAAAGTCAGTACAATCTTCATTTGAAACTTCCATGTCGGATAGTTTTCTATTCCACGCAGTTTTTCAATCGAATGGCTGGTGGCTGACACGTAGTTTTGTTGCTGTGCTTGCTCTTGAGCCATTGTGCCGTACCTTTATCGAAGAGTTGCGACGACGACCACACCACGTGCTCGATTGGATCACGGCGCAGCGCACGACCAACCACGGCGACAGACGGCAGGTGGCTCGGCGAGTTAATATAAATGCCCCCGTGATTTGCGGCACTCTCTGATCTCTTGGATCTAGGCCTTCACTTAGGCTGGACAATGTAATGTATAACCTGTTAGAGCAGAGTGCTATACGGGTTAGGTAACTGCCAGTGGAAGAAAGTCAATTAAACAATTGTCCAGCCTTAGACACAGTTTATTGGTAACAACACAGCACACGACTTACGTGGAGTTCAGTCTTTATAATTAATATAATTAATATGGGAGATGCGTCTGCTCGGCAGCAAAGATCCGGCAGAAGAGAGCGAGACATTCAACAGATAAAGAATATAGGGATTACTTAAGTGGGCTACACACTATGAAGTTAATATGTTATAAGGGTGCACATACATAATCCTTAACAAGAATAAGGAGAGCCGACCTAACCTAATGTGAGATAAAGAAGAAGACTAGCGAGCAGTTTTAGGGTTACATTGACCTTAATTAAAATTAACGTACATTTAGCGTGCTAATAATTATGCCAGTATAAGTAGTAATATTACGCGAGTGATAATCTGGTGACAGCGCGTGTCGTCATCGCGTCGGCCGTTGACCCGCGAGAAAGCCTGCATGGGCACGGTCGGGGCTGTGCTGACCATGACAGACAGACAAGTACGTCAATCACAACGTACTGCTAAGACGTGTCGCGTGCGACTCAGCATCTGTCTCACTCGCGCTGCACAAATAAGACAGAGGAGGGTACTCGAGTCGCGTCGCGACGTCATCAGCTTATATGCTTGCTCCCGGTGAACGCACCGAGAGCAAGATTGTATGTCCGACTTAACCCGTGGAGTGCGTTGTCAGTTAGAAAAATCGATGAAAAATTAATTCTATATAAGAAACCAAAAGTGACAATTAATTGGGCAGTTTTACACGCTTTTATTTAACTTGCACTGTTCGTATGTATGTATGTATGTATGTAGCATTTTCGTTGGCATTTCGTTGGGCCAACTCGGTGATCAATGGCCCAACGTGGTGTCAACATAAAATGCTACTAGGGTAAGTTGTCCGTCAAAATTTGCAATCCATTTTTCAGACACTTACCGTTATCCGATTGAGCTGCAATATTGGGTTTGGAAGACAATTTATATTATGATACCATCGAGCTGATCTGATGATGGAGACAGAGGGTGATCACGGGAATTCAGTACTTGACCGACGCAACCCCGTTGAGTTTGGGCTCGTTAGAATCATCTCAATGAGTAGTTGATGAGTGATGACGGTATACAGAAAAGGTACAGTCGACAATAAAAAAAATACGAGCAAAATTTTGATTTATGACAGAAACTTATTAGTGAATTACGGCATTTCATAGTAGGCATTTCGGCCCGCGGGCTTAGTAAGGTGTGGGCTGAGTTGACCAATGAATCGTATGTTTGTATGGGAGCTCTCCTTATCAGTCCCCCAAGCGCACGCGTCTAGCGAGCGTACTTTCGTTTTCCGCCGGAGAAATCGGCTCGTTAGGTCATCGGGTAACGGTCCGGTCGAGTGGCGAGGGGGGAGGGGCGAGGGACAAGCACAATGCTAATCGAGCATACGAGCTGGTATTGTGTCGGGCGGGAAGTTAAGCTAGGTTTAGAGTTAGACGAAGCTAGTGCTTTCTTACTGGCAAAAATAGGCCGGCGCTGTATTCCCGCCAGTGCTGGCAGCCAGTGCTTTAGGTACATACAATAACAACCCAGCACTGGCTTCGTCTAAACCTGCCTTAAGGTAATATGGAAGAATCTAGCTTTTGCCCGCGACTTCGTCCGCGGGGAAGTCGTTGATATATCGTATATCCATACAAACATCCGTCCTGAATTTCACGGTGATTTGCGGGATAGAATTTCAATCAAATTTCATCGCTATCGGTTCATCGGCTTAAGCGTGAAAAGGTTACACAGACAGAAAGAGTTACTTTCGCATTTCTAATATTAAGTAGGTATGGATTTAGGTACCGATTGTATCTACAAGGTAACATGGTTAAGGCGAATATTACCCTAAAAAATTTGGCCCGCTCGCTAGCCAAGCTGGGCGCTACCACGAATATCGAATACCCAAGTTCGTACTATCGACAACACAGCTAACTCACCATCGGTGCACCTTAAATGCATTGTAATAAAGGTTCTATATAAACACAGGATGGTCAGTTAACAGTGTTGTCGTTTGTATATCTCCTTCGATTGAGTCCACTGCTGGACATAGGCCTCCCCCAGAGAGTGCCACAACTAACTTAACTGATTAACTTATGATAGGTATATATTGAAGAGCAGAAAATATGTTATACAGATTTTTCGACAGCTCATCAAGAGTAAGAGCCATAGCGCTTCTTACAACGCAAGTCGAGGTAGCGGATCGGAAGGCACCAGGTTTCATAGATGGAGTGACAAACCGCACCGCCGGGTGAGGAAAGCCCTTTTTCACACCTTTCACTCGGAAAAGTAAGTTTTGCTCCACGACGAGAGGGATCAAAATGATACTTTTCTGTTCAAGCTACTTTTTTAATTTATTCATTGGCATGTAGCATTTACGCAATGTGCCAATTAAACACAGATCTAAATAAAATAATCGATTGTAGTTTCATCGTAATCGATTAAAAACGAACATATTACAAGTTTTAACTTTAACAACGTTATATAAAAAAATATCAATTTGAAATATATATGAAATAATAATTAAGAAAATTTGTTAAAACTTGGTAAGTCATTTTAACTTCTTTATTTTAAGTCGGTGTGAAAAACAGTATGTGTTACTCGGGAGCAAAATTATCTTCGTCTCGGGCGCTAACACTCGAATCCCTCACTACACTCAGGATCCTAGGTTAGAATCCCTCGCTACGCTCAGGATTCTATTGTAGGATCCCTCGCTACGTTCAGGATTCAATACGCCGCCCTCGCCGTAAATATACTATTTTGCTTCCTTGTGACACAAATAACTATTTATTTCATAGCACCTTATACACATCGCAGCGTAGCCCTCGAACACCTCGGCGCTCGGGTGGCCGCCCCAGTCGCCCCGCCGCCCTAAAGACGACCTGCCATGATTCACATATGAGTCAAGTAACATATCGTTGACAAACTGACAATGTGCAGTGAAAGCGAATGACATGCGTCACAGTACGATTGTATCCTGCACCTTGGTTACATTTTTTTTTTTTTTTTTTAATGATATAGGAGGCAAACGAGCAGTCGAATCACCTGATGGTAAGCGATAATCGACGCCCATGGACACTTACAACACCAGAAGAGTTGTAGGTGCGTTGCCGGCCTTTAAGATGGGAGTACGCTCTTTTCTTGAAGGCTTGAAGGTTATAACGGTCCGGAAATACCGCAGGCGACAGTTCATTCCAGAGTTTGGCTGTGCGAGGCAGAAAGTTTCGGGAGAAACGCACAGTTGAGGACTGCCAACCATCTACGTGGTGAGAATGGAAAAGCTGTCGCGTAGGGCGATGGCGGAAGGAAGCGGCGGGGATTAATCCGAACAATTCATCGGAACACTCCCCATTGTACATGCGGTAGAAAATGCAAAGCGAGGCTACATCTCTACGCAGTGCTAAGGGATCAAGCCGATCGGAAACACGCTGGCAGCCGACAATTCGAATCGCTCTCCGTTGAATGCGGTCTAGAGGGAGGAGTTGGTACTGAGGAGCCCCAGCCCACAGATGACAACAGTATTCCATATGTGGACGGACCTGCGCCTTATAGAGCTGTAGGCGGTGAGCCGGCGTGAAATACTGTCTCGATCTGTTGAGCACACCGAGCTTCATCGAGGCTAATTTGGCCTTACCCTCCAAGTGGCCGCGGAACATTGACGTGATATCATACAAGATATAATAATAATAATGAAGACCACAGTATACAACAAATACGTTAAAGACTAACATACATACAGTTATAAAAACGAATATTAAAGACATAATTTAGGCGACACAACGGTGTGGCTCCCACACCCTAAATGATATCGTCAGCTCCGATGTAGTTAGGTAGGTTGCCCCGGAACCTCCGAAACATAACACCCTTTGCGATGGTCTCCTGCAGTGGCCGCGCGCGCCACGCGCACCACAAACGAGCTGAAATAATAAAAATAGTATAGTCGAATCGTGATATAGTCAAGGATATTCGAACAACATCAGGAACCCCTTTTGAGATGTGGCGTTACCCCTACGGACATCTCTGTCTTTCAAAATGAGAATCTCAGTGACATAAAACAATAGTGATATCCCGGGGACATCCCGTTTGTAGTTTTTTTAGAAATGCTCAATTAATAATTAACATAGGGATGTTAATTATTAATTGAGCATTTCTAAAAAAAAAAGCCACTATTATTAATTGTAGTTCTAGGAATTTCATGTTAACTATATTTCCACTCAGAATCCGGACCTCTTTCGACCCTGGTAGGACAAAAAACTGTTTTTCCTATTGTGTTACCATTTACCTTATACTTTGTATGGTGGTAACACAATAGGAGTGTTCAAAAATGTATGGACATTTTGGGACACTTTTTTTCTCCTATTGGGATGGAAAGACATCGTGATTTTGTGTAGAAATAACAATAAAGTTGCAGAAAATCTCCGAAAAAATGTAGTGGCATTTTTTTGAGAAACGCTCAACTAATAAAAAAAAATGACGTGAATTCTAATTGCTATTTTGTATGAATTCAAATGGCAAGAATGCTCTCGCTGCCGCTAACGTGTAATCAAATACATAAAACCTGGGCGCGTGTGACAAAATATGTATATAGAGGCCAAGAGGTTGTTTTCCTTCCGCCGCTCTAACGGCGCGGCACCAACCGCCCATGCTCCCGTCTGTTCTAGGGCTGTCAGCTGTCACTTTACTTAGCTCATCTCAGAACAAAAGTCCTTAACTATTATATAGGTAAAAAACTTAATTAAGTAAAGCCCTTTGTGTTAGACAATTTAAATATCTAATGTCTATTCGAATACGTCACCACTACCCCTATTAGCACTAGGTATTACTTATTCAGTGCCAGTACATACAAGAAGGGCTTAAGTTTTTAGGATTCCGTAGTCAACAGGGAACCCTTATAGTTTTGCCATGTCCGTCTGTACGTCTTCGGCTTAGCTCAGTAACCATTACTACTAGAAAACTGTAATTCGGCATGGGTATATAAATCAATCACGCCGACATAACAGTACAATGAAATCTAACAATTTTTTTTACGGTACCTCCTAAAGCGGGTACTTATGTAATATTTTTTTCTCGTTAAACCCATGGTGTGGAATAGCTCGTTCAAAAATATTATGGGTGTACTAAAACCATTTTTCAAATCAGTGATTAGTCTGCGAGATATTGTGCTTTAAAGCCCTAATTTTTGTTCGAGTCATGTGTCCCCCCCTCCCCCTGCCGGCTAAACGGTAGTAACTGGGGATGTGAAAAAAATCGTGATAGTACATATAATGAATTTAAAAGGAAAACTATCACGGACAAGAAGGATACGTAGTTACCGAGTAATAGTCGACCAACTTAATGTGTACTTAGAAACTTTTCGTACACATTCGGCTGACGCAACCGCACCGCACGTCGATGTAACTAAGACAGACAGGCAACTACGGAACCCGACACGCACTTGGCCGATTTATTTTATTATGGTACCTCCCCTAGACCTAAAGTGGGGATGTAATTTTTTTATAACGAAAAGATATTGTTGTTGGAAGCGATACTCTGTCATATTCATTTACGTTTGCTTGTCTGGAAAGTAATAATCACTTAACCCGTCAAGTGCGCTAGGCACGCCCTGTTGTGCCTATCCGCTGCGCCCTGATTGCCCTTGCGCGCCTGGGGCAACGGGCTAAGAGAAACGCTCACGTTTGTCGAGTTAACTAAACAAATTTGGGCCCCTAGGTATGGTGCCCATCACGCAGGCAGCATTCCCGTGCTGGATTGCAAAAGCAGCCCGCGCGAGGGTCGCCTGTTGCCTCCCTTAGCCGCTTGCCAAGCGCCTTGTGGAGCCCCAGGGCGCCCTTACCCCACGGGCCAAGTGTCTCGACGCCAAATACTATGAATTCGTATTGGGCACCGAGACAATAAGGGTGGGGTGGGGTGTAGTCACTAAATATATTGAAAAAGGATTAAGAATGTAGTTCTGATAGTATAGTAATAGTAGTTAGTATGGGTATGTTCTGTCCTGACGAACCTTCATACTCGTATGAGAGTTATCTATGTAATCAGAAACCAATCACACGAATTACTAGTACCTACACCAATGGGGCAAGAAACAATAGAGTATTTTGACTCCAACCCACCAATTAACAATACTGAAGTTCTCCAAGCGAGTATTTTAGGTCCACTACTTTTCTTAATTTACGTGAATGATCTACCGCTGGCGATAAAACACGAAAGTGGCCTTTTTGCGGACACCACAATAGTAATTAAAAAATGTAGCGAAACCAAAAGAAAATACCAATACTAATACCAACCAATTCTTTACAGAATGTTACTAAATGGCTTAATAAAAACCGTTAGTACGTATGAACGTTTCAAAAACAAAGCTTATTCATTTTAAGACGCCACAAGCTCGAAGCAGCAATGCAATAGAACTTAATGTAAAGCTCTGAAGATACTGTTGAAAGCGTAAAAATTACCAAATTTCTTGGAATAAATGACGATCAAAATCTTAACTGGAAGCAACATGCTGATGAGGTTTGCAATAAAGTAAATAGGTTTGTTTTTGCTATAAAGAAGCAAAAAGAATCACGTCAATTGAAACTACACTCATAGCATATCACAGCTATGTTTGCTCTGCTCTCCGTTATGGAATAGTGTTGTGGGGGAATTCAACGGACATACAGAGTTTTTGTTGCCCAAAGGAGATGTGTACGAGCAATAGAAGGTCAAATATGGATGGAGTCATGTAAACCCCTATTTAAGAAACACAAACTTATGACTATAACATGCCTCTTGAAATTTGTAAGAAGTAATATAAATATAAATATTCAATTTAAAATGTAACGAAAAAAAGCGTACAATACTGTAAGCCATAAACCACTAGTAGCCCCTAAGTGTACATTAAGACTTAATCGCAAAAATTGATATCATATGGCGATCACAATATACAATGCATTACTTACCAATTTCATGGGCATGCTTAACAAATAATTAATTCTGTATTATTATTTCAAGCAATAAATGAATTATGAAACGATTGACATATACTATGACGCTCGAGGATCGTGACGTCACGGTCTGCTAGCGTTTTCTCTCTCTATCAAGCAACATTTATACGGTTGTAGCTTCGTAATTTTTTGAGGGGGATTTCATCATTAGGCATATATTTTTGCCTTCTTTCTTTTAAAGTAATAATATATTTAGAGTCTACACCCCTATTATATTTAAGCGGCTTGATATTTTTATCTTCTCTCGAACTTACTTGCTTGAAAGGGATGATAACTGCGTTGGCCTTACGATATCACAATTAATTATACTTTAGTGTTCTTAGTTCCCCCAGGTGAATTAACTCGGGTGCATTAAGTAGACTCTAGGAAATCGTCAGCAATTTCTAGTTACTCATACCAGTTGTGCGTTGCTGGCAGCCCTGGGCCCACGCTATTTGGGCCACATCAGGTGGGTCATGGGGGTCACTGGGCCGCGCCAGGAATGCGCATGCGATGCGTGAGGTAACATGGCGGGCGATGCTCACTGCGCGCTTTCAATGAGATCAAAGATTTAGTGCCGACTGGTTCGTCCCAGCATCAAAAGGCTCAAATAAATCATTTTTTATAATTATCAAACCTTTTTAAAACCCCTCGTACTGTGATACGATAAATAAAGATACTTAGACGTTGTTAACAGACTTCAAAAAAGGAGGTTTTATATTGCTTTTTAGGGTTCCGTACCAAAAAAGGTAAAAAAGGAACCCTTATGGTGCGACTCCGTCCGTCTGTCTGTCTGTCTGTCTGTCTGTCTGTCTGTCACAAAGTGAAATATATCACGAACTACTTAAGCTATCAATTTGAAATTTGGAATGGTTTTAAATGAGAGTTATCCACGTGCATGGAAAATGAGAATTTTAAATATACATTTTAATTTTCTATGAAAAAATACGAATATGAGGGGGGGGGGGGGGGATAAAACAATCAACTATTAGGTCAAGTGGGGTATCATATGAAAGGGCTTGAGTTGTACTTTTTGAAACAGTTTTTCTTATTTTCTACATTGGTAAAATTTCGATTTATGAAGGAAAATGTAAAAAAAAATACCATTCCCCCCTTATCTCCAGTTATCCAAGCGAAAAATTTGAAATAATTACTTGTGATTAAGATAAACATAAATATTACTGGAAAAGTATATCTTTTTCTATATTTAGCGTATTTTTTGTTTTATTTCATAAATCATTTCTTATTTAAGTTTGCAATTTAATCAACTTTATAAGTATTTTTTTCTTTTGAAGAAGACTATAATAGAAGTACTCTCTTTCAAATAAAATAATAATAATCGAGATTGGTTCACGTGATAAACAATAATCGCTAAAACACCAACATACATACTAAGCTGATTGCCCTTGCACGTTAGTACCAAATGGGGCCGATAGATGGCGCTGACCCCATTCCTACATCGCGCTGTTAAGATTTTTCTAGAATTAATGGGGTTGGGACGGGTATCTTTCAATAGCAGGTCAAAAGGAATTCGTGATATAATTGTCTTGGTAGTTCGATGGTCTTGGTGTAAAAGTTATTCGTCGTTTGAAATTGAATTCTGTAGTGTTGGGTTAAAATAAGTAATTTAACAGGCGAAATTTACTTTGGTCTATTTGTCGTCGTATTTGTTGGATCGGCTAGGAAAAAATTAAATAAAAGATACTCATTGATACATTGAGGTATAAGAATTAGTTGTTTTCTCTTCTATTTCATACGAGGGTAATTTATATTTTACGGGTTTATAAAAGCTTAAAGAGAAAATTTTATATGGGCGTTGATAGTTTTTCTTACGTAATTGAAAATAATTACATCGAAGATGACTGCGTGGATAAATTTCATGCAATTCTTGCTCATCATGCTAGGCTACAGAATGAAGGTGTCAAATATAGGGAAATTTTCTTAATCTTGAGTTAATTGATAGTTTGTACGGAACCCTCGGTGCGCGAGTCAGACTCGCACTTGACCGGGTTTTTATAATCACCTAGGCAAGTATGTGCTTTTTACCATGTCTTTCATACAATGATTATTATTGACATATAAATAATAAAAAATCAGTATTCAGTATTAATTATTTATTGCGTTCAACGACACGTCCATGCAGTACCTAATCATAATAAACAGCAATAATAGAATTGTCAATTCGACCGTAAAACATAACTTAATAGTAGGCTTAAACTTAGAGAAATATACGAAATAGGATTACATTTAAGATAATTGTGAATGTTAGGTAAAGAATACTATAATAAAGTCAAATTAAATATACATTACAATTGCATTAAATCGGTATAAACATGTCAAAGAAGAGAAATAATAAGATATAATCAAGGAAATTACAATAGTTGAGAAATAAAATGGAACAAACTGTGATGGCTGATTATTGGGAACAAAAATTATATCTCATCTTTTTACAAGCTTTTAGTTTCACCTGTCCCGTTGTCTGTAATGGAATTTTGCAAGTTACATTTGACCCACTTTCCGGTTTCCGATTAAGTTGAAATTTTGCACGAATATGCAAATCGCGCGACAATGCAATATTATGATGACGTGGAGCTGATCTGATGATGGAGCTGGAATGGCCATAGGAACTCCGTAATAAAACCACATAACCCCATCGAGTTTCGGCTCGTTAGAATCGTCTCAATGAGCAGTTGTACAGTGAGAGATCCTCTTGCTATCGTAATGTAACACGCTTTTATTTTTAAAATTGGGACTGTGATAAAAACGGGAAGATTTCATACTAAAGGTGTAAAGTTTTAGTGTTAAAAATATATAATTAAGTAAATTATTTTGTCGTGTCGTAGACGAAGAAGCTTAATTATCGTTAAAAGTTACAATGAACTTATAAAGTGTTATATTCCTTTTTAGAGTTAATTTATTTTTAACTTTTTAGTTCATTTTATCAACAAATAATAAAAGCTTGTTTTTAAAAAAGGTTTTTTTCTCTAATTTTTGACTTTGAATCTTCAAATCAATAAAGGCTTGTGATTCTTCAGGCGTCCATAGGCTACATTGTCTGCTTACCATGAAGCAGGCCGTATGCTTGTTTTCTACCGTCGTATAAAAAAAACTTAAGTAACTATATGTAACAGATTGAGTGTTCAGTGTAGGACTTGACGTTCATAAGTATATGAGTTCGCCTTTGTACCGATTTAACCTTTTTTGTCTGTATTTTTACCGGTGTTTGGTGTACAATTAAGTATTTATATAGGTAACTAAATACATATGTACCTACGTTCCCAAAGGTAAATATCCCTTAACAATAAAGTGGTTTACACATTTCTGATCACTTTTCCCGAGCACATCTTTTCGAACTCGACTACGGTGCGTGAGTTACGATGAGATGAGAGACGACTGGAGCCCGTCCTAACTACATATAAATAAACGTATAATCAGCTGTTGGAGAACCGTTGGACCAAGGTCGGGTGGCCGCGCGCGTACATTCCGCGGGTTAACGGGAACCGAGAGACGGGCGCCTGCGCAAGATACACCAGTCAACAACACCTTTGGAAATAAATTGAAAATAGATGACACATAATCGCGGAAAGCGAAGACAATATTAAACTTCACTAATAGGTATACATAAAATAGCACTAAGTTAATATAAAATTAATAAAAACTAGCTCTACTAAAACCTACCTATCAATTTAATAGAGATCGTTCTTAAGCTATAATACCGCCTGTATAATGTTGCACTAGGGTCTCGGACCGAGACCGAGACTACATGCTATTCTCGGCCGAGACCGAGACCGAGAAGTAATAAAATTTGAAAAGAAAAACGCCTAAACACTGTCTCCCTGTATCTTTGTGTTTTTTCGTAACTGCTCTATCTGTGCAGGTAAGGTGTGCGAAAAAGAATGTATATTAGAATACAAAATAGTATTTTATGCAATCGGTATATAATGTATGCTTTTTCTGTCGAGTACCACGTTTAGGCCACGAAGCTTGCTGAGTGGCCTAATAAGGTACGAGACTTAAAAAGCTAATTATATAACTATTGTATAGAATACTTTTTCTAGGAGTCAACGGAAATAATATTTTATTAAACAAACTTGGTATCTATATTGAAAATCGCCCTGCTGAAACGAAGTGCAGCCAACCGCTTCTTTTTAAAACGCGTTGATGTCTTTCTGTAAATCGAGCCTCGTGATTGGTTAAAATTCATTTTAGTTCTGTGTACAATTGAATAATTATTATTTCGATTGTCCATAGAGCATAAACTTTTGCATCAGAATAAAAGTATTCAATAGCGTTATGGTTTGCGAGGTTCTAATTTAAAGATTATAGTCGACGAGTATAAAAAAAGAGTCTTTGTATAGTTTGTAAAGTGTCAAAAAACTTAAAACATTTGCTTTTATTTTCAGGTCTGCTGGACACGTTGGACACGCAGGTGGACGCTAAGAACTGCCCGGGCGTGTGCATGCACGCCATCGCGTCCCTTATCTGTTCCAACGTGCTGGACGAGGTGGAGTGCCCCAACCCGTCCATGAAATGTTGTGTCGACGAGCCATTGGGTCAGTATTATTCAAGTTTATATAGTCGAATGGGTGATCCCGCAGTCACGGCATAGTCTTACCAGACGTACCTATATAACTCCGGGAGGTCCGTATTAGCTAAGTACTCAGCAAGCGGGTGTCGGTAGGGAGCCGGTCTATTTCCTTTCCGTAATTGACAAGAATATGGGAAACCTGCAAAATTTATGATCGATCGTGCGCCTTGGGAAATCTCGCCCTGTCATGACGTGGCTATCACAAAAATTGGTCATAAGAGGAAACACTAAGGGCGAGATAATTAAGAAATTTTTTTTTTTTGTAAAATGTATTGCTGTCGCGACAACCTCAAGCCTCCCCCCGCAGAGGGCGATAGAGGCAACTGCAGGTTGGACCGAAAATACCTATTAAAAGTAAATAGAATCAACGTTTCGGGATAATCAGGGGACTCCCTGATTTCTTCTCCAATACTTGACCTGTTTAACTATTTTTTTATTAAAGAAAGGCTTTGGTCGTGTTCTTATGTTTTCCTTTTTTTAAAATAATCTCATCAAAATTGTTTTCTGGGTGTTTCAACACAGCGGAAAATCTGGCATTTTTTTTAGGTTTTTGAGGGTTAATATATCTTTTAAGAATAAATTTATGAAAAAAAAGGAAAACATAGGAACATGTCACTAGAATTTTATGACAAAAAAATTATTGCTCTACTGCCATTATCCAGGGAGAAAACAGGGGACTATGTTTCTATGGAAAAATGGCCGTTGTGTTTCCTACGTTAGGAAAGGTTATATCACTGTCAAATCACCCAAAGTGTTCCTAACTTCCAGCCCATATACTATATTGTGCAAGTTATTAGGTTTAGGTTCTTGCTTTCGAATGGAAGATACCGAATGATACCGGAAGCGCACTGGGTGGCTACCTAGGTACTAACAGAACAAAGTTCGGGGCTCCTAACCAGGCCAGTCAGCGCCGGGTCGCGGAAGAGTGCTTCGGCGTGCCCGTGACCCGGCACCGCATGGTGACGAGATGGAACACCGTGGGGTTTTAGTCGGTAGTCCGGGCGGTTCCCGGAAGTCCGAGTACCTGCCCTGGCTTCCCCGGCCGGGTGGACCTCCCCCCCACGAAAAAAAAGGTACTAACAGAACGCTGCCGAACTCCCAAGTCCGTCTGTGTGAAGCCGTCCAGTGACTTGAAAACCCCTTAGTTACCTACCTACAACACATACTCATAAAAAACTGTGATCGAAGAATAAAAGGTAAGTATGATCTGACCTGAATTATTCAGCAAACAATACATCTGAGCTATTTATAACTAGGTTCCACTCACAATACGCCCTGTAAGTATTCCAATGTATGGTACTAAAGTGGAGTAGAAATCGCTGTTTTGCATACGACAAAGAAACTTTTTGTGTAGCTCTCTGAGCTAGAAGGGCTGAATAGATTATGCAAAACAGATATTTAGAATAAGCACCTCGTTATTTGACAGTAGGTATTGTGAAGGTACTTTTCTATGACAAAGTATGAAATCGGTCAGCCTCAGAATGGTCATTGAGCTGTTATACTCGGCGACCTTTTGCAGTAATACAAACGCTGTACAGTATCGATGCGACGAATATGACAGGTGGTCTATGGTGTGTGCAGTGTCGCGATACAGTAGTTTTTCGTACCTACTGCAGTTTTTTATTTTTTTAGTCTCAATACTTTAGTTATTCATAACACTTGAGGGCAAATAGCTGTATATGATAACGGCTGTAGAGCCTATAGTGGGTGCCGTTTCATCGCCAATCCTACTAATATTATAAATGTGAATGTTTGGATGTTTAGATGTTTGGATGTTTGTTACTCAATCACGCTAAAACTGCTCAACCGATTTGGATGAAATTTTGTACGTAGATAGTTTATAGCCTGAATTAAAATATAGGATCGTTTTTATCTTGGGTCCACGCAGACGAAGTCGCGGGCGGAAGCTAGTATTTAATAGTCCTGACATTTAGTACAAGCCTTGATACACATTTATTTATCACTAGCTTCCGCCCGCGACTTCGTCTGCGTGGACCCGGAATAAAAACTATCCTGTATTTTAATCTAGGCTATAAAATATCTACATGCAAAATTTGATCCAAATCGGTTGAGCTGTTTAAGCGTGATTGAGTAACAAACATCCAAACATCTAAACATCCAAACATCCAAATTTCTAAACTTTCGCATTTATAATATTAGTAGGATCATGTCAGCCGAAAGAAATCCACTGCTGGACATAAAGCCTCCCCCAAAGAGTGCCTCAATGGGCGGCCTGCACCCGCATCCACTGAACTCCCGCGACCTTTACCAGGTCAGGACATCCACATTTGTGTCGTTCTCAGAGTAGAGATCTTGTTGTAGTTGGTGCTGAGATTCATTGCATTTGTATTAGCGCATCGTTTCTAATGGCATAAACGCCGACGTCAATAAGGTCCCTTTTCAAAGATAATGCCAACTGTATTACTTTTTAACCGACTTCAAAAAAAGCAGTATCACAACTCCGTCATTTATTGAACCGATTATTTTTTTTGTTTGTTAGTATATGCTTTCAGATTAGTCCCATTCTTTTCATAAATCCAGTTGGATGATGGGATCCATGAGGAATTAAGGGAACTCCTCAAATAATATTAGGCACGCTTGTAGTAATTTTGGTATTTTCTATTATAACAGGTGTATTTACACCCAGAAATCACAAATGTGGTGAAGTGTAACTGTTGATGAACACCTCAGATGTCTCCTACAACTACCCAATAATGTACTGAAAACTATAAAAGTACGTCACAGATTCTGATATGATTCCGTTGAAATAGCAACTAACAAAGTGCCAAACATCTCAGAATCACCTTTCTTGATGACTCGACGGATCTTCTCAAATATTACCGGTCCACTTAAGCGATTTGGTTTTTTTCTTAATTATGTTCGTCTGGTAAAGTGGAAGGGAAATGTGGAAATGTTCATGTGGCATGGCGGAGTATTGAATCGAAATCGGAGTATATTATTACTTATCTTGTTTTTCGTGTTCCAGGCAACGACACGTTGGCGACGACGCGCCGGCCGTTCACGACGCGCTACACGACGCCGTCGGACGACGAGACGGAGGACGAGACGACGACGCCGGCGCCAGACAGATACAAAGACAGTGGTAATTATTAGGTACATTATTGCGTCTGATTGTTGTAGGTCTAGAGCAATAGGACACGCAATGGTTATTTAACAACAGGTACCTGATATTGTTCTCGCGGCGAAACCCTTGTTAACAAGTTCACTTGAACAAGGCGAAACTAGTTTGAGGATCCTTTCAACCATTTCATCTGGGTTAGATCCAAGTAGAAGCTAAAACTACAGCAGCGACGAGAGTCTTTGACCAGTGTGTGTTGCCAGTGATGACATATGGCACTGAAACGTGGTCGCTTACTATGGGCCTCATAAGAAGGCTCAAAGCCACCCAAAGGGCTATGGAGAGGGCTATGTTGGGAGTTTCTCTGCGTGATCGCATCAGAAATGAGGCTATCCGCAGCAGAACCAAGGTAACCGATATAGCCTTCCAAATCGCTAAACTTAAGTGGCAGTGGGCGAGGCACATAGCACGTAGAACCGATGGCCGTTGGGGCGGAAAGGTTCTCGAGTGGCGACCACGTACGGGACGTAGGCGCGGCGTGAATAGGCCCCCCACAAGGTGGACTGATGACCTGGTAAAGGTTGCTGGAGTCCGCTGGATGCGGGTGGCGCAGAACGGGTCACTTTGGCACTCTTTGGGGAAGGCCTATATCCAGCAGTGGACGTCTTTCGGCTGATATGATGATGATGATGATGAGAAGCTACAATAGAAGCTACGGTAGGCTAGTGGTTCAGGCATGCGGCTGTCAAGCGGCGGTCGGGGGATGGTACCAATGAGTTTTTCGGAACTTATGTACGGAATATTTACCGTTAGCTGTTCGGTGAAGGAAAAATTGTGAGAAATCCGGTTTAATCCCAGTAAGGTCTTAGTTTTCCCTCTGGTTTGGAAGGTCAGATGGCAGTCACTTTCTTAAAACTAGTCCCTATGCCAAATGGGATTAGATGTCAAAGCGGACTCGTTTAGGGCACAACCGGGAATAACGCTAGGAGGATGACGAGATCCAAGCTCGAGTCAGGATATAGCAAATTTCTAAAACGTCTGAAAAATCATCTGTGCTCTGGTTAAAGGTTAGATATGCATGTCCAGCCCTGAACAAAACTTCAAACTATTTAACTATACTTAAAATGGGGTACTTCATATATAGTACTACCTACTCTACCTAGGTAGGTTTCGTAGGTACCTTCTTAGTACTAAAACTATAAAAAAGGTAGGATACGTAACAAAACAGCACAAATCGTTAAATACACACGATTTACAATTATAAATTTCACATACCTAAATCCATAGACACTTTCTAAATCCCTAGCTTAAAGTTTCTAAGTACCAGAACACTCATCTCCTCAGTAGTCGGCAACGCAACATGTTACATCCCTGGAGTTGCAAATCTCCATACCCATAGGCTGTACGCCTGTTTACCACCGATTTTAGGCCAAAAAACGTTATTAAGACACTAAAATGGAATAGACTATACGAAGAACGCTAGTTATGACTTTTTTTCCACTCCACTGTATCCGATTGTCCTTCCAGGTAACATCGCCTGCCCCGGTACATGCGTCGAGAACCGGCTCACGCAGTACTGCGAGGCGTACCTCACGTCGCGCGACCTGTGCGTGTCCGGCAAGCTGTGCTGCGTGTCCAAGGACGGGTACGGGGACCGCCGCCCCGTCGACCTGGTCGTGCCGAGCGAGAAGAAACATACGAAGAGGCCTTCTACTGCTGTAAGTGTCTTCATAGAACGATCAATCGACGAAGAAACTCCTCACTCCTCTCCGGTACTAATTAGTTTTGTATTTCATCCACAGCTTAGATAGGAATTAATATAGGATCACGCACTGGAGATCGTAGAAGCTAGACTTAAGTCGAAAACAGTGGAGTACCTATATGACAGTCAATTGCAGTTAAACGGCTTTCACGTCTGTATTTAAGTATTTATGTATCTATATAAGTATGTTTATCGTCGTCTAGTACCCATAGTACAAGCTTTTCTGTTTAATTCTGTTTATGAAACTTAAAAGCCAGTTTGAGAAGTATCTTAGGAGTTAACTGGGTTATGTTATAAGGTATTTGTACCCACTCAAAACTCACACCTGCACGGCGTAGTAGGGAGGATTTTCATATGATCTCTGCTTAGAATCCTCTTTGCACTTTACACCTTGCCACTACTGACACGTTTTTGTCGTTCAATCTGTTGTTGTCAACTGCTGCGGAGTACTGATCACATTTAAACACATTCCACGACAGGAGGCGGCAACCCCAAAACTAAAGCAATATTTCTCGTCGAATGTTACTCAAATTCTAACTCGTATTTTCCTTCCATTTACCAGCTAACAACAACCGCGGCCCCCTCAAAATACAAGGGGCCCACGCGGAAATGTCGCGGCGACTGCATCAGCGGGCTATTCGCACTCCTCTGCGACCACGTCGACGAGGACGCCTACTGTCCCGGGGAGGCCACCTGCTGCGCCACGGAGCCTAAGGGGGAACAGACGACTACGCGACGACCGCCTACCACACCACGACCTACTACACCCGTAAGCAACTTTTTTAATCTGTCTCCTAGTATCCCCGAAAACAGACTTACCAGGAAACGTATGCGACTGCGAAACTCTCAGAACAACACCAATCTGCGCTACAGTTTGCATTTAAGACTCTACCATCATTGAAGCACTGGACAAGCAGTACCCGAAGCCTTTGAACGTAAGTATGACCAACTAAACACCAACATCTAACCAAGCAATGCATAGCTGCATTCTGCGATGACTACCTACATACAGGTAAACGCTGTGCGATTTCATGGAGTAGGTACCTACACTAAACAGAAGGGCTTGGTTAACTAACTAACGCATCTTTATGATCTTACGCTATATGAGTAAAATACACATAAAAGACGAGATCAACTGTGTAATCAACAGTAAAATTCCAACCACAAACGGTAAGTAACCTTTACTTGATCTTCCTTCTTACATCTTCTTTCTTTTAGTGGCCAACGCCAAAATACAAGGAGCACAAGTGCAGAGGAGACTGCATGGGGGAGATGTTCGCGCGCTGGTGCGACCATATCGACGAAGACGCGTACTGCCCCGGGGAAGAGAAGTGCTGCGCCGCCGCCACAAAGCGCCCTCCGACCACACCGAAGCCGGTAAGATACTGATATATGCGTGGCTTTCACGAAGAGTCTACTTTTAGAGCGAAGGACGCCAGTCAGTGATCGCCGGAATAGACATCAGCCAGATCCTTTAAGCGAGATCCATCAGAAACATCTTTTACCGGCGATCACTGTCTCTACATAATTCATTCATTGCCAAGTGCTACCGCATAACCCATTCATTGCCAAGTGCCAGCGCTTCCCGTGAAATGACAGTTTCATCGGCATCCAGCTAGTTTGACATCTGGTTAAGCTAATTTTGATACCCATCAGTATCGTGTTCCGCATACTAGGAGTTGTTACAAAAAAAACGTAAAACCCTGAATCACCAGCACGTGTCACGTAGCCGAGCGGCGTTCGGGGAAAATATCTACCAAGCCTCGTTCACGGATCCCATCCTATTGGTCATGCACAACGTTCCACTAACTCGCATAGCTCTGGTGGCTACTCATCCTGAACGTGTTAAATGTTCGCTTCTAAAGCTTCGTAATATAGCTTTAACATACAACTAAAATCACGGTTTACTAGCGCGCGAATACTCCATTGCAGGCGCCGCTGCCGCGCTGCCCGGGGCACTGCCTGCTGAACATCATGATGGCGTTCTGCGAGCGGCCCGCCGTGATCGTCCCGCACACGCAGTGCAAGAACTCTGGCTCCGTCTGCTGCGACAACAGCAGGTAAACATTCGTCCTTCGGTGGTCCTTCGATACAGACGTGTCGTTTTGTGGCGAAGGTCGCGTCTTTCCGGGATTCTTGTGTTAACGATGTTTAGTAATACTGACGAGTTTCTCTCTCTATTTCATTTCCCTATATATCTTACGACCTATGAATCCCACATGATGGTGGGTCAGCATTCAATGTTGATGTTCTACACTTCGCCCTGTCCTCGACATCGTCCCGGATGCCTGACACTTCTTCATTACTTTTAAGCCCGTCGTTAACACTGACAAGTTGGCCGTACGTAAACTATGCCAAGTTGTCGAGCTGCTGGATCATCTTTTGTTTAGGATAGTAGTCGCTTCCGCCCGCGACTTAGTCTGCGTTGACCCGAGATAAAAGCTATCGTATATTTTAATCCAGGCTATAAACTATCTGCGTGTAAATTTTCATCCAAATCGGTTAAGCCGTTTAAGCGTGATTGAGTAACAAACATCCAAACTTTCGCATTTATAATATAAGTAGGATTTAAAATGCGTTCCGGGTAATTTCATGTCAAAATCAGTGATTCCCCAGTCAAATCATCGTAAACATGGCGGCGCTGTTATATGTGAATGTGTAAATTCAGATAGTTTAGAAGATGTTACTCTATAAAACATACATAAGTCACAAGATTTTCTAAGAAGTTAATTTAAAGCTTGTAAAAATTAACCAGACGATGGTCTGAAGCGTGTCTGAAGCCCAAGACAGGACTCGAACCTGTGCCCTCTGTATTGCCGGTACAGCGCTCTAACCTCTGAGCTACCCAGACATTGACTGATGAAGCGTATCTTTCCATCACATTCGCCGCCGCTACGACCTCGCTGTAATTTTTTTAAACGCTCACAGCCTTCACCTTAGTGCACGCCTAATGGGAATGCGCTCGACCCATTCCAATCGAACCATATCAGTTAGTTTCAGATTAACGAGAGAGAAGGCTGATGTACTATCTATCGCCTGCAGAAATGCATGGACACCTTACGGCCCAGTTGCGCTTGAATCGTTTGACGTCTGCTGCTCACATAGTTGCACGTCGTGCGCAATAATTAAACTAGATTGGCGTTGTTAGTGAGACTACTTGGACATACAGCGGAAAATAAGCATATTACTAGGCACATTAAATACCTATAAATTGACACTTGTTCTCACCAGAAATATTCTCCTATTATTATAATTATTAACAAGGCTAGCAAATGCTAATTTATAATAGCTGTATTTAAGTGCGATACCACTGGTATCTGAGTGCTATATTTCAACCAGTAACCATAATGTTGTGATAGCTCAGTGGATTAAGACATGTGCTATAAACTCGATGTTTGGATATTCCCTCGTAGCGCAGAACACAAACATAAGAATAAGATGAATAAATCCACGAAAAGGTGTGTGACAAACAAAAAATAGGCAACGCGCTGGAGTTGACTTGATAAATATAATGTAAAAATAATAGGTGGATTAATATAATGTAAAAATGATAGGTTAAGTTTTCAAAGACGAGGAAAACATCATTTTTATTTAGATAATAAATTGCTAACAACGCCATCTAGTGAAATCTCGCTAATCCTCTGAGGTTTACATTAAGATCGAAAATGATATTAAGCGTCGTGCTCATAGATAGCGTAGGATTCGGCGGACAAGCGAAACTGTTTCTGAATTGACCATGCACTTTTGCTGTCTGTTGTACATTACACCTTTTTTGACTGTCCAGGGTACCCCCGCGCACCACGCCGCGGCCGCCGCCGCCGCCGCCGCCGCCCGCGCCCGCCGACCCGCGCCCCGACTGCCCCGGCTCCTGCATCGTGTCTCTGCTCTCCTTCACGTGCTTCCGTGAGTATGTCCAGGGAGCCCCCGCCCCCGCGCCCGCCGACCCGCGCCCCGACTGCCCCGGCTCCTGCATCGTGTCTCTGCTCTCCTTCACGTGCTTCCGTGAGTATGTCCAGGGAGCCCCCGCCCCCGCGCCCGCCGACCCGCGCCCCGACTGCCCCGGCTCCTGCATCGTGTCTCTGCTCTCCTTCACGTGCTTCCGTGAGTATGTCCAGGGAGCCCCCGCCCCCGCGCCCGCCGACCCGCGCCCCGACTGCCCCGGCTCCTGCATCGTGTCTCTGCTCTCCTTCACGTGCTTCCGTGAGTATGTCCAGGGAGCCCCCGCCCCCGCGCCCGCCGACCCGCGCCCCGACTGCCCCGGCTCCTGCATCGTGTCTCTGCTCTCCTTCACGTGCTTCCGTGAGTATGTCCAGGGAGCCCCCGCCCCCGCGCCCGCCGACCCGCGCCCCGACTGCCCCGGCTCCTGCATCGTGTCTCTGCTCTCCTTCACGTGCTTCCGTGAGTATGTCCAGGGAGCCCCCGCCCCCGCGCCCGCCGACCCGCGCCCCGACTGCCCCGGCTCCTGCATCGTGTCTCTGCTCTCCTTCACGTGCTTCCGTGAGTATGTCCAGGGAGCCCCCGCCCCCGCGCCCGCCGACCCGCGCCCCGACTGCCCCGGCTCCTGCATCGTGTCTCTGCTCTCCTTCACGTGCTTCCGTGAGTATGTCCAGGGAGCCCCCGCCCCCGCGCCCGCCGACCCGCGCCCCGACTGCCCCGGCTCCTGCATCGTGTCTCTGCTCTCCTTCACGTGCTTCCGTGAGTATGTCCAGGGAGCCCCCGCCCCCGCGCCCGCCGACCCGCGCCCCGACTGCCCCGGCTCCTGCATCGTGTCTCTGCACTCCTTCACGTGCTTCCGTGAGTATGTCCAGGGAGCCCCCGCCCCCGCGCCCGCCGACCCGCGCCCCGACTGCCCCGGCTCCTGCATCGTGTCTCTGCTCTCCTTCACGTGCTTCCGTGAGTATGTCCAGGGAGCCCCCGCCCCCGCGCCCGCCGACCCGCGCCCCGACTGCCCCGGCTCCTGCATCGTGTCTCTGCTCTCCTTCACGTGCTTCCGTGAGTATGTCCAGGGAGCCCCCGCCCCCGCGCCCGCCGACCCGCGCCCCGACTGCCCCGGCTCCTGCATCGTGTCTCTGCTCTCCTTCACGTGCTTCCGTGAGTATGTCCAGGGAGCCCCCGCCCCCGCGCCCGCCGACCCGCGCCCCGACTGCCCCGGCTCCTGCATCGTGTCTCTGCTCTCCTTCACGTGCTTCCGTGAGTATGTCCAGGGAGCCCCCGCCCCCGCGCCCGCCGACCCGCGCCCCGACTGCCCCGGCTCCTGCATCGTGTCTCTGCTCTCCTTCACGTGCTTCCGTGAGTATGTCCAGGGAGCCCCCGCCCCCGCGCCCGCCGACCCGCGCCCCGACTGCCCCGGCTCCTGCATCGTGTCTCTGCTCTCCTTCACGTGCTTCCGTGAGTATGTCCAGGGAGCCCCCGCCCCCGCGCCCGCCGACCCGCGCCCCGACTGCCCCGGCTCCTGCATCGTGTCTCTGCTCTCCTTCACGTGCTTCCGTGAGTATGTCCAGGGAGCCCCCGCCCCCGCGCCCGCCGACCCGCGCCCCGACTGCCCCGGCTCCTGCATCGTGTCTCTGCACTCCTTCACGTGCTTCCGTGAGTATGTCCAGGGAGCCCCCGCCCCCGCGCCCGCCGACCCGCGCCCCGACTGCCCCGGCTCCTGCATCGTGTCTCTGCTCTCCTTCACGTGCTTCCGTGAGTATGTCCAGGGAGCCCCCGCCCCCGCGCCCGCCGACCCGCGCCCCGACTGCCCCGGCTCCTGCATCGTGTCTCTGCTCTCCTTCACGTGCTTCCGTGAGTATGTCCAGGGAGCCCCCGCCCCCGCGCCCGCCGACCCGCGCCCCGACTGCCCCGGCTCCTGCATCGTGTCTCTGCTCTCTTTCACGTGCTTCCGTGAGTATGTCCAGGGAGCCCCCGCCCCCGCGCCCGCCGACCCGCGCCCCGACTGCCCCGGCTCCTGCATCGTGTCTCTGCTCTCCTTCACGTGCTTCCGTGAGTATGTCCAGGGAGCCCCCGCCCCCGCGCCCGCCGACCCGCGCCCCGACTGCCCCGGCTCCTGCATCGTGTCTCTGCACTCCTTCACGTGCTTCCGTGAGTATGTCCAGGGAGCCCCCGCCCCCGCGCCCGCCGACCCGCGCCCCGACTGCCCCGGCTCCTGCATCGTGTCTCTGCTCTCCTTCACGTGCTTCCGTGAGTATGTCCAGGGAGCCCCCGCCCCCGCGCCCGCCGACCCGCGCCCCGACTGCCCCGGCTCCTGCATCGTGTCTCTGCTCTCCTTCACGTGCTTCCGTGAGTATGTCCAGGGAGCCCCCGCCCCCGCGCCCGCCGACCCGCGCCCCGACTGCCCCGGCTCCTGCATCGTGTCTCTGCTCTCCTTCACGTGCTTCCGTGAGTATGTCCAGGGAGCCCCCGCCCCCGCGCCCGCCGACCCGCGCCCCGACTGCCCCGGCTCCTGCATCGTGTCTCTGCTCTCCTTCACGTGCTTCCGTGAGTATGTCCAGGGAGCCCCCGCCCCCGCGCCCGCCGACCCGCGCCCCGACTGCCCCGGCTCCTGCATCGTGTCTCTGCTCTCCTTCACGTGCTTCCGTGAGTATGTCCAGGGAGCCCCCGCCCCCGCGCCCGCCGACCCGCGCCCCGACTGCCCCGGCTCCTGCATCGTGTCTCTGCTCTCCTTCACGTGCTTCCGTGAGTATGTCCAGGGAGCCCCCGCCCCCGCGCCCGCCGACCCGCGCCCCGACTGCCCCGGCTCCTGCATCGTGTCTCTGCTCTCCTTCACGTGCTTCCGTGAGTATGTCCAGGGAGCCCCCGCCCCCGCGCCCGCCGACCCGCGCCCCGACTGCCCCGGCTCCTGCATCGTGTCTCTGCTCTCCTTCACGTGCTTCCGTGAGTATGTCCAGGGAGCCCCCGCCCCCGCGCCCGCCGACCCGCGCCCCGACTGCCCCGGCTCCTGCATCGTGTCTCTGCTCTCTTTCACGTGCTTCCGTGAGTATGTCCAGGGAGCCCCCGCCCCCGCGCCCGCCGACCCGCGCCCCGACTGCCCCGGCTCCTGCATCGTGTCTCTGCTCTCCTTCACGTGCTTCCGTGAGTATGTCCAGGGAGCCCCCGCCCCCGCGCCCGCCGACCCGCGCCCCGACTGCCCCGGCTCCTGCATCGTGTCTCTGCTCTCCTTCACGTGCTTCCGTGAGTATGTCCAGGGAGCCCCCGCCCCCGCGCCCGCCGACCCGCGCCCCGACTGCCCCGGCTCCTGCATCGTGTCTCTGCTCTCTTTCACGTGCTTCCGTGAGTATGTCCAGGGAGCCCCCGCCCCCGCGCCCGCCGACCCGCGCCCCGACTGCCCCGGCTCCTGCATCGTGTCTCTGCTCTCCTTCACGTGCTTCCGTGAGTATGTCCAGGGAGCCCCCGCCCCCGCGCCCGCCGACCCGCGCCCCGACTGCCCCGGCTCCTGCATCGTGTCTCTGCTCTCCTTCACGTGCTTCCGTGAGTATGTCCAGGGAGCCCCCGCCCCCGCGCCCGCCGACCCGCGCCCCGACTGCCCCGGCTCCTGCATCGTGTCTCTGCTCTCCTTCACGTGCTTCCGTGAGTATGTCCAGGGAGCCCCCGCCCCCGCGCCCGCCGACCCGCGCCCCGACTGCCCCGGCTCCTGCATCGTGTCTCTGCTCTCTTTCACGTGCTTCCGTGAGTATGTCCAGGGAGCCCCCGCCCCCGCGCCCGCCGACCCGCGCCCCGACTGCCCCGGCTCCTGCATCGTGTCTCTGCTCTCCTTCACGTGCTTCCGTGAGTATGTCCAGGGAGCCCCCGCCCCCGCGCCCGCCGACCCGCGCCCCGACTGCCCCGGCTCCTGCATCGTGTCTCTGCTCTCTTTCACGTGCTTCCGTGAGTATGTCCAGGGAGCCCCCGCCCCCGCGCCCGCCGACCCGCGCCCCGACTGCCCCGGCTCCTGCATCGTGTCTCTGCTCTCCTTCACGTGCTTCCGTGAGTATGTCCAGGCCGCCCCCGCCCCCGCCCCCGCGGCCGCCGACCCGCGCCCCGACTGTCCCGGCTCCTGCATCGCGTCTCTGCTCTCCTTCACGTGCTTCCGTGAGTATGTCCAGGGTGCCCCCGCCCCCGCGCCCGCCGACCCGCGCCCCGACTGCCCCGGCTCCTGCATCGTGTCTCTGCTCTCCTTCACTTCCTTCCGTGAGTATGTCCAGGGAGCCCCCGCCCCCGCGCCCCGACTGCCCCGGCTCCTGCATCGTGTCTCTGCTCTCCTTCACGTGCTTCCGTGAGTATGTCCAGGGAGCCCCCGCCCCCGCGCCCGCCGACCCGCGCCCCGACTGTCCCGGCTCCTGCATCGTGTCTCTGCTCTCCTTCACATGTTCCGTGAGTATGTCCAGAAAGTAGTCGGGCAATGTTAAGTCACACGATCTCGGGGGTCAGTTGATGTCGCCACCACGCGATGTGACGAAACCCTCCAATTTTAATGTGTCCCGTGCAGTTGACAATTTCTACGCGTTGTTGAAGTGTATAGCATTCCATGATGAAATATCACGATAAATTAAATATTCCCGCCTAATTTGAAAACTATTCCTTTCAAATTTCGGCGGCCAAATTCAAGATGGCCGCTATACGCTGGCAAAGTTCGAGCGTGCCTATTGAAAAACCGTATAGGTACTGTCATTTAACCTGCTCCTATACATAGCCGTTTCAGTAAAGTTAAAAAAAGTAGAGCGAATCATTTTGACCCACCAAATCACGAATTTGAAAGTGATCTGCATCGACTTCTCTGCTTAACAATATCGATGGTAAAAATCTCTTCCAGGCAACGCGGAAATGACGGACGTGTTCAAATGCAAGAAGGCCGGCACGCAGTGCTGCGCGCCCAAGTCCAAAGTGCTGGAGGTGACGGGCGTGCAGCGGAACGACACCGTGTACCCGCTCGCCACCAGCCCGCAGTACGACCCGTACACCACCACGCCGCATCCTACACCCATGAGTGAGTTTAACCGACATTTACGTATTCATACAACTTAACGAACCTCTGTTAACTATGTGATTTCTCCCTGTCACATACACAAATGCCAAAGTGAATTTTAACGGCATTAAAACTGCACGCCTAGCACGCGACGGCGCGCGAGCTCACTCGATTTTTCTCGCACTATCCGTCTCTATCTTATTAGAACACTTGGAAGAAGAGGTATAGTGCGATAAAAATCGAGAGTATGTCGCGGCCGTCGTGTGCTAGACGTGCTGATGAACGTTTATTAATGAGGCCGTTACCTACTACCAAACTAAGGATACAAACCGATGTTTTTACGCTAACCAAACGTTAGGCCCTGTCTGATGAAAAGCTAGTAAGCGGAGCCTGCGCTATACATCTTATACTGGGGTTAATAAATGGTACCTATATTTTTATTGCAGCCGTCCCCTATGAACCTGTGTACGGCTCAACGCTGCGAACACCGGAGAAATACAACAAATACGTCTGCGGGGTCAAGGGTATGAGAACTTTTTGCAACTTTTGATAATAGTTATTTATTACGTGAGGTAGTTACTACTGCTGTACACTGCTACTACTGCTCGTGGATGGACCGTATATAGACCATCTCCTTAAGCCCTACAACGTACAACATCGGTCTCTTGTTTAGGGGTGATTCTGGTTATATCAAACCCACGGGTTCTGAAGCAGTAGAGTGTGAGAGAGAGAGACTACTAAGGCTACTTCTTCTTCTTCTTTGCTGTTTCACTTTTGACAGAGTGGTCTTGGTCATTATATCAGATGTTGGAAGCAACACACAACACGCCGCCATTCCTCTCTGACAGTCGCCTTCCTTATGCTACTACTTCAAATTTGACTAAACGCTAGTACTTCAAATGATAACCTGGTTATTTCCCTAGTGCTAATCTCCCTCTCATATAATCTGATACTTCTTTCGTAGGATCGTCATCCCGCAGCTCACGCCGACTCGGCCGAGTGATGGGCGGCGAGGACGGCGAGCGTGGCGAGTGGTGCTGGCAGGTCGCGCTCATCAACTCGCTCAACCAGTATCTATGTGGTGCCGCGCTTATAGGCACGCAGTGGGTGCTTACTGCGGCACATTGCGTCACCAAGTAAGTCTCATCTCACATACGTATACTTCTTATGTACGTGACTGATTCAAATTATAACTACACTATTTATAAGTTGTCGAATATCACCAACTTTAAGGATGCAGTCCGTTACAATTGGTGCCGTGACCAAGATTCACACACACCCGTTAGTTGATACTTGACAAGCAATGCTACAACTTTTCTTTTATAAAAATACGTAAGTAAATATAATATGTATATGTGTAAGTATGCACGATTGTGTATGTATGTTTATATATAGAGCTATTTATGTACGTGTATTTATCTCTTTCTCCGATACCCAAAGGTTGTCTGGAAGAGATCGCTCTTAAGCGATAAGACCGCCTGTTGTCTACCTCTACCTACATGTTATTGTATTGTTTCCCTTTCTAACTGCTTTGTCTGTGTGAGGTGTGCAATAAAGAGTATTTGTATTGTATTGTAAGTAAGTATATCAATTAGACCAGAAATATCGTTCACTGGTTTAATAAGCAATATTTACTCTTTCTCAAGTTGTATTTGTGGGATTTTCAGGAAGTACAGAAAAACACGCGGCAAAGCAAATCTTGTACGTAACACTACGCTATACCCATTCGTTTCCAGTATCGTCCGCTCCGGCGACTCGATCTACGTGCGCGTGGGCGACCACGACCTGACCAGGAAGTACGGCTCGCCTGGAGCCCAGACCCTGCGCGTGGCCACCACCTACATCCACCACAACCACAACAGCCAGACCCTGGATAACGACATAGCGCTGCTGAAGCTGCATGGGAAAGCGGAGCTCAAGGAAGGTCGGCATAGTTAAAACAATCAAAAGAATCTTCATCTATCTATCGTACTATGTATTATAAATGTCAATATTTGGATGTTTGGAAGACTCCAAACACGCAAAAACGGCTTACCCCGGTATAGATGCGATTTTGGGGGATTATAATTAAAACAGGATACTTTTTATGCGGAAAATCTTCACTCAACGGGATGAAATTGGGGATGGAAGATGATACACCGACGAAAGCATGGGCAAATGCTCCTGTCGGGACGTGGTAGGCATAGTACAAAGGAATCCTTCATATCACGCTGCACACACCACTTACATCCAGCGGACTCCCGCGACCTAGCATCAGTTCCATTTACTATCCCATAGCCTTTATTTACTGCGTTGTATCTTGTGGTTTAATAGTGCAACTGTAAACTGTTGTTGCAGGAGTGTGCCTGGTGTGCCTGCCGGCGCGAGGAGTGAGCCACGCGGCCGGCAAGCGGTGCACGGTCACCGGATACGGTTACATGGGCGAGAGTGAGTACCACGTGTTCCTTCAACCTTCTAGAGATTTCAATGATAAATACTGTCGTTTAAGAGGAAACACAACGGCCGTTTTTCCATAGAAACGTAGTCCCCTGTTTTCTCCCTGGATAATGGCAGTAGAGCAATCATTTTTTTTCCATAAATCTATGGCTACTATTGACATGTTCCTATGTTTTCCTTTTTTTCATAAATTCATTCTTAAAAGAGATATTAACCTTCAAAAACCTAAAAAAAATGCCAGATTTTCCGCTGTGTTCAAACATCCAGAAAACAATTTTGACTAGATTATTTTAAAAAAGGAAAACATAGGAACACGGCCTTTCTTTATAAAAAAATAGTTAAATAAGTCAAGTTTTGAAGAAGAAATCAAGGGACTACGAAACGCTGATGTTATGTAATTTTTATAGTTATTTTTGGTCCAAGCTGCAGTTGTCTCTATCGTGCTCTGCGGCGGGAGGCTTGAGGTTGGCGCAACAGCAATACATTTTACAAATACCCATTTCTCAATTATCCTGACCTTAGTGTTTCCTCTTAAGCGTCTGAAAAACAACACAACACAACTAGGTATGATGATCATTCGTCTGACTACAAATAAAGAGCCCAACTTTGTTAGTCCAAACTGCTAACTTAGACCCATGATAAGTTACTAAAACGAAATTATAATTCTGCTATTCCACAACGCGCAGGTCTATTATCGATAATGAGATGAACCTACTAGCGTTCCCAGTTGCCACCCTCACTCTGCGCTGTGTGGCAAAACAATATGTTTTACCTACTTAATAAATTTCATGGATATCCGCAAATTAACGCCTGATTCAATCAATCAAATCCACGATGATGGGTTAGTACCTTTATCAAAACAACGTGGCGTCTTGCAAAGCGTTTTGAAAAGAGTTTCATTTCATTGGAGCAGTAGAAACAAGCTCATCAGTCAAAGTCACATCTGTAGAAAATACGCTATGAATCTTAATTACACGTATAGTTGTAATTATTTGAGCTGGACATCTGCAATAAAATATCGACCTTAGAGAGCAAGCAAGAACGTTGGAATTGTAACATACCTTACTTCCAGCTGGTCCTATTCCTCTACGCGTGCGCGAGGCCGAGCTGCCGATCGTGAGCGACGCGGAATGCATCCGCAAAGTGAACGCCGTGACGGAGAAGATCTTCATCCTGCCCGCCAGCTCCTTCTGCGCGGGCGGCGAGGAGGGCAACGACGCCTGTCAGGTAACTTGTCTTAAGTTATATACTAGTCTGTTGCAAACAAGCATACGAGCCACCTGATGGCAAGCGGTCACAGCTTATTGGACGCTTGTAACTTACTTCAGCGTTGGCGACTCTTAAAACATACCCTCCTTTCTTGAATATCCCCATACTGGAGTCCCTCGGAAAAACCTCGGCAGGCGCTCATTCCATAACCGGAGAGTTCTTCGGGGCACAGTCTGTTATACAGGTTTTTTCTTCTTGCTCCTGTCCAGAGTTGGTGGTAATGTAATAAGGTCTTCGTTCTTAAAAAAGTATGTTCATGCGGTTGACCACGTCTGCCTGTTTTGTGCTTTACCATTTTACGCTACTGATAAGTTAAGGCGATGCCTTGATTTGAGTCGAACACGCCCCCTAGACAGAGACACGCTGATGCCTTCCGCGCACGAGGAAAAGAGATGTAACACTCTTCGGGAATGGCTTTTTTGGACAAATTTCGATAAATACCTAACTTAGAGACGTTTTATTTAAATTTCATAAAGTGAGATTTTAGATGAGATAAAATACTATAGTATTAACTTGATTGTGTCCTAAAATAATGTATCGTTTGAGTAGGCTGAGTAAAAAAAGGAAAATACAGACCCAACTTTGGAATTTTTCTATCGAGGAAATTTTAAGGAATCGTGTATCGATAAAGTCAGATAAACAATGATATAGTCAAGAATCATATATATGAAAATCAGACCTTATTGTTTCTTAATCTAGTCAGAACGGCGTTTCAAAGCAAGCGATAATTTCCAATGCACAGCCTTAACTAGTAAGTCGTGAACACGTTTTTGATTCCATTTCGATGCACTGACAGCAATTATGATTCCAGGGCGATGGCGGCGGCCCCCTCGTGTGCCAAGACGACGGCTTCTACGAGCTGGTCGGGCTGGTGTCCTGGGGCTTCGGCTGCGGCCGGCAGGACGTGCCCGGCGTCTACGTCAAGGTCTCCTCCTTCATCGGCTGGATCAACCAGATCATATCCGTCAATAACCTATAGTAGACACTTGACACACTTTTCAAAAGAACTTGGTCTGTGCCAATTTGATCCGTTGGTGTGATTAGGGTTTTCTTTCAGTGGGACACCAGACTAAGCAATTTTGAAAAGTCACTCCTTGATTGGAGACTGAATCTCGGCCTTGGGTTTCAGGGACATGTACGATCCTATGCGAGCAATGGGTTTATTCGAGACGAAACTTTTGTAGTGTCTAATACTTTTAGACACTGAATCGTTTTGTTCGACACTTCGAAAGCCCAAGTGCCGTGCCTCACGGGACGCCATGGCGACGTCGCCGGCTACCATACCCAAACAAATTATATAGAAATGTATGGAGGTTAACTCACTTGGCGACGCTTGGCTGCCGCCCTGTTTGTATGGGATACGTCGCCGGTGACGTCGCCATGGCTGTCCGGTGACGGCGAGGCACGGCAATAAAAATACTTGTACTGTCATATACTTCGGTGTCTATAAAACAATATCGAACAGACTTTTTGATTTAAAATTTGCTTTGTATAATGTAAAACATTTAGGTAAGTAACGAAGTACCTACCTACCAGTTGCACGTTTGTTGCATACGATTCTAAACAGCGACTGTTAAAAGCGATTAGAAAAGTCAGTTCATAAACTTCTGATACCAGGTACAACGTCACAAGAATTTTTTTTGCAATTACGAATTTGCGAAGGACCTTCGTTTACGTAGGTCTACTAAATAATGATGGGAGTGTTCACGCACTTTACCCTATTTGTAAATAATTAAGCTCTTGTATAGTTTAAGTTAGTCTTAAGTTAGGAATATGTAATTTATTTCGGCGGCATTTATTTTTCTCCCACCACGTATTTATTCACTGCACCGGGCCGAAGGCCATGTTGTATTTACTCTTAAACGAAGCTTCGCTTGTCAGTGAAGGGAGTCTATTCAGTCATACTAATTGAATTGGAATTAGTTTTGTATTTGCCAGGTGCGGTCGCTCTGATAATAATTCCCCTTATTTTGAATCAAATCGTATTTAGAGGCCCTTCGGACCTTGCTGGAGCCGTGTGTGCGACAAAAACAATTCCAATTTAATAATTTATCCCAATAAACCCAAGTCTCGCTCTACGGTCTAGACCTAGATCTGTGGGATATTGCCTCTATGTAGGTAAATCGACGCCAAGTAGTATTTATTCTTTATATTGTGAAGTGCAATTCCAGAGGTTTTATTGATTTGGGAAAACTAGGTGCTACAGTATAGGAGTTTTCTCAACTTTGACAAAATATGTATATCTACTTACTTACATAAATATTGTCAAGTCCATTTTTCAATCTGGGCTTTTTTGATATGATATGTGATTAAGAAAGGTGTGCTCAATTATTAAATAGTTACACTATGATATACGATTTAATAAACGCCCAATTTAATGATTCTACCTTATTGAAAATTAAATCAACTACTATTCAACACATCATGAATGTCATCTTGTTTAGAGCAGTTTTAGTTTTAGTACAGAGACCAAACAAGAACTATTATATACAGATACGTTAAATATATACGGCGTTGTCCACAAATATCCTGAATATTTTGTTTAGGTTAAGGCACGTCTACATAATCTATAGGCTATAGTGCAGGAGGTTTCATAATAAAACATCTACCTTTTCGTTTGTAAAAATCTATCATCGTTCAGTCTTTTGGCTTCAAGTCAGATGTATTAGTAAAGTTGGACTCACCCTAAACCTGTACTCGAAAACTATTGATAATATAAACAGATGACTTTAGGAGAGACACTCTTTCTCTTGCGCGGGGCTAGCACAACTGACGCCGCGACGCGAGTCGAGAAAGATCTACCCTCCTTTTTCTAATTTGCACGGTGCGAGTGAGACAAGAGACGCTCAGTCGCGCGCGAAGCGACTTAACAGCAAGTTGTGCTAGACGTACTGTAATAAATACTCGTAAAGTAACATCAGTGAGGTGTCTGCAGGTATTTGAAGCAGGTAACAAGTACAGCGGTTATACAGCCCTGAAGCTGGTAACTTAAGGGACCGAATGGCTGTCTCAGCCGCGAGGCCGTCGTTTCCAGACTGAAAACTAGGTGATCTTGTCGGGGACTCTGTGGAAAGTGCTTTCTCGAGACTTTGCCAATTGGCCTTCTGCACTCTGGCTAGTCGAGTAGGATCACTGGATTGTCCCCAGTTATACAACGAGGATCTTTAGTAATAAGACAATTAGTATTTTAGTAATTTATTTCTACTTATATAGGAGCAAGGCTATGGTGTTAAAACTATGTGTTTTATGTATTTATTTAATTTCAAGCCATACCTTCGTCAAGTAATTTCGTTAAGGCTCTAGCGGAGCGTTGTAAATAAGACTTAGGATTGACATGTGCAATGCTTATATAACAAACTTATGAACCTATTCGTATAATTCTAAAAATTGTTTATATGCAAGGCTACAAAGTTTTTCAGTTTGGGTTGGGACGGAATCTAGGATAGTAATTATTCAAAAATGGAATCCTGAGCGTGGTGAGGGGTCCAGAGCCAAAAAAAACTTTGATGCCTTGCAAAATAATTCAGTTTTCTTAAATACTAGAATACGATAACAGCGCTGAACATTAATTCTACTTGAGTTTTCCAAACATATTGTATGAAATCTGTATTTGGTCTGTTTACAAAGTTAACCATAGCCACGTGACGGTCATTCCGGAATGTGCTATTGTACCAGTCATCTGGTTTGGTTTGCATTTAAATGTGTAAATCAGTGTTTGTCAACTTTTTCACTAGATCAATATTTCGCGACCAGTGTTTCTTACTTGAATTTTTAATATTAAAATATTGAATCCACGCGGGAGATATCTCGCCACAGGTTAAAATAGACCTCATTTTCAGTATTTAGATGGTGAATTGCTAGGAGTCAGTGTGCTAGCTGTGTACTACTGTAAATGAAATACTGTCTGTTAGCTAATAAATTTGACAAAATAATACAATTTCGTTTCAATATCATGCCAAAGTTTTTCAAGGAACTGATTGAACGAGTTGGTGTCGGCTTCCAGAGCCGCCAGAATGGGATGAGATGAGTGGGGGAAGATTTGAATTTAAATGGAATAAATACAACCCAGCCCTTGTTACGTAAAGTATTTTAATAACATATTTTGAGTAAAAATCTACGTACACAATCATAGCAAATAGCTCAATTTCACCAAACAGCATATCCGATTTATGTCAAGCAAACATACATGGCGAGAACACACATGTTTATCTTATAAGGAACATAATGTTCCAAATTACCGAGAACGGAAATAATCTTACTAAACTTTCATGTAAAACAGTCATTATCATCCATAATAATATAATTTCCTTACTTGTCTTTTCACGTAATAAAGATGTGTAAACATTGCTCGGGGATGGCCCCATTCTTGGCCACCAGCTTGCGGTTGTAGGCCAATCAAACATTTTTCCGACTCCTGGGTCACTTTTTAAACCAGATTTATTGATTGTATCCACCAAATGTAGGGTTTGACTTCATTTTGAACCCATCGTCTTCTAGCTAATAGTACAGTCAAGTGCAAAAATATGTATCGATAACATCCTCTTATATATAAGTATTAATCCGCTGACATAAATTATGGGACATATTTTTGAGTAACTTACTCGACTTGTATATTTTACACTTGACTGTACAGAATGACAACCATAAATATGACGTAACTACGATATTTTGACAACAATTCATTTTTTTTTGACCCGCACACTTAACGTTTTGTGGAATATAATATAACCCTGGACACACTAATTAATACGATACAACCTGGACTTTATGATAATAAAGTCCACTTCAAAATATTCTAATATCAGTTTTTTTTAAATATTTGATGAACTCTTCCTATTTAATGAATGCCAGCATAAGAGAGATAAGTAGAAATTACATCTTATTTAAGTTAAAAGAAACCAATAATTTCATGTCAATAATAGTTTTGCTTGCGCGTGCGTCACACTTTTTTACATAATACAAAATAACTAAATTTCAAAATAAAATTATTGTCCATAAAACTCACAAATTGTTATATGAATAAAACGCTAATATATATGTCTTAGCTTATATAAAACATGTGCTAAATGATGTCTCTTTTAAATAATGCTGTAGTACACACGTAAATCTCTTACAAAAACATAATTAAATCTAAAATGCGTATTATCAATTGTACCTACTAAAAATAAATGTTTCAAGTATAAACAAACCTTTATATTCTAATACACTAATAGTCACCCAAAAATCTCGAAATGGAGTTTTTTTTTCTTTTAATATTCTGTAGGTGTCAATACTGTCAACTTAGACCTTGACTACGACTACAAGGGAAAAGAAAGGAAAACAGACAAGCGGAGAACAAAACCAAAATGTATATAAACAAGATTTACTTTTTAAAATTGCTTCAATAACGTGAATATATGTATTATAAGTGAAAATAAAGTATAAAAGGTTTTTGCTGCTACACAGCCTTTTAATAACCTATTCGGAACCATGAAAAAAATATATAAACATCATCAAGTTTTTTGTGCTTGTATTATCGATCATAAAGTACTGATGTAGGCAGGATATCAACAACTCAATAGTTCCAAATACGTCATCATTATCATATCAGCCGAAAGCCGTCCACTGCTCGACACCCAAAGAGTGCCAATGTGACCAGTCCTGCGCCACCCGCATCCAGTCTACACGTCGTATCTAGACTAAATGGATGCAATCAGTAAAAGCCGGTAGCCAGAAATCTTTACAAGTTTCTATAATACACCATAAGAGTCCGCAGTAAGCTTGGACGAATTTCACCTTTCCATATAAACGTAGTTTCGCTCTCATTGTAAAACTACGTGTTGGATTGTGGCGAAACTTTGCATATACAATGATATGAGGTATATCTATGTCTGTAATTAGTTTATATGGTTCCAGTTTATAAAACAAACGAAATACAGCAAAAGCAAGTTTTGTATGAAAAACTTAAATTCGCTGTATTTTTTTACTATTGTATCTGAAGCTACATAAACTAATTACAGACATAGATATACCTCATGTCATTGTACATGCAAAATTTCGTTGCCATCAAACACGTTGTTTTAAAATGAGAGCGTAACTACGTTTGTATGGAGAATCGAGCTTACTGCGGACTCTTAAATATGCCACATTAAATTGCCAATCAATCAGCGTGCAACTAGCTAGTATAAACTGACATTAGTATCATCTGTAATGAAGGGCGGCTGCGCTCAGTCGTTCCTCTGGACGAGCGGTTTCTTGTGCGAGGCGGGCGCGGGCAGGCGCGAGGCCTTCTTGTGCGAGGCCTTCTTGTGCGAGGCGGGCCGGTCCAAGCTGTTCTCCTTGCCGGCCGGCTGGAACCAATTCAATGAGTATGTTTCAATTGGTGTATGGCGAAGGCGAAATGAGCAAAGCCGCGGTAGAGGACAAGGTGGCCCATGAGGGGTTGGCTACAGTGAAAAGTGCACTTTTATTCGTTTTAAAGTGTACTCATTTAGTTAATAGATCTTCAAATAATTACGTTTTGGAACAATTGTACATGAGGGGTGAGTATAATAGGCACAGTACATAATTTTGCGCCTGTGACGTTAGTTACTAGCGTCGCAGAGGTGTCAGAGGGGTTCGTCGGGTGTGCGGGAGGCGAATTGTGGCTAACTTCAGAGACGTAAACTAATGTGGCGCGTATGTACAATTCTATTCGTTTTAGGCGGTGGGGGTACTCATTTAGTTATTAGGTCTTCAAAACCCATATTTTAAGTTACCTTTCTATAATAAATATCAGTTTCGGAGGTGCACTTGACGATGGTCTGTCCTCTCGGTTCCCCGGGCGGCGAGGGCGTGGCGAACTCGCTCAGCGCGGAGTCTTCGGACACTGACGACTCGCTGTCGGACGGAAGCTGGGGCTCGTGGTCCGATTCCATTACTATGTCGGACGGAGGCCGGTGCTCGGGGTCCGACTCTATTACTATACAGTCCTGTTTGAGCCAAAAACACAGTAAAAGTTAATCTGGTTTCCAAATCGGACAAAACTATTAATACGGGTGTAGACCATAATTTATTATTACTCCAAAACAGAAGAAGGCAAAAAATATGCCTAGTGACGAAAAACCCATTCAGATAAGTATCTCAAACAATTACGAAGTTACAACCGTTTTAATGTCGCTCGCAGTTAGTGACGTCACAATCTGCAAGCGTCATAGTAAATGACAATATGTTCATATAAAGGCGCGTTTTGCGGATAAGGGACACAATATACTCCCTCTTAAAACTTTGGACAGTTACAACTTTGGGATTAATTAACCATTGCTTTTTTTTCTCCATTTGACTACAAGGAATCTACATTTGACTACAATTATTATCAATGTGATTATGAAGGTAGCATTGCTGGCCTCGCTCACGCATCTCTTCCTATTGTGATTGTTTCCATACTGCTTCGCTAACCTTGTACCATTCTGGTTCCGAGTTCTCGTTGCAGTATTCATGATTGACGACCGCTTTAGCCTAGTTGGTAGTGACCCTGCCTATGAAGCAAGAGGTCCCGGGTTCGAATCCCGGTAGGGGCATTTATTTGTGTGATGAGCACGAATATTTGTTCCCGAGTCATGGATGTTTTCTATGTATTTAAGTATTTATTTATCTATATAAGTATGTATATCGTCGTTTAGCACCCATAGTACAAGCTTTGCTTAGTTTGGGACTAGGTCGATTTGTGTAAGATTGTCCCCTAATATTTATGATTGAAGTTTGGAATTTACTCGGCACATACGGGCTTTTGTTGATTATTTAAAGCCGGGTGAGTTTGCAAAAATTATAAATCGGTGGCTGTGCAAAAAGTGTACAATTTTGTATCAAAAAAGGATTTTTGACAGAAACTTATAACTAAGTCAATGTTTGCTTCGATACAAAGGTCGGCGGGTTTGTAAGTCTCTGTTTCGCCCTATGGTGGCGTTAAGTTCTTCTTTTGTACTTTGTTTTGTTTTGTGTAACAAAGTTGAAATAAATAAATAAATAGGTGTGTTTTACCTGGTCGTGGGGGTTGTGCCGCATGGCGCGGAAGCGCGCCAGGACGCGGCCGGGCGGCGACGTGGCGGCGAGCGCGCGCGGGAAGCGGTACTCCTGCCGCGCCGGCGTTTTGCCTGCACGAAACACAACATTCAAAAAGATCATCTTGCAGGCCTAGGCCTCCAAATTTGTATGAAATGCCATTACGGATCTCTCGTCTCGCTGCGCCTGAAACGTGACGCTTCGAAGTTCATTATGAAGTACAAAACGTCAATATTTTATTGCATTTCTGAGACTAATTTTACACATTTAACTTTTTTGACTTAATTTCCAATTTAATACTAGTCCTAAGAGATTGCCGTTTTCAGAGAAAATTTTGCTTTGAATTGTATTAAGGTGCTTAGACGACCATACAAAATGTATATTGACATTCGCAGGCTAACGGTGTGATATTTTAAGAAACTTATGTAACACACTTTTATAAATTGGCTTTTCATTTGCGCGAAATTTCCTAAAATAAACTAGAGTAGTTTGAGAATAATCGTTTTCCTAAAGTATGACGTGATAAACGAATTTCTCCAATTATTACTAGAGTAGCCAATTAAAAAACAAAAGTTTAAGAGGATTGTTAAAAAATAGAATGGAAAAACGTGATTTGAATGACATATGATATTTTAGAAATTTTTCATGAGTAGTTTTTTGTTCTACTCATATGGTGAAATCGAAAAGGTTGAGTCTAGGTTCAATTATCAGCGGGCGAGTATATCTTAAAGTCCTAGTTCTAGAGACTTGGTCTTGAACTCCTCTTGTCAAAGGAGTGGTTGTTGCACGCGTGCATGCAAGTGATGCGCGCGAATATAATTTGTCGTGGAATGAGCGTAGATTGTGTTACCGGTGGGCTCGTATACGTTGAAGTCCTCCTCGAGCGCCCTGGTCTCGAGCGCGTCCTGTCGGCGCAGCGCGTCCCGCAGCGCGGCGCGGAAGGCGGCGGCGCGGCGCGGCGCGTCCTGCGCGGTGGCGGCCAGCGCGGTGGCGGCCGCCCGCGCCGCGCGCGCCGCGCCCGCCGCCGCCGCCGACGCCGCGCCCAGGGACGACACGGTGGACGAGGCGGAAGCCTGCCATTATCACATTATATATTTTACACTACATATGGTGCTACTTTCCCGCACTCGTGCGGAAAAGAGCACTTTTCGTGCATATGTCGAAACTTTAAAGAGCCATATGTACAGTAAAACGTTGTACGATACACGTGCGAATAGATAATTCGCAAATCGTGTCGATTTAAAACACTCCCTTCGGTCGTGTTTTAATTTACCACCACTCCTTGCGAATTTCCTATTTTTGGCAACTATAATAACTATTTCTCAAACATGCTCGGAAATGTATGCGTTAATATCACGAAATGAAGACATGAAGTTTCTTGTTTATGTCCAAGAAGTAATGTATAGAAACCCTAACTATTTCTCAAACATGCTCGGAAATGTATGCGTTAATATCACGAAATGAAGACATGAAGTTTCTTGTTTATGTCCAAGAAGTAATGTATAGAAACCCTAAGTAAAACCATTATTGTCCGCTACTCTAACTTTTTAAATTTGCTTACTAATATTAAACTGACAAAGGAAAAATTACATACTGCCAACCACAACTAGACTCTGTAAGCATACTTGCGACATAAAAAAAAACAAAATCGATGGTAGGTACTATACTTAAGGTCTGTCCACGATAAAAAGTGGTCAGCATTTAATAAAAAAAAAAAAACAATAAAAGACAACTGACAATTGTCACTGATTGTTAGATAGCGGGAAGAATAAACTATCGTTTAGGGCTATTTGGAGTTTATAAATTCGTAAAATTTATAAAATATCGTCTAGCCAACTGGACATCCGAAAAAAGATCGTGTACACCTACAACCAAAATATCGGTATATCGCAAGGAAAGTTAGCCAAATTATTAAAAGTTCCGAAGTCAACCGTGCAAAAGGTATTGGGATTATCAGTCCAGATTGTCTGTTTTAAGAAATGGTGGTTCGGGTAGAAAACGCGGTCCTGCTGATAAAACTAAGGCAAAAAAAGTAATCGAGCATTTTAAGAAGAATCCAACTCTCTCTGTCCGTGACGTCGCCAGAAAATGTAAGGTATCGAAATCGTATGTCCAAAAAATCAAGCAGCGTGCAGGTTTACGATCGTACAAGGCAACTACAGTTCCTAATCGCGATGCTATAAAGGATAAATTATGTAAAACCCGGGCTCGAAAGTTGTATACAAAATATTTGACGAAGTTTGGTTGTATTTTGATGGACGACGAAACATATGTGAAAGCAGATTTTAAGCAATTACCAGGTTTGCAGTTCTATGTGGCAAATCGAAGAGGGAATGCCGATAAAAAATTTACAACAAAAAAACTTGATAAATTTGCAAAAAAATTCCTTGTCTGGCAAGCCATCTGTACATGTGGTCAAAAAAGCAAATCTTTTGTCACTAAGGGTACGATTAACCAATCCATTTACACGAAAGAGTGTTTGAAAAATCGCTTATTGCCGTTTATAAGAAACCACACAGAGCCTGTCATATTCTGGCCTGATTTAGCGTCCTCACATTATGCCAAATCTGTTTGGAATGGTACACTGAAAATAATATCTCCTTTGTACCGAAATTAGCAAATCCACCGAACTGCCCAGAACTCCGGCCGGTAGAGCGTTATTGGGCAATAATGAAAAGAAAATTGAAAAATAGTGGTAAAATTGCTACAAATGAGCAACAGTTCAAAAGAATGTGGGATACGACATGTAAAAAGGTGACTGAAAGTGATGTACAGAGATTGATGGAAGGAGTCCGAAGCAAAGTCAGGGCATTTTACCAGTGTTAATTTGTTAAACAGGAGGTTGATTAATTTTAAAGAACACTAATAAAACTTTAATTTAAATAGCCCATGAAATTGTTTTTCTTAGTTTTTTTCCTAATTTGTCGTTATAAAACCGACCACTTTTTTTCGTGGACAGGCTTTATGTGCGGTTAAACATGGTGCTCGAACGGCTTCTTCAAATGGCACGTTTAAAAAATAAAAAAGGCGGCAAATTACTCGATATTTTTTTCTGATCTTTCGTTCCGATTGTAATTATTTTAATTTTAATATTTCCTCACATCGTTTGCGAAAAGCACTATACAATCCTCGGCCGGATCAGGGATTGCTGGACTCGTTGTATCCGGCCTCGTCTACGACTCGGCCGTCTACCCCAATCTTGTCCAGCAATACCTTACTTCACGGCCTCTGCAGTAATGTACTATTACGTCACACCTTGCCATAATGCCAGATCGCACATTTATGGCCCTCACCTTCGGTTCGGGTCACAAACAACTGCGATCTGGGCCATTTACGAATTCTCCGCCCTATGTACGTAATGTACTATTCAAGCCACTGTTCGGTAATGTGGCAATAGATGGTCTAAAACCAAGCTGGAAAGTAGGTAATAGCTGTGGCACCTAAACCGCCACTACTAGAATATTTCATTGTAGTAGTGGTTGTTATTGTTGGACAGTTTGAACAGCGATTCCCCGACCACAGCCCCGCTCGCGTGTGGGGGGCGGGGCTGCCCGACGCCCCGCCCCCCACACGCCAGCGGCCGCGCTAAAGTGTTTCATATTATGATCTTTATTTAGACACATACTTAATTTTGACTTATAATTATTTGCAATTTCCTCGCAGTGGGCGTGAAAAACACAATGTAATGTCTCGACCAAAACTACAATAGATGGACTCGTCTCCTTCGAGATCCTCACCTGGCAGCTCCGACCTCAAACCCACTCGGTCCATCTATTGCCTACTTTCTAGCCTTTACAACATTATACCTTTAGTAAACGTGATCGTGGATCCATGGAATCCCGTGGATCGGCGCTCAAACGGATCGTTTTTCTATAGTTTTCATAGAAATGGCGTCAGGAATAGAGAACGCAAATCCACGTCGACACACAACCATATTGTAACCAGCAGCCGCGGCATACCAAAGATTAAATAGAACACGTTTTTTCACTGTTTTTAAGTTGGTAAGCAAAAATGCACGCGACCCACGACTAATCACACGCGCAAGAAAACCGTGACTTCTAAAATTACTGTCGAGCCTTTTCTCGCCTCGTACAGTTAACCGTGCAGCAGAGTAGAACTTACATGGTAATATCAAAACGGAAACACAACCTTGGCAAAGAACGTGACCAAACGATCGAGGACATGATTGGACTTAATTCTTCACATATTATTCTTCACATATATCACGGGTGGAAGTACCAGGTAAACAGCTCCGATCCACTGGAAGGCTAAGAACAGTACCGCGTCGCATGGCACTTTCAGTAAAAAATCCTAGGGTAATTGGCCCAACGTATTACGAGCGTCTACCCGCCAAACTGCGAACTGAACCATCTGACGAAACATTCAAACGTCAGCTGAGAATCTTTTTATTAGAGCATCCATTGTATTCTGTATGTGAGTATATGGACATATAATATATTTGACATGGTTCATTTAATTTAAATTGTTTTATAATATGATAATGTTCTGGTTTTATTTTGACGATCATTACGAGATACGAGTATCAATATCAATATTTATATTCCCTATTTTGACTTTATCATGAATCATTTTGTAATATATGTCCATATGAATGTTGTATTGTACCTGTGACATTTCATTCAATTAATATTCATTATTTGACGATCATTAAATAAATTCGTGTAAATTAGCTTAAAGTGAACTTATAATGTAAATTTATTTTATGAAATAAAGAAATCTAAATCTAAATCTATTAAGTTCAACAACAAAAAATATAACAACTCTATCCAAAATTTCCTAAAATAAGCTGTTAAGACGACGAATTGGGCATTTTGGTGGCAGGGATCTAGATTTTTCTCAGCAATTTAAATAAAACATATCAAAGCTACATTTGAAAACCTGATTCTTCATTTCAATGACTTCATTTTGTCAGTTGCCGAAACACGATTCGTAAAATTTAAAAGCATGGAAAAAAATATCAAAGATACCTCTTGTAAAACAGGGATTTGCATTTTACAGGCAACCCAGATCAGTTTATGATTCCAAATTTTCATATTAAATTGTTTTTAACCCATACTTCAATATGCCAGTTGGATTTTTTAAAATTAACTGTAATTTGTAATTGAAACGAAAAAAAAACACGGTTTTGTCGCATACGACCTTTTAATATAAGCTAGCGCGCGCTCGTATTTTGTATGCAATCAGTCTCCCCTCAGCGCAGGCCTCAGACCGCTGCCGGCGTTGTCAGCGACGGACCTGGGGACCGATATTTGACTTTCGAGCGCTCGACTCTTTCGCTCGAAAACTGTCAATAATTATGAAATGTTATTTTGAACTGACGATAGAAAATTTAAAAACGAGCGGTATTGACAACTCGTATTCAATTCTATCGGCAGACAGTAAGTGCTTGTGATTGTGACACTACAATAGCATTTACTTTTATTTAATTTTCGAGCGCTTGAAAGTAAAAAATCGGCCCCCTGTGCTAGTCGAGCTGCCGCGCGCCATCAATCGCATACGAAATAATGCTCAGCATAAAATGGGAAAAAAGTGTCGGATTTTCCAAAAGGAAAAGGAAAGCTTCTAATTGAGCAATGTAAGATTATGAATAAGAAAAGGTGAGCAATCATTATATTTCTACAGTTCACTAGCACAAATCGTAAACAAATCGCCATGACAACCGTCGGTTGTTTTTATAGTTTCTCGCTATGACGGATGACGCTAGGACAGATATGCAATTCAGTGTTTGTACAAAAAAACCATTGACTATACTTACAAAAATATTCCCATTTCAATAAATAGACACAAATAATAAAATATATTTCAGGATTTTCAGGAAGCAATCGTTAGAACAAAGTTCTGAGAACAAATTCATGGAGCCGTCTCCGGATTTGGGTGGAAATGAAACAATGTCTATCGATTTTGTAGAAAATGTAACAAAATGTATATTTAGATACCACTGCTGCCATCTGTTAGCATCTTAGTGACAACTCATGTCATGCATAACGGTAGATTTAAAAAGGAATTAAATTAGTGTGTTTGCAACTGTCACACGAGGTTTATTAGATTTTATGGAAGGGTATGTATCCATATTCATTTTAAAGATCTACTTACCTTAAATATCAACTCTTTATTGAAGTTAACATGTTTTCATTTTATTTTTTGTATTTTTAGAAACGAGACAATTCGCCAATTTATGCAGTTACAGAATGTGTTACTCACGTAAGATTTCAGTACCTACCTAGTTAAGGTATAATTAATCATTTAAAGTTATTAATAAAGAATATTTATTTTAGGGCTGCAGATATTAAGAATAATAAGAATCTTCCGGAAGAAAGCATCTCTACGACTACAGTAAGTATTTCGTTTATTGTTAATTTTAACGTGAACTGAAAAATAAAGTTCATAGTTTGTGGATTTAAACATGTAAAAACGTTTTTTTTTAAATTGCAGATAGAAAAAGAATGCGAGTAAAATAGCGCATCTCTCGACATAGTTTTAGAATATTTAGAATGCGCATCTGAAGTATCAGTAAGTATTGTATTAACACACACACACACACACACACAATAACGAATATTTGTATTGTATTGTATTTAATTTACACAGCTGAACCTTGGATACAAAGTTGACCCTTACAATATCTACAGTAAAATGAACGCTTGTTTCAGATTGAGACCGAAAATCAAGATTTGGGGCACCGAATAATTGATTTTAATAATTTTACAACGGAATTTATATAACTTTGTCCGCATAAGTCTTTGTTCGATTGCGGATTAGCTAGAATGAAATTAGTTTCAGAAAATCAAGTAGGCTTGCAATCCGAATTTACATATGCTATTTATATTCTACTACTGCTGTTATTTCCTCTGATATTATTTTTCCTGAAGTTTTCGGTTTTGGTGAGGTAGCTAACGTAGACAACTTTATGCCATTTTCCGAATATTAACGGTTATAAATGCTTGTGTTGTCTGTCAATAATTTATGTGCAAATAATATTTTTTTTAACTGTAAAGAAGTGAAATCTAAAATATAGATATGTAAATTTGTAAATAACTGTGTAAACTGTCAATAAGTAAAACATAAATATTAAAAAAGATAAATACAAAAATTTACCTGTAAAACTGTATGTTTGTATTATTTATTTTTTGCTCTGCAGTACCTGCCTACATTTACGGCCCTGATATTTCTTATGTCTAATGGGTCCCAACCTACTTCCGATCAGGTAGACAATATATGGTGGCAGGTGAAATCTATGAACTATGGCTTTTTTGCCGATTGTGCTTTTTGTTGATTGTACGGTCGAGGTTAAAAATATGTTTACACTTTTGCACCCTATTACAAGGCAATAAGGTGCAAAAGTGTAAACATATCTTTGACCTCGACTGTACATAAGTACCTATGCCAAATTTCACGTCAATCTGACCACTAGAAGTGGGTCAAAATTCACTTGCAAGATTTTACACGAACATACAATCAAACATTGCAAGTTAATAAAACCTTGTAAAATAGGTCTATAAGATAAAATACTCGTTATTGCATTACCTACTACAATTTGCAAAAAAAAGTTGTAAGGGCAACTCCTAAGACGTTTCTGTTCTAGCGCACTGTCACTGACAATGCGCTGACAGTATGTCAGTGTAACGCACGGTCGACTGAGGCTCGCAAGTCGCGTAAAAAGTAGAGGGGTGTGAGCGGGTTGCGGGGCACAAACGCTCTGTTTTTGATTAATTGTTTAGCGATGCGTCACCTTAATTAATAATTATGATAAGTAAAATATAAGTAGGCAGGAGTATTTAGTTTATCTACTACTCACCTCAATTTTCTGCAGCACTTCATCCAACGCTTGCTTGTTGCTGGCCAGCATGCTGTCCAGCATCTCGTTGGTCCGAACGCAGAGTTGCTGCGTGGACTGCTCACCCGACGTAATTGCAGAACTTGCCTCTTGCTTTAGAGAAAAATACCAGTATTATGTAATTACTAATTATATATGACAGTGACGCGATGTCAGAGCCCCTGTCGACTCAAAATAAGCAAAATGGTATAGACATTTGGAATAGCCCTTTCGAACCCGGCTAATACAATTGCACGGGTTGATAAAATTCAATAGTGAAATACGAACATATGTCAATATACAACCCGTGCGAACTGTGCACTCCGCTGGCATGCGACCCGTCTCCCGCTCCCGCTCCCGCTCCCGCTCCCGCCCCCGCCCCCGCCCGCGCGCCCCGCAGCGGCCGCCAGCGCTCAGTGGCGATACGGTTCCGTCCACATGACGGCACAGCGCGAGGTGCACAGTTAACTCGCACGGGCTGTACTTCATTTTACATTAGTAGGGCTTTGTTTTTCTGGTCTGAAAGAGCTATGCGGCTTCTTAGGAGCTTCGAATTCAAGGGACATGAGTTACCGCAGTATTTATGGTGTAGTATTTATTTTCATCACACGAACTCGGGGAGATTACGCGGTAATAGTACATTACTACAGAGGCCGGGAGGTAAGCTCGCTACGCTCGGCCGGCAACCCCTTTTCACGCCAAGGTATGTATAGTGCTTTTATCAAACATGCAATGAAATAAATTAAAAAAAACTCCAAGAAATCAAACTTTAATTTTCATGGCTGAACGCCGTGATCCAGTGCCACAAATAGTGGAATGGAAATTAAAAAAGACCATCTTGCCGGCCTAGGCCTTCAATTCTGTATGACATGCCATTACGGGTCTCTCGTCTCACTGTGCCCGAAACGTGACATTTCGAAGCCCATTATGAAGAACACAACGTCAATATTTCATTGCATGTTGCAAGCCCGCAAGCCCTTTTCACTGCCAGGCATGTATAATTATTTCCTCAAATATGCAATGAAATAAATAAAAATAAACTCCAAGAAATCAAACTAATTTTCATGGCTGAACGCCGTGATGCTGCGCCACAAATTGTAGAATGAAACTTAAAAAAATATTACTTCCCGGCCTAGACCTTCAGTTTTGTATGAAATTCCATTACAGTTCTCTCGAGTTGATAACGCAGGCAATGACGACATTTCATTGCATGTTTAAGAAAATTCAATTCCTCGTGCTCTGTCCGCCCCTTTGCAGGAATACAGATGTGCGATTATGATTGAAAAAAGTCACCTCGATCTGCTGCGTGGCTTGCGCGAGCGCGTCCACTAGCTGCTTGTGGTGGCGGTCCGCCACGTGCACGATGTTGCCCGAGAACGCACGCAAATCCGCGCTCATCGCTATCGTGCCTGGACATTCATATTCATATTCATTTATTCGCTGTAACTATGGTATTTCATTTCATTAGCAGAGATGAGCTTAAGTGCTTAGCGGAAGCATGACTTAATTCGTCATCATAATCATCATATCAGCCGAAAGACGTCCCTAGGCCTCCCCCAAAGAGTGCCACAATGACCGGTCCCGCGCCACGCGCATCCAGCGGACTCCCGCGACATTCACCGGGTCATCGGTCCACCTTGTGGGGGCCTACCCACGCCGCGCCTTCCGGTCTGTGGGTGTAAAGAATTATTCACACAGAAAAAGAGTGGAGGAGACCCAAAGATATGACGACCAGGTTAGCCTGGTGGGTAGTGACCCTGCTGCGAAGCTGGCGGTCCTTGGATGATTTTCTTCACACCTCCTATTCAGACACGAGTAATTGTTGCCGAGTGATCAAAGTTGTACTTTCCTTTCCTGATGCATGCAGGAAAAGAGTAATTGTGGCCTTCAAATGAGGCGTTACATTTTCCTCATATGTGTGAAAAACAGTATGTGGCACTATAGGCAGCAAAATTATTTCTGGCGTGGATTTCATTCGTTACGGTTGAAATCCTAGTTTAGAATCCCTCCCTACGCTCAGGATTCAATAGCTCCCACGAGACATAATCTACTATAGGGTTGGGGACTCTCATTTTATTTTTACTCCAAAAGAAAGAAGGCAAAAAAATTATTTTAGTGACGAAAATCTCAAAAAATTACGAAGATATAATCGTTTTAATATTGCTTCATAGAGAGAAACGCTTCGACACCCGTGACGTCACGGGTCTCGAGCGAAGAACGATAATAGTTTCATGTGAAGGTGCGTTTTGCGGAAAAGAGACAGAGTATACCCCTTCTTAAACTTGGAAACTTATTATAACTGGGTGATTATGTTATCTTGCGTTACTTTATTCTTCACTAGCTGATGCCCGCGGCTTCGCCCGCATGGTTATAGGAAAATGTAACAGATTGCATTTTCCCGTGGGAATTAGATGTTTTCCCGCTGGAAAAAGTAGCCTATGTCACTCTCCAGCTCCGAAACTATCTCCATACAAAAAATCACATCAATACGACGCTCCGTTGCGACGTGAAAGAAGGACAAACAAACACACACACTTGCGCATTTATAATATTAGTAAGGATGTCACGTTATTTTGAATTCATCATCCGGCAGATTATTAGATTTGGCACAGGCACTAGTTTTAGGAAAAAAATCAAATCTATGAGAAAATTCAACATTATTGATTATTTAATTTGGTGTCAACAACGCATAGCGTAGCATAGCACTGAGACTGACTGTAAGTGCCGATGCCAAAGTCATTTCACAAACACCACGTTCCTCTGCCTCTACAATGTGTACCTTCTACGAGCTCCTTCCCGAACTTGTCCATGCACTTGAGGCACTCGTGGCCGCCGGCCTCGCACTCCGCCAGCTCCGCGTCCGCCATCTTGTTCTCTTCCTCCACCGCTGCCATTTGCTCGAGCCGCCATGACTGGATAGAAATTAAAAAGTAGCTAACAAATAGGGATGTGCTACCGAAAAGGCCTCCACTCAGCAATGCAATTACTAGAACAAGAGTAATCAACGGGGAGACATCGGCATACTAATTCATCTATTCGCTGCGTAAGGACATTAAGCCGCTAAAGACTACACTGTAGCGCAGCGAGTTAAGTAGGGTAAATCGCCAATAACTGGCCCCCTCATACTAAAAATCTGTTCCCCTACAAACCGAATTCAATATAGTATAATAAATTTACTTTACACAAAAAAAAACTATTATAGGTGAATAGAGTTCGTTTTTAGTATGAGGCGGTAAGTTATTGGCGATTTACCCTATTGTATCAATTCAGATGTCCACGATTTATACACATCATTGTTACTAAACGTAACTTCATCACGTGTAATTAATTAATTTAGTTTTAGAGGTCACTCGATGTTTTGGATATTCATTGGTCGCGTGCAGATACAATGAGGTAAATTAATAAATTATAAAGTCCCATTTAGTAGGAATATTGGGCTTATAAAGTCGACAGTAAGGAAAACTTTTGAAAATAGGGCTCGGCGTGTGGCCACTGCAACATACCTCAATACAACGCGCTCGCTCCTCCAGCCCCTTCCTCTCCTCCTCCAGGTCGGCCGTCCTCTTCTCGAGCCTCGCGTACAGCGCGAGCCGCTCCGCCTCGACGTGTCGCGCCAGTCGCAGCCGCTCCTCCTCGGCCCAGCGCTCGAGACGCGCCTCGCTCTCGCGCCGCTCTTGTTCGATGTCTGTCAGTTGCTTGGTGAGACGGTTCTCCAGTTGGTTCTTCTCGGTTTGTAGTTGCTGTGAAACCATTTTAAACATATAAATTAGCTGATATAAAATGCGTGAATATGTAACGGAAAAACCGAAGAATCTTTAACCCCCCGAAACTCCTAAAGGTGGTGCGTATTGTCTTGCCCAGCCATGGATGGAAAATGATGTAAGCATTTTTTGAAAACATTTTAACCAATCATAAGCCAGCGCGTTTGCGCGGGTAAAATCTTCAACGCCCATTGGCCAAAATTATGCGTGTACATGTGGCGAAGAATGTTATGGCGTACACTGTCAGTTACTGTTATGGTCTCAACTGAGGTTCATAATCACATTGTTACGGAAAAAAGTTAGCGCGCGCCGCCTCTCCGCCTCGGCGGCCATGTTGTGGAAGCTCTCGTGCGAGCGACGGAGAGCAAGTTACTCACAGCTAAAGCGGCGTCTATCTTCCCGCTCGCCTTCAGCACTCGTTGCCTCCGCGCGTCCCTCTGGCTCCGGTGCAGCTCCGCGCGCCGCCTCTCCGCCTCGGCGGCCATGTTGTGGAAGCTCTCGTGCGAGCGACGGAGAGCAAGTTACTCACAGCTAAAGCGGCGTCTATCTTCCCGCTCGCCTTCAGCACTCGTTGCCTCCGCGCGTCCCTCTGGCTCCGGTGCAGCTCCGCGCGCCGCCTCTCCGCCTCGGCGGCCATGTTGTGGAAGCTCTCGTGCGAGCGACGGAGAGCAAGTTACTCACAGCTAAAGCGGCGTCTATCTTCCCGCTCGCCTTCAGCACTCGTTGCCTCCGCGCGTCCCTCTGGCTCCGGTGCAGCTCCGCGCGCCGCCTCTCCGCCTCGGCGGCCATGTTGTGGAAGCTCTCGTGCGAGCGACGGAGAGCAAGTTACTCACAGCTAAAGCGGCGTCTATCTTCCCGCTCGCCTTCAGCACTCGTTGCCTCCGCGCGTCCCTCTGGCTCCGGTGCAGCTCCGCGCGCCGCCTCTCCGCCTCGGCGGCCATGTTGTGGAAGCTCTCGTGCGAGCGACGGAGAGCAAGTTACTCACAGCTAAAGCGGCGTCTATCTTCCCGCTCGCCTTCAGCACTCGTTGCCTCCGCGCGTCCCTCTGGCTCCGGTGCAGCTCCGCGCGCCGCCTCTCCGCCTCGGCGGCCATGTTGTGGAAGCTCTCGTGCGAGCGACGGAGAGCAAGTTACTCACAGCTAAAGCGGCGTCTATCTTCCCGCTCGCCTTCAGCACTCGTTGCCTCCGCGCGTCCCTCTGGCTCCGGTGCAGCTCCGCGCGCCGCCTCTCCGCCTCGGCGGCCATGTTGTGGAAGCTCTCGTGCGAGCGACGGAGAGCAAGTTACTCACAGCTAAAGCGGCGTCTATCTTCCCGCTCGCCTTCAGCACTCGTTGCCTCCGCGCGTCCCTCTGGCTCCGGTGCAGCTCCGCGCGCCGCCTCTCCGCCTCGGCGGCCATGTTGTGGAAGCTCTCGTGCGAGCGACGGAGAGCAAGTTACTCACAGCTAAAGCGGCGTCTATCTTCCCGCTCGCCTTCAGCACTCGTTGCCTCCGCGCGTCCCTCTGGCTCCGGTGCAGCTCCGCGCGCCGCCTCTCCGCCTCGGCGGCCATGTTGTGGAAGCTCTCGTGCGAGCGACGGAGAGCAAGTTACTCACAGCTAAAGCGGCGTCTATCTTCCCGCTCGCCTTCAGCACTCGTTGCCTCCGCGCGTCCCTCTGGCTCCGGTGCAGCTCCGCGCGCCGCCTCTCCGCCTCGGCGGCCATGTTGTGGAAGCTCTCGTGCGAGCGACGGAGAGCAAGTTACTCACAGCTAAAGCGGCGTCTATCTTCCCGCTCGCCTTCAGCACTCGTTGCCTCCGCGCGTCCCTCTGGCTCCGGTGCAGCTCCGCGCGCCGCCTCTCCGCCTCGGCGGCCATGTTGTGGAAGCTCTCGTGCGAGCGACGGAGAGCAAGTTACTCACAGCTAAAGCGGCGTCTATCTTCCCGCTCGCCTTCAGCACTCGTTGCCTCCGCGCGTCCCTCTGGCTCCGGTGCAGCTCCGCGCGCCGCCTCTCCGCCTCGGCGGCCATGTTGTGGAAGCTCTCGTGCGAGCGACGGAGAGCAAGTTACTCACAGCTAAAGCGGCGTCTATCTTCCCGCTCGCCTTCAGCACTCGTTGCCTCCGCGCGTCCCTCTGGCTCCGGTGCAGCTCCGCGCGCCGCCTCTCCGCCTCGGCGGCCATGTTGTGGAAGCTCTCGTGCGAGCGACGGAGAGCAAGTTACTCACAGCTAAAGCGGCGTCTATCTTCCCGCTCGCCTTCAGCACTCGTTGCCTCCGCGCGTCCCTCTGGCTCCGGTGCAGCTCCGCGCGCCGCCTCTCCGCCTCGGCGGCCATGTTGTGGAAGCTCTCGTGCGAGCGACGGAGAGCAAGTTACTCACAGCTAAAGCGGCGTCTATCTTCCCGCTCGCCTTCAGCACTCGTTGCCTCCGCGCGTCCCTCTGGCTCCGGTGCAGCTCCGCGCGCCGCCTCTCCGCCTCGGCGGCCATGTTGTGGAAGCTCTCGTGCGAGCGACGGAGAGCAAGTTACTCACAGCTAAAGCGGCGTCTATCTTCCCGCTCGCCTTCAGCACTCGTTGCCTCCGCGCGTCCCTCTGGCTCCGGTGCAGCTCCGCGCGCCGCCTCTCCGCCTCGGCGGCCATGTTGTGGAAGCTCTCGTGCGAGCGACGGAGAGCAAGTTACTCACAGCTAAAGCGGCGTCTATCTTCCCGCTCGCCTTCAGCACTCGTTGCCTCCGCGCGTCCCTCTGGCTCCGGTGCAGCTCCGCGCGCCGCCTCTCCGCCTCGGCGGCCATGTTGTGGAAGCTCTCGTGCGAGCGACGGAGAGCAAGTTACTCACAGCTAAAGCGGCGTCTATCTTCCCGCTCGCCTTCAGCACTCGTTGCCTCCGCGCGTCCCTCTGGCTCCGGTGCAGCTCCGCGCGCCGCCTCTCCGCCTCGGCGGCCATGTTGTGGAAGCTCTCGTGCGAGCGACGGAGAGCAAGTTACTCACAGCTAAAGCGGCGTCTATCTTCCCGCTCGCCTTCAGCACTCGTTGCCTCCGCGCGTCCCTCTGGCTCCGGTGCAGCTCCGCGCGCCGCCTCTCCGCCTCGGCGGCCATGTTGTGGAAGCTCTCGTGCGAGCGACGGAGAGCAAGTTACTCACAGCTAAAGCGGCGTCTATCTTCCCGCTCGCCTTCAGCACTCGTTGCCTCCGCGCGTCCCTCTGGCTCCGGTGCAGCTCCGCGCGCCGCCTCTCCGCCTCGGCGGCCATGTTGTGGAAGCTCTCGTGCGAGCGACGGAGAGCAAGTTACTCACAGCTAAAGCGGCGTCTATCTTCCCGCTCGCCTTCAGCACTCGTTGCCTCCGCGCGTCCCTCTGGCTCCGGTGCAGCTCCGCGCGCCGCCTCTCCGCCTCGGCGGCCATGTTGTGGAAGCTCTCGTGCGAGCGACGGAGAGCAAGTTACTCACAGCTAAAGCGGCGTCTATCTTCCCGCTCGCCTTCAGCACTCGTTGCCTCCGCGCGTCCCTCTGGCTCCGGTGCAGCTCCGCGCGCCGCCTCTCCGCCTCGGCGGCCATGTTGTGGAAGCTCTCGTGCGAGCGACGGAGAGCAAGTTACTCACAGCTAAAGCGGCGTCTATCTTCCCGCTCGCCTTCAGCACTCGTTGCCTCCGCGCGTCCCTCTGGCTCCGGTGCAGCTCCGCGCGCCGCCTCTCCGCCTCGGCGGCCATGTTGTGGAAGCTCTCGTGCGAGCGACGGAGAGCAAGTTACTCACAGCTAAAGCGGCGTCTATCTTCCCGCTCGCCTTCAGCACTCGTTGCCTCCGCGCGTCCCTCTGGCTCCGGTGCAGCTCCGCGCGCCGCCTCTCCGCCTCGGCGGCCATGTTGTGGAAGCTCTCGTGCGAGCGACGGAGAGCAAGTTACTCACAGCTAAAGCGGCGTCTATCTTCCCGCTCGCCTTCAGCACTCGTTGCCTCCGCGCGTCCCTCTGGCTCCGGTGCAGCTCCGCGCGCCGCCTCTCCGCCTCGGCGGCCATGTTGTGGAAGCTCTCGTGCGAGCGACGGAGAGCAAGTTACTCACAGCTAAAGCGGCGTCTATCTTCCCGCTCGCCTTCAGCACTCGTTGCCTCCGCGCGTCCCTCTGGCTCCGGTGCAGCTCCGCGCGCCGCCTCTCCGCCTCGGCGGCCATGTTGTGGAAGCTCTCGTGCGAGCGACGGAGAGCAAGTTACTCACAGCTAAAGCGGCGTCTATCTTCCCGCTCGCCTTCAGCACTCGTTGCCTCCGCGCGTCCCTCTGGCTCCGGTGCAGCTCCGCGCGCCGCCTCTCCGCCTCGGCGGCCATGTTGTGGAAGCTCTCGTGCGAGCGACGGAGAGCAAGTTACTCACAGCTAAAGCGGCGTCTATCTTCCCGCTCGCCTTCAGCACTCGTTGCCTCCGCGCGTCCCTCTGGCTCCGGTGCAGCTCCGCGCGCCGCCTCTCCGCCTCGGCGGCCATGTTGTGGAAGCTCTCGTGCGAGCGACGGAGAGCAAGTTACTCACAGCTAAAGCGGCGTCTATCTTCCCGCTCGCCTTCAGCACTCGTTGCCTCCGCGCGTCCCTCTGGCTCCGGTGCAGCTCCGCGCGCCGCCTCTCCGCCTCGGCGGCCATGTTGTGGAAGCTCTCGTGCGAGCGACGGAGAGCAAGTTACTCACAGCTAAAGCGGCGTCTATCTTCCCGCTCGCCTTCAGCACTCGTTGCCTCCGCGCGTCCCTCTGGCTCCGGTGCAGCTCCGCGCGCCGCCTCTCCGCCTCGGCGGCCATGTTGTGGAAGCTCTCGTGCGAGCGACGGAGAGCAAGTTACTCACAGCTAAAGCGGCGTCTATCTTCCCGCTCGCCTTCAGCACTCGTTGCCTCCGCGCGTCCCTCTGGCTCCGGTGCAGCTCCGCGCGCCGCCTCTCCGCCTCGGCGGCCATGTTGTGGAAGCTCTCGTGCGAGCGACGGAGAGCAAGTTACTCACAGCTAAAGCGGCGTCTATCTTCCCGCTCGCCTTCAGCACTCGTTGCCTCCGCGCGTCCCTCTGGCTCCGGTGCAGCTCCGCGCGCCGCCTCTCCGCCTCGGCGGCCATGTTGTGGAAGCTCTCGTGCGAGCGACGGAGAGCAAGTTACTCACAGCTAAAGCGGCGTCTATCTTCCCGCTCGCCTTCAGCACTCGTTGCCTCCGCGCGTCCCTCTGGCTCCGGTGCAGCTCCGCGCGCCGCCTCTCCGCCTCGGCGGCCATGTTGTGGAAGCTCTCGTGCGAGCGACGGAGAGCAAGTTACTCACAGCTAAAGCGGCGTCTATCTTCCCGCTCGCCTTCAGCACTCGTTGCCTCCGCGCGTCCCTCTGGCTCCGGTGCAGCTCCGCGCGCCGCCTCTCCGCCTCGGCGGCCATGTTGTGGAAGCTCTCGTGCGAGCGACGGAGAGCAAGTTACTCACAGCTAAAGCGGCGTCTATCTTCCCGCTCGCCTTCAGCACTCGTTGCCTCCGCGCGTCCCTCTGGCTCCGGTGCAGCTCCGCGCGCCGCCTCTCCGCCTCGGCGGCCATGTTGTGGAAGCTCTCGTGCGAGCGACGGAGAGCAAGTTACTCACAGCTAAAGCGGCGTCTATCTTCCCGCTCGCCTTCAGCACTCGTTGCCTCCGCGCGTCCCTCTGGCTCCGGTGCAGCTCCGCGCGCCGCCTCTCCGCCTCGGCGGCCATGTTGTGGAAGCTCTCGTGCGAGCGACGGAGAGCAAGTTACTCACAGCTAAAGCGGCGTCTATCTTCCCGCTCGCCTTCAGCACTCGTTGCCTCCGCGCGTCCCTCTGGCTCCGGTGCAGCTCCGCGCGCCGCCTCTCCGCCTCGGCGGCCATGTTGTGGAAGCTCTCGTGCGAGCGACGGAGAGCAAGTTACTCACAGCTAAAGCGGCGTCTATCTTCCCGCTCGCCTTCAGCACTCGTTGCCTCCGCGCGTCCCTCTGGCTCCGGTGCAGCTCCGCGCGCCGCCTCTCCGCCTCGGCGGCCATGTTGTGGAAGCTCTCGTGCGAGCGACGGAGAGCAAGTTACTCACAGCTAAAGCGGCGTCTATCTTCCCGCTCGCCTTCAGCACTCGTTGCCTCCGCGCGTCCCTCTGGCTCCGGTGCAGCTCCGCGCGCCGCCTCTCCGCCTCGGCGGCCATGTTGTGGAAGCTCTCGTGCGAGCGACGGAGAGCAAGTTACTCACAGCTAAAGCGGCGTCTATCTTCCCGCTCGCCTTCAGCACTCGTTGCCTCCGCGCGTCCCTCTGGCTCCGGTGCAGCTCCGCGCGCCGCCTCTCCGCCTCGGCGGCCATGTTGTGGAAGCTCTCGTGCGAGCGACGGAGAGCAAGTTACTCACAGCTAAAGCGGCGTCTATCTTCCCGCTCGCCTTCAGCACTCGTTGCCTCCGCGCGTCCCTCTGGCTCCGGTGCAGCTCCGCGCGCCGCCTCTCCGCCTCGGCGGCCATGTTGTGGAAGCTCTCGTGCGAGCGACGGAGAGCAAGTTACTCACAGCTAAAGCGGCGTCTATCTTCCCGCTCGCCTTCAGCACTCGTTGCCTCCGCGCGTCCCTCTGGCTCCGGTGCAGCTCCGCGCGCCGCCTCTCCGCCTCGGCGGCCATGTTGTGGAAGCTCTCGTGCGAGCGACGGAGAGCAAGTTACTCACAGCTAAAGCGGCGTCTATCTTCCCGCTCGCCTTCAGCACTCGTTGCCTCCGCGCGTCCCTCTGGCTCCGGTGCAGCTCCGCGCGCCGCCTCTCCGCCTCGGCGGCCATGTTGTGGAAGCTCTCGTGCGAGCGATGGAGACACGACACGCGCGAGGTGCTGTCGGTCAGCTGGAAAACAAGGACTATCATTATGATGATGAAGTGGTATGAGTTGGAGAGATGGCGGGATATTAGACGAGCGACATTTGCGCCTGACGGTATAGAAAAGAAACATAAAAAAATGGCAATGAAACAACGCGTACACGGTAGAAGGGTCTTGTATCACGCATGCTCGCACACAAATAATCAAAGAGAATGACTCTTGGGTACAGAGTCTCTGCCTGGTCAGTGATCACGTCTGATGGAGTAGTAGGCTCACCCATCCCTGCACAAGTCTCTCTAGAGCCTGCGGCGCGTCCCACTCGCCAGCCTTCTGCTTCCCCGCGAGCGCCAGCTGGACGCAGCTCAGTAGCGCCGCGCGGAACATAGCGTACAGGGCCGACGGACCTTGCGTCAGGTCTTCTCGCGCGCGGGACACGAGGGACGAGATGGTCTCGCATTGGGCGCTGGCTAGCGATGAGGTCTGTGGTAACAAGAAAAAAAAAACAACTTAGGAAACTGTTTGAACAGTACAATAACACGTATCAATACTAATTCAATCTAATAATACATATCGTCGGGTGACAGCGAACAACGAAAACTCGCCAATTACACATGATATTTTGCTGCATTTAGTCAGTTTTGGTTGTCACCCGACGACATACCTGCTACTGTGAGATACTTTACATTAAAACTATAATATTATCATAATTGCGGTGCATGTCCAAGTCACGGCGAATTATATAGTTGTTAAATAAAAACTATTTTTGCACTTTATATATCCATGTTACATATTATAATTGTTTAATAACAGAACGTTTGCATTTTATATTACATGTCTGATATTTTATAACTTAATTGTTAGGTAACAATAATTTAGCATTTTTTACATTATTGCATACACGTTTACAATCATGTTTTAGAGTTTTACCAATTAAGTGTACCTTGTAACTTATTCCTTTTATGCCTTCTTCTGAGATGGCAGTATGTACAAAGATGTACATTGTTTCTGCAACGATGCACGTGCACTTTGCACTAGCCCAAAATAATGTCATTAACCTCGCACACGCAGCGCTGTATCCGACGTGTAATTATAAATATAAGTGTAGCAATAAGTCAGTGTACGATTGACCAGTTAGAATAAATCATCTCTCCACTATTCGCGGTCTTTTACTCCTCGGCACTCGTCCTCATTGACACTTTACTGCATCTTTATACAGGAATTACCACAATAATTAAAATTTAATTCACAGTTGGATAATTTTTTGAAGGTTTCATACCTCGTTTGTCGTCTCGAGTATTGTCTGCGCGATCTCCTTTAACTTCTGATTATTTTCTTCCATGCTGTTTATGCTACTTGTTGTGTAACTATCTGAAATTCAAGTTGATATGTTATTCTTGTGTATTACTAATGACATTTTTCCCATTTTACTACAATCAGCTACTTCTTAGAATTAGAGATACATGATGTCATAAAATGTTACAGTCAAGTGAGTAAGATACATCACTCAAATCAGATTTAGAATGTGACCCAATGTCAATTTCAGGTTCACATCTAAGTATCTCTGGAAAGTTTGCATCGTACATAGTATAACGTAATTGAAACACGTACATTCTTCGCTTTAGTCTCTATGGTAATGAGAGATAAAAAGGCGTGTTTTAGTTTCTTTTACCTTACTTTTCTGTACGATCTTCAACCTATGAGCTGGCGTGAAATGGCGTTAGACCAACAACTCGAAGAATAGGTTCAGGTGGATGTGTTGCCCAGTTAGCCATTACCTGTCTGTAGTTGTAGAGTCCGCAAGGCGTCCGCCAGCGCGTCCACGAAGCTGTGCGTCGTGCTGGCCATCTCCTCGCGAATGGCGGCCGCCTGCTGGCGGTAGTTTTGTGTGACAAGTATGTTTGTAGACTCCACTTGCCTGGAAACAGAACGGTTTTTTTATCTGTCATTTCCTTAGAACTACGCCAAAATTGTTTCCATGCTACTTTTTGCCACAATGATATTGTATTTGTTGCGTACATTAATAGTGATTTCTGACTCTGGCCAAATAAATTTTACCACACCTATTTCTTTCAACCAATACCACTATAAAGAGTAAATGCTCTTATTTCAAGCGCCGTTCTGCCAGAGATTCATGTTTCCTGGAGAAGTTACTATGTCCCGTCATCTGATTAAAAAAGTGAGAATGCTTCCTTTTCTTGACTCTTATCCTACTGATATTATAAATGGGAAAGTTTGGATGTTTAGTAGCTGTTAGATTCAAAAAAATATTTGTTTGTTACTCAATCACGCTTCAACGGCTTAACCGATTTGGATGAAATTTTGCATAATGATAGTTTTTATCCAGTGTCCACGCAGACGATGTCGCGGGTGGAAGCTAGTTAATAATAAGAGTCAAGCAAAGAAATATTATATGAAATACTCGTCACTACCTTCCTACGTAACTGTGCTGTGTACTCACTTGTGTGGACCCAACAGAAGATCAGAGCTGGCTGTAAAGCTAGCACAAGCCGAGTGATCCACATTTGGTGAAACAGCATAGTTTGAGTTGTTTCGTTTCCTTGTAATAGGTGTGTTAATGTGTGTTGTATAAATGTATGGTTCTGATTCCGGCTACAGACCTGCGCTTGTCGAGGCTGTCGTGCAGGCAGTGCGCGTGCGCGGAGGCGGCGGCGGCGGCGGCGAGCACGGCGGCGGCCTGCGCGCGCAGCTGCTGCTCGGTGGCGCGCTGCTTGCTGACCAGGTGCTTCCGGCTACAGTACAGTACCTGCGCTTGTCGAGGCTGTCGTGCAGGCAGTGCGCGTGCGCGGAGGCGGCGGCGGCGGCGGCGAGCACGGCGGCGGCCTGCGCGCGCAGCTGCTGCTCGGTGGCGCGCTGCTTGCTGACCAGGTGCTTCCGGCTACAGTACAGTACCTGCGCTTGTCGAGGCTGTCGTGCAGGCAGTGCGCGTGCGCGGAGGCGGCGGCGGCGGCGGCGAGCACGGCGGCGGCCTGCGCGCGCAGCTGCTGCTCGGTGGCGCGCTGCTTGCTGACCAGGTGCTTCCGGCTACAGTACAGTACCTGCGCTTGTCGAGGCTGTCGTGCAGGCAGTGCGCGTGCGCGGAGGCGGCGGCGGCGGCGGCGAGCACGGCGGCGGCCTGCGCGCGCAGCTGCTGCTCGGTGGCGCGCTGCTTGCTGACCAGGTGCTTCCGGCTACAGTACAGTACCTGCGCTTGTCGAGGCTGTCGTGCAGGCAGTGCGCGTGCGCGGAGGCGGCGGCGGCGGCGGCGAGCACGGCGGCGGCCTGCGCGCGCAGCTGCTGCTCGGTGGCGCGCTGCTTGCTGACCAGGTGCTTCCGGCTACAGTACAGTACCTGCGCTTGTCGAGGCTGTCGTGCAGGCAGTGCGCGTGCGCGGAGGCGGCGGCGGCGGCGGCGAGCACGGCGGCGGCCTGCGCGCGCAGCTGCTGCTCGGTGGCGCGCTGCTTGCTGACCAGGTGCTTCCGGCTACAGTACAGTACCTGCGCTTGTCGAGGCTGTCGTGCAGGCAGTGCGCGTGCGCGGAGGCGGCGGCGGCGGCGGCGAGCACGGCGGCGGCCTGCGCGCGCAGCTGCTGCTCGGTGGCGCGCTGCTTGCTGACCAGGTGCTTCCGGCTACAGTACAGTACCTGCGCTTGTCGAGGCTGTCGTGCAGGCAGTGCGCGTGCGCGGAGGCGGCGGCGGCGGCGGCGAGCACGGCGGCGGCCTGCGCGCGCAGCTGCTGCTCGGTGGCGCGCTGCTTGCTGACCAGGTGCTTCCGGCTACAGTACAGTACCTGCGCTTGTCGAGGCTGTCGTGCAGGCAGTGCGCGTGCGCGGAGGCGGCGGCGGCGGCGGCGAGCACGGCGGCGGCCTGCGCGCGCAGCTGCTGCTCGGTGGCGCGCTGCTTGCTGACCAGGTGCTTCCGGCTACAGTACAGTACCTGCGCTTGTCGAGGCTGTCGTGCAGGCAGTGCGCGTGCGCGGAGGCGGCGGCGGCGGCGGCGAGCACGGCGGCGGCCTGCGCGCGCAGCTGCTGCTCGGTGGCGCGCTGCTTGCTGACCAGGTGCTTCCGGCTACAGTACAGTACCTGCGCTTGTCGAGGCTGTCGTGCAGGCAGTGCGCGTGCGCGGAGGCGGCGGCGGCGGCGGCGAGCACGGCGGCGGCCTGCGCGCGCAGCTGCTGCTCGGTGGCGCGCTGCTTGCTGACCAGGTGCTTCCGGCTACAGTACAGTACCTGCGCTTGTCGAGGCTGTCGTGCAGGCAGTGCGCGTGCGCGGAGGCGGCGGCGGCGGCGGCGAGCACGGCGGCGGCCTGCGCGCGCAGCTGCTGCTCGGTGGCGCGCTGCTTGCTGACCAGGTGCTTCCGGCTACAGTACAGTACCTGCGCTTGTCGAGGCTGTCGTGCAGGCAGTGCGCGTGCGCGGAGGCGGCGGCGGCGGCGGCGAGCACGGCGGCGGCCTGCGCGCGCAGCTGCTGCTCGGTGGCGCGCTGCTTGCTGACCAGGTGCTTCCGGCTACAGTACAGTACCTGCGCTTGTCGAGGCTGTCGTGCAGGCAGTGCGCGTGCGCGGAGGCGGCGGCGGCGGCGGCGAGCACGGCGGCGGCCTGCGCGCGCAGCTGCTGCTCGGTGGCGCGCTGCTTGCTGACCAGGTGCTTCCGGCTACAGTACAGTACCTGCGCTTGTCGAGGCTGTCGTGCAGGCAGTGCGCGTGCGCGGAGGCGGCGGCGGCGGCGGCGAGCACGGCGGCGGCCTGCGCGCGCAGCTGCTGCTCGGTGGCGCGCTGCTTGCTGACCAGGTGCTTCTGCTCTTCGCAGTGGACCTTCGTGGCTTGGAGTATCTGGGAATTGTTACAATGTTTGCATTCATGGGGTTTTTCATCTATCAAAATTCTATTATCAAAGGATTTTTTTGTACCTTAAGAAGTACGAATAGAAACATAATATCTTTAATTTGAAAAATAAAATCGTAGTTTTATTATCTGCATGTCACGTGGCCGAAAACGCTGATCGCCTCGTGAGTGACGTCAGTATAGCAGGACTATGCTATGCACATTTGACGTTTCTATGTTTCTGCTTTTCTGCACTTGTGACGTCACGCTAATATAACTGTGAAAACATACTTAAATAATACACATCGATTGACACAGTATTAACAAGAAACAGATCGATCGTCTGGCACTGCGGTTAAGCAGGGAAACACGTGGCGTGCTCTGACAAGAGCAGTTTTAAATTGCACTGAGAAGGGCAGTTTGTATTCCGGAGCCTGCAGCACCCTCGTCGGATTCGTCGCGTCTTCCAGCAGCGAGCGCGCGGAGCGGGGCACGGCGATCGACGAGACGGTGTTAACTCCACGGCGGCCGGCGAGCGAAAGGACGGGCGCCGGCGGACAGCGTGGTTTTATTCGCCCGACCTGCCTGCGCGGGCGCAACGCGCATGCGCCGCGGCAGACGCACCTTCCCCGCGCGCCCCGCGCGGAGGCTTTATCTCTCTCACTCTTCCATGTAAATACGTCTTTTTCTACATTGTGTAAATCTCCTATATAAGCGAGCATTTTGACAATAAAAATCCTATGCAGGTAATTCAGGTACTCCCACCGGAGGTGGCGAGCGGCCTGACTGCCCGTATATTCGCAACGACGACGCAGTATCTCGCCGCACCAAGCGGCATCCAGGTTCACGGTGCCTACTAGTATGGATAGTACATCCCAAAAGCTTAAACTTGCTTCGATTACCATTGGCATTTACAATGCCAACGGCTTGAGAGGTATGAAGGACGAGGTGATGAACTTCCTTCGCGATCACTCAGTAGATTTACTCCTGGTCCAAGAGACCTTTTATCGTCCCAGCATTAGAGCCTTTCGCGTCCCTGGATACGCTCAGATTAGAGATGATAGGCTACAAACGTAACTTGCATTGCATAAGACTCAATCCCCCGCCCCTGACAAATATGGAAGTGTCGGTCTGTCGCATCTCGATGGAGGGTCACCCCCCGATATCGATTGCTTCAACCTACCTTTCACCTCAACGAGACTTACTTTTGACTGACCTCAACTCCCTAGCCTCCCTAGGTCCTTCGGTCATCGTGGCCGGGGACCTAAATAGTAAGCATACTAACTGGGGTTGCGTAGCAACCAATCCCAACGGCAATCGGCTTCATCACCTTTTGATCGATAGCCTCCCTTTCGATCTCCTTGCTCCCTTAGAACCGACTCACTTCCCTCATAACGTAGATCACCGACCTGACATACTCGACATAGCACTGCTAAAGAACGTAGCGTTAACCCTGCGTTCTATAGAAGTGATACACGAACTAGACTCGGATCATAGGCCAGTCCTCTTGAGACTAGGTCCTCACCCCAATAGTACTCCTCGTACCAGGACACTCGTGGACTGGGACAAGGTGCAAACAGGTCTCTTAAAGACAGATCCCCCCTTGCTTAGAGACATTCCAGACAATATAACTACAACCGAACAGACAGACCAAGCGATCGATTCTTTCACCAACTACCTCAACGCTGTACGAAGCGAGGCCTCAAGGGAGGTGTCGGCGGAGGACATCCAACACCGACCCCTACCTAGGGAACTGAGGGAGTTGGTAACAAGGAAAAATCGCGCCATCCGTACCTATTCAAATCACCCTTCTGCCGAAAATCGGCAAATCCTGAGGGACTTGTCTAACGAGTCCAAACAGCGAATTGCCGAATTTCGGGAGAACTCGTTCAGGGATCTGATGGGGGAGATAACGCCTAGTCATCTGGCTTACTGGAAACTAGCGAGATCTCTCAAATCCGATGCCTGTTGGACTATCCCTCCCTTGGATCGACCGGATCACTCAACCCCCGCGTTCGAGGACAGTGAGAAAGCCGAATGCCTTGCGAGTAGCCTAGAGTCCCAATGTTCGCCCAACCTCCTCCACACCGACGAAGCCCACATTAGAAGGGTCGATTCCGAGGTGGACAGGAGATCGCGTCTCCCCGTAACTTCACCCATTTTACCGGTGTCGGTTGAGGAAGTCAGTGCCCATGTCAGGCGTCTCCGTATTAGGAAGGCTCCGGGTGCGGATGGTGTATCCAATCGCATCCTGAGACTGCTCCCCGAAACCCTCCTCCTCCTTTTGGATGGCATCTTCAATGCCGCGCTGACCAATGCTCACTTTCCAGCCGCGTGGAAATGTGCAACGGTCATAGGGATAGCGAAGCCCGGTAAACCTCGGACCTCGCCAGCCTCTTATAGGCCGATCAGCTTACTTAGCTCCCTACCTCGAGAATTCTCAGATTTACGGCCGAGAATAACCTCCTCATCGACGAGCAGTTCGGCTTTAGATCCGGACACTCATGCGTCCAACAGGTGCACCGCGTCACGGAGCACGTGTTGGACGGTTTCTCTCGATTCCAGGGGCTCAAGACCGGTGCTATCTTTCTCGACGTGGCGAAAGCCTTCGATAAGGTCTGGCATAACGGGCTGGTATACAAGTTATACCAGCTCGGTATACCGGACAGACTCGTACTCACCATACGAGATTTTCTCAGTGATCGAAGCTTTCGATACCGATTGGAGGGAACGTACTCGGACCCACACCCCATCCGGGCCGGAGTCCCGCAAGGCTCCGTGCTCTCTCCCACTCTCTACTCGTTGTTCACGAACGACATTCCCAGGCACCCTAAGGTGCAACTGGGGTTGTTTGCGGACGACACCGCGCTCTTTACGACCCATTGTAAGTACGCTACTATCCGGCGATACCTCCAAGAGGCAATCACCGACCTAGGTCGTTGGTTTAATCTTTGGCGTATCGAAGTCAACCCGGAAAAAAGCACTGCTATAGTCTTCCACCCGTCTGACTGCGTTAGTACAGAAAGACGGGTGGCTCCGATCCAGTTGTTTGACCGACCCATCCCCTGGGTCAACGAGGCCACATATCTTGGAGTGACCCTCGACAGGAGACTGACTTTCCGTAGCCACATCCGTAGGGTTCGCAACCGCGCGTTGTTCGTACTAGGAAGGCTTGGGCCGATGATCAACAAGTTTAGTAAAATGTCACTTAGAAATAAGCTGACACTCTACAAGACTTGTGTTCGTCCAATCATGACATATGCAAGTGTAGCATTTGCTCACGTGCCTATGTCATCACTCAAGCCGCTTCAGGTCATTCAGAATCGTTTTCTCCGTAGGGCGACTGGTGCCCCGTGGTACCAATCGAACCTCAGCCTGCACCACGACATGGAGATTAGCTCCATGTATGGTTTCTTTAAGCAGGCTGCCAGACGTTATTTTGACAACGCTCCCCACCATAGGAATCCGTTAGTTAGGAAGGCTGCTGATTACATTCCCATCCCTCCCCCCTCTGTCGTTACTCGGCGCTCACTGATTAGGGGCCGCACGGTCCGGCGTCCTAGGCACACACTCACGGACCCGGACGACGAAATCACAGCGTCCATCGAAAGATGGAACGCTGCGCTTTCGGCGTCCAACACATCGCGTACACTTCGGCATTCCCGCCGGCGCGGACGTCCACCGCGAGATCGCGACAACACAGACACATACAGTCCCTATTCGTCCCGGTACCGCCGCATACCGGGTAGAGTCAGTCCGACCCAAGTCGGGCCTAGCTGAGTTTCTTGCTGGACTCTTCTCAGCTAGGCTAGGTTTTAGCGAACCAGCGATAAAACTCCCAGTAGTTCGACACCACTCACACCCCAGATTCGGTTGATACCGTTCAACCAATCTCACTGGAGCGCAAACTCGTAGAGTATTCCAGTGTACAAACTTTCCCGCGTGGTCGTGCCGGAGGCTCCCCCTGGATTTTCCCCAGGCTACCCTCCAACCACGCAATTCGACCGCTATATTGGGTTCGTCCTATTATAGCAACAGTCAGGTTCAAAAAAAAAAAAAAAAAAACCATTCTATTCGTGTACAATCAACAAGCGTTTCAATCCAACCTTCTGATAGGAATCCAATAGGAATATCCCTAAATAACCATTATTTATTTTAAGGAAATAAAAATACTAGTCGACTATCGAATCTATATTTACATTATCCAATATATTTAAAAATATGTAGAATAGCCTATCATGGACATACTGACCTCTGTAAATGGGGACCTCGATTTGTAATCTAGGCCAACGTGCTGCAAAGTCTACTGATATTTTACAAGTGAATAAAATGTAATAATTATTTAAAAAAACATTTAACATTTTCCCCTTTTCGTCAATAAGCTTTGCTGTTTCTACAATAGGTGAAACAATGCCATTGTATGACTACAAAGCCTTGTTTCACGCTGTTATCGTGTAACAAGGCTTTGTAGTCATCTCAAGAACCACCGACTATACTCACATTTTTGGTGTTGGCAAGCTGCTGCTTCGTCGTTTTCATGGCCTTTCTAGTGGTGTCGAGCTCCGTGACCCGCTCCTGCAGCGTCTGGTTGAGCTCGTTGTAGACCGTCTCCATGCGATCCCGTTCTTCTTCCATGGCCCGCTTCTTCAGAAGCAGCTCTTGTAGCTCTTTGCGTTGTTCCTCGTCTTTCAGGTTCATTTCCGCGAAGGTTTCGCTGGAAATGCAGACGCCTGGGGGAAGAGAAAATATAAAGATATGTTGATGGTAAAGATCGAAGGAAGATAAACTACACACTGGATGGCAGGATTATTCACATTTGTCAGTATTTGTATCTATTCAAGGTGGTTCGACGACCATACAAAACGTCCTTTGACATTCGCAGGCTAACGGCGTGATATTTCAAGAAAGTTATGTAATAATCATTCATAAATTGGCTTTCCATTTGCGCGAAATTCCCCATTTCCTAGAATAAACTTGTATAAACTAGAATAATATGAGAATAATCGTTTTAACAAAGTATCACGTGACAAATATTTTTTTTCGAGGAAAGCGGGAATTTCGCGCAAATGGAAAGCCAATTTATGAAAGTGTGTTATAAGTGAAAAACTTAAGTAAGTCACCTGTTGTGTGTGAGTAATACGTGCGAATAGACATTTGTTTTGTTTGTGTTCTAATTTTAAACATGTATTGTCTATTCGAATACGCCACTACTACATACAACAGGTCATTTTCTTAAGTTTTTCACCTATACATAAGTTTCTTAAAATACCACGATGTTAGCCTGCGAATGTCAAAAAACGTTTTATATGGTCGTTGAACCTCCTTAAGGCCTATCCGTATCCATAATCCAGTTAGGTACGACCACTTCTTTTTATGCCATGATTGTGTAAAACAAGCTTGATGCTTGCAATGTGGATCTCAGGAGACCATTGCCGATTCTCTCCGAACTGTCAACCTCTCAACATAGCACATCCTCGGAGGCAATGTAGACATTACTAACTACACAAAATCACACACCTACAATGCAAGTACTTGTGTTGTTGTGACGGTCTTCTGTAAGCTGACATTTCGCTGCGCCCTACCCACTATTCAGATCCCCACTAGTGGACTCGCCTCATCACGACGATGGATCATTGGATCATACTTTACTTTAGTACGTTATTGCACTCATCATCATCATCATCATATCAGCCGAAAGACGTCCACTGCTGGACATAGGCCTCCCCCAAAGAGTGCCAAAGTGACCGGTCCTGCGCCACCCGCATCCAGCGGACTTCCGCAACCTTTACCAGTTCATCAGTCCACCTTGTGGGGGGCCTACCCACGCCGCGCCTTCGTTCGCCACTCGAGAACCTTTCCGCCCCAACGGCCATCGGTTCTACGTGCTATGTGCCCCGCCCACTGCTACTTAAGTTAAGCGATTCGGAGGGCTATATCGGTTACCTTGGTTCTGCTGCGGATAGCGGTTATTGCACTTGAATGCAGTTAATCACAGCTTTCACTCACCGTTCCTATCCCTAGCCGCCTGCAAATCCCTCTTCAACTTATCAATCTCCTCCGCATACTCCTTAAGCATAGCAGTCTTGGTCATCTTCTGGTTGACTTCCGGCTTGTTCTGTATGTTCTTGGCTCTGTGCGCGTATTCCAGGGTGCTCATGGTCTCCTCCAGGTCCTTGTGTCCGGGGGAGATGGTCGCGATGATGGAGGTCTTGGTGCGACCGCCGAGGGACTCTTGGAGGATGCGGGTAAGCTTTGATTCTCTGGAGGGTGGTTGGAAATAATCGGTGTTAAAATTTGATGGCTTCCTTGGCAATGGACCGAAAGTAGAGGAAATATAGTAGCCGTGGAAATCTAGGCTGGAGGTTTTCGACTGGCAGTGGGCAGTGAGAAAGAATATCTATAGAGTGTGATCATAATTTTAATGTAATGTAATTTTGAGAGACGACTGGAAAAGACCTATACCTTACCAAGAAGGTTTTCCAACTCAAAATGCAAGATAATAAGTTTCTGTCAAAAAATTCATGTTTGGTACAAGCTTTTATTGCCGACTGTAATTTTCTGTAGGTATACTGTCATCAACTACTCATTGAGACGATTCTAACGAGCCCATACTCGATGGGGTTATGTCGTTTAATTACGTAGTTCCTATAGCCACCTTCCAGCTCCATCACCAGATCAGCTCGATGGTACCATAACATTGAATTGTCATCCAAACTATACTTATACCCAAAATTTCAGCTCAATCGGTTAATGGGAAGTGGGTCAAATTTAACCCAAAAGTAAGTAAGTAAGGCAAGTTAAATAAAAGCTTGTAAAAATACAGATTAGAATAAATATAGTTGTAAATAATGAAATAGTTACATCAAAAGTGATGAAGTCATATATTTTACAGTACATATGATGCACTAGTGCGGGAAAAGAGCACTTTTCGTGCATATGTCGAACTTTAAAGAGCCATATGTACAGTAAAACTTTGTACGATACACGTGCGAATAGGTAATTCGCAACTCGTGTCGATTTAAAACACTCCCTTCGATCGTGTTTTAATTTATCACCACTCGTTGCGAATTTCCTATTTTTGCCACTTGTATCGTAAATAACTATATCCATATGACATGTTAACAAAATCATGACTGTTTTCAAGGTTAAAAGCCTACATACATACCTGTACGGTATGTGAGGATGCCTCTCCACCAGCGCGGTGATCACCCTCCCGAGCGTCAGCAGGCTCTGGTTGATGTTGACGCACTCCCTCGCGCGCTCCCTCTTATCCGGGTTGTCGGAGCCCGCCTTGCTGATGTTAAAAGCCTACATACATACCTGTACGGTATGTGAGGATGCCTCTCCACCAGCGCGGTGATCACCCTCCCGAGCGTCAGCAGGCTCTGGTTGATGTTGACGCACTCCCTCGCGCGCTCCCTCTTATCCGGGTTGTCGGAGCCCGCCTTGCTGATGTTAAAAGCCTACATACATACCTGTACGGTATGTGAGGATGCCTCTCCACCAGCGCGGTGATCACCCTCCCGAGCGTCAGCAGGCTCTGGTTGATGTTGACGCACTCCCTCGCGCGCTCCCTCTTATCCGGGTTGTCGGAGCCCGCCTTGCTGATGTTAAAAGCCTACATACATACCTGTACGGTATGTGAGGATGCCTCTCCACCAGCGCGGTGATCACCCTCCCGAGCGTCAGCAGGCTCTGGTTGATGTTGACGCACTCCCTCGCGCGCTCCCTCTTATCCGGGTTGTCGGAGCCCGCCTTGCTGATGTTAAAAGCCTACATACATACCTGTACGGTATGTGAGGATGCCTCTCCACCAGCGCGGTGATCACCCTCCCGAGCGTCAGCAGGCTCTGGTTGATGTTGACGCACTCCCTCGCGCGCTCCCTCTTATCCGGGTTGTCGGAGCCCGCCTTGCTGATGTTAAAAGCCTACATACATACCTGTACGGTATGTGAGGATGCCTCTCCACCAGCGCGGTGATCACCCTCCCGAGCGTCAGCAGGCTCTGGTTGATGTTGACGCACTCCCTCGCGCGCTCCCTCTTATCCGGGTTGTCGGAGCCCGCCTTGCTGATGTTAAAAGCCTACATACATACCTGTACGGTATGTGAGGATGCCTCTCCACCAGCGCGGTGATCACCCTCCCGAGCGTCAGCAGGCTCTGGTTGATGTTGACGCACTCCCTCGCGCGCTCCCTCTTATCCGGGTTGTCGGAGCCCGCCTTGCTGATGTTAAAAGCCTACATACATACCTGTACGGTATGTGAGGATGCCTCTCCACCAGCGCGGTGATCACCCTCCCGAGCGTCAGCAGGCTCTGGTTGATGTTGACGCACTCCCTCGCGCGCTCCCTCTTCGCCGGGTTGTCGGAGCCCGCCTTGCTGATGTTCTCGGACCCGGCCAGGTCCACGAGGTTCAGTTTGCCGATCTTGACCAGCTCTTCGCCCTCTTGGTTGTTCTCCTTCATGTGGGCGACTATGGTGAAGACAGTGTGGGAGCGGCTGGAAAACAATGTATAGTATAAGACTAGGTGCTATGGGGCTAATGGGCTCCGCTAGCAACACTCTATCTCGAGCTGTCTAAGAGCGACAGTTGCGCGACACTAGCCATAGATCATCTATCAAAATTGCCTGCATCGATGCTATATTGCGTTTGTATCGCGTCAAAAGTTGACTCGTAAACTATAGCTATGTCAACCTGATGGCAATTTGGTTACTGGCTTTTAAACCATAATTTGCACAAGCATTTTATGTGGCTAAAATACTGCCTATAACGACAAGTAAATATGCTACATAAATTACAATAAAACATATTTACCTACTTATTGTACTAACTACAAATAATGAATAACGCCTTTGATTTTCCACATTATTAAACTACAAGCAGTAATGTTTTGTGTGTATGCTTCCTCATCATATAATATTACAGAAAGCAACCCAAAAGCAACCTGTCCTCGGAAATGAGTAAAGAAAATGATTAAGGTGGTTCGATTTCCAAAACGTTATTTGACATTCGCAGGCTATAACGGCGTGATTTTTAAAGAAACCTTTGTAACTAACTTTCATAACTTGGCTTCCTATTTACGTGAAATTCCCCCTTTTCTTGAATAAACTTGTATAAACTAGAATAATTTGAGCAAAATGGTTTTCCCAAAGTATGACGTCACAAGCTAATATTTCAAATTATTCCAGTTTATACAAGTTTTTTCAAGAAAAGGGGGAATTTTGCGCAAATGGAAAGCCAATTTATGAAAGTCAGTTACATAAGTTTCTTAATAAATCACGCCGTTAGCCTGCGAATGACAAATAACGTTTTGTATAGCAATCGAACCACCTTAAGTATATTTTGTTTGTGCAAGGAGGAAACATAAACAAAACAATAAATGGAAACAAATAACTACTTTCCAAATAGGGTATTCCACTTACTAGGACAATATTGGATTGCCATTGGGATTCTCACTGCAATATTCACAAAATCTTTACTAAAACTCAATGTACAGTACAATTATGACCCTTATTTGGGAGAAATAAGTAACAATAGACATACATGCCCAATGTTATTAAAGTAATAGGGTACCAATTTCCAATTTAGAATAAAAAAACGCATATGAAGCCAAAGATATGAACTTGTTTATTTTTACCTTTAGTATTTACTAAATATAGACTTTTAAGCCAATGAACAAGAGTAGAAAGAGAGTAGTAGAATATGACTAGAAAGTTGAAATGTTCTTACCTGGATTGTGCATTCATGAGTGTGGATGCAACTCGTTTCCTTTCTTGCCCCTGTTCCATAATTTTATATACCTCATTCTTGTTGTATACCTATAACATAAGCAATCCTAAAATCAAATAACGGTAAAGTGTTTTTCTTCAACTAGAAGTCAGAAAGCTGCGAAATTTCTACCGAGGAAGAGACGTATTTGTAGTGTGATCATATTTTATATCTCCTGAAAATGCCAGATACACCAAGCACTCCAAACACTCACCAAGCACTTGGTAAGATATAATATCAAATTGGTCAGCAATATGATATGTATGAGGCATTCTTCAAATGATCATCACCTACCCGCCCAAATGCCTTTTAAAAGGCATCGTCTCTTCAATGCTGTTTATACCATTTTAAATCGCAACAGAGCATTCATTTTAAAATAAAACCAACTCCTATTAAAGTTGATATTCAAATTTCGTTGGAAATTTTTCTCACACGGTGGGCTTTTAAAAGAGAAACTTCTACTCACCGTAACCTCTTCAAGTCCAATAACAATATTAGCGCCCTTCCTAGTAACATCCTCATAGATCCTGAGCTTGGAGTTGTCTTCAGAGGTGGAGAGCAGGTCAAACAGCTCCTCATTGTAGAGCTCCAAGTAGGAGACTCGGACCGTGTATTCGGTGTTGGAGATGCGCAGCTCGTCGAACAGCTGGCTGAGCGCGCGCGGGATGATGCCGGCGAGGGGGTCCTGTGGGCATACTCATATAATTGACTGGCTGCTCGCGGCTACGCCCGCGTATTGCGAACAATTATTTGGTTTGCTGGAACAATATTCCTCCTCCAATTCATGCAGTACGTTCGAAGCTATCGTCTAAATTCAAGCAGTTATTTATTTTTGTGAAAGGTCAGTCAAGAATCCATACCAATATTATAAATGCGAAAGTGTGTCTGTCTGTCTGTATCCTCTTCACGCTTAAACCGCTGAACCGATTTGGATGAAATTTGGTATAGAGGTAGTTTGAGTCCTGGGGAAGGACATAGGATAGTTTTTATCCCGGAAATCATCCCCCAAAGGGTGAAGTGGGGGGTGAAAGTTAAAAAAGTTTTTTATTAACCTACCTATCATCCCACTAGTCATTGCAACTATTCCAATACTCACATTTTGCCAATTAACATTCTCGTCTCCGGTACTCTCGCCGACCATGGTGTGAGTCTTTCCCGTCCCAGTCTGCCCGTAGGCGAACACGGTGCAATTGTACCCGCATAGCACTTCCTTGATCAACGGGCTCACTACTTGCTGGTATACTTCTATCTGTAAATATAGTTATGAAGGAATACATTACACTGAGGAAGTAGTTATCAAGTTTGAACACAAGAAGTTAAGGCGCGGCCACGACTTCGAGCGGCGGCGGCTGCGACAGTGGCTTTTCTAATTCATTGCGCGTGATCCCAACTAACCACAGTGCGTTGCGCGTCTCGACCGCGCAATGAACAGATAAAACGCTTGCCACGCCGCAATTCCGCAATGGGCCGTTACAGGGGGTGCTAGGTGCTAGATAAGATTTGCATGTAAGAAATACTTGGGTTTTTCTGTTCTGTTTCGAGTTCATTGACTCATGATGCAGGATATCCTAATTTAGAATAGAATAGAATGTTTATTTGTCAAGTCATGTACATGAGATGTTCAGATTATAAAGAAGGCTTCCATGACACCCTGTTAGGGCACACAAATGTTCTTATAAGTAACTTAATTCTATATTCCAGGTCATTCTGCTTATTATGTGAAAAGTAATATATGTACATAGTGAATAATTTGACATGTACCAAAGTTTTAATTTTAATAGTTTTTAATGTCAAAGGTTAAGTATTTAATCTGATGTGTGTGGAATTATTTATTAACCCTTTCACAACCCACATGCATGATGCAATATGCCGAGTTTTCTCTACATGCCTGATTTAACCGTGGCCGAGCAACATTGCATGTGCCACTCCATAGCGCTTTGCAGCATTTTTCCGCTTTGTAGCGGAAATAGCTGGGTTGGGCTTTGAATGGAAGTAAACAAGTATGTGTATCCAGAACCCCAAAATAAAGGAAATCATAACTATACCTCTCTTTCGAAGTTTTCTAATTAAGAGAGATACGGATAGAGCGAGAAAAATCGAGAGAGCTCGCGCGCCGTCTTTTGATAGCTGTGCTGACTGTCATCTTGATTTTGTTGAAGTCCTAAGCTAGAATAACTTACTTGTTTAGTGTTGGGCGCGAAGGCACGGTCGAACGTGAACTTCTTGGTGAGCGTGGTCTGCTGCGACTGACGAACAACCACCTCTCGTCCGTTCACCACTTCTATCACCCCAAGCGATTTGATGTCACGCTCCCGCTGGTTCAGAGGTCTGCAATCACAGTAACAACAGCACGGTCTTGTTTGTGAAACAGGTTTTTTTACCACATAGAAATCTCATGCTACCAACTCAAGGTACATCTTCCACTTTAATTAAATAACAACACTTTTTTGTTGTTGGCAGATACGGATGCCAGCCTGGTAGTAAGCAAGGACCTGAAGTAGAGTAAAACTTTTCTCTGCAATGTTTGCAGCGACTGAACAGAGGTATAATAAGCCCATAGTAAAAAGGAAAATTGGAATTATTATTATATAATAATAAATCTATTAAAACCTTACCTATATCCTTATACCTTATATCCAGCGTCCAACAAGTGAATATGTATTTTTTTTAATACTTTAATAATTATTTAGCTTTTCGGTGAAGGAAAACATTGTGATGAAACCTGTTTACATCTGTGATCACAGATGTATGCTGTGAAGATATTCAAGGGTGTATGTGAAGTCTGAAACCCGCACTGGGCCAGCGTGGTGTGTACTGCCCATTCCCTCTCAACCATGAGAGGAGGCCTGTACCCAGCAGTGTATATGTATATAGGCTGATTTATTTTATTTTTATTATTTAAATTGTTTAATCTATAAATAATAATAAACTGGTTTTATTCAATACAAAATCCAATACACACATTATTATGCGACAAGCTTTAGTTCACAATACATTTGGCTAGTCAATATTTTCTTTTAACTTCATCTTTCATTTTCAGGGTAAGCAGTTTGATCGGTAAAAGCTTGTTCTGATTTATAGTATTTTTTAATACAACTTGTTGAGTATCCGAAGAGCTCAAACCATATTCTTACCAACTATAACTTTGACGATCTCTGTAGCCTTTGGTAGCAACCCTGCCGGTGAAGCCTCATCCCAGTAAGGGCATTTATTTTTGTGATGAGCATGATTATTTGTTCCTAAGTCATGGATGTTTTCTATCTATATATACTCAAATATGACTTTGTATATCGTTGTCTAGTACCCATAGTACAAGCTTTGCTTAGTTTGGTACCAGTCAATGAAAGTGCATGTTATAGACCAAACAACACATCATCATCATATCAGCCAAAAGATATCCACTGCTGGACATAGGCCTGAACATAAAATGATTCAATTGGTAGCATCCGTATCCACAAACATGATCAATTTATTCAGTAGTCCATATTCATCAAGCTCAGTCCTTTTCAAGCTGTGGGTGACTCCCTGGGGGGTTTCCAAGCTGTTTGAAGGGGGTTGCAGCAACTTGAGTTTTGTGTTGAACACACGGGGATTTGAAAAATAAAAAATACAATCTCAAAACAGTGCTGGGTTGTGAAATATTTTTCTACAATAACCCCATACACCCCACCGCAACATGAAAAAGGTTGAAAAACACCGATCTAGCTCAAGTAGCTAATATGGATGCAAAATCTACAATGGTACCTCATTCTAGACGAAGTAAAAGCACCACAATACTGACATAATACAATATTCTAGGCAAATTTATTAAAAGTTTCTAATTTTACTTAGTAAAATGGTGCCATAACCATATCCTTTGTAATGCTTTGTGAAAGTATATACTTTGAAGTAACAAAGAGTAAATGTAATGACCACATGTAATGAATGTATAGTTATCAAGAGTGAACTCGAAAGCTGGCAGGCATTCACATCATTCAAAGAAACATACAAAATACAACAGTATCTCTGACATTTCATATTTGTGAATTATATCAGCAAACTTAAATAAAGTAGGTCAAAAGATACTAGTGAATAATGCGCAAAGCACATTTTTAACATAGAATTGAAAGTATTAGGAGGAAATACATAGATTTCAGTTACATGAGAACATGCATGAGTCATGGCTATCATATTATTTTATATATATGTTAGCTGTATAGAATTAGCTGCATTGAAGTGATATAATCTACAAATGTTTCACGGATAATCTATAAGGAAGGATGTATGGATAAGTACAAAGCCAGACGCTAGTAATTACGCCCTAAAATACCATTCAAAACAATACTTGAAGTGGCCAAAAACATGATGTAATATATAGCCCAAGTATTGAATACGGAGAAATAATAATTATCGGATTATAAATACATTTCAACTGCGTAATTATAGAGATAAATACAAGAAATACAATAAGTTTACCTCAGTCTCACAAACACTTGGATGTTCTGGTTTTTGTCTCTCCGGGAACCCTTTTCCGACATCTTGGCACTACACACATACAATTCTTTGCACTGTATTTGTTGCACTCAATGGTTGTTAAATTCCAGTACTATTCACCAAAATAAAATAAAACGCGTCAAAATCCCAATTTATCGTCAAGGGAATCCGTTGAACGGAGTCGTTCAAACAAAATTCAAATTTCGGTTTGGCTGGGGTTGCCACCTGATAAATGTTGTAAGGCTCACTCAAAGAGTAAAGTAAGTATATAGGTAGAATGATTCTAAGATACGAAATAAAATAAAAGATCCGATACAAAAAGAAAACTTTTTGTATACAAATAATATTGGAAATAAAATAACGCTGTAATTTACAAATTTATTTTGGTACACAAACGTGGTATTTCACATCATTTTAGAACTGCACGGCTATCACGCGACGTCGCGCGAGCTCTCTCGATTGATCTCGCACTATCCGTCTCTTTCTTATTAGAACATTTAGAACAAGAGGTATAGTGCGAAAAAAATCGAGAGTATATCGCGGCCGTCTCATGATAGACGTGCTGCGAATATAACGGCCATAAAAAAGATCGTGAATAGGTGGCTTGATGAAGTGCGTTCCGTTTGTCGCTTAACGTATACTTCTCTAAAATTAGTAATTGATATTCAAATATGGATAAAACATTATAATAATACAAAACGTATTTTTTTTTATAGGTTTGTTTATTACAAAGTACAAAAGCATCAATGCAATCAGTTGCAAATTACGAAAACATCATTATGAAAATCTATTCGGGATTGATTCAAAATTAAGTTCACTAACTATGCTGTTTTTAATTACCGCTTAACGAAATTAAGGCAACGGGTAATCTTGGATTTATTTCTACCGCTAAACAATAAATTGTTTCTAGAAACCGGACTCAAACTTGTTGTGTGACCCCATATTTTTTTGTAAGTTGGTAGCTTTCTCGCGGGCTGAAACACTCGTTTAACTTTTTAATACTGTCAAGCTGCCATTAAACTTTTTGCCGTCGCTCTTAACGATGATATTTTCTTATGTGAAAGAGGCAGTTGTGTTAATTGATGATAAGGCAGCAATCGAAGCCGGCAGTGTTGTTAGTGTATGTCGTAGTTAGACTACATACCCAAATTATGCCAATCAAATCGTTACTGCCCTATACGGATACTATGGGTCTTGTGCATAGAATATAAATCAGATGAATTCCCGTGAAAAATTCCGATGTACCCCTATATTCTTACAAAATGTATGCCAGCTAATCAGTAATATTATTGTTGTCACAGTTGTTAATACTATATATATATATATATATGGTTATTACCTACTATAGGTATCAAGAATAAGAATACATAGCAATTGGGTAAACAAAAAAAGACATAGTAAACTTTCAAACTAAAAATTCCTATTTCTATGCCTATAATAGGCAGTTGATTACATAACGCACTAGATGGCGTTAATATCAAACAATAGTAAGTACAATTAGTAGTTACATTACTTACCAAGGGCTGTAAAAGAAAGGAAACCCGAAGTCGCCACAGGTATTTGTGACCCGAGCCGCAGGCGAGGGTTGTAAATATGCGATAGAGGGCTTTCTTTTTACTGCCCGTGGTACGGACACAATTTTACGTCTTCAACTGGCCGTAATGCGAGTTTTACCGGTAGGTACGTGTAATCTATTACGTACCAAGGGCGGTGAATTCGTGAATGGCCTCACCTTCGGTTCGGGCCACAAACACCTGCGATCTGGGGCTTTAGGAATTACCGCCCGTGGTGAGTACACAATTTTACGTCTTCACCTGGCCACAATGCGAGTTTTACCGTACGCGCAGCGTGCAGTAAAACTCGCATTATGGCCAGGTGTGACGTAAAATTGTTTAGGTACCGAACAGGTTTAGGTCGTTTTTAAAAATGCGTTAGACCAAATGTCAGATAAAAATTTAGTAACTCAGTAATTTTTTTGACGTTACTGGCCGACATTCTCGTCTAACGTATCTTTATAAAACCCGGGGTTAGAAAACCTAATAGTTACCGAAAAGTAAAACATGCTGAAACGGTACCTATTTTTAAAAGTCTTCAGAGGCTTTAAGCCTGAATCACACTGGTGTGGCCTGCGGTGGCGGTCACTGCGATTTAGGCCTTATGTTCTATTTAAACTTGTAACTAGGTATGTATGTTACTATTACTCACAACTTTTGAACATGGACAAGCTATACGTGTTCCCACAATGTGGGATGGAAAGGCTCCTTCCTATGCAGCTAAATTAAGAACCGAGGGGCTACCGCGAAATGAAAACGAACTTCATTCGTGTATCTCCCAATCTGCCGCACTTGCTAGTTCGAGCGACAGAGAGGGAGATACACGAACGAAGTTCGTTTTCATTTCGCGGTAGGCCCTCTGGTCTTAAAATTACAGATGGCTTACCACAAACCAAATAACCTACTCAATTTGGGCGGGTAATGGTTTATTAGCCACAAATTCATACTAAATCAGTTACGGCAAATAAAAAAAGGTGGAACTATGACAAGGACAACGAATGATATTTCCCTTTCTGTCGAACTTATCGAGATTTGTATGCTACCATCTCGCTCGGACGTGGTATTATTATTATAACTTCGTGATTATTTAACCATTTGCGTTGGTTTTTTCTCCATTTGACTACATTTTTAATCCTTTTACGAGAAAATATGCCATTATTGATTATTTTGTTTAGTGTCTATGTCGCAGGGAAATGGCCAAAACAGAGGTTTGAACAAAACTCTAGGGATATGATCAAATCACGCAGGATGTTAAAATGGCGAATCCATTTTATCATTTGCCTAGAAAAATTCAGTCATTTGATCAAATCTCTTAATCTGTTTAGTGAAATGACGAAATCGGCCAAAAAAGGCAACTCGTTTTTGCATTTCACTAGATTTGTTTAGTGATTTGATAAAACCCCTGAAACGCGTTAGTGAGTGGTCGAAACAAACTCGCAGAGTCAACTCGTTTTATCATTTCACTAGACACGTTTAGTGAAATGATAATGTCTCTACTGTACCATGGTGTAGGTGATTTGATCAAATCTCTGAACTGGTTCAGTTTTACTCTACAATTAAGTTTGATCAAATCTCTCACATGATGTTTCAGGGATTTTATCAAATCACTGAACAATTGTGGTGAAATGAAAAAACGAGTATGCCTTTTTTGGCTGATTTCGTCATTTCACTAAATAGATTTAGGGATTTGATCTAATAACTGTTTTTTTGTAGGCAAATGATAAAATGGAATGGCCATTTTCACATCCTGCGTGATTTGATCATATCTCTGAGATTTGTTGAAATCTCTGACATAATTTAGTGAAATGGTAAAATAAAATATTAAAAGTTGGTAATAAAATTGTTTGTTAAATCAGATTTTCAGATTTTTTAATCGATTACAAGAATAGGTAGTTGTAAACCGGAATATAATCATTTTAAGGTGGTTCGCTTTCCATACAAAACGTTCTTTGACATTCTCGGGGTAACGGCGTAATATTTTAAGAAACTTATGTAACAAACTTTCATAAATTGCGTCTAAGCCGGCCGGTGCCTAACACGCAAGGGCGAAACCGGGGAGCGGTAAGGTGCAGGAGGGACGTAACACGACCGCACGAGCGACTTAATCTGTACTAGAGTTGAGATTTTCATCATTTCACTAAACGTGTCTAGTGAAATGATAAAACGAGTTGACTCTGCGAGTTAGTTTCGTCAACTCACTAACGCGTTTCAGGGGCTTTATCAAATCACTAAACAAATCTAGTGAAATGAAAAAACGAGTTGCCTTTTTTGGCCGATTTCGTCATTTCACTAAACAGATTAAGAGATTTGATCAAATGACTGATTTTTTCTAGGCAAATGATAAAATGGATTCGCCATTTTAACATCCTGCGTGATTTGATCATATCCCTTAGAGTTTTGTTCAAATCTCTGTTTTGGCCATTTCCCTGCGACATCTACACCACTATTCAATTCAATTAATTTATTGCAATGTTCGTCTTACTGCTGCATGGGCAGTATGGGCACAGGCCTCTTATGGATGAGAGGGAAAGGACAGTACTCCCCCATGCTTGCGCAGTTTGGTTGTGGACTTCACATACACCCTTGAATTTCTTTCCAGATGTTACAGTTTTCCGGTGTTTTCCATCACCGAAAAGCTGGTAAATATAAAATGATAAATCCATGCCTAATTTACATATTAAATAAATTACGAAAAACTCAACATATAGCTTCTGCTGACTGTACTTACCTATATTGTAATGACAGTGTAGTGTAAAACATACAGAATGTCGCTAACAACTTGTCTCTGTCATGCATGACCCATATCGGATAAGTCCACTTAGCGTTATTCTAATAAGACAATTTGCTTATTACCACTATAAGAAAAAGCTCTTATTAGCGGCTAAGTGGAATAAGAATAAGTCCTCACTCGGAAGATTCCGGATTTCTTTTTACACGTTGTCCAACAAGAAAGATAAAACTGGATTTAAAATGAGCAACGTCATTATACGGAGCGTTTTTGCGGCTGGCAACACTCATTACACCGTTTCCTCCCGCGCTTTCTTGAAGAAAATTAAGAGCCGCATTAATTCTATCCATATGTCGCGGCGTTTTTGTAGCGGTTCGTAGCAATGGCGGCGTGTTTTTGCCGCTCGGAGCGCTGCGGTAGCGTTCCCAGACTCCGTCCCGCAAAAACCCGCCTCGCAGCGAACGAGGGAATTTGTGCAAAAACACTAACCCCGCTCAATAACTGGCGACGCCGATGAAATACTATGAGTTCCTTTAAGTTTTTACAGCCCCGCGCTTTTTCAGCGGGACATTTGCATCGGACGCCCGCGGTCGCCATCTTGTAGTTTTTCCCGCGCGCACCGAATGCGTTCCCGAAATTGCCGTTCCGTAAAAACTATCTGATTAAATTCTTGTTTCGAGAATGGGCGTTTATGTATAATGATGTTTTTTCGGTGCAGATGCTTTGGGACTGAAATCGTAAAATATTTATGTCTATTGCGGTTTACGGGGCTTGAGTTTTTGCTTTGAATGTTAAAATGGGTGGTTTTTCGTGTTAAATTTGAGCTGGCATCGTATACAATTCCGAACAGCTTCAGTGCAGGAGCGGACATAGAACATTCGTATACGTACCCCTGGCACTTATACATATACAAACTCTTTATGTGTGATATAAATTCAATCATGCTCTAGCAAGACAAAAGGCGTAGTAATAGGAATGGCCAAAAATAAAACGATTCTGCTGCAGAGAATACACAGACAGACAGACACATTTCATGCACGAGGAAAGTGTGAAACTGGTCAACTTCATGGCGCTTTCTATCTGGAGGAATACTTAAACGGCATCGGAAAACTGAATACTTACCCCTATTGTTGCTATGCAATATGCAGGTTTCTAAGCAGTTTATTAGCACACTAGGTTTTATGTCCGACGTAAAGCATTTGTCCCTCTTGCACTCGTACATTTGCCAGAATGGGACGAATGCTTTATGTCCGACATAAAACTTAGCGTACTAGCCCCCCTGCAGTCGAATGATACGTCTTCGCGCTAAGCCGCTAAACCGATTTAGATGAAATTTGGTTGAAAACCCCATGAAAACCCAGGAAAGGACATAGGATAGTTTCATCCCGGAAATGATCCCCCAAAGAGATGAAATAGGTGGTTGAAGCTACGATATAACCGAGTTCCACGCGGACGGAGTCGCAGGTCAAGTAGTCGCGGTCATTTATCATCTGGCATAAGTACCTGGGAGAACGAGCGTTGCCCGGTGTTACGAGTGATACCCGGAAAAGGGGTTTCTCGGGAAAAGGGGTTTCCCGGGAAAAGGGGTTTCCCGGAATAAGGGCTTTCCCGGAAAAGTGACTAGATTACTCTTTCGCCCCCATTTTTCTCTGTATTGCAAATCACATCGATGTCGTTAGAGCCGTATCCAAGAACCCATTTACAAACAAACAAATAAACAAGTTTCGTTTTTAGGCTTTGTAATTAATATTAATTTAAGTAGCTATAAGTTCCTCAAAATGTAATTTACTCATAAATAAACGCAGATACATAGATGAAAAATAAATACTTAAGTAATAAAGATACTTACAAAGTTACTCGATTAATAAATAGTATTAGGATACCTCAATCGGCTGGCTGGTCGTATCGCGCGAAAAGCGTGGGAATGTATCGCCACGTACACGTACCATACTCGTATCGTACCACAGAAGTCTGAGGACCAACTTCGTAATGACCCAGTGACATAAAGTGGTCGGTATAGTGCTTACGCACACAGTAAAGCGTGAACAGTCAGCAGCAGAAGTTGCTGAGCGGTCCTAGTGCTCGAAATGATCTACACACGAACTTTAATGTCAAGGGAATAAGGATCTGCGTATAGGTAGTAAAAACACATTTATGTTAGATACCTATGTTCTTTTAATCAATCCTGCAAATTGTACCTATAAAAAATAGTTGTTTTAATCCTGTATGACAATTAGGTACCCTATTTAGAGAATTGGTGGGAATTAATCTACGCGCAAAGATTAGAAACATAAACTCTTAAAATCGATTTGCAACCGAGCTAGTTTCCAACAATTTCCTGCCTATTCTAACGTTAATGCCACTTGTCATGAAGTTGTCAACTCGCGACAATTTCCTATGTAAGTATATGGGTTAAAAAATGTGCGCAATACCTGCGCACTGGCAGGTAGGTTGATGAAAATCGTATTTTTAATGAAACGTGTTGTGAGTGGTGAGCGTGAGAAAATAGGCGGGCGAGAGAGCCCTGCCCGTCGGGCCAGGCAGTCCACAGGCGGTAGCGGACGAGGTAGCGGAGCGTCCGCACGAACATGTCGAAAAACCTGTGGTATCGGATCTCATTTATTTTCGAGACTGAGCATGTCATGGCTCCTCTACATGATGGCCCATCCTGCTGGTCCACTAGGATGGGCCAGCGTGTAGAGAGGGTAGTGGTGTTGGATGGCGCGCCGGCGGGATGTCGATGGGATGGCCGCGGTGTCGGTTTTTCGGCCGCACTACTTTGTATCTTGACACGGTGCAGGTGTTTTAATTTCCTTGACCGTTATAAAACATTATTTTTAGTTACTTGGCAAAATTTGTTGAGCAGCAAGTTTTGATTAACATTTATGTCTCGATAGGTTCTACGTAACTCACTTTGAACTACTTCAAAATAATAGCCAATCCATACTTAATATTATAAATGCGAAAGTGTGTCTGTCTGTCTGTCTGTCTGTCTGTTACCTCTTTACGCTTAAACCGCTAAACCGATTTGGATGAAATTTGGTATAGAGATAGTTTGAGTCCTGGGGAAGGACAGGATAGTTTTTATCCCGGAAATCACCCCTGAAGGGGATGAAGTGGGGGGTGAAAGTTTGTATGGAGCTACGATATAAACGAGTTCCACGCGGACGGAGTCGCGGGCAGAAGATGGTTCTCGCAGCACAACTGCACCCGCTACCGCCCAACCCCCCGCTCGCTCCGTGGCCTAAGTTTTTCTGCAAATAATATCCGTCCAGTAAGGCGCTGCGGGTTTTTCCGCGGTGAAAGGTTGCAGCGTGTAGCTGGAACTGTGTTGATATGATGACGTCCAACGGCACTAGTTGTGTGGGAAAATCTAGCGTTTTTTTGTGAAATCTAGTAAAAACCGGCTGGATGTGGGCGGTAGTTTAATACGTTATGCTACAACGTAATGGTTTTATTAAACGGCTTTGTATTAAGTAGTTTACTTTGTGCATTTAGACCAGTATTGTACTTTGCTTTGGTTTCGAGGATTTCGTCAAAATTGACCGTAAGCTAGTAGACCAGGCTTTGAATCCCGGGGACGGCATATATAAAAAAAAAATCTTTATTCAACAAAACCACGTAAATAATGAACTGGTATCTACTGCATTGTTATTTACAAGTATAAATCTCAAGACAATTAAACCGTACAGTCTATATAAACTGTTCAATTAAACTTCTAAACTTAAGTAACTAAAGAAACAAAGTAAGATGTAATACATTTTCTGAATACAAATTAAATGCCTCACTGTATGTGTGTGGGTGTGTGCGCGCGTGTGTGTGTGGGTGTGTATGAAGGATTACCGAATTGCATTCTCTGTCTCATCGTATGTTTTTGTTTTTAGCCAGTTTATTATGAGCTTTTTACTCTCATGATGTGGTTTTGAGTGAATGTCTAATAGTTTATTTATTTTATTATAGAGATGTGAGGTTTGTATCTGGTATTGTGAGCTAGCAAATTTGGTTCGAATAGTTTTAGGTAGCATAGCTATGTTCGGTGTTAGTCTTCTTTTTATTTTATAGTTCGGGTTGTATGGTGTGTGGCAGAATCTTGTGTTTTTTTAAGGTTGTTTGTAGAATATATAGTTTCCGAACCGACAAAAGTCCACTGATTTGGTACAGTAGATCTGTAGGAAATGTAATCTTTTTAAAATACATTACTTTAACTAATGCCATTTGTGCTCGTTCCAAGTCTATAAAATGGCTTTTAGCTGCACCTCCCCAAACGGATATGCAGTACACCAAGACAGACTGCGCCAGAGATGTATATATTTCATTGAGTATATTACGAGACTTTGTTTGTGTTGTTGTTATTGTCCTTGGTACAACGTGTCTTAGTGCCCTAAATATCCATAGCAGCTTACGAATTCTACTGACGACCTGATCAATATGTGAGTACCAATTTAAATGCTCATCTAATTGAACTCCCAGGTACTTTATTTGGGAAGTTTTTTAAATAGATGGGCAGACACAAAGAGTCATATCACAAGGTTGGGAATCGTGTATTTTTAAGTCCATATTCCCAGTGGGTTGGGTACAACTTGTGATACTAAAACACATAAATTTAGTTTTACAGGTGTTAAGCGTCAGTAGGTTCATTCTTAACCATTTGGAGATATCAGCCATTCCAAGTTCGGCGCTGTTTTTGACATCGTCCCATGAACTACCTGTGAAAACAATCGCAGTATCATCAGCATAAGAGAAGTTTTGCATTCGGGATAGTCATGTTACATAGGTCGTTAATGTAAACCAGGAATAACGTAGGAAAAACGCTTCCCTGTGGTACACCGTAAGACACTTCCTCTTCCTCACTGGTGTGTTGTGTGAGTTTTACCCGCTGCTTTCTTTCTGTTAGATAGTTTTTAAACAAGGAGAGTGTCGTTCCCCTAACACCGATTTTCTAAAGTTTGCATAAGAGAATAGGAATGGAGACGGTGTCGAAGGCTTTTTTCAGATCCAGAAAGACAGCTAAAGACTTATTTTGCTTATCCAGATTTTCAATTACAAGAGATGTGAGGGCAATTATTGCATCATCCGTGGACATACCACGCCTGAACCCGAATTGAGCAGCCGATAGTAGGTTATATTTATTTAAGAAGCCTAACAGCCGGGTATTAAGAAGCTTTTCCATAATCTTAGAAATTGCGGGTAGGACTGAAATCGGCCTATAATTACTGATGTCTTCTTTGTCCCCACTCTTATACACTGGGGTGATTAGGGACTGCTTAAGAGATTTTGGGAAAAAACCTTGGCTAAAGCTAAGGTTTACCAAATGTTTTATGATAGGTATTATTTCACTAGATATATATTTAAAAAAACCGTTAGTTACGTTATCCCAGTCAGGGGCGCTGCTATTTTTAAGATTTGTCAGAGTACTGTAGACTTCATCTGGCGTAGTGGGTAATAATACAAATGAGTTAGATTGTGTAGGGAGGCGATCGAGGTACAGGATCAGATCGTCATGAGGGTTTGCGGCAATTTCTTGGGCTAGCTCTTTTCCGATATTAGCAAAGAATTTATTTATGTAGTTGGCTGATTCAGCAGGAGTGTTTTTAACATTTAACAGTTCTACATTAATGTTATTACACTTATTAGTATATGTTAGGTTTTTTATATTTTTCCAGAGCAGTTTATTATTATTGACAGATTTAATCAAGAGTTCTCTTTCATACTTTCTTTTGAGCTTCTTTATAAGATTATTACAATAGTTTCTGTAGCGAGTGTATGTTATTTTAATAATTTGGTCATCAGGGTTACTCCGTAGCTTTTTTTGCAAGTTGTTACGGTTTCGTATACAGCGCAATATCCCGGGAGATATCCATGGTTTTATAATGCGCTTCATACTAGGTATCGTGGTAGTAGTAGTATTTTCTTTTATAGATTCGCTTAACATGTGAAGCAAACTGTCTGTTACAGTGTTGGGGTCATTACAGAACATAAGTTCAGAAATATTTTTTTCTTGGAGATATTTCAAAGCATCTTCAAAGTTTATTGTGGTTTTAGTTTTACAAGCAGGTGATGATTTCATGATTTTAGACAATGGAAGAAATGTGGTAAAGTGGTCTGTTATGGTGGTTTTTAAGATAGCAATAGTGGGGGAGTATTTAATTTTATTTACCTTAAGCATAAAATGGTCTAGGCAGTCTTTTTCTCTAGTGGGCTTAATATGCCCGGCTAGTAATCCAAAGATCGAGAGAGTATTTAAATAGTAGGTCCTGTTTTTGAACTCATGCGAAGGTTCCAGCATTTTTGGTTTAAAGTTGATGTTAATATCACCTGCAATTACAATACTATTTCCGTTATCAACAGTTTCTAAGTGTGTTATATATATATTTATATGATGAACACAAATATTTGTTGCTTGGTTTTGACTTTTTCGGAATGTTTTGCATTTGAGTATTATCAAACCGCGACTAGAATACACTTGAGCACACGTGCCGTTTTCGAATTAATACATGAAATGACATTGTCAATGGTAGTGTGCAGATAAATGAAAATAATTATTTCAGTATGAAGAAGATCTAAAGCTTAGGAAAATAACATAAATTATATTACCTATTTATGCCGGGACGAGCTAGATTCGTTCTCAAAAGATTGGCCACAAGAAACTCAGGATCGGGAACACTAGAAACGGAGGGGGGAGGCCTTTGCCTGCCTACCTTTTTTAAAATACGAAATCAAGTGAGCGCGGTGTACCTAAATGTAAACATGTATCTACCTAGGTACAGTAATTTGCGAAATAACGTTTTTCTATTCTATTCTATTACAGTATGAAAATGATGACCACTTCACAGTGTGTATGGTTTGTTTTTTTTTTACATTATTTCTTATGATTTCACATTCGCCTAATATTTGATTAAAACATTGGTTTTTCGGGCAGTATTGTTTTTTTTCCATTGTTTTTACAATCTATTCCTCAGAAAAAAGAAATAATATTTTAAAATATTTTCAATATTTTTATTGCCAACATAACAATTGTAAATTAATTTACCGACTTAAGTTAAATCACAAGTCCATCCGTTTGAAATAAACTTACACTATTTTTGCCAAACATATTACATATTACCTACCTACTTAAAATACGTTACGCATACTTACTTTAGTAACTGACTAGCTAAACTGAAAGCTAAAAACGTGTGATTTTTTAAAGGAGTGTGAAATGCATGTTGTTAATTGTGTAATATAATAATAAGGCATAGGAAATTAAAAGTTCAAATTCCATCGCATAAGGATTTAAAAAAAAGAAACTTGACTGATAAAAAAAAAACGCTTTCCTGTATATAATTACGTTCTTAGGTTGATTCGGACTCTAAATTTCAGAATACTCCGTAAAAACGTATTATTTTTTGACAAACAACAAATGACAAAAAAGTTCGTGTTCAACTTTTTGTCTTATTTTTTTATTTTATTTATCTATTTCACCATAAAGTAATATGTGCATTACATGGCATGTCAATAACAATTGTTAAAAAGAAAAAAAAAATACAATAATAACAAAACATATACCTAGTGCTATAAGGCTAATAGCACACATGCATTTCAAAATTGTGTAAGCTAATGTTGCCTGTTAAATATTCTGATACTGAGTAAAAGGCATGTGTCCCTCTTTGGGTGACACAAATGTTTTGTCAGTGGTTTTTGTTTCATGTGTCCGAATCACGCCCGAATAGACTTCGGGCTCTATCCGGACGAATTGAAAAATGTTTCATTTTCTCAAAACTTGTTGCTAACTTGAGACGAACACAAACTTAGGTATCCTTACCTTTTACAGGCATGGCAGTTCTGTTTCAAAAATCCTGAAGCAATAAAGAAATGTGTGGAAACATGTTTCCCGAAACAAAATCCCTACCACTTACTTGGATCGAACGGTTAAGTCGCTTGCCCTCAGAACCCATGGTCACGGGGTTAAGTGACACAAAAAACTTGGCTCTGAAAATGCCGCCGCAGGGATAACTTTCTGAGGGTCTATTCGAGAAACGTTTTGAACTGGAATCGATTTTGTATTTGTCACGCCCTCCTGCATAACGCGCGCGACACAAATACGAGATCGATTTCAATTCAAATACAGAATGGAACCTTTTTCATCACGTAGGGAAAACGGTGCACCAATATAAATACGTCGTTTTGCGATCCCTATAAAGCGTGCTACACACTATGCACTTTAACTTTAACCATCTCACTCTAGGAGCCAGACGGTTTAACTCCCCTCCCCAGCCCCCCTATTCTATAACTTGTTTTAAGACCACCTCAACGCTCACCCACAAATATATCTTGACACCGCGATGCGTAGTAACCAAGCGTAGGTAGAGGTCTAGTTTCGTGACGGTTGACCGGCGGGGTGAGCAGCATTAACGCGTAGCGAATAACAGCCCTGGGCTGTTATTTTGCGGCTTACAGAATAGGGGGGCTGTTATACGCAGATAAAATCTTACCGTATCTGCGTAGTGTGAAGCACGCTTAAGACACGCACAGTGAATAGAGATTGCACAATATTAAGATAAGCTCAACTGTGGCCAGTTTGCTTCCTTGTGATGACTTCTTCGAGTAGTTGAGATTATTGAATGTGACTGTCATTTGAATTTGAATCAGTTTCCTTGAGCATTAGAGTTGCTTTTTGAATGGACTACTTTGACGCAATTCGGTCAGCTTAATATTTATTTATTTATATAAGTACGTGACTGATTGACTTAAATTAATACAAGTATACCTTGCCTTAATTTGTCTCTAAATAACTCACTGCAATCTATTTATTTGTAGGAAATGCCTAATTCACTGGTGGGTTTTAATTCAGTACCTATCAGTGGCGGATCGCCTATACAAGCCGATTTCTACCGGCTTGCCTAAAATATATTTTTAGGCAAGTCTATAGTAATAATTATAGTTAATAAGTATATAGTAATATTAATCTTTCATAACTTTATTTGCCCGCCATTGCTACCTTTGTAAGTACTTACCTATTAATGAATTAATTAATTGGATTAGTTTAGGTAGACACGGGTAGGTAGAGTCGACGATATACCGAAATCTACCTATAGATTATTTATTACATTGTTGTCTAAGACCGGCGTTCGTTGGGTGGCTTTCAAACAGAAAGGTTATGGGTTCGAATCCTATTTCACTCGGCTTGTAATTGATTCCGAGAAACTGGGAAGTTAAATACGTTGCAGTACTAGCATTTCAGGTTTATCGGCTGATGACTGTTTGTGTTCATGTAACGTGAAAACCGCATTCAAATGAGACCAGTATTTTCCAAATTACTAACACACCTACCTACCTATATTTACAGGCAAACTTCAAAAGGTACTACTCTGCTCTAGGGAAATACCTAGAAACAAAATAGATTCGTGTTCTTAAATATCAAAAATCGCATAAAAAAATAGAAATGTTCCAATTTAGTCTATGCTCAGCCGCGACCCAGACCGTTTAGACCATCGCGCAAAAAGTCGATCGATTCGTGCCCAAATCAAATTAAAAATGATAATCACTAAAGCTTAATTCGACTCAGAGCTTTCCTGGAACCTAAAAAAGCTACAAAATGGACGCCGCCAACGGTATCCGATGATCTGCAAAAACTATGTTCCAAACTGAACGGGTCTGCTCAAACGCGCCAATTTTAAAAATTGAGTTTTTTAATTTAATTTTCTTTGTTGGTAAATTGCAAACGAAGTTTAAAACAATTTAATCAAAATATGATGTTTTTAAAATGAAACGATTGATAATATAAATAGCTTTAATTATTATGAATGTAGTACTTATACGTATAAGCGTAGGTATATTTATTATCTTTATTTATTACTAGCGACCCGTCCCGGCTTCGCACGGGTACTATATATTATACACATAAACCTTTCTCTTGAATCATTATTAAAAACTCTGCATCAAAATCCATTGCGTAGTTTTAAAGATCTAAGCATACATGGGGACAAACAGCGGGAAGCTTTGATATACAATGTAGTGATAAAACCAGCGACTTGCACTAGAACACTACGAAACCAACAGAAACTGCTAAGTAGTTTCACTTAGGGATAAGAAATGTAATGGAAGTATTCCGGTTGAATTAGCAGATTAAACTATGTATACTTCCCTTTAAGTAGGTAGACTGTAAGCTCATGTTTCAGTTGGTTTATTACTACCTATCCCAGTCATATTATAAGTATAATCAGTTTGAAGACATCTTCTTTCAAGGCAAAAAATATACAATTTATTCAGCAATCAGAACAAGAATACAATATACTGAAAAGTATTAAATATTTAAAAATGCTTCGACTTCATACGACATCTCAAACGATCAATAGCAAGACAGATTTCAACCGAAACTTAACCCTTCCACATAACGCACACACTCAAAATTGGTGAGTTTTTTATGTAAACGCGAGGGCAAGGAAAGCGGCGGCCACGTGGGGGGGTGCCGTGGGGTGCTGGGCGGAGCTGCAGCTGCATAGGGCTCCGCTAACGTCAGTCGCGGCGCGCGCGTCAACCGGCCACGACTATACACCGTCGCTCGCCCAAAAAACGCGCCAAAACCGTGCACTTCCCAACTGTCAAATTCAATTTGTAAAGATCGTGAATGAACGAAATCAAAACCATTCGAATTTAGAACCATAGATCAAATAAAAAATAAATACTTTTGTTTTTTTGTGGCGGTATTTTCCTGCCAGTTTTAGATTATGTAACTTATTTTTTTAGTGTTTTTGAATTTGCGTTTAGTTGATGTGTGCGAGCGAGAGGGAGATGGAGAGTCCGGGCGAGGAAGCGGGACGGAGCGCCGCCCCTGCGCCGAACGGGTCCAATAAGATCATCGGTCGCAACGTGAATGGAACCAGTAAGTCACATTGCACGTAAAAACTGTGCTCATAATTATTAATGAAATTCCATAGCGAGTTAATTTATGTCACACATTCTGTTGGAATTACAAATTGTAAATTAAAATTTTAAGTAAGTACGAATTCGAGAAAAAAAACAACAAATTACAGTAAAAACTTACAACTAACAAATGGTATCACCTTTTTGCACATACAAAACACTGGACATATATATATATTAAGGCAAACATTTCATTTGTTATACCTAATTCTAATAATTACACGGTTTAATATCACTGCGGGCGACATATTACCTAAAGGTGTGACACGGCCGCGAAAACACTCATCCTGAAAAATAACTCCCGAAGAGTTCGAAACATGTCGTCCGTAGTGACATTTAATACGTGAGTTAACTTAATCATCTATTTATTAGAATTATTTAAACTTGTCTCATGAAAGTTTAAATTCGATTAAATTTGTTCTTGGAAGCTCTTATATCAAAATGACAAAGTTCTATGTACTGTACGCCCACATTTTCATTTTCATTCGTTTTCATCGTATACTGTGAACGTAGGTAGTATATGTTATGTTACAACCTATTTGGTCTTCCAGAGATGACGATGCAACGGGGCCACGCCGTTTTGTCGCCTAAATAGTATTATTTGTTGTTTTTAGTTTCGTGACGCATTGGTTATTACTGTTATGTCACGTAAATAAATGAATAAATAAGTTTCTTCTCTTCATTATCTATTTCTTATTTTAAGGGGCTCCTAGCTCCCAATGACCTGTAACTGTCGGTTTTTTCGTGGTTTTTAAGGCTTAACGCATTAACAACAACGAGCTTTAACGAAGTAGTATTTCATATTTACTTCAAAACCCACAGTTTTCGGGATATATGGCACCAAACTTTGACAATTTCGGGCCAACAAACCAGTTTTTTGGACGTAACTTTTGTGAAAACGAGTTCTAAATAAAAATCTCTCGTGGGTTGTTAGAGACGTCAATAAGGAACAGTTAGGTATATGTCGATTTCATATATACAAGTGCATAAACAACATACTAATATCGAAAATAGAGCTTCTTTTGTCCATGTTTGAATAAATGCTAAAAAAAAAAATCTTATTAAAAAAAAACTCGTGCATATGTAGATAAGGACTGCAGAACCGAGAAGTGTGTGTGCCATAAATATCTATAGTTTTTACGGAGGAATATCAACTCAAAACTCTTAGAAACTCGCTGAATTGCAAAGCTGACGCGTTGCGCGAGAAAGCTGTCAGCTCTTCGGTCACCAGACGTTTCGCGATTTCCGCAAATAACTTATGCGCACTCTGCCGTCCTAAGCAAAAAGGACGCATCTGACTATGAAACTCGTAGTCAGATGCTTCCTTTTTGCTTAGGACGGCAGCACTGTAAGCCCACAGACCAAGGGTCTCGACGTCAAAGGGTACAAAGTTGTACTCTCCGCCGAGGCCTAAAAACTCAATACCATAAAATAGGCATAGATACCTATATACCTAAGTTACCTACCTAATACCAATACACATACCTAAACAATATTCTACCTGTCCACGCAGTCGGAGCCAGGGGATAACCATGTCCACCCTGAAAGTAAGTACATTCGCTATAATTTAAACAGTTTTTGAAGTGAAAACTTCTTTAGCGGTGCTGTGCACTTTTTGCGATGGGGAAAAATTGTTAAACTCGCCAATGAAAAGTAAACTAACCGATAAAATTAATTGGGTAAAGTTATACATTGAGTTTTACTTCTGCCGGGTCTCCCGGAGTGCAACCCGGTCTTTTTTTTAATCTGATGAGCGGTTTCGAAGATTACCCCCTAGATAACTTACAAAGCTAAAATCTTACAGACTTTTACTCTTTATAATATTAGAATACATAGACGTACCTACAGAAGCTCTAGGTAATCCATACTTCTTCAGATTACCTAGAGGTAATCCATACTTCTTCATCTGTTTAAACAATTATACTAATGCTAAAGAGGTAGACCTCTTTATCATAAGTATAATTGTTTAAATAAATATAGTATTCAAATATAGAAGACTAGCTTCTGCCCGCGACTCCGTCCGCGTGGAACTCGTTTATATCGTAGCCCATACCAAGATTCACAGTTGTCCGGCGATGACGGAGACGATGTCCGGGATAAAAACCATCCTTTGTCCTTTCCCGGGACTCAAACTATCTCTAAGTATACCAGATTTCATCTAAATCGGTTCAGCGGTTTAAGCGTGAAGAGGTAACAGACAGACAGACACACTTTCGCATATATATAATACTAGCTTCTGCCCGCGACTCCGTCCGCGTGGAACTCGTTTATATCGCTGCTCCATACAAAGTTTCACCCCCCCATTTCACCCCTTTAGGAGATGATTTCGGGGATAAAAACTATCCTATGTCCTTCCCCGGGACTCAATCTATCTATATACCAAATTTCACCAAAATCGGTTCATCGGTTTAAGCGTGAAGAGGTAACAGACAGACAGACAGACAGACACACTTTCGCATTTATGATATTAGTATGGATTAAGTGCGAATTACTTAGACTTGAAGATGGCGCAAATGGTTGGTGTAGGTCAGTAGCTTGGAAATGTGTTCTACGCCGGTAACTTGCACAATTGAGGACGGGTCGAGGCTTGGAACACTTTAGGAGATTTAACAGTAGGTAATTATAAAGTTGTCATTACGTGGTTGTCACATCAACTGGTTAATTAAACCAGTTAATGATATGAAAAACACGACATAGGCTTTTATCACAGTTTAATCTCGCAAAGTATCCCTGACCTACGGCTTAGGTCTTAGGTATAGTGTATATCGGCTATTGTTCAGATACAAAAGAAATTAAATATGGAACACGCTCCAAAATCTGATTCTTCCTAACAAGCGCTCTTTTGCGCATCTTGAAAATGGAGTTGCCACTAGATCTGTATTTTTATGCGAAATAAATATTCAGATAATTGATATATTAAAATATTAAAGCTAAGCCAAAAAACATACATCACATGTTTAAGGTAAATTACCCAGTACTCGACACTGCTCTAGTAATTGGCACCTTCAATCTTAATTCATAGCAATAAAGGTTAGGGACATGGTGTCAATTATAGAAATTAAGGAGTAATCTTGACATCTACTTTAACTTCGATATGTTAGTTAATGCCGAGATGCTACGAGTACCAATATTTTTTTATGTAATTCCATGCAAGTAACTTTTAAGGCAAGCTATACTTATTTAAGTCCATCATCTTAAAACTCCATTCGTAGGCGACACGCCGTCTAAAAGCTAATAAAAATTCCTTTCCCTTCATTAAGAAAATATAGGTTTTTACGCGCTGTAAAAAGTGGATTCGAAGAAAAGTCAGGCGCTGGGAATCGAAGGCGCACCGGTAATTTGCGTTTTTCTGCCGCTTTGTCTTGGCGCGGTTTTTGCGGGCCCCTCAGGCTTAATGCTTTCCACGACCGATGCAGCCGTCTTGATCGTTGGAGCATGATATTAAGCAAAACGTGACGTCATATTATAGGACAATTCTTGTTTATACGGTTGTAAACAAGCACACAGCCTGTCTGATGTAAGCAGACACCGTAGCGTATGGATGCTCGCTCCAGAAGTATCACAGTAAGTGTGTGGGCGATCCTATATTGATTTGAGGATTCATTGTTTCCAGTATAGTACAGTCAGCAGCAAAAGTAGCTACGCAAAATAACACACTCAAAATGTTCTAGACGGTTCTTGACCTCTTGGCATTAGAGTCGTGTGTAGGTCATTTGAGCATTTGGCACGCTTAGCTACTTTTGCTGCTGACTGCATCTACACCATTTAAAAAAAAAAACATGATTACAAGCATACTAATACATATTCTTACCATCTTACAAAAAAATATAATTTTATAATATTAGTGTTATTTTAAACTGTTCAGTTTAACCCCTACATACGAACTTTCAAAGCAACACAACTTCACAGGATTTTCCTCTTTCTAAGTACCAATATTAATTTTGGTCGGTCGGTCGGCATAGATCGATAGAGATTGAAACCTAACAGAAAACCTACAGTATCTACTACCTAGCCTGCAACACACTGGCGCGGCGTGCGGTGGCGGTCAAAAGTAAACTTTACAGCTAATGACAAGTAGTCAATAATAAATTTGACATTAGCTGTCAAATTTACTATTCATTGCTCCGCAGGCCGCGCCAGTGTTGATTCAGGCATTAGACACACAAATATGTCAATGCATGATGTACTTTATGGTTTCTCGAATAAAATATTGTCTTTCCATTTTAAAACGTAGAAATATTTCAATAATACTTAATATCTGTCCTAAAAACAGAGGCAGACCAAACTCATAATTATAAATGTCTCGATGGACGCTCACGTTTTTATCCATAAAAAGCAATATCCAACAAGATTCCTACACGTCTGATTGCTCAAGGATCAAAACCAGTCCCCGACTCGACACAAAAACCCCAGTCAGTCAAGCCAGTCTATGTTGTCTATGGAAAAACCGTGGAAAACGCGGAAAAACTGCGCTCTCATTGTGCGCCGCAAAAACCGGACGTCTTGGGAAATCGGGGGCTAATGAAAACTGGCTTTAGAATGGGAGATGCAGACAGAATACTAGGTATTATACTTAGATAAAATTATTTATATCAGCACGTGCTTAAAAATAATGTTTTTTTACAATAACTTCCATTAGAATAAAATAAAAATTGCAAGTTGTTAGCTGATATGACTTCAAAATATTGTGTGAATGCAAGTGCTTTGTTCTTTTTTGCGTTCATGGAATAGCTGAATAGCTTTGACGTTGACGACGTACCTACAATGAACCTATACCCATATTCGTAAGATGTCGCAGTCGGCAGTACTTACATGCTTGCTATAAAAATTATCATGTGTGATCTGTCAGGTACAAGATGAAGTAACATCTCTATAATAAGTATTTCGGAACAAAATGTAACAATAATAAAAGCTGGTTTTCGTATCTCCGATGATTATTTGCTGTTCATCTTTTTAGACATTAAGCATGCGAGTATGCAGGTGTACCTTTAAAAAAATTAACGTCTCTTTATTCTTATAAGAACCTATCTAATATTAACCCTGAAAAACTGATGAATGCAAATTTTTGCCGGTTTTTTAAATATTCCTTCGCTGATTTCGAAGCAAAAACCTACTTACCGTGTAAACAGCCGATTAAGCCTTTTTAGGCACCTTATATAGTGTTCTGTATATAAGTATATTTCTGCATAAACTACCCATTAACTCTGTGACAAAATGAAGGCGCTGCACGCAAAACATAGGTAAGCAAAGATCTTTTAAAAACAAACTTTTTACTGAAAAGCTGTCATACCATAGAAAATGTCTAACCAAGTTTTGCAGTTATAATAATGCATTTCGCTTGAGTGCTTTTGGGACATCCTCGTCTCAGCACTATAATGGCCGCTCACACAATGGGCCATCCTGACCCATCATACAGGACGCAACTATTCGATTATGTTCTGTTCTACCGCATATCCGCGTCCTGTATGATGGGTCAAGATGGCCCATTGTGTGGAGCGGCCATTAAGCAGCGTTTACCGTGTCGGCCGGTCGCCGAGTCGCCTGGCCTGATAGCTCGCACGATATTACACCTGTGTAAACGCGGCCTTATACAAAAGAAGACCTGTGTTTTTAGTTTCTCTACTACTAATGATAGATGTATGTTTTTAAATAGATGGCTGTATGTTTTTATTTTCTCTACTATACTTGAAAATACAGATAATATGAAAATCTGTTTCCTTTTTGGTAACCTAGCGATATGTAACGTGAACGTGTAATGTTACGTTCGACTTTTCGAACCGGATATATATGTTTAATGGATACTGGATTTTTCTTTTGGCACTGGAATGCCAAGCATAACCACTTTTTTCCAGCCGAAATGCAATATAAAGTGAAACATGCACATAATTAAATTCCCCTTAAATGCATATTCTCTTACAAAAACTGCTTCTTAAACCACAACATGTTCAATCTACATATTATGGAGATTCGCGCCAATTTTTACAGAGCCTTAGCATAATATCATAAAACTACTTATACATACTTAGTCTAAGAATGTGCACAATATTCTTGATATACGGCCTCGGAAGCACTTCCTGTTTTCTTTTTAAAAATACGGCTGTATGCAGGAAACACATGCGCGATGCTATGGAATTAAAAATAAATGTAAGTGTTTTTTAGAGTCAACAGCGCCGCTCGCTCGGAGTAATTGAAGTTAAAAATAGGTACTATTTGTTTTGCAAATATAAAATGTTGGTATGATGGTTATACTGTTTTCTTTTATTGTGATGAAAAGAACTGTGTAATGAAATGAATACCTATTGACTTATTAATTGTAATAGAAGTTTATTTATGTCCTCGGCAGACATGTGCAAGCATGCTCAGAACATCTTTATCTAAATAATGAATGGTAATAAAAACCGTGCAGTTTAAAAATAAGATTTTACATAGGCAATAATCCAAACGTGCCGAAAAACACTGCGAAAGTTGCAAATCCCATCGAAATATGTCATTTTGGTAGCGAAATAAGTATGGCGACGATCGCTAGCGCTTATTATAAATAATTAATGATTCCACCCGCTCTTATGCACGATAAAATGCCATTACGGTTTTCATCGGGCCCTGGCAAAAAGCCGAAAACCGCCGTCGGCCGAGTGTGCCCAAAAAAATACCTTTAAAAGCGCGCGGGCATCGCTGAAATTCCCGCGGTTTCTTACGGACGGTCATTTGACTCCGCCATTAACTCAAGAATTAAACTGTAAAAAAGCAACGGGCCCGATAAAGGTATATTGTTTTTGTGACATAAATAAAGGGAATATGGAAAGGGCGCAAAGCCAGCCACCGCTGTGGCTTAATGGCGTCAAGACGATAAATATTGCACTCATGAAAATTCAAGTTGAGAGACGGGCGAACTAAAAACAAGTTCGCCTCACCCGACATTATCAAAGCAGCGTGCAATAATTATTTATCGAGTTAGTAGGTACATCATTTTAGTGAGCGAAATGATCGCCGAAATGTTTAATTGGAAAAACTTAAGTATTTACACAGGTATGTTTACCTACTGAACTTTATTTCTCATAAAGAATTACAAAATCCATTTGCATGAGAAAAGAAAAAATACCTTAAAACAAGATCTAATCATACACTGTTTACAATTGTTATATAAATCATAGTTGGTTAGATATTCATTAAGATACCTACCTACTTATAATAATATAGGTATCTTCGTAATTAAATTTGGAAGTTGGTGCACATCCATCATACTACGTACTTAACGTATTTTAGATTAAACAAGCTTCTACGGTTTTAAAGAACCAATTATGATCCTTAAAGATCTACAATTACTTACCTCATTTGAAAGCATTTTATCGAGGCATACTTATGCCTTATTTGGTCGATGGAAGTGCGACCTCACAAAATACTTACACAACAAAGAAATACAAGTGTTTTATCAAAAGTTTCTGTCAATTACATGAGTTTTTGAGACAAACTTTTACTGCCGTTGTCGACTAGATACTTTTTTCACATTAGAATCGTCTCTAATAAGCCCTAAGGGTGTTCAATTCAAACCAATCCTGTCTGTCGGATCCGACAACGACACATTTTGTTTGCATGCTCCGATATCGGACTGCGCCGTGTACACAGCATAAGCATGTTTTACATATATTCACTTGCCCTCCGATATCGTTACTGGATCCAACACCGACAGTTACGGATTGGTGTGAAGAGGCTGTAACACAAGGGGTTTATCATTTGTAACAGAGGATTCGTATAAGTTTGTATAGTCACCTTCCGTCTTCATCATCAGAATGCATGATTGTACCTCAATATACTCATACTCATACTTAGCTTTGTCCCCGAACTTACGTAGCTAATCAAATGCTTAATTTTATTTGCATAAATAGTTAATTCAACCCACATAAAAAGTCAAATTCAGACCATTGGGATACCTTTTTGTACCTATATGGAAGAGCAGAAAAATAAACTGTTAATTGCTAGAAATTAAATTACACCCACCTTTATTCTGGCGGTGTAAAGTTTTTTAAACAAATATTAATTACCTATTTTAATAAGGTTAACCTCAATTCACTGTACTCAATTTCCTGAAAATTATAATTATGCCCACAGTTCTACCAGAATTATGTAGTGTTTAAATAAGAGTAAGATCAGGTGGGGTAAGAGGAACGCTTTCCCGGTAGTTCCTCTTACCCCAACTGACCTTATGTATAGCTTGCTTGGCAAAATAGTCTAGAAAGGGAACTAAATTTTTTCGAGCCTGGTAACTTCGTTAAACTTGACATATATTCTAGTAGACGTCAGTAGACGGATTGTAATTTTACCGTATTTTTAAAATTTATTAGCATTCAAATGCATCGAAAATTCCATACAATGAGCAAGACAATACGCAGTTCCGCTCAGAAAGTAATAAAATTTATAACGTAAACAAGCGATGTCTTGCGGAATAGTTTTGTCGGAATTGGACAATAGAAGAACTGCTGAAATTACAGGGTTTTAATTATTGTAGACTACTAATACTATAAGTGTTACATTATTTTAAAAAAAATGATGATATACACATTTGATATAAGAAAAAAGTTAAAGTAATTAACTTTTTTCTTAGTTAAAGTATTCTTTACATTTTAAGATTTTGCTTAACTAAGGAGTGATTGTATGTTATGAATTATATATAGTTAATACGCTTAGGTAGTTAGATTGACAATTTTCGTCTTATATATGGTACGTTTTAGAGGTGGTTTACATTAAACCAACTTGCAATATATTTGATGAATTTTCAGTGTTTTAATTAAGTGTAATTGTTACTAAAGTGGAATATTTGGAAGAAACTGTCATCATCATCATCATCATCATCATATCAGCCGAAAGACGTCCACTGCTGGACATAGGCCTCCCCCAAAGAGTGCCAAAGTGACCGGTCCTGCGCCACCCGCATCCAGCGGACTCCCGCGACCTTTAACAGGTCATCAATCCACTTTGTGGCGAGGCCTAAAACCCACGCCGCGGAAGAAACTGTATATTGTCCTATTTAATAAAATTGGTAAACAAAACTTTTATTTAAATTAACATTCGTTTGTGACTAAGTATGGCTATACCAATAGGTAACTATTTGTTTATAATTAATAAATGTCCTGGTAAAAAGAGAAGTATCAAAATCTCTAGGACGTACTATTCGTGTTGCTATATTAGTGATAGTGGCGCCCCTATTATTTTCTAGTCTTTTTGCCAGACTATATTATATTTCCATAGTTATCCAATACCTGTTAAACATAATACCTAGTTAGCTATATATAATAGCTCTTGAATAAAAAATGACACGCGTGTATCGACTTACTAAACCTATGCGCCGTTGTTTCCAAAAACGGTATCTTTATGCAGTATCACTTTAATTAAAACTCACCACGTCTTCATCACAAAAAGACGACACGATAAAAAACCTAGTCATTTGCGTTCTCCTTTCGAATGTAGACGACCGTTTTAATATCAGAGATGACAGATGCGTCACTCCGACTCACATCACTTGGCCTACAAAAACTGCGTATTCCAACAATTTAAATAGCATTTGCATACAACTTACGATCGCATTGTTGAATAAGCCGTATTACAAAGTTATCTCAGTCAGTGGCGAAAATTGGAACTAATGCGAACCCCTACTTATTTTAGTTATTATTGGACAGTGGCGCTCCTCTTCAGATTCGAGATGTTTGAGGAGCCAAAGAAGTGAATGAAAAGAACAGAAAGTTTTGAAAAAATTAACCGCTGTTTTTGAACGCATCTTTGCGTAACCGGGTTCTTTATTTGAATGTGAGGCGATTGTCTATTGTATGTGGCGAGCTAGGGAGTGGTGATTGTAGTGTTTCGTTTGTTTATTAACTGATGTTGATTTTTAATAATTTTTTGAAGCATAAATGTCATGTGCGCAAGATTTCGTATCAAACTTAACGAATTGCACCGTTAAATCGCTTCTAATCAACAACTTAAGTAAAGTAAACCCAGCATTACTATCCTAGAAAAAACTTTAAGCCACCGAAGGTATTATATACTACCAATTTTGACACTGGTTAGATAACTTACGTTCCTGTGCAAGATGACTTGAAATAATAATATGTTAATTAAGTGTAAGTAAGTATATATATGACACATGTTTTACTGAAAGTTACGAACGTTTGGAAACTCTACGCGTACTATTATTCTAACATGCAATTATCGCCATGCGAATTATTACACATAAACGAATTAGCATCATATTACTCCTTTATAAGTAGTACGGTGGTCTCTCAATTTGCCGTGTATACATATTATATCTTGCCGATTTTCCGCCCACTGCCCCCCCTTCAGCGGCGCTACCACGAACTTCGAAAGTCGAAGTTCGTAATACATGCATCCCTAGCTGTCACTCGAGTAAGGGAGTGCGATAGAGATGGAAATACCCGAACTTCGACTTTCAAAGTTCGTGGTAGCGCCGCAGAAACCCATCCAATATTGGTGCCGTTGTTTTCCCAACGGCTAGGAAATGCCTATTTGATGGCAGCGTTATCGCGCCATGTCCCATGATTGTTGTGAGACCTTTTGTGCGGTAGGTATTCCATAGGTAGTCTTAGAAAATTCCCGAAAGAGCTGCAGGTAAATTAACCTGACTAAATTGAGAAGTGATTATGAAGTTGCCTGACAAATTTCGGCCACAGCGCCTGTGTATTCTGGCTTTGGTATTGTCTAACAATGTTTGTTACTAATCATGATGATGATATTGATGATGAAACTAATTTAACAAACAATGTTTCGATTTACTTCTTACTTCTTACTGTATGTCATTAGGCAGTTTAGACTTTCAAAACGTCATGGTACGGTACGATTCTGATATAATTAAACCGTTTAGGCAAGCTTGACAAGGCCGCTCGAATATGAAACTTAACACATTGTAATAAAGCCGTTATGAGTATGGTTAGTGTAATTAAGCAATCTCAAAGACAGCATACGCGCTAATACAGCCCAGTGAAGCCAGTGCGCAGTAGTATAACTACAAATGCATTCGAATAACGTTCATAAGTATTCGTAACGTTCGAATTAGCGGAGTAAAGTCGTTGCTGAACACCTAAGTACCTTATCGTTTTCACTCGTTTGACAACTTTATACGGCAGTTTAACGCGACGCGTAATGCGGCACGGTACAAAGGTGTTAAGCCCCTTGTGAGGTACAACAGAATAGATAATAGTACCGTACTAACAATAACGAAAGGAAAAGGTGTCCTGAAAGCAGCGTATGAATCTAAAAATTCTATGCAAAGTATACCCATTTTCTTTGCTTTGAGTGTTTTCTTCGTTAAATTTCTCGTAAAGTCATGTTAAATTATTTATGAATTGCAGTTTTAGAAATGGCAAAATGTGGTATTGCATTGCAGTGACAGGATGCTAGCCCATTGCCCTTAACACACTTCAACCCTATCCCGTAGTCGCCTCTTGCTGGGTTAAGCACGGGATGTAGTTAGTGTTTAATTTTAGCGGTAGACCGTGATTAAGCAAAAAAAAAGCGCTCTACCGCGGTTCAATCAAACAAATAGAGCTCCTGACATCCGTTTGTAAGATAATCTTCTCTTCTGCTTATTTAAGAGCTAAGCTCTTGTCGGTGTAGCTTAAAGTAGGCCCTCCATTTACGCCAATCCCAGGCAACCTCTTTGACATCTCGATACGACCCAATATCAACTCTTTTTTGAGCTGCTCTATGTAGTTTATTCTAGGTCTTCCTCGCTTCCCCTCTCTCTTTCCTTCAATGATATAAGTATGTACTTGTAATATCGTATGAGTGCCCTATCATCTTCCCTCTTCTTTTTTCCAAGTTTCTCATTAACTTCCTGGTTTGCCTCACTCTATTCAGCACTTCATTGGTTACCCTCTCTCTTCAGCTAATTTGTTAGATAATAGACTGCACATAATAAATACACTGTAATTACAGTGTAATACTTAAGTACATGTTTAGCGCGACTCTATGGTAAGGTATTCTGTACTGTACACGGATTGAATATGGAGTTATTTCCATCTATAATTTCGAAAAAACTTGTATTGTGTATACAGAACTCATGAAATTATGATACACATTACACGGTACCTACCTAATGCGAAATAGAAAAAAAAGAATCTAGAGCTATAAAGATTTTCAATATGGGCGAAAATTCGGTCTAGCTAGGCTAGGATTAATTTCCGGGAATATACATACGTACTTACGTACATACATATATTCACGCCTTTATTCCTAAATGGCGTAGGCAGAGCACATGAAACGTATGTTCCAGTGCCACCTTTAGCATAAAATATCGACTAAATGTGATATCGTAGCGATAGGTTACCAGCCTATCGCCCACAACATACTTCAACCCCGTTCCCTTAGTCGACTTTTACGACACCCACGGGAAGAAAGGGGGTGGTGAAATTCTAACCCGACACCACCCACACGGGGTAATATACCTACTGTATAAGTTAATATTACTGTATAGTAATTGCTAGTATTCAACTACTTATGGTATACATAAGTAGTTGAATACTAGCAATAAGTCATAAGTCATAAGTCATTTATTAATAATATTCAAAATATTACATCGGCGCAATAACAGCTTGAGATGCTGATACTGACTTAATAAATGAAAATATTGACTTATATTTTGTTAGGTATTTTACTGGAGTACGATTGCAATTAGCGGACTCTCAAATAAGTCAGATCGTACCAGCGAAGGACTCTATTTTTCGATGTTAAGGTTCTTAAAATCTGAAAGTATAAAATAGGCCTCTCAAAACGAACACAGTAAATCATTAACTCAAAAATGACCATAAAAATGATATCGACACCTGTCTCAAAGTCAAACAATCAATAAAATATCAATCTACATTCAATGCATATCAATGCGGGTCAACGACCTTTGAACAAACCACCCGAATTACATGGGATTCAAAAATCATCCCTAAATGTCATACGTTAAGAATCACTTCAACCGCAAATGTAGAAATGCTGCAGCATGGTAACCAAAATTCTGTTACACCCAAACAAAACAAAAATCAACCTTATTACGATTTCATTAGGAGCGTATTCAAGCGAAAAGATATCTTTGTCATGTCCGGTAACATCTGCCAAGACAGCTGCCGAAGATTAGAATCAAACCCCTTTTCTGTTTCCTGTCTTTTTCTGACATATGGGGTGTGATAGGGAGCGGCGAGGGTGTTCGAATCACGGTCAATGTCAAAGGGAAGGACAGGATGGCCGAGATTAGGGACGTGAGGGTTGGTAACAGTTTCCATATATAATGGCGACATAGGTACGAGTACAGTCAAGTGCAAAATAGGGGTGCATACCACTTACTCAAAAATATTTCTCATGGCTCATACGTCGGCGCATTAAGGTTTCGGACTTCGGTACATATATAAATTAATTCGATACATATTTTTGCACTTGACTGTACGACCTACAACAGGGGTGTCACATAGTTGTCGAAAGCATTTTTGAAATCGATCCGGGGATTACCCGTCACATACAAACTTATAAACTTACAAAGCTACAATCTGACAGATTTTACCTCTTTATAATATTAGGTAGCTTTAAATCCCAATATCTCGCAAACTAATCACTGATTTGAAAAATGGTTTTTAGGAAACCCATAATATTTTTGAACGAGCTATCTAACGATAACCCACACCATGGGTTTAACGAGAAAAAAAAATACATTCCCGCTTTAGGTGTAGGGGAGGTAGCCTAAAAAAATTTTTTTTAAATATTTTATGGTAGGTACAGTTTCGTCGGCGTGATTTATATACCCATGCCGAATTACAGTTTTCTAGTAGTAATGGTTACTGAGCTAAGCCGAGGACGGACAGACGGATATGGCGAAGCTATAAGGGTTCCTTGTGGTCTACGGAACCCTAAAAAAACCGGCCAAGTGTAGCCGGCGCAGTGTAGGATTCCGTATTGCCTGTCTGTCTTAGTTACATGACTCGAACAAGAATTAGGGCTTTAAAGCCCAATATGTCTTAAACTAATCACTGATAAAAAAATGGTTTTAGAAAACCCATAACACTTTTAAACGAGCTATCCAACGATACCCCACACCTTGGGTTTAAAGAAAAAAAATGAAATCCCCGCTTTAGGTGTAAGGGAGGTACCTACCCTAAAAAAAAATGGTTTCAAGGTTTTATTGTACTGTTTTGTCGGCGTGATTGATTTTTATACCCATGCCGAATTACAGTTTTCTAGTAGTAAGGGTTACTGAGCTAAGCCGAAGACGGAACTATAAGAAAGAAGAAGAAAGAAAATAATTTATTAGCGTAAAAATTTCGGTACATATAGGGAAAAATAACTACAAACAATGTGACCACAATATTACGCTAAAAGGTCCTCACTCAGCTTGGTGTCACGGAGCGAGCCACAAGACGCGCTCCGTGACGCTGATTTTCAGTGAGGCCATTGGGTTCCTTGTTGACTACGGAACCCTAAAAATACAGCGAATTTAAGTTTTTCATACAAAACTTGTTTTTGCTGTATTTCTTTTGTTTTATAAACTGGAACCATAAAACTAATTACATACATAGATATACCTCATGTCATTGTACATGCAAAGTTTCATCACAACCCAACACGTTATTTTAAAATGAGAACGAAAATCCGTTTGTATGGGAAGGTAAAATTCGGGCGAGCTTACTGCGGACTCTTAACTCCATTGCCCAAAATAGTTTTATGCATACACACCAGCATACGGGACAAAAACCTTTGCTCATTCTGTCGCCTGACCCAGTAACGACACCGCTAACACACGTGCAAGCTAATATACACCCTATGGCTATAGTAATAGGGCTAGCCGGATATGGGTCAGTGGTACACGGCATGATGATAGGGTAGGAAGGAATAGTTTATTGTTTATTTTACGACTTTTTAATAAAGGAAATACTTATTTTGTTTGTGGTAGGTAGGAGACTTTTAAGACACGGTTTTTTTTTAAGTTTAAAAGTACGTTATAAGCATAAATTACAATAAAGAATCAATTGTCAATTTGCCATAGAAGAATTACTAGCACACTTTTTTACAGGAATGAAACGATCACGAAACACATTTTTTTCCGATTAAATTATGTTAGGTATGTGTAAATTTCAAAAAGACTGGTGTTAAACCCATTAATCTATTATATCTGTTAAAAACCACAAGGGAAAGGGGTTAACTTTCAATTTCTTCCCTAAATTAATTAACGAATCTAACACATGTTAATATTTTGTATGTTCGTTTGTCACGCTTTCTCCAAGGAATAAGCATTAGTCACCATCTTAACCCTTTGCCACCTGTTAGAATTAAAAAAATAAACGTCAGTTGTTTCCCGCCCGACCAAAGAGATTTGTTTTATTTCTTTTTAATTGTTAATTTGAATGATTGCGGATGCCGCTGTTGTATTTTTAAAGGGTTCTGATTTTAGTGGCCAGCGTCGGATCGGAAGTAGCATGTGTCTCTGGCCGTCGTTTCAAATTTGATAGTCATTATTTTTAATTTTATTCCGCGCTGTTGCGTCGTGTTGGATAATTTTTAAAGTCTAACAGCCAGAGCGGATTAATAGAAAAGTAGCTGAAAACTTTACTTATCAGGGGTGACAATTATATGCTAAGTGGATGCTATTAGCTAACATTGATTTCTGTCACTAATTTCGTATAATTTTGTTATAACACATTTTTAAACAAACACCGTTCGTGTAATGACTACTTATTATTTCTTCTATATAATACCTAAATCATTCCTTCAAATTAACGATAATTAACGTTTTTATTTAACTTTTGCGAAGTGACGGTAATTTTGCACGATTATTTTGTAGATTGTCTATCTATTCCATTGACTTACTATTACTACGTATAGACTGGCAACCCAGAACATTTTTCTTGACGTCTTCCAATCAGGCCGCCATCTTGGAAAATCAAAGAGTATGTAAACGTAGTAGATGCGACAATTTTCTGAGTTCGGATTCAGTTATGGCGATAGCGGGATTCAATACACTCTTATAAAAAAAAACTAATTATCTATTTAATCACCGACATTTGGTATTTGTATTTTTTTATACTGGATATCTTTATAGTTACCGAGGATGCACTATGTTGATGCAATTTGTCTCAGCAATTTGTGTCAGATTTGATGACAAAGTCCTAATTTAAGGTCCATGCGGATCCTCAGATATCGATTTTGATAGCAATCGTAGCAAGACAAACAAACTAAATTACGACCATTTTCAAATTGGAAATTGATATAATAATTATATTCTTCTAAATTGCTAATGGGTTCATATTCGGAGACCATACTTGCATCGCGTAAATTATTTGTATAAGAGAATTTACCTAGGATTTAAATAAGTAGAACTTAAGATATATTTAAATAAGGAGAACTGAACGTTGCCACTAAAATTATTCATAAAAACGATTAAATAAAAAAATAAAACAAATGGTTGCTGCTATTTTGGCGCAAAAATTAAGATCTTTAAAGCTTCAAATCAGTTAATGTTGTAAGTTTAAGGCAAAATAGTATTAGGAAATTGTCACTTCTACATTTTTCATCTTTGAAATAATGGCCGCCATCGGCGCGTATTCTATAAATTACAGAAAAAATCATGTTATTTCAAAAATCAGTGAATTTGCCCATGAAAAGTGATCCCCGTACTTTTACTATTGTTGGGTTTCTTGTTGGTGCAATAGCGCAATGCAAAAGAAGGCATTTTTTAGTTTTGAGTAAAAAATGCACTCGAAACGACCGCCACCACTGCTCGCCACAGACTAAACCAACATACTCTCATGAGAGTATGTTGACATGCGCAAACTTATGCTAGGTGATGTCTACTCTAGTAATATAACTCAATGATCTATTCAATAGACTCTATTGTAGTGTTTATTATAGTGACAGCATAAAATTCACGTTTTAATCAACTTCCGCGCGTAAATTATAACGGCTTTACTTTTTCAAACCAATTACGATAGTTATTGCGGATTTATAAATGCAAGAAACCAAGAAACAATTATATGTAAATATTGAATTAATCTCTCGCATGGTATTCTCACACTGTTTTTCATTTGTTTCGAAAAAAGGCGGGCTGTCACAAAAACGCGGGAACCCACATCGCTCTGTAGTCTATAGTTAACGCTTCATAAGGTTTTTTTATAGAGACACCTGTACAGGGAAGGTGAGGGAGAGGCATCAAGAGGGCGAGTAATAAAGGAGTGAAAAAGCACTATAAAAACCTAATGATGCCAACGTGAGAATGCGTTTGTACTTTGTAGGCGACTCGTAAAATTAGAGTTTATTTAGTTCTTATTACATTGCTCGTTTGAAATTGCGACGATAATAATGTAAGTAGATATGGATGTGGTTTTCTCGCTCTCTATTGTCTTTCTCTAGTACTACCTACATCCTGCGCTGTTGTCTGACGAGGCCAGGATTTTGTGTAAGCTGTACTCAAAAGTATGGTCCTACCGTAGGTGTAGACCTATCTAGTAAGTTTAGGTACCTAAAACAAATGATCTCACCGATGGGATAGCTCTTTAATAAGATATACAAACATTTATTAAAAGAAGATTTATATAAGAGCAAAGACTTGGAGGAAACCAATGAGCAACTAAATCTCTCTATGGTCCAGCATAAGTTTGTAAACTTATTGAAATATACTTATACTTACCATACAGGTTACTTGCTTTAAAAGGGAGTTAAGATAACCACGTAACTACATTTTAACCCTTATCGTCAATTTGATCAATAAGTCTAAAAAGAATCGACCACCTTTCCTATTCAGATCACATGAGGGTCTTTATCTCTAAGTAATAACTCACGAACTGTCCACTCGCCCCTTCATTTTTTCCTCCTCCTTACTCTATGGTCATGTTTAACGTTCTCACGGAAGTACTCTATGGTTTGTCTATGGTTAAAAAACGCGGAAGGGTTCAAATTATTAGTTTGTTTTCGCTGGCCGTAAGGTGCGGGGTCTGTGGGAATAAGTGACCCCACTGACATGATTTTTTTATTTCCGGGAAGATGTTTTTGAATTTGGAAGATTCAAATGAGGGTCGGCTGGACCGCGGGTGTCGGGTTGCGTTGGTTTTGTATGCGTTGTGGGGTAACCAGTTTGACCGCTTTTGGAGATAGAAAAAGGGTGTCTTGAAAGTGCCTGTTTATGATATATGCAAAATGAAAGTGGCTTAGAATTTGCTACATTTTTCCATAGGCGACTAGCCTAAGAACTCAATCAGAGTACCTAAGACTATTAAGCAGGGGTCGGCAATAGGCGGCCCGCGAGACCCTTGCTCGCGGCCCGCGAGCCTCCCAGGCAATTTAGAATGTAAAGGTCGTTGAATTCAACATTTTGGATTTGTCTGATAAAGTCACAAATAATTAAGAAGTGTTGCCCGCGCCATTTTTGGTTGCTAAAAGGTTGCCGCCCCTGCAGTGTTAAGGAAAAGAGTATGCAAGAGTGTTTCTTTCTCACCCCTTCATTGTTGCCTACACAATGACATAGTTAAGAGGATGATGTAAGATTATTAATAGCAGTGACTAGTCAGACAGAACTTCTACGAAAAATATTCGAGACCAAAAGGCATTTTTTTAAATTGAGAAGTGAACTTAAAAAATTGTCACCCTGTAAAGATTTCGCATCGGTTTAATGTTAAGACATTTCTTCCAATGATTATCTGACACGGACATAACTCCTGACTCCGCGGTCACCCACGGATTCCAATAAAACCTTCGCCCTTAATCTCGCCGTAAAAAACGTATTCCACATGACTTCCGACTCAAATCAGAGCCGACAAAAAACAAAAAAACGTGACTAGTCGATTTACATACGAGATTAGACGAAAAGTGTGTTTTTATAAGTTTTTTCACGAAAGTGAGATCTGGGCAGGTGACTGTTTTTTAGTAATTAATCAGGTTTGCATCTGTTCCGTAATTACTGAAGGGTTAATCAAATATAATAAAGAAATTAGAACGCTGGCCGGCATGTGTTCTGTCCGATTCGGCCGTCTGATACAGGTCGTAATTATGGGCTGGATTAAAATGCGTGTCATGTTTGATTGCCGAAAATTCGACGGTGAAAGAACTCCTAATCGATTCAGTTATTACAAAATACAAAGACAAGATAAACTGCTGCATTTATTGGACTTATTAAGGCGTCTAAAACAATACAATAAGATTGAGCAGAAATTATCTGATAACAATCTTTTAATTATACTTGGGGCCTGATTTTGGAACGATTTATGACGAATTGAAATCATGCGAATCATAGTCTTTTGCTTAATACGGTATTTGACAAAAGTCAAGTCAGCTTATTTTTCTGAAACGTCTAGTATGGATTTTCTAGGGATTACTTTCTTGAGACGTCACAATCAAACAACGTACTTATTGTTAGTTTTTAGGAAATTGAAAATCGTATAATAGCAAACATAAATGAAATTGATACTTTCACAGTGTTTTCGTAATTTTTTTCTGTTGCTAATGAAAATACAATATATTTTCACTGTTGTAAAATACCCTATTCAACTAATACAACTTGCAATTGTGTGTGAGCGTGACTTATTGAGACGGGATGACATAATAAGTAACAGTAGATACTCGCTGGTCATGTTTTTTTATTATTCTTTCCTACCTACACGAATATAAAATGACCGCCTAATTTAATTGTGTTAGCAGTGACGATGCTAACGAAATTTATAAATTTCCAATTAAAGGTAACATTTAATGCACCGGGGCCGGAATTGAACCGGCGAATACCGGCATACCAAATCTTTCGATCAGTTCCTTCTTACAACGCCGGGGATTTGATGACCGAGACAGAATCTTCCGATAGCTCAGTTGGTAACTAGTGTTGGACCATCTATGCCTGTGATCGCCGGTTCGAATCTGGCCCCGAGCCTTAACTTTTTCCTTTTATTTGAAATTTACTACATAATTAGCTTTTGTACTTCCATTGAGATGTAGAGTACGATAAACAGTATATGTACCTATTGTATCCCACTTCCTTTGAGTTGATGTTTGTTATATCTTCTCCATAAACACGTGTTTGAGTGATGTCGTAGTACCTCCCTAAGAGCGGGTTGTCAACAGATTACATCAAAATCAATAGTTACCTAAGACAGAATGTCAAAAGTCAAACCTACCTATATGTCAGATGCTATGACAAATACACCTTAAACTGGCCGTCAATGGAATTTGCTAGCTGTGTAAACAAACCGCCATATTGAAATTGTGTTTCAATATGGCGGTTTGTTTACATAGTTAGCAAATTACATTGACGGCTACTTTACAAGATAATGGTACATTAAATAAAAATTCAATAAAATAGTTTCGTTCTTATGTTATCAAAAATACTCAGTCTATTAGTAATTTTCAAAGTAACAACAGTTAAATAATTGATGTATATTTCTTCCTTCGCTTATTCAGCCAAATTTAAATACCTTTTTGGGTAAGCGATATTCGCTACGGCGATAACCCTTACAATGTAGGCCGACATACTCGTAGGACACACACTTTTGGCGACAAAATGCGAGTGGAATAGGACTGATAGCAGTGAAAAGAAATTAATAGTTGCTAGATCAGTCCAAGTAAAATTGTGCTAAAAAAACGACGGTTGAGCCATATTTCAACTAAAAAACCGATTACCCCAGAAAGCGCATAAATTGAAAAGCCACAGCCCGAGGCGCCACTTATGCCCTTACACATGTTCCCATTAGACTGTCTAATTGATACCGTGTGGTCTCCCTGCGGCTAGTTAGCACCTCACCAACGATTTCTCACTCACCATTTTTTCTGTCAACATACGTTGCACCACCCTAGTTTTGGAATTTTTTATTAGGGCGCGAATGCAAGTAAGTAGGCAAGTATAAATGTTGTAGCATTTTAACCCACCGCGAAAAAGAGGTGTTTTATGTGTCTTGTATCTCTGTATGTGGCATCGTAGCTCCCAAACGGCTGAACCGATTTGAGTGCGGTTTTTTATCGACATTTTGTAAGTAGTGTAGTAGTGTCGAGAAAAATATAAAATTTTAGACGAATGTTTTTTAAGTGTATATGTAAATCATTGTCACATAGCATGACATTGATATTTTTTATTCATATTGTTAATGTTAATATTCAGGTGTAATACTAACTTTATTTCTAGAACACTATTAAACTACAGTAATATGCTAATAGAATCCCATATAATGTACGCCATATAATGGCTGATTGTGACGAACCATAAAACTATTATCACTTTTATAATTAAGTACTTACTTTCTTACAATAGATTATTTGTATTGGTATTTAAAAATGTAAAAATTGACACGGTAATTTCTTTGAAAAAATGTATACTGTGGTGTTTCAAACTAAGGGTGTCTTTATACAAGAAGTGTTAAATATTACACTCGAGTTTTTTTTTTCCAATCAGAAGGCACATGTTTTCAGATTTAGTCGGCAAGTTTGTATTTTTGGGTAAATCTCCACGTCAATCGTTCGTCAGTCGTTGTCATCTCGGTTCTGGCATGTACATTGTACCTATTTCATCTAAGTCAGAACCTATAGTTACAAATAGATATAGTATCGGTAGAGCAAGACTTTCCATCTGCAGGTCATGGGTTCGAACCCTGCCTCGTACCACTGGTTTTTTTAAATTTATGTACGAAATATCATTTGATATTTAACAGTGAGTCATTGACCAGTGTGTGTTGCCAGTGATGACATATGGCACTGAAACGTGGTCGCTTACTATGGGCCTCATAAGAAGGCTCAAAGTCACCCAAAGGGCTATGGAGAGGGCTATGTTGGGAGTTTCTCTAAGTGATCGCACCAGAAATGAGGCTATCCGCAGCAGAACCAAGGTAGCCGATATAGCCTTCCGGATCGCTAAACTTAAGTGGCAGTGGGCGGGGCAAGTAGAACCGATGGCCGTTGGGGTGGAAAGGTTCTCGAGTGGTGACCACGTACCGGAAGGCGTGGTGTGGGTAGGCCCCCCACAAGGTGGACTGATGACCTGGTAAAGGTTGCTGGAGTCCGCTGGATGCGGGTGGCGCAGGACCGGTCAGAAAACATCGTGAGGAAACCGGTCTAATCAAAATAAGGTCTAGTTTTCCCTCTGGTTTGGAAGGTCAGATGGCAGTCCCTTTCGTAAAACTAGTGCCTTTGCCAAATCTTGGGATTCGGTGTCAAAGCGGTCCTTGGGTTCTTTTAGGGTGAAACCGGGAATAACGCTAGGAGGATAATGATCATAAATATCATATCATAATACATACATTCACGCCTTTATTCCCAAAAGGGGTAGGCCGAGCACATGAAACGTATGTTCCAGCGCCACTTTTAGCATAAATGTGGGTATAAAAGATCGACAAAATGTGATATTGCAGTGATAGGTTGCTAGCCCATCGCCCACAAACACACTTCAACCCTGGTCCCTTAGTCGACTTTTACGACACCCACGGGAAGAAAGGGGGTGGTGAAATTCTAACCCGACACCACACGGGTACATATCATAATACATATATGTATTTCATGTTTTGCACTTGACCTCCCTATGTTTACTTCCAAGAAGCTAAGCTATCATGGCCGGCATGGAAGGAGTAGAGGTGAGACGTATTTACTGGAATAGCTTTTGGCATGGACGCGTAAGTAGGTACGCGTTCCCGCCCGCGCGTTTTTTTGCGTATCGAGTATTTAGAAGTACGGTCAGTACTGTGACGTCGGCGACTCGTCACTCTAACGTTCAATTGTAACTTTCGACTAGAAACTTATATTAGAAATAAAAAAACGAAGTGTGAAATTGCGAATGTGAATATCTTTATATCTACACAGTAATCAATTTATCTGTATACCAATTTTTAGACCATACTTTGCAACAGTCGCTAACATCAAATCAAATGTTAACGTCGTACGAACTCGATAATCTAGTACCTACTCGCAAAACGCGCCATGCGCGTTTACGGGAATCGCTTAATTTAACCATTGAGCGCCGTACTCGTAGATACTCGTGGACCTAGTCTGGATCTAGTCTTTTTGTGGACGCGTACTCGCAAGACTCAGTACGCGTTTTACCTAGTACGTCTCATCTCTAGGACATAATCGAATGGAATGTTAGAACATGCATTAATACAACTGGCAACACTTGCTGAAAAAAACGAGTAAGTAATTTAATTAGTTAGGGTTATATGTCCCGGCGTTGGATCATCCTTTATTCATTCCACATTTGCTTTCATCTTTCTCGTTACTTTTTGTCATCGAATTTATTAATATTTAATTATAACTAAATGAATGAATACAATGCTGGCCAGTGCCACAAAAATCCATAATGTCATCTAATTAACCCGCCCTATACTAGACCCTTTAAATGCCAATAAGAATTTTAATTATTTATACAATTACTATTTATAGACACAATGAAACGAAACATCTTTACTATAAAATTATCCTTAATTCAACTATTTAAAAGTCCACAAAACAAATAAAAACACGTAATTCTACAACCATAAAATGTCTTGTTCGATTTTATTCATTGCAACCCCGGACTTGCGGCCATCTGTCAGTCAACGGTAGAGTTGGGTCAACCCTTCTTTCAAACACACTAAATTATACACACGATGCCCTCAACAAAATTACAACTTTATCTCAAGGCGAACAGCTCTGAATTTTACAATTTAAATTTTGAATGTGCTGCGTGCTTAAATTTTGATATCAGGATAGAAAGTGTTTTCCTACTACACATTTCTTACATAAATTAATAAATATAGGTAGGTACGCGCCTAATAAAACACTAATTTATGCTTTTTTAACAACGCTGTACCAATTCGACCAGAAGAATACAGTTTATTCCAAGATATGTTCATACAATTTTAACGTTACACCTCAGAATCTTATTCTTATTTTGTAAAATTTTGGTCAGTAACCAAGTATAAAGTTTATTCCAACATTGGTTCATACAATATTCTATTGGTCGAATTGGACCTAAGAGCGACCAAAAAAATGTTTTAACCTTTAAGAAACGTTTCTATGCATTATGGACTATAAACTTATTTACCCCTTTTCTTCTAGAAAGTTTTTTTTTGTCAAGAGCTAAGACTCCGGAACGTAAAATTCGCACGGAAGCTTCTCTAAAAAACACAAAGATTTTTTCAAGTCGTTAGCGTACTCACAATAGGCATTAATATTCATAAAAGACTGTATTACGCATATCAATCACACGGTGCAAGTGCGAAAAAATATCTAATCGTATGCATGAACACATCCAGCATCTTTGTTTTGTTCCGGCCTCTATCATTAGCGCCTTCACCGTATTCTATATATTCGCGCGTCTTTTGTCAATCGCATTCGAATTTCGAATGACAAAAGCGCGTTCTTGTTTATCCGCTAAGATTTTGTCTTTGGTTTTTTATTTTTTTATTTTACCGATGGGGCAGGGGCGGGTTTTTTAGGCTAATTACTGTCGTATTTGGTTTGAATTAGTTGTGATTCCCACACGGTGGTAGATATGCATGTGTAATAGAGTAGGTAATTACATTTTATGATAATTTAACAGGATGAGACTGATGATAGTAACTAAAGTTGGGTAATATTTGGTTGAATATTGATAGATAAAATTTAGCGGGTTATCATTAGACTGACTCCTGTGTTATCTAGCTCTACCATCACAAACTTTACATTGTACAATACAACAATATCTAGTTTTGTCCTTACCTACCTACGTTCACACTTAGGCACTACTTACTATCGTAGTGAGAGCAGAAGGTATTACGCAAAAGAGTCATAATGTTAACGATCCACATTAAAGCTATAAGAGCTTGCTTAGATCATAGAAGCGTAGCGTAGGTAATTTTGCTGATGACTATACCTACCTAGGTTGTTAGCTATCAATTTTTAAAAGCACACATACTAATCTTCACGCATTAAGTTTTTTTTCTTATTTTGTTTTTCCTCCTTCACTTAATCTAGGTGGTTGGTACCGCTTCAGGAAAAATGCGGTTTTTTAAACAATAATTTATAATAGCGTGTTTTTAGTTTATTTCATTTTAAATCGTTATCCTAAGATGCTTTAGTCAAGAAACAAAATTTTCACCCAGAAGTAATATTAGATATTTAAATGAAGCATTCATTGTAATGAATAAAATAAAATTGTTTTTTTTTGTAAGATTTATAAAGGTTATTATTATAAAGCAGTATAAATGAACCAAAATATTAATTATAATTTTTGCGACTTTTCAGGAACTAGTTAAGTTGTTCTTTTTGCTGTCTGATGTTTTGTAGGAGTAGTAGTTTGCCTCTAAGTAAATACTTTAAAAAAAATAGGTCTTCTAAATTTTAATTCTTCCCGCACTAGTAAATATAAAATTACTCGACTATTTCATATAGGTAGGATATTTATTGATTTTTGAATGTGTTACAATACAGTACAAATACGTTTTATTGCTCAATTCACACAGATAGAGCAGTTACAAAAGAAAACAACGATACAGAGAGATAGTGGAGGTAAAACAACAGGCAATGGTAATAGGTCGTAATGAACCGTGTAATTATTAGTAATATAATACTTACCTACTAAACTGAAGTTCTGGGAAAGAAAATAATATCTTTCACGTAAAAAAATACTTTCGTTACATTTAATCAATGTAACAAAAGTTGTTTTTTATTACACTGCGTTTAATCAATGAAAAAAAAGCTTTTTTTACTATTACAACCCGCATAACAGAATGAACTAAGAACAATATTTCCGAAGTCAGTATTTTTTTTTAAACTATAAAATAGTAATGGTAATCTAAAACCTAAACACCAGAACGTAATAATGTTGCATAAATTAAACATAATAATTACATAGGTCCCACATTCCCAAGACAATTTTTTCGAGCACTAAAAAACTATCTCGCACCGTGAGACTCGCGAAAGAAATTAAGGACATTGAAATCGTATGCAAATTTCTGACGTGACCAGAAAAAAGTAAAAATTCAAAAAAAAGACAAAGAGCGCGGGTTAGCGCGTCCCTTCTCCAGGCCGATGCGTGGCGATTTTTTTGCGAGCACAGATTATGCTAATACGTTTTTTGGACATCGGATCGTGAGACAGGTTTTTTTTATTTTAGAAAGAGTTGCGTAAGGGTTTGTTAGGGATATGTTCTTGTGTTGTTTGGTTCAGCTTGAATAATGCAAATTAATAAAATTAACTATTGCTGTTGGAATGATTCATCTAAAGAACAAGTGTAACTTGGAATAACTTTTTTATGGTATGGATGTGTTAATGTGCATGCTATTAAGGAATTTTAGGTTTGTTAATGCAGCGTATGCATTCTGTTGGGAAATATAAGGTAGATGACAAATGATAAATCCTAGAAATGGCTTTAAATATCGATACCGATGCAACGACAGGAAACATTTGGTAAACTATACCTATGTATGTTTACAATTGGTAAATTTATCGCACTTTCTATTTACCTAGTACGTATTCTTCGTATAAGAGTAATGCGACACTCATACTTATTCACTTTGTGCGTGCAAGCGGGTAATATTAATATTAACTTCCACTATTATATATAACAAAGCCAATAATAGCTATAATATACAAATACAACACATTACATTACATATTTACTGACGATTACACTAACCCATTTTTTGCTATCTTTTTTTCTATCTAACCTTTTTCTACCTGCAAGAGGTGGAGTCATAGACCCACCCCACATTTTTTTCACTCATAAAAACCAATAGTGCACGAGGGTGGCATTTTTGGGGTGGCAACATTTTTTCATAGACGCTCGATATTTTTCCCTTGCGGAGGGGCTTGGGACTTAACCCATTCTGCCAAACAAAAGACGTCCCCTTTATATAAACCTTTTCATTTTTTCGTCTGCTAACGGTTGGCGATTCTTTTCGGTAATAGCTGGGGTTGTTATTGAAAGGGGTTGTTTTTTGTGAGTTTCTCCTCACGCGAGTCTGCCGCCAAATCGGTCGAGGCACGAACGTTATAACTTTCTGGAAAACCTTGGATGCTATTGGGTTTTAGTAAATTAGAGCTTCGAACGTTTTATGTTCATTTCCGGTGCTACTAAAAGGTTTTTTATGGCACTAACTGCATGCTATACTAATACTTATATGAATATTTATACTATAGATACTACCTATAGGTAAATTTGAAATGCAAAATTTTGTAATAAAAACACAAATAGAATACCTACTCTAGGGACGTTCACTTAAAAAAATACTAATTATGAAAATTCTCGTATCTATCACAATGTGTATATGCATGTCCATGTTGCTCATCAAATTATTAAATATTATGTTGTTTCACTTCAGTGTACATTTGTATTTGTGCATTTATAGGTGATTTGTACATCTAGAGATGTTCTCACTCGTTGCTTATATAGGATTTGTTTCTTCTTTTGCTTTTTATATTGTTATTTTGATACTTATATTCCATACTGTAACATTTTGTATCACATACTGTGCAAATGTTATCATATAGCGTGTACTGTGTAACATATTATTATATTCAGTTTCTATTTGCGAGTTCCTATAATTGGCTCTGTATTGCTATTTATAAAGTTTAGCGAATATTTCATAGCTGTTGGAATTCCTTGTATAAATAAATAAATAAATATTATTTATGTACTTCTACCACTATGGTGGTTGTCAAATTGTCTATATACTCATCGGACTGGGTGTTTACCCATTCACCGCCTATCACGTAATGCGTCAGAGCGTTATGGGCGCTTTTGGCTACATATGGAGTTTAACTCTTACTTTTGTTATTTTGTTTGTCTCTTGTTAAGTTAAGATCTCCTAAGTGAGCCTAAATAAATAATAATAATTATTATTACTAATGGGTTGACTGTGCTTCTCAAAGTGAAGGCTATTATTACGCTGCTACGGACTACGGCGTAGCGCTACGAGCGCAGCGTGGTGGTGAATGAGTAAAGCTTTTCATTCGTCCCTCCCATTGCTGGTTGGTTGAACCACGCATTGAAGCAAAGTTCAAATTTAGAACGTAACAGAACCGAATTTTGTTGTTCGCAGTGGTGGTGACGTCACGTCCGGCGAACGAGGCCGAGCTGCAGTTGTACCGCGTGATGCAGCGCGCCAGTCTACTCGCATACTACGACACGCTGCTTGAGATGGGTATGTTATCAACAGCCTAACTCCATAAGTGGGAGCGAGAGAAAGCGCGACCTCTCGCTTTTGCGCAACCTCTGCCGCCACTGGAAGTCGGAGCTGAGCCCTGAGACCGCTTCCACATTGGGCGATGCAGCATCGGCGCAGCATCAGTAAGCTGACATCTGCTGTCACGTCCTTATTTTCAGGGTTCAACAAGGAACCCTTATTGTTTCATCATGTCCGTCTGCGCCTTACGTCAGTGACCTACTAGAAAGCTGTAATTCGGCATGGGTATATAAATCAATCGCGCCGATAAAACGGTAGAATAAAATCTTGAAAAAAACTTTTTTTTGTGTATACATGGAAAGTTGGGATGTAATTTTTTTCTCTAAACCCTTGGCGGGGGCTGTTGTTGGGTAGCTTGTTCAAAAATATTATGGACTAGCTTCCGCCCGCGACTTCTTCTGCGTGGAACCGGGATAGAAATTATTCTATAATTTAATCCAGGCAATAAGCTAAAAATTTCATCCAAATCGGTTAAGCCGTTTAAGCGTGATTGAGTAACCAACATCTAAACATCCAAACATCTAAGCATCCAAACATCCAAACTTTCGCATTTATAATATTAGTAGGATTTTAAAAACCATTTTTCAAATCCGTTGGCTTGATATTGGGCTTTAAAGCCCTAATTTTTGTTCGTGTTAAGTGTCTCCCCCCCTGCCGGCTAAATGGCTGCTACTGGGAATGTGACAAAATGCGTGGAAGTAATATATATAATCATTTGAAAGGAAAATTATCACGGGTAAATAGGCATTTAACTAGTTACCGAGTAATAGCCGACCAACTTAATGTGTAGGTACTTGGAAAGGCCAACTTTCGTACAAATTCGGCCGACGCAACCGCACCATTTAGTTGGCGCGCGCGTGTCGATGTAAAAAAAACAGACAGGCAACTGCGGTACCCTACACTGCGCGTTGCCCGACACGCACTTGGCCGGTTTTATGGTAAAATCTGTTCGGTAAATATTCTAAGTTCTAGCTATTAATCTTTTTTTTAATTGTGTAATTTGTGACGTTAAATAAATGTATTTTGTTCCTTCGTTCTCAGCTTGATTACAATGACGTGCGTTCCAGTTATCACGCGATGGTGCGCGAGCTCTGTCGATTTTTCTCGCACTATCCGTCTCTCTCTTATTAGAACACTTAGAACAACAGATATAGTGCGAGAAAAATCGAGAGTATGTCGCGGCCGTCCCATGATAGACGTGCAGTTTCCCCAACTTACATTAATTTACGAAAGAAGGCTCAAGACGAGAAACAGATTTAAATACTTGAACACCATATTTCGCCCACCGTATTCTCGGTTAACATGATGATTGTAAAGGGTAGACACGTAGGTACATAATCGCAGCCCGGGGCCGCCGGCTGCCGGCGCCCTCCGCAAAAAACTTATTAACCACGCTTTCCGGCTTTCGAACACCTAACTAATAACACCACACACTCACACACACGATATTAAGTAAGTATATGTAGTTGTAGTTACCATCAATTGTGAATTATGATTGATTACGTTAGTACTATTTTATTTATAAATTTGAATATTTATAAAGGTAAAATGGATGCAATGTCTTATAACCTTAAACTAGGAACTTACTTAGGTACTAGTGGCTCTGAGAGCAGTAGACCTAACGGCGAGTATGTTTAAAAAAAATTGCAAAACTAACTGGACAAAAAATTATATATAATTATTGAACCTGCTCAAAAAATTCACGAGAATAGGTTGAGAAATGCGACCTGTAGAGAACAGTCCGGCAGACGCCGGACATACGAACCATTTTTTGTCTAAGCTTTACGGAGAACTACGTTCACTTCGATCGCTCGTTCCACACAACACCGCCGACATATCAAACATAGATGAAAACATGTCGACAAAGACGACTATCGATAAAAAAACACTGCACTCTATACTTTCATCCGTTTGGAAGTTACGATGCCACCGAAAAGCACACAGATACCTACTTACACATATATTAACACCCCTCGTTTATTATGAGATAACCTTGTAACGTCTATATACAATTTGTACGGAAAAATGCCATCTAGAGAGAGTTAGGTATGTACCTACAAAATCCGGCCACTAAAAATCGACATACTTATATGAAATAAAATAAAAACAAACATGTTGTGCCCTTAACCATCTTAACAGTCTTAGTCCTGTGTTTACAACACCCGCATTGTTTTACCCAAGCCCCTGCAACACTTACAAGCCGAAAGAACTCAAGAAAAAACACTTTCTCATCGCGGAAGAGGCGCAAAAACTCAATTTCCATAACCTAACCTAAAAAACGCAGACGGTCTATCTCATGCAAATTTATTTTTTCTTAATTTTTACTTTTTAGCCATTACGTCGACTGGAAGGGTTTTGGCCGGTTACCTTTTGTTTTTTTTCTTGCAAAATGGTCACGTAGAAATTTGCATATTTTGCTTAAATTAAATGTGTGAATTGAAGTTTTTTATTGAATCACACGTTTTTGTTGAACAATGATAGCGGAATGAACTTGCTCCGCGAGTTTTGCATATTAATGTATGGGATTAGATGAATTGGTATATTTTTTTTTTTGACTTGAGTGGTTCTAGGGGCTTTCGAAGATAGTTAATCCTATTTGTTTGAAATGCTTTTCTTTGGCGACTAGCGATTATGCAAATTAAGTTTTTCAGTTACACTTCTATTACTTAGACTAGTTAGAGAAATAAGCAATGCATTCTTGTATAAGGTATAGGAAAAAGTAGCTTTGTTGAAGAATTGCTTAAAATGTTAGCACAATCTGTTGTTCTTTTGACTAGGTACTGAGTCGTTTGTAGCATAATTACGTTTTCTGCGGACTGTAGCTAAAAAGTCGCCGTCAATGGAATTTGCTAACTATGTAAACAAACCGCCATAGTGAAAGACAATTTTAATATGGCGGTTTGTTTACATACTTAGCAAATTCTATTGTCTGCCACTTTATGGTACTACTGGCAACAAACTCAATCAGCAAATTCCTGATAAAAAAGGTTTTGCAGAAAGAAGATAAACTAGGGGCGACAATAAAACGCTCGTATCGTCGGTTTTTATTTATTCATTCATTGTTCCTATCTCATTTACTTTTAGAATCAACAAATCTAATCTAAGGTCCGTTAATAACAATTCCAGGTGGTGACGACGTCCAGCAACTATGCGACGCCGGCGAAGAAGAGTTCCTCGAGATCATGGCCCTCGTCGGCATGGCCTCCAAGCCCCTCCACGTTCGTCGGCTCCAGAAGGCTCTCCAGGAATGGGTCAACAACCCCGCCCTCTTCCAAATCCCCATCGTCCCCCTCTGCCCCTCTGAGAACCCCTTCGTCTGCAACCAAAGATTACTCAACATGCCCTCCTTACCTAGTCTCCCACGAACAGTCAGCTCCCCCGAAAGCCGGCCCATGTACAGTCCTTCACCTGGAGCACCGGAAAACAGCTGCGGTTCCACCGCTTCCCAGCCGAACGCTAGTCCTGTCCATACGAATAATTTTACAAAAATAGTCCTACCATCATCCCCTGCGGCCACCCCTGTTACGACAACTGCTTCTAGAAGTTTCTCTCCACAATCCGCGTGTCCGCCTTCTGCTGGTTCTAGTCCAAGCTCAGTCACATCACCAGTTCAACTTACGCCAGTGTTATTGGACGTTCACGTGCAAAAGCTAGCGGCAGCTGCAGAGAAGTTGAGCAAGCATTTGCCTCAGTTGGAACCAAAACCTCAGAACACGAAGAAGAAGATGTGTAAAGAGTTGGAGCTGGTGATGATGATGCCGGAGTCGGATCCGCGGAGGATGGAGGAGATCAGGAAGTATGCGGCGATATACGGGAGGTTCGACTGTAAGAGGAAACCGGAGAAACCATTGACACTACATGAGGTGATTACAACGTTTTTTTAAACTCTCTTTAAACATGCTTATTTATCTTGTTAATTACTCCCTGTGCAGTGTTGTATTTTAATTGCACCACCTTTTCCCGTGGGTACTGTAAAAGTCAAATCAGTGATAGGGTTGAAGTGTGTTGTGGGCGATAGGCAGGTCACCTGTCGCTACAATGTCACATTTTCTTTGTCTTTAATTTAAACCCGCATTTGCTAGAAGTGGCATTGAAAATTAAATTTCGTAAACTTGGCCTACCCTTTCTGGTAACACAGGCGTGTTTGTAAGTTATTTACGTATGCTAATCATATCATAGAAATGCGCCTGTATTCTAAATGGGAAGATAGTACCTACCTACAACATATGTCAGTAAGGTCACGATGCATAAATATTCTACATTTCAACATTTAAGGTTTGTCCTAATCTAGAATCCTACTAATATTATAACTTAAATGCGAAAGTTTGGATGTTTCGATATTGGATGTTTGTTACTCAATCACGCTTAAACGGCTTAACCGATTTGGATGCAATTATGCACTAGAGCCTAGATTAAAATGTAAGTATGATAGTTTTTATCCCGGGTCTACGCAGATGAAGTCGCGGGCGAAAGCAAAACAGTAGACCACATTTTGACAAACTTTCTTGCAATATCACTTAGTTGAAACAAAGTTCCTAAAAGAAAGGATGTAGTTCTTCACCACGATGGTTAATTTCTTCCATATTGTCCGAAGGTGATGGTGAACGAGGCGGCAGCCCAGATGTGTCGCTGCGTGCCCGCGCTGCTGACGCGGCGCGACGAGCTGTTCCCGCTGGCGAGGCAACTCGTGCGCCGCGCGGGACTGCACTACTCCAAACACGGGTAAACTACTCCTATTATTGCTAAGCTTCGGGATAATAATTAGACTTCTCAGGGGTCACACGTGTCCATAGCCCGGGGTCTCTGCTCACCATCACGCAGCCGTATGAAGGATCCTCAATATTAGAAGGTAAAGAAAGATGTGTTTCGTCACATCACAATATTTGCGACCCTGGCCGCGTGACGCGTGGAAGTGAAAATGGAAGCGGGAGGCGTGTCGCATGTCGGGGCGGTGCACATATATCTACGTCTTCGCAGGTTCAATAATTATATGGAACTAGCTTCTGCCCGCGACTCCATTCGCGTGGAACTCGTTTATATCTTAGCGACATACAAACTTTAACTAACATATAATAATTTCCTGGATAAAAACTATCCTATGTTCTTCCCCGAGACTCAAAAAAGTGGGTGTTAGGGGTGAGTTTTTCCAAAATCCTAAAATTACGTTTCCTGTATTGTAATAAGGAGTCTATACAAAAAGTTTCAAGTCTCTCACTTAAAATTTTACTCCATCCCCATACAAATTATCAGACCCCTTTTTATCCCCTTGAGGGTGGAATTTTTAATAATCCCTTATTAGTGGTTACTGACGTTATATAAACTACCTATTGTGATAAAATCTTTCTAGGTCCAACGGTTTGGGCTGGGCGTTGATTTAAGTCAGTCAGTCAGTCAGGACTTTTACGTTTATATATACATAGAAGATATTGTGACCGGGGTTACAGAGGGTTGACCGTTGTCTTTTCTTTCCAGCCTTCCCCCCACGGCGGCCAGCGAGGAGACCGACGAAGACTCGACCACGGCTAAACGGCCCCGCCAGGTCGCTCACGTTGACCTCACCGGCTAGCTTAGCTCTAACTAACCACTCACCTAGGCCCACTCACTCGGGGCATGCAGACCGGGAGGCAGCTATCTGCTAGAAAGAGAGCTTACTCTCTATCAGATAGCTGCGGCTGAGGAAGATGTGTAGGCATCTTAACACTAGCGATGACACGTGTAGCACTTAGCACTAACCGAGAACTCACTCTTAGTATATGTAGAGCGGGACGCAACTATCTGAGAATGAGACATACACTAACTTGCAAGCCTGACGAAGGGTCTTCTTAAAATAAGCGCTGGCACGAGTACTTTCAAGAACTCACCTAGGCATATTTACTTAGGTCTGCAAGAGCGAGACGCTATCTGCTAGAAAGATACAGATACAATTTCTATAAAATAACTAGGTCTCTATGCAGACCTGACAAATATATGAACAGGCTACTAACACTCGCGCAAACAAAACACTAGTACTAAATGGTAGCATGAAGCTAAAACACGAAGGACAAAAACTAACAACCGTTATTAGTTTTGCGTTGCGTCGATACCATGTAAAAAGGCTGCGCTTTGACGATATCAATAATTTGGTATGACGGTTTCTCATTTCATCATTGTGGAAATAGCGCCTTATTGAAGTCGCCGAAGCGGAAGATTTTCACTCGTGGTCGCAGCACAATTTATTCTTAAATTACTAACAAAAAATATCTCAGGGAGAAAAATATCTCTCGTCTCGAAATTAGTAACCAAAAGTCTACCTAGTTGGATATAGTCTACACTAGAGCTATTTATTTATTATTGGACTATCATTCTCATTTAGCACTGACCTGATACTCCTGATAGTTACTTATTTGCAAAGTAAACAATATACATTACTAATAAGAATACGAAGTAAGAACATATCAAAGAAACTCATTATATTCAATTAGTTTTAATCTTGTATATAGTACATTCCAATAAGACAATTTCCCTTGCATATTATTATTCGGTCGGTCTTATCATCGAACCTTGTGGAAATCCAAAATGACAATTATGAATATGTACGTGAAAAGAGTTAAGATAATTTTATCAGAATACTAACTGATCCAATAGGATCAAAATCTCATAGGGATCTCCTAATCTTTATTTATTTTGCCATTATTCAATTATTTTAAAAGGTAAGCATGGTCAGTACAGCATCAAATGCTTTGTCAAGTTCTGTTGCATTACTGTAGATACTTTTTATTATTTAGATCACTTGGAATGGTAATGGTTCTGGTAAGTAGAACAATTCAGTTATTAAAATGTCGCCTGCAAAATGTAGAACATCTAGTGCAAATGGATGATATGGAATATAAACTGCATGTTTTCCTTGATTAGAGGCAAGTTAATCACAAATAGTTAATGCCAATGTTCATAGAGTACGTCCACGCTAAATCTGTAACAAATATGTTGGCCACTCATCGAATGTCGTATTTTTAAGGGAGTTTAAGGCCTGCATCAGACTGGCGCGGCCTGCGGTGGCGGTCCATAGTAAATTTGACGGCTAATGACAAGTTTACTATTGACCGCCGCGGCCTGGCCGCTCCAGTCTGAGAGGCCTAACGGTTAAGATGGTGTTGCCAAATAATTTAAATCCAAACTTAGCGTGAACGGATGACTCTACCCAGCTGCGCTCTTCCGTAAAAAGGGTTTTTACCAGACAACGTTGTACACTAGCCTTAGTTTCATATGTTTCGTATGAGACCGATACGAAGTTGCCTATACACGTCGTTGTCTAAAATATGAAGATTCATTACAAAAGACTAGACATATATAGACATGACATATACAAAATACATCTTGTATAGCGCTGTCTTGTCTTTTCTAATGAACCTTCATATTATAGAAAACTTTTCTTTAATTTATTTTAGAGCTTATTGGTTCAATTTTTCCACCTCCACATCCCATAAACAGTACCTGCTGCAATTAGATGATACATAATCGATACATCTATCCGTTTACACCACTTTTTTCCAACTAATTGAAGAACTCGTTGAAGTCGTTAACAAGGATTCTGAAATAATCGAAAATTTGTTATTCCAAGAAAGGGAGTCAAACCGATCGGTCTCCAATAAGTTCGCCATCTTCGACTAAAGTTGACATTACATTTATTATGTTTGTGCAGGAAAGCGAGGAAGGCAACGGCATTCGCGCCAGTCCTGACGCCGCTAGGAGCAATTCCAATCACAGGTAAGCTGGAACAGAAACATGTTCGTTAATTTCATATCTGGTTCGAGGAACCAATTAGACATGAGTAGTTCGTGAATGAATGATTCAAATGAAGTACTAATCTTTCGTTCACTAGTTCAGTATATACTTCAATACTTCAGTATATCATTTAGAAAATTGGTAGTTAACTCTGCCTAACTCTGTTGAATATGATTCGATTCGATGATATGAGTGATTTAATGCTATTTTAATTTTAAATACGGCAAGTAACTCAATAGTTCATTGTAAGACACGCGTACGACTGATATGATACTACTGATATACTCAATCTAATCTATCAATCTATATCAACTGATGTAGATGCACCTCTAGAGCTACTGAACTAAATTGAACTAGTGAACTAAAAGAGTGATATAATTCACAGCGAACGAAAGATGCATATCAATCTTTTCTTTTTAGCGACACATTTTGCGCATGACTAGAATTATCAAACGTCCCAGGCTTCCAGGTACACCTTGTCGAGCAGTCTGCAGGATAATGCGTAACTTTTGTGTGGACGTCGTTCCGACACTTTTGTACGAGGTAACAAGATCTAGTTTCAAAAGACAATTCATAATATAAGGTTTTATTATGAAGGGTGGCCATCCGTTTAAAAATACAGATTGACCCTGCTGGCGGGAGCGCAAAACGCTTCATCCTGATAGACACGCAAGTATGACGTTACATTTCCACATTTGTACTAATCGTTGTATGGAAAATCAGAAAATATGTTGTTTCGGTCGCGAAATACTGCCTTTAAGTACATAGTTGTTATACAATTTTGATTCTTTAAAAGCGTGGACAATAAAAAATTGCATAGTTTTTCTAAACTTTCATGGTTCATATCTTTTTATGATTTATACTTTATTACGATAATTTCATGGTTTACTGTCCATTTAGCATCACTACGTTATTAATTTGAACATGAGGCATCACGCCTATTATGGTCGGGGTTGGCAACGGGCATGTGACACTCCTGGACTTGCAAGCGGTACGGTGATCGCTTACCGTCAGGCCGTACACTTGTTTGCCACTGACGTGGTATAAAAGAATTATAACAAAAACATTACTTTTTTTTCAGTTGGTGGGGCGTGAAGGCAGAGAGCGACGACGCGGACTCCCGCTGCTCCTACTCCAGCACCAGCACACCACCTCCGGTACCACTCTTCATTATTTTTTATCGTTGGTTATTTTCCCCACAAACTTTAACAAATTTCCGGGATAAAAACTGCCCCCATACCAATTTTTTTTAAATCGCTTCAGTGGTTTAAGCTTGAAAAGTTAATAGACAGACAGAGATACTTTTCGCATTTATAATATTACGAGTAGTATGGATGGATGTGGAATAATGATGCCTTCGTAATTTACTCGTATTCATCGTGGTAAATTGTATCTCTATGACAACTATCATATCAAATTCATATTATCATAATCGTTCTCTATTCCAGGATGCCGAAGAGCGACCACAAGTGGTGGCCGCGCGAGGAGACAGCATCATAGCCGTGGCCAACCCGGCCCTGCAGCCGCCACCGCCACCGCACCCAGCGAGGAACCACTCCAACTGACTACAAGGACTGGACTCCAATTAGGTCCAGCATAATCAATCCCAGCGACGTAGAATGTCTCCGCAAATGAAATTTCGAGGAGACACTATTATACGCATTAAACAAGTGGGCGCAGTGTTATAGCCAGCACTCACTCCAACTGACTACAATCACAGGACTCAAATTAGTCAAACCCAGTCCATCGTAATCAAACCCAGCGTATCCTCAAATCTGACTCTTGGTGTGTGGAATTTCGAGAAGTCACTATCTTAGGCGCATACCTAGCCAAGAAGCACTCTGATAAAACCTATGAGAGGACACAGTGATACAAATTTTCAAATTTTACTAACGCCAGTTAGTAAAAGGAGGTAAAAGTACATTCCGCGTTTGGAGAAGCATCCATCTGTATCTAACAGCAACGAACCTGTAAAACATCAATGAATTGATCAACAAGGCAAGAAATTTAATAAAGAATATTATTGAATTAAAACAGAGTAAACTTGATAAAATAACCAGGATGACATAAAATTGACTAGGAATATTTTAGACGTTCGAGAATCTGTCGAAAACCAGTGCAAACTCAATCCATCCTATTGGAATAGGTCCCGTAAAATCCATTCCAGCTTAAGTAAAATGCCTTTCCAGATGTAGCTAAATGTGATGAGCGAAGCCCGCGCCATGGTCGTGACCAATAATTTCTGCAATGGCATCACAATGATACCCTACGAGAAACTAAGTTTTTTATTGCTTATTAAATGGACTAGGAAGCAGATTCAAGGCGCACGAAAGTAGATTCATTGCGTGTAGGCTTACGCAAAGTTCAATGGACATGATATTTACGAATAAATTAAGAATGAACCTCTGCAAAGTGACAAAAAATCATGTCAAGAACGAGGAATTGAAGTTACTAAAATCTGGTCTAGCCGGGTGAATCCCGAGTTCCGGATCTTTGCGAAAGAGAGATGGAAAGAGGGAAAAGGACATGAGATTAAAGATGAAGTTGAAAGTGAACTTACACAAAGTGTACAACTAACATTCCACCAAAAAGATAATTTAAAAATGTAAATATAATTGTATCTTAATTAGTAATGTAAGCAAAGCCATAACATGCCTTGTAGTCATTATTCTGTAAGGCCGTGTACACACAATTCTTGTCCTGGAGTATTGTCATACTTTCCGATAATAGCGACAATTTGGGACAGATTAAAGTAGTGTAGGGGGTGACTTTGGAAATGCATTAGGAGGTTTTTATGCTGGCACTTTGGCAAGGTTTAAGGCGCACCAGATGGTCCTGCGTGCTTTGAAATAGAGCGAGACAGTGAGATAAATGACCTTAATTTTCTCGCTCTATCTTATAACTTGTAATGACTGCCAGACAAGGTCGCCAAGATGCGGCTTGAACTTCCTTTATTATTACCGAGCCAAAAATACAGAATTCATCTCTTTCAAAAAAATTCAATGGTGCAGGGTCTAAAATGAAAAGACATTGGCGATAAAATTACTGTTCTAGTCGGTATAGAAACTAAACTATTTTATTCATTTTTAACCATAAACATTTAAATGAAATCATCGTCGTTATTGTGTAAACAGGGAAATTCAAAAATGCTCATTTAATTTATATTACTTTAATGTGGTTTATACAAATCATTGCACGTTATGTTACGCGTTCCAGGGATATACAACATATCTATAGTCGAATAAAAAATAGTTTTATTGGTTTCAAAACTTTTGGCCAAAGAGTTCAATTGGCATTGGTTAAAGCTAGGCGTTTTGGCGACAGACTTTTGGTTAGTTAAAGTGTAAAAGAGATTTGCCATTTGGTAAGTATAAAGTGTAAATTGACAAGACTCCAATAGTTTTGATGGCATACTCCCAAACTGTATATTGTGTGTCACGGGCCTTACATCTCCATACTTCGCTTACTTTATTATTACTTTGAAGTTTCATTCAAGAAACATATCTAACTTTCATCTGCCTCGTCGTTCACCAACTGAAAGAGACTATTTATTTAGCTAAACTATCGGATACAGTGGTACATCAAAGCAAGTATATCTAATTCTAAAGCACACTATATATTATGCAATTTGTCACACCACCTTGCTGTAGTTAGAACGAAATCTAGTCATTCTAATTATAGTGAGTAGTTTTGACAAATTGCTAGGTGTGTAATGGCCTTGACTTACAATTGTGTCTCTCTCGGTTGGCAAGTCGTGATACCCTGATCCTAGGTATCTATGGAGCGCACGCGTAAGATTGCTACTTATCTGAACTTTTGGTATATTGCTACAAGCTTTTGACTGCCAACCTAACTCCAATATGAACGAAACTTTGATAAAGACGAGATGATGCATGTGTTTTATACTATCGAGTAGTGATAGAGTTTTTGAAGTGAAAACTTCTTTAGCGGCGCTGTGCACTTTTTGTGATGGGGAAAAATTGCACACTCGCCACAGGTCACGTGACCGTACGATGTGATGAATTATTGACTGTGTACCGTAAAGCGGTTGATTGTGACACACGCAACACTTTTTTGTAACATTCACAGCTTCTGTACTCGCACAATTTGACAATAAATTATTTCTTATTCAGATTCTGATTCTGAGAGATTGAAAATTCGTAAGACGGACGCGTGACCTGATCGAAAAACTGTTACAATGTCATGGAGTTTTTGAAGTGAAAACTTCTTTAGCGGCGGTGTGCACTTTTTGTGCTGGGGAAAAATTGTTAAACTCGCCACAGGTCACGTGACCGTAAGATTAGTAAGACGCGAGATTCGAGAATGGTCACGTGACCTGATCGAAAAACTGTTACAATGTCATTGAGTTTTCACTTCTGCCGGCACTCCCGGAGTGCAACCCGGTCTTTTTTTTTAATCACGGCGGTGCAAGCATCATGCTTGATTGATACAAATGCTTTATTTGGTTTTTATTATTTAACAAAAATAAATCTGTAATAAAGGGTGATACCAAACCTATCAATATATCGTCGCTCGAATACCTAAATTGTGTATTGGCCAACGATGACTCCGTGCGGTAACACCCTTCATATATACAGTCAGCCAAAAAAGTTGTCTACCACTTTTCGACTATATTATTGTTATGTTAAATTTCAGAAGTGGTAGACTAATACTATACTCTCCGGTTGACTATAGCCAGCTTCATTAACAAGTATACATTCTAGGTCCTTATTGCTCAAAGATGTCGAAAAGTGTATATATGTTTATGGTGCTGACGGTACCTAGTACCTACCTACTTTTTATAAACATTATCTCAAGTAGAAAGAACGGATCAATGAGAAACGGCTTCAATAATAAAGTAAGCGACGTAGGATCTGTATATATAGATAGCTATATATAATTGACTAATAATTGTAAGTATATGACGACATTGCGAGCCATAATGTATTTACGTAGCGCGTAAGGAATTTATATAATACATAACGTTTATACCAACTTGTATAGTTTTACTGTATTGTTATTCTACAAGCGAGCAGGCTCCTACTATCATCATCATCATCATATCAGCCGAAAGACGTCCACTGCTGGACATAGGCCTCCCCCAAAGAGTGTCACAATATAATTCTTATTATTTGATTTGACCGAATTGTATAAAAATTGTCCATTCAAAAAGCAACTCTATCGTCTAGGTAGAACATTCCAATTCCAATAAAAGTTTTATAATAAGTCGGCCACATTCAATATTCTCAACCACTCATTTTAAACCTAATAACCAGGGTAAAGCTACATATTGTTGATACCAGTAAGGATTTATCAGCAATCCATCAATCTCTTTAGTTGTCTAAATTCATGAAGGGTTCTTACGCCTATTAACGCTTCGGAAACTGACACCCGCTTGTCGATTGTGTAATGTTTTGTAGTAAGAGAATGACAGTTTCTGAGTTGTCCTAACGCTCATTCGAAAAGTGACGCATTTACCCCTCTCTGGCGAATTCACCAATTTAGTCTTAAAAAAATACAATCACTACTGCAATAACCCACGATAAATAAAAGAGCGATAAAGTTCTGTTTGTAATGAAGTTATAGGGTATTAACTTTTCCGTACAATACTACTTTACCGTTTCCAAAGCGTAAGGGTGCGGCCTGACGGCCTGAGAGGACGCCTCTCTGTCCGCTGGCGTCCAGAACGCGGTCTTAGCAATGTTTAATTATTAGTGCACACCTCAATAAAAGAACACTGTACAGAACATAATCAACACAAGTAGAGGCAAACAACAGGCAGTCTTATAGCTAGAGAGCGATCTCTTCCAGACAAATACAAATCGTTTATTTGCTGAATACAGTTTGTAGATGGTTAACAATTTTTTCAAATTCGGTGTATCCAGCCTGCACAGTAATTTGCACGCCTGAGCAAATGATTTTGTTATTGATTTAAAAAAAAGATGTCAAAATACAGTTAAAAATGACTATAAATTAATAAATGGTACAAACAAACACAAGCAGGCATTGAATAACTCACTTACAAATATTATAAAGAGGCATTGAATAACTAACAAATGCCAAATCTTAAAACCTATTTGCACAACCTTACGGTAGCAGAAATCAATTCTAACCGGTAAGATTCATAGTATACATACTTATAGCTACAGAAGAAATGTTTAGATAGTCAGCCACAAAGTCCAAGAAGAAAGTGTCATGAAAGAGACAATTAAATTATAGTATTTTTTAGGAGAAATACAATTTTTTGTCTACCTAAAGGATCTACTTCAAAGATGTCATCGTAAATAGCTCATAACTACGCAGTGTGCCGCAAATTGGATAATACAGGTACGGTACTTATCATGTTAAAATGATAAATTATAGCTCCGATCAAGTAATAAACAATATGTGAACTTAGTACCTATAATGTGACCGCCAGTATCCTGTTTTGCACGTGTCTAGAATAGAATAGAATAATCGTTTTTAGGGTTCCGTACCCAAAGGGTAAAATCGGGACCCTATTACTAAGACTTCGCTGTCCGTCCGTCTGTCTGTCACCAGGCTGTATCTCAAGAACCGCGATAGCTAGACAGTTGAAATTTTCACAGATGATGTATGTCTGTTGCCGCTATAACAACAAATACTAAAAACAAAATAAAATAAATATTTAAGGGGGCCTCCCATAAAACGAACTTCTTTTTTTAAACTGTTTTTATAGATAATGGTACGGAACCCTTCGTGCGCAAGTCCGACTCGCACTTGGCCGGTTTTTTTAGAGACATGACGATGATTAAGATGAAGTGTTCCTGTTGTCCCTCAGTAAGGACACGGGGCTCGCAGAAGAGTTTTCAATTTCTCGACCTTGCGCAGCTTCTTCTTGCTCTTTCCAGCCGATTATGTGCATCGAACATCATCAACAGCAATCAAATAGGAAGCATCTGTTTGTTATTATTTTCCAAGCTCTATCTTCTGTCTTCTGCAGATCAGTCCATGGACGAGTCAAACAAAAGAGCCCTGCCTTGACCTACTAATTTTGCTACTAATTAGACCCAATGTTTCACTAGACCTAATGCACTTTTCTCCGAAACTGTGAACTTTTCGGGTTTTCGTTGAATATCATCAAATAGAAGTCATAAGGTTAGGTGAGGTTGGTTTTGCCATGGCCTTATAAAGTTTACTATTTAAGAAAAACATGGTCTAATGAAACATTAGACTAAACCGTGTAGGCTTGGACAAGAATATAGGTCTTCGGTCTCCCCGGACTATCGTAGCAGCCAACTAAAGGGGATCATCGGGGTTGCAGTGTTTCTGGCGGGGGTCGGGGCACGCCTAAAAACCCCAGGGAAGGCGACAAACATCTGTTCCACCTTAGGACGATCCAAATGTGGCGAGGCGCGTTGGGGGCTTCAGTGCGGTCAGAATGAGATCCTGGAGTCCCCCGCATGAGAGCACAGATGCTGGCCACCGTGGAGTTATTAGTGGATAGAAATACCACATAACCCGGTCATCCCCCGGTGATTGGGTACCTGGTTCGCAGAGAACCTGAGCCAAAGCTCTTACGAGGCATATATGTAATAGTAATTGGCGGATTGTATGTTCTACGGCAACTGGCCTGGAAAAGTATTTATTTACGAAATATGCACGTATGAGTCAGCTAGTTGGTTGGTAACTTCGTTTATAACTCGGCAAGACTCGACAATTTGACATGTTTATGTTTCTGTTGATGCGTAGCATTTTACAGCAGAACGATTTTAATAAATCTCTGTGGATAGGCTAACTAAACCATGATGCACTTAAATTGTTACTCACGTTACAACGTGTCCAGCCCGTGCCGATTCCTCAAAATATAATCTGAATTAAGTAAAAAGTAAAGTAAAAAATTATTTCAGAGTAAGTAGATACATTGCCCTTACACAAAAAACAGTGGCTCACACAATCTGCCGAATCCTACACCGGAGATGACGATGCAACGGGGCCACGCCGTTTCGTCGCCTAAATAGTATTATTTGTTGTTTTTAGTTTCGTGACGCATTGGTTATTACTGTAATGTCACGAAAATGTATATGTCAATAAATAAATAAATAGGCTTAAGTCTGTCCTGTGACACAACATTAGAAAAGTGCATCATTAAATACATTAACATTAAAGATAATTTAACATAAGCATTAACACAGTTATTTATATTTGGAGTATAATAGATATTTCAGAATTTGTGTGTGTGTGTGTGTGTGTGTGTGTGTGTGTGTGTGTGTGTGTGTGTGTGTGTGTGTGTGTGTGGTGAGTGTGAGTGTATATTAATGCGTATCTGGAGGGCTGTTCAGTAGATTACTCGTAGTATGTTTTCAGTTTCTCTGTATTCCAAGCCGTTCAACCATTCTCTGATTTTAAATTTAGTCTGTCGTATGCTTAGAAGTTTAAAGTCACAGGCTTTGACTGCCACGTTATACAAACGAGGATGCGCAACATTTGCAAACCGATGAGCAAAGACCGAGCGATGCTTCCAGCATGTTTTCGTAGTCGTCTGATAATAGGCTTTCTATTTAAGAAAAAAATGCATTAGGTCAAATGAAACTTTTGTCATATGAAACATTTGACCAAAAGTTGTTTGGTCTAACATTAGTGACCCGGTTACTATGATATAGAGCTTGCAGACACTCAATACCTCAGCTTCTTTATATAGGAGTGTGGTTGGAAACTGATGTGGCTTTTAAGAATTACTTTTAGTATTGCGCGCTGTGCTCTTTCTAGCGTGATTAGGACTGTGGTACTAGCTGATCCCCATATCGGTATGCAGTATGATACGACCGATTGGAAGATTGCCAAGTTGATTGACCGCAAAAGTTTAATGTCCGCAACCTCTCTCAGTCGTTTCATCGCCATGATTAACTTCCTAACTCTTCCAGACACGGCTGATATGTGGTTACCGAAGTTGAGTCTTTCGTCCAGTGCAATTCCTAGGTTTTAAATGGTAATGACTCTCGTAATGGTCTTGCAGTAGCATTGCCTAGGTTCTTCTGAACTCTCAAAGTTACACGTGCGCACTTGTATAGGTAAATTATCTTTAGGAGAAGAAGCAGCCGTCTTGTGAAAGCAAACGAATTTCGTTTTATTCGAGTTGAGAGTGAGTAAATTTTGGTTTAGCCACTTTGCAACCATTGCCATACTTTTTTCGACTTCAGCGTGCAGGCTATCCCATGAAGTACCCCTGAAGAGTAAGGCGGTGTCGTTGGCATAGCATATTATCTCAGCCTTGTTTAAATCTAGTTCGCAAATATCATTTAAATAAATTAAGAATAGCGTAGGTCCGAGGATGCTACCTTGAGGTACGCCAAAAGGCACCGATTTTGTAGTACTGACCCATTCTTCTACTTTTACTACTTGCGTTCTCTGTCGTAGGTAGCTGCGGAACCAGTCCAGTGCTAAGCCCCTGACACCAACGTACTCCATTTTCTGTAGGAGGATGGAATGAGAAAATAGTCATATAGTGACATAGTACCCCGCTCGGACGAGAAACGGACAAAAGGAATAAGTGGTCATTTATTGATTGAAACTCTATATATGGATGTTATTATATATATGGATGTGAGACATGGCCCGTGAAAAATGACATCACCATCATCATTCAGGTCTGCGTAAATAAATGTTAGCGTCGAATTCTGGGAATTTACTGGTCCCGGACCGTCTCTAATGCCAGACTATGTGAGTAGACCGGCCAAAATCCTAAACACCTGAATAAGTGGCGCTGGACAGGACATGTGCTGCGAAGGCCAGACAACCAACTGTCCAGGCAAAGTTAGAGAAGCAAGCTTCCGGGAAAAGGAAATCCGGTCGCCCTCGCACCACTTGGAGAAGCACAGTCAGCTCTACGGGCCTTGGAAGATTGAGGTTGCCGCCCAGGTCAGAAATAGATGGAAAGCCCTTGTATGAGCCCTATATCCCTAATGAGCGATAAGAGGATCCTATCTTTATTCTATATTGATTTAACCTATCTCTTAACGTAACACTCTCCTTCCCCTAAAAAAGAAGGGATGAGCGTTGCTGCCGCGGCTGATGGAACAGACTGTACTGTACAAACGACAACACTGTTAACTGACCATCCTGTGTTTATAAAGAACCTTATTACAATGCACTTAAGGTGCACCGATGGTCATTTAGCTGTGTTGTCGATAATACTTATAACCTAACCAAACCTAAAGGAATTATTTGTTATATTTACCGATTAATTAAAATTCATAGGATGCACTAGTGAGACCATTTAATTTGTAACTGTACGAGCGATCTGAATCATAAGGAGATCGATAGCATCGCAATGAGAAGTCCTTGGGAATAATCACAAATACAATTATACAATTGGCGGTACTTCTTAACGAACCAAAATTTTTATTTTTTATTTTTTTTATTTAACGTGGAAGTTACCACGATCAAATTTTAAACGAATATAATGGAAAAATAAAATATCATCGTCTGTAGCCTTAGATAGGACTTGAACCTGTGACCCCTCTATTACCGGTAGAGTGCTCTCATCAGGATGTGATTCGATTAGAATGGGTCGAGCGCATAGCTTGCCCATTAGAGTGGTCCTAAGGCTGTGAGCCTTTCAAGAAAATACAGAGAGATCGCTACTAGCTGCGGCGAATGTGATTGAAAGATACGCGTCTTCGGTCACTGTCCACGTAGCTCAGTGGTGGCTTAACCTTGACGATTCTTAAACATGAAAAAGCAGTGAGCATAAATGTGTAAAAGAGGCCGAATCCGTGGAAATTATAACAGGAACCTTTTGACACCACCAATTTTTTTTTAAATAGGTACCCAATATGGTGGCTAAGCGTACAACCACCCATATGAAGTAAGCTATAGCTTAAAACCGCACTCCTATTTTGAAATACCTAATATACTGTCCCTCAAGAAAACATCCGACCCGTGTGGTGTCGGGTTAGAATTTCACCACCCCCTTTCTTCCCGTGGGTGTCGTAAAAGTCGACTAAGGGACCAGGGTTGAAGAGTGTTGTGGGCGATGGGCTAGCAACCTATCACTGCAATATCACATTTTGTCGATCTTTTATACCCACATTTATGCTAAAAGTGGCGCTGGAACATACGTTTCATGTGCTCTGCCTACCGCTTTTTGGAATAAAGGCGTGAATGTATGTATGTATGTAAGAAAACTTCGACATTTCATTCCACAGCCAGCTCAAACGTTTGCGGGATGGGAATCCTTTTGAAACCTTACCACACGCGAATATTAAATTTATTTATTTGAGTCGGGCAACAAATTCCCATATTTACAAATACCTTACAGACTAACATACCTACTTATATAACAATATACAAAACTTATAAACATAACACAAAAACACGTTAAGACGGCGACGCTCGGCGCAAGTTCAATGTTTAGGTATCTAGTATGAATGTCTTTAGCTAAAACAACTGACAACTTTCTTTTTAACCGACTGCAAAAAAAGGAGGTTCTCAATTCGGTTGTAATTTTTTTTTAATTATTTTTATCATTTTCAATGTTTGTTACCTCAGAACTCCGGCATTTATTTATTTATTTATTTAAACTTTATTGCACAAAAGAAAACTTATCGTACAAAAGGCGGACTTAATGCCAAATGGCATTCTCTACCAGTCAAACCTTAAGGCAAACCTTAAGGGTCATTGATGAGCCGATTCGTATTTTTTTTTGTTTGTAACGTAAGTATATGCTTCCAGGTGGGTCCCATTTTCAATTATATTAGGCACGCGTGTAGTGATTTGATATTTTCTGTTTTAACTAGTGTATTTACACCCGGAAATCATAAATTTGGTGGAGTGGAATTGATGATGAAGACCACAGATGACTTATGGAACTCCTCAATTATGTAAGTACTTAAAAGTACAAATGTACGTCACAGATTCTGATAACATTCCGTTGAAATAGCAACTAATGAAGTGCCAAAGGTGATCCTTGTGGAATCGACGAAGGTCTTCAAATATTATCGGGTCACATACAGCGATTGGGTTTTTTTCTCTAATAATCAACGCATTTGCTCTCGGAAATCAGTTCATGTGGTAAATTGGAAAAGAATAAGGAATAAAGTGGAAATGTTCCCGTGGCTTGGCGGAGTACTAAATTTAAGTCGGTTAACTTTGTTTTTAAAGTAAATTATCTATCACCGCGCCGCTCGCCGTCGAAAGCGTATGGAATGCTTACCTAATAATGAAAACTCAGTCACATTACATTACATTCATATTTTATAACTCTAGTACGGAGAGCATGACTCAGATAATAAAAACTTTCCCATTGCTCATCGTACGAGTATAATAAGGTAAATAACCAATTCGAAGGTCCGCAAAGCCCTTAGGTATGTCGCTACAGTGACGACATCGCCATATAACAAGAAATGCCTCCAATTTGTCAGCTGACCACGTCTCTACTGTTTGAGGAAAATCCGCTGGTCATTTGTTTTTTAATTTTATAAACAACAGTGTTGGACGAGCGAGCGAAGCGAACGAAGTTGTCCGTGTCACCTTGGGCAATCAATGTTTTCACATTAGTTTGCCCGGATGTCCGGCTGTTCTCGTCTATAGGTCGCATTTCTCAGCCGATTCTAGTGAAAATGTGTGAGCAGTTTCGATAATTATATAGATTTATATATGTGATTAGTGCAATCAACGTGATTCAACGTTAAGCCGCGAGCAATAGCTCATATATCGTATCTCTGGTTAGTGAATGTACCTAAAAATATGAATAGTTTGTCAATAACTGATTACTCGTATTTTTAGCAGTGGGTGCGGTTCAGTGACTGTTAAACAATGTTTGCATAAGAGACAGAAGCTCAAGGAACCGATAGGCTGCTGGCTGCTAATTAAAGTGCGCGTCGAATTTGCTGTAGACCAGTTACACACCGGCGACTTTTTGCAGCGCTACAAACGCGGTACAGGCGCGGGGTACAGATTATAGGTATAATAGACAGGGGAATTTGATTGAATTTGACAGATTTTTTACTTTCGAGCGCTCGAAAATTAAATACAAGTAAACACGATGTAAACTATTACATTTTATACCAACGGAGTTGAATACAAGTGGTCAATACCAGTGGCTTTTAAATTTTCTATCGCTATTTTAATAATAAGTTCATGGTTTTTGACGGTGTTCGAGTCAAGCGCTCGAAAGTCAAAAAAGCGGCCAAGTGCGTGTTGGACGACGCACAACGAAGGGTTCCGTGCCTATTAAAAAGGTTGTATCGTTATCGTTACTGAAATCTTATGGCACTTAAGTCCTTTTCTTTAAGGAAGGCAGTTTTTAGATCTCGAAAACCTTTGAACCGATCTTGTTCAAAATAATTTTCGCTGAAAGAATTTAATTTTCATATTTTTAAAATACACGGTTTTAAAATTAGAAGGGGGGGGGGCGATTATCTCCGACTCTATTCACTTAATCAAAAAATTGCTGGAGACCTTATATTTATTTTGAAAGGCCTATCGATTGATGTGCCACACGTGGGCTTGCAATGAAAAAAAAAAATATTTTCAGTTTGGAGTGCACCCCTAAAAAAATTTTTGGCTAACAAAATACGCCTATCCTCAAAATTTTATCCAAATACACCTTCTGTTTTCGAGTAAAATGCCTGTGACATACGGACGGACGGACAGACAGACAGACAGTCATGACGAATCCATAAGGGTTCCGTTTTTTGCCATTTGGCTACGGAACCCTAAAAATCGCCCCCAGTATCGATACGTGATTTTGACAGGTGATCTATCGCTGACACCCATACGTACGGTCGACTCTATATAAAAATAGTTTGGTTCTCATTTTACAGGATAATTAAAATAACATGATTTTTTTATACACAATAGGATCTGCCGCTTGTTCGGAGACTAGTTTCCGTTGCTACAAATTTTATACGGAGAGAGAATTTAGTACGTATTGACCTTGCTTTGGTCGGACGCCGTGCTTCCGGTACGTATCCACACGGGCCGAAATCACGCGGCGGACTGCAAGCCGCCGATTTTTACGTGTGGCGTCTGCATAAGTGTCGCGCGTTCGAAGCGCTGTGTGTAATGTAACCGCTCTTACACTTCCATGCCAATGTACGTACGGGCTGTGTTGTATGGACATTTCGTCTGTGTTTGGTCAGGATCCTTTGGTCAGCTTTAAGGCTTTTTTTGTGAACGATTTTATTAAGATTATTACCCAGGTTTCAATTACCAATATATACTGCTCACAACAAAATAAGGGGTATTTTTCTATTGTATTGTTGATTATTGGACAGAAACTAATTGATACGAGTAAGTGGCTAATTAATGATGCATCCTTCAGAATTCAACCTCTTTCATGCTCGTGTTTAAGTATAATAGCAAAAAAAAAATTGGTACTATCTATTTCATATAATTTTCCCGGAACGATCTCTATACTTGTGGCCTCTATTTTCTTTTGAGTAGTATAGGTAGGTATGTGACCTAAACGAAAGGTAGTAGGTACAGTCAAGGAATTTAATTTACGACCCTTTTCGCAAAAATATTCTTTGTAGTCCAATACAAATCGACAGGATTGTCAACCTTAAGTGGGTCCTAAATTGAATTCCTTGACTGTACATAACGAGGCGACCTTAATTTTTAAATTGATTGGCATGTTCATTCAGTAACTTGTTGACTTGTTGTTAACCTATAATCATTTCCTAAATCATATGATCATTTAAATGTTGCTTATTTGATTTTATTTAAAAACCGTCGATCACAGCATAGACTCCTAAAACTTGATTTTGTGTTATTGTAAGGGCAGTTGTATGTTTTTAAATAAATAGGTACTTATCTGGCCACCGAAACTACCTCGAGTTAATGATTTTGATTAGGCACTTATTAAAAATACGTCGGTGGTGTACGAAACGACGGGTTCCGTATCATGTGAAATAGTTCAATTTCGATCTTCTAAAAGGTTCTTGGGAAGGATTTATTTGAATAGCTACCTAAAGGACACCTACATACCCCATATTTTCTACGTCTTTTGTGGTGTTGGTGTGGTTTGCCGATTATTGAAGTGACGCTGTCGTGGTAATAACTTTTCGCTTTTTTGACTAATGCAGAAGGATATCATGAAAACCGACAATGAGTGTCTACAAAACAAACTGTTAAAAGATCGCTTTAGAAAGACAAACTTGGGGCGCAACTCTCCACTCTCAAGAATGTTCCATTCCATCCCTCCCAACAAACAGTCCACAGACAGACAGACAGTATTTGAAGTTCGAATTTTGAACTCACTCCTTTAATCCTTATTACATCCTCAGCTCAGTTAGAATAGGCCTATGCAATAAGCACACTGAGCTTAGATATTTTACCTGGCAAGTAAGGGAATCCGGGCGACTGTAGTAAAAGCTCTCGGTAAAATTTAAAATACCGCGCGCATACCGATTCCATCCTGTTTTAGTAACATGACAAAAATGTGCAGCTACAAAATTTGATCTGACATTTCGTCTAACGCATCTTTATAAAACCGGACCTTAAAGGAGCCGTCATTATGTAACGGTTGTTTAAAATACTAATGTATGCATTATGTGGCATCGCACTTCCTAAAACCTGTCGACCGTGGTCATCGACGTCGTATTTCGTAGAGCTGTACCTACCTTCAGACCAAGAAAAAAATTGAGCATTAAGTATTTGGTCTGAGGGTCAAGCGAAGAGCTCTCGCAGTGCTGTCATGATCACCTATTTCGAGTTGTGTGCAATTCAATTTGTTTACGTGTGCGTGAGCGGGTGACAAACTTATTTGGCTTGGTTGAAAACCGGCTTCACTAGGTTGTCCGTCATGCTCCGTCTCTTTTTTTCTTGGTCCGAGGCTTGCCCGTGTTTTCTGGAAACACAACGAGGATAATTGAAGCGGATCGTCATGAAAATCGGTTTGGTTGGGGGCTTTACGTAAGCAACTGGTCGATTGTGAACGTTTTACGACGTACGTTACTATATCTAAATGCCATTTCTTCTAACGGAAAATGTGGAAAGACAAGAGGTGATTATTCCATACAAACATTCTTGACTGTTTCCTCCGAGGAAACGTAGATTAATGATTTTTGATTATCTGCTCTGAAAGCCACCGCTTTCAACCTTCAATTTATCTATTGTTTATTTATTTAATCGCATGGCGATCTGTAGATTTGGCGAATATTCATGTCATATTTTTATAGGAGCGCCTATTTCGCCGAAAGTGTTGTCGCTCATTCACCACCACCCAGGGGACGCGTGCAGGGTTGTGGTAGGGAAATTCTTTGGACGCGACGCGAGCAACAGATTGTCCTCCATTTATCTAAAGTCCACGAATGAAAATAAGATCGGAACTATGTACGTGAAGGCACAGTTTGTTTTCATTTTTATTGTTCTAAAAAGCAGTGATAATAAAAAATAAAACAAAGTTACTGAAAGAGCTACTTGTTAATTATACACGTCAAGGTATGTCAGTATATGATTGGCAAAAACGTATATCTAACAAAGTTACATGCATAATTAAACAAAATAGAAGTAGCGTACCTATGTACGTATCAGATGGGAGCCGGACATAAACAAGATATTAATAATCCATTTTCTTTTTATAATGAGTATTTCAATAAGTACTTAATGAAAAATCGTTTTTTATCACACAACTGAGGACACCTAAAATAGTTATCAGCATAAAATAATCAAAATTATGTTTGTTAAAAATAATAATTAATCGATAAATATGTTAATTTAATTAGTAGGTACATTGTTTAGTACTACTTACAGGTTTCATACCGTGCGACACAAGCACTGGTAAAACACATAATTTTAAATACGCCATGTCTGAAAGTTCTACAAACACGAGCTACTTTGATTCTTGTAATACAATCTACCTACCCCTTCCTGAGGCAATACTTTGTAACTTATGGGGTGTCGACGCATACCTATGCCTAGTGATAGTATTTTTTGGAACACTCTCTTCTGTGCTGATACCAAAATGGAGAAATTTCAGAAATTTTGCGTTTATAAACGTTTTTTTCGGTGACGGATTGTGGTTCATTTTTGATTTTATCCAGCAATGTTTTCACATTGATATGTATAGTAGTGACGTAGAAATGTTTTTAAGTGACACAGTTTTGATTGCTACGCCTTTATGGCAAGTGTTTGCCGCTTATTCTTTTTATATGAACATAGTCAAGATTTTCAGTTTACCGTCGTCACGTATATACTTATATGCCATTGCCTGTGCGTGGATATTACCAGCTGCGGCGGTGGCGGCCAATTATACGCACTACCGTTTGTTACCGCAAGATGGCGTTTACCCCGGCATGGACTGGAAATACATTGAATGTGTACAAATAACTGCAAGTATCATGAATCTACTATTATAGGTACCTAAGAGTCCTTCATGTGTTGGTGTTCCCGGCTAAAATACGAAGCAGTAATCCTGGCACCGCTTGTCCCAGAATACGGATCGCGACGTTCATTTTCGTAATAAGCGGTGTTATGACGTATACGCCTATTCTCATTGGCGACAGGATTCAGATTAAATCGACGCTCGCTGAATTGCCAAACATTCTCTTTATGCTGCAATTGATTCTCAGCAAAGTGCTATTTTTGGCACTGAAGACCCACAGGACCCTATGGATGGAGGCCATTAAACGGTGGTTCAGTAGAAGAGATTCTGTGGATAGTGCGATGACCACTATTATTTACGTTGCACGCAGGAGATAGAAAGCTCGCAGACCCAACATGTCACACACCAGGTCACATCGACTTGCTGTTAAGTCGAAGTTTGTAGTGAAGTTATTAAACCTGGTGTGATCAAGGGCCCCTCAGGATCACCTATAGCGCAAGATGGGGTGAACCTGGGGTGGATTGTTTCGGGAAATGCCACTAAAAACATCGTCAGCATGCATCTAAATGTTGATTTAAACAACATGCTGAAGAAGTTCTGGGAGTTATAAACTATAGAAGAAGAAAACCATACACTAACTTCAGACGAAAAGAAGGCAGAAGATATTTTTGAGAAGGCACATTAAAGAAAAGAAGATGGTCGTTACGTGGTTCGACTGCCATTTAAAGAAGAATCACCTGTCTTGCCACGTGACTCACGGGATGTAGCAGTTAAGAGGTGAACAGCTTTAGAAAGAAGATTAGATAAAACACCACAGTTGAAGAATGACTACAACACCGTCTTACAAGAATATCTAGATCTACAACATATGGAAAAGGTTGGCAATGAAGAAATAGCCAAGAATTCAGTGTACCTGCCTTTTCAGGTTCTTTCAGTGATTATGTTACTTTGTTTCATTTGTCCGAAGTAGTAGTAGCAATGTGACGTACGGTTACCATAGGTTCGTATGAAATAAAATAATTATAAAATTACTAGCTTCCGCCCGCGACTTTAATCCATCCTGTATTTTAAACCAGGCTGTAAAACTATCTTCTTGCTTAATTTCATCCAAGTCGGTTGAGCCGTTTAAGCGTGACAAACGTCCAAACATCTAAACTTTCGCATTTATAATATTAGTAGGATAATATTTGGATATTTCAGGATTTACGTCTGTGTATTCGTAGGGGTAATCACGTAACGTTTTGAACGCGCTTTAGGACAGTCCAACTGTCATGTTTCCATATAAAAATTGACATTTAGATCTACCTAAACACGTGAAACAAAGGTTTAATCGAATATTGTGTCGCAGATTTTTCATTTCATATAAAACATTTTTTGTTATCAGAAGCAGTAAACTTTATAGGATTGTTATAAAACAAGCCTAATCCAACCTAAGCCTAAATTTAATATCAATTTTCCAGTAACTAACATAACTAAAAGGTTAACGTTTTCTGAAAATGTGTGAAGGTTACTTATGAAATTAAAATTCAAAGAAACAATATACCTACATTCCATGGACCGTTTGTCGATGAAATAAACGGGCACCATACAAACAGCACTTTGTAAATAGTATATTCAGAGCAATGACGCGTAGTTGCAGTGTCCGAAAGGCAACCGGATGTCTCGCGGTATTTGAGCTCCCGAAGTGTTGTCACAGTATAGAAGTAGGTAATCTGAGGCCGTTTAGGAGCGTTCGTTACCTACTTTCGCTCGATGCGCAGGGCTGTGTCAAGTTTGTGGCTTGGTATACCTATAATACTAATTTTGCTTTTAAGTATGCAAAGTATTTCTGTTACAGTTTAATAGACAATAATGTATACACAAATTAATAATATTATAGATAGTTGGGTATGTGTTTTTAGTTTCCCACTTCATGGAATATTTTAATACCACTATACTATGCCTAAAATATTTCCTAGTAAGTATAATAGTTGCTAAACTGCACTAGGTTGGTAGGTGCTTAGTTACAAGCCTATTCGGCTCCTTTTGATATCGTGGCATTGGCGGCTCGCTGTCTTCATAGCTACGAGGCGGCTTCCTTTGACGTAGCGAGTGATAACGAGCGAACACCGCAACGGCGCGGCCCCGATTGAAGCATTCTCCATCATTCCCGAAGGCTATGTGTGTGTGCGTACCGAACACGCGCGCATGTGTGCAGCCGTGCGATGTACCTTTGTTCGAAGTTTATCTACTGTTCCTATACTGTGGTGTTGTGGAACCACCCTGTGCAACCCGGACTGAGCCTACTTCGACTGAGTGGAAATTGCCCCTGCCGGCTAGATGGCTGCTACTGGGAATGTGAAAAAAACAATGGCAGTAGTACATATAATAATAATAATAATAAAGCCTTTTTATTTCCCATATATCTTATACATAACTTACATCAAAATTTTTTTTTTTTTTTTACTTAATTTATAGGGACCCCTGTTGTAGGGTATAGGCCTCCTCCAGATTCTTCCACCTCGTTCTGTCCTGGGCTACTGATAGCCAGTTTTTGCCGGTTACTTTAGTAATATCGTCCGCCCATCTTTGTCGTGGATGTCCGACTTTTCTTTAGTAGTAGTTTCAGTAGTACATATTGTAAATTAAAAAGGAAAACTATCACGGCTAATAAGTAGACATTACTAGTTACAGAGTAATAGTCGACCCACTTAAAATGTACTTGAAAAAGCCAATTTTCATTCAAATTCCGCCAACGCAACCGAACCATTCACTTGGCGTGTTGATCTAACAAATATAGACAGGCAACTACGGAACCCTACACTGCGCGTGGCCCGACACGCACTTGGCCGGTTTTTCTCTTAGTTTAACGAAATACGTATTGTTGACGAAGCCTGTTGCGGATTCTATCATTGTTACGCCTTGGCTACGACTTTGGTCTTAAGCGACCTGCGGCAGCGGTTTTTCTAATTCATTGCGCGTGATCCCAACTAACAACAGTGCGTTGCGCGTCTCGACCGCGCAATGAACAGATAAAACGCTGCCGCAGGTCGCTTAAGACCAAAGTCGTGGCCAAGGCGTTAGATAAGTCCCTATGAGATGTGTTATTATACGCACTTGACGAAGCCTGCTTTGCGGATATTTTTCTATAGGTATCTAATCTTCTTTCTTTCTTATTTCTTAAATAAATACAATAAGTAGATTTACACTTTATTGTGATAAATTGATGGTTTAATATCCATATCATCATTTCAGCAGAAAGACGTCCTGTACAGGACATAGGCCTCCCCCAAAGAGTGCCACAATGACCGGTCCTGCGCCACCCGCATCCAGCGGGCTCCCGCGTCCGGGTCGGGTCGTCAGTTCACACAGCATACCGCATACGTATGGCGACACTATATATTATAAATAATGTAATATCAATATGAGGATACTCGAATCGCTTAACTTAAGTGGCAGTGGGCGGGGCACATAGCACTAAGAACCGATGGCTGTTGGGGCGGAAAGGTTCTTGAGTGGCGACCACGTACCGGAAGGCGCGGCATGGGTAGGCATCCCACAAGGTGGACTGATGACCTGGTAAAGGTCGCGGGAGTCCGCTCGATGCGGGTGTCTCAGGACCGGTCACTTTGGCACTCTTTGGGGGAGGCATATGTCCTGCAGTGGACGTCTTTCGGCTGATATGATGATATTGATGATGATGAGGAAACTAAATTACTCATATCAAAAATGTAACACGTCACTAACATCTCCGTGCTTACCTCGCTGCCAACGATATTGACTACTAACAGTACCACTAACCTCCAGTGTAAACACCCCTCACGGCCGAAACACGTCAGCTACGAGCGGCTATCCGTTCTCGGAAACGTCATTAGACAAGAATGAAGTTTAAGTAGTCATCGGAAGTCAAGGGAAATTGACAGGATCTAATTTTGCCTTGGATTTGTATAACGGATCTTACTAGGAAGTGATCTACTTAGAGATACTAGTGCAATAGAGCATGCTAGGGATCTGTTCGAGCCAGTGTACTAAATACACTTCGGTTTGGTACTGGCCGCCAGCACTCGCTGTTTGTGATACGATTTGCGGCCCAGAGACTATCAGTAATAATGACATTAAGTAATAAAACTGACATTCTTTAGCTTACTTTTTTAAGCATAATTTTATATAATTAATTACTTTACTTAACTTAACTTACTTTTATATAATCACTTAACGTGGGATCTTACAACTTCTTAGAAAGTAATTATTAAAACTTAAAAGTAATTATATTACGTATTAAGGTGGTTTACCTTCCGAGTGCTCGACGCTGTACTAGTATACGGCATGGGCACTCTATGTCAAAGTGACATGGCTTAAATTCGAATGAAGAAAAATCCTCTTACTTCGAATTTAACCCATGTTGCTTTGATATAGAGTGCCATTTTATCACTTATCGTTGTGGTAAAGACGCCCATCACGCTCTGACAAGTATGCGAGTGCGAGAGTGACGGGATGCCTTATCCACAACGATAAGTGATAAAATGACAACCGTACTACGCCCACAATATCAGCCCCCCTATTCTGTAACTTGTTTTAAGTTCACCTCACCGCTCACACAAATATATCTTGACACCGCGATGCGTAGTAACCAAGCGTAGGTAGAGGTCTAGTTTCGTGACGGGTGAACGGCGGGGTGAGCCGCATTAACGCTTAGTTAATAACAGCCCAGTAAGGTAAACGTCCGACTGGACTGCATTAAAGATGGCGCGCGAGCAGACAACCAAATAAATAAATAAATTTAATCCACGTGAATTCTCATAACTGTCTCCACTCGAGGTTTAATCCGGTTGATTTTCTGGATACAAAGTAGGTTACTTATGGTATGTTTCAGACTGTAAAATGTTTATATATCAGAAACTAATTCAGTTTAGAATAGGGAAGTAAACACGGTTTCAACATTTTCCACTTACGTTGTTTTGTTTTAAGTGTATATTTGTATAATAAACAATATAAACAGTTATTTATCTAGTACTACCTACAACGTGACATGCATTCTAAGAAACTACTGAGGATACATACGATCATTACTCCCACCTGTCAATGTAGGGCACAGGCGTCTAGGTATTTAGTAATTACTGTAAATAACCCTCAACTTTAAGAGTCCGCAGTAAAGCTCGACTCTCCATACAAACGTAGTTAGGCTCTCATTTTAAAACTACGTGTTGGAGTGTAACTAAACTTTGCATGTACAATGACATGAGGTATATCTATGTCTGTAATTAGTTTATGTAGCTTCAGATACCATAGTAAAAAAAATACAGCCAATTTAAGTTTTTCATACAAAACTTGTTTTTGCTGTATTTCGTTTGTTTTATAAACTGGAACCATATTTAAACTAATGACAGACATAGATATACCTCATGTCATTGTATATGCAAAGTTTCGTCACAATCCTAAGTACACGTAGTTTTAAAATGAGAGCGTAACTACGTTTCCATGGGAAGGTGAAATTCTGCCGAGCTTACTGCGGACCCTTAATGATTACCCTTTGATAATATAGAATGATGAAATTGTAAGTTTGCGAGTACCATATCATGTAGTAGGTACATGATATGGTACTCGCAAACGTACAATTTCATACATGGCATGTACCCTACAATACTAAATAAGTATGTCTTCATCTCGCTATATATATTACGTCCCACTATGCTGGGCACAGGCCTCCTCTCATGGATGACAGTGAATGGACAGTAGTCCTCACGCTGTGCGCCCAGTGCGGGTTGGGGACTTGACATACACCTTTGAATTTCCTCGCAGATGTATGCAGTGGGCGTAGCATGGTTGCCATTTTATCACTTATCGTTGTGGTAAAGACGCCCATCACGCTCTGACAAGTATGCGAGTGCGAGAGTGACGGATGCCTTATCCACAACGATAAGTGATAAAATGGCAACCGTGCTACGCCCACAGGTTTCCTCACGATGTTGACGACGTTCCATTTCACTGTACTTACCTTTAAATGTAGGTATTATTCCAATCAATTAAGGTATCCATTACATTCTAAAATAGTTGCGAGACATATGTAAACATGTATTTTCACTGGATTCATCGCAATTTGATGGACACATTAAACCTTGAAACAATTATATAAGTAGGTACCTATTATGTAAAAATAGGACACAGTGACAGTACATATAATGATTGCATCACAGAAAAAATTTGCCCATTTGTCCATTGCCCAACACTTAATATTGTTTCACATGAATACCCAAATGGCTGATTTTAAAGATAACCCAATTTCCAAAATGGATTTACTTATTACATTTTGACTCACTATTGCCCAGTCGTATGCGGAGTTTAGAACTGTTTGGAAGTGACAAAAAATGTTTAATTAGAATCACAGTGAACTGTATAATTTTAAAAACTAAAAGATTAGCGTATTGCTAAAACAACGTGTTTTTTGAAATTAATTGCTTTTAACACAAAACCTTCGATGAGACACGAGATACAAGATGACAATTAGCGGTGACACAGTTTGTAGCGTAATCCAGGCATTCCCAGTTTTACTAATATTAGCTCAAAACAGCAACAGATGCCTTAAGACGCCTCTCGTCTACCAGCCACCGACTCCCACTCACTCTCCGGAATATTACGAGGCCTTAGATGCGCTATTCCAGTCTTTATACGGCCACGGCCACGACGACCATAGTCATGGCCCCCACGACCATAACCATGGCCCCCACGACCATAACCATGGCCACCACGACCACGGTTGTCACGACAACCATGGCTACCAATACGAATACGGCTACGGGAAGAAATCAACGCGTAAATATTACTACAACCAAAAGCCTTGCTCTCATAAACCACACTATGGCCACACTGGTCATGGCCAGTCGAGCTACGGCCATAGTGGGCACGGTTATGGGCACACCGGCCACACGTATGGGCATCCGACGTATGTTTTGAAAGTGAATAAGAACCACGGGCAAGCTGGCGGCCACGATGGTACGAAGGTCTATGCGACCAATCAGATCTACAATGTTAAGCACAAATCTAAAATCGTGGTCAGGAAAAATAAACGGGGAAAGCAGAAGTCAGCGGCTATTACACAAGGTAAGTGATTTTTATAATATCAAAATGTCGTTTGGTTTTTTTTTTATAATTGAAAATGGAAATATATATATAGGAATCTATCTTAATATTGAAGTTGCCCTCTCTGTATTTCTAGTTGCTCACTTAGTAATTTAATTGGTTAGTGAATTAAAATAAACCTGGCAACAATGCCTGTCAGTAGTTATCACTCTTGCTTGTCACTGTCAGGTTAGTTGAATAACATGTCTAGGGTTACCTATTTCTAGATTTTCTAGAAATATTTTTGCCCATTCTGGCCTCGAATGTCCAATTCCCCGTACGTCCAGTCCCCGTATGTCCAATGCCCCGAACGTCCAGTCCCCGTATATCCAATGCCCCGAACGTCCAGTCCCCGTATGTCCAATGCACCGAACGTCCAGTCCCCGTATGTCCAATGCACCGAATGTCCAGTCCCCGTATGTCCAATGTCCCCAAAGGTCCAGTTCCTCGTATGTCCAATTTCTCAATCGTCCAGTTCCCCGTATCTCCAAATACCGGAACGTCCGATCCCTATACGTCCCATTACCCGAATGTCGAATTACCTGAATGTGCAGTCAATCAATATGATTTATTTGCCAAGAATTTGTCACAGTAACAGTAGTATGAGAGTTCTTACGGCTGTCATTACCAACGTTAGCGTGACAAGGTACAAAGTTGGTCGACTGTAAAAGGAGAGCTCGTTACCTTTTGCTGTAAACAAAATGCTAACATGCAAAACCAATATGGAAAATAATCATCAACATGGAAAGTGCCATCGGAAAAAATCATATTAATGTAAAAGAAACGGCCATTCAATAATAGGACATCCAAATAAAGGAGATGAAATAAAGGGGTCCACATTGCCTGCCATAAAATTCGTTGTCCTATTTTTTTATAATAACGTATTGTAGTCATAATCATCGCTAGTCCAAATTTTTTACCGTCCTAACATTTTTGTTCCTACATTTCTGTTACTATCATCGAAAGTCATAATGATCAGTTGTCATAAAATTTTACTTCATAATTTCCAAGAACTTGATTGAAGTCATAATTTTGTTAATCATAACAGTTTTCTTCATAACGGACGTAGATCATCATTTTGTTAATCCTAATATCATAACTAAAAACATACTTCAACTCCTAATTTTGTTTTTCCTAATGAATAAACGCTTTCGCGCATCACGTGAACACGGCTGAACGGTTTTTGATGCACTTTACTAATCCGTCGAGAAAATCCCCGGCCAGGTTTTACGCTAGGAAAATAATTAAGATAAGTAATAGTGCAAAGGGGTTCAAAATGGGGCGCGTTTTTTTTACATTTGTATGTAGCAGGTCGCCCCAGTCGACCAAGGCTCCATACAAATGTTAAAAAAAATCGCGTCAAAAAAAAATTTCTTTTAGTTTTTTCTTATCAGAACACGATACCCGTTATGCCCTTAATCGGTTCACACCCCATTTTTGGTACACTTTGATTTCAGTGTCTGACTGCAACCAACAAGTAAATCCCGCCTTTAGGCACTGGTCCCATCGCCGGCTAGTAAACTAGAAAAGTTGGGCGAGTAGCATTACATTGCGGATCTGTAAAGGTCGATTGATCACACTGTGCCTGGTCAGCACGCAATGAACCGTTACTCGCCCAACTTTTCTAGCTTACTAGCCGGAGGTGGGACCAGTGCCTTATACTCCTTCATAGTCAAATCACGCACTCCATTAACTATAGATAGTAAATCCAAAGTTACCAGAACATAATAAAGGACAAAAGTAGTATTTATACGACCGGTAATAGTTAATTAAAATAGTAATATTTGATAATAGTTTAGTTATATTAGTTTAATTGTTAAATTATCTCTGCATCTCTGAATCATACTGGTTAGAGTGGGTTAGATTTGATTTTCGCTACCCTAAGGTTGTCTGTAAGAGATCGTTCTCTAGCTATGAGACTGTTGTTTGTCTCTTATTAGTGTTGATTATATATGCTCTGTACAGAGTTCGTTTATTGAGGTGTGCATATAAGGATATAATCAATAAGTATAAAAAAAAAGGATAGAAATCTGCACTTACACAATCCTTTACATTCTTCTTCTTCGGCAGGCCTAATCTCATAACTTATTAGCACGCCACTACACGGACTGCTTAGAGCAGCCGAGACCAGCACGAGAGCAGTCGTCATACTAAATGTTCTGTTCTAAGTAGTCCGTCTATGGCGGGTCTAGACAGCTCTAAGCAGTCCGTCTATGGCGGGTCTAAGTGCGAGTCGCACCACTTACACAGAATTAACCATTCGTAAGATTTTCACAGAAAGTCACGGAACAGAGGGGTAGACACGTAACTTTCCGAACGCACGTTAGGATAACTCAACTGTCATTTTCCCATACAAAATGTGCTAATTAGATCTATCTGACGAGCGTAGGTACAATGCGTTACGTGATCGACCCGCAGGAGAACATGTATTTTTTTACACAACCGAATGGTAGTTTAGTTATTAGGATGTCCAGAAAACTCATTTAAACATGGTTTGGACTTTACTAAGAATGTATATATAATATGCTCTGCACGGAAATTAACGCAAACAGTCACAACCGCTGCGCACCGAAATGTACGGTATTTTTACGCGCTCACACGCCTCCATCCATCACGCCCGAAACTAGACCTCTACCTTGGTTACCTTACCCGCGCTTGGTTACTATTACTACGAATATCAGCGTCAAAATACATTTGTGGCTGAGCGTTGAGCGCGACAAACCGCTATTTGCCCCACAGGTAGTGTCGCTGTGTACGTGGCTAGGATCAAATAGAAACTTGTCGGGCTATACAGAATAGCGGGGCTGATGTGAACAATCCTTTAAAGCTATATCACTGCCTGCCCCCCTATTCTGTAACTTGTTTTAAGTTCACCTCAAAGCTCACCCACGTAACGAAACGTAAACGTAGGTAGAGGTCTAGTTTCGTGACGGGTGACCGGCGGGATGAGCCGCATTAGCGCGTAACGAATATCTGCTGCCCCCCTATTCTGTAACTGGTTTTAAGGCTCCACATTCGAAATTTTCGTGAAAATGAGTTGTTTTGTAACCGTTTTATACATTATAACGTAACATTTTTGATGTCGGAAAAAATATATCATAATCTGCAAGATATGCGACGGGCCATAGTTTTCGTAGAAATCCATTTTAACAATAAAAATGAGAGAAAAAGAAATCTAAAGTCACTCCTATTTTTTCACTTGTAACCATTTTACTGCTCCATTTGTTATCAGAATAATATGAAATTTTATAACTTTCTTCATAAAATAATAAACAAGGGCCTCATTTTCTTACTTTGTTTATTTTCTTAAAAATTTATATCGTTTTCTGAAATATTCCGCCAAAGTTCCTACGCCTCCCCGTTTTCGTCCATACGGTCAGTGCGGGACAAGACACGTTGCATGACGGACCTGTGTCAATTTGCGCTGCGCCGAAATTTTTAAATATTTGTGGAAATTGTGGACTATATTTGTTGCATAGAGTGGACAATCCGTTTTGTGATTCGTATAGTAGGTAACTAATAAACATTTGCGTATAGTTTAGTTTTTAGTGACAGATAATTTTGTTGCATAGAGTGGACAATCTATTTCGTGGTTTGTAAAGTAGTAGGTACTATAGACAAGACAGCTGACTGACCATCCGTGCACTTTATTTGCATTGTAATAAGGTTCTTGTATAAATACAGGATGGTCAGTTAACTGTGTTGGCGTTTGTACCTAATTAACATTTACGTAGGTATAGTTTAGATTTTGTTTTTAGTTCAAGATGGGAAATAATAATAATAATAAATTCTTTATTTCAGGCCAGTTTGCCCATAGATTGTTAGTAACTAGAGTCTGTACGTCTTAGCTTAGGTCTCACAAATTGTTCAATAATTATTTTGGGTCTTTGGGGTTAAATAAGCGCAGGAGGAAAATACGTAATATCAAGAAATTTTACAAGAGAAGAGGAAAAAGAATACACAATTAAATACCTATTCTATCAAAGTATCAAATATCTAAACAATATCAAAATTGGGAAATCGCTAAAACCAGACATTTTATTAGTAAATATATTTACAATATCTATTGCTTAGGAGCATGAACAATTATAGAAACAATATTGTTTTATCTGCTCGTATTAATGACTGTCAAGTGTTAATAGAATAAGTTCTAATAAAAATAGTGGGCTTGGCAAATATTGTAAGTACCTACCTATGGGTTGCATGCCAACTCCAAGTTCGATACAGAGTTATTATTTGATATGAAACAAAGTATGGTTAACGTACAACTAATCTATAAGTATATATTTACCCGAGGCCGATTTCTGTACAGTCAGCATAATATAGTTAGTAGCAGCCAAGTTAGCCAAATATATCGGAACGTACATTCATCGAAATAGTCTTTGTTACTATAAGTAGGAGTAAGGAATGTGTTACGATATATTTGGCTACTTTGGATGCTACTAACTATCTATCCATCATCATCAAATCAAGGAAGTAGAACGTAATACATATACCGAAAATTAGTTTAAAACTTAACAACCTTACACTTACACAAAAGGTAAAGGACAGACAGACACACTTTCGCATTTATAATATTAGTATGGAGTATGGATATGAAAGTATGGATAGTATGGATTATATGGCTTTCGCGCTCACGGGACAATGATGTCCCGGACCTTTGGGAGGCGTGCGTGGAGCTCTGAGCCAACACGTAGAGGCCCTTTTGACAATTTAATGAAATGCAAGGAGTACACCAAGCGGATGCTGTCTCTGCCCGTGTCATGGGACGCACACAGAAACAGCACCCGCTGGGGTGTAAGAGTCTATTGCTAGTTGATGGAATCTAAATAAAACGGGTTATTGGGTGAAAATGATGGACTAGTAGCTGGGCTATTGGATGAAACATCGGTCGCCTACCCAATAAAACTGTTTCACATTTTATCTCTGGCAGACGGTGACTCGCTAACTGCTAGATGGGCCCCTATTAATAGCGACATTAAAAAATGGCCTAAGGGCAACAGTAGGTATGGATTATTATTATTACCTTTATATTTTTTCGCACTATCCGTCTCTCTCTTATTAGAATATTTAGTAACAGAGGTATAGTGCGAGAAAAATCGAAAGTATGTCGCGGCCGTCTAGTGCTAGGCGTGCTGAGGGCCTACCGCGAAACGAAACCGAACTTCGTTCGTGTATCTCCCTCTCTGTCGCGCTTGCTAGTTCGTGCGACAATGAGAGTTATTCGAACGAATTTCGTTTTCAATAGCACGGCTAGCACGAGACGGCCGCGACATACTGTCGATTTTTCTCACACTATACCTCTCTTTCCTAATGTTCTAATAAGAGAGAGACCGATAGTGTGAGAAAAATCGAGTGTATGTCGCGGCCGTCTCGTGCTAGCCGTGCTGACGGAAGTACACTAATCGTAAGTAAATAGTATTATAATAGTAGGGACATAATTTTTGAACTTAATCAATTATGTAATTTATGTATGACAAATATCACGTTTCAATTAAGCATGACGAATGTCACCCACCCACGTCCGCCCTTGCATTGGTAACGATGCGCGATGACGCGTCTGTAACTTAATCTATGTAACGCTTAATAAACGACGGCGGGTTGTGCGACTTGCGCGGGGAGAGGGTCGAGGCTCCGCCCATACGCTCAAGGACTTTAGCGGGTATACAAGCCTTAAGCTCACCTCAACGCTCACCCACAAATATAATATCTTGACACCACGATGCGTAGTAACTAAGCGTAGGTAGAGGTCTAGGTTCGTGAAGGGTGACCGGCGGGGTGAGACGCATTAGCGCGTGGCGAATAACAGCTCGGCTTACACTGCGACATTGCGTCGTCGTCGTCTTGCACGTTACGGTAGACTTGGCACGGCCAACTGCTCAATTTATACGTGTATGTCCAATGACTCACTAAGGTGAAGGTTTGATCGTTCGCACGATGCTGGTAATGAGACTGAGGCTACATTTAAACTATTTATTGGGAAGTTTTTATGATGTCACACGAAACCGGGTTTTACTATAACGACAAAATAATGAAAAATAATATTTTCCACAGGCGATCAAATTCAATCTAATATAATATCGAAATCATAGTCGGAGATACGAATAGGAATAGAGACCCATCTGTTTTATTGCTGAAAGTATTTTATTTATATCGAATTTAGTAGGTACATTAAACAATACTTGTTGGCAGGTATAAATAAACTGATAAGTAATTTTACACTCATCTATTTAATAAATAATGGAATGGAGATAGTTTGACTCCCGGAGAAGGACATAAGATAGTTTGTATCCCTAAGTGTATCTATCCCCTCAGGGGGTGAAATAGGATAGGGGGCAGAAGTTTATATAAAGGTACGATATAAACGAGTTCAACGCGGACGAAGTCACGGGCAAATAATTGACGGAGTCGAAGACTAGGAATATTTACCTAAATAACTAAGTAGTTAACTAGGTAAAATATAATAAGTCATAAAAGTTATGGATAAAAGTATTTAGTTACGAAAAATATTAACCGATATAATTATATGTAGTAATTATAGTTACGGTAGCCAAGTGGTTCAGGCATGCGGCTGGCAAACTACGGTCGTGGGTTCGAATCCCGGCTTGTTCCAATGAATTACCTACGCGGGACTTATATACGGAATAACATTTCATATTTAACGTTAGCTTTTCAGTGAAGGAAAAACATAGCGAGGAAACCTGCATATATCCACGAAGAAGTTCGCTGGCTCTTTTTTCTTCACATTTAAGGAATAGAAAGTACTCCGTCGAGATCCAGTGGTCTCAAGACGCTCAGGTTAAAGCCCATAGGTCACGTGTTGCTAGTGTTTATAAAGGAGTCGCACAAGGTTCTTTATTAGGTCCTACTTTCTTCATCATGTTTATTAATGATCTCATCCAGTACACGCTTAGTAAGGTACCTAGTACCACCCTGGTGATTTTTGCCGACGATACAAATGCCGTTGTATCAGGAAACAACATATCAGAATTGAATGATAGGGTAAATTATAAGTACTCTGAAAACATTCACGGATTGGTTTGATATAAATAACCTGAAACTGAATGCTAGCAAAACAAATGTAATACTCTTCAGAACAACGACTAAGGATAAAGATATTTATAAGTTAAATTATTTATAATAAGTTAAACGCTTTCTTGGTTGAGAAGTGCTACTACTAGGTAGAGGAATTCTGTAATATAAATAATAATGCAATGTAAAGTAAAGAATTCAAAATTCCCGTAGTAATTGTTAAAGGTTACAGGCACATCCTGACATTATTCATTGCTTTAATTATTTTTACCTTGGACATGTTTATTATAATGAGTGTTATGTCATAATGTCTTAAATTAATTATTATTTATTATTACCTATCTTAGATTTAAGTAAGTATTGTAATGTTTTCAGACACAATGATAATAATCTGTATATTGTACTTGAATAAGTGAACTTGAACTTGTTCAAAGGTGTATGAGAAGTCCCCAACCCACACTGGGCCAGCGTGGGGACTAAATACTGCCTATTAAATTTATCTCCCCTTGCCCACCACGCAGGCAGCATTCTGGATTGATTACTATAGCAATTCGTCTGCGCGAGAAACTTGCCCACGTGAGGGTCATCTGTTGCCTTCGACTCTAAATATATTTAGCTAAGAAGTGTTACCTAAGTATGTCAAAACTATGCTACCTAATTATAGTACATATTCCAACTAAATATCATTTTCTGTGTGCTGTGCATTGCCCAATAAGATTACTAAATACGACCCTCGGAATGATCTTTGTATAATTCTAATCAGATTTGAAACAATTAAGCGTAGATAGGTAATTGAAGTTCAAACTTAGTTCAACATCTCTTCTTTTCACCTCCTAAAGGGCCATTTAGATTGTGCAACAACTCGCATGCCAGGTTTATTACATTGCAGGGTTTGATTGAGTTCGGCATATTTCGGTAGCCCGAAGCCCCGCAATATACCAACCTAATGAAAATCGCATACGAGTGTAAATGTAAATAGCCTTTAATTATAAATAAATTAACGTATACGTCCCAGCGCCCACACTGGTCTATTACATGACATGATTGTTCACTTCTATTCATATTCATAATTGGATTTTACAATCTCTTTATGACGTCAATAATAACAATAAACAAATAACATAGGTACCTACATTACATTACATATTCATTAACTAATTACAAAAATTTTATTATTAAAACCATACAATTTATTTCCACGGGTTCAGATCTTCATGGTATTCTGATATTCTATAGAATACTAGGTATACCTAGTAACCTTTTTCACATAATTTTCCTTTTATCATAATTTTAATTTTACTTACAGGCAATGTTTGGATGTCTATCGGAACCTTACTATAATACACACTGACCCATAGGTCACGAACGAACGAACGAACGAATTACCTATTTTATGGAGTCATCTACTCGTATAATTGGCTACAAATTTCCTTTCGCATTTCCTTTTGAAAACATGTTTGTTCCTGTGTAAATACTATTGTTTTGACATGGGGTTAAATCTTATCCCAAACAATAGAGGTGAACATTAAGGGACAACTATTAGCCATTAAGGTGTCGAGCATTAGGACATTTACCTTATGAGGTTGATATGGACGATTATTACCTATATTGAATCAATCATGAGCTTGATATAAATACGAGTTTACTTATTATTATTACAATATGCAGTCAGAAATGACCCTGATTTAGTAAACTCGGTCAGTTGAAAGGTTATCAAGACAAAAACAAAGATATACTTGCAACGCGTAGGTATAATTATAATTATAACCATGTAACATTACTATTTGTGTCTAATAACCATGAAATTTCCGGATTAGATATGCATAACTGACGCAGCAAATGATTGCACTGGTTGCATAGGTGAGGCTAAGTAGGTTTCATCAGTTTTAAAATATTTATTTCCGTCCGTGGAGGAGCTCGGCCGATTTTTTTACGCTAAGGCGTTGGCAAACGAGCACATGGCCCGCCTGATGGAAAGCAGAAATAGCCTACAGAATCCAGAGGTCGCCTAGTGACTGCAATACAGCCACATCTCAAGAATAAAATACATTTGAGATGTGGCTCTATTGCACAGTGCAATACGGTCACATCTCGAAAGTAAAATACATTTGAGATGTGGCCGTATTGCAGACACTAGGCGAGGTCATGGCGCGTTGCTGATACTTTAATATTTGAAGATTCTTTAGTGTTGACACTTAGAAACAATTGCAGGTCCCCTTTACACCTATCATGAATTCACGCCTGAGATCCCATAAGTAGTAGGCAGAGCACAAGCATTTTCGGTAAGTAGGTACTTATTATCAGTTCTAGCAATTTCAGGTTGACTTTGGATGTGAATGTGATATTGCAGTAATTGCTACACGACACACAACACGGCAACGCTTTTTCCTGAGTCGACTCTTTGACACCCACGGGGTAAGGTGTTGGACAGGGATCGGTTGATCGGATAGATACCTACACTTTGGCGGTGGCGATGAAGTCCGAGTCGGACCCGCCCACCGCGGGTTCCGTACTTAATTACAAAATGTATATAGTTTTCATATTTTTCCTTGTTGTGTTGTATAAGACGATATAACTTGCCAAATTTCATAGTTGTAGGTCAACGGAAAGCACCCTATAAATTTTGATTCCCTTGAATGTCGAAATATACATTCGTTGGGGCATAAACGGCCGTATCATATTTTTACGTTATCTTTTTACAGCTTCAAGGGACTGTAGACTTGAGTTCATGGTTTTAATTTCAACTCGATACCTACACGCGTTCCCGAGATAAAGGGCCTTGGCAGACAGATAGACAGACAGACGGACAACAAAGTGATCCTATAAGGGTTCCGTTTTTTTCCTTTTCAGGTACGGAACCGGACTAAGTAACACATAAAATAATCAATTTCTTCAATGGATCCAATTTTTTACCGACTTCAAAGAAGGAGAATTCGGTTGTATTTTTTTTTATCATTTTTTTTTCAATGTTTGTTACCTCAGAACTCCGTCATTGATGAGCCGATTCTTTTTTTTTGTATGTAAGTATATGCTTCCAGGTGGGTCCCATTTTTTTAAAAATTCAATTGAGGGAACTCCTCAATTAATATATTACGCACGCGTGTAATGATTTTGGAATTTTCTATTACAACTCGTGCCTTTCCATCCGGAAATCATAAATTTGGTGGAGTGGAATTGATGATGAAGACGACAGATGACTTATGGAATTCCTCAATTATGTACTTAAAAGTACAAAAGTATATCACAAATTCTGATAAGAATCCGTTGAAATAGCAACTAATGAAGTGCCAAAGGTGATCCTTGCGGAATCGACGGAAGTCCTCAAATATTATCGGTTACATACAGGTTTTTTTCTCTAATAATCAACGCATTTGCTCTCGGAAATCAGTTCATGTGGTAAATTGGAAAAGAAATGTGGAAATGTTCTCGTGGCTTGGCGGAGTACTAAATTGAAGTCGGTTAAAACTTTGTTTTTAAAGTAAATTATAATGAACGAGAGTGCGAAGGGAACAAAGTTCTTTGCTTCAGTTTGCAAATACAAATAGTTTATTTGCTAAAACACAAGGAACTTAAATTGAAAACAGTTCATGCGTGTTCAACCTGTATGCAGGTGTGCAAAAATTTCAGTCATTTCCTAGAATAAACTTGTATAAACTAGAATAATTTGAGAATAAAAAAAATCCCAAAGCATCACGTGACAAACTAAATTCTGAAAGTATTCTAGTTTATACAAGTTTATTCTAGGAAAAGGGAAATTTCGCGCAAATGTAAAGCCAATTTATGAAAGTTTGTTACATTCCATAAGTTTCTTAAAATATCACGCCGTTAGCCTGCAAAGGTGAAAGACGTTTTGTATGGTCGTCGAACCGCGAACCGCCTTAACTCTAATTATTGGCAATGTCAAAATGTTTGTAATTAAATGAAAGTCAAAAGTAATTGCAATGCCATAATATTCAGTTTTAGAGGGTTCCGTACCCAAAGGGTAAAAACGGGACCCTATTACCAGTCTGTATCTCAAGAACGGCGATAGCTAGACAGTTGAAACTTTTACAGATGATGTATTTCTGTTGCCGCTATAATAACAAATACCAAAAACAAAATAAAATAAATATTTAACAGGGGCTCCCATACAACAAACGTGTTCTTTGCCGTTTTTATAGATAATGGTACGGAAACCTCCGTGCGCGAGTCCGACTCGCACTTGGCCGGTTTTTATTGATTATTTATTACAAAAGCCTTTAGCGTGTCAGTTATTCTTTAATATTAGAAAAGCAGTTTTCCTGAAGCCATTTAGTTAATTTCAATTTAAATGTCAGTTTAATTTCTATTTTAATATGTAATGGTAACTTATTATACACGGTGTTCCCGGGAATTTCCGTTAACTTCGGCATATTGCAGAGTACATTTACAGAAACAAATAAGCATAATTACTTGAAAAAAAAATTACGATATAATTGGATGTAGCATTAACAGTGGTTACAGCTGCAAATCTGATTAAATTAAAACATTGAATATGTTGATAACAGTAAGAGTTAAGATACTACTGTCTTTGGAGAAATTAACTTTAGTTGATCTAACCTACGCCCCCTTGCAATTAACGGAAATTGACAAAAACACGTAGTATAGGACTATACACATATTATTATATTTTTTCTTTTAAATATAAGTGTTGCAAGAAGGCTAATATAAAAGATATTGTGTGTTGTGCTTGCGGGTGTGTCTTGCCGTGGTCTCACTACGCTTAGTGAAGTAGAGTGGATTATTCTTGACAAAAAGACACGCCTCTTTTTATGCATGGAAGTGGGAGTATTTTAAACTATTTGAATATGGGTTTACAGCTTTAAAGAAACCATACGTTGTCCAAAGCACGAGCACACCTTTTTTGGATTATGAAAATTCTCTATATGTACTTACATCTACGGAATTTCCCCATAACAGTAATCCATAGCTTACAACTGACGAAACGTAGCCATGATATGTAGTGAGAGCTGCTTCCACCGAACCGATACCGTTTGTCTTGATTTTTTCAAAGCAAAGACAAGGCAAGAAAGCTGTTGTTTCCTCTATGGGTCGCATTTTCTAGCCGATTCTTGTGAAATTTTATGAGCAGTTTCGAGAATTATATAGATATTTTTATACGACTCAGTTTTTGGAAAAAAAGTTAATAAAAATCTCAAATGCGCCATTTCTACAGCTCACAGAGCCACTAGTTTTCAAAAGCAGGTAAACTTTGTTTTTATATTCGATGTGGTTACAGGTGCCCATTTTAAAAGGTATACGGGTCGTCACATTTTAAGCATCGAATCGGGCCCCAGTTACATTGACACAATGACAGGGACCCTGGCCCGCCGCCCACTCCGCGTTTCGACGTCACTAGGCGACTGCTGCCCCCCCTATTCTATAAACTTGTTTTAAGCTCACCTCAACGCTCACCCACAATATATCTTGATACCGCGATGCGTAGTAACCAAGCGTAGGTAGAGGTCTAGTTTCGTGACGGGCGACCGGCGGGGTGAGCCGCATTAGCGCGTAGCGAATAACAGCCCAGCTCGAGATTCCGTTCCGTTCAGTTCCGCCAATTGACAATCAGTTCCGGAAGTAAGGGTCTGCTCACACATGAATCGTCGCTGCGCTATCGGCGGAGCCTTAACAAGCGGTTGTCTAGTAAGGCCCAACATATAATTTTTTTGCTAAGGTAAATTGAATCTTGAAGCATAAAAAATCGGATTGAATTTTATTTGTTCGCTAAACCAAAGAAACAAAAGAGTTATGAAAATTTCTAATCCCATTCATTCGGAGCACTTGTGCATTATAATGTTACATGGGCCTTACCAGGATGCGACTTTACAAAGCCTATACTATTAGAGTCAAAGTGAGAACTGAACTCGATTAGCTTTTGTTTATGCAAAACCTTCACAAAACCCTATTCTGTTATAGTACAGAAATCGACTGAAATCGGGTAGACTTTGTTAGCTAAACTCTTACTGGCAATCCAGCAACAAATACTAATCTATTACGGTCTATAACAGAATTTTAGCCATGACGCCGATTATATGAGATGAGCTTTTGGTGTTGCAAATTCCTTGACAACATCCTAGTTCAGTGTATAATTTTGCTGAAAGTTAAAACAAGGTTGATTTTTTTAATTTAAAGACAGCAGTGTAAATTTAAATCTACTATAATGAAAGCATCCATTAGCATTAGAAAGCGAAGCGAGCCAGCGTATCGTTTCTGGCGCTTCGCCAGCCGCTGCCGCGGCACGCTCGCTTCGCTCGCTTGGCTCGCGCGCCACAGCGCAGAACCTACCTCACAAGGTCGCAGTTCTTCCTAACACTCCTCGCTTCGCTCGTCGTCGAACCTAACCAGCATTAGGGTGGTATACTCGTAGGTTGGCAACTAGACATTAAAGACGCAGATAATGGTATTCGATTTGAATAATATTTTAAATGATATTAAAAATTGCCATTTATATACGGAATGTTTGTTACAAGAATTGATAATAGGCAGATTTTACTCAAATATAACTCAAATATGTTTTATTATAATTTTTCTTTTTTTATATTTGCACTGTACAATATCTCAAAATCTAAACCACGATTATCTAAAGTAACTAAGGCAAAAATGGTGTCGAGCAAATACGATTGCGATAAACAAATATGGCGGTGAAACTCTACTCGACTAGGTTTTGCTCGTAAATAATGTTTAAAACTATCTTCACAAAAAGCTAATCCGTTTGAGTGACAAACAGTACTGAAATAGATTAGATATTGTTAAGTAATATGCACAAACAAAAGCTCAACTGTTATAATTTGACTCGTGACTCAATCAGTATAGCTTTTGTAAATTTGCTACCAGGATACTCTTCAAGTTGTCACCTCAAAATGTCAAACGATTTTTGTTCAAGTTCAAAATCCGAATAGGACAAAATAATATTTAGGTAATTTAGGCCATTTAAATTAATCTACTTATTTTAATTTAAAGTATGTAGGTACTAGTTATTTGATGATATGCAAGAGATCTACAATTCTACACAAAGTGGGGCAACGTCGAAGACATTAATCGAAGTAGGCACTAAGATAGAAACGTTATCAATTAACCCCCTTATTCATAAAACTTAAAATGCGTCTGCTAAATAAAATGTGCTTTGTCCCTTTCTTACGAACACAAATGTCAACGTGACAGATAAGGACCAACGAATTTTAACGCCATTTTAGTTAAATCAGGCTTGTAGTACGTTTATGAATACGGCCGTTAGTTATTACTTGAGGTTTAAGCAAATTGGTGTTGAATTTATTGCAAATTTGTAATTTTCTTATTTGTAAGTTTCTTACTTAATGGATTAATTGGTCAAATGGACCAATTATGAATAAACTTTATTTCAAAATGTATTCCAAGTTCTCGCTTTAATCGCCGCATAGGTAGGTATAGTTCGCATTATTTTTCTAGACCTGATCTTATCTTAAGACCCATCGGTCCAACAAAGCAATTGTTTAGCCTCAATAGCCACGTGCCATGACCGCTTCGAAATGAAAGGGCCATATTTGTATTTATTAAACATGGCCTATCATTTACTCGAATAGCGACTCTATTTATAAAAAAGTCTATATACAAAATGGTCTACATTGCTGAGTAGTATTTTTTAATGTAGACCTGATGCCAGGATAAAAAACCGCCTTTTTTACTGCGTTTATTTTACAGTATCAATTAGCGGTTACTCTTAAAAATAAAAGATAATCGCTTTGGTTACCACTTAACAATGAAAGATAATCGCATTGTTTACTAGGCACAAGGAGAAGTGAATACGGCCTAGAAAAATAATTTGGGTACCTACTAAGTATACCTACTTTTACCAAGTACCTGGATCAAATAGGATCGAAATGTTATGTTTATTGTTCAGTGACAAGTTACCGAATACAAAGCATTCCCTGCTAGAATGTTTTTTATGGAATGATAACAGAACTGATTTCCATCTATACTATAGTCCACAAAACTCAGATGCTAACGATTCATGTACCTATATAACATTCAGATTTACTTGTAACTATAATCTAGTTTTGACTTCTAGAAATTCAAATTGACATCTAAAAAGGTTTTCCACAAAAACTGGCCAGTTATAAAAAAGCACACAACACAAGCGCACGCGTCACTTGATTCGACGCAGACCTTTTTTTACACATGCGTCATTCGACTGACCAGACCAGTGGTCAATATAGCCCTCCCAGCCTCCTGGCCGTCAGTACAGTCCCGGCGACCAAACTGTACCGACAGACACCAAAACACTAACCGAAAAATAAACTTTATAGCCTATAAAGAAAGTTTAAAATCCTTAAGCATTCGATTTTTTTAATAGAGTTTTTATCAAGTATTGGTTAGTCGAGGAGAGACCTCGAGACAGTGCGTGCGATGGCAAAGTTACTCTGTGCTTGTTTGTTTGTGTGTGTGCCGTTAGTGTTCTGTCAGTTCGGTGAGTTTTTTTTTTAATTTTAAGGCTTTTGGGATAAGCTTTGGAATGTCCGAGGCAAATATTAGTAGTTACTAACTTCTAACAGTACTTACGAGTGTTTCGACTTGAGATTCTTAAGATACCGTTAGAGAACTTGGTTCTTAGCTCTAAGAACCAGGGTTTAACAGGTTTTTGATGTAGTAGGTGAACAATAATATTTTATTATTTATCAAAAGTAAATAGGTAAACAAGATACTTAATGCTTTTGTTTCGACATAAATTAAGTTCAATACACACCACAAATGACACTAGTTACAATATAATCCTGTACACAAAAACTGCTTTAAATATTATTCTCCAAATGGTTTCGACACTTTGTAGGTTAATTTTGTATTAAATAGGTAAGCAGTGTCGTTCTGCTAACGAAAACTTATGAATTTCAAATAAATAAATAAAAACAAATTAATGTTCCTACTTAATCGGATTTGAGCTCGAACTTCTACAAAAACTTCTTCTTGGAAATATCTGGTGTCATATTCAATAATACATGTAGTTACAACCTTTAATGAGTAAGAAAACACTAATTAACCATCACAATATGTTTCAATTCAATGGCTTCTTGGTTTTCTGCTTCGGAAATAACATTTAGGTATATAATCTTTCAAAGCTACTGTAGTCTTATTGTAGTTTTAGGTACATTTATACAGTAATATTATGTAATATACCTAAAATACATTCTATCTAATGATATGTATAACCTATTTTTACTCACATTCACATAATATACTTATTCCTTCTTAACTGATCAATAACATAATATAACATTAATCAGTCTTGTTTACAAACACTAACTACCCTCACAATTAATCACCAACGACTGTGTTGAGGATAAACAGATATGTTACGTAAATCCTTATTCCTTGCCGTATAAGGACTATAATGGCCCGCCTTTTACGATTGTATGTTGTGTCAATTATGTCACTGTTCAATTGTTCATAGGTAACAACACAATACTTAGTATTGTTTGACAACGGTCTGAAATAAGCCATATTACCACGAGATGGTTATTTTCCCGAGCGAACTGAGGGAAAATTGATCTAGGGGTAATATGGCTTTTAGACCAGAGTTATACAATCTGCACTTCACTTAGACTACGATAAAATAGTAAAAACAAAGATGATCCATCCAAAATCAATAATAAATTACACGGCGGCGGCAAAAGGATTGTTAAATTTGGCCTTTAGCGGCATGTTTTTTTTAATAAACAAAAATTAAACATAATATTATTTTTGACACAAATTCAAAATATTAAACGCCACTGACCATCGCCATAAGTGCGTCCAAACCAAACGGCCGAGCGCGGCAGACAGGATACGGTTTTTTTTTTTAAATAGTGGTGATTGGTGTATTTAATACATTGAAGTGTGATTGGTCAAATGAAAATGTTTTAAAATCATACATATGTTTCCCTAGGGGCTAAATGTACTACATTAGTCCCGCTATCTAAGCCTAATATGACACACTTTCCTAGCATGAGAAGTGAAAACAATAGGGTAGACGGCAAAGTCATTCTATAATGCAGTTTACTCTCGTTTTTTACTCAGCCTACTCAAACAATACATTATTTTACGACAGAATCAAGTTAATACCTTAGTATTTTATCTCATCTAAAATCTCACTTAATGAAATATAAATAAAACTTCATTAAGTTAGGTATTTATCGAAATTTGTCCAAAAAAGCCATTCCCGAAGAGTGATGCATCTCTTTTTCTCGTGCGCGGGATGCATAAGCGTGTCTCAGTCAAGGGGGCGTGGTCGACTCGAATCAAGGCATCCCCTTAATTACCCGTAGTTCTACTCTCCGTACCCATCATTTGTAAGGACAATTAAACATTAAATAATGCTTTGCAAATATGGTCATGATCTAACGCCGATTTCCGCACGCTTAAGTAGCTCAAATACCGCGAGCTTTCCGGTTGCCTCTCAGACACGGAAACTACGCGCCATTGCTTGTTATGCCTGAAAAGCACTTATTGATTTAAAACTAAAACTAAAACAAAATCCCTATTCTTTGATACCTTAGATAAACGAATTTGTATGTAAAAAATCTAATGTTATATTTATATCGCAGTATAGGAACAGTAGATAAACTTCGAACAAAGGTACATCGCACGGCTGCACACATGCGCGCGTGGTCGGTACGCACACACACATAGCCTTCGGGAATGATGGAGAATGCTTCAATCGGGGCCGCGCCGTTGCGGTGTTCGCTCGTTCTCACTCGCTACGTCAAAGGAAACCGCCTCGTAGGTATGAAGACAGCGAGCCGCCAGTGCCACCAAAAGGAGCCGAATAGGCTTGTAACTAAGCACCTACCAACCTAGTGCAGTTTAGCAACTATTATACTTACTAGGAAATATTTTAGGCATAGTATAGTGGTATTAAAATATTCGATGAAGTGGGAAACTAAAAACACATACCTAACTATCTATAATATTATTACTTTGTGTATACAATATTGTCTATTAAACTGTAACAGAAATACTTTGCATACTTAAAAGCCACTAAAACGTGAGACAGCCCTGCGCATCGAGCGAAAGTAGGTAACGAACGCTCCTAAACGGCCTCTGATTACCTACTGTATTATTCTTCTATACTGTGGTTATATGGAACGAGGTAGGTATACCTACTTGTGCAGTTATGTACGTGTGTACATCCTTGAAACATAATTATATACAGAAACATAAATATATAACTACTAGCTTTTGCCCACGTCTTCGTCCGCGAGGACGCAGTTTATGTACTTACCCGGGATTCAAACTATCCCCAAAACCAAATTTCATCTCAATCAAAAAGGTAACGGGCAGACAGGTACTTTTGCATTTATAATGTTAGTATGGATGTGGTGATTATATTAAACCAGAAACTATCAAGAGCTAAGGTTTTAATTCTAGCCTAAATGCGAGTTATTTTCAAAAAAACTCTCGTGCAAATGGAGATAAAGAACTAAAAAACCGATAGGTGTTTGTTCCATAAATATATCTATAGTTTTGACGGAGGAATATCAATTCAAAACTCGTCAAAACTAGCCAAAAAGCGCGTGGAGCCCCTTAAGTTACCAGAACTTCTTTGGTCCCAACCGAAACTAGAACCTACCCTTCGCTTGAACGCAACATGACCGAATTGCTACTGACTAAATATAAGTAGCAAATATTTAACCACGGACGTCTAAAAAACCCCTTACAAAACTAGTTTCAACTAAATATGCAAACGTAAAATGTACACAACCATATTTGAGGAAAATACCTGTACTCGTATCTCCGCGTACGACTGTAATTACGATCCGGTAGAAGGCACTTGAACCGACGCAAAAACTACCGAACAAAAAACCCATTTGTATGTATGTATGACAGTACATATGTTTTACTTATTTTGTAGATATTAAACGTGGCAAATACAATGATTCAGGTGCTAAATTATGGATAGGTATTATATAGGTATATTTGTTCCCGATATACTTATGGACATTCACAGATAGGTACTTAAATAAATTTAAGGGGACTATCTTACACAAATCGAACTGTGGTATGCTTAATAAGGCTTTTGATTTGTGATATGGGTGCTGCGATTATTATAACTAGCAATACTTCCTCAATCCTGAAATTGAACGTCGCTGTTTTTTTGAGAACAATACATATATTGTTTTCGTCTTTGAAATAATTTATTTTCTGAAGTATATACAAGATGACAACTAACATTAACTAAATTAAATTAAAACTAAGTTAAATCTAAACAAGTTTCTGTCCAAAAATTCATTTTTGGTACAAGCTTTTATTGCTGACTGTACTTTTCTGTATACCATCATCACCATCTCATTGAGACGATTCTAACGAGCCCAAACTCAACGGGGTCACGTCGGTTAAGTACTGAATTCCCATGGCCACCTCCTGTCTCCATCATCAGATCAGCTCGATGGTACGATAATATTGAATTGTTATCCTATATATACTTATATCCAAAATTTCTGCTCAATCAGTCATCAGGAAATGGGTCAAATTTAACTTGCCAGATTTGATTACAGACAGACAGACAACGGGACAGGTGAAACTAAATAAAAGCTTGTTAAAAGGCGCTCGAGGTATGGTACCCGAGGATGCTGGTGGCATTTCCTCGCAATTCTGCCGTCCTAAGCGAAAAGGACGCATCTGACTATGAGACTCTTAGTCAGATGCGTCCTTTTTGCTTGGGACGGCAGAATTGCAATGCTGATGCGTTGCGCGAGAAAGCCGCCAGCTCTTCGGTCACCAGTTACATTCGTTATTGTTTTTTACAATTCTGTATAATTCCGGTTGAATGATGCAAGACGGAATATATTATGGGATATATGGTTTATATTATGTGATCGTAACACAGAAGCAAATTAACTAGGAAACGAATTACGACTTGACGCTCCCTCATTTCTTTCTGGGAGCTGTAAAAAATATAAATACCTACCTAACCACTTACTGAATAACTTGTAAACCACAAGAATTGTTTATTAAGCAATCGCAATTACCACATTGCAATTTACGAGAAAAAACAGGTTTAAGAATGGTGTAAAGATTTGTAGGATAACCTAAAAGGACCATAAAATTAATGTGTAAGCAGGTAACTGCCACTATCAACCCAAGCCACGGCCAGGAATGTAGGCACCGTATGTTTCGTTTAAAACCTACATTCTAACTTGTGATAACGCTATGATAAGTAATTAATTAGGTATAACTATTTTGCAAATTTCATTAAGACTAATGTTGACGATAAAATGGTGGGTAATGGACTGGTTTCGGATACAGTAAAACTATGTAAAAACGAACATAGCCGACAATCTTGACACAAATCAAACTAAAGCTCTATAAGGGTTACCTACTTATCGGAATCACAAAATCTTATTTTCCAACTGAAGAGATATTGGGCTATAGGTATATAAATGTGTCCCCCCCCCCGCGGCGCTAAAGTTACAACTCGGCAGCGCGGCCATGTGAGGTGCGCGTCGCGAGGAGATATGACGCGCGGGCCCGCGCTGCACACGCGTTGCTAACGCGTCGCTGACGCGGCGGTGTGAATATACCGCTTCAACCGCGCCCGACACGCGCTGCGCACGACACGCGTTCGGTGGGCCTTAAGCTGGCACGCGTCGATGTAACTAAGGTAGACAGGCAACTACGGAACACTACACTGCGCGTGGCCCGACACGCACTTGGCCAATTTTTCTCTAAAACTTACATTTTCAGGACTATTATAACCAATTCCTAATGGGTTTTACACGATAAGTATTGGAAAAGATTTAAAAAAACCTTGCGGTCACAGCGAAAACTGGCTTTATGCCGAAATTAACTTTCAGATAAACGATTCAGTTTGGAAATTAAACTGAGTGATTGCGATATGATACCCTCTATAGATTAGATGAGATTATATTAGATTAGATTTATTTATTTCGAGATAAACATTACAATATAGATTCGCAAACAATGTCAAAATTATAAGAATACTTATCACGATCGTCAATAATAAGAAATAAAAAATAAATAATATTCAAAATGTCAATACAGAAAGTGGAAATAGTATCTTCGGTTACGGATTGTCATTTAACAACTAGTCTATAATTAATTTTAAACAAAAATAAACAATGTCAATTTACGTATTACGATTTCACAGTAGAAATACAATATAAATGTTACACAAGAGTTAATGTTACTTATACATGTTATCAGAATTAGGTATCAATAAATCAAATAATTACTTAAAACATTATTTCCATGAACTCGTGAACAGAGTAGAGGGTAGAACAGAGGGTATAAGGTAAGTATAAGTTGTGTTATGAATACTAGACGACAATTATATAATTTAATAGATATAAAACTATATATGAAAGACCCAAGACTGACACAAATATTCTAGCTCACCACACAAATACTTGACCATTCCGGGGTTCTAACCCAGGATCGCCGGCTTCATTGGCATAGTCACTACCCACCATACTTTGAGCAGTTCAATTTGCTCAAATATTTCCGTATAACACATTTATATCATTTAAAACATACGAATTCAGTTTCTCCATCTTATTTATCGTCCTAAAAGCAATAACATTACTCCGAATACTCTACCTTTAATGCCTAATAAGTCACGGAAATTGGGACACGTACCTTTTTCGCCCTTGTCACTAATATACCTCAGGAATAACAAGGTAGGCAGTAAGTAAGGTAGAACCTGTTTCCTTTACCGTAGGTAAATCCTTACACCGCACACGCCTCATTTTGCTTTCGACTAGATAAAGGTCACAAATCTGCATATCAATGACACATACCTACTCTATATGACATATCTTGTTTTTCTTTCGCTGTTTATATATTATGCTGTTAGATCTTTTTATAGACACTATACTCTATGTTCACCTACTATTAAATTACTCAAATCCCAAATATATGCCTCTAAAATACCCAATTTTTACACCTAGGGTTCCTCCCACAACGCGACAACAGAGGTTTCAGTCAGAGTCTCCTAAGCCCTTCCAGAATACGGAACCGCCTTGAAGGTATCCTCCATCTGCAGCCCCAGAATCCCGGCACCAACCCGGGTTTCGTCTATCCCTTTAACAACAGACCCACAGACGAATATGGCAGACCCGTATACGATTATAGACCTGATTACGAATACGGCAGACCAGGCATCACTAACAATAATATGATGCCGAATCAGAATCAATTTGGAGTGCCGAAAAGAAACGACCCTTACGAACAAAACGGACAAAATGGCTTCCAGAATCCACCAAGGCAAAATGGTTTTCTAGAGCAGTATAATCCCAGCCAAGTTGAATTTCCCAGGGTGCCAATGCCAACAGAATTTCCAAATAATGGAAATGGCTTCCAAAATCCACCGAGTCAAAATGGCTTCCAAGACCAGCCAAGTCAAAATGGGTTCCAAGAACATCCAAGTCAAAATGGGTTCCAAGAACAACCAAGCCAAAATGGGTACCAAGAACAACCAAATCAAAATGGTTTCCAAGACCAATCCAGTCAAAATGGTTTCCAAGACCAACCCAGTCAAAATGGCTTCCAAGACCAACCCAGTCTAAATGGCTTCCAAGAACAGCCTAGTCCAAATGGGTTCCAAGAAGAACCAAGAGAAAATGGTTTCCAAGACCAACCAAATCAAAATGGCTTCCAAGAGCACCCAAGTCAAAATGGCTTCAAAGAACAACCAAGCCAAAACGGGTTTCAGAATGAGCCCAGTCAAGTTGGCTTCCCTACACCACAAAATGAATCCCCAAATACTAACGGAAATAACTTTCAAGAAGATATAGCGCCAAACAGGGCCGCCAATACAAACGCTGAAGAAAAACAAAATGGAAACACTCTTATTGTGATACCTGGCGACACAAAAACAAACGAAGATGGATTAGTCTTCGGAGGTCCTACCAACACTGTAGCGTTTCCTGACTCCCACGACGAGTCTAAAGTTCCTGGATTTACTAAAGCTCCAGAAGAAATACCTAAAGTTACACAGGAGACTCCCAGACTTACTGAATCTACTACAGAATTGCCAGTATTGCCACCGTTAACTCCAGTGTCTACTGACTCGAGGAACAATTTCAATTTTGGACCGAGTGGAATTTTCCGTAATTATCTTTTCTGTATTCGAATTGGGAAACTAACACATGGTGCGATGTATTTGTATCTATATGTTGAAATGTTAGACAAAAGTCACATAGCATGATTTCATTACTATTTATATCTCTATGACAACATTTATAGACATGGATATCACCTAACTAAAAAATTTAAATGTTTTTTAATATCAACTCCATCATGTTTAACAGTATTTTCTTACCTCATCAACATTCCTCCTGTTTGGTCACATAATTTGTATTTTTAAATACCTATTACAATTTCGTTTTAATTAATATTAGAGTAAAAAAAATACTAACAGTGTATATTGGGTTCTTTCTAACATGGTTGGTACTGAAAAATTATATTTTGCGGGTATATATATAATACATTGGATTCCTGACTAGGTAAAAGTGTACTTCAAATATTGACAGTAAATTAATGTAGTTTTCTGTCGACCGGAAGATTATAGTTAGGTATTTAATAAACTTCATTTTAAATATTTTGTTTACACGTGCTGCTATTAAAAACTGTAGTTGCCCTCAAATGAAGGGTCAAAGTTCTACTTTTAATTTTTTTAAAACTCATAGAAGGTGTGAAACACCTGCTAGTAACAGAAGGTCACTGTTGCCCTTAAAGAAGGATCTAAGTTGTATTTTTCTTCCCTGATAATCCATTTGATTAAAATTTTCCAGATGTAAAAATCAGTATGTGCCGCTCGGTAGCAAAATGATTGCCATCTCGGGGGTAATACTTGAATCCCTCGTTAAGCTTAAGATAGTACTTAAGAACTTTCTATTGTAGAACCGTTCGGTTCACTCAGGATTCAATAAACCGCCTTAGCCGTAAATATATCATTTAACTATATTCTCTACAACGCAATCAATTAATTTGTGTCTCACGTCTTCGCTACATATCCTAACCTCGATGCAATTTGATTAGGCTCGGATGTAACCGTGCATAATCGATGTAGCTTGACATTGACAACTCTTGGACGACCTCAAGAGCGGTGGTCAAGGCTGATGCTGTTACACTTGTCGTATAAACATCACGATAACACTGACGCGGCCTGCGGTGGTGGATAGTAAGTTGGTAGGTTAGTTAGGCATCGTCAAGTTTACTATTGACCGCCACCGCAGGCTGCGTCAGTGAGATTCAGGCCACTCGTCAAGAGTCGTTGACAGGCAGGTCTGTGGTTTACCTAACAATCCTATCATTGTGTCTGGATTCGATGCCCGACAGAGGAAATATCTAAGTAGGAGGATCCAACTTACAGGTCTACTACAACTAGTATGACGTACTTTTGAGCATTTCTAGAAAAGTTTGTATGTACCAATTAAGGCAAAAGTTTATTAATTTAATACCATTTTGTAAGTACATGAACTTTAATACTTTGATAATTAAGTCTGTCTAATACTTTATTATTTCTAAAGAATCTCAATAGGTACATTAGAAAAGAATTTTCTCGAAATAGGATTAATAATATTGTCAAATGGAGAAAAAAGTAAATCAGGCGATTAAATAATCACAAAGTTATAAGTGTACAAAGTTTTAAAAGAGGGTATAAATGTGCCCCTTTCCCGCAAAACACACCTTCATATGAAACGATTGTCATTTACTACGACGATCGAGAAAAGTTTGTATGTACCAATTAAGGCACACGTTTATTAATTTTCCTACTGTGATACCATTTTTGTAAGTATATGAACTTTAATATTATCTTTGATAATTAAGTCTGTCTAATACTTTATTATTTCTAAAGAATCTCAATAGGTACGTTGTATTATCATATTATATATATATGATTGAGTAATCACGCTTAAACGGCTGAACCGATTTGAATTAAATTTTGCACGAAGATAGTTTATAGCCTGGATTAAAATATAGGATAGTTTTTATCCCGGGTCCACGCAGACAAAGTCGCGGGCGGAAGCTAGTACTACATATGTTAAACGAGCAATATTATTATATATACATATTTGCATTCACGTTCTCGAAAACGGCTCTAACGATTTCTATGAAATTTGGAATATAGGTGTTTATGGGGGCGAAAAATCGACCTGGCTAGGTCTCATGTCTGGGAAAATTTGTTTTCTCTATATTTTCTCTAATTTTACCCGAGCAGAGCTCGATCGCCTTTAAATATGTTATAACATACTCTTACAGTGTCGAGAAATCGATAGAACTCGATTCTTACTGGCTTGCATATTTTATGACCAATACTATGAAATGATCACCTCGTTCTCTTGAAAAAACTAGAACCTTTAAACCAAATTAGCTTCATCTTGCCTATGCCTATTAGGTGAATAATATTTCACGGTACGCCCGCGCCCTTGTTTTTACACACATTAGTGTACTTTTTATTTTCATTAAAGCCGATTCAGTCATAATATATTCTCATTAGAGTATGATAACATCAGTTGAATATTATAAGATAATATCTTTTACTAAATATTATAAGATAATACATATAATGTATTTATGTATGTACTTATTTCATTATTTCCAAGGATCACTATTATTTTCTTCCTTCCAACCTTTTTCGACCGGGGTTCTAACGCGTCAATGTCAATTATACTCGACATATACGACGACGTTCAACGATCTCATAAAAAATAACATTTAAACCCCAGCTAAAACAATAAAGTCGTATCCGTAAAAGGATTTCATATTCCGATAGCACATTTTGAGTAGCACTCTTCACATCATTCATTATTTGATAAAGTTTGAATAACGATTAAATATTTAAATGGCGAGTGAATGAAAACCCGACGGACAAGGTGAACGAGCGACACCACTGATGCGTAGGTAATGTGGGTATATTAACTCGTTTACGTGCACAACGTCAATAGACGTCGCGACATAAGGTTTAACTGCAACTTAATTGGTACTGGTACCTCACGTGAACGTGTGTTGGGAAAAAAGGGTACAACCGACCTGATGGCAAACGCTCAATTCCCCCTATCCCTACTTTGCCGCTTGCAACTAAGGCAGGGAAATTGTGTAACTTTTCGATCGAACGTTAGGGCATATCAAGCACGAACGATAGGGCAAAGAGTGATACTTTGGCCGATCGTTCGAAAAACTGCTACAGTGCCTATAATGCGCGATGCAAACTCTTTATATTTATACAAGGATTCACTGTGTTGGCAGCTTGATGGATAATAGTCATGGTCTTTCACAATTGATCCTTAATTTATTGACTTTTGGCGCGGCGAAACTTATAGGCCCGAGGCGTCGAATTTCAAAATACTCCCCTAATAACATTAACAACAATAATAACGATATTCTTATTTATAATAATTTACCTAAACCTGAGAGACTAATACAATGGAACAATTTTATGCATTGGTGGACTTCATCTTATGTTGAAAAGGCGAGGTGGTGATTGCATATTGGAGATTAAGATCTTCCTGCATGAGCAAAATATTAAATATTGTTAGGCAATTCTCAGAAATCTTGAAAGTACACATAAATTAGGAAATGGACAAATGATTGAACAGCTGCCTTTACATACCCCATTTACTTTCATTAATTTAACTACTCCCAATAAAAAAATGTGCACGACCTGTAAACAATTAATCATATTTTATTCGCAGAGGAAACCTGCACAACAGTAGATAATGGCGTGGGCAGCTGCCTCCAGGTCACAGAGTGCCAGCTCTACCTGAAGCTGATCCAGGAGTCGAGGAGCAACCCTAACGCTCTACGGTTACTACGGCAAGCTCATTGTGGCTTCCAGGGGAGCAACCCTAAGGTAAATCATAGCCCAAGTGTTATGCCAGCCCTAACGGCAGATCCAGGAGTCGAGGGGCAACGTTCGTTATTGCGGCTTCCAAGGGAACCCGTTGGTAAATTCAACATTCAGAGTGTGAGCCTTTTAATTTAGAACCTGGGGTAATAACCATTTCATTTGCTTATACCAAGGCGTAAAACCTTTGGAGTTGGCGTACCTAACTCTCTGGGGGCCTCGACAACCCCAGATGCTTTGCTTATTCTTGACTGAGCCGACACGGTTGTAGTGCCAAACCGAATTAAAATCTTCTCTTCATTTCTTGGGTGATAAAATGGCTTTTTGTTTATTTTTATCATCACTTTAATCTTTGTCTGCCCCAGGTATGCTGCCCTCGCCCCGGCATCCCCACCGGGCCGCCTCCCACTGCGCCCCCCACGACCACGACCACGACCACGACTGATGCGACCATCCTGATGCCGGTAGACCCTGAACCGAGTGAGCCCAAGGAACTGGAGCCTCAGATGGCAGCCGTGAGCCTGCCCGAGGCTCCGGTGTGTGGGGTCAGCAATGCGTCCCTCAGCAGGGTTGTTGGGGGCATCCCGGCTAAGCTGGGTATGTCAAGTTAACCCTTTAGTGGTTACTAGTATGACGTTAGACTTACTTTTTCCAGTATCTTCGGTCAAAGGATAATCGAATTTTCGAGGTAGGTACCCTAAAGTCAACTTCACAGAACGTGTATATACATAGGTCATCGAAGAAATAAATATATGCGGACAATCTTACACAAATCGACCTAGCCTCAAACTAAGCAAAGCTTGTACTACGGGCACTAGTCGATGATATACAAACTCATATAAATAAAATAAAAACTCAAATATATAGAAACGATCCTCGGAAATCTTCCTGCTCATCAAACAAGTAAATTATCTTAACGGGATTCGAACCCAGACCTCTAGGCCCTAGGCTCTAGGTTCGTAGGCCGTGTCACTATCATCTAGTTAGGCTAAAGTGGTCTTCAAAGAATCGAAATACATATGTACTAATCTGACACATGATGCAGGCGACTTCCCCTGGATGGCGTTGCTGGGCTACAAGGAGCGGCGCGCCGGCGCCGGCGCACGCTGGCTCTGCGGGGGCTCGCTCATCTCCGCCCGCCACGTGCTCACGGCTGCGCACTGCATACACACCAGGGAGAACGACCTGTGAGTTACAATATACAAGTCAAGTCTATGATATTGTAGCTGCCTGTGGGAGATAATCACCGGAACCACTTGCCCGATTTCAAAAAAATCTTTAACTTTTTGTGTTTCTTTGGTTTGCCTGCGTTCTTATAAATACGCGCGCGAAGCCGAGCGGGCATGCAGCTAGTATAGTTATAAACTAGCTATAACACTCATAATATGATGGTATGTAATGTCCCGTGAGAGACAGAGAGCCTTATTGGTCTTCTTCGTGAATTAATACAAAAAAAGTGGCCGCCATTTTGAACTTTTTAGTTACAGGGCCGAGTACTTTCAAAAACAATATCTGTCACTTTAATCGCTAGTCCATCCTATCGTTAGTTCCTATGACTTGGAGAAGAGTTGCTTGAAAGGTAAAGGTGGCTAAGAAGAGAAGAAGACTTCTCCCTAGCAAATTCCCACTTTAGGTGTTTCGGGTTTTCCCAGCTTGTATTGTAAGTAAATAGACATTGAAAGTGGATGACAAACTATTTCCAAATTTTGAAGAACAACCTACTACTTGGGCAATTGCACCGTTACTAACACACGGTGCAAATTAAATCAGATGCTTGGAAAATTATGAACTACCAGTTATTTGTAGCTTATTACAAGCCTAATAATAATTTAGTCTAAGTCGGGACATACTTATAAATAGTATTACATAGGAAATTATCAATTATCATAATAACACCATCGGTCGTTAGTCGTTACATTACGCATCAGCACGGCCTATCATGCGACGGCGTGCGAGCTCTCGATTTTTCTCGCACTATCCGTCTCTTCGTTATTAGAACACTTAAGCGCAAATTACACATGCAAGAAATTGCATACAAGTTTAACTACATTGCGGGGTTTGCTAGATAAAACGCAGTATAAATACCTCGGTAACCCGCAATGTAATGAAACTTGCATGCAATATCTCGCATGTGTAAATTGCGCTTTAGAACAAGGATACAGTGCGAGAAAAATCGAGAGTATGTCGCGGCCGTCGCATGATAGACGTGCTGATATTATTTTTAGGAATTATATACACATGATTCATATGAGAATCCTTATTATTTATAAGTATTAGTATTATTTTTCCGCAAACTTTTTTAACGCAGATATCTAAATCTTTTATATAAGTAGATAAATTTTGAACTTAGTGTCTAAAATACAGAATACATTTTGCCTGCCTTATTTTCTGTGAAAAATGAGAAAATACGTAAATAACGAAATCACCCGCGATTTCGTAATAAGGCTCATCATTATGTAAAACGCCATTGTGTCTACACGGAAAATGAGTCGAAATGCAAAAAATATGACTTATTACATTTCAACATACTTTTAGGGTACCATTGTATGAAAAATAGTCAAAGATGCACTTTTGTACCTCATTTAGTTTATATTAAACGAAGAAAATGGTATAGGTAGGTACACTAATTCGACTTCGACTGTTTCGACTGATTGGAGGTCGACTGTACTGTACACAAAATACGCGTTTTTTTACCTTCGTAGACTATATATATACCTATTTCCTAAGCAGTAGAACACAAAAAAAATGTTCGTACGTTCAATAATGCCTATAATAATGCACTTTAATGCAATTTACCTCTGCAGAGTTGGATAACTGTTATAGGTACTCGTATTGTATTACAAATGACTTCGTTTGAAGGGCAAACGGAAGTCACAGATATCAATTAAACTTACAGAATAAAGAACCGGGAAATTACCAGTTCCGACCAATCGTCATGCGTCGTGTGAATTACGTTTAATGTGTTTTTATAGTTAAGGTGAGAAGACCAAGAGAGATATATATAAACCTATATTAGTTACAAGGCGTGTTACCGGAGTGAAACTCAGACTCATTACCGCTTTTACCTATGTAATTTTTCTCGATAATAATATTGAAGAAAATGATTCCGAAATTCAAATTTTAACTTATTCTGTAGCTTCTGTTGCGAAACCGCAATAGTAATAATAAGTACCGTTTTATTGTCTATCCAAGGCCCGTCGTCGGATTCCCCGACCGGTTTATATGTAAATGCAAGCTGCAGATGTTCGTATTTGTCTCTGCTAAGTGGTCTTACGCAACAGAACCTTCATCACACATCTACTAGCAACTAGCGACTACCCATATGTGGATATAATAATACGTAGCATGACAGAAACTGTCCCATACTCTGGAGACTAGAAAATTTTGAGAAAAGTATCGATGTGATCCGAATTGTTTTGGTTCGTGGGCATCCTATTCCGTAAGCTAAATAATCTAAATATCTAAAGCTGGCATTCACCTAGGCGCGGCGCTGAATGGACGCGGACGTAAAATACTCCAGGAAACATACGGTTTTGAAAAACATTAATTTACAGCGTTTATTTGTTGATTTTATTTTAAAATTTAATTCTAAGATGCTCTATTCAAGAATCTGACAAATTTTACACCCGGAAGTAATTATGTAGATTTAAATGAAGCATGCATTGACTTTTTTTTAAAGATTTATCTTGAATATTATAGAGCAAATGTAAATAATGAACCAAAATAAAGACAAAAATATTTATTAATATTTTTTCAGACTTTTCAGAAGCTTTTTTGTGATGTCTGAAATTTTGTCGAATTCTGTCGCTGGGTGACTATTTAATTGATAAAAATAAGATATCCGTCACAGAGAAAAAATAAGCTATTATAAATTATTTCCACAATTGTCTTTTTTTCATACAAGTTGTCAGAAGCTCATTGACTGGACTAAAAAGTGATAATTGTTAATTGCTTTAGCAGACGTCCGAGTCACAGGCTCAGCCTAGTTTGAAGTCTGATGGATATGCTTTGAATGCCAAAACATATCCATCAAATAAAATAATTAATAAATATCATATATTTCTGTTAAATAAAACCATTTGTGTTTGTCATATTTTGGCTACATACATGCACCTAATATCTTGGTACGTCACGTAGCCGTCATTTGATCGTGGTCTTGTGTAGCTTCAACATTCAAAGGGTCATACATGTAATGATTTGTCAGCCCCAATTTAACAGAAGCTGACTAATTGCTATTGTCTGGAGACATGTTGCGCTGCTGATCCAACTGTCAAACGAGTTGTACTGAGAAATTGCATGCACATGTGGTCGGTTTGTTTGTACCCAATTATGATTTCGACATGTTGTACTGACACATTGTGGGAAAATCACGTAATCTGTAGAACCCTTCACTTGCGCGCCTTTTGTCTCGGCGGCAAATTGATGGACAGTCAGCATCGTATAGTTAAATATATCGTAACAATCCCTTATTCTTACAGTTACAGAGACAAAGATCTTTAAACGCTGCAGTTTTCACATTTTCCGACCGATTTTTGCAGGATCCATTCGGATTGTTGTAAGACTACGAATCGGTGTCCCCTTATTTCACCGCCAAACGTTTCACAGAATGCACGGTTTCGCCGAATTTTCGTTTGATCGAACTTCTGTTACTCATAAACCGTTAACTTTTTAGGTACTGCTAAAAGGTGATTCTGTAGAACCCATTAGGTTAGGTTTGTTTTATAACATTCCTGAAAAGATTACTGATTCTGAAAAAAATAGTTTTCGATGAAAGGAAAATTCTGCGAAACATATAGGTACATTCAATGGAACAATTGTCGGTAAAACAAAGTACAACCCTATTAATCATGTGACAGGGAATACAACCAACACTATTTTCCCAGGTACCTCGTCCGCCTCGGCGAGCTGGACCTCGCTCGGGACGACGAGGGCGCGACCCCCGTGGACGTGCTCATCAAGACCCTGGTCAAACACGAGGAGTACAACCCCAAGGCCTTCACCAACGACATCGGCATCCTCGTGCTGTCGCGCAACGTGCCGTTCACTAGTAAGACTCACATTTTTTCTTGTTTAATCGTATGACCCAGTTTTAGAGGGCAGAGCTTTGACTTTTGAGGTGTTAAGAAAAGCACCTATGGCATGTCTGTCACGTGCAAATCTACAACAATGTCTCTTTTTACAAGCTTTTATTTAACTTCATCTGTCACGGTGTCTGTAATGAGATCTTGCAAGTTAAATTTGACCCACTTCCCGGTGACCGATTGAGCTGAAATTTTGGGTATAAGTATAGTTTGGATGACAATTCAATATTATGGTACCATCGAGCTGATCTGATGATGAAGACAGAAGGTGGCCATGGGAATTCAGTACTTAACCGTCGTAACCCCGTTGAGTTTGGGCTCGTTAGAATCGTCTCAATGAATAGTTGGTGACGTATACAGAAACGTACAGCCCAGCAGCAGCAGATAAAAGCTTGTACCATTTTTTCTTTGTCAGAAACTTATTTATACGACAACGGTGTTTAACATACCTGATGGTCGCAGACACTGCCGCCTATGGACGCTTGGGACATTAGAAAATACACAAGCGCGCCTGTGACCCTTAGTGACGAACGCCATGTTTGACGATCAAAGAAATTACAAATACCTATAAGTACGCTCAACGTTTTCATTGACCACAAGCTTTATAATAGTAAGCCTGTAGGAATCGAGTTCAGTTGGCGGCTCGCCACGATACTCAAGATTGCTATTCGTTGCTCGTTAGGATTGCTAAACTATTATCAAACGCGTAATAGGCCATACAATGTGAGAACTAAATATCTCTGTTGCCATGATCGACAGAGAGACAGCACTACAGAGGTGTTTATAATGTATGTTTTGGATAATCTCCAGAATCACTTATCCGATTTAAAAAATAACTTTTATCTGCTTGTAGAATGGACTTTCTGGATGGTTATAGGCTATATTTTATACCGCGGGTTTACCTGCGTTCTTTGCAATACGCGGGCGAAGCCGCGCTGGCAGTTAAGTTGGCATATACAAACACCACGTGTGTGTGTTGTGGCACTCTTTGGGGGAGGCCTATGTCCAGCAGTGGACGTCATTCGGCTGATATGTATACATTTTTTTTCCAGACCTAATCCAGCCTATCTGCATCCCGCGCACCAGCGAGTTGCGCTCGCGCAGCTATGAGGATTACTCGCCGCTCATCGCCGGCTGGGGCGACACTGAGTTCCGTGAGTATCGTGTACCAATACCAAAACCCCTTTTGTGTGTGTGCCCAGGGGCGGCTTTACCTATGGTGCAGTGTGCGCGTTGCACACGGGCACAGCGGTCGTAGGGGGCGCCGGCTAGTAGGCTGTGACCGCTCGTGTGCTAAGTTACTACTTAGGGGGCGTTATGGATATGATTGCACACGGGCGCTACTTGTACTAACTCTAGCCTCTGGCTATGCCCCTTTTGTGTGTGTGTATTTAATGCCACTCTCGATTTCTAGTATCAATTGTGAGAAATTATGGAAAGCTCTAGCATGAGTGAAGCGAACGTCACTGTGGATTTGGATGACTTCTCTGCCTCATCTACGTAATTTTCAGGGCATTTCAACCGCCGTCATGGTCAAGTTGGCCTGTGCTCTAGATTGTAGGTATTCTAATAATAAAATTACCGAATAAATAGGAACCTAGAAGAGCGGTGGTTTTTATAATTAAAATCTAATTTGTGCAACTTTAGATAGGCACCGCAATATTACCTCTATCTGAGATTAACTCTTTATGTAGGTATGTATGTAAATGCCTTATTGTAGCTACACAAAACATTGGTAATAACTACAACTTAGAAAAGTTGAAAAACCCCCGACGTTTTGATTTCAAAGTCCAATATCTCAAAAACGGCTGAACAGATTTTCATGAAACATGGCTAAGAACACTCGGGATAAAATTATCTATGACATAAAAAAACCGCATTCAAATCAGTCCATCCGTTTGGGAGCTACGATACCACAGACAGATACACAGATACACAGATACACAGACACACAGACACACAGACACACAGACACGTTAAACTTATAACACCCCTCTTTGCGTCCGGGGTTAAAAATACAGACGAAAAAGGATAAGCAGGTAAAAAGGCGAAATTATCCCTGTAAGGGATCTCTTCCAGTTAACTTATGAACTATTGAGACGAGATCAGGCCCCTATTTCACCAACTTGACAATTGTCACCTGACACTGACAATTCGCCATATATTGCTTGTTCTAGAAGTTAAGGCGGTTGCTACGTTACTTGTGGAACCAGCAATGTACGGAGAATTGTCGTTGTCAGGTGACAATTGTCAAGTTGGTGAAATAGGGGCCAGGAGCTAAAAGATAGACAAACTAACACTTGTACAGAGACGTTTTTACCTCTATGCTACAGTAAATTAATCTTAATACATATACTAAAAAGCTAGACAAAAGCACAAGTTTCTTATGAGATTAAATAAATTGTTTATTTTGACTTTATCATGAATCATTTTGTAATATATGTCCATATGAATGTTGTATTGTGCCTGTGAAATTTCATTCTAGACAAATAAAATAAAATATTATACACATACTATAAATAAATATATATCTATCTACCTATATAATTAAATAAATAACTCTTTATTATCCAATTATCATTTTGATACTGATGTTGAATCTGCATGTTGCGTGTTGTGACTGTTGTGTCATTTATAGCCATTTATTATCTTCTCATGCGTGCCATTCAGTGTTGTTCTGTTCCGTTTAACTTATCCACAATATATTTCAGGTGGTCCCTCAGCCACGCACCTGCAGGTCCTCCAGCTGCCGGTGGTGAGCAACGACTACTGCGCACAGGCGTACTCGGGGTACAAGGCGCAGGTCATCGACCAGCGCGTGCTTTGCGCCGGCTTCAAGAAGGGGGGCAGGGACGCCTGCCAGGGCGACAGCGGGGGGCCGCTCATGCAGCCTATTGTGAGTAGCATTTCGGGGAATGTGTGTTGAACGCACAGAGTATCAATACCGCATAGACGTATACTGTCAAAAGTGTCCTAGTCGGGCGGCGTGGTTAGGTACTGCATACTGTTGGGTATGGACCTAGAGTACTCTGGACAGGCTGTACGTGATGCCACATTGAGGGACGGAAAGGCTCCTATGCAGCTAAATTAAGAACTGGTCTTAGAATGGCTGATGACTTGCCATAAACAACCTATTTAATTTCAACGGGTAATGGTTTATGTGCCACAACTTCATAATAAATCAGTTGTGGCAAATAAAAAAGTGGAACTATGACAAGGACAATGAATGATATTTCCCTTTCTGTCACACTTATCGAGATTTGTATGCTACCAGCTCGCTCGCACGTGGTACCTATTATTATTACCATAACCTGTCCAGAGTATTATAGGTTCATGCCGCTGGGAGACAGTGTGTAGGCGGATCGCCATCAGCTTCAAGTCGACAATTGGCAGGAACTGGTGCAAGATCGAGAAAAGTCTTGTGCTCTCGTTTCGGCCAAAACTCTTTGGATCACTGAGCCAAAGTAGTTAATTAGTTCAAGTGCTCCAGCTACCGGTAGTCGGCCATGATTAGACATAGACTAGAAATAGACATCATTTGGTAATAAGGTAGGTATCACAGGACATTGTTTACAATTGTACACTTATTTGTAAGACTGTGACATTCCATTACAGTTGGTATTACTGCGCATAGGCGTGAGTCAAGATGTCACGCTTTCCTAACAATTTTCTGCCATTTATTTCGATATTTCCTCGCTTCAGGTAATGCCTTTTCCTCTTCTTGTAAATCTGGAAGAATAATACTATAATATAAAGGGCGTAGGTTTGCGGGATCTTTACACAAGTGCTGTCAACTGATTATGGTAAACGAACGCGACAGCAACATTTTGCAATCACAAAACTTTTCAATAGATTATACATATTTCACTTCAAGCGACTGCAACAAAGTGTTCGTATTCATAAGTCCAAAAACATGACATTCAATACAGCGTATGTTCTCCTGCCTCTCTTGCCTTAGGTATATGGCTTCATTGATGACGAGCTGGCCAAATTAATTGGATTGGAGACATTCCAAAATCAAAGATCTCCTAAATCGATCCCAAAATAAATCAATTTGATGTTCTGTTCCAGTACTCGTCGGAAACCCACATCACGTTTTTCTACCAGATCGGAGTGGTGTCGTACGGCAAGAAATGCGCGGAGGCCGGCTTCCCGGGCGTTTACACTCGCGTCACCAACTTCGTGCCCTGGATAGAGGAGACCGTCGCCAACAACTGAACCGACAATTAGAAACTTCAATTCCATTGTTTGACTCTGTAGCACATCACGAAGCTACAAGTCACAATTTTACATGGACGCCTATCATGGGACGGCCGCGACATACTCTCGATTTTTCTCGCACGCTACCTCTTGTTCTAAGTGTTTCTAATAAGAGAGAGACGGGTAGTGCGAGAAAAATCGAAAGAGCTCGCGCGCCGTCGCGTGTTAGCCGGCGTGCTAGACAAGTTAATAATAATACCACGTCCGAGCGAAATGGTAGCATGCAAATCTCACAAAATGTGACAAAAAGCAAAAGGTAAATATCATTCGTTGTCCTTGTCATAGTTCCACTCTTTCTTATTTGCCGCAACTTATTTACCATGAAGTTGCGGCAAGTAAACCATTACCCACCCAAATTAAGTAGGTTGTTTATGGTAAGCCATCAGCCATTCTAAGACCAGTTCTTAGCTTAGCTGCATAGGAGCCTTTCCGTCCCTCATTGTGGCAACATGTAGGTATAGTTTGTCCCGAGTATTATAAGATTTATAAGGTCCATGCAAGTTTACAATTCTAAACTGGCAACATTAAGGCCTTTAACCAATTACAACTGGCCATTTGATCAGTGTTGCCTGAGCTATGACCAAGAAAATAATCTTGAAGTTCGTATATCTCCGTCTCTATCGTACTTATAGTTTATGCTACTCGAGAGACTGAGACAGAAATAAACGAACTTCGCCGCTGTTTAGAATTTTAAAATCGTAACATGTGGTTTCCTGAATCACGCCACTGCTGATGGGAAAGCAGCGATTCCCGTCCGGGGAAAACCTTCCTTATTTATATTAGAACCATAAAGAAGAAATGGCGGGGGGCCTTTGCCAGATTTAGTGAATGCAGAAACTATAAAATTACGAATTAAATAAACGGGATCGTCGCCAAGATGGCGGCCGGAGAATATCTTCGCTTGAGAGAGTCGACTCAGAAAACCATAGATTGTAAATATAAATTTATTTTATTTTTTAATTTAAGTCTTGCACATATAATATGTATAAGATCTGATTCAGTGCAACATAAACATTTATATAAATCACAATTCGATATAAGTTATAATTATTTAAGCTATTTATTTTTGGATGATGATCTAAGTACAATATTAATAAAATTGAGCAGCTCTCTTAATTAGTCTTTTAAAACTGCAATGACATATTTAATTTAAAACACGTAATATTTTGATTATATAAAATTAAACGTAGATAAAGACATGTTGTAGACCTCCGTTTGAACCTTATATTTTGTCACTCTTCTTCGCTTTACGCTCAGCCGTATAAACATAAACCCACTCGTGTGGAGCCTCATAGCAAGTTCCGGTTGTGAAGTTACTTGTAATAAATATATTTATTTATCAGTATATAATTTAGGTAATTTATCTTAAGTAGGCATTAAATTAAGCTTTAATGTATTTTTTTATGAATTCACGTCGTTTGTTTACTTGTGCACTCAGTGAGAATAAAGTTTTCAACAAAAATACGGATATACTTTAATTTGGTGTCTTCTATCTGCCCATTGCTATACACCTGCCCATAGATTACACAGAGAGCAAGCGAAACCGCGGGACAAATTATACCCTATTTCCATGCCGAAGATCATTTTTATGTACCGGTGAATAAATTCGGGACGAAATTGTAGATTTTTTTTACGTTTTGGTATGTAGGTAGGTAACTCCCCTACTCGTAAAGTAGGGGTTGTATATTTTTTTGTTGGCAAATCTTTGGTGTGGGATGTTGATGGATAGCTTGTTCAATTAGATGGGTCTTTAAAAACCGTTTTTTAATTCAGCCTATAAATGTAATAAGCTAATACATTCCCAGGATGGATTCGGAAAGAAACAGTATTTAGTATGGCGTTTAAATATTCTACCAAATATTCTTTCACTTAATAATATGGATAATATGTATGGTATTCTTATCATTCTGGCATCTAATCTTCGGGAAAACAAGAGTATGGCAATTAACAAATGAATCATCGGGCAAATGAAAATCGGGCCAACGTGATTCGGGCAAATAATTATTCTTGCATATAAATTTCGGCCAAACATTAGACAACCCTCCGAATCGCTTAACTTAAGTGGCAGTGGGCGAGGCACAAAGAATAGAATAGAATAGAAATTTATTCGGATAACACATCGTTACACATACATTCACATAATGCACCGTAAGAACTAACAAATAGGGATGTGCTACAGAAAAGGTCTCCACTCAGCAATGCAGTTGACAGCAGTGCCAACGGCGCTGGTTTTCTGTGGATCCAGTATGCTGTCCCGCACGGACAGCATACTGCGCGACTCGTATTAAGGGCGGTATAAATACATAAAAAATGCAAACAAAATATTATTCAATACATATAAGTTTATGAATAAAATTGTGGTTAAATTAATTTGAATCTCTAGAGTTAGTTAGAGTGAGCGTTGGTATGCAGCCATTTTTTTGTTTTTTTAAAAAAAGCTACCTAACATAACCTATCTAAGTATAAAAGGTCCTAGGCACCAGTACTTTGCGGGTCCAAGATATATTTTTAAGCCTTGCTTTAAAAGTTCCGATAGTGCTACTTTTTAATATCGGCGGTGGAAGACTATTCCAGCACTTCGTAGCAGCATACCGAAAGCTGCCACGGAATGCAGCAGTACTGTGCCTCGGACATATTACTCGTGGAACATGTCTTATGTGACGACGTGAGAAGGTCAACTTCTCATATAGGTATACGGGTTTTTATTTTGACAAATAGCACGTAGTACCGATGGCCGTTGGGGCGGAGAGGTTCTTGAGTGGCGACCACGTACCGGAAGGCGCGGCGTGGGTAGGTCCCCCACAATATGGACTGATGACCTGGTAAAGGTCGCGGAAGTCCGCTGGATGCGGGTGGCGCAGGACCCGTAATTTTGGCACTCTTTGGGGGAGGCCTATGTCCAGCAGTCGACGTCTTTCGGCTGATATGATGATGATAATGATGAACCCCGCAACGTTTAGCTCGTGCTTGTCCATGTAACAAAGACTGCGCGTGGCCGACACGCACATAGCCGGTTTTTAGTTTGTTTGTTTACTCATTAATACAAGCAGTAGTGTGTGACACCCACTCACTATAAGTCGACCAAAACGCAAATTTACATTTAATTTGAGCCAAATTGAGGATTTTCACAGGCGAAGTGAAGTGGCCGAAAACTCATGTTATCGGCGATAAAATAATCATTTCATTTGTGTAGAATAGATTTTACGCTATTTCAACCCGCAGCTTACTTGTTGGAGAACTGTTAGGTAATTCATTCACCTGGAACAATAAGGTCTTTTGTTTTTTTAATTCGTACTTTGGGTTGACCATATATTACGTCATTTCAAAGGAGAGAACGATGCAGGGGGGGGCAAAAATCGACCTAAAACGACCTTTTCGTGGGTGTGCCAACGCGCCATCCGAATGGTAGGGTGGTGAATGGCAAAATTTATCGTTGGATGATCAACTTCAATGTGATCGTCCATCCATGCAAGCGCCCGCAAGTACAACACTGATGCCAATACGAAACGTGTAGCGGAATAGTGACGCACCAATTATACTGATATGGTAACAATTGGCTATTAGAAATAGGGAAGGGACAATAACCGGAAACATTAGTACTGTCTATCAGCAAGCGGCACTTACAGGTACTCGACTATTGGCTAGTCTATCCAATACCTATCTAATGTAATCTTACCCCCGATTAGTAAAAACCATACGCATTCAGAGGTAAACTTATGCTGCTGTGACGGGTTGTCAGTGCGTTGTGAATTCTAGCCCTGATACTGATAAGATAAAATTTGATAAAACCACTACATCGGCACATGCCAATGGATGTGGATGTGCGACGCACGTTAGTGATCTCCGTATAGATGCATACTATAATAAAATATCGTACACTACATGAACTCGAGTATATATATATCCTAGAGAGGTGTTGGATTAGTGTTGTGGACTAACATAAGTGTGGTGAGAAGTGTTGATATCGGTCACAATGACAGCCACTTCTGGTAAGTAGGTTGAGACAATTCAATTTTTATACATTATTTGCATAAATAATATTAGAAAATTGAACTAACAACTGTTATTAACTTATTATATTTGAAATCTCAGTTTGTGAAGTGTAATATGAATTTAATTAAAACAGCACATGAAATATTTCCCAGAAATACTAGAAATGCTAACAAGCTTCTTGTAGATAAACTGTTACTCAATGTGTGTCACTATCTTCTTCTCTATTCCAAACTTAGATCAATAATGGCGCAAATGGCAATTCTTAAAAATAAATTAATTACCATATAAAACACTGCGTATGCTTTACCTGTCACTTGCGGACTCCATTATTTGCTACGGTATAACCAGTTATGGGCGTACCTATAAAACCTACGTAGAACAGATTTATAAGCTTCAACTCGCATTACTGAAAACAATTGTACCCCAGAAAATTAAAGATAGTCTTAAAGACAACCATTCGGGCCTATTCAAATACTGCAAAGTAATTAGTGTGTTCAACAGGTTTTGTTTCTTGACACTGACGGAAGGACGAGAGGCTATACCCTACTTAGTAAAAAAAACGCGCCCCGGTCACCTACGTAACTTAGATTACATGCGCTCATATGTTCTGCCTAGTGTAAACAATAACTACGGGAGAAGAACCAACACCTGTTTAATACCTGATATACTTAACAACCTACCCAAGCATATATGTAATGACTTACTAGATACAATTGATAACCCGGGGAAATTTCAATCGTTACTAAAAAAGTACTACCTAGAATGTGAAACCCGATTTACAATGTAAACTACGTTGTTGTTTGTGACATTATCACTGTTTACAACATAGATAATAGGTATAAGTACATAACATTAATTAATACTAGTGTAATGTTAATATATTGTTAGTGCGGATCGATCCGTGCGATCTCGCCAGCTATTATATAAACCTACCAAGGTTTCCAATAGTGGCTAAGGAAAGAAGATTTTGTAAAATTAAACATATTGATTAAATAAATTAAAAAAAAAAATCTACAATAAGCTACCTAGGCACATAAGAGACTTGCCAAGTAGTACATTTAAAACAGCGTTATTTCGATGGTTGTTGTCACTTATATTTTATTCCGTAAATGATAATAATGACTAATTCGAGTTCGACATTATATTAATATTGTAATAGTAGGTTAGGTAGCTGACTTAATTGTAAATTGCATGAAAAAGATGGGACCTTGGTTTATTGTTTAAATGGAACAACTTTTGTAATGAACCCTTATTTAGGCAAATTATGAAATAAGCATTATGTTCTTTTTGACACTAGAGTTTTTGTTTCTTTTACGTTAATTTTAAGACCAGATTCTGAAAAAGTTGCATCCATATTATTCAGTTAGAGCTGCCGTATCGTTAGAGGTGCCTCAGGGCTCTATCTTAGGACCATTTCTATTTTTCGTTTATATAAATGACTTGTCATTTGCAGTAAGCAATCTCTGTGATATAGTATTATTTGCCGATGATACATCAATTATCTTTACGGTTGACCGAAAATCAACAGACTATAGCAGTTTACCGTTAACAATCTGCTATTGCCAAGAAAACGAAATGTGTTAGATTTTCTTTGCCCAATGGAAACTAGTATATTTGTAAATGATGAGTGTTTAGCCGTATATGCTATTAGAAAAATTAGACAACTAACTGATGTTGAAACAGCTCAGCTCAGCTCAGTTGTATTATGTCGTACTGTATTCTGGTTTGGGGTAAAGCAGCTGATATACAGACAATCTTTGACGACCGGTTTAGCCTAGTTGGTAGTGGTCGTGCCTACAAAGCTAGAGGTCCCGGGTTCGGATCCCGGTAAGGGCATTTATTTGTGTGATGAGCACGAATATTTGTTCCTGAGTCATGGATGTTTTCTATGTATTTATTTATAAAGCCCTGAGGCACTCCTAACGTTACTGCAGCTCCACTAGACTGGGTTCCATTTACAACAAATGTTTGTGTCCTATTGCTGAAATATGAAGACATAAGACTTAAAGCATTTTCAGACAGACCATAATGCTGTAGTTTCAAAATGAGCGTTCTAAAATGATGTCAAAGGCTTATTACAGGGTTGAGGACTATCTAACTGACTGAGATGCATGGCCCAAACCAGAGCCCAAAATAGCTTAATCATTCATATAGCTTATTCGGACGTGTGTTATTGTAGAACAACGCATTATGATGTTTTTTTCTTTGTATTCATAATCAGCTTGACTTAATTTTGGCTTTGTTTGTTTCGGCGTTTCTTCTTAACAGTGGTCTTTTTTTTCAGAAACGCTGGTAGAATTTTGGCTTATAAAAGTGCCATTACATCCTACTTGTAGAATAAAAATTCATTTATTTCATTCATATATCTTATATTATATCCCATTTACGCGGATAATTAAACGTTAACTAGGCATTTGCCATTTTCGACCATTTTTCATAAGTTTGTACCAATTACCTACCTACGTCAATTGAGGCTTACGTAAGTTTCACCCGACACTAGATGCTAAGTAGCCATAGATTACCTCTCAAATCGGTTGTACCTTGTTTTACCGACAATTGTTCCATCAAATGTATGTTTCGCAGTATTTTCATTTCGTCGAAAACCATTTTTTTCAGAATCAATAATCTTTTCAGGAATGCTATAAATGCTGGTTGCACATGATGTTAAGATCACACTGTTCAGGGCATACTGCCAAACTTTTTACACCAGTAGTCTATGGACTAGCTACACCCAAAAATCGTACAACACCCTGCGTATAATATTGTACAACAACCTGTTCCGGGCAATGGTGGGGCTTCCCCGTCACTGCAGTGCCTCGGGCATGTTTGCCGATGCGCACACTGACGACTTCTTTGCGCTCATGCGCAAAAAGGTCACATCTCTTATGAGTAGAGTGAGGGGAAGCCCCAACATTCTCATGCAGGTTGTCGCAGGTAGGCTGGATAGTGCTATGCTAGCTAGGTTTAACGAGCTACGCAGCACTATGCACGCTATGAGAGTGCCTCGATAGCAGTAGGTATGCATAATAGTTCTTTAATTTATAACACTAACATTAGCTGTTAAGATCATTTGTTTACTAACAAACTATGGGCCTAAAGTTGCCTGAAAATAAAGATATTTTATTTTATTTTTTCAAATCAAATCAAATCAAAAGTGTTTATATGTTAACATAGGTACATTCTGGTTACAGGTTCATTCTGGTTTTATTTATAAAACAAACCTAACCTAACCTAATGGGTTCTACATAATGACCAACTATAGCTGCACCTAAAAAGTTAACGGTTTCTGAGTAACAGAAATTCGATGAAACGAAAATTCGGCGAAAACATGCATTCGGTGAAACGTTTGCCAGTGAAATAAGGGGATACCGTCAAAATCATATGCACATCGAATACTGTATCGCGTTATAAAGTAAACTGTTTTAGAAATGCCTATTTACATATTATTCACGTTAATGAAACAAACACGTTTTAATCAATCACCCCCTCGTAAGAATGCAAAAGATAACTAACTTATTTTAATTCATAATCCGTTTATCACATACTTTAGAAACTGATTCATCATACCTATCTATGGAAATGTTTTGCTGTTAATGAGAATAGGTACATTCAAGGGTAAACATTGCAGTAATTAGGGACATTGGATTCTTCCTATTCTTTCAGTGGGGGTGGGGGACCCGAAATTAATTATTTTACTACTAGCTGCCCTCGCCGCTGCCGCCAATTTCAAAGATCGCAAGCGAATCCGTGGGTGAAAATATATTTCTTATTCTTCTTCAGCGTGTATGCGCCCACCGTCGAGCATACGCCTAATTTTCTTCCATTCAGCCCGATTCGCAGTGGCTCGCCCTCAGACTGACTGCGTCTCTGCGACCGTTTTTTCGGGCATCTTGCCGGGAGTTTGTCTCTTCGAGCGAGGCCTCCATTCTAGAAGGCGTTTGCTCCATCTCCCGTCGTTTCGGGGACATACGAGTCCGGCCAGGCCCATTCCAAAGTTGCGACACGTCGTCCAATGTACGTAACCTAATTTTCTTAGCACTAATAAATTATTTTCTTTCTTCTACTTTATACGCAGCTCCTTACCATCGTTTTTATTTCAGGAGTACCAGCACCGCTGCTCAAGCTATGGCAAATACTCAATGCATACGTGCTGACGCTGCCGTTCTTCGGTCTGTGCCTCCAGGGGGCGCTGCTCATCGTAGTTCTCCTGGACACCAATGTGATGCTGCTGTTAAAGAGAGAGGCGGCCCAGCCATTCTTTTTGTTTTTTTAAAAAAAGCTACCTAACATAACCTATCTAAGTATAAAAGGTCCTAGGCACCAGTACTTTGCGGGTCCAAGATATATTTTTAAGCCTTGCTTTAAAAGTTCCGATAGTGCTACTTTTTAATATCGGCGGTGGAAGACTATTCCAGCACTTCGTAGCAGCATACCGAAAGCTGCCACGGAATGCAGCAGTACTGTGCCTCGGACATATTACTCGTGGAACATGTCTTATGTGACGACGTGAGAAGGTCAACTTCTCATATAGGTATACGGGTTTTTATTTTGACAAATAGCACGTAGTACCGATGGCCGTTGGGGCGGAGAGGTTCTTGAGTGGCGACCACGTACCGGAAGGCGCGGCGTGGGTAGGTCCCCCACAATATGGACTGATGACCTGGTAAAGGTCGCGGAAGTCCGCTGGATGCGGGTGGCGCAGGACCCGTAATGTTGGCACTCTTTGGGGGAGGCCTATGTCCAGCAGTCGACGTCTTTCGGCTGATATGATGATGATAATGATGAACCCCGCAACGTTTAGCTCGTGCTTGTCCATGTAACAAAGACTGCGCGTGGCCGACACGCACATAGCCGGTTTTTAGTTTGTTTGTTTACTCATTAATACAAGCAGTAGTGTGTGACACCCACTCACTATAAGTCGACCAAAACGCAAATTTACATTTAATTTGAGCCAAATTGAGGATTTTCACAGGCGAAGTGAAGTGGACGAAAACTCATGTTATCGGCGATAAAATAATCATTTAATTTGTGTAGAATAGATTTTACGCTATTTCAACCCGCAGCTTACTTGTTGGAGAACTGTTAGGTAATTCATTCACCTGGAACAATAAGGACTTTTGTTTTTTTAATTCGTACTTTGGGTTGACCATATATTACGTCATTTCAAAGGAGAGGACGATGCAGGGGGGGCAAAAATCGACCTAAAACGACCTTTTCGTGGGTGTGCCAACGCGCCATCCGAATGGAAGGGTGGTGAATGCCAAAATTTATCGTTGGATGATCAACTTCAATGTGATCGTCCATCCATTTAGTATGTATGAATGCAAGCGCCCGCAAGTACAACACTGATGCCAATACGAAACGTGTAGCGGAATAGTGACGCACCAATTATACTGATATGGTAACAATTGGCTATTAGAAATAGGGAAGGGACAATAACCGGAAACATTAGTACTGTCTATCAGCAAGCGGCACTTACAGGTACTCGACTATTGGCTAGTCTATCCAATACCTATCTAATGTAATCTTACCCCCGATTAGTAAAAACCATACGCATTCAGAGGTAAACTTATGCTGCTGTGACGAGTTGTCAGTGCGTTGTGAATTCTAGCCCTGATACTGATAAGATAAAATTTGATAAAACCACTACATCGGCACATGCCAATGGATGTGGATGTGCGACGCACGTTAGTGATCTCCGTATAGATGCATACTATAATAAAATATCGTACACTACATGAACTCAAGTATATATATATCCTAGAGAGGTGTTGGATTAGTGTTGTGGACTAACATAAGTGTGGTGAGAAGTGTTGATATCGGTTACAATGACAGCCACTTCTGGTAAGTAGGACAATGTTGAGACAATTCAATTTTTATACGTTATTTGCATAAATAATATTAGAAAATTTAACTAACAACTGTTATTAACTTATTATATTTGAAATCTCAGTTTGTGAAGTGTAATATGAATTTAATTAAAACAGCACATGAAATATTTCCCAGAAATACTAGAAATGCTAACAAGCTTCTTGTAGATAAACTGTTACTCAATGTGTGTCACTATCTTCTTCTCTATTCCAAACTTAGATCAATAATGGCGCAAATGGCAATTCTTAAAAATAAATTACCATATAAAACACTGCGTATGCTTTACCTGTCACTTGCGGACTCCATTATTTGCTACGGTATAACCAGTTGTGGGCGTACCTATAAAACCTACGTAGATCAGATTTATAAGCTTCAACTCGCATTACTGAAAACAATTGTACCCCAGAAAATTAAAGATAGTCTTAAAGACAACCATTCGGGCCTATTCAAATACTGCAAAGTAATTAGTGTGTTCAACAGGTTTTGTTTCTCGACACTGACGGAAGGACGAGAGGCTATACCCTACTTAGTAAAAAAAACGCGCCCCGGTCACCTACGTAACTTAGATTACATGCGCTCATATGTTCTGCCTAGTGTAAACAATAACTACGGGAGAAGAACCAACACCTGTTTAATACCTGATATACTTAACAACCTACCCAAGCATATATGTAATGACTTACTAGATACAATTGATAACCCGGGGAAATTTCAATCGTTACTAAAAAAGTACTACCTAGAATGTGAAACCCGATTTACAATGTAAACTACGTTGTTGTTTGTGACATTATCACTGTTTACAACATAGATAATAGGTATAAGTACATAACATTAATTAATACTAGTGTAATGTTAATATATTGTTAGTGCGGATCGATCCGTGCGATCTCGCCAGCTATTATATAAACCTACCAAGGTTTCCAATAGTGGCTAAGGAAAGAAGATTTTGTAAAATTAAACATATTGATTAAATAAATAAAATAAAAAAATCTACAATAAGCTACCAAGGCACATAAGAGACTTGCCAAGTAGTACATTTAAAACAGCGTTATTTCGATGGTTGTTGTCACATATTTTATTCCGTAAATGATAATAATGACTAATTCGAGTTCGACATTATATTAATATTGTAATAGTAGGTTAGGTAGCTGACTTAATTGTAAATTGCATGAAAAAGATGGGACCTTGGTTTATTGTTTAAATGGAACAACTTTTGTAATGAACCCTTATTTAGGCAAATTATGAAATAAGCATTATGTTCTTTTTGACACAACTAGAGTTTTTGTTTCGTTTACGTTAATTTTAAGACCAGATTCTGAAAAAGTTGCATCCATATTATTCAGTTAGAGCTGCCGTATCGTTAGAGGTGCCTCAGGCTCTATCTTAGGACCATTTCTATTTTTCGTTTATATAAATGACTTGTCATTTGCAGTAAGCAATCTCTGTGATATAGTATTATTTGCCGATGATACATCAATTATCTTTACGGTTGACCGAAAATCAACAGACTATAGCAGTTTACCGTTAACAATCTGCTATTGCCAAGAAAACGAAATGTGTTAGATTTTCTTTGCCCAATGGAAACTAGTATATTTGTAAATGATGAGTGTTTAGCCGTATATGCTATTAGAAAAATTAGACAACTAACTGATGTTGAAACAGCTCAGCTCAGCTCAGTTGTATTATGTCGTACTGTATTCTGGTTTGGGGTAAAGCAGCTGATATACAGACAATCTTTGACGACCGGTTTAGCCTAGTTGGTAGTGGTCGTGCCTACAAAGCTAGAGGTCCCGGGTTCGGATCCCGGTAAGGGCATTTATTTGTGTGATGAGCACGAATATTTGTTCCTGAGTCATGGATGTTTTCTATGTATTTATTTATAAAGCCCTGAGGCACTCCTAACGTTACTGCAGCTCCACTAGACTGGGTTCCATTTACAACAAATGTTTGTGTCCTATTGCTGAAATATGAAGACATAAGACTTAAAGCATTTTCAGACAGACCATAATGCTGTAGTTTCAAAATGAGCGTTCTAAAATGATGTCAAAGGCTTATTACAGGGTTGAGGACTATCTAACTGACTGAGATGCATGGCCCAAACCAGAGCCCAAAATAGCTTAATCATTCATATAGCTTATTCGGACGTGTGTTATTGTAGAACAACGCATTATGATGTTTTTTTCTTTGTATTCATAATCAGCTTGACTTAATTTTGGCTTTGTTTGTTTCGGCGTTTCTTCTTAACAGTGGTCTTTTTTTTCAGAAACGCTGGTAGAATTTTGGCTTATAAAAGTGCCATTACATCCTACTTGTAGAATAAAAATTCATTTATTTCATTCATATATCTTATATTATATCCCATTTACGCGGATAATTAAACGTTAACTAGGCATTTGCCATTTTCGACCATTTTTCATAAGTTTGTACCAATTACCTACCTACGTCAATTGAGGCTTACGTAAGTTTCACCCGACACTATAGGTAGATGCTAAGTAGCCATAGATTACCTCTCAAATCGGTTGTACCTTGTTTTACCGACAATTGTTCCATCAAATGTATGTTTCGCAGTATTTTCATTTCGTCGAAAACCATTTTTTTCAGAATCAATAATCTTTTCAGGAATGGTATAAATGCTGGTTGCACATGATGTTAAAATCACACTGTTCAGGGCATACTGCCAAACTTTTTACACCAGTAGTCTATGGACTAGCTACACCCAAAAATCGTACAACACCCTGCGTATAATATTGTACAACAACCTGTTTCGGGCAATGGTGGGGCTTCCCCGTCACTGCAGTGCCTCGGGCATGTTTGCCGATGCGCACACTGACGACTTCTTTGCGCTCATGCGCAAAAAGGTCACATCTCTTATGAGTAGAGTGAGGGGAAGCCCCAACATTCTCATGCAGGTTGTCGCAGGTAGGCTGGATAGTGCTATGCTAGCTAGGTTTAACGAGCTACACAGCACTATGCACGCTGTGAGAGTGCCTCGATAGCAGTAGGTATGCATAATAGTTCTTTAATTTATAACACTAACATTAGCTGTTAAGATCATTTGTTTACTAACAAACTATGGGCCTAAAGTTGCCTGAAAATAAAGATATTTTATTTTATTTTTTCAAATCAAATCAAATCAAAAGTGTTTATATGTTAACATAGGTACATTCTGGTTACAGGTTCATTCTGGTTTTATTTATAAAACAAACCTAACCTAACCTAATGGGTTCTACATAATGACCAACTATAGCTGCACCTAAAAAGTTAACGGTTTCTGAGTAACAGAAATTCGATGAAACGAAAATTCGGCGAAAACATGCATTCGGTGAAACGTTTGCCAGTGAAATAAGGGGATACCGTCAAAATCATATGCACATCGAATACTGTATCGCGTTATAAAGTAAACTGTTTTAGAAATGCCTATTTACATATTATTCACGTTACCTAATGAAACAAACACGTTTTAATCAATCACCCCCTCGTAAGAATGCAAAAGATAACTAACTTATTTTAATTCATAATCCGTTTATCACATACTTTAGAAACTGATTCATCATACCTATCTATGGAAATGTTTTGCTGTTAATGAGAATAGGTACATTCAAGGGTAAACATTGCAGTAATTAGGGACATTGGATTCTTCCTATTGTTTCAGTGGGGGTGGGGGACCCGAAATTAATTATTTTACTACTAGCTGCCCTCGCCGCTGCCGCCAATTTCAAAGATCGCAAGCGAATCCGTGGGTGAAAATATATTTCTTATTCTTCTTCAGCGTGTATGCGCCCACCGTCGAGCATACGCCTAATTTTCTTCCATTCAGCCCGATTCGCAGTGGCTCGCCCTCTGACTGCGTCTCTGCGACCGTTTTTTCGGGCATCTTGCCGGGAGTTTGTCTCTTCGAGCGAGGCCTCCATTCTAGAAGGCGTTTGCTCCATCTCCCGTCGTTTCGGGGACATACGAGTCCGGCCAGGCCCATTCCAAAGTTGCGACACGTCGTCCAATGTACGTAACCTAATTTTCTTAGCACTAATAAATTATTTTCTTTCTTCTACTTTATACGCAGCTCCTTACCATCGTTTTTATTTCAGGAGTACCAGCACCGCTGCTCAAGCTATGGCAAATACTCAATGCATACGTGCTGACGCTGCCGTTCTTCGGTCTGTGCCTCCAGGGGGCGCTGCTCATCGTAGTTCTCCTGGACACCAATGTGATGCTGCTGTTAAAGAGAGAGGCGGCCTTGGGACATGTGCCGGGGAATACTCATGGTAAAATAACACGGGGAGAGTTAGGCCTTGGCCACGATTTCGCGCGACGGCGGCAGCGGTGCGCTGTACGGGCTAAGCTCTGAACTTTCAGACCCACGTATGGCGCACCGCCGCTACTGCTCACGCTCCGAGTCGTGGCCGAGCCTTTAGAGAGACGAATTATGTGTAAAACTTGATTCTCATGGTCCATGGAGCCCTGGTTCAAAGATCACTAGTCACTCCTTGGTGAGGCTACGTAACTCAAGAAATCACCAAGGATTTTTTACATAGTCAGCCAGTCACCCAGTGGCAGAGTCCAGACATTACCATCACCTTGCCACATGGCCTTTTATTATATAAGCTATCGAGCAGTCTACAGTTTTTCCCGTTAATTTCAGACTGGGTGACCATTGGCGCGGCATTAGTGGAGTTCGGCCTCGGTTCAGTCATCGCGTGGTGGGGGCAAGCCAGGAAAAACCTAGCGCTGTCACTGTGGCTGACGGCGGCCGCCGCTGCCGGGTTACTCGTGCTGGCATTCCCTTATGAGGACACCCCTGATTTTTCTGTAGGTGAGTTACAGTATACAAAGAGCAGCACATCCCAAGACGCGTGCTGTCTCGCGGTGAGTTAGACTATAGGTCTCTTTCTAAGTGTTCTAATTATATAACCGTGATGGCCTTTTCTTTATGAAAATGCATTTGACTAAAGCTACAAAGGAATAATTGAAATTTGTCTCGGAAAATTGAGTAAGCGAGCAGAAGAAATGGCGGAGACGATGCTTACAATATTTAAGCCTAAGGTCACCTATTAGTTACCTATCTTACAGAACTATGCGGTGGCGAGCAGATCTCAGCCCTCACAGAGCGCACACTCACGGACGATCCCTGGGTGCCCCGGCTCGCCATGCTCTGTATGACGGCCGCGTTCTGCGTGCTCGCCCGTTTGAGCATCTTCGCTCATGGGTTTGTCTATGTGGACGACCATGAGCCAGAAAATGGAGCCTATCTTTATGGTAAGTCAGTATAAAGATTAGGTTAGACATGTTAAAGTATTGAGTTTTGAGGATGTGGAGGACGGATCCTGTATTTCCCAACATCATTCAACTTTTTCTTGGTGTTACCGAACATAGTGTTACTTCCTCGTTTGTATGTAGGGGTTAATCTCTGTCCTCACTTAACCTTTGTTTGTGTAAGTCTATAGGGTACATTCGACCTTCGAGTTTACTTCTACCAGCTTTTTAATTTTTACATGCTACCTCGCATCAAGCCACCTATATCGTGTCTTCTCCTAAACTACGAGAAACATGAGAGATAACTTAGTTATAGCTAATTTCTGTTATAAACTCTAATAACTATAAATAATCAGTTCACTCCATTTCCCAGGAATTCTGATCACAATCCGCCTCTCCCTGGGCCTGAACGGCGTGAGCTGGCTAACGGCGTCTTCCACCCTGGACACGTGGTGGCACGCACACCTGTCTCTCTGCATGCTGACTCTTATGTTTGGGATACTGTACACTTTCTTCCCGAGACGCATGGTCAAACACAAGATGGTGGACGATGACGAGGAAATGGCTAGCAGAGGTAAGCTTATGTGACTCTCGAACCCTGACGGCTAGTGGGAAATGTGTAGGCAGATAGAAAGACCCTGACTGGGAACCAAATTCGGGATTTATTAGGTAGCATCTTGGTGAACAGAATCTAAATATCACAGCGGTTGCCTAGGTTACTGCATGTCCACAGGTTTCAGTGACAACAGTTTGCAAAGTACTTAACACATTGATGTATTTTCAGATTTCCTTAGCACAATGGCCCGCGTGCTGCGGGACAAGACGGTCGTGGTTCAAAGTATCGCACTCTCCTTTCTCTCCGCTGCAGTCTTTGGCTTCGTGCGATTCGACGACGACTTTGTCCAGGTTCGACATTTGATCCAATTGTAAGCATAATAATATTAATAATTCGCGCTCTTATGCACTCGTCAAAAGACAAAACCCATATAAGTACCTATCCGCTACAATTCCTTTTGGAACCTTTTGGATTTGATCTGGAAAGTAGAATCTCGAAGTTCGTATATCTCTGTCTCTGTCGCTCGAGTACCACAAACCATAAGTGTGATAGAGACGGAGATATACAAACTTCGACATTCGATGTTCGTGGTAATAAACAGCTCTAATTGGATATTCCAACAGGCTCAATTCCACATTGAGACTAGAAGACAGGACCCGCGTGCCTCCCGCGCTGTCACCGATATTTTCCGCTCTCTGGTCATCATATTTTTCGTGCTGGTAAGTTGATATCCTTTATATCTAAATCAAAATCAATTATATATTCTGCATATAGGCCACAAGGGCACTTTTACATGTCAAACGGTAATTTACAATAAAAATAAAATAATAATAATCAACTTTTTTCTGTCACTAGTTCTACGGTTGCGTCTCCGCTGGGTTACGACCCCCGGGTACTTGTTAAAACTGCGATTTTATGGGTTTAATTTTAAATTCACCAAATGTGGGGTGTTGTCAAGTCCAATTCAACCCCTTTTTGTATGGGTATGGGTATCTTTTAAGAATGTTTGAAATCCATATAGTAACATTTTTTCGAGACATTAAGAACAAAAATATTTGAGTGACTCACCTACATACTACATACAGCACCAGGCTTTTGTTGGTGGAGTAACTTCCAATTTATTGTACAGTATACGATTTCTCCAATTTAGGGAAGTGTAGAGTGTGTACATTATCAAAGCTGGAGCCGACTTGACCGTAGCTTGGGTCATCGATAATCCATGCGGTGTAGGTAGGTCATTTGGGTACAGCTGTTCCGGTAACGTCGTCTACCTAAGGGCCTAAGGGGTACCTTCATCACATGATGTACTTCTCCATGTTGCCAGATATTCCGCACTCGTTTCTCCGGCCGCCGGAGTGACGGCGTGAAGGCGACGACGTCAGCACGCGTCGGTGGGATCGTGGCCCTCGCGCTTGCTGTCCCGTTCACGGCCGTCAGCCTGTTGGGCTGCGGCATTGGGGACATAGCGGGGAGCAATGCGCAGTTTGTTCAGCCCGTGTGTAGTATGCAATGCGGGTATGTACAGCGGAGACGGGCACGAGTCAGGCTAACACGGGTCAAATAAATTTCTGCCAAAAATTTCATTTCTGCTAGAATTAATATGGTGCACTAGGCTTGGTCATCAGTCCACCTTGTGGGGGGCCTACCCACGCTGCGCCTTCCGGTACGTGGTCGCCACTCGAGAACCTTTCCGCCCCAACGGCCATCGGTTTTACGTACAATGTGCCCACTGCCACTTAAGTTTAGCGATTCGGAGGGCTATATCGGTTACCTTGGTTCTGCTGCGGATAGCCTCATTTCTGATGCGATCGCGCAGAGAAACTCTGGACTCTGGAAGGTGGACTGATGACCTGGTAAAGGTCGCGGGAGTCCGCTGGATGCGGGTGGCGCAGGACCGGTCATTGTGGCACTCTTTGGGGGAGGCCTATGTCCAGCAGTGGACGTCTTTCGGCTGATATGATGATGATGACTAGGCTTGGCTTTGGATTGTGGGACTCTCGCAGGGAACCATAACTTTAAAGCCTACGCCAAAACCAAACACCAACACGAGTGGAGGAATGAGGCGGGCTTTAGGCACTCTAAGCTCTTCATAGAAGGAGTGGACTCGGGCTGGACTAACAAGCTCTGGAAATCCAGTAGGAAGCAACTCAGAATCATATCTGGGGTGTTCACAGGTCACTTCGGGGTCAAGGATCTCTTGGCCAAGATGGGACTGTCGGATAGTTTAGACTGTAGAATGTGTGGCGAGGAGGATAAGACCATGGAACACTTACTGTGTGAATGTCATGCCCTTGCCAGACAAAGAATGAATCACTTTGGTAACGACTATCTGCAACCAAAGGAATTCAAGGTGCTCCCGCTGAGCTGCATCATCCGCTTTGTGGAAATGATGGAGCGAGCTTTTGAGAGGACAAATGCACGAAAGATCCCGCTGGGTCGAAGTGCATCCGAAAGGGCCCTCATCTAGATAAGATAAGAAGATAAGATAAGGCATTTGGCTTTCGCAAACTGTCTGTTTTTAGGGTTCCGTAGCCAAATGGAAAAAACGGAACCCTTATGGATTCGTCATGTCTTTCTGTCTGTCTGTCCGTCCGTATGTCACAGCCACTTTTTTCCGAAACTATAAGAATACTGTTAAAACACTAAACAAATAAACAAAAAATAAACAAATAAATAAACTATACTGTTGAAACTTGCTAAGTAGATATATTCTGTGAACCGCATTAAGATTTTCACACAAAAATAGAAAAAAAAAACAATAAATATTGGGGGTTTCCCCATACTTAGAGCTAAAACTCAAAAATGGTTTTTTCATCAAACACGTTCATCAATACGTGTGGGGTATCTAGGTATGGATAGGTCTTCAAAAATGATATTGAGGTTTTTAATATCAGTTTTTTCTAAACTGAATTGTTTGCGCGAGAGACACTTCCAAAGTGGCAAAATGTGTCCCCCCCCCCCCCCCTCCCCCTTTACGTACCTTTCATTCAACGGATAATGGTACTGAACCCTTTGTGCGCGAGTCCGACTCGCACTTGGCCGGTTTTTCTGTTTATGACCTGACGTAGTGCCTATATCTTCGGGATAGAACAGGGGCGCTAAGCGGGGTGGCAACACTGGTGGCAAGCCAGTCGTCCCCTAAACACTTCTTCTGACTCGTAGCTTCGTTTAACGGGCCACAGCCATAGCCGAAAGAGACTGGCTAGGCGGCCGTCTGCTCAACGCTGCTTCCACTGGCTCCTATTAAGGCGGGATTCCGACGGTGTGCGGCAGTGTGCGGCACAAGCATATTCAGTACAAAAATGCTCGTGCCGCACAGTGCCGCACACCGGTGGAATCCCGCCTTAAGTATCCATCCGCACCACTTGAACGCCATCTCGTCCGAAATCTACCACGAGTACCATGTGCTCGTTGGCCTTAATTTCCACCTAAATAGCATATGTACCTAATAACTAGTGTGCCCCGCAGCTGCGAGGCTGAGAGTTACGGGTTCAGCCCGGTGTGCGCGCTCAACACGACTACCACGTACTTCTCGCCGTGCCATGCCGGCTGCAGCAGCTTTGATGATTTCAACGGATTTGTGTAAGTGCCTTATAACGTCATGCGCACGCTTTTGTTAATTGACGTCCACGGAGCGGCAACGAACGCATGACGAGCGGCTAACGCGACGTTGCAGCTCCCTGGACACAGTTTTTATTGGTACTCCTACACTGACTGTTATAAATGTTATATAACATAGTGTAACAAGGATAACGCTATGTAACACTAAGATGGTGAAAGGAAATAGTTGATGTTATATAACATTTATAACAGCCAGTGTAGGAGCACCATAAAGTTTCTACGCAAGATGCAAGCGTTCGTCTTGCAATCGTCAATTGACGAAAGCGTGCGAATGACGTGCGGTTTACGTGGACAATAGGCCTTAGAATTTTATTCTGAATCCGTCAACTTCTGAGTCTGTCCTCACCACGGTGCGGCACCGTAGAAATCTTTTGCCACGCCATGCCAAATACCCGATGCCGTGTCGTATTGAGAAGTTGCACAGTATAATATTTCGTCGTACCACAGCACCGTATAGTTCTAGGACAGAGCGACGTCTGACGTAACGATGACAATGACGCCGACGTAACTGACAATGACGACTATGCCCCTGCCGATGACGCTATGAATGCCGATTATAATGACGATGACGAAGGTGACAACGGTGGCGATGATCATTATGATGCCACTGATGATGGGGACGATAGGAGGACTCATTCCTCGTATGTTGCAGGGTGTACGAGGACTGTTCGTGCGGCGGCGGGCGCGCGGCTCGCGGCGCGTGCTCGTTGCCTGGTTGCGCGACCTCCTTCAACGCATACCAGCTCTTATTCGCGCTCGCGTTGTCAATGGCAGGTAAGAAACCACAACGGTGGTAACCAAGTATCCGAAATAGAAAACCATTCATTCGTGAGACACGCAAAATGACATGAGGACCCCTCGTGATAGCTATAGACAAATGCAGGTTCCTCACTCAACAGTCGCAACATAGCGCATCCTCAGAACTAAGTAATACGTCGTTCCGCTGCGCCCTCATGCTCTTAGCGTTATTCCCGGTTGAGCTTGAAGGAACCCGAGGTCCGGTTTGACACCTAATCCCAAGATTTGGCATAGGTACTAGTTTTACGAAAGCGACTGCCATCTGACCTTCCAACCCAGAGGGAAAACTAGACCTTATTGGGAAAAACTCATCCACGTACGGCTTGTGTTATGGGTTCTAGATGATGGACATAATTAATGGGATTCGAACCCACGACCTACCGTAGCCTATCTCTAAGAAGTCCTCAATCACGTTGACGACCAGTTTAGCCTACTGGGTAGTGACCCTGCCTATGAAGCTAACGGTCCTGGGTTCGATTCCCATTAATTATATAAAACAAGCCGTACGCTTACATAAGGCTCGTTCAAGTTGTGTGACAGTTTCCCGCAATATTTGTAATATATTCATTTGTAACGTTCCAGGAGCCGCTCTACTCATGCAGGGTATGGCAGTGGTGCGCTCAGTGCTGATTCAAGACAAGGCCGCGGCCATCGGCGCCTCCTTCGCTGCTACTGCACTGTTCTCCCACATACCGGGCTACATGCTGTATTTGGTAGCTAGTCGTGAGTAGCTCTTATTCCCAGGAACTTCTGACACTGTCACTGTGTCTGTTGTGACCACCTTAGCTAGCATGATCGCCATACGCATATATAGGGCAGCCGCGTAGGCCTAGTTCACCCCTCAGGGGCCTGATTACCATCTCAGGATGCAGGGTGTAAAGCATTCGCCCTTCATGAGCTGGTTTGTTCTGCCTATGCAGTCGAGTGATGCTGGCGGACAGTTCCACGTCTTCGTTTGCTCACTAGCAAAGCACCCCCCTCCATACCATCATCAATGCTGAGGATCGTGACATCGTGTCCTCTTCTTGTTGACCAGACTTCTAATAAAAGTGTGTACCAAAAATGAAAATTTCGATAGAAACTTATTTGTCTACCTTTCCAGACTGTACCTGCGCATACAGTGCCAACAGCTACTGTCTGCTCCACCACCCGACCCTGTGGACCATGTCGGCGATGAGCGCGGGCTTCTCGGTAGCCTCGGGAGTCCTGAGTCTGGTGGCCAGCCGGCTGGCAAAAGGACCAGCGCCGGACCGTTCAAGCATATCCTAGGGGGCCCACTTCGCAAAACCTTGTAATACTCTGTTCTACTTCTTTTATTACAAAGCTCGCATGTGTTTGACGTCCAACCCGAAGGCAATGAGCTTTCCGCACGTGTAGCGGGCCACTTTATGACCAGGTATAACGTAAAAAAACGGGCCAAGAGGTTGACCGTTGACTCGAACAAAAACTAGGGATTTAAAGACCAATATCACGCAAACGGATGTACGAGTTGAAAAACAGAATATAATATTTTTGAACAAGCTATCCAATCTGATCAGTGAATTAAGAAAGTAAAATAATAATAATACCTACTTTATTGCTCTCATGTAGACGTAGGTACAATAAAAAACATATTGTACACCAGGTCTTAAATGTGCATGACACCCTGTATGGGTATTGCAAATCCTTCGTTTTAAACTTAGGTACAATTAGGAAATTAAACTATGATTAACACGTAGGTATCTAGATTATTTTCACCTCACTGCCTCGGAAAGCCGTCTTTTATCCTAAAACCAGTGGGCAAAAACGCATTTTATCCACTAGTGGGGAAAGTAATTTGACCTTGGAACGTGTTTAAGTATAGCTCTTGACAGATAACAAAACGTAAAACGCTCATAATCCAGAAAAATTACAGATGATGTATTTCTGTTGCCGCTATAACCAAAAAAAACCTATTTAAAAAACAGAATAAAATAAATACATGTTTAAGAACTTAAAAAAATGTATATTCTTTGTTCATCAGGCGCTGGGTCTCAAAATATATGGGAAAACTAAAATCTCTACTTGATATTACTTAACGTTATTATTACTGTTAAAAAAATATTATTAATTCAATTAAATAAAGTTGTTTTTCATGTTGCACTTTCCTCGCTACAGTGAGGTGAAACGTTTTGTGTTACACACGGGTGCAAATGTATTTTACTTTTTGTGTGTTGTTACGTGATTACCCCTTAGGTCTAGTATTAGGTTTAACCATAAATAAAGTATAAGAAGATATATCCACGCCATACATTAAAATGAATCCGCCTTATTTGCTGTGAGCACCAGGGGGCGTTAGTGAACTGGTATGTACATTTGCTCTCAGCAAAAGATGTCGTTCATATCAATATTGCCTTTTACGGATTATCAAATACACTAACGGCATCTGTACCTACAACAGGTGATGTTGTAAAAAATCTGTTTTACGCGGTCAATAGATGTCACTTTGCAAGATAGGTTTACACAAAGTAAAATAATAGTATTTTTTTCTGTTTTGTTAGAGCACACGCGACCAGTCAATAAAATGCTCAATTTTCGTACCTTTTCTTAGAACCTCCACCGTACCATCATGTACCATAAATAAAGTACCTATATAAGCAACCTTACATAAGACCGCAGCCAAAGTTCCACTACTTGCTACTTAGGTATGTGGTGTGTTCTTGGGGGTAAGCTTGCCAGGGCTCCCGAGGGGGGAGTTATGTGGATCCCCACTATCAACAAAACTCATCTTGTTTGATGATGTGCATTTGTACTATCAATCTCAAAGCTGTACCTTGATTCGTCTATTTGCTGCCATGCGATTTATTGTGCTAGTGGCTCTATGTGCTGTAGAAACTAGCGAACCGGTCTTTTTTTTAATTTCTAAAAGTAACAGAAAAAACTATATACTAAACCGAACCTGCTCACAAAATTTCACGAGAATCGGTTAAGAATGCGACCTGTAGAGGAGAACAGCCGGACAGCTGGACAGACACCGGACATACGAACGATTTTCGGCCCAAGCTGAAGCGTAGAACTTCGTTCGCTTCGCTCCCTCGATCGATAAAACCACAGCACATTGAATACTCAATTCAGTAAAGGATCGGAATCGCGCTTTTGACTCCCCTGGATTTTTCAAGATTATTATTACCAGGAGCAACTGTAGGAGGACGATTATAGAACAAACTTAAGGAACAATAGGAAGGTACCTTAATATACAAAATTTAAAAACTATTGAGGTTGAAAGCTTCAGTTATAAAAAAAGGTGCGAACACCACAGGCAAGGCAGTAGTAAAAAAGCCTCCGATCGCATTTTGTTTGCCCTTGCATGCGTACATGCGATCCGAGACATTCTTCTATTTACTGCCTGTGAGTAATGCAGATTTCCTTGAGAAAAGTAAGGTAAAAGGTAAGGGTTCAATAACACGTATTATATGTAAATTATTTCATTTACTTTGCAGTAAGTAGCCTAATTTTTTGCTGATTTTGTTGATTTCTTTTGTGAGATTTACAAATATTTTTTTTTAGTAACAATATATTTTTTTAAAACATCTACGTGCTCTGAATAAATACAATTTGAATGTGTTTAAATAATCTGTCGGATGCGTTGCTCGACGCCGCCGCCCCCACGTCCACGCAAGAGGAGCTTTCTTCCAGTTGTCTTTTTATTTGAGGAGCCTCAGTTGGACGTGATGATGTGATGAGGGCTGTGGCGATGCGGGTTGTGGTGCTGAAGTTGGCCACTCCTCAGGATCATTGTCAGGTTTTCTTACTTTGTCCGGTAGGTCGCACGTCAATGAATGTAATTTCAGTACCAGATCCTGAATTTTTAAAAATAAATATTAAACTAAACAATATTATCCGAGCATACTTAAATTTTGTTAATCGTCCCCTTTACCCCTTCCGTTGAGTTGATAGAATTAGGACTCATACGATAGATCGATTAGGTAGTGTCTGTATACGTTTGTTAAGTCATTCATGTGTGGAGGAGACACATTTTTTTAAGTAATTTGAAATTCAAAGGTGTATGTGAAGTCCCCAACACGCACTGGGCCAGCGTGGGCACTACTGCCCGTTCCCTCTCATCCTTGAGAGGAGGGCTGTGCCCAGCAGTGGGACGTATATAAGCTGATTTATTGTTTATATTATTATTAAATTATACTGCTAATATTTTCAAATATGCTTGCCGCCGTATGCTAATAAAAACCGGCTATATGTGAAACCTAACTAACCTAACCTAACAATCCTAACATCTTATAAGCATTTTTTTTTAGTTCTGCGTGTTTAGCTAATAAATTCAATACATTACATACATAATTCATTACTTACTAACTGTAAAAAACGCTGTAATGGAATTAATAAAGCTTTTTTATTTTTATTTATTTTATTTATATGTGATATAAAAACACCACATGCTTTTATGATGCCAATAAGTAAGCTAAAAATAAAGAATGATTTCTTCTAAGTACAATTTAGCTTGAAAGAAAGGAGTTGGATTTAGCCGGATCATAAATAAATATTTCCTCTATGGTCGGATTGACTCCCAGACGAAGCAAGCAATTTTATGAAAATCTTTGAGTGCAGTATTACTTACTATAAAATATTCAATAATATCTCCTTTCAGTAAAATATCTTATCTACAATATTTAAGGTACTGTCCCTTCAAGTTGCATAGCGCTGGGACAGCCTGTATATATTTTCAAGTATAAGTTGCTTGGACCAACAACACCGACGGGAAGAAAGGGTGTGGTGCTTTTGTAACCCGACACCAAACGCAATATTTTCTTAAAGCTATCTCGTTTGACATGAACGGATACCAATGCCATCCTGTTTTCAATGATAAACAATTTTTTTGAACATTTCCCATGTGTGCCTTAAGGAGTCCCTTTTCAGAAAAATTGTCATCATGTTTTTAAGAAAATACTATTTGAACAATAAAAAATCAAGACATACCTTGCATTGGGTGCTCTACAGACACAAAGCTAATAACATCAATTGATTTATCTTCACAGTGATAGTGTCTAGTAATAGCTGTCCCGGTCAACCTTCTCTGGTTATCATTGTGACTCATAGCAGGATTCAAAATGCACTTCACAAAGATAGCAGTACTTTAACTGATCAGGTGTCAAAGATGTGAGATTGATGTTGCCTGAAATTAAAAATAAATAAAATAAAATATATATTAAGGGGCAATCTTACACAAGTTGAACTAGTCCCATTGTAAGCTCAATAAGGCTTGTATTATGGGTACTAGACGACGATATATATAGTTCCAATAGGTATAAATACATAGAAAACATCCAAGACTCAGAAACAAATATTTGTGCCCATCACACAAAAAAAATCCCTTACAGGGATTCGACCCCAGGACCTCTTGCTTCATAGGCAGGGTCATTACCAACTAGGCTAAAGCAGTCGTCATAAAACTAAATACTTAGATATTATTCATTTCCGTCAAGTACATTTCTTGTAAAAAAACCTGCCAAGCCTTCCGGCCTGAAAAGTAGTGAAATCTCAAGCTAAACCAAGTACTTCAGCCATCATTTCCGGTTAGATATTTTCACGAATTGGCAATCACACTGCGAATAAGTAAATTCAAAACATTCAAAATAAAATGCCAACAAGCAAACTCCTAACTAGTTTATCATTACCATTAGGTACAGTGCAAACATGAAATGAAGGATTAATAAGGACACTAATCAGTTTGGAGCGAGATATAAACTTATTTGAACGTAAGTAACGCGATAAAAAACTGAAGTACAAAACGATGTTTTGGAACATTGATAAAAAGTCAAGTTGACTGACGCATGCCCGACGTCACCAAGTATGTATGTGCTTAGTTGTATAATTTTATTTATTGTAAATAAAATAGAGCTTCCCTGAATTGTTAATACAGATCCGTAGGCGATTTTTATCACTAACTGGAAAACGAAACAATGTGTGACAGTTTATGAATTGGCACCGATGTGTCATTCAGTCCAAATCAGTCCGGTAGAAGTCCAAGTGGTCGTATGTAAATCACTGGCAAACAAATCCGTTTCTAAATCTAATCGTAGGTCCATTCAAATAAGCGGAGGTCAAATTTTAAAAGAATAACATTAACAATATGTTCGTGGTAGAGTTGATACCTATCGTCTCTAGTTTCAGTGTGGCCAGTTAAGTCTCTATCTTTCCATATACTTCTGACGTTTTGACTTTGCCCATGTAATTACACGTATATTTTCACTACGCTTTTATAAAAAAATATCATACCGCAGGTTATCTTTATTTGTATTTTTAATTGAGACAATAAACTCATACTAAATCATTTTTTTCGCATTTTTACAAATGGACAAAGTTTATTCTGTTTACCTACAATTTAAAGGAATAATTTTGTAGCAACATTTTCTCATTTCGTCTCTGTAATCTGTGTTTCGTCTGCACTGAGTCGTTTCGTTGTACGCAGTTCTCTTTACTATTATACAGTTTCAAAGACGAGTGCGAAGTGATAAGAAATAAATAATTATGCTCCATTATTTATTAATAATTTAAGAGATTGCAGTCACTTTATGTTTATTTTAATTTAATGTAAAATATTTAACACGCAGTAATTCATTTGTTGTAATATATAAGATGTCGAAATTGAACGTTATGCAGAGATGTTAAAAATAATAAAATATTATATTATAAATTGGAAATTAGTATACAGTTGGCGACGTTGCCAGATCGAACTACGGCGCTGCCAGCGCGAGCTGACGTCGCGCGTCGTAAGCACTTCGATAATTTGAGGTACTTATTGGCAATTTGAATCATAAATTGCTACATACTCAAATGTGAATGGCAGTAGGTACATATTATAGGTATTATTCTTTATTTATGGTACTAGATACCTATGTAAAGAAAGAATATTCAAATAAGTTGTAAAATAAAAACAGTTTTACGTATAGGTCCCGAATAAATGTATGTTATATTTTTTACTTACTGTAGTATTCTGATGTTTTAGGGACTAGGTTACCTATTCTAATAATTATCTACTAAACTCATCAGTCGCATCACAATCCTCCTAGCGATATTCCCGGGTGTGCCCCTAAAGGAGCCAGGGGTCCGCTTTGACACCTAATCCCAAGATTTGGCATAGGCACTAATTTTTACTTCATCTTATTTAAAAACTCTTCGTACGTTTTCGTTTTTCTTCCCGTGGGTGTCGTAAAAGTCGACTAAGGGAGCAGGGTTGAAGTGTGTTGTGGGCGATGGGCTAGCAACCTATCACTGCAATATCACATTTTGTCGATCTTTTTTATACCCACATTTATGCTAGAAGTGGCGCTGGAACATAAGTTTCATGTGCTCTGCCTCTGCCTACCCCTTTTGGGAATAAAGGCGTGAATGTATGTATGTATGTACGTATGTATGTTTTCTTTTTGAAGTGAAAACTTCTTTAGCGGCGCTGAGCACTTTTTGGGATGGGGAAAAATTGTTAAACTCGCGACAGATATTTGTGACATCAGATGCGTAAGAGGCCACGTGACCGTAGGAGGATGGCGAGAGATTCGGGACGAGGCTGGGGTCGGGGGGGAAAACGGGTGTTTGACTAGGGGCACATAGTTCTAATTTGTACTTTATTGTTAACAGTATAAGGTCGTAACACATTTTCCGTAAATGCAAATTCCATTTTGTTTTATCAAACTTTTATATATTGCTGTTAGCCGATTCGACTTCATTCAAAACTGAACGCTATTCGTAAGAATATAAAGCCGTTAAACACTTTGCAATTGCATATTCTGCAAATAAATTTGTAATTTTGTCCGCGCATTCTTTACCGCTTTGCTATTGAGCAAATTTGAATAGTTCGAATTTGGACGTTATTCCTAAAGAGATAAAAAATAAATAAATTATAATTTGAAAAATATTTGGCAATGGCAAAAACAAATTGGTATTTTATTCCTTCGTCTCCATCAATTTTGCCGAGTTAAGTTGAACTATAGCGTACTACTAATAAGTTTGTTATTAGATATATTGGCACGCAGGGGGAGAGAGGGGGGCGGAAGGGATTTTTTTTGCAAAATTAAAATTATTCAAGTTTTCACTTCTGCCGGCACTCCCGGAGTGCAAAAACCGATAGGTCTTTTTACAAGTTTTATAGTAACTTGACTTCTTTCGTATGTAAGTATAAAAGTATGTATGTAAGTAAGTTGTCCGTCAAATCTTGCAAGTTAAATTTGACCCACTTCCCGGTGACCGATTGAGCTGAAATTTTGGGTATAACTATAGTTTGGATGACATTCAATATTATGGTACCATCGAGCTGATCTGATGATAGAGACAGAAGGTGGCCATAGGAACTCCGTAATAAAACCATATAACCCCATCGAGTTGGGGCTCGTTAGAATCGTCTCAATGAGCAGTTGATGATGGTATACAGAAAAGTACAGTCGGCAATAAAAGCTTGTACCAAAAATTAAATTTTTGACAGAAACTTATTTATATATTTTCGTAACAACAATGCGTTTAGGTTTAGTAAATATATCAGGTTTAAAACAGCACCATCTATGGACACTTATCCTGCTAGAATCCTGCGCATGTATACTTTGTCCACTTACAAGCTAAGCTGTAATAAAGGTCAAGCCGTTCACTAGATGGCGCACAAATAAAGGATGTTATAAATTATTTTGAATCGATTTACGATCTATTAAGGCCTGTGTCTGGTTGTTTTTTTTTTAAGTTGATAAGTGAAAATGAATATCTATTAATGATAATATTTGAGATTTCGTATAACGTAAAATATTAATATCCGTCGCTTGTGGCGATGTCGCTTGGAGCACCAGCTCCAAGCGACATCTCTTAACGTTCTTCAGAAATATTCGACCGCAGTATGGGATAGTTACTCTATGCTATATTTACTTTATGGTTTAACGTTGATATTGTAGTAATAAAAATGTACTCTACCTACATTTTACAGTGTAATTAACTGCTAAGCCACGCTTGTAGTTCTGCACCGTCTACGCCGTAGTCCGTAGTAGCCTACCACATTTCCTGCCCAGAATCGCTCCGTGCTACGCTCGTAGCCGATCCCTTGGTTTTCTAAATATGTAGCGGAAAGCGACTACGGAGTAGGCGCCCACTACGCGGGTTCCTGGCAGGGAAAGTGTTCACACTTAAATAGTCGCTATTGGGTCCACGGGACCCAGTAGTGTTCATTATAAGCAATAACTTCGTCGCTTTGCATCACGCGGCGTTGCCGTTCTTAGTACCTTCCAACGAATGTTGGAAGGTACTAACCCACACTCGCGGGTAAAATACAACTTTGCACCAAATAACCATTTCTATCCGTTTACATTGAAGAAATCTTTCAGTGAATAAAAACAGTTTTCTTTTAAATAGGTATGATTTTACCTTCTGAACAAATTTAATGTGTTTGACCTCATCAGCTATTTCTTTGTAATAAATGCTAGTAAGTATTGTTTTTTTTTATATGGGGCTGTTATTATTCATCTGTAAGGTAATGTGTCCAGTGGCGGAGCGCCTGTAGAAGCCCAAACCTACCGACTTGGCTAAAATTACTTGCTATACCACTCGTTAAACAGCCTTTTTTGCTCCGTGTTGTCAAGTGAAAATTCTCACGCGCCGCCACTGGTGAGTCCAGTAAATATGACCGCCATGTAATAAATAAGGTAATGTTGATTCTCTTGAATAGCGCCCACGATCCATTATAGGTTGATCATTGACGTAGTTACTGGTAAGGATCGAGGTTAGTTGTAACTTGTAAGTTATTGATATAATTTGTAAATAAACTATTTATTTTGTAATCTGATTATTATTTGTTAATTGAGATATCAAACATTGCTTGGATGCCGCCATTCGTGTTAAAAAAAGGATAGCTGTCAATTGAGAACTATGAAAGTGATTAATGAACAGAAACGTATATTAACGTATTATCTTTTATTAGTATAGATATTATCTATTTAAAATGGACTTACATGTATATTATTCAATAGGTACCAGAGGTGAACTAAAATTATAGGTAGGTACATACATATTCCCAGCATAAAAAATTGTCGCTAATAATACACCCAATTACACTTATAATAATCACATAGGATACACACTTTATGATACAACATTCATCAGACTGCGACGGGAATGATGGCTAACGTTGCTGTGGTAATAAAAATAAATATTAGTTTTGCAAAATATTTTGGGTATTTGCCCACAAATTGCGCAACGCGCTTGTAGGAGAGCCGCCAACCTAGCACCTATCGACCTGACCTGGAAAACCGTGGTACCATTGGTACGTTTTCCACCAATATCAGCTGCGACTCCACGAGGCATCGCATCAGCAGAACGTGGCCCGCGTTTACTTTATTAGGACAACGTATAAATTAATCACTTTGTTCATCCATTTTATTGTAATATATTAATTATTAATTAAATTAGTTTAAATCATTTTTGGTTTTTTGGTGAAGCTTTGAAAAGCTAGCTGCCGCGATCGCGAAAGCCTCAGGAATCCGTACGACTGTGCCAAATACGAAAGCTGCAATCGGAGGCTCGAAAAAAAAACAAAAATGATTTAAAGTAATTTAATAGGCAAGTCTGACATCTAGGGACGAACCACGGACAAACAATTATGGCGAGTGACACACACAAGTCACTCTTGTGTGTCATCCGCCGTAATTGTTTGCGGATGCGCGCGTGGACAGTTTTGTGCTATGCCTGCTATGCTGTTTTCATACATTTGAAACGTAGCTGTAGCTGGAGCTACGTTTCAATTGTATGAAAACGTAGCATAGCATGGCGTAGCACATCTCTAGGTGGAAAGGCACCCTAAACCCTTAATAAGATAGTGGTAAATTTAATACGACCATCATGATTTTGAACTTTACCTATAAGTCGAAAGAAAATGGATGCCATTATGTCCGTTTAATGGGTACTGTAAAGTACACGACGAAGCCTGGCTTCCACCTGAAACGGAAAATATAATAAATAAATAATTATAGATGTAGGTACTTACCTGGTCTGTTAACCCGCTACTGCCGTGTCTGTAACGAAATGTAAATGTGTGAATAAACGCTCGTGTACGGGCGCGAGTCTATGTGTGCGTCGCCTAGCCTTGTCTCAGACAGTGACCCTTTGACCGCCAACCTCCAAGCCAAATCGCTGTTTTACTCACCGAAGTCCTTACCTGTCCTGCGCCTTCTGTCAGCTACATCTGGTCCATCGAGCCAGGATCAAAAGGAACCCGGATAAAACGGCAAACGAAATGTTCAGCACACCGCCACCGCACGCAAATGCTACATCTCGCAGTGAGCGCGCTCACATTCGTGAAAGGCTGAAACATTCCATAGCAAACGCCAGTGAAGTGCTCTCAGTGAAAACATGCCCTCAGGCAGGGAAACTAACGGATTTAAAACCACTGGATACCAATTTTCTACAGAAAGAGAAAGCTACAGAAAAAGAGGGTACCTTGAAAACAGAGGTCGACGAACGCCGCGCCTCAGGTTCCTCGGCAAGGAGCTCCAAAGCTTCAGTGTTGGCCCGCAGAAAACAATTAGAGCTAGAGGCGGCCGAGGCCAAGGCGAGAATCGAGAGGGAATTGATTGATAAGAAGCTGGCAGCTGATCTCGCCGCGCTCGATGACCGTTCCTCGAGAAAAGGTCGCTATAGTGATAACCAATCAATGCAAGCAGCATCACAGAAAGTGGAACAATGGCTCGAAAACAGTGTACAGGAACCGGTCGTGGACCATCCCACCCATGAACCTGCTTTAGCGCCCACCGCCATACCCACTTCAAATGATTTTTTGCAACTGTCGCACGCGATTGCCAACCTTGCCACTGCGACACAGAGCGCAAATACGAACTTCGTATCAAGATTAGCCACGTCTAAGGACCTGCCACCATTCTACGGCGACCCACTCGAATGGTTGCAATTTAAAAGAAGCTACGAAGACTCAACAGAATTGTGTAATTATAGTTATAGTGAAAACATCGCAAGACTGAACAGATGCCTCCGCGGTGAAGCCAGGGAAGCAGTTTCGTCGCTGCTCATGAGCGACACTACTCCAAGTACCATTTTAGGAGCACTCGAGTTACGTTTTGGACGTCCTGAATTAATTATCTTCAAGTTGGCTTCACAATTTAAGAAACTGCCCTCCTTGCCACATAACTATCATAACGAGATCGTGAACTTCGCAGTTAAAGTGAGAAACTATGTCGCCGCCGTACAATCAATAAATCAAAACGACTATTTAAGAAGCCCAGATTTGCTCAACACTGTTGTATCGAAATGCCCAACTACACTTCTTAACAAATGGGCTGATTACATTTACGACAATAACGACAGCATGAAGGCAAAACTTCAATATTTTTCCGAATTTTTACATAAAGAAGCAATGAAAATCACCTCAGCTGGAATAAGCCACATTCACGCGCAGCCTGAAAATAAACCGTTCAAGCCGAAAATCGAAGACCGAAGAGTTTATTCACATGCAGTTTTGAACAACGACAATAATAGCGACGCTAAATGTAAATTCTGTCGCACACATGGTCACCCGATTTCAAACTGCGCGAAATTCAAGCGCGCGCTGCGTAAAGACAAGTGGCGATTTATTAAAATACAGAGAATGTGTCATAAGTGTCTATTAGCGGGGCACGGGAAAGAAACCTGCCCGGCCGCGCCGTGCGATATTGAAGAGAGCGGCCTACCTCACCATCGCTTGCTACACTGGCCCCATAAAGTAGCTTCACCTTCCAGCGACGAGGCTGTGAATGAAGAATCTAGTGCTACCCAATTAACGACAACAAACAGCAATGAGCCCACCAACGACAGTGAAACTGTGACAAACACCATTGCCGCCCGAAACAGTGCTAGTGTAATGCTAAAAACAGTACGCGTGAAAGTACATGGACCGAGTGGTATAGTTACTACGTACGCTTTACTAGACGACGGTGCTACAGTCTCCCTAATGTCAGCTGATCTCGCGGGCAGTATTAACTTACAAGGTCAGCCTGAAACGTTACGTATGAGAGGCGCGTGGAACTCTGACATCGTTTGTCAAAGTGAAATTGTGAAATTTAAACTTTCTAACACAAGGGACCAAATGTATGAAGTGCGTGCGCGTAAAATTAGTGAACTAGACCTACCTACACAAAAGTTATCTAAAGTAAACATAGAAGCCTATGAACATTTACGAAACCTGAAAAACTATGTTACCTGTGCTGATATAAAACCTAAATTATTAATTGGACAAGATAATTTCCATCTGATCATGACTCTGAAGACGATTCATCGCAAGACAAACGAACCGTGTGCTACCCTAACACCTCTGGGGTGGTGTTTGCACGGAATCGTACCCGCAACCTCGCGCGAGCTGCTAACCACTGAGCATACGCTAACTACGACGCTGTACGATGCGCGCGATCGGCCGATCTGTCTTATCAGCGGTCCGCCCGGCGCCCCCGCCACGCTCCCTGGCTGTTCCCAGCCGGAGACGCACACATGCGCGGGCGCACACGAGCACACAGCGCAATCAACGCTGCAACTCTCAAGCGATGCACACAATGACGAAGTTATGCAACTACACGAACTGGTTCGATGCTCGTTTGCCATAGAATCAATTGGAGTAAGCTCTACGCCACGTTTAAATAAGGATGAAATTCGAGCGCTCAATACGGTGGATCAATCTGCGAAACTTAATGATAACAGATGGGAAGTTCAAAAATGATGATGAAACTCAAAAATGCCAGACTCTTATGCAACGGCGTTAAGAAGATTTCTCTCTATTGAACGAAAAATGAAACTAAACAACGATTACGCGTCGAGATACCGAGACCGAATGCATCATTTATTTGAAAACGGCTACGCGCGGGAGCTAACTGATTACGAGATTTCGGCACCTAGGGAGCGAACATGGTACCTCCCACATTTTGGAGTGGATAACCCCAGTAAAAGCACACTTAGACTGGTTTTCGACGCCGCAGCTAAAGTAGCTAACAAATCGCTAAACGATTTTTTATTGCAAGGCGCAGATCTCCTACAATCATTGCTGGGTATCCTACTGCGATTTCGTGAGAAACCCGTCGCCGTAATGGGAGACATTAGAGACATGTTCCTTCGTATTCAAATAAAAGAAGACGACCAACACGCCCTACGATTTTTGTGGCGCGAAACTAATGACAGCGAAATCAAAACATATGTCATGACGTCTTTGTTATTCGGTGCAAACTGTTCTCCGTTCATCGCACAACACATAAAAAACAAAAATGCGATCAGATTCAAAGACGAGATGCCTGAAGCCACCGACGCGATCCTGAAGTCCCACTACATGGACGACTACATCGAAAGTCTGGACGACATCGAAACTGCAAGAAAAATGATCAAATCCATATCCTATATTCATCGTCAAGGCGGTTTCGAGATAAGAAATTGGATTAGTAATAAACAGGAAGTTTTAATCGACATGCCAAAAGAGACCTTAAGCGACAAGTCAATAAGGATCAAATCCGCTTGCGACGAGTTACCAGAGAGAACGCTGGGACTGTTGTGGTTTCCCGCCAGTGACTCATTCGGGTTCGATTTATCGCTCAAGCGCATACCTACGGACATTCTGAAATTCCAAAGAAAACCTACAAAAAGAGAACTCTTGCGCATTTTCATGTCCATATTTGATGTTTTTGGTTTTCTCGCTCCGTTCACAGTGAAAGCAAAAATAATGCTACAAAATACATGGAAAAGTAATATTAAATGGGACGACAAGATTTCGGACAATGAGAATAAGACCTTCCAAGACTGGATATTAGAGCTCAATTTGCTAGAACACTTGAGAGTGCCTAGATATCACTTCGCCACTTCCAAGGCGAGTGAGCAAGACAAAGCAATGAATGCATCGAGCAGTAGCGACTGCCAGAATGAGATGACACTTGAACTGCACGTTTTTTGCGATGCGTCGCCCGCTGCATACGCGGCTGTTGCTTATTATCGACAGACACTCGCAAACAAACAAATCAATGTTTCATTCATCGCTTGCAAATCCCGAGCCGCTCCGATAAACAAATGTATAACTATACCTAAACTCGAGATGCAAGCCGCTGTGATAGCCTGCCGCCTCGCCGATACAATTACGCGCGAGAACCGATTAGTAATAAACAAACGCCTTTTTTGGACGGACTCACAAATAGTGTTATGTCAAATAAAGAATAACACGCGCAATTATAAAGTGTTCGTCGCTAACAGACTCGGAGAAATTGACGAGTTGTCTCAGCCTCAAGATTGGAATTATATACCTACGAAGTTAAACATCGCCGATAAAGCTACAAAAATTAATACTTACAAACTGAGTAACGACGGGGAATGGCTGCGAGGTCCACATTTTCTGCACATGCCGCGCGAGGATTGGCCGTCCATGAACCCTGAAAAAATCGAGAAATATGATGATGAGACGTTACAAGTCAACTTGATTGTGAAAAATTACAATAATTACGTACCGGTTCCGGAACCAACAAGATTTTCCTCCTGGCTCCGCCTGTGCCGATGTATGGCGAACGTGCTATTATTTATTGAAAAATGTAGAACGTCTGGAACTGCTGAACTTACCTCAGAAATTATGCAGCGCGCTGAATATGAGTTATTACGCTACTCACAATTACAGTCGTTTCCTGAGAAGGTAAATCTGATTAAAATTAATAAACCTATATCAACGGTTAGTCGCCTGAGAAAACTAACGCCAGTTTGGAACGAAAATGGGTTACTGAGCGTCGGCGGGAGAATAGAAGCTGCTGCGAACGTGAACCCAAGTGTTAAGCGACCGGTAATTTTGGACGGACGTGACTATATCCCAAAATTAATAGTTAGACACTACCACAAGATGGCAGCACATGGCTGTACCGAAACAGTAGTTAATGAGATTCGTCAAAAGTACTGGCTATTGAAATTGCGACCTACAGTGCGAACAATTGCTGCGAAGTGTTTGTACTGCCGTATAAGGAAAGCGAGACCGACCAACCCGCGAATGGGAGACCTGCCCGAAGCCCGCCTTGCCCATCATCGGAGACCCTATACCTATTGTGGCGTCGATCTGTTCGGCCCAATGGAAATCACAGTCGGACGCCGTCGAGAAAAAAGGTACGGTGTTCTTTTCACCTGCCTCACTGTTCGCGCCATACATATGGAACTTGTGCCGTCGCTGTCAACAGATTCATTTATAATGGCACTGCGGCGAATGGCAGCGCGGCGTGGCTGGCCGTACAGAATTTACTCAGACAATGCTACGAACTTCAGAGGTGCGGAGGCCGAACTGAAAAAAACATTCCAAGCGATCAGTGAAGAATCTTCTGTAAAAAACGAGTTAATCAACCGTGGACTAGAGTGGTACTTCATATCTCCGGCAAGTCCTCACAAGGGTGGAGCATGGGAGCGGCTTATTAGTACTGTGAAAGCGGCCTTAAGATTAATCCTGAAAGAAAGGGCTCCGCGCGAAGAAGTGCTGATAACATTACTAGCTGAGGTGGAAAATATAGTCAACAGCCGCCCCTTGAGCCATGTTTCAGTGGACCACGAATACCCTGAAAGTCTAACACCCAACCATTTTCTTATCGGGACCTCCTCGAACTTACCTGTGCCTGGGAAATTTGATAATGACGACTTCTATAGTAGAAAATCATGGAGAATCACGGAGAGACTTGCAGACATGTTCTGACAACGCTGGGTGCGAGAAGTCCTGCCAACTATGTTACCACGCCAAAAATGGTTTCAAGAAGGTCATCAGCTGAAACAAGGAGACGTAGCTGTCATAGTTGACCCGAAACTACCACGAAATACTTGGCTTAAAGGAAAAATCGAGAGCGTCCACCCCGGCGCCGACGGCCGAGTACGCATTGTGGACATAAGGACAAAGACGGGACTACTTACCAGACCGGTGACCCGCGTGGCTTTACTCCCTACTGCAGCCGAGAATGATTGTCCTGAAAGGACAATGGGGGGAGAATGATGTAAAGTACACGACGACGCCTGGCTTCCACCTGAAACAGAAAATATAATAAATAAATAATTATAGATGTAGGTACTTACCTGGTCTGTTAACCCGCTACTGCCGTGTCTGTAACGAAATGTAAATGTGTGAATAAACGCTCGTGTACGGGCGCGAGTCTATGTGTGCGTCGCCTAGCCTTGTCTCAGACAGTGACCCTTTGACCGCCAACCTCCAAGCCAAATCGCTGTTTTACTCACCGAAGTCCTTACCTGTCCTGCGCCTGCTTCTGTCAGCTACAGGTACCTTATAATATACTGTTGCGTAAGAAAGAGATGAATGGAATGCTCTACAATTTCTAGTGTTTAGGATTTGACTTAACCAAAGAGTTAAATGAAAACACCACATTGTTTCAACAGTTTACTACAACAATCGAACGACCGATGGCACAATGCTAACATCATATAATCTTAAACTACAATAAGTATAAAAATAAAATAACATAATAACATTACCGGCCTGTTCCACAAGCCATACAATGTTTACTTATTTCAATATATTGTGATGTAAAAATCTATAAATAACAAAGCTTCAAAAGAAATAACATGCGAAATAAATTCAATATTTTTTTGGCAATTCACAATAAACCTACCACACACAGTACCGTATATTATGCAAGCTTAAATACTAATGGGCTTGAGGAAAGATCGACTACAAGAAACTATGCCTTATTCCCTACGAATAAGAGTGCCTTGTTGCCATAACAATTTCCATGAGCTGACCATAACCTAATTTCACCTTATACTTAAAATTATATATGAATGTATTCTATATTTTTATACAAATTATTGACATTACCAAAATTATACTTTAACATGAACAAAAGTGATTGGCTTGCACAGAATCAGTTAGATTTTCATGCGACTCGTTTCGCACGCGGTTTCGGTCGGGTTTATAAAACCTACATAATCTCACACCTAAATATTTTCACGGTATAATCACAATCGTGGGGAAGATCGTCACGAGTTTGTAGAAACATAGCTCTATGGGATGATGATGATTTCGTTCGCTGCATAGGTGGTGGGGTTTCCTTAATTGACAAACTACAACTACCGCAACATACGTTGTTGCAACCCGCCATTGGGGGCAAGATCGGCGCGCTTGGGGCAAGATTGACACATATACGCGGGGTAAGATCGTTCAACGTTGCACGAGTTAGTGATCGAGGATGCGCAGGTTGCCCGAGACGATCTTGTTCTCTAGGAGCGCGCCGGACGGGATGTCGATACGGTCGCCGTGGTTGGCTATAATGATCACCGTGCCCTGAAATCAATATAAAAATATATAAATAGAAAGTGCAATCCAATTTATAAGGACGAAAAGTGATGATATACAGCAAGCTATGACTGTTTATTTTCTCTCAGCTACCCAAAGCTTGTCTGGAAGAGATCGCTCTCTTTAGCGATAAGATCGCCTGTTGTGTTTACTGTGATTTTTTCTTTTTTTTGTGGTGTGGTGTTCTTAAACAAATCGATCTAGTCCCAAACTAAGCAAAGCTTGTCCTATGGGTACTAGAAGACGATAAACATACTTATATAGATAAATACGAGTAAATACTTGAATACATAGACCACATCCATGACTCAGGAACAAATATTCGTGCTCATCACACAAATAAATGCCCCTACCGGGATTCGAACCCGGGACCTCCGGATTTGTAAATTATGTATTGCATTTTGTATCTTTTGAATATACATTATTAACAATACATTGCCTAAAGGTTTTAATATAGATTAATATAATACAAAAACGTCTACCGACCTTCAAAGAAACTCCTCTCCCAAACGTCACATCTCCAGACACCGTCAGATGGTCCAGGTCGATCAGATCCGGTATCGTCGCGAACCGGTTCAAGAACTCCTTCACCTTTGCAAAGTGGTTGTCTCCGAGCTTCACCAGCGGCGTTGAAGGGAACATTCTCTGGGGAGACATAACCAGAGACCCGTGGGAGAGACTGTACAAGTTAGACATCACTAATAACAAGTCTGAGGTCTTCTTCACAGGCAAGAACCGAGACCTAGGCACGTTGACCCCTATACCGCCTTCGAAGCACTTCATAGCAGCACCTACAGCTGTTTCCAGCTGTATGACGTTAATACCATCGCCCAAATGCTTGTTGTTAACAATGATTTCCATATTCAATGATCCTTGCTCGACAACTCTTTGTATAGCGTCTAGCTTCGCCCACAAGTTATTGGTATTGAAGAACTTGAACTGACTGACTGACTTGAAGTCGTCTATGTGTTCCTTAGGCACTTGGGCTATCTCCAGAAGCCTCAGCTTGTCCTCGTATTGGATTAACGTGCCTCCCTTGACGTCAGCGCGGGTTTTGTCGGTGACCTCCATGACGAACTCGGAGACAGTCCGTTGAGGGTCCGGGTTGAGCAGCAGGTTGAGGATGTTGAGGTCGACGGTGGCGCCGAGGTTGTCGATGTTGCTGATGAAGCAGTAGGTGCGGCCCTCCTTGATGAACTTCTGGAGGAGGCCGGAGTTGTTGAACGACTCGTAGAAGTCGCCGTGGCCGGGCGGGTACCAACTGGAAAATAAAAATGAATTAATTGTTGGGATTAGTTTATAGAGACCAAACTATATGGCATATGAAAGCAGTGCATATCGTTCTGTACCCTGAAATAACCTTATTAAATAATTCCTGGGCGTCAATATTGTCTACTCAATACTGAACTACATCAGAACATTAACGCTCCAATATTGGTAGTTGCGCACGCCTAAGCATGTTATGGGCAGCCACGACTCGAAGTTCATCTTAACTGGACTCTATAATAATATCCTTAAGCTTCAATATCTTTATCATGGCAGTAAACTGTCCCGGGGATGGCATGGATTGGTGGCAATGTCGATCCACTCTATACTGGACTGTATGACAGAGCATTTACGCCCCAATATAGTTGCGCACACGTAAGCTTGGCAACGGGGTACCACGACTCGTGGTTTTTCTGATCATTCTAAACTAGACTTTATCACAATACACCCACGCTTCAATATCGTTGCGCGCGCTAAAGTTCGGCAAAAGGAATACAGATATTTATTGGTAAAAAATACATGTCAATAGGTTACGACTCAGGCTCAGGCTGCCACGACTCGCAGTTCATTCTGAACTGGACTCTAAAGCAATAGACTTACGCTTCAATATCATTATGCACATGTCCGTCTTTAGTCAGCGGCAGCATGCTCTCGCGGTTGATCCGCGGATGGCAAGACTGCTTGAAATATTGATCCATTCCATATTGAACCTAAGCAGACTAAGAATCACCTTTTTCGCTTCGAAGCAGAATAATTCGTATATGTTTAGAATTATGCACCAAAACATAGCCAGCATAGAAAGGTCTAAACAAGATGTTTTAAAAGTAGCTCTAAATGAATTGTCTGAAAACGATAGTAATCCACACGTTATATGTTTAACTGAGACGTTTATTCAAAGAGGGATGAGAGTAATTGTAAATTACTAAACTTTCAACTAGCGGCATCTTACTACTACATCTAACTCTAACCTGTTTTCCAGTTCAGCGATCAAAAGTCACATGTGGAATGTTTAAAAAACCAAAGTGGATCACTAATGGAATAAAACTAAGCTGTAAAACAAAAAGGTTACTAGGATTTAAATACTATAAAGAAGGTAATAACGATTAAAAAAACTAAATGATACACATACACTAAACTACTGAAGAAAAGTAGGTACAGTCAGCATCAGAAGTAGCTACGCAAAATAACATGCTCAAAATTATCTAGACAGACCTTATCCTCTTGACATTAGAGTGTGTGGGTCATTTTGAGCACTAGACCCGCTTAGCTACTTTTGCTGCTGACTGTATCAATAAAGCGTAAAAAGTTATGTATAGTAGATATATGCTAATAGTAATAAATGCAAAGCCTCTTGGGATATAATAAAAAGAGAAACTGAGAGCAATGATATAAAACAGTATATAGAGAAAATCAGTATCGAAATAAAAGAAATAATAATCACCCTCAACTGGTTAAAAAGATACTTAACAAAATAGAAAACAGTGTGTGGAAATTGTCAAACTCAATGAATTGAATGTAGAAACTGGCTATAGATCCGAATTAAAATGTAATTACTTCGGTGTTCCTCAAGGTAGCGTGCTTGGGCCTTTGTTATTTATTGTCTATATTAATGAACTACCCGATATAATTCCACATAAATCAATTATGTTTGCAGATGATATATCCTTTATTATATTATCAAAGAAGAATAAAAATATCGAGGTACATGAATGTAAAGTAAATGACGTACTTAACAGTGTTATTAAATGGTTAGAAAGACATAACTTACATATTAATATTAATAAAACCAACTACAGCAACCAACAGTTCAACTCATAAAAAATTTAAGACTAAATTTAAAATATAGAAATAACGAAATACAAGAAATGCAACGTGTTATTTTTTTGGGACTTACTTTAGATAATCGTTTGGACTGGCAAGCACAAATAGAAAAGATCCGATGTAAACTCTGTAGTCTTAGCTTACGTAAAACATAGACAAATCTTAATAGATTTGTCTATGTTTTACGTAAGCTAAGACTTCAGGGTTGCAAGCCACTTTAGCTGCATATCACGGATATGTAGGCTCAATTTTAAGATACGGGCTTATTTTATGGGGAAACTGTACACATTTTAGCACTGCATTCATAGCAGAGAAAAAATGTATACGTGCTATTTGCGGCAAAGCCCCTTATATATCATGTAAACCACTTTTCAAAAAGCTTAGTATACTACCCCTACCTTGCTTATATATATTAGAAATCTGCATGTTTGTAAAGAGACATATGTATTTATTTACGACAGCTGCAACCAATTCTACTAGAATTCAACGTAATCCTGGACGGTTGGTTCATAATTACGTTCCAAGGACAAAATTGTACTTAAACCACTGCTTTGTTACCAAAACGTACACAAGAGCTACCTCTAAATAGATTTAAAAATAAATTACGCAAGCTCCTAACTGAAAGGAACTATTACAGTGTAAAGGATTACCTCTCTCAAAATATTGAACAATAAGATTCCAATAGTTATTTACGATACAAGTGCCAAAAATAGGAAATTCGCAACGAGTGGTGATAAATTAAAACACGACCGAAGGGAGTGTTTTAAATCGACACGAGTTGCGAATTACCTATTCGCACGTGTATCGCACAACGTTTTACTGTACATATGGCTCTTTAAAGTTTCGACATATGCACGAAAAGTGCTCTTTTCCGCACTAGTGCGGGAAAGTAGCACCATATGTACTGTAAAAGATATTTGCATGCTAGTATTTAGTACAAATAGCAGAATAAGCTACCTTTTGTCACCTACCGCCTAATGACACTGGTGTACCTACTTATTCTATGCAAATAAATTCTATTCTATTCTATTCTAACCTTACGGAATATTTACGCTCCAATGTCGTTGCACGCGCTAAAGTTTGGCCACAGGCTGCCACGACTCGCAGTATGTTTTAAACTGGACTCTATCACAATATACTCACGCTTCAATATCGTTATGCACATGTCCGTCCTTAGCCACCGGCAGCAAGCTCTCGCGGTTGATGCGCGGATGGCAGGACAGGCTAAAGTATCTTGTTTAATAGCCAATCGAATTTGCACGTTAGCCCAATATACTTACGCTTCAATATCGTTGCGTTAAGCTTAGCAACAGGCAGTCACTAATCGTTATTCATTCTGAACTGGACTCTATAGCATTATACTTACGCTTCAATATCGTTATGCACATGCCCGTCCTTGGCCACCGGCAGCAAGCTCTCGCGGTTGATGCGCGGATGACAGGACTGGTTGAAGGTGTGGATGTCAAGCTTGAGCCCCTTGTACTTGCGGATGACCTTCTGCGTGTCTTCGTCAGTGTTGAACGAGTTCATTAGGACGAGAGGCACGTTGCATTTGTAGGTTTTGTTCAGGTGCTGAAAAAATAAAAATCTAATTACTTCATATTTAAAACCTTTCCGCCCCAACGGCCATCAGTTCTACGTGCAATGTGCCCCGCCCACTGCCACTTAAGTTTAGCGATTCGGAGGGCGCAGGACCGGTCATTGTGGCACTTTTCGGGGGAGGCCTATGTCCAGCAGTGGACGTCTTTCGGCTGATATGATGATGATGATGATGATATTTAAAACAAACTTATCTAGTAGTGTGTGTGGGTTTTGAAAGAGCCGTAGACTATGACGGCGCCTTCTACGAGTTACAAGAGTTATTCAGAATTGAGGCGGAGCGAACGCGCTGCAACTCCTGTCGTATCATGTCCTCCTAGTACATACATACATATACATTCACGCCTTTATTCCCAAAAGGGGTAGGCAGAGCACATGAAACGTAATATTCCAGCGCCACTTTTAGCATAAATGTGAGTATAAAAGATCGACAAAATGTGATATTGCAGTGATAGGTTGCTGGCACACTTCAACCCTGGTCCCTTAGTCGACTTTTACGACACCCACGGGAAGAAAGGGGGTGGTGAAATTCTAACCCGACGCCACACGGGGGACTCTTAGTAACTTTTCACGCCACTGCTCGGAAATATGGCCAAAGATGGATTGAAATGAGAGTAGAAAGTAGTTCTTAGTAGTACAATTCAAAAACAGTCAAAAAATGTAGATTTGCAAAGTAAAGTGTAGTGTTTAGCGGCCTTTTTTACTTTCTACTCTGCTATTGGTCGATTATTTTTGACATTAGTAACTCGTTCAGAAAATAACAAAATTATTAGAGCAACATTACATTTGTGCGTTTAATTAAAAAATTTAATCGTCAAATTCGCTCAATGAATGTGTGTGTGATGTGTTTTGCGATTGTAAGCGTTTTTTATTTAAGTATGTGGAAAACGCCTTTGCATGCTTAAAAAATGTATAAATAAAAAATTTGAAAAGGCGGGAAGGAAAATTTCTTCTGTCTGTTCTTTAGATCGGAAACAAACATTCAGATAATTGTGTATATTCTGTACGATTTGAAATAAAAATAAATAACAATGAGTGACACGAGTACGGACATGGATCTTACACCGCCGGAAATTCAAAACACTGCAAAGTCAGTGATTCGAAATTTATTGCCCATTAAATCCCGAGATAACTATAAGAAAGTGTATGAAAATTTCAAGACATGGCAAATAAATAAAAAAACAAACTCTTTCTCTGAAATTGTAATGCTGACGTATTTTGATGAACTCTCGAATAAATATAAATCCTCCACTTTATGGGGCATTTATCCAATGCTAAAGGCAACGCTTAATACGGAGCACAACATCAATATCAAAAACTATTGAAAAGGCTATCAGAAGGCTTTCAATCAAAAAAATCAAAAGTCTTGACAGCGGAAAATGTTGAAAGTTTCTTGAGAGATGCACCTGATGAAGTGTTTCTAGCAACAAAGGTAAGTTATTTCACAACGTGACCGATGGTTATTTTTCCTTTCCGTTGCTTAATACATTTTGTATCAACCAAATTATTATCATTATTACAGGTCATTTTAATATTTGGAGTAAATGGGGCATGCAGGACAGCTGAATTAAATAATATAAAAATCGATGACATTGAAGAACACCACGATATGATTTTGGTCAAACTGAAAAACACTAAAACAAAAATTGATCGGTCGTTTATCATTCGTGATGAATTTTTGGAAATTGTCAAAAAATATCAAAACCTCCGCCCGGAAAACGCGGGATGTGATAGATTTTTCCTAAATTATGTTAATGGTAAATGTACCAAGCAGCCTCTAGGCTGTATAAACTTGGTGCTATACCAAAAACGATTGCGGCCTATTTGAAGCTACCGGACGCTGAATCTTACACCGGTCACTGCTTTCGAAGAACCTCGGCAACTCTGCTAGCAGACTCCGGTGCCAATTTAACCACATTGAAAATGGCATGGCGGTTGGACATCGGATAAGGTGGCAGAAGGATACATAGCAGACTCAGTAGAAAATAAAGTCAAAGTCAACCACCAAATTAATGAAGCGATAAATTTACGTGCTCGTCCGTCTACATCAGCAGACACGAAAGCAGGACCATCAACACCTAAGGAAACCTTATTGTCAAATTCACCTCATCCTGCATCATTCGATGATATCCCATCAGCATCACACTCCATACCGGCCGAAATGACACAAAATACTAACATAAATGTTCCGGGAAAAAACATTTCCTTGTCATTCCACAACTGCCCTAATGCGAATATCAATATTACTTTTAATTAAACTGTGTATTATACTGTGTACTCAACCTGTTTTATTTCCTTACATTAGGCGTGAAAAGCACATAGTAAATGCCTCGGTAGAAAGTGCAATAGATGGACTCGCATCTTCGCGGGCCTCACCTGCGGCTCGGCCCGCGAACTAACTCGTCCATCTATTGCTTACTTTCTATACCTGGGCAACAATGTACTATAGTTGCAATCAACCAGCACGGCTAGCACGCGACGGCGCGCGAGCTCTCTCGATTTTTCGCGCACTATCCGTCTCTCTCTTATTAGAACACTTAGAAGAAGAGGTATAGTGCGATAAAAATCGAGAGTATGTCGCGGCCGTCGTGTGCTAGACGTGCAGTTTGACTCAAGTCGAGAAAAATACTAGCCTCATTCTACTCCTGTCAGAAACAAGAGCGAGAGCTCTCCTTGGCTTGGAACACAACACGCCCCTAATTCTTGCTTCAACTATGCTCCTGGTACTTTTTCCATGGCGGGGGTCTGTAGCGAGCCGCAGTCTATGACCGTATGCTAGGAGCTACTGTTTTCAGCAAGGGATCCGTCAGTGCTGAGCCGGAGCGAACGATCTGTTGTGTCATGTACTCCTGGTACCTTAATCGGTGTCAGCCAATTGTTTTAAGTTAAATAAATAAATAAATAAATAAATATTAGGGGACAATCTTACACAAATCGAGCTAGCCCCATAGTAAGCTCAATAAGGCTTGTGTTACGGGTACTAGACGACGATATATTTAATAGATAGATGATAATATACTTAAATACATAGAAAACATCCAAGACTCAGAAACAAATAATCATGCTCATCACACAAATATTTGCCCTTACCGGAAGTTGTTACGAGTAACAGCGTATCGTATCTACTTTCAGCTCCTGCTGGCTCTCATCGTCATCTCCTGGTGATTCTGTTGCTCCAACGCTAAGAACAGTTCATAATTTAAAAGAGTAACCCTTATCTCTCTCCACGTTGTTCTATCATTGGTAGAGTTACTTCCAACCTACCTTCTCTGCTGCATCAGACCATCTCATGGTCATTCCTCTGCTGTCTGCCTTTTAACCTAGATTTTGACTCGAGATTCTGTTACTTTGTATACTAACCTCAATCTGCTGCACGGTGAGATCCAAGAACGTGAGCTCGTTCCTGACTTGTATGACGGACTTGGGCCCCTTGCAGCCCATGGAGGTGCCCAGGCCACCGTTCAGCTTCACCACCACCAGCTTGTCCAGCATGTGGTGCACGATCTCCGTGGTGGGGGTCTGCAGCGAGCCGTAGTCTATGACCGCGCCTTCGGGGAGCTTCTGGATGTTCTCCCATGTTACCGAGGGACCCTCTGGAAGGATAAAAGTGAACTGTCTATGATGATGTTGAGAAGGTCAACGTAATTTTTGGGTAGCTGCAGACAGACCCAATCTCAGACATTACCTAACGCAAAGAAAATGTTGGTCAAACTCGGGTTAAAAATGTGGGGAACACGGGACTATAAAATGAAAAATATAAAATGCGGAAACAGTCATTGACTGCGACGGCAATATCGCGTGCGAGAAACATATAATTACAGGTATTTAAATAAATTCTTTAAATTGGGCGACTGTACTTCAGTACACAGTAAAAACAGGGTATCATATAGTATAATAGGAGGTAACAATAAGTAGATACTAGATATTTACTGATCAATGTACGAAATCTACCCATTCGGCGGCCGCGCTAAATACAGGGTTTACAGGGTGCCCTATGAAGCGACATCAACGTTGAAAACTGGTAGGCTGTCTTTAGTATCAACAATACACTCACGCTCAGTGAGGAACCTGCTCAAGAGGTTCTTGAAGCCCTGGAACTCCTTGACCACCAGCGGGCGACGGGACTCGTGCACGGAGGTTAGCAGCCTCTCCAACTCGACCTCGACCCACGGGAGGGCATCGCGTTTGGTCGCTTTGAAGCCACTGTAGGAGACAGGTAGATTGTGTTTACTCACGTTCAGCGAGGAACCTGCTCAAGAGGACCTTGAAGCCCTGGGACTCCTTGACCACCAGCAAGCGCCGGGACTCGTGCACGGAGGTCAGCAGCCTCTCCAACTCTACTTCAACTCGCGCGAGGGCATCGCGTTCGGTCGCTTTGCAGTCACTGTAGGACACTGCTGGATTGTCTGTCTTTACTCACGTTCAGCGAGGAACCGGCTGAAGAGGTTCTTGAAGCCCTGGAACTCCTTGACCACCAGCGGGCGTCGGGACTCGTGCAGGAAGGCCAGCAACCTCTCCAACTCGACCTCGACCCGCGCGAGGGCATCGCGTTTGGTCGCCTCCTTGAAGTCGCGCGACCCGGACGGGGTGCGTTGGTGGCTGCGGATCTAGAAACAAAACCAATTAGATTCATTTTACTTTAGACTATGTCGTGTGGTTATTGTGTCCTGTTAGCCAGAAAACACTATGCCGGTTTTTTAAAAGAAATAACATGGAATTCTAACATGCTTAGAAAATGGCTTCTCTCTTTTTAGAAAGAGAGAAGTCACTATGGCAACTAGAGTGACAGGAAAATGTTCATTTGCCCAAACCGGTCTAATTATTTAATTAGTTATATACAAGAAGCTTATAATATTTAGATGGAGATTGCTTTTCGAACATTCGTTTGGAACAAGAAAAATGGACCTTCAGTGTCGTCACGTGTCATCTCTTATCTCTTTCTTTTAGGGTGTCCATGATTCTGCATACGATAGGAATAACTTTAAGATTAGTACTTGATACTCATATAAGTATGCAAATTATTCTCATTACATCATCCTACTACCTAGGATGAATAAATAATCGAAAAGGCAGATAGGCATCTTATTATCTTCAAATACAATTTACAATGTTTGTTTATTACATTGCTTCTTATGTCTAAGTAGTTTAGATTTATTATGAGTAAGTCCATGATATGATGATAATAAGTGATAACTTTTTATTATTATTATAGGCTAATGGGTAAAGAATGCATTATGAAAGTCTAAACTACCTTTAGTAATTCTTTAAAAAAAGCCTACCTCTACGTCATACTTGGCCATATAGTACCCATTACGGCCCGCTATGCTGGCGGAAAATGCCTACTTACCTCGGGCGGTAATAAAAAAGCTTATAATTGCATAATGGTGCTCCTACACTGGCTGTTATAAATGTTATATAACATCAACTATTTCCTTTCAACATCTTAGTGTTATGTGTTATCTATGTAAATAGCGTTATCCTTGTTACACTATGTTATATAACATTTATAACAGCCAGTGTAGGAGCACCATAATACCAGCGATCTAAAACAATTTTTTTTACCGCCTACGCCTTTATGTGAGTAATTACAGTTCTAGTACAAACATCAGCCAAACTGACCTTTAGCCCGTTGCAATAAGGTTCAATGCCCAGTTAACGTGTGACGTCTTTATTACTGGCATAACGACGTACTATTCCGGCTGGAATAAATAAATGAAGCCGAAGGTCGTCCATACGGGTACGCCGACTAATAAATAAGCAACAATGTGCCTTGTTCCTTCGCAATAGGGTTAAAAGTTGTGTAGATATTTATAGATACCTACACACGCGACATACGACATGCCATTGCATTGCGCACGTAGCACTAATTATCAAAGTAACACGTGACATTACTTAGGGCCTATGCAGACTGCGTTTTTAAGCGCTGTCGACGCGCGTTTGTGTCACATCACGTATAATCGACACAAACACGCGGCGACGGCGCGCTTAGAAAACGCAGTCTGCGTAGTACGAGGGCTGCTACTTATGTATCCGGAATATAAAAAATTATCAAACGTACATTACTAAATATAGTTTTATTGTTTTTCAAAATATTCTCCGTGATGATCAATGCACTTTTGCATACGTGTAAACCAATTTTTAAAGCACTTTTGCCACTCTGATTGAGGTATCTCCAAAACGTGTTGTTTGAACGCGTCGACCTCATCTTCACGGGTCGAAAATCGTTGACCACGTAATTTATTCTTTACATTTGGAAATAAATAAAAATCTTATCTTATAATTGTTGGATAACGCGAGCAATTTTTTTTTACAGCGAAATGTTCATGTAATATCTTATTAATGCTCGTCATAGATATCCCCAGAATTGCCTCTATCTCGCGATACGTAACATGACGGTCATGCATTATAAGTTTCCGCACTGCTTCAATATTTTGTGGTACAACGGCCGATTTCGAGCGACCTTCCTTAACTTCGTCCGTAAGCATACTACGTCCACGATTGAACTCACTAAACCAGTGATACACAGTAGTTTTTGATGGAGCTTCATCACCAAAAGTCAAAGTTAATTGATCTGCATTGTTGTTGCGTTAAGCCACGCCGAAAATCGTCATAAACTAATAAATCATAGCACGAATATTTTCACGAGTTAGTTCCATTCTTGCAACGAGATAACATTTTAAACCCGCCAAAAACAAAAGACTAGCGTACTCAAGAAAAAATAATATAGCGGCCAGTATTAAAAGAAAATTCAAATTTTACCATGGAAGCCAAAAATTGTGTTTAAGAAAGTTGTAATCCTGGATTCCGGATACATAAGTAGCAGCCCTCGTATGTATTGCGAGTTCGAAATGTAATAAAAATTTAAATTTAAATGAAAAGCATATTTATTAATAAATGTTATTATAGCACAGAGAAGCAAAGGAGTTATTGTAATGCCATGTAATTTGGCAATAATTATAATTTTTAAGAATTGTATGACCTAGAATTTATTAGAAGTGAAATTGAATTTTATTATAACATGTTATTGATGTAATATTCTTATGTATAGGTAATATAAATAGATTTCAAACACAATTGTATATTGAATGAATTGAATTGACCCTCAAACCTATAGAAACCAACGCACCATAATCACATGAGTAAAGGAACGAAACAGAGACTAAGCTTCTAAAGAGCACGCAAAAATTATACCTAATCTGGTAGGGTTGGCGCAGGCGGACAAAACGAAACAAACACGATAATCATTAGTTTTTTAATATTTATTGATTACAAATTACTTACTTTAAAGATTTTATTTTGTCGCATAACTATCATAGGTAGTAAAAAAAATGATATGTCTTTATTTTTTCTGTGATTGTTCAATGTTCATACACACAGTACAGTAAACCATATTTACACATTTTTTTTTTCATTATAACCACTCAAAAGTCTCAAAACGTAATGTGGAAATCGACCGCGATGCGCGACTCGTACACCCTGCGCTTGCGCACCTGGTGAGCCAGTAGAAACCGGTTTCGCTGCGTACGCGACGGAGACGAGGTGCTCACGCATACACGCGCGTCGCGCTTGTAGTAGTGTACCCATCGCAGCGCGGTTGTATGAAGCTTAGTCTGTTCCGTTTCTTTACTCGTGTGCCATAATCACCAGCCCACGTCCCACTTAGGGCTTGAAATCCCGGGATGCGGAATCCCGGTCCAGATTGATGTAACTAAAAATTCCCGGGTTTAAAATCCCAGTCCTGCTACTGAATTACCCACATCGGCACATACAATACATATACCTACTCACGCCCGCAACCCACATTGGGGTAGGTTGAGATCAAATAACGGTATTACGAGCAATACATACTTCTCTCAGCACAAGTAGTTTGGACTAAAAAGGTCAGTTTTTTAATTGATAGTGGTTCTTTTATTGATTTCGCGATAGAGATAGATTGATTGACTAAAGAACCTATAGGAACCTTAAACCTCGTAAATAGAATAGATGCCTACGTAATTTAACCATGAATAAGTAAATACGAAAATACGCCATATTTCCGGTTTCTGGCATAACATTAAATACTCGTCAGCACTCGTTTCATGTAGGAAGACACGACATGAGTTGCTAACATTTCGAACTATTGGCTGCTAAATAACAAGGCAATCCTAATAGTTTACTATAAAAACCGGCCAAGTGCGTGTCGGGCCACGCGCAGTGTAGTAGTCCGTAGTTGCCTGTCTGTCTTAGTTACATCGACGTGCGGTGCGGTTGCGTCAGCCGAATTTGTTCGAAAATTGGCCTTTTCAAGTACACATTAAGTTGGTCGACTATTGCTCGGTAACTACTTATGCCTACTTGTCCGTGATAGTTTTCCTCTTAAATTCATTATATGTACTACTACTACGATTTTTTTCACATCCCCAGTAGTAGCCATTTAGCCGGCAGGGGGAGACACATGACTCGAACAAATTCTTTAAAGCCCAATATCTCGCAAACGAATCACAGATTTAAAAAATGGTTTTAAAACCCATAATATTTTTAACGAGCTATCCATCGATACCCCACACCATGGGTTTGACGAAAAAAATTACATCCCCGCTTTATAGGTGTAGGGAGGTACCCTAAAAAATATTTTTTTCAAGCTTTTATTCTAAGTACTGTTATGTCGGCGTGATTGATTTATATACCCATGCCGAATCACAGTTTTCTAGTAGTAATGGTTACTGAGCTAAGCCGAAGACGGACATGGCGAAACTATAAGTTCTTTGTTGACAACGGAACCCTAAAAAAAAGTTTTAACCGACTTCTTATCAGTACCCAAATCGCTTCAATTTTGCCTATTAAATTTGAAGAGTTCCCTCGATTTCTCCAGGATCCCATCATTAGATCCTGACCTGATGACAACAGGACCACCAGGGAAGGATACCCTTCCAACAAAAAAAGAATTTTGCACATCGATACAGCCGTTTTCGAGTAATCGAGGAACATACATAAAAAGATTCCGACGAATTGAGAACCTCCTCCTTTTTTGAAGCCTGCTAAAATAGGGTTCCGTTGCTTGCCAAAATGGCAAAAAATATGCGCGTACTGCAAAGAATACAGACAAAACCACGGTATGGAATATATTCCGCTATAGCGTACGCCCATCGAGAAAAGTCCATTCTATACATACCTAAGTGAAAGATTTGTTGAAATCGGCTAAGTAGTTTCGGAGATTACATCTACAGCAACAAAGCATCGACATACAAAGCTTCGCCGGAGAGGTACCTTTCTATTTTATATTATTAGAATCGATATCCATATAATATTATAAATGCGAAAGTCTGTCTGTCTGTCACTTCACGCTTAAACACTTAAACCGCTAACTAATTTAGATGAAATTTGGCATGGAGATAGTTTGAATCCCGGGGAAGGACAAGGATAGTTATTAGTTATTATCCCGGAAATCATCCCCTTAGGGGTTCAAGCGGGGGGTAAAAGTTTGTATGGAGCTAAACGAGTTCCACGCGGACGATGTCGCGGGCAAAAGTATAAAAAAAAACCTTTTCGACGTATATATTATTAATATTTTCAATAACCGACCGACGACCGGTTAGCCTAGTGGGTAGTGACGCTGCCTACGAAGCTGAAGGTCCTGGGTTCGAATCCCGGTAAGGGCAAATATTTGTGTGATGAGCATGATTATTTGTTTCTGAGTCATGGATGTGTTCTACGTATTTAAGTATTTATATCTATTAAATATATCGTCGTCTAGTACCCGTAAAACAAGCCTTATTGAGCTTACTATGGGGCTAGCTCGATTTGTGTAAGATTGCCCCCTAATATTTATTTATATTTAATAAAATACCAATCAATAATATGTAATCATTACTAACCCACGACCTCATAAAATCAGTTTCGCCTGGCATTATGCACACACAAAATCACCCAAGTCCAAAACAAAAATTAAAAACAAACTTATTTCTACATATACACTTGCTCGCCTCTTCTTATACGGGCGTCGACTGAACAGTCTACTGTTTGATTGGTTGATAGTAGCTCCACAAAAGTTGAGTCAAGCAATAATGGCCTTTATCTCGATGACGTAAGGTCTCCTAAAAGTGTAAACTGGCGTCGACTGAACAGGCCACTGTTTGATTGGTTGATAGTAGCTCCACAAAGTTGAGTCAAGCTATAATGGCTTTTATGTCGATGACGTAAGGTCTCCTAAAAGTGCCCGATAAGTTGGTACGATAGTTGTTTGTTATCGTAGGTGCCTATCACACCATACTACGCTATGCCCTGTGACTACATACAGATACTTTACATATAGTATGTAAATGTACAATGGAAGTTTAAAACTGTAAACAAATCAATTTCTTTTTACGCCTTAATCGCTTGACAGAAACTTAGCTTAATACGAGCACGTGTTAAGCTAAATTTCTGTCAAAAAACTAACATTATTGCTACAAGTCTTTATCGCTTTCTGTAATTTCTTTTACAATCATCAACTTCTCGTTGAGTGGTTCCTAATGAGCCCAAACTCGACGCCGATTGGTTTAAACGTGAGTAGTTTCAAAGTTGCTTTTGAAATGCTTACATACGAACTGCCCAACTTAAAATAAAAGCATGTAAAAAATGCGATAAGGTTTCAAATCGCATGTCAACATGTATTTACTGTACGCATTTTATTTATCACACAGTATTTTTAACCGACTGAAAAAAAGGAGGATGTTCTCAATTCGGTTGTAGGTTTTTTTTTTAATGTTTGCTACCGCAGAACTCCGTCATTTATGAACCGATACATACAGTTATTTTTTAGGGTTCCGTACCCAAAGGGTAAAAACGGCCAAAAAGTAGTAAACACCGCTGTTAGTTGTATGGGAGCCACCTTAAATATTTATTTTATTCTGTTTTTTAGTATTTGTTGTTACGTTAAGAGGTGATATAGGTATACACTCAAAAAAACGAATAGCTAAACTAGTTTAACTACTTGAGGAATAGCCAAACCGTGCTTAGTAGTAGCCAAACTGTGCTTAGTAGTAGCCAAACCGTGCTTAGTAGTAGCCAAACTGTGCTTAGTAGTAACCAAAGTTATGCTAAATTTACAAAACGGATTTTGGCAACTAGTAGCACAATTTTGGCAACTAGTAGCACTCAACGTTTGCCAGTCCCCCGATTTATGTTACTGGTTAGAGATGCGCAAAACGTGTCACTGAAGTGAAAGGAGCGATTCATATCTTCATGTCGTAAAGATATGTATCACTCTTTTCGTTCATTTCGTTCAATTCGCTCAGTTCATCTATAGACTCCTAACAGCTCTCGCTCAGTTGATCTGTGGACTTCTAACAGCTCTAAATCACTCACACACACAAGTATAAATGAGTGACTCACACATTGACATGTTTTTCTATCAGTAACGTAAGCGTGCACGCGTGAGCGCGAGATAGGTTTATAGCTTCGACTCGTAAGTGCGAAGAGCGCAACCCACTCGTACATCAGTTGCTCGGTTGAGTTGAGAGCGGAAGAGCGGGGGAAGGACGCATACTGAACTGACATAGTGAGTTAGTGAGTTGTTTCATCCTTCAGTGAACGAGTGAGCGAGTGACATAAACGAAAAGATGTAGTTCATTTGAATCTCTCACTCCTGAGTTATACACCTCTATTACTGGTAGCTAAAACTTGAGCTACTGCTAACAATACTTTTTTTTCAGTGTATTTAAAGAACGCCACCCGCATCCGGCGAACTCCCGCGACCTTTACTTGATTGCTACAAAGGCCAAATTCTGATGAGCAATCGACTAAATGAACCGCCAGCAGCATAACAGTTGTCCAATCAGCTGGGCAGTTTTATGAGGACGGTGGTAAACAAGCAAGGGTGCGACCTGCGTGATGGCAGCAGCCTAGCCTAATGGATGCCTATAGGCCGGTTAGCCAAAAACTGCGCGCGAGCTGTTTCCCGTATTGAAATACCTATGGAGCACTGGGAAGAGCCCCGTACCCCCGTTTTACGTAGGTACTGGTTTTTACATTACTCATCTTAATTCATGTGTCATTCAAGATACTCGTAGTGGCAGTGTTAATTAATAATTTCTTGGTTCAAGATTAGTTTATTCCGTATAGCTATGACCTCTAACTACGATTACTGCTAGGTGTTATGTAATTATGTATATTCTTTTCATAATGATCCTAATGAACTGTGCTATATAACATATTATCATAATCATAATCATTTAATTCGGATACTTGTCCATATTTGTTAGTAGGGTACAGAAAAACTTAATTCTAGTGTTAGTAATTACATACAATTCATTATTATTCAATTACAGTTAGTTATTATTTATTTATTTATTTATTATTATTAATTATGGGCTCATGCAGGCGCATGCAGCTATTATGTTATTTCTATTGCACACTAAATAAGTTTTTCTATACTACGCCGGTGGCAAACAAGCACTTGGTCTGCGGTAAGCAGACACCGTAACATATGGATGCTAATTGCGACTCAAAAGGAGCTACTAGAACCGAGCGCGTTGCTGAACCTTTATTGATCTGAAGATCGTTGCGTTGTAGCAGTATCAACACCACACTAGGGAGCTCTGGCAACCTTACACACCAGCCATAGGCATAAGGGGCGGTTCACTCCGTGATTTCGTCGCGCCGCTACTAGTACATGCCGGCCTACCGCCCGCGGCTGGTATGTTATGGCTCCTCTACATGATGGCCCATCCTATAGCCCAGCGCTATGGCCATGCGATGGTTGAACGCTACTGACGATGGCGACATTCAGTTGTGATCGAATCGTTTGGCGAGATGGACGTATATACGACTTTTTTATATCCTTGTGGTTTTTATGTTTGGGATTCCATATTACGCTTTCTCCCCGATATCATTCCAAAAACTTTATTGTTTCGTGTTGAGGCCACGTACCGTACACGTCATTTTTTGATGTGCGGCCGAAAAACCGACACCGCGGCCATCCCATCGCCATCCCGCCGACCCATAAGCCATCCGACACCACTACCCTCTCTACACGCTGGCCCATCGTAGTGGGCCAGCAGGATGGGCCATCATGCAGAGGAGCCATTAGGGCTGCGACGACACGCACGCGTTCAGTCGCAGCGCGTTGCATGCGATAGAAAAGGATGGTTCGGCGTACCTAAACGTATTCCGTATTCCGTGCCACCCAACACAACACGTGTACCTACTTAACAGGTATGTGACTTACAGATGATGTCGTTAAAGGGTAATAGAGATTGTAAAGTCAAAGAAACATGATAAATGCGCCTAGAACAAATATATGAATATATACATCTGTTGTGGGTTGTGGGACAGTATAACGAATTACTGTTTAAGATAATAACGGCTGACGCACAATTATAGATAATATGCGTAGTTGACGATAATCATTTTACTGGCTACTTGTAATTGTTATGTTGTGATTTAAACAAACTATATAAGGTTATCTTTTTAAAATCACTTCAACAGTAATATAACCTACCTACTAGCTTCTGCCCGCGACTCCGTCCGCGTGGAACTCGTTTACTTATATCGTAGCTCCTTAACTTTCTGAACCTACTCATAAGTGACAGACAAAACGTACTTAGTAAATTCTAGTCGAATCAAATTGTATACAGAAAAAAAAATACATACTTGATGCGTGGTAAATATACTTGAGCTAAGAATTTAATTAGGAAAATCGAAAAATAATTCGAATGATGCAAAATTATCTTGAGCCAAGATTTTATCCTGTTGGTTAATTCGAGAGAATCATATTATTAAATAGGATATCTGTTTAATTAAATATACCTACTGATGGTCTTCCTTATTACATTTTTTGATTCACGTAATATTTTTTCTGTGTATTATTTTTTCTTAATTGTAGCCACATTAACCTATATAACCTACCCACCTTATCTATATTTACCATACTATTAGTAGGCACTTTAATTTCTACTAACAATAATTAGGTAGGTATATATAATGGACTTTCGGCATAGACATGAACTATATTTTATCCAATGGCACTGCCTGGGTTTTATTGTGAAACGCGGTCGGAGCATCGCTTTCCCCACGTTGTTTTCCTTCACCGAAAAGCTAACGGTAAATAATCCTTACATAAGTTCCAAAAAACTCATTGGTACGAGCCGGGATTCGAACCCACGACCGCCGCTTGACAGCCGCATGCCTGAACCACTAGGTACACGTATTAGCTTCGAAATATCTTCTAACAATGGAGTTAATATTCAGTGTATAAAGTATTTAAAGTTTCTAACTTTCACGTTCAATTTCAGAATACTTAACCGCATCGTGCCATTATAATATAATTAATCAGCCTTCTAACGTCCCACTGCTGGGCACAAGCCTCCTCTCATGGATGAGAGGGACCAGGCAGTAGTCACCATCATGCCATTAATAAAAAAAAACTAAAAACGCACCTTACTAAGCATATCCATGTTCACAAGCAAAAACTAAACGCACTATTAAAACTTTAGGCGGGAGACGACTTGTCTATGCGCGCGCCGGTCGACACTAGTGCCAGAACGGCGGGAGCTCGAGTAGAGGACGAAGCGATACTGGCCGACGATAACCTATCATGGTTCCCTGACCAGCTGTAAGATAAGACTTTTAGAAGTTGTAGATCACACTATTGTTCTTTACTATAGCTCGTTTCTGTATAAGTCGAGCTGATGGACATATTTTTTTTTTTTTTTTACCCCAGACGCAAAAGAGGGGCGTTACGCCTTGGCCACGACTTTGGTCTTAAGCTACCTGCGGCAGCGTTTTATCTGTTCATTGCGCGGTCGAGACGCGCAACGCACTGTGGTTAGTTGGGATCACGCGCAATGAATTAGAAAAACCGCTGCCGCAGGTCGCTTAAGACCAAAGTCGTGGCCAAGGCGTAAGGGTAAATATTGTGTACCTATTGTATGTCTCAGTGGAAGCCGCGTTAACAGCATATCATGGCTATGTGTCCTCAGTTCTTCGTTACGGCCTGATTCTGTGGGGTGGATCCGTCGATGTGGAAAGAGTGTTTAAAGTCCAGAAGAAATGTATTAGGGTTATTTGTAATGCTTGGAATGATGATTCTTGCATCCCTTTATTTAAAAAACTGCGCATTCTTCCATTACCTTGCTTATATAGGTATATACGGGAAATATGTCTGTTTGTCAATGCCCATAGATCTTTATTTAAAAAACGAGGTGATGTAACACATAGATAAATCAGACTTAAAATTATGAATTTACTTTATAAACCACGGGCTCATAAGATAATTTATAGGAAGAATGTTTTTAACATGTGCATACACATGTATAATAATATACCTGAGGACATAAAATTACTCGAGGGAAATAGTTTTAAATACAAATTGACTACCTGGCTCTTAGACCGTTGTTTTTACTCAATCCAAAAATATTTAAATCGTGACTGACATTTGTAATTTTCATTTAATTTCTTGACATTTTAATTTATTTTCCTGTAGGTATATTTGATTATTCTTGATTGTGTTATTAGTATTGTATTGTATTTTATTTTTTATACTTTGTAATGCGGATGCGAAACGGTTTGTTCGCGACATAGGCCGTCGACTCAGACAAAAAGGGGAGGACCCCCGCTCAGAGTCGTTTCTGGTGCAAAGGCTTTCCATGGCTATCCAGCGTGGGAATGCCGCCAGTATTATGGGGACTTTTGCACCAGGAACGGCTGGGGGCGATTAGTTATAATTAGGTAATTTGGGGTTTTACTATTGTAAACTTGTTTATGTTATTATTTTTAAAATTAACAGAAAATGTAATAACAACAAAAATGTTTACAGTACCTACTGCTTTGTAAATTATTATTTTTGGTTTTACTTTATATTATTTTAATTGTATTCGCTCCGAAAAATATTTACACGCCTGCATGCAGGCTGAGTAAAATGGACACACCCATATTTATCTACACAACTGTATTCTGAGCAAATAAATTATTTGATTTGATTTGATATTGTTCGAGTTGGTTGAAGTAGAATGGAAAATAAGGACCCACCTTTGTTTTTTTTTTAATTAATCGCGTTTTGGCTTCTGACTTACAACAAAATATATAATCAAGATACATTATGCGAAAATTAAGTCATTTTGTTTCCTAGTTCATGCAGTGTCAGCCTATAAAAAATCTCATATTATTAAAGTGCATACACTGACTGAACCCGTGGGTAGGCCCCCACAAGGTGGACTGATGACCTGGTAAGGTCGCAGGAGTCCGCTGGACGCGGGTGGCGCAGGACCGGTCATTGCGGCACTCTTTGGGGGAGGCCTATGTCCAGCATTGGACGTCTTTCGGCTGATGTGATAATGATGATGATACACTGAATGAACTCATTCGCCGCCACTGACTTGAACTCCAGTTCGTCACGGTTGCCACCCACTTGCCACCGATTTCATATCATGAGGTACAAAAACAATACCCTAAATTATTTGTCCAACTGTCACCTCAGTTTACCTAAGTTTTTATAGTTTAGCCAAGCAGGCCACTAGATGTCGCTGTTACGTACATGAGCAATCCTGAACACGCTCTGTTGAGACTTTTCCTGGAATAAGGACCCCAGCGTGGCCGTTGAATTTGTACATAAGATGAATAAATCGTATTGTTGTATGAAGCACTGTATCCTTGTGGGACCCAGTTTTTAATATTTGATTCTTATTAAAACTAAGCAGCCAAAAGAAAGTTATCTTTGTATCAAGCAGAAACGTCTTTTAATTTAAATTTTATTATGCAGCCTGGTCTAAATGCCAAACCTAAATCTAGGGGTAGGAGGGGTGATCCAAAAGTAATGATAATCAGTAAAGACACATAAAATGTTTAATAAAATAATTTATTATTCTACGTAATCTCCTTCCAAGTCTACACACCTAGACCATCGTTTCTCTAGACCACGAATTCCTTTTTAAAAAAATGTTTTTCTTGACCCTCCAAAAATGCCTCCACAGCGGCCATTACCTCGCCATCATTCAAAAATTTGTTGCCTTCAAGATCTTCCTTCAGCCTGGGGGCTAGGTCTGGCGAATATGGGGGGGGGGGCAGCAATTGCGTTGTCCTGGTGAACCAAGATGCCATTCAATCTGCGTATTTGGTCAGCGTAGTAGGAGCCCGTAATAGTGGTTCCCTTTTCCAGGTATTCGATCATTATAACTCCCTCAGCATCCCAAAACACTGAGGCCATGACGTTACCAGCGGAGCTTGCTACCTTGAATTTCTACGGTGTAGGGGAAGACGCTCGCTTCGAGGTCATGTCTGTTTGGTCTCAGGAACGAAATGGTGGATCCAAGACTCGTCCATGGTTACAAACCGACGCAAAAATGTTTCGGGATCAGTTTGATATTTGTCAAGATTAGACTTCGAAATCTCACATGGTATTTTCTTTTGTTCAGCCGTTAACATTCTAAGCACCCAACGAGCGGAGACTTTTTTCATGCGTAGCGTTCAGCGGCAGCATTCAAAGAATCTTAACTCATGAAGAGATACGAGATGCCTGTGAGCTCAACTAGATGCCTGATAGTCATCCTTATATCTGTTAAAACGAGATCATGAATTTTTTTGACGTTTTCTCCAGTAATGGCGACAGATGGACGGCCTTCTTCGCGATGTTCGTGTATGTTCTTCCCAAGTTAAACTCCTTTGACCACACCGTGCCACTCTGGAATACGGCCCATTATTCATAAAACTTAAAATGCCTCTTCTAAATAAAATGTGCTTTGTCCTTTTCTGACGAACACAAATGTCAAAGTGACGAATTTTAACGCCATTTTAGTAAAAATAACGTCTTTCGTCGGGGATGCGGTCAGCGGTGGACGCCTTGCTTCTTAAGGGGATGGCTTGATTCGAGTCGACAGTCGACCACGCCCCCTTGACAGAGACACGCTTATGCCTTCCGCGCACGAGAAAAAGAGATGCAAAACTCTTCGGGAATGGCTTTTTTGGTCAAATTTCGATAAATACCTAACTTAGTGAAGTTTTATTTATATATATATGTATTTCATTAAGTGAAAATTTAGATGAGATAATATACCATAGTATTAACTTGATTGTGTCGTAAAATAATGTATTGTTTGAGTAGGCTGAGTAAAAAACGGAAAACAAAGACCAAACAAGGTTTTTTTTTCTATCGAGGAAATTTTAGGCAATCATGTATCGATTAAATCAGATAGTCTAGAATCATATCTGAAAATCAGACCTTATTGTTTCTTAATCTAGTCAGAACGGCGTTTCAAAGCAAGCGATAATTTCCAATGCATTATTGACGACCGACCAAAATACCGAACGTCGCTTTATACGCAAACTTGACATTGGCGAGATCATCTTAACTTAGAAGGAAGCCTTTTTTTAAATGAAAATAAGATAGAATAGGATTGTCGAACGATTATGAAATACGGCCGTAACAATATAAAGAGGAAAAGTCTGTGGGAACGTAAGTAGCTTTGCAACTACTCATTCGAAGACCGGTTGCTAGCCTATCGCCCACAACACAGCTCCACCCGATCCCGTAGTCGATTTTCAAGACACCGCGGAAAAAAGGGGGTGGTACCATTCTAACCCGACACCACATGGATCTTTACAAAATACTGTATAATTTTTATTGAGTTAGTAGAATAATTTTTAGTTAGAATGTGGAGCAGCCCAACTGGGGAAGTACCTCCGCCTTGCAGAAGACCGCAGCCATAATAACACTACTATACTTGCTCTGTAATAGTGTTGTGTTCCTGGAGGTGAGCAAGGTCGCCAGAGCTGCCGAGGATGCGTTGTGTTGAGAGCGAGGGAATTTGTTCCTTCAGCTGTCAACACGGCGAATCCTCAAACATATCAAGGGTCGGCAACGCCCATGTTACTCCTTTGGAGTTGCATGCGTCTATAGGCTGCGGTGTCCGCTTACCATCAGGCGGGCCGTACGCTTGTTTGCCACCGTCGATGTATTAAAAAAAAGCTAGACTAACCACAACATGCCACCACCACTTTCAGGACCCACTTCACATCACCATAAGAGCTGTCAAACGAACTAGAAGTATAAATAATCGCTGCTACTATTTTAATATAATTCGGAAATAAACCTAATTATTTACCTGCAAATAAGTTGTTATCATGGAGAACATAACCTCAACATCGTGCACCAACATTGTCACCATTGTAAACTGTGAGTTATTTGAATAAATACCAAAACTGTTTTCACTTTACACGATCTCAGAGTGACGCACACATACGTAAACCAAAATAACGATCTCAGCTTTTGAAAATAAATACGATCTACCGCATCAACAGCTGATTTAAATCACAACAGCGGCTGACTGTTTTGACATTTGACACTTATGACAGATGCTTGAAGGGTGCGTTCCAATACCTGCTCAGAATCGATCAGAATGACTCCGACAAAGTCGAATAAGCCCATTAAATACAATACTTGTTATAAATGTAAAAAGGCCATTAAGACTGCAGACTATTTGAAATGTTCGCTATGCAATCATTTTTACGACATATTGTGTATGAAAATGAATTTAAAAACATATAATACAATAAATAAAGACAGCAAGCAAACATGGAAGTGTCAAAACTGTCAAGAACCGGGGAAAAACCCAACAAAAACTACAATTAAGGACACTAGTGAAGGACAAAGTAGCTTTTCCTCTAAGGATAACATAACGCATAGAAGGCGTATTTTACGTAAAACTCCATCGTGTGAAAGTTTATCTAGCACTTTGAATAATGTTGAAATTATGAGCTCTACATTAATTGACGACAGTAGCTCACGTAGGAGCTTGCCAAATGTATCACATATGGACAACTCACAAATAATAGAACAGAAGTTGGAAATTGAGGGACTTAATATCGAATTGTCTAGCGCTCATGCAGAGATAGTTAAATTGAATACGGAAAATACCAATTTGAAGAGACAGACTGATGACCTAAAGAAGAAAATAAATATATATACTAAATTTGTAAATGAAGATATTACTAAATTTACTACCCCATCTAAGGAATACGGTTTGAACTCACCAATGCAAAATTCAGATCTAGAAATTAAACTATCAGAGGCATACAAGAAAATACAAATCCTGGAAAAAGAAATCAAAAAAATGGAAAGGACAAATAAACAACTTCAACTTAAACTCAGCAAAACACTCACAAGTAATATAGAAATAAAACGTAAATCAGCTACTCTGGATACTAAAAATGTGACTCTTACACGTATACAACAATCAACAAAACTACTGCAGAGAACTGCTCATCAGATACAAAAACAAATCAGTAAGAATGTGCCCCTAGAAAATCGCGATGCAGCCCCATCTATAGACATGTCTCTGTACCATGACAAAGAGAGTACCCGGGAAAATTCTCCTGAAGACCATATGGATGGAACTGAACATGAACATACTAGAACCCATAAACCAAAGCTACTCCTTCTGAGTGATTTTCATGGTGCTGAGTTGTTACTACCTTTATCAAAAATAAGAAGAAATGACTACGATTTCACAGCAGACATTATAAAATACGGAACAACTGAACGAGTTCTACAAGGAGTAAAAGAAAAAATTGCTGACTTCACAAAAAGTGATTGTTTAGTTGTAATGTGTGGTGGAAGTGACTACAATATTAATCCCATAAATAAGGTTCTCAATATCTTAGGAAATACTGCTAAAAACGCCACTCACACCAATATAATATTTTGCGACATACCTTATAGCATAAATAAATATGCCGATCAATACAACAGTTATGTAGAGAAAATTAACTTTGCCTTACATGAGAAGTTTACTAAAAATTGTTCTCATGTCTGGCTTCAAGCCAACAGTATTTATTTAGGACATTTTGACTATGAAATGAATGGGAATGAACTTAATTATAGAGGCAAATATAAACTCGCCAAATGTATAAATAGTGTGTTAAAGAGTGTTAACGAATCTTTCTATAATAAAGGTACTTTTTTATAATTAACAAACCTAGTCAACCTAGTAGGCGAATGAAATCAACCACCGAGGAAGTTAGCATTTCCTACAAATATATATCAGTTTTACACCAAAATATAAATGGCTTAATAAATAAGGCTGATGCATTGAGTGTCCATCTACAAGGTTTTATGAACATTGGAAAGCCTATTGACGTTATCTGTATAACAGAACACAACATGAAATTTGATGACGAAATGCAATTAATGATAGTCAATTATAGCCTAGCTGCTCATTTTTGTAGAAAAAGTAGAGATGGTGGATCATGCATATTAGTGAGAAACATTCATAAATATAAGAGTCTACCAGAGATTGCAGAACTTTCTGTACCACATATAATTGAATGCTGTGCAATTGAACTGACAGATCACAAAATCGTAATCATTACTATATACAGAGTTCCTAAAAATGACAATGCACGCATGAGAATATTTTTCGATAAGTTAAGTCAAATTCTGAATAAATTATGTTATACTAATAAAAAAGTAATTATTAGTGGTGACTTCAATATTGACATACTCAAAAGAACCGCAGTCTCAGTAGAATTTAAGAACATATTTCATAGTTATAACTTAAGACTAAGCATAATAGAGCCGACCCGATTATGTAGCAAAACATGCATAGACAATATCATACATAACATTAGAGGAAGCAAAGCTGAAGTTATCGAATTAGCACTCTCCGATCACACAGCACAAGTTTTAACATGTCCAGTTAAGATAACAAATGTTCTGACTCACTGGTACGTAAGAAAAAGAGATCTCAGCCAAGGAAATATTGACAAGTTCATTGAGTGCCTGCAAAATCTAAATTTTAATGAAGTTTACTTATCTGTTGAGTCTAATGAAGCCTACGATCAATTCTCGGACCTTTTCGAATTATTTTATAATCTATGCTTCCCATACCAAAGATGCAAAATATCCTCCATTAAAAAACCTGTATGGATCTCAAAAGGTATTAAACAGTGCTGCAGGCGTAAGAGATATTTACTATGGAAGTGTCGTTTATCTCCTGAACAAGGAGATAAAGAATACTTCAGAAAATACTCGAAACGACTCAAAAAAATTATTAATCTAACTCAAAAATCTCAAAACAATTATCTCATTAAGAATGCGCAAAATAAGTCTAAAGCGACGTGGCAAATAATTAACAGTTCTAAGTCAAATCAACCAAGACATTATATTTCAGAAATATTTTCACATAATAATATACAAACTACTAATCCAAAAAATATTGCGCAAGAATTCAACAACCATTTTATTGACCAAATTCAACCAATTAATATAGTAAATAATAATTCCAATTCTGATAATTCTAATATCTATTTAACTAATAATTTGACTTTTAATTCTCTTAATTCTATTTTCATGCAACCTTCTAGTTCTGATGACATTCTAAAAATAATAAATGGCTTGAGGAATACAAACAGCACTGGGTTCGATGGTGTAAGTACATATATAATAAAAAAAGTATCTCATATAATTTCACCTCTACTTAGTCATATCGTAAATTTGTGCATTAAATGTGGAAGCTTTCCAGAAAAATTGAAATTAACAATTATAAAACCTCTACACAAAAAACATAGCAAAGAAGACATGAATAATTACAGACCCATAGCGCTTATTCCTATTTTCTCCAAAATTATAGAAAAGTATATTTATAATACTGTATCTGGCTACTTTGAACACAATAATTTGTTTGTAAATGAGCAAAAAGGTTTCCGTAAAAACATGACGATTAACATGGCTATCTTTGACTTAGTAGAAACGGTTCTAAAGAATATGGATAAAAGGATCCCAGTATCTGCGTTATATATGGACATGTCAAAGGCGTTTGACTATGTTGACCATAGAATACTTTTAGACAAGCTATATCGCTACGGAATACGTGGTAATATCCATGCTTTAATTCAATCTTATTTAAGCAACAGAAAACAAACTACTCAAATAAGTAAAATATGCTTCAAGACAAAAACGGAACAGATCTACTCATCGGATGTACGAGAAATCCGTTATGGCGTACCACAGGGGAGTGTTTTAGGACCTCTGCTATTTCTCATTTATATAAATGACATGCCTAACACAATTGACCACCCTATGGTTCTCTTTGCCGACGATAGTACAGTAATCTTCTCTGGGAAAAATTTGCAATCTTATGAAGCTGATATTAACAAGACATTAAATACAATTATAGAATGGTTAACAAAAAATAATTTGAACATTAATTTAAGCAAAACAAAACTCATGACATTTCAGCAAAGAACGAATTATGTGCCTAATCTTACAATAGCTTATAAAGGACAAAAAATTGAAGACACTGACATAACAAAGTTTTTAGGATTAAATGTAGATGATAAGTTGACATGGAAATATCAAATTGACTCTATATGTAAGAAATTAAATCAATTCTCCTATGCATTATATAATCTAAGAAAAAAAGTTAATCTGGCTGCAGTGCTTACCGCATACCATGCATTTGTGACTTCAACTTTGAGATACGGTATAATATTCTGGGGGAACTCGACAGATCGAGAAATTGCGTTTCGAGCGCAGAAAAAGTGTCTAAGATCTTTATGTGGTATCAGTTCTTTGGAATCTTGTAAGCCCCATTTTCAAAGACATAAGATCCTAACTCTTCCTAGTTTGTATATCTATGAAATGTGTGTTTTCGTGAAATGTAACTCCCATTTGTACCTAAACTTTAAGAGCACTCGTTTACAACATAAAATAAAATACCCAATGATACCCAAAACAATGTTATTCCAAAAAAATGTAGTTGGAATGGCACCGAAGATATTTAATAAACTACCAAAGTGTTTAATGTCAATAGATCAACTACATATGTTTAAAAAAGCCTTAAAAAATGTTCTAGCTCATAGAAGTTATTATACCATAAATGAATATATAAATGATAGTGACTTTGACATGCATGCTCAACAATTTGTAAGCCGTAAGGCGCCACATAGTGAAACTAACCATAATTCTGCAACATCCTGTAACCTATGTTGGACAAATAAATGATTTTATCTTTTATTTTTATCTTTATAACTTAGAGCGATTACACCCAGCGAACGAAAGAACCATAGAACGCGAGCTCCTTACAAACTACCCAAACACGTGCCTAAAACCCGGTATGCGCATGTTCGAACCAAACGGCTGCCTGGCATCGTTTTGACACCCCGCTCCCAACCCCGCATAACGGCAATAATGGAACCCATTCAGTGGGGCCATCTTGCGGCGCTACAAACGCGATCCAACGGGCGTTGCTACGCGTGATTGCCAATTTATCTTATCACATATCGCTGTGGATAAGATAAGAGATAAGTCACGTTATGCTATTAAGAGCCATGACGCGTAGTTGCATGCAGTGTCCAAGAGGCAACCGGATGGCTCGCGGCGCGGATCTTCGTTCAAAATTTCATACAAATCGGTTGAGCCGTTTAAGCGTGATGTGATGGAGTAACAAACATCTAAACGTCCAAACTTTCGCATTTATGCATTTAGCATTTATGGTGGTTCTATGATGTTGGTAAAGATTTTTAATGCCTGAGTTAGAAAAAATATATGGAAATCAAGAGAGTGAAGTGAATGCACAAGACCAGTAAAGCAGACCCCATCCTAAGAGGGGAGAAAAGTTAATGAGTTATAACTTGCTCAATTTATGTTTTTTTTTTTCTGGCTTTACATAGATTAGCCAATGTCATGTTATTCAATTTATGATTAGTCACGCGATTGCAACATTTCGCGAGATTCAGCAATGATTATAACCTTGTCATAAGTGTCGTAACGTGTCACATCGACTGGTGAACTACCTACTCGTTAACCTATTAGCCGCCACAAAAAAAAGGTGGCCACGCGAGGGATGTTTTTAGTTCATTTGTTTTTGGACTTCGCACAACATTGGCGGAACTTGAGTTCAAGTCATTGATATGACATCAATGTCATGACAGGGTAATATGGGTCGTTCTTCTTTTCTACCGACAATAGCCTGTCCTTCGTCTTACTACGGCATCTCATTTTAGTGTTTACTGTTTTATAATTAATGGTCGAATGAATATATATTTTATTGATTAATATAATTTAATATTTCACTTACACTAACCAGCATTCTTTTTATACTTTTGTTTTTCGTAGAATGCCGTGACAGAGTGGTAAAAAAAAAATGTGTAACCCATTTTGTCACATTCTTTTTTTTTAAACCACCATTAAAATATATAGGAAATAATTACTCCTAATGAAAAACATCACATATGCATTGTTTTTATATCGCACACCGAAATTACGATTTTTGATAGTTCAAAAAACCGGCCCATTGCAAGACGAACTTGCGCACGAAGGGTTCCGTACCATTAACTATAAAAACGGCAAATAAACCACGTTTGTTGTATGGGAGCCCCCTTAAATATTTATTTAATTCTGTTTTTTAGTATTTTTTGTTATAGCAGCAACAGAAATACATCATCTGTGAAAACTTCAACTGTCTAACTATCATGGTCCACGAGATACAGCCTGGTGACACACGGACAGACAGACAGACAGACGGACGGACAGCGCAGTCTTAGTAATAGGATCCTGTTTTACCCTTTGGGTACAGAACCATAAAAACGGAAAAACGTGGGTTCATTGTCGGCAAAAGAGAAGAATGACCCATATATCACTGTCAACCTCTGTTGAGTATGTATACTGCCTTCCATTACAACCTTTTAGAACATGCTGTCTGTTTCCCAAAACACCCATTCCAATCACTACTACATATATCCTAAAAGACCCCACAACCTATTATAAATTGAGTTTCAAAGTTAGTCTACCAGCATGCCAAAAAGCCAGTTAAGCTTACCGCAGGTCTCAGCCGGTTGTCATTCGCCTGGAAGATGCAATTATTTTGTGAATCAAGCCGAAGAAACAGTTGCAAATTTATTAGTAAAGCTGGAAGGTTGTGCACTTGCACAAATTATCCTTAAGAGTCGCCAGGACACTTGGACTCTCCATACAAGCATAATTAGGTTATCATTTTAAAATGCCATTTTAGAATAACAATAGTATATTTATATTATAATTTATAGCAACAGAAACTTGTTTCCGACCTAGCTATGGCGGATCCCATGGTGTAAAAAAGTTTGCCGTTTTAAAATGAGAACCAAACTATGTTTGTATCGAGAGCCGACTTGAGTTGACCTTGCTGCCGACTCTTAAGTCAAGAAACATTTGAATGTTACTGTAGGAAATTGTGTAAATGTTGTACAGAACAAGTTATGCATTCTACACTCCATTTGCATTCTAAAACTACAACCAAATAAATTCTTATCTATTTAACATTTTTGCTTGTCATTTATTCAATTCTGATGGATCCTATTTTTGTATGTTTCACTCAAGGGTTCTTTTATGAACAGTAAAAGTCTTGTATTATAAGTGTACACCGTACAGCCTGGGAATCTATATCAGACCTTTACCTTGGATTTATCAATTAAATGACAAGCTACGTTAAATAGATAAGAATTTATTGTCAGATCACTCGACCCAACATAATAGAAACAGATTCAATTGATTACATGTTTAGGTACTAAAATTCTAACAAACATGTTGCGTAAAAATTTAATAATATGACATCATCAAATTATGGATAAATTAATTAGGAAACCATAGGGAGACAACCAAAACTCACTAATTACAAGTAATACGGGTGTAGATTCGAAGTTGAAAATTAGAAGTTGCATTTTGCGAAAAAGGGACAAAACATACCCATTCTTAAAACTTTGGACACTTATAACTTCATGATTATTTAACCTTTTGCGTTGATTTTTTCTCCATTTGCCTACATTTTTAATCCTTAATCGAGAAAATATACCATTATTGATTATTTTAGTGCCTTTACACCCCTATTGTTGGGAAAAAAAATTATCTTAAATATTTTTTGTGCATTTAGTGAATTTTAGTTGTCACCCAATGAAACATTGAAATAAGTATGTCATGTAACAAAACATTTGTCATGTCATCTTTGCCAACCTTCCTCTGATCCCATTCCCTGCACAAACATCTACAGGTGTTGAATATAAGGCTTGAACTATGCTTAATTGGATGAATTAGTGAAGAATATAATAATCAATTAAGGCTATAAATCTATATTTCAAGAGGTTATCAGCTGTTTTGTATTCCTGGAGCATATAAACAGCATAAAAATAAACTACATAGGTATAGTGTCACCATAACATGTTGGTTAAGGAAATCTACCAGATTAGTGTTCATTAAGGGGAAGGCCGGGGAGTGTTTCAACTGCCACACTTTTATGTAACGATTTGTGGAGGACCTAGCGGGACAAAATCACTAAGTTTGAATGAAAACAAATAACCTTGTGTTTCTACTTGCAATATGTATTAAAACTTAATGCCAGCATGAGGTTTTATTCGGCAGTAAATTGTACATAAAAATGTGGCGTTTAAAATGCTCCGCAGCCTTACCGTGAGATAGTCCTGGCTGTATTAGCACTGATAATCTAGTATCCACATAATTATAATAACTACAGATCTTCATATCCGGCATCTAAACACCTGGTTTAAAAAACTGAATTGTACTTTCAATGGGACTTAAGAATGCCAAGTCATTCATAATAGTAGTGCTAGAATACTATATCATTAAGGTAATTGAAACTGCGTTGTTTATTTACATTATTAGATCGACTCGCATCCGATCCGAGCCGTCTAATCACGATGTCCTGACCTCTACGCTAAAGCAAGGTTACAGTAGATAAATACACGCGTTATTACATCTTATCAGCGAATAAAAGCATAAACATGTATAGCTACCTTCTTATTTAACTCTCCCGTTTCTGCCATTATCACTGGGTATTGTAAAACTCGGTTAAAGAAGGGCTTTATCAGTAAGTTATCTTGAAAATGCCGACCGACCAAGCCGCGCTTCGGATTCGGATTTTGACACTGACAATAGTGACATTAGTGACAATCTTATCTTATTCCGAGCTGACAATCAGGTGATTGACAAAAATGGCGAACGAAACGCAGAGCGTTTTATTTCGTGGCGGTGGGTGGTTTGGCAGATTTCCCATTCCACATTTCCTTAAACAAACACTAAATAAAATAAGCATGAAGCCGGCACCCCACTGCGCTATGCGCTATTCGTAGTAGGTATTCGTTATTCGGCTTATGCCGGCACCCCACTGCGCTATGCGCTATTCGTTATTCGGCTTATGCGCCGAATAGCGCATTGACTGCCCACACTTCGTTCACTCAGTCATTTGCTCTTGTGATCATCCACCAGCGCCTACTTTTCGGTCTATTAGCAACTTTGTACTTATACAACAGGTATTGGTAAGTTGCATTTAAGTAAAAATAATAAGCTGCTGCTGTCAACTCGCATAGCGCAGTGGGGTGCCGGCATTATGCGCCTGTATTCGACGCAGTGTCGACTGTTTATTCGTCTATGCTTGCCTTATTCTCACGCATAACGCATAGGACGAATAGCGAATACGCGTATCCGTCGACTGGTCGGTTTTTTGGTACCTACACATCAAAGGAGGCGAATAAGCCGAATAGCGCATTGACTGCCCACACTTCGTTCACTCACTCATTTGCTTGTTAGCGGCGGTCGTACCTCGACGTGTTCGCCTGTTCGGTGTGAAAAATGGAGTGGACCAACGAAAAAGTTATACGATTTCTAGATTCTGCTCCCTAGTAGCATTTTAAGTTGGCCCCACGTTGGGCCATTGATGGCCCAACGAAATGCCAACGAAAATGCTGCTAGGGCTGCCAACACGTTCATCGCCGCTTTTGTGATTGACTCGTGATTACGCAAACAACACACATATTTGGCATCTTCGGCACACCGGCACGCAGTGTGGTTTTTTTTTTCTCCTAGCTTCCCAAGTTGGGCCCCGAAGGGGCCCTTAACTAATTGCCTATGACAAAAGCACGGCCAAGAGCCAGTGCGAGCGCGGCAGAAGGCCAACGCTCAAAATAGAAATGAACTATCCTAACAAAGCAACAAACAAAGGATTTCGAAAAAACATGTCAATAAACGTAGCTATTTACGACTTGGTCTCTAGAGTTGTCAATAGCCTTGACAAAAGAAAACCGTCTTGTGCCATTTATATGGACATGACGAAGGCTTTTGATCACGTAGATCATAAAATACTATTAGAAAAGCTGAATCATTATGGGATTCGGGGTAATGCTCTAGATCTTATGAGGTCATACTTAGAATGTCGAGTACAATTCACAGAAATGACACAAATATGCCCTGTTAATAAACATGAAATTATATATACTTCTAATAGAAGACATATCGTATATGGGGTACCACAAGGTAGCATTCTGGGCCCATTACTATTTTTAGTCTATGTAAATGACATTACCAAATCTAGCCAGTATCCAATGGTGCTATATGCCGACGACAGCACCGTATTTATAGAGAAAAATAGCGACATAGACTACGAGAATGCAATTAATACTAATTTAAGACATATTATTGACTGGTTATACTATAATAATTTAAAAGTGAATTTAGAAAAAACTAAATTTATGCAGTTTAGCCAAAGAAACGAAGTTCCAACACTAAATATTACACATGAAGGCAAAACTGTCGATAAGGTGCAAGTGTATACGTTTTTAGGCATCTCGTTAGATAGCAACATGTCGTGGAAGTCTCATTCGGCAGAAGTATGCAAGAAACTATACCGATTTTCATATGCTCTGTACAAACTGGCTAAAATCACCAACCGCAGTACTGTACTAACCGCTTATCACGGATTTGTTTCGTCAACCCTGCGATATGGAATTATTTTCTGGGGAAACTCTACATATCGAGGTACACTATTCAGGGCTCAAAAACGATGTGTAAGGGCTATCTGTGGACTGAATCCCCAGCAAAGCTGCATGCCTTATTTTCAGTCCCTAAAGTTACTGACATTTCCATGTCTATACATTTTCGAGTGTTGTATTTTTGTCAAAAGTAATTCGACATCTTTTCAGTTGAGAGAGCAAAAGCAAACTTGCAACCTTCGCCCAAGGAAACCAGCGTTGGTAGTTAGTAAAACTAAGACAGCTTTGATGCAAAAGAGCGTACTTATAATGGCACCAAAATTGTTTAATAAGTTGCCAGAAGCGTGGCAGATGGCAACAATACACAAGTTTAAAACCTTATTATTTAATTTCTTACTGTCTAAGTGTTATTATAGTGTAGCGGATTATTTGAATGATCTTTGACATAATATTCTGAATTTAATATATTGTACATGTAATCTAGTATTAGAGATAGACTTTTCATTGTAAGATTACTTAGATTAGATTGTAATTAAGAACCATTTGTTTCGTACGCCAGAAGGCACGTCATAGCTGTTCCTTTAAATATTATGTTACCACCTTATGTACCTGTGATGAACGAATAAATATATTGATTGATTGATTGATTGATTGATTGAAAGCCTAAGCTAATAACTTTATTTAAAATAAAATATACATAGAAGGCACAAACATAACAGTGCTAGAGTTACTTTTTACTCTCTTCTTTAAGTCCAATCGAGGCGACCCGGAGGCACACAACCCCCCCGCCGCAGGGGGCGCGGCCTCACGGGTGCAAGTTTACACTGCTCCCACAGCCATTCATGACTGGCTGCAGTGGTGATTCCCGACGAGCTGCACGCGGTGCCACGCGCAGGACGCAGGGCCGCGCAGTGAAGCACCCCATCTCTTGCGCGAAGTCCCGACGAACACGCAGATCAGCTGCACCCCCGCAGCGCAGCAATTTCCCAGGATTCCCAGACTGCTACAACCTGACTGGCAGCGCAAGGTCCCCCAGTACTCAATACCGAGCCGCGGAGATACAGCCAAGTGACGAAAAAACGTCGAAACTGCACCCGATTGACGAGGGCCAGAATGAATACCCTGTCGGCGGGACCAAAGTTCAGCCACACACCCACAGCCCAGTACGTTCTACGGGTTCCCCTGACTGCCGAACATAACCGACAGCGCAAGGTCCCCCCTACTAATACCGAGCCGCGAGCACACAGCCAAACGAGCACACACTCACGGACCCGGACGACGAAATCACAGCGTCCATCGAAAGATGGAACGCTGCGCTTTCGGCGTCCAACACATCGCGTACTCTTCGGCGTTCCCGCCGGCGTGGACGTCCACCGCGAGATCGCGACAACACAGACACATACAGTCCCTATTCGTCCCGGTACCGCCGTATACCGGGTAGAGTCAGTCCGACCCAAGTCGGGCCTAGCTGAGTTTCTTGCTGGACTCTTCTCAGCTAGGCTAGGTTTTAGGGCGGAGGCAGGTCCAGGGGCAAGGAAAATTTGCGACCGGTCGCTACTTGCGCTGGGTCTGTCTCTATGGTAGCGGCCTGTCCGGCGGTTAACATGGTAGATGGCCTCGGGGGGAGCTCACAGTTGCTAAGATCCTCGAGGCAAAACTGATTGGGTTCCTTCACGAGGTTACCGCCTGTTAGCTGCCTGGTTCTACCGTTAGAAACAGGCAGAACGGAAACAATCAGTTGAGCCTATAGCGATGACGTGGCATGTCGCAGCGGGCTTTCCATCCACAAAGAAGGATGGTTAGCGGTAAAATGCCACCCGCGTGTTTGTGCCGTGCGCGGGGACCCGTACGGGTGGAGAGGGAGATCCTGGAAGCTGAGTCGACCAGCGGTCGGGATAGTTACTGCTGGGAGACAACACTCTTCTTTGGCTCAGGATTCACCTCACACGGGCGGTCATGGCCTAGCCAGCCATGATCAATCGGCTGTCGTGTCCAGTCTGATGGCCACGGGCGAGTGTCCTGGAGTATGGGGTCTGTAGTCGGCGGAGCACGGGTTACGAGTCGTCTGAGGAGATGACGAGTAGCTCGGCACCGTGCGGACTCACAGACAACATACTCTCGGGGCGCTATGTCAGTTTGGTAGCCCTGATGCGCTAACGCATCCCCAGGGTGTGGGCTCCGTGGTGGGTGGGGAGCCAAACTGATGAAGCAAGGTCAAAGGTCACATGGATACCATAAAACCCGAGACGAAGGAAGGAGGGAAAGCCGTACCCGCAAGGGATGAGGCCAAATCGCATAGCGCAAATGCTGTACCGGCGGCACGCACTTCTGTCCCAGACAGGGGAGCGAGAGCGGGTAACAGCCGAGCAAGGGGGTCCGCAAGGACGCAGAAGGCGCGAGGCGCATTTTCAGGCAGAGGCCATGGTGGAGCGGTCCAAACCGGAGGCACCGTTCGAACTTTTCCCCACGGGTCGAAAAGCGGACACACCCAGCAGGTCCCCGCAAGGAGACCGGCTGGCGCAGGTGCCGGAGGGGAGGTCAGCGGAACTGTGGTCATCTGCAACAGGCTGGCCGGTCCTCTTCCGAATCCTGCTGACGATCCGGGCGCTGTTGATAGCGTGTCCGCACCCCAGAGCGCGGATGCGTGGTCCGGTGGAGGAGCCGTCAGTAGCAGGAGGCAGAAGAGGCGAGACAACGCCAAGGCGAGGGCTCAGACACTGAGCGAGGGCACCTCCCAGGATGCACCCACTTCGGGGCCAGGGACGGCGCAAAAGAAGAGGCATCTGGGAGCCAGTGGCGACTCTTCTCTGCTTGTCAGCGACTCCAAGCGAGTGAAAGTTGCAGCTTCGTTCGCTGAAGTGGCTGCAAGCGAGAGGATGGCCATCGTCCCGGAGGCCTTTCCGGCCGAGAAGATCGGGTTGGGGCATCTGGGCGCCATCCAGGGGCTCATTCTGGAGCTTTTGGTTGACGCTCCGGATCCCCTACCCCGAGTCACTCTCGGCAACGTAGTGGCGGGCGCTCTCCAGGTCAATTGCCAAGGGAGAGAGTCCGTCACATGGCTCAGGTCAGCAATCGGAAGCGAGGAGATTGCTGGCCTGCGCCTGAGGGTCATGGACGCCAAGGATCTTCCCAAACCTGTCAAAATGGCATGGAAAACGAAGATAGTTGGCGGCCATGACGTTAAGTTGCTTCTCCGTGTGTTGCAGAGGTACAATCCTGCGCTACACACGGAGGAGTGGAAGGTGGTAGACACCTTGACATCGGACGCGAACACCAGGCGCATCATATTGATGGACCGGGTGTCGGCCGACGTTATCAAGGCCGCGGGCTACCACCTACACACGGGTGTCGACCTGAGCTCCTTCAAGCTCCTAGAGGACGCGGAGGAGAGGGCGCTTGAGGGGGCTGGGGAAGGCACTCGTGCGGGGACGGGCGCGGGGGGTCCGACGCCGGGGGAGGGCGCGGGGGTTCCGCTATCTGGGGAGGCCGAGGAGGGCACACCTCCGGAAGGCAATGTGCCTGGCACCAAGGGGGAGGCTGAGGGGGCTGAAGTAGCCAAGGGGGAGGGGCAGTCAGAGGTGGAGGACGGGAACAGGGCGGGCTCCGGGTACGGACTTGCTGAATCCCGCAGGGCCCGAGAGTCATCACCGTTATCGGTGATCGGCTCAGAGGACCTGCGGGGATTGGCGGAGCTGTACCTGGGGGCCTCCATGTCTCCCATGTCCTGTGACGAGGCTGTCCAGGAGGAGGCTGCCGACCTCAGCAAGCCCAAATTATAAAAGCGCCAATGGCGGGTCTAAGGTGTGTACAAATTAATTTACAACACAACAAGGCGGCCACTGCCCTTCTGGCAAGGCAGCTAAAATGCGACAAATTCGATATTGCTCTTATTCAAGAACCATATATATATAAAAGTGAAAAAAGAGGTTTAGGCGGAACGGGAGGAACAATTGTTCACCTGTGTCCAGATAATAACAATAATATGAGGACATGTATATATGTCAAAAATGGCATCAACGCTATGCCCTTACATGATTTCTGTTGCAGGGATCTCACCACGGTGATGATCCTAAACAAGGGGGAGGGTAAGTGTAATATATGTATTGTGGGTAGATCTAAGTTAGTATATTATAGAATAGGGTAGGCATGTATCTTTGGCAATCAGTCTTCGATTAAACCTCTAACTGATAGTATCTGCGTGTGTTATTCGGACTACCTAGACTTCCTACACTTCCATATTCCTGGATTTTATAGTGGCGACGAGCCGATCTGAACCTTGTAGTAGGTGTGGCTAACGGTGCGCGGGCGCGCTGATAAGGCGAACTGATTTATTTTTGTTAGGTTGTGCAGTGTCGAACAATGGCGGTCGGTAAAATACCGGAATTTAAAATTGGAACCGACGACTGGCGGTTGTACGTGGACCGCTTAGAACAATATTTTTTAGTTAACGCAATTGATGCAAAAATTCATGTGCCTACGTTAATTACAGTGATGGGAGCAGAGTGTTACGAACTGCTGGTTAATTTATGCACTCCGGATAAGCCGACGACAAAGACATTCGCACAGGTGACGTCGATACTTGAGACACATTTACAACCTAAACCGAGTGTGTTAGCGGAACGGTTTAAGTTTAGGCACAGACAACAAAGTAAAAATGAATCGATTTCGGAATATGTGGCGGTGTTGAAGCGCATGTCGAAGACTTGTGAATTTGGTGGTTGGCTAGTAGAGAGTTTGCGGGACCAGCTGGTTTGTGGCCTACATAGTGAAATTATACGCCAACGCCTATTTACAGAGGAAAAGTTGGACTTCGCAAAAGCTTATAAGTTGGCGGTCAGTATGGAGGCGGCAGAAAAAGACTCGGCTATCGTGGAAAGGCGCGCGGGACCGTCAAGTGCCGCGGGCACTGTGGAATGTCAGGCTATGGCGTCCCGCTGGGCAGGCGGAATGGCGGGCGCGCGAGCGGCCCGGGCGGCGACCCGCGACGGGCGCGGCGGGCGCGGTTGGCGCGCCGGCGCCGGCGGCGGCGGACCCGGCAGAGACCCAGCGCGTGGCATCCAGGAGTGCAGCGCCTGTGGGGGCGCACATGACAAGGCGGGATGTCAGTTTGCACGTTACGTGTGCAGAGTGTGCAATCGCCAGGGGCACTTGAAGCGGATGTGTCCGAGTATGGCGAGCCACCACAGTGTGGAGGTGACTACGGAACCAGACGGGCAGTATGACATGCACGTATTAAGCACTGGCTTGGACGAAGGAGACCGCTACAGTGAAGACAGTGACGAGGTATTTATTATGACTTTATTATCGGCTATGGCATATAAACCGATTATGATGACACTGAATGTACAAGGTAAAGACTTAGCGATGCAGTGTGATACGGGTAGTGCAGTGTCCTGTATAAGTGAAGAATTATATAAACAAATGTTTTGTAATTTAGAGATGAAAGAATGCAATCTTAAATTACGATATTACACTGGGGAGTTAGTAAACCCTTTAGGAATAATAAGACCGATCGTTAGGTATAAAAATATGGAAAAGTACCTCGATCTAGTAGTCGTTCGGAATGGAAAAACTATATTGTTAGGACGACAGTGGTTGTGTGAATTAGGTATACAAATTCCAACGACGAAATATTGCGAAGTTAATAATGTAAAAGATAACCAGTTTAATTATAGTGAATTCAGTTCCAGATTCTCTGATGTGTTTGCGGACGGCCTGGGGAGATATACCGGTGGCCGGGTCGGCATCCATCTGCGCGCGGGTGCGCGACCCGTGTTCCTGCGCGCGCGGCCGCTGGCGTACGCGCTGCGCGAGCCGGTGGAGCGCGCGCTGGAGCAGCTGGTGCGCGACGGCGTGCTCACCCCCGTCGACCGCTCCGACTGGGCCACGCCCATTGTGCCGGTGGTTAAGAAAGACGGTAACATTCGTATCTGCGCTGATTTCAAACTAACGTTAAACCGAGTTTTGGAAGTCGACCGTTATCCGTTACCCAGGGTGGACGATCTGCTGGCAACTTTGCACGGCGGGGAACGATTTAGCAAAATAGATCTTTCACAAGCCTATGCGCAATTTGAGCTGGATGAGTCAAAAAAGTATACAGTAATAAATACGCATAAAGGATTATTTATGTACAATCGATTGGTCTATGGACTTGCGTCTTCTCCAGGCATTTTTCAAAAACATTTAGAACAGTTATTCGCAGATATTCCGCATGTAGGCGTGTTTTTGGATGATGTTATAATCACGGGTAAAGATACACAGACGCACATAAACAACTTGCATAAGGTATTTGAGCGATTGCAGGCGTATGGGTTGCGGGTCAGAAAAGATAAATGCGCATTTTTTTGAAGATTCAATAAGTTATCTAGGGCACGTCATAAGCAAGGCCGGTGTCCACACGTGTCCGGATAAAATTAAAGCTATTGTGAATACACCAGCGCCAAGCAACGTATCGGAAGTTCGGGCGTTTATTGGTATGATAATGTACTACGCAAAGTTTATCAAGAATGTCAGTTCACTACTCACACCGCTATACAATTTGTTGAAAATGGGGGCAAAGTTCATTTGGAGTCCGGACTGTCAAGCGGCGTTCCACAAGGTTAAGCAATTTTTGAGCTCGAGCGAAGTGCTGGTACACTATTCGAGTTCCCTACCTTTAGTACTGACGGCAGATGCGTCAGGAGTGGGGGTAGGCTGTGTGATCTCACATCTAACACCGGAGGGCGAGAGGCCGGTGGCCTATGCGTCGCGTACGCTGACCGAGACCGAGCGGGGGTACGCGCAGATTGATAGGGAAGCCCTGGCTATAGTGTATGGTGTTCGGAAATTCCACCAATATTTATATGGCCGGGAATTCATACTGAGAACTGATCACAAACCGCTCACATATATTCTCGGAGATAAAGTAGGTATTCCAGTAATGGCGGCTGCGCGGCTGCAACGCTGGGCTATTTTGTTATCGGGATATACCTATAAGATTGAGTACGTACCTTCAAAAAAAAACTGTGCAGATGCGTTATCGAGGCTCCCACAAACACCACAGGCGAAGCCAGCCCTGAGGCCGCACAGCGAAGGGACGTACCTCAATTTTGTAGAAAACTTCCTACCCGTTACTAACGAACAGATCAAGTCTGCTACGGCTCGTGACGTTACGCTAAGTAGGGTGCTAGTGTATGTACAATCGGGCTGGCCGGGACCGTGCAGTGATGCCGAAATTAAACCGTTCTTGACACGACGTCACGAGTTATATGTCGATCGGGGTTGTTTAATGTGGGGGTATCGTGTGGTAGTACCGACCATTTTACGCGAAACGATCCTTAAACAACTACATATAAGTCACATGGGGATAGTGAAGACAAAGGCGCTGGCACGGAGTTACGTGTGGTGGCCAAATATTGACGTAGATGTGGAGGCGCAGTGTCGGCAGTGCGAGACCTGCGCCGCGGAGGCGCCGGCGCCGGCGCACGCCCCTCCGAGCCCATGGCCCCATCATGGCCAGGTATGGAGTAGACTGCATATAGACTTTTTAGGCCCTTTCAAGGGAAAAACGTTTTTGGTAGTGGTTGACTCAAGTTCCAAGTGGTTAGAAATTTTTGAAATGAGCAGAACGAACGCGACGGCAGTAGTAAGGGAACTTAGGGCCACCTTTGCGCGATTTGGTTTACCACGCGAAATAGTATCAGATCAAGGACCACCGTTCACGAGCACAGAGTTCAGACATTTCTTGGAGATCAATGGCATACGGCAGTCTTTCTCGCCGACCTACCATCCAGCATCAAACGGGGCCGCAGAAAATGCTGTAAAGTTATGCAAACGCGCAATTAGTAAGGCTTTGAGAGACCGGACAGACTTGGACGCGGCATTACAGACTTATTTAATGTCGTATAGGAATAGTGTACATAGCACCACTGGGGAAAGCCCGGCGGTATTATTGCAGCGTAGGTCATTACGGTCCCGGCTGGATATGTTGCGCAGCGGAAGCGCTCTGCAGAACCGGGTGAGTGCCGCGCAGCAGCGGCAGGTCGCGCACGCGGGCGGCACACACCGACTCTTCCAGCCCGGAGACACAGTCTGGGCTCGCGACTTTACCGGAACTGACAAATGGGTTAAGGGAACGGTACTAGGTGCCGAAGGTTCCGTAAGATACTCACTGGATGGGGGTAACGGTAGACAAATTCTAAGACATGTGGATCAAATCAGACGCAGATCGAGGTTGTCGAGTGTACCTTGCCCGGAGCAACCCTCTGAGGCAACCGAGCGGTCCCCGGGGGCGGGGAACGTGGCAGCGCACCGGCAGACGGAGGTGGGCGGGGAGAGCGGGGAGCAATTACAGAGGAAGGTGGTAATAAATGAGGAGTCAAATAGTGGTGATGACACATCTGAAGCTCGTGCACCCTCTCCACATCCATCTCCGAAGCCTCAGCGGCGGTCGCCGCTAAACCTCAGGCCTTTGCCCAATAGAATTCGTAGGTTAGAGATAGATTAGTTATTGCATCATGTATACGGTAACAGATTTAGCGGGGAGGTGTAATATATGTATTGTGGGTAGATCTAAGTTAGTATATTATAGAATAGGGTAGGCATGTATCTTTGGCAATCAGTCTTCGATTAAACCTCTAACTGATAGTATCTGCGTGTGTTATTCGGACTACCTAGACTTCCTACACTTCCATATTCCTGGATTTTATAGTAAGGAGCTCATACTATCATCAGCCTACCTCCCCTACGAGGCAACGGATCCCATCACACAACAACTGCGGGATCTCGTTGCATACGGCAGCCGGGCGAATACCAACCTGATCATCGGCTGCGACGCGAACGCTCACCATGTCATCTGGGGTAGCTCAGATGTCAACAGGAGAGGAGAGAAGGTACTGGATTTCCTGGTAAGCTCTTCTCTACAAATACTGAATAAAGGCAATGAACCTACCTTCGTCAACTCTAGGCGGGGGGAGGTTATTGATTTAACGTTGGCTACTAACAACACTTGCAACAAAATCAACTCATGGCACGTATCTGATGACATATCCCTTTCGGACCACAGATACATTTGCTTTAGGTACCAAACTAAAATAAAAACAAATACGGTACGTAAACGGAATCCTAGGAACACGGACTGGTCGGCCTTTAGAAATGATCTCAAAGTTGACCTAGGAGACCCAAAAGGTAAGCTAAACTCTATTATTGACATAGAATTCGAAGCGGACAAAATAGTACAAGCCGTATACACGGCCTTCACTAATAACTGCCCGGAAAAGAAAACCCTGGCTAAAAAGTTACCATGGTGGACCCCAGAGATAGTCAAGCTCAGGAGGGAAACCAGGGCAATATTTAATGACGCAAAGTCATCCAATGACTTCGGGTACTATGCACAAAAACTCACAGAACTCAGCAAGGCTGTGAGGAAAGCCAAAAGGAGAGCATGGAGGAATCACTGCGATCAGATTGAGTCAATACCGGAAGGAATGAGACTAACAAAGGCATTAGCAACCACAAAGTCGGTACCGCTCACATCCATCAGGGACAATGACGGTAGAATGACGAAAACGGGGCTGGAGACCCTTAAGATAATGTGTAACACACACTTCCCAGGCTCAGTAATACACGACAGCGTAACAGACGACGGTGCAATTAGTGCGTTGGAACAAACCACAAGTACAACGAGACACAATTGGGACACGTCTAAAAAGGTAGTACATCATAAAAAGATAAAGTGGGCACTTTCAACATTTCAACCTTTCAAAGCCCCGGGGCCAGATGGAATCTACCCCATTCTACTACAAGAAGGCGCTAATGTACTAATCCCGCACCTTAGCAGATTGTACAGGGCGTGCTTGGCCTTCGCACACGTACCGCGTGTGTGGAGGATGGTAAAAGTAACCTATCTACCCAAACCAGGTAGGGCGGATTACAGTGAAGCCAAATCGTATAGGCCGATAAGTTTATCGTCGTTTTTCCTCAAAACACTGGAGAAATTGGTAGATAGACACATAAGGGATGGCCCATTAAGGAGACATCCGCTGCACGAACTGCAATGTGCATACCAGCCAGGGAAGTCAACGGAAACCGCACTTCACCTGGTAACAACCAAGGCTGAGCAGGCTATAGAGAATAAAGAACTATGTCTGGCAGCTTTCTTAGACGTGGAGGGAGAGTTTGATCGCACCACGTATAAAGCTATCAGCGAAGCAGCTGCAAAACATGGTGTAGAGCCGACCATTTGTAAATGGATAGGCAACATGCTAAATGGCAGACTAATAAAGTCATCTCTCTTGGGGGATGAGATAACGGCCACGGCCACAAAGGGATGTCCGCAAGGAGGCGTACTCTCACCAACTCTCTGGAGTTTGGTGGTGAACTCACTCCTGGTGGAACTCAATAAAGGTCCCACCCACACGGTAGGATATGCTGATGATTTAGTAATACTGGTGAGTGGGAAGTTCCCAGGCACGGTATCAGAAATCATGAACAAGGCACTGAAGACAGTGGAGAGATGGTGCGACCGGCACCAATTATCCATTAATCCAGGCAAAACTGTAGTAATACCCTTTACTAGGAAAAGGACCCTTCGCGGCGTACAGCAGTTAAAACTGTACGGGAGGGTACTAGAACTGTCCAACGATGTGAAATATCTAGGTGTCACTCTGGATAAGGAACTGAATTGGAAGAAGCATACAGATCTCACCATTACAAAGGCACTCAGGGTATTTGGAATGTGTAGATCAGCGTATGGCAAAACATGGGGACTGAACCCAAAGGTACTGAAGTGGATCTATACCATGATGGTGAGGCCCATATTATTGTACGGTAGCCTGGTGTGGTGGCCAAGGACTTTAATGAGCACATGCAGAGATGCCCTGACCAAAGTACAGAGATCGGCATGCATGGCTATAACAGGGGCGTTTTGAACCACGCCTACAGCGGCGCTAGAAGTCCTACTGGACCTACCGCCACTTCACATGGTGATTAAGTCAGAGGCGCGCAAATCGCTCTATAGACTAAGAACTCTTGGACTGTGGAGCGACAGCAAGCCAAAGACTAAACACACAAACATGGAGACTGACAGTCTCTTAGACAGAATAACAAACATGGGATGTGACAAAATGCTACCCAAGTATGTATTCCATAGGAACTACACAACAAAAGTTCCATCCAGGGCCGAATGGGCCGAAGGTCTAGAACCACCGAGGTCTGGTGTCGAAGACAGTATATGGTACACGGACGGATCTAAAATGGGATCCGGTACGGGAGCAGGCATTTATGCGATTGACTACAGTAGTAGTGTAAGCATGGGTAGTTTGGCAACCGTCTTCCAGGCGGAGACATACGCCATAATTGCCTGTGCACAGGAGAATATAGACAGGCAAACCAGAGGGCAGACCATCTATATCCTCAGCGACAGTCAAGCGGCCCTTAAAGCGCTTACGGCGCCGAAAGTGGATTCTAGACTAGTCTATAATGGCGTCCAGGCACTGAACAAGCTTGGGAAGCACAATAAGGTGCAACTAGTTTGGATACCGGGGCAGGAGGGCTACATCGGCAACGAAAGAGCGGATGAGCTTGCAAGAGGGGGGTCTACAAATCACTTTGTAGGTCCAGAACCATTTGTGGGACTCTCGCAGAGAACCATAACTTCGGCCTTTAAAGCCTACGCCAAAACCAAACACCAACACGAGTGGAGGAATGAGGCAGGCTTAAGGCACTCTAAGCTCTTCATAGAAGGAGTGGACTCGGGCTGGACTAACAAGCTCTGGAAATCCAGCAGGAAGCCACTCAGAATCATATCTGGGGTGTTCACAGGTCACTTCGGAGTCAAGGATCTCTTGGCCAAGATGGGACTGTCGGACAGTTTAGTCTGTAGAATGTGTGGCGAGGAGGATGAGACCATGGAACACTTACTGTGTGAATGTCATGCCCTTGCCAGACAAAGAATGAATTACTTTGGTAGCGACTATCCGCAACCAAGGGAGTTCAAGGTGCTCCCGCTGAGCTGCATCATCCGCTTTGTGGAAACGATGGAGCGAGCTTGGGAGTAGGCATAAAGGAGAGGGCAAATGCACAAAAGATCCCGCTGGGTCGAAGTGCATCCGAAAGGGCCCTCATCTAGATAAGATAAGATAGGCTAGGTTTTAGCGAACCAGCGATAAAACTCCCAGTAGTTCGACACCACTCACACCCCAGATTCGGTTGATACCGTTCAACCAATCTCACTGGAGCGCAAACTCGTAGAGTATTCCAGTGTACAAACTTTCCCGCGTGGTCGTGCCGGAGGCTCCCCTGGATTTTCCCCAGGCTACCCTCCAACCACGCAATTCGACCGCTATATTGGGTTCGTCCTATTATAGCAACAGTCAGGTTCAAAAAAAAAAAAAAAACAGCCAAACGACAGCCCCAGCAGGCACAGAGTCCAACCGCAACTCCACAGCCCGGCACGTTCTACAGGTTTCCAAGACTGCCGTACCTAACCGACAGCGCAAGGTCCCCCCCCTACTAGTACCAAGCCGCGAAAATAACAGTCAGACCGCAGACCCACATGACCTTCTTCCATAATGGCGGGAACATCTGCTTCAAAATAGCTCCATCCAAGATGGGCGCATGTCAGTATGACAGCCTGATGTAGTTGCAGCGCAGATGGTCGGCCGGAGAATGTTCGCGGCGCAGGTGGTCGGCCGGAGCACGTCCGCGCGGCGCGGCGGACGGACGCTCAATATACGCAGTGTGGTGGGCATGTTTGTTTGTTCGCGCACATAACAAATATTTTCGCAAATACGGCGCAGTCACATAAAGAATAGCTCATAGCGCAGTGGGGTGCCGGCATAAACTAAGGCAAGAGGATATTTGTATTGACTATACAGTGTAATTTTTTTATTGTATAAACCTCTCATAAAAAATATATACAAGGGGTTAACTTGCACGATTTACTTGCCAAGTCTGACCAACTTCCCAACGTTCTTTCGAGTTGAAATTTCGAACACTTGATCAAATGACAATGCAATATTGTGGTACTATCGCCAAAACAGTTAACTGACCATCCGTGCCCTCTATTGTAATAAGGTTCAATATAAATACAGGATGGTCCATTAACTGTGTTGGCGTTTGTAGCATGTGGGTACCCCAAGGTGGGTACCATACCATCAGGCTGGCTGATGACCGAGACAGAAGGTGACAATAGCATGTCCTAAACTACACAAGATAAACCAGTAGTAGTGGACGATTGTAAAAAAGTACAGTCGGCAGTAATAACTTGTATCAAAAATTTTCCTTTTAAAGAAAACGTATGAAGAGATGCATTTTGATAATAAGCACGTACCGATGATCATTGTTTCATCTCTCCTACTCTGAAAGTAGGTCATTGTTTATCTATACAACGGGTTTGAAGTGAGACATGCCCCCCCTAGGAGTGATAAGTACCTAATAAAAAATAAAAAAGCAATGGCAGAAACCTGTACAGCTACAGTTTCAGAAAATTGAATTGTTTTTTGAAACTTTGACAATCATGCGTTATTTTTTTAAATAGGTATTGTTAATAAATTAATTCTTGTATGACTTTTATTGCTATTTGAAGACTAAGTATTGAATATTTTGTAAATGTTCGTAGTTCAATGTACCCAACAGCTTCAGAAAATCAGAACCGCGTCCGTCATTTAAAAAAAATTACAATGGCAGAAACCTATACTTGTACACTTCCATAAAGCCCGCATCACACCGGCACGGCCTGGCCGCGGCGGACAATAGTAAATTTGTCATTAGCTGTCAAATTTACTATTGACCGCCACCGCAGGCCCCTCCAGTCCAGTCCAGTCTGTGTGAGGCGTAAAATTGTTTTACGGGGTGTACACATGTCATGATTTGTCAGCCCCAATTTATCAGAATCTGACTAATTGCTATCGTCTGGATCGTCGGGATGCTGATCCAACCGTCAAACGAGTTGTCCTGACTAATTGCATGAAAATCACAATTTGGACCATGGAATTTGCATGATCTGCCAAGTGTTTTTTTCTCACAAATTTGATTCAAATAAATTTAAATGAAAATTAAAATATATATATTACAAAATATTGTTTTAATATGTGATACCGTAATTCTCATATTTCGACACAAATTTTAAACCGGTTGTTGATGGAATAAGAATAACTACGGACAGTCGTGCTATTTGATATAATATTAATCATATAAAATCAGAATCACTATCAGCCGTGCTGGTCTACAGCTCACAGAGCCACTAGTATACTATGAACTCCTACTTTTCATTAAAGGAGAATGGGCAAATTAGTATGGGCGGTGTACCCAGAGTGTATACAGTTGAGACATATATCATTTGAAAGCTCTTAAGAAGAGCTTTAATTCTGTCTATGACGCCGAAGACCGGTCGCGTGCAGGGAAGCTCCAATAGCTCATTTTATAACTGCACTGTGGTGTTTACTGGAACTAAATATTCTCATACTAATGCGCCACTTGTGCATAGACGGTGGCGCCAGAATTTTAGTGTATGGCTGTGAATATTTCAGCGTCGGTGTTTGTAGCCTAACATGAGCTAATTGACATGTTATTTTATGTTAGATACCGTGTAACTGATTATATAAATTGGATTTTGTTAATTAACAGTTTTTATGTTTTACATACTTCGATTAATTACTAGACCCCTGCACGCTGTCTAACATTGGTGCCATATAATAAAATAATGCCGTGGTTAAGACCTTTCAAACGAGATATGTCTCAACTGTATACACTCTGGGTACAAAATGCCCATTCTCCTTTGAAGCCTTATTTTAGCCATTATAGCGCCTGAATTTAAAAGGACAGCAAAATCTTTATCCGTCGCTTTCAACAATTTTACAAGGATTTTAACCGTTTGAATGACAAGAACCCACAGAACACCTCCACTAGAAGCCTAATGTTTGTAATTTTGTTCCCGACGCGAGTCACCAAAGCATGAGGAAGAGGTGAGGGGAAGGGCGGGTGCTAACAGCGTTGCGATTGGGCGATGCGCTCGCGCGCGGAATGCGTAGTGATGGGACATGTTCACGTACAAGCATCCTAATTTTTTAGGTACATTTTAAAGTAAAGTAAGTAACTACTTACTATACTTTTATCTTTAAGTTAAGGTAAAGTATACATAGTTTTGTTACCATTTTAATACACAGTAAGTTAGGAATCCTAACTGGTACCGTAATTTTTTGCTGATAAATCATGGTAGGTCATCAGGCCCGTCTTGTGACACTGGGCCCAACTGCTCACTGAGAGGATTCTTAGAAGCCCGCACAACGTATATCTAACTCACACCAACTCCGAGTTCCCTCGTACTTTCTCGAAGTTCATCATCAGGCCCATCTTGTGACACTGGACACAACTGCTCACTGAGAGGATTCTAAGAAGCCCGCACAACGTATATCTATCTCGCACCAACTCCGAGTTCCCTCACACTTTCTCGAAGTTCATCATCAGGCCCATCTTGTGACACTGGGCCCAACTGCTCACTGAGAGGATTCTTAGAAGCCCGCACAACGTATATCTATCTCACACCAACTCCGAGTTCCCTCGCACTTTCTCGAAGTTCATCATCATGCCCATCTTGTGACACTGGACACAACTGCTCACTGAGAGGATTCTAAGAAGCCCGCACAACGTATATCTATCTCACACCAACTCCGAGTTCCCTCGCACTTTCTCGAAGTTCATCATCAGGCCCATCTTGTGACACTGGGCCCAACTGCTCACTGAGAGGATTCTTAGAAGCCCGCACAACGTATATCTATCTCACACCAACTCCGAGTTCCCTTGCACTTTCTCGGAGTTCATCATCAGGCTCATCTTGTGGCACTGGACCCAACTGCTCACCGAGAGGATTCTAAGAAGTTACTAAAACAGTAAAGTAACTACTACTACTAGTACTACTAATACTTATTATATATTACACTATTTACTTTAAATAACGAACAATAAATAAAACTAAATTTAAGTTCTAATCTACAGAATAACTACTCAAACCAAAATAAACGAGAAATCTGTATTTATGTTACATTTCTTCAAACCGGTTGGAACGAAAGCACGTGGTTTGTCGATTGACCATCATAGCATCATCGGGACATCACTAGTCGTGACGTGTTTTCGTAAGAAAGGAATAGCATATTGCATTTTCAAAGTGATGAAAAGTGACAGACATAGTGTGTCTGTACCTCAGTATTCGCACCGGCCAGTATAAAATGGCCTCCGCTGGCTATAAATATTTTCAATGAAATATTGAATTTGACAACTGTGGAATGAAATTCCATCTTTTTTGTAATTAGAAGTCTTTGACGACTTTCCGCACCACCTCACACTACAAAAGCCCACAATTAGCCGCGAAAATCCTATTATTTTGTTTTTTTTTGTGAGTCATGCACACTCCGCACGGGTCGTTAACATGGACGCAACTGAACGGAAAGGCGGGCGACCGCGGATTAAATAAGCGCAATAGAGATGTGTCAACTCGGTTTGCCAACCCGGTCCAAACCGAGTCAAGCTAAAGTCGAACCGACCCGGTTTGTTAGTCCACTAACTCGATTCTATAACGAGCAGCGAACCGCAACATTCGAGCCCGCTCGCCGACAGCGGCCCGAGCCAACGAAACCGACCCGACGCGCGCGACTCGCGCGAGCGGGCTGGGCCGGAGCGGGCAAACCGAATGAGTAGCCGAATAAATCCGATTTCTCCCGAACAGGTGGGCGGGTGACGACGACGACCATTAGTAGACCTTATCTCGTTGCAACAAGGTTTGTAGTTTTGTTTTGCAATTTAATTTTGAATGAAATATAGTGAGCAATTTATAATTACTTATTACTCTATGGCGCTACCGAGGTAACGCTCACAAATGTAACAATAACCTATAAACAGTTTAGTTTAGGTTTAAAACCCGAACAAGTAGGTGTTTAAATTCACGGATCGACTCGAACAGGTCAAACCGAATACCACATTAATATTAATACGTTTAGGACCGTCATAGCAACTCGGTTTGATCAACCCGGGTTGAAACCGGTTTACATAGAAAGTCGAACCGTTCAATTCGGTTTGAGATATTTTCGGGTTGGCACATCTCTAAAGCGCAACAACACCAACGCTTGGTGACTCGAGTCGCGAACAAACTGAGAAACATTAGGCTTCTAGTGGAGGTGTTCTGTGCAAGAACGTGACTTGTAGGGCACATAGCGCCAGGAAAGATTCCTGGAAGTTAGCCACGTAGTATCTTCTTAGTAGTCTGCGAGTTAACCCCATGCGTGTAAGTTATTATAGATTATGGCCAATTATACAATATAAAAAAGAGGTAGGTACCTAGATACGTTGTCTATACGAAATTCCATGTTTACTTAAAAATGTCCACCAAATCTGACAGCTGAGATACGTTAATACCAGGGGGGGGACACAGTGACATACCCGTTGACGTTTGATATCGATAGATCTACCATCTTCAGGTGCATCCATAAACCTACTATTGCGCAAAGTAGATTTTCGGTTACTTAAATAATGTCACAGGATGTCGCTACAAAATCCATGTAAAATTATGAGTCATAAATTGTTTTAGATATTATTCGTCAATAGTATTTTGCATTGAAATAACATAACATTATTTAATAATATAATTTTAATTAATTCAGTTATTTGTTATATTAATTTTATTTTTCACTTGGCCACATTTGCCTAACCGACCGCTATGGTTTTGATAGTCTGGTTTTGACGGCAGCCGCCAAATTGAATTGTCAGATGTGATTTTTCGTCGGAGTTTTTCTTTTCGTACTGGGTTTAATAAGAATAAAAAACCCAGGTAATACTCCAGGATGCGCCTTGCGGTTGAGAGCTTTATTTTGTTACTGTGTTGTTTTGCGCATAATGGACGCTATATATTTTGTTATATAAAATGCCCAAATTATGTGCTTTTGGCTGTTAAACCAATGGTAAGTTTATATTTTGCGTATTACATGATTCGTTAACAACAATAACAGTCAATAGTAACAGTAAACTAGCTGTTAACTTGTCTTAGACCACGGACGTTTACTGTTTCAGATATACCAACCCATCGTTTCCGTTGCGCAGTTTTAAAGATCTAAGCATACATAGGGACAGACAGCGGGAAGCGACTTTGTTTTATGCTATGTAGTGAATGTTACGTGTTATTTAAGTGTGAAACAAGTTAATTTTTCATAAATGTTAATGTTAATGTTTTCATCTGCTTGACGACATTTTATCCAATATTTTATTTGTTCGTGTTAATATTTCACTTACACTGTCACTTTCGAATGCATTTTCTACTTTGGAGCTAAACATGTCGATGTAATGTCTTTCGACCACAAAAGGATTTGTGGTTGGAATAATTAAAATCGACTTGCTCTAAAGCTTACCTGCACGGCTATCATGAGGCGGCCGCGCCATACTCTCGATTTTTCTCGCACTATACCTCTTTTTCTAAGTGTTCTAATAAGAAAGAGACGGATAGTGCGAGAAAAATCGAAATTGTATGTCGGGGCTGGGCCGATTTCTCTATCGTTGTCGATTTCAAATTTTCGGCAGAATTTGATGAAACTCGGTAGGTTTGAAGAGCTTTTGATTCTAACAATCCCATTGAGTTAAGAATATCCCATACGATTTGTGACTCAATGTAGGACATTGTACAGAATCACGAGCTCTTACAACCTATAAAAGATTTATCCAATTCTGAGGAAAAAAATCGACAACGATAGAAAAGTTTGCCCAACTAGTACTGGTAGGTACTGGTTCTTCACGCACACATGCATAGTTAGTTTCGGATGCAATTTAAAGATGGCTGTCAAAAAGGTTTCCATTAAACGCTTCAAGAGGGCACTCTTTACCTATATACTTACTTTACTCTTTGGTCAATACGTGTCCATTGACGACGCGAAACTGAGGCAGGTACATACAATTGACTTAGTTTTAGTGAGCCTTCGAGCGATTTGGAGCGCTTCTAAACTATCTACCTACCTCTTTTTTATATTGTTACATCATTGGTTATGGCTGTCAAGTAGGAATGATGTACTTAGCTAGGGAAAGACGTGCCATTGTCATTTTTGGATGTCACTTAACCGGCAGTGGTAGATGGTTGAGTTGAGGTTAGTGTCCACTGCCTGGCAATAATAGGGGTGTAGACTCGAAAATTATGATTACTCCAAAAGAATCAATAAAATATGCCTAGTGACGAAAATCCCATTCAGATATCTCAAAGAATTACGAAGCTACAACCGTCAGTGTGTGACGTCACAATATGCGAGACTGCCGCAGAGCAGAGGGCCTACCGCGAAACGAAAACGAACTTCGATCGTGTACCTACTTATCTCCGTCTTTGTCGCTCGAACTGGCAAGTATGACAGAGAGGGATTCACGATTCACGAACGTTCGTTTTCGTTTCGCGGTAGGCCGGTAGGTTGCCGTCTATGAGTGACATCACAATCTACAAGCGCCATCGTTTCATATGAAGTTGCGTTTTGCAAAAAAGGGACAGAACATACCCCTTCTTAAAACTTTGGACACTTATAACTTCGTGATTATTTAACCTCTTGCGTTGATTTGTTCTCCGTTCGACTACATTTTTAATCCTTTTTCGAAAAAAATACATTACTTATTGATTATTTAATTTAGTGTCTAAACCCCTATTAAAATGTTGATAGGGGAGTAGAGAGGGTGAGTGTGGGCTTCACCCCAGAGGGGTTTATGGCAGTCCACACTCAGAGAGACACTCTGAATGTAGTTCTACTGTCTACTTATACAATAGTTATTTATTCATACATCTCGCACGTACTTAATCTATCGGTAATCTTATAAACATTTCATACAATATCTAATCTTTATTACAGAATGTGCCTAGTCGGCACAGTCACCAATGGCAGTAAAAAGCCCTGAAAGGTAAACTGATGTTTTTTTTTATTCAATCACAATCAAACTCACCAAACCATTACTATTCAATAATATTATAAAAAATACTGTTTCATTCCCTTTTTGTGTATTTTTATGTTTGTATTTTAGTTAGGTATATTCCGTTTAAATTTTTTGTTTGTTACTTTCCGTGCTCTCACCGAATGGACCCAGCGGAAGACCAGCGCTGGCTGCAAAGCTAGCAACATGCTGAGCTGGGTCCATTTCGTGGCAAAGAAAAATTTGTTTTTTTATTATATTATTATTATCTGTGTTGTGTTTGTCACGAATAAATGTTTTGATTTTATTTTATTTGATGTAGAGTAGAGTTGTTGCCACGAAGTTGCTCCAAGAACTCAGGCTATGTTACGATAATAGGAGTTTATGTCTCTAAGAAGTAAAATTAAATATTTACGGCGAGGGCGGTATATAGTACAATCTCGAGCGTAGCGAGGGATTCATGTGTTTTTACCCGAGACGGAAATAATTTAGTAACTGGCACATAGCTTCTCTTTTTCACACAATCTAAGAGGAAAATAGGAGTTCCACATTTAGCGGCTACAATGGCTCTTTTCTGAATAGTAGAACCAGGGAATAAAAATATTTGATATTCTAAATAGTAGGTGTGTAAGGAGATTTTTCGCCCGTCCATAATTTTTTTGCCTGTAGGTATGCACTCTTCACCTGAACAATGTAAATTGTTCCATAGGAAATAAAACACATACGCTTCTTACGAATTTGGTATTTAGCTATTTATTTATAAAAATTAAATCACAAAATACTCTTTTGAAAAGAGTTACTGAAAATAACCCCAACAATGAATGTCGTCATATGCACTAACTAAATAGGGAATTTGACAACAGTCTGTAACGGATGATCTCGGATTACCTAGAACGCGAAATGCTCGGTGGTCAAAGTGCAACGTGGGCAAAACAACACACTAGTCATTTTGCGTTCTAGGCAATCCGCGTAAAACCCAAAATAAATTGTTTTATCATTATCATTACCAACAGATAAACATTACAAAAATACTTGGAAAGTATCAATCTTTCATTTACGTTCGTTATTTAAAAGATTATTAAATTCATAAAACTAACAATAAGGACGTTGTTTGATCTTGACGTCACAAGCAAGTACATACATACATACATTCACGCCTTTATCCCTAAAAGGGGTAGGCAAAGCACATGAAACTTGTGTTCCAGTACCACTTTTAGCATAAATGTGGGTATAAAAGATCGACAAAATGTGATATCGCTGCACACACAAGCAAGTGATCCCTACAAATTCCATAGACACGGAGCGTTTTTGACGTTTCATAAAGAGCAGCCAAGAAAAGAGAAGCTGATTTGCGTCTTGTCAAATACCATATTGTATAAATAAAACTAAGTAGCGGGTGTCTGAATTAAGAGTGATTATTAATTACCTAATTAAAAATAACCCTTAAATTAGGTATTCCTAATTTTAGGGTTATTTTTAATCGAAATAGTGCACTATTATTTAGGCATCCGTTATTTGGAGACAAATAAAACTAGTCTGAAACCAAGTTAGGATTAGTATAGCGAATGGGTACAGTCAATTCAATCGTCGCCTATCTAGTAACTACGTAGCCTAACTCTCTTAATTATATATGTAGGTATCGAATCATTTGATACCGATTTAATCGATCATACTCCTCTTGCACTAATTAAAGCTCCCGGCCAATCGTATAGAACGATACTCGTAAACTCAGTCTTTCCTTGACGTCAACCTTTTGAGCAGTCTGTTCACAAAAGCAGTTTGTGTTGTACATTTCATTACAAACTCAATTCCTCTTCTTTTGGCTCCTGCTGTCTTCTGAGGACTATGCACGATATAATGCTGAGTATCAAGGCGAAACCAGCGAGGCATGCGCTGGAGTACCCGACCCAAGGCACGAATTGGCTGTTCTGGAGGAGACACTTGGAGCCGCTGGTAAAAGCACACGTGAACGCTGGAAAGGAAACAAAATAAAGCGGGTAAGTTTAAACTACAATTTAATGGGATACCTTGAAGTCAGTTTTTTTCTGAGTACCTACGACCAGATACCAATCGGACTAGAGCAAATCAGAAGTTTTGGGAGCTTCCTACATGTAATTACATGATCATAAGTAGGTATCGTCTATGTACTATTTTTAAAAGTCATTTTAGCCTCGCCCACTATACCTAGTTCTTCATCGAAATTATAATATTATCATATTTAGTAGGCATGTGTGGCCATCTAGCTTCTTTCTGGGGAATTCCAAATGCAACAATGGAGAATGTGTCCATCAACCTTGCAAAGGTAATCAGGAATATATATGACCCTAAAGCTACCCGCCTTATACCACCAACCTGTAACCTGTAACGTATGTTTACAAATAAAACATTTACTTACTAACTTACCCGTGCCCGCAGTTTCGCCCGGTACAAGAACACTAACAAAGCCACGGAATAAAATGTCCATATCCATCTCAAGGGACACTTGCGCCGTCGTCTTACGACTTAGCAGTAGTGGATACTTACAGCCGATCGCATGAACGAGACCACTCCCGAGGCGAACCCAGCCGCCATCGCGACGCCGCGCTTGTCTACAGACTCCAGCACGAGCGATGGTCTGTCACAACCATCACCGTCGTCTTACGATTCCAGTAGAGATACTTACACCTGATCCCCATGTAGAACCCGTGTGCGCCACAGAAGGCGACTAACGAGACCACTCCCGAGGCGAACCCAGCCGCCATTGCCACGTCGCGCTTGTCCACGGACTCCAGCACCACTGTGGTCTGCCACACGAGCGCCAGGGCTGAAACCAATCAGATCGCCTCGTCAGTTGTTTTTTGGCAGATCCTACCACGAGTATTGAGCCGCCGCCGGACTTGCATGCAGTCCGCGGGGTGATTTTGGCCCGTGTGGATAAGTGCCGGATGCACGGCGTCCTGCAAAATTCTATCCCTAAGTATATCGGTCTATCTTATAACTTCGTACCGCTTATGCCGTCAGCCGCGCTCAGACGTCTGGCGTAGGCTTTACATTATTCGGAAGGAAGACGTACCGTAAGTACCACGGAATAATTCTTTATTACTAGTGTACTGTACTTACGTACAATTTCGAAGGAATTTCTGCGGAGGAACGCTATGGTTTTCCCGAGAGACTACAGTATGTGGTTCTTCAAGAAAGGATGTAAACATTTTTGAAAGGGTCGGCTACGCGCATGTGCCTCCTCCGGACTCCATAGGCTATGGTGACCGATTACCATCTGGCGGGTCATACGCCTACATCATTTGCTACAAGAAAGCCAATATTAAACCTTACAAGCTTGGAGGCGTAATAACGTATGCCATATGGCATGCTCAACTAGCAATTTGTCACAACAACTTGCTGTAGTTAGATTGAACCGTATGTATGGCGATTGGCGATCTCAATTCATCTGTAGCAAGTTGATGTGACAAATTGCAATTGCACGAGCAGTGGCAGCAGTGCGTCATATGTGCGATCGAGAGTTCGCCGTGACCTTGCCCCAAGCGTCCTTGGTTTTGAGAGGACATAGAACTCACTGCTGGTGAGCGACGCGACGACGAACAGCATCTGATGGAAGGAGTAGACGCCGGCGCAGGAGCCATCGTCGCACGCGCCGATGGTGACGCGGCCGCCCGTGCCGCATGTGCAGTTCGAGTATATCCTGGAAAGACATATGTTACATTCAAACTGTTGTTAACTATATCATCTGTTGTGGGAGGAAGACATTTTAGACCTTTCAGCTGGACTTCGAATGTTTTACTTTTTTAACATCCTTCAACCTTCCGTATGACTTGCCCCGGATACTTACTTACTACTATATATAAGTTTAAGGTCATAATACCACAAGGCCTAAACCATCCCACAGAGCATATAAGTTATTTTGGCACCTGTTAGGCTCTCCTAGACTAGCTAGAGGCTCCTCTTAAGTGGTTATTACATTGTCCGGAATTCAGTCACTGACGAGAGGAACGCCGCAATACGTTAGATACGATATGAGATATCTCGTATCGTATCTAACGTATTGCGGCGTCCCTCTCCTCAGTGCCTAAATTCCGGACAATGTAATAACCACTTTAGACTGACGCAGACGCAACCCGGCCGCGGCGGTCAATAGTAAACTTATCATTAGCTGTCAAATTTACTATTGACCGCCACCGCGGGCCACGCCAGTGTGTTGCAGGCTTAATGCTTAACTAGGAACTGGTTTGCAACAAGTAGGTATACCCCTCGTTCAGTTTTAGTTCGGGTCGAGTCTACTGCATTTGGATAGACTTAGATAACAACCGGATTAATAAAATATGATTCTTGACATAAGAAAACCAAAGTGCGTACCCGATGCCATTGACTGTTTCAGCTGTGGTGCAACCAGCGTGGCATGGAGAGAAATAAGTCTTCATCTGCTCTGGAGCACACACAGGAGTGAACTCCATCCATGGACGGTCGCATCTGCAATCAACCGTCTGATTATTTAACTTAGTAGCCGACGTAGTCCGGATAACTGCTAGGCTTAAGTGTGATTAGGCCGAGCACATCTGCCGTATGCCTAACGACTAGTGGGCCAAGCAATCTACCGATTGGAACCTGGTGAATAGAGATCGACGGCGTAGGGGCATAGATGGTGGGGGGACCTCGATGTTTTTCGGAACGACTGGTCTTGTTTAGCAGTCGATAGAGATGCGTGGAAGAAAGAGAGAGAGAGGCCTTTGGCCAGCAGCTAAGCTATTTCATTAAGAACTCGACCACTATACTCGTCCGCGCTGCGCAGGCTACAGCAGCCTTGCGGTCGTATTTCAGCCTCACTGGGGTCGTGGAGGCTGGGATTGAAGGCTGGTTGAGATTCTGTATACCTATACTTGCAATTCTGTCCTCATGCCGGCTGGTTGTACGCAAGCTCGCCTAAGCCCGCGAACCTCTCCCGACGGCAGCTCAGCGCGGCCGTCATCAGCACATACATCAGGGCGGCCAAAAATCACAGCCGCGCTGCGCTGGCCACGCCGGCAGCCTTGCCGTGTCTCGGCATGACTGGGGTTGTGTATGCATGTACCTGCAATTCTGCCCACAAGCCGGCTGGCTGTACTTAAGCTCGCCCAAGCCTGCGACCCTCTCCTGACGGCAGCTCAGCGCGGCTGTCATCAGGACATACATCAGAGAGGCCAGGAAGCACATCCGAACTGTGCTGGCAACGGCAGCCTTGCGGTCGAATTTCGGCATTACTGGAGTCGTGTATATGTAGCCGGCTAGCTGGAATTAGATGGGATGGGTTACACACGGAATGGAATTATATTTACTAATTGTAAGTGGCCACGTCTACCGCATGCATCCTCAGAGGTGGGCTGAACTAGCCACAGAGTGGGTGCCGCCCAAACGGAGATGACCGGACGACCTGACGTATTTCGCAACGATTGGCCAGAGATTTCTCAGAACCGGGCCGAGTTGAAATCGAGACGGGAGGCCTGTGCCCAGCGGAGATAGGAATTGAGTTTTGCCGGACGCATTGCAACTATCCACAAGGGGTGAGATCATGCACCGAACTGCATGCAGGACTGTCGCTCTCGCTTGTGTGGGCGCGCCAATGGAGCCATTTAACAACGATGCTACAAGTTACAATTTTACTAGTCTTGGTTTACCCAAACTGGCAATACTAAGACATTTGACCACTTGGCCTTTTAAACAGTGTTATGGGGTATACAGATTATTAGATTTTACCCCAATTTGTCAGTACAACATGTCGAAGTCATAATTGAGTGTAGCGTACACATGTAACAATCCGACCACATGTGCATGCAATTTCTCAGTACAACTCGTTTGACAGTTGGATCAGCAGCGCAACATGCCTACAGACGATAGCAATTAGTCAGCTTCTGATAAATTGGGACTGATGAATCATGACATGTGTACACCCCATTACCGTTTCAGACTTGTAAAATCGTAACTTGTAGTGGACCAATTAACCCAATAGGTATACCTAATATAATACCTATAGGGTAGTTGCGTCATGCTAAAATTGATAACGTAGTGTTGCTAAATGGATAGTAAACCATCGAATAATTGTAATAAAGTATAAATTACAAAGTATAATTAAAATCACAAAAAGATCAGAAGCAAGTTTAGAAAAATATGGATTTTGTTTTATTGTCCATGAGTAAATTTAAAGCCACCAATAGAAACCTTACGATTTATAGAAACAAAATTGGACGACAACTATGGACCTAAAGGCAGTATTTCGCGACCCAAACAGCAATATACTTAATTTTCCATACAACGATTAGTATGAATTGCAAAGTGTGACGTCATACTTTTACGTCAATTAGTAGGTATGAAACGTTTCGGCAGTCGCCTGTGAGGTCCGTCTTTAACTCAATTTTTTGGTATGTTCTTTAATTGTAGTTGCTCCTATGCAAACATTTATTTCTCTTCATAAACTGGTTTGAATGGCATCGTAAATAAATCTTAGGACACAAGCCTATTATATGTGTTATGATGCCTGACATATTATTTATTTACAGTTATTTAATACTCACAATAACTCCAAAGACGATGGACAATGTTCTTATATTCATGACCAGCATTGCCGTATGTGAATCGCTGTCCGGCCGTACATGGTATTTGACCTGTGATAAATATCAAAAAAATATTCCAATACACGATAATTACCTACAGCTAGGTACCTAATTTCACGCAAAATACACTACGGGTTTAGTCCTAACCGTGGTGCCATCTATTAGGCATAATATCAACCTACATATGCCAACATAATTATTATGCTACTATAAAGAGGGTATCTTGGGTATCTTTGGGACCAGGACCAGGAATGAGAAAAAGTAAAGATGGTCACCTGAACAAGTTTATGCCCATGGCATCGAGGCACCGACTTCAAAAACTAAGTAAATAGCCATATAATAGAGAGAGAATAGGGACTGGATAAGCATATGTAGGAATGGGGTATATAAAAAATATTTTTTGCTTTTCGGTGGGTTACTTTATGAAGGCGGTTCCCTTTTAAAAAAAAACTTTTATTTCATACTGTTTAGTGATAGGTACTTCATTTATTTTATGTTTTGCGTTAATTACTAGCTTGTTCATATTAAGGTTGTCATACATTACAATCAGTGAGTGAACAATCAATAATCCCCAGTTTTCCAAATGTTTTTCAAATTTACATGGGACAAACTTCGAGTTACCTTTCCAATAAAAGAAGAATTATCAATATCGGACTACTTTGTCAAAGTTGCAATGCGTGGTCATACATAAAAAATATAGACGCGTCGACTAGAGAACCTCCTCCGTTTTTGTCGTCGGTTAAAAACAGAAGAATACTCTAAAAAGCAACGAAACAAAACCGATAACAATGCTTATCTTTAATGGTAGCGCAGGTATCTCCAATATCTTAATCGCAAAAGAATCACTGAAATCCAACCACACCCACTACCGAGCTGTTTCTTAATCTCTGTCGTGTTTGGTATACATTACTAAGTAGGCCATTCAGTAAGGAAATATTACCTACTTTCTTAACCTTACGACCGTAATAGCTTTAGTTACATACGTTACTAAAGTTATAATTCTATAACATATCTGACTGATCCTACTAATAGTATAAATGCAAAGTGAATGTTTCGGTGTTTGTTACTCAATCACGCTTAATTAGTTCAACCGATTTGGATGAAATTTTGCTCGAAGATAATTTTATAGGTTGGACTAAAAATATAGGATAGTTTTTATCCCGGCTCCATGCAGACGAAGTCGCCGGCGGAAATACTCCATATGCCGCAATTAGAGTATAATTTGTACTATTATCTGTTCTGTGGAAGGTATTATTGAACAATTTGAATGTTAGAAGTTCTGAACCGGCTTTCAACTCGGCAGCCGATGAGATTAGATTAGAAGATTAGATGAGAAGGAAATTCACATTTCAAAGATTTTTCATCACACAGAACAAAGATTATATGGCAAAACAATACAACCTTCCTCTGAACAGCTTAACCGCGCCAGTCCACGAGCACCTTAATACACCATGAGCGCCAAAATGAAACAAGTACTCGTAATACCAGAACAAAAGCCACTGTGGCCGAGCGGTAAGGCACGTGACTCTCGATCGAGACAGAGATAGATCGAAAATTGTGGGTTTGAATGCCGCCTCGTACGTTTTTCAAATAATATGTTTTTTATGTACTAAATATAATTTGATATAGTTTGATAACAGTCGCTTTTCGATGAACGTCTAATCCCAACCAGGTACAACCTAAGTACTTATCAGTCGCCAAATCATGGGATTAGGGGGCCAAGGCGGACTTTGGGGTCCTTTGGGATATACATAACCGGGAAAACGCTGGGAGTATGATGAGTACGTAGGTACCTGAACAAAAGCCGCTTCGTTCACTCCGAAGCCCCACCACGCAGCCACCAGCAGCGACATCGCAAATATTTGCAGAACCGCCACTCCACTGCCGAGCACACGGGCCAGGCTGCGGAATAAACCTAGAAAGAAATGTTCCAGTTTAAATCGACCAAAGTTTAATTACGTCGAGACTCGGCACATCCATAGGGAGACGCCACACGAACGAAATCAGCGGACTTCATGCGGTCCGCCGCGTGATTTCGGCCCGCGTGGATAGGTGAATGAATCAGCTGGGGTCAAATTCAGTATTACTATAGCGCTTAAATCCCAGAACGCCAACGTTTTTTTCTCAAAACGCCGGATTATTTTGGGGTGTGAACAGTTAAGGTGTTTAAATTCCTCACTTTCTTCTACAAACGGTTGTTTACTGAGTTATCGAGTTGTTAGTGAATGTTTTATGAATTTATTGATAAATAAGTGGGTATACACACCTCTGTCACTTCCATTCGCTTTCGCTGCTCTCGGCGCGACCTCAGGATATCTGAACAGTCTTACCAAGATCAACAACATCTTGATGGTGATGATCAGTATCTGCAGCCAGGGCATGTCCACGACCATGGACTTCATGGAGCCTCCGATAATATACACCATCACTCGGTGCAGGAGAATGACACCTGATGACAAAATTAGAGCATTGGAGTGGGTTATGGTGTCATGCATAATAGGTTCTGTAAAAAAATATGTCTGACTGCTTTTCTTATTTATCCATGACGTGACAAACAATCGCTTGGCCTTCTTTATTTATATCGTAACCCATTTGCACGCCTGTAACTTCACAAAACAAAGCAGATCCCTCAGTCTATATAGAAGCTTATGGTTGCAATGTTATGTAAGGAGGACTTAAACGGTTCGGCTGCTCCTATGGGCGACATAACCTTCCACTTTGACCTCTCTAGTCGTTCCTTACCAACATGCATATGTAGATTTTCCGAAGGCGTATGCTCGTCTATATACGCCAGGCCGTGCGCTATGAAGGCCGCTCTCGCCAGCGCACACACCAATCCGCAGACGACCAGTAGAGTCAGACGGACAGCTGCTTTCGCCGAGATGCCGGTTGAGGAAGACAGAGGTGCGACAAGAGAGCATAGACCTGGAAACAGGAAATATAGGCTTGAGTTTTCAGCTGAGTTCATTACATTTCTCTGCTAGATCAATTCAGAAATTATGCGCAAGAGAAGGGTCACCGACATACTCAGAGAATTTCCAGGGTTGAGTGGCAGTGGGCCGGTAACATTACGCGTAGAACCGACAGCCGCTGGGGCAGTAAGGTTCTCGAGTGGCGAGAGCGCACGGGGAGACAAAGGGTGGGGAGGCCGACGTGGCCGACGATCAGACCAAGATTGAAGGAAAACGTTCAAGACTGAAGCTGGCCCAGCTCGAGACCGGTTTTATGGGAGTCCTTGGGGGAGACCTTTATCCACCGGACGTCTTTTAATAATGATTATGAACAACATTATACAGTGTGCCTATAGAACCTTATTTTATTACAAAAGACAGTTTACAGCCTTCATCAAGCCATCCTGCGTCATCATCCTTCTAGCGTTATTCCCGGTAATGCCCCTAAAGGAGCCCGGGGTCCGCTTTGACACCTAATCCCAAGATTTGGCATAGGCACTAGTTTTACGAAAGCAACTGCCATCTAACCTTCCAACCCAGAGGTTAAACTAGACCATATTGGGATTAGACCGGTTTCCTCACGATGTTTTCCTTCACCGAAAAGCTAACGGTAATTATTCCGTACATAAGTTCCGAAAAATTCATTGGTACGAGCCGGGATTCAAACCCACGACCGCCGCTTGACAGCCGCATGCCTGAACCACTAGGCACTAGTACCGGTAGCTCTCAATCAGGTCAATCATCATTTTAAATTCGGTCCTCCAGTTCAAAACCGACACTCGGTTTCGATCAACCATCAATTTTAATGGATACCTCTACTTTAGGTTATCCTTTTAAAGTGTGGCCCAAAGGATTCCTATCTTCCGAATATTGCTTTTGATTCAGTGACATGACAGTTCGGTACATTAGTCAGCTAAATGACGAAACAAACAGCGTAGGTAACATGCTCACCAGCATCGCGAACCATATCCGGGCTAGGCAGCGCGAATAAGGGTAGAATGCACACCAGACCCGCTATAATCCAGCTAACCAGGGTACTGCGTCGTCGGTGAGTGCCAAGGCAGCAGATGAGCGGGGCGAGCAGAAATTCCAATGAAGATATGCTGATTATTAAAGCATCTGGAAAGAACGCAAAATACAGAGATGAGGTTAAAAAGAAAGTTCAAATAGCAGCATTAATTTGTGTTGTACGTTTTATGAAGAATCTTACTGAGCTTACTATGGGACTAGGTCGATTTGTGTAGGATTGTCCCCTTATATGTAATTATTTATTGAAATGAAAACTTCTTTAGCGGCTTCACTTTTTGTGATGGGGAAAAAATGTTAAACTCGCCCCAGGTCACGTGACCGTAATATTCTACAGATTGAATATTCTTAAGACGGACACGTGACCTGATCGAAAAACTGTTACAATGTTATTGAGTTTTCACTTCTGCCGGCACTCCCGGAGTGCGACCCGGTCTTTTTTCTAGAACAACGTACTTAAGAAACTTCAGAAAGAGAAAGAAGGATGTAGACTAGACCTCTGTGATCTGGGAGCAGTGAAAGGGAAGCTCAATAGTCAAGGGTAGTATGGGTGCTATTAGAAGAATGTTGCCGGGTTATAATTGTAAAATTGTTACTTGTACCTTCTTGAAATGAGCCCTAGTTGGTAAAGGCAGGTCGCAGGATACGCAACGTGCGAAGGCCTCTTTCAAGTAGGACAGTTCCTGACATAGTCGTGATGGTGCCCCTTGGAGTCGATTTTGGAGGATTTTTTGCATCTAATTGTAACTCAAGATGCCATATTAGTAATCTGTAACCTGCTATGTAATGAGGAAGTTCCCCAAGATCTGCGCTCTGTTGGAGAAGAATGTAGACCACCAGCTCGGCCAGGAGCAGCGCCAGTAGACCCAGGGTCAGCATGCCCCGAAACGCCGTCGGGTTGAAGCCATCTGGGTTGAAGTATCTCCGCACATGCTCGCGAACTGACAACAATTTGAAAATCATATAAAATCACCACTAGGCAGGGTCGGGTCGGTAACGGTGGCTCGGTCGGGTACACTGACTCGCGCCTATATTTCCTGGATAGAACAGCAATATCTATCTGTTTCCTTCATTTTCCGGAAGCGGTCGACACCCAAACACGTACAAAACAGTGATCCGCCCGCTCCCGCGCAATTCACATGGGTAGCAAGTGGTTTTGTGTTTCCGTAGGTGAAAAAATAGTTTTTTTAAGGTAAGTTACACACGTTTTTCATTTAGACAAGTATTGTTGTTTTGATGCAAAGTGACGTTAATATGCTAGGCAATGACGTAGATTCGCGTGTCCTTCGGTAAGGCAGGTGAAATTTATGTGCCGGTGAATTCAAAATGGCTACAGAGCGTGGCCAGTGGCTCAAATTGAAGAAGTACACAGTGACTAGAATGTACCTAGCTATCCTAGTGTAAAAGCCTACTTTTCTTAATTTTTTTGTTATTTTTCTTGTTTTTTTTTCTTTTAATATTATAATGTTTGTTTATGTTATTTGCTTGAAATAAGAATAAAATGAATATGAATATGAATATGACAAATTAAACTCTTTTTTAATTTTTAGATCTCAAAGGACAAAAAAACAATGTCAGAAAATAGGTTGATCTCAAATATCTGAAGTGATTTGATTTTTTAACTTTTATATGACTGATATTGATATATATATATATATTAGGCATAGAGTATATTAAAATAAAACAAATAAGTGAGACTGAATTTAAAGTATAGTTTTAGTGAAATATTATATGTATACATGAGCCCCAGCTGTGTACTGTTAGTCTCTGTGTCAAGTTACAGTACCCCAGTACAGTACACAGTGGCTCATTTCCCATTTTTTACCCGACTGCCGGAGGAGAGAATGGTTATGTTTTTTAAAAACATTGTCTGACTACTTAATTATTGTCTTGATTGAAAAACTGATAATGCAGGGAAAAAATGTAGTAACCTTAAGCACGTTGAGTTTGAATTTCAGCTCGCTACCACGACTTTTTAGGGTTCCGTAGTCAACGAGGAACCCTTATAGTTTCACCATGTCCGTCCGTATGCAATTCGGCATGGGTATATAAACCAATCACGCCGACAAAACAGTACGAGTACAATACAATTTGGAAAAATATTGTTTTTAGGGTACCTCCCCTACACCTAAAGCGGGGATGTCATTTTTTTTTCTCGTCAAACCCATGGTGTGGGGTATTGTTGGATAGCTCGTTCAAAAATATTATGGGTTTTCTAAAACCATTTTTCAAATCAGTAATTTGTTTGCGAGATATTGGGCTTTAAAGCCCTAATTTTAGTTCGAGTCATGTGTCCCTCCCCCTGCCGGCTAAATGGCTACTACTGGGGATGTGAAAAAAATCGTGGTAGTAGTACATATAATGAATTTAAAAGGAAAACTATCACGAACAAGTAGGCATAAGTAGTTATCGAGTAATAGTCGACCAACTTAATGTGTAATTGAAAAGGCCAATTTTCGTACAAATTCGGCCGACGCAACCGCACCACACGTCGATGTAACTAAGACGCAGACAGGCAAGTACGGAACCCTACACTGCGCGTGGCCCCACACGCACTTGGCCGGTTTTCTTCATAATTTAGCGTCCGAAAAGACCCGAGCCGCTGTTACCGACCCGACTATATATTGTATAAATATCTCTTACTTTACTTTAAACTACTTTAATTTACTTTACGTCACACCTGGCCATAATGCGAGCATTACTGCACGCTGCGCGTACGGTAAAGCTCGCATTGTAGCCAGGTGAAGACGTAAAATTTTGTACTCACCACGGGCGGTAATTCGTAAAGCCAGAGATCGCATATTTATGGCCCTCACCTTCGGTTCGGGCCACAAACACCTGCGATCTGGGCCTTTCACGAATTCACCGCCCTTTTCTCGAATTCTACACCGGACTTGTCGAAGAAACGGACGGACCCACACTGTTTCGTCCCATAAATAATAATTAGTGTTTTAATTTTATAATTGTATTGTACTATCGACAACACATGTAATTGACCATCGGTGCACCTTAAGCGCATTGTAATAAGGTTCTATATAAACACAGGATGGTCAGTTAACAGTGTTGTCGTTTGTATGTATAAGTACCTAGTATTTAAAGTATTTGTAACTATGGTACTTAGTTGCCTGAAATAAATGATTATAATATTATTATGTACTAGCTGATATGCCCGCGGCTTCGCCCGCGTGGTTATAGGAAAATGTAACATATTGAAGTTTCCCGTGGGAATTAGATGTTTTCCCGCTGCAAAAAGTAGCCTATGTCACTCTCCAGCTTCTAAATTATCTCCATACAAAAAATCACATCAATACGACGCTCCGTTGCGACGTGAAAGAAGGACAAACAAACACACACACACACTTTCGCATTTATAATATTAGTAAGGAAGTAAGGATTCACGGAGCGTGCGTGGGGATATAGATCCAACACGTAGAGGCCCTTTGGAGACGAAGTTTAATGTGATGTCATACACCTGCTATAGGACCCATTCACAGGTACATTCGGATACCTAGATACCTGTGAACCGGTTCCAACAGGCGTCGGGGCTATTGTGGGTAAAATGGATAGAGAACTGGGTTTATGGTGATGAGATGGATTATGAAACTGGGCTATTGGTCTGGACACCTGCCATAACATTGTTGCGCACAAAGTTATCGAGGTAGGCGGTGACTAGCCGCTCATTAGATGGGCCCCTGAAATTGCCGTCGTAAAGACGGCCAGGAGCAACACCGGGGTGAGCGGCTCAGGGGTGTCGAGAGGTGGTTCGAAGTTACTCGCGACGTTAAGTATGCCCTTTAATGCCGGCTATACACACTCGTCGAGACACCCCGAGACAGATCGAGAACGAGTGTGTACATGATGCTCTCACCTTGTCTCGCTCGCTCGGGTCTCGCCTCGGTACGCCTCGGTCGCGTGTCGGTTTTTGCGGCCGAGTCAAAGGATTGTCCCGCTGTTCAAATGACGCAACGAGTGTGTACATGGTGTGCTCACATCGAGAGCTTCTCGCCCGAGGCTGGGCGAGAAGCTCTCGACGAGGTTGTACAGCCGGCATAACACTTCCACCCCTGGAGCATATAGCTCTGACGACTCTCTGGACGGCCAATGTAGGACCTCATTATTGTATATTAGACTGTCTGGTCTCGCGTTGTCGTGTCGCGACGTCAGTTGTACTACCCCCGTAGGCACAGAGAGGTACTTAATAGTCCCCACGCTGACCCACTTTTAAGCTGACGCGAATCATACCGCAAACTATATCGACCAGGGATCGGACATTTTTTCTATGGGAACGAAAACGTTATTTTTTCGTTCTTTGTTAATTATTTCATTTCTAATTGGGCAATCTAATAATACGCAGTCGTTACCATAAGATGTATAAAATAGTTCGAGATATGTGGTTATTTCGAGGTTTTTGCAAAAAATCGGTTCCAATCCCTGGTATCGACTCATCCCGTCGCTGGTGTCTAACATCATAGAATGAATGAATTAGTACCCTGTAATTCACTTTAAGGCTATGTATACAATGTATTGAAATTGTAGGTATCAGTCACTTCTTATCTCCTGGGGATCATAGTTCAAATCTAGCAAGCTTAATCACCCGTAATTCAAATGAGATCAAATGAATAACGCTTACGTAACTCAGGCAATGCAATATTGCCCAGATATTACAGCATTCCGGTTATTCCAGCTACGGCGACTCCTATACTCCGCTTTTGGCTCGCTCACGCAACCATCCAACCTACAACAACCTATGCTCTTGTGTGGCTTTCGTAAGCAATCAATCAAAATCGGAAGAAGACTAGTTCTTAGTATAAAGGATGCTCTTTAAGGTATTTGATCATTTGACTATATCATACAATGGCCGTAACCGTTCCGTCACATGCAAAAAAATAGGTATTCTTTGTATGAATAACTATGAGATGATGCCCACAGACCCTTCCAGCAGCGGCCTATTACATGGCGCGTGCCATGCACACACCGTCCGGCTATCATATTCTCGCCCAGAATATTTTGCATGTTCGACGACTGTGCTCCGCGTTTGCTACGAGGTCTAACCGCGTATGATGCGCTGGACTCAGACTGGCCCGTAGTTTCTTGGCAGTTCATTCGCTCTTTCTCTCATTGTACCGTTTATATACCTAACCCGGTAGCCCGTTGTAAATAATGTCCAATATTCTCCCTCCGTTTTTCGTTATCTTTGAGCATTTTCTGGTTTTCATGCTGTTCTTCTTCGTCCAACATGATGTTACAATTTTTGTCTTAAGATTCTTGTTCTTACATATTATATTTTATTACTTCACAAGTTGACAACTTTTCAAGGCGGCCACGATGCACTGAACATACTAATCGATGCGTAAGGGTATACGCCTAGCCTACGGTCATAATACGCGTTGCAGACGTGTTGAATACATTGTTGATCCGTTTCAGCTGGCATAACGTTACGGTCATGGTATGGTACGTTGTAGTGGGCATAGACCTCTGAGGAAGATTTGAATAGCTGTAACATTCGTTTCGGCGGTTTGGGACCAGAAATAAAAATTACCACTTTTACTTATCAAAGGTAAAAAATACGTCAGATAACGGAACTACGGTGTCAGATTCCCTGATCAAGTTTCGGGACTATACGCTACGGGTGCTCATATTTAGAGCGCAAATACTCCAAAAAATTACTAAAGCTCTAGGTTTCTCATAAATATTTGCGCAAAATAAGTGTCTTGCCGAAATAACCATAAAAAACCAGCTACTAACCTGGAATCTCCCGAATGCTCGATAACAACCTGGTACTATCCATTATTTAATTAAACTAAAAATACATTTACCACAATGGATCCGATTACACCGATCAATAAGACTAGTTCGCACCCCGTCTGATAATAAAATGATACCAAATATGAACAAGAACTACTATGAGTATAATGTTAGCAGATATAAACTTAATCACAAGATACAGGGACCTAAGAAGATTCATTTTATCAAAATTGTACTTACTTACTCAAACATAAGTTCGGTTTTAGATCGTTAAAATTACCATTCAAAATACGTCGTGGAAGGAGTATCATAATGTGAATTAAAGATATGGACAATGTGCGATAGTATCGTAATTAGGGTGAAACACGCGACGATCATTGTTAAAAAATTTGCTTCGTAAACGTCGAGTAGGTAGCCGGTTAATAATGGCTGCGCCACAGTATAGGAACAGTAGATAAACTTCGAACAAAGGTACATCGCACGGCTGCACACATGCGCGCGTGTTCGGTACGCACACACACATAGCCTTCGGGAATGATGGAGAATGCTTCAATCGGGGCCGCGCCGTTGCGGTGTTCGCTCGTTCTCACTCGCTACGTCAAAGGAAGCCGCCTCGTAGGTATGAAGACAGCGAGCCGCCAGTGCCACGATATCAAAAGGAGCCGAATAGGCTTGTAACTAAGCACCTACCAACCTAGTGCAGTTTAGCAACTATTATACTTACTAGGAAATATTTTAGGCATAGTATAGTGGTATTCAAATATTCCATGAAGTGGGAAACTAAAAACACATACCCAACTATCTATAATATTATTACTTTGTGTATACAATATTGTCTATTAAACTGTAACAGAAATTATTTGCATACTTAAAAGCAAAATTAGTATTATAGGTATGCCAAGCCACAAACTTGACACAGCCCTGCGCATCGAGCGAAAGTAGGTAACGAACGCTCCTAAACGGCCTCAGATTACCTACTGTATTATTCTTCTATACTGTGGCTGCGCGACTGCGCCTCGTCAATTTCTACCATCCAGGTGATCCAGAGGGCCTACCGCGAAACGAAAACGAACTTCGTTCGTGTATCTCCTCTCACAATTAAGTAGAGGTTAAATAGATAATGCAGAGATTGATAAATCGCACACAAGTTACCTAAGCTAAATCCAGGACCGAAGCTGTTAAATAAAATAAATACTAAGTAAACGATATGATACAGAGAAAAATAATATAAGTAATGGAAAAATAAACCATCTGCCAAGAGCGAAACAGAGAAGAGGAATATGAAATGATAGGTTTTTCATACCCTACCCAACATTGTTACTTACATAGCTCGGCAAAAACTGGACACAACAAACGTTGCCTAATTGAATTTCTTCCTAATATCTGACACGACTCTATTTCTAAGGCGGTTAGGACGTGTCAGATATTTTTGTCCGCTTTGTTACGGCAGATATTAATACTGGTGTCTGTCTGAAATACCATTTGATATTTTTAAAAGTAGTTTTTCGGTTAAGAAAAACATCGTGAGGACACTGGTCTAATCCTAATCCCAACGAGTTCTAGGTTTCCCTCTGGGTTGGAAGGTCAGATGGTTGTCGCTTCCGTAAAACCAGTTTCTACGCCAAATCTTGGGATTAGGTGCCAATAAAGTGGACCCCCGAGCTCTTTTAGGGTCCGCGAAAAACGCTATTAGAGTGATGACCAGGTACACTAAGATAAGTAATCTTATAATCTTAGTTCAATGAAATGGTGACGGATAAGATAGATAGTTTTTATAGATAATAATTTGTAATAAGGAATGATACCCGATGTTATGAGTCACGATGCTTAGACTTGTACCGTATAAAAGCCTAAGTATAATTACTACTTATATCAAATAAAGGAAATGCTTCACCGCTTCTCAGAAATTAAGTAACAGTAAATATGGCAGGTACAGGCAAATAAAAAATAATGTAAAGCTACGTGGAATGTGTTTTAATGATACCTATAAAATATCAAAATCCATAAGACATATGCAGAATTATAACCAGCTTCTGTCAAAAATTTCATTTTTGGTACAAGTTTTTATTGCCGACTGTACTGTTTTGTATACCATCATCAACTACTCATTGAGACGATTCTAACGAGCCCAAACTCAACGGGGTTACGTCGGTTAAGTACTGAATTCCCATGGCCACCTTCTGTCTCCATCATCAGATCAGCTCGATGGTACCATAATATTGAATTGTCATCCAAACTATACTTATACCCAAAATTTCAGCTCAATCGGTCACCGGGAAGTGGGTCAAATTTAACTTGCAAGATTTGATTACAGACAGACAGACAGACAACGGGATAGGTGAAAGTAAATAAAAGCTTGTAAAAATGAATGGACGGCGGGCTGCTCTCTAAATGATAGATCTTTGTCAAATACTACTAAGTCCCGCACCGAGCTAACGCGTGTAATGGCCGCTCCACACGTTGGGCCATCCTGACCCATCATACAGGACGCGGCTATGCGGAAGAACGAGACATAAATATGCCTTACTCCCTTTAACGCATAGTTGCGTCCTGTATGATGGGTCAGGATGGCCCATCGTGTGGAGCGGCCATGACGCATAGTTGCGTCCTCGGAATAAGGATAAGCATGGAAACCGCGCTAAAATAGGTCGCAGAGACGTATACCTGTCCTGTACTTCCTTACGACATACTAACGCGGCAGAGAAAGATGTATATGCATTTGTTATTCCTTAATTGTGTAGGTTGTCACAAGTTTTATGCAAGTTTGGTCTTTGCTAGGGACTGTGTCGACTTGTTTATCGATAAATTATACAAACTAAATTGTAATTATATATTTATAGTTTAATAAATAATACACTGTGTGAAAAACGGTTTCCTTCAGTCGTCATATAAACAAAATGCATAATTGTAAGTAGCATACTTCCAGAAATCATACCAAACTATTATCATAAGTAGACGCTACACGAGCAAAATCGGCAGGCCAGCATGCAGTCCTAGCTGAAGCGTGATTTGGCAAGGCACGTATCGATACCTGTCGGAAGCACGGCTTCCAACCAAATCAAGGTGGTTTTTATGGAGTACCATACTAGATTTCTCTGCATGCTAGGATCACTTCTTTGTCTATCAGCCCGTCTGTCAATAATCTTTTTTCTCAGGATCGCGTGAAGGTATAAAGTTGAAATCTAAATCAAATACTTAAATACAATCTCTTTGAGCTCAGCTAAAATCGAACTTCTAAGTAAAGATGCTAAAAAAATACGGCCGTATGTATATATACCTACGGCCATATTTAGCCGCATATTGCCAAAGAGTAAGATTGCAATTCATCTGGTCTATGTAAAAACATTACTCACTCATACTTCTTCTAGGTGTAACATTCATATTTATGTACGTCTTTGTAATGGCAGACAAATATAATGTGGGAAAAGCATCTGCTTTGAGTCGTCTCCATTTATATTTCTTATGAGCTAAAAAAGAATCCGAAGTGAAATGTATTGAGCACACGCGACTATGGGTTTCCCATGTCCACTTTCTTTTTCTAGTAACCATTTTCCGTAGTCTCATCTTTCTGTAGTAACCATTTTTGTTTAATTTTTTCATCCTTTGGGAAACTAAAATCAAAAAGTCGTTTTGTTAGATAATTCCTAAATGTAACACTAAATTGTAAGTCTTCAATACATGGGACAACCAGAAAGCCATTTTGTTGTCATTCTTCAGCAAACTTGTAATTTCGTATGTTCCAACACAGATTTTTCTATACATATACTGATAAATACATCCATGTCAATGTCGATAAGTTATTGTTCCGAGTTCGATAAAAAAAACACATCACTATGGAAATAAACATAACCTCTTTATCCACAAAAAAAGTCTTATTTACTTGCCGATTTTGCACGAATAATTGAACATGATGATATTTACATAAACTTCTAATAGTGATTATTAATTTTAGCTTAGATCGTTACATTAATAATATCAAAATCTATTGAAACTTACTGGTGAAATGGTCCCTGAACATTTTCTTTTCGCCCCGTATGGGACGCACAACCTTCAATCGCACAAGACATTTGCTTATATTCTACAGTAAACTATAAAGAAAGTAAATTTTACTGTATTCTAATGATTTAGCGCGGAACAATACGCAAATTAATTAATTTTCCCTGAGACGGTCCGTTTGTTTACAGAAAATATGACAGCTGCTATAATACGAGCAAGTTAAGTAGTGACGTTATAACACTTACTACCAAACAATGATGACATATTTAATTTTGCTGGACTAAAAGAGATACAAAAGAGATCCATTTGACATTTCCCGAGTTCATTTTAGTGACAACCTACGAAAATGTGAAACCGAGTACGGATTGTGGTCTCATTCACTCTCACGCCAACTATAGATATACGCAAGTGAATAAGGTAGCTGTTGCCAAGCTCTTATTTTAGCCCTACCGGGTTGGTTGCGTCCTGTATGATGTGACAGGATGGCCCATCGTGTCGAGCGGCCATAATATTGCTGCCATTAATAGTGTACGCAAATGTCATTGGTTGGGCCGAACGAGTGAATGGAATGACATCGCTTCGCATTTTCCGAGGTCAAAGCTCAGTTTATTAAGCTCGCACCATCTATGTATCGCGTCTATGTCATCTTGCTGTTGTTTGTAGTCCTCCATACTTCTTATCACCTTAACAATGTTGACGTCGTCTGCGATCAAATGTACTTTAGAGTGCTGTGAGTGGGCAAATCGTTAATAAGAATATTAAAGAGCAATGGCCCCTAATTCGATCCCTGGCTTATGCCCGAAAGAGTCGAGTACGCACCCGATATAAATGGGCCATATTTCACAAATTGCGTTCTTTCAGCAAGGTAACTAGAGAACACTCGCATTAAACTCGGCACAAAACTCATAGTACCTACTTACCTAACTTTTTTAGTAGAACGTTGTTGTCCACTCTGTCAAACGCCTTTTGAAAGTCTTAATATATTACGTCTACCTGATTCTTTTTATCTACTTCCTTCGACAGCGAGCTGACTAAAGTGATCAGGTATGGTTACGTGCGACCGACCGCTTAAGGCTTGTATACCCGCTAAAGTCCTAGAGAGTATGGGCGAAGCCTCGACCCTCTCCCCGCGCAAGTCGCACAACCCGCCGTCGTTTATTAAGCGTTACATAGATTAAGTTACAGACGCGTCATCGCGCATCGTTACCAATGCAAGGGTGGACGTGGGTGGGTGACATCGTCATGCTTAATTGAAACGTGATATTTGTCATACATAAATTACATAATTGATTAAGTTCAAAAATTATGTCCCTACTATTATAATACTATTTACTTACGATTAGTGTAGTTCCGTCAGCACGGCTAGCACGAGACGGCCGCGACATACACTCGATTTTTCTCGCACTATCGGTCTCTCTTATTAGAACATTAGGATAGAGAGGTATAGTGTGAGAAAAATCGAGAGTATGTCGCGGCCGTCTCGTGCTAGCCGTGCTAGTGAAAACGAAATTCGTTCGAATAACTCTCATTGTCGCTCGAACTAGCAAGCGCGACAGAGAGGGAGATACACAAACGAAGTTCGGTTTCGTTTCGCGGTAGGCCTTCAGAACGCCTAGCACTAGACGGCCGCGACATACTTTCGATTTTTCTCGCACTATACCTCTGTTACTAAATATTCTAATAAGAGAGAGACGGATAGTGCGAAAAAAATTTAAAGGTAATAATAATAATCCATACCTACTGTTGCCCTTAGGCCATTTTTTAATGTCGCTATTAATAGGGGCCCATCTAGCAGTTAGCGAGTCACCGTCTGCCAGAGATAAAATGTGAAACAGTTATATTGGGCAGGCGTCCGATGTTTCATCCAATAGCCCAGCTACTAGTCCATCATTTTCACCCAATAACCCGTTTTATTTAGATTCCATCAACTAGCAATAGACTCTTACACCCCAGTGGGTGCTGTTTCTGTGTGCGTCCCCCATGACACGGGCAGAGACAGCATCCGCTTGGTGTACTCCTTGCATTTCATTAAATTGTCAAAAGGGCCTCTACGTGTTCGCTCAGAGCTCCACGCACGCCTCCCAAAGGTCCGGGACATCATTGTCCCGTGAGCGGGAAAGACATATAATCCATACTATCCATACTTCCATATCCATACTCCATACTAATATTATAAATGCGAAAGTGTGTCTGTTTGTCCGTTACCTTTTGTGTAAGTGTAAGGTTGTTAAGTTTTAAACTAATTTTCGGTATATTTATTACGTTCTACTTCCTTGATTTGATGATGATGGCGTGTACAGTCAGCATCAGATAGTTAGTAGCATCCAAAGTAGCCAAATATATCGTAACACATTCCTTACTCCTACTTATAGTAACAAAGACTATTTCGATGAATGTACGTTCCGATATATTTGGCTAACTTGGCTGCTACTAACTATATTATGCTGACTGTACAGAAATCGGCCTCGGGTAAATATATACTTATAGATTAGTTGTACGTTAACCATACTTTGTTTTATATCAAATAATAACTCTGTATCGAACTTGGAGTTGGCATGCAACCCATAGGTAGGTACTTACAATATTTGCCAAGCCCACTATTTTTATTAGAACTTATTCTATTAACACTTGACAGTCATTAATACGAGCAGATAAAACAATATTGTTTCTATAATTGTTCATGCTCCTAAGCAATAGATATTGTAAATATATTTACTAATAAAATGTCTGGTTTTAGCGATTTCCCAATTTTGATACTGTTTAGATATTTGATACTTTGATAGAATAGGTATTTACTTGTGTATTCTTTTTCCTCTTCTCTTGTAAAATTTCTTCATATTACTGTATTTTCCTCCTGCGCTTATTTAACCCCAAAGACCCAAAATAATTATTGAAAAATTTGTGAGACTTAAGCTAAGACGTACTAACTCTAGTATCGTAAGTTTGTATGTTACTAACAATCTATGGGCAAACTGGCGTGAAATAAAGAATGTATTATTATTATTCTTTCCCATCTTGAACTAAAAACAAAATCTAAACTATACCTACGTAAATGTTAATTAGGTACGAACGCCAACACAGTTAACCGACCATCCTGTATTGATATAAGAACCTTATTACAATGCACATAAAGTGCACGGATGGTCAGTCAGTTGTCTTGTCTATAGTACCTACTACTTTACAAACCACGAAATAGATTGTCCACTCTATGCAACATAATTATCTGTCACTAAAAACTAAACTATACGCAAATGTTTATTCGTTACCTACTATACGAATCACAAAACGGATTGTCCACTCTATGCAACAAATATAGTCCACAATTTCCACAAATATTTAAAAATTTCGGCGCAGCGCAAATTGACACAAGTCCGTCATGCAACGTGTCTCGTCCCGCACTGGCCGTATGGACGAAAACGGGGAGGCGTAGGAACTTTGGCGGAATATTTCAGAAAACGAGATTAATTTTTAAGAATTTTTTTAAGAAAGTTAGAAATTGATGCCCTTGTTCATTATTGTATGAAGAAAGTTATAACATTTCATATTATTCTGATAAAAAATGGAGCAGTAAAATAGTTACAAGTGAAAAAATAGGGGTGACTTTAGATTTCTTTTTGTCTAATTTTTATTGTTAAAATGGATTTCTACGAAAACTATAACCCGTCGCATATCTTGCAGATTATGATATATATTTTCCTACAGCAAAAATGTTACGTTATAATGTATAAAACGGTTACAAAACAACTCATTTTCACGAAAATTTCGAATGTGCAGCCTTAAGCCGGCCACACACGCTAGGTTTTCGTGTCGGTTTTGCGTGTGCAAGCAATACCAACAGGCACGACCGAGTTTCATAGGGCACACACACGTAACGACAAACCTGCACAAACTCTCAGTTCTAACCATCATGGCGCCGGTAGCGGTGGTTGACGTCGAAGCAATAGCGCTATTAGGTGTATTATTTGTAATTTTGAAACGGAAAACTAAACGACGAAGCCGAAGTGAGTGGTGTAAAGATTGGTTACTGCAGAGGAGACAATACAGCCATGTCAACTTATTAAAGGAATTAAGATTTTATCCGCAAGATTATAGAAATTATTTACGAATGGACGAAAATACTTATCTTACGCTGTTATCAAAGGTGACATTAATTAAAAACAGGATACCATTATGAGAACCGCTATATCATCACACGAGAGGTTAACTGTGACATTGAGATTCCTTGCCACAGGACGGCCATATGAATGCTTAAAATATTCGGCCTTGATATCGCCTCAAGCTCAATATTGCATCTATATTGGACCGTGAAGTACGAGGAGTGTTGATCTCCAAGAAAATCAAATATGTGGTAGTACCATAATGAAGTATAAATTTCATCAACCGATGCACCCGATTTCGTGGATTCTTCAATTTTTGTTTTCTCTTCGTACGTTGCTTCGTAGTGCGTTAATTTTTTTAACAACGTCTTTTTTCGCATTTGGCTCTAATTCCTTTAGTTTAGTTAAACGTTTTTCATACGCTGGCGCTCTTTTATTTCGGTCATGATAGTCTTTAACCTTCACTCTCCAAATACAGGGCTCCGGTTTATATATTCCAATAAATTCCTCTACAATTGCCTTTCGTTTGCGAGACGACATTGTTGCGCAGTGGCGTGCGACCTATCCCCTCCGCATCACTAGATAACAGAAGCCTGTCAAGCCTACCAGCCACACACGTTCGGTTATGCCTATGCAAGCGAAGTGCGCAAGCATAACCGAGCGGCAAAAAATATAAATTTTCATATTTCAAATTTTGCTTGCGCAGGCAAAGAGTCATATCATACACACGTTCAGTTATGCCTGCACAAGTGAGTGCTGCGCCCTCGTGATTTACGGAAGGTATTGTAGCCAGCGAATGAAAAAAAGATAGAAAGCGAGCTCCTTACAGATTTCTAGCCTAAAACCCGGTATGCGCATGTCCGAACTAAACGGCTGCCTGGCATCGTTTTGACTCCCCGCCCCATCCCCGCGTAATAAGTACCTATAGTTAGCAATGGCATCCATTCTGTGGGGCCCTTTTGCGGCGTTACTTAGACTTCTATAGTTTTTTCGTTCGCTGATTGTGGTGGTGGTTGCCACTCGAAATTTCCGCCCCAACGGCCATCGGTTCTACGTTGCAATGTGCCCCGCCCACTGCCATTTTAGTTTAGCGATTCGAATTTCGGAGGGATATCTACCTTGATTCTGCTACGGATAACGTCGTTTTTGTAACCACTGGGTGACTTTGAGCCTGCTAATGAGGCCCATAGTGAGCGACCACGTTTCAAATATTTCATTTTGTTTTACATGTCGAAGATGTACGAATTTAATAAAGGTTGTAGGTAAGTAGGTATATCATGCTTAATATAGGATAATGCCAAACACAATCTTGAACCCAAGCGTTTACTACACGCACTATATAAGGGTAATTGCACTAAATGGATTTAATGTATAGGGTTCCGTAGTCAACAAGGAACCGTTATAGTTTCGCCATGTCCGTCTGTCCGTATGCCCGTCTGGCCGTCTGCGGCTTAGCTGAATAACCCTGACTACTTCTAGAAAACTGTAATTCGGCATGGTAAGTATATAGATAAATCTATCACGCCGACAAAACACTAAAATAATATCCTGTTTTTTTTGGGTGCACGGCGTTTTATGTAATTTCACTTAATCTAAGTATTTTGGTTTGATATACCATTGCTTATTAATCTTATTAAAATGTAACGGATGGTATTGTTTCAGATATTTTTCAAATGATCTAATGTAAAAAGTGATATAATGATTTAAGGCTATAATTACAATTAGTATAAAAGACATTTACTATATTTATCACTTGGTATAAAACGTGTTTATCATAATGCCTTGACTCATAAAACATTGGTCTCTAAAATAATAGATTAGTCCCCCGGAAATCGAAATCTTTGTGAGCTCCGTCGAAATGCCTATCAGTCACTGCGTTGTTATCTTCACCTTTCATTCCCCTTATTTCCAAAACGGATGGTCACAGAGAAAAGATAATTGTCATTTTATACTGACATCAATTTCACGATACCGAAATTTTCTAAGTCCCTTTGCACTTTCAACATATAGCATATAATCCACCTTAAGGCAGGTCTCAGGTAGGTACGACGCGAGCGAAGCGAGGAGGAGTGTTAGGTAGAACTACGACCATACAGTGCGCGAGCCGAGCGAATGAAGCGAGCGTGCAGCGCCAGCGGTAGCAGCCGGCGAAGCGCCAGAACCGAATATTTTTTAGTAAAACTTACATTACATATTATGTAAGTACTTACAAAAGTCTACGGCGGAAGGTGGGAGATTGAGTCCGGGGCGCGGGGTTTCGGCAACTTCTTAGCAGACATCGTTATATGATAGCGCAATTATTTTAAATAATATGTATGTTAAACATATTTATGTCATAAATGCGTCATACATACACAAAATATAGCAAAAAACCGTTTTAAAACTTTACATTATACTTAATAACTTTATGCCAATTTAATGTATATCAAGTGCATGTTAGTTTTTGTGACATTATATGAAACATTGCGCACCCGTTTTTTTTAGGGTACCTCCCCTACATATGTAAAGCGAGGATGTAATTTTTTTTCCAGATAATCTCATAGTGTGGGGTCATCATCGTTGGATTGCTTGTTCATAAATATTATGGGTAACTCGTACGAATTCGGCCACACACACGCGAACACACACACACTGCGCATGGCTCGAGCCCGACACGCACTTGGCCGTCGGATTTTTATATATCTAAGTACTCGTATAGTTCGGTGGCCGAAAACGTAGAAGTCACCTTGAAAAAAGCAGGCAAAAACTGGAGGATATTATACAAAATTAAGTACTGGGAAATCAAAGCATTGGTTGAAGAGGATACAATGATTGTAGGTAGGTAATAGGTATACTGAGTGAGAAAAACATATCTGAAAAACAAAGTCATTGGGTCATACAGGTACCTCCTAATTTGTCCTTACCTACAGGCTTGCACCTTTAGAATGTAGTCCCTGGGCGAGGGCGACCGAGGTCTGCTCGTGTAAAAAAATTAAACCCATAAACCCCGACTCCACATCTCATCGAAATCGTTAGAGCCGTTTTCGGGAACGTAATTAAAAATATATACCTATATTTATATGCAAATATTGCTCGGTTAATAGTATAGGATAGGATATTTATTTAATATGGCAATCTGTAGAATAGGCGTAACGCCTATTTCGCCGAAAGGGGTTTCGCTCATTTAGCACCACCCAGCCCCCTATTCTGTAACTTGTTTAAAGCTCACCTCAACGCTCCCCCTCAAATATATCTTGACACCGCGATGCGTAGTAACTAAGCGTAGGTGAGGTCTAGTTCCGCGACGACGGGTGACCGGTGGGGTGAGCCGAATTAGCGTTTAGCGAACAATGCATTTGGCCTAACTCTGTTTCTATTGCCTGGCAGTACCCACCTTCCAGGTTATCAGTTTATGTGCCCATCGGGAGTCCGTCAATCTTGCTAGATTGTCCACAATAAAAAAAAAAAAACAAAGTTGGGTCTGCATTTTCCTTTTTTACTCAGCCTACTCAAACGATACATTATTTTACGACACAATCAAGTTAATACTATAGTATTCGTATTTTATCTCATCTAAAATCTCCTTAGATGAAATTTAAATAAAACTTCGCTAAGTTAGGTATTTATCAAAGTTTGTCCAAAAAAGCCCGAAGAGTGTTACATCTCTTTTTCGTGTGCCCGGAAGGCATCAGCGTGTCTCTGCCTAGGGGGCGTGTTCGACTCAAATCAAGGCATCCCCTTAAACAGGTTTCTGTACGCGACTATTAACTGTAAATTGTGTTTTTTCTCTTTTAAAATAAAATTAAAAAAGTAGCAACCATCCATCCAAACTTTCGCATAAGTAATTATACCAAATCAAAATATATTAGGGTGGATAGGAGGATAAATTGTTGAATAGCTTCCGCCCGCGACTTCGTCTGCGTGGACCCAGGATAAAATCTATCCTAAATTTTAATCCAGGCTATAAACTATCTTCCCACAAAATTTATTCAAATCGGTTGAACCGTTTAAGCGTGATTGAGTTTGCGCAATCATAAAGTAAATATAATAAAGAGTAATTATCCCATACTGCGGTCGAATATTTCTGAAGAACTTTAAGAGATGTCGCTTGGAGCACCACTGACGGATATTAATATTTTACGTTATACGAAATCTCAAATATTATCATTAACAAATATTCATTTTCACGCATCGAACTTTTTCAAATAAAAACAACCAGAAACAGGCCTTAAAAGATCGTAAATCAATTCAAAATAATTTATAACTTTCTTTATTTGTGCGCCATCTATGTAGTGTATGCCTTGACCTTTATTACAGCTTAGCTTGTAAGTGGACAAAGTATCCATGCGCAGGATTCTAGTATGATAATTGTCCATAGATGGCGCTGTTTTGAACCTGATCTATATCATAAAGTAAATATAATGTCTGTCCAGCTGTCCGGCTGTTCTCCTTTACAGGTCGCATTCTTAACCGATTCTCGTGAAATTTTGTGAGCAGGTTCGGTTTAGTATATAGTTTTTTTTGACACTTTTTGAAATTAAAAAAAGAGGTTCGCGAGTTTCTACAGCACATAGAGCCACTAAATTAATCGCATGGCAGCAAATGGACGAATCAGAGTACAGCTTTGAGATTGATAGTACATGATAGTACAAATGCACATCATCAAACAAGATGAGTTTTCTTGATAGTGGGGATCCACATAACTCCCCCCTCGGGAGCCCTGGCAAGCTTACCCCTAAGAACACACCACTATAAGTAGCAAGTAGTGGAACTTTGGCTGCGGTCTTATGTAAGGCTGCTTATATAGGTACTTTATTTATGGTAAATGATGGTACGGTAGAGGTTCTAAGAAACGGTACGAAAATTGAGCATTTTATTGACTGCTCGCGTGTGCTCTAACAAAACAGAAAAAAATACTATTATTTTACTCTGTGTAAACCTATCGTGCAAAGTGACATCTATTGACTGCGTAAAACAGATTTTTTACAACATCACCTGTTGTAGGCACATCACCTGTTGTTAGTGTATTCGATAGTCCGTAAAAGGCAATATTGATATAAGCGACATCTATTGCTGAGAGCAAATGTACATACCAGTTTATTAACGCCTCCTGGTGCTCACAGCAAATAAGGCGGATTAATTTTAATGTATGTCGTTGACTTATCTTCTTATACTTTATTTATGGCGCAATGAATAATCCAAACATATATATACCTACATCCAAACTTTCACATTTTAAAACACTAGTAGGATACATATCGTTCCCATCGGGATCACTCGGTTGGGACATTCTAAAGATATCACTAGTCAGTGCTTTGCAGATATTTGATCTCTTCACCTCGTTTGATTATGTTGCAAACAAACGCATAAAATAGATGATTGATATGAATGACTAACGACTTTAGAAGGGTCATGTCATGAACTAATTAATACCTAATAGGCGTTTGGTACCTATACGGGCTATACGTACTCTTTTCAGCCGGGAATTTTTTAAATTGCTCTATTGTAGCCTGCAACACACTAGTAAATTTGACAGCTAATGACAATAAGTTTACTATTGACGGCCGTGGGCCGCTCCAGTGGTAGAAGGATCAAAAACATAGGGAAGATGCAATATTTTCATTTTTGCTTCCATTTGAAAGAATAGACCACGAAAGTATTAAAAAATTAAAATACTACTTATAATTTATAGTCTAAAATTCCTGTTACAAACTGACAATTTAAACTTTCGCGCCTAAACAGATCACTCACTCGCCATATTTCCCGCCACAATCACTCTTAAGGTGTTCTGCTACAAAGAGTATTCCAGTTCAAATACCTAGGGCACTATCTTACCGACGACCTTAAGGATCAAACAGATATTGAAAGGGAACGTAGGGCACTGGCAGTAAGAAGCAACATGTTGGCCCGCAGGTTTGCTCGATGCTCGAATGAAGTAAAAGTCACGCTATTTAAAGCGTACTGTCGGTTTCTATACGAGCAGCCTGTGGTTCAACTGTACAAAGAAGTCGATCAGTGCCCTAAAAGTTCAATATAATAATGGTTATAGGGCGTTGCTGGGGCTGCCCCGCTTCTGCAGCGCATCACAAATGTTCGCGGAGGCGCGCACGGACGGCTTTCACGCCATACTGCGCAAGAGAGCGGCCTCACTCGTGCACAGAATGCGGGCCAGCGCCAACAACATCCTAAAGATGTTTGCAGATAAGCCCGACTCCCCATTATTTGTACACATCAACCAATTAATGGTAAGGGGACACTGTACAGCGTAGTTTAATTAGATTCTAGATTTAAAATATGTAATTTGTGTACCTACTAATAATAGACATATAAGGATGTAATACTAACAACTTGGATCTCAGTTATCTGAATAAAGAATTGATATTATTATTATTATTATATTTGTTTGTCCGTGTCCTTATTTGTAGTCAACAAGGAACCCTTATATAGTTTCGCAATGTCCGTCCGTCTGTCTGTCCGTCTTCGGCTTAGCTCAGTAACCATTCCTACTAGAAAACTGTGATTCAATATGGATATATAAACCAATGACGCCGACCAAACAGTACAATAAAATTTGGAAATATTTTTAGGGTACCTCCCCTACACCTAAAGCGGGGATATATATTTTTTTTCTTGTCAAGCCCATGAAGTGGTATATCGTTGGATAGCTCGTTCAAAAATATTATGGGTTTTCTAAAACCATTTTTCAAATCGGTAATTCGTTTGCGAGATATTGCGCTTTAAAACCCTAATTTTAGTTCGAGTCATGTGTCCCCCCCCCCCTGCCGGCTAAATCACGAACGGCTATTACTCGGTAACTACTAATAAATATAGAATGTATAGCCGACCAACTTAATGTGTAATTGAAAAGGTTAATTTTCGTACAAATTCGGCCGACGCACACCCGACGTGTAACTAAGACAGACAGGCAACTACGGAACCCTACACAGCGCGTGGCCCGACACGCACTTGGCCGGTTTTATTGTTATCATTTGTATGTTTTTTCCATAACTCAGGACCATGAGGTCCCGGACTTTTGCAAGGTATGCGTGGGGCCGAAGCCAACAGCGCAGAGGCCCTTTAAAACAAATATAATATAAAGCAAGGGATACACATGGCGGATACCATCTCCGAGCGCACAACATGATACACCCGATTATGGTCCCCGCCAGGTGCAAGACTATTGCAGTGCAACACTGTGCTGCGATGGAAACTAAGGTCATGGGTTATTGGGTTGAATGGTGGGTGGTTGGAAAATGGGTTATGGGAGGAGACTAGCGGACACCTGCCGTGACAATTAGTCTCAAAATTGTGTAAAGGCAGGCGGTGACTCGCCAACTCGCTAAGTGGGCCCCACAAACAGTCGCACGCACAGTGCGACAATGGAGCAACACGTCTGAGCGGCTGTGAGGTTATCGAGGGGCGAGTCTGCGGTGCGCCAGATCCCGGCAACCCGTTCAAGGGCCGCCGGCGTTATGACACGGGCCCTCTGGAGGTTAGGGTCCGCGGTGTCACCACTTACCGTCAGCTCGCCACAAGCTGCCCCCGCGGGCTTATTATCATTATTATTTATATAAATGGATTTTCAGTGCCTAAGTATAAAACGTAAAAAAGCACAAAACTGTCATTACTTAAATCACTCTGTCATGTAGGTACCTATACTGGTCCAGATAAAACTATTTTAAATATAATATTGTACTTACCTTTCCCAAAAACCACCATTTCGGAAAAATCCTTTTATTGCACTCTTATAGTCTCTTACATATAAATTAACAAATTATACGAAAAAATGTAGTCAATTTGCACTATTGCGTCTTTACCAAAGAAAAATGTGAACATGTACATATAATTTTATTTATTTCAATGTCAAGCACACGTAACTACAGCTGACAGCCTGACACACACAAATGAAATTAATAGGTTACACCCGCGGCACACTCCGAATGAATGTGTACATTACGTATGTAAACACAGATACTACTATACACCTATACTCGCTACAAACGGTTTGATTGGGATGTTTAATCTGCTCCGTTTTTTATCTCTACCTGAGATTTGCTTTTAATTAAATATTTGCTGCGGACACAAGGACTTCCCCACGCTTATTATTTAGTTTTCATTGGAACGGAACAGTGGATCGGTCGTGGTTCTCGAGTGGCGACCACGTCCCGGAAGGCGCGGCGTGGGTAGGCCCCCCACATGGTGGTGGTCTGATGACCTGGTGAAGGTCGCGGGAGTCCGCTGGATGCGGGTGGCGCAGGACCGGCGGTCACTATGGCACTCTTTGGACGAGGCCTATACGGCCTTTCGGCTGATAAGATGATTATTTATATATTATTTATACTAAACGGGACTTAATCGCGTATAATTAAATTATTTATTTACCTCACTGAGGTCTCCCGACGTTTCGGATGTGTTGCAACATCCATGGTCACGGGACAACTACCCGTAATATAAATAAATAATGTGTGAGAATCGTAAAAGGTTAAATCAATATATGATAAGATGATGATGAGTCGATGTCAAAAATGTGTATTTTCTCGCTTTATTGCAGTGGCATAAGCTTAGCAACGGTATATGTATAAACTCGACCGGTTCTTACGAATTGACAATCGGAATATCCTTTCTTTGTTTTTTACCGCTAAAATAAATACCTATTACAAAGGCCGGAAAAGAAGGGATCACCTGTCAAGTGTCGGTGTTACGAGGCAGGCAACCCCCGTGTCAAGATCCGTCGCCTCAGTCGATCTTCATTGCGCCCCCAATACCTACAACAGCAAAAGTTGCTACGCGGGCCAAGTGCTCAAAATGACCTGCTACATACGGCTATAACGTCAAGAGGATAAGGACTGTCTAGATCATTTTCGTAGCTACTTCTGCTGCTCACTGCACTTCAAGATCACGACGACCTTATCTACTTTATAGTAATGGACATGAGGACAATATTCCCCCGAGCATTTCGAAGAAGAATAAAGCAACATTATTTACACGAACAAGGAAAAAGAACAAACTACACTTTCAAACATAGATAGGTAGTTACATTGATAAATAGTAGATTGTTGACCGAGGGTTGAAAACCACCCATTTACGACGAGATAATGAGAGCGCCAATAGCACGAGGCTGAAATGGGCGGCTTTCCCCGGCTAAACACTGTTTTTCATCTCGAATACGACGAAACGAAATGAAAGCCTAAAATGCTTGATCATTTTCTAAACCAGTCAGATCCGTAGAACCCATTTTAAAAGCGTCTGTGTGTCATTTAGACAGGAAGTCAACTGATTTTATCATGTTTGTGTGGACTATCTCCTGGGCGCGTTATTGAAAACCTATACCTTTCATATATAAATAAAATAAAATAAATAAATATTTGAGGACAATCTTACACAAGTCGACCTAGTCCCAAATAAAACTAAGCATAGCTTGTAACTAGATTGCTTACTATTCTCAATACACGTGTAAGTTTGGTCACTTGCTTAAAGTTCGTGTCCTCCTATTGCCATAGCAAATAATAGTAGATTGTTAACCGAGGGTTGAAAGTCACCCATTCCTGACGAGATATTTTGGCGCTCGAACGAAGTGAGAGCGCCAATAGTTCGAGGCTGAAATGGGTGGCTTTCCCCGAGTTAAACACTCTACTTTTCATTTCGAATTCAAGGCAATGAATTGAAAGCCAAAAACTTTAATATTTTCTAAATCAGTAGGATCCTATAGAACCCATTTTAAAAGCGTTTGTGTATGGACCATTTGGGCGGGAACTGTTGACGGATTTTAATAATGTCAGTGTGTGGACCATTTCCTGGACGCGCTTTTGAAGTGTTTATGTCGAAAACTAATTTTAATTATTGTTTGGATGAAAAATTACATTAATAATTTTATTTATATACACCATATAAGTAGTAATGAAGAATGAAAACCAACATAATTATCAACAAGCTTCAAAAATCAACACAATTTTATGGAAGTCTGGCAGCAAAGAGTAAAGTAAGTATATTGTGTGGCAGTATAGGTTTTTGTCATTGTTATTTTTTTTAATGACTAGGCAGCTGTTCTGAAGCGGTCACATTGAACTACGAAAACTTAAAAAATATCCAATCGTTTTCAAATAGCAATAATAGTCATACAATAATTAATTTATAATCAATATTTAAAAAAACGCATGATTGTCAACGATTTTCAAAATCAGTACTATTTTCTGAAACTGTGGCGGTCCAGGTTTCTGCCATTGCTTTTTTATTTTTTATTACTTTTCAGCCCTAGGGGCGACATGCCTCACTTTTAACCCGCTATTTAGATAAACAATGACCTACTTTCAGAGTATGAGATGAAAAACAGATATAACGCGTTACTGGGCAAATATTGGGCGGTATTATTTACCCACTAGGGTAAACCTTTGCTTATGACAAAAACCATTGTAGTCCCTATTGTCAAGAATAAAACTGGTGATATATCAAACAAAGCTAACTATAGGCTTATATCCTTGGCAACAATTGTAGCGAGGGTATTCGATGGCTGGCTTAACATAGAACTTGATAAGTACCTATAGTTACATGACGCACAATTCGGATTCCGCGCGGGCTTATAAGTACCTATAGTTACATGACGCACAGTTCGGATTCCGCGCGGGCTTATAAGTACCTATAGTTACATGACGCACAGTTCGGATTCCGCGCGGGCTTATAAGTACCTATAGGTACATGACGCACAGTTCGGATTCCGCGCGGGCTTATAAGTACCTATAGTTACATGACGCACAGTTCGGATTCCGCGCGGGCTTATCTACAGAAAGTGCTATTGTTTGTTTGAAGCAGGCCGTCGAATATTATACTCGTAGAAAAACACCTATATATGCGTGTTTTTTAGATCTTTCTAAAGCCTTCGATCTTGTGAATTACGATCTTCTATGGAAAAAGCTTGACGAAGTGCAATTTCCTGGTTAACTAACACGCATATTTAGGTGTTGGTATGCTGGTCAGCGAAATAGTGTCCGCTGGGGTGATGAGGTGTCGGACGAGTACGGCTTGGAGTGCGGTGTGAGACATGGGGGCCTGACCTCACCCAAACTGTTCAATTTGTACATGAATGATCTGATCGGTGAGCTCAGCAGTACACGTGTCGGCTGTCACATAGACAGGGTTTGTTTTAATAACATAAGCTATGCTGACGACATGGTACTGCTGAGCCCATCGATCGGTGGTATAAGAATACTAATTGAGAAGTGCGAGTCCTATGCCTCAAAACATAACTTGCAATATAATGTGAAGAAGAGCGAGTTTATGATTTTCAAGCCGGGGACCAAGTGCCCGTCACATGTCCCGTCCATTCATTTGGACAGGAACTGAGAAGGGTTTATTCTTTTAAATATCTCGGACACTTGGTCACCGATGACTTTCAAGACGATTCTGATATTGAACAAGAGCGCAGGGCTCTGGCCGTTAGGGCCAACATGATTGCCCGCAGGTTTAGCAGGTGTACAGCACAAGTTAAAATAACACTCTTTCAAGCATACTGTACATCGCTGTACACCTGCAGCCTGTGGACGAGGTACACGCAGCGTGCCATGAACGCCATGCGTGTACAATACCACGACGCGTTCAGGATACTGTTGCGGCTTCCGCGACACTGCAGTGCGTCCGGCATGTTTGCGGACGCGCACGTAAACGGTTTCCATGCGTCGCTCCGCAAACGCTGTGCCGCGACGCTGCGCAGGGTGCGCGCCAGCCGCCACAGTCTCCTGGCCGTGGTGGCGGAGAGATGGGACATTGCCCTAATCAGGCACTGGAACGCTCAACATTTAAGCTTAGGTACTAACATACTCATTTAAGTAAATCTCAATCAATCACTAACACTATGGACTCCAAATGTCTGAAATAAATGATTTTTATTTTTATTTTTATTGATTTATTTAAACGCAGGTATTAACGACCCTCTTAAGGCAATTTTAAAATCGACCTTACTTTTTAAGTATACTGGTTGCCATCACATTTAGTTTTTAATTTTATATGTTAGTGTTAAGTATAAAGATTATATTTGCTCGGTCAAATGCCTATAAATAAAGGATTATTGTATTGAAAAAAAAGAAGTGACGAAGTCGATTGTTGCTATTACCGTCCTAAAATAACGGCTGTGAATCTATTAACGATTTTTATGCAGCTATTACCGATCGTTACCCGGGCATGTCCTAAAACTACGACTATAAATTGGCCAAATTTTATGAGTGGGTAATACATTGTCCTTACATATTTTATTACCGACCCATAGGAGTCGGTAATGGCAACCATAAGAAACCATTACCGACCCATAGAAGTCGGTAATAACTACCATAAGAAGCTATTACTAATAGTTTCTTATGGTTGCTATTACCGACTCATATGGGTCGGTAATAGTGTCTTATGGTTGCTATTATCGACTCATATGGGTCGGTAATAGTTTCTCATGGTTGCTATTACCGACTCCTTTGCTCGGGTTTGGGTAGTTAATAAAATATGTAACGACAAACTTTTTTATTCAATCGACCTTCTGACTACAAAATCGATTGTTAGTGATTTAATATCACAAAAAATATGAACAAACAACAACAAGAAACAATCTATTACGAAGATTACTATAAAATATCGATCTACCGAAATTATCATAATTTTGGTTAAACTGACAACGCTAAAATAAGAAAACTGGACAACCATTTATGTGTCGCTAATAGATTTTTACAAAGACTAATTGTTTAGCTTCAAACTGGTAAAAAAAACTTGTGTTATAATGCAATATAATAACATAAAAGAGAGAAAAACTAAACATTACTTTGCGGCCATTACCGACTCAGGGGTCGTTGATAGCTGCCACAACAAAAACTGGCGAAGCTATCACCGTCCTTTTTTAATTCATAGTTTTAGCGGTTAACATGGTTTTTTTTCAATAAAATGTTGTAAGAAATCAAAAGCTCACACTTAAACGGATATAATTAATCATACACGATAAAGTATAGGGTTCACAAATTCATATAAATGTCTCAAGCAGAAAAGTCACGTACTTACTTGGAGGAACAAAAGCCAGTATGGCGCGACCTGCGTCCGCGCTTCCCCCGCAGAAACTGACGAGTATTATCTCTTTTGCCCACTGCTACACACACTAAAGTAAAAGTATACGATGCTCAAGGAACAAGTGCGCGTATAGCTTTCCCTACTTATAGCTAGAACAGTTCTGGAAACGTAAAAATAACGAATAACTATAATAGGTCGGTAATACATTCTGACTTTCGATGGGTCGTTAATAGCTGCGTTTACCTTAGATACTTTTACTGTTGCTATTATTACTTTACGCTATAGGAAATTCCACACTACTAAATCTAGGCTCGCCACATAGGGATAGAGGGCGCTAGCACACTGGGACCATATATGCGCTAGAGACGCCTCTGAGCGTCCACCAGCCAGGAAAAAACCAGCAATAGTTTTGCGGACGCGTTCGCGCATCGCTTCCTATTGGTGCATATCTCCCTCGCTCGCCGCGTCGCAATCTCGCACAACACTGGTGGATAGGTACCTACTCCCCTTAAGAGTCCGAAAGGGTTAGCCAGATACGGCAGAAAGAGGTGACCCGTTATTGCTTGAAAGAAAATAATGGTATCAACTATCATTTAGACCATCCATCCACGAAAAAATGCCAAAGGAATTTATAATACCTAGTAAATAGAGTAGAATTTGGGTTGTTATAAAATAAAAAACAAAACAGGAACTCTCTTTAAATTTAGAAGGGCATCTATAAATTGTATTGAATAGGAGGATGTATTAGTATTAGCAAAGTTATGATCGAACGAGCGAGCGAAGCGAACGAAGTTCTATGCTTCAGATTGGCCGAAAATCGTTTGGCTGTCCGGCTGTTCTCCTAGGAGGTCGCAATTCTTAACCGATTCTCGTGAAATTTTGAAAACAGGTTCGTTAATTATATATTTTTAGTCGTCATTTTAACGATATTAAAAGCGAGTTCTACAGCTCACAGAGCCACTAGTTTTAAGAAATTACCGAGATTGGCGCAAGCATAAGCGAGCTGGGCCCATAACCTATTTTGCGTGTGAGCAGGGTTAGCGTACCTAAATACTAAATTGTGTTTAGGTAATAATGCTGATGTATAGTTTCGATTATTTGAACTGAGATCATGAATGGCCATTGTGCTGAGCTCATGAATAGCCTTTGTTTGCCTTTTTCCTTTGAAAAAAAATGTTACCGCCACGAATAATGTTCATTGAATAATGAACTATCTTCTTATTTAATAGATTCCAAATTAGCTACGAGATAAAATACCACACATAGCTCCTTAATTGTACCTGGCCCGCTGGGAGCGGGTTTTTCATCTTTTAGTCCATTTTGAATCTATTGAATGAGACGATAGAGTTCATTATACAATGAGCATTTTATGTGGCGCTAACCTTTTTTCTTGCAAAAAATGGCACGCCTCCGACCACACAGTCGTATTGTTACTTGAATGCTATTGTTCTGAAGATAAGATGATCAGTCCAGTTCAGAAAATCTCAACTATATGCGGTGTGATACCGAATCCCGATTTAAAGTATCGGTAATTTGTATGAAAAGATTACCGGTATACGGTCTCTGATTTTAATTATTTATTTGCTAAAACATTCAAACAAAATAGTGAATTGGGTAGACCATCGACATCATTATAGTGATGTTCATATAGCTTAATTGGGTCCGTACCCAATGGCAGTACAAAATGGCTGATATCACCGTTGATATCAGCCATTTCAGCTGTCATCCCAATATGATCCATACTTAATACTATAAATGCGAAAGTGTGTCTGTCTCTTACCTTCACGCTTTTTAAACCGCTGAACCGACTTAGATGAAATTTGGTATAGAGATAGTTTAAGTCCTGGGTAAGGACATAGGATTGTTTTTATCCCGGGAATCATCCCTAAAGGGGTGAAACGGGGGGTGAAAGTTTGTATGGAGCTACGAAATAAACGAGTTCCACGGACGGACTCACGGGCAGAAGCTATACCTATTAGTTTATTGTAAACTTAAATCGTAGAAAAGAGGTTATAAAATGTACGGGTGATGTGTCTCACCCTGGTATATTTTATAACCAAGCAATTTCAAAAGCACGATCATAGCCAAACACTTCCCACCGCTGGCCACAGGCTTCCCCTCATGGATGAGAGGAAATGGGTAGTAAAGTAATCCCCGCGCCGGCCCAGTGCGGGATGGGGACTTCACATACTTACACCTTTTCAATTTTATTTACAGATGTATGCAGATTTCCTCACGATATTTTCACTCGCCGAAAAGCGTTACTATAGGTTCTTACAATAAATGAAACTTCGTATTAGGAGCTCAAAATAGTGGCAGAAAGAAGAACAGAATGTCGATTACTCCACCGACAAGAGCCAGACTCTTAAGAGTCCGCAGTAAGCTCGATTCTCCATACAAACGTAATTACGCTCTAATTTTAAAACTACGTGTTGGATTGTAACGAAACTTTGCATATACAATGACATGAGGTATATCTATGTCTGTAATTAGTTTATGTAGCTTCAGATACCATTGTAGTAAAAAAATACAGCGAATTTAATTTTTTCATACAAAACTTGTTTTTGCTGTATTTCGTTTCGTTTTATAAACTGGAACCATATAAACTAATTACAGACATAAATATACATCATGTCATTGTATATGCTAAGTTTCGTTACAATCCAACACGTAGTTTTAAAATGAGAGCGTAACTACGTTTGTATGTGAAGGTGAAATTCGGCCGTGCTTACTGCGGACTCTTAATGATGATTATTGAGTAGATATGATGACCTGATATTATCATTATTTCTATTTAAGTAGATCTGCGTTGTAATACTTGTAATAAAACATTCAATAAACGTCCACAAAATATTTATTCCCATTAAATGCAGTACTCATATTATCATGTTTATATCTAATTCCATCCATGCATACCTACATTTAATACCAAAATACAAAGATATATTACCTATACATGAAAATAGTTTAAGTATATTTCGTGACACAAATTATTCATTCGTACATTATTATTATTTATCATCGATTACCTGAGAGTTCTAATAAGATTTGTTTGTTACTAAGGTAAATGTACCAGTGCCTGACTTGACACTTTCAATCTTAATTCAAGCTTACAGTTAATGTTTACTAAACTAACCCACCACTAACAAAATTCTAAATTTAGCTCAACAACGTGGAAAATTTCAAAGAGGTTCTAGCGGGCGCGGCTTCAAATCCCGCTCGTGGCGCTCGCTCTATGTGTTTTCTATTATAATGTGTAGCAACAGAAACTATCAGTTTCCGACCTAGAATGGCGGGTCCCGTTGTGTAGGTATAAAAAGTTTCATGTTAATTCCAGTATGCCGTTATAAAATGAGAAGCAAACTTCGTTTGTTTGGAGAGTCGGCTTGAGCTGACCGTTCTGGGGACCTAGGTACCTGTTCTGAATAAATATATTTAAACATACGAATTTAAAGTTAAGCTTTCTAGAACAAAGCCAAGTATAAAGTTGGCTCGCTGGAATGAATGGCTAATGTCCTCCGCTTGCCAAGGCCCGGTCAAGGCTATAACTATCGTGCACGGCCAAAACTCGTTAATGCCATGTGCCAGCTCCACGCCAGCTCGCTCCCGTATTCACTATCCAGTTATTAACTTATGACCCGGAATTTACTAGGTTTTACGGACATTTTTGATATCGGTAGTATGTTCAGCTGAACTACTGACTGGCCAGCGGGGCGAAAGGTGCCGTTATAAAAATAACAGTGGACAATCTTACACAAATCGACGTAGCCCAAAACTCAGTAAGGCTTGTGTTATGGGTACTAGACAACGATACATTTAATAGATCTACTTACCTAGTCACACAGTAAGCTTAATAAGGCTTGTGTTTCTTGACGACGATACATTTAGTAGTTTTTTTTTTAAACCGCTACGTTGCTTAATTGGTTTTCAAATATCCAGTATATTGATATTTGATAGGTTCCAGTAGATTGTATAGGAGCTGTGAATATATTGAATGAACAGCCCCCGATCAAGAAGCGGCAGGAGCAGGTCGGACGAGCTTCTCAAATAAACCTACCTTATTCAGACGTGTAAATGCCGCCATTAAATAAGCATTCCCCTGATACAGAGTAGCCGTTGTATCAGTTCAAGATCGGGGAAGCGGGTTCCAGTCACAGAATCAATATAAAAGGTAGTACGGTACAGGTCTGTTTTATGCATACCCCCTGGGCCGGACCGGCGTGTACTTGTAGCGACACTAGCGACGCGACGAAATAGCGCAGAGAGCCGCCCCTGTCCCAGTATAACTTTTGGCCAAACAATACCTACTGAGCGAACCAAACCAGCCATTATAGTGCGACGTGAAGGCAAATCGGGAGCCACATAAGTATTCCCCAATATAGAGAAATGGGCATTGCCAGAGAAGCGAACAGTATAGCGGTCACACCACCTATAAGAGCTAGGCTCTTAAAAGCAACTGGAATAGCAACGCTGAGATGAAGAGGGTTACCGTAGCCGGCACATACTTAACTTAAATTATTTGCCGGGACCTGCAACAGGATTGGTAGTTATGAAATACCACCACGCTGGTTCCATTAGTTATGGATCTAGATTTCGAAACATTCACCATAGATAGCAATCGTCACTGACTGTTATTATAAGGAAACGTACATATTTAGGTACTCAGTCTACCCTTGACCATGTGCGTTGGAAACGTCTGAAAACATCCGGATGTATTTAAATACATATTAGACGGGTTACATTCCATTTAAATCGCTTTATTTACTTGTATTGGATATATTAGTTACCCTACAAATCCGATAAGACTATTTTGAAGTTATAACATTTATATGTAAGTGGGATACAAAAATACATTCATGTACAAAGATATACAACGATATTTTAATAGCACATTTAAATTACAATATATCTCAATTCACAACACACTAGTTAAGCAATATTGCTACATGCAAAAAACAAAACAATTAAAAAGCGGCAACGATTGTATATTGGCTACAAAATCTACACAAATGCTAAGGCACCATACCCATGACCATGCAAGCTTCTGACCAATCGAAGGTCAAGTTGCAAGAATAGGCTCGGAAACTTGTTTGGTAATGGATACGGTGCTCTAAGGTGCGTAAACACCAGCAGACAAACCCGCCTGCCGATCAAGGTTATGTATCATAATTCGATGTTCGTTGCAAAAAGATTGTGTGCACCGCAAACTTGCAGGAACGTCTGATATTGTCTGTACGCGCCTTAAGACCTCGTTCTTATTGACCTTTTTTATGCTGCGTTTTTAGCGTTAGCCAATGAAACTGGTTGGGTTGTCTATGGTTTGTAAAACGAGGGAAAAATACGTCAATGGAGTCGAAGGCTTATTGTTAATGTAACAGCGTTATAAACTATGCTATACAATTTGATTTTAACTAATTGAAAACAATTTAAATAATATGTTACGATAATAATAAAATCTGATGTCGTTTTTATATGAATAACATTTCTTTTTCAAATATATACAAATATCAAAACAATCAAAAAGCAACCATACATTTAATACTAATGCGACTAAAATAACCAATGCAGTGCTCTCCACTTTTTAAATACAAAAGTTGGTAAAGGCATAAATCAAAAATGTTGGACCAAAAGTTACACATATTACAATGACAATGACGTATTTGTAGGTTAGTTTTGGCGCCAAAAGAGTTACCAACATAAAACGACTAACTTAGCGATATCACACTTATCTGTAGCGAACGGAAGTCGGTCCACAGAGTAGATAATAAGGGGAGGTATAGTAGGGTCTGACTCAGTTCTTGTATTTGTATTTTTCTTCTTTGGACATGGGCGGCGGGGGCTGGCTGGTCTGACTGCTCCGGCCAGGCTCCGGATCTCATCCCGTCGTCCACTGTAGAAAATAAAAAGTAGATCGAGCATGACTTAGGAAATAATTTATTTACTACTAGCTTCCGCCCGCGACTTCGTCTGCGTGAACTCGGGATAAAAACTATCCTATATTTTAATCCAGGCTATAAACTATCTTTGTGAAAATTTCATTCAAATCGGTTCAGCCGTTTAAGCGTGATTGAGTAACAAACATCCAAACATCTAAACTTTCGCATTTATAATATTAGTAGGATATATACATTTTCTTTTTTATGTCTTTAGGTGATATTTCAATGAACATTCAAAATTTGTCTAGGATACAGAAAATAACAACCTCAAGTCGTGGACATTGGTCATCAAAACATCAAACGTTTAATTTGTTCTACTTATAATAGGTTCTTGTATCCTCCACCAGGACGTAAAGGGCCTTAACATGTTTGAACGAATATAATTTATTTACTTTCCTAAGCAAATCCCTGGTCACATCAATAGATCTCCTCTGCGCAATTTACCTCGTCCCTCTCGCACAAACAAGCCTGCTAGAAAGAGTACCTTGAGGTTGGAACCGCCGTCCTTCGCCAGCTCTTGCTCTCTTTTCTCCATCTCCTCTGAGCGCTGCTGCATGCGCTTCACCCGCTCGGGGTCCTTGACCCCCCGCGCCGCCTCGTCCGCGCGCCGCTTCTCTGCCGCCTCCACCAGCTGACGACGTCTGGTGTCCTGGTACATTCAATTACAGTACATCAGTTATTAGTGTCACAAGTGAGCAAAATAGTATATTTACGGCGAGGGTGGTGTATTTAGTTCTATTCAATTCAATTCAAAGAATTTATTTCGGAACATGGACAAGTTGTTAGTAAAAATAAAAACATACGAAAAACTTAATTCTAGTGTCAGTAGGTACATAACATATAAATATTAAAACATTACTATTAGAACAGACAATGAATATCGTTCCAGTGATTCTGGATACGGCCTTCAAATCTGTCAAGAACGGTACTCAGAAGAGTGTTTGGGCTGCCCCAAATTCTACGCACCACGGATGCTACCCTTTCGCGCATTATAGCGGCAAAACCGTTAACGTGCGCATCAGCGAACGTATTGAATTTTGAACGTAGCGGGAGATCCTATAATATAATTCTAACGTAGGATCCTGAGCGTAGTGAGGGATACAAGTGTTAACGCCCGAGACGAAGATAATTTTACCGAGCGGCACATACTATTTTTCACAACGCCTATGAAGAAATTTAAAAAAGATGCTGTTAAAATTACTTAACAAGTTTCAAGAAATTTTATTGGCTATCGGTGAGGATAGTTTATAACACTGTCACTACTGTTTTAAGCTACTGTGTAGTATTTAAGCTGATGATCTTACTATATAAATAATTAAGGAATTATATAAGAATAAACTGTGGGGAGACAAAGGAAGAGATAAGTTGACGATATCATAAAAACGGCACGAAAAAACTATACTGAAACTGCAACCGATTAGGAAAAGTGGAAAAAGATGGAGGAAGCTTTTACCCTTGGGGCCACTAATGCGGAAATAAAGCTTTATTAGGGGTATAGACATTAAATAAAATAATCAATAATGTCATATTTTCTCGAAAAAGGATTAGTCAAATAAAAAAAATCAACGCAAAGGTTAAATAATTACGAGGTTATAAGTGTCCAAAGTTTTAAGGAGGGGTATGTTCTGTGCCTTTTTCGCAAAACGCAACTTCATATGAAACGATGACGCTGCAAGAATGTGAATTATGTGACGTCACAAAAGACGGCAACGTGCCGCGCCGCGTCGTGGTCGGCGCCGCCGCCGACGCGGCCCCCCGGCAGCCTCGGATAATGTGACGTCACACACCATTTGCGTTTTCTCTCTCTAACAAGCAATATTAAAACGGTTGTAGCTTCGTAATTCTTTGAGATGTCTGAATGGGATTTTCGTCCTTAGGCATATTTGTTTGCCTTCTTTCTTTTGAAGTAATAATAATTTTCGAGTCTACACCCGTATTATAAAGAAAAAAAATAACTCATTTTAAATTGAATTTGTTGCTCCTCGCTGGATTCGAAGGACTACGACTACGACTTTGTAGCCATGCATGTCACTGCTTTTGGGGCGTACAGAATTAAGTTTGTAGTTGCACGCACAGCAATGGTTTTATGCGGTGCGCTTTCTAATTTCCCTTTTCAGAGATTAGCGCTGGTTAAAGAGTAGTGGACTGTATGTAGGTGTCCAACCGTGGTCTATTGTCGTAGCTACTAGACGCGAAATTATGTCGGAAAAGTCAGCTGCTTTGGAAATCGGAACAGGTCGATGAATCAGCTAACAGAAGGTAGCAAATAGGAGCCATGCGCACTTACTTGTGATTTGGGTGAATTTGCCCTTCAGGCTAGCTCCTCATGGCACAAGCATGCACGCGCCTTCATGGGACGCGCAACGTAATCCCAAAATGTCCAAAAGCACTTTCAATCCACGAACACCTTCTAGCACTAAGCTGATAGCACATATAGTTTTCAATAATATAAGGAGAATGCGTCGGATTTAATTCGATTTAATTTATTCATCAGCGGGGAGCTGGTCTTTACACGCACACGGGAGAGTATCTAACTCGCGCTCGCCAGGTGGCGTGAGCGATGCGCGTACGTCGTGTATGACAAAGATAGCGCGATATATCAGTGCGCATGGGTGAAAGGGATGATTGTATAGGAAATCGTGGCTGTAGAAACGACAACAGATAAAAGTCCGACAGACAAACATACGAAATCCACCATCTCCCCCGGCTTGAAGGGTTCCCTTCAAACAAAAAATAATAATATATAAATACATATGTACATATGTATATAGGGAAAGACAAAAAAAAACGCACCATATAACTAAAGATAAGCGAAGTGTAATATAATACTACAAAATAACCCTTTGTGATAACAAAAAAAAGAAAAGAAAAAAATATATATATATAGGGATATATGTGGTGGCAACCCTACTGCGTAGGCAGCGGGCACAGCCGAACGATCGGTCGCTCCAGCGTACCGTTGCGGGTCCGCACTTCAGCAACGCGGACAACACCGTCTCGCCCAGGGAATACCCGAGTTATTATTCCGAGCGGCCACTGCAAGGGTGGCGCGTTAGCAACGTTTATTAAGACTACTGTTCCCACCGTTATCGGCTTGTCCGGAGTATTCCATTTCTCTCTGCTTTGTAAGTTGTGAAGATACTCAACTCGGAACCGTTTCCAGAATGATTGGACAAGTGAGTCTAGCATTGAAAAACGAGTCAATAGATTCGGTCGCTCCTGGCTTAAGTCGGCGGCGGGCAAACGCGGCAACGGCGAGGTTGACATGAAATGAGCTGGCGTTAGTGCGGTGGGTTCTGACGGGTCAGAACTTAATATGTAAAGAGGGCGGCTATTAAGAATCGCTTCGATCTGAGTAAGCACGGTGAGTAACTCTTCGTATGTCAAGATTTGATTGCCTATAACGCGATGAAGATGGGTTTTAAAACATTTAATGTTGCCTTCCCAAATACCTCCAAAAGGTAGGAGAGAGAGATAAATCGCTTAAATGCGTCGAGAAACGCCGCGGAGGAAAGAGAAGAAGCGAGCTCGGTGTGGACGGCCTTCGTCACTAGACAAACAAAAATGCAAAGCCACGCCTTTTGGCTTCTCACGCCGCGTTTTCTAACTAACGTGATTGAGAAGGGTCCCGCGTAGTCAACGCCCGTGTGCGTAAAGCATTTACTAGGCTCGACACGACAGTCTGGGAGATCAGCCATTGCGGGGAAAGTATTAGTCGGTTTAGCGCGGAAGCAATAGTTACATTTATGAAATCGTTGCCGTACAATTCTACGCGCGGAAAGTATCCAATACTTTTGTCGCAAGATTGACAACAAAAGCTGGGGTCCTGCGTGTAAATTTTCTCGATGAAAAAAGTCAATTAACAGCTCCACAATGTGACCTTTTTTGGGTAGTAGCGCCGGGTGTTTACTAGAAAAATCAAGGGACGAGTTTCCTAAACGCCCTCCTACTCGTAGGACGTTATCCCGAATAAATGGAAATAATTTGCGTAAGGCGGGTGAGCAAACCCTGCCCTTTTGTATCTTATTTATGTCATCTGAGAATGACGTTTGCTGCATAACCTTCACAACGAGCAGCTCGGCTGCGTCCAGGTCGTTGGCGGTTATTTCTCGGTTGCGAGGAAGCCGTTTAAGAAATTTTAAAACTATAACAACTGTTCTGAGAAATCTATTCCATGAGGAAAATTTCTCGCTTAATTCCAAAAGCCAATGCTCATTGCTATTGGTATTTGCAACTAAAGCGGTTGTTTTTTCCTCTGGCAGCTTTGTAGATGACGCCGAGAAAGCAGTTATTGGCCAGTCACTAACTGGCGAAGATGCCCAAGATGGGCCATGGAACCACAGATTGTGGTCCTTTAAGCGGGAAGGCAGAAGGCCGCGCGAAAGGCAATCTGCGGCATTTTCAGACCCTGGTACATGATAGAAATGCTCCGAGGTAAAATTATTTTGACATTGAGCAATGCGATTCGCTACAAAGGTTGTGAATCTATGAGGTGAAGAATGGACCCAACATAGGGCAACTTCAGAGTCCGAAAATGCAAACGTATCCGCAATTGGATGACGCTGAGACAAAACATCGTAAACAGTTCGAAGCAGTTTTGACATTAATACAATAGCACAAAGCTCCAGTCTAGCAACCGTCACGGTTTTTACTGGTGCGACCTTTGATTTTGAACAAATCAGACGGATGACTGGGTCTTGATTCTCAACAACAACGTGCGCGTAAATCACACAGCCGTAAGCCTTTTCACTGGCATCGGCAAAGGCCAAAAGTGTCAATTTTGAGTTCTTTTCGACACCTAAATGACGCGGAAATTTAAGAGCAGAAATTAGTGGAAGCTCACTGACGTACTGCTCCCATAAAAGCGAGATGTGTGGCGGTGGTAAATCATCCCACTCCATCTTTAAAAGCCATAGTTCTTTTATAAGAAGCTTGGAATAAAGTATGACAGGACCGACGAGCCCTAGCACGTCATACAAACGAGCAGTAGCTGAAAGAATAGCACGTTTCGTGCCATTGAGTCGCGGAGGCGAAACGTCAAAGACAAATTCATCTAAAGCGGGAAGCCATCGAAGGCCAAGAATCTTCAAAGTGTCGCCGTCACCGAAAGAGACGTCTTCCGACTGGCGGTGAGAAATGGGAATGTACTCTAGCAACTGCCGAGAGTTGCTAGTCCATTTGACCAAATCAAACCCACCAGCCTTAAAGAGACTGATTAGTTGATTCGCTGTCGCAACTGCTTCCTCGAATGAAGAAGCAGAGGAAGCTAGATCATCCATGTAAACGTCCCTCTCGAGAACGGCGGCAGCTAGCGGGAACCTCTCGTGTTCATCACTAGCGAGCTGGCGGAGCGTGCGAAGCGCGAGGAATGGCGAAGAACGGAGGCCAAAGCAGACGCGGTTGAAATGATACATCTCCAAAGGTACTTCCGGCGAAAAGCGGTACAAAAATCGTTGAAAAGAGCGGTGGTGCGGATGTACTTCTATGCACAAGTACATTTGGCGGACGTCAGCAAAAAAAGCAACTCGGAATAAGCGAAGATTCAAAAGAATGTGGAAAATATCTGCTTGCAGATTGCAACCAGTATGAAGGATGTCGTTTAACGACAGCCCGCTGTCAGATTTGCAGCTACCGTCCAGAACTTGGCGGATTTTTGTCGTGGATTTGTCCATCCGGATGACCGGGTGATGAGGTAGACAAAACCCTGGCGTAGAGTACTCTTCGGGCGGAACCAAAGAAATAATCCCCTTATCCAAGTAATCCCGAATAACGGCATCATATTTGTCGCGGAGTTGCGGGTTTTTTAAGAATTTATTTTCGAGCATCGAAAATCTTCTTTTAGCGGTTGTAAAGGAATTGCCCAGATTATCTGGTGTTTGCTTGAAGGGAAGATCGACTGCGTAAGAACCATTATCGTTACGCGTAGTCGTTGCGGTAAATATTTCTTCACATTCCTTGTCATCGGGACTTAGAAATTTCTTTGAGGGCACTTCCTCCAAGTTCCAAAACTTTTCTAAAGTCTGGTTAAGCGGTTCGTGCGTAAACGCACAGAGAGCACGAGTCGCGCGCGGAAGTGACGTCACAGTCACGTCCCCCATTATGACGTAACCCAGAGTCGTTTCCAAAGCCGAAGGCAAGCCGGCACTTCGGACTTTGTCAGAAAGTAAGATTTCACAGAATAGATTTGCTCCTATAAGCATATCAATGGGCCCGGGCTCATTAAAACAATCATCCGCCAGAGGTATGTTCTTGAAACAATCAAACAACGATATGTCGAGAGGCGAGTCAGGCAAGTGTGACGTAATGGTATCCACAACCAGAGGTTGAATAGTATAAGAGTTGTGGCCATTAATGTCGAATCGGGAACTGAATTGCACCATCGACATTCCAAGTATTTTCTGGGAAGAACCCCCAATGCCCTGAACCCTTGCAAAACGATGTTGGTTCGAAATCGGTAGCGACAATCGATTACAACACTCGAGCGTTATATAATCAGACTGGCTTCCAGGATCCACTAGAATCCTTGCATAATAAACCTTACCGCTAGCGTCATAAAGTTTAATTTTCGCGGTCCCTAATAACGTCGTTTTATGCATAAGCGTTTTTAAGTTATCATCATTTGCACTCCGAGACGACAAATGATTCAATGTTGAGTCATGCCTCAAACCATTTTCGACCCTATCGACTTGGTGATAAGACTGCAAATTGCTTGCCCTCGCGTTATTGCCGCTCGAGGTTGGTGAGGAATTTGCGTCGTTGACAAGATTGTTGGTTGCACCTGTTTGATGCGATTTAGGTAAAAAAGATTCTTTATGCGGTGGATTAAAATGTAACATCGTGTGATGTTTAGAATTACATAGATTGCACGTTCTGTGTGACGTGCATGCGGAAAATTTGTGTTTAAAACTAAGGCAGTTATTACACACGCCATTACTCTTTACAAAATTAAATCTTTCGTGCGGGGACATTTTTGTAAATGCGGCACACTGATATAAGTGTTCGTGTTTATTCGTTTTACACAACAAACAAGTAATCATCGCGGGCGTTTGCGTATTAACGAATGTTTTCGTCGAATTGGTTTTTGGTACCGGTAACTTTTTATTGGTACTAGGTTGCGGTTGCGAAAAAGTTTGCTTGGTTGTCGAATACGCTGCAACCCTGGATTGTTCCTTGACGAAATCAATAAGATTTTCGTATGAAGGACATGTTTCCTTGCGATAAAACATCTCAAATAATTTTATCGATTCGGGATCTAGTTTTTGTAATGCGATATGCAAGAACAAAAAATCCGCTAAATCTTGTAAATTTAGCGCTTTGAACGCCTTAACGGAGGCGTCAAAATTACATAGAAAAAACTCCAAATTAGAAGCGGACCCATTGGCTATGGGTTTAAAGTCCAACAGCTGATTGATATAGCCGGCCGCCATGGCGCGTTTATCCTCATATTTATCGACTAGCGCCTTCCAAATTATGGCATAGTTTTCACCTGTGGTCGGTAGCCCAGCGCATACCGATCTAGCTTTATCGGTTAGTTTACCTACTAGGAACTGAATTCGTTCGCTGTCAGATAAACTTGGGTTGTTATGAATCACACTTTTAAATTGTTCATAGAATAATGGCCAATTCCGAAGGTCGCCATTAAATTCCATTAGTTGTATAGTCGGCAAATTTTGCCTTAAAGCGGATTGCGAAGGCCTCTGAGGGCGCTCCGGCGAACTTTCGACTTCAGACTGAATGCATTTGATTTCACAGTACATCTCCTCAAACGCGATCCAGGCCTGATAATTAACGGTTGCATTAGGCGTTACGTGTATAAGGCATTCATTGTACGAGTCTAAAACCCGCTCAAAATCTGATCGCAATTGGTCTAGATTTGATACGTTATTTAAGAACGTTTTACGTTGAATTTCATTTTCGTGCGCCTTAACTGACAATTTGTATATGGTTTGTAAGCGATTGAAGAATGCATTACGCTTAGCTTCCAAGATAACTAGGTCATTCTGGACGAGGTCCTTAGCCGCCTCGGCTTTAGGGTCGCTTTTCGGTGGCATGATGATGTGCGTTGAGTGTGATTATAAAACTTAGCCTAGGTACACAAATAAAATGTATGTTAACACGATTTGCGGGAATAAAGTGCGGTTAAATAAATGTCCGTAAATAGGACTCGCGGGAATAAAGCGGTTAAAATAAACGTGAGTAAACACAAGTCTCGGAAATAAAGTGCGGTTAAAATAAAAGTCGCGCGAATAAAATGTACCTATATAAAAAGAATATGTGTTACGAATCGGAAACAGCTTGTTAGAATAAAAGCAGTTTAGATAACTCTCCGTCTACAAAGTAGGTTAAGTGATGGCCGTGTATAACTATTGGCGGCAAGGCGCGCGGCGCGCGACGCGGTAGTTCGCGAAAGGATTATAAACAAAATAAGCGGGTAGAAATGGACGAAACTCGTCAGCGCTCCCGAGCCGGTGAGAACAATATAATGTGTTTGTAACGTGTACATCAATTGTACACTAAGAATATTAATCGTTAATTGCGTTGCTGAATGTTAGTACCTATTAGAATAATGATACGAAGATATGATGCGAAGTACATAGATTTTAAGTATCTATGGGTAAATTATACGTAATGTTAAGGAGCTACTTTTAATATATATAAATCCTAGGTTGGGAATGAAATAATTTATCCGGGTCGTAGTGACCAAAACTTGGGGCGTACAGAATTAAGTTTGTAGTTGCACGCACAGCAAGGGTGGTTTTATGCGGTGCGCTTTCTAATTTCCCTTTTCAGAGATTAGCGCTGGTTAAAGAGTAGTGGACTGTATGTAGGTGTCCAACCGTGGTCTATTGTCGTAGCTACTAGACGCGAAATTATGTCGGAAAAGTCAGCTGCTTTGGAAATCGGAACAGGTCGATGAATCAGCTAACAGAAGGTAGCAAATAGGAGCCATGCGCACTTACTTGTGATTTGGGTGAATTTGCCCTTCAGGCTAGCTCCTCATGGCACAAGCATGCACGCGCCTTCATGGGACGCGCAACGTAATCCCAAAATGTCCAAAAGCACTTTCAATCCACGAACACCTTCTAGCACTAAGCTGATAGCACATATAGTTTTCAATAATATAAGGAGAATGCGTCGGATTTAATTCGATTTAATTTATTCATCAGCGGGGAGCTGGTCTTTACACGCACACGGGAGAGTATCTAACTCGCGCTCGCCAGGTGGCGTGAGCGATGCGCGTACGTCGTGTATGACAAAGATAGCGCGATATATCAGTGCGCATGGGTGAAAGGGATGATTGTATAGGAAATCGTGGCTGTAGAAACGACAACAGATAAAAGTCCGACAGACAAACATACGAAATCCACCAGCTTTAATTCATTGACTGAGGCAGTAGGATCCAATAGCTCAGTTGGTGATAAAAATTATGATTATACCTATCACTATATTTTGTAAGACATATTATTTGTTACAATAATTACAATGTAAATCAGAATGATGGTTGGTGATTTAAGAGTAATTTAAAAGAGTATGATATTATTACTTTAATACAGACATATAAATATTTTACTCATCATAATCATCATCATCGTCATATCAGCCGAAAGACGTCCACTGCTGGACATAGGCCTCCCCCAAAGAGTGCCACAATGACCGGTCCTGCGCCACCCGCATCCAGCGGACTCCCACGACCTTTACCAGGAAGACTGATTTTCTTTATTAAAAGAAATACATTTAATTGCTAGAATGCAGGTACATGATTGTGTTAGATAACAGTTATATAATAAGAACCATATAAGAAGAAGAAATTATCGCAACGATAAACATATTCTAGAGCAGTCAATTAAAAAAAACATGATGTGCATCAATTACTTCTTGTTTAACATGAATGTCAAGAAGCATAGAATAAAATATCAAATGGGAGTTTACAAATTTATAAATGTCAGAATTACTGTATTTTAAGTAAGCCTGCCACTAACAAGGCATATCTATTAAAATTGCTCAAAGGTTAGCTGGAAGAGATCCCTTATAGGGATAAGTTCACCTTTGTACTTTGAGCTATTGTGTGACATGTATATTCTTTAACCTGTTATTGTGTACAACAAAGTGCTTAAGAATAAAACAAGATGTGGGTAAGTTTTTAAAGAATCATATTATATTTATATATACACCAACAATTTATAAAGCAACTAGCTTCTGCCCGCGACTTTGTCTGCATGGACCCGGGATAAAAACTATCCTTTATTTTAATCCAGGCTTTAAACTGTCTTTGTGCAACATTCAAATCAGATGAGCCGTTTAAGCGTGATTGAATAACAAACATCCAAACATCTAAACATCCAAACATACAAATATCTAAACATCCAAAGCTCTAAACTAAACACCTACCAAGCTTTCGCATTTATAATATTAATAGTATTAGAAGTAGGATTGATTGAGTTGGATTAGTAGTAGAATTGTTGTCTTACGAGCCTTATTGAGCTTAGTATAGGGCGGGGTAGTTCGATTTGTGTTACATTTTCCTCTAATATTTATTTGTTTATTTAATCTAAGTAAGTATTGTTGTTTACTGGTATGCACAACACTATATTATTATTATACCTAGAACAAAACCGCTCATCGTTTATAACAACAAAAATTCGTCAATAACAAATCTACTGTCATTGGAGGGCTTCATCGAGGATAAACTACTTATGACGACGTTCGGAAAGGCATTACTAAGTACCGAAAACGTACTGTAGTTTTCTGCTTATCACGCTAAAGGCCAAATTCGAGCCATATTCGAGTCAAAGATACCAATTGGGAAGTTAAAATAAGTATAAATTTCATGGAATGTTTTGCCAATGTTTTGTTTTGCAATCGATCGCACCATCTAGAAAGTACGAAGTAACCATCACAGATAACTTACTGCATCTGGAGTCAAAACCTCTGACGCCGACGGCCTACAGCAGGATGTAAATATTCCCATTTTCGGGATAAAACTTCTGCATTTATTTCACTATTAACAACAAGGTATTCCAAGTTTCTCTTATCAGAAGAGCAAGAAAACGTCAACAAATCTTGACGATATGATATGACGTATGACGTTTTGAATACCGTTCTGAAATGAGATCCAAGGAAATGATTAATAATGTTCAGAAATGAAACATTTACCTAGCACTATTGGAAAGCATTCGTCCTTTTCAAACTTAAGCATGTGATGGAAAGAGATAAATGCCTTGATATAAATAGAAACATACGATAGAATTGAGTGACAAATATCGTGCTAAACCTGTTGCGATGAAAATAAAAACAAAACCCGGAGTAATATAATAATATTAATAATTAAGGTAATCAAATTACAAATGACATCAATGAATTCCTATATAATTCAAATCCAAACCTATTTGACAGTGCAGCCTTCATTTTTTCAATTTGTTGCGTGATAAGTTGATAACGATTGTTAAAACTGTTAAATGCTAAACTAACCATCTTCTTCCAAATAGACTGGACGTTAGCCATCGTCACTGAGTCCTAAGTTACTTTCTGATTTAAAGCTACCGCGACTAATCCTGCCTTGCGTTTGAAGTAAATAATTTGCACTGAAAACGAATTGCGAACATACGGTTTGATAAGCAAACGAATAGATCAATAATAGCAAAAGATGGCCAACCAACAAAATAATCGAAGTAGGTCACTGGGTTGCGACTATCAGCGAACTCCAATTATCTATTCATTTTAAAATTGAATTACCTTTATTTGCGAATGTAGACGATTGTGAAAATAAATATGGGGTAGTTAAAACTAATCATAGGACTCGTAGGTAGTTTTGAAATTCGTAATGAATCGTAAGTTGTTCGGAAGATGTAGATCTCGATAAATCGTTTCGACTCGGACAAGGACCTAATTGAAATGAAAATGTATAATGATAAAAGCTCATATAAATAAATAAGTGCATTGAAGCAGAATTTATTTTACTACCACACAATATAGGAAACTAGCTTCTGCCCGCGACTCCATCCGCGTGGAACTCGTTCATATCGTAGCTCGATACAAACTTTCATCCCCCATTTCACCCCTTCAGGGAATGATATCCGGGATAAAAACTATCCTATGTCCTGCCCCGGGATTCAAACTATCTCCATACCAAATTTCATCACAGCGGTTTAAGCGAAGAGGTAACAGACAGACAGACACACTTTCGCATTTATAAATTAGTATGGATAGGAATATCGGAACCTATTTATTTGTAGTAACTTATTAGTCGATTGTTAATTTCATCGATATGACTTTGCGACCGACCTGTCACTTGTCGCCCTTATCGATGAATTCGCAACACTAGCGCAGAGTAGATTTTCGTGGTGGACTGTCGAAAATTATAAATTTAATTGATAAATACGCTGTTAAATATGCTATCACGCGTAGCTTTGCGTTCAGGTATGTATAAATTATTTAATTTCTTATTGCAAATGTATCGCTATGTAACAAGTTAATAATATTAACCTTAACCCTAAGTTACGAGGTTTATGTAATCACCGATTTGACAATTGACGATCGGTTTTACCTGCTGATTTTGTTTTAATTAATGCGTTTTATGAAATTATTACAATATATTGCAATGTTTTAGGTACGCTTTTTGTTTTCGCATCGTTATATGCGTTTTATAATCGTTATTTAGAGATTACACCTTTAGGTTATAACCTAGCTTATTGGAGTTAGTTTACAGAACTTAATTTAATATTCCATCTCATACAATTCAATGTATAAGGTTTTATCCCGATACATAGAATACATTATGGTCTTCTCGTTCTTGGGCTCATTGGAAACCTCTCACCAGGCACTTGATGACTTCACAAAAAAAATGGTCTCAAATAAAACCTACCAAAAATGACATGATTTAGATTTCTTTAATGCACAATATACAATTACAATATAAACTAGGGCTAGCTTAGTCTATATGAATTTATATTATGATCGTCAAATATAATAAGAATTGTAATAAAATGTCACGTTACATATGATTCAAATATATTCACAATTCTATCGATAATTAATATCAAGGCAAAAGTAAATAAATGACTACGTTAATATCACAAGTTTCAAGTATTTACACACTTAACAGGGGTCTTATAAAGACTCATTCACATTTTTTTAAATAAGTATAGATATTATGGTAAAGATTTTGTCAGTTGACAGTTTTTTGTCAATGTACATACATAGAACCATTAATGACTAGATTCTCTTTTTATTAGACATACAGCTTACAACCGCAACCGCAACCTCAACCTCAACCGCAGAGAAGCTAGTGCAGCTAGCAGGTTTCATCTAGTCACATCCGTTTCTTCCATATCTCTCGTCCTGTCATCTCTTCATTCGATTGAATGATTACTCCTAACAACAAGATGTCAGAATCGCTCCTTTAATCTTTATTACATCCTCAGCTCAGTTAGAGTAGGCTAATGCCAAGAAGCACACTTAGTTGAAAGATTTTCTATAATTAGCAAATTAATTCTACAGCGAAAACACTCGGGCGACATGATTGTAACTGTTTGGGTAAGTGATTTAGTGGCAAAATCACGTCCGACGAGCTCGAAACATGTCGCCCGTAATGACATTAAATACGTCAGTCTCACGAAAGTTAATATTTCGTTCAAAAACAAGTTCAGAATAATGATGGATTGATTGCTAAATATGATAATGTTTTTTTCCAGTGGGCTCCCGACAGTCCGCGTCGACGGCGCTGGTGGCCCGCAGCGCAGCCACCGGCGTGTCCGGCGTGCGCGACGAGAAGAACTTCCCCAGGCCCGTGCGGGGTGAGCCTGGCAAGGTGCGCCTTGGATTCATCCCTGAAGAATGGTTCGTACACACTATCATTATATTTTCTACTTACCATTCCGTACACGGCGGAAATAAGTTGACAACTCGAGATGTAAAATGGAAAACTGAACTTTATGTTTTATGTACATAGAGTTCAAATTTCTTCCCATTTTCAACTCGAGTTGTCAACTTATTCCCGCCATGTACGGCATTATTCAAATAATACAGAACAAGATCTTGAGATCAATAGCGAACATACCATATTATATTACCACCAGTGAATTGCGTCAACATCTGTCATTGAGCAAAGTAAAGGAAGAAATCGGAGACATGTCCGGGAATTATAAGAAGCAACTAATTAACCATTCCAGAACCCCATAAGACCACGACCACAGAAAACGGAACAAAATCCTGGAGCTACAAAATAGAGAGAGCCCAAGACTTTAAAAATAAAAATGTGCTCTACCTGGACAGCATACTCTACTTACCGGACTGCACTAATCAACACATCAACGTGTCTGGACTGATCACTGATAAACAGAGATAAAAACTACTACAGAGTTTGCCAATCTTTCTTCATATGGCCTATTAAGTTTCTTTGGTAATGGTAGTGTAGTGAAACTACGTCACACCTTCTCGGCATCTCAATGTCTTTAACAAAATTGGGACTCCAGGCTTGAAAACCTTTATGCATTTTAGTATGAATTACTTCCAGGTTCCAGCTGTTCCACTCAAAGACCGGTGTGACTGGCCCCTACACCTTCGGTGTCGGTCTGGCCACGTACCTGTGCAGCAAGGAGATCTATGTCATGGAGCACGAATACTACAGCGGTCTCTCCCTTCTCGTGATGGTCTACATTGCGGCTAAGAAGCTTGGACCCCCTATTGCAGCTTACTTGGACAAGGAAGTTGATGTGAGGAGCACATATTAATCTACAGCATGAATCGTTGGTTGATTCGGAGATTTTTAAACCTCGCTGGATGATGTCTCTTAAGGGGCAGTTGTTTAAAAACTGCTTCATCAGTTGTCAGTTAGCAACATCTTTAATATCAATAAAAGTAGTGACTGAGCAAGGTTTCCACAGGCGAGGAGGATACGGCTACTGGTCAAAGATAATACATTTTCATTTGCCCATTGGCAAAACCTCAACACATGTCCGTTCTAGAGCTTTATAACCAGACAAATCGTGCCATTAGGCCTAGTTCTCTTAAAACTTAAGCGCTTGCTAGACGGTCGCCAACAAGCCTCTACGACAAAGCGATCTCGGATCGCGTGTAGACAGTTGTTTCCAGCAAAATTTCGTTTGAACTTCGGCCCTTGCTCGTCGAGCGACCGCGAGGAGTGTAGCGTGATCGGCCAACCCCAACAGTCTTGCCAGGAAACTCATGACGACGCACCGACGAAGGTCGCGCTGTCGGAGGCTCGTTGGCGAGCGTCTTGCAGGCGCTCGCTTACTCCATTCCTCGATTCGCTCAGCAATCCAAGACGAATCTTGACTGCGTCATTTTTCTCGGTTCTGCGCTAACTCTTGCCAATCACAGTTCTGGATTTCACGCAGGTCCGCCTTAACCATTCGTTGCAGCGATATCTCCTTCAAGCTGCTATGCTTTATTTATTCTCCAGGCGGTAGAGTCATCCTGGAACGAGGGCCGCTCGCAGACCATCAAGGAGCTGGAGGACGCCATCGCCGAGGAGAAGAAGGCGCAGTGGCGCGCCGAGGGCCAGGAGATGCTCGTGCAGGCCAAGAAGGAGAACGTGCTTCTGCAGCTGGAGGCTGCCTACAGGGAGCGCATGATGAAGGCTTACTCTGAGGTACGCCAAAAAAAAACTTAGCGGCTATTTGTAATAGGTTAAATCTCGAGCAGCGGATTATCCCAAAGTATGATGAGACGACATACTAAAGCGTACAATCTTGGGCATAGTAATCTCAGTAGAAATACCCCAGAATATGATACTATACCAAATCTACTCGAGTTACTGAGCAATAGTAAGGTCAGTAGGATTACAACTTTGTAAAAAAAAACCTTGATTTTGAACCTTCTAGCCTGGACGGTAAAGACGCTATTTGGACGATTTACTTTGAAACAACTTGGCCACCTTTCTATAATTCATAGACTTCATAGTATAATTTTGTCATGTTATGGTGGCAAAAAATATTTGTACATACATTATTTGAAATATGTTTGTTCTCCAGGTGAAGCGCCGCCTCGACTACCAGCTGGAGAAGGCCAACCTGGAGAGGAATCTGGCGCAGAAGCACATGGTCCAATGGATCGTCGCCAACGTTAATAAGGTCACTATTTGTACTACACAATAACATTTGTGTCGTTCTCAGAGAACAGTCATTATCAAACTCACTATATCAGGTCATTATAGTCATTGGCGCTAACGTCGTTGTTACTCCGTGAATGGCATGGCATTTGTAGTACCGCTTCGTTAATAATGGCATAAGCGCCAATGAGAATAATGACCCTTGACCCTATTTAATAAGGTCCCGTTTATTCTGAGAACTTTTAAGAAAAATGGAAAAAAAAGAAAACAAAAGCCAGGGTAAATCGCCAATAACTGGCCACCTCGTACTAAAAATGAACTCTATTCCCCTATAAAATTTTTTTTTTGTATAAGGTGTTCATTACTGGCCACATTATACTAAATTGAATTCTGTTTGTAGGGGAACAGAGTTCATTTTTAGTATAAGGAGGCCAGTTCTTGAAGGGTGGCCTGGCTTGCCTACTGTTTGACCCCTCACTAACGGTTAACCATTCTTGTCAAAGCAGCGTAGCTTAAAGTCATTCGTCTATTTCTAATGCTAGCACTTCTACGCCGAAAAAAGAAACTAATCGGTTATGGCAGGGGTCGCCAAACTAGTTCGGCACAAAATTTCACAAAAAAGTTTGGCCCGCCAGCCCTTCTAATCAGGCCCGCGGAAAGAAAGCGGCGAGTTCTGCCCGCGATAGCGATGGGGTATGGCTGGTCATGACCACCGTCAAGTCTTGGCCCGCAAGAACTTATATTAAGTGTCTGTTAACTCACTGTCAAAAAGATTGAAGACCCCTGGGTTATGGGGTTCGGAGATTACCCCTACATACAAACTTACTTTACTTACTTTTGCTCTTTATAATATTAGTATACCTAGAGATTAATATTATATTTTAATTGAAAATACCCCATCTGGCTTAACACGACGCAAGAAGTCGAGTTTATTCCATTTGACGATATCTCTTGTAACCATGTTTCACGCAATGTACCCCATACGTACCCATAAACAGTCTCACGCTAGGTGGTTCACCGAATGCATGGTTTCACCGAATTTTCGTTTTATCGAATTTATGTTACTCAGAAACCGTTAACTTCTTAGCTACAGCTAAAAGGTCGTTCGGAAAAGTTCACTGATTCTGGAAAAAAATGGTTTTCGATGTAATGAAAACTCTGCGAAATATACATTCGATGGAACAATTGTCGGTAAAACAAGGTACAACCCTCACGCTAATGTCTGTTCCAGGCCATCACCCCTGACCAGGAGAAGCAGACCCTGGATCGCTGCATCGCCGACCTGTCCGCGCTCGCCGCCAGAAAGTAGACCTAGAACACTTGTAATATAATTTAATCGAGGAATGTAATAAGTAAAGAGATCAGTTATATGACGAGAGTTTTATTTCATCCTAGCGTTTTCCCCGTTTTTATTGATTTGCTAATGGGAAATATGCATGGGACTTCCATCCATACTAATATTATAAATGCGAAAGTGTGTCCGTCTGTCTGTTCCCTCTTCACGCTTAAACGGCTGAACCGATTGAGATGAAATTTGGTATGGAGATAGTTTGAATCCCGGGGAAGGACATAGGATAGTTTTTATCCCGGGAATCATCCCCTGAGGGGGTGAAATGGGGGATGAAAGTTTGTATCGAGATACGATATAAACGAGTTCCACGCGGACGGAGTCGCGGGCAGAAGCTAGTATATTACATTCACTTTTCCGTCCGCGTGGAACTCGTTTGTATCGTATCTTGATACAAACTTTCATCCCTCATTTCACCCCCTCAGGGGATGATTTCCGGGATAAAAACTATCCCATGTCCTTCCCCGGGATTCAAACTATCTCCCTACCAAATTTCATCTCAATCGGTTCAGCGGTTTAAGCGTGAAGAGGTAACAGACAGACAAGACACACTCGCATTTATAATATTAGTATGGATGGCCCTTAATATATACAAGGATGAGTCATTAATACGAGGGCCACACTGAAAGTTTTGCGTAACTTTTAAATAAAACAATTTAAAACAAAACTAATACATTTACTGCTTCTCAAAATATTCTCCCTTGCATTTTATACATTTATTCATCCGCTCGAACCATTTTTCAAAGCATGATACCCAGTCGCTTGACTGCATGTTTTCGACGTGTTGGTTAAATGTCGCCACTGCATCTTCGGGCGTCTTAAATGTTAAACCTCTCATCAAATCCTTGATTTTCGGGAAAAGGTAAAAGTCACAGGGTGCAAGATCTGGACTATAAGGCGGATGAGCCACGGTCTCCACATTTTCGGAACTCAAAAACGCTTTTGTTTTTTTTGCAGTGTGGGGGGACGCATTATCATGATGCAGGAGTATGCGGCTTCGTGGTCGTGTCTCGCGAACTTTTTCAAAGACTGTGGGCAAACAAGTTGTGGTGTACCACTCGGCATTTACAGTTCTTTTATTATTTACAAGGACTGTGCAGACATGGCCACTTTTTGAAAAAAAACAAGCGATCATTTGCTTGGCAACGCTTTTGGCTTGTTGAATTTTTGTTGGCCTACTGTCACCTTCAAAGACCCATTCACTAGACTGTTGTTTCTTTTCTGGATCGTAACAATAAATCCATGTTTCATCTCCTGTTACGATGTTATATACACCATTTGAACATCCGTTCTTATATTTCCGCAGCATTTCTTGGCACCAGTCGACATGTGCCCGTTTTTGGCCTGAAGTTAGTTCATGAGGAATCCACCGACAACAAAGTTTCCTGACTTTTAAATTTTCGTGTAAAATCTTTTGTATTTGACTCATACCAATCCCTAATTGTCCTCGAATTTCGTCGTAAGTGATTCGTCGGTTTTCTTCTATCAGTCGTCTCACAGCAGCAACGTTTTCTTCAGTGACCGCGGTTGACGGAACCTTCACGAAACTCGTCATCGAGACTAACACGGCCCCTATTAAATTCAGCGTACCAACGTCTCACGGTGCTCAGATGTGGTGCTTCAACACCAAATGCATTTTGAAGGCGAGTACTACACTCATGCGGAGAAAGAGAACTTTTAAAATCATAAAAAATCATTGCTCTAAAATCTTTACGCGTCAAATCCATTTTGAATGCAATCGGTTTATTTCGAACTGACAAAAAAACAAATGACTATCGATTTCCCGCCAATATTTAGTACATTCCATAAACAAAGGTCTATTTTTTTTTAAATAATCAATTCGAAATTGGAATGAGTGCGAATAGCCAGGAGTGCAAAACTTTCAGTGTGGCCTATGTAATATAGGAGTAAAATAATGGATACAGGAAATAGTAGTTTATGCAATCGTTATATAATGTATGCTTTTTCAGTCGAGTACTACGTTTAGGCCACGAAGCTTGCTGAGTGGCCTAATTAAGGTACGAGACTGCAAAAGCTAATTATATAAATATTGTATACAATACTTTTTCTACGAGTCAACTGAACTAATTAAACAAACTTGGTATCTATTGAAAACGAAGTGCAACCAACGGCTTTTTCTTTTTTGTGCGTTGATGTCTATTTACCTTTTGACTTTCTCATGACGGCGTCCTATTGGTCAAATACATTATAGTTCAGTAAGGGCGCCACGTGATTGGTCCATTTAATTTTAGTTGTCTCAACAGTTATGAAATGTTGAGTTGGGAGCTCCATACTAAAAATATGTGATTTAAGTTTGGTGTACGACGTCTTAATTCAAACATTAAGGTCGACGAGTATATAAAAGCTAATTGTATAACTATTGTATACAATACTATTTCTACGAGTCAACTGAAATAATTAAACAAACTTGGTATCTATTGAAAATCTAAGCCCTGAACCGAAGCGCAGCTAACGGCTTTTCTTTTTTGTCGTTGATGGCTTTTCTTTTCTCCCTTGTTGGGATTACTGTTTTTAGATAAGAGGTTTTTATTATTATTTAGCCTTTGATTTTTCATTTCCAGCCCGTACTGTCGTACCATCGCCAACACAGTTAACTGACCATCTGTGCACTTTATGTGCATTGTAATAAGGTTCAATATAAATACAGGATGGTCAGTTAACTGTGTTGGCGTTTGTGCTGGACAAATGCCTCCCTACCTTCCTACCACGCGTTACTGTCGATTGTTACTGGATCAGTCCGCTCGCAAAGCGTCTATCATCTCGCCACCTCCGTCTGGGTCTGCCCCTCCGCCGAACTCTATTTGTTGTGGGATCCAGTCGGTAGTGCAATGTAATTATGTGTAAGGATACCAGAAAAATCCACCAATGGTGTGGTCTCGCTCGTGCATCGCTTCCTATAGGTGGATTTTTCCTCACTCAGCGACTCGCACAGCGGTGAATACTCACCCCTATTTGGGACGGCACAGGGCAAAATGACAAACATGTTGTTATTACCGTGTTTATTAGGTACAATACATTAGCTGGACAACATTAACGATTTAGTCGCGGAGGCCGCTGTTAACTTGACAAACCGGAAGGCCTCTTTTATGAACGCGACGCGTCGCGCGTAGACCGCATTGTATCCAGCACGGCTATCACAAGACGGGCCGCGAGCTGAGTCGCGGCGACATAGACTGCATGCATGGGCATATCTAAGCGTTCTATTTAGTCATGTCAATCATGATGGTGCAAGTTACAATAAAAAGAGGCATCAGGGATAACGGACTGGCTATTAGACCTGCAGCTTCGTGAAGAGCCACTGGGTGTAGACTAACAATTTATTATTAGGTATCTACTTTAAAAGAAAGAAGGCAGAAAAATATGCCCAATGCCGAAAATCCCATTCAAATATTTCAAGAAATTACGAAGCTACAACCGTTTTAATGTTGCGTGTTTTAATGTGACGTCACGATCTGCGAGCATCATAGTAAATGACAAACGTATCATATGAAGGTGCGTTTTGCGAAAAAGCGACAGAACAACCCTCTTAAAACGTTGGACAATTTTGTGATTATTTAACCTCTTGCGTTGCTTTTTTCTCCATTTGACTACGATTTTAATCCTTTTTCGAGAAAATACAACATTATTGATTACTCGAGTGCGCTCCGCACTGCTCAACGCGTCACGCATCGCCACGCATCCATAAAAGAAGCCAAATGGTAACGTTTATCGTCAACATAAAACATTCGCTTTATAGCGACATAAGTGCGAATGGGACGAACGCTTTACGTCATAAACCGTAAGGGATTTGTTGTTTACACTTAAAATAACCAATGCTAGCTTACAAACGCCATTAATAACTATACATTACAATTCCTTTTAAGGAACCCATTGCATGAATGAGTTATAAATAATTTACTGTATAGTGACTAAATTATAAAAGTATTTGGCGGATTTCTACAAAACCGTTTTTTTTAAAGAAATATATTACGATGGCTACAATTGTGAAAACTATAGTTGTATTTTATGACAGAAAATTGGCCTGTGTCAATATTTTTATATAATTTCCTAGGGCGAAAATTATAGTCAAGTTTTTCCTGCTGTGCATCAAAGGCCAAATTGCGGCAAATCCACCATAGATCAATCATAATAAATTATTGAGTTCATCGGCCATCCTTAATACAGTATTTAGCAATAGATTATTCAATACACTATTTTGTTAATACAAAATAATTAATATGCGAATGATTCGGAAGCATTTCAACTGACACGCAAATGTGTCTAATGTACTTAACGTAATAGTATTGAGTACTTCCCAACATGGAAAAATACTGGTTTAAAGGCATTCAAGATAACAACTATGTTCAAATAGTGTTATATTTACTACAAGAAAATCGATACAAATCTGAATTGTTACGTTCGGTGGTAAAGCGTCATATCTTGTAAATTACAATTTAAATTATTGATAGTACTTGACCGAAGCGGTGTTAAATTACATATAATAAAACAAAGTATAATCAAAACCGGCAACCAACTAGGGTTAGGACACTCAGAAACATTATATCAGTAAAAATATGTACATATATTGAATTCTGTTCCGCCGAACATCCATATCGACTGGTCAATTAAAAAAACTGGTTTCAAATTTATTTTTATTCCTTTACGGGATAACTTATTATTCTTATGGCATTTAGCTCAGCTGTAACCTTCTGGTTAATATTACAAGTTCGTGCATCTCCCTCTATATCACCGGAACTGGCAAGTGCGACAGAGACGGAGATACACAAACGAAGTGTCTCGAGTCGTTTGACGAAAAAAAAATCGTCTATGGTATCTGTACCTACTAAATGCCATATAATTACTGTATCTAAGTTATTGCAAGTTCTCAAACATTCGATTGTTAAAATAACTCATTGCTTTAGGATTATGGTTGTTATACCTACATATGTTTACGTTAGAAAGAAACACACAGAATTGATACCAACTCCAATCTTGGCAGTGTTCTAGCGTATTATTCAACTATTTAATATGTTCACGGCTATTCTACGAATAAATAGTAAAGCCACAAATTCGGTATCAAAACATTCGGTTACTTTTGGGACTGGGAATTAAAACCAAATCCCTATGGATCACACATACATTTACATACAAGCTACTCATAAAAATTTTTTACTGTAAAACTGTAGGTACCTACAGTAAAATGATTGTAAAACTGTATCAAAACTTGTGCACCCGACTGTCGCGTAGCAAAAGCTCGAACGAATAAATACAAAGTTATAAAAATATATGTATTGTATATCTCTTTACAAAATAACCACTACGAAATGATCTATGATGTAGTTATTGTGTTGGGGAAAAAGTGACACTGTTTTTTGTGTTGTTCACAAAAAACAAGGCAAAAAATATTCAAATAGTTTTTATTTTTAATTATGCCAATAAAAAAGATACGAAAAAAAATTACGTCGCTAAAAGAATGAATGTTAATGTATGTAAAAGTATTTTATTGTTTTAATTGTTTGATGAAATGTTATAGAATTTTTTGCAATAATCACTTAAAAACAGTGTCTCTTTTAGTAGATGAACACAGAAGTTACAATTCTACAGCTAGCTAATATTAAATACCGAAGAACTGTTAATAACAAAATACATAAAAAATAGTATTTGGTCTCCAAACGTTCGGAGGACGTTTTTGTTCTATAATAATAATACTGAATAAGGGCGAATAAATACCCGCAGCAGCGCATCAAACACCGAAATGATAAAATGAAAAATGACAATGATATTTCACGCGCGAGCCCAAGGTGAGGCCACTAGCGCGCAATCGGTGGTCTTTCTTTATTTCCACCGAAAGTGTACACACAATATAACATAGTCCCCTGGCTAGGCAGTGGGGGTTCTACCCGCATAGCGGACAATAATAGTATTACTTACCTAGGGGGTGGTGAAACAAAGAATGTCTCAGATCGCAGATATTTGACGCCCGAGCCGAAGGCAAGGGCGATAAACATGCAATCTGAGGCTTTTTTTATCACACGCCCGTGGTGAGTACACATTTTACTTCTCTCCCAGGCCAGGAAGTGGGACTTTCCGCACGCTTGGCGTGCGGTACTTCCTACTTTGTGGCCAGGTATGACTTAAATGAAACTTACTGCCCGGGGATATAAAATACTTATTCCACCCTTATTCAAGTAGGTAGGTAAAGACGTATGTATAAACATTCGTTTTGCGCCTTTTCTGTGATTACCTGGGATCAAATCCCATAGAAAAAACGACTCAAAAATCTATAAACGCGTATACTGCTAAGCTATATTGATATATGTTAGCACCGACTTTATATTGTGCTACATGTATGTGTACACGATCATTTTACAGCTGTGCTTAAATAGTACATTACTACAGAGGCCGGGAAGTAAGGGGTTGCCGGCCGAGTCCATATAGACGACGGATAGTTATGAGGCTGGCAACCCCTTTTCACGCTGAGGTAAGTATAGTGCTCTTGTCAAACATTCAATGAAATATTTTCATGGCTGAACGCCGTGATGCTGTGCCACAAATTGTGGAATGAAAATTAAAAAAGACCATCTTGCAGGCCTCGGCCTCCAATTTTGTATGAAATGCCATTACGGATCTCTCGACTCGCTGCGCCGGAAACGTGACACTTCGAAGCCCATTATGAAGAACACAACGGCAATATTTCATTGCATGTTTGAGAAAATTTATGAGTAAATATCTGCCAGTGGATTTAGATGTTTAAACACAAACAGTTCTAGTGGCCGTGCTGAAATAGGTCCAACTGAATTCTTATGCGATCACTGTTTGTTCGTATGTCACAGGAAGATTTTTAGGGATTTTCGAGTTTATTATACTGGAAATTCTGCCTCGTAACGAGTCAGACAATATGTACCACAAATTAAAGTACCCACATGGATTTATTATGAAATGATCGTATACTTTTCGATTAAAGCAAAAGAACTGAAATATTAAAGCCTTAAAATTAAAGCGATATTTGGTGTTCTTTTCTCCAAGTAGAAATCTGAAGTATGGCACTGGTAAGATTATAGCACCAGCAAAATAATAACAACGTAAAAAAGCAGATGCACATTATTTTTACTTTCAGAAACGCAATGCATCCGCTCCTATAGTGTAACAAAACTATCCAATAATAAAGCTTAAGAACAACCTAAAAAAATAATAAATACCTTACACCATAGACTTAAATAGTCTATGTTAAAAAAAAAATAAAGAATGAGTAGAAAAACGAATCTTACTAAACAAAAAATAAATATTAAATATTGTGATATAAAAATATCGCGCGTTCAGAAAATTTGAGGTGACAACTTGACAAGTGTTTGCTTGATATGGTGACACATTGCTTAAGGATTTTAAGGTGTCTCTTAAGCTAGGTTAAGTTATATCTAGCCAAACAGACCAGTTTTTATAACCCCTGGTTTACTGTAAAGTCTTTGCTTTGCCGATTACGGAGTCTGATTTCGTCGCGCGGCTAAAAGTACGTAGTACTATTATTTATTCTGAGACTCGGAGACAATCTTGAGGACATACATACTCGTAGATATGATATGATATGCATTTATCGACAATGAATTCAATTATTTTCGTCGCCTGACAAGGAGGACAGAGTTGTGCTCACACAAATTTAGTTTATGCCGCGTTTTTCGTCTCTTCGTACTTGACAGCAGGGATGCCGCGGATGCGATTTTTTTGACATCCGCGGATGCGGATATTTGGGGGCACACATCCGCGGATGCGGATGCGGATTTTAGGGTCACTAGTGAGTGACGTTTGTTAGTGAACAAACGTAAAAACAACGTCCATTTTTTGATATCACGCAATCATCAAACACGTTGAGACTAAATTACAATAATGGCGACCAAATAAAAGGCACGTCTGGTCTTGGTCACAGAAACGAAATGAAGTTTGTTTTTCTAATGGCGAAAATATCTGAAACGCGCGCGGTAAGCGTTCTTTCTCGTCGTGAATTGCACTACATCCGCAAAAACTCCGCATCGATTTTTGCGGATGCGGATGCGAATGTCTGCAACATCCCTGCTTGTTAGGAAGTTACTAATATTTTTTTGAACGCCCGCTAAGCGAACGACATTCTCCGTTTTAGCTTGAGCAAAAATTATTTCGGATATCCGACGTCTGTCCGGCTGTTCCCCTCTACAGGTCGCAATTCTCAACCGATTCTCGTGAAATTTTGTGAGCAGGTGCAACAATAATATAGAACTTTTGTTAATTCTTTTTTTTTAAAGACTTGTTTTGCAGCTCACAGAGCCACTAGTTTTATAGTTGTCATGTGATAAAAGCGACCACGACACGCAAAGACTTTACAATATCTGAACAGAAACAGCAGTGCTTCACTCACGGTACCCTACGGCCGTTCAAGGTCATCGACCGCTATGATAGAATGGGATAGCGCTACCCTGTATACATCTCATTCTAACAGATAGAGTCCGTCCAAGCTACATCTGCAATGCAACATCGTAATACTCGATGTATTTTTTTACGGTGGTATCTGCTATTGAGTCTTCCTTGACTGAAGCAAGCATATACGGCGCGATTGATGTTAAGAGGACATCGTCTCATCTCATCGCCTATGGGCGCTTTAAGTCCAACAGGCTAATCGCGTAACATTTCGAACGCACGTTGAGATATAAAAAAAACTATAATTTTAAAACGTTAGAATGGCTGTCGCTAATTCCTAACGCTCGTATAAGTTACCTGCATTTACCCTGCATGGGAGTCAAATGCGCAGCGCCATTTAGGTATATGAAGATTCGACGGCGAATCTTCATATACGCTATAATTACGGAATTATAGCGAAAGAGACAATAGCTCCAGCCAGGAGCTCTGGTGACTATAATCACCAGGAAAGCATCACTACATACAGAGTGGTGTACAGTAAGCATTATATAGTTAGCAGCAGCAAGAGTAGCCAAATATATCGAAACACGTCCTTATTACTATAGGAGTAAGGATGTGTTACATTATTTGGATACTTTGGCTGCTACGAGCTATATGATGCTGTTGCTCTTACATTTGTAAAAACGTGACCTCTATACAATGTAGTATTGTCGAATTGCAGACGCTTGAACAGACTCCAGCGGGCCTAAGACGGTTCACCATGTTATTACTTATAATTGCGAATAAGGCATCCGTCACTCTCGCACACGCAGCGTCAGAACGTGACGGTTGTCTCTTCCGCAATATGTGTTGGCAACCATTCGGCCCGCATCCAGCAACGCGCCTCGCCGTCCGCCGCACCATGTGCATACTAGAGATTATTTGAGTTGGCCGACACACATCAAAGTAGTGCATTCTAAAAGCAACTCTCAGAAGACTCCAATTCCAATGGAAACTTCATAAACAGTCGGCCGCAATAAATAATCCCTACCATACGGGCCTATGCAGACTGCGTTTTTTTCACGCGCCGTCGACGCGCGTTCCTCTACTAAAAACTGCTACTGTAAACATGGTAGTGGAGGACCGCGTCGGCGGCGCGCTCAAAAAACGCGCTCAGCATAGGCCCCACAAGCCAACGCACGTCAATGGAGTTGCGCGTGCGTCGACTAGAGCCCGCTTACGAGTACATACGTTACAAAATCTCGCACACGCGCTTCTTCCGTCTGCTATCCGCCTTGAAGTGGACCCGCTCGGCCTCCTGGAACCGCCGGACCAGACGCACCAGCTCGTGGAAGGCCTGGTCTACGTTCATGCGCGCTTTGGCGCTGCACTCGATGTACGGGACTTTGAGCTGGCGTGACAGGGATTGGGCCTCTTCTAGGGATACCTGTGGAGGTTTAAATAATGAGTCTGACATCGTTTGTTAGGTAGAGGAACCTCTGTACAGTCGACTAAAAAGAGATACAGATAGACCTTAATGTAAAGGCAATCATGCTCTTAGCGTTTTTCCCGGTTGTGCTGTGGCATCTAATCTCAAGATTAGGTGGAGGCACTAGTTTTACGTTAGCGACTGAACTTCCAACCCAGAGGGAAAACTAGACGTTATTGGGATTAGACCGGTTTCCTCACGTTTTCCTTCGCCGAGAACCTTCTGTGGGTAATTAATACCTACTGGGTAAGTAGGTACTATTATTCATTCTGTACGGATTCTTCCCGGTTGTGCCCTAAAGGAGCCCGGGTCCGGTGTGGAATCTAATCTCAAGATTAGGCGTAGGCACTAGATTTTCCTTCGCCGAGGACCTTCTGTACTTAAGTACTATTATTTAAGGCAAAATATATATTATAGCTGTGTGTGGACTATCCACTTTGAGTTTATAATTAAAAATCTATTTATACAACTTACGTGGCATTTAAATTGGACATTGGGTCTTTCATTGATAAGTTCGGGCCTAATCTGTCGAGGACTGAACAGATTCATCAACTTTCGACTTTATTTCAATGCCATGAGAGTATGATTAATAAGATCTAAGATATTACGTCATTTATAGTTCAATGAACTGAATATAAAGAGTTTTCCTCGACAGCGACATTGGTGTGGGACGTACCAACCAAACTTGGTAAAACACATGAAATCAGGTGGTTTTCTTGTTACGTAACACATGAATAGTTATTAAGCCGGTGCAAAAGTCGCAATAAGCTCCGTACACACGATACAAATTGTCACTACAAATTATAGCTGCGTCTGTCGCTTGTTGGGATAAATTGTAAGGTGAATATTAGCCTATAGCGAACAGCCGCGAAGCTTATGGGCTCGGCCACCGCAGCATCGTGTTTTCTAAGGTGCTGCGTCGTGATAGCACTATCACGTGACTGTGCAGTCAGCATTATACAGGGTGTTTTTTTTAAATGGGACAGTATGGGGAAATCCGAATCTAAAGGAGATAGAGGAAAAGTGCCCAAGGAGACATTAGGTGTTTTTTTATGTAAACAAATTTGGCTCGTTAAAATTTTTGGTCAAGCGTGAGTTGTTCTTAAAAAATTATAAAGTTGGTCAATTTTTTTTTTGACGCGGGTCGGCTCTGTTTCATGTAAGGATTATTTCATTCTATGGAAAGAAAAAAATCTGAACAGCAGAAGTTGGTCAAATTTAACATTTACTCAAGTAATAAACCAACTGTATGAAGATTAGTTTTCATTAAATTTGACCAACTTTATAATTTTTTAAGAACAACTCACGCTTGACCAAAAATTTTAACGAGCCAAATTTGTTTACATAAAAAAACACCTAATGTCTCCTTGGACACTTTTCCTCTATCTCCTTTAGATTCGGATTTCCCCATACTGTCCCATTTAAAAAAAACACTGTATAGTTAGTAGCGGCCAAAGTAGCCAAATATTTCGGTACACGTTTATCGATATCCAGGATATCGAACGAGAACGCAGGGCATTGGCGGTTCGGGGAAATATGTTGGCCCGCAGGTTTGCTCGATGCTCCAGTAATGTCAAGGTAACTCCCTTTAGAGCATATTGCCAATCATTTTACTCGAACAGCCTGTGGGTTAACTATACGAAGCGAGCCTATAATGCATTAAAAGTGCAGTACAACAATGCATTCAGAATGCTGTTGGGCTCGCCTAGTAGATGAAGTGCATCTGGCCATGTTCTGCCAAGCTAGAACCGACGGTTTTACGGCAATCATGCGCAAGAAAATAGTATCTCTACTAGGTCGAGTGAGAAGCAGTCCCAACAGTATGCTGAATTATATATTGTCTTCCACAGAACTGAAAATATGCGTTTTTCTATTAAAAATTGCCAGCATAAAATATTACTTTGCAGTTGCTTTTATGGTAAGTAGGTCATATTATTTGTATGCACGACGTCATACACATCATTGAATCATAAAGTTTACGTTTACGACAACTCATTATTCATTTACTTCACATTTTATGAACATAAATAAACAGTTAATTATGTTTGAACCGTATTTTTATGGAATAAAGATTATATTTGCTTACTACCTAAGTGGCTTCAGTTCATTCATAAATATAAGTCATCACAGAATATAGTAAAGTAATCGGTGCAAACATCGCTTAGTGTCTGCAATACGGCCACATCTCAAATGTATTTTACTTTCGAGATGTGACCGTATTGCACTGTGCAATAGAGCCACATCTCAAATGTATTTTATTCTTGAGATGTGGCCGTATTGCAGTCACTAGGCGACATATGCTGAGACTATATAACCCGTAATACATAAATGTGCAGGCTAAGAGGAAATAGTACGTTACATTTAGGATTTTTCAACTGCTTTTGTTGCTAAATATGAAAAAAAGATAAGATAAGATAAAAATCATTTATTCAAGTAGGATTTCATAATCACTTTTGCACCGTCTAAGATTATACATTGTATCTATATATCCGTTTTATCACCAATATTACCATTCTGTTACACAAACACGTACACATTTCCTAATTAAAATAATATAATAAAAACAATAACAAAGAGATGTCATAACTGACCGAAGTGTGGTGCGTGTACTGGAGTAGCTACTGTTTGTTCTATTGCGCGTACCTAGTGGTTTTACGACCCTACATAAAGATAAAAATTTAAACAATAGATGTCGGTAATGATTGGTTTTAAGTACTTTTTGTCATCTAAACTCAAACTAAGTATTTGTGTGTGACCCTAAGGTCACGCCTAATCTTATTTTATTTTATTACTACTTTTTATTACTTTTCTTTTTTAGGGTTCCGTACCCAAAGGCCGTTTTTATAGATAATGGTACAGCTAATAAATTAAACTAATAATCCTCCTAAAAATGTAGTATATTACCGCCCGCACGGCTTTGCTCGTAATATGTAAAAATAACGAAAGCGACGCCGAGCGGCGTCGCTTTCGTAACCTTGGGGGTTCGACATGGGTTATATTTTATCTCGATAAAATATAACCCGTGTCGAAACCCCAAGGTTCATTCTAAACACAAGTGAAATAATTCTTAACTCTGATCAGTAGTTCTGAAGAGTGGAGACCAGCCTTTGGAAACTCTCATAGAATGAAAAAATGTACGGGATAGTTAACGCATCTTAGCCAACCTAACAAAACACAGAACTTTTGCACCTTATTACAAGGCAATAAAGTGCACTCATTTTTCTTTACGTTGGTAGTAGACATAAGAGAATCCTAAAACAATGTATGAAGTTCCGCCTCTTAAAACGTAGTGGTTATATTATCTTTGGTGGAAACATGCTATACAACGATGCACATCACCCACAAACTTCATCTCTTCATTATAATACAAGCTTCTGCCCGCGACTCTGTCCGCGTGGAACTCGTTTATATCGTAGCTCTATACAAACTTTCAGCCCCCATTTCACTCTCTTAGGGGATGATTTCCGGGATAAAAACTATTCTGTCCTTTCCCGGGATTCAGCATATTTCATCTGTATTTCCTGAGAACTACGATTTAGGTGCCTTCAAAACAAGAGTGAATAGGCTATTACTGCACCAGTGAGCTTCAGATCCGATTTAGTGGCAATAGTATTTCAATACTTGCATTCACACAAGCTCGGAACAAGAGTCCTGCAAAAAACCAGACCCGGATCCGAAAATCGGACAGCCATGTGAACACACTATCCGGTTTTGCAGGATTCGAGTTAGTAGATCCGACAAAACTTACTCACTGGGCAGTCTTTTAAAAAACAAACGAAAACATACAAACTTGCAAAGCTAGTTACAATCTCGCACTTTTTTTTAAAAATATTTGGGGACAATCTTACACAAATCGACCTAGTCCCAAACTAAGCAAAGCCTGTACTATGGGTGCTAGCCGACGATATACATGCTTATATAGATAAATAAATACTTAAATACATAGAAAACACCCATGACTCAGGAACAAATGTTACCGGGATTCGAACCCGGGACCTCCGGCTTCGTAGGCAGGGTCACTATCAACTTACCAATTAGGCTACAGAGGTCGTCGTTTTCCTATTTATAATCCTACTAATATTATAAATGCGAAAGTTTAGATGTTTGGATGTTTGTTACTCAATCACGCTTAAACGGCTGAACTGATTTGAATGAAATTTTGCATGAAGATAGTTTATAGCTTGGATTAAAATATAGGATAGTTTTTATCCCGGGTCCACGCGGACGAAGTCGCGGGCGGAAGCTAGTATTAGTATAAAAGTCTAGATTAGTATAAATATGGTTTTGTGTACGTATACACTCTCGTACTGCGTCAAACGGGGAGGCCATATGACGTATAGCACGATCCAAAAGGAAAACAAATACAAAATTTTAATCACGTTTGCAAAATCACTGCTTTATTTAATAGCAGATCCCGCTACAATATCTACTTCCTCGACACCTGTTTTGCAACTGGGATATGAATAAACACAACTTGTTTTACGTCAACGTCAGGCGTAAAGTGGCAGTTATCGACTTACTCTCGCAAAATGCTGCGAATACCGCGGACAGCATAACGGGTGCGTTATGCTGTCCGCGGTATTCAATCTATCATATTCATCTAATCAATTCTTACGAGAGTTGCTTGAGTATAAACACATTCACTGCCAAGAATCGCTCCAGGCTGATCCCGTGGTTTTCCCAGCATGAAGCGGACAGCGCCTACGGCGTAGGCGCCCGCTAGGCGGGTTCCTGGCAGTGAACGTGTCAAATATTTGATCAGTGTCGACCACTGGGGTGTTTATCTTAATTGATTTATTCACTAGCTTCTGCCCGCGACTCCCCCCCTTTCACCTCCTTAGGGCATGGTTTCCGGGATAAAAACTATCCTATGTCCTTCCCCTATCTGCATACCAAATTTCATCTCAATCGGTTCAGCGGTTTAAGCGAGAAGTAGCAGACAGATAGACACACTTTCGCATTTACAATATTGTTTAGATATTTAAAATTAAACTTAATAGCAGAAATCAAATAAGTCCAAAACACGGACTTAAGTTACACAATTGAACGCAATGCGAATGTGTCAAAGTTTTGTAACTTTTGTCCTGTATCGGGAATAACAAGTATTATATAATCAGGGGATTCCCCGCTAGAGCGAGAAATATATTTAGGGAAATAATATAATTACCATGGACCTATAATACACAGGACGGGCTATGGTAATAATAATACCACGTGCGACCGAAATGTAGCATACAAATCTCGAGAAGTGCGAGAGAAAGGGAAATAAAATTCGTGGTCCTTGTCATAGTTTCACTTTTTTTACCCGACTGCCGAAGGAGAGTAGGGTTATGTTTATATCATAGGTCGCGGATCGTCTTGTGATAGCCGTGCTGGCCGGATCCGGTAAAACGATTGGAAATTCACGATGGGACATTATTCTGGGGAAACCTCCAATGCCGGATTAGACTACTTGCTGCCCTAAGGAATCCCTGCCTGCGGATCCCCCTATATGTCAGGCAATCTTATGTTTTTGTGCTTTTAATGGTGCCTCCGAACGTACGATTCCTACCGAACGAGCCGGGCCAATAGAATGCGCCTATTACATGCAAAGGAATTTGAACCGTCTATACAGCAGATACAATTCATATTCGAATACAATCCCCACCGACCGCGTCGGTAGCTGCTCGCAGTGGCTGCACGATACATTCAAATATGAAATGTAACTACTGTATAGACGGTTCAAATTCCTTTGCATCTAATAGAATGCGCTCCGGCCCGGGCCGGCCCGTTCGGTGAGAATCGTACATAAGACGTGGTGCCCTAAGCAATTGCTTTATTCGCATATAGCCCATAATCCAACAGTAATCATAAGCCCTACAAGCTGCTGGCGTCCAGAACGAGGCCTAAATGTCGGATTCCTAGGAAATACAAAAGTTGTAATTCTTGTCTGCATTTTTTAAAGTAGTGCCATTATCAACTCTATTGACTTTTCAAATTCTTGTTGGCGGGTACCTATACAGGGTGTATTATTCAAATGGAGCAGTGAGGGGAAGTCTGAAACTATAAGACACGGAAATTTGTACTTGGGAGTCACGAGGCCGAATAAAAAAAAACTGCATTCAAAGTTTTTAAAAAGACTCATACCTACACTGCCGGAAATCGAACCCGGTTAAATCGGTCGGGAAACGGGAGTTCATTTTATTGCGGAAAAATGCTAGTTGTTAGGAACATCTGTTGCCATAGATCACAGGAAAATACCGAATTTTACAATTTGATTTTTATGGCAACGAACTACCTACCTACCCCTACCCTACAAAAAGTACCTAATAATTTCCGCGATAAAACGAACTCCGACTTTTAGACAGATTTGAACGGGTTCGAGTCCCGACCGTGACCGTATATGAGGCTAAGAACAAACTTCCGTATTTGTTATAGTTTCAGATTTCCCCTCACTTTTATTATTCTGTGCAGTATAATGTCATTACGAAATGCTCTATTTCCAAGTTGTCCATCTCTTTTTTAGTCAAGTTATGTTTAGGACGTCCTCGGAAGAGATGGTGGTGATCAGTTGAGAAAGAGGCTGGCTCAACTGCTCGGTTGGAAAGAGCTAGAAGAAGTCGTGTAAGATCGTAAAACTCTCCTGCGAGCCCTATGTCCCTAATGAGGTATAACATGAACACATCAACAACATGCTTAGGCTACTCACCACCCTCTGCACCTCCAGATCAGCCTTGTTCCCCACCATGAGCATCGGGAACTCATCCCGGTCCTTCACCCGCAGGATCTGCTTATGGAACTTGTACAGTTCGTCGAAGCTCGAGTGCTCGGCCACCGAGAACACCAGTAGGAAGCCCTCTCCGGACCTCATGTATTGCTCGCGCATGGCTGAGAACTCCTCCTGGCCTGCTGTGTCCAGGACTGTAAAGAATTTAACCTTAGCACCTTGTAACCATCATCCCCCTAGGTTGTCTCATAAAGAACATGATTTTGCTACATTAGAGTTGCACCATGGCGTAACCAGGTTTTACGGTTTTACACTTGTATATAGATTTTAGATTTCTTTATTCCATAAAATAAATTTACATTATACTTTAACTTTAAGCTAATTTATACGAATTTATTTAATGATCGTCAAACAATGAATATTAATTGAATGAAATGTCACAGGTACAATATGGACATATATTACAAAATGATTAATGGTAAAGTGAAAATAAGTAAATAATTACTCAATATAAATAATAACTCAAAATAAATAAATATATAATTACTTTGGTGACTATAGATAGTGTGTTTTATTTAGTGACTAGCTTCCGCCCGCGACTTCGTCCGCGTGGACCCGGGATAAAAACTATCCTATATTTTAATCCAAGCTATAAACTATCTTCATGCAAAATTTCATTCAAATCGGTTCAGCCGTTTAAGCGTGATTGAGTAACAAACATCCAAACAACTAAACTTTCGCATTTATAATATTAGTAGGATTAGTGGATACATTCTAAAACACAATATTTGAACAAATTATTTCACAAAATATATTTAAAAATTCAAAAAACAGGAAACCCAGTTTTGCTGCTTTGCTAAAACCAACAACCCGGTTTTTTTTTAATTAGGGCAGTTTTGAGTCCCTTACATGTAAGTGTAATTGTACATTGGCATATATTTGGCCTGGTAGTAGAAAGCAGGTAAAATATAACATAAAATACTGAGTTAAAATAGGAATGTCCATAAGTAATGTATAATTTTTTCCCGGAGTATGTAAAGTAAGATAAACAAAGAGCATTGTTTTATCAGTTATCATGTCATCTCAAGTGAGAGATACAGCTTATCAAATGTCTCATATGGTGAGATAACAGTATCTGTAAATAATTCTTCAATAGGATGAGTTACATCATATAACTGTAATTTGTATGAATCCCATGGGTGACCTAGAAGTCTTATTCTCATTTAAGTACAGAATGCTTTATTGGTGTTTTCATTTCCGTAATTTTGTTGTTACAATATTTAAAGTATATTCAACTAAGTTTTCTAAAATACATATTTCTATTCAGATATGATATGCGAACATATGAAGGAAACAAGGCCATAAAAAAGTACTTGTGGTCTACCCACTAAATAACTGCATACATAAACAGCCATGACACACTGTCGATCCCGCCCAAACATAAAGTGCCAAGGCAAATAAGCCATAAACAATACTAATTAACTTCTAAAACTCACTGTCCAATTTCGCGGGAATATCGTCTATCACGCATTGCTTCGTATAGCTGTCCTCGATGGTAGGGTCGTAGTCAGTCACAAAATAGCTCTAGAAAAAAAACAGGCTACTTTAAGACCACTTGTAACAGTGGGCGGCGTCTTTCAGAACAGACCTTGACACACACTTTGTGTCATAACTGAGAGAATTAGATCAAAACTGGGACTCTTGAGAACTGGATCTGCGCTTGACGAGTCAAAGTTGCAGTCAAGATTCTAAGAATAGTAAATATCTTGTTTGGAGGCCTTGATTAACCTATTAGGGTTTTTACCTGAATAAATTGTATAGTGATAGCACTTTTTCCGACACCACCGCCCCCCACGACGACTAATTTATACGTCTGCGCTTGATTAGGTCTATCTCCTGGCCGAGACATTTTGTATAATTATTAGAAAACAAGTGTTTTAATACAAATATGGTCCGACTGATTGTTCTCTGACGGTCACGGATGGGATGACACAAGCGACGGAATTTGCACTGCACTACTTGACAGGTTGCCACACAGAAACGTATGAACATTATTCGAGACACATACAAGAACGTCGAACTTATACGATAGTACTTTAGTTTTTAACAGTCTAGTTTACGCTTATCTGTGGTTATTATTGTTGTCAGTTGTCTTGTTCTGCCGGGTGCATAGTAATTATTAAAATGATGTACTAATAAATCTAGAAAATGATTAAAATAGCAGCATTGAACGATGAGTCTGAGGAAGAGAGTGGATCAGAAGAAGAAGTAACTAAAGAAGCGTTAGAACAAATAGCGTTGCAACAGTATGCAAAAGCGCTCGAGTTGCAGCGAAAAGGAAACTTGAAAGACGCGACACAGCTTCTGAAGGACCTTCTGGACACGGAGCTTCTTTATGATATTAAAAAACCAGCACAAGGTGAGAAAATATCAGGCCCTTTGCTTAATCTAAAGTATTTATGCTATAAAAATCTCGCAACGATCTTGAGCAGTACGGATGTGGATGCGGCCATAGAATGCTATTGCGCGGCCTCTGAACTTGACGACACAGATGTCACATTATGGCATCGGCTTGGACAGCTCTGTATGCGAGGGAAACGATACGAAATGGCGCTCCATGCATTCCAGCGAGGTGCCGACCGCAACCCCCGCCATTGGCCGTGTCTAGACAAGATTGTCACGCTACTAATGGGACTAGACTTCAAAGAAGAATGCATCTCAGCTATCCATGATACTCTCCAACTTGATTCTGGGTATCTGAGAGGTCTAGCATATAGGAAACACATATACACAACCTATCCATACATAAGAGATTTTATGGAATATCTGAACCCTATGTACAAGTGGAATGAGAAAGATGATGACCCAATAGATGAGGATAATGCAAAGAAACTGTTAAATGAAGCTGAAGAGATTCATGTTGAATTTGTAGAGCAACAAAAGGCACAGAAACACAAATATATATTACCTCATTTGAAGTTGCAAAAACCAATTAACAATCTAACTTGGAACTCAGTTGGAGAATCTCTGATACACATGCACCAGTACATTTCAGACAATTTTTACAGTCATGCTTGCTTCATAGATATAATATTTGAAAAAGAAGATAAACAGGAACCAATTGAAGTATGTGAGGAGCCTAAGAAAGTTGAAGTTCCTGAAAAGGTTGAGGATAATGTGGAAAGTGATAAGAATACTGAGATTGTGTCAGAAAATGACAATGAAATGTCAGATAAAGACAAGGCTGCTACAGACACAGAGAAAGTTGAGAGTGACATAGAGACTGTAGCAACAGACCCACCTAATGAAGCACAACCTGAATCTAAAACGCAGAAGAAACAGCCTGTCAGAAGACGAGGCAGTGCCCTCAGCTTCTTGCAACAATGGGAGTGGTGCACCAAGCGAAGATCTGGCAGAAAAAAACCAACAGGAAAAACAGACCGAACGGGAGATAATATCTATGATACCTTAAGAAGAATGGTGCCTCCCTGTTTGACTGCCGAACATACAGAGAAAAAAGAAGATGCCAGAGAACCATTTCCAGATGTCACAGATGTAGACAAACTGTCTGATGAAAATGATCAGCTTGAGAAAAATAATAGTGATTATTTTGGCACAGAAATAGAAAATAATGATGTACAACAATTCATTAACAAGTATATTGAAAAAAAGAAAGATATTATAGATATATTAAATGATTACCTGAGTATTTTGGCTGGGAAATGGAAAACAAAATGGCCCGAAGGTCTTTCAAGTATATTTATTGAATGTACCAAATGTTACAACAATCATATCGACGTGCCATCATGCACTGGGCGTAATCATGATGACCTAAGACACTACACTGCTGTAAATATTTTAGTTGAGGAATTCCTAGTGAATGATAAATTGAATGCAACTGATTGTAAACAAGGTCATCCTTTAGATATAATTGAATCAATTGGCATTATTCTTACCATGAATCCTCACATTTTTTCTGGTATAGATTGTTTAGAATATATGCTCCGTTATCTTTGGGTCAAAGTGCACATTAGTATATTAAATAAGTTTGAAGAAGTTGCCCTGGATTCTCTATACCAACTTTCCTTTGAATTTGAAGCAATGGGGGAACATTGTGAAAATTACAGCTTACAGGTCATTAATTTTACCTTTAAGCCCCTCATAAATAATGACGAAGCATCTGATTATATAAAATTCTTGGAAAGAAACAAAAAACTATCAACAGTTATGGATTCATATGATCAAGGTCATTATGAAGAAGTACTGTCTATCGTCATAGATTCTTTTGAACATTGTAAGACTATAGCAAAGAAACAAGAAGAGGAGATGTCTTTGGACTTTGCTATGCAGCTCTCTCTCATTTTGGACACCTATTGGGCACTGGAAAAAGTAAATGAATGCTTTAAATGGTCTCTAACTTGCTTACATGAGGCTTTAAAACACTATTTTCGTTTCACTTCTGGTTCAGAAGATTATAACAAGTGGACTCTTGCTATTGTCAAAATACTTTGCTGCATGGAACACATTCTGACTACAGAAGGTTTGATCTGCCTAGATTCAGTTAGTCAAAAGGAGATTAGCCAAGGCTTAGAAGACATTATCAGAATAATTGGCCATCAAGTTGAAACAAATGCTACAGAGATGCCTTTCGGAACTATTATTCCTTGGATTATACTGCATTATATCCTGCAAAGAGAAGAAGATCAGGGACGCGTGGCTACTCCCCCTGATGCTGATAAAGGCGACAATGACGATGTCCCGAATCCGTTGATGGTTCTATTTATCGGTCATCAACAACTTGGCGAGAGAGGCTGGTGCTGCAATTCTGATGGTAAATTATTGTACTTTATTTTAGATACAGTAGTACCGCGTATACGATCTCCTGCATTAGCCAAGTCATCAGAACAACTATCACAGTACATGGAACAATGCGTCTTTTGCTTATTCGGTCATCCAAGCAGAAAGAGTAAAATTAAATATTTGGCAGACCACAATGTAACTCCACATACATTGGATTGGTATAGAGCTCAGCAGTTGTATGAAATATTTAGGCCGCCTACACTTCCCGAACTCGAAGGCAAGGTGTCGGCTATATCAGCTGATACGGATCAACTTTTCCATCGCATTTTAGCGCTGTTGCCTTCAGAATGCGACCCGAGTAAGTACGTCCCCGATATCGAAAAATACATAAAAGGTGTTGAACCAAAACTCCCAACTGTACCCACACTCTTGCCATTCAAGATGAAAGATATTTACTTTTTACTGGGTGACCACTACTTTAAAAGGGAAGAAGCCAAGTTGGCAGTTAAATTCAACATACTTGACGTTATCGTCAATAACGATCGTTTGGAGTCTTGGGCACAAATAGCTTTAGCCAAAGCCATGAATCTGGAAAGGCTATTAAACTCTTGTAAGAATCTAAATAATGAGAAGGAGTTTTTAAATCCAGCTCGATCGGCAATAAGATGCTTTCAGCGTTCTTTGCAGTTAGATCCTGAGCATTGCAATATGTGGATCGAATACGGAATGTTCGTTTACATAGTGCACTCATTTTGCTCTCGTGCTCTAAAGCAAGCTAGCGAGTCGCTCAGTATGGATGACTTTGCGTCGCTTGAAAAGCAAAAAGAAGACATGTTAGATACTACCCAAAAATGTTTTACCACTGTAGACGAGCTCAATGGTAACACTAATGAATCCGATAAATCAGACGAGGAATCATGGCTTTACTTTTACATGTTGGGAAAAGTAGCTGAGAAACGCAACAAGCCACCGGCAGTCTACCTGAATCATTATTCGAAAGCCGTAAAAATGCTGCAAAAGACAGAGGCTATATACCCGCTCAAAATCAGCTACAATGCGCCGGTGCATTTGTGCATTGAAGTTTTAGAGTTGCATTACAGAATACACGCTTCTATTTTGAAATATATTGAGCAACATGAGAATAAGCCCATTCCAGCTTCAGTTGGAAAAGTATTCCAAGCTTGCATAGACGAATGGAAGAGAGGACCGTTTTCGAGAAAATCTGCTAAGGATCGAGAAGATGCGGCTATAGAATCTGAAAAAGCTGAAGCTAAACAAAATGAACCGGTTCAAGCTGCTAATATACTTAAACGTTCTGTGAGTGACGCGGGCGAGGAAGATAATCTAGAAGCTAAACGACTTAAGTTAGAGGCTGCGGCGGCGAAAGTCAGAAGATCGGCTTCTTATGACACGGAAAGACTAACCGTTATTAAAGAAACTGCTGCTATCGCACAGACTGCTGAACCAACACCGGAAGTAGCACCTGGAATTAAGAAGATTGTGGAAGACGCGCAAATTCCAGAGCAAATAGATGAAATACCGAATAAAACTATGGAACAGGAAGAAATACCGGAGATTCAAAAAACACAAGACAAACCAGAAGTTTTTGTAAATCAAGAAAAAGAAAAAGTAGACCCTGAAAAAAAGTTAGAAAAAGATAAAATTGACCCTGAAAAGAAGGAAGAGAGTAGCAGCTCATCTTCTTCCTCATCTGATTCTAGTTCAAGTGACTCTACATCGGACAGCAGTTCCAGTAATTCAAGTCGGGATAGTGAGTCATCCAGTAAATCTGCCAATGATTCCAAACTGTTAACACAGGAAGAAACTATGAAAATAATAAATGCTTGTTTATATGCTTTGGAAGACTGCGCGAGCAGATTCCCTCCGCATTACAAAGCAATTTACCGGATGGCGCATTACCATTTCTATTTCAAAAAGGGGAAAAATATCGAACGATGTCGAGATCTAATGCTATTCAATTTCACATCAAGCTTTGGCTTGTCGATTGGAGGGCTGTTTAGTGAGAGGAGGTTGACAAATTTCTTCAACAACATCTGGAAGATTCCAGTAATGGAGGTCGAAAGAGCTGGAGGCTTTGCGTTTCATATGAACAGGTGTGTTTTGCTCACTATGGAGATATTAAAAGAGATAGACGATCATAAAACATTGCTGGATTTGAGCTTACAACTGCAAAGGATCCCTGAACCGGACAAGAGGTACTTGCGTGATGCAGAGAGGGAGGAGTTAGCACAGCAAGCGTTCTCGCTATCCGTTCAATCCTTGAAGGGACAAGTGCTGAAGTTCAGTCAACAGGCAGACTTGAAGAGCAACGAATTGGAACAACAGGCGCTGAAAAGCCTCTTGCTCGACATTTACAGATCCTATCAAAGAACCCAGAAGCAATCGAATTCAAAACAGTTCGTCAACTTGATCATTGATGCTTACAAGCTTATCACGACTAACCCTATAACGGAAAACATGAATCTCGTCGACCTTAGTCTCAAATACTGCCAATCTATCGCTCGTTCTTCGTTAAAACAGTTGAATAATCTTGACAACTTGGAGAAATCGCAAAATGCTCTAAAGAAACAAGCCGCTAAAATGGCAGCTGTGACTGAGACTCCAAAGGCGACTACTAGTCAAAGTAAATCTGATCCTAAAGTTACACTTAGTTCTGCATTGACCTCCACTACGACGTCGGGAAGCAGTCTCCCGAAGTTGTCTCAACACGAGATGGCAGCAGCGTTCCAAAACTACTTGCCTATGTTGAACGACCCAATGCTGTCCCAACAGACCGCGGCAGCACTATCACTCTCCTACCTAAGTAACGCCTTAGCGGGCTACACCACTCTACAAAACACGCTTCAGAACTCACTCCAATCATCTCTACAGAATTCCTTCCAAGCTGAGTTCTACCGACAGTTCCTTGGCCAAAGTTTCTCTTCGTACGCTCCGCCACCCGCTAAAAAGCAAAAACGGGGTCCTAAGCCCAAGCTCAATCCTCTGAGCAATCCTTTGAAAACTTCAAAGTCTTTTAGTGGGACCTCCACGTCCAAGTCAGTTAGTACAAACACGACCAGTAGTTTACAGAAGCCTAAAAGCAGCTTGCAAAAACCACCAAGCAATTTACCGAAATCCTCAAGCAGTCTGCAGAAATCTACATCAGCTCCTTTGGCTCCAAGTATGGGGACAGTTTTAGCGAGTCTCCCTGCTTCCATGACGGCAGGGCTCACAACCTATAATCCGCTCCCTCACTCGTCACACTCTATGCCCACTCAAGCGCACATGTCCACAGCCTCCACTGTGAGCGCCGCCATTCACACTAAGCCACCATTGCCACATCAACAAGTCAGTCCAGGAAAAACTCTACAGGAGAAATTAGCGGAGCGACAGAAAAATCTTCCCACTATGACAAAAAACGTTAGCACACAGGAGATCAAAGCTTCTATAAGTAGACTGCCCTCGTCGTTGACGATTACCAAGACTTCAGTGCCCAAACAGGCTGTGATTCAAGGGAAAAAGCCAGAAGTGAAAAAATCACTTTCATTCAATGATGCGGACACTAGGCCTAAACCTACTATATCTTCTGATGAAGTTATCGTATTGGACGATGATTAAAATTATGTGATTAAATAGCTATTATTGATAAGTCTTATGATAATGTATTTTTCGTATGCATGTAATCCCAAGTGAAATTATAATCAAAGCCTTTATCTTTTATTTATTTCAAGACCATTTGTCTCTACCTTATTTAGCACAATGAAGGTGGTTTTCCACCGGCGAGGCGAGGCGCGGCGTGGATGGGCGAGAATTGAAATTAATATGGGACTTACTACCTATTTCCACAGCGCGCGCGCGCGCTCAGTGCAAGTCGCCTCGCCGGTGGAAAACCACCTTAAGTGTAGGACCTGAGTGGACGCCCCGCGTTGAGCGGGGCCTTACACTAAGCTATTTCTGGAACACTACGACATGGTAAATGAAAATAACAAAGATGTAATACTTATTTACAAATTTTATTGACTATGTACAATGATATTTTAATAATTAGCTTATTAATGCAGTCCCATGCAACAATTTTCTTTCATTATTTTCTTATCCAACTACACCCCCTTTTAGACGCCACTGGTGACACTATACAAACAATAGTATAGATATTTAAACTTTATTCAGTCCTAACTCACTTCCTAACTGGGCACGATTATTACATATCCCACCCAAAATAGGGCGGAGACTCTAATTTTGAACCTGACTTGTTCAGTTGTAAAACTGATAATGGGTAGCCAGCATAAAAAATAAATGATGTAATTCATGTTACTCAATCGCGATGAGTTTGGGATTGGGATAGTTATCAGTTCCTATAAACGTTGACGTATTTATATGGCAAAACTATCACCTCGAATCCCATAAAACCACGGTTTGATAATATAGAGTGCATCTACGCTAACAATTTGGCAACACTACTCATTAAATGTCATATTTCTATGGAAATGGCGGTGTTGGAAACTTAGCGTCGACGGACTCTAGTTTGAAAAACTGCGGTGGACTTGTAACTTTTCTGTCATTTTGTTAAGTTTCATTATATTTAATTGTTTATTTATTTATTTAAGAGTACGAAAAGACTTCTCAACTTAATATACAACATTTTTTATTGGCATGCAGTGCCTTACACAAGTCAGTCAGTTATGTTAATCCTGAACCATTCCCATCAAGTTCTTCGCTACAATCTCCATGTGTATTATAGAACTCTGTACAAGTAAAAGTCTTTAAGCATGTGACTGAAATTGAACCCCATGAGAAGAGAGGCGATGTACGCGATACAGAGGGCCGGCAGCGGCAGTAGGAACAGTCGCGTGTTGCTCAGCATTGGTAGATCTGGAAACGATAGACAACCACTTATATGTCAAGTTGACCTACCACCTACCATTAACGTACGAATGAAAAAATATTTACAGCGTTTTTCATGGCATGGGGTTAGTATTATGGAAAACATATTTACGATCGGCCCCACCCTCCGCTTAACAAGACGTGACCCACATGTTGGAAAACACTTGTACTATAAGTGTGGGTTACCAGAGCTGTGCGAGGCGGTGAACGAGGACTAAGTCCTCCGATAGCGTTGCTGGCCGCGTTCGTGCACCGTTTCCGATCAGTGCATTTTTATCGCACACCGCCTCGCAAATGAACACAGCTCTGGTGGATACACACCCTAAGAAACCCGAAGATAAACAGAGCTTAACTGGTAAAGTGCCGAAGTAATTTCTTTAATAACGTTTTTTTATAAGAATTGCTATAAGAACGAGTAAACTAAATAAGTGACACCACATTTGAATGAATAGGTACAGTCGCCATCAGATATATCGGAGCGGCCAAAGTGCTCACAAACATCTGATCACGCTTCTAATGCCTCGACAATAGAGACGTGTTCAGATATTTGTGAGCACTTTGGCCGCTCCGATATATCTGATGGCGACTGTACCTGCTGCGGATACAGTACGATTACTGTTAGTTAACCACTGACAGATGGATTGCCTTCATTTAATTTTCAACTTTAATCTTATACAAATAAAATAGTTATTACTAAATCGGTAGATGTGGGTAACAGTATTCTGAAAAATGCTTTATCTGTATGCAATTAAAGTTGAAAATTAAATGAAGGCAATCCATCTGTCAGTGGTTAACTAACAGTAATCGTACTGTACTATGCGGCGTTTGGTCCAGCAGCAGGGGTAATGAAGTTCCCTTGCAAATACCCACACGCACAGGGGCGCTACCGCGAGACGAAAACCAACTTCGTTCTTGTTATCTCCCTCTCTGTCCCACTTGCTGATTCGAACGAACTTTGTTTTCGTATAGCGGTCGGGCCTCAGGTGTAATGCCGCGCCAGCTGTCAGGCGACTACTTATATGGCGTTTTTCGCTTCCGCCGCCGGCCATAGCCGCTTGACTGATCGCGGTCTTACACCCTAATAGAATAATAATACGGGCAGCGAACGAAAACACAGTAGAAGTCTAATTAGCGCCGCAAAATGGCCCCACAGAATGGGTGCCATTGCCATTATGCGGGGTTGGGGGCGGGGTGTCAAAACGAGGCTAGGCAGCAGTTTAGTTTGAACATACCGGGTTTTAGTCACGTGTTTGGGTAGAAATTTGCAAGGAGCTCGCATACTATGGTTTTTTTTCGTTTGCCGAATACAGGCCATTGAGACTCGGCCCGAAATTACCCTGTTTATTTCTTAGAAAACCCAAGTAAATACATGATTGAATTCGTTTTTTTCAACAAGGCCCTTCTTATGTTAGTCGCAAGTTGAAATAGTGAAGGCCATAATTAGATGAACACTGAGAACCCAACATTTTATCTAGACTTACCACTGTCAACTACTTTCCCATAATCTGAAAGTTGTTTAATTTTTTGTTAAATTTGATAAAAAGCTTTTCACACTTTCAGATTATTTTATTAACTATGACATGATATGATATTCTATGTAACCGTAATGCCTAAATGTGTGCAGTGTTTTTCAACCTATTGGCGCGACCCCTTGGAGGGTCGCTTAACCTATCGAATTAGGTCGCAGATACTTGAATTTTCAAACTATAAAACTGATTTATGTACTTCATATTTGTAAACTAAAATTAATTTGGAAATGTGGTTGCACAAAAAAAAGTTAAAAAACACTGTAATATATAACGTTAAATAAGCTATAATAAAATAACACGTGGCTTACTGCTGTATCCGAGGAACGTGATGTAGAGATAATAGACGATGGACGCCAGCCAGAACGTGTTGGACACGAAGCAGGGCAGGATGCCATCGTGGCTCAGCAGACCTGGAAACAAAAGGGTATTCTTCTGTATTCAAGGAACAAATTAGGCAGTCGGGCAGGAAAATGCGTTATTTAAATTAAATGCACGGCTCGTCCATTTCCTCAAACTTGTAACTGCCTCACGACGAGCCACTTCGCGTAATTTGGGTGTGTATTCGAGCGTGGTGCGGGCAGAACAACACGATCTAAGGCTGGGTTCACACGGCATTGTCCTGCACGTTTTCTGCACGTATTCGGTTTGCTTGACAAGTCCGGTGAGTATTCGTTTAAACGTATAAACAACATTTTGTATGTGCCACTATGTATACGTTAAGATGTATACTGCAAAAAAACGTGCGGGATAATGTCGTGTGAACGAAGCCTTACTTGATAATGCGCGTGGTGCGTACGAATTCGAGCAAATAAATGTGTATACCGGACGCATGCCTCGGGCGAGGCTTGGCTCGCCCGAGGCACTTCTACTCTGAGCGCGCATGCTAGGGGAGGCGTGCTCGGCCGAGGCATGCGGACGCTCGCCCGAGGCACGTCTACACTAATCGCGCACGCTACGGCGAGGCAGGGCTCGAAAGTAGCGCGGAGAGCTGCCTTGGGACGAGCCGCTCAAATTCGTACACACCTTTAGAGTTACAGAGCGCTTCAAGAGTCATGAGAGACTAAAGGACGAAACGCACAGACAACGGTGGCGGAGCGTAATGGGTAATGTAATGTTCGAGCTAACATGGAAGGATCCGCAGAGAGCGGCGCGGTATTCTGTGCGGACCCTTTCGTATTAACTCGAACATTACAACCGGTACCGCCTCCGCGCCACCGCTGGCAGTGCGTTTCGGCCTTAACCTTTTCACCACCAAAGACGGCCATTCGCCTCATCGGAAAATCGTGCCATTCGTGCCCCTGACGCCAGAGCCATAAAGTAAGGATAACATAATAAAAGAGTTCTAGAAGTGGTCTTAATTGGTTTTTGGACGGTCGTCATTTGATGTCGGTTGCCATAAAATAAAGATAACAATAAAAGAGTTCCAGAAGTTTTTTTATTGGTTTTTGGACGGTCGTCATTTTACGTCCGTGGCACGGCGAGTCACTTCGCCAGCTGGCGGTCAATAATAATAATTTACACTAAGAGCTTACTATTAGAGGGAAATAACTAGGATACCCTGTGTTTCAGACGCCCGACGGTCCCCCGACGACACAACGCTTGGAAAATAAAAATATTTGAACTTACATGATATATGTGACGATAATAACTATACTAGGTTTAAAATATTATTTGTTAGTTTTACAGTCAGTTTTTTGGGTTGGGGGTTTTTAAAATTTTACTTTTATTTTGTCCTTTTTAAAGTGATGATTTTCAAACGGCTGATCAGGTTATGGTTACCTTACCATATACTTTCAATATCATTGAAGTAACACGGTATCAAATTTCGAATCGATCGGACATAGGGAAGTTAGTCAGATCCCCTCATCAACTTGAAAAGAGCTGATGATCTTCAAACGGCTGAACCGATTTTCATGAAACATGGCTAAGAACACTCGGGTTAAAATTATCTATGACACAATAAAAACCGCATGCAAATCAGTCCATCCGCTTGGGAGCTACGATACCACAGACAGATACACAGAAACACAGACACGTTAAACTTATAACACCCCTCTCTTAGCGTCGGGGGTTAATAAGAATAGTTTAAAGCAGACTTACTGTTGAACAGCACGATCTGCGCGCAGTGCAGCAGCGACAGCGGCGGGAAGAACGCGTTGATGTGCACGTCGAACGCGTAGCCCCACTCCACGTCGGGCGCCGCCGCGTCGCGCCGCAGGTATCTGTTACTCACGTACCTGAAACAAAAAAATGGGTACAATCTTACACAAATCGAACTAGCCCCATAGTAATGCTCGATAAAGGCTTGTGTTATTTGTACTAGACAATATATTTAATACATATAAATATCCATGACTCAAAAACAAATATTCATGCTCGTCACATTTATATTTGCCCTGTCTATAGACCCACCAGGGGGTCGCGACCCACAGTTTGAGCAACGCTGAATTGTTGCAATTAAATATTATTAATAGTAATTGTATGCAAGACAGTTACCAGAAGAAAGTGGACACCAGTAGTCCAGCTCCGATGAAGTCCACAAAGACCACAAATATTATGAACAGGACCAGCTGCACCCAGCCCAGGCCCATGCCTAGCGCGAAACAGATGGAAGACACTGGAACAGTACATTATTGAAATAAAAATAAGGGTCTCTTGTTTAGTCGACAAACTTTTCATCGAATTTTATTTCATCGAAAACGTTTCAATTAACATTTAGTTCACGAATTATTGTTTGGTGTAATTTTATTTCATGACCAGATCATTCCAATTTTTATTATTTCATAGAATAACTGTTCAGGGAATATTATTTGGCAAATTATTCATTTTGTATGAATTTTGAATGGCAGAATAACTAACATGGGTTGGTGAAGACCTGAAATAAAATATTCATTCATTCATTCATTCATAACAAATCAACGAATTTCGGAATTTCATTTGTTCGAAATTTTATAACAAAATTACAAAAACAAACAACAACTGATTACAGGAGTTTAAGTAGAGTAGGCTCGAGGGGCGAGAGAGAAGTAAAAAAACAACTGTAACAATTATATTACAAGTAGGTTAGGGTTCACTTGTGTCCCTCAGAGCGGAAATAGGCACCCCGCGAAGCGGGGTGACGTTGACACGCTGGCGGTTAGGTTTAAGTTAGATTAAAATAATTGCCACAGATAACTGTGTATGCTAATAATTTTAATTTTAAATAATAATCCTTTTAATAATTTGTATGTTAATTAAAAATACTTGAAACAATTAAGCACAAAACATTTTTCATGACATAATTCAACAATTGAATGGATCATTCGACAAGTAAAAATACACGATTAAAAATTACTTGTAATGACCATTCCAAGAACTGAATTGTTGACGAAATGAAAATACATGAAACATTGACTTTGAAGTGAAATTCGACGAAGTGTGTCGACAATTTGATGATAAACCAAAAATAAGATTTCATACTGAATGGACACCATTTTTGTGATGGACTTTCTGTAATATTAATATGTCATTAGCCGTGTCTATGAATTTGAGCAAATAGATGAGTCTACAGCGGACGCATGGCTTGCCGAGGCACGTCTAAACTGAGCGCGTACGCTAGGGCGAGGCGTGACTCGCATAGGCACGTCTACACGGAGCGTGCACGCTAGGGCGCATGGCTAATTAAAAAAATTGTTTATAATCTGTAATTAGTCGCAAGACCTTACTTGGATAGGGTGCATTCATGGAGATTTATGGAAAGGGCCCAGCCCTAACTTCCCTTATAAACTCAGTATATTGGCAAGGTGGCCAGGGTATTGGTGAGGGTAGTTGTCACTGTAGCATTTTCCTTCTTAAAGAACAGTTGGCATCTCTATGTATTTAAAAAATCCTTGTTTTCGGTAAACCAGGGCACCTCACAAGACTCGTAGAATATTTTTTTATCAATATTGCGGATGCTTTTATTACTCAATACTAAAATTTCCAAATATGGAATCACCTAGTACTATCATACAAATGTGACTGTTTGTCCAAGACATGTTTTATGAACTGATGGACCACTATACAGGGTGTTTTTTAACCGTCTTAGAGCCGAAGCCTATTTAATGTATACATTACAAAGAACTTCAAAAAGGTTTTTTTTTTAATGTATTAATATTGCTTTTTTTTGTATTAATATAAATTTTAATCATCCAGCTGAGTGACCACAGTGACCGTAGTGACCACTAGCCGCCATCTTATGTAGGTAAGAACTGTAACCGGGTGAATGAAATTCGCACCGCGCGCCACCCAGGATTTTTCAAACTTAATTACCTTTTATTAGTAGAAACTTAACTAACACATTAAAAAAAAATATATATAACGGAATATAACTAAACTAAACCTATATTATAAAATATTATTTTAAAATACTCACAAAACAGCCAAATGCTAAGTAGCACAAGGAATGCCGGGTCGTCCCTAGCAAACTGTGATCTGGTATCTGGAATAAATATTAGAGATGTAGGTAGCTACTTTCTCTTCCATATGCCAAACTATTAACACAGCCTGCCAATAATATACATGTATGATGATTGTCTGTATGTCGGACTTAACGAAATTCTCCCGCTCATACATACATACTTGCTAGTATGTAGTATTACGAATGGTTGAGATTATTTGATGTGGCCGTCTTTTTATAAAACTGTCATTGGAATTGAAATCTTCTACCTAGGAGAATTCAGAAAGCAACTCTACCAGAGTTGCTACTCCCGTAGTAAATTATCACAACCAAGCACTGTATAACCTAAACAAGTACACATTTACTCACGTTTCCTATAATTAAAATTCCTGAACACCTTCTGTGGCGACACGAATAGGTACACCATTTGCCACGCCGCGAATTCGAAGTCCATCTGATTGAATTTGAACAGTCTTCGCAAGTATTTGTACCGCTTCACCGCAGCACTAGCCGTTGTAGGCTGGTAATTAGCGGGAGCAGGCAACGGAGAAGTACTACGAGGAAAATTAAATGAAGAACTTGTGCTTGGAGTCGGTGATGTTGCGTACTTCATCTTTAACACTTGGTTCACGAGCTGGACTGATTAATAATTAGTTAAGTTGACCGGCGTAGCAGTGGATAGTAACTGATGTTGTGTTTAAGTGCATTGGTGGTTGTATTTATTAAGTTACTTGTTTATTTTCATTAGGAATTAAAGATTAGTCAGGAATGGAGATATCAGAACTGACGTAAGTGACAGTTGACGTGTGATAATGACAGTTGGCAGATGGAGTGTTGCCAGAAAAGTAGATCTTAAAGTGGCACGCAGATATCCGGAAACCTGTTACGCTTTTAAGGGGTTCCGTAGACAACAAGGAACCCTTATAGTTTCGCCATATCTTCTGTCCGTCTGCAGCTTAGCTCAGTAACCCTTACTACTAGAAAGCTGTAATTCGGCATGGGTATATGAATCAATCACCCCGACAAAACAGTAGAATAAAATCTTGAAAACATTATTTTTCAGTGTACAAACCTAAAGTGGTGATGAATTATTTTTTCTCCTTAAACCCATGTAAGGTATCGTTGGATAGCTTGTTCTAAAATAGTATCGGATTCTAATAATAATTTTTCAACTCAGTAATTCGTTTGCAAGATATTGCGCTTTGAATCATTCATTTTTGTTCGAGTTAGGCTACTACTGGGGGATGTGAAAAAAATTGTGGCAGTAGTACAGTCCGCATCGCATAGTTAGTAGCAGCCAGAATAGCCATCGTAATAAAACCCTTATTCTTACAGTAATGAAGACGTCTACCGGTATTATTTGGGTACTTTCGCTGCTACTAACTATATGATGCTGACTGTAGGTACATATACATTAATTTCAAAGGAAAACTAACACAGCTAAGTAGGCATAACTAGTTACCGAGTAATAGTCAACCAACTTAAAATGTACTTGGAAAACCACTGCAGTACTAAGGTAACTTTCGTACAAATTCGGCCGACGCAACCGCGCCATTTGGTTGGCGCGCGCGTGTCGATGTAACTAGGACAGACAGGCAACTACGGAACCCTACACTGTGCGTGGCCCGACACGCACTTGGGCGATTTTTCTATTAGTACCGTTGCCCTAATATTTAATTGTATCGGTAGAATCACAGATGGGAATATATATGGATATTCCTTGATTATTTTAAACTCCCGTGACTCACGTGTGAACGACACGATTATTTATTTATTAGTGTTGTTGTTAGTCATAATTTTCGAATTCGTGCCATCGTGCCCTTAAAGCTTATTGGGAAGACTGGGATTTGGAAAATAAAGACCATAAAACCGCTTGGTAAGTTTATTTACATTAACAATAGTTCTTATTAAACATGCTTACATTTTATTCGTTACTTACACTCAAGTTTTATAATTAACAGTCAGTTTAATTTTATCACAAATTATTAACCAGTACCGATATGAAAAGCGCAATAAATAGAAAGCCAAAAGTTTAGAATAAATATGAATGCCACCTTTTTTTCATTATCTATGGCAAATTATCTTAGTGACTAAATATTTTCTGTAAGTTGGTAACTGGATTATATGAAATTCGCGCTTATCTTTACGTCTTAAATGGACTTTAATTATAGGGATCAGCTAAAATGGTTTAAATGTATAATATTTTGATATTGTTTAGATAACAATATACTCACTGACCTCTGTATATTGCGGATGTCGGCTTTTAGTAAACTGTAAAAATATGAGACAGCATACCTTAGACCAATAATGTCAACACGGTTAGCACTAGACCACACGCGAGCTATCTCGCGGTGAGATATACTATCCATCTGCACGGCTATCACAAGACGACGCGCGAGCTCTCTCGATTTTTCTCGCACTATCCATCTCTCTCTTATTAGAAAACTCAGAAAGAGAGGTATAGTGCGAGAAAAATCGAGACCTCGCGCGCCGTCTTCTGATAGCCGTGCTGTATCTATGCTTATATCATATTATAGGTATGTGTTCTGATGGAAAACTGATAGTCGCCTACCGTGCAATAGATTAGCCAACTATTATAAATGGTAGAAGCTTTAACAGGGTACCTATTTATTCGCTGGTCTGTCCGTGTTATTCATGGTGTGATGTCAGTCAGTTGAACACCTTAGTATTGTACCAACTCGGCCAATCGAGAATATAATTTATTTCTAGGCAGGTTAGTACATGTTTTGACATTTAACTTCAGGTGAGGTCGTTATTTCAGTTTGTCAAATTTTTTCCTTAGTCCAGTGTGTCATAGACAAAAGCGGTTAAACTAGATGCTGGTTCAGCCAGCCCGAGTAATGCGTGAGCCGGGTGTAGACGCCCGGATATCCGGGCTCGCCGCACTTGTTCCCGAACGAGACGACGCCTATCTGCGTCCAGCGGCCGTTTACTTGCAGCATCAGTGGTCCACCGGAATCACCCTGTTAACGGAAAAATTATTCATTTAATAATACCTACTGATACATTTTTTTACTGAGATTTACGACTGATATACACAGGCCTGCGACGTATGTAGGCCGATGCTTGTGATGATGATAAAGAAGCTCAGATCACATTGGAGCTCATACATTGTGAGGTGGTATATGAAGTTAAGGTAAGGTGGGGGAAGATAAAAAAAGGGGAAAGACTAAAAGTCTCACATAACTCCCTATTTGGTTAATTTTTTTTAGTGCTGGTATCATCCTTTAAGCCGCCATTTTGTTAAGATCCGCCGCTCAGTCGCCAGTGACCGCTTGGAGTAAGTAGACGCGTGTGTTGTGCTGTTTTGTGAAGGTCAGCATTTCGTGGTGAATTCGTCGATTTTCAATCTTACCCCGTGTTTCATAACTTGATCAATAAGCGGAGAATAAATGTTCGGATTGACTATTTATGCGTTATTTGAGATTTTGATTTTATTTACTAGTGCTAGGTGTAGCTATTAATCATATATTGAGATTTACGAGAAGTTTCCATCTTTACCCAGCCAATTTCGATGGGGTAACATTGAAATAGTAATGTTTCAATCTTCCCCCTTTTTGAAAGTCATAGAAAAACAGACATATTCTCAAACTTTGCATTAAAAAAAATACTTAACGTAAGGTTTATTTACTGACCTAATGACGATAAGATATGTAAATAGTAACTAAGAAGTATAGATTAAACCTGTTAAGTACAGTAAAAGTCCCTTGGCGACCATTATTGTCGCCCAGGGACATATATTATGTATATCTGCTGGTTTAGGTACTCATATAAGTCGTAAGCTTATACAATTTATGAGTGGGGCCGTAAATATAAATCTATATATCTGTTTATTTAGGTACTCGTGTAAGTAGTAAACTTTTAATTTTTTTGAATAGGGAGGTAATTATATAAGTATGAATTTGTTTATTTCGGTACTCATATAAGTCTTAAACGTATATTCATAATGATCTTCTTAATATAAAAACATATGTTTGGTTTTTTATACGAAGAATATTTAATAAAAAGTTTGAGTACCACTGTCCTTCTCCCTGTAAAGCGGGGTAAGAGTAAAATATATTTTTTTTAAATGCAGTTTTTTCGTTACCTATCAGGAATATTTAAACAAAAATCATCTGTATCTGTTAGGCGTAAGGAATTCTATAGAATAACGAGCAACAGTAACCGTTTGCATTCATTCAAAAGCCTTTAGATACTATGTCAATCTTACCCCTCGACCATTCCATCTTAACCCGTGTATTTTAAGACAAAAATATATTTTATTTTATTATTTTCATACGTTAGAATAGGCGTAGCCGAGTTTTGTCGACAGCTTAGAAAAATATTGTCCTTGCTCATAACTTCCAATTTATACAATTGAAAGGAAGTCAATAGTTTTTTATTTTACAATGGTTTTACCACAACACTATCCAACTCATCAAAAAACCATTCAATCTTCCCCCACCTTACCTTACTTATAAATTCAAAAGTGGTGTCCCCTTATTATTCCGACAAACGTTTCACCGAATGCATGGTTTCGCCGAATTTTCGTTACTTCCAATTTCTGTTACTCAGAAATCGTTAACTTTTTAGATACAGCTTAGGTCATTCTGTAGAACCCATTAGGTTAGGTGAGGTTTTTTTTAAAAAAATCTTGAAATATTTTCGAAAAATGAAAATTCTGCGAAACATCATTTAATTGAACAACTGTCGGTATAACACAAGGTACAACCTTCAAAATACACAATCAGTTAGCAGCAGAAGTAGGAAGACATAACAATGTACTTAGCGTAGTTGCTTCTGCGACCTATTTATTGTACGATTGAGGTGAAGGTTTGGCACATGTCAACTCTATTTGAATGACGTTAAGGTCCAAAAGTGCTAAACATTCAATTTCCTCGACTGTACATAAAATAAACTCCTAAGCTGTTAACGTCACTAAATTGGATACTAAGATCTATGTACTATTAAATAGGTAGACCAATACATCAGTGGGGTGCTGGACTCATGCACTAACTCTATCAAATACCCATACAAATAATGTGGTTCAATGGTTCGTCACAATCCAATTCCTTCCACTTGCAGACCGTTATGTAGAGTAGATAAATCAACTCACTGTGCCGGGTTTTAAATTTTAAACGTCAGTGATTCAGGTTTTCAATTCAATTCAATTCATTTATTGTGTGTAAAACATAGGTACAAGTACATTGGTACATTTTCGTCCGACCCCTTTGGCGAGACATCATCTCGTTCACTCTATTCCGGATTTTTAGATTCCGAGTTATTTGCGAGCGCTGTAGCGTCATGAAACTACTGATACCGTGTCGTTCCCCACCCTACTACTGTGGCCACCGTTACCACCACCCCACCGTCGAACGTGCGTGAACGTATCGTATGTAATGACAGCCACATCTGTTACCTGACATGCATGCATCCACCCCGCCCCTCGCGTACCCGGCGCACAAGAAGGCTTCGGTGATCGGCTGGAAGTAGGCCTTGTCGCAGTCCTCGTTCCTCCACACCGGGCAGCCTCGCCTCGAGCTGGCGAGAACTCTCCGCGCCGCCGTACCGCGTCGTTCCCCACTCTATAACTGGCCACCGCTTCCATCACCGCACCGTTGAACGTGCGTGAACCTATCGTAATGACAGCCCCATGTCTTACCTGACATGCATCCACCCCGCCCCTCGCGTACCCGGCGCACAAGAACGCCTCGGTGATCGGCTGGAAGTAGGCCTTGTCGCAGTCCTCGTTCCTCCAGACGGGCAGCCTCGCCTCGAGCTGGCGCGAGCTCTCGGCGCCGCCGTAGCGCGTGGTGCCCCACCCCACCACGGTGGCCACGGCGCCGTCGAACGAGCGACGCGACATGTCGTTCCCGGGAAGGCAGATGGGGATCACGTATTTGGACTTTTGGACGTTTTCTGGAAATAATTGTGAACATTTGAGATGAAAGCCACATGGGCAACGGTTCAGATAAGAGGGGGGTTAACATGAAGTACCGTATAATTCATGTTCGTACGGTTTGATAATAAGGAAATAGAAATAGACGTGTTTGATGATTGGATTGAGAACACGTCGATGTGGCTGGGCAGATGAACATTTAAGGTCCTGTTGCTGAGTATCGGGAATTCGTGTCTAATTATTTAATGGCAGATCTCCACTTATACTGATCGGGCATTTGTGGATAGCGTTGCTTAATGGAACACCATTATTTATACAAAAAAATAAAACTAAGTGACCGTCACCTCCTCCTCATCTTAAATTAATCCCACTGAGAAGAACCGGATAGGTCAGCTATTTAATCCCAAGAGTTAGTGTAGATACTAGTTCCTACAGAAGCGACTGCTAATAACCCTCCTCTCCTTCGTCAGTCGGGTAAAAAAAGGAATGATGACATCCAACTGGATAGAGTTCACCATGCATCAACTCACCACCAAGCACCAGCATAGCGATGTCATTGTAATACCCGACCCTGGAGAACTGGTCATGGGCCCTCACAGCCACGACGCGCACCGTCGCCGGCCGGGACGGCTCGTCGTCTCGAGACAGGTCCACGTCTCCGAGACGCACGCTGAACTGCCGCGGGGGGAACCTGCAAGGGAAATTATAAATTAACAATCGGAAAGAGGTAATACAGACCTCCCCTTCTGAGGGACCAACCTGAAAACCAGCGCTGGGCACATGCTGAGATCGGCTCCCATTGTCACACGTTTACTAGATTTAAGTTATGTGATTGTACTTTTTCTTTTATTTTCATCCGTTTTTGATTCATATTTTACGGTGGTGGCAATAATAGACATTCTTATTCTTATTCTGATTCTACATTGGTTTGTGTAGACAGTAGCGTGACAATTGTCCGTTTTGATGAGTAACTGGTCATTTCTTTGGTTTTTGTGGGGTATTGGTTTGCATACGCGGTTTTATCACATTGTACGAGGGCTTGACCCCGCTGAGGTCAGCTTTAGTAAAGGACAGCTGATTTTGTGGGGGCTTAAGTCCCCTAGCCCTCCCTAGATCCGCTAGTGATTGATGTTTTCATTTCCACAGGATTCTAAAACTTACGGCCTCTGCTTAGAGTCCCTTGTGCAATGAGCAGCTGTGAGAACATGTCTCGAGCCCACCAACGTGCCTCCACACCAGAACTCCCTCCGATTGTTGCCATGGAGATAGATCGCCACCATCCACGGCCAGGCTCCGGGTGCGGACTCCGTGCCGCCGACTACGCGGCCGCCCTCGTCTTCTCTTTGTCCGCATTCTGAAATGGACGTTATGTCGAGGTTTAAAAGGTTGCTACATTACAATGTAGAATTTCGATCGCTGCTCGCGAGGAAGAGTTTTGATCGTGGAGGGAGGTTTATCGCTATAGTATCTGATGTGTGTGAATTCGAAGAATGCTATTCAACGGCCATTTTTTTTTGGTTATATTCAACGAGAGTACATATGTAATGAACAATGACCTATAACAACAGATTTATGTTATCTACAATGTAAAACATTAATAGTGTTACAGAGTCGTGACAATGTTATGCTTAAATGAATAGTCATAGTATAGAGTATAGTAGGTCATTTAAGCCTTACTTTTATCGTCCGTAAGTGGCGAAATACTTGAGATTACGATGGCAAGCTAAACTTAACGATGTTACGCAGTAATGTGTAAAATAGTGTTAAAAGTTTGCAAAGTTTCTAGTTTCCAGTATAAAATACTGGAAAATGTGTTCTTACTTCGGTCTCATCAACTGATCCTTTAACGAGTTTAGTGATTTCGTTACAATTTATATACTAAGGTCGTCTTAAAGTTAAATTTTATTATGTTCGGATCCTTACTTATTAGGTACATCCTCTATACGTACGTTTTATACTCATACTCGAAATCTAGATAACAAGGGAAATATAATATAGCTTACCGCTAATATCCACAATATTAGAGAAGTTAGCTATAACAGGGGGCGGCACAGTCGCGAACGTAGTCGACGGGAGCGGCCGAGGCGACGTCAGTGCTATGCTCGTCGAAGGCCTGCTGGTAGTCGCAGGCCGCGGCCGCTTCGTCGTCAACACCAGCACCGCTGACGGCTTCCTAGTAGTCGTCGCTTTCGAGGGCCTGGGAGTAGTCACTGGGACCAAGTAGGTCGGCTTGCTGGTCGTCGTTAGCACCGGTTTTTCAGTTGCTGGCGTTGTGACTATGGCGTTCTTTGGACAACAGACACCGGGGACGAAAAGGTCTTTGAAACAGAGAGATTCACGCAGACTGATCAAGTTGAGAAGCAGTTGTGGACAGTTGCTTAAGTCTTCACATATCCCTGCTTCGCCATCAGGTGTTGTACAGAATTTTGAGTTCTGCGAATCTCCTGTAGCTATCTTAGTGATCTGTGCATCAGGCAAGACTCTTGGTAACGCCTTTTTCACAATAGGCGCTATTTTGTCGGTAACGTTTCTGCCAAGAACGTTCTTACTTATAGTATACAGGGCTTGTGGGAGTTGTTTTAAATTAGGGTCGGTTACGTCTTTCTCTTCCTCATTGACCATGTCAACGAGGTAGTGTCCTACTGTGTTTATGGCACCTAAAGTTTCTGATATCCTGGTGAATGCAGAGTCTGAAAGCAAGCGTCCATCGCTTGGACTGTCTCTTGTTTCTGAATGAATCAGGTCCATGGAGCTTCTGCTTTGGTAATTCTGAGGCCCTTGGTAGTTTTGGTAACTTTGGTAATTCGGTTGAAAGCTCGGTCTGTTACCAAATGGTCCCTGGTTTTGGGTGGTTTGTGTGTTGTAGTATATTTGCATGGAGTCCGGGGACCTTCTTCTCGGTGCAGAAAACTGCCAGGGTGGGTTTCCTTGTTGGTGTGGGTTATGCCATTCAGCCTGGGTCTGTGTGAACGACACTGAAAAAGAAAAGGAAATTTCTTATAGCACCATAGACAAGAATACCTAGGTGAAGTTCATATTTTAAAGTAGGAGAATTGTGGTGTTATAAATATGAGATCTTCTAGTTAAGCCCCAACGGGGCCCGGGGACCGCTTTGACACCTAATCCCAAGATTTGGCGTAGGCACTAGCTTTACGAAAGTGACTGCCATCTGACCTTCCAACCCAGAGGGACAACTTTTTTATTAGACCGGTTTCCTCACGATGTTTTCCTTCACCGAAAAGCTAACGGTTAGTATTCCGTACATAAGTTCCGATAAACTCAATGGTACGAGCCGGGATTCGAACCCACGACCGCCACCGCAGCTATAAATATAAGATCGATACTTGAGGAAATTTTGAGGCATAGTTATCTAATCTACATAGTTTTCCAAGGGCCGTATGATACATATTTCACATTGAAGTTTAGATTAAGTGTTAATTACTTTAGTTAACGTCAGATAGCTAGTTGAAGTGACGCAGGTCGCAGATAAGGACATCATATTGCCATTTACATATTTTCCGATAAGCAAGGGGTTCGTCCAAAAGTCCCATCAGCAATTATAATTTAATAACTTTATGGTAGTGATGGTTTGAGTTTCTGGTACCTCGGTAGAGTCGGTAGGTATATAAAGGTATTATATGTACATAACAAACATCATCACGCCCGTCTCCCGGAGGGGTGGGCAGAGATAACGGAGCCGTTTGCTACGATCCCGACACACTTCGTTCGCTATACTGCCATAACTTTTGTTATGGAAGTATTAATACCCCTGTGCATATCGTAGCTAAATCTAACGGTTGCATTGCATAGCATTTGGCTACATAAGTACCTACCTATATTATTGTTAGGTCGTGTTTATAAGCAAGCGGGATGAACGCATCTGCCATGGCATGCCGGGGCCAGGTCCGCCCAAAATAAACCCCTATAGATAAACCAACGGCTCGTTGACGCTTATATTCAATTATAAATGATACCCCGATACAATTACCATATTTAACACATCATTCAGTAATAATGCCAAAATTGCAATAAAGTGCCTTTTGCCTGAGAATGGCACATATTGCGTTGGATAGGACTGTTTGTGTGGCGCGCTTGACAACGTGCGTCTCGCGCTACCGCATGCACCATCGCCTCTCCCTAGACTAGGAGCTTCCTCACGTCATGTATAATCACACACACCTATCACATTGTTGATCATCCTAAGTACTAATATTATTAATGCGAAAGTTTGGATGTTTGTATGTCTGTTACTCAATCACGCTTAGGTAATTGGCTCAGCCGAATTGGATGAAATTTTGCACGAAGATAGTTTATATTCTGGATTAAAATATAGGATAGTTTTTATTCCGGGTCCACGCATACCTACGAAGTCGCGGGTGAAAGCTAGTAATTAATTTGATGAGTAATGAGGTGGTTCTTGATAAAAATATACCTATGTAAGTATGTATGTTTCCAGAAGTTCATAAATATCTGACCTCATGTGCATAACAATAAAGTCGTGTTCACATATTTTTAATGACTTTGACAGTGCACATAATTCTGAACTCCGAAACCACTGGCCACTGGCCCCTGTTTTGCTAATCTTGTATGTGAAATATTAAGTATTGCTAATCTTGTGTGTGAAATATTAAGTATTGCTAATCTTGTGTGTGAAATATTAAGTATATTGCTAGTTAATCTTGTGAGTGAAATATTAGGAACATATTTTGTCAAATTAAAAACATGTAACGTATCGGGTTAACATTATCTTAGCTGTCACATGAGGCGTGAGGTGACTAATGATGTGAGAGGTGAGGTGATCAGTGAGGTGAAGGCGCACGACGCCGTCAAAAAATATATAATTGTTTTAGAGAATTCCACTCCTGATACGATCGACCAATAACGACTGGTAGTAAAATTGTAACATGTAACTTCGAGGAACGCCACACGATGATAGTTATGTAAAATGAGATGGCATTGATGCATACCTACCCGGGTGAAGAGCTGGGTACTGACATCTTATTTGGGCTACGACATTAAGGAAACCTGGAACAGAAGAAAAATATATGTTAATTTCCATTTATACTCAGATTTAAATTCAAACCTTAAATATGCATGCTTTAAGAAGGCCTCAAGGGCACTCTCACATGTCAATCCGAATTAATTAAATAAGAATTTAAAATAACTATATATATAAAATATAATTCAACCCTGACAAGCTGACATACGAACAGCTCAGAATAAAACGTAAAACACACACTAAAATCTTTTTGGCAATTTGGCAGCTACCAACGATGCACAGACAGACACACCATATACGCATGTCAAGCTCATAAAACGTCGTTTGCGCCTGGTATGAAAAAAACATTTTCAACATTGGTCCACAAACACGGAATTCTGAGGTAGCTACCTACAACATTACAACAGCTCAAGCACTTTTTGCCCATACACATACTAAGGTGTTGCTTGTAAACACGCTGATTTTACCCATAATGGACTAGTGATGTGTGCTATCCGGACTTAAACGAAGAACTTCTCGATAAGCTGGATCGACTTCTTAATAACAGAGGCTCTAGTACTATAAGTTTTACCGAAACAAACCTTATGGCTCCTCTACATGATGGCCCATCCTAATGGCCCACTAGGATGGGCCAGCGTGTGGAGAGGGTAGTGGTGTCAGATGGCTTATGGCGCGCCGATGTCTTTCTCCGTCTAACGCATAGTTGCGTCCTGTACGATGGGTCGTGATGGCCCACTGTATAGAGCAGGCCAGCCTTTGGAAACTCTCATAGAATGAAAAAATGTACGGGATAGTTAACGCATCTTAGCCAACCTAACAAAACACATAACTTGCACCTTATTACAAGGCAATAAAGTGCACTCATTTTTCTTTACGTTGGTAGTAAACCATAAGAGAATCCTAAAACAATGTATGAAGTTCCGCCTCTTAAAACGTAGTGGTTATATTCTCTTTGGAGCAGGCTTTACGATCGCGTTTGCGTTTTACCCTCAATTTGTATGGGATTTGACAGCTAAACGCAAACGCGGTCGTAACGTTTTGTTTCGGTAAAACATATATATACTAGAGCCTATCTGTTTTGTTTTCTGTCTCCGGAAATACTACCACGTATCGTACGTTTGTTTTCGGTCTCGGCTCGGCTGGCTTCCTATCCGTCAACGGCGAAATACTCGCATGCTTTACACTTTATTTTCTATCCACGTTCCCCTGAATCCTTATCTAAAAAATCTTTCTTTCACTTTTGTGGTGCTACCCGTGACCGTCAATTTCGCTCTTCTGGCAATCTTTCTCTATCTATATCCCTCTTCACCTCACCGTACTAGCTTTATGTCTTATTCTTTCACCGTGCGGGTGGGTTCGTCTTTGGAACGGCCTTCCCCTCGCGATCAGGAAAGCCCCGAGCAAATTGGTTTTTAAGAAATTTGTGTGTAATTTCTTTGCTGGCAGATCCGAGTAGTAGGTATATTAAAGTTTCAGGTTTGAAAAATTCGCTTGTAAGTATGTATGCACCTATTGAATATGTATGTATATATTTATTTGTGTAAGTATTTATTTTATTTATGTATATGTAATTGTGTAAATATGTTGTGTAATGTTTTTTTTTTAATTTGTTATTTGCACTGCCCACAATATTTTCCGCTTGCCATATGGCATTAAGTCCGCTTTTTGTATGATTAGTTTTTATTTTGCGCAATAAAGTTTAAATACATAAATAATCATTATGAAAACGGACAAGTGCGAGTCGGACCGCCCACCGAAGGTTCCGTGCTTAATTATATTATTATATGTATAATTTTTAGATTTTTCCCTGCACTTGTAGTAATAAGACGATGTTACTTGCCAAATTTTATAATTCTAGGTCAACGAAAAGTATACACTATACATTTTGATACCCTTGAGAGTGTCGCAATATACGTTTCCAGCCCTTGGTAAGTAATGTAGGTACTATTAAGTTAATTTAGAAGTGATTTTTTCACAGCTTTAAAGGACCTTAGACCTGAGTATATGGTTTTAATTTCAACTCGATACCTCCATGCGTCCGCGAGGGGCCTTGACAGACAGACAGACAACAAGGTGATCCTATAAGGATTCCGTTTTTTTCCTTTTGCCTACGGAACCCTAAAAAAGACAAATTTATAACCTTGTCGTTCTTTGTCAATTGCATACCTACTTGAAAGACACTACTTTTATACCATTGACATATATTTTTAGATTCTTATTCCGACAGTTTTACGATAACTTTTACTTTTTTATTGGCATTTTACAACGACGACCCATGGACTCTTTCGACATCGGACCCATAAAAATCCTCGGAGAAATCTCTCCTTATCGGGACATCGTGTGCCGAAATTAGAAACCCCGAGTCGCGGAGCGTCCCACACGTTTCTTTATATGTGATGCCTAAAGTTTCTTACCTTCATGTGAACGTAAACAACAAAACAAGAAACACTGAGGATTCTAAAAAGGAGTTCGTTAGCCTAAGGGGAAGGAGGTAAAGAGCCTTAAATTAAGATATTTTTATTTTTGCTACAAACTCGCATCTTAGGCCCGAATCAGTCTAGTTTTCCCTTTGGGTTGGAAGGTCAAATGGCTGTCGCTCTCGTAAAACTGGTGCCTACGCCAAATCTTGGGTTAGGTGCCAAAGCAGAACCCGGGCTCGCTAAGAGGATAATGATGACATATATAAGGCCCTAATCATATTCGCGGGCCGCGGTGGCGGTCAATAGTATATTTATCAATAGATGATAAAGGTAAATTCTATAACCAAAACTACAAAATTGTTGATTCAAAACTAATGTCTTACGTGAAGACAATAAAACCAAGACAACATTTTACTCAAGTCAACGCAATAAAGTGTTCCCCATATTTAAAACTATATTTGTATTGACCAATATGATATTGTGTTGATCTAACACAACCTTTTTTTCCGTGCAGGCCGCGCCAGTCTGTGAGAGGCCTAAACGGTTAATTACCTACCACAACTTCGAAAACTTGTGTCTCTGAATTACTAAGTTTCATTTGACCGAATGGATTTTTTTCAGAGATAGTTTTTTAAATATTTTGATTAAAGAAGCCTAAGCAAATTGCGAGAAAACTTCGAGGTTGTGATAGGTAATCAGAACGGACATTCCACTAACAATAATTGCAACATAAAACAGACAATCGCTGTGTGCATTGTAGCGAAACGAAAGGATCATTCATAGCTTATAAGATGCATATATCTAATGACGTTGTATGTATCGAAACTCATGAAACTTGGCTGCACAACTTAGGCGCACACCAATCCGTAACTGTCGTTGTCCGATCCAGTACTTAACGTAATCGGAAGGCAAGCAAATGTATGGAAAACATGCTTATGCTCCAAACAAAGTGTCGTTGTCGGATCCGAGACCGAAACCTACGGTGTGAACATAGACTAGCCGTCTTCTATATAGCCTAAGCTTCTAAGCGTTTTAATTAGAAAGAGACGGATAGTCTATCTAGCCGCAACACAGCTCGCGGGTCGTGCTGCACGACATTCGCGGCGATTTTTCTCGCACTATACCTTTTGTTCTAAGTGTTCTAGTAAGAGAGAGACGGATAGTGCGAGAAAAATCGAGTGTCGCGGCCGTCTCATGATAGACGTGCTGTAGTCGTAATCGTCCTGTCCGCTTACCATCAGGTAGCATTAGGTTGTTTCACAGACGCTTCCATTTTTCAAACAATAAAAATTGCTTTAAAATCGGATCATTAAAAAAACTAAAATATGACAGCCGATTTGTGCCCGCGTCTAATCGGCTGAAAACAAAACCAAAGAGAAACAAAAGACGGCGTCAATCAACAACATTCCTCCAGTGAAGTAATAGCAAGGTCCGGCTGAAGTTACCCGTGCGCTTGCGCAAGCGCGCATCGCTCTCACTGCTGACTCACGGTTACGACTATTACGTGCTTTCCAATTGTTTTACATTTAAACTTCGAACGTTATTGGATTTGGAATTGTGTGTCAATTGTTTTGTGAAGAACTGTATTAGGTTTATGTAATCAATTTATTATTGGAAGATCTTACTGATGTCCTAAATGTACCTAAACATTGGAAGATCTTACTGATGATGTCTCTTTTAGAAGCCTGGTAGAATAATAGGCTAGTTCTCTATGTTATGTTCAGGGCCTGATTTAGACTTCTGACCGCCCTAGGCTAAACTGTATGAAATGTAAGTAAGTATCAGCTCAGTGCCGCGCCCCCCACCGCCCCCTTGCTTGGTCCTTGCGCTCTAGGATCTAGCCTTATTAGCCTGTGGGTAAATCAGGCCCTGGTTCTGTTTTTCTGTTTCGATTCGAACAAGTTTTTAGAGAGGATCAATATGTATGGGAAAATCTACACACTAAAATAAGAACACAACAAGAGACAAGAATCAAAGCAACACTATGTTCGCGAACGCTTAAAGAGGTAATTGTGACGTCACGAGTTCACAATGTCAGATTCCCGTACTGTTGTATACAGCAGCGTTTCGGAAGCAATTAAATTTCTGTTTTGCTCGTAAAATACTGCACAAAGTCGTTATACATATACAATTTATTTTTATTTAAACATTAGAATCCTTTTGGTAGCTTTTAATTTACTCTTATTGCAATAAGAGATTAAAAAAAAAAAATTAAGTCTGGTAATGTTTTAACATTTTGCAAGTTTTGTTATTTTCGGTCACGCTTGTGCGCAGATAATTTGGTTCTATTATTTTTGTAGTAAATATCTAGTAACATTTTACCTTACCGAAAAGTATTAATAATACTTCGTCTTATCTAATTGGAATACCTACGCGCTTCATTGATTAGGTAGTATTAGTACCCAACACGCGTTGCATAATTGCTAAGTGTCCTAGATTTCTTCGGAAAATACGTCATTACCATACGCGCCAGTGTCAATATTCATTACCGATTCCAAGCCAGTTATCATTAATCATTAACATAAGGTTGGTTCATTTTTAGGTGCCAATGAACCCAAGGTCTTCGCGTTTGAATCGGCTCTGGGTAGCTTACTCTTCCTTCCTTCTTTTACAGGTTTTTTAGGATTCTGATAATTTATATATTTCTACTATTTTTTTATACACGAGATGGCAGGGAACAAGGCAACAACAATGCAACAGCTTACGATGGTAACTCTCTTCCTAATGTTTCCTAATACTAAACATCACAAGCGTGCTAATATATTGGAAACTAATAATTATTTTTCCTAATGATTACTAAGCCTAATGATTAATGTGCCTAATGATTACTATGTTTAATGAACACTACACCTAATTTCGTCACACCTAGCTGTCACTTGACATATTAACTTTTTCCCTAATGTTTCACTAGAGCTCTAATATTTCTTCGAAACAGTGAAATTTTCGGGTTATCTTTGAATATCATCAATTTCTAGAATCAAAAATAACTGGACATCGGATTGCCTAGGTAGGCACTCCGATCCGAGGCACAAACACTCCTCCTCGTAGTAAGTACCTACACCGACCTGCCTTAGAGTAGAATAGGTATTCTACTCTAAGACAGGTCGGTGTAGGTACTTACGACGAGGAGGAATGTTAGGTAGAATCGCGACCCGAGGAGTGTTAGGTAGAATCGCGACCCTACTGCGCGCGAGCCCAGCGAGCGAAGTGAGCGTGCCGCGGCAGCGGCCGGCGATGCACCAGAACCGACTTTATACGAAAAAGTGAGTCATGAGATGTGAAGTGTGTCATTTGTTATTGTGAAAATTCGGGATAATAACATTACGGCTAATATAGTTAGGCAAAATCTTCATTCGGGTTTGTGATTTTAGAGACATAGATAATAGTGTAGTCATTATTTTTTAGGCATTGAAATATTAGACCTGGGTAAATTCGGTTAAATAAAATTTATTTTAGTGAGAATTCGGTAATGAGAAATTAGACATTATGAAAATTAATGGCTAATGAATAATTAGGAAAAAATTAAATTCGGGTTTGCGATTTTAGGGTTCACAACATTACGGCTAGCGAAGTTAGATTTGAAATTCTTAGAGCTAACGGAGGGGAACCTGTTGAAAGATCCTATAACGTGGTATAACGCACGCCATCTAGTGAAACTGTATTTCTGCTAAAAGTGGCTTAAATTACTCCCTTTTAATTTTCATCCCGCAGGTGTCGTTAAAGTGTCTACTCTAATAGGAATCGAATAGGATTGAAGATAGGTGTGTTGTGGGCGACACTAGTCTTACTTTTCTCTATATTAGGTAGGTATATGACACTCTTTGGGGTTTTAGGCGGTAGTCCAAGGTTTTTACCGCGGTTAGTCCGTCCCCATCCCGTCCTGGTCCCCCGACCGGGTGGGATGCGTTAACGCATTTCCTCAACAGGTATATGGAAAGGTATAGGGTTATAGGGTAAAGGTATAGATATAGGTATCTAGTTGATTTCAATAGAAACGATAAGTGGCCCGGTTAGTCTACATATTTGAACTAGGTAGATACTTTAGCAATTCCGTAATAACTAGGCTAGGATTACTTTGCAACACGCTTATTAAAATGCATTTGATGCTTTCATTCATACATTTTTCCAAGGAAACCGAGATAAGGCTCATTTACACTGAACTTTAGAGCTCGACAAAAAAGTGTGCCTACAGAGAACTGAGGCGCAATTGAAAAACAAAACACTGGGTTTCAATAAAACTGGTGACATCATGGTAAGTACGCGTAAAGTGGCGAAGTCAATGTCACCGGTGAATAATTGACTGCCCAGCTGTGGGACTCAATATAAGCTAAAAAAAAATGTAGCTACAATCCGAAGTAAATTCAAGACCGATTTAGCCTAAGAACCAAAGTTTGAATATGAGATCAATAATCAACAAGAGAATAGTGATCTTTTCTTCAAAGGTAAACAAGGCCATTTCACGAGCCTCGTCAAATCAAAATCAAATGTTTTTTTGTAACTAAGATTCAAGGGTTCTTTTACCAGCAAATATTTAGGTACATGTAATATGGCATTTTGTGACGATAGTTGTAACGTAATAACCAACTAACTAAAATACCTGAGTACACACGTGCCCAGGAAAATGTCTTAGAATACAATAATATAGAGATGTTAGTATTGGGTTACCAATGTCAAAAACAAAAGTACTTACTTAAAAACGCTGGAGGACTTTTTTGTGTATAGGTACTACTTTTATTCGTCAATCAACCTATGATCTGACCTGACCTTTAAAAGCGTATCCATTACATTACAATAGCAACATCGAGAAAGCCAGGATCCTTAAACAACAGCTGACATTCACCGCATTGCATAAGGCTGACATCACATCTCACAACTTTCACTCGGACGTATGCCGGGCGGTCAATGAGTCAGACGGATCGCGGTCAATCTCCCAATTTAGATGTCATGGTTCAAATTTGATGGTGTATGACGTCATGACGTTAGTTTTGCACGTCGCGGTGTTTTGGCGATGACGGCTCACCGCGGCGATTTCGATTAGCCACGAGATTCGACACGAGAACCGAAGCATTGTTTTTATTAAACTTAAAAAAGGTAGGTTTCAGGTGAGGTAGGGCACAGCGAAATGTCATCCCGCTCGAATTTAGAGCAGCTCAACCTCCACCTTGCAGAAAACCACAGCCATAATAACACTTATAGCTCTGTAGTAGTGTTGTTTTCCTGGAGGTGAGCAAGGTCGTCCGAGCTCCCGAGGATGCGTTGTGTTGAGAGCGAGGGAATTTGTTCCTTCAGCTGTCAACACGGCGAATCCTCAAACATATCACGGGCCGGCAACGCTCATGTTACTCCTTTGGAGTTGCATGCGTCTATAGGCTGCGGTGTCCGCTTACCATCAGGCGGGCCGTACGCTCGTTTGCCACCGTCGTATAAAAATAAAAAATAAATAAAAAAGTAGGAGGTTCACAATTCGTCGGAATCTTTTATTTTTTATGTACGATCCCCGGTTACTCGGAGACGCAGACACCTGGGGGGCTAGTTCGCTAAGTTTTATGTCGAACATTAAGCATTCGTCCCATTCTGGTAAATATGCGAGTGCAAGAGGGACGAATGCTTTACGTCGGACATAAAACCTAGCGTGCTAGGGGGGCTGAGGCTCTAGTATAAGTTTTCGCGTCCGCGTTCGCGTTTAGCTGTCAAATCCCATACAAATTGAGGGTAAAACGCAAACGCGATCGTAACGTTTTGTTTCGGTAAAACTTTTACTAGAGCCTCAGGACCGATTAGGACAATTCCTTTTTTGTTTGAAAGGGTATCCTTCCCAAGTGATTCCTGGTCATCAGTGACGGACGTCCTATCCTGACACTTACCGTGTGATAAGGCCGACCATGATACGGGTTCAGGTCGGGATCTGATGATGGGTTCCTGGGGAAATCGAGGGAACTCCTCAAATAGAGTTGCTAGTGAATTGAAGTCGGTTGAAAAATTGTTTTTTAAGTAAATTATTGAACCTAGTAACTAGGATCAGCACTGTGAATTTGGCTGATGCCTTAATTGTTACACTAATCGGTAATACTGGTGTAGACTCGAAAATTATTATTACTCCAAAAGAAAGAAGGCAAAAAATATGCCTGGTGACGAAAATCCCATTCAGATATATCAAAGAATTACGAAGCTACAACCGTTTTAATATTGCTTGTTAGAGAGAGAAAACGCCCGCAGTTAGTGACGTCACAATCTGCGAGCGTCATAGTAAATGACAATGATTTCATATGAAGTTGCGTTTTGCGGATAATTTACTTAAAAAACAAAGTTTTAACCGACTTGAATTTAGTACTCCGCCGAGCCACGAGAACATTTCCACATTTCTTTTCCAATTTACCACATGAACTGATTGCCGAGAGCAAATGCGTTGGTTATTAGAGAAAAAAACCGAATCGCTGTAGGTATGTGGGCCGATAATATTTGAGGACTTCCACAAGGATTACCTTTGGCACTTCATTAGTTGCTATTTCAACGGAATCTTATCACCTTATCAGAAGCTGTGATATACTTTTGTACTTTTAAGTACATAATTGAGGAATTCCATAAAGTCATCTGTGGTCTTCATCATCAATTCCACTCCACCAAATGTATGATTTCCGGGTGTAAATACACACGTTATAATAGAAAATACCAAGTGATTTTGGTACACGCGTGCCTAATATAATTGAGGAGTTCCCTCAATTCCTCATGGATACCATCATCCAACTGAATTTTTGAAAAAAAATGGGACGCATCTGAAAGCATATGCTTATTAACAAAAAAAAATGATGAATCGGCTCATCAATGACGGAGTTCTGAGGTATAACAAACATAAAAAAAAAAAAAAAAATACAACTGAAATGAGAACCTCCTTTTTTTGAAGTTGGTTAAAAACCCGTTCTTAAAACTTCGTACACTCATAGCTTTGTGGTTATTTAACCTCTTGCGTTGCTTTTTCCTCCATTTGACTACATTTTCGAGAAAATACGACATTGTTGATTATTTTATTTAGTGTCTACACCCCTATTGAATCCCGCACAAGGGATACTCTCTATCCCGGAATCATTTCCTAAGGAGGTGAGCGTGAAACGTGTTTTTTTATGATGATGATGATGAGATTATCCGAGTTCGTCGCGGAATAGTTAGTCTCAGATATTTATCATGAATGTGTACAGGCTTTCTTTCACGGCATCTTTAGTTCACTGATCCCGTGTTTAAATCATTAACAAAATAATAAAAACCGGCCAAACGCATGTACATGCACGCACCAGCCACGTGCAGTGTAGGGTTCCGTAGTTGCCTGTCTTTCTTAGTTACATCGACACGCGCGCAACAACTAAATGGTTTATAAAGACTGTGGGCATCCAAACTCCACGGCCCGAGAGTTTCTACAGCGAAGGCAAATAATATGTAGCAGTTTGTCAGGCCCGCATATTTGCGGCGCTTCGCTGCTTCTGCCGCTGTTGCCGCCCCGCCCGCTCTTAAAGAAGTTGCGGCTAAATGGGACGGGGCCAGGGTGTCCACGCAGGTGGTGTCCCAGATAAGTGGCCGACCCATCCGCCTCGAAATGAGTGTCAATCCATCGGGTCTCCTGCCATTTACAGTACCTTTTAAGTTAGTCGACTTTTACTTGGTAACTACGAGTAATGTCTACTTAGCCGGGATAGTTTCCCTTTTAAATTTCTTATAAGTGCTACAGCCACGAATTTTTTTCACAGTCCCAGTAGCAGCCATTTGGCCGGCAGGGGGTGGGGGCTGGGGACCCTTTTTTTATTACACAAATGGACCACTGAGTAAAAAATGGTTTTTTCTCAAACATGCAATGAAATATTGACGTTTTGTTCTTCATAATGGGTTTCGAAGTGTCACGTTTCGGGCGGAGCGAGACGAGAGATCCGTAATGGCATTTCATACAAAATTTGAGGCCAAGGCCTCTTTTTTAATTTGTGGCACAGGATCACGGCGTTCAGCCATGAAAATTAAAGTTTGATTTCTTGGAGTTTTTTTAATTTATTTCATTGCATGTTTGAGAAAAGCACTTTACATATCTCGGCGTGATCGTGAGCGTGAGCGTGAGCGTGAGCTCTTACTTCCCGGCCTCTGTAGTAATGTACTATTAAAAACTCATTTTATTTTTGAACAAGCTAGCCAACAATACCCCACACCGTGGGTTGAAATTGTTTTTTCACCTCAGCAGCTCAAACAAGCATATTTTGCTGCGTGAAAACAGTGTGCAAAATGCGATTTTGCTCACTCCGTGAGACAAATTAGCTTTTTAATTTTAATGCGGAGCACTGATATTTCATCGTAAGAAGTCTATTTCAAGTTCAGAATATTTTAACTTTATTAGCTCTGTCCCTTTCATTTCATTACGAAAAAAAATGGCGGACAGGGTCGATCCATAGTTCGACCATCGAATTTCAAAGTAGACCAAAAACACGTTCGAAAACTATCAAACTAACAAGTTTAAATTAGCATAAATAATTATACAAAGGAAATTTCAATAGAAGTGTATTTAAATAAATACATGTCAGAACAAACTCCGGTTTCATAATAAATAGATAAACATGAATTTTATTACGCTAGCTAATTAATAATTCTAGTTTTAACAATGTTACATTTTAAGAACGTATACCAGATGCAGTTTCCGAACGAGCGGTGCCCCGCCCCTTTTATAAAATTGCGCTCTGTTAATTTGTTTCAGATACTATTAGGTATAAATAAGTTCTCGATCTAACTAGGAAATATAGTGGATGCAGCATTTTAACAACTGTACGGCTGGTTTTTGGTGTGGACGCGAGATAAACGTAATATGCTAGTGTGCCTTTGTCTCTTTCTAGCGCAATAGACATTAATGATAAATATTTCAAGAATAGCTCGAAAATATGATTAAAAACTGTGAATTTTAACAATAATATGGTTAGTTTTTAGTGATGTGTTAGTGACTCGCGAGACTCGTATAGTTACTTAAATATCCTTAGGTTTCTCGCGCCTTGTCTCGCCTTTCTAGTAGTTAATTTACTATCGGCGCGGCGCTGACGAGTTAAAACAAGCAGTACAGTAACGAACGCCTACTTAAGTTTTCTTCCTGAATAACCATGAGACTATATTTTTTAATGTGAATATGTTCTCACTGCTGAGGTGAAAAGTTGTATGTGTTACTCGAGAGCAAAGTATTTGCATCTCGTGCTTTTGAGTCCCTCGCTGCGCTCAAGATTCAAACTTGGAATCTTCTTTTTCAATTTTAGAATCTTTCGCTTCCTCGGGACTCAAAATCAGCACTCGCAGCAAAAACAAACTTTGCTCTCTTCTTGCACAAATAACTATTAACCCCCGACGCAAAGAGAGGGGTGTTATAAGTTTCACGTGTCTGTGTGTCTGTGTATCTGTGTATCTGTCTGTGCTATCGTAGCTCCCAAACGGATGGACCGATTTGAATGCGGTTTTTTTTATTCGAAAGCTGTTATGAGCCCGAGTGTTCTTAGCCATGTTTCATGAAAATCTGTTTAGCCGTTTTTGAGATATTGGACTTTGAAATGAAAATGTCGGGGGTTTTTCAACTTTTTTAAGTTGTAGTTATGTTTATTATTATACATTGTAGAAGTAGTCTATACCTTTCCTTTCATAATATATGCTCGATGTTGTAACACTTCCAAGTCTAGTATTCTCTACTACTGTTCATGACAGGTCAATTTAGTTTTGTCTCCTTACAAGGCGTATTAAATTGCCACATAATATTGTGTAAGTGCACGTGACTTGAAGGAAATTGCAACATTTTCGCGAGAAGCAGGTTCATTACGTACGATTCATAATAATGGATAATACAAGTACCTACTTCGGTTAGTCTATACAGTGTACTAAAAATGGGGTGTGAACCGATCAAGGGCATAACAGGTATCGTGTTCTGATAAGAAAAAAGTAAGTTTTTTTTTTGACGCGATTTTTTTTCCTTAGATTTTTTCTTATCAACAAGATACCTGTTATGCCCTTGATCGGTTCACACCCAATTTTTCTTACACCTGTATAATAATAGCTGTTACAAACTTAAAATACCTACATACATTCACATCTTTATCCCTAAAAGGGGTAGGCAGAGCACATGAAAAATGTGTTCCGGTACCACTGTTACAAACTTAAATCGTTAAAAAATATCGGCCAAGGGGGGGCCAAAAGCATCCAAGCTTTTACTAAACTCGAACCTGCCACCAGGCCCCCAAATGGAGTTAAAGCCCCCATAAAACCAAAATCCCGGGTCTGTCTCTGCCGGACATGTAAATTTGCAAACAAATTATACTCCAGGCAAAATACGGTTTTGAAAAACATGAATTTATAATAGCGTTTTTTTTGTTGATTTCATTTGAAAATGTTATTCTAAGATGATATATTCAAGAATCCGACAAACTTTCAATCCGGAAGTAATTATGTAGATTTCAATGAAGCATGCATTGTCTTTTTTTATACTACTATACTTTTATAATATTATAGAGCAAATGTAAATAAACCAAAATAAAGACAAAAATATTTATTAATATTTTTTCTGACTTTTCAGAAGTTATTTAATTTATCATTTTTTTGATGTCTGAAATTTTGTCGGATTTTGTCGCTGGGTAACTATTTAATTGATAATATATCCGTTACACATAAAAAGTAAGCTATTATAAATTATTTCCAAAATTGTCATTTTTTCCATACGAGTTGTCAGTTCATTTACTGGACTATTACCCAACGAAGGATGCGGCGACGGACGTCAGCGTGTCACAACAGCCACTATGACACACTTACTGTGACAACTGTGGAATCACATTAACCATATGAGGTAACGTTATTGTTTAGCTTCACTAAGCGCCGTTATGTAATGTAAGATTGGGCTTTCTGGCGTAATAGATGTGGTTTAGAATTTGTGGTAAACACTTTCCGAGATTCTGTTTATGCGAATAATAAAGAGGTAAAGTAATGTCATGTCAAACATACTATAAACATACCTAACCTATTTAAACTCGTGCCTGTGTTTTATAAAGGAAGTATTTCTAGTAGTATCATACACATTTATACGTTCTATGTGGTTCTAGGGTCGTTATTGCCTAAGCATGAGGTCTAAAGGACTAAAGGTGAGGTCAAAAATTATAACGCATGTTGTCGTTTTTGCTATAGTATCCCACCCAGAAGTCATATTACACCATACCTTAATAGAAGTTCCATTTTAAATATGTCATCACGTCGACACTTACACCTCGCCTGCCTGTTGTTTGATGTTCTTAAATACCAAAAACCTGACTATCTGTTCAGAAAAATAAGGGTCTCGTCTTTTTACTCACATTATGGCACTAGGTCAACACGGCGATGTATCTTAGAAGTACACCCCTACAGGACGGTTGCCTTTACTGGCAGTTTTCGTTATCTTGCAACCAAATGCTGGAATAACATTCCTCCGCCACTTCGACAATTACCATCCAAGATTTCTTTTAAATTAAAATTTAAAAGATTTCTCTTGGACAAGCAAGTGGCAGGAATTCCTCATGGCTATTTGGTTGCAGATTTTGTAATATAGGCGTGCTTCTAAGGGACATCACACATCTCACCACACGTTTTTTCATAATATATACACTCCTTGTCGACACATAGTTACACCTTATATTTTGTCATTTTGAGTACTCACCTATCAGAGCGTTTTTAAAAAAAAATGCCACTATTATTAATTGTACTTCTAGGATTTTTTTGTTAACTATTTCCACTCAGAATCAGGAGCTCTTTCGACCCTGGTAGGACAAAAAACTGTCCCAAAGATATTTTTCCTATTGTGTTACCATTTACCATACACTTTGTATGGTGGTAACACAATAGGAAAGTTCAAAAATGTATGAACATTTTGGGACACTTTTTTTCTCCTATTGGGATGGAAAGACATCGTGATTTTGAGTAGAAATAACATAAAAGTTGCAGAAAATCTCCGAAAAAATGTAGTGGCATTTTTTTTTGAGAAACGCTCATCACACATCTATTTTATTTATTCGATATTATTTGCAAGCTTTATTTATTTATTATTATTTTTCTTGTAATATTTCACCTGCATCTTGACCCGAGGTATTGGCAGAATATCAGTGCTAACTCACACGAGCAAAGCAAAACTGAGCCAGTACCTTTTTGGCATTATTGCAACGCACAAGTATGCCGTAATTTTAATTTATAATTCTAGTTCCGTACCACAATTGTTTTACTTGTTCTTTTATTGTTGTTTTTTTCTGTGTTTATTTTTTTCTGTATTTCTTTGTTTTTATTTTGTTGCATAATGCCAAATAAATGATTTATCTATCTATCTATCTATCTATCTATATAAGTACCTACATGTTTATGATTGTGACTGCACATGTAGTTTAATTTAATTGTCAAATCAAAATGCATTCTTACAAGTGTTGCCATGTGGAGGAGAAAAGTTCTAGTTAGTCAAATGGAGAAATGGAGGATTCTGGGGAAGACCTACGCCAAACGCAACCAAAACGTCTGAGGAAAATGTCTACCAGCCAGTAACCACTACCCATGTAAATAAAATCCAAAAACAACGTGAGTAAAAACCAGAAACCCAAACAACGAAGTCTTCCTAAAAACCTTTTTTTTCTTTCAAGTTCACTGCCTCCAATTACCTCGCAGTTTCGGGCTACAAAATGCTGGCTTTAAAACACATCTCCGTGCCCATGCCCTTTTATTTTATTTGCGATAACATCGGTTCCCGGACATAAGTTACAATGTACCGCGCACTTAAGCTGTGTGCACACATTTACGACGCGATTAATGTTGCCAGGTTAAATATGTTGATCCTAAACTAATGTTATAAAACGTGATGTTCATTATAACCTATTTTATTATGAAGGTATAATATATTTTTAAATTTGCGTAGGAGAAGAGAATTATAATCTAGGTATAATACGATATTTTAATGTACCCATTTTTAAACTGAACTTTGTTTTAGATAGGTGGTGTTTGCCACGGATCGAATATAAACTTGAGTGATTATAAAAAGCTTATATATACCTGAGTACATTTCAGCGTAAGATGTGTAGCTAATGAGTATGAGTCAAAATAATGTAATTTTAACGTCACGCCAAATTAAGAAGTGCTTCTTCAAACTGCTTAAAAAAAAGGTTTATTCGGGAGGAATATTCTAGAACCATTATGTCACTCTTCGGAGGAGGCCTATGTCCAGCAGTGGACGTCTTTCGGCTGATAAGATGATGATGATGATGATGATTCTTAAACCAATATATTCATTAGGAAGTCGTAAAATTTCTCAAATTATCCTGCCCCTCAGTTTTGAATTGTATTGAGCGGTGTGTCCACGCCCTAACCTGCGGTTAATTGTCGGCGGCGTTAGTGTATGCGGGTGCGCAGGTTTGACGACCGTCTCGGACCGGCTTTATGCGTTTTGGGTCACGCCGATTTGCGTATTTATGGTCAACATGCGAGGGACCAGGGAATAAGTTCCTTGGTCATTTCGGATGCCTGATTTCCATGACCAATTCAGTAAATATTTTATTGGATAAATAAGTACTTTGTTGTTTGTCAGCAGGAAACAAACTATTGCTTAAACATAAAATGAGTGACACATCGACATGGGAAGCCTTTGTAACATCGATACCTATACCTATACGATCTGTGAAATCTTGTGTCACGTTGCCTGAGAAAAGCGACTGCCAAATTACCAACCATCAAAAACTCCTATACACTGACCGTAAACCCCCGTCATAATAATCTTTGAAAGGTCGTAAACAACGTTATATTAGGTGAGTAATGTTAAATCTCTTAAACGGTTTTAAGCATTAGGCTCCCAAGCACGGGCGTTGAAACTGTTGAAAGCGTAAGGTGCTGAGGGAAAACGGGTGTAAGCGACGTCACAGACGTTATTAAACAACAGCTGATGATGGTTAGGTTAGGTTATCCAAACTAAACTTTGGTTAACTATGATATCGGGATGAAAGTCGCTACAGTGATCGATCACTTGCTGTTGCCTAGACGGTTCTCTATAGTATGGGCAAAGATTATTTCCCAAAGTGTCACTTCCCAAAAAAAAATTCCCAAATGTTCATTTGGCAAAAAATCACTAGTCAAATTATTGTTTCGCATTTTATCACTTGGCATTATCTCCTATGGCAAAATATTACTTCGCAAATGATTGTTTGGCAAAGTTTTATATAGTCAAGTTTCATTTGTTCAAACGTATTATTTGGCATAATATTCGTTTTCCAAATTATTGCATGTCATATGATTTATATCCTAATTGTGTAGTGCATACGAAATGTATTTGAGTGAGATTACATATTTTGCTAAGCGGGTAGTTTTGTAATTAACATACAAATTATTACAAGGATTATTATTTAAAATTAAAATAAGTAGTTGGCATACACAGTTATCTATGGCAATTATGTTAACCTAACCTAAACCTAACCTAACCGCCAGCGTGACGACGTCACCCCGCGAATGCCTATTTCCGCTCTGAGGGACACAAGTGAACCCTAACCTAACCTACTTATAATACAAATGTTACGGTTGTTTGTGTTTTTACTGCGGGGGGCCTCGCCCCCTGAGCCCCCTTTTTCTGGCTGCCCTAATCTAGTTAAACCCCTTTAATCAGTTGTTGTTTGTTTTTGTTATGTTGTAATAAAATTTCAAACAAATAAAATTCGTTGTTTTGTTATTCTGCCATTTAAAATTCAAACAAAATGAATCATTTGCCAAATAATATTGCCTGAACAGTTATTCTATGAAATTGTAAAAATTGGAATGATCTATCTGGTAAATAAAATTATACCAAACAATATTTTTTCAAATATTTGCCAAAGTTATGCTATGTGAAGTGTGCGAAATGAAAATTCGGACAAATGTCTTGTTTGGAAAATAATATTAGCCCAAACAAAGTGTTTGCTTAATAAACTTTTGTCTTAATAACACTTGACAAAGCAAAATGATTCCAGATGATATTTTGACCAAATGAACAAAATGCGAAACAAAAATGTGCTATTTGTTCGTTTGGGAAATGAAACTACTGCCATAAGTTTTGTGGGAAGTGAAATTTGGCGAAAAATAATTTGCCGAAACGGCAGGATACCTGCCTAGACTCCTGTTAAATAGAAAACGCATCGAGACAAGGGTCTGGCCTTAAAATCCCTTTTTAGCGCGGACTTGGCTGAATGTCGCATGAGCTTGTCTGTCCCTCAAGCGTCGTGCGAAAGCTATCCACAATTAAGTGAGTTACGTGCGTTTGTCTGTCTGTCTGTTGTCTTAACCCTGTTCTCTAGTTCCTCGGCTCTCTTTACTGGAAAGTTGTGTACCTTTGGTCTTAACCGAAACTTATTTCGTTTGAACTGGGCTTCTCTTGTGTCATGAGTTTTTATTTGTTTAGAAGTCAATGTTTAACCACTTTAGGGCTGAAATGTCCTGAATTTGAATGCGACACGAAATGACGGTGTCATTGAACCGCCAATAGAGATAGTCTGTAATAATTTACTTTAAAATTTCCACATTTCTTTTCCAATTTACCACATGAACTGATTTCCGAAACCCAATCGCTGTATGTGACCCGATAATATTTGAGAACTAGTCGGTCAGCATGCTTCAATTATTTTTTCCAGAAACTTAATAAGTTCCCGGTTGAGGAAATCTACGTGTCTAGTCGTAGGTAAGTACTAATACTTATACCTTATACCCAAAAACCGAAAGACACGACTTGACAACGACGTACCTATTATTCCAGGTTCCCTCAAAACACGTTTTTGACGTTATTCTTGGGTAAGGTGCACATCTAAAAGTGCATGCGATTGCGAGGTGGTTTGTATCACAAAAAGTTTATATCCATCAAACCTTTTCCATTACAATATTCCACAACCTTCGGATTTCCCTGATAATAGATCAGAAAGCATGATACACTTTTGTGAGAAGCCCATTATTTTCACGCTACTCCTAAAGTCCGTGTGACTGACTTATCTATTTGTCAACAAGTTACCTAACCACCGACAATGGTCCTCTGAGCGGATTTTTCTCTTAGAAACCTGATGTTTAATTATAATTAAGTTTCACTGCGTGCGACAAAAACTACTTATGCCGCGGTGTCACTTGCAGCGGGGAGAATGCGATCACTTGCTTTTATATTTTACCTAGAGTAAAATGTGTATAATTATGTTATTGTTATATTCTACGTTATATTCATCCATCGCATTGTTTAACGCTACAACGCCGTGCATAAGAGAGATGGGTCACAATTAGTAGACTATAGAGGACCATAATGCAGGCTTTTGACCTCCGATAACCGTATAATAAATATAATAATTCTTGGTAACTTTCTTTTTGTTTTGAATTGTGCACTCATGTTTAGTGACTAGAGCATAGGTGGAAAAAGTGAAGGCTTAAGTTCAATTTTAGTCTTATATCTTATGTCAACTTCAACCTACAAACATAAACGCTCTGCTCTAGCAACAAAATAATCGAGAGCTGTTCAACGACAAAGCACTTTTTTAAAGTTGGCTGTTTCCGCTAGCAGTGCGCCACGAGCCATAGAGAATGACTAAGAGAATAAAGAAAGGAAGGAAAGCGTTTCCGAACGCAACGTGGAATGTAAACATTTTAAGGGACATTTCCACGGGTGAGGCTTTTGCCTGTATTTTCAACTTTTACCTCTATTTCTGTAACAAATTTTATTGGTTAACTTTAGGTGTTAATGGGTTCAAAGCATTTACTGTAAAATAATGTGTAACCGATAGCCGTAAGGGCGGAAAGGTTCTCCGGTGGCGACTGGTGAACACATACACACACACACAGAGATGCAGCGTGGGTAGACCGCAGAAGGTAGGCTGATGAGGTCGTTTACCAGGTGGTAAAGGTGGCGGGAGTCCATACGAAGAACCGGTCATTGTGGCGCTCTTTGGGGGGAGGCCTTTGTCCAGCAATGGACGTCTTTCGGCTAATATGATGATGATGATTAACTTGTAACCGCGGCGGCACAGTGTATTCCGTGCTTTATAATACACTACGAGATAAAACAATTACCAACCCATAAAACGTAATTACGGGAATCCAATATGGCCGCCGGCGCAGGAAACTAAGTTAATTTTAGGAAAGGTTGTAACGTCGGAGTTAAGTGGGTTTGTATTGATTATATTTAGAGGTAACCTTTATGAAGGGATGCGACCTCCTGAGAATGTATATTTATTCTTACTTTCAAAGAAATTATAATTTGCATAATGCTATTTTCATAACATGCTAACTGCTATTTTCACACGATTTTTATTTGACATTTGCATTCAAATCTAATTTTCTTACTATTGAATGTAAATGTTAATATATATACAGCTAAAATAGCAAACATAACTCGCTCTTGGAAAGTAGCCAAAGTCGTTTTTGTCAAATGGATATTTGTTTCAAGAAAGTAAAATCAATGTAGGTAGTTTTAGATTTTGGTTCTTTTCCAGAAAGAACTGTCAAAATATCACTAACTTATAGTTAAGAAGCAGAAGCGAACTTAAAATGCTTGATAATATCTACTTGAGGATACGCTATATTATAGCGTATCCTCAAATCAATTAAGGGTCGGCAATGGGCCTGTGTTTCCTCTAGCTAGAGTCTGGAGTGCTGTCACCATCGTATAAAAAGCATCAACAACAATCTTGACAGACAATATGATTCACTCTCTAATGTGAACATGATCATTTCCCGCAAGAAAACGCCGAACGGTTCAACGGCCGTCTCGCGCGCGATGACATAAATCAGTTCAATGCGATGCGTGCGCGCCGCGTACACTCACCCGCAACGCGAGATGTTATGTAGGTACAGTTCAAGATTTTAAACGGCACAACCATGAACTGAAGTGAAAAACATGGTTGTATTGACGAGGTGATGATCACAATTTATGAAATTACCCTAGGGGCTTGGTCCGCGCATTGCGAAGAACGCAAGCAAACCCGCGAGATGTAAAATATAGCATTCAGAATATTAGTAATAAAATTTTCTTTATAATTTGGGTCGACCGGAAGGAACCGGCCAAATCCGACGAGTAAAGTTTTTTTTATTTCTTTTCTATTAGTCAATAGAAGAACATCCCTTACAGCATACCATGGGTATGTAGCATCGGTACTCAGATACGGCATACGTCTGTGGGGAAACTCAACTGAACTGAACAGAGCTAATATGGTGGAGGCACCATATTAGCTCTGTTCAGTTCAGTTGAGGCGAGGGCCTCGAACTACATGTAAACCTCTATTCAGGGATTTGAAATTGTTAACTGTACCATCGCTATACATCTTGGAATCTTTATTATAATATTTTTTAATATATTTAATATAATTCGTGAAGTTCCACCCACGACCATTTACAAAACTGGGAAAGTTCAATACAAGATACCCAAATAGACTTGTGCGAACAATGAAATATATTAATAATACAACATTGTGTAACCGAAACTGTTATCTGATGTCAATTAAAATATACAATAAACTGCCTAGGAAATACTCGAGAGTTACCCTTCAACTTATTTATGAGAAAGCGCCAGCAATGGCTAATACGGAATAGTTGCTATTCAATTAAATAATATTTTGAAATTTATTTATTATGTAACTGTATGGTAGCTTAATTATTTGTATTTTTTTGGATAAGTTTAGTAAGAACGTTAGAAGAAGGGTAGTAGGGGAAGTAGGGTAGTAATTCTCATTGACAAGTTGTAAGTCAGTAATTGTAGGTCTCAATCTTTATGATTTAATTTTACTAATTGTGCGATGTATATGTACCTGCATGTATGTCACTTGAGTTTACCAACGCCATGGCGTAAGCTGTTATGCCGATAAATTGTATTTACAAATAAATAAATAAATAAATTGTGCAATTGTTAAACTGATGTACCTATTTAGTGAAATTATTTGCATGCCTAGTTTCAAGTAAATTAAATATTTTTTCAACACAATTGCTCATAACGTACCTCTTATTGCGTCGCTTTTAGGCTCATAATCCTGGATATTAAACACGCGTGTTTAATAACATTACGATACTTGTGTGTTATGGTTATATCCCGATTAAGTCACGTTGGCACCTTGCAGCAAGATGTATGCATGCACACGGTGCATTCTTAAACTAACCGGGTTGTACAGAATGTACAGCTTTTTTTTTAATTCTCGGCAAATGGATTCTTACTCGACTAAACAAATTAAATCCTTTTTGTTAATTAATTGACTATTTCTTTTTGGATATGATATAAAAACGGTTAATTTAGTAAAACTATTCACATTTGATAACATTTTACATGAATTAATAAAGATAACATTTTAAAATGAAATTATTTATTTTATTTTGTATTGGCTGTTTAGAGATTTCATCTAAAGCGCGCGCACTGCGCAAACTTCACAAAAAAATATTGATTCGCCATTATAGGTTATTTCACAGATATTTGTAAACATTGTTAATGCGTGTTGGGTTATTAACAAAAATGTTGATTCGTGGTGACTAGAAAAGTGATAAAAAGAATGGACGCCACTAGAAATTCTTGACGATGTATACAGATGAGTAAAAACCTGTTGACATCAATAAGTAAAGAAAATAACTCGGCAGGCCTATCAAATTTTCATCTTATGCAAAGGATTTTTTCCTCGCAAAATGTGTTGAAAAACGTCGTATGAAACGCGTGAGCTTTGATAATTACAATCCTCGGCTCTCTTATCACGCTCACCTGTGGCTCGCGTGATAATTCCGCCTCTGATGTGATTATCAACATACCTCACTTGTATCACAATGTACTATTGCACGCTGATAACGCATAATATCACATATTCATTTTATTACCATATTATTATTGTGAAATGATTCTACCATCTAATGTACCCATATCTCTAGGTAGCCAAATAAACCATTTCATTTCATTTCATTTTAAAAAATGGCGTCGGACTGGCCCACCGAGGGTTCCGTACAAAATTACAAAGGTATAGTTTCAGATTGTCCCTGTACATGTAGATTACTTGCCAAATTTCATAGTTCTAGGTCAACGAAAAGTACCCTATTGATTCCCCTGAGAGTGTCCAAATATACGTTTTATGCGGCATAAACGGCCGTATCTTTTTTCATTTTAATCAATCAATCAAATCATTTATTCGTAAAACATAGGTACATACAGAGGTGTTATGAATATTTTACAGTCTCACGATATCTTTGCCATAAGGCATACAAATAGTAATAACATATGACGCAAAAAATAAAATAAAACGTAATATATTAAACAAAATTATTATATAATCATATTAATCATGCATCGCGCTCATGTCAAATTAATGTCTTTTAAATATTCTTATATGTAGTAGTAGTAGCTTTTTGCACCAAAATATGGCAAAGGCTTTTTCATATCTCATGCTCTGAAAGTGGGTCGTTGTTGTTCTAAAAAGTGTGCAGAAAGTGATACGTTTCTGCTCTAGTACAGAAAAGTAGTGTGTTCCAATTAGTCCTCGCCTTACTAGCATTATGCGGGAACTAATTCTAATAAATATCAATCCTTACCCCGCCACTGACAAAGGGAAATAATTTTATTAAATATAAAATAAGTTTATGTTGTAAATTCATTACTTTTATTTTAGCTAAAATATTCAGTAGGGTCTATGAGTTGGTGACAAATGGAATACACCCACAAACCTTTTTTAACTTAAAGTTGTGTATGTGAGCTAGGGCAGAAACGCATACAGTCACTTCAACTAATGCTAAAAATAAATACAAATAGTATGAAAATATTTGAATAGGCTTATCACAATTAAATTATTAAAATATGTTATTTATATAGTTTTGACTTTAGTAAATACGAATATTTTGTTATAAAAACATACGAAATATCTAAATTTTTAAAAGTAAAAGCGTAATTTTATTATCTGTGTGTCACGTGACCGAAAACGCCGACAACCATTTTTTTCTCGAGACAGATATTGGCCTCTTTCTTTAGGACAGGTTAGATGGGACTATTCTTTCTGCTCTGAAGACGTCACGATAATGGCGGCTGACGTGTCTGAATTGCATACTTTGAATTAACTTAATATTGTTTGATTTTCCGTGTGTGTTTTTTTTTACTTTCATCAAAGTACAGTGTTTAACTCGGGTGAAAGTCACCCATTTCTGACTCGAACCATTGGGTTTCGTTCCGCCGCGGGTTCTTTCGGTTCTCCAATCGTCTTGTTTATAGCGACTAGGGCATGTTTAGTATAGTTTTCGGATAAATTGAGAATGGCCGATCATTTTCTGGGACATTCATAACAGCGGGGCTTCCGCGCTAGGCTCCCGGGCATTTTCGACTCTATTCCACCTAAGTATCAAGTGTGCAAAGGCTCATGCTTTAATGAAGAAAATATTGGTGTTGTCCTATAACGCCCTAGCTATACAGCCACTTCATAAGGGAGCGACCACACCGGTGCTTTAACGCTGCGTATACGCGTTAACGTGTCGTATGCGTCACGTATTCTTTCATACATTTTGCTGCGTTTTACGGTGCGTTAGCGTATTTCGAGCAGCGGTGTGTTCGCACCTTAAATGTATCGGCACGGCAATGTCAATATTTTGAAGTTTTGGAATCTCTCTCTTAAACTCTTGGACGCCACATGCGGCGCTCATACATTTTTTTGGTCCTCTAGACACAATTTCTCTTTTCGATGAGTTTCCCCAAAATATAACCCCATATCTTAATGTTGACGTAACATATGCATGATATGCCGTGAGTACCTAATGTATGTTGGTTAACTACCTTCCTAAGATTATAAAGTACATATGAATATTTGTTAAGTTTATTACATATTGTATCAGTTTGGCTTTTCCATGCAAACTTACTATCTAAACGTAATCCTAAGAAATGTGTTATGTCAGTTCGTCAATGTTTTCATTTTGATATGTCACCGTTAAATTTTCGGTTTAAAATTCATAACCTTTGTCTTAGATGTGTTAATTTTCAAATTATTTTTCTTCGACCCTTCAGTTACTAATTCGAGTGATCTATTTATATTTAATCCCGTGACGATTACTGTGCTATCATCAGCAAAAAGTACCATAGGATAGTCAACAGCTTGTGGGCGGTCATTTATATATATAAGAAACAGTAATGCCCAAAACGCTCCCTTGTGGAACTCCGTGCGTTAGTTCTCTAGCATCTGAAGAATATGTAATTTCTGTCTTGGATTTTAGGCAGATTCTATTTATTTCAGTAATTTGTTTCCGGTTGCTTAAATAAGATGTGATCAAATCGTGCACATAACCGCGTATCCCATATTTGAATAATTTACTTAACAATAAACTGTGGTCGACGAAATCGAAGGTTTCTTCATGTCCATGTAAATTGCATAAACGGGTGCCCTACTATCAATGTTTTTCATAATTGTTTGTAGTAGTTCAAAGATAGCCATATTTATTGATTTGTCTCCGAAAACCAATTTGTTCTTTAGAAAATATTTTTTTTTTTTCAAATAATGTGTTTAAGTAACCTTTTCAATTATCTTTGAAAAAACTGATATTAAAACTATGGGTCGATAATAATTCACTCCAGTTTTGTCCCCTTTCTTGAAAAGTGGTTTAACTAACTAATTAACCAAGAAGTTTGTTTTTTTCACAGGTTCAAGGGACTGTAGACTTGAGTATATGGTTTCAATATCAACTCGACTTCACACATTCCCGAGAAAGGGTCTTGACAGACAGACAGACGGACAACAAAGTGATCCTATAAGGGTTCCGTTTTTTTCCTTTTAAGGTACGGAACCCTAAAAACGTTACACCTCTGTTTTTAAAGGGTGGAATAAATCGTAATAGTCCGTAACCCTAAATTACGCGATAAAGTCGCGTTGTATGATTTTTACACATACCTAGGTGTGTGCGACTGTACCTAACAGACCGAATAACTTCATGGTTAATTGTGGTATTTGTTATTAGTTCTTCTTTGTTATCTAACTAGTACGTAATCCATAAATTATTAATGCGAAAGTGTGTCCGTTTGTCTGTTACCTATTAAGATGAAATTTGGTGCCTATGGAGATAGTTTGAATCTCGGGGAAGGACATAGGATAGTTTTTATCCCAGAATGCATCCCCCGAGAGGGTTAAATTGGGGATGAAAGTTTGTATGGACCTACGATATAAACGTATTCCACGCGGATGCAGTCGCGGGCAGAAGCTAGTGTTATCTAAATCCGCTTACATACAAACTAGCTAGTAAACTAATAGCCGGCATACCTAAACCAAAGGAAAAATAATAGAATTCCAAGTAGGTGCCTAGGATAAATTGAATGAAGTTTGCTCTATCGCTTTCCCCGCTTGGAAGCAATATGGGCCCACATGCAAATGGAAATTTACTAGAATTTATGAATAAGAACACATCCCTCGATATTTTGGCACTGAACATAAATAAATATACAAATTGAAATCAAATGTAAATGCGATATGGTAAATTTTATGCGTGCAATGGTATGTATGGTATGTATGTATGATATTGTTACCCCGTTTTCGAGTGTGCGTGCGTAACATAACATGTTTGGTATGTGGGTACTTATGTTTATTTCTTTTCTGCAGTTTTCATATTTTCAAAGTAGTCATTCTAATCTAAGTAACTGACTTCAACAGAAGGAAGGAGGTTTTCAGTTCAACTTGATGGTTTTTGTTTTTTTTTTCCTTGTTCAGCGATAATAAATTTACCATATTGTCCGATGACAGCCCCGACTCAAACCAAAATTTTAACATGCGTATCTGTGTGTCCGTATACATATACATATCCCTTTGATATCCTACATAGACATCTGTGTGTGTAAATCGTAGCCCCCAAACGGATGAATTAATTTGAGTGCTGTTTTTTGTGATCGAAAATGTTGTCTTTCGACAGTTTTGACATTGTTGTTTGCTCTGCTGTCTGCAGGGTGGTCGCATATAATTTTGTTATTAGGTACCTAGGTACCTGTTGTTTTTTAGTCAAGCCCCGCTGACTAGCCACCAAACTACAATTTTTAATTACCTACGTCCCTAATAAAACACGCAATCAAGTCATTTCATATGTTTACATAATTCTAATACATGCATAATGCATAAACAAAATCGTCATTATTATCTCAGTCATAAAATTACATAAAAATGACCGCAAACTCACCGATGACAGTAAGACACTGCGTTCCAAAACCGATTTCCGTCATGTCTGCTCTAACCGTAACGTTACGTCACACCACTTTCACCGACAACATACTATAACACCCACAATTATGAAACGATGCACTCCACATCAGGGTTCAACGCTCGATTTAAAAAGATAAACCTTTTTAAAAACTAAACTGTCTATGGTCAAGGGATTTTGGCGGGAGATTTTGACATTTATCTTTTTTAAATACGTGTGGCGCGCTCACTTTCGTGGGCTGTTGTGAGCGTGCGACGTTCAGCCAAATGCTTTTACTTTCCTGAGCCAGTGGGGATTACGGATTTGGTGTAAGAGGTCCCTTGAAGTTTGTCATTAGGATCGACAGTCCACAAAGGCGAAACACGGCGTAGCTCTTTGCCAGTCAGTCAGCGAGCAAGGGCCTAGGGCATACCTAATTATGAATAATAACTTGTATTCAAAAATATAAGCCAAGTGCGCGTTCGCGAAAATGACAATCTGTGACTTATCCTCGTAAAATTTTAGGGAATTCACGATAGACTTAGTTCCTTGCCATAAAAGACAGGTGTTCTTGTCGTCCTGCGGATCTAAGTATAAATTTATTGTTTAACTAAATACCTACCATTTTCTTAAAGGACTGTTGTAAGCTGCGGATACAATTGAATAGCTACCGACGAGGTAGGTAGGTTCATTTGTTATTGAAGTAGAGTTTGTTGTCAGTGATCATCAGCAGAGAATGTTCTTGATAAAGATTGATTGTCTACAAATATACATTTTGGCCTGCGAAACAAAATGCTTAATCGGTTGAAACTCAATTAACGTGTTCTGTTAAACAATATGAAATATATATTTAAAAGGTAAATTTAAGTGATTCAAGGTTAAAAAAGTTGAATACATACAAATCGTTCAAAAGAATGCATTTAAGACTCCACATACGAAATTTTCGTGAAAATGAGTTGTTTTGTAACCGTTTTATACATTATAACGTTACATTTTTGATGTCGGAATCATCATAATCTGCAAGATATGCGACGGGTCATGGTTTTCGTAGAAATCCATTTTTTTAACAATAAAAATTTGAGAAAAAGAAATCTAAAGTCACCCCTATTTTTTCACTTGTAACCATTTTACTGCTCCATTTTTTATCAGAATAATATGAAATTTTATAACTTTCTTCATAAAATAATGAACAAGGGCATCATTTTCTTACTTTCTTTATTTTCTTAAAAATTTATCTCGTTTTCTGAAATATTCCGCCAAAGTTCCTACGCCTCCCCGTTTTCGTCCATACGGTCAGTGCGGGACGAGACACGTTGCATGACGGACCTGTGTCAATTTGCGCTGCGCCGAAATTTTTAAATATTTGTGGAAATTGTGGACTATATTTGTTGCATAGAGTGGACAATCCGTTTTGTGATTCGTTTAGTAGGTAACTAATAAACATTTGCGTATAGTTTAGTGTTTAGTGACAGATAATTTTGTTGCATAGAGTGGACAATCTATTTCGTGGTTTGTAAAGTAGTAGGTACTATAGACAAGACAGCTGACTGACCATCCGTGCACTTTATGTGCATTGTAATAAGGTTCTTGTATAAATACAGGATGGTCAGTTAACTGTGTTGGCGTTTGTACCTAATTAACATTTACGTAGGTATAGTTTAGATTTTGTTTTTAGTTCAAGATGGGAAATAATAATAATAATAATAATAAATTCTGGCCAGTTTGCCCATAGATTGTTAGTAACATACAAACTTACGATACTAGAGTCAGTACGTCTTAGCTTAGGTCTCACAAATTTTTCAATAATTATTTTGGGTCTTTGGGGTTAAATAAGCGCAGGAGGAAAATACGTACTATCAAGAAATTTTACAAGAGAAGAGGAAAAAGAATACACAAGTAAATACCTATTCTATCAAAGTATCAAATATCTAAACAGTATCAAAATTGGGAAATCGCTAAAACCAGACATTTTATTAGTAAATATATTTACAATATCTATTGCTTAGGAGCATGAACAATTATAGAAACAATATTGTTTTATCTGCTCGTATTAATGACTGTCAAGTGTTAATAGAATAAGTTCTAATAAAAATAGTGGGCTTGGCAAATATTGTAAGTACCTACCTATGGGTTGCATGCCAACTCCAAGTTCGATACAGTTATTATTTGATATGACACAAAGTATGGTTAACATACAACTAATCTATAAGTATATATTTACCCGAGGCCGATTTCTGTACAGTCAGCATAATATGGTTAGTAGCAGCCAAGTTAGCCAAATATATCGGAACGTACATTCATCGAAATAGTCTTTGTTACTATAAGTAGGAGTAAGGAATGTGTTACGATATATTTGGCTACTTTGGATGCTATTAACTATCTGATGCTGACTGTACACACCATCATCATCAAATCAAGGAGGTAGAACGTAATAAATATACCGAAAATTAGTTTAAAACTTAACAACCTTACACTTACACAAAAGGTAACGGACAGACAGACACACTTTCGCATTTATAATATTAGTATGGAGTATGGATATGAAAGTATGGATAGTATGGATTATATGGCTTTCCCGCTCACGGGACAATGATGTCCCGGACCTTTGGGAGGCGTGCGTGGAGCTCTGAGCCAACACGTAGAGGCCCTTTTGACAATTTAATGAAATGCAAGGAGTACACCAAGCGGATGCTGTCTCTGCCCGTGTCATGGGACGCACACAGAAACAGCACCCGCTGGGGTGTAAGAGTCTATTGCTAGTTGATGGAATCTAAATAAAACGGGTTATTGGATGAAAATGATGGACTAGTAGCTGGGCTATTGGATGAAACATCGGACGCCTGCCCAATAAAACTGTTTCACATTTAATCTCTGGCAGACGATGACTCGCTAACTGCTAGATGGGCCCCTATTAATAGCGACATTAAAATATGGCCTAAGGGCAACAGTAGGTATGGATTGTTATTGACGTGTGTGCGAAAAAATATAAAGGTAATAACCTTTATATTTTTTCGCACTATCCGTCTCTCTCTTATTAGAATATTTAGTAACAGAGATATAGTGCGAGAAAAATCGAAAGTATGTCGCGGCCGTCTAGTGCTAGGCGTGCTGAGGGCCTACCGCGAAACGAAACCAAACTTCGTTCGTGCATCTCCCTCTCTGTCGAGCTTGCTAGTTCGAGCGACAATGAGAGTTATTCGAACGAATTTCGTTTTCACTAGCACGGCTAGCACGAGACGGCCGCGACATACTCTCGATTTTTCTCACACTATACCTCTCTTTCCTAATGTTCTAATAAGAGAGAGACCGATAGTGCGAGAAAAATCGAGTGTATGTCGCGGCCGTCTCGTGCTAGCCGTGCTGACGGAACTACACTAATCGTAAGTAAATAGTATTATAATAGTAGGGACATAATTTTTGAACTTCATCAATTATGTAATTTATGTATGACAAATATCACGTTTCAATTAAGCATGACGAATGTCACCCACCCACGTCCACCCTTGCATTGGTAACGATGCGCGATGACGCGTCTGTAACTCAATCTATGTAACGCTTAATAAATGACGGCGGGTTGTGCGACTTGCGCGGGGAGAGGGTCGAGGCTCCGCCCATACGCTCAAGGACTTTAGCGGGTATACAAGCCTTAATGGTTGAGGATACCAATTTATAATGAATTTCAACAGAAATCCCGTAGTAATTTTTTAAGTAGAGCCAAGGGCGGTTCACTGTGATTTCGTCACGTCGCTACAAGTAGGTACATGCCGGCCGGCCGTCTTTAGACGGTCTATCAGTGGTTGCCGTGCGCTGCTACGGAGCACACGCGTTCGCTCTTTGCATCGACATTCGCCTCGTAAATATGCCTCAACAAAAAAAAACTAAAACGTAGGTACTGTATCGCAGCGGGTTGTAAGAATAACGACAAAAAATCGAAACATTCGTTTTTCTCGCCGCCGTCGGGACGGTCGGAGAAGTTTACCGAAAGGTAAGGAAATGTAAGTAGTGTTGGTATTGCAGAAGGTACCTACTCGACCCAAGGTACCTATACCCAAGCTCAATTGAAAAAATTGACAATGAATGAAGAGCCATAACTGCTAAAAATTGCATAGGGAGGTAATACTAGCACAGAATAAGGTACTGTATTTATGCGCCACACATAATTTAATAGGTCGAGCTGGCGGCAAGGCAACCCTAGCTCCCGAAAGAGTGCGTTGCATGCGATAGAAATAGATGGCCACGTTTAGGCACGTTTGGCGTACCTAAACAAGGAATTTGTTAACAGAGAACCTTCTGTACGTAGTGCTATTACTTATTTTGTGGTATAGAGCTTATAAATGAGAAGCCTTTCAAAGCGCTGTCAGTGTTACATTGAATGGGATTTCTATTAAATGAACGTGTTTTAAATAGTTCAAAAGAGCCCACGTTTACTGCTCTCAAAAAGTAAGCATACAAGTTTTTGCTTTTTGAAACAAACGGGTGCTTTAAAGAAAAATTTAGGCGTACTTTTGACCGTCTCCCAAAAACTGTTGATGAACACGAAAGCAAAACTTTTTCTATAAGCATCTCTAGAAAACATTAGGATTAATCAGCTCGGAATTCATATCACATTAGTTAGTGATACATCTGGTTAGGACATTCGAATATTATGAAACGAGTACCGGACATTTGCGTTTTGTAACAGTTTTCAAGAAACGAACGCCTTGTGTAACCGCTGCGGGGTTTTACATCTCAGATGTTATGGTACCAACTTATTATTTTCCCTGAACCTTGACATCCATTTGTCAATTTTGAGAGTCATATTTTCCCCAGGTATTTAACCAGGTAATCAAGGCGTCGTATTAAAAAAAAGAGATCTGGAAAAGCGTGCAATAAGCGCTAGCATGCATCAATACCTAATCAATTTCAAGGCACGAGAATAGACCCTCAGCAGGCTTATAAATTGCATGCAAATTTAACTACATTGCGGGGTTTGACACAAGTACCGCGGTAACCCACACAATGTAATGAAACTTGCATTCAAAATCTTGCATGTGTAAATTGCGCTATAGAAGTATCGGGACACGGTACATAGGTGCACACGGAAAATCTACTTTATTTCCGGAAATAAACAACCTTTAACTTATGTTACTTCTACTAAACGGCACCTTCGGGTATTTGGAAGCTTGACAATAACCGTCCAAAGTATAATACTAGCTAACATTATTGAGCTTGCTATACCCTATTTCTTATTATATTAGAAAAATCACGTGTGCCATGAGATTACTAGGAAAACCAATTTGAAACGGAAAAACATTGTATTGCTACGTTTGAAACAGTGCTCGAAATAAGTAAATCTAGTACATTTCCCTTTGATATCCTAGATAAACGAAGAAACGGAAACGAATTTGTCCATCATCATATCAGCCGGAAGACGTCCACTGCTGGACATAGGCCTCCCCCAAAGAGTGCCAAAGTGACCGGTCATGTGCCACCCAGCGGACTCCCGCGACCTGAACGAATTTGTCCGTTAGCATTGAAATGTTACCTGGCATTCCAGATAACATTAGGTACCTCCTTAGGTATAGGTAGTAGTGCAACAAATTGTCGTAAATGTGGACACGCTGGACAAAAGCACCAATTTTTTTTCAGGCACTTGTTAGGTCCATAGCTTTAAGTTTTTGATAGGAACCAACTCCTCCGTCGGCCATATTTAATTTGAATGCGGTCATTTTGAGTTATACTTAATTATTAATATCTCGAGTTCTAAGTCACTTAGAATCACAAACTTGATGTCTACATGTACATATTGTTTATGCTAAGTATATACTGAACCGCATGCATATATTGACACCGTATATAGATCCCAAAAAAAAACCTTAAAATCGCCATTAAAATGGAAAAAAACCGACAATGGCAAACTTACACTCTTCCAAATGATGGACGTAGCTAGTTTTTAGCTTTTTCCATTTTAACAGCAATTTTAAGGTTATTTTTTTGGAATCCATATATGGCGTCAAATAACATCACTGCATATACATGTAAAACATCTTCGTTCTTAAGAGTTGGTTTAAGATATGTTATTATATTTTTATTACTTGTTATTATAGAGGCTTAATAGTAATACATAGTCTTTCAAGTGTCTACATATTACGGTTCTAGAGATACCGATTGTTATGGGCGGGCAAAAAACCGCCATAAAATTAAGTTTCATGTATGAGAGCACTGTTTAATTTTAATTTTATTTTTATGGATGTATGTTAAAGCAGCAATAGAAAAACAACTTTTGTGAAAATTTTAACACTAGCTATTGCTGATACGCACAGCCGGATGGACACCGGAAGCTGGAACAGGGTTCCGTATGATATCCTTTGGGAACTCGACTAAAAAATATCTAGTTGAATTCCTTGACCCCAAATATGTATATTTCTTCTAGACACTAAGTTTGTGATTCTACGTTATTTAGAACTCGAGATATTAATGATATACGCATAATTCAAAATTGCCGCCATAAAATTAAAAATGGCCGACGGAGGAGTAGGTTCCTATCAAAAACCTAACGAGTACCTGAAAATAAAATGGTGCTTTTGTCCAGCGTGCCCACATTATCACCTGAAACTACCCTACTATAGGTATTCTGTATGGTAAAACTTTTTTGATTTCCATGAAATCGCATGGCGATTAACGCACCCTTTTGTAACATAACCGCAATGATGTACCGGGCCGTTATTCGACTGCTAATGCGGCCCACCCCGCCGGTCACCCGTCACGAAACTAGACTTCTACCCACGCTTAGTTTGCTACGCATTGCGGTGTCAAGATATATTTGTGGGTGAGCGTTGAGGTGAGCTTAAAACAAGTTACAGAATAGGGGGGCTGGTGTACATTAGGGTGGTGCTACACCGTAAGCGCCAAAGCCGTTAGGTGTAAACAATACCGACACGTGCGGACTTTCAGCTTCATCCGGCGTAATGGGATTCATCCGGGCCCGGCACAATGCCGGGCGCTTTGCCAGCGAACCAGGAGATGCCATTGTGCCGTTAGGTACCGACATCCGGTCCAACGTTTAAGGTGAAGTTTACAGAGTATAGGTATGTGTAAGTGTAAAGGTTGTGTTGCGTCATCAAATATATGTCAAATATACTATATACAAAATAAGTTAAATAGATAGATCGGTAGTACTGCACGGCTACACGGGACATGCGCGAGCTCTCTCGATTTTTCGCGAACTATCCGTCTCTCTCTTATTAGAACACTTAGAACAAGAGGTATAGTGCGAGAAAAATCGAGAGTATGTCGCGGCCGTGTCATGATAGACGTGCAGTAGCGGCCGCTAAAACATCACCTCCATGTTTGAATACAGTTGGCGCGAATAATTTGGACTCCTTGCAAGGGAGCCAAAGCGGACGGATCACTAAAAAAAAATATTTTTTTATTTTTTTTTGATTTTTTTTTTAATCTTATTACAGCACAAATGGAAAATTAGCAACTCGAAATTATTGGTCGAATATGAATAATATCAATTGGAAAATTCTTGACATGGAAAATTAACCACCCTGAATTTAATAATGCTAAAATTTAATTAATTCCTAAAAGTGGAATTGACAGCATACTTGATATACCTACTCGTAGGTCAAAAGAAATACGTCCATATGGAATAAGCTGGCTTACACCAATAATATGACCAATCGGAAATACGTCATAAGTACATGAATTTTGTAAAAAAATTGACGAGTTTTTATTAATTTTTTTGATATTAATTTAAATTAAACAACATTTACTTTGCGTACCTATACTATGAAATGAACCTATGTATTTCATACTGGATAAGTGGACAAATTTCCATTTAGGCCAGGTTAATTTTTAAACAAGAAAAACTCATGTCGAGAGAAAACTATCACAGCTATTTATGTAGGCGTAACTAGTTACCGAGTAATAGTCAACCAACTTAAAGTGTAGGTACTAAAAAAGGCCAACTTTCGTACAAATTCGGCCGACGCAACCATTTAAGAGTTGCACGCGCGTGTCGATGTAACTAAGAAAGACAGGCAACTACGGAACCCTACACTGTGCGTGGCCCGACACGCACTTGGCCGATTTTACTTTTTTTCGTCACGGCACGGTGGGCACGGTCAGAAGGCCCAGACCCACTAAACCCCCAGTGATTGTCCAGCCATTTCGTTCACAAGGAGGGTCAAAGGTTCGCTTACGCATGCCACTTTGACTCTCTCGCGACTAGCCCGCTTTACAGGCCTGGCCAGGAAGAGCGCCCCGGGACAGTTTAGGGCTTTTCAATCCCGTGGACTTATTGGGTAGACTGGGGTGGTCGGCCAGTAGACCTAGATTATGATTCGTAATATTTTCTACTTGACTTATTCGTGTATCACTATACAATCACGAATAAACAAGGTAATCGTATTACACAGCACGGCTATCATGAGACGGCCGCGACGTCTCTTTCTTATTAGAACACTTAGAACAAGAGATATAGTCCGAGAAAAATCGAGAGTATTTCGCGGCCGTCTCATGATAGACGTGCTGGTTACTTAATACATATCTATCGCAAAGTCCCCAGTTCGCGATTAACTTGGAAACTAGCTAGTTTTCATGATACTTACATAATTTTTTGGGTCCTGGGATGATTTTAATGTAGGTATAATTTATATTGTTCACGTTTTGAACTAAATTTGTAAAGGGCCACGATTCTATCTGCCATAATTAGCAGAAGGAGACATCCCTAGGATATCGCTTTTGTGTCATTTCTGCTTTGGCATTCTGACTTTGAAAGAGGGATACATGAAAGTGGTGATATACCTATGACATGCCGGGGAGTAAACTTGGAATTGGACAGTCTCCTCTGAACTAGGGCTCCCGCTACACGTGTAATCTGAACTCAAACCATACGTGGAGTAGGTAACTACGGATATCGATGACTTTATTTTTGTACCCACCTATAATAAGATTGGCTTTAAGCTTTTCTTCAGCTAATTCCCATTCGCGTTGCACTATTTATATTCGTATAACAGCCTCTCTTCAATTTTTATTATTTCGCTAAACGTGTTCTGTTTTTCTGAACGCCGCGCCATAAATGTTTGTAACACAATCACGTTTCACCCGCAAAAGCGCCTGCGAATTTAATGCGAGTAATAGTGCCATTCAGCACCTTGGAATCTTTTGTGCAGGCGTCGAAATATGAATACGGAAATAATAAAGGTCGAAGGGAAACGAGGAAAGCAGGCAATCTGAATGAAGCAGCTATTTACATTTTTTATTCAAATTGCTTCGGCTTCAACTGGCTTTCGATCTTAATATAGAATATAAAGATTTCGCAGGGCGCCTTACTGTTTTTGCTATTTATATTCTTTGTAAATAAGTAGACACGCAAATTGTGTTGGTGAAATTAAAATTCAAGTAGGTAATATTTTTGTAATAGGTCTGTCTATCTCCTAATGGCAAACGCCATGACAGGCATCCAAAGCTACAAGCTACGATGTTCACTTTAAAGTTATACGCAGAAAAATAACGTTTTAATTTCGAGGCTGAAATTCACAACACATCGACTATTCTCTTCAGGTGAACTAGTAGTAGGAATATTTTTTATCTATTCGTATGTTTTCCGTATAGTTATTTTATCGAAGTGTACTGAAAGGACACTGAGCTACGGGGTAGTAGAGAAATACTTGTATATCACCACGCGGATTTTTTACAAACGTCTTTCCAGTTCCACTGCCATACGACATATGATCAGCATTTTTTCCATCAAACAGAGTCGGTTACTATTCCAATCAGTCTAAAGGTTTATAGTTAAAATACAATAAAGAGTGAGTTAATATTTGTACTGTAAGTCTGATCTCCAATCACCCAATCACGTGTAGTATTAACGAATCTCCGGATCAAGTTGCACTAGCGTCAATCTATGATACGGCTATCATACGGCCTGCCTGAAGTTAGGCAGACACCGTCGGGCATTTTAGACGCCAGAGGTCTCCAAGACACAAGGGCGTTCCAGATCCTTCATTGATTTGAGGATTAATTGTGTTCAAGAAGAACCAGGTCCCTCTCCCTACCCAGCGCAACCTCAGGAGGTCTGGCGCACGTACTCACCATCAGCGCCACACACGGTGCAAGCAAGTAGTGGTGGCATTATGGCTCGTGAGTTCCAGTGCAGGTACTTCCAGTACAGGACTGCTCCAAATAAGTGAGCGACAAGACATGCGGCTGTGTCCGACCTCTCTTAGGGTTCGGCCACGACTACCAGCGGCGGTGGCAGCGGCACGTGAGAACGAGAATCTCGTTCTAGTCCCGTATGGCGCACTGATGCTGCCAAAAAAAATTAAAACGGTCGGCAACAGGCGGCCCGGCCTCCCTGGCTGTTTGGTGTATTCGTACCTTTTGCCTGGTATATATAGTCGCAAATTATTGATCAGTACTGCTCGTGTCAATTTCGTTAGCTACTGATGTGGCCCTTGTCTGCTAAAAGGTTGCCGACCGCTGGTTTAGAGGGTAAAAACTAAGCGTAGGTACCTAATTGGATATCAGATCTATACCGGCTCGTTTGAGCCATGCTGTTGGTTTCTGTTGTGAATACTAGCCGCGCCAACTCAATTTACGGGCGCCGTCGACGCGTGGCAACTTTTTGTAATTGAGTACGGCTTTCGCGTGCTCTCGAAGGGGCGTTGCGACGAACTTAAATGTTTCACCGTGAGATTGACTCGAATGAAAAAAATTGGATACTGAAATTGTCACGTCTGATTTGCTGATGTAGAACGAGAGAGTGTATCTGGGCAGCATTCGACAAACAAAATGTATTGTGTCCTCATGATATCCCCGTTTCATATCTCTTTAACACGACGAAAGAGACACGTGTAACGCGGCATATAGGTAACATGTTGGGGATACATCACATTTTGTAAGAACGGCTTCAGGTAAGCGTTATTATGGTGCCATATGAGTATGAATTGCATTATCACCGAACTTGCTAAGTATTTCAGCACAATCCGATACTCCAACACCTGGCTGTAAAATGGTTTGCAAATTTTAAAGGGCAACTTACTTAAGTAGGCTTCTTACCCGACTGAGGAGGAGGGACCGAAGAAGAGGAGGTTTATTTAAAATTCTATTAACTGGACTTTTTGAAGTAGGTTAATAATGTCTTTTATCATTGTCAGCCGAATATTGGGGTAACTTTTTCAATTAGCGCCGAAACGAGGTCCCCAGTGACATCGATTGAAGTATGATTAAAATACCCGAGGAATTTGCCGTGATTAGGGAGTTTTGAGTGATTGCATGCCCTTAGGGATAAAACTATATAACACTAGCTTCTGCCCGCAACTCCGTCCGCGTGGAACTCGATTATATTATATCGTAGCTCCATATATACAAACTTCCATCCCCCCTTTCACCCCCTCAGGGGATGATTTCCGGAATAAAAACTATCCTATGTCCATCCCCAGGATTCAAATTATTTCCATACCTGATTTCATCTCAATCGGTTCAGCGGTTTAAGCGTGAAGAGGCAAGAGACAGACAGAAACACACTTTCACATTTACATATAATATTAGTGTGGAGTATGGATAGCCGCTCGCGCGATTTTGCCGGCGTATTGCAAAAAACCTACAACCATCCAGAAGGAGATAACTACAATACAATACAAATACTCTTTACGTCACCCCTGGCCATAATGCGAGTTTTACTGCACGCTGCGCGTACGGTAAAACTCGCATTGTGGCCAGATGAAGACGTAAAATTGTGTACTTACCACGGGCGATAATTCGTAAAGCACCAGATCGCATATTTATGGCCCTCACCTTCGGTTTGGGCCACAAACACCTGCGATCTGGGCCATTCACTAATTCACCGCCCTAGGTACGTAATGTACTATTATTGCACACCTCAAAACATGAATCAAATAGACATAACAACTTAAAAATAGAAAATTACAAGCAGGTGAATGATTTTTGAAATGGGATTAGCGGTCCGGAGTTTACAATCATTAAAGCTACAATCTCACAGACTTTTCCTCTTTATAATATTAGTAATATTAGTATCGATATAACATAAAACATTCAAGTGCGAGTCGGACTCGAGCACGTAGACATAAGGAGGAGCTATACACAGGGCCTATATAACATTAAACTACAAATAAACGACTCGCTTTCGTCCTAACCAATAAAGGTTGCTAATTATTTTTTAACTTCTCATGTTCTTAAAGTGTGGCATATTAGGCTTAAATAGCGGGGCTAAAGTTTAAGCCCTAAGCACGTTTAGCCCCTAGGGAAAATATGTAAACATATTTATGATTTTAAAACATTTTAATTTGACCAATCAAAACACTTCAACGTATTAAATCCACCAATTACCACTATTTAAAAAACCATGTATATTTGCTATCAACTGATCAGAATACAGCTATATATTAAATCAACCAATCAGGAAACAGAATAAATTTCAAATATTATTAGGCGTTTTTTATTCCCGAATTCACAATCATTAAAAAAATAAACACCTTCGGCCGTCTATAGCCGCGTCCAAACGTTCAAGCGTGGTTGGCTGCATACATGGCATAAGCTATGAGATTAATTTCACGACGACGCTGTCTATCTCGCTTTATCGTATGCACTGTATGCTGTCCGCCGCGCTCGGCCATTTGAACGCGGCTATTAGACTGTCAGAGTCTGTTTAATTTGTGGTGTCAATATGTTGTATCTGTGTTGAAGCAGTTTATTAAAAAAAATTGCGCCAAATTGAACAATCTTTTCGCCGTGGTATTTATTATTGTAGATGGATAATCTTTGTTTTTACTATTTTCTCGCTGTCGAAGTGAAAAGTAGAGTGTATTTAACTCTGGTCTAAAATCCATATTACCCCTCGAACTATTTCCCCTCACTTCGTTCGGGAAAATAACCATCTCGTGGTAATATGGCTTATTTTAGACCCTTGTCATAATATCTTCTTCGCTTCTGTAGTTCAAAAGATCGGTAGTACACACGGAATAAAGAATCCATTGGAAGTGGCATTCAACCGATTTTCATAGAGAACCACTGTCGCCGCACGCACACAACCACACTTCAATAATACACGAACACACAATTACAATACGCTTTCGATTAGTTAAAACGTGCTGTGCCAATATGTTGTTAACGGTAGCTAATTATATATGCAAAATCTACTTTAACTAGTACTATTTACGGTTTCATTTAGAGTGTCAAGTAAATATTTCTTACGTCCGTTACCATATGCGTTGCAAGACTTGCAAGAGGCGTGGTCGTTCGGCTACTCGACGCAGGATGGCGGTGTTTTCAAAACATCGTTCCATTCATAAGATGGGACCGCTTGAAACCGAAAAGTCGCATGTACTGCAAAATGTGTATGATGATACGACTATTTGGCTGTAACGGAATAGGGATGTGGGTATGGTTTGAGTTTGACTATCGATATTTTTATGATATTCATACGGTAAATATTAAGCTAAGACTTATTTACAAATTGTTTCTAATAAAATCTTGTTTATGATATAATAATAGTAGTAGGTAACATTTATACTAAATTACTTTTGTTATAAATTTAGTAGCAATTAAACACAGATTTCTAATAAACAAAGAATATAATTTGTTTAATTTAATACAAGCACATCTCAAATATTATATAGAATTATTTTAACAGCAATCTACACTGCCGACGTTGTGCGAGTGCGGTCTAGTGAGAATTTACCGTCAAATTTGTTCGTTGTGCGGGATAACAGGAAACTAAATGTCAGTAGTTCGCCGTGCGTATTGCGAATTGAATTAATTGTTCGTAATTACGCTACATACAATACTCTGCGTGGGAATTGAATCTTCATGAATGAAGCGATTTCCTTTTGCAAAACTCAAATATGAGTTGCATCAAAATGTTTCGAACAAATGGCGTTGAATCGTTGCGGAAACCAATCCTTCCTCCCCGTGGCATCAATGCATTTTTCCTTAGTATTTGTGTCTTTAGGAAAACTATAAGATTATAATAGTTATTTTATTGTGTATGACACAATATTCAGATACATATTACCAGAGCCCGGAATTCTTTTGAGCTGTCATAGGGACTTCTGGTTTATCGACTTCCGATTATACATAATGTATATCAATAAATACAGAATACAATATGTAAAATAAGATTACGAGTAGACGTAACAATACGCAGTCTTATCGCGAATGAGCGATCTCTTCGAGATAACCTTTGGATACCAACTTTTAGGAAATTATAAATATAAATTAAAATAATAATATTTTATTCTTTCTTATAAATAATAAGAATGGTCTTTGTCCTGATTAAAAGGCATAGGTAAGCAATCCATAAATTATAAAAATTAAAAAGCAATCAAAGGAATAAGCAATAAACAATAAAATATTATTATTTTAATTTATATTTATAACACTACAATACTTCCGATTTTACAATAATACATATGTATAAACGGAAGTCAATAAACGAGAAGTCCCTATGACAGCTCAAAAGTGCTACGAGAATTCCGGGCTCTGCATATTACTCATAAAAATATAATCTTTTTCATTTTGGTTTATCGATAACAAGTATCGACCTTAGCCACAGCATTTGAGTAGCGAACCTTCGGGAAATTTGCGGCGCATTCACGATCTGAGTAGCGAAATAATACACAGAATTATGAACTTTATTGTTAGAATTATAGAATTGATATTTCCTTGACTACAGGCGCAAATTGTGTGTAAGAAATTGAAAATTTAATATTTTTTTATACGTATTCTAAAATATTACTTAACGATGATAAGAAACACTTCCATGAGACAAGTTTTTTATGTGCTATTATTGGAGCAGCTTTCAATAACGCAATACGGCATTTTCCTAAAATAAACAAATATTCACTCATGTCATATGCTGCGTGCGGTCGCTAGGTGACTGACAATAATCTGTGCAAGAAGTATGCTTATTATTGCTCGCATGTTCGGCGACACGGGAACGCCCACTCACCACTTCCAATGGACCCTTTATTCCGTGGTAGTACAGGTGACGGGCAGGGTAACCAATCCTGTATAGCCGACCTGTGCTCAACACTATGTTTAATTCCATTTATCTCAACCATGTGGGCTACGTGGAAATACAAAAAATATATCAAAACCCTAAAGAAAATATGAAGGAAGTTCATCTGTTCCATAAAATATTATGGAACAGATGAACTTCCCCCATCCTTGTTAAGACAATGTGCAGATCAGCTGTCATTACCATTATCTATATTGATAAATTAATCTTTTAATGAAGGGGTGTGCCCAGACCTATTCAAAACAGCAATAGTTAAACCTGTACATAAAAAAGGTCCCAAAACGGACCCTAACAATTACCGTCCGATAGCTCTGTTGCCTACTGCCTTCATTTTTTTTGAAAAGGCCATGTGCAACCCGTTTATTCGTTCTGTGAGAAGTTTAAGATCTTAGACGACAGCCAGCATGGCTTTCGAAAAAAACGGCCCACGACGCTAGCGGTCTACAAGTACATTCAAGAAATTTTGAACACTTGCTACGTTTTAAGCGGGCGAGATTAAATCAAACAACAATGATAATCTACTCTGCATTTATTGCCGCTTAACGCCGCGAGCACACGAAAATGAAGGTCGTCAGGTAGGGGTCATAGGCCGTCTGATTTTTGCTCCCTGGCTCCAAGGGGGGTGTTGCTGCCACCACGCCAGTACTTCCCTGGATCTCGGGACCGCCGTGAAGATGGAACGGGCTGAGGGACGTCAGCCGGCAGCACCAGGAACTCTGGTGTAAGTTCTGCGGCACTCCAGCCGTAAGGTAGCACCCTGGAATTTTCGACCACCCGTGTAAATAAACCTCGTTCCGCATTTATCTCCGTTGACTGTGACCGGCATAAGCAGAAGCAGAATCAGGAAGAGAAAGTACTGCGTGATGGTGATGGTGAAATGGCTTGGTGAAATGCGGATGTCACAGTCAGACGGAGTTTACAAAATGAGATGGAGAATGAATTCTAATTTAATGAGATTTATTATTTTACTATATAATTTATACATCAAAACATTAATGGTGCGTGATAAAACTGATAAACAATAGCGGAAAAAAGATGAAATTTGTGTAAGTTCGTCTTTACAGCGAAAATAAGCAGAAAAAGCATAATAACGGAAATACCGTTAGACACGCCCTTAAATCTACCTACTTACAACTATTTCTTACGGAATGTTCAGCACTTACCCAATATCTTAGGGGTTTTCAACACTCACTGACTTTAGTCAAAGGCAACTCGGGGCTATCTAGTGCCCGGAACGAAATCATTAAAAATATTAGACGAAAACGGGCGCGACGTGTGATGACACTGTGAGAAGAGTGTACGTGCGCCTGCGTCGAATGCAAAATATCTCTCTGGCGGCGGCCGCGGCCGGTCGGGCCATCGCGGGAGCGGGCGCGGGTGCGGGCGCCGGGGGGCGCAGCGCGTTCCACCGGTTAGAACCATGGAGCTGCGAGCGAGGTACAGTTCGTCAGGGAAATTACGTGCCGCAATGAAATATACGATTAACATATTTTAATGTATGTTAATTCTAGTTGTTATTATTTAGGTAAGTGCTTATAATAAGGGTTTGATTATATTTGTTTCATTATTTATTATAAAAAGTGTTTTATTTATTTATTTTTATACGTAGTTCATAGTAACGAAAGTAATGTAACGCTGATACGTTACAGTACCCCCGCGCGTCGTGAAGGATTTTATTGCATCTTGCTGTAATAAAATCCGCACTGCCTAAGTACCTGTACTTACACTACCATAATTCTTCATTCATACATCACGCTTGCATATTTACGTCAACAATTGTTTTACATTTAGTTATATATTTGCTGACGCTTAATATCATAATATAATGAGGTAACTTGTTACAAGAACTCGAAACCTGACAGGTACAAGTGCTTAAGGATGATTAGACGCTCGAACATTAAAACTGTATATATTTTATCATATGATAAATAATATACCTAGACCTATTCTATATTATTTATTAAGACCAACTAGTTTGATGTCTTTTATGTGCCAGGTGCCCAGATCTTTACCTGTTAAGTCCTGAAGCACATACACTAATGGGGACTTCTTAGCTGTAATTTTCGCTTTAATAAATTTAGGTGCTAATTTTTTGGTGAATTGTTTGCCCTTGTCACTTAAGAAGTAAGCACGTTTCATGACAAGGTCACCCACCTTAAATTCAGCAGGCTTACGTCTATCATTATAATGAGAGGTGTTTTTACAATGGGCTTGCCAAAGCTTCTTCTGCACGTCATCAAAAATCGAGGACAGACAACCTAGGTTCTCGGCGTAAATGTCGCGAGGCAGAAAGAACACTTCCTTCCCAATATCTGTATCTGTATAGTGTGTTCCACATGATACCAGCTCTCTACCGTATACTAAGAACGAAGGCGTAAAACCTGTTGCTTCATTGACTGAAGAATTAATAGCAAACTGAACTCGCGGAATGAACACGTCCCATGACCTGTGGTCATCATTCACGAAGGTAGAAATACAACATATAATGGTACGGTTGAATCGCTCAACTAAATTAATTTGAGGAGTGTATTTAGGAGTGTAGTAAACGTTGGGAACATTATATAACTTTAAGAAACTTTCCATTACTTTCCCAGCAAATTGGCTACCGTTGTCCATGAGCACTGTTTGAGGTACACCATGCACTAAGAAAACCGATTCTTCTAAAATCTTCACTATTACCTCTGCAGTAGCCTGTTTAATGGGAAAAATTAAGCAATACTTGGAAAAGCAACAAGTGATGACAAATATGTAGCTGTTCCTTTTCCGTGTAGTGGGCAAAGGACCCATTAAATCTATCGAGATCATTTGGAATGGGCGAGAGCATTGTTTAGGTCTTCCCATTTCCCCTAGGGTTTGATGGTTTTGGGCCTTATATGACAAACACTTTTCGCACGTTCCAATGAACTTGACGATGTCTTGGTACATGCCTGGCCAATAGAAGCGCAAAGCAAGTCTGCGGTATGTTTTGAAAATGCCCATGTGTCCGGCAATTGGCTCCGAATGGTTCTCTATAATTGCTTTTTCGCGTAACTCAGAGGGAACAACCACTTTCCATGAAAATTCGGAAGTAAGTTCATGCTTGTTTTTGGACAATCGGTACAAAGAGTTATTTTTAATTATATAATTTGGAAAGTCGATCGGACTATGCAGGCAGCCGTTATAGATGTTGGTGTACCAGGTGTCCCCAGAGTTCAAATGAGAGTTGGATGTACAAATGGCACTCACGGGTGCCAGCGATAAGGCATCGGGGATGACATTATCAGCGCCCCGACGATGTTTCAGGATGAAGTTAAAGCTTGACAAGCGAACGCCCCACCGAGCCAATCTGCCAGTTGGGTTGCTAATGGACAGGAACCACTTGAGTGCACTATGGTCAGTGTAGACCGTGAAGGGCTGTCCATTTTCTACGTAGCAACGCCAATGCTCTAAGGCTGCAACTACAGCTAGCGTCTCGCGTTCCGTAATGCTATAACTCCTCTCAGCTGGTGACAAGCTCTTTGACATGTACGCGATCGGGTGCTCCTTACCATCGATGGTCTGAGTCAGCATAGCGCCTACCCCATAATTACTAGCATCGGTATGCACTTCGAAAGGTTTGGTGTAGTCCGGACAGCTGAGAACTGGAGCAGAAACTAAACACTCCTTAAGTTGTTGGAAAGCAGAATCAGCGTCAGGAGTCCACTTGAAAGAAGGTGACCCCTTTTTTGACGAAGTCAGCTTATTCAAGGGGGCAGCGATGGTACTAAAATTAGGGACAAATCGTCTATACCATGTCGCGGTACCAAGAAATCGTTTTACGTCTTTACGAGACGTTGGCGTAGGGTAATTCAAAATAGCCTCTACCTTTGCGGGGTCGGTACGTAAACCGGATCCATCGACGACGTACCCGAGATATTTGAGTTGGCTACTGAAAAAACTACACTTGTCTAAGTTAACGGTGAGATTGGCCTGTTTGAGCTTGTCTAAGACGCGTAAAAGTAAGGTGACGTGACTATTGAAATCCTCGGAAACGATGATAATGTCATCCAGGTAGGCGAATACTTTAAGGTCGAACTCGGAGAACAACAGGTCCACTAATCGTTGTTGAGTAGCAGGAGCGTTGGTCAGACCGAATGCAGTTCGTTTAAAATGGAAAGTTCCTTTCATTGGCACGTAAAAAGAAGTCTTACTTCTGTCCTCCGGAGCAATTTCAATTTGCCAGAAAGCCTTGGACAAGTCAATGCTGGACAAGTAACGCGCATCCCTGAGGTTGTCCAAGATCTCTGAAATGTATGGTAGATTATATGCATCTTTTTTCGTCACCGAGTTCAGTTTACGGCTATCCAAACAGAAGCGTGGTTGTCCGTTCTTTTTGTTGACGAGAAGAACCGGCGATGACCAACTACTCTCACCTTTTTCAATCACATCAAGTGCGAGCATTTCGTCAACTTGTTCAACCAGGATGCGCTGCTTCTCTGGTGACAAGCGGTAATAACGCTGGCGAATTGGGCTAGCGTCGCCGGTGTCAATGCGGTGTGTGATTAGGTTAGTGACACCTAGACCTTTGCGTTGAAAAGATATGTCTTCAAATTGTTTAACGACGTTATCAGCTAGATGTTTCTGTGAATCGTCCAAATTACCGTAACCCTGAATAAAAGCGTCTGGTTTTGGTAAAACTTCATTACTTTTGTCAGTACTTAAGACAAGACTGCCAAGGTATCTTGGACAGATTTTAAATGCTCGCCAGAAATCAACGCCCAGAATGAGATTATTTTGTATACTTGGCACTATAAAAGCTTTTAAAATATGGAACTTGCCATCAAAATGTAATGGAATGTCAATATAACCCTCACTCTGTAACATTTGACCTCCTGCGGCCGTGACTGAAATAAATTCACCTTTTACTACTTTCAGTCCTCGATTAATGAGTACTAAATGAGCACCATTACCTAAAATAGTTACTGCTGAGCCGGAATCCAGTAACCCAGACATAGTAACATCGTTGATTGTTACAGAAACATAAGGTCTGTTATCGTTTACATTGTGCTCTTTCAGAATTGTGTCAATTTTGTACGATTGAAAAAACAAATTGACAGTACGTAACCACTTTTGCCAATCTTCGTTATCAAATTTGGCTATATTACTATCATTGACACAATTCTGACCGATTAGTTTTTTGGCTGTTGCTTCCTATTTTTGTTGCAATCTGGACAGTCTGGCGTTTTAACATTTTTTCGTCCGCAAACAAAACAAACAATATTATCTTTGTTTGCCGTGCACTGTCGCAGATTGTGGGTATCTACACGACATCTCGGACAGAAACGTGTCTTGGATGACGAAGAAGCAACAGCGTCTACATAGTTAGAGTTAGTCTTAGTATGTAACACTTGATTATTACTACTTGAATAAGATTTGTTGTAATTATGATTGTTGTGTTTATATTTATTAAAATTGTACTGCGCAATGCTATTGGTGTTATTATAATTTGTCCTTATTTTAGAATGACCACCAGTATAGGCAAACTCAGGTGCCATAGTGTCTGAACTTGGCCGCGGAGGTTCCTTGAACTGGGAAAGTCGCGACTGTACACTCTCGTAGTTCCTACACAATGTTTTCAACTCCTCTATGGTCTTAATCTCAGAAACGGAAGATAGAGTACTCGCGTAACATGGCCTTATGTTATGAAGGAGTATCTCGAGCTTGTCGTTCTCTGACAAGGCAGTTGAGAGACGCGAAAAAAGGCCGGACATAACGGACACATAAATTACTATATTTTCCGCTTCTCCCTGAGTGCGAGACCTGATTTCGGATAGCAGTCTGTAATCAAAATCAGCCTGGCCGAAATCCTGCCTCAATAGTACAACCAGTTCATCCCACGTATTAACTTTTTCCCTGACGCTTCTGAACCAATGGATCGCATCACCCGTGAATATTTCGGTGGCGTTATGTAGGAGTTTGCCACTCGAAATATTTTTTGCCTCGCAGAATTCGGAGACGCGTTGTATGAACGCCCTGACACAGGTTTTGCCATCATACTTTAATTTTGACAGCTGGTTTGCACCGCTGCCGTCACAAGTCACAGTGATGTTAAGTGGTGAAACAGAAGTCGCAGGATAAGCCTGGGGGTCACTGGAGGATGAAGCAAGCGGATCTACTAGGTTGCTATCCTTAAGCAAATTAACGCGATCGGAGCAGACTTTAAATTTGGTGACGCATTGGTCATAAGCCTCCTTATGATCTTCATCCTCACAAGTAATGCGGTTAAGCCGATGATATAGGTGGTATATCAGATTTTGTGCTCGGAGCAAGGTGTTTTTGTCCAGCGGTTTGGAGTCTAAATGAGAATTAATTTTCTCAAGCACATCTGCAACGCCATCTATATCCTCTTCTGTATCAAACGGACTCGTGAGTATGTCCTCTGACGGAAATAACGGTCCACATTTAGCAATTTGCCTACGCAGCTCCTGAACTGTGGAAGCAGGAGTTTCGCCACGAATTGTAACCTCATATTCCAACTCAGTTTTCTGAAGCGACATGAATTTAATAGGCCACGCCATTATAAAATGTGTCAAAAAACCGCAGTGCCTAAACTGTATAAATGCTGAACAAACCGTCAGAAAAAAAAAACAACAAAATACTCTGTTAGGGCAGATAAGGATGATTTTGGTTTGCTGGGATTTTGGAATTAAATAAACGTGTGCTCTGTATGCTCCTTTATTCTTAACTAACTTTCAAATAGCTGTGGACTGTATATCTAGGTATGCACTTGCATGCATCGCAACTATGCGTAAATATCTATACTAATTTGGACATTCCGCCCACCAAGAACATAGTTCTTAAATTACACTGCAAAATATAGAAAACACTAGTAATATAAACATAACAATATACTTAACTAAGCACGAAGTAAGATATGAAAAACATCAATTATTTTTAGCAATAACACAAAGTTTACTAACTGGACGCTTGAACAATCCTGATTTACATTTAACAGTAACAACTCTAGTTATATTATCAGGTCCAGTATGTTTTTCTACAATTTTGCCTAAAATCCATTTAGCAGGAGGAATGTTGTCCTCTTTCAAAATAACAACGTCATCAATTTCGAGTTCAGTACAATTAGAATTCCATTTATACCTCTGATTAAGATTTACTAAATATTCTTTGTACCACCGTTTCCAAAAATCTGTTACAATTTTTTGCGTTAAGCGCCATCTGTCTAAGCCAATAACATTAGTGTCACATTCATCTGCTATATTTAACAACGGCTCGCCCACCAGAAAGTGGCCTGGTGTTAAGGGGAGAGGGTCGTTTGGATCATCGCTAAGTAAAGTTAAAGGCCGCGAATTCAAACACGCTTCCACTTGCGCCAGGACTGTCGCCATCTCCTCGTAAGTAAGAGTACTATTCCCTACAACCTTACGTAAATGTCCTTTTGTACTACGGACTCCTGCTTCCCACAGACCGCCGAAATTGGGAGCGTGGGGAGGGATAAAGTGCCATGTTGTACGTTCTAACGTAAGCATGGCTGCGATTTCATCCGGTAGTGATGATTTGGCACGATTAAACATTTCTCTCATCTCTCTATCAGCACCAACGAAGTTTGTGCCATTGTCACTAAATAAATCTTGACAATGACCTCTCCGTGCTGTAAAACGCCTGAATGCTGCAATGAAACCCTTGGCAGTTAAATCTGTAACAGCTTCGAGGTGTATTGCCCGGGTGACCATACACACAAACAGACATATATAACATTTATAAGATTTAGCTCCTCTGCCAGGTGAAAATCTTATATTTACAGGACCACAGAAATCTACACCTGTAGATTTAAATGGCTTACTTGGTTTAAGTCTCGCTTCAGGAAGAAGTCCCATTAAAGGCGTAGACTTCTTTTTCGAATATCTCAAACACGTTACACATTCTCGATAGATTTTCTTAGTGCGATCTTTAGCTTGCAGTATCCAATACTTTGTTCTCAAAAAGTTCAACATTAATTGAGGACCGCCATGCAAAGTATGATGATGAGCATCAAGAATTAAAAGCTTGGTAAAATTATGTTTACCAGGCATAATCACCGGATGTCTCGTGTCATAATTCGCGTCCGAGTGTGCAATTCGTCCACTCACTCTTAATGTCCCTTTTTCGTCCAAAAAAGGACACAGAGTGCGAAGATTACTCTTTTTTGCTACCAATCCTCGACTCTTTAACTGTTTTATCTCAGTAGCAAACTCGGTCTCTTGAATTTTGTTAATGCATGTAGTTAAAGTATTATTCATTTCTTCTAAAGTTACAAATTTTGGCATGGTTACTCTCTCACTTTTTTGCAATTTTAAGTTTAACACTCTTCTACAATATGAAATTACCTTTAACAATCTCGATAATGAAGAAAATCTCGACCAAATGGAGGGTTCTTCGTCAATTATAGATGAAACAGTTAAAGATGCGAGTCTTTCCTCCTCATGTGTATCCTCCACGTTTGTGAGGGTCATCTCTAATTCAGGCTCTGTCAGCCACTGAGGGCCATTCCACCACAATGGATGATGGAGTAATAGTTGTACTGATAATCCGCGAGACGCACAGTCCGCAGGATTAGAGTCTGTAGGTACATGACTCCATTGCTCAACATCTAAAATGTTTAGTATCGTGGACACTCGGTTACTTACAAAAGTAGTCCAACGAGCTGAGCCTCCTCTAAGCCAAGCCAGTACAATGGTGGAGTCAGTCCAGCCATATAACTTCTCTTTAGGTATCTCCATCACTTGTGCTACTTCGGATATAAGTTTAGCTCCTAAGGCGGCGCCACATAACTCTAACCTTGGAATTGATAGTTCCTTTTCTGCAGGGGTAACCTTGGTTTTCGCTGTCACCAAATGAACATTAACATTATTTAGCTCGTCTGTTACTCGAACGTAGACCGCGGCTGCAAAGGCTGATCTTGAAGCGTCTGAAAAGACATGTAGCTCGATACTCGATCTCGGTGTTGCATTTAACCATCTCGGTAACTCTAGATGCTTTAGATCAGCTAGCTCCTCTCTAAAGGTCAACCATTCACATAATAACTCCTCCTTCAAAGAGTCGTCCCACTCAAGACCAGACTTCCATAATTTCTGGATAAAGATTTTGGCCACGACTACAACTGGAGCGATCCAACCTAATGGATCATACAGTCTCGCCACATCAGAAAGTACTCGTCTCTTTGTGATTGGCTCTTTAGGTTCAGTGAGGTTTATCGTATACTCAAATTTATCAGTCTCTCTGTTCCAACTCACACCAAGAACCTTAATAGCCTTATTCAATTTTAAATGTACTAACTGATGATCAATATCATTGTTTCCTGCAATCCTCTGAAGTAGAGTTTTAGAATTACAGTTCCATTTTTGAAGTTCAAATCCACCAGATCTCATCAGCTCGTTCATTTCTTCGAATATTTTTAATGCCTCAATTTCAGTTTCAGCTCCAGTAATTAAGTCATCCATATAGAAATCTTGTTTTGTTATTTTCGCAGCTATAGGATACTTTGCTTCTTCCAACTCTGCAAGTCTTTGTAACGACTTAACTGCCAAATACGGAGCACATGCTGTACCAAACGTCAGTCTCAATAGCTTATAATCTTGTACAGGCTCTGATCCATCTGACTTAAATCGCCACACGATTCTCTGAAACTCTGTATCATCATCAGCCACACGAACCATACGATACATTTTAACGATGTCCGCAACAAGACACACCTTATGTCTTCTCCATCTCATTAAAATGTGTCTCAAATCTTGTTGTAACTTTGGACCAACAAGGAGGTCATCATTCAAGGACACGTTATTGTCTCCTTTGCTGGAAGCATTAAAAACAATTCTGACCTTCGTCGTCTCTTTGTCTTCGCGCACTACCGCATGAAAAGGAAGGTAAACTGCTTTCTTATTCTCTAACTCATTTGGCGTTACTGGTCTCATGTGATTCAAACTCAAGTACTCTGTCATAACCTTGTTATATTCTTCTCTAAGATTCGGCTCTCTCAGTAACTTTCTCTCTAATACCTCTAATCTCTTCATAGCAATTTCCTTAGAATGTCCATACTGACATTTAGGGTCCTCTGTTGTGAAAGGTAGTCTTTTCTTTCAGTCATCTCCTTTTGAATCAAATTAGGCTCATTCTCCATCTCCCAAAACTTTCTCAATAAATCATCTTCCTGAATATTCACATGCATACTGGTCAACTTAGCCTTTACCTCAGTCTCAGATCCTCTCATAGCTCGTCCGGACAAAATCCATCCAAAGATAGTATTTTGCGCCATTAAGCTTCCTTCCGACCTCTTGATCATCCCCTCTAATAGTATTTCGCCATACACGTCAGCACCTAAAAGGATATCAATTTTACCTGGTGTTGTATATGTTGGATCCGCTAAAGGTAAGTTTCCAATATCTGACCACTCAGGAATGCTAAGCTGGGTAGCTGGAAGCAAAGATGTTAAAGAATGTAGCACGTAAGCACATACATGAACAGAACTCGCAGGATTATGGCGTGATTCTATGCGCAGTGAAACCGTGTGTTTGATCCTCATACGACCGTCTCCTAACCCTGACACAAACCCACTTACTGGTTTGCGTGTAAGTCCAAGTAATTGTACAGTAGCCTCAGTAATAAAAGAAGCCATGCTACCCTGATCAAGTAAAGCTCTAATAGTTTGTTTACAACCAGTGGAATTAAATACCTTAACTCTAGCCGTCGCAAGAAGTACACTGTTAGGTTGAAGCGTACCTCTCGAAAATGCAGCTGTAATATGTGTGTCACCTCGTGATGTGCTCGGTCTCTCGTGTAGGGGTGCACTCGGTGACGACGACAACAACTCACTCGTAGCTCGCGCCTCCTGGTTGATCTCCTTCATCTCTCGTTCAAAATGTAGTAGGGTGTGGTGTCTCCTCCCGCATTTTCTACAACTCGACGACTGCCGGCACTTTATTGCCGAATGAGTCGGCATCAAGCAGTTGAAACACAGCCTATTGTTTTGCACATAATCTTGCCGTTCCTTGGGCGTCATGTGCCCAAATTGATTACAGTGGTAAATATGATGGTTCTCATGGCACATAGTACACTCGACGTCATTTGACTTAGGTTTATTCTCGATCGCCGTATGAAAAGTTTTAGCTTTCACCACAGGCTTAGCTGGTTGCGATGGACGGGATGTGTTGGTGTCAATCATCTCTAATGACCTGAATCTGTGCTCTAAATATTCTCGTAATTGCTCCCAGGTAGGTAAATCATCGCCGAGCTTATTCAAATGCTGCTCCCATTGTTTCATAGATTCAGTATCCAACTTTGATACCACCAAAAACACGATAATTGCATTCCAAGAGCTCGTGCTTATGCCCATGTTTTGCAACGACTTCAAACATGTTGACGTGGTGTCCAATAAATGCCTCACCGCGCTAGCAGACTCATTGTTTATTTTCTTGGTCGAAAATAAGTTCCTCAAAACAGCATTACAGTTATATCGCTTGTTATCGTAACGTCGAACTAATTGTTTCCAAGCCTCCTCATAATTTGCCTCAGTAGTCGAAAAGTTGCTAAGTAAACTCTGCGCTTCTCCCGTTAAACTGCTCTTTAAATAATGCAATTTTTGAACCGCCGTGATATTCTTATTTTTATGAATTAACGAAGTAAACACATCATAAAACATTTGCCAATCTTCATATTTTCCGCCAAATGTAGGTAAATTTATTCGAGGCAACTGTACGTCGGAAGTACCATCATTGGTAACAACAGTCGCTCGACCGGGCGGCAATGCTTGCGTGGTTGGTTGCAAAAACGGTTCCAAAGTTTCTCGTAAAAAGGTCTTGTATTGATTGAACATAACATTCCTCAAACTCTTCATGCCTCTTTAGAATAAAATATGTCTCCGTTCTGTCCTTTGATGCTTTGGAAATAACTTCTTTATGTCCGTTTTCAAAGTCTCTAAATTGTTTCTCAAGTACTTCTAGTCTCGTTTCTAAATAAGGTCGCTTAATCCGTTCTCTAGGCGATTTCCTAAAGTTCTTCTCAGAATTTTTCAAATTGCTTAACAACTCCTCTTGATAGGTAATTAGTTCCTCTAACGTCGACATAATGACTCACTCGATAATCTAAGTCCCAACAAACAGTACGCGTACAAAGATAATTTAACACTGGGATGAAATGTCTCGTAAACTCGCTTAGTATTGCTCAGTTCGTTATAATAACTCACTCACAGTATATCACACAATAAAAGTTAGTGAAAAAGTCTCATAAATCACTTATAAACACTGATAGTTTTGAATGTCCAAACTCGAAGTTATTACGCGTAATTATAATTGCACTTAAAACTTGCAGTTAGCGCTCGCCCGACTCGTCCTTATCTATTTCGCCGTTAGCCGCTATTGTTCTCACCGGCCGGCCGGCGGTCTCCAGGTGCGAAGTAATCCGGTTCGTTATGGACCATATGTTAGGGCAGATAAGGATGATTTTGGTTTGCTGGGATTTTGGAATTAAATAAACGTGTGCTCTGTATGCTCCTTTATTCTTAACTAACTTTCAAATAGCTGTGGACTGTATATCTAGGTATGCACTTGCATGCATCGCAACTATGCGTAAATATCTATACTAATTTGGACATACTCCGTCTGTTACAGAATCAGTTAATTCATTATGAACGTTTTGGTTGTTTTTTCCTTTGCAATTAAACTAATAGCAAAACAAAAAAATGAGCGCATCAAAAAAAATTACGTTCACAAAAATAAAAACAAAAAAAAGCGAATAAATTGCAACTAATGTGTACGGACACTAAATTAAATTTATTTATTATTTATATTAAAAAAAACTATTTTGGCAGACTGTACTGTGTGTGTTTTGTTGACTGTGGTCAAGGCAAAATCATACGTAATTATAGTTCTAAGGAAAACGTGTTCAAAATAAATTCACAATATGTGTCCGACTGTACTACTCAATTAACAATTTCACTGCACTCAATAAAACAAGTAATCCGTACACCCTAGTTGCTGGCAACCAAAATAAAACTGAAAAAAAAACGTTTCACAAAACTAAAAAAAAACATCAAGCACACACAAACCACAACGACCCACCTGGGAGCAAAATCAGACTTTAATTATACCACGGTAAGGGCGCCAGTGCTACGTTTTAAGCGGGCGAGATTAAATCAAACAACAATGATAATCTACTCTGCATTTATTGCCGCTTAACGCCGCGAGCACACGAAAATGAAGGTCGTCAGGTAGGGGTCATAGGCCGTCTGATTTTTGCTCCCTGGCTCCAAGGGGGGTGTTGCTGCCACCACGCCAGTACTTCCCTGGATCTCGGGACCGCCGTGAAGATGGAACGGGCTGAGGGACGTCAGCCGGCAGCACCAGGAACTCTGGTGTAAGTTCTGCGGCACTCCAGCCGTAAGGTAGCACCCTGGAATTTTCGACCACCCGTGTAAATAAACCTCGTTCCGCATTTATCTCCGTTGACTGTGACCGGCATAAGCAGAAGCAGAATCAGGAAGAGAAAGTACTGCGTGATGGTGATGGTGAAATGGCTTGGTGAAATGCGGATGTCACAGTCAGACGGAGTTTACAAAATGAGATGGAGAATGAATTCTAATTTAATGAGATTTATTATTTTACTATATAATTTATACATCAAAACATTAATGGTGCGTGATAAAACTGATAAACAATAGCGGAAAAAAGATGAAATTTGTGTAAGTTCGTCTTTACAGCGAAAATAAGCAGAAAAAGCATAATAACGGAAATACCGTTAGACACGCCCTTAAATCTACCTACTTACAACTATTTCTTACGGAATGTTCAGCACTTACCCAATATCTTAGGGGTTTTCAACACTCACTGACTTTAGTCAAAGGCAACTCGGGGCTATCTAGTGCCCGGAACGAAATCATTAAAAATATTAGACGAAAACGGGCGCGACGTGTGATGACACTGTGAGAAGAGTGTACGTGCGCCTGCGTCGAATGCAAAATATCTCTCTGGCGGCGGCCGCGGCCGGTCGGGCCATCGCGGGAGCGGGCGCGGGTGCGGGCGCCGGGGGGCGCAGCGCGTTCCACCGGTTAGAACAATGGAGCTGCGAGCGAGGTACAGTTCGTCAGGGAAATTACGTGCCGCAATGAAATATACGATTAACATATTTTAATGTATGTTAATTCTAGTTGTTATTATTTAGGTAAGTGCTTATAATAAGGGTTTGATTATATTTGTTTCATTATTTATTATAAAAAGTGTTTTATTTATTTATTTTTATACGTAGTTCATAGTAACGAAAGTAATGTAACGCTGATACGTTACACACTCTCGATAAAAAAGTGCGCCATTGGAATATTATTAGACATGTCTAAAGCTTACGACAAAGTCCAATACGACATCCTACTAAATAAGCTATACAGTTCGTCAAGAAAGAGTAGAAATTAAATAAAATGGAACTAAAAAAATACCATACTAAATTGTTGCCATTACGTCAAATAATGTGACAGTTACGTAGAAAGTGGCGCCCTCATTTAATTTCTTCTCTTTCTTGACGGACTGTAAGTTAGGAATCCGCGGCACAGCGCATAAACGGTTTGCACCATATCTTAAGGATCGGCAGCAGTGCATAGAAATGGAACACTGACCATACTACTGCGAAAATTATAAAAATCCGTTCAGAGAGCAAGACAACTGATGCTTCCATCCCACAGGGGAGTGTCATTGGATGTCCTATTCATTTTATATATAAATGACCTCCCCAAAACCATGGATGGTACCATGCGTCCTGTTCGCAGACGATATCTCCATACTAACAATGTGTGAAAATTATATAAACTTAATTAGCAGACTAGAATCAATACTCGATAAAACTTTCAACTGGCTTAGCAATCAGAACCTTGGGCCTAGAAATAAATGTTAATAAAAGTAAATTAATGGTATTCCACCCATACCAAAAAACATATTTGAAAATAGACTTTTGCTATAGAGATAAAAAGTTAAGAGGTAGTCAAGAATTTTCACTACTCGGTTTGATTATAGATATATATGTCAACTGGAAATCACATATAAATAAATAAATAAATAAATATTAGGGGACAATCTTACACAAATCGAGCTAGCCCCATAGTAAGCTCAATAAGAAAGATAAAAAAAAGCAAAAATATCTTCTTTTGTGTATGCACTCAGTGAAAAAAAATTGTACTGACTTTGAGACTGCACTTGCTACCTATTATGCTTATGCAAACGCATGATTCAGCTACGGTATAATACTTTGAGGCAATAGCACAGACGTATCATCCTTATTTACTTTACAGAAAAAACCTATTTGCATATTAGTCAATATTGACAACAGAGACAGTTGCAAACCTCATTTTAAGAATCAGAAAATACTGACTGGTTGATAATGGGAACTGGTTTATATATTCTAGAAGTTTGTAAGTTCGTTCGAAACTACCCCCAATACTAAAAGAAACGCGAAGACGTACCCACAACTCATAATCTCCGATATAGAGAAATACTCATGTTACCCTCATCAAACCTAACAATACATTCTGATGCAACCTATATCATGTGTGTGAAAGTATATAATAAATTGCCCGGTAGAATAAAATCCGAGAAAAAGCACAGCACGTTCATAAAAATATTAAGTGAATTCCTTATATTATATTAATAAAAGTTATTAAGCACTAAGTGAATACTTAGAAGAAAGACTATAAAATAAAATACACGTACTTATTCTGCTTATTTGAACGTCTTTTCAATTTATATATATATATATATTATGTTTTTCTTGTTTTTACACCTTTTACAATAATGTTAATAAGATTATTAAATTGTAATTAAAATATTAGTTCATTAAAATACATTGATATGTGCAGTGCAACACTGCTAGCGTGAGATAATTAACTATTATTTAATCATGGTAGTTCCAATTTTGTCATCCATACGATATAAAGTCTTACGTAATTTACTTAGCAGCACATCGTTTTCTCCTAAAAACATGGCGTTTATGAAAGAGGTTAAATTAAAAACTTGAATATAATAATATAAATACTCTTTATTGCACCACAACAGTAGTTATTTACTGTATGTAAAATGTTTTTAAGTGTTTTCAAATCGTGGCTGTATACCGAAGGGTCTTTGCCATACGCGTCTCACGTCAAATTCAACAAAATGGACAACTGACATGTCGCAGTTTTTATTACGATTTGTATTAATTTCATCGAAAATGTATTTGTTTCCTCGCAAATGTGATGAAAAACATTGTGTAGGAGTATAACACGGGCGTAAGAATATTGCAAACTCGAGTCATCAAAAGCCCTCGAGCTTCTGATACTCTTGTTCGCAATATTCCACTTACGCCCCTCGTTGAAGAATGTACTATTCTGAATCTTGGATGTTTTCTATGTATTAAAGTATTCTCAACACCAGCCATACTGAGCATGCTATGGCGGCTGGTTCGATTTGTGAACAGGATGTTTCCCTCATATTAATTTATATTAAGAGTATACCTTGTTCTCCAGATGGCGAGGCGCGCGAAGAACATGGCCCACGTGGCGATCGCGAAGAAGACGAAGAAGATGGGTCTCAAGGGCGAGGCCGACCGCTTCATCGGCACCAAGATGCCCAAGCACTTGTTCTCGGGCAAGCGCGGCGCCGGCAAGACCGACAGGCGATAGTACACCTTTACAGAGGTGTTTTAGGGTTCATTTTCAATTATCTTATAGCGTTGCAACATTATATCGTCATTATAAGTGTATATTTTATGAGAGAAACATATTACGTACACATAACTGGGCATAACATTATAAAATCAATACCAACAATTTGCTTAATAAATAATGGTAACAACGGTCTTACTTTCCAAGGAAGAGTTTTATATACTTCAAGGTTTATTCATTCGAATTACAATATGACTTTTGTTGACATACAAAACAAACTGAATTTAGTTAAAACAGAGGTTATTTCGATTGTCCGAACTTTGTGAATATTATTTGGAAGATATAGTACTCGAATGTGTGTCCACGTGTGAAGCAACGTCTGTAAATCTGAAACATTCAGCTTTTTTGAAACTTATCACTCATTTAATTTCATGCATCGCTAGGGTATTTTATATTTTAAATGGATGGTGGTCTCATCTCGTTGGTGCCCAGGGTAGGGCGCCAACGAGATGGTCTGACACCGTCAAGAAGACGGCAGGCGGCAGTGTACATACTCGTGCAACTTTCGGCACGGCCTATCACCGCGCCCTTTGAAGAAGAAGAAGATCGCTAGTGTATACTAATACTATATTCAATTGAATTTAGGTATAGATAAGTAAGCTAGTGTGTTTACGCCTGCACACACTAGGTAATGCAGGTATAACAATTTAATAATATAACATAAATACTCCATGTGAGTTGCTGTACTTAGTAATTCATATTCAAATAATCATTTATTTGCAGGTCAAAAATACAGATAATAATAATAATGTATAGAGTAATTAGTTTGCAATACCCGACCAGGGTCCATGGTAAACTTTTATAATATTGTAACAATTTTTATTTTACCATGGTGCAATGAACTATAATTATGATAATTAGAGTATTTATATCCATATTATTTATATCTACAGCACATAAAATAAAAAAATACAGTTAATAGCTTAATGATAAATACAAGATAATCATACAATAAAAAAAAACAAAATAGGCTATAACTAAAAATGAAAGTATGAAAAGGGAAGTTATAATAAGAACACCGCCTCTAGGAGGTCAGACTGCGGCATGGACCCCATTATCTGCATATCTTATCATCATTTAGAGCTTTTCCTTTTAAAGCAGTCTTCAATTTTTCAAACAGGTAAATACCTGGAATATCTTTTTTTCGGTGGTTGTCTCGGTCTCAAGTTCGCATAGATTTTCCCTCTTCACCATGAATATATTCTGTATCAGTCATACTTATATGTGACAATATTGTTTCTTTTTAAATCTGAAAGATATCGTACAAAAATGCTCGTTCATTAATCGAACTAGGTAACTTTTTGAAGTACGATAGACATATGAGTCATTCAGCAGTTAAGTACCATTGTTCTCGTACAAACATGCGCATATTGAGTATGAAAGCAGTACCCTCACCACGCAGTCGCTACAACAGTAATAAAAAATTACTCCTAAAATTTCCGCATGCGCTGTCCGCCTCAGCTTGATGCACTATCTTCTTGTAATAATAATCGCTTACTTCGATTTCAGATTGTAGTAGTAAAATCACTGAGGCAATTTTATTAGCTAACTGAGTCAGATATTCTGAAGTCACTTTTTTCACTATGTTATCCTAAACCTACAGTGTAAAAAAAATCGAACAAATCGTAGTTGATGTACAACGGGTAAAGTCGAAGCCTTCTGCCCCGTGTTAGTAAACAAAGCGACGCTTTGACTTTCACACGAAAATTTGGAAAATCGTCTTTGCGCATGCCCAGACACCCTACTCAACACCAACACGATCGCATTTTCGTAATGACGACACTACCTACTATATAATATTGACATTAACGAAAAAGCTAAATGATTTGTACTTGATATCCTTCCTTTGGAAATTGTTACCCTGTTGCTATTACCATAGCAACAGGGTAACAAATTTCCATAAGATCTTGTTACCATAAGATCAATTTTTATTGAGATAAACAACACTTCGCTTAAATCTACGTTCTCATAAGACGAAATCGATATAACTTTGTCTACAACACGAGACGAGGAACAAATGAGAGAATTCCCTCATCAAATACTCTACTAAACATACCTCAATTAGGGGTTTTTCCGATACAATCGGAATTAAGTTGTTACTCAAATCTGTGATCATAACAATTTAGCTGATAATGCTGTAACTTATATTATTCCACGGAACACGACTGCGCAGTACAGTTGCTTGTATGAGACTATTATTAAATAATGTTAAGCGATTCTATTTGATATCTGTTAGCTGTACGAAGTTTGGCATATCCAAACGAATAGCATCTATCGGAGACATTCCTACCGAATATGCCTTCGTGAGGTAAGACAAATAACTAGAAGTGAGAACGATAATTTACTTACAAAGTTTTAACCGACTTCAATTTAGTACTCCGCCAAGCCACGAGAACATTTCCGCATTTCTTTTCCAATTTACCACATGAACTGATTTCCGAGAGCAAATGCGTTGATTACTTATTAGAGAAAAAAACCCAATCGCTGTATGTGACCCGATAATATTTGAGGACTTCCGTCGATTCCACAAGGATCGCCTTTGGCACTTCATTAGTTGCTATTTCATCGGAATCTTATCAGAATCTGTGACGTACTTTTGTACTTTTAAGTACATAATTGAGGAATTCCATAAGTCAGCTGTGGTCTTTATCATCAATTTCACTCCACCAAATTTATGATTTCCGGGTGTAAATACATGAGTTATAATAGAAAATACCAAAATCACTACACGCGTACCTAATATAATTGAGGAGTTCCCTCAATTCCTCATGGATCCCATCATGCAATTGAATTTTTGAAAAAAAATGGGACCCACCTGGAAGCATACTTACAACCAAAAAAAAATGACGAATCGGCTCATCAATGAAGGAGTTCTGAGGTAACAAACATTATAAAAAAATTATAAACACAATTAAAAAAAAATACTACAACCGAATTGAGAACCTCCTCCTTTTTTGAAGTCGGTAAAAAAATGAATAATAGAGGATAGTGACCTGAACATTGTTAAAATAGAATACTTGGATCAATCTGAAACTAGCTTATCTGTTCTTATTCCCATATAAATAAAGTTCTACATATGTTGCGGAGTGATTCGTTCAATGTGGAGGACGTCATCGGTAACACATCGTATATTTCTGACGTTTCCTAGACGTTTTCTACGAAATATGTAACTGAGTATTAATGTTGGAAAAGTTGGTTCTCAGGCTCTCCGGTATTATTTTTTGCTCATTTTAACTCACAAGAAGAAGAAGAAGATTTGCATGAAATCAAAGGGGGCCGGTTATTTGATGTGCGATATTAATTCATTTTTAGGGTTCCGTAGTAAACAAGGAACCCTTATAGTTTCGCCATGTCCGTCTGGCCGTCCGTCCGTCCGTCTGTCCGTCCGTAAATAAATCAATCACGCAGACAAAACAGAAAAATACAATTTAAAATAATTATTACCTGACCCTACCTACCCTACGCCTGAAGTGGGGATGTAATTTTTTTTTCTCGTTAAACCCATAGTGTGGATACGATGATATATACGATTTGGACGCAATTTCGACACTGGACATTTTACGACTTTGAGGGGATAGCTTGTTCAAAATTATTATGGGTTTCTTTAAACGATTTTTCAAATTAGCGATTCGTTTGCGAGATGGGCTTTACAGTAATTTCAGCGCTGAGTCGCAAGCCAACAGCCAGTCTAAATGTGTTGCTGTCTAGTAGGTGCTAGTAGTGTGGAAACGTGGAAGGAAGTGAGTGCATCAGTGCATGTAACCAAGACCCAGACTCCCTCTCCAATACGTCTAGTAGGCGGGCGGGCTTTTTCTTGACTCGAGGTCCTCGAGGAGCAAGACTAGAAGGTGGGCATTCAATTGTTTGCATATTGGATTGTCCCAGATTCTCTGCAGGGATTTGTTGGCCGGGATGTTTTCGCTCGGGCAGATCGTTTTTCAGGCGATTTCTGCCTCCGACAGGTACGCTACCTCGAAATCCCGTAGCGATGGCTGTAGGATTTTGCCGACGAGGGGAAGCGTACTGTGTGCCGAGGGCAACACTGGAAATTTGGCGGACGCAGCGTCCTCCGAATCTAATAGGAAGGGTGGCGTGTAAAAATTGCCGGTATGCTTGATTATGACCATAGTGGAATTGGAGTCAACTCGATTAAATATAAATTACATTCGGAATTGGTCCATTTTTGGTCTATTAGTAAATATACCAAAAATGGACCAATATAGCAACTAGTATCCTAGCTTATTATTGTAATTATGCGCAGATGCTCGAGTGTGATAGAAAGTAATAGTTAGATAATTAATGACTACATTCTGATTCAATCTATATTAATTCAAATCAAACTTGTACCGTCACGATACTTTATTGACATTTAACACGCATAGAGAGCTGCAGGGTAGCTGCAGGTCCATCACGTCAAGCATTATACTTATAATAACGTACGTAACGTACGTAGCGAAAGTACCGTACGTACGTTAGATAAATCTAGCCCTTCGATTGGCAGGGTGTGACGCAACGGCAACGGTTTTCGAAGGGCTAGATGTACATTTTTTATGGAAAAATAACAGTTACTGTCCTAACGCGCGTTCAAAACGTTACGTGATTTAATTACCCCTCTGTTGAACTAATGTCGTCACGAAATCTACCGTTTTACAGTTTATTGATACCTACGTGTAATATGTTTAAATAAACACAAGATTGGATAAACATTTTCGAGATATGTTAGTAGAATCATTTGAAAGTTTCTCGACACTCTTCGTTTGAAGTATACAGGACATCATAAACATGTATATATAAGCTAAGAGATGAGGTCGAAAAGTGCATACATATTTATGATGCTGACTGTACCTACATATGAATACTTGTGTGAACTGTTCATCTTCTCACGACTTCTTTGTATCACATAATTACAGTCTAACGAAATGGCACTGGTCATTCGGAAACTTCGAGAACGTCGTTTCGGAGAACTTTCCTTTGTTACAACAGTTTTAAACTTTTACAATACAGCTCTCTACTCTGTCACAAACAGTTTCAATATTTTCAAAGCTCGGGCAATATCCGCCATCAAAGCAAAGGTCATGCAGTTGTCATATTAGTTGCAGAACACCTCGACGCATCCACGTGCACGCTTGGCATTTTGTGTAAAGGTCAAGCAATACGAGCCATATTAAATGTTTTAAATTGCTTACGCTCCGTCCGTACCTATTGTTGACATACATATACAGATTCACGTCTTTATTCCCAAAACCCTACCCCTTTTGCCAAAGCACATGAAATTTATGTTCCAGCGCTGCGTTTAGCATAAATGTGGGTATAAAAGATCAACAAAATGTGATATCGCAGTGATAGATGGCATGGCCCACAACACACTTCAACCCTGCTCCCTTAGTCAACTTGTACGATACCCGCGGGATGTACGGGGGAGCTTTAATTCTAATCCGATACCACACGGGGTCTATTGTTCAGTTCCTTCTAAATCCATTGTTTATTTATTTATTTAGATATACAATCTAACAGCATTACAGCATTATTTTCTATACTCCGAAAGTCACAAGTTCGTCGCTCGCTGCCCCCATATTAATTTGAGGATAAGCTATGTTGACAGCACTTTGATTATTAAAATAAATGGTAGTCTCATTTGCTTAAAAAAAAAGAAAACCGCCGAAGCTCAGCTTGGCAACTACGGTTATCGTAATAGATCAAGGAGCGTGCAAAGTTAGCAACTCCATTTGCCAGAAGCAAATGAGTTCCTAAGTACTATCACAAGGGTCTATTCACAAGAACCACAAACCACACCACAAAAAGGCGGCAAAAAGTGGTGATGTAGTGGTAACGTGTGAATTAAGAAAAAGAAAATTAAAATATATTTATTGTAGTCAGCACATCAGCTTACTTTTACATATGGTACATACAGAGTGCACTTATTTGAATAGAACTATTTTTTTTATATAAATTATCGCCCGACCACGCTTTGTCGTGGTGTGGTTGGTGGTTGTGGTACAACTGAATAAACCCTTAGCTATACAAACATCACATCTGCTGGAGCTTGGACGACTTGGCTCGCCTCTTCTACCCCGAAATTTAATAAAATTGCCTTGAATTATTTCCGGCAAAACTTTCACGTTTAGTATGCGGCGTCAAATTCAATTTATTTGATTACTTACCTGCGGATTCTTTCTGGACCACGTTTTGCAAATTTTGACCCACTTCCAAGTCTAAAGGTCTCTCGTTATTATAATTTAATAGAAATTTTTCTTTTAACTTGGCCTAGGCTTGGTACTTTTGATTATTATATTTTGATTATTACCATTTTTTACTGCATTTATTTTTTCAACATTTTAAGGTTCCATAGTAAGTAAAGTAACTGTTTGCTTGCTTACATTTCCATACTTAAACTGCTGAATCGATTTAGGTGCATTTTGGTACGGAGATAGTAGAGACCTTTGAAAGGACATAATATGATAGTTTATATCCCGGAAATGATTCTTTAAAGGGCTGAAAAGGGGAGCAGAATTTTCTATTAGACTATGATAATTGATACTGATGGGAAGTCTAATAGAATATTTGCGATTCAATTTTGTACACGCATATGGTATTAATAATTTAAGAGCTATGGTAGCCTAGTGGCTCAGGCATGCGGCTGTCAAGCGGCGGTCGTGGGTTCGTATTCCGGATCGTACCAATGAGTTTTTCGGAACTTATGTATGGAGTATTTGCCGTTAGCTTTTCGATGAAGGAAAACATCGTGAGGAAACCGGTCTAATCCTAATAAGGTCTAGTTTGCCCTCTGAGTTGGAAGGTCAGATGACAGTCACTTTCGTAAACGAGTGCATATGCCAGATCTTGGGATTAGGTGTTGAAACAGTGGGCATGCTCGCTAGCGGATTCCTGAATACTTATTATACAAATATTGATACATAGAGAGAGAGAGAAAAGACACGACTGTTGTTTCATACCCAAAGTTGGAAAATTGACGTAATGAATAAAGGAGCAAGGAAATAAACATAACTAGCATTCAATAGTGTTATTAGTCAAGTATCGGAAACTTATTTCATTCATGAATATTGTATGAATCATTTAAAATATGGAAATAATGATAATAATACCCAAATAATGTTTATACTCTGGCAGTCCGTCATGGCTAGAAACGTAGGGCGATACACGAATTCCAATCTTAATCGTTATAGCATTAGAAGCTATATGAAAAGGAACAATATACCACCATCTGTCGTAAGGCAAATGACATAACGTGTTTACGCTAGCGCGCTAATACTACAATCAAATTTAAACCTTATTGTTAAAGAGTTAGTGGATTGAAGAGATTGAAAATACTACCAACGCCTTCCCCTCGTGACCCCCATGCTATTGACCCTCTTGACCCCCGTACCACTGACCCTCTTGACCCTCGTACCACTGACCCTCTGGACCCCCGTGACCCCCGTGCTATTGACCCTCGTGACCCTCGTACCACTGACCCTCTTGACCCTCATACCACTGACCCTCTTGACCCTCATGACCCCGTGCTATTGACCCTCGTGACCCTCGTCCACTGACCCTCGTGACCTTCACCGACTGACCCTCGTGACCCTCGTGACCCTCGTACTACTGACCCTCGTCCACTGACCCTCGTGACCCTCACCTACTGACCCTCGTGACCCTCGTACCACTGACCCTCTTGACCCCCGTGACCCCCGTGCTATTGACCCTCGTACCACTGACCCTCGTACCACTGACCCTCTTGACCCTCGTGACCCCCGTGCTATTGACCCTCATGACCCTCGTACCACTGACCCTCGTGACCCCGTGCTATTGACCCTCGTGACCCTCATGACCTTCGTACCACTGACCCTCTTGACCCCCGTACCACTGACCCTCTTGACCCTCGTGACCCCTGTGCTATTGACCCTCGTACCACTGACCCTCTTGACCCTCGTGACCCTCGTACTACTGACCCTCGTCCACTGACCCTCACCTACTGACCCTCGTGACCCTCGTCCACTGACCCTCACCTACTGACCCTCGTGACCCTCGTCCACTGACCCTCACCTACTGACCCTCGTGACCCTCGTACTACTGACCCTTGTCTACTGACCCTCGTGACCCTCATCTACTGACCCTCGTCTACTGACCCTCGTGACCCTCGTCTATTGACCCTCGTGACCCTCATCTACTGACCCTCGTGACCCTCGTGACCCTCATGATGCTGACCCTCGTGCAGAGTATAAAAGGACATGTCGGCGTAGTATTCGGGATCATTCAATTCTCATCGTTCGGACTGGCAGTGTCTCTGGTTGTAGGCTAGGAAATTATCGGTGGGTGTTTATTTTGTTCTGTGGTGAATGGCTTCTCGTGAGGAAATTCTCTTCGTAATTATGAGTCATTTACGGTTCTTAATTTTATAGTTAATTGTAAACTCATAAGTGGTGTTAGGGCCTAAGTTATATCTACTTTATCGGAAATATTCTGAAAGGTTTATATGACTAAATCAAACATGTCTTATTCGCCAGAGCTACTCTCTGGAATTGGGCATGTTTGACAAGTGGTTTCGGAGCGCAGTCAAAGCTGTATTTACCGTAACGGAGTACTTCCGGAGGTTCATATGGTTAGTCAAATATAGCTAATATGCCAGGGTACTCCCTGGGATTGGGTATGTTTGATGATTGTTCTAGAAACTTTAGTGGGGGGTTAAATTGCCTAATCAGCCGGAACACTGTCAAGAATCAGTATATCTGCGGAGTCATTCCTACCTAACGGTGTCAAACGGGGGTGAATCCGTGTCCATAGTTACCAGATTTGAGGTGTGGTCTGGCGTCTACCTTTTTACCGACATAGGAGACGAAACCCCTTAATCGGGGCCCTCACGTCTCTCAGAACGGCTGGCGATCTAGACGTGGCTCGGTCATTCATGTGATGAGCACAGGAGGATACTCCGCTCGTCGAAATCGTCCAGTTGCCTGAGAGGTCGTTCAGCATTATATATATGTAAATATACTGGTCATATTCCCAGACAGGACGCTTTACTCGCCGTTTCCTAGCTTTCGAGCACGGCGGGGGGAAGCAAATACACAGGCTGTTAGGGTTGCTATCTCAGTTTCGCCGACTGGACTACTTACAGTTTAGCTAGGGATACATTCTTGCTTCTGAACTAAGGTATGGTTCTAGAAGTAAGCAGAATAGGGACCGGGGGTAGATGTAGGGCTAAATTCACGCGTTATGGGGTGATAGGTTTATAACTATGTCGTCTGCAACAAAAGATATTTCTAAGGTATTGGTTGGTTAGCTAAAATTAGTTACTATTCCAAAAGGATTTCATGAAAGTTAGATAGCGTGGATATCTGAACTTACGTTAATAGTAGTAAATGGTTAAAAGGGGTGTCGGGTTTCCGTGGGTTACATGTGAAATATTATAAAGGTGTAACAATTAGTAATTATCATCAAAAGGTTTCAGTTCTATTCATGACATTGGGATATCAGGATTGTTTCAGAAAGATGAAATAATTCTGGGATTGATGACAGGCTGAGCAGTTCATCAAATCCATTTAAAGTATCTTATTATCATGAATGGATACTCTTCATTCACGGTATTTATTATCATGAGTGGATACTCTTCATTTGAGGTACGATTTAGGTAGAATGTTTCACATGTTACGAACGGATTACCTCGGCATTACTCACTATGGTTATTGGTATAGGATGGTCTTAGGTTATTGGCTGTATAAGCTAAGGTTATAAACATAAACGTCTAATAATACAAAAGGATGTCAGTCGAGTTTGTCTCGGTGTATCTTCTTGAAACTGACCGCTAGGTTTGAGACACTGGTAGATTCATTCTCAGGGTCATAAATCCATAGGATAGCTAGGTAAGTAACGTGAATAGGATGTCCAGACTCCATTCCAAACAAGAGAGTAGCAAGTGTGAGTAAAAGATTACCGCACGACCCGTCGTTTAGAACTTTGTTCCAAAATACAAGTATTTAGGGCAGTCTTTTAACTCATTATAGGTCTAAATAAATAACCTTGATTTTATGAATTATATAAGCTACTCCTTGTTCAACCGGACATGTAATAGGGGGTAGGAGATCTTCTACCAAAAACAAAATATATTTAAAATCATAAACTAATAACTTATAGCGAATAAATTATTAATCTAAGTTTTAGGACCTTGTTATACCTAGGAATAGAAAAATAGCAGTGGAAAGTAGCGCTTAGATAGGTTCATTTATATACAGATAGACTAGCTTTAATTATATTAGGAATGGGGAGTCCAAAACCTGTCAAGCTTTCATAAAAGGACCTAGGGTTATTACGGATCACAACACTTCGGGGTTCTACCACTAACGATCACATTTTGGCCATAATCTTCAGGTATTCGTAATGAAAGCACACAACAAAAGTAGGTTTAATAAGTAGGTAAATAAAGCGTGCAAATTACAGTAAAGCTAGGGTTTTACATTATGTTAGAATTTATTACAAATATTCAGCGTTCTCGAGCTCTTCAGCGCGGAGACTCGGTAGCGTTGAGGGAGACGCGCGGGGAGAAGTAGGTAGAGGGGGGGAAACTGTTACAGTTTGTTGCGCGTTGACCAGGTATCTTCAGTAGCCCGCCAGGGCTACAGTTTGTTGCCTGAAATTGGAGGTGAGCTTGATGGGGATTGGACTCTTCATTTATATTTCTAAACCTTCGGCTAAGGGACTCCGCTAGGTTAGTCGCAAAAATTAGATCTCCATCTGAAAATAAAAATAAATAAATATTATTACTATATTACGGGTATGTCATATATTTTCAGTATAATCTTTAAGATATAAAAACATGGAATCAGCGGGGCGATAATGTATAAGAAGGGAAAAAATGGTACTACGGGAATCAGTAGGTGGATTTAAACTTTAAGACAGTATCAATATATAGAAAAATTTGTGATCCGTACCTTGATAAAAGAGGCCGCGAAAGGGTGGACCACGAAGACGTGAGCAGAAAGTAATCACCTCACCACGACCGGGGAGGAGAACATCATTCCGTCCAAGGTTTCATTGTTGATGCGGGTTTTGTCGCCAACTGTACTTTGCTTGTGGATCATCATCAACTGCGCATTATTCAGAGCAAGCCCAAAATTGGATGGGGATGCGTCGGTGGGATGCGTATTCTCGTGGCTATTTCCTGTCTCCGTCGTCGGATCGGCTGGAAAATGCCATCGTGTCAAGTTGCAATTCAAACCATATCTTTCATCAAACAAGAATTTCAACCCAGTTGAATAACGGCAGGACTGCCGAATGGATGGCGGGTGTTGATGCCCAAAGTACTTACATACATACTTACGAACGGCGCAGGTTAAATAAAAAGTTGTCACAAGGGAAACAGGAAGCATTGCGAGAGTAATAGCGATCAAGTATGCCAATAATAATAAGACGAGATAAAAATAAATAGGCATATGAACAAAGAAAGAAAGAAAAAATTACTCCATCGGAAATTATAGAATGCATAGAATAGCTGTAGGGGAACAGATATGAATATAACTACAACTTAGAAAAGAAAAGAAAAGAAGAAGTTTTCGTTTCAAAGTCCAATCTCTCAAGGACGGCTGAACAGATTTTCATGAAACGTGGCTAAGAACACTCAGGATAATATTGTCTAGGACAAAAAAAAAAAAAAGCGGAACGAAAGTTGGTTCATCGGTTTGGGAGCTGCAATGCCACAGACAGATACACGGACAGACGCGTTAAATTTATAACACCTACTCTTTACTTCGGGGTTTAAAAATGCAGAGGAATGTACTCAGGATTCAAGAAAAAAAAGGGAAGTCAAATATACTCACGTTTAAGCAAAAGTAGAACACAAGATCGTGAAGCATTCCACATTTTTATCTGAAAACAATAAAATATTATTATTTTATTTGAACATTGCACATGGAACCGATGGCCGTTGGGGCGGAGAGATTCTTGGAAGGGGGGGCGCGACATGGGCTCTGCAGGTTGGATTGGATGCGGGTGCCGCTGCAGTAGTTGGTCGTTGTGACACTCTTTGGGAGAGGCCTGTGTCCTGCGGTGGGTGTTTTTCGGCTGATGAGATAATGATTATGATGATTATTTGTATATATCACATGATATCAGTATTTTTCGTAGATATAAATAATTAAAATTATAGATTAAGGCGGGCCTTAATATATAAAGAAAATATAAATTCATTGACTGAAGGCGTCAAGGTATAATTAATATGTGGGGGCGTATACAGTGTTTCTAAAAGCAAAAATAATAGTTGTAGTGTGATGTAGTTCATAAGACTAGAAATTAAGTCTTTTAAATATAAAACCTAGATCTTGTGCAGGGGTTATTTCTTAATATGTTGAGGAGAAAGGAGCCGTGTTTAGTACAACTGAGAGGAATTGCAATTTACAATAATTAGGCATTGTAGTAGGAACTCCGACAATAATTATGATTTTTTATTATTTGGGGGCGAGCCTTCATCATTAGTAGAAACAAAACCTAGTTATTCATAAATTAGGAGCGCTTTATGCTTTAATGTGGCTAATATATTAAATTCATTTCGAAGTGTACCTTTTGATGTCAGTGTAACAAGTGAAGGCTCTGGTGATATCATATCCGCAGTGATGTACGGGGAATAAAATTCTTCTAATTGTTGAGAATTTTCAATGACAGAACAACCTCCTCGAAACAATCCTTTGTTTTTGAAATGGTAGCCACAGATGATTATTTCTTAGTACTTCTTGTGGTACGGTACTTGCCTGAAACGAAAATCATTATGTTTAAAGATACTAGGTAGTATTTTTTTTAACGCACACTGGCTGCCTGGCCCGGCTTCGAACGATTAGTAACGCACGGATCATTCTTACTACCCGTTGTCCTATTGCCCGTTTTCCCGTGGGAATGAAGCGTTTTCCGTGGTGGAAAGTAGCCTACGTTCGTCGGGGATAGTATCAGCTTCTAATGGTGGAAAAGTTTTTCGAATCGGTCCGGTAGTTTCGGAGCCTGTTCAGTGCAAAGGAACAATCAATCGAATCTTTCCTTTTATAATGTTAGTGTAGATAAAAACAAAAGGTTTACTTACCAGATTTGTCAATCCGGGGCCGGCAAGTGTAGAAAATGGCGCATACGCATACAATACAAATACTTAGGAATGCATGTACGTCAAAAGGCCACGAAAGATAACTCGCGACGTCCGCTCACTGTATTTTCAAGTTAAAGAATTTAGGAGAAAAGTCAATGGAGACTAATAGCCAAATTACAGAAAAGCTGTAACACGACACGAGGCATTAAGAGAATATAACCAAACAAAACAGGACAGGTGCCGGTTAATGTACAGCCATGTGAGCCATGCTAGCGCACGGCCAAGGTAGTGTACGGCCCGATAAGCCGCGCCCATACTGTATACGGGTTGCTTGACTGTGCGGCGGTTTTTTGGGCCTTGCTCAAAGAATATAATACTCACTTTGTTGGCTTCCACCAAACACGGGGTTTATTGCATTTAAAAACTCGTTATTTTCTCCAAAGAAAAGATCTGCGGAAGTTTTACCTTATAACAATTATTTATTCTATGCAACGCAGTTCTCTAGCATTGTTTTATGGTTTTAATATAAAGACGTAGTTTTAGAATCACTTTAGTATGATAATATATACGAGAATACAAAGACAAAACGCTTAGCATAGCACCAGATCCAGACATATAGGCAATTAATCACGTCAATTTGTTGCCAATCCAAAAAGGTTAAGTGTAGAAGGCCTTTAAGAGCAAGGAACCGCCGCAGACATAAAACGATCTTACACGTCTGACAACTTGCTGCAGTGATGTGTTGTAATTAAACATGAGAAATCAAAATATACTTCTCTTTCTGGTATGACAAGTTGATAGGGCGGGCGGATCGCTTGCATTACGGGTTGTTTGACTGTGGGAACACTTTTTAGTAACAGCGGCGCGGCCACGAAATCGAGGCTCGAATACATGCATCCCTGTCACTCGAGTATCGAGAGCGATAGAGATAGGAATACCCGGGCTTCGGCTTTCAAAGTTCGTGGTGGTATTTCAGGACTAAAATAGTACGTGGAAGTAGTAGATTGTAATGAAATTGAAATTAATTAAATTTAGCTTATTGAATTGACGTCAGGGAATTATTTAACTTATATGGTCGTAGCGACATCTATGGTAACACACTAGGAATTTATTGAATCGCGAATCGGATTAGATAATTATTCTGGTTGGTTCTTGAAGATTCTCTCATACTTACAAAGCTGCGACTTATTTTTATGGTTCAAGTCGTATCTATGATGCCGTTATTCCATTATGTTATAAGAACGTACGACAGGTAGAAAGGGATAGTTAGCCAGGGAGGCTTTTGGTTATGTCAGGAAAGGATGTGAGGAGGGAAATAATGAATAGGCTTGCCTATGCGAACCACTATGTGTGCTGGTTCAAACCCGGACAAAGACAAGACCGAACGAAGACAGTTACAAGAAATATGGGAAGTCAAGGACTTCAGTATATTATATTATCAATATTATCATACGAAAATCACACGACGTGCATAGTATAGACATTCATTTACTGGTTCGTTTTATGAAAAAAAAAGAAGAAAAAAAAACGCAGCAAGCCAACATACATTACATAGGAAAAGGTTTATTAAGAGTTCACATTGTATCCATTATCTTAGACAACTAGGGAAGCCTGTTTGAAATATCATTACATAGTATAAAGCAGGGTGACGTCCCACTGTCTGCCCTATGTATGCTTAGATCTTTAAAACTGCAACGGATTTTAATGCGGTTTCTTTCAATGGATGCAGTGATTCAAGAGGGTGGTTTATATGTGTAGTGTGGTGCCCATGCGAGGCTGGGGCGGGTCGCTAACCTTAGTATGAGATTAACTGAATAATGGATACTGGTACCATATATAACTTAATAGCAGTACGAATGACCACCCATTTTGATTTATAGGTATTCAAGGAATATATTATAGGGAAGGTATCGTTAGCACACGCAAACGCGATACAATATGATGTGAAAAAGCTAAGATCACAACAAGTGGAAAAGGAAAAGTTATTTATTTATGCTGTTTAGCAAGTTAGTTTTCCCAGATTTCAGTTCAGTGTTCCATGAGATTGGATGTTCTGATAATAGGGGTTTAACACGTTCGCAACCAGGAGCCGCCTGGTAGGCACTCGTAATGTCTGCTTGGATGCTAGCTCAGCCGCAAGGAGGGCAGTGGTATAAATCTACGCGCCTGGCGAGTTCTTTCAGTTACTGGAGTATTGTTCCATTTTTAACCCAGTTGCGAAGGTGTTAACAAAGTAAGAAGCACAAGTCACACAGAAATTACAAATCAAGCATTGCTTTCACAAAAAGGAAAATAAAACATGCGCCAGAGCAGTTTTCTTGAAGGAACTCCTGGAAATGGATCACGATCATCTTGTTGGGTAGTTTTCACATGCAGTTTCAGGGGGATCGCGAGCGTGGGATTGTGGTTCGTCACAGCATCTTCTAGGCGTTCCTGAAAATATAAAAATGAATATCACTCTTCGTATAATGAATAAGCTTGCCGCTTTAAGCATTGATATGAAATGGAAGAGAGTTGTAGCAGTACAACTGGGGTCATTCTAAGTTTTAATTATATTCCTTAAATATTAAGTATACATTAAGGAGAATAACTTGGTGCGGGGGCGTGGATAGGTGTCTAACTTGATTTGGGGTTAAATTGCGGAGTTTGTAGAACTATTGACAAATAATAAAAACATAATTATTCCAAGCTTTGATTCACTTACAGAACAATGATATCTTGGTTTGATAAACATACGAGGAGAATGAGGATGGATTTACAAATTTCCTGGTCGGCACATACAGAAGTTTATTAATACTAAGTACAGTATGCCGAGCAGATGCAGGTTCTTGCTCATATTACTAAGCACGCAGAATTATTAAAATACATGAAGAAATAATGGATATAATTACCTACTTATATTACATCATGCTAGGAGAACAGCAATGTGGGATGAACAAGTCCGGCGACTTGTTGAGATGGGTGGAGACGTTTCATTTGTTTTCAAACCGCTGTAAAGTTAAATAGAAGGGTTATGTTAAGTGGGAACGTCGCCGATATTCATGTATACATTTATGAAAGTTGATACAAGATATAAATTATGGAAAAAAAGGGAGGAATGGAGATACTTTTGATAATGAACTCACCCTGAAATCGAGATGAAATTATACAATAGTTTAAGAGGTGTATATATACATTCGTGGATTTACTATATTTTACATACTTACATTTGGAATCGCTCCTATATTTTAATAGGACGGGATGATATCAGTTTTCACTGGGACCGCTTGTGTCGTGGTTGACTCCCTCTTTGGCATTTTGATTGATATCACTTGCTGCATAGTCAAGCCATCGGTTGAAAGGATGAGAGCACTTATATTCCTGGAAACGCCATGACAAGATGTTATGAGATTAACAGAATGGCAGAGAATTGGACATTTAGTTACTTTGTAGAGCAGATTGAGTCGGGAGGAATAACCATTTAAGAAGAGATTGTCAAGTGGAATATAACTGAACTAGGCTAAAATATAATAGTAAGAAGATAGGGAATAGCCAGAACCTGTTCGGCCATTTGCAAATGAATGCTATTAACATTGATGTATTACTGTTTGCCGAAATGATGCCGAGTATTACGGGTCCCATGACACTTTGTTGCAATATTGTTGAAATGCTGATTGTGAGTCGCTTCAAACAGAGACAGTTAGTCCAGGCGTGATGGAAAATATGACGATAAAGCGAAATGAAAAAACATTTAGAGATAGTACATACCTTTAGCATGTGGCAGTTTCCGGTTGCAGTAGTAAGAATGTTGCATTATATCCTCCGTTTTATCTTGATGAATTTCATAAAGGATAGTGGAAATCAAAAACGAGACCACGACACGCAACTTTGACAGTTGACAGTGACGCCACGCTACGATACGATGTCAGAAAAAAAAAATTGAAGACGGATCATAGACGATATTCGCATACCTCGAGTAAATTAATTTTTGCAGAATTATGCTTTTACGTTACTCAGAAATTAAAAATTATATTTTTCATTAGCTACACAGAATATTAACAAATAATAAGTGGTTGTGAAATCGTAACAAAAAATGTCTATTCGGATGCAGATGACGACATCTATGTTCGTTGTTTGGTAATAATGACGCGTCGTCTAAGTTTAAGGTTGTTAGTCTATGGTAATATTGCTAACTTATAACATAATAATATAGCCCAGAGTATATGAAGATATTCTTTGAAATATTTTATTGCAACTAAAAATTTTTTGGGATCGTATACGTCAAGATCGACATATCCTTACCCACCTAGCGGCAAATGGGGATATTAGAAGACTAGACGTCAATCTTCAACGGTATTATCATCACTACTCCACGGTAGATGACGTCGTGGGTACCGAATGAGATACATTTTAGCGATGGATGGGTTCCTTTTACTATGGATCCTTTTACATAAATCGTGTATCTATTTAAAATAATCACTGATAAAAGACATAATTATTAGCCTTGGACATCATGAAGTTTGTTATTACAAAAAAGGGTTAATTATGATCGTATGTCATTATGGAGGCCACCTAGCGGCAGATGGGAATATTAGAAGACTAACGTCACTCCTCTATTCATCGGTGGATGGCGACACAACATATGAGGAAACTCAAAATATCGACAATCTATGCTCAGAAATGCTCTACTCGACAATAGATGGCGCGAGAAGTCACAGACGGGCAAAAATTTGTGTCCATAATTCAATGGGATAGTTACTCTATTTGACGATGGATGGCGTGAAGATGCAGTTTTGTATTATAATACAAATCATACCACAATGCAGGGCTTATTTTTATAACAACGGAAGAGCAGAAAAATATATATTTTTTTCCTCAAATAGATGATTAATGCTCGTATTTGTGAATCGATAATACAATTAGGCCGGTCGGATACAATTTAATAGATTTGCTGCAGTTAGGAAACGCTAATGAATTTCCGAACGAGATTTTACGTCAAGATTGTCATTGTCATAATAAAAGATGAGAAAATTTGTCGGTTGGAAGGATTTTCAGATTTGTTTGGCCAAGTAAGTTCTATTTTCGGGACAAAATTAGTGAATAACCAAATGCTGTGATACCTTTCGAATAAAGTATCATTCAGGGACGATAAATCATATTATGGCCAAAGGACCAGTGCGAGTGCGATTACGGCCAAAGTTTATTCGTGGGATCAGTGTGTGAAAAGTTTCCAATAGCTGTTTTATAGCAAATAATAGTGAATAAGTTATACCACGTGTGATTACAATAAAGGAACAGGGTAAGCGTAAATTAATTAGAATACCAGTCGATTCTAGGTTAAACCACGCAACAGCTGGCTGGCTGGTTGGAGGTTCAAAAAAAAATGCTCTTAATACCTTATTAATCGCCTGCTATGGGGTGTGGTTAATTAAATCGGGATGGCACTCATTAAAATTCAATTCTATTTATCTAGTGCTCATTTGACATTCTAGAGGTAGTGGGCTATTTCGACCATTACTTGCATCAACACAGTGGCGCAGATGGAGAGCGTCGGCTTACTGGGTTGCTGACCTGGGTTCGATTCCCGGCAGCGAATCTATGGGTTTTTTTTTGTGTACATGTTAATTTAGTTTTGTGTTTTTTGAAATAGGGTTATAAGTATGTTTTTCTTTTCTTGCAAAATTACTCTATGCTTATTATAAAACTTGGCGTTACTGGCTGATTGACGGACAACATGCAGCTTAAAAACATTAGAATATACAAATATGAAAAATCGGTGGCAGAATTTTTAAGGTGAAACATTTTTACTTATGCCTGGGTAACTTTAGAACCAAATACTTAACTGTGGGGTTGTCTATTAAGGTACATTCGAAATTTATGGATTGACTAATAGTAGGAACTGTTATATTTTTGAGTTGGCGGGAAATATTGGTTTTCACCTTTTTGTTTCATCTTTTCAGTCCGTGCATATTCATTAAAATGGACTGCAATGGTGTCGGTTTTGGGATCAATTTTAAATTCAAGATGGCGTATCTGACTTTTTGGAAAGTCGCCATGTATATCAAATTCAGCTAACTTGCAGATGCTAATTTCGAATTTTGGGCATATTTTCGGATTCAAGATGGCGGATCTGGCTATTTTGGGAAAAAAAAATTATTATGGGTATCAAATTCAATTATTTTTGTTGTTGCATGTTTCTAATTTAGGTTTATATTGAAATTAATAATTATACTATGCCTATTCATGGGTATGAATTTAAAAACGAAGCAATATACTTCATTTTGCACTTATTATTGTAGATATAACGCTGGCGAGTATGATCATTTCTATTACATGGGTATAATAATATATTGTACAAATTAAGGTTCAATAAGTCTTTAATCTGTTTTGAAACGATTACACGTCATATGCTTTGGCTAGCTGTAGCAATTGCGCGAACTAGCGAATGAGGAAGGGTGCATATATACTGAATGATATACCACAAAGAGATGAATGGTAGATGAGGTGTGAATTGTGTGTGAAGATTTGAAGGAAGTTTTTGTATAAAAATGGATTGTTACGGTTTGACAATGGCTAGAGTGTAATCAAATAACCTAGATTTGTTGGTTTTGAAGGGGAACAAAAAAAAAAAAAAACAATAAGGCCCTAAATATTTATCAATAGGTTAAAATCGTGACAACGATTCGACTCTTAGCATAGAGTAGTATTTGGGGACTTATACTATACACGCATTTTTGCGCAAGGGTATACACATCTCATGTCTATTAAAATAAGTCAAATTAAAGGTCAATCATGTTTCGAATCAGTGAAACTGGGCAGATTATTATAGGCCTTAATAAAACATGGCAAATTAGTCACTGTTCTACACGATGGGATGAGCAAATGTGATAATTAGGGTTGCAAGCAACCACTTGTTATGGTTGTATTTTCTTTCCTACTTTTCTTACGATATTTAGACAAGTCAAAATTGGAATTGACTTATTTTATAAGACTTGATACAAGCGCCAAGAAAACTGTTTATGAATGATGGACTCTGAGGGCACGGTTCGAGCTTATGCATTGGAGAGTGAACAGCTCGGTACTTCCACCAAATAGTTTCTGTTTTATGTGGGGAAATTTCGCGTGCTTTATTCATGGAAAGGGCAATGTTTTCCAGGATCACCGATTGAGCAATGTAATCAACGATCCGGGATAAATCATCGGAGATTGGACCACAGGGTCTGATAGGATTCACAACCTGTCATCCCAGAATGAGACAGAAATCTTGAGGAAAAGCTAGTCATTACTCATTGTTATAGCTCAAGGGGGCCATGTCAACTGACGAAGTCATTGATGATCATTTAGTACTGGTTAAATACACATCACGAGTTTAAACAAGGGGGGATTGTCACTGACAAATCTAGGATCTAGGGATGAAGATTCTACATGCATGACCTAGGTCATGCATTGCGAAATATTCATCGGGGCGTGTTGAAACAGTGGGCATGCTCGCTAGCGGATTCCTGAATACTTATTATACAAATATTGATACATAGAGAGAGAGAGAAAAGACACGACTGTTGTTTCATACCCAAAGTTGGAAAATTGACGTAATGAATAAAGGAGCAAGGAAATAAACATAACTAGCATTCAATAGTGTTATTAGTCAAGTATCGGAAACTTATTTCATTCATGAATATTGTATGAATCATTTAAAATATGGAAATAATGATAATAATACCCAAATAATGTTTATACTCTGGCAGTCCGTCATGGCTAGAAACGTAGGGCGATACACGAATTCCAATCTTAATCGTTATAGCATTAGAAGCTATATGAAAAGGAACAATATACCACCATCTGTCGTAAGGCAAATGACATAACGTGTTTACGCTAGCGCGCTAATACTACAATCAAATTTAAACCTTATTGTTAAAGAGTTAGTGGATTGAAGAGATTGAAAATACTACCAACGCCTTCCCCTCGTGACCCCCATGCTATTGACCCTCTTGACCCCCGTACCACTGACCCTCTTGACCCTCGTACCACTGACCCTCTGGACCCCCGTGACCCCCGTGCTATTGACCCTCGTGACCCTCGTGACCCTCGTACCACTGACCCTCTTGACCCTCATACCACTGACCCTCTTGACCCTCATGACCCCGTGCTATTGACCCTCGTGACCCTCGTGACCCTCGTCCACTGACCCTCGTGACCTTCACCGACTGACCCTCGTGACCCTCGTGACCCTCGTACTACTGACCCTCGTCCACTGACCCTCGTGACCCTCACCTACTGACCCTCGTCACCCTCGTGACCCTCGTACTACTGACCCTCGTGACCCTCGTACTACTGACCCTTGTCTACTGACCCTCGTGACCCTCATCTACTGACCCTCGTGACCCTCGTCAACTGACCCTCGTGACCCTCACCTACTGATCCTCGTGACCCTCGTACTACTGACCCTCGTGACCCTCGTCTACTGACCCTCGTGACCCTCGTCTATTGACCCTCGTGACCCTCATCTACTGACCCTCGTGACCCTCATCTACTGACCCTCGTGACCCTCGTGACCCTCATGATGCTGACCCTCGCGCCCTGACCCTCGTAACCCTCGTGCAGAGTATAAAAGGACATGTCGGCGTAGTATTCGGGATCATTCAATTCTCATCGTTCGGACTGGCAGTGTCTCTGGTTGTAGGCTAGGAAATTATCGGTGGGTGTTTATTTTGTTCTGTGGTGAATGGCTTCTCGTGAGGAAATTCTCTTCGTAATTATGAGTCATTTACGGTTCTTAATTTTATAGTTAATTGTAAACTCATAAGTGGTGTTAGGGCCTAAGTTATATCTACTTTATCGGAAATATTCTGAAAGGTTTATATGACTAAATCAAACATGTCTTATTCGCCAGAGCTACTCTCTGGAATTGGGCATGTTTGACAAGTGGTTTCGGAGCGCAGTCAAAGCTGTATTTACCGTAACGGAGTACTTCCGGAGGTTCATATGGTTAGTCAAATATAGCTAATATGCCAGGGTACTCCCTGGGATTGGGTATGTTTGATGATTGTTCTAGAAACTTTAGTGGGGGGTTAAATTGCCTAATCAGCCGGAACACTGTCAAGAATCAGTATATCTGCGGAGTCATTCCTACCTAACGGTGTCAAACGGGGGTGAATCCGTGTCCATAGTTACCAGATTTGAGGTGTGGTCTGGCGTCTACCTTTTTACCGACATAGGAGACGAAACCCCTTAATCGGGGCCCTCACGTCTCTCAGAACGGCTGGCGATCTAGACGTGGCTCGGTCATTCATGTGATGAGCACAGGAGGATACTCCGCTCGTCGAAATCGTCCAGTTGCCTGAGAGGTCGTTCAGCATTATATATATGTAAATATACTGGTCATATTCCCAGACAGGACGCTTTACTCGCCGTTTCCTAGCTTTCGAGCACGGCGGGGGGAAGCAAATACACAGGCTGTTAGGGTTGCTATCTCAGTTTCGCCGACTGGACTACTTACAGTTTAGCTAGGGATACATTCTTGCTTCTGAACTAAGGTATGGTTCTAGAAGTAAGCAGAATAGGGACCGGGGGTAGATGTAGGGCTAAATTCACGCGTTATGGGGTGATAGGTTTATAACTATGTCGTCTGCAACAAAAGATATTTCTAAGGTATTGGTTGGTTAGCTAAAATTAGTTACTATTCCAAAAGGATTTCATGAAAGTTAGATAGCGTGGATATCTGAACTTACGTTAATAGTAGTAAATGGTTAAAAGGGGTGTCGGGTTTCCGTGGGTTACATGTGAAATATTATAAAGGTGTAACAATTAGTAATTATCATCAAAAGGTTTCAGTTCTATTCATGACATTGGGATATCAGGATTGTTTCAGAAAGATGAAATAATTCTGGGATTGATGACAGGCTGAGCAGTTCATCAAATCCATTTAAAGTATCTTATTATCATGAATGGATACTCTTCATTCACGGTATTTATTATCATGAGTGGATACTCTTCATTTGAGGTACGATTTAGGTAGAATGTTTCACATGTTACGAACGGATTACCTCGGCATTACTCACTATGGTTATTGGTATAGGATGGTCTTAGGTTATTGGCTGTATAAGCTAAGGTTATAAACATAAACGTCTAATAATACAAAAGGATGTCAGTCGAGTTTGTCTCGGTGTATCTTCTTGAAACTGACCGCTAGGTTTGAGACACTGGTAGATTCATTCTCAGGGTCATAAATCCATAGGATAGCTAGGTAAGTAACGTGAATAGGATGTCCAGACTCCATTCCAAACAAGAGAGTAGCAAGTGTGAGTAAAAGATTACCGCACGACCCGTCGTTTAGAACTTTGTTCCAAAATACAAGTATTTAGGGCAGTCTTTTAACTCATTATAGGTCTAAATAAATAACCTTGATTTTATGAATTATATAAGCTACTCCTTGTTCAACCGGACATGTAATAGGGGGTAGGAGATCTTCTACCAAAAACAAAATATATTTAAAATCATAAACTAATAACTTATAGCGAATAAATTATTAATCTAAGTTTTAGGACCTTGTTATACCTAGGAATAGAAAAATAGCAGTGGAAAGTAGCGCTTAGATAGGTTCATTTATATACAGATAGACTAGCTTTAATTATATTAGGAATGGGGAGTCCAAAACCTGTCAAGCTTTCATAAAAGGACCTAGGGTTATTACGGATCACAACACTTCGGGGTTCTACCACTAACGATCACATTTTGGCCATATCTTCAGGTATTCGTAATGAAAGCACACAACAAAAGTAGGTTTAATAAGTAGGTAAATAAAGCGTGCAAATTACAGTAAAGCTAGGGTTTTACATTATGTTAGAATTTATTACAAATATTCAGCGTTCTCGAGCTCTTCAGCGCGGAGACTCGGTAGCGTTTTGAGGTTGACGCGGGGAGAGTAGGTTGAGGGGGGGGAAACTGTTACAGTGTCAAAGCGGGCTCCTTTAGGGCACAACCGGGAATACCGCTAGGATTATGATGATGACACGCGTGGTATTAATCCCTAGAAGCGATTTTTATTTCTTTACTAGCTTCTGCCCGCGACTCCGTCCGCGTGGAATTCGTTTATATCGCAGCTCGATACAAACTTTCATTCCCCACTTCTCCCCCTCAGGGGATGATTTCCGGGATAAAAACTATCCTATGTCCTTCCCCGGCATTCAAACTATCTCCATACCAAATTTCATCTCAATCGGTTCAGCGGTTTAAGCGTGAAGAGGTAACAGGCAAAAAGACAGACTAGAGACACACTTTCGCATTTATAATATTAAGTATGGATTGTTATAATAATTTATTGATGTAATTAATGAGTACTCGGACGAAGTCGCGGGCAAAAGCCTGTTCTCTATAAATAAATTTAAGAAAGCATACAGTTTCTACTTTAAAATGGTCTAACGAGTTATTTATTCTACAGCGATCCATCAAAAGAAGACGTGACGACCACCATCAATCTTATGAAGGAATTCTGTGTGAATGCTCTGCATTTTTTATGCAAATTTATATCGTCCCAGTATTTCTTTATGTTACACCGGTGACAATGCACAATGCCAACTGACAATTCAATGCCATAAAAAACATTCCATGTAAAAAAGAGGCCAAGTCTCGAAATCTTCCACCGTAAAAAGTTGTGAGATATTTCGTAGAGCCGTCTTAGGCATTCTTATTAATCTTTATTTGCTAGCTGAATAAAATTCTGCAACTTGACCATCACAACTTTTTATGCAGTTGGTGTATCTAGAAAACTGGACTGAACTTGCATTTTTTTTAGTTTACCCTTGATTTAAACACTAATTGTATTCTAAATTTGAACCCTCTATGTCTGCTAGAAGTGCCTTAGACTTTTGATGATCGGTGAGTCAGTCAGTGAGTGACAAAATTAAGAAAATTTGACTACCTAGTTATAATTCTTAAACTACTGGTTCAAATTGAATGAAATTTGAAATATATCGTGTTTATACAATGCGTGCTTGGCTAATGAAAATTCAGGTTTCTAATTTTATCCACAACGAAGTTATAGAGGGGTCGAAAATGGCCTAAACTGCTTCGAGAAAACGATGGTACGGCCGTGCCGCTGTTTTGCTCAACTTGACAGATTTTCTTATAATATTTCACAAAATGGGTCACAGATAATAAGATAATTGCTTCCGAAAATTGTGCTCTCTCACCATGACCAACTGTTATTATAGGTAAGGTAAACGTCCTGTTATTTGATAGCTTTATTTCAATGTAATCGACACCCAGTTGTTCGCCTTCACTGCTGTCAAGTATTGGTCCATTCGTGCTCTGGGACGTTTACCTTATATCTTTGTTTATTCTCTAGTATGTCATGTATTTCTGTGAGGCGATTGTAATCACACATCGTAACCTTTGTACGTTTGTGACTCCAGAGCAGTCACCAACGTGCAGCGTGTTGCCGACCCTTTACCGATTTGAGGATTAACCGTGCTGACAGCTACAGATACATGAAGAGTCCCTGACTCTCAAGGGCACCATTGGGAGATATGTGTTCTTATAGTGTACTAGCTTCCGCCCGCGACTTCGTCTGCGTGGACCCAGGATAAAAACTATCCTATATTTTAATCCAAGCTGTAAACTAACTTCGTGCAAAATTGTATTCAAATCGGTTGAGGCGTTCAAGCGTGATTGAGTAACAAACATCCAAACATCTAAACATCCAAACATCTACACTTTCACATTTATAATATTAGTAGGATTGTGGTGCGCGTGCCGCGGCTGCCGCAGAAGACCATCCCGTGTGCTGACTTCTGGCCGAAGGGCGTCGTGTTTCGGCGGTTCCGGGGCAACCTACCGAATTCTACACCGGACTTGACGACGTAACGGAGCCACGCTGTTTCGTCGCCTAAATAATTCGGTTTTATATATATATTGTATGAGGCTTTAAGGTATTTGATGCTATGGGCCTTAGATGCCTGAAATAAATAGTTTTTATTTATTATTATATTATTATTATTATATAGTGGAGGTAACTTATACTGGGCTGTAATTTTTACGCGCTCATGCTCCTCACTCCACCCGTCACGCCTAACGAAGCTGGAGCTCTACCTATGTTTACTTACTACGAATCGCGGCGTCAAGATATATTTGTGGATGAGCTTTGAGGTATGAACTTAAAACAAAACAGAATAGCGGTGCTAGGTACTCCAAATAGGAGTGAGGTCATGTGATGACCTCTGTAGCCTACTTGTGGTAGTGATCCTGCCTACGAAGCAAGAGGTCCTGGGTTCGAGTCCCGGTAAGGGCATTTGAGTGATGAGCACGAATATATACCCATAGTATAAGCTTTGCGTAGTTTGGGACTAGGTCGATTTGTTTAAGATAATCCATTTTAAAGAAAGAAAGATTAAACCCCTCTAACTAAGCCGGGCACCGGCCGTCTTTCTGAGAGAAAATGGGCAGTAATCCCCCCCACCCAAGCCCAGTTCGGGTTAGCAAAGAAAAAAACAAAAGAAAATATTGTCGTCTACATTAATCAATGCCTAATGACGTGCTCTCTATTTGTGTTCCAGAGAGTCTGCGCGGGACAGATTCAAGGCAATAATCTAATCAGGTACATATTTTAATACCTTGCACTGTTAATTACCATAAATCGATTTATATTTTTTACCGATTTATTATTGTACAATATTGGAAAGCTGTTGTGATCCGTATGATCGTTTGATAGGTCTATTTATAGACGGGTCCAGAGGCTGCGCAGATCAATACCGAGGCAGTACCGCGCCCGGGCCCGAGCGAGTGGCACGGATCGGAACATGGTATTGAGATAAGGTGAGTTTAAGTACTAAAAACACATTAAAACACACATGTATTACCTATTTATTACTTAAAATATATGCCATTTTACATATCTAATGTGAATTTCCAAAAAAAAACGGTTTGATTACGATTTGAAAATGATAAGGAGGGGTTGGGGAGGATTTTGGTGCTGAAATTGCCGCTTTCTAGTAACGTATTTATTGAATATAAATAGTATTTGCGATTTAACTATTTACAAACAATTTAAAATCATTTAACGTATATTTTTATAGTGCATTTGAAATTATAAACATAAATCAATAATGAACAAAATAGACTTAATAATTCTCAGTTATCTAAAAGCGTATCAGCACTAAAATATCAGTGTTATTTTAGTGCTAATAAAAATAACTCGCCACTTTGTAATAAATGCTTAATTTTAATGTTAAAAAAAACAACTACTTCCGGAAAAAAGTTACGTCTATTCAATTTACCCATATCTACCCAAAACCAAGTTGTCAACAAACGTAAGACGCAATGTCTCAACGGTAAAGCAACCATTTTTTATTTCTTTATAGAGGGTGTTATTGTGGCTTTAACATTAAGCAGAGCAACAGGCAATGTCTCGGCCTCTTTAATGTGTTTTTATTGTTACTAACACGATATGGACATGAGTCTGAAATAAATAATTTGAATTTAATTTAATTTGAAATGTAACTTGTTTTTACTGAAAATTACAATAACGTTTCCTTTAATCAATTTCAAAAATAATTAACGGTTTTCAGGTAGTTATGACAGATATAAATTCTATATACGCCCTGACGAGCCCGCTTCAGCAGTCGATTCTCCTGACCTATGCCATGACGTTAGCCTAGGTTGTCATGTCACAGATTCACGGGCGTGTCATTTATAGACTGTCGTTTATCACCGTTATTGATCTCTTTCTAGTGCATGTGTTGAATATGAGTGCGAGAGGGATGAATAATTTTGGATGTTTCGGTGTTTTTATGGTTCTATGCAGCGTATGGATATCTATACTTATATAGCTGTTTTACCTTTAATTAAAATAAATGTCATAAACTCATCTAATTAATAACGAAACCTAGTTAATAGTACGTAATCTAATATGCATCAAAACTGGAATAAATGATTTTAACCAAACAAAATTGCCAAAACTACTCGTTTTTTCAACTTGACAAAATAAAAAGGTACTTAGCTTGCAAAATGCTTTCTCTACTCTCTTCAATCTTTATCCAGCGAATTGCAATGTGTCAATATTATAGAGAAAGAATATAGAGAGGGACACACACATACACACATGAGGGACAAAAATAAAAATAGACAATAGACACAAGTGAGAACGAGATACAATGTCATGTTTCCTGACCCTCATTGCGTTGTTATCAAAAACTATACCGAAAATGCATGAAAAAGACTTCACGGATAGATATAACGACTCATGTATAAGGTGTCGAGAATGTATCAGTTTTCTGATCCTTCTCAATTTAGTCAAGTTAATTTACGGTAAATTAACTTGACTAAATTGAGAAGTTATTTACCTCCATCCGTTTTGGTCATTCGCTCGGACTCCATCTATTAGATACTCTATCGACACACAAAATAAAAACTAACTTACAATTAATCGGCTTCTGTTATATTCAGAAACTGACTCATTCATTATTTATTTATTTTCGTATGGCGGATTATGTTTCTCTACTTCAAAGAGGGGAATGCCCAAATAATGCGTGCAGATATGTCCAATATTTGAAAAAAACGCGTATTTAATGTGACTAAACAGATTGAACAGAAATCTATTGAACCCCAGAGCAATAAACACTACTTTTTTTACTAAAGTAAAAAGTAACGAGCATCTCACATTTTTTTACCTTTTTTACCTAGACGATAGTGTCGTCTACCTAAACGTATGAACGATATGAATATTTTAATGCGCGAATGCAACGTTTTTACAACTTACTTACTTACTTAACTAAGTAAGTATATTATAAATTTGCAATGCGAAAACATTCTCGAATTTGAACTGACGCCCTGACACCTAACAATTTATATAATCTGCGACATGCGATGTAACTTTAACAAGTAACCGCTGGTTTTCTAGGTAACATAAGGGCTATAGAGTTCTCATGGAATATAATATATTGTTTTATTGTCGTCAAGGGACTATATTTAATATCATCCTCCTAGTGTTTTTCCCGGCTGTGCCCCCCAATATTTGGCCCAGGCACCTTCCACCCCAGAGGGAAAACTAGATCTTATTGGGACTAGACCGGTTGCCTCACTTATGTTCGCCTTCATCGAAAAGCCACTGTTAAATAATAACAATCGACAAATTAAAAAATACCAAGATTTGGCCATCGAACTTAGGCGCCAATGGCAAGCTAGCACTGTACATATAGTCTCAATAGTCATTTCCACAACAGAAGTAGTGCCCAAAATCCTATGTAATAGCTTGAAGACCCTCCAGATCCCAACTCAAATTATAGGAACCCTTCAAAAAGCCACAATTTTAAATACATGCCGCATAACCAGAAAGTTTTTGATATCATCGATCATATCTGAGAGTAGTGCTTAAGTAATATAAGTAAGTAGGTATGTGTTTCGTAAGCGAGTAAGTAGTAAGTCACCAATTTTTGATATGCTTGGCTATGGCCCGCATTCCAAAGCAACCTTGTAATAAGGAGAAAAAAAAAAAGACAAAAATAATAATACTAATAATAAAAATAAAATAATTATAACAGTCTTTATATATCCCACTGCTGGTACTATCATGGACGAGATACTTTTAAATATCAAATAATATTTCGTACATAAGTTTTTTGATACGAGCCGGGGTTCGAACCCGCGACCTCCAGATTGAAACTCGCGTGCCTTACCTCTTATAGCTAATGTGGCTATTTAGACATAAACAGAAAAACTTTATTTAACATCACATTTTATACAGGTACAGTGACAAATGAGACTTCAAAATAAACTCAAAACGTATACATATCGTACGAGGCATTAACATTGTGTGATGCTAAAATGGGCTACACTCAGCATAATGGTGTAGTGAGTACTGTTAGGTATACACTGCAACGCTGGTTTAAAGTCAGACAAGGGTCTGACTTTAAACCAGCGTTGCAGCGTTTAGTATAATAAGTTTTATATCTAATATTATGTCGGAACGAAATGAATACGTAATTGGCATGTGAGTAATGTTGTGTGTATTTCAATTTATATAATGTTGGTTGAACTTATAATATGTAAAAATATATATGTTAGGTAACAATTAAGTATATTAAAAATACAAGAGAAAATAACGAACCATTTGAAATGACACGTCTATAGTAGGCGTCAAAGATCGCTTAAATTCAATTCAAAACTGCTTAGACAATTAATATTTTTGAGGGGTGGAGGTATGTTGTCGATCATGGTTGTGAAAATATGTCATACGCCTAATTATTGTCATTCAAGAGTGCATAATGGCTAAGTTGAAGAATAAAGAACTGACTGATTTTGTAGATTTGTTCGACTGTCGATTAAATCTACAATCCACCTTAAAAACATTGCACTGTGGCCCAATTCGAGTTTCGAAATGTCCCCGGCATGTCATAGAGATATCGCCACTGTCATGACTCTTTTAAAATCAGAATAACGGGCGAAACAAAAGCGATATCATAGAGATATCTTATCGTAGCCATTTAGCTAGTGAACAAAATATTGTTGAATCCCTACAAATTATTAATAATAATAATAATAATAATAAACATTTATTTCAGATAAAAATCCATAGTTGCATTAAAATTAACATTTTCAAAATTCAAAATTTACATACTTAAAAATACAAGAGATTACACATTCATAAATTAAAATTACAAATAAAATAAATAAGTAGTACAAAGACTCAGTTAGACGCCCTATGCACCCTATCCCAATGGAGCAGGAAGGGTCCGTCCAGGCGCGCTGCCACCGTTCGGAGGAGGCTGTTCGGGCTGCCGCGCAGGCGCCCCATCAAAGATGCAACGCGTTTGCGCATGATGGCATGGAAGCCATCCGTCCGCCTTTCACAAAACATCCCCGATGCACTACAATAACGCGGGAGCCCCAACAGCATCCTAAAACTATTGTTATATTGGACTCGCAGTGCGCTCAGTTCTTTGAGTATAGTTGATTCATAAGCTGCAGGTATAAAACGACTGACAAAATGCTTTAAAAAGCGTAATCTTTACGTTGTTAGTACACCTGGCAAACCTACGGATCAACATATTACTCCTAACTGCGAGCGCCCTACGTTCCCTTTCCATATCCTTGTCGTCACTCAGGCTCTCCGTAACCCAGTGGCCAAGGTACTTAAACTCCCTTACAATATCAAGTGGTGTGTTATATAGTTTTACTGGCGGGACGCATGGGTAGCACTTGGTACCCGCCTTAAAAACCATCATGACACTCTTGGAGGTATTGTACCTTAGCCCATGCTCTGTAGCATATCGTTCACACACACCAAGCATCTTGTTGAGTGCATTGACCGATGGGGCCAGCAACACCATGTCGTCTGCGTAACTTATGTTATTTACAAACGTGCCATCCACTGAGCATCCGACCATGGTGTCGCTGATCTCGCCAATCAGCCTATCAACGTACAAGCTGAAGAGCCTGGGCGACGACAAGCCTCCCTGCCTCACACCACACTCCAGCCTGTATGAGTCAGACAGCGAGTTAGCCCACCTGACAACATTCCTCTGATGACCTTACCAATATTTGAGCAAACTGAGAAATTCACCGGGTAGGCTCGAGTCTTCCTGTAGTTTCTGCCACAGTTTACTATAAGACACCAAATCGAAGGCCTTCGACAAGTCAAGGAAACATGCATACACAGGTGTTTCCCTGTCCGTGTAGTACCGCACGGTGTGCTTCAGACAGAGAACTGCTGCCTCCGTGGAAAGGCCGGGCATCCGAACTGTGCATCTCGTAGAGATATGTGTTCTTCCAGTTCCCTGTCCAGCACACTGTCCAGTACCTTAGCCACAGTCGTCGCCAACGATATGGGTCTATAGTTATTTATATCCGCGGCGTCTCCTGTCCGATTCTTAACTAAAGGCACTACCACGGTTTTCATCATCTCGTCAGGTAGATAAGTGTGGCTAACACAGAAAGTGAAGAGCATGGCTAGAACTCTTGGTAAATGCACTCCCGCGTTCTGAAAGTGTTCTATACTAAGGGAATCGTGCCCAGACGATTTACCACGTCGCATGCTCCTCACCGCTGCCGCCACCTTCCTCGCTGTGAAACTCATACAATGGCCCTCTCGTTTTGAATACACAACATAAATACTTAAATAAATATTAGGGGACAATCTTACACAAATCGACCTAGTCCCAAACTAAGCAAAGCTTGTACTATGGATACTAGACGTTGTTGACGGATGCACTACACAGGGCACATCGTTTTCATTTTTCAACGTCGCCTCTACCTTAAAATGTTTTTTAAACAACTCGGCAATCTGGGAAGGATCACACACGCCCGCAACGCTCACAGGGAGACCGGTCTTGGGGCTCAGCCTATTGGTTTGTTTCCAGAAACTACGAAAATCTTTACTCGAGTGGTGCGATGCCAAAATATCCATCTTAATTTGATCAGCATTGTCTTGGCACCACTTAATGTGTCAGACCGAGCAACACCAATTTGGTTTCAACTCACCGCGTTCATTGAAATAGACTCCTAGGTTGTAGCATTGCTATGCCTTCCATCAACTCTGCTACGCCGCGTAGCAGCTACGAAAGGCTACGAGTCTCACTGAGGGGTGGCTGGGCTACGATCGTCAATGAAATACAAACTTTTAAATTTATACACGTATCTAATCAATCTGTATCAGTGCGTCCCGCTCCCACTCACGCGTAGAGTCGGGCGCACTTATAAAGGCCTGGGCACCACCAGATTATATAGGTATAGTCTAACTGCTGGCCTAAGAGCAAAGAGCCATAAAGATTAGCTAATCAGTGAAGCTATTTCAAAAGACTATGATATAGTGATTACTAACACATGGAAAAAGTTAACGTAATATTTTGCACCAACGTTCAATGTCAAATGTAGCCAATAAAAATTGCAAAAGCAATAAATAATTGCACGTTTTTGAACAAGCGAACAGTTCTCCGTTTCAGCTTTGGCAAGAAATCTTTCGTATGTCAGGCTGACCGGCTGTTCTCTACAGCACGGGTATAACCAGGCTGCGTGCGAGCTCTCTCGATTGTTCTCGCTGTACACGTCTCTTTAATAAGAGAGAGACGGATAGAGCGAGAAAATCGTAAGAGCTCGCGCGCCGTTTTGTGATAGCCGTGCAAGCCGCATGTCTCACCGATTCTCTAATCTCAGGTTCAATAATTAATTGTTTCTTTTTTCGTCTATTCGGTTTTGGAAATCTTAAAAATAAGACATATTCGCGACGCCTATAGCTCACAGAGATATTATAATCCATTTCAGAATGGAAGTCCGGTGACAGCTGTCATCTCAGTACAGTTTATGTAATTAAACGTCAAATATGACGTAAACTGTACTAAGATGACAGCTGTCACCGGACTCTTCCAATCTGAAATAGATTATAGTTTTATAGGTTAAAGTTTTATGACTTTTAATTTTTAGGCCAGCTGTTAGGTTATACACTCGTCAGCAAAAAAAATATTTAACCAAGTCTCTATTTTAATGACAAAAACAGTGGATTAAAACATATCATGGACCGTGAGGTAACAACATTTTTGAAACTGACTAAGTTAAAGATACAGGCAGGTAAGTATAAGTTCATCAGAAAAGACTAACCTGGTTTGAAACTCATTTCAATTATGAACACTTTCGCTGCCAGGAACCCGCCTAGCGGGCGCCTATGCCGTAGTCGCTTTCCGCTACATACGAGGAAAGCCACGGGGTCGGCTACGAGCGTAGTGCGTAGCGATTGTGGCAGCGAAAGTGTTAAAATTCATATCAAGCTTGCATTGCGGATGCGCGAGAATTTTCTTCCCGCACACGGGCAAAGGTTGGTCCCATTCTGCCGCCGCCTCTCTAACTGGCCAGTTACCGACCAGCAGCCACCGAAGTCGGTTCGCTGTCATTCGAAATTCAAACTTTCCGATTCCATTGACAGCTTTACTTTTTTTAAGCCAGCTGTGGTTTATTTTAATTTGAGCTATTTATAAGGATGCATTTGGCAAGCTCCTTGCGTTTCGGTTAAATATATTACCTACCGGTTGAGTGCAGTTTGGAAGATATTTCAAATGTTTGACTAGTTTCGGATTTGCGGTAAAATAAAAGGTATGTTTTTAAAATAGGCTGGAGGCCAATAATAATTTAATTACCGTTATTATGACATTAAATAATATACTTTTTTCGACTATTTATTTTTATATGACACAAGATACATAGTTAAGCCATCAGTGCTTAAAAATAATTTACAGTTGTTTTATTGTTACAATTATAATGTTCTAACATTGAATTTAATTTATTATTATTATCATAGCGACGATAAACTAACCTAATTCGTTAGCTATCACATTATGGTCTTTTACAACAGTAAATAAATAATAGTAAATATAATTTATTTTTACATTATCAATAACCAAAACCTTGGAATATACTCTGAAAAAAAAGTCTCAGAATAACTTTTAGTCAAACACCGTACTGACAGGGCGGTACGGCGCACCGCGGTGACTCCAAACCGTTAACTACACATACCGTCATTTTCAATGTTGGCGTACTTCCAACAGACTCGGATAACATTCAAAATATTTAAACAAGATGTACGTAAAAAAAGATCTTTTAAAATTACCTACAATTTTTTTTTGCGGTTTGGAAGTACTTAATACATTTGCTGCTCGGTCGTACTTAAAAATATTATTAATGAAGCTATGTAAAAAATTGCTTTTTTATACCGTAAAACTATGGCTGGTTAAAATATCCGCCCGTATGAAATTTACCGGCTGTAGATTATGGACCTTCGGAATGGTCAGAGACTACCATGGTATATTCTACCCCGCGGCTCCGCCTTAGTTCCTGTAATACGCTGGGAGAGTATTATAAGTTGGAAATAATGAGATATTATGACACTAATAAATTTGAGACCAAAAAATACAATTTTAAAATTATTGAATCAGTCTACTAGTCACAAGTGCAACTAAAATATTGAACTTATTATAAGTAATTTAATGTATTTCTTTACTAAAAAGATCATTAATCTGGCCGTCCGAAACGTCGACATATGACAAATGAGGCTTAACGTTATTGATGTTCGGACACATCAAAGACGGACATCTATAATAACTTTGTTTTTAAAGTAAATTATCATGTCTCTGCTGTCACTAATTTTAAAAGAGGAAGACACTAAATTTTTAATAGCCATAAAATGTGGGCGTGACTCACAATTTGAATCTCGACTTGGGCCTGGAGTTGTCATTCGTACTGAATAATGACACCAACACTCTAAATAACAAATGATGAATTAAAAAAAACGCAGCCTGCAAAAAGGCCAAAATTCTTACCTTTTGAGCGACAGTTTTTCAAAACTGTTTTGCCCGCTACACACAAGCAATATTATATATTCTAAGCAATTTACTAGTGACGTAAGTAACAAATCAAATTTTCTAAGGAAGCAACTAGTTATCCTTAGGCGAGCGCGATTCTAACATCGCGGAGAAAAGGCAGTAACTAACCTGTATCCTTAACGGTTGCCCTGTATTCTGCCGTGGAAGGCCAACAATTGGTAGAATAGTTTAAGTGGCGGCAGTGAGTGCGCATTGTACACCTCGAAAACTAGTTGCATTTAACTGTAAAAATATTTACTGCTTGCTTTGTGAGCAGTAGATAAGCTCGTGAACCTCTTTTTTAAATTTCGAAAAACTGAATCAACATAAAACCATACTCAGTCTGCCTTTTACCTCTTCAAGCTTAAACCGCTGAATTGATTGCAATAAAAATTGGTATGGAGATTGTTCGAATCCCGGGGAAGGACATAGGATAGTTTTTATCCCGGAAACCATCCCCTAAAAAGGTGAAATGGGGTGTGTTTTTTTATTTTTTATTTATCAAATATAAAAAAAATATTAACAATGTTATGTTACTCGCCACACTGCGATAACATTTTGTTGGCGAGACCGCGCTCATTTTTTTTTGTATGGACCTAGTATATAAACGAGTTCAACACGGGCAGAGTCGAGGGCAGAAGCTAGTTCCATATAACTATTGATCTCGCTCACAAAATTTCACTACAATCCGTTGAGAAATTTAACCTCTAGTGGAGAAAAGGCAGATAGTAGAGACATACGAAATATTTTTTTCTTTTATTTCTTTCTTCCGTGTACCGAACGAAATTCCCCGTTTCAACGGAGAATTTCGTTAGACACTCGGCCATTTTATGATGGATCGTCATTCTGTGACATTCAACAGCGATGAATAGACGTGGGACATTTAATTGCTTAATTAACTGATCGAGCAAGCCAATTGCGTTATTATTTTCGTTTAACTGTCAAACAGCTGAATTACACAAAACAATCAAATGTTGTGAGTTTATTTTCAACACAGATAATCTGATGCGCGCGGTGTGCGCGTGATTCACTCAATGCTAAACTAAATTATGTAAGTAATAGGATATATTTACGTCAATAATACCTACGTAGATACTATAATTTACCCGAATTAATAGAGTATACCGCCTAGTATGAAAAACCTTTTACGAGCTTAAAATAAGTTGTAGTTATTCGTTATTCGAGAAAACTATTTAACGACGGTTCCAATCGTCAACTTTTTCAATTTAATCTATCTTCTATCATTTTTCATCATCATCATATCAGCCGAAAAACGTCCACTGCTGGACATAGGCCTCCCTCAAAGAGTGCCAAAGTGACCGGTCCTGCGCCACCCGCATCCAGTGGAATCCCGCGACCTTTAACAGGTCATCAGTCCACCTTGTGGGGGGCCTACCCACGCTGCGCCTTCGTACTATCATTTTCAGCTTCAGTTAATTAATCAAAATATGTCCTGATACGCGTTGGGGAAGTAACTGTTAACGTAAAGGTCCCAGTCCTCGTCATTCCACTAGTGTATGACATGGGCGCTTTATGTCAGTGAAATGTCTTAAATACGATTGAAGAAAAATCCTCTTAGTTCGACTTTAACCCACATTACTTTGACTTAGCGTTCATGTCATATGTACACTAGTGAATGTCGAGGACCAGGGGCCGTAGACAAGGTTACAATCGACAAGCGCTAACGCCAATAGAAAACTAATAAAATGTAGGGGAATGACAGATGCCGACGAAACACTTTTCGTTAACATCTGTCATTCCCATACATTTTATTAGTTTTCTATTGGCGTCAGCGCTTGTCGATTGTAACCTTGTCTAGGCCCACAGGACAGTTACCGTACAATTTGGACGATTAGACAGTTCACGCTCTTATTAAAATTTCCAACCCAAACAACCTTAACAACATTCCACTACCCTAACTTCCCTCAAACCACAAATAACACGGTTACCGTAGGAACTTCTAAAAGCCTGCGTTGTTTGCGCAGTTTCCCGCCAGGTGGCGCTAATGCGCTCCCTTCCGGCGCCATTTCCGGTGACATGGCCGCCTTGATTCAATTTTCGCGTGCTCTGAAGACTTAAGGGCACAAATATTTACGTGTTACGTTTATTTAGTACATTTAGTGGTTGTTAAGCGATGTGGGGAGATGAGTGATTTAGAACTTTAATGTAAAAGTTGTAACCAAAATGTTTTGTTGGGATCTCCCCGGCTTACATGCAAATTATAATGGAGCTAGACTTCAAACACATGGTGAAAAGAAAAAAAAACATATTGAAAAAAATAGGGTAAAGCGAACTAGTGGCGTTACCATGGACTCTAGGCTAGTGTTTTGCAACCTTTGCGTGGCGCGACCCCCCTTATCATAGAAAAATATTTCGCGGCCGAAACTGGACGTCAACTGTTTTTTTCAGCACTCATCTGTTCTTCTTCGTCAGAATCGCTGAGGCTTAATATTTGGTTTAAACATGTCGAGCGATATTCGACCTCAAAAACTTGGGTGACCCGTTTCATAATATTTTATTATGTCTGAGACTCACGGAAGATTTTTACATAATATCTATGTTTAAATACTTTTAATTTTTATAAATAAGGGGCTATAAAACTTAAAAGTTTAAGTAAAATCCATGAAAGGGTTACTTTCTTACAAACACAAAATGTCAGTGGCAAATAAAGACAACATTCTGAAATAGATAGATCGTGGTTTGATGAACGTTTAAAGTTAGTAGTATGCTTTACGTTAGAATTACGAGTAACCGCGTAACGGTCATCGAAGGGATCAATAATTCACTGGACTTTTACTGCGGGATCATTAACTTCAATAGGTACTCGGTAGTTTGATTATGTAAGGGCACTGAACGGGGGTGTATATAAATACTTATTATTCTTCTTCATAGTTAATGAATTATGATACATACATACATATATAATCACGCCTCTTTCCCAGAGGGGTACGCAGAGATCACGGATCTCCATTTGCTACGATCCTGACAAACCACTTTCGCTTTCAAATCAAATCAAATCAAATAATTTATTACGGAAGTGTTTCCATAATTCGTTAGTAATTAAGGTCTTAAAAACTATGTTAGTAGGTATTATATTACTATTTGCAAGTCGTCAGTTGGATGCCCTATGCAACCTTTCCCAGTGAAATAGGAAGGGACCATCCAGGCGCGCCGCCACCGTTAGCAGGAGGCTGTTCGGGCTGCCGTGCCGCGCAGGCGCCTCAGCAGGGACGCGACACACTTACGCATTATGGCGTGAAACCCATCCGTGTCGCAAAACATCCCTGACCCACTGCAATGGCGCGGCAGCCCCAACAACATCCTAAAACCATTATTATATTGGACGCGTAGGGCGCTGTAAGTTTTTTGGGTATAGTTGATCCATAAGCTGCAGGTGTAAAAAGATTGGCAGAACGCCTTAAAAAGGGTGATCTTAACGTCGGTAGTACACCTGGCAAACCTACGAATCAACATGTTGCTCCTGACTGAGAGCGCCCTACGCTCCCTCTCCACGTCCTTGTTGTCGCTCAGAGTCTCCGTGACCCAGTGGCCCAGGTATTTGAACTCCTTTACCATTTTCAGAGGTGTGCCGTATAGGTAAGCCGGTGGAATCCGATGATAACATTTGGCCCCCGCCTTAAATACCAGCAACACACTTGGAAGTATTATACCTAAGCCCATGGGACTCCGCATACTCTTCGCAGACCCTGAGCATCTTGTTTAGGGCGTTGACTGATGGGCCCAACAACACCATGTCATCCGCATAACTAATGTTATTCACAAATGTGCCATCCACTGAGCATCCAGTCATAGTGTTGTTGAGCTCATCAATCGAGCTTTATGATACAAATTTAAATATTCAACCACGTCTTGCTTATAGGTACTTGAGATTATTCGAGTTGGCCGAATCGCAATAAAGTGGTCCATTCAATAACTACAACTTAGAAAAATTGAAAAACCCCCGACATTTTCATTTCAAAGTCCAATATCTCAAAAACGGCTAAACAGATTTTCATGAAACATGGCTAAGAACACTCGGGATAAAATTATCTATGACACAAAAAACTAAACGAAAATCGGTTCATCCGTTTGGGAGCTACGATACCACAGACAGATACACAGGCACCCACCACCCTCTCTTTGCGTCGGGGGTTAAAAAGCAAGTCTGCCGTCCATGGCCCAACCATTCCAATGACAGTTTTATAAAAAGTCGGCCACATTTAATAATCTCAACCATAGGTACTTTGTAAAGTGTTTTATTTATTTATTCTAAATTCAATCTTATTCGGTGGTTACCAGCCTCTGATTTAAAAAGCGTAATCTGTAAAGGTGATGTTTATACAACCTTTACAATACCTACCAAGTCTTGAATACTCGGTCACCTATCACCTTGATACATGCATGATGGAATCCCTTCGTTTTTAGGGTCATCTTCTTCACGATCTTTGTTAGTATAGTAATTTTAAGAATAAAAATAAGAATAAGAATTTATTTATTTAGTACACAACACACGGAAAAAAGAAATACAATCAAAAAGGTAACCTTATATATAGTGCTAAACGGGAGCCTCACGCAGCATGTTGTCACGGGGGCCGTGACGCTAGTTTTCAGCTTCATTTCATTGATTTTCACCTTCTTCTGCATTCTTCCTTTTTATTATTTTCTTTTATTTGCTACATGTAAGTTCTTTTCAGCCTTCCCTTCTTCTTCTTCTTCCTTCTTCTAATCCAGACACTTTCGAGATGCACTTACTCCGAGTTGGTTTTGAACCAGACCTGGCATTTGCGACAAGTGAATACCGCTCGAAACAATAAATGTTACAAGAATGCCCTCCAATTTGAAATTTATAATTTTGGTTAGCAGACGTTACTTCTGAAAATAAAATTTACTTTTTCTTCACGACGCAATAATTGCGTAAGCCTCAAACACGCTATGGTCCCCTTTTCCTCAAAACGCTACATAGGTATAATAAAATAAAATAAAACCTACCTATAGACGTCCCACTACTGGGCACAGGCCTCCTCTCATAGATGAGAGGGAACAGACAGTTGTCCGCACGCTGGTCTAGTGAGGGACCTTTGAATTTCTCCACAGATGTACCTATGCAGGTTTCCTCACGATGGTACTTAACAACTGGTCCCTCGTACCAATGACTTTTTCGGAACTTATGTAGAAGTTCCGAAAAACTCATTGGTACGAGGGATTCGAACCCACGACCGCCGTTTGACAGCCGCATGCCTAACCACTATTACATAATTATAAAGAGGTTTACAATAGGTAGGTTTAACATACAGTTATTACGAGCCCATGGGCCAAACTAAAATGTACTAAAATGGCGCATTAGTAAACAACGCCCAACGTACTGTCATCACTTGTTACCCTCATTTAGGGCTAATGGGTAATTTATTCCTTACGATACAGTCCGCTTAGCATTCACATTTACACGCTCAAATTTTACAAGGCTGGCTTAATTGTTTGACATTATGAATTAGGTATAGGTATAACTTAGGTAAAACCCCTCTTGCCTTAGGGGTGACGTGTTTGAATATGCATTTGTTATGTTTATGTCAGACAATTTAAATATGTCTATTCGAATACGTCACCACTACTTACATACAAGAAACGCATTAGGTACGCGTTAGGTAGGTTAAAGACTACTACGAACGACTAAATGCAAATAAAGTTTTTTCTATTCTGTTCTATTCTCTTCTATTCTATTCAAAATGGCGTTTATGTCAATTTATTTTTATAATTCAAAATATGTTATAAGTTACTATCTATTTTATATTAATTTCGAATACAAATAGGCGGATACGAAGTGATCCTATAAGGGTTTACTTTTCCTCTTGAGGTTGAAAAGCAATTTTGGAATTATTCCTAATTTACACTACCCTAGAAATATCTGGTGGAATTTTCATTATTTTGCCCTTTATCTCTACGTGGCGCTTACCTGACACTCACACCGCTCGACAGATTCAGGTGGCACTTGGCACTTGACACTTGGCACGTGCGACGCACAAAGTATTTACACTACCTACTGCAAATAACTTCGTCAAAGCGAATTAACTCGTTTGCGATGCAACGGGGAAATATTTCAATGGCGGGTTTCAACTAGTTTTAATGGAGAATGTCGGGAACATTATAATTTTAAATTTAAGTTTGAGTTCAGCGTGAAATTGCGAGTTAATGAATTATTCACAGTAGTTTATTTGAGCAGTAGCGTTAAAGGAATTATAGCAAATAAACCTATGAATTTTTAAGCTAATTTATTCTCAGTAGTTGCTTCTAAAGGAACTAATCCGAGTTGAGTAAATAAACGTCCCAAAGGTTGACACCTTAACGCCTAATAAATGACACATTGTTCAAGAGATTTACTTTTATGAATAAAGACTGTACGTGTTTAGTATTGGGTCAGAGTTAAACACATTAACCGGAACCTCGCCTCGGTTTCGTGTTAGTTCTTGAAGTAACCATCGTCATTCTTCATTTACATCTAACGTTATAATTATTTAAAACTAAAGTAAACGTCCCAGTGTTTGACTGCGACCCAATACTAAACACGTACAGTGTTAGTTCATAATAGTACAGGTGAACAATGTGTCGTCTATTAGGCGTTAATGTGTGGGTCCGGTTAATGTAAATATACCTGACTTGGATTTAATTGTTTATGACGTTGATTAAAACAATGCATTAAAAATGGAAAGATGGCGTATACCTACGGATTTCTATCAATACCATACACCATACCAAAGACAGAAAATCATAATAATTTAAACACACAAGACATATTTTACGAGTACGTACGTATAATAGTCCTGCGGCGCTACCACGAAAATCGAATCTCGCGGTTCGTACATCTCTGTCTCTGTCGCTCGAGCGCGATAAACCATAAGTGCGATAGAGACGGAGATATACGTACTTCGAGATTCGATTTTCATGGTTATAGCTCTGCGATTTTATTTCCAGACACATATATATTCGTCGCTCCACAGAGTACTTACACGCGTACTGACGTTCAGTATCAGTCTGACGGTACTTTCGCATTAAAAAGATCTACTGCTGGGCCGCTAGCATGATAGGTTTTGGTACATTTTGGACGTAAAACGTGACCATAAACCTATCGTGCTAGCTGGTTAGTTAGCACAAAATTATCGCCTGAAAAGTGTAACGTAACTTTTAGAAGTAGAATTCATATGTCATACCTACAGCCGTATCGCGTGCTCAGTTACCACAGGCAAGGGCTCTAATTTGTGCAACTTCATCTAAACTAAACGCCACGTTTAATTTCTACGACAGGTAAAATGAGCAGTTTTAAAAACAAAAGGCTTAATTCCAAATTTAAAATTCGCACTGAAATTAAATTCCATTTGCATAAATAGACTTGGAGATGGTAAAGGTTAAAAATGCATTTGCAAATTGCATAATATGGTATATAATTTTATTGTCACAATAGGTCTTACTTGAGAAAAACATGCAGGTATCTTTATTGCACACCTCAAAACATGAATCAAAAATACATAATAACTTAATAGCTACTACAGAAATAAAGTTACAACTAAAAATTACATATAATACATTTTAATTTAGTCAACATATCTATATCAACGTTATGAAACCTTGGACCATTTCTAATTGTATTGTTAGTTTCTGATTCAGGTTAATTGTTCAACATATATTTTTATTTAAAAAAATGGGCAAGGTAATAATTAGCGGCTAAGTTTTCAGGCCAACTTTGCCTCAAATGGCGATTTTTCATGCAATGTTGTTTTTATAAAACATGTCGTGACAATATGTGATCATTACAATGAATCCCTAAGCGGTGTATAATTGTGTCCAAATGAATCACGTGACAATAAAATGGAATTAATTCCGGGACTTAAATTATGAATATTTTATTTTTGCATATAATAAATCGATTCATTTATTTAGCGATGTTTATGAAAAGTTGTAATAAGAGGAAACAAACCACAAAAGTTCGTTAGTGCTCGAAATAATGACCTTTTTTCACTTTTTTTTGGATGCTAGCTCTAGGTACTCTATAGGTATAAGCATGGACGCCGCGCCGGGTAAATAATGAACTTATTATTATACAAAAGAGAGATTCCATAAAGGATTTTCATATTAATTTTCAGGCTGACAGCTGGTTGCTACGAGTATACGATGGTCGATAAAAGGGGAGGAAAGTGTCAAATTGATGCTGTTATTCATTTATTATTTCAAACCCATATTTGATCAAACTGGCTTACAAATATTGGAATATTCACATTTTGTAGTTTAACAATTTATGCCCAGATAAAGAATACTGCATGGTTAACTGTCCCCAAACAAGCATAGCGGACGTAAATGAGTTCGATTATGCCACTAAGCTCCTTCAAAATTTCGAATTGTTCGCACGCCAAACGAACTGCATGTCCGAAACGATTATGAGTCCGCAAGAGTAATTAAAGCGACATCTATATGTCAGCCCGGTCATTAGTCACGGTCCTGTGCCACCTGCCATCATTCACAATATTATTCTACGTTTTCTTCGCAATGCGCCTGTGATATACCTTTCAGCCGAAATAACGAGGTTCACAATAACAGGTTCAGGGGTGATAATTTGTTTTTAATTATTAGTTCAAATTTATACCTTAACTACACTGGAATAGGATCCGAATTCAGTCTTAAAATCAAAAGTATTCACGTCACTTTGATAGCTTTTTTAGGGTTCCGTACCAAAAAGGTAAAAACCGGCCAAGTGCGTGTCGGGCCACGCGCAGTGTAGGGTTCCGTAGTTGCCAGTCTGTATTGGAGTGCAGCAGTGCATGGTGCGGTAGCGTCGGCCGCATTTGTACGAAAGTAGGCCCATTCAAGAACATTTTAAGTTGGTCGACTGTTATGCCTTAGCCGTGACAGTTTTCCTTTTAAATTCATTATGTGTCCTACTGCCACATTTTTCACATTTCCAGTAGCAGCCATTTAGCCGGCAGGGGGTGGGGACCCATGACTAACAAAAATTTGGGCTTTAAAGCCCAATATTCCACAAATGGACCACCAAGTTGAAAAATAGTTCGTTGAAACTCATAACATTTTTGAACAAGCTATCCAATGATACCCCATGGTAGGGGCAGGTAGTTTTTTGACGATCCCCCCCATCATCATACTGTTGTTCTTTGGATTACCGTCATTCAATGGTCAGACCCCCCCCCCCCCCTCCCCCTTTATTTTTTTAAATAACGTAATATATGGACAGCCCCTAGGAGACACCTCCCCTACACGTAAAGGTCGAAGCAATATTTTATTGTACCATTTAGTCGGCTTGATTGATTTATATACCCATGCCGAAGTACAGCTTTCTAGTAGCAAGGGTCACTGAGCTAAGCCGCAGACGGACATGGCGAAACTATAAGGGTTCCGTTTGTGCCATTTCGGCTCCGGAACCCTTAAAAAGGAACCCTTATGGTGCGACTCTGTCCGTCTGTCTGTCACAACGTTAAATATCACAGGAACTACTTATGATATCAATTTGAAATTTAAAATATTTGTAAACGAGCCTAATGCACGTGTATGGAAAATGAATAATATTAAATAATATAATAATTAATCTTCAAACTATAGTAATTAGGTCAAGTGGGGTATCAAATGAAGGGGTTTCAAATGTACATTCGAATACTGTTTACCACGCGATTTCGTTTGTAAATTAATCAAATTTTCACTTATTTTTTTCATTTAATACCATTTCGATTATTATTTAATTTCAAATAAAATAAAAAATATTGAAATCGATTCACGTGATAAAGAATTATCGCCGAAAAACCAACATACATACTGAGTTTTATAGTCGCGCAAGTTAGTGACCAATGCACTTATAAATGGCGCTGTACTCGTGACGGTAACTTCTGATTAAATTTGTACGATAGTTTGCACGGAACCCTCGGTGCGTGAGTCAAGACTCACACTTGGCCGGTTTTTTAAAGTATTTACACGTACTATAACGTACCTAGCTAGTAGCTACTCGTAAATTGTTCCATCTTATAAAGAAAAATGTTACGGATTTTTTTCTAATTTTATATGTTGGTATTAAGTATTTTGGTCGCTGCAATACCTAAGTAATTTATTTTGCTTGTAGGATCCCTAAGTATATAATGGATGTTTTCGACGTGGCTGGGGAAGCGACAGGATATAAATAAATAAATAAATATTGAAGACTAGGTCCATTTGTGTAAGATTGTCCCCTAAATCTTACACAAATGGACCTAGTCCCAAACTAAGAAAAGCTTGTAAGTTCCCATAGGGGAACTAGACGACGATAAACATACTTATATAGATAAATAAATACTAAATAAAAAAATACTAAATAAATACTAAATGCCCTTACCGGGATTCGAAACTAGAACCTCTTGCTTCGTAGGCAGGGTCACTACCAACAGTACCAACTAGGCTAAAGCGGTATTTGAAATACTTATTTGTTCGGCCTGTGTTGAAACAAATAACTATCTTGAATCGTAATCGTAATTGTATCCTAGCCGCATTCATAATATTTTTTTATATATATCTCTACAAATACTTTACACCGTCTTTGTAGATGATATTCGGGATCCTTGTTTTCACTGAAACTCAAATTATCTCCGTGCAGAAATTAATATACTTATTAGGTTCAACCGCGTTTATGCATATGCGTAAAAGCAAGCGACGTCGCACGCGCTTTTCAGTAGGTATAATGTACGGAAACTCATACAGTTAAAAACGCGACGCGAAAATAAGATTGTGAACAAACGACGTCAAAAAGCAACATATAGACACACTTACGCATTTATATCACTACTAGATTGAGGGAGTACGGCCCTTTCACCCCCTTATTAACCGTTCACCCCGATTCCCCGTATCCTCGTTAGCAAGTGGGTCGAAAGCTGCATTATAAATAAAGTGCAGCGGGCATCGACAGCCGGCTTGGACCGGCGCCATCGCCATGTCCGGAATCACGGGAAACCACCTTTCTTTACTTTCTTCACGCTACGCTCTCCCCTGTTTTGTACAGGGGGTTGAATTTAGACATACGTTAGTGATGCGTTCAAATGTTTTGATTTTGAAGAAAGAAGTTCGTAAAATTCGGGATGTATTGAACCAAAATAGTACGTCATACTAAAACTACAAATAGAACTATAGTCGTTACTGGAAATGTTTTCACTTCACTAAAACTTTTGTCAAGGTTTCTTGTGTATAACTTGACGCTGGTCTTTCATGTGTATACCTACCCTTCGAAGAGAGCGCTCCAAGCTCCATACACACATTTCTCCTTCTCCCTCGCTTTCAACATGGCGAGCAGGCTAGCACAGGACAACCCGCGGTCTCGCGCACGATATAAACTACCCGTCCCTCCTTAGTTTTTCTTATCTTAAAAAGGTTTTTCAAGAAGTGTATAAAATCGGTTGGCAGGTCTGATGGCAGTCGCTTTCGTGAAACTATTGCCCAAATCTTGGGATTAGGCGCTAAACCCGGACCCCGGGCTCGTTTGGGAAAAACGCTAGAAGTATAATGAATACCTAAGTAGATATATGAAATTCCTCCCCTCGCCTTGTAAGCTATCTATAGACTGTGTAATGTAGAATGTATGTATAATTGTATGTTTGATTGTTGCAGACGTAGGATGGACGTGTCGCGGCCATCATGCGCTGCCTTCATCTGCTTGCTGCTCGTGTGCTTTACAGAACTCGCAGAGTGAGTATTGCCTACCTACGCTACCCACCAGGAAGATTACCCCTTAAGGTCACGGTTATCTCGTCATTTATGGTATTATTATAAAGAAGAAAAGTCTGTAATATTATAAGTCAGTAGGTAGGGAACTACTCATCTGATTTTAAATAAAAATTATCTTGCCTTATGGAATAGCTATTCGGGTTGAATATGGAAGCTAAAATTACTAAAAGTACCTTTAACAGACATTATATACCAATCTTTTTATTCTTATCCTACTAATATTATAAATGCGAAAGTTTTGATGTTTGTTACTCAATCACGCTTAAACGGCTAAACCGATTTGAATGAAATTTTGCACGAAGATAGTTTATAGCCTGGATTAAAACATAGGATAGTTTTTATCCCGGGTCCACGCGGACGGAAGCTAGTCATAAATAAAAATCAGAAGGATTTTTTTGTAATACCGTCATTAATTATTAAGTTTAAAGTGACCCATGGCAATGAAGATATGGTCACGGTTTTTTATACATTTTCACCGAGAGTGGTTTAAATATATATTTTTAACATGTCTCCCGTAAAATTTCAAGCATTTTTCATGGGGTAGGCAGAAAATCTCAACAAATCACCACTGTTGTTACTAACCGTTGATTTGGTTTACAAATAGCTAAGAATAGTCCCAAAGGACGAATAGAGATCTCTGATTTTCTAAACCTTGAAAAAATCTTGGTCCTATTTTTATAGGAATATAAGGATTTAGTAAGGCATATGTTTAACGGATCACCAGATATAGTAAAATATAACGCCAAAAAAACACTTTTTACTGCCGAAAATAGTAAACGATCACCAAACGAATCACCATTTTAATGTGAAATAATAACCCAAATTATAACATCTTACTATCCTATTAAAGAAAATGCTATCCTAATAAATCATTGCTAACCCAAAATTAGTAAAATAATTTCCTAAATTCGACGGAACCCCACTTTCGTTACTGGGACTCAGTCTCCCACCCTCCGCCCGGGCTCCCGCCAGAAACTCTCTTCGTAGGCCCTTCGTTTCACGTACGCACTCGACCTACGCTCCGCTCGGGAGGTCGCCGGTTCGCTTCGCTTGCCACCTTCCCCCACTCGCTTCGCTTCGACCTCGTGCACCCTGGTCAACTCAGGACCTCCTTCGCGAGCTTCTGGCTCCGCGAGCTTTTATATACACTCTAGGGGTAGGACAGAGAAGACCACGTGGAAGTGGAGTGCGTTGTTTCGGGTTTTGGTAGCACTTGTAAATTTGGCATCATTATACTTTATTTGGTAATATGCATACATTTTATGGCAATCATAGTGGGTTATTTAGGTAGAAATATTGTATTAATTTGCTCGCTAAGATTTGGTGATCACTTACTATATTTGGTCTTCGAATACAATTTAATGTGCAGTCGTTACTAAAACAGGTAGTGCTATTGTAATGGTAGAATTATTTTTTGGTGTTCAGTATATTTTTTTGGTAAGAGAGTTATCAAAGCATTTTTGGTGGTCATTATATTTAACCCCTTTTGGCAATTCGGGCCGCCATCAACCCTTCATTCCCTTCATTTTACGTCCATGTTTAACAATCGCGCTTGTATTTCCTTTCCTTGATGTTTCCGTCCGGCGCCCGTGAACAATTGTTAAGTTGCGTTATTTGTAGTTAGTAATACAATTAAGAAGGTTACTTATACTATTGTGAGACTTCTTTAGTCAGGATATTGAAGTAGTTGAGGCTTTTAATTCCGTTTTATTTAAGTACCCCATTGGTTTTGGTTTAGTTATGAGACAAAGTGACAGTGTAAATGATTCGTATTTATGACAGCTAATTAAAATTGCGAATAAAGCTTGCATCACACTGGCCCGGCCTGGCCGCGGCGGACAATAGTAATTGTCATCAGCCGTCAAATTTACTATTGATCGCCACCGCAGGCCGGTCCAGTCTGTGAGAGGCCTTACATATTTGAATTTGACATCAGACGGTAAATGGTAATAGTATCATAAATTGATTATCTCAAAAATATAAAATCTTTGTTGAACAGAAATGTTTTGTGGTTTAATAAAACAGTAAAATAACTCCATAAACAAGCGGTTAAATAAATCATATCACAAATTCCACGTTTATCATCAGAAAGAGCAGAGAGACTCGCTCATGTCATAAAACGTGAAAAATTTCGTTGAGAATGCGCGGGAAATGATCGCAGGCATAGACAAATGGCGGGAACATGGGTTTGCCGCCAAAAATGTACCACAGATAACATCGCGTGAGGACGCGTAGGAATTCGCCCACTAAACGCCGGATATATTGTGTTATTTTTTAATTTATAACCGCTATATTTCGTGATGTTATTAGTAAAATATTTAGATATTTTGTGCGTATTAAGACTTTAAAGGTACCTACTTATTCGCAATAACTTTTACCGTGTTTACATTATTATTTTGTTGTTTTGTTTTATATTATCTAACTAAATTATTCGTTCTCATCGAAGAAAATCATCATAATCTTTAGTGTTCCGTAGGAAAATTGGACCAACAGAGCAATTACGCGCTCATTCAGCGTTTGTCCGTCTATCACAAGCCAAGCCTTACTTAAGAATATGCCAATGATTTAGTTATTTGAGTAGTAAAATACCCAATAGCAATCACGTCTGTGTCGGTATTTCTGTCCGCTAACAGTCACACTAGCCGAACTAGACGGCATGCCAAAACAAATCCAACTAACATTACACTAAATTTATTGTTTCACAATGCTAGTCAAATTAATTTATAACGTAGTTTTAGTCTGGTACTGAGAAGTGTATTCATCTAGTCAGCGTTCATGTGAGCAATATGATAAGTAGATAACATTATGTGATGTATAATCTAAATCTAAAATTGCTTATGCACAAAATAGTAGATAATTACATTCAGTATAGTAAACTAAACGGTATAGATTCATGTAGAGTTATCTACCAAAATAGTCTACCGAGATAGAGTTGAGTTGAATATCTTATAGACATATAGATGGATAGGATTTGGTAGGTACGGAGTGTCACTCAGTCACATGTTGTTATCTAATCATCATCATCATCAGAAAAAACTACATTTACTTTTAATACGTTCAACATCGCGTTTCAGAATTGGGACATAGGATAGTTCGAACTCACGGTAATTTTTGCAGCTGCACACCTGAACTTTTTAGCTTACTAGTCGTACGAGTATCAATGGTGTTGAACATTTGTAAAGTAATAAATTATTATATAACAGATTGGATACAATAATAGAATTAGACACAATATTCACCAATCTAAAAATCAAATTCAAATTCAAACATTTACTTATTCGTGACAAACAAAAATAAACAGAACAAATAAAAATACAATAACGTACTAAGTTTTGTCACGAAATGGACCCAGCTCAGCATGTTGCTAGCGTTGCAGCCAGCGCTGGTCTTCCGCTGGGTCCATTCGGAGAAGGCACGGTAGGCAGCAGGACACATGCACTAAATTAAAAAAGACAGTAACAGTAACATATCCCTAAATCTGTTTAATGGATGAAAAGTATTTTATTACTCAAGCCGTTCGCAAAATATTTTTTTAATTCACAAAATTCTATATAAAATTATTTCATTCTTTACACAGAGGTGTGAAGGTCGTTTCTAATTCGGATCTAAGACTATTTGTTCCAGACGAGAGTAGATTTGCGTCCCTCCCATTGAAAAACCACAAATAACGTGTCTCGTTATAACTATCGGCGACATGAAATAATGAGTGAGGAGTAAAATAGACAAAGAAATGTGTGTAGCTATTTTATCATCAGTCGTCACTGTGCGCCCATCGGTCGCAGAACATTTGAAACAAGGCGTAATATTCGTAACGCACGAATGTAGTGCTAAAGACGAACCAATATATCTTCGGCACTCCGATTACGGCTACTTTGTTCCAATCTAGGAATCAACTTATACCAGGCAAGCTTACAGTTATCACCATAATATATTTTACCTTCAAAAGACGAACAGATGTATGCCCCTTGAAGCTAGTATAGAATTAGGACTTTTTGGTTTAGCGCGGCAGAATTTCCATTTGTTTTGTTCATTTTGTTGGACTAACGTAACGTGGGTCCGTTTTGTAGGGCTAAAGAACAAACAGACTTAAATAAATATTATTATGTATAATTCTAGGAAGTCAAGATTTATTATCATTATTATGAAGGCACGAGCTAAAATATGCGGGAGCCTATTTAAATCCTATCAAAACAAATAAAATATACCAGCATTTTCGTTAGTGTTTCAATATTCAGTATATCAATAAATAAATAAATAAATACTGCAGTCGCAGTATTGAAACACTAACGAAAATGCTGTGTAACTACTCAAAACGTTATGTTTATGCAATTATGTAAATGCAATCCGCATGTACGATACGATGGGACCTTTCTTTTTCTCTCGTCCCGCAATTGAGTTCCTCTCTGTCCCACAGATGCGTGAACGCGAAGATAAACTTCAGGGAGAAGGAGAAACAGATATTGGACCAGATCCTCGGTCCGGGGCGGTACGACGCTCGCATCCGGCCGTCTGGCATCAACGGCACTGGTAGGTATCCCCGTGCTCTTAACTGACGTATATTGCAGATGGGAACCGGCTCAGCTTTTTATATTTTCGAAACAAACTATTGTAAAAGTCAAATAGTTCTAATTTACGTATATATTTGACAATGTTAAACTTCTAATTTTAGAAGGTAACCAAACAGACGCTCGTGTAATATGTCTGAAACATATAGGTAAGTAGGCAAACGTAATACTTGAAATTCTAGGTGCCAATTACGAACATATAAACTAAAGGGGCTAATATTCTGTTAAACAAATCTCCAATCGATTTAATGTTCTATTATACTATTTCTCTATCTGATACGGAAAGGTTAACATTGACAGCTCAGCTCGCCACTTTAGGCGTCCAATGTAATTCACATTAAATTTTTGGACCAAAAATAAGGTCAATAAATGGTAAAATGTTTGGATCTATTACGATTAGATCCATTCAACTAAAGCTTAATCATAGGTCGTCAGGGGATAGAATATCGCTGAAAAAGGTTTACGTTTACAATGCTACTGACTAAGAATTAATAGTTCGTTGCCTACGGGGAAATCCGAGTATTTAAACCCCTTCGTTTACCTTGAAACCTATACAGATGTATTTTTAAACATCTATTACTGGCTAAGAAAGCAACCACAGTAAAAGAATCCTTGTAAAATTTCAACATCTTGAAGTATTAGTATTACGTACACGTATTTTCTGAAAGTTTTTTAAAGAACACGGTTTATATTTGCAATGCCTACCAATTGTAGTTTGTATATACATGAATATCGCACTAACTATAAGAGGGTCGATTCAAATATACAATTTGTCACTCAAGGTAGCGATACACGCCCTGATAGATTATTTAATCGATTTAAAGCGTGGGTCAACGACTGCTGGTGCAAATACGTCACAGACGTCCAAAATGCTAAATAGTTCTGCGAGATAATATAGCTTAAATTAAAAAAGTACTTATGGTTCTCTAAAAAAGTAGCATTACCTTTTGATGGACCAAATCGACACATATTCGAGCTGAGCCGTGAGCAAAATAGCTTTCTATTATAAATAGAACATTTTGACATAATGTACGGCAACATACTACTCTTATCGGCATCCGAATCAAAACTAAGAGGCGTCTTCCGCAATAACCTTTTAGTGGAAGCGACAGGAAGTCGGCGTGGAAAGGCATTACCTCAAGTAACTATATGGAGGAACACGTGAAAAATGCCTTCTTTCCTTGGCATCTTTTTTATAGGGTGCGACTTTGATATTCATATAGTGCCTATTATAATAGAATTGAAGTTAATACGTAACAAACTAGCTTAATTTAAATTTACGTAGAAAATAAAAATGATTTCCATGACTAGGGGCAATCATTATTAAAAAATATTTCTGCCGATGTGATAGCTAATTTAATGATGAAAATTGCTGCTGCCGTATTTTAGAATAACGTTTTGAACTTCATTTGCTGTCTATGGGTAGCCGTTGCCGTGATAGATTATTCTCGATTATGTCTTGACTCGATTATGATTGCTTGATTTATGTAGATTTTAATCGCTTGTACAGCTTTGTAAATTAAAGTCAACAAAACAATACAAGTTTGCTTAGTAATTATTTTGCCACGGCTTCGAAATACTAAATTCCCCAAATGATTTAAACGCTTGAGCGACGATAAAGGTTACAATCAAAAAAAGAAAAGTATTTCACGATAAAACGATTAAATACAACACTAGATAATTTGTCACTCTTTTATCATATCACAAAAAAGTTCTAATATCGTCCTATGAAACTTTTCACGGCTAAAACGCTTTTCATAACTTGTTACTTGTTTTCTGCACCGTCATGTACTGACAAAGAGGCGTTTCTTTAAGCAAGGGCTCCTTAGCCAGTGTTGCCAGTCATTGCTCCTGGATATTTTTAGACTAACCTCAGAGTGCTAGAGGAAATCCCACTCTTTACTTGAATGGAGCATGATAGGATCAAATTGAAAAGATTTACAATATTTGAGTTATTACTTGCTATATTCACTGAAGGCTCTTGCTTTTATTAGACATACTCGTACAAATTTTTTGAGATATCGTTTAGAGCATATCGTTTTTCATACTGTGGGTCACGACCCCCCTTCGCGATCCCCCATTCGCGGCTACCCGTATTTATAAAGTTAAAGTGCGGTCAGTATGTTGATCAGCGTAGGGTGGGGGGTCGTGAAATATATTTTTCTGTAGCTACTGGGTCGCGCCATGAAAAACAATGGTTTACTTATTTTTTTATTAAAAATTTCGGACGCCAGGTACTTACTGCACAATTCTATTTTTTGACTTAACTAATGAAGTTGTGTAGATATCTACAGTTTGTACCTACTATCATAAATTCTTATTCTGTCACGAGTTTTGGTCGGTACAATAGCCAAGAAATTATCGGTAAAATTTATGTTCACCCTTTTAAGCCTAAAATGGGTTGGCGTTAAATTGATTCGGTAGGCATTCACTATTCCAGTTTGGAATCATTTGTCAAGACGATGTCTTCATAAAATGTACGTGTGCAAAGTATATCGATTGATCCGCCAACAACTCTACTTTTACTATATAAAATTTAAATTTAGAATCAAATACATACACGAATGAGGTCGTGCACATAGGTTGGTTTTTTATCAGAGCTAGGTATACCTAATACCATTTTCTACTTGAGGTCGTCAAAATCAAATTTAAGTAAGTAAGTAACCTATAATTACTAACATGAATCCTACAGCTCATTCTTCCCTGTGAAATAAATGAATGAAAAATAAGTTATTGATTTATTTAATCTTTATTGCACAAAAGAACAACTTATCGTACAAAAGGCACACCTTAATGCCGTAAGCATTACAGAAAGCAGACAAATGAAAAAAATCTGAATGATAAGGTGATATGTACATCTAGTTTAGTACGCACCTACAAGTCTTTGTTGACCATTCGGAAGGGTAAGCCACTCTCATAAAATTGCTTCTATAGTCTCACTATATATAACAGCTGAAGATCTTGAAGTTACAATTTATACCTAGCGGGTCGCCCTAGGGTGGTGAGAGTTTATCAAACGCTACATACATTGCTAAATATTCTCAGGCCATATTTCATTTTAGGTACCTACTCTCTCCATCCTACCTGAATGGGCTGACGCCGCTACAGGCATTATAATAAGTGACAATTTAAAAAAGAACATTTTGCTGTTGTACTATGTTTATCGCCAGATGGACCCGCTGTCGTTAACATAAATATCTTCGTACGAACAATTACTACCATAAGCGACATAAAGATGGTTAGTAAGACGACATAATCGTTGTTCGTAGTCGGTAGCGCTTCACGAGAACTCGATAAATTATCACCGAAACGTGATACATTCGGAAAGGATTTGCGAGAAAAATTTAAGTTCTAGGTGACATTTTTAGAAATTTTTCGAGTTTTTCGTGCCTTAGTTACGCACCACTCCGGGCGAATGTCAGGGTGATTCAACCCAATAAGTACTGTTCAATAAATATTGACGAAAGGACGAGCCGGTACTGTCACAATATATCCCAAAAAACATTCTGGGGTTGAAACAGACGCTTTTCTAGCTTTTCAGAGTAGAGCTAAGTACAGAACTTTTTCAATAAAAGATTCAAGATATATTACGTTGTTTTTCGTCAATATTAAGCGGATGGTTAGATCTCCGGTTGAACCACTCGAGCATTCCTCGCGACGTGCCGCCAGTTGTGGTTGGCGCCGCGGCGTCAGGAACAGCTGCCTGTCTGTAGTATGGGTTACGATTGTCTGTGTTTTTAACATATTTTTGTGTGCTAGGTTACGCGGACTTTCAAGATGGACTCACTTGTCTATTGAAACAGTCCATCTTGAGCGTCTGACTACGTGGTTATGTTTCAGATACAAACATTAGTTTTCACATATATATAGTGTTGAATTAAGTAAACGTCAGTCTGTGAGAACTCTTGTTACTTGTAATTAGACTTAAATAGGTGTTTTATATATTTTATGTTGCTACGAACCGCTCGAGTGCGGGCGAGCTTGGAACACCAAAGTGCTAAATTGGATTTTCATAGGATCCCGCGACGACGTGGTTATTAAAAGTGTTTAAACGGATTTTCATCCTGTAGATATTTATTAAATTTTACGTTGCGAGGGTAGTCCTTTTCAGCACTTCTAAGAAGTACCTAGTGTGAGTTTTTTTTAAGGCGACCACAGTTGGTATACCCTTTTCCAATGTCGAGTGCATTGGAATAATAGTACCTATCCAAATAATACCCAGCTGAGACTTGCGTAATGTTCCGTACGTAGTAGCTTATCCATATAAGTGGCTTTTGGCCTTACATTCCGGTTTGGGACCGTAACTTGACTATTGATGATTGATTTAGTAAGTACCTTACGTTCCCCGACAACCGACAATGTTGAAAAAAACTGAACGTAAAATTAAATACTTTCTACGAAGTGATCCGTTCAAACAATTTTCTTCTAATGAGTGTAATTATTGTAGGTACCAACGAATACACGCGTAATAAGTGGCCATTTGTAAAATTATAAGGCATATAATTGATCACTCGAGTATGCATCGTTAGTACATAGTACTGTAATGTGATACTTCGGGTCGATGTTCATTATATTCATTTTCTCATAATCTATTATTATATACTAAAAAATGTTTTATTATCATGCAGACATTTGAAAATGATTGTGCAATTAAATGTCCATGTCCAAACACTATCTGCTTCAAAAAAAGACGTTAAAAAATGCAGTGCTATTAAAAAATCGATGTCAGATTGTAAACACGCGATTCAGGCTATACTTTTATGGAGTTCAATCTATTCATATTTACGTATCTATCATGTCATGGTGTTAATATTAATATTCAGAAGTTCTGCCCTTAAGTCGTGGTAATAATCCTTCCTCAGGCGTGTTATTCGTACTTGCACGGCACGGGAACAGTAATTTCCGTTTCATGTCAATCTAGTTCATATCCGGATTCCGTGGAAGAGTTTTCTTGACACGGAAAATGTTTGGATACGTGCTATGGTACAGCCACTTTTCAGAAGCGTATTTATTTATTAAAATGGAGCCGGGCAGAAATGTGTTCGATTAAATCGTAATTTAAATGTATCGGTGCCTTATTGGCCATGTACTAACTCATTAAGCTTATGGATTTGAATGATCGGAATTAGTACGGTTACGTCGCCGTTGATTCGGTTAGCGTGTACGGTTTTTTAATTCCTTAAAAGCTTTCGTGATGTTGTAAATTTGCTAAAGACAGCCCTACATTTTTCAATCCGAAAGCTCCACCGCGCACAGCTAAACTTATGTAAATATGCCTCCGACTTCGCTCAGCTAGATGGAATTTTCTTTTCAATTTTATGATTAAATTTCTGCTCTATTTATACACTAACACAAATTCCTATAAACAAGCAAAGTCCGTCGATCGCTTCTTTATTCCCGGTGTCCATCCGTCCACGTCCTGTTTTGTTTATTCACAGATTGTGTTCCATTTTGACGTTTATTTTCCATCAGTTCCGTTGGACTCTCAGGTGAGTCGGTTAACACTTGTTTTCAGAGCGACGTAACGCAGGGCAAACCAACTCATTACCGTTATGTTTAGGGCTCTAGCTCCATTAGTTAGTCTGATAATTGTTTATCAACCGTATATTTTGCTTGGTACTTAGATGGGCCTGCGGTTGTGAGCGTGAATATATTTGTCAGAAGTATATCAAAGATCGATGACGTCACTATGGTAAGTCACCCGAGAGAACGCACTCGTATTTAGCCTAAGTACATACATTGAGTTACCGGGTCGCGAGGTTACAAGTCAAATGAATGGGGAACTCTCTCCGCTGAGGAGAGGCTTACCCGCGTTATGTGTAATGTTCATTTTATATTTATTATTTATATTCTTCTAATGATTCCCGTTTGGTGTTAACGACCAAAATCGTTTTTTGACACGCGTTAACTGTTTCTGTGATCGGCTCCGTCGTCCCGAACGATCGGTCCGCTTTCCATCATCTCTGAGAGCATTGGAAAGGATTATGTCTTTTAGAACATAGATTTTTTGTTTATTTTAGAATGGCTGGTTGTCCTTATGGTTTCATCTCAAGGGGCATTTAGCTTGATGAAATGGACTGAATATGTTCGTACTTAGAAGAATACGTTGGGTCCATTTTATAGAGGTGTACATTAGCAGCTGGTTTTTAAATAAACCAACGTCTCACTTTATTGAACAAAGTTATATTCGCTTTCCAAAAACGTTGAACTTGTCTGAAACCACCTGGTAATATTGCACCCATATATTTTAGCATCTGACATTTCATCACCCCTCGTCCAAACGGAAGTCTCCGGCCTTGACTGGCAGCGTAGGCTAGGTCATCGCATCCAGCTAGGGTTAGGCTAACAAGGTCCTTATAATGTTTAAGATTTGATATTTTTTGTCACTAAAGGCGATGCTCCCACGTTAGTGCGAGTCAACCTGTATCTTCGATCCATCAGCAAAATAGATGATTATAAAATGGTGAGTGACTGCACATAACCAAACGATTATACACTTTTATTATGAAACAAAGTCGACGCAAACGCGTCATCCAAAGCTCCGAACTGTATACACGTTAGAAACGGTTGTTTTAATTCACACTGTTTACTAACTAGGTGTATAATGATGGTATTGTAGATAGGGATGATGATGATGGTAATGTAAACTTTGTTTATAATAAAAATGTTCCATTGGATATTTGGCAATTGCACTTTGCTGAACATTAATAAGCTGCCGTGTTTGGATATGTGATTGTTATTTCTTAATTTATTTTATTTTGATTTGTTACTTTTGTTTTCATTGCTGTTTTGAGTTTTGCACTGTCTCTTTTGTTTTGGAACTGTCATATTGTTTGAATGAAGGAAGCGTTGAATGATTAACCCACAGACATTTCCTTGCGATTATTTACGATCACTGAACTATGGATTGTCAAGATTCCTGTCTTTAGCACGAGTACTCGCTCCGGGTTTGAGAGGAACCACTTTGTCATTGTCTCTAACAGCTTTCTATTAAATAACCGTTGTTGAAAGTTGCAAGCGAAGGTATAGTGGCCCATTTTCTACCGACTCACCTACACCTTCCACGTGAATGATGAAAAACCCACATTTTATTTTGATTTCACGGTGCGGTGCCGTTCACCCCTTAGTTGTACTTCTAAACGATGAAAAAAATCTATCCTCAAAATCGGCTTTCAAAACATACCTACTTACATAGTTTTAACTATTTTGATTTAATTAAGTTTTTTTAATTAGGTTAATTTTTGTTTATTTCCAAGTCACTTAGGAAAAACACGATTTCCAAATTGTAAAAACACAAACTGATGGACAATTGGCACAGGTAGTGAGCACTAAAAATTCAATTTTATATTTAAAAACGAAATATAAGTAAGGTAAGATTCGCACTTACCGGATGGCAGGACCAATCCGGACCGCACCGAGGGGCTGGGAAAGTAATACCAAGTACGTAGTTCACGTTCACCCAGTCGAAAGGCACTCGACCGCACTCGCCATGAGGCGACGTACTCGTACCGTTAACTCGCCCAACACTTACTTGCAGGCGAGTCCACCCCCGGAACCCTCGAGTTAATACACAGCTGGAAAGGGAGAGACGCCGCCCGCACCTTTCATCTCATGCTTTTATTTCCCTTATATTATTTTCGTATCATGCTTTATTTAACACCTTTCTGTTGTCATGCATTTGAAAAGGAGATAAAAACTATTTTGGTCGTATAATATGTACGTGCCGTTGTAACTATTGTCTTGTTCATGTGAATTTGTGTTGTGTAAAAATCGGGATGTACGCCGCGCCCGCACTCGGCAGCTTGTGTCGACCGTCCGACGCTATGTGACCCGCCCCCCCCTACGACCGCTAGACGTATCGTAGCTCTAGTTAAGCTGGCAGATAACCTGCATGCAGGTAACACGATTGACAAGCATTCCATCGACGAGTGCTCGAGACGGTGAGTAGGTGCGCTTCGCTTCGTCGCACTAGCACCCACTAGCACACTACACAAGCATTTGTTCCTTAAACACTCATTTATAACCAGTGACTTGCACCAGAGCTTACTCTTAAACACTTTCTCGTAAGGTAAACGTCCGAGTGCTCACGCCATATAGTAGTACCTACAGCGTCGATCATCGGGACGTTCACCTTACCAGTCCAATACTGCCGGCGTCTTTTTCCGTACTAGTACTGGCGCAGGTGCTGGTCTAATAAGCTCTAAGGATTTTTACGGAGGAACAGATGCTTAGTCTGCGATAAACTTTAGTTACTTTAGTGTGCTACAGGGTAACTCTTTCAACTCAACACGCGGGGTAATCCGTCTATTTCAAACATTTTATATACCTGATGTAGGAAAGGGATGCGATTAAAACGTGTGTTCGGTCTAAGAGCAAGCACGGCGGCTTTAATTGATTCGGAGTGGCACAAACGTCAAACGTAACACAACGCACACATAACACAATTACTGACTGTGAAGTGACAACAGCTCAGCAAGTGGCATCATAGAACTGCCTGTCCTCATCAATTAACACTTGGCTAAGATTCGAAACTACATTAACTATGCTGCGTTTACGTGAATTCGGTTTCTGCTCGCATCCGTCTACGATGTAGCATTCCCGGACGCTTATCCATTGTAAACGTGGCATTATGCGACTGTTAGCAGTAATTATTTAAATTTGATTCGTTTCGACTCTTCTCCCGTGATCCTTGATTCGGTTTTGTCAGGTTTTAACAAACTTATTTTAGCCTTTATCTACCAAACGATATGAGAAACGAATTTCTGCTGCAAAATCAGAATGAAGGAGCACTGCAAGCCTGCATTACCGCGCTAGGAACAGTTTGCCGTGGCAATCATCACCAACGTTAGCATGGTGGTGGTCACCGCTAGAACGTCGTAATGCACGGTATGAGCATGTGTGTATTCATAGAATAATGCCCTAACACCAGCCTTAGATTAGTCACCGAAGGAAAAGGCGAGTTGCCGCTGGCAGCGAGCCAATCGCCTAATACATTCATGATCCCGCATCCATCAATGTCGATGATATCCGTTATGCCTCCTCCTTCCTATGATAGCATAATCATCTACCTTCATTTGTTTACGCGGCTTGACCAACTTTTCGGCATAGTCAATGAGTTATGGAAAAGTGATTCAAGTTGCGGCTAGAGCATGCTGTAGCCGTTGATTTTGCAAGCTTCGTTTTGTTGTGAAACTAATTCATTTGACTTGCTCCTGACGTGAGGGACCTGTCCTTGACGTCAGAATAAATTGTTGAGAGAACCTCCGGCATCCTTCCTCCCATTCTAGATATCTGGAACTATGTGTTTATGTAACATTTGTGTCAATACGCGCCTCGCACTAAATTGTACATCGATTGTTGCACGCGTTGCTTTATCAGAATCACATTTCAAAAGAGTTTAAATCAAATGTAAAGTTAAAATTGATTGAGAAATGCGCGCAATAGTTGCACATACTTACGAATCCATCTTAGATGACTTAGTTTGTCCATTGGCAACACATATTAGAAGGCATATTATTGGCACAAATAAAATCACCAGTGGAAGCTTTGCGAAAAGTGTACAAAAGTAGACATACATTTGGTATGTAATAGCTTTCTGCATAAACAAGAATTAAAACAGAATAAAATGATAAAAGCTTCTAGACATTTGCACAATAAAGCTGAGAAATAATAGAGTTTAGTAAAGAAGAATGATTTAAAGATGTAGGTCAAATTAGACATAGACAAAACGAGGTATCCTCAAGGAGTACAGTTACCCCCTTGAGGTCACGTCGTAGTTTGTTTCACAAAGGAGTATCTGCTATATCTTACTGTAATGTTTTAGGAATACTCCGTACAGCTGACGTTCAGAGAGCAATGGTTAGATGAAAGGCTGAAATTCAACAACCTGGGTGGTAAGTACCACATTACATCAAAGGCCATTACATACCTAATTATTAGTCACATCAACTTGCTAAAGGATTGGAATTGGATTGAGATTGTAATACTTACTTCATAATGATGTCACGGCAATAAGGGTTGAATTGGAAATTTTTCTTCATTCCAATTTAAGCCTTGTTTTTTTGACATAAAATACAAGATGATAATTAACATTAACTAAATTAAATGAAATCTAAGTTAATTCTAAAAAAGGCCCTCGATGCATTGTACCGAGGATGCTGGCGGCATTTCCTGGCTGGATTACAATGCTGATGCGTTGCGCGAGAAAGCCGCCAGCTCTTCGGTCACCAGTTATATCAAAGATTGTATTTTATACCAAGACCATTATTAGCAATCGGTAGGATATATTTAATTAACCTGGTAAGTAACAAGCACAATACTAAGTTAACTTTACACTTATTTTGCAAGAAAATCAAAAGATAAACAATAAGGCACCCTATTGATATTAATGTTATTAGTTCATTTCAAGTTTGTAATTATTTAAACATTCTCGTTTTCTATTTTGATTTCAATGGTTAGCAATCTAAAGAAAGAAAGAAGATATATATTCACTACACAAAAGACACACAGAGACAAAGGGAGTAGGTAGACATGCAATACAATTGACACAGATTGTGTGCGTCTTCGCGGCAGTGAATCGGTCGCTACTCCTCGTATATATGCGTTTACATTCGAGAAAAGTTTACTCCCAATTTATTCGGCATCGTACACAGACTCCGACAATGGGACATACACAGATTTAGGTTCGCGACCTTTCCTGCGGATATTGTCAAAGTTAAGGGCAACATTGCATGCCTAATTTTTTATTGGACTTCTTAATCCGCATAAGCGACGTCTCTTATACAAAGTGTAACAAAAATGGGGTATGAACCGATCAAGGGCTTAACAGGTATCGTGTTCTGATTAGAAAAAACAGAAAATTTTACATTTCTATGGAGCTTGTCGCCCCAGTCGGCCAACGCTCCATACTAAGGTAAAAAAAATCGCGTCGAAAAATTTTTTTTCTGTTTTTTCTTATCAAAACACGATACCTACCTTGAGCCCTTGATCGGTTCACACCCCATTTTTGGTACACCCTGTATATTATTATGCGAAAAAAACATTATTTATATGCACAGTAAGCCCTTAATTATTGACCACAACCACAGGAAAGATGAATTTTGGTTTTAAACACCGCTTGTGAGCCACAATTTCGGCTACTAATCCTACCCTCGACAGGCCGCCTCAAGTACCTGACCCTGACGGAAGCCAACCGCGTGTGGATGCCGGACCTGTTCTTCTCCAACGAGAAGGAGGGCCACTTCCACAACATCATCATGCCCAACGTGTACATCCGCATATTCCCCAACGGCAACGTGCTGTACAGCATCCGAATCTCGCTGACGCTGTCCTGCCCCATGAACCTGAAGTTGTACCCGCTGGACAAGCAGACGTGCTCGCTGAGGATGGCTAGCTGTGAGTACTTATTCCTATTTTCGTATAATATCAGGATTAACTGACAGATTCGTCGACGTTTCTTCGTTTATTTAGGACTAGCTTCCGCCCGCGACTTTGCGTGGACCCGGGATAAAAACTATCCTTTATTTTAATCCAGGCTATAAACTATCTTCCTGCTAAATCGGTTGAGCCATTTAGGCGTGATTGAGTAACAAACATCTAAACATCCAAACTTTCGCATTTATAATATTAGTAGGATATCAAAGAGAAAAATGGTTTTACTTATTTCGGTGATAACGTACCTAATTACATACTTACTTTGAAAACAAGCAATAAGTTCATACTTCAGGCTCGTAGACTCATGTCTACGAGCCTATCGATCTCAATTATTTTATTAATCGTCATTCTAGTGCCCCTAAGTCCAGAGTTTATAATTACGGTCCAATAAAATAAAATAAAAAACTTATTTCATTTGTTATTCCAAAGCCTACTTAAAACACCTATAAGTAACTTCAACTTACTAATAGTAAAATAAAGTAGCATAGAAAGAAACCACTGCTTGAAAAAACTACTTAGGTACTTAATCAGACGTATTACAAATATATTATGAAGTATTTAATGTGCATTTCAAGAAGCTACAAATATTTTTATTAATATATCTAATGGTAGTATAGGTGATAATACATTTCTTTTTGATTCTAAATAAAAAATAATAAAACGAAAAACTTAAAACTAATTACAAAAAAAAATTGTCCGTCCAAAAGTTCTGTCTGCTGCATGGACCCCATGAAGCTTGCGGCATTTCCCCTTTGGACCGCAAGCGCGATCCTTTGTGAAGTGGCATTTATCGAAATAAATATGATACCATTAAAAACCTAAGGTCTTTCCTACATAGGTACGTCCGTCGCTGTCACAAATGTTATACATTGTCGCTCTAACTGATTAAATGAGAAATAACAAATAAATATTTGTCAATTTTACCGGCCGTATTTTAAAATAAACTGTTTACGGTTCGGATTCCGCACTGCCACATGGCGTCGGCCATTGTACCGCTGATTTACGCTACGAGTTTGTGTGAGCACAAACTGTAACAGACTAGTAGGCATGTAATTGTACAATCGTAAATCATACAGTTGTATAAAACCATAAAGTCTTATTTATAGAATACTAGCTTCCGCCCGCGACTTTGTCTGCGTGGACCCGGCATAAAAACTATCCTATATTTTAAAGACGCTTATAAACTATATTCGTCCAAAATTTCATCGAAATCGGTTGAGCCGTTTAAGCGTGATTGAGTAACAAACATCTAAACATCCAAACTTATTCGCATTTACAATATTAGTAGGATAAAGTGCTCATGGGGCTCCTAAACCTTTGAATGATGGCTAGGTACGAGTAACCGTTCTTCTATTATTTTTAACGCCCCAATTGACGAAGTTAAGAGTTTATCAAGGAATATTTTTCAAAATAACGAATTGCCCGAACACCGCAACTTATTAGGACTGTTCTTCGTTATTGTCTTAGACTTCTTCAGTCGACATTATGCATTTGCTTTCCTTGCTTTGCTACCAGTATCTTTATTTAGAAGTGTCACGGATTACAGGTTATTGCTATAGAGTCGAGAGTATTGGCTTATAAATTTATTTCTCCTTCCAGACGGCTGGACGACCGATGACCTGGTGTTCCTCTGGAAAGAGGGCGACCCTGTGCAGGTGGTGAAGAACTTACACCTACCACGCTTCACACTCGAGAAGTTCCTTACAGACTACTGCAACAGCAAGACTAACACCGGTAAGTCATTGGTGTCTACGATGATGTTAAACGTGGTCGTATCTGGTAATGTGTGTCTGATATCATTGAAATCCAAATAACTGTTTTACCTATAACGATTTCGTGCAGAAACATTTCAGGATTTCCGAAAACGTCTTAAGGTTTGGTTTTTTAAGTCCATTTTGGAAGCGTAGAATTAAAGGCTGTATTTAGAAAGCTCGCTTTTATATTTAGAACTTTCATATTCAGATTTAGACATTGTAGCATTACAGATTTGCTAAGGGTACGTTATCGTTATCTTTATCTTCCTTAACCCTATCCCCTGTAAATTTGTTTTGAATGTTTGCGTCAAAGTCTTGTTCCATAATTCCAGGTGAATACAGTTGCCTGAAGGTAGACCTGCTGTTCAAGCGCGAATTCAGTTACTACCTGATCCAGATCTATATCCCGTGCTGTATGCTGGTCATCGTGTCTTGGGTGTCCTTCTGGTTGGACCAGGGCGCAGTCCCTGCCAGGGTGTCGCTAGGTGAGTCGCTACAGAGTCATCAGGCCTTATACTCCGCGCTAACCGTTCGATGTCAACCTAAATTTTCCAACCCGCCGCAACGGTCCAATGAGTGGAGCTTCTTTTAATTACCAATAATTCCTAACCCTGATTTTTACGCAAAATGATACTGTTTTATTTTACAATTCTTTACATTTAATGTCTCTTATGATTTTTACCCGCTACATGTCCCTCCCTCCCCTGTCTGCCGCTAAAGAATTTGCGTTTGCAAATTTGAGTTGCATATTAAATTATATCAATATTTAACCTGTAAGGAGTAACAACGCTCCTGACGATGGCGACCCAGTCGTCAGGCATCAACGCCTCCCTGCCTCCCGTCTCCTACACCAAGGCCATCGACGTCTGGACCGGCGTCTGTCTCACCTTCGTCTTCGGAGCGTTGCTAGAATTCGCTCTAGTGAACTATGCGTCCCGCTCCGATATGCACAGGTATGGTTTGGATGTAAAATGAAAATATATTGTACAAACAGGAGTGACAACGCTCCTGACGATGGCCACCCAGACGTCAGGCATCAACGCCTCCCTGCCGCCCGTCTCCTACACCAAGGCCATCGACGTATGGACCGGCGTCTGTCTCACATTCGTCTTCGGAGCCTTACTGGAGTTCGCTCTGGTGAACTATGCGTCTCGCTCCAACAAGCACAGGTATCGCTTGTACATATGAAATGACATGATATTGCACCAAACGGGAGTGATAGCACTCCTGAAGATCGCCATTCAGTTAGATGACATCAATGCCACCGTAGACTTCCCTTCTAGAAGATCATGACGTCTGGACTAATGCAGAATTTTGTCGGTTATATCCTGTTAATAATTGATGGAGTATACCCGACCTTATACGACCAATCACACTATTGAGGGTATTTAGATGAAGTGGTACTTACCTACACTAGCAAAAACCTCAATGGACCATCAGTCCGAATAAAATTGGCAACAACAGACCTATCATTAGTCTAGACAGGAGTCTGTCAGTAAATTGACACTAGTATTTAAAACCTCTGAGCAAAAGCGGGCATGAAAAAGGGATGAGCATGGGTGAAGCCAATCAATTGCTAAAAAACAATTGGACCTTAAGATCTCGAAATACCCAAGATTATCGTGTATGTATTCAGGGATCCCTTTATCAAGCCGTTCATGCATTCTGAATGAAATATGGGTCGGGATTAAATTATGCTGAAGATCAATGCATGATATTACTATCATACCTTACGAACCTTTATAGTTTTAGAGATAGAATAGATCGATTAGAATTGCATTGGCGTGCCTTAATTCTTTTCTCATCGCATTGTTCTTTTAGAATATTATATTACATACTTCTTATAGACAAGGCGCTTACCCATTCGAACGACGTTCTTCCATAATACCGTGTAATCGATATCTTGGCATTGTGAGGGCGTCTGCTTTTCATAAAAAAAATCTCGCCAGCACTTGAAGACATACCTACATGTTTTCTTAGGGTCATATTATTTCAGAATTCTTTTAATTATTCTATAATACTAATAACTACTAATATTCCCCAAAAGTTTACGGTCTTGGAAAAAAATGACAAAATGAATTAATTTTCGCGCAATAGTGGAAAGTATTGTACGTGCTTCAGCACGGCTATCACAAGACGGCGCGCGAGCTCGCTCTATTTTTCTCGCGGTATCCGTCTCTCTCTTATTAGAAAACTTAGACAGATGTATAGTGCGAGAAAATTGAGAGAGCTCGCGCGCCGTCTTGTGATGGCTGTGCAGCTAGATCTAAACGTCACGTTTTGTATTGTAAAATGACAGTTGAGTTGTTCTAACGTGCGTTCGAAAAGTTACGTCATCGCCTCACTGAAAGCGCTGGAAAACTATGTGATAGGTCATAAAATAACTGATGGTAAGTTTGCAGAGTTCATTTCATAAGAAAATCTTATGCCGCAAGGAAAAGTGGGCTATTATACCAGTAGTCTCGGACTGTTTCAGGGGCCGTAGACAAGGTTACAATCGACAAGCGCTAACGCCAATAGAAAATAATAAAATGTAGGGAAATGACAGATGCCGACGAAACACTTTTCGTTAACATCTGTCATTCCCATACATTTTATTAGTTTTCTATTGGCGTTAGCGCTTGTCGATTGTAACCTTGTCTAGGCCCCCAGAAGTCACAAATTCCGTTGACAGTCGCCTTTATAAATAAACTATTTCTTTTACCTACCTGAAAAAAACATCTATACGAAATTCAATAAATATTATAGGAGAAATAATTTGTGTACCTACTTATTACTGGACATTTATACATATGTTTAGTGTGAGAATAATTCCTATTATGGATCTCCATAGTAATGCCATCCATCCATGAGCCGAATATAGGCTTAGGTATCATTTGTAGAGGGATAGTGGTATATCCTCATTCTTACATATCGCTATGAGCATAGTTAGTCGACGTGAAAGATTATCTGACATATTACAATGGGTTGAGGTCCAATTAAAAGTGTAACGATATCTTTAACGTCGACTGTAGCAAGTAAAAATATTCTTAGATGCAGCTCATTATTTGACGAATTCTTGATGGCATCGATATCTAAAGATTTTTTTCTGCTAAAGACAGATGAAAATCGATGCCACGAAGAATCGTAGGCGCAGGTAAACTAAATTGCCGACGAATATGATCATTCAGTTGTTTCTTTAGTAATCTTAGTTGATTAATTGATTATACACAGATTTAAGTTTTATACATTTTGTCCCGTTTCATTCTTGATGGGTGGGATGGGTCAATGTTGTTACATAAGACCAGCGGGCGTGAATGCCGCTAGCGTATCGGGTTATCTAAAGCCATTAGAGCCTTTGTCTTCCTTGTGAACTGTTTTCATGCTCTTTGTAATAGAATAAAAGGCCTTTCAATTAATGTCTTTCACATTCAATGCGACTATACCATCCTCAACCTTTGGGAAACAAGACACTTCTTGTTTTAAATCTGTGTGTGATCCTAGTTTCAAAAGTGCATGTCATGCTCGATCTGCCTCTCAGCTGCCTTAAGCAGGGCTAGTAGTAAGTTACGACCTCCACTAACTGAATGTGCAGGGAGAACATGAAGAAGACGCGACGCGAGATGGAGGCAGCCACGGCCAACCTGGATGCGGCCTCGGACCTGCTCGACACGGACAGCAACGCCACCTTCGCGATGGTGAGATCGCATTTGATTTGATCACTCTCTGCCGGCAGACCGTTTAACTCACAAGGAAAGGTACCCAACGGTAGTTTGCTTGAACAAATCTCTACAGAAGTTTAGAGGGTTTGGTCACTTTTCAGTATTTTGAAGGACAATTTCTCCCAACAGGTTAAGTTTGGGCAGCTAAAAAAATAAGTGTGTTATTTTAGACTACTCTATAATCTATAACATACTAGCTGATGCCCGCGGCGTCGCCCGCGTGGTTATAGGAAAATGTAATTGAATTTTCCCGTGGGAATTAGATGTTTTCCCGCTGAAAAAAGTAGTCTATGTCACTCTCCAGCTTCTAAACTATCTACATACAAAAAATCACATCAATACGCCGCTCTGTTGCGACGTGAAAGAAGGATAAACAAACACACACGCTTGCGCATTTATAATATTAGTAAGGATATAAAAATAGATCAAATCGGAGCCGGACAGTTGAGTACCTTTCCTTGTCAGTCCTGCAGCGGTATTGACATGATCGGGGTTGTCGCCATCCCGCTCCCACACCCGCGCGCCGCGTAGGCGAGGACTACCGTCTTTGTCGCTTGAACTAGTTAGTGCGACAGAGAGAGAGATACACGAACGAAGTTCGATTTCGTTTCGCGTTAGCCCCTCTGACTTAAACGGTTGACCTATAGATATGATCGCTTTTATATCGGACGTACAGCGTCCCTCTCGCACTTGCATACTTGCTAGTAAAAGACGAATGTACGACATAAACACGATCGTGCTGGGTGGATCACATAAGTTGTATTATCGTTTCGCAATTACCGTCCAGTAATCGAATATAATTATCTTAATAAGATATGATTCTCATTCTCATATTTCCCCGCTGTACAGCGATACTAATGCGTTGAGCGAGAAAACTGCCAGCTCTTCGCTCCCCGGTGGTGTCGGATATTTTTTTTTTTATAAGATTAGATAGGATAAACATATTAACGCCACAATACTCGATTACAAAAAAAACAATAATAGGTCTTTGAAAAGATTGAGTGCGATGGGAAATGAAATGAACGATATTTTCATTTAATCGAAATTCCATGGCGCGTTCTCGACTAGGTACCCATAAAATATAAGACTTAAGTACTTACGTCTCATTCTAATAACAAACTGCTAGCAATGAGGTACTTTATACCTGACAGGTCAAATCAGCCCGTCTTTGTGAAATATCCCTGGAGTTGCAAGCGCCCATAGGCTACGGTAACCACTTACCATCAGGTGGGCCGCAAGCTTGTTTGCCACACACGTGGTACAAAAAAAAATCTGCTATGAAATTATCTAACGTACCTATATAGCGTTGCCAGGTTTTTGCTTTACAGCATCGCTATTTCGTGTTCCCCCGTTAATGACGTGACTAATTATATATATATATCTCGAGGGATAGGGAGGCCGAGCAGGCCTGTGTGAAGGCGGATCCGACATTACGGACCGTGTGTGCGTGTACTTGCAGGTATTCGCGAAATAAAAGTCACACAATATAACTCAATCACTATACTATTTAATTAAATTCACAAACACCGAAAATATAACAGGATTGCAATAATAAATCTCGATTAAAGAGCCAATGGGTTTGCAAGCGATCATCACGGGCGGGGCGCTGTCAACGAATGACGTCCCTCGCCGCCATGACACCTACAACTCCATTCCGGGTTACCCGCTCTTAAAATAAATCAACTTGATGTCAACAATTTTGACAACTACCCGCTTAAAGAAATAATGAACTCAACATTATTCACGATTACTCGATTAATTGCATTCCAATACATATCATCGAATTAATAAATCGGGCGCCGTTATATATATCATCTGGTAGTCTTATCGAACTAAGCTTTTGTGTCGTGGGCTCTTAGACTAAATCATAAGTTTGATTTTGAATAGCTGCAAAATAATTTAAGTAGGTATCTATCTTGGCAAGTTAAGTACCCTATTGCTGGCCGTAACCAAGTAGGCCCCATCATAACCGTACCAAGTAGGCCCCATCATAACGGTACCAAATGCACCCCGTCCGTCCTCCCTGACTGGTCTGCAACTGCAGAAACCGCTCCGCGGCGGCGAACTCAAGATGCGGCAGTGCGAGGTCCACATCAACCCCAAGCGCAAGAACTGCTGCCGCCTGTGGATGTCCAAGTTCCCCACCCGCTCCAAGCGGATAGACGTCATCTCGAGGATCACCTTCCCGCTGGTGTTCGCCCTCTTCAATCTGGCCTACTGGTAAGTTAAACAGGTATATACTGGTAAGAAGTTCTGGCATGGCATAAACGCACCAAAATGACTGGTGTCACACACAGCTGTGCTCAATTTTTTTGATGAACAATGTGTCCGACAGGAAATCGATTGTACTTACATCCTTTTATGAGGAATGAAATGGAATGAAAGCAAAAAATGTTATGTAAACTATATTTAAACATTTTTATTAGCTCTTCATAGTTAATGAGCTTTCATCGAAATATAGGTATTAATCTACCCGATCGGAAAATACAACTACCTCTAGGCATTGCATGAACTGGAGGAATTATCAATTTTGAAGAAAGAGGTCAACGCACTTTCGTGATTTCTACAAAGACCTTACGACCTGAATGGTTTACAACATAGTTTATATTGGATTCGCTAATCCATATACTCATCATCGTCAGTCGTTCCCTCAACGCTGAGGATCGTGACATCATGTCCTCTTCTTGTTGACCAGACTTCTCCGAAGGCTCCTATCACCCGCTTTACGTATGGCCTCGTGCAATCCCTATACTAAAATGATGTAATTACCAGGTCAACCTACCTGTTCCGCGACGAGGAAGAGGAGAACTGATTCGCGCGCGACGCCGCCGCGGCGCCGCAGCACGGGCCCCTGGCCGCCGCCGTCCTCGCGCCCTACGTGCTCTTCGCACTCGCCTACGCGCTCTTCCTCCGCCAGCGGCCGCTGCTCGAGACCTTCTGCCCGTGCTACACCCCTGGTGACTGCACCGGCTGGCGCAAGCGGGACTCCAGCCCTAGCTCCAGTATTATGCTCACTGTTAGGATGGAGCGCGACGATCGAGAGCTCAGGTCCTAGACAGTAGCTGTGGTCCATGACTTGCTAGAGGAGAAGCAAGCATAGCGCCTGTGCCTCGTGTTCTTACAGCAGCGGCCCTTAAAGACGACCTCCTGCCCTTGCTACCGCCCTGGTGACTGCACCTGCTAGCTCCAGCATCATGCTCACTGTTAGGATGGAGCACGATAATCGAGTGCGCAGGTGCTAGCGCCGGCTTCTAGACACTTGATACTCATAAATAGTAGCTGTAGCCCATGACTTGCTAGACGACGAGCGCATGTAGCGTCTGTTCCTCGAACTCTTCCTGCAGCGGCCTTTAAAGATGACCTCCTGCCCTTGCTACCGCCCTGGTGACTGCACCGGCTGGCGCAAGCGGGGCTCCAACCCTGGATCTAGTATCACGCTCACTGTTAGGATGGTGTACGACAATCGAGCGCGCAGATCCTAGTGCAAGCTTTTAGACTCATAAATAGTAGTTGTATAGTCTATGGCAAGTGCTGTACCGACAGTCGAAGCAAGAACGGCTCTAGCCCTAGCTCCAGTAATACAACGTTGGAATCAAGCGGGATAACGTAGTTAACTATAGTCTATGACTTTCCTGAATAAAGTCAGCAGCAGCATGGTCAAGCCAAGAAAACCATTTTATACGCCCTCTTTCATTCCTAGTGAGTCAATTGGAGAGCAAGGAACAAGTGCGCTGATACCTATTAGTCCACTACTGGTACAAAAGACTAGCTGTGGCAAGAGTGTACGAACAGAGCTAAAACTATTGAATGGTACCTTCAAAACTCCGTGGTAACAGTTGTTTTTGAAACGCAATCAATAAAAATAATCAATAATCATTTATTAGGCAGTTTAGATCTTAGCAGTCAAGGCATACCAATTTAGCATCACAGACGCAATAACGCTGCGCGAATCATACACTAATAGCTAAACTCCGAAATTTTCACTGTGATAAATAAACACGAGACGAGACGAGATAAAAGATGCTTTCACAGTTGTCTATGCTCACGTGACTATGGTTCGTCTGAAGAACACGTCATATGTGAATGTACGTGGACAAAAGCCGAATTTCTGTCAATATTGGATAGATAAGAAACGACAAGCTTAAACTAAGGCAGGCGTCAGGCGCGGGAAAATATAACCTTATATTCATAATATACTTATTATATGTAGATAGAATTATAGATTAATCAAAGCAAAGGGGAGCGCTGTTGCCTTTAAAACGGCGCTCGCCGTGGAGTGTCATGGAAACTAGGTACCTATCGGTACAAAACATTCTCGTTTCAGAAAAGTTTTCGATATTTTTACCAGAACTCCATGAACGGAGACTTACAGACGTATGTGTCTGAGATTCCCGAACCCACACAGGATTTGCAACGGTATACCATTTAAAATACAGTTCAAAATCGTGTGGCCTTCGGAGATCGCCCTATAATAGCGTGCTTGAATGTGTGAATGTAGGAGTATGGGTCAGGAGTGTAGGTATATGAGGTCATTGTATTAACATATTGTTAGCCGAATGAACTACAATGTAAACTCGGCTCTATCTCGTATAGCATAGAGTCAAATATCCAAGTCATGAGAGTAGTCGGAGAACATATTGGAACGGCCTAGTTTCGGTAGGTTCCATCCTAAATTATCTATACTAAGCTCTCTTCTGTAAGACAAAAGGAATTTATAAAACCATTTCATCATTATAATATAGTGTAGATTAATAAGGGTCCTGTATTTCTTATTAAAACTCAATTCCGGCTCGAAGAACCATCGCCAATATTTATATCACTATTTGGAGTGCCATTTTATATTTTAATGAGAAATACAAGAGGTATGGTGTAAATAGTTGGGCCTACAAATTTCTACACCTGTGTCGCTCAGTGTACAGAACTCTGTTATCTAAGATGTTTATTATATTACTAAAATACTAGTAAAATATGTTAAGGTATTTCGATATTCATTTATAATCATTATACTTGGTGTCACTGTAAATAATTTAGGCTACGTTAACGAGTCTACTCAATGTCTCCTACGTATCGATGTTTTAAATACACTTCTTCACGATTAAACTATGAACACACTTAACGGAAATATTTTTAAATTATCACTAAAGCTGTGTTCGTTCGATGTCAGCGTCGGCGCCATTTTGACGCATCGGCGTTTGCTTCCACGAAGTCGTTTCAGTTCCATTTAAAATAAATCGAATTACAGAATAATATACTATTTGCTCATCTTTCTATTTCCGTCCCTTTTTATTTCTATGAGTATTGAAATTTGGGTTGTAACGTGGTTATACTAGTTGATATAAGTAGCAAATACTTCATAATCATAACCTAGCATGTATTCTTATTCTTATTTACTTAGATATCCCATAATAGATATTCTTGGGCTGTGATGGCATCTTTAAAATTCGATATAACTAATGCCTAATTAAAAACGTATGATTTTTATGGCCTGGCAACACAAACGTTTTGATACCAATTTGAATTTAACCGTTAAGTCAATTACCGTTTAGAAAAACACATCAACATATCGATGCCACAAATTTCCAAAAGGGAAACTCAAAAAAATAATTTTCAAACACACCTGTCCAGGAAATAACGAATGAAATTCCACGACATTATTAGATATTTAATAGGCAAATATTATAAACAATTCTTAAAACAATGCCCGAAAATCAACAACTTGAGAAACATGAGTTTCCACAGCAATGTTCAAAGTCTGAGTTCTTTGTATTTTAAGGCTTGGCCAACAATTTTAACTTGGTAATATGAGTCTGCATTAATAACGAGAACACAGCCGATTTACTACTATTAATAAATCTTAACCATAAACTACTATAAGATTACACAATCATAGGTAATAATTAGATTATCATACATATATAATATGTGTCTAAATATATACGATTTTAAAAATAATTTAAGTAAATGTAAAATAGATATCGTAAATAGGTATTCACCTTAAAATCCAAAGAACCAGGCTATCCACCGAATTTAGGATTCATAAAAAATCTTTTAAACTAAACGTGTCAAGTGACGTAAAATGAAGTGCGCTTCAGATACCCAGCCAGTATCCGTCATGTCATACGATCAACCAATCATCGATCAGCAAACATAATTGTAGTTAACCAATCTTAGTCGTCAATGACTTGCGACTCACTTTGCGTCACTTTGTTGACCTCAACTTAAGTATATTATCCTTGCATCTGTGACTATAAAGCCGTTGTCCACTGTAAAGAAGAATCATTCCATAACGTATCACTTCGGTACAATTCCTAAACTGTAAATCACTTTTAGGTTATACGAGTACGATAGTACCTACCACATCGTGTTTTTAAGTTCTTGTGTACTGGGACCATAACGAATTATGATGATTTGTGACTGAGAATAGACCTACTTACTAATACAGTTTTATATCATACGCAATAAATCCAGTCGCGAGAAAGCCAACAACAGATGCATTGGATAGTACACAAATTGATGTATTGTTATTTTATGTTAGGACGGCATAATGAAATGCCAGTTTCAAAAAGTGATTTTTAATAAATGTATACCCACCTAAAGTGTGTTTCAATATCTACATGATACATTTTTAGAACTATAACAACAGCGTACGTCGTCGTGAGGTCAGGTGGTCGTCGGGGATTATTTCTGACAGGCCAGCATTCGCTCAGCCTCAGTCTGAAAAAGGCAATAGAGGATGTGTTTTATAGATGGTACTTATTACTTGATATCGTTTAAAATCCTACTAATAGACGGATTGGTTTAGCGCTATATCTGCGTCACTGCTCTCTTACTGTCGAATGAAAACAAGACAGCTTGACATTGATCAAATTGGTCGGTTAGTGCGTGCCCCGATGACTGACTAGAAACAATAAGCTCATCTAGACCTACTCGGATTTACCATAATTTCGAAATATAACCCGTTGGTTGCATACGATGAAATTCCATACTACTTTTATACATTCAACTTTCTTGAAAGATCACTTTCACGGTGGACGTTCTGCTGAATCTGCTCTACGAGCGTAGCGCTATTAAAATATTGGCAGCAAATGAAGGGTCTAAAAAACCCATCAAATAAATTAAACCTTGGCAAACTAAACATTTTAAGAAAAAAAACTGATCTATGGTTGAATTTCCACGAGATCTTATAAAGAGAAGGCTAGCTAGCCAGTATCTAAACTTACGTAGTACTATAAGTGATCAATCTGACTCAACATATCGCATCGCATCATCATCATCATATCAGCTGAAAGACGTCCACTGCTAGACTGCTTCCCCCAAAGAGTCCCACAATGACCGGTCCTGCGCCACCCGCATCCCTCGACCTTTGCCAGGTCGACCTAGTGGGGGGTCTATTACCCACGCTGCGCCTACATATCGCAATACCGAGACCATGCACAATCTTTAATATTAAGATTACGGTCCAGGTCATGTAAAATTGTAATTTGACATAAACAGTTTAAATTTAAATAAAATAAAAAATTAAACCGACCGCCGATGTCATTGACTGTGGAATTGAATCGGTTTCACGTTACACAAGCCGTTACCACATCCAAATAACACTATCTACTCTGGTATGAAAATGTAGTTCTCCTGCGGAGCCAGCGCAACAGCATGACTATCACAGGACGGCCACTAAAGACCACTATTTAAATACCTTGAGTCATCTACAGTGCAAGCTGAACTGCTACTACTTTCTTCAATTAGTAAATGTGTCTCTTTGAATTTAGTTCTATAGAACCACTAACCATATGTAAGGCATTCAAGTCGTTATATAATAAATCTACTGAAGATTTATGGGGAACCTCAGTAAGATCTATTAGCTACATAATTTGTACAATTGCTCCTCATCTATCTAGTCTAGTATCTTTAACTGTTGTTTAAGCAAGGGTACCTATATTTCCAAACCTAATGAAGTTTAGCAAAGTTTTACCTTTATTTAAATCTGGTGACAAAAGTGATCTAGCCAATTTCTATTCTGCCGGTTCAAAATTTAAAAAAAAAAAAAAATTTTAAATCAGTTGCTGGCTCACTTCGCAAAAAATTAACTGTTTCGTGAACAGCAGTATACGGCTTTACTTGATGCTGCTTCCATGCTCATTAAGCATGTTTATACAATTTGGGAAGACTTGTGATGCACTGGGAATATTCTGTGACTTGGCCGGCTTGGAGCTTTTGACTTAGATTAGATTAGATTAGATTATTTATTTCATGATAAAAAATTACATTACAGGTTTGCATACATGTCAAAAAATAATAATTTTTATGACGATCGTCAAAAACAGAGAAAAATTAAGATATAATATTAGGACAATGTCAACAAATATAAGAACACATTAACAAGGAAATAGAAAAAACAAACCAAAATCAAAAGAACACAAATATATCAACCTCTAGGTATCGTCATTCTTTACAATATTTAGTGCATCAGAAAATACGTGACACAATATATTGAATGTCAAATGATATTCATACAAATTCAAAAAGGTAATAATAATAAAATTACATGTCAAGTCAAGACTCATATACTCTTTAGCTGAGTATAATGGATTTTCCAATAAAAGATATTTAAGGCGGCGTCTAAATGCTTCGTCAGATGGTTCCTGTCTAAGATCAGCGGGCAGTCGCTCGTAGTAGGTAGGCCCAATGACACGTGGGTTCTTACCTGCAAGTGCCATGCGACGGGGAACTGTTCTCAAATGCCCAGTGCGGCGGAGTGTTTTGCCAATCACATTTACGGTATCGAAAGAAGAAAGATTGTTCCTTACGAACATTATAATTTCGAATACAGAGAGTGAGTAGTGCGTCATAATACCGTGTATTGGGAAGAAGCCTCTACATGAAGTCCTCGATTTTGCCCCAACCATCGCACGTACGGCACGTTTCTGCATAAGCAGCACTCTGTTGGCATCCGTTGAGTTTCCCCAAATGAGCGAACCGTACGACATCAGCGAATGGAAATGAGCAAAATAAACCTGCCTTATGGCATCGTCGGATATTAAAGCTTTTAGCTTACGCAAAGCAAACACTGCACTACTCAATCTATCGCATAGTTTGTCTACATGGCACTTCCAGTTAAGATTAGAGTCCAGAGTGAAGCCAAGGAACCTACATTCATCATCAGGGCTGTTAGCTACTGCGTTGAACATGACATTATAATAATTAAATTAAGACATTATTGATTATCTGAAATCGCCCTAAACCTTATCTCGAGTTATCTCATCCACAGAACGCAAACCGTAGTTATTAATAAAATTCAGTCGGAAAAGCCTCCTATTAGACTATTAGGAGTACCTCAGAGATCTATTTTAGGACCTTTCTTTTTCTTAGTCTTTATAAACGACTTGCCAAGTTTGCTAACCCGGAGGCGAGGAGGAACCAGCGCCGTGCGAGCCGTAGCGGCTGAGGCCCAAGCTGAGTAGGCGAGTATAGTCATTTCTTTTTAACCTAGCTCATGTATGGTTATTGTTTGTCGGCAGCGCATGCAAAATCTTGCAATAACAAGTTTCTGTCAAAAATTTCATTTTCGGAACAAGCTTTTATTGCCGACTGTACTTTTCTGTAGGTATATCATCATCAACTAGGTACTCATTGAGACGATTCTAACGGGGTCGGTTAAGTACTGAATTCCCATGGCTACCTTCTGTCTCCATCATCAGATCAGCTCGATGGTACCATAATATTGAATTGTCATCCAAACTATACTTATACCCAACATTTCAGCTCAATCGGTCACCGGGAAGTACCTAGGTCAAATTTAACTTGCAAGATTTGATTGAGACAACGGGACACGTGAAACAAAATAAAAGCTTGTAAAAGGGTCACCGCCATGTAAACTTTTCATTGAATAAAGAACGGATTTTGATGAGGTTTTTTTAAATAGATAGAGTGATTCAAGAAGAATATAGACCATATGTATAATATAGTACCCGTGCGAAGCCGGGGCGGGTCGCTAGTTTAAAAGAATTGGTCCTCACAAGTTGGTGCTAGTTTTGTAATTTTGGGGTAGAGCATTAATTATTTGGGAGTTCCTAGTAATAAGCTTAGGGTATATGTAATATCTGGATTTAAATTTAATAAAATGTGGTGCTAGAAATTTGTGGTAAAAGAATAATCTGGTACGGGACCCTTCGTGCGCGAGTCCGACTCGCACTTGGCTGGTTATTTTATATTGATTTAAACAAAACCTTCGTACTATAAATAATCAAAAAAATACAAATTGGGTAGCAATTTTAATTAAAATGGCGTTAAATAAAAATGCGAACCCTAAAATGATCAACTTGCAAATGCCTCTTTAAAAGTAGCGAAGAATAGCCACGCAATCTGACTACTGCTTCGGTAAAAGGAGGAAAAAGCGCCGCTTGTTCAATATAGTTTGATGAACTTTTCAAACGCTAACAAACTTGTGTTAGTCGACTCACTTGCAACACAACTCGTACTTTAGATATCGCCACATACGTGCATACCTAAGACGCAAGTATCTCAACTTAGCTTGTGATCGCTACTTAATTTGAAAACAATGTGTACACATGACAATCATGACCTTACGCGGATAATATACGCAGAAATCAATCAATACCAGTGAACATTTGCAGACATTATCATTAAAACAGTCAGCCGCAACAGCAAGGTACTTATGAGCACTACCTTGCTGTCTAAGTCCCCGCTGATCTTTATCTAAACTAAAACTCAAACTGAGTAGGGCCACTCCCTCCGCCCAAGCCAAAATCCTGGATAAAATAAATAATAAATCAGCCTATATACCGTCCCACTGCTGGGCAAAGGCCTCCTCTCATGGATGAGAGGGAACGGGCAGCAGTCCCCACGCTGGCCCAGTGCGGGTTGGGGACTTCACATACACCTTTGAATTTCTTCGTGGAAGTATGCAAGTTGCCTCACGATGTTTTTCCTTCACCGTAAAGCTAACGGTAAATATCAAATGATATTCCGTACATAAGTTCCAAAAACTCATTGGTACGAGCCGGGATTAGAAACCACGACAGCCGTTTAACAGCCGCATGCCTGAACCGCTAGGGTACCGTAGCTGTTGTAATCCAAGGCTTCCGAACTGCGAAAACATCGTGAGGAAACCGAAAAATCCCAGTAAGGTCTAGTTTTCCAGGTGGGTTGGAAGGTCAGATGGCAGTCGCTTTCGTAAAACTAATGCCTGTGCCAAATCTTGGGATTAGGTGTCAAAGCGGTCCTTTAGGGCACAACCGGGAATAACGCTAGGAGAAAGGTGTACAGCACGTCTATCATGGGACGGCCGCGACTTACTCTCGATTTTTCCCACACTATACCTCTTGTTCTAAGTGTTCTAATAAGAGAGAGACGGATAGTGCGAGAAAAATCGAGAGAGCTCGCGCGCCGTCGCGTGATAGCCGTGCTGTTGTGAAAAAAGCTTTTAAAAAATAAACGTCGCCAATTTTTTTATGGCGATTCTTCTGCTTTATTACAGCTTCATGTGCTTAATGAAGTCCAAAAGTCAGAAATGTATTCGGTCATAAACACAGTAATCAACTACACGTTTTGAGGGTTCCAATTAGCCCCAACACGACGAGTATATCGAGTGTAGTTTAGGAGTTGCTATGGAGTCAAAAGCATCCATCAGATCAGCTCGTTAGTGCCATAATATTGCGGTGTTACGAACTTACATGAGTACCTAGGTAGGTATGCAAAATGTCAGCTAAATCGATTGATGATAGGTAACTGGTTTAAAAAAAACAGTTTCAAGATTTGACCCAAACACCAGTTAGCAAGTTTGTAAACACCAATAAATCGATTAGAAAACCTACCTCAATCAGTTTATAGATGGCCAGCAGTGTGTCTCCGGGCTTGCATCCATCGTCGCGCCCGATCGCGCGCTTCCCCCAGTTCGGCGTAAACGTCAACTGCGCCTGCGCCATAACCAAGATGGCCGCCAGCATCAACAACAGCACTCCCCGCATCCTACCAAAGACAATAGACACAAGAAAAGGTCTCGCGGACCCGAGACAAGACGAGGACAGTTTCCCGCGCTCTCAGAGTCCAGAATGAGCGTTTTTAACATCATACGCGCCTTTTATACTCCGAACTATTAATCACGAAGCTTTTATCCGGCTTCGCAAATCAAGTGAAGCCGATGTCCAACTTTTAATTGGGATGCAATCTCGTGGGTTGGACGTTGTTGTAATTACATTTCTTATTTAGGTCTTCAGCTGTGGACGACCGGGATGTGCGGCTAATTTTAGTGCCTGGATACGGTTTAAGTACTTTTACTTCTACACACTTACTTCTACTCCTACAAATCTAACGATCCTTGGTACAGTGGAATATTTGTGTGACGAGCATGAATATTTCTTCTTAAGTTTAATATTTTCTATTGAACTTAACACATATACGAAACAAATCAACGCTACATGTGCTACGCCGTAACTAATGCGTAGCAGTCTTTTTCCGCCTCGTAACGAAAATAGTTGGCCAAGACACGCTTCACTGCTACGCTACGAAATTGCAGCGCTAACTAAAACTTACGGGGCGGACTTTTTGACTAAGTTATAATAATAATTTAATGTTAACCCATATTAATAGGAAAATTGTACTTATGTAGTAAAGCAAAAAGTTGAATCTGTGAGATTGTGAGTTTGTATGTAAACCGGGCAAATGCGTCTCTTTATGGTAAATGCGATCCGAAATCGAACATTTTAGAACTATTACAATAGTCTAAATTGAAAGTTTGTTTGGTGGGGGGGGGGTGTACTTAAAAAGAATTTTCATCGTATAGATTGAGAAACAATACAATAACATGTAGGTAGAGGTAGACAACAGGCGGTCTTATCGCTGGAGAGCGATCTCTTCCAGACAATCACAGACAAATATTGCTGGAAATGGTATTTAAATAACATGCGTCTGCCTACCGTTTTTTCTGAAAACGAAGCACGTGTGTCGTATATGTTGCGCGTGCTCACTATTGTGCCTAGGCTCACGTGTCAGAAAGATCGAACACGATAAATATGAAACCAATTCCATTTGTCTATCTAGTCGAATAGCTCCCCTGATCCTTTGACCTTTAGGTAATTATATACCGACATGGCCCATTAAATCTAATCAGTTCATAAACTATTGAACCCATTCGTTCTTGCTGTTACCAAGACACTCATTACCTATTTTATGTGTATCACATTGGGTAGTTAGTTAGGCACAACAATCTCATAAACATTTCCCAATTTAAAAGAGCTATATGGTGCCGTTGTCTACAGTATAGTTAAAATTTTCTGAACTGGACTGATCTTCTTATCTTCAGAACAATAGCATTCAAGTCTAACAATACGACTGTGTGGTCGGACGCGTGCCATTTTTTGCAAGAAAAAAGGTTAGCGCCACATAAAATGTTCATTGTATAATGAACTCTATCGTCTTATTCAATAGATTCAAAATGGACTAAAAGATTAAAAAAACCCGCTCCCAGCGAGCAAGGTACAAGGCGCTGTGTGTGGTATTTTATCTCGTAACTAATTTGGAATCTATTGTAAAAGAAGATAGAGTTCATTATTCAATGAACTTTTACTTGGTGGTAAAAAAAATGCAAATTTGGCACGCGCTGACCGCAAACAAAGGCTATTCATGAGCTCAGTACAATGGCCATTCTTGAGCTCAGTTCAAATAATTTAAACTATACAGAATATTTGATTAGCTATACCTTATTCCTTACTAGCTTCCGCCCGCTACTTCGTATGCGTCGACTCGGGATAAAAACTACCCTATATTTTAATCTAGGCTATAAACTATACTCTCTCTCTCTTTTATTATTTAATGTTTTGTATTTTTGTTATGTGCTATGTGTTTTCATTGTGTCACTTACCCGAGCTAGTTATAAGATATCATTTTATTTGTAGTTACTAATCTATATGGATCGTCATGATTTGAAATTGAATAAAATATCTTTGTGCAAAATTTCATCCAAAGCGGTGGAGCCGTTTAAGCGTGATTGAGTAACAAAAATCCAAACTTTCGCATTTATAATATTATAGTGGGATAGGTTAAGAACAAATTAATAGTTATTTGTTATACAAGGGTGCAAAGTTGTATTTTACCCGCGAGTGTGGAATTGAAACACGAGCAAGCGAAAGGATGCCATAGTTGAACCACGAGCGAAGCGAGTGGTTCTAATATAGAATCCTAAGCGTAGCGAGTGTTTCAACACACGAGAAGTAAAATACATTTGCACCCGTGTGTAAAACAAAACTTTTCATCTCACTGTAGCGAGGAAAGTGGAACATGCAAAAACAGCTCATAAAAAATAAGTCTTTATTTGTCAGGTTAATTATAATCATCATCAATATAGTATAACGTTATCCATGTCTACGGCCGTGCGAGCCAACGGAAATCAAAACACTTCCGTCCCAACTGCGAGCGAACAAAACACTGACGCTCCTTTGCCGCGCCACCAAAAACCGACGGCAAATGGTCACGCTCCAAGGTGGTGGATAAAATGCGTTTTTACCCGCTTGTTTTAATGGATAAAAGACGGCTTTCCAAGGCAACGAGGGGAAAAATAATTAGTAGCGCATTTTTGAAATGTAAATAATGTTCGATATAAGTAAGTGATAAACTAAAAATTTTAATTAAAGGAAAAATGTAATGCTCCGAGCCGGATTCGAACCGGCGACCACAGGCATTCATGGCCCGTCTCGCTACTAACCAACTGAGCTATCAGAACAATCTGTTTCGGCCACAAAATTTCAGCGTTACCGCTTAATACAAAATTTAAATTAATTAACTAAGAAATTCAGACGAATTTAGCGGATTTGTCCGTTAAAATTCTAATGTAACATGAAATAAGGTATAGTAATTTATATTTTCCCCAGTATACTTAAATACATACCATGAGCAAACAGCATTCGGGAGGTCGACCCGAATCCCATTTTGCATTCCAATATTCGAAAACAAGTGCACGAGACGTATTGATTTTACACTTGAATCTCAGACCAAACTGAAATAAAATCTACGTATGTGTCATGTTGATGACACATGACAAACTTATTCATAAATAAGTAACTTATTAATAATAAATAAATAAATAAATATTAGTAGTTAGGTACTTAGCTAAAATGTGTTGATTTTGTCCCATTCTCTCAAACACTAATGTCAAAGTAGCAGATATAAATAAAATTATTAATAAAATTATTAGTTTAAATAGGCTCGGCTCAAACCAAGAAAAATAATACACGGAGCATTACTAACAACCTAGTGAAGCCGGTTTTCAACCAAGCCAAATAAGTTCAGCACACGCTCGCACTAACTAGGTAATTAAAATGAACAATAATCGAAATAGGTGGTCTTGACAGCATTGCGACACGTTCTGAAGAGGCTTGGTTGCAAACCGGCCTCACTAGGTTGTTCGTAATGCTCTGTCTATCTTTTTTCTTGGTCTGAGAAAATAGGTTTCATTTATAAATAAGGCCAAAAGAGTCTGCGCCATGTTTTCGAACAGTCCGAAGGAAAATATATTGTTGAGTTGAGTCGTTGAGGACGATGCCTTGGCCGCGGATGCCAGCTGAGCAACGATGTCTAAAATCCACATCACGTACCTGCCGACCGATCAATCTAGTCTAATCCTAATATTATAAATGCGAAAGTTTGGACGTTTGGATGTGTCAGATGTTTGTTACTCAATCACACCGATTTGGATGAAATTTGGCACGAAGCCTGCACAGCCTGGATTCAATTATAGGATAGTTTTTATAAAGGGTCCACGCAGACGAAGTCGCCAGCGGTAGCTAAGTATTAGGTATAAAAGAGGAAAAATCTGTGAGAGCTTTGTTAGTTTATTAGTTTGTACCTATGTTTTGGGTAAGCCCCGGAATCGCTTATCCGGTTTCAAAAATTCTTTCGCCTGCCTGTAGAATGAACTTTCTCGATGGTTATAGTTTATATAGGCTTTATTTAATCCCGCGCTTTTGTCTGTGTTAATAAATATAGGGGTCTCCCGGATCTCTTCAGTTGCATCAACAAGACATCTAGTAGCTGCGTTTACTGACCATATAAACTCTTCACCCTGTAGGTGTAGCAACTGCGACATGGACAATTAATAGCGGCCATTGATAACTTAGTTTTCTACAAAATTTTAATTAGGTACGTAATTGACATCCTGGCTGGTATTCCTATCGTGATCCGACAACATCGTGTCAACGCAACGGTAACCCCAGTATGAATTTGAATTCGATTAATCTGTCTACGCATTAACTGTTAAGAGACCCAGGATAACAATGAAGTGAGTTGAAAGCATCAATTGAATCAGATCTTCGCTGAACTGCAACTTGTTAGAACAACATGTTCAATATTTTCACTTTTTTAAGACTCGCTAAGTATCTATAGACTTTATTATACTGCTGAAAGTTTTCTTTTTTTTTCAACAATTAAAAAGCCAATTCTAATGCAATATCATTAGGTGTAGGTGGAATAGCCTCGTGCGACCGTTCGTTGATTGCGTATTTTGTGCATTTTCACTGACAGTCTGACACGCGTCAATCCACGGCGTACTATCTTATCATTAGCGTGTAATCCTACCTGAAAAATCGTCTGACAGCATAGTATTAAGTGCCCTAGGTAATGTACTTGAATACCAACCTGTACCATTTCTTCCCGGGACTTTTTTAATATGTATTAATCATAAATTAGGGATGAAGTAGACTACTTATACAAGGTCTTACAAAAATATATCTATAGCGGACCTTCCCTCTGCGCCGAGTTAATAAGGTGAAAATATCATACCAATTTAATAACGCTTTGAATGAATGAAGTCGAAAGGATGGATACCTACTAGGTACCTAGTTAAAAAAAACTATTTACTGCTGAAGATTACAATTTGCAAAAACTTATACTAGTATAAGTTTACTTAAAAATATAATTCTCCATCGACAACCTCAACTTGTTCTCCGACAAAAGCCTCTTCCAAAGCTTTCACCTAGTTAAAATAATCAAGTTAATATAACTATTGATTTTTTTTAACACTGGATTCAATAAATAAACACTTATTAGGGGACAAACTCAATGCTCATACCAATCGAACTAGCCCTATAGTCAACTCAATAAGGCTTGTGTTATGGGTACATTATGGGTACTAGGTGACGATATATTGAATAGATATAAATACTTAAATATATATATATATATATATATATATATATATATATATATATATATATATATATATACCACCCCCCTATTCTGTAACTTGTTTTAAGCTCACCTCAACGCTCACCCACAAATATATCTTGACACCGCGAAGCCTAGTAACTAAGCGTAGTCTAGTTTCGTGACGGGCGACCGGCCGGCGGGGTGAGCCGCATTACCGCGTAGTGAATAACAGCCCAGACACGTTCGCGCTGACGCACAGTTGACTAGCGCCAAATTATTTAAATAGTCGTTATATATATTCTATCTAAAGTTTACTTTGAGCTATGCAACACGGGTAAAGAAGGTCGTTAATTGTTTGAAACTGTGGAAATCTCTGGAAGGCTTAGTAACTAAATAAGTACGTATGTAATAGATATATCTGGCCACTGCCTCCACAAATCTTCCCATAATTAATTGGCTCCCACTAAGGCTTGACTCACGTCACATAGCGAGTATAAAACCCGTATCTCCCGAGATAACTCCATCAAAACCTCTCCGGTGCTCGACGAACACAGCGGCCAAATTAAAAACAAAATGTACAAACTGTGTCTATTGCTCGTGCTGGTGGCGTGCGCTTGTGTTATCACGGAGGCACAGCTGACGTTTACTTCAAGTTGGGGAACTGGGAAGAGATCTGCAGGAACAATGCCGTGCAGGAGTGATGATGCTGTGGCGCAGATTTACAGGATGATACAGGTACCTTTCTAAATATTTCCCGCTATTCTGCCATCTGCACGTCTAGCACACGACGGCCGCGACATACTCTCGATTTTTATCGCACTATACCTCTTCTTCTAAGTGTTCTAATAAGAGAGAGACGGATAGTGCGAGAAAAATCGAGAGAGCTCGCGCGCCGTCGCGTGCTAGCCGTGCTGGGCATCTAAGGTCTTTGCACTTTGTTTTGGCTCTATACCGTAAAATCAATGTAGAGCATCAAGTTTTGGCGAAAAATAAACGTAACGCAACTTTGTTAATAATTTGGCTCTCCGATTTGTTATTGCCTTTGTCAAAAATGTTGGAGTGCCGGGGCATTATTTCGGATTGGATAATTCGGGTCCATTAAGTGCAGTGCTTTTTGGCGACAACATTACTTCACGCTTTTTTAGCCTATATTGTGTCCCACCTCTGGGATATTTAAATTTGTTATGCAACGGCATTCATTCATGAATGGTAGTAAGTACTTGCGCAATTACAAATATGACGCCTTCGTGAATGAGCTTGTCATTTGAGCATATAAAAGGTTCGATTCCCAGTCTGGTGCACAAAGCGGATCATATCCCAATGTTTCGACATCGACACAGTGTTCATTGTTTAATTGTATTATTCCTATACCAATAGCATAAAAATTGTTTCTGTCTCTACAAAATTATGCTCATATATTTAAATGACAGCAACACGTTACACACCCTGTCGCGAAGCCACTTCTGGTCAATCTCATGGCCGCGAATGAGTACGAGCTAGCACTCTAGCTTAGGTATATCTGTATTAGCATATATGCAACTATTATGAACCTACACTTACAGCTTGCGGAATCCTTTATATATCTGACATATGAGCTGCCGCCTCGTGCGCACCAGCTCCATATGAGGTGTGGAGACCTGAACCCGAGAATGTCTTCCACCTCCCCTTACAGACATCCTTTACCACACAACTAATGCTGTACCAATTCACACGCTATTGTTCCAGTTATAATTACCCGGGTGCACCCTTGATTGATGACGATATGGCCTGAGGCTGAGACTACCGAACCTGAAACCCTGTTGTTACACTTGTTACTAATCGTCTCACACTAAAGAACTCCACGACTAGGAACTGTGTTATCGCATTTACGCCGTGACATGTAGGAAAACCTTATTCATATACATGATATACCGTCACGCCTCCCAAATAGAATAAGACCTGTGGACGCACATAAATACATCACATCATAAACAATCACCGTCCGAGCTGTGTAAGCACATGAACCAAATCGTTACATTATCATAGGATGCATTGAAAGTGATTATGGAAAGAGCTCACCCTGGTTTTCCTCCAAATCTAACACTACAAATCTGTACTTAACTGTTCGTATGCAATATAGCCGTAAGGAACTGACTATCCGCCTACCCGTCAACTAGTACCGTAGGTGTTGCTTAAAAAAAATGGGCTGTTTGAGACATGATTATTAACATCAATGTAAATACTATCGTGAATCATGACCATTCACGACACACCCAGCATCCATAGGTTACGATACCCGTTATTACAGTTGAGATTATTTTTATGACCGACTTTTTTTATAAAACTGTCATTCGAATTTGAATACCTTGGGCAGTAGGGTTGCTTTTTGAATATACTACTTTGATGATGTTCGGTCAACTGAAATTATCTCAACTTTTACAAGCATCCATAGATTAGGTACCTATATAAGTAGGTATATTGTATACGGTACAAACGCCAACACAGTAACCGAACATCCTGTATTTATATTGAACCTTATTACAATGTATATAAAGTGCTTAAAGAATAAAGTTAACTGTGTTGTCGATAGTACCGGCTCGCCTACCCGGCCGTACGCTTGTTTACCACTATGGTATTTCTCTTTACAGGCAGAGGCAGAAAGACTCCTTCTCTGTCAGAAGCCCTGAGCACCATGGACCCTCAGGACGACCACCGACCGCGACTTAAACCTACCTTAAACCAGTGTTATAGCTAAGTGTTAATTATACAATATACTGCAGTTAGAGCCAAACTGTGTTCCAATACGCATATGTTATACGTTTTATATGTTGTTTATAAATATATAATGTAGTTTTCATGGTGTCGATTTTTAATACCTGTCTTTACCTGAGTCCCAAAGTAGGTAGGCAGATATAATTATACCTAACTTGTCCAATAATCATTTGCCAAATGCTAAGTTTTTGCCATAGCGGTCATTATTTTGTTCAAATATCGAAACAGGTACCTACTTCTTGTAGGTATTTAAGGTATTATCTACGACGAATATTTTTGAGCAAAAATGGCTCGCTATAAAGCTGATTTTCCACCGGAGGGGCGAGACGAGACGAGGCGAGACGAGAATTGAAATTCGTATGGCAAATTTTCAATTCTCTCCTCGCGCGCGCTCGGTGGAAATAGTAAGTGCCATACGAATTTCAATTCACGCATCGCCTCGTCTCGTCTCGCCCCTCCGGTGGAAAATCAGCTTCACATGATTTTCGGAGGTATTATCAATGAATAGATGGCCAGTAGGCGCCTATGATTTAAGCTGCTTAATCAGGAACAAGAAATAACGGCCTTACCCAAATGCGACCTTTAGAGAACAGCTGGACTAACGGACACACGAAAGAATTTTGGCCCAAGCTGAAGTTGAGAAATTCGTTCGCTTTGCTCGCTCGTTTAATTGTAGGTTCGAGCGAGACTTTTTTTGGCACTTCATATATGACTCCCGCGTTGGTAGTGACCCCGCCTACGAAGCAAGAGGTCCTGGGTTCGAATTCCGCTAAGGGCATTTATTTGTGTGATGAATACAAATATTTGTTCCCCAGTCATGGATGATTCTATGTATTTAAGTATTTATTTATCTATATAAGTATGTTTATCGTCGTCTAGTACCCATACTACAAGCTTTTGTTTTGCTTAGTTTGGGACTAGGCCGATTTGTGTAAGATTGTCCACTAATATTATTATTTATTATCATTAATATCTGATTTGCATTAAGTACGCAATTGCACAAAACCGTCTATAATCGTAAAGGTGCTAATAGACGTGAGCTTCACTTGTAATGAGCAGTCTAGCAGAGTCTAGCGAATGCTACGTTACAGTTGGTTACAGGTAAAAGCTCACAAAATAAACAGGAGCGTTTTAGCGGGTTGTACCTTGTTTTACCGACCATTGTTCTATCGAAAGTATGTTTCGCAGAATTTTCATTTCATCGAAAACCATTTTTTTCAGAATCATAAACTTTCAAGAATGTTATAAAACAAACCTAACCTAGTGGGTTCTACACACCTACCTGTGGGTTCTACCTTTTAGCTGTACCTAAAAACTGAACAATTTCAGAGTACCCAACAGATATTCGATGAAACGAAAATTCGGCGAAAACATGCATTCGGTGAAACTTTTGTCGGTGAAATGGGGAGACACCATTTTAGCGAGCTTTCTAACGTATCGACAGTAAATTTGCTTCGAGCTTTTAGCCGAGTCGAGCAGTTTTGACATTATTCCGCCACAGCGATCGCTATAATCATCGTGGCTGTGCTCGTTGTTCGGTTCGACTTTAAAAATGGAGACTGCTCGATGATCTGTGACATGTGAATGCTCAATTCTATCAGCACTTTTACCGGTGTTGGTTAAAATCTTAACGTAGCACAACTTGTCCTGTCGCGGGTTAAGGTGCGACCACACCAAGCCAATGAACGCCAACGGCTATGTATCTCACTCCAACAAATATCTGTCACATAAATGCTTCGCGTTCATTGGTCATTCGTTTGCTCAGTGTGTACCCACCATTACCCAACGGCACCTGTCTCACTCGCGCGGTGCAAATTAGTAAGAGGAGGGTTGATTTTCCTGTCTCAAGTCGTGGCGTCATTTGTCCTAGTGCCACTGAATGAATGGAACAGCTGGTGGCGCCATATTTAACGTTGATCGGTCTGTAATCGTAAAGCCTCTTACGCCTGAATCACACTGCACGGCTATCACGCGAGGGCGCGGCGCGCGAGCTCTCTCGATTTTTTTCGCACTATCCGTCTCTCTCTTATTAGAACAAGAGGTGTAGTGCGAGAAAAATCGAGAGCATGTCGCGGCCGTCCCATGATAGACGTGCTGGTCAATAGTAAACCTGTCATTAGCTCTCAATTTACTATTTTACCTCCACCGCAGACCGCGCCAATGTAATTCAGGTCTTACAGAAAGGCGCGGCATGGCCGCGACGGTCAATATTAAACTTTTCATTAGCTGTTCTATTGACCGCCACCGCAGGCCGCGTCAGTGTGATTCAGGCCTAAGTTGGTGCCAGCCGCCCATGTCTCGGATGTATATGTCAATATACTACCGAAATATAAAAGTGACGTACCCTTTGACTATTTGACAACTCTATCAATTCATTCAAATTTGAACCGTAAGTTAGAATACAATCGTTTTTGTTTCATCTATGACGGCAAATATGTTGCCATTATCCATTTAAGGGTTAAGGATCGCGCGAGACCGAGCGCGCACACTGCAAGTTTCCCGCGCAAAACGCAACGAAACTGACGTATTACCGATTGTACCATGGTTAATGGTTATGAAAAAGAAGATTGTCTATTAAAATATCACATCATTCTGAATATTAAAGCGCACACACACACGTAGCAATCTGTCACAGGTCACAGCAACCACCTTCAAAAATAAATTAAATTAAGGTTTGCTGTCTCTTTCTTTCATACAGCTGCCTCTAGGTTGCTGTGACAAATTGCTTGGTGTATTGGCCCTTTATTTTTTTAATTAAAAAATGTCTGGATTTTTTGGACGATAATTGGGACACAGATAGTTTATAAAAGCAGAAATGCTAAAGATACTTTGTGCCCTGGTAATCATCTTCGAAAGAAATAAATTTGAGGTTGGAAAGGGAATTTACGCGGACAAAGACAGGAGCAAAAACTTGTATTTATATAAAATGCTTTATTGATAAAATCATTTTCTTTAGTCACTATTACCTAAGCTAATGTATAAAATAATATGAGTCAAATCTATTTATTTTATTTATACCTGCACTTGCTGAAGCAAAACAGAAGTAACATAATATTGCCTTTACAAAAGCACATATTTATCTTAATTAATAACCATTCATTTGCATAAGAAAGTCTAGCCTCACTGTAATTACATATTCCCAGGTTCTGGCTGTAAAGAAATACAAAAAATGCTCAAAGGGTATGTGTATCTCACTGCAAATTGCCAAATGTAGGGCTAAGAACCTCAACATTCATCATGTTTCATATAACAGGTTTCTTAAAAAATAATAAAATCTTGTCTATGAAGCAGATGGTGATAGCACTTGTGTCACGCCACTTGTGTCTAACGACATTCTAGTGTGTCCGGTGTACACCAAGTCATCCTCATCCAGATTTTCTCGCATCCTTCGCTTATATATCTCACTGTCCGGATTATTCTCCTCATTCCGACACCTGTCCAACTTCTTGTCTAAAACCTTCACACGGTCCCGTGCTGGGCTTTCCACCATTTTAACCAAAGACCTTATTTTACGTACCGCTTCAATCAATATAGCTAGTTTATCAGGTCCTGCATCTCTGAAAAGCATGTCTGTAACATAACTGTCCAGGTTCTCTTGCTCTTTAGAGGCTGCATGAAGCACTGCTGCCAGTGCTATCTGAGACGGCGCATATAAAAGGCAACCATCAGTCAAAAATACTTTTTCCAAGAACTCATCAATGCCGCTGCGAAGGCGCTCTGGATTAGCAAGGCTGCACCTTGTTTTAATGTCAATTAAAAAGCCTTCCACTGGTCTGAACGGGTTGTGAATGGTTAAATGATAGTTCAACTGCTGCATCAACAATAGCTCATTGTTTAGGATAATATCGGATGCTTTATCTCTGTCTCCTTTTATGTTAGCCACAAACTGTCCAATAGAGACATTAAATTCTTCTACTTTGCACGCTAAATACACACAAGTGGCCAGAATTTCCTTTGGATGGTAGTCCATCGTCGAGTTATACAAGTAGAACCGTTTAAAGTAGTGGAAGGAGGTACCAACAACACCTTTGGGCATGGGCGGACTGAATCTCTTGCAAAAGTCTCTGAGATGCAGCTCGTACTGTCGGAGAAGTAACCTTTCTTCATCCGGGGACAGGAAGAAGTTGTACCTCTGATATTCGTCAATATGAGCGCCGTGCTTCGCGATGAACTCCAAATTGTGCTTCTCCCGCAACTGTGCGAGCTCGTTCTCGTCGTTGAACGTCCATAATTTCCTTTGGGAACTCGTGGAAAACATGTTTAACTGACTATTTAACTCAAAACCCAGTGGAAATAGTCAATAATTATTCTTAAACGGACAGCAAGAAAACAACGTACGCTTTTTCGTCGTTTTCGAACGTATTTTTTTTGTGAATTGTGACAGTAACATGACAGCTGACATGCGTGTTTTTTTATTGGCTTGTTGCGTTCAAAAGCAACTTTGTTCAGCTTGAATTGTTTTTGATTAGATAGGTAGGCTTAAGCGCAATTTACACATGCAAGATATTGCATGCAAGTTTCATTACATTGCGGGTTACTGAGCTACTTATACTGAGTTTTATCTATCGAACTCCGCAATGTAGTTAAACTGGCCTGCAATTTCTACCATGCGTTATTTGCGCTTTAGAAAACACATTTATAAGTATTGATATATAATTTCCCTGTTGTGTAGTGTATAAATTGAACAATTCGGTGCAAAATATTCTATGAATACTGTCATATCATGTATTTTTTACATTTTACTATTTTTAGGTTTATCACTCTTTGGGTTTATCGTGGGTTTATCTGTGGGAAACAAACTGTCAAGCTGCACTAAAATTTAAGTGAGGTTATGAGTTTTTTAAGTAAAAGAAAACATAAATAAGTGTTCTCTGGACCTCCAACACACACAATGATTCCCCATAATTATCTCTTCAAACGCACGATACCCATGGTCGTACAATGCGCTGGTGCTCACCGAAAACCCCGTTGGCTTCCCGTGGCGAAAAGCAAAATATATCGCATCCCAAAGCGCCCAGAAATAACAGAAGAGGAACGTATAGAGTTGCTACGCATCAACAACAACTACCACACACAGATGCGGGCTATACGGCGTTTTTATCACGAAGAGATGATCAGAGAAAAGTCGACATTAGAGAGTGCGAGTTCCGAGATGTCTATAAAGGTGGAGGCTGATGAATGGGAGCGGTGCATGAACGTGAACGAGGAGTGGAACGCGAAGGTGGGGGCGGAGCGCGAGGAGCGCCGCAAGCAGCAGCTGGCGGAGCGCGAGGCGTTCATCCTGGCGCGGATGCAGGCGCACGACGAGCTGAAGAGAGAGCGCATTGAGAAGGCTTCGGAGGAGATTAAGAAACAGAAGGTAAACAGTCACTGCAAAATATACTTGTAAAATACAAAATGCTCTCACAAATTTCTTTTATATAGGGCCCTATTCCAAAACACATTATTTCTACTGTGCTTACCTCAGAAAATGAGCCAGTAAATGGAATAAATGGGGCCAAAGCTCAGTCTCTCTCTCTCTATGTCTGTAAGTAACAATCTGTTTGAATCCGCTGCAGGAGTAGCCATACAAAAAATACACTCAATATGACCTACCAGGCTCCTCAAAATTCTGGGCATGACTTTTTCCATAATCTCAACAATCCCCAATCTCCAATCCAATCCCCATCAATATTTTATCAATCAATTTTTTTCCAGGAACTAAGTACAACATTTATCACCCTGGAAAACCTGGATGAGGCCATAGAGCGAGCCCTGGCCAACCCCATAGACTACAACTTTGCTATAGACCTGCAAGGCCACCAGATCCCTGGCAGAGAAACACCCGTGCCTCCTAAAGAGAAGGCAGCTAGCACATCGTGAAATCTACATCTTTAATGTCATGTAGTTCTAGTTACATTATCGCTAAATTGTAAAACCATTAATAAATTTAAGATGGATGAAATATTTTCAATTGTGCAAATTGATACTTTTTGTAAATGGGTGAATCAACTTATTTCTGTTCTTAGTTGCCATGGTTATGTACCGTCTTGTTGGTATGTTTTGCTCTGTCTTATGTGCATTTTAGAAGTCCATGTTGTATAAATACCTAAGAAACTTTGTCACATTGTCTCCCGGCTAACGGGTCAGAATAACAAGAAATGATTGATTGACCCAAATACTAAAAAAGATGTTGCTTTGAGTTTTGTAGTCTAGAAGCTAGAACAGGACACATTGTTTACTGTTGGACAACATTAGGTTAAAGAAGTTATAATTAAACCATGTAAATAATAACTTAACATTTGTTTTACTATGTTCATACAAAAGTATCACTTACATATACTTAACTATATTTACATAGGTAGACTTATCATATGTACAATGAGTTTTTCAGCATGGCATAGGTTGGACCTGTGGAGAACTATACTAGGATTCATAATTAGCCAAACTAACTTGACATCTACAAATGTTGTCAGACATGGGAAAAAAAATTAGTGATACGTGTATGTCGATATAACCTTGTACCAGCTATATATCTGATTCAATTTGTATTTTATCAAGGCAGACAGCATCCTTAGCGATGTCCTAAAATGATGTTCGATGTATTTTTAATTCCAACCGTTTTTAGGGTTCCGTACCTCAAAAGGAAAACACGGAACCCTTACAGGATCACTGTCACTTGTCCGTCCGTCCTTCTGTCAAGACCCTTTTTCTCAGGAACGCGGTATATAATTTTTAAATCCATAAAAACTAACAATAAGGACGTTGTTTGATTGTGACGTCACAAGCCAGTAATCCCTACAAATTCCATACTAACGGAGCGTTTTTGACGTTTCATAAAAAGAAGCTGATATGACTTGTCAAATTGTCTAATTTCCCACACATGGCGCTGGTCCTGCAAACTTGCATGCCAGGCCATATTAACTTTATTGGTGTCGAAAGCATATTTACAATGTTCATCTTAAACTAGTGCCCCTAAGCCGGCAAGTCGTGGAACATGGCTTGCCAATCCGGAGTGAGGTTGAGCTTGTGCAGTAAAGGTCCCAGGGAGACGATGTTGGCCGAGCGAGAGGTCTCCTCCGCTGCTACCGAGACCGCTTCCTGGTGGAACGCCGGTTTGGTGCCCGCGCTCACCTGTCGAATAAAACACAGTTGTTGGATTAGAATAGAATAGAAATTTATTCGGATAACACATCATTACACATACATTCACATAATGCACCTTAAGAACTAACAAATAGGGATGTGCTACAGAAAAGGTCTCCACTCAGCAATGCAGGTGACACAGCAGTGCCAACGGCGCTGGTTTTCTTATGTACGATTCCCACCGAACGGGCCGGGCCGGGGCGCATTCTATTACATGCAAAGGAATTTGAACCGTCTATACAACAGATACAATTTTTTATTTTTTTATATACCACGTCGGTGACAAACAAGCTTACGGCCCACCTGATGGTAAGTGGTTACCGTAGCCTGTGGGCGCTTGCAACTCCAGGGGTGTTACATGCGCGCTACCGACCCTTTAAGAATTTATACACTCCTTTTTTCAAGAACCCCATACTGTAGTCCCTCGGGAAAACCTCGGCAGGGAGCTCGGAATTCATATTTGATTACAATCTCCACCGACCGCGTCGCGCGTCGGTAGCTGCCGCCTCGCAGTGGATGCACGATTCATTCAAATATGAAATGTAACTACTGTATAGACGGTTTAAATTCCTTTGCTTGTAATGGAATGCGCTCCGGCCCGCCTCGTTCGGTGGGAATCGTACATTATGGATCCACAGACGTGTGCGGGACAGCATACTGCGCGAGTCGTATTAATGGCGATATAAATACATAAAAAATACAAACAAAATAAAGAATATTGCATCACGAACCCTCGTGGACGTCAGCTGCGGCTCCGTTGGTGGGTACCAACAGCAGCCACCCAAACTTTACGTCAATCATGCTAAAACGAAGCTGAGTTTGTTCATCACAAAGACCATCCACCTCCCCGAAGTCTTGAGCTCTAGGACAGAGTGTTGTCGATACTTTCACCGACCTCGGCTCACTTCTATCTAACGATGGTAGCTGTGACAAGGAGATCGTTTGGAGGATTCAGAAAGCTAGGGGGGCGATGAGCCGGCTAGATATAAGATATGGAGGGATCGCGCTATATAGAGACAAACAAGATCAGGCTTGTACTCTCCCTGGGGTTCTCTATTTTTCTATACGGCTCAGAGGCCTGGACTATCCGAGCCAAAATGAAAAGCCGCATCAATGCTTTTGAGATGTGGTGTTGGCGTCGACTTCTACGGATACCTTGGACTGCTATGCGAATAAACCAATCCATTCTCGAAGAGCTACACATACATCGTCGACTATCCACAATATGTCAAGACCGTATTCTCACATACTTTGGACAAAACTCACGACGTTCTTCGGATAGCCTGGAGAGGATTATTATGAAGGGAAAAGTTGAGGGCCAGAGGCCTCGAGGCAGACCACCCGCTAGAGCACACAAATCACTGCACTCTTGCAACTACACCTGCATGAGGCCATACATAAAGCGGGTGATATGAGCTTTCCGAGAAGTATGGTCAACAAGAAGAGGACATGATGTCACGATCCTCAGCGTTGAGGGAACGACTGACGATGATGATCATTTGATGATAAAATGAATCTAGGGTAAATGGCAAAATTTTAGTTTTTTTACGTGTTTGGGAGGCTGCTGCTGGTCAACCCTCTGACGCAGCCGCAGCTGACATCCACGGGGCTTCATGATACAACATTCTGAACCTTCTCACAAGTTATCACACGGGGGTCGATTGGTCACGAAAATCTGTTGCTAGCTCGCGGGTTACAGCGAGCCCCGTCCTCGTTCCCTGACTGACTTTTAACCCCACTCACCTCGAATATGGTGTCCCCTAGCGCGAGCGTGACGCGACCGGACGCGTGCACGCGCAGCTTCCCGATGCGGCCCTCCTCCAGATCGGAGAGACGGCATCTGCCGTCGGGCGGCTGCTATACAATACAACTATATTGAGCATTGACATTTGACACAAAACCCGGTTCATTGGCTAGTAAAACCGTCGGAAAACAAGTGCAGTCAAAAGTTTAGGACTTGAAAACTGTTACGCTGGCGTTGTGCATGCTTGAAATACTTGGTTCAAAAAGTCGCCATTGGGTAGATCATAAGGGTGGGGTAGGTCATTAGGTAGGTCGTATAAGTTTTGCGTGTGTGTTTGTAGTGGCGGAACATACATGTAATTTTATTACCACTGACAAGTCAATTGTACCTTTGTGTATGTTTTAGCAAAATAAATTATTATGACTAATGGATCATCCTCTATCCTCCTAGAGCTCCAAAATTTGGCAAAATTAAATTCAACCTTAAGAGGCCGCAGTAAGCTCGATTCTCCATACAAACGTAGTCACGCTCTCATTTTAAAACTACGTGTTGGATTGTAACGAAACTTTGCATGTACAATGACATGAGGTATATCCAGGTCTGTAATTAGTTTATGTAGCTTCAGACACCATAGTCAAAAATACAGCGAATTTAAGTTTTTCATACAAAACTTGTTTTTGCTGTATTTTGTTTGTTTTATAAACTGGAACCATATAAACTAATTACAGACATAGATATACCTCATCTCATTATATATGCAAAGTTTCATCACAATCCAACACGTAGTTTTAAAATGAGAACGAAACTCCGTTTGTATGGGAAGGTGAAATTCGGCCGAGCTTACTGCGGACTCTTAACAAATGTATATATATCATTAACAATCAGTTGTTTTTTTATGTAGTGCCTATAGTAAATGGGGCCTCAGGAGGCTATACAGGAAAGGGGATGGACTGACCAACATTTTATTGTTGTTATTTCGCTCCGCAAGCCAGACGTGTTATGTAGCTTCGTGAAACGGGTTATTGATAGTATATTTATAGCCAAGAATGTGTATTAACGAGAGACATAAAGATAAAATAACTCACCGTCGCCTCTTCTTTGTTTTCTCCAGACGTGGAAGGCTCTGGCTCGCTGGCGCCGCGGCCCGGCAACGAATCTGGTAACTACGGAAAAGTATACGGTCACCATTAGATGTTTCGGAGCGACATGCTCACAATAATCTGAACAGGTCTATTGACATAGGCGTCATATTATACGTTGTTTTTTTTGGGCAGAGACACAGGCAGAGCGCAGATCATAATCATCCGATCTTTTTTTTTTATTTACTAGCTTCCGCCCGCGACCTCGTCTGCGTGTACCCGGGATAAAAACTATCCTTTATTTTAATCCAGGTTATAAACTATCTTCGTACAAAATGTCATCCCAATCGGTTGAGCCGTTTAAACATGATTGAGTAACACACATCTAAACATCCAAATTTTCGCATTTATAATATTAGTAGGCTTTATTCAGAAATCAATTATTACACAGTATTACAGTTACAAAACGAATGCACTGTGAATCTTAGAATTAACATTACCTGAATACTTAATATGCTACCGAAGACGGACGGTCATCCATTGCTACGCAACCTCAAGCATTCACGACAGACTTTTAACCAGGTACTAGCAAAAACATGCCAGTCAGATGTAGATGCGAGAAGTGATTGAGGCAGTGCAGAGCTCGAATAAGGGGCGACTTACTATGAGCCAGAGTTCGACTCCGGAGGAGCAAGCAGTGGTCGGTGTCGCGGACGTAGATTTATTTTAGATTGCAAAGGAACGTGCAGCCTTACTATCCGCTTCACCAGTTCGGGTCACCTTAGTCAACTTCTGGACATACGCCTCTCCAATTATACGTTTTAATTATAAGATCCGCGGCTAAGCTCATCCAGCTCTTACCAGCCCCCCTGCGTATAACGTCACTCCGCCTAGTTTAAAAGACTACGGTTGCTGATTCACGGTCCCCACTTATAAGAACAGTTTACCACAACGACAACGGCTATCGGCTCTTTTGCTAAATAACCCGCGAGCTATCATTTTTTTGTTACTTACCCCAGGGCGATAACTTGTGAGAAGGTTAAGAATGTTGTATCATGAAGCCCCGTGGACGTCAGCTGCGGCTCCGTTGGTGGGCTGAGAAACAGCAGCCACCGAAACACGTAAAAAAACTCCATTTACCCCTGATTCATTTCATCGTCAAATGATAGTTAATCCAATATTATGACGAAAAAATCGTCAGTTGGCTATACAGTGGTCTCCACCCGTCAGCTGGTCACATGAAAATGTTAACACGTTCGCAACCTAGAACCCGCCTAGCGGGCACTCGTAATGTTTGCTCAGTTGCCAGAGACAATCACGTCGGCCCCGTCCCTAATGATTTTCAAAAGAAAACAAAAAAAATGGCTCCTCGAGCACACATTCTATAGCTACGACGAATTTATGAATATTGTGTGAATGTTTTTATTTACTCGTAAATACTGTTCTGTTGATGACTTAAAATAATAATTATTAACTATTAATTATGTATTAACTTGTTATAGACACTTTTTGTGTAATGCTAATATTATTATATTCTTCTTTTAATAACTATAAACATTCTGACATGTAATATTGACAATTACGAATAAATGAATATGAATATGAATATGATTCCGGCTGAGCCCGCTAGGCGGGCAGTAGTATGGACTTACACGCCTAGCGAATTCTGTCGGTTTCTGGTGAATTGTTCCTTTTTTAGTCCGGTTGCGAAAGTGTTCAAATATATTCCTACTATAAACGCGCGGTACCTTGCCATGCATTTTATAGCAGGCGTTAATCTGCTCTTCTGCTAATATGGCCGGCCCACCGCCACTTCAGCCTGCTAATTCGGCGGGCTGCTATGACTCATGACTTTGTCATGTGTGTTTTGTTTGGATAGGTTACACGCACATGTGATTAATGACAGGTAATCTATGGCTAGTGTCGCGATACAGCCGCGCGTTGTTATCGCTGCAAAGTCAACGTGTGTGACCGCTCTTATGTCGATGACTTTGGGTCTCTGCCGACTGGTAATACCTGCAACAGTATGAGCGTGGGATGGTCCGTCCGGAGCAGATTCACAACGTCGTTATCTTCGAACACCTCCTTCTTGACGGTGGGCGCAGACACCGCCGCTACTGAAACAGAAGGCGACGTGAAAGAGAAAGAAAACGTGCTATTTAGGTTTCCCAATTCTAAACCGCAAGCCTTCTTACGTACAAAATGTTCACGATCAAATCGTTTACAGAATTCTTGACCATAAGTTGAGTCAATCGCCTTGTGTGGTATGGACTATGGGCATGTAATGCGGAGGGATGAAAGTCATGTGACAAAATAGTATATTATGCAATCGTTATATATCAGTCGAGCACCACTTAAGGTACGAGACTTAAGAAAATAATTATATAACCATTGTATACAATACTTTTTCTACGAGTCAACTGAACTAATTAAGCAAACTTGGTATCTATTGAAAACGAAGTGCAACCGACGGCTTTTTCTTTTTTGTGCGTTGATATCTACATTACCTTATGACTTTCTCATGACGGCGTCCTATTGGTCAAATACATTATAGTTCAGTAAAGGCGCCAAGTGATTGGTCAATTTAATTTTAGTTGTCTCAACAGTTATGATGAAATGTTGAGTTGGGAGCTCCATAGTAAAAAGTATGTGATTTAAGTGTGGTGTACGAAGTCTTAATTCAAACATTAAGGTCGACGAGCATAAAAAAGAGTTTTGAGTATGAACGTGGAGGGATGTAAGACGAAACCGTGTGAAAGACGATATGTAGACGAAGGAACTGAGCGACAAGATGACATGTGCCAGAGATATGGAAGAAAAAGTGATGCTGCGCCGACCCCACGTAAATGAGATAAGGGCAAGCTATCAGGCAGCCACTGTAAGTACAGGTGAGTTCTCCGATACCTACACAGAACCACATACAACCTTTCAAACATATTTAACGTTGATCGGTACCTAATCGTAGGTCGGTGCAACCCCCCGGCCGCCCTAATACCGGAAGGAAAAGTCATGCTGCGCTGACTCCAAGTAAATGAGATAAGGGCAAGCGAATCATCCCAAGGACCGGAATTCTTCATAGAAAAAATCAAACTGTTAGAGGGAATGACCAAATTGTTTTATCGACAATTCCACTTACCGATTTTACGGAATACCTATTATCACATATCGACTTATACGATCATATAATAATTAGTACAGATACAGATTTCGACTCTGTTACTTTGAATGAAGGTTAGTTTACTCTTGGTATACTTGTTAAAACTTTTCATTGTGCCATATTAAAACTGTAAAATAAAAATATTTTCTGTTTTATTCCTTACCATTATGCTTACCTGCCTGATTTCATTACTTTGACGATGTGTCATTAAGTGACGTTTATTTATCGATAGGCAGTCGATAAAACACTTTGGTCAAACCCTCTGACAGTTTGATTTTTGCTATGAAGAATTCCGGTCCTTGCTGATGATGTTTCATAAGAGAACACTGGCGATTTGTGACCAGCACAACGGATCCTCAAATAACGATAGTGGATGTTCCACGGTCTGGAATTGCGGGTGTGCATAAGACGAGTTATCCCCTTACCGTCAGGCGGGTTTGCCACCAGCCTAGCTAGCATGATCGCGTTTATGTCGTCCATAAAACAGTCATCCCTCTCACATTAAGTCTAATCTAGAAAGGAATGAATGGTTTATGTCAGACATACCCCCTTATTCATAAAACTTAAAATGCCTCTGTTAAATAAAATGTGCTTTGTCCCTTTCTAACGAACACAAAGTGACAGATAAGGACAAACTAATATTAACGCCATTTTAGTTAAAACAGGCTTGTAGAACGTTTATGAGTACGGCCGATAATACATGGGCAGGTATACAATAATCGCAAGCGTAATAAGAGCGTTATGTCTCAACAAATCATTGAAAAACAAGGCTACTTTGATGATTATGATAAGTATATTGTCTAAAGCTAGGTTCCGAATACACAATAATGTGCGTCGTTCACCCACAAAGCTGTCTGAATCTGCTTTAGCCGTTCCATTAAGCCGACGCCATATTGGATCCGGCTTCTGGGAACTGCAGCCTTACGACCTGCCATTTATACTGAGACGCCTTTAGAGAATGCGTGGACCGGAGACGGGTACTTGACATGATGTTGCCCCAACAGTCATCTGCAATAGATGATATTGACAGATTGGACATATAATAGATAACATAGCGTAATACGCTCAAAATGATCTATAGAGATAAATAAATAATATTATTTGGGGGCAATCTTTCACAAATCGACCTAGTCCCAAACTAAGCAAAGCTTGTACTATGGGTACTAGACGACGATAAACATACTTATATAGATAAATAAATACATAGAAAACATCCATGACTCAGGAAAGGAATATTTGTGCTCATCACACAAACAAATGCCCTCACCGGGATTCGAACCCGGGACCTCTTGCTTCGTAGGCAGGGTCACTACCAACTAGGCTAAAGCGGTCGTCAGATAAATACTTGGGGAATCTCTTACACAAACCAATCTAGTCCCAAACTAAGCAAAGCTTGTACTATGGGTACTAGAAACGATATACATACTTATTTAGATAAATAAATACTTAAATACATAGAAAACATCCATGACTCAGGAACAAATGTTCATGCTCATCACACAAATAAATGCCCTTACCGGGATTCGAAACCGGGACCTTCGGCTTTGTAGGCAGGGTCACTACCAACTAGGCTACAGAGGTCTTCAAAGAGATCCTTAATCTCTTGTCGTAGAGTCCGTGTGTAGATCATTTTGAGCACTAGGCCCGCGTAGCTACTTCTGCAGCCAACTGTACAAAAAATGCTTAAATATCTGCACTTTTGTGCATCACAAATGTCCGTCCCCAGCCCTGCAGTACTTGAAATTATTTGAACATTAAAAATATCTAATATCGACCTTAAGTTCTGAGCAAGAAAGTTCTAATTGTGATGACAGTACTTGCAAGTTGGTTCATTTCAAGTAGTTTCAAGAAATGTCTCAGTGTGGCGGCCTATTGTGGGGCTCTTACTGGTGCAGTCTGCGTCCTCGCCGGGCTCCGCTTTGACGACCACCTCCTGTTTAACCTTCACCGCCTTAGGTCTGTCCCATGCTATAAATATGGAATTAGGTTTAGACATAGCCCTAACCAACTAATCAGTAGTCATATACTCATAGACACACTAGACAGATAGATGCTGAATTAGAATGAAATAAATACACGTTTTTAATAAAATAAGGGACAAAACTGTTGTTAATGCTGTAAGTATGAGGAAGGTAACGGAATAACTCAAGTGTCATAGCATAACCTGAACTATATTGGGCTTGCTAATCCGTTACCTATGCTGGCACTAGTTTTGTTGTAGTGTTTGGTTACCTTCTAGGACTTATTGTTAAATAATTAGGTAAATATAGACGTTTACTGTATTGAACAATTAGTGACAATTAGTGTCTTCGGCCAATACTTGGTTTGGGTCAGTGAGCCATTGAAGTTATGTTTCAATCCCCTGAAAAATGCAACTCGTTGTAAAACACACCTCCGCTATCCATGGGCAGCTTGATCGGCGCGTCTTTCTCAGAGACCTGTTTGGATTCCTCATACTCCTCGTCTTCGGGGATGTCGTGACCCATCACGCTCCTTATCTTCTGCTCCTCTAGCTCTTTGTCAATCTGCAAAGTACCAATAAATGGTGAGTATAGTTTAGCCACTAAGAATAATAATACTGAGACAATATCACTAATGTAACTGTAATTTTCCATTTTTATATTTCTTGCATGTTTGACATATATGTATTTTTATACATTTATTTGACATGAAATTGATATGTTTTGACATCCCGACATTATGCTAGGAGACCCTAGGGTGTCTAGATACGTATATTTTATTTTTGTAGTTTCTGACATTTTATTATATTTTTTGACATTACTACGATCAATATTGTTTTAAATTGGTATTTCTGTCTGTCCTTGTCAATTATTATTGTTAGAAATGATTTTAACAAATTTATTGTATGTACCTGCGAGCTTTCTGTGAATTCATTTTATTTATATACAAAGAAAATTTGTAAAATATAATGTAAATTTTCAATTACCAATAAATGAATCTGAATCTGAATCTTATTGTCTCTACTTGTAAAGAGAAGCTGAAAACTTATACACATTTCTTTGGGGTACCACATGACATAAGAAAGAGTTAGTCTCTTCCATGCATAATAAATTTATGAAAAAGAAACAAATTCTGGTGAACTTTCAATAAACATTCAGTGAATCAGATCTTTTTGCTAAACTAGAACCTACTTTCACAAAATCCTTGACTCTGATGGTGGGTTTCTGGAGGGTGACCGCTGCTGCACCTCCACCGTCCCGGTTACCGTATGAAAAGCGCCCGGACTGCCTCTCCACAGCACCCAAACCTGGCAACAACAGTTAATATTGTAGAATAGTCTATCCACATAAGATTTATTGATAGATACAACAAAATAATACTACGTAATTTAGACCACACAAAGAATAATGATTATGAATTATCATTTGTTCTAAAATCAAATGAATTTCTCTCTTTAAAATTAGATTTGCATTGTATTGAACCATTTAGTTACTTTTGTAGGAACCTAGGAATCTGTACTTTTCTGTCTAACAAAATGCTGGTTATTGGTTACAGTTATAAACAACTCTCAATGTAGAATGGTTAGTTAAGTAGACTCTTAAAGATCTTCATGAAAAGTAGGGTCAATACTGATGATAGACCAAGAAAAACAGAAGCATGATGGCATACCTTCGGAGAATACACCAGAAGACTTGATAACGTTCGGCCCATTCTTGATATTGCGGTTTCTATCGTTTTTACGGTCCCTCCTTCCTTTGTCATCTCTTCTCTGGTCTCTAGATGTGTTGGGATTAGGTCTGCAAATATTTAATATAAACATTTAATGAGTTAAACAATATTATCACTACAATACTTGTTATTTAAGGAGATATTAACCACACTTACCCCTTATTTTTGTTTCTAGCCACGTTTAAATTCGGTGTGAATACTTTCTTGTTGGGTTTGACTCCGCCCAGCGTGAGATCCCGGGTCGGTTTCAACGAAGCCAGCCTTTGCTGGGGATCAGGAGCTAAGCCGTTTGACGCAGTCGATTTTTCTCCACTGTTAGACATTTTTGTTGTAAGGTTAAAATAAATATTATGTATTCCCACATGCACGAATGTTTCCAAAATGTAATTAATGGTAATGTAGCTGTCAATGTCAGCTTGCCGTCAGTCAGTTGTCAAAATAAAACTAAGAAAGTGATGCATTCAATATCGGACACGTTTACTGTAAAGGTTCATTTATTTATTTATTTGGTCGCACACACACACACACACACACACACACACACACATACTCACACTCCCATTTGTTTTATAATAAAATTAATGATATTAGAGAACCACACACACCCACACCACACACAAACACACACACACACACACACACACACACACACACACACACACACACACACACACACACACACACACACACACACACACACACACACACACACATTCCCATTTGTTTTATAATAATATTAATGATATTAGAGAATACCTACCGGAAAAAACTTGTACTGTTAATGTTTCTCAAACCGCTCAAACGGTCACCACGATACGTTTCTTTTAAATAAACGTTTTTTTTTATGATTAAAAAAGAAAATAGTTTATTTAGGCTTTTTGTTGTGTATATTTCAAGTACAAATAAGATAATATCTATGAAACGAGGGCGGAAGCTATTGTATAAACGAGGTATAAACAAGATCTGTATTTTTTTTAGTCTGTGGTAAACAAACTGACAAAATACAAATTTTGAAGCATTGAAATTGAAATAACGGCACGAGTGTATTTGTGTTATCCGAAAGCTAAGCAATTCTGTACAAATTTTGATTTCATTTCTACATCGTCCTATATTTTTTGACAAAATTCATCATGTCTGAGTTATTCAACATCTTTGGAGACAGCGTGATGCGCGAGCCCACGAAGAATGTCGCGCGGCAACCGTATAATATCGGTATGTTATTTTTATGTATTGTACTCGTAGATTCTTCTAAGTTTCTACTTCTGGCGCTGTAATTTACTACAATATTAATGTCTTTACAGAGAACATGGGCAAATCCGTTTCTACGGGCCCGATCAAGCCGAACGAACCGACGAAAAAAGGCGGCGAGCCAAAGAAGTCCTTCCTCTGCAACACTGGTAAAGCCTTGCAAAGCACGCCAATGCGGCAGGCCTTCACACCGCGCGCTGTCAACGTCGGAGCCCTAATCTACAACGACGCTGATGCCAAGTCCGACAATGCTGTAAACTTTGAAGAGTTGGAGTTTACTAGACCTCTGTATAAATATGGTAAGAACACATTTTCTATTGTAATGCATAAGTACATAAAAAAAACTGCTTGTTAATAATCATTAAAATGTTGTAGAATCATCCTATATATTTGTGTCCCAGTGCTGGGCCTGGGCTTCCTTGGCTTACTGATCTAAATAATTGTGTTGTGTTCCAAAAATTAGCTCCCACTTTGTAGAAATCTATAAGGAGAATTTCTAATTGTGTTGTTATGAAAATCACTACATATTATAAAACAGTGTTTTTCAAACTGTGGGTCGCGACCCCCATGGGGGCCATGAAGCCTCCTAAAGGGAGTTGCGGCTACTTATATTTTTAAAGTTACAGTGCTGTAAGTATTTTGAACAGCATAGGGTGGGGGGTCGCGAAATATCTTGGGTTTTTTTATTTTATTCTGATAATTAAAGCAATTCATGCAAAATTATTCCCTAACCATTCCAAAATATAAAAAATACACAACATTAATATTCAAGTTTTCACTTCTGCCATCACTCCCGGAGTGCAACCTGATCTTTTAATAATAGATAGTGATTCAAGAGGAAGTTTTATATGTATAATATAGTACCCGTGCGAAGCCGGGGCGGGTCACTAGTAGCAAATAATTGGAATCTGCAAATCTGGACCTTGTTTGAGACACAGAATTTTTTTTTACTTACTCCAAAAGCTGACAAAATGTACATTGTCTGTGTCTACCTGGCCTATAATCCTAATTTAAAAAAAATGTATTGTAAAAACTCACCCTTATATCTAGGCAATAACATAGCATCCTAGAACCACCTAGAATGTTTACAAGTTTATGGTTCTGACCATAGCCATCAGATGGCTGTTATGTATGCTACTTACCTTTTCCCTGGCATAAAACGCTGTGATGTTGCAGATAATTACAACAAGGACTGGCTAGACTACTTGCCCCTGCCGGAGCCAGAGAAAAGACGGCTTTCACTGTCACCACCGCGCACGCCGGCGCCGGACACGCATCGCACTAGCCTTGACTTCGACTGCTCATACCAGGATGAGTTCTTCACAGGTACTATTCATTTTTAACTTTGTTGCACAGTAGCAACTTAGATATACGTATATGAATACGAACTTAATGCTATAAAGCTTTCTCTATCAGTCAACCTTTTAATGTCAATGGGTAGAATTAAACCTGTAACGGTTTTTAATTCCACCAAATATTCTTGACATATTCAACCATTTCAACCCCATAAAAAAGGGCCTTCTCAACATGTTAGAAATCCATGTTGTTAGAAGTAAATGGATTAAGAATCAATCACCGTTGTCCTGTGTGTAAAGGTTTACTGTAAATTCTCAACTCAAGATAGTTACTCTCCATACAGATGTTTTCACTATCAATTCATACTTGGTAAGCTTGTGAGTATATAGTGTGTTTGTTCAGGTTCGAAGTGTACCTCTGTTATGTACTTGGTCTGTTAGTTATTTCAATAATATTGGTGGTTGTTTCAGATGATTTTTCGAATGAGAGCATCCCTGACCCAAATGACAGTGACCTGGGACTACCAGCCGTCTATTGAGCGTATTCTAGTGTGTACTGTATATTATTTAATTATATATAAATATTCATATTTTTGACAGTATTCTGATAAGCTGCGTTCGTACTTGAGCGGCTCAGCCTGAGGCATTCTCGCCCCGCGCGGCGAGCTGCTCTCGAGCCAATTTGGTGCACATAAACATGCGCGGGCGAGGCAGCGTGCTCGCGGCGAGCTGACTTTGTGCGTCGTTCAAAATGGCGTCGGACACGATGACAGCCGCAGCTGCGTTTGTCGTAATTCACCAAATTATTACCACAAAGAAGAGAAAACCGCCTGATGGTGGATGAAACAGTTGTACAAAAATCGTAATTCATGTGGTGCACACTGACAAAAACACGGGCAAAAGACTGACTCTAGGCGGCTCGCCGCGCGATGCTCGCGCACGGCGCGTGAGCGCGTACGAATTAGAGCAAGATAGGTGAGCCGTGCGTGCCTCAACCCGAGGCTGCTCAAATTCGTACGCACCTTAAGAACTTATGGACTTTCTATACCTACTAATTTCAAGATTATAATTTAATGGTTTCCTATCTGTTTGGATATTAGTAGATAATAAAATTGGTTTATAATATTGCAAATAGTATAATATTTTGAGCTAAGCAAGGCAATGACCATAACATCTCAAACCCGTGGTTATGGTTACCTATGCAAGTTTATAAATCTTTCTTGTTGTATTGTTGCAATTCTTTTTATAAAATTTCATCTTTTCTGTCCCTGTTTACTATACTAAAAAATTGTATGCTTGAAACTAGATGGTTTATAGAAAAGATGCTTTGCCATTGATATTAATCTTTCGTCTGTTTGATTAGGATCCCACACCCATTTATAAGGTCATCTTTTTACATCAGTGAGTGTAATCAGGGTTAATTTATGTATGTGACTTTCTTTATTTCACCAGAACCACTTAACAATTCACCCAATTTAGAATCCTATAGCATTATGTGAGACTGTAGTTGGTAGTCATGTTTTCTAATATTTGAATATAGTTATTACATTTATTTTAAGAACTATTTGGTGTGCAAACCTAATTTTATTAACCCAACACATAGACAATAGGTTAAGCGGAGTCACAACACAAACACATGAGGCATTATGTCATGCACTACATATGTTGCAGCTTCTATCATAAAATTTAATTAGGAGATTAGATTTAAAACTTAGAAATAGATGTACTTTGCATGTAAGTTCTGTAGCTTGGCTTGGCTATGAATACATTATAATATATTTAAATGATTTTCTACTGACTTGTGATATTTATAACTATTTCTTATTAGAAATGAAAGTAATTTGAAATAAGTAAATTCTTTGATTCTGATATACACATTTTATTTACATAACCTACAGTATAAATAAACTTACTCGCTAGGATTCATTAATTTACTGCATTTTAACAATGCAAGATTATGTATATTTACATTTCAAATGGACATTCTAATGATGATTTCTTCAGACGGAGCCATTATAATGTTTATCCCATGGGATTAAGAAAAATTTGGAATGACATCTTTTGGACTCATGAAGTTCCTGTGTTTTCTCTGGTGAGGACTTGAGGCATAAGCCTGGGGATTTTTTGGGGGCAAATGATAGTTAAACTTGTACAGTTATAATAACAATCCAGAAATTACTTAAACCCACTGAAGTGCAATGAGTCATATGAATCATGTCTCGGCAACTCCCGCTACAAAGGATTTTTTTTAATAAAAGCATTGAAATTGAAATGTGGGACAAATAAGTGTTTCGTCTCCAAATAGTCCCCTGCCATGAAATGCCAACTTTAATAACATTCATTAGCTATATCAATACAAATGAACTATGTTAAATACTTCTTCCCTAAAAACTGCACCTTCTTGTCAAAAGCGGGGAGTGTGATAAGTGTGTCCTCCTTGTAGAACGGGTTCAGCATTAGCTTGATGTATGCCTCGTACACATCTGTGAAGAAGTTCTTAATCCCATCTTCGTTCCGGGCATCATGAACCATTATGAAGCGCATCTGTATTAAATAAATTTTGTAATTTAAAAGCAGATTTATTTCGCAATAACTATAGAAATTAGTTTGACTTCAACAGTTTGCAGGGGGTCACAAAATCTTTGATAATAAATCATAGAATTTACAGTTGTTTACTAAGCAGAAACGTCTGCTATCTAAATTCCAATCAGTGAAAAATTTGTCACCACTAGTGGGATTAGAACCCAAGACATACCATACCATGCGTGCGCGCTTTACGCGATTAATTTTTCACTTTAGAATAAAATGTTTCTTAAATTATTCATTAGTAAAGTATAATTTCTCATGTTTTTCACGTAAAAAGCACATTTTATGACAATTCATGGTTTGGAACACCTTGGGTAATTAAACAGTGATATAGCCTAGCCATATATGACCTGATTATAACTTGCAAAATAGCCCGTCATAAGTTATGCAAAGCACACCTCGCAATTTGTGTTTGGTTTTGTTGTATTTAAGTTTATATTGTATGTATGTTAGTCTGTAAGGTATATGTAAACAAGGGCCTAGCTTTGTTGCCTGATACAAGTAAATAAATGCCTCACCTGACTAGCAGTGACGAAAGCAGACACAAACCACTGGTTAAACTTGTCCACAGACTTCAGGTAAGTGTTGGTGACCTTCCACATGTGCTCGTCGACCAGGTCCAGCGCCGCGTGGGCTATGAACTGGTTCAGGTGCCTGTTGTCTTCTTTCTATAACCCAGATATCACAATTACAATAAAATAAGTAGTTGATTTAAAATATGTGTTTTTAGTTAACAGACAAGTACCAATGTTTTTTAATAATAACTGTAGCAATGTGCACTTTGAGGATGATCTTGGACATAAATAAGAGTGTAATATACTGAGAATCTTGGACGAATGGAGTCTGGTAGCACGTAAAGTAAATTAAATGTACCGTACCTTAACCTCCTTCGGAACAGGGATGAAGTCTTTCTCAAAAATGGGATTATCCGAATGTCCCACAATTACAAAATAGTAAGTCCCCGCCATTGCGGCGTAAATGGGATTTGTATTAAATTCCCGACAAACACAAAATCCTAATTATTTACGCCTACAATAAACAGCAAACAGCGAAATTTATTAAACTGACAGATATCGTTCGAAAAGCTTTATTGTAAAGGTAATGTTTAATAAATGAAGGTAAAGGTTCTCAAGTTGAAATTCTTTCTTTGTTTATTAAAAGAAACTTCTCGTAGTGAAAAAGAAACAAAGCACTAAAATTTGCTAATTTTAATTTTTATATACCTTTTACTACCATTATAAACAATTAATTAAAAATAATTAAGTGGTTGAATTAAGAAGAAAATAGCAGCAGAACGGGCTTGACGTTGACACATTCTGTCAACACACATATTACAGTTGCGTTCAGTGCAAAAATTAAATTACATTGTAATATTTTTCGAGATAAAAACAAAAACCATTTTAGCGCGGGAAATTGAGAGAAAAAAAAAATCATTAGGTACATTGGATCTTTAAATAAGCCTGGTTCTCTTAAATGCATAATTAAAATATTAATAATGGAGAGTAAGTTATCCACTTCTTCTTTCTTTGAATACATAATTACAATTGTTGTGTTAGATTGTAATTAACTTTTCAGATTTGTGGTCAACATCCATAGAAAAGTTAATGACATGGCGGAGAGGTAGTTGGAGTAAATACGATTCTAAAACAGCAAACTGGACATTACAAATCGTCTACGACATCTTCGTAATTGCTGGGAACACGAAAGTATTTGAAAGACTCAGCTTCCATAGCAACATTAAAGGCTTTTATAAAAGTGATATCTTAATTTTGATTGTGAGCAATCCGGCGCAAGAAGTAAGTTTTGTGATAGGTATTATTATTAAATGTTACGTACTTCTAAACAACTAACTACTGTTGTACACATTAATTGAGTTAAGATACTAACTAATTGTCTTCATTGATCAAAGTATGTTTTCGATGAAGGTAAGAAAAATTAAGTTTCAAATAAAAGGCAACGTCGCTGAATGCTTGAAGAAACTTGGACAGTATTTCCCAATTCTCAATCACAATTCAGCAGTTAATGAAAGGGTATTTGAATCTCAATATCGGAATATCGAAGAAGTGATGAAGAATGCTGTGGAATCAATAAGTAGTTTTTTATTTACTAAATAAAAATGTGATAATTAAACTTCGCAAGTATTTATTGTAACGAACCAAATCTTTTGCAGGCAATACAAGCGCTCTCGCTTTACCACCAGATTTCAACTACTTTGTAAAGCTATGTCTATTGGACCCAACAATGCCTCAAGTAATTAATGAAACCCAGAAGATTATTGAAGAACTAAATAAATTGTAAAGCTGTTAAAATAAAAGAGCTGGTGATTCGCTACTCTACAAATAATCGTATTTATGAACGCATCTTAAGGTCGCGCTGTCAATCTGTCAAACAGTGGTTATCTTATTATCTTTGACACAGTAAACAAAGTTTGAAATCTGTAACTGCCGTCGACCCACTTCACCATCACTTCACTAACTGCCGTTGATCATATTATAATTTTATTATAAATGTGAATTGTTTTGATTGTGGTCTTCTTTTCTTTTATCGTGTATAAGTCCTATTATTTAAATAAAAAGTTGAGTTGTCATGCTCCCCACAAGATTTGTGCCGGGGCAGGCTCCCCGCAAATCAAGGTAAGCGTAAACAAATGGAAAATATCTGAACACATAATTTATATTTCTTTAAATGAAGATTTGTTATGGCATTATTTTGGCGACATAATTTATCATTCTAAGGCTGTGCCAATGTGAAAAACGGCTGCAGTAGCCCCTAAAATGTTTTAATACATAGAATGGAAGGCAGACAGTCGTTCCTGCCCCGCCGCCTGGGCTCCACCGATCGTCTGTCCGACTCGCGGCGGCCGGGTGGCACAGGGCCAAGGTCCAGCAGCGCCGAGCCCGCTCGCGCCTCTGTGGCTGTGGGTAGACTGAGCCGGGAGCCTTCGGCTACTAAACTGAGTATCAACAGGGTATGTAGTTAAGCTTTATAATGCTTGTAGAGGTTGTTGGTTCTTTCTGTAAATGCCACTATCTAGAATTTAAATGCAGAGAAGACCTTAAATTCACAACAACAAGTTCAATACCAAAAGTTTAAAACTAAAAGATGGCATTATTTTATTGTATTCATAACTGAATGTTAACACACTTGGTCAAGCTATGGCTATACCACTTATGGAGGCTTAACAACTGTTTAATTGAGGTTGTGGGTCTGAACATGTTAACATGGTTTAACTGTTCTGCAGACAAATAACCCTATATGTTTTGTGGACAGTTACAAACCAAAATTTCATACTAACTTATAACAATGTAATATTTGAAATCTACAATCTAACAGCTCTCAACAATATTTCTTACATTTAACCTTCCTTCAGAGATCCCGCTCACAGCAAGGAGACTCCCGCTATGGCCAACCCACCACCACCCCACTCAGAAACAACCAGTACTTAAGGCCTACAACTACACCAGTGGTATGAAAATAACACTTTCTATTTAACAATTCTGCTTTGTACAATTTTTACATACTTACCATAATTCATTGTGTTTGTAATTGTGTGTTTTGTAGTTATTCATAAGTTTATATTGACATGTAGGTATGTTAGTCTTTAAGGTATTTGTAATATGGGCCTTGTTACCTGTATTAAATAAATAAATAAATAATTAACTAATATTGCAAATATTTTTAATTCAATACAATCAGGGTCTGACTTGTAGTCTTGGTTGTCCAATTATAATTTGGTCTTATTATTGGTCAAACACCGATTACAACTAAAACCATCAAAAGTATTCACATATTACATACATATTACATTCAAAATACTTTGGAACAGCATTCTATTTCTATTACAGCAGACTCCATCAGGGGACAGATCTCGTGGCTGGGAGGGGTCCTTGGAGAGGGCCCTCGCTTGTGTCACTGTTAAGGATCAACGGTGAGACTAAACTAATTCTCAGGAAGAAAAGACATTAGTGTGTTATATTATAATGATACTCCAATTTAAATTTGCTGCTTTTTGTCAAGAATGGTACATCTTTCTCTTGCATTGCGCTGCACTTTTTATTTAAGAATTGTTCTTGACTGCTACTAATGTGTTGGCAGGCCCATCGCGAACATAGCGTGGCAGCGAGCAGAATTATCCCGCGTGCAGGAGGCCCTGGCGGCGCGCGGCGACGCGGGCGCGGCGCTCATCCGGCCGCTCACCATCGCGCGCTTCGTCGACATCGCGGGGACGCTGCTAAACGCGATCACGGGGGATGACAAGCTCAACAACGACAACTATGTCGCTAAGGTAAGGACAGAGTGGCAGCACCGACCTGTCCCGCGTGCAGGAGGCCCATCGCGCGCTTCGTCGACATCGCGGGGACGCTGCTAAACGCGATCACGGGGGATGACAAGCTCAACAACGACAACTATGTCGCTAAGGTAAGGACAGAGTGGCAGCACCGACCTGTCCCGCGTGCAGGAGGCCCATCGCGCGCTTCGTCGACATCGCGGGGACGCTGCTAAACGCGATCACGGGGGACGACAAGCTCCACAACGACAACTATGTCGCTGAGGTAAGGACAGTGTGGCAGCACCGAGCTGTCCCGCGTGCAGGAGGCTCATCGCGCGCTTCGTCGACATCGCGGGGACGCTGCTAAACGCGATCACGGGGGATGACAAGCTCAACAACGACAACTATGTCGCTAAGGTAAGGACAGAGTGGCAGCACCGACCTGTCCCGCGTGCAGGAGGCCCATCGCGCGCTTCGTCGACATCGCGGGGACGCTGCTAAACGCGATCACGGGGGATGACAAGCTCAACAACGACAACTATGTCGCTAAGGTAAGGACAGAGTGGCAGCACCGACCTGTCCCGCGTGCAGGAGGCCCATCGCGCGCTTCGTCAACATCGCGGGGACGCTGCTAAACGCGATCACGGGGGACGACAAGCTCCACAACGACAACTATGTCGCTGAGGTAAGGACAGTGTGGCAGCGCCGAGCTGTCCCGCGTGCAGGAGGCTCATCGCGCGCTTCGTCGACATCGCGGGGACGCTGCTAAACGCGATCACGGGGGATGACAAGCTCAACAACGACAACTATGTCGCTAAGGTAAGGACAGAGTGGCAGCACCGACCTGTCCCGCGTGCAGGAGGCCCATCGCGCGCTTCGTCGACATCGCGGGGACGCTGCTAAACGCGATCACGGGGGATGACAAGCTCAACAACGACAACTATGTCGCTAAGGTAAGGACAGAGTGGCAGCACCGACCTGTCCCGCGTGCAGGAGGCCCATCGCGCGCTTCGTCGACATCGCGGGGACGCTGCTAAACGCGATCACGGGGGACGACAAGCTCCACAACGACAACTATGTCGCTGAGGTAAGGACAGTGTGGCAGCACCGAGCTGTCCCGCGTGCAGGAGGCTCATCGCGCGCTTCGTCGACATCGCGGGGACGCTGCTAAACGCGATCACGGGGGATGACAAGCTCAACAACGACAACTATGTCGCTAAGGTAAGGACAGAGTGGCAGCACCGACCTGTCCCGCGTGCAGGAGGCCCATCGCGCGCTTCGTCGACATCGCGGGGACGCTGCTAAACGCGATCACGGGGGATGACAAGCTCAACAACGACAACTATGTCGCTAAGGTAAGGACAGAGTGGCAGCACCGACCTGTCCCGCGTGCAGGAGGCCCATCGCGCGCTTCGTCGACATCGCGGGGACGCTGCTAAACGCGATCACGGGGGACGACAAGCTCCACAACGACAACTATGTCGCTGAGGTAAGGACAGTGTGGCAGCGCCGAGCTGTCCCGCGTGCAGGAGGCTCATCGCGCGCTTCGTCGACATCGCGGGGACGCTGCTAAACGCGATCACGGGGGACGACAAGCTCCACAACGACAACTATGTCGCTGAGGTAAGGACAGTGTGGCAGCGCCGAGCTGTCCCGCGTGCAGGAGGCTCATCGCGCGCTTCGTCGACATCGCGGGGACGCTGCTAAACGCGATCACGGGGGACGACAAGCTCCACAACGACAACTATGTCGCTGAGGTAAGGACAGTGTGGCAGCGCCGAGCTGTCCCGCGTGCAGGAGGCTCATCGCGCGCTTCGTCGACATCGCGGGGACGCTGCTAAACGCGATCACGGGGGACGACAAGCTCCACAACGACAACTATGTCGCTGAGGTAAGGACAGTGTGGCAGCGCCGAGCTGTCCCGCGTGCAGGAGGCTCATCGCGCGCTTCGTCGACATCGCGGGGACGCTGCTAAACGCGATCACGGGGGACGACAAGCTCCACAACGACAACTATGTCGCTGAGGTAAGGACAGTGTGGCAGCGCCGAGCTGTCCCGCGTGCAGGAGGCTCATCGCGCGCTTCGTCGACATCGCGGGGACGCTGCTAAACGCGATCACGGGGGACGACAAGCTCCACAACGACAACTATGTCGCTGAGGTAAGGACAGTGTGGCAGCGCCGAGCTGTCCCGCGTGCAGGAGGCCCATCGCGCACTAAACACACAAATTAATGATAGGTTTGTGAAATGAATACTTTGTGAATCGTTGTTTATAAAATTATCATTTATGAAATGTTGTTTATAAAATGATGATAAACCTACTTACAAACATACGAACAGTGCAAGTTAAATAAAAGCTTGTAAAAATATGGCAACGCTGACACGACGCCGCCGGTAATGAAGGGATCTCTAATCGAACCTCATTCTCAATGGCGACCTTTGATGAGATAAAGTTTATCCCCGCAGCTCCCACACATGTGCAAGCGGCTCCTGTACCCCGGAACGATATCCAAGTCGTGGCTGAAGGCGGTAAACACGCTGCACGCGTTCCCACAGGCGCTGGCGCTCATCTCGTACCTACTGGACCTGCTGCGGAGGATCGTGAGTAATCTGTGCCCGTCTTTGTTCTTTCTGATTTTAAAATATAAAACACTAGCCTATGCCGCGACTCCGTCCGCGTGGAACTTGTTTATATCGTAGCTCCATACAAATTTTCACCCCCTTAGGGGATAATTTTCGAGATAAAAACTATCCTATGTCCTTCCCCGGGACACATGTTTCAGTTTCAGTTCTTTATTGGTAATAATAATATTTTTACAAGGCTAGAAATTGATAACCAAAGTTAATATAAAATTATCTATGACACAAAAAAACCGCATAAATAAATCCGTTTGGGAGGTACGATACTACAGACAGATACACAGGCACGTTAAACTTATTCTCTCTTTGCGTTGGGGGTTAAAAAAACGCAAGCAGACGGGGACTGAGTGAAGCGCAAGGACTTTATGGCCGCTCCACACAATGGGCCATCCTGACCCATCATACAGGACGCAACTATGCGTTGAAGGGAGTAAGACATATTTATATCTCGTTCTACCGCATAGCCGCGTCCGTTAGCGGACATTAGACATATGTTTATTGGTCACCCATGAGCATTACACACTTGTTGTTCGAAGGAAGCGCCGGTGAGCGACGAGTGGCTGTACGTGGACAACGACGAGCTGAGCCGGCTGCGGCGCGAGTACCTTCGCAAGTGCTTCATCAGGTCCGTAATGGGCTTCATTATTGGTCACCCATGAGCATTACACACATGTTGTTGGTAGGAAGCGCCGGTGAGCGACGAGTGGCTGTACGTGGACAACGACGAGCTGAGCCGGCTGCGGCGCGAGTACCTTCGCAAGTGCTTCATCAGGTCCGTAATGGGCTTCATTATTGGTCACCCATGAGCATTACACACATGTTGTTGGTAGGAAGCGCCGGTGAGCGACAAGTGGCTGTACGTGGACAACGACGAGCTGAGCCGGCTGCGGCGCGAGTACCTTCGCAAGTGCTTCATCAGGTCCGTAATGGGCTTCATTATTGGTCACCCATGAGCATTACACACATGTTGTTGGTAGGAAGCGCCGGTGAGCGACGAGTGGCTGTTCGTGGACAACGACGAGCTGAGCCGGCTGCGGCGCGAGTACCTTCGCAAGTGCTTCATCAGGTCCGTAATGGGCTTCATTATTGGTCACCCATGAGCATTACACACATGTTGTTGGTAGGAAGCGCCGGTGAGCGACGAGTGGCTGTACGTGGACAACGATGAGCTGAGCCGGCTGCGGCGCGAGTACCTTCGCAAGTGCTTCATCAGGTCCGTAATCGGCTTCATTATTGGTCACCCATGAGCATTACACACTTGTTGTTGGTAGGAAGCGCCGGTGAGCGACGAGTGGCTGTACGTGGACAACGACGAGCTGAGCCGGCTGCGGCGCGAGTACCTTCACAAGTGCTTCATCAGGTCCGTAATGGGCTTCATTATTGGTCACCCATGAGCATTACACACTTGTTGTTGGTAGGAAGCGCCGGTGAGCGACGAGTGGCTGTACGTGGACAACGACGAGCTGAGCCGGCTGCGGCGCGAGTACCTTCACAAGTGCTTCATCAGGTCCGTAATGGGCTTCATTATTGGTCACCCATGAGCATTACACACATGTTGTTGGTAGGAAGCGCCGGTGAGCGACGAGTGGCTGTACGTGGACAACGACGAGCTGAGCCGGCTGCGGCGCGAGTACCTTCACAAGTGCTTCATCAGGTCCGTAATGGGCTTCATTATTGGTCACCCATGAGCATTACACACTTGTTGTTGGTAGGAAGCGCCGGTGAGCGACGAGTGGCTGTACGTGGACAACGACGAGCTGAGCCGGCTGCGGCGCGAGTACCTTCACAAGTGCTTCATCAGGTCCGTAATGGGCTTCATTATTGGTCACCCATGAGCATTACACACTTGTTGTTGGTAGGAAGCGCCGGTGAGCGACGAGTGGCTGTACGTGGACAACGACGAGCTGAGCCGGCTGCGGCGCGAGTACCTTCACAAGTGCTTCATCAGGTCCGTAATGGGCTTCATTATTGGTCACCCATGAGCATTACACACATGTTGTTGGTAGGAAGCGCCGGTGAGCGACGAGTGGCTGTACGTGGACAACGACGAGCTGAGCCGGCTGCGGCGCGAGTACCTTCACAAGTGCTTCATCAGGTCCGTAATGGGCTTCATTATTGGTCACCCATGAGCATTACACACTTGTTGTTGGTAGGAAGCGCCGGTGAGCGACGAGTGGCTGTACGTGGACAACGACGAGCTGAGCCGGCTGCGGCGCGAGTACCTTCACAAGTGCTTCATCAGGTCCGTAATGGGCTTCATTATTGGTCACCCATGAGCATTACACACTTGTTGTTGGTAGGAAGCGCCGGTGAGCGACGAGTGGCTGTACGTGGACAACGACGAGCTGAGCCGGCTGCGGCGCGAGTACCTTCACAAGTGCTTCATCAGGTCCGTAATGGGCTTCATTATTGGTCACCCATGAGCATTACACACATGTTGTTGGTAGGAAGCGCCGGTGAGCGACGAGTGGCTGTTCGTGGACAACGACGAGCTGAGCCGGCTGCGGCGCGAGTACCTTCGCAAGTGCTTCATCAGGTCCGTAATGGGCTTCATTATTGGTCACCCATGAGCATTACACACTTGTTGTTGGTAGGAAGCGCCGGTGAGCGACGAGTGGCTGTACGTGGACAACGACGAGCTGAGCCGGCTGCGGCGCGAGTACCTTCACAAGTGCTTCATCAGGTCCGTAATGGGCTTCATTATTGGTCACCCATGAGCATTACACACTTGTTGTTGGTAGGAAGCGCCGGTGAGCGATGAGTGGCTGTACGTGGACAACGACGAGCTGAGCCGGCTGCGGCGCGAGTACCTTCACAAGTGCTTCATCAGGTCCGTAATGGGCTTCATTATTGGTCACCCATGAGCATTACACACTTGTTGTTGGTAGGAAGCGCCGGTGAGCGACGAGTGGCTGTACGTGGACAACGACGAGCTGAGCCGGCTGCGGCGCGAGTACCTTCACAAGTGCTTCATCAGGTCCGTAATGGGCTTCATTATTGGTCACCCATGAGCATTACACACATGTTGTTGGTAGGAAGCGCCGGTGAGCGACGAGTGGCTGTACGTGGACAACGACGAGCTGAGCCGGCTGCGGCGCGAGTACCTTCACAAGTGCTTCATCAGGTCCGTAATGGGCTTCATTATTGGTCACCCATGAGCATTACACACATGTTGTTGGTAGGAAGCGCCGGTGAGCGACGAGTGGCTGTACGTGGACAACGACGAGCTGAGCCGGCTGCGCCGCCACGTATATGAAAATCTGAAATTAACCCGCGGTTTGTCGGTCAGGTTCCAAATGCCGGCCGCCGAGTACGACGACCTGACGGAGGAGTATCTGCAGCAGCTGAAGCAGCTCCTCGGCACGGACGACGAGAAGATACGGGAGCTGCACGAGGCTATCAAACGTGGGTATAGTACTATCGACAACACAGCTAACTGACCATCGGTGCACCTTAAGCGCATTGTAATAAGGTTCTATATATACACAGGATGGTCAGTTAACAGTGTTGTCGTTTGTCTCTCTCTTCTCAGGTGAATTTTTCGCTCCGACCCCTAATCTTTCAAACAAAGGCCTTTGTCTCTATAATCGCATAGCCGCTAGCTACCGACTAAGCACGTGGCACTACAACATTCATGTTGAAAAACAAACGGTATCGTGATAGTATTAAGGTTCAAATTTAATGTCACTGGTATTCTAAATATTACGTTTTGGTAGTGTAGGACGATAGACTGCCCCGAAGCAATACGGCACTCACATAATTTTCATACTTTGTGATTGTGATGGCTATGCGATAATGGAGACAAAGGCCTTTGTTTGAAAGATTAGGGCTCGGAGCGAAAAATTCACCTGAGAAGAGTCGTACTATATACATCTGGAGTACTCGGTCAATCCTATCCAACTAATATTATAAATGCGAAAGTTTGGATGTTTAGATGTTTGTTACTCAATCACGGTTGAACGGCTCAACCGATTTGGATGAAATTTTGCACGAAGATAGTTTACAGCCTGAATTAAAATATAGGATAGTTTTTATCCTTGGTCCACGCAGACAAAGTTGCGGGCGGAAGCTAGTAATATTATAAATGCGAAATTTTGGATTTTTAGATGTTTGTTACTCAATCACGGTTAAAAGGCTCAACTGAATTGGATGAAATTTTGCACGAAGATAGTTAAACTATAGGATATTTTTTATCCCGGGTCCACGCAAACGAAGTCGCGGGGGCGGTAGCTAGTGTACAATAAGTTTCCGGTCTCTTCCGTGGTTGCGGTTGCCTATGTTGGGGTGAAACGCTCAAAAATCTATATAGACAACGAATTATGCATTGGGTAGAGGGTATACAAATTCAAATGAAAACGCGTTACTTCTTCTCGCTGTCACCTGGGCGAATAGTGCTAACGGCATATCACAGAAACTAAATAAAGATTATTTTTGGCTATTGGCGATCTCCCTTAAACTACCTTTCTCATAATACATCCGCATCCACAAAAGCTTAGTGTAGGGTTTCTCAATTAAACTTCCTTGTCCGAACTATAGGCATTTATTGATATTTCTCAGTTTTCTCACTTTAAACTTTCAATACAGATTTAACTTTCAAATTAATCATAACACAGGCTCAATGGCCGATTCTCAGCTAGCTGTCAACATGATACATACATAGATAGGGATGTACCCTAAATCTAGGGATGGGAACTCTACACACATTTTAGCGCATGCGGATGTCGAAAATGATGCTGAAGTTTCGCGATTGTTAATGCGAATATCTCTTCACATATGTTCGTAGTCGACTATACAGAGAACATTTATTCCACAGAACAAGAGCAAGCCCTAGCCGAAGAGATGGAATCCTCGGCCTGCGCGCGAGCCAGCGAGGCAGGCCGCCTGTCCCGCCGCGACGGCCTGCTGGCCTCCATCCGGGCCTCGCGGCTCAACGTGCAGAACGGGCGCGCCATGCTGGACGCTTCGCGGGCCGAGGCCAGGGACAAGGCGGCCGAGCTGAAGACTGTGGACGCGGAGATAGCGCGAGCCACGTATGTATAGGAAAGAGACAGCTATTTAAAAAAAAACCCGTCAATTGCTAGGCTTTAAGGGCTTGCATACACGTCTGTATTGGGACAGTCTCAACTCAAAGAGCCACGAGCAGTCGACGCCTAGTGGGTAGGCGCTTATTACAATAGAATATGGTCATTTTTTTAGGTGTGTACTAGTTAGGTGCCTACCTTCAAGTTTTTGATAGGAACCAGCTCCTCCGTCGGCCATCTTCAATTTTATGGCGGCCATTTTGAATCATAGGTAAGTATACTATTAATATCTCGAGTTCTAAATCACTTAGAGTCACAAACTTGGTGTTTAACTATCACGTGAAACGGCTCCACTATGTAAATATATCTTTGACGTCAACTGTACATAACAATCAGTCAGTCAATCAGTTAATGTCGTTTTCAATATGTACCCGAAAAACTGACACTGCTAATGGGTAAGGACCAAATCCTTGGCCAGCAGTTGGCCTGGTTAGTCGATAGTTAGCCATACAAACTGAAGAAGTGAAAAAAGTTCCGTTGTGATGCAAAAATTAACCATAGAACTGCGCTTACCCACGATGTTACTAAAATTATATTACGTAGTTGCTAAACGAAACGGTACTCAATAAAACATTTGGTAAACAATAAACAACCAAATGTATGTTATGCCAACTAAAACATTATACAACATGAAAGTAGGCGTTTTGAAAAATGACATTATAAAACACAGACCACATGTCGAGTTGGTAAATAAAACAAATAAATTAGATAATTTGGGAAATGAACGTTCGTCGAAATAAAATTACGCGAAACGTGAGTTGGCAAATTAAATTCGGCCAAAAAAAGTTCTGCGAAAAGGCAGAACACCCTATGCCAGAGAACATTACCATGAAAATACATCTCGAAACGATACCATCACCGTAAAGGGTAGAAAACCTAGAAAATTGCACCCATCACTTTCACCGCGTTTCTCTAAGATAAAATTAATTTGCGTATTTTTATTGAGCTCTTATATTTTTGGCTTGCAGCGCGGAGACGGCGCAGCTCCGTAAAGAATTGGAGTCCCAATCCATGTCGGTGGAGGAACGCGGAAGACTCCTCGACGAAGTGGACTACGCCGCGCGCGTGTACGAGTCCAAGCGAGTTCTGGCGGACCAGATCGCCAAGGTATTAGCTACTCAGTAATAAAGGCGTGCAGATTAAGCCATACCCTCTCGGTTAACAACTTAATATTCAGTGCCAAAGATTTCCAAGCGCTACGGTCGTAACCGTGTGGGGAACTCTATGTAGAGATATATAAATAAATAAATGAACGATGTCCCCAGATGGTGCACAGCCGGGAGACGGAGCTGGCGCTCTGGCAGAAGAAGACCCTGGACAGCTGCGTGGAGTACAAGCAGGGGCTCATCCACCTCAGCGCGCAGTTCCCGCAGCTGGCGGCGCTGGCCGTCGATGAGACGTGAGGGTTTCGAACCTACCTACACATAGTTCACCATCAGCCGAAAGACGCCCACTGCTCGACATAGGCCTCCCCCAAAGAGTGCCAGTGACCGCGCCCCGCGCCACCCGCAGCCTGCGGACTCGCTCGACCTTCACCAGGTCATCAGTCCACCAGTGGAAAGAACCCAACTCTTCTTACTCCACACTTATTCCACGGATTACGGCTTAGTAACGGTGGAAGCAGTAATGCCTCATTTGGAACGCTGGATTGAGAGGCAGCATGGAACCCTGACGTTCCACATGGTGCAGATACTTACTAACCATGACTGCTTTGGTAAGTATCTGCATCGCATAGGGAGGGAATCCTCCCCTTGCTGCCATGAGTGCGGTGCGCCCGTGGACACGGCGCGTCACACTTTAGAAGAATGTACAGCGTGGAGGTCCCAACGGACTGACTTAGAAGCAGTGACGCGGTCGGACGTCTCGTTGTCGGGTGTTATTAGGGCCATGCTCGACAATGAGGATGCATGGAAGGCGATGGCCTCCTTCAGTGACCAGGTTATGTCGCAGAGAGCGGGCACGCGAGAATGATCCCCTCGTGGATCCGCTCCGCCGGCGACGGACGGGAGGCAGAGCCAGGCGCTACGCGCAGTTACTGCCTCCTCCACCGTAGTGGGTCGGTGTGGGGTTTGGGGGATACCCTGCCAAAATTGGTCCCACTGGACTCAATGCGCTTTAATTTGGCGCTTAATGTCTGCGGCCCGCTACCCTGTAGGCCGTCGGGACGCACGCGGTCGAATGCGTAAAGCGATCCCGCGGCGCCCCTCCCTTAAGACGGAGCTGGCACTCGTTGGGTTTTTAGACGGTAGTCCAAGGCTTCTGCCGCGGTTAGTTCGTCATACCCGCCTTGCCGCCCCCCATGGCGGGCGGGATGCGCAAAGGCATTTCCCCGACGTTAAAAAAAAAAAGGTCATCAGTCCACCTTGTGGGGGGCCTATCCACGCTGCGCCTTCCGGTACGTGGTCGCTACTGGAGAGCCTTTCCGCCCCAACGTGTCCCACCCACTGCCACTTAAGTTTAGCGATTCGGAGGGCTATATCGGTTACCTTGGTTCTGCTGCGGATAGCCTCATTTCCGATGCGATCGCGCAGAGAAACTCCCAACATATCCCTCTCCATTGCCCTTTGGGTGATTTTGAGCCTTCTTATGAGGCCCATAGTAAGCGACCACGTTTCAGTGCCATATGTTATCACTGGCAACACACACTGGTCAAAGACTCGTCTTGAGACACTGCAGAATATTGGATTAAAAGATGTGCCTGCACATATTTATAGAGCTGAAATTGTAATGCATTTATTTTGTGTAGCAGACATACATGTTTGAGTATTCTCTGTTGAAATTTGTTCTAGTACAGTCAGTGTCACATACATATGTAGTCTTCAGGGTGTTCAAAAATATCTGAACATGCGCTCTATGGTTTTGCCAATAAAGTCGTGTTAAGGTGTTTGTGAGCAGGTTGACCGCTCCGATGTATCCGAGGTGACTGTAGTCAGTAAATGTGTGTCGGCAGCAAGCTGATGGAGCCGTGCTGCCTGTCGGCGGCGGGCGCGGCGCTGGACGCGCTGCGGCGGCTCGGCGCGCAGCTCGCGCAGCGCCGCGCGCAGCTCGCCCGCGGCCGCTGCGCACTCGCCGCGCAGAGACAGGCTCAACTGGTATGTACTCGACAGGAGTCAGTAAATGTGTGTCGGCAGCAAGCTGATGGAGCCGTGCTGCCTGTCGGCGGCGGGCGCGGCGCTGGACGCGCTGCGGCGGCTCGGCGCGCAGCTCGCGCAGCGCCGCGCGCAGCTCGCCCGCGGCCGCTGCGCGCTCGCCGCGCAGAGACAGGCTCAACTGGTATGTACTCGACAGGAGTCAGTAAATGTGTGTCGGCAGCAAGCTGATGGAGCCGTGCTGCCTGTCGGCGGCGGGCGCGGCGCTGGACGCGCTGCGGCGGCTCGGCGCGCAGCTCGCGCAGCGCCGCGCGCAGCTCGCCCGCGGCCGCTGCGCGCTCGCCGCGCAGAGACAGGCTCAACTGGTATGTACTCGACAGGAGTCAGTAAATGTGTGTCGGCAGCAAGCTGATGGAGCCGTGCTGCCTGTCGGCGGCGGGCGCGGCGCTGGACGCGCTGCGGCGGCTCGGCGCGCAGCTCGCGCAGCGCCGCGCGCAGCTCGCCCGCGGCCGCTGCGCGCTCGCCGCGCAGAGACAGGCTCAACTGGTATGTACTCGACAGGAGTCAGTAAATGTGTGTCGGCAGCAAGCTGATGGAGCCGTGCTGCCTGTCGGCGGCGGGCGCGGCGCTGGACGCGCTGCGGCGGCTCGGCGCGCAGCTCGCGCAGCGCCGCGCGCAGCTCGCCCGCGGCCGCTGCGCGCTCGCCGCGCAGAGACAGGCTCAACTGGTATGTACTCGACAGGAGTCAGTAAATGTGTGTCGGCAGCAAGCTGATGGAGCCGTGCTGCCTGTCGGCGGCGGGCGCGGCGCTGGACGCGCTGCGGCGGCTCGGCGCGCAGCTCGCGCAGCGCCGCGCGCAGCTCGCCCGCGGCCGCTGCGCGCTCGCCGCGCAGAGACAGGCTCAACTGGTATGTACTCGACAGGAGTCAGTAAATGTGTGTCGGCAGCAAGCTGATGGAGCCGTGCTGCCTGTCGGCGGCGGGCGCGGCGCTGGACGCGCTGCGGCGGCTCGGCGCGCAGCTCGCGCAGCGCCGCGCGCAGCTCGCCCGCGGCCGCTGCGCGCTCGCCGCGCAGAGACAGGCTCAACTGGTATGTACTCGACAGGAGTCAGTAAATGTGTGTCGGCAGCAAGCTGATGGAGCCGTGCTGCCTGTCGGCGGCGGGCGCGGCGCTGGACGCGCTGCGGCGGCTCGGCGCGCAGCTCGCCCGCGGCCGCTGCGCGCTCGCCGCGCAGAGACAGGCTCAACTGGTATGTACTCGACAGGAGTCAGTAAATGTGTGTCGGCAGCAAGCTGATGGAGCCGTGCTGCCTGTCGGCGGCGGGCGCGGCGCTGGACGCGCTGCGGCGGCTCGGCGCGCAGCTCGCGCAGCGCCGCGCGCAGCTCGCCCGCGGCCGCTGCGCACTCGCCGCGCAGAGACAGGCTCAGCTGGTATGTACTCGACAGGAGTCAGTAAATGTGTGTCGGCAGCAAGCTGATGGAGCCGTGCTGCCTGTCGGCGGCGGGCGCGGCGCTGGACGCGCTGCGGCGGCTCGGCGCGCAGCTCGCGCAGCGCCGCGCGCAGCTCGCCCGCGGCCGCTGCGCGCTCGCCGCGCAGAGACAGGCTCAACTGGTATGTACTCGACAGGAGTCAGTAAATGTGTGTCGGCAGCAAGCTGATGGAGCCGTGCTGCCTGTCGGCGGCGGGCGCGGCGCTGGACGCGCTGCGGCGGCTCGGCGCGCAGCTCGCGCAGCGCCGCGCGCAGCTCGCCCGCGGCCGCTGCGCGCTCGCCGCGCAGAGACAGGCTCAACTGGTATGTACTCGACAGGAGTCAGTAAATGTGTGTCGGCAGCAAGCTGATGGAGCCGTGCTGCCTGTCGGCGGCGGGCGCGGCGCTGGACGCGCTGCGGCGGCTCGGCGCGCAGCTCGCGCAGCGCCGCGCGCAGCTCGCCCGCGGCCGCTGCGCGCTCGCCGCGCAGAGACAGGCTCAACTGGTATGTACTCGACAGGAGTCAGTAAATGTGTGTCGGCAGCAAGCTGATGGAGCCGTGCTGCCTGTCGGCGGCGGGCGCGGCGCTGGACGCGCTGCGGCGGCTCGGCGCGCAGCTCGCGCAGCGCCGCGCGCAGCTCGCCCGCGGCCGCTGCGCGCTCGCCGCGCAGAGACAGGCTCAACTGGTATGTACTCGACAGGAGTCAGTAAATGTGTGTCGGCAGCAAGCTGATGGAGCCGTGCTGCCTGTCGGCGGCGGGCGCGGCGCTGGACGCGCTGCGGCGGCTCGGCGCGCAGCTCGCGCAGCGCCGCGCGCAGCTCGCCCGCGGCCGCTGCGCGCTCGCCGCGCAGAGACAGGCTCAACTGGTATGTACTCGACAGGAGTCAGTAAATGTGTGTCGGCAGCAAGCTGATGGAGCCGTGCTGCCTGTCGGCGGCGGGCGCGGCGCTGGACGCGCTGCGGCGGCTCGGCGCGCAGCTCGCGCAGCGCCGCGCGCAGCTCGCCCGCGGCCGCTGCGCGCTCGCCGCGCAGAGACAGGCTCAACTGGTATGTACTCGACAGGAGTCAGTAAATGTGTGTCGGCAGCAAGCTGATGGAGCCGTGCTGCCTGTCGGCGGCGGGCGCGGCGCTGGACGCGCTGCGGCGGCTCGGCGCGCAGCTCGCGCAGCGCCGCGCGCAGCTCGCCCGCGGCCGCTGCGCGCTCGCCGCGCAGAGACAGGCTCAACTGGTATGTACTCGACAGGAGTCAGTAAATGTGTGTCGGCAGCAAGCTGATGGAGCCGTGCTGCCTGTCGGCGGCGGGCGCGGCGCTGGACGCGCTGCGGCGGCTCGGCGCGCAGCTCGCGCAGCGCCGCGCGCAGCTCGCCCGCGGCCGCTGCGCGCTCGCCGCGCAGAGACAGGCTCAACTGGTATGTACTCGACAGGAGTCAGTAAATGTGTGTCGGCAGCAAGCTGATGGAGCCGTGCTGCCTGTCGGCGGCGGGCGCGGCGCTGGACGCGCTGCGGCGGCTCGGCGCGCAGCTCGCCCGCGGCCGCTGCGCGCTCGCCGCGCAGAGACAGGCTCAACTGGTATGTACTCGACAGGAGTCAGTAAATGTGTGTCGGCAGCAAGCTGATGGAGCCGTGCTGCCTGTCGGCGGCGGGCGCGGCGCTGGACGCGCTGCGGCGGCTCGGCGCGCAGCTCGCGCAGCGCCGCGCGCAGCTCGCCCGCGGCCGCTGCGCGCTCGCCGCGCAGAGACAGGCTCAACTGGTATGTACTCGACAGGAGTCAGTAAATGTGTGTCGGCAGCAAGTGTATAAATTCTTAAAGGGTCGGCAACGCGCATGTAACACCCCTGGAGTTGCAAGCGTCCATAGACTACGGTAACCACTTACCATCAGGTGGGCCGTAAGTTTGTTTGCCACCGACTTGGTATATTTTTTTTAATATGTTATGTCTAACATCTGTAAGTTATTTGTGAATATGCGCCTCGTTGCCTGAGATAAATAAATAAATTATTTATTTATTTATTGACAAATACATTTACGTGACATTACAGTAATAACCAATGCGTCACGAAACTAAAAACAACAAATAAAACTATTGGCCGCGTTGTATCGTTGCATCGTCATCTTCGGTGTAGGATTCGGCAGATTGCCCCGGAACCGTCGAAACACGACACCCTTCGGCCAGAAGTCAGCACATGCGATGGTCTCCTGCAGCGGTCGCGGCACGCGGCACATAATAAATAAATATTGTCAGGTTCGATTTATGCGGGTTTGTTATCTTCATGAAATGGGCCACAGACGGATCTGCCATACTCAGATATTTTTATTTCTCTGTGTCGTAGTGGCGAGAGCGAAAAGGTATGCGTTTCAATTTTCTTGACCCGACTGAGATCGGATGCAACGGACGTTGACGGGTGTTTATTTTCATTACAAAAAAAAAGAATCAATTTGTATAGACGCGTTTTTGTTTCAAGTATGACGAATTGACGACATATATGTTTGTTACTTAACCTATTGACCACCAGCTGACGAAGTAACTCGCCGCGCCTCTGACACCACCGACGTCAAATGACGACCGTCCAAAAACAATAGTTATTTATGCTAAAAGTGTGGAAAGTAGGTGATTTCCGACGAGTGTCATTTTTGTACATGAGCGAGTGAAGCGAGCGAATGTATAATTCGACACGAGTCTGAAATCATCTTTACGCCCGTGTATGATACAACGTTTTACTATGCCTTGTGTGAGGAAATATTAAATGTTGAAATGTCAGTTTAAAATAGATAGGTTTAAATTCAAGAACCTAGGTAGATTGACAGGTACCTACTTATTATCTGAAACTGCATTTAACAACTTCTCCACATCTTTTGCTGTCAAGCTTATTCACTTAAAAGTTAAAACCATTGTTTTACATTTGCATTGTTGGTTTTGGAACACAATTAATTTTGAGTAACTCAATATATTCCACAACAAAAAGACGCTGTACCGTCGTAGTTCTAAGAAACATACTGACACTATTGAAAAGCAATAAATCATTATTATTATTGATTATAGTCACTTTCACTCGTCATTTTTAACATATTTACATAAAATAACTCCGAAGTAAACAACAATCACAACAATGGCGGGCTTTTTAGTTTTAAATACATGCGCGGTCAACATGTGCGCACGTGCAAGTCGCCATACTGTCGTATCGCAAAAGGCATAAGAAAGATATGCGTTCAGCCAAACACATTAAGTGAATATTTAAAATTAATTAATTTATTGACCAAATTCAAAATTCCAAAATATTAACAAATAATTTTACACATTATTAGTATTTGTGTACCTTTTATATGAAAGAGAAAGAGTAATTGAAATATTTGTAAAACTTTTCTCAAGTAATAAAAACTCTTTGCGTCGGGCCCACGACGGACTTAAAAAAAAGTTTTTTTTTAAGTAAAACGCACTAGTGCGTAAAAGTGGCACTTTCCGCACGATTTGGGTGCTTAGAAAACGCTCTTTTCGAGCACATGCATTGTAATAGTACATTGTGATACAAGTGAGGTATGTTGATAATTACATCAGAGGCGGAATTATCACGCGAACCGCAGGTGAGCGTGATAAGAGAGCCGAGGATGTAATTATCAAAGCTCACGCGTTTCATACGACGTTTTTCAACACATTTTGCGAGGAAAAACCCTTTTCATAAGATGACAATTTTATAGGCCTGCCAAGTTATTTTCTTTACTTATTTATGGCAACAGGTTTTTACTCACATGTTGTATTACATCGCCAAGAATTTCCGGTGACGTTCATTCTTTTTATCACTTTTCTAGTCACCACGAGTCAACATTTTTGTTAATAACCAAACACGCATTAACAATGTTTACAAATATCTGTGAAATAACCTAAAATGGCGCGCAACCGTTTTTTTCGTGAAGTTTGCGCAGTGCGCATTAGATGAAATCTCTAAACAGCCAATACAAAATTAAATAAATATTTTCGTTTTAAAATGTTATCTTTATTAATTCATGTTGAGATGTTATTAAAAGTGAATAGTTTTACTAAATTAAACGTTTCTATATCATATCCAAAAAGAAATAGCCAATTAATTAACAAAAAGGATTTAATTTGTTTAGTCGAGTAAGAATCCATTTGCCGAGAATTAAAAAAAAAGCTGTTCAATCTGTACAACCCGGTTAATTTGAGAATGCACCGTGTGCATGCATACATCTTGCTGCAAGGTGCCGACCTGACTTAATCGGGATATAACCATAACACACAAGTGTCGTAATGTTATAAAACACGCGTGTTTAATATCCAGGATTATGAGCCTAAAAGCGACACAATAAGAGGTACGTTACGAGCAATTGTGTTGAAAACTTATAATGTTTGGTATTATTATCTTTATTTTACGGCTCTGGCGTCAGGGGCACCAATGCCGATGACGTGAATGGCCGTCTTTGGCGGTGAAAAGGCTAAAAATAAAATGTATAGCGTGTAGATGGGTTTTTCCCATGTTCAGTCAGCATCAGAAGTAGCTAAGCAAAATATCACGCTCAAAACGACCTACACTCTTAGAGTTCGTGTATAGATCATTTTGAGCACTAGAACTGCTTAGCTACTTCTGCTGCTTACTGTATGACGACCAATATTTGCCATTAACTACTAATTCCACTCTAAGGAAGAAGCTCGTGCCGCCATCAGCGACCTGAAATCGAAGATCATCGCAGCCGAGAAGGCTCGCGAGGCCGACACCGCCGCCGAGGCCGCCGAGGAGGCCGCCGCGGCGCAGCGGGAGGCCGAGGCCGCCGCCAAGATGCAGGCCTACATGGAGAAGGAAAAGGAGTTCAGGAGGGTACATGAGGAGATGCTGTTCTGGAAGAAGCAGGATGAAGCGTGAGTGTCTTTTCGCGGCCAATCGAGACATCCAAAACGCCAACATCATTGGGGTCACAGCTCACTAGACCCACCCGGCACCGCCTCGCCATACTACGTTACGTTAGCGACTAGCGCGTTAGTATGGCGGGCCGGTGCGGTGCGTGTGCCGGGTGGGTCGAGTGAGCTGTGACCCTTATTAATTGACGACGTCTGTAGCCTAGTTGGTGGTGACCCTGCCTACGAAGCCGTAGGTCCCGGTTCGAATCCCGGTAAGAGCATTTATTTGTGTGATAGCACGAATATTTGTTCCTGAATCATGGGTGTTTTCTATATATTGTATTTAATAACCTATAAGTATGTACCTATATCGCCGTCTAGTACTACAGTACAAGCTTTGCTTAGTATAACGGAACCTCAGGAAGGGAAGAAGAATAAAATAAAATCAAATTATGGATGTCGCTGGTTTATTGACTCGGCAAGTTATTCGTATGAATCTCGTTTCAAAAGTGCGCCCGATCCTACGATTACCGGCCATTTTATTAACTACGCTGACTACCCCTTCCATGATATCAATCACATTACTCATTATAATACTATTTATGTCAATTTATCTTATATAATATATTACGACAAGAAAAATGATGAATTAATTAGTTACAATCATCAATGCAAGTATATACGAATCTAATGCACATGAATTAATTCAAAAATATAAATATAAATATACTATTAAGTTTCGCGAGTCATGACGGTAGATGGTGCTGTCATAGCGACAGACTATGGTGGCTTCGGCTCTGGCACGCTAGGGGGCGCTAACATTAGTTTGGGACCCGGTCGATACGTGTAAGATTGTCCCCGAAAAGCAAATACAAATCTTATATGAAAGACTGAATGCTGCTTTAAACTGCGTACGCCATAACACCTTTAGTCGCTCTTGGCGCTGCGGGGACGACAACACGCAACAACTTTCGTGTCGCATTCGTATTGAACCCTATCACATAGATATAAAGTGCATTCAGGGTGGGAATATATTTTCCTCTTCCTTATAAAGGGTTCAGTTGTCAGTCTTTATGTTGTATTTATTCCCAGTATTACTAACTTACTGCTGTGGTTTCCCTGTCCAATCTGTCACTTCGTCACTCTACCGGTACCTAGGACGCCCCACAGGTCTTCGAACTGCACGATCGTCACCCATGCGGACTACGTGCCCGGACCATCCGATGGTCTCAGAGTCTTTAGTATTTCGTTTCTCCTATGATATTCGGCTTGGACACTAGATCTTTTAGATTCTTGCGTTCTCCAAGTGCCATATTCTCCACGAACGGTTCCCAAAATTTTGCGGTAGATCTATTCCCTGTACTAATTATATATTTTTTACAGTTGGCGAGCGAAGTTAGCGGCAATGCGCGAATACATCCGCTCGCTCAAGGAGAATATGCCTAGGATGTTGCAAGAAGCCAAGGAGGCAAGGGTCGCTGAGGTTGCCAAAAGTCTACAGCAGTGGAAACTCACTGGCATCCTTAACGAATAACTGCCTTTATTATGTATTTTTGTATATAATTATACTATTTTAGGAATACATGCATATAACTAAAAGTTGTTTTAATGCTAATCAATCCCAGATCACCGCTGTAAACATACATACATATAATCACGCCTATTTCCCGGAGGGGTAGGCAAAGACGGATTTCCACTTGCTACGAACAGTCAGCAGCGAAAGTAGCCACGAACAAATGCTCAAAATAATCTACACGCTATTCCAATATCAGAAGAATAATAACTGTGTCTACATTTTTAGCGTGTTATTTTGCGTAGATCAAAAAACGGGTATTTGAATACACTAGTATGACAGAAAATATCAAAGTGATGAGTATGTTTTAACCCTTTTCCAGGCCCCGTTAATCCAACGGTTACAAATTGTATTTATTTATCACATCGGCCTTATTTTAACCTAAAGAATGTATTTCTAATATCTATCCTACTAATATTATAAATGCGAAAGTTTAGATGTTTGGATGTTTGTTACTCAAACACGCTTAAACGGCTGAACCGATTTTAGAGAAATTTTGCACGAAGATAGTTTATTAGCCTGGATTAAAATATAGGATAGTTTTTATCCCGGGTCCACGCGGACGAAGTCGCGGGCGAAAGCTAGTTTATAATAAATATTAAATTTTACAAAAAAAACGATGTGGTCATTATATGCTCTATGCCTGTTGGCACAGAATGTGTAGCGATAGTAACTGTTTCCATTGAACCTATTATTTATAACAAAATATCATAAAATGATTGTTGTAACCTATGACCTCTTTAGAGATTAACTGGCACATAAGATAAGTTAGCGATGATGATGATGTTAGTTTTATAAAAGGATCCAAACTACCTACTCTATGGAGCGTCGAGCGTAATGGAGACTAAAAAAATTGGATAAGTCATTAATCTAATCAGAAATGACTTCATTTGCCAGAATTGAGCCTTTTTGCCTTAAGGCTAAATTTATAAATGCAAAAAAGGAATATATTTTAGGGAAAATATGAATGAAATCAAATCACAGTTAGGTAGGTACCGCCAGCGATGACTCATCTGGTACCTATGCTTTAAAATATGTTTAGTATATCTCTACTAATGGAGCTCTGAAAAAGAGTTAATGGAAACAGTTCCCATATGTTATCACTCCCAGCCAGGCGTAGGGTACTGAGTAATCACATACTTTGAATACTGTTTTTTTGGAAATTGTGAAATCGTTATTTACAAAGTTAAGCTAATAATAAAAGCTACACAAATGAGTAATAAAATAAAGTGGAAGTTAATTCAAAAAATGCTCAACATCTCTAAAAAACGTAATTTTTTCATGTGGTCGATGAAACGTACTTCGCCTGGAAAAGGGTTAAATGGCTGAGCGCCAGTGAGGCACCCCAGATGGCTGTTTTTCCGCACATTGATTTTCAGTTAGATGACATTTAATTAATTTTATTTATTTATTTCAATCATTCAACAAGGCACATGTTACAAATACCTTAAATACTAACATGCATATCAATATAAACTTATAATAACTACAAAACACAATTACTGCGACGTGTTGCGCAATTTCGTGGTGCCAGGTAACCGACCGCGAAATCGTTGGAACTAATTAAAATCACAACGTAATTAATAATCCATTTACTAACGTTTTTACAATCATCTCAAGCTCTTAGGCAGTATAAAATCGACCCCGCCCAAGTCCACTTTATCCTCAACCTCCTCGCACAGCCGTTTGAAGTCGTTCTGCGCCCACACGTAGACGTACGGGACCTTGGCGCGGGATGCAGTCTTGGGTGGCGGTATGGACGGCTTGAACGCCATTTGGGAGCCATCGTACTGCGTGAACAGCTGGACGGCTGATCTGTGGGGATAGAAACACAAGTAGAGAGTATTGGTCTTATTTTAATCCATAGCATACTCGTACATACATACATACATATACTCACGGCCGTATCCCATTGGGGTAGGCATAGACTAAGGAACGCCCAATACTACGGTCCTTACATACTTCTTACGCTTCGATCACATCCATACATCTCATACAGGCTCGTCGGTTGCGGGAACTCCTGACCTGGCCTTTTAACAGTATCGCTGAAATTTGGTCATGATACCCTCTCCGGGGCCGCCCCCTACCGACCCTTCCATCCGTCTCCTGGACGTAAATCCTCTTAGTCAGTCTACTTTCACACATCCCCTCAACATGCCCAAACCATCGCAGCATACCTTGGTCAATCCTAGTCACTACATCGTCTTCTATTCCACATTTTTCTCTTATTACACTATTTTTTATTCGATCATTCAAACGAGCTCCACACATACTTCTTAACGCTCTCATTTCAACTGCATTCAGTCTACTCTCATGCTTTTTCTGAAATAACCAAGTTTCACTTCCATACATCAGTGTAGGAACAAGCACTCCTCTGTGAACCGCGTATCCATACTCGTATCATGTTAATATAAATGAGTCTCGCTCTGATCATAAAACTGTTTTCCCTATAGTTAGTAGATGATAGTGGCACGGATAGTGGCGGCTTACGCCGAGCTCTACTGGGTATACGGATGTTCAATTTGCCAAGTTTGAAGTTGAGCGACACAAATATAAGTGAAAATGAAATTAATTTTGGTATATAGGCAGTTTTGGAGTCCCAATGAAGAACATAGAATCTCGGAAAGGGAGAATGGAAGGTATGTATAGAGTATTTCCCAATATCGTACCAAAGTGAAAAATGATTCACCTTAAGCTTCTGTACTGGTTATTTGACATCAAAAAAAATATTGATGAGGGATAATATAAGCATTTTCCACAAGTACCATTCGAATCTACAATCTTCCACTACACCAAGGCAATCGGTGTAATCAACCAAGCTATAAAGCAATCCATTCTAGTCATCGTAAAGTCATCAATTGGTCACAACAACTTGCTATAGTTGGAATGAGACGGCAATACATGATGCAGCATAACTTTCATTCTAATATAGTGTAATTCTAGTGTATAATTGCTTTTAAAAACTGAAGCAATGAAATCTTTCAATTTCACAACAGTGAGTGGTACCGAGTTGTATACCTCATTCAGGGCCAAGAATCGCTACGCGCTACGCTCGTAGCCGATCCCGATTCCCGTCTCGAATGGATTAACACATTCACTGCCAAGAATCGCTACGCGCTACGCTTAGTAGTTATTTAACGCACAAACCACGGAAAAAAGAAAATACCATATCCATACTAATATTATAAATGCGAAAGTGTGTCTGTCTGTCTGTTACCTCTTCACGCTTAAACCGCTGAACCGATTGAAATGAAATTTGGTATGGAGATAGTTTGAATCCCGGGGAAGGACATAGGATAGTTTTTATCCCGGAAATCATCCCCCGAGGTGCTGAAATGGGGGATAAAAGTTTGTATCGAGCTACGATATAAACGAGTTCCACGCGGGCAGAAGCTAGTAATATACAGGGTGTTTGCTCCATCGTTTGCCAAATTAAAACAGCAGGTAGGTTGGGTCATAAGCTATCTTTTCCGCCCTCCAAAAAAATGTTGTGTCCACTGGTATTTTTTTTGTATTCTTTTAAAATAATTTAGAATTTTTTTATATGCTAACGCTTTCAATTTTTTTTTTATTCAAGTTGAAACCAACTTGATTAAAAAAAAAATTGAAAATGGTAGAGCCCAATTTTTTATTTTATTGTAATGTGTAATGTTGTACGGCTCTATCAAAATCAAAATTTTTTGCAAGTAACGTCTATTTATTTTTTATTAACCCTCAAAAAAAATGTAAGATGCAAGAATTTCGTCTTGGGTAACTTTAATTTGCAATTTAAAAAAAAACTAAAATTGATAATGTATTTAAAATTCTTTAAAAAAGTTCCCTAGTCTTTTCTCTTTCTAATGATGTACAATAATGCCAAAAAATCTTCATTGAACTTTATTAATTTGCCAATTTTGTGTAAGGGCCGCACTAGGCTTGTAACCGGCAAGCGATAAAAAACATACTTTCGCTAAATACGAGTAGTAGGTAAGCAAGACTTGCAGATTGACGACTATCATACGAACGCACGCGTAGCATCTGAAGGCATCGGTAGCCGCGACACGAAAACGAACTTCGTTCGTGTATCTCCCTCTCTGACGCACTTGCTAGTTCGAGCGACAAAGACGGAGATACACGAATGAAGTTCGTTTTCGTTTCGCGGCAGCCCCTCAGAAACAGATGCTACGCGTGCATTCGTAATGAAGGCCGTCAATTCGAGCAAGACTTGTAAAGAGGAATTCATTTATTGAAATGATTAAAATTAGACTATTACCTACACTACTTACAGTATGTTATTTACATAAAAACCTGCTTATCGAATTTAATTGCCTGGTTGGCATACTTTATCGTTTATTTGAAAAAAAGAGAGAGACAGCTGATGCATTTCTAAGCACGTGTCACGTGTGGTTTACAAAACATATTGTACGCCGATTTAGAGCCTAGTCAGTCCCTTACACAAAATTAGCAAATTAATAAAGTTCCTCTAAGGGTTTTTGGCATTATTGCACATAATTAGAAAGAGGATAGACTAGAGAACTTTTTTAAAGAGTTTTAAGAACATTATCCAGGGCTTGAATACCACAGACAATACCGCTAAACGTCACGGTCTAGCTTCTCTAGACAAACGTCGAGTATTCATTGACCAAATCTTTCTTTATAAGCTATTAAACAACTACATTGACTCACCCCTTCTTCTTAGTAGTGTAACTTTAAAATTACCTCGCTGCATCCCTTGTCGCCACCCCTGTACATTCCACATCAGACTTTGCCGTACCAAGTATGCCAAAAACACATTCTTTAGACGAGCATGTCAAGATTATAACGCCAACTTTATTAGTTTAGATATTTTTTCTTTATCATTTGGTCAATACCGCAGCGCTCTGCGTAGCCTGATCTACACCGAATAATTTAATAACTCCTGATTGTAGTGCATGAATTAGAAACAATTAAGTTAATTAATAACCTTTATTTGTATAACTAAAGTCTAAACATGGTTAATGTAGCATTTCATAATATTTATAATATGAAACAACTTTTATAACTTCGAAATAGGCATGCCGGTATACTTACCCACTCTGTTTCGACACATGTAAAATGCTTTTTGCCTGTACCTATATTTAATGGAACTATAGGTTTAATCGTATATCTCATAAGCTAATATAATCCTGTAAACAACCGTTTCTCCTAAATAAATTAAAAAAAAAACTTTTTTAGTTTTTTTTTAATTGCTAACCAAAGTTACTCAAGACGAAATTCTTGCACCTTATTTTTTTTTGAGGGTTAATAAAAAAATAAGTAGACGTTACTTGCAAATAATTTTGACTTTGATAGAGCCGTACAACATTACAAATTATAATTAAAAAAAAAATTAGGCTCTACCTCTTCTTTATTTTAAATTCAAGTTGAAACGCGTAAGCATATAGAAAGTTTCTAAATTATTTTAAGAGAATACAAAAAAAAATACCAGTGGACAAATTTTTTTTGGAGGCCGGAAAAGGTAGCTATAATGACCCAACCTACCTGCCGTTTTAATTTGGCAAACGATGGAGCAAACACCCTGTATAATACTTACAGTTTGGTATCGTTCTTGTCGACCGCCTGTCGTACAGCGGGGTGGTAGTGGTGGCGTAAAGCGCACAGCTCGGTGAGCGCGGCGGCCCGCGCGTGGCAGTGCGCCGGCGACTCCAGCGCCGGCTCGAAGCGGCCCGCGCCGGACTCCGGGTCCGGTTCGAACAGCGATTCCACTGCTTTGCTTTGCTATACAAGATGACCGTTATGCCGTTAATGCCCATGTTCGTAATTCATCATCCTACTCATATTATAAATGCGAAAGTTGGATGTTTGTTAATCATCACGCTTAAACGGCTCAACCGATTTGAATGAAATGTAGCACGAAGACAGTTTAAGGCCTGGATTAAAATATAGGATAGTTTTTATCCCGGGTCCACGCGGACGAAGTCACGGGCGGAAGCTAGTATTATTCAACTCAAATTATTTATTTCAGACCATGTCCATAGTGTTCTGTTGCGTGCTATCGCACTCAAGCAATCGGTATTAATAAACTGCCCGCGACTTCGTAGACTAAAATTGCTACAATTTGAGACGAGAACCAGCTCTGTAGGTTCAATACTTACTGAGATAGAGCACTCCAAAACTTTTTGTTGTTTAACCAACTCTATATTGTTATGAAACCTAAACGCGTGGGTTGATTTCAATGAATCATACATCAATCGATTGGTTTTAATCTTGCAAATGTCATTGATCAAAAACCGCATAGTTTAGGATTAATATTGACAATACCAAAAAAGTGCAAAAATTTCGTGGTTTTTCGAGTGCTGCAAAGTTGGATATACGGTACTAGTAGTGGTCCTAAAGACATTAAAAAAATCACAACTAGCCGTTAGCTTGCGATTTTTCCGGTCAAATATGACTGGCCTATTGTGTCAGGCGTCAGATCGCATCATAGAACATCACGGCAGTCGTGAGATGAGTGTCACAAATAATATTAATAAATAAACAAATACTGGGGGACAATCTTACACAAATCGACCTATTCCCAAATTTAGCAAAGCGTGTACTAAGGGTGCTAGACGACGATAAACATACTTATATAGATAAATAAATACTTAAAGACACAGAAACATCCATGACTCAGGAAAAATTCGTGCTCATCACACAAATAAATGCCCTTACCGGGATTCGAACCCAGGACCTCTTGCTTCGTAGGCAGGGTCACCACCAACTAGGCTAAAGCGGTCGTCATATGTGTTCCTATTTGTATAGTACCTGCGCCAACTGGTGTAACAGCGCCAAGCACCCCAGCGCGCCGTTATGCTGCAGCTGCAGCGCCACGGTGGCCAGCCGCTTGGCGAAGGCGGCCAACTCGTCGGCCGACACGCGCCGCGAGCGCGCGCAGATTTGCGCCACGCATTCGAGCACGATTTTGGCGTCGTCGTGAGATTCACCTAGGATAGAGACACGGGAATTATAACAATGTGGACACATTATCAACATATTAGCTGTCTTTGGTTTACTATGGAAAGAAAAAGGTAGTGATTACCAAAATAGTTTATCTAAAAATATCAGACGATGGATTTAGAAACTTTAGTTCGGTAGTATAATAAATAATGCAAGACTACTCTAAGAAAAAGTATCTTAACACATTCACTGCCAAGAATCGCTACGCGCTACGCTCGTAGCCGATCCCGTGGTTTTTCTCGTATGTGGCGGAAAGCGACTAGCGAGTGTTAAAGCTAAAATCATAATACATATAAAGAGATACTCGCTAGATGGCTGGGTGAGGGTCAGATCAGATACAGAAGGCGGTACTCCTGGCCTGGATACTGCGCGGATAGTCAGGAGGTTCCTGTCTCTGCCGCCCTGACCGTAGACCCCGCCTCGCTACCGGCGGCACCCCAGTTTAGGTTTTTTATATTTTGTATGTAATTTTTATAACTTTTATCTTTTTTTTACTATTTACTCCACGTGGAACGCGTCCCCCGAGATAGCCATTACAGTAGAGTCCTAACTCCCCAAATCGCGCCTTCTCTTATAAGACGAGATTTCACATTTTTTTTTAAATCTCGCTCTCTCACACACACGCACACACACACACACACACACACACACACAACAAACAGACACACAACAAACACACCCACACACGCACGCAGACGCGCGCACGCGCACACACACACGAAACAACACAAACCGACATACGCACACGCGCACGAACACACACACCCACACACATACACACAGACGCACGCATACACGAACACACACGCGCGCACGCACGCACACAGACACACGCACACGCGCGCACACACACGCGCGAACACACACGCACGCACGCACGCTCGCACGTACGCAATCACGCACGCACGCACGCACGCCCGCACTCACACACACTCACACACACACACACACACACACAGACACACGCAACGCGCGCGCACACACACGCACGCACGCACACTCGCTCGCACGTACGCAATCACGCACGCACGCACTCTCTCTCTCTCTCACACACACACACACACACACACACACACACACACACACACACACACGATAAATTGAAAATTTTAGTGTTAATTATTTTTGGATCATTATTATTATTTTTTACTCTTTTTGAAGTGAAAACTTCTTTAGCGGCGTTGTGCACTTTTTAGGATGGGGAAAAAATGATAAAATCGCCACAGGTGTAGGAGCGTAGGATGTCACGTGACCGTAAGATTTAGTGTTGCCAGGATACAAAAACCGGCCAAGAGTATGTCGGGCCACGCTCAGTGTAGGATTCCATAGTTTTTCGTCTGTCACAGTAAGTGTCCCTACTTAAGCGTTAAAAAATGGGCTATTTGTTACATTGAGTTGACATATTACGTACAAAACCCTAAAACCCTAAAAACGGGCCCACAAAGGACGGTGATAACTAAAGAAAGGGTTATAGACTCCAACTACACATGGAAAGTTCGAAAAAATGTTGTCCGAGTCCCACCACGAGTAGTGCCACCACAATGGGCTACCTTGATAATGAAAAATTAGAAGCAGTTTAGGCTACCTTTTTTAAAATATGAAAGCAAGTCGTTATTAGATAACGAACGACCAAAGACAACTAAGGAAATTCGAGCACGACAAATTTTCGGCCTAATGTGTGGGCGCACCTGCTCCGACCCCATTAAATCAGGAAAAATCTTAACAGTGCCATGTACAATATGAGCGTTCCGCAAATTAAGTAAACTATTGCGCGCGAGCTTAAAGTATGGAAGATGATTTTTATGGGATAATTCTTTATTACGTGAACCGATTTTCACCGTTTTTTTACTTTATTTGAAAGCACGTCATTTCATTGTGTTTTTGTAGAAATTACAGGTACAATAAACACCTGCTTATACGGTTAAATTACAAACTTAGATCAGAAATTATTTAGTCATTTTTTTTCAAAAACTATTCAACCAAAACCAAACATATTTTTTTTCTAGAAAGTTTTTATAAAGCTTATGAGACTTTTTTCATATTTTTAAAACTTCTGTTTCAAAAGTTAGAGGGGGGGGTGACACATTTTTTTTACTTCTGGAGCGATTATCTCCGAAAATATTAACATTATCAAAAAATGATTTTAGTAAACTCCTATTCATTTTTAAATACCTATCCAACAATATATCACACGTTAGGTATGAAATGAAAAAAAAAAAAACACTCCCCACGTTACGTATAGGGGAGGTCCCCTATACGTAACGTGGGGAGTGATTTTTTTTTTCATTTCACGACAGTGGTAAAATAGTGTTTTTTTTTTATTAGGGTACTTACCCTAATAAAAAAAAACACTATTTTACCACTGTCGGCGTGATTGATATACATATTAGTACCAAATTTCAGCTTTCTGGTGCTAACGGTTACTGAGATCATCCGCGGACGGACGGACAGACAAAGCGAAACTATAAGGGTTTAGTCGACTACGGAACCCTAAAAAGCGGGCGCTTACAAAACGCGCATTTTTAAATGACAATGGGGGGGGGGGGGGATCGTGAGGGGGCTAGTGGGAGCTTTTTTTTAACGAGCCACTCACCCGCGTGCACGCCGCGCATGCCCTCGTAGAGCGCGGCGTGGAAGCGCGCCGGGTCCACGTTGAGCGCGTCGCCCGCGCCGGCCAGCACGGCCAGCACGCAGCGCACGCACAGCAGCCGCGAGCGCCGCGCCAGCTGCGCCGAGCCCATCAGCCGGGACAGGATAGCCACCAGGTCCGAGTAGTACTCCATGTTGATCACGTGGGTGAATCTGGGACAATACGGGTGTACTCAAGAGTTATTATTACTCCAAAAGAAAGAAGGCAAAAAAATATGCCTTGTGACGAAAGTCCCATTCGAATATCTCAAAGAATTACGAAGCTACAACCGTTTTGATATTGTTCGTTAGAGAAACAACGCAAACGGTGTTTGACGTCACAATATGCGAGGCTGCCGCAGAACGAGCCGAGTCGATGGCGGCGCCGAACACGACGGGGCACGGCACGTTGCCGTCTTCTAGTGACGTCACTAGCTGCAAGCGTCATCGTTTCATATGAAGTTGCGTTTTGCGAAATAGGGACAGAACATAACCCTTCTTAAAACTCTGGCCACTTATAACCGTGATTATTTAACCTCTTGCGTTGATTTTTTCACCATTTGACTTCATTTTTATTAGGGTTCCGTAGTCGACTAGGAACCCTTATAGTTTCGCTTTGTCTGTCCGTCCGTCCGCGGATACTCTCAGTAACCGTTAGCACTAGAAAGCTGAAATTTGGTACGAATATGTATATCAATCACGCCGACAAAGTGGTAAAATAAAAAGTTTTTTTTTATTAGGGTACCTCCCCTATACGTAACGTGGGGTGTTTTTTTTTTCGTTTCAACCATAACGTTTAATATATTGCTGGAAAGGTATTTAAAAATGAATAGGAGTTTGCTAAAATCCTTTTTTGATAATGTTAATATTTTCGGAGATAATCGCTCCAGAAGTAAAAAAAAAATGTGTCCCCTCCCTCTAACTTTTGAACTATACGTTTTAAAAATATGAAAAAAATCTCAAAAGTAGAACTTTATAAAAACTTTCTAGGAAAATTATTTTGAATTTGATAGGTTGAATAGTTTTTGAAAAAAATTACAAAATAATTTCTGAGCTAAGTTTGTAATTTAACCGTATAAGCAGGTGTTTATTGTACCTGTAATTTCTACAAATTCACAATGAAATGACGTGCTTTCAAATAAAGTAAAAAAACGGTGAAAATCGGTTCACGCAATAAAGAATTATCCCATAAAAATCATCTTCCATACTTTAAGCTCGCGTGCAATAGTTTACTTAATTTGCCGATAGATGTCGCTGTACGCGGAACGCTCACATTGTACATGGCGCTGTTAAGATTTTTCCTGATTTAATGGGGTCGGAGCAGGTGCGCCTATACATTAGGTCGAAAATTTGTCGTGCTCGAATTGCCTTAGTTGTCCTTGGTCGTCCGTTGTCTAATAATAAAATTGTTCGCTAAGTATTGCTTGTATTGTGTCAGTCGATACATGGTCGATTTGATTTGGGAATTTGAACTCTCTTGCTCATACATTCGTTTCACGGAACGGGCTACGGAACCTTACACTGAGCGTGGCCCGACACGCTCTTGGCCGGTTTTTCCTTTTTCGAGAGAATACGACATCATTGATCATTTTATTTAGTGTGTACACCCCTATTACAATACTTGTTGTTGTAGTGGTCGCTCGTCTATAACACCCGACGTAAAAAGGGAGGTTTTATAAGCAGTGATCGGAATAAGGTGAGCCAAAATCCCTTTTATTATTGTAGTATTTTGGCTCACCTAATTCCGATCACTGGTTTTAAGTTCGACGTTGTGTGTCTGTGTATCTGTGTGTGGCTCCGTAGCTCCAAAACGAATGCACCGATTTTAATGCAAACGTGATCGAGATGGTCCTTAGCGACGTTTTAACAAAATTAGTTCAGCCGTTTTTGAGATATTGAACTTTGTCGAAAATGTCGCGGCTTTTTCAACTGTTCTAAGTTGTTAATTATGATATGTTTTTTAAAAATGCCGTTAGTTGAGTATAATGAATAAATATAATTAGATTTTTCCCGCGAGTTCATCGGCTACTCGCTGATCTACGATCTTCAGCCGATGCGACCTTATACCGGCAGCTCAATAAACAGATCTCCAAGTTCCTTACCCGCGATCTGCGCCAAATCAATACAAATCGTATTAAGTAATAAGGGCTCTAAAGTGTTCTCGAGAGATCTGTCTATAGGGCAGAGCCAGCTCGCGAAGTAATGGCTCTTAAACAGCTCAAGGACAACAAGGCACCCGGTGAAGTCGGAATAACAGTCGAACTCCTGAAGGCGGGTGGAAAACCGGTCCTTACGGCCCTTCAGAAGTTGTTCGATTCCGTCTTACTGGAAGGGATAACTCCAAAAGCATGGAACGGAGGGGTGGTGGTGCTGTTCTTCAAAAAGGGTGACAACACCCTGCTGAAGAACTACAGACCCATCTCACTTCTGAGCCATGTCTATAAGCTGTTTTCGAGGGTCATTACAAATCGTCTCGTACGCAGGTTAGATGACTTCCAGCCTCCCGAACGAGCCGGTTTCCGAAGAGGCTTTAGTACCGTAGACCACATCCACACGCTCCGTCAGGTTATACAGAAGACCGAGGCGTATAACCTGCCCCTCTGCCTAGCGTTCGTGGACTACGAGAAAGCCTTCGATTCGATTGAAACCTGGGCCGTACTACAGTCTCTCCAGCGGTGCCAAGTTGACTATCGCTATATCGAAGTGCTGAAGTGTTTGTACGAGAACGCCACTATGTCAGTTCGCCTCCAGGACCAGAACTCGAAACCTATTCCGCTGCAGCGGGGAGTCAGGCAAGGAGATGTTATTTCTCCAAAACTGTTCACCGCTGCACTGGAGGACGTTTTCAAGACTCTGGACTGGAGAAGGCTAGGCATCAACATCAACGGCGAAAACATCACTCACCTTCGGTTTGCTGACGATATAGTTAGTCTTGGCTGAGACCATGGAGGACTTAAGTACGATGCTCGATGACCTCAGTAAAGCTTCCGAACGAGTTGGTCTAAGAATGAACATGGATAAGACGAAGATCATGTCAAATGCCCATGTAGTACCAACTCCCATTATAATCGGACACTTTACGCTTGAAGTTGTAGACGATTATGTATACCTAGGACAGACTATCCAGTTAGGTAGGTCCAACTTCGAGAAAGAGGTCAATCGTCGAATCCGACTCGGCTAGGCAGCGTTCGGAAAGCTACGGCACATCTTTTCGTCCAATATTCCACAGTGTCTCAAGACGAGTCTTTGACCAGTGTGTGTTGCCAGTGATGACATATGGCACTGAAACGTGGTCGCTTAGTATGGGCCTCATAAAAAGGCTCAAAGTCACCCAAAGGGCTATGGAGAGGGCTATGTTGGGAGTTTCTCTGCGTGATCGCATCAGAAATGAGGCTATCCGCAGCAGAACCAAGGTAACCGATATAGCCTTCCGAATAGCTAAACTTAAGTGGCAGTAGGCGGGGCACATAGCACGAAGAACCGATGGCCGTTGGGGCGGAAAGGTTCTCGAGTGGCGACCAGATGTAGTGCATAATTATTTTCCATCGTATTTTCTCGGAAACGTACGAACGTGTCTTGCTATTTCAGTCGGTCACTGTACAAAAAGTACTGAGGTTGACTGAAGTAGCGTGACAAATACGAACGTTTCCGAGAAAATACTATGGTAAATAATTATGCACTAAACCTGTACGCTTGTGCTCTTGCAAAGTCTAATAGCAAACATGCTACCCATAGGCACACATCAATCATCGCAGTCCCATATAAAATTCCACTTTTCACCCCTTTAACGGACGATTTCCGGAATGAAAACTATCCTATGTCCAGGCCCTTCAAATTTCATCTAAATCCCCTAAGGGGGTGAAATGGGGGGCGGAAGTTTATATAAAATCGTGGGCAAAAGCTGGTTTATTATACAGGATGAAGTCGTGAACAGGAATATGTATTTCTTCACGTTTAAATTTAGGTTAAACACGTGGATGTGACAACAGTCAAAAATATGTAAACGTTGTTCGATAATTCGTTAATTCAAAAAATAATAATTAACGAGTCTCATGGTCACCCTAATTGCAACGTTAAACTGTCACTTTAAGCTACAGACCAAGTCTTGTTGAATAGGGTGACCATAAGGTTGGTGTGGTGTTTTCGCTATTTAAAAATATTATTAATATAGTTCAAGAGTCCGCAGTATGCTCGATTCTCCATACAATCGTAGTTACGCTCTCGTTTTAAAACTACGTGTTGGATTGTAACGAAACTTCGCATGTACAATGACATGAGGTATATCTATGTCTGTAATTAGGTTATGTATCTTTTTTTTCTTTTTATGATATAGGAGGCAAACGAGCAGTCGAATCACCTGATGGTAAGCGATAATCGACGCCCATGGGCACTTACAACACCAGAAGAGTTGTAGGTGCGTTGCCGGCCTTTAAGATGGGAGTACGCTCTTTTCTTGAAGGCTTGAAGGTTATAACGGTCCGGAAATACCGCAGGCGACAGTTCATTCCAGAGTTATCTTCAGATACCATAGTCAAAAATACAGCGAATTTAAGTTTTTCCATACATAACTAGTTTTTGCTGTATTTCGTTTGTTTTATAAACTGGAACCATATAAACTAATTACAGATATAGATATACCTCATGTCAATGTATATGCAAAGTTTCGTCAGAATCCACACGTAGTTTGAAAATGAGAGCGTAACTACGTTTGTATGGGAAGGTGAAATTCGGCAGAGCTTACTGCGGACTCTTACTTGTTTGCTTCTAGAGTCAATGCAATGAATTTGACATAATACTGCAATAGAAACAAAAATGTCTATTTACGACTTACGTTTCACTTTCACCCTGTATTAGAAAGTATGGATGGCGGAGATGGCAGGATGGCCTGGACGCATTCTCTGATGAGTGGAAATCCAGAGGGAGGCCTTGGCACCAGCAGGAGACCCCAACACACTATTTAAAAAAAAATGCAACATATTCCCGCAATTATAACTCACTTGGCAAGCCCGTCGAGCGCCGCACACAGCAGCTTGGACTTTGGAGCGGTCTTCAGCAGCCGGAAGTAGATGTGGAACACGGTCTTGGTCACCTCCGTCAGCTGTTTCCGGCGGGAAACGTCGCTCTCCTGCGCTTCAGTCTCCAGGAGCTCGCGTTCCACTTCTTTCAGTTTTTTGGCACGCTATGAACAAAACAAGACATTTCACGTGTCACCCTCTGGACATTGAACGAGATCCCGAGTAGAGTTCTATCTCAGGAATGTTCTAATATGGTAAATTTATTTGATTAGATGAACATAAAAAACAATGTTAAATTAAATAAAAAAATCATCAATAAATCATCAGTCAAGTAAAGTATGTATGTATGTATGTATGTAAGCACTTTATTGTACACAATAACAGGTTAAAGAATATACATGTCACACAATAGATCAAAGTACAAAGGCGAACTTATCCCTATAAGGGATCTCTTCCAGCTAACCTTAAAGTCGTATCATTCGTTCACAATGTCGACCGCTTTTGCCTAGTTGGTCGTGACCCTGCCTACGAAGCAAGAGGTCCTGGGTTCGAATCCCGGTAAGGGCATTTATTTTTGTCATGAGCACGAATATTTGTTCCTGAGTCATGGATGTTTTCTATATATTTAAGTATTTATTTATCTATATACGTATGTTTATCATATCGGTACTAGACCCATTGGGACTAGGTCGATTTGTGTAAGATTGTCCCCTAATATTTATTATTTATTTATTATTTATTTATTACAATGACGATAAGATTAAAGTGACACTAGTGACATGACATACTCTTTAATTACCGTGTTCTACATACAGGCTGTTCCGAAGTATTAATCGTAAATCAGTAATTTCTCCGTTAATACTGTGGAGTTTGGAAATGTAGACTTTGTACATAGGTTAGAAATACCCTAATCAACACGTCCTAGTCATGGAGGGAGTAGAGACACGTTGTATAGATAGTTTAAAGGATCCACCTGAAGAGGAAGCCAGCTTATACCAGCAGAATTTTAAATAGAATAGAATAGAATAGAATAGAATATCATTTATTGGTGACAACAACACATACATACACACATGTTTATACACATGTAGTAGTATAGTGTAAACGCCATACCATAAATAAAGGACAGGTGATGTACAGTCAAGTGCAAAAATATGAACCTAAACCTTAATCCGCAGGCATAAGAGCTATGGCTACGGGACATATTTATGAGTAAGTTGTGACATTTGACTGTACTTCAAATTTACGGAATCTTTACTAATATTATAAATGCGAGTGTGTGCTTTTTTTTTAATACAACGACAGTGGCAAACAAGCGTACGGCCCGCCTGATGGTAAGCGGACACCGCAGCCTATAGACGCATGCAACTCCAAAGTAGTAACATGGGCGTTGCCGACCCTTGATATGTTTGAGGATTCGCCGTGTTGACAGCTGAAGGAACAAATTCCCTTGCTCTCAACACGACGCATTCTCGGGAGCTCTGTGTGTGTGTTTGTCCTTCTTTCACGTCGCAACGGAGCGTCGTATTAATGTGATTTTTTTGTACGGAGATAGTTTAGAGGCTGGAGAGTGACATAGGCTACTTTTTCTAGCGGGAAAACATCTAATTCCCACGGGAAAATTCAATAAGTTACATTTTCCTATAACCACGCGGGCGAAGCCGCGGGCATCAGCTAGTAAAGAATAATGAGTATCAATAGTATTTACTTGTTGAAGTCAAATTCTTTTCCTTGTTTGGATCTTATTTTGAGATATGAACTATAGAAGAAAAAAAACCACCTGATTGTTCTTCTATTTTTTGGGACTAGTCTTTCTTAGAATGAATGTTCTAAAAAATTTCCTTCTTTTTTGGTCGGCGCCAGAATTAACATTTTAGAGTTTCTCGAATGGATCTGCAGGAGGACCTACCTTCTCTTTCTTGGACAAGTTAACGATGCTCTTATTGATGAAAACTGCCGAATTAGTCATATAATCTGAACAATGAAACTGAGAGACATGCCTTCTTCTCTTTCTTGGACAAGTTGACGATCCTCTTCTTGTGTTTCTCCTCCATCTTCTTCTTCTGCTTGACGTCGGCCTCCTCGTCGAGGTCCACGTCGCGGATCTTGAGGCTGAGCAGGCAGTCCAGGGCCGACGGTCTGAGGCGCTCCCCGCGACGCTTCACTAGCTGGTTTATTAGGCGGACGATCTGTGGACGAATATATGTCAATACGAATTAGTAATTAATTATTTTAGACTATTCTGCCCGCGATTCCATCCGCGCGGAACTCGTTTATATCGTAGCTCCATAACTCAATACAAACGTTCCCCCCTTAGGGGATGATTTCCCTTTTGATTGTTTCTGAGTCATGGATGTCTTCTATGTATTTAAGTATTTGTATCTATCCTTACTAATATTATAAATGCGAAAGTGTGTATGTTTGTCCTTTCACGTCGCAACGGAGCGTCGTATTGATGTGATTTTTGCATGGAGATAGTTTAGAAGCTGGAGAGTGACATAGGCTACTTTTTCCAGCGGGGAAACATCTAATTCCCACGGGAAAATTCAATATGTTACATTTTCCTATAACCACGCGGGCGAAGCCGCGGGCATCAGCTAGTTATATATATAGTCGTCTAGTACCCATAACACAAGCCTCACTGAGCTTACTATGGGACTAGGTCGATTTGTGTAAGATTGCCTCCTTATATTTTCGTCGATTCGTGACGGTAGACGAATCACAGATTCACCATTATGCGCCAGAGACGAAAAATCAGTCAAAACAGTGGACTTATGCTAGCGAACGGGCCCCGAAGAAAGCGGAAACCGTTAATTCGGCAGGAAAGGTAATGGCCACTGTCTTTTGGGACAGCCAAGGGGTTATTTATATCGATTACTTGGAGAAAGGTAAAACAATAACTGAATTATTATGCTGCTTTGTTGGAAAAATTTAACGCAGAACTTGTGAAAGAAGACTCGTCGGCAGTCGCAACAGCTTAATTAGTAGAACTGCGTTATGAAATACTGCCGCACCAGCCCTATTCTCCAGATTTGGCACCGTGTGATTTTTTAAATTCCCAAACATGAAGAAATGGCTCGCTGGGAAATAGATTTTCATGTAATGAGGAAGTCATAGCTGAAACTGAATCATATTTTTCAGGGTTTGACAAAAAGTATTTTTTCGAGGGGTTACAAAAGCTGGAACATCGTTGAACGAAATGTAGATTATGTAGAAAAATTAAATAAAAAATTGTGAAAAAAGTCGGGCCTAGCTGTGTTTCTTGGTGCTCTTCCCAGCTAGGTTTAGTGAACCAGCGATAAAACTCCCAGCAGTTCGACACCACTCACACTACAGATTAGGTAGAAACCGTTCAACTAATGTCACTGGAGTGCAAACTCGTGGAGTATTACAGGGTTTGAACAGTCCCGCGTGGTCGTGCCGGAGGTTTCGCCTGGATTTTCCCCAGGCTTCTCTCCAACCTCGCTTTATTGGGTTCGTCCTATTAAAGCTACAGTCAGGGATAAAAGATAACCGGCCAAGTGTGAGTCGGACTCGCGCAGGAAGTGTTCCGTACCATTATCTATAAAACGGAAAAAAATCATCACGTTTGTTGCATGGGAGCCCCGTTAAATATTTATTTTATTTTGCTTGTTAGTATTTGTTGTTACAGCGGCAACAGAAATACATCATCTGTAAAAAAAAACAACTGTCTTAACTATCACCGTTCATGAGATACAGCCTGGTGACTGACGGATGGACGGACAGCGGAGTCTTAGTAATAGGGTACCGTTTCACCCTTTGGGTACGAAGACAAAAAAAGAAGAGGAAAAGAGTCCCGACTCACAGTGAGAGTGATCTCGCCCCTGTGGTCCTCGGCGAACACGGCGGTGGCGCACTGGGCGGCGGCCCGCGCGGCCGCGGCGTGCGCGCAGTCCAGGAAGGGCACCGCGCTCTGCGCGATGTTGGTCGCGTAGTTGAACGCGGGCCGCGCCACCAGCAGCCCGCACAGGCAGCGCAGGGACACGACGGCCAGGCTTAGCGCCGCCGGGTCCGGTTTCCTGGTCACAACAATGTTAACCTTCATTTAGCAAATAAAAGCGAAGGTCCATAGTTCAAGCCTCGGTGACGCTAGATAGTCTACACGATCCTAGTTAAGCAAATAAAACAAAAGGATGGTCAAAGAGGTTCACTCGGGCGAGCACTGTCGAATTAAGGGTTAAATAAGGTAATCCTCCCGCAACAAATACTTACTAAGACGAAAACACAAGGTGGACTGATGACCTGGTAAAGGTCGCGGGAGTCCGATGCGGGCGGCGCGGGAACGGTCGTTCTGGCACTCTTTGGGGGAGACCAGCAGTGGATGTCTTTCGGATCATATGATGATGAGGACGAACGCATAATATCATAGAAAGAAAAAGTGCTGATGAACTTCGAATTAGCAAGACTCGCCTTCAAGACATAGTTCTCTTATTAAAAGTTTGCATCCGAATCGATCTTTCTGCTAGGCCATTCGGTGCAGACCCACACCTAACAGTAAGTCATATATAAAATCTTTGTTTCACCTTAGCATATATTTGTATTTATTATGAAGATTTTAATCTCACATCACATTGCACGTAGAACCGATGGACGTTGGGGCGGAAAGGTTTTCGAGTGGCGACCACCAAGGTAGGCCCCCCACAAGGTGGACTGACGACCTGGTAAAGGTCGCGGGAGTCCGCTGGATGCGGGCGGCGCAGGACCGGTCACTGTGACACTCTGGGGGAGGCGTGGGCCTCCCCCAGAGTGCCCACCCCATACACCCATACACGTCCACTGCTGGACATGGGTCCAGCAGTGGACGTGTATCGGTTTATATGATGATAATGAATGTCTCACCTGGTATTTCCTTTTTTGGGCCTCAACACTGCGCACGCTCTCTCTAGCCTCTGCAGATATCTTTTATAGAATTCTAGAAGTTCTTTTTCGTACTTGTATAGCGTTAATGTGTCCTTCTTTACTGTAAATTAGACAAAAAAGACCACTTTTAGTGAAATATAATGCATTTAAGTTATTAAAATGTTAAAGTGTGAATTAGTTATATCAACAAATTTTAAGGAACAATTTAATCATTAGGAATTGGGATTTTAAATGATAATTGAATCTGTGTCTTTTTATAAAACATCAGAAAGTAAATTTCAATCGAAGTGATGTTTTTTTAAATTCTTCGCCGCGAGCGGGATTCGACGAACCCACGACCTCTGGAATCCGTCCATTGCTCTAAAGTTTAGAGTCTGAACAGACTGAGCTATTGCTGGCTCCACTCGTGGCGAGGTCGCTTTTTCACTTCGATCGAAATCAAATTCTCAATTTCGATAGAAGTGTAAAAGCGACCTCGCTAGCAGACGTTTATTTATTTATTTATTTAAACTTTATTGCACAAAAGAAAACTTATCGTAAAAAAGGCGGACTTAATGCCAAATGGCATTCTCTACCAGTCAAACCTTAAGGCAAAGCGGAAAAGATACGACGTTTATACTTAGCAAACATGTACCGATATAGCGCATTGTTCCTAACGATTCTCAATGTAATTTGAGACATTGGCGCCTCCCTAAGGCGTAATTAAAAGAGTGAAGATATTGAACGGCAGTCTTCTTCATACAATTTACTTGTAGATGACTGCCTTTTTAAGAATGACGGCAGTATAGTCGAGGTAAATAATAGCCTTCTTATACAAAAGCCTACCTCTACAATACTAGACGTAGACACTCACGTTTGATATTGGAGTAGTCCTGGTGCCGTATCTGGTAGTCGGGCAGGATGTCCTTGAACACCTCGTAGGCGGAGAGCGTGGCGATCTTGCGCACCGAGTGCAGGTTGAGAGTGTCGTCTCTGAGGCGCTCCTCCATTAGGTACAGGATTGGGTATAGGTTCTTTAGCTGGAAGGAAATAATATAAATTATTAAGGATTGGAATATTTTTTTAAATACTACACTGGATCGTGTCAGGCGCAGCTCCAACAGCATCCTGAATGCGGTTGCAGACAATATTTTGAACACTATTTACTAACCTAGTTAATAAGCCTTCACTAACAAGCTATGGATTTATTCCGATTTGAAGAATTTTATTATTTATTAGCATTTATAAGTTACTACATTTCCTAACCTGAGAGAGATAAGACACAGCGATGAAAATCAATAAAGGGCCAAGGCCAAGGGCGCCGTCGGGCGCGTCCTACGACGTAAGCATAGCCTTACCATCAGGCAGACCATGTCAGTATATGAACCAAAATAGTTTATTTTCGACTGTCTATTTTTTACCAGTGTTTATCGCTAGTAAAAAAAAACTATTTGCCTTTAATCAAAGGGCTGGGATAACAAAACTTCAGTAATAAGCATCTCACTATCAATAGGGGTGTAGACACTAAATAAAATAATCAATAATGTCATATTTTCTCGAAAAAGGATTAAAAATGTAGTCAAATGGAGAAAAAATCAATGCAAAAGGTTAAATAATCACGAAGTTATAAGTGTCCAAAGTTTTAAGAAGGGGTATGTTCTGTCCCTTTTTCGCAAAACGCAACTTCATATGAAACGATGACGCTGGAAGATTGTGACATCACACTAATAGACGGGACCGTGCCGCGCCCCATCGTGTTCGACACGGCCCCCCCGGCAGCATCCTGAGGCTCTAGTATAAGTTTTACCGAAACAAAACGTTACGATCGCGTTTGCGTTTAACCTCAATTTGTATGGGATTTGACAGCTAAACGCGAACGCGGTCGTAACGTTTTGTTTCGGTAAAACTTATACTAGAGCCTCTGTAGTGTGACGTCACACACTGTTTGCGTTTTCTCTCTCTAACAAGCAATATTAAAACGGTTGTAGCTTCGTTATTCTTTGAGATATCTGAATGGGATTTTCGTCACTAGGCATATTTTTTTGCCTTCTTTCATTTGGAGTAATAATCATTTTCGAGTCTACACCCCTATTACAAACCTTTTTCTCAGGCTCCTCAAGCAGAGAAGAGCACAGAGCGCCGATCCTCAACTTTTCATGACTGAGCCGGTCCCTCCTCGCCGCCATCAATTCAACAGCAGTGACTACCCCTCCCGCGGGAGCTTCGGGGGTGTCTTCCTCGCCAGTGCCTTCCATGCCGGAGTCAGACTCGGAACCCTGGGGTTCTTCTGGCTGTTCTGGTTTTTCAGGTTTCGTGTCCTCTTCCGGTTCTGATTCTGTGTCTGGAATTATGAATGGATTAGACTAGGCATGTTATACGTTACACACAGTTCAGTTTCTAATTTATTCAATGTCAAAATGTTTTAGAGTCCCATTTTGTGTGTTAACGGTAAACAAACTTTATCCTCCCCTAAAAATAATGTCAAAGTATTGAGTTCTAGATTCAAATTGCTTCTGTACTTAGTCAGAAAGCCAATACTCAATATACCATCACTGGTACAATTCAAGTTCTCAAATACATGAAACTTGTTTACAAATTCATTTCCTAACCACCTGAGTCGTAGTGTCACATATCCTTTCGAAGTAAGCTTATCATTATCACACACATCGTTAATTTTAATACGTCTCGGCTTGACTGGAATGTTTTACTGCGCTATTGTCTCGAACTTTACTACTCTAATTGTATCTTCGGTGTCAACTAACAAAGAACATATTTTTGTCTTCGTCGTTGTCAAGTGATAATGAACTCAGATTTGTATGAAAAAAAAATATGACAAATTTGTAAATAATTCATAATAGCTGTTTTTTTTTTAAGTTACGGATATATTATCAATTAAATAGTTACCTAGAGGCAAAATTCAAAAAAAAAACAGACATCAAAAATAACTTAATTACCTCCTGAAAAGTCGGAATAGATATTAAATAAATGTTTTTATCTTTATTTTGGTTCATTCACATTTGCTTTAAAATATTCAGATAAAAAACAACGAATTATTTATTTTAAATCTATATAATTACTTGCTGGTGGAAAGCTTTGTTGGATTCTTGAATAATCATCTTAGAAATACGTTTTTAAACAATAAAAAAATGTTATTTTATATTATTGTTTTTCGAAACCGTATTTTGTAACTTCATATTTCGTTGTGTTGCCATCAGCATGCTATATAGTTTGCTCATTAATTAAGTATTCGATTTCACTGTTCGTCAATTTGTGTCTGTTCGTCTGTCATCAGGCTGTATCTCATGAACCGTGATAGTTAGATCGAAGGACTTCTGCTCGCGATTACCCTTTATTTATACTGTGCTAAAAAAAAACCCATAATATTATATAATGGCTTATCACAGCTACTACATATCCAATCATCTTCATTGGGGATATCCCAAAGTTCCCCTAGTGGAAATCTATACCTACATTTCGGGTGATTAATGCTTTCCGCAAAACATTGATCCAATTGAAAATAATTCTTAATTTCTATTTCACTTAATGTTCTTAAAATTTTCCTAATTAAACTTGCCTTTAGCGTCTTTGGAATCTCATTTTCCATCACTTCTTTTATTGCTAACGATAGTGAAATAGCAATGACCCTAAAACCAGTTTCTATCGCAATTCTTTTTTTGCTATGGGACCAAAAGTATTTAATCACTTACCGGCAACCTAAAGTCACTGCCAATACCATCATTTAAACGAAAACTACAAAAACTGCTAATCAGAAAGACCTATTATGACATGTTTTTTTTTTAAATGATAATATTGACATCCAACTTAAATTTTTTATTTTTCATGTGGTTTTGATGAATTCTATGTAATTAGTTGTGATTTTCAATGTGTATGTAATTTTAAGCATTAATTAAGTAATTATTCGGATTGCATGTAATTTTTCAAATATATTAGAATTTAAGAATATTGTAAGCCTTAGAGGCAGGTTATACTGAACTATATTATTTATTGAACAACTGTATTACGCACATATAACCAGCAATAAACATTTTGATTTGATTTGATTTGATTTGAAACAACAGGCCTATGTCTCGGCTTATTTTTTAGTAATTGTTTTACAACTTCATTCTCACTTAATAGCCGTGTCTACACCGAACGAGCGGCTCGCCCGAACACCGTTCGCCCAAACGTGCTCGCCCGGTGTGGACGTGATTCGGGCAAACGGTGGCTTTTCACATCACACTTTTATATTTTGCTGTTAGCCGATTCGACTTCATTCAAAACTGAACGCTATTCGTAAGAGTATAAAGCCGTTAAACACTTTTTGCAATTGCTTAGAATATGCAATAAAGTAATTTTGTCCACGAGTCCTTTACAGTTTGCTATTGAGCAAATTCGAATAGTTCGAATTTGGACGTTATTCCTAAAGAGATAAAGCTTTGAAAAATATTTGGCAATGGCAAAAACAAATTGGTATTTTATTTCTTCGTCTCCTTCATCAATTTTGCTGAGTTAGGTTGAACTATAGCGTACTACTTATAAGGTTGTTATTAGATATATTGGCACGCAGGGGGAGAGAGGGGGGAGGAAGGGATTTTATTTTTGCAAAATTAAAATGAATCAAGTTTTCACTTCTGCCGGCACTCCCGGAGTGCAACCCGGTCTTTTTTTATCAAGGTAATTTATTAAAGTTCATTCGAAGTCGCTGCGTTGGAAAAGGTCAAAACTAGCTTGACCCCTGAATACCTACATTACATATTGATATTGGGAAATTAGGGATCAAGTTATACCTACTGGCGGTTGGTAACTTGGTAGTGAGACGAGTTGAGGCGGATTTGGGAATTGCGTAACTGAGTTCGACACGCATGGGTTTGTTTGTCAGCTGAAAGTTTTGGTAGATTGAGTAGTACCTACCTAGTAGGAATTTCAATAGGTAGGCGTCTTCGCTCTGATCATAACACAATTGATCAAATAATTTTTTCCCGGCCTCTTTTCGGTTCTCAAAAATTTTGCGCATCCACATTTTGTGGCTTTTCTTTAAATACATTTCTTCCGATTTCGAATTCGAACAAGCAAAAACTAAATTAACGTTGTCGCAGCAACAGCTGTGCGCACGTGCGGCTTCATCGTGATCGTGAGCTCAACTATCGGTAGGTAAATTCGCCCGAGCCGATCTGGCTCGGGTGAGCCGCGCGCGTTTGCCCGAACGCCCGTCCACACCAGCGCTTGCGGCCGACCCTTTTGACGGCTCGCCCGAACCGTTCGGGCGAGCGTTTTTGATGGCTCGGGCGAGCCGTTCGGGCGAACCGTTCGGCCGGTGTGGACGCGGCTATTGAAAATACCGTATCCAGGGTCGCCATGTAAAGGATGGAGATTAATGCACGAGGTTCGGTCATGAACTTAGGGATATATTTGAGAGTGCACAAGCTTATATAGGAGTGGAACAATACGCGATTACAACCTGATACATTGGTTAACTAACAATACATACTTATAAGGTGCTTTATAAGGATAAGTAGGTAATTGTGCTTTAGCACTTTGTATCATCTTATCTCTAATCAGGGACATATAAATCAGGGCTCTTAGAATGGTTTTCTATCTATTTCTGTCCTGGGTGGCTACCCTAATAATTTTCTCTTATTGTGTTCATACAGTTGATTGCAAAATATGTATTAAAAAACTTTCTCAGCTGCCGGTAAATTCTATTTCGGGCTACATTCGAAACTGCTTGATGTATTTTGACATATGAGGTGTCATTGGATTACTCATAATCGTGTGAGTGAAATAGGCTATATTTTTTTATTGAAAGCAGTTGGCTTATTTGAAAACTCATTTAAATAAATGCATTTTATTCTGCGAATAGTATTCTGCGTAATGGCACTTTTACAAGTCAAAATTCTACCAGCGTTTCTGAAAAAGAAGACCAATGTGGGGCTCCAATGACCTTCGATCTGTAACTGTCGACTTTTTCGTGTTTTTAATGGCTTATCGTATTAACAACAACGAGGTTTACCGAAATAGTATCCTTAAATAGTATATATTTACTTCAAACCTCAGTTTTCGGGATATATGGCACCAAACTTTGGCAATTTCAGGCCAAAAAACCAGTTTTTTAGACGTAACTTGTGAAAATGGGTTTAAAATAAAAATCTCTCGTGGGTTGTTAGAGATGTCAATAAGGAACAGTTACATGTAGATTTCATATATAAAAGTGCATGAACAACATACTAATATCGAAAACAGACTCTCATAAAAGAGAGAATCATAAAAAAAAACAATTATTTTCAAAAAACTCGCGTCTGTGTCGTAGGATTAAAAAACCGATAGGTGTTTGTGCCATAAATATATCTATAGTTTTGACGGAGGAATATCAACTCAAAACTCGTCAAAACTAGCCAAAAAGCGCGTGGAGCCCCTTAAGAAGAAACGCCGAAACCAACTTCACAGTAATTTTCTGCCAAAAAAAGCTTATTACAATGATAGTTCTTAACGTACTTAAACTAAGTCAAACTAAATATGAATGCAAAGAAAAAAAATCATTATAATGCGTTTTTCTAGAAGAAAAAATGTCCGAATAAGCTATATGAATAATTAAGTTATTTTGGGCTCTGGTTTGGGCAATGCTTTTCGGTCAGTTAGATAGTCCTCAACCCTGTAATAAGCCTTCAACATCAAAGTTTTTTTCAAGTAATTTTAAGAGCTGGAAAGGTTAGAGCCAAAATTTCATTAGGTTTTGATTTCACTTGTTAAAATAATGCTTCATGCCCAAGCCGGCAGACTATATCTGCAACATAAATTACCTGCACACTCCTCTGACCGCTCCATTAGCCCCTGTTTCGTCTTGATGGGCAGCAACGCCCGCATCCTCTTGACCGGCCGGTCCTCCATCTCCTGCTCATACTTGCCCTCAAAGTCACTGTCAGATGCGGAGTCACTCTCAGCACCGCTGTCACTGCCTACTTGTTGTTTCTGTTTTGGAACCTTCTCTTTGTCGATTTTCTTGCGTTTTCTGCTTGATCTAATGGTAATATAACATTTTTTTATAAGTTATAGGCTGTAATGATATTTATTTGAAGTAGGTAATTTGAGATTAGTTGCTGATTTCAGCAAGAGCAATTTATACAAGGTAGGGATGTTATAAATGGAGGAAGAATAGATTAATCAGTGGTCAGGTTGCATAGCTTTTTACATATTGAACATTTTTATGTTAACTTCAGATTTAGATCCAGCTCTAAAAACTATTCCTATAGGTCTTAGGTGGTCCTTATACAGAAGAAGAAGAAGAATATTTTAAAAACAGTGAATTTAAATGGTGAAATAATAGTGAAATAAGAATAAGAAAAATAAAACAATATAAAAAGTTTATTTAACAAATAAGTGCATAAAATATCGTTACAAACTCTGTCATAAGGAAATAAAGCTTATCTTATTTTATAAATAAGTTGACTTGTGACTGTGTTACTGAAGTAAATAGTCAATGCATCATAATTATAGTTAATCAAAAAGAAACCTCTGCTAACGTAATTGCAATTTTCAATCAAGGGGAAAACTAGAAAAAGGCTTTTGAACCCACAACCATTGCTTCCTGCTTATGTAGAATAATTATTCACCTTTTGGTTTATTCATTGGTTACCTTAAAGTAGTTACAAAATATTTCTGTCTGACAATATGTGAAGAAATAGAATCATGTATTGTACTCACTTATTCTGATCATCCTTCTGTGGCACATCAGCCAAGAACCTAGGGTTCTTAGCCAGCTTGTTCATAATGTACTCCTTCTCCTCATCATCCAGCATGTCTCCCCACTCGTCCGCCGACTCCTCGCTCTCGCTGCTGTACTCTATCTGCTTCTGCTGCGGCTGCGGCTGCTTCTGCAGCTTCGTGCGGTGCCGCTGCAGCTTCATCTGGCCCGCCTTTTTCATTTTGTTAGTGGTCTGATTGTTCCGCTTCACTCTGCTCACTTTTATTTTACCCTTTTTCTGAAAACGCGAAGTTTTAGTTTGGTTAGAAACTGCTTGAAGTCAATATAGCTAAGGTATATGTTTAAATGGATACTTACAGCCATAGTGATTGTTTAAATTTATTTGCACTGGTTTAATAGACTCCGGTACTTTATTTTCGCGAAATTAAAACAACGTGGATTTGACAAACGAGGCACATGAAAATAATATAAGATATGAGTGGTGTCTGAGTGACAGTTGACTGCCCACAGATAGAATTAGAAGGGTTGACTTGACAGGCAGGTACCGGTTAATGTACAGCCATAATAATGCACGGCCAAAATAATGTACAGCCCAATAATTCGCGTTCATACTGTACATGGATTATCAGGCTGTACATTATTGGGCCGTGCATGATCACCCTGAGCAAACTTCGTCCGGGGCAATAATTGTAAGCCACTTTTGTCCGGGTTGATAATGCACGACCCAATAATCCGAGTCCACAAAAGTGGACGCGGATTATCAGGATGTACGTTATTGGGCCGTACATTATTGGCTCCCGTTCACATCTGCAAAGAAAAGAGATTCATTCAACTTGAAAAATCAAAATAAATAAATCACAGACGACCATTAATTAAATCGGAATGAATATAGTAAATAAAATATTTACAGTATTTTTGTTACGATGTTATAAAAAGTTTTCAATTGCAGCGTTGAAAAATTGAACGCACGCTAACTTTCTAAATGTCAGTTAGAACGAGACCTCGAAACTTTCTAGTTTTTCTAGTTTTCTTCTATGAAATTTCGCCTGGAGCTGTTAATTAGATCTAGTATCCGGTGCGTGTTCTGATTTAACTTGTCACCCACGATGAGAGCCGTGTAGTAGAGTCAGTGGCAGTGAAAACAATGGTGCCCCAACAGCAAAGGAGACGGAGACGTCGGGCCGCTTTGGCGCGGACTTCGGAGCGCCGTGTTATGGTGGCGAGGGGGCCTGGAGGGTTCGGGTTTACTATAGCAGGGCAGCGGCCTTGTGTGGTGTCAGCCGTGGCGGCGGGAGGGCCGGCGGAGCTGGCCGGGCTGCGTGCGGGGGATGCTTTGATCGCTGTGGACGGGGCGAATGTGGCTCGCGCGCCGCACGCGTCTGTGGCTCGGCTGGTGGCTGCTGCGCCCGGAGCGATAGCTCTGAGTGTGGCGCCGCGGGAGGCGCCGCCGACGGACACGGAGGACACAGAGCCTGATGAGAGGGCGCGGACGCGGCGCCGGCACCCGCCGCCGCGCCGTCGGCCACAACCTGCTATGCTGCACCATCCAGGTGAGCTCAAATAGAAGCTACAAGTTGCCCAAAAAAAACAATCCTGCGGTGTTATGCTAATGTTTCTGTATATTTGTTGTTAAACAAATAGAGTATCTCTGTGTTATCTTTTTAGTAAAGCTGTTTTCAAATACACTTTATAGATAGTTCAAACTACACTATGGACAAAAGACAAACTATAATGCAATAAAAATTAGATCCTCATTGAACAATCTATACAGGTGCCGGCAAATAACTTGCGCAAGTGGGGGGGCAGCTCGCAATTTGCCTTGCGAACTGCCCCTCCCCATTGTCCCGCAAGGCAAATTGCGAGCTGCCCCCCCACTTGCGCAAGTTATTTGCTGGCACCTTTACCAAGTGATATGTTCAAAGCTCTTATAACTATTATTTTTATCTAGTGTTTTATACTTTATGTATGGTGGTGGTTCTTTCTACAATACAGTTTATATTTTAGAAGGCTCAAACTAACGAGGACATTTCATGGGAACTTGACTTGGTTCTTACAAAATGTTGGAGATAAAAAATTAAAATGCTCACTAGCATCCACAGACTAAATCCTTTATTTTTTTAGTTTATAATTCTTTACTTGCTTTAAGAATTTACAATTCATGGACATGAGATCTATAATCTAAGTATGTAATACATTATTATTGTATAAACGGAATTAGAAAAGCTGAATGGGTGATTAGTGAGGTGAGACTGGTCTTTTAAGGTGCTAGCTTGTTAACCATTGTACTACTATAGCACTTGGTTGTTTCACTAGCTTTTGTCTTGGCAACTTCCCGAGTCATAGTTTTTGATGACCACTTTAGCCTAGTTGGTAGTGACCCTGCCTATGAAGCAAGAGGTCCTGGGTTCGAATCCCGGTAAGGGCATTTATTTGCGTGATGAGCACAAATATTTGTTCCTGAGACATGGATTTTTTCTATGTATTTAAGTATTTATTTATCTATATAAGTATGTTTATCGTTGTTTAGTACCCATAGTACAAACTTTGCTTAGTTCAGGACTAGGTCGATTTGTGTAAGATTGTCCCCTAATATTTATTTATTTTGATTTATATATTATTTATAGTTGCTAGATGTGATCTTATCTTCAGTAAAAATCATCAATTTATTGTATGAACACCTCTTGAAGCAGAATTACTATTTAAAAGTAACTGTGCTCGGGAGTTTCTGTACCATCAGGTCACCATAGGACACGGGTTCCAAACTACAAAACATAAAGAAAGTTCTTATTATAGCCTTATTATCAGATATACAGTGTATTGGCTATATCAACTCTATTATTTTTCTCTTTTGAATTTTTTGCATATATGTTTGCCAGTCGGTAAAGAAAGTTACAGAGCTAAATATAGACTAAGCTGCTCTTTAGGTCAAAGGTCCATTTCTTTGCAACACCCTGATGTTGCATGACACCAGGGCTCCAAAGAGCATACTTTCTAAACAGCAGCCGTAAGACACACCAGCACGCATCAGTGAAGGATTTAATTGTGTCTTTATTCCATTTACAGATGATTCAAGATCAGTAAATGGTAAATTAAAGTGAGTAAGTGCTTCAACTGTTTTGCACTTTTGTGTTGTATTCACTTGTTTTGTCCCCACACTTATTTGCTTGGTTTCTGCACTTATTTGTGTTGTCTCCTCGCTTACATTGTTTGACATTTATGTTTGTAACTATTTATAATAAAGTTTCACATATTTCAATTTATTTAGTAATTTGTGTGTACCCAAAATAACATAGGAGTGCCCTGATAGTAATACTCGGCACTCAATGGCAGAAATAGAACACTGGGATGTAAATGTCTAAATAATTATGTTCCCTGTTTTCCGTCAATTGTGATGTGTACAAACTGTTACATATAATTATATTTACCATAATAATACCATCAAGAGGGAAGAATAGCTTGGCAGCAGCTAGCAGCTCGCAACTGACAAAGGTACTTTTTTGATGAAATTTCCATTTTGGGAGAAAACGGTTTCCACTAACTAAATCTTATCACATCGCTTTTTTGGGTTTTTATATAAAAAAAAATTGACGTGTTATAAGTTAGAATTTATTGCAAATTTTGAAAAAAAAAAGAAAACCTATAAATAATAAATCTAGTCTTTCATTGTGTCAATAATGTACTAAAAAATCATTGATATTGGAAATTATTTAGAAGTGTCAAGACATTTTCTCTTGTATGGTTGAGTACGAGGTATTCTTCCCTCTTAACCTTTTTATCTAACTTAAAATTTCAAAATTAGCTATTTTTGCATGTTGACCCTAACACTCACTGGCATTTATTCCTGACTGCTTGACCAATATTTTAATTTCTGTGGTAACCTTAGATATAAGTCTTTCATGTTCTGTTTTCATTTCTATAAATGTGAATAATAATAATGACGTCCAAGATAATTTCGGAAAGAGCTATTTTATTTTTAGCATCATTCAAACATTATCATATAGAACCCATTAGGTTCAGTAAGGTTCATTAATTGGATACAGCAACTGATACTAGATTGTTGTATACTGACGTTTCAGCATGCCACGCAGCACCGAGCACGTCCAGCGACCTGTTGGCGAACCTGCGCGGCGCGCAGCTCGGCGGGGCGCAGGCCGCGCGGCTCGAGTGCCGCGCCGTCGTCGGGTACCTCGGCACCATCGAGACTCCCAGCGCAGGTTAGTCTCGGCGTGTCCCAAGTTGTTGCACAACTTGTGCCGCATTAATAGCCGTGTCTACACCGAACGAGCGGCTCGCCCGAACACCGTTCGCCCAAACGTGCTCGCCCGGTGTGGACGTGATTCGAGCAAACGATGGCTCGCCCGAGCCGTTCGGGCGAGCCCCCGAATGCTTGCCCGAACGGTTTGCCCGAGCCGCGAGCGGCTCAGCCTATGTGGAAGGTGGTTTTGTTCGGCCGAACGACAGAAGGCGAGGGCGATTTTTGCCCTACGTATTATTATTCTAATTTGTACTTTATTGTTAACACTATAAGCTCGTAACACATTTTTCGTAAATGCAAATTCCATTTTGTTTTATCACACTTTTATATTTTGCTGTTAGCCGATTCGACTTCATTCAAAACTGAACGCTATTCGTAAGAGAATAAAGCCGTTAAACACTTTTTGCAATTGCATATTCTGCAAATAAAGTAATTTTGTCCACGCGTCCTTTACCGTTTTGCTATTGAGCAAATTCGAATAGTTCGAATTTGGACGTTATTCTTAAAGAGATAAAGCTTTGAAAAATATTTGGCAATGGCATAAACGAATTGGTATTTTATTTCTTCGTCTCCTTCATCAATTTTGCTGAGTTAGGTTGAACTATAGCGTACTACTAATAAGGTTGTTATTAGATATATTGGCACGCAGGGGGAGATAGGGGGGAGGAAGGGATTTTTTTATTGCAAAATTAAAATTAATCAAGTTTTCACTTCTGCCGGCACTCCCGGAGTGCAACCCGGTCTTTTTTTATCAAGGTAACTTATTAAAGTTCATTCGAAGTCGCTGCGTTGGAAAAGGTCAAAACTAGCTTGACCCCTGAATACCTACATTACATATTGATATTGGGAAATTAGGGATCAAGTTATACCTACTGGCGGTTGGTAACTTGGTAGTGAGACGAGTTGAGGCGGATTTGGGACTTGCGTAACTGAGTTCGACATGCATGGGTTTGTTTGTCAGCTGGAAGGATTGGTAGATTGAGTAGTACCTACCTAGTAGGAATTTCAATAGGTAGGCGTCTTCGCTCTGATCATAACACAATTGATCAAATAATTTTATCCCGGCCTCTTTTCGGTTCCCAAAAATTTTGCGCATCCACATTTTGCGGCCTTTTTTTTAATACATTTCTTCCGATTTCGAATTCGAACAAGCAAAAGCAAAATTAACGTTGTCGCAGCGACAGCTGTGCGCACGTGCGGCTTCATCGTGATCGTGAGCTCAACTATCGGTAGGTAAATTCGCCCGAGCCGATCTGGCTCGGGCGAGCCGCGCGCGTTTGCCCGAACGCCCGTCCACACCGACCGAGCGCTTGCTGCCGACCCTTTTGACGGCTCGCCCGAGCCTTCTGACGGCTCGCCCGAACCGTTCGGGCGAGCGTTTTTGATGGCTCGGGCGAGCCGCTCGGCCAGTGTGGACACGGCTAATCAATCAATCAATCAATCATTTATTTGCTATAAAACACATTTATAAATGCACGCAAATATCGTTTTAACATACAAATAAAACTAACAAGCAGGTACAAGATTAAATTAAAACAAATATTACTAACTTACATTAAATGTCACAAAAGCAAAATAATCAATATATAATTTAAATAATAATAATAATACAATTAAGAGGTAAGGTTCCGATCAAGAAAAAAGTAAAACAAAAAATAATTGGAGCAATAAATGTCATGAAATTTGGTCGAAAATTCTTGCATAATATTCTTTGATTGAATAGAATGGACGGGTCAAAAAATATTCCTTTACTTTTTTGTCCAAGGATCTTAACTCTAGAATATTTTTTAGGTCGTCAGGAAGTAAATTGTACACTCTAATGGCAGTATTATTCAAACTTTGGTCAAAATGCACATCATTTAAGTGAGGTGGAGTCTTGTAATTGCAACTAGGTATATCTGTCTGGTAATTGCAACTAAATTTAATAATGCCCTCTAGGATAGTGATTATACAGGGCATTATTAAATTTAGTTGCAATTACCAGACAGATATACCTAGTTGCAATTACAAGACTCTACCTTGTAGTCTATTTCGTTGTCTAAGATTATAATTCGTAGTCTTGCCCTGCTGGACATACAGGTTTCTATTGTTAAAAACATAAATACATAAACGGTACAAATAGAGAGAAATTACAGTCAAAATTTTATTGTCAACAAATATACTACGATGAGAGTCAGGAACATTAGCACATTTTTCTATTAATGAATATTTTTCTATAAATTATAACAGCCTGTTGCCTGTCCTACACCCGTTGGCGCAACTCAGCGCAAGCCAGACTTCAGCGTGTCCCAACCCCAACATGTTGCATCAATCAAATACTGTATCCATACTAATATTATAAATGCGAAAGTGTGTCTCTCTGTTAACTCATTACGCTTAAACCGCTGAACCGATTTAGATGAAATTTTGGTACCGAGATAGTTTGAGTGCTGGGAAAGGTCATAGGATAGTTTTTATCCTGGAAATCATGCCCTAACGGGGCACAACACATAATGCATGCCTCGGCCGTAACTTCCAGCGGCGGCGGCAGTCGCAGCGGCGCGTCATACGTGGAAGCGAGAGCTGAGAGGCCGCGCTCCGTCCTCTTTCTCGCGTAAGGCGCTCCGTTGCCGTCGCCGCTGCAAGCCGTTAATATATTTTTTGTAGTAGAATCTCTTACGGCGTTTCTTAGTTTTGCATGCCTTATATTTCGAAGTGCCAGCTATTTAAGCTATTTAACAGAAGCCTTTGTAAAATGATATATTTATTCTTCCAGCGTCCAGCGCGGCCCCGGGCAACGTCCGTTCCGCCGTCCGCAAGTTACGCCAGGAGCGACGCCCCGCCACTCCAGTCCTGCTCTCCGTCCTACCCAATGCTCTAAACCTCAGACGCCCGGGCGGCCAAATCCTAGCCCAGTACCAGAGGGAAAGAATCCTTTACGCTGGATGCGGTTCAGATGCCGATAGACGATACTTTGGGCTCGTCACTTCAGCAGAAATCGAAGAGAACGAAGCCTCGCATAGCTGCCACGTGTTCGCAGTAGACCCAAGAATGGCGGAGCATGAGGCACACAACAATAGGGCCAGAGAGTTCCAGCTAACATGCACCAGAGACGCAGTCGCCGAGAGGTGTTTAGAGTTCCCACCCTCAGCGGAATACGTCGTCGGCGTTGTTAAGGGAATGTATTCATTGCCCGCGGATGATAACAGCCCCAATTTACAGCTGATTTCCAAGCTAGCAGTTAAAGGCGACAGTCCGGCGTTTGGGAACTTCTCTAGATGCAATCGCGCCGTATTTAGAGTACCCAGAGAGAGACGACCGTGTAGGCACGACGATAGAATAGAAAGGTTAGAACCCCAGGAGTTCGTAGCTAATTCTCCGCAGCCCAGCAACCATAGCGAGATCACAACGACATCCAGCAACAGCGATTCAGGCATAGGCTTCCATAACGACTGCAGGAACATCGCTGATCGGATTTTGGTTGTAGATTTCGCTGGACCGCAACCGCCCGTGAACAGATTCAGACAGGAGATGCCAAGGCGGCCGCTAGGGCTCGTCGGATGTAGCTTTGAAGACGGCGCTTTCCTGTCCAATACGACACCTGTAGTTGACGCTTTTGCCGGCCAAGGCCGACCATTGAACTCTGACGATGTATTAACGCCCGATCCGCCTAGGCATGTGAGCCCGCGAGCAGAGGAGGACAACTACAATTACAACGCGTACGGCGCTAGCACTAGCTTCCAGAACGGCGCCGTTTACGACCAGGTGTATACTGAAACTGAGGGTCACCACTACGAGCTGCCGCACGTACAGCTGGATAGGGTGGTCGACGCGTTTAATTCCGTGGAAATATACGAAGAGAAGAGCGAGTCGGCCAGCATGGACGGTGTGTCGATGGTGTCGGAGGCGCGGCCGCTGGCGCGCCGGCAGGCCTCGCTGGACGACATGCTGGTGCTGGGCCGCGGGCCCGCGGGGACGGACGACGACCATTTTGTCCGTCCGGCGACCGTGAAAAGCAAGGTTTGGCCAATTATTATCACAGTGGGCCAGGCCTTTAAATACCGCTATTTACGCATAGTTTATGACGTATTTTTTCCAAAAAAAAGCGATATTTTACGGGCTGAATAGCGGTATAACGTTATAAATCCAAACCAAACTGAATTTTTGACGAAACCTGCGCTGTGGATATTTAACTTTTTGGATGGTTTTTAGCTTCCAATAATTAAATGCCATTTCTCAAGGTTTAGAACAGAAGGCACACTCCTTTGATCTTAACCGATATAATAACTTAATACCGTTATAACGTAGTTCTACAGGACTTATAGGGTCTCTTTTTCGCACAAAGTTTCGCCTATTCGACAGCGCGGCTCGTATTTTAAAACGATGTTATGATAAATATTCATTTTGTTATGATATTGATATCGTTATGGGCATACTGATTTTGTTATAACGAAGAATTTCAACATTAACGATATATAACGTTATGATATCGCTTTTTTTCATAACGTTTTAAGGGTCTTATTTGGGCCAATCAACATTTACACCGACACTAGCTTCCGCCCGCGACTTCATCTGCGTGGACCCGGGATAAAAACTGTGTGTACAGTTTAATCCAGGCTATAAACTATCTTCGTGTGTAACTATCTTCGTATCTATCTTTCATCCAAATCGGTAGAGCCGTTTAAGCGTGATTGAGTAACAAACATCCAAACATCAGTAGGATAGTAGGATTTTTTCGGCCAACAAGACTTCAACAACCCCTGCCATATACGATAGCGTGATCACTGCTGGTTCAAATTCGTTTCTGATCTCCGCTTTTAGTGTAGCTGTAAAATTAAAAAGATGTATTTTCTAAGAGGTCCAGCCATTTTTATAAATATGTATCTAACAATTTTAAATCATTTGAAGACGTGACTGTACCCGTGCTAGAAGAAAACTACCATCTACCATGACTGTACCTAATGAGTATAATTGCTTGCAGGTCCGCAAGCTAAAACCCCTGAACCTGCTTTCGAGAACGAAGTACATCCTTACAGGGCGGGAGCGGGACAAGAAGCTGGACAGAGAGAGAGCGCGCGCGCTGAGCGCGAGCGCGGGCGACGTGGCCGCGCGCGGAGCCGCGGGAGCGGGCGAGCTGCCCGGAGCTGCCAGCGAACCGGATCTCAGACAGGTCAGTGGACACTATACACTGTTATTTTTTAACTATAAAAGGTCATACTATTTCCATGCAAGAAATGAGCGTGCCACACGACGCGAAGCGTTTTAGAATAAAAAAAACCGGCCAAGTGCGAGTTGGACTCGCGCACCGAGGGTTCCGTAAAATTTACGGTTTTCGCAATTTCTCCTTTATCTGTGCTATAAGACGTTGCTTCGTACCAAATTTCAAGATTCTGAGTTCACGGGAAGTACCCTGTAGGTTTTGATTCCCTTGCGAGTTTCGAAAATTTGCGGCATAAACGGCGGTATCTTTTGATTGCGTTGGCTTAGCAGTTTGATTTTTTAACAGCTCCAAGGGACAGTAGACCTGAGTATTTGGTATAAATTTTAGCTTGATACCTCCACGCGTTCCTGAGAAAAAGGATCTTGACAGACGGGCGGACGGACAACAAAGTGATCCTATAAGGGTTCCGTTTTTTCCTTTTGAGGTACGGAACCCTAAAAATAAAAAATCGGCAAAGGATTGTTGTATGGGAGCCCCCTTAAATATTTGTTTTATTCTGTTTTTTAAATATTTGCTGCGATAGCGGCAACAGAAATACATCATCTGTAAAAATTTCAACTGTAACTATCACGGTTCATGAGATACAGCCTGGTGACAGACGAACAGACAGCGGAGTCTTAGTAATAGGGTCCCGTTTTTTACCCTTTGGGTACGGAACCCTAAAAATACAGAGGTTAATGACGACTTTGGCAGAGAGGACAATATTGAACCTTTAGAGGCCACAACACCCTAAAGGTTGTCGTTTCCACGGCGACAAGGTGTTGCGTGCACTGTCGTTACATTCATGCTTTGAAGTTAGGTGTTGTGGCGTACATTGTCGGTATTCATGCTTTCAACTAAGGGTCATATTCACGCTCTAATGGAAAAAAGTTGGCGTGTCAGTGTAACTTTAGTACGCGTAGAATGGCGTTCATAAGGTTAAGGACAAAGTTGGGGCAATGCGAAAGGGAGACAGGCTTTATTTACAATCATGACTTCATTCTTTGCTGACTTAACCGATAATATGTAGGTTACATTATTTGAAACCATAGGACAAAAAGCTGCACGTCATTCTTTTTTTAATTTTTAATTGTGATAATTATATCCATCACGTGAACTGCCAATAATAACATATGACGGCAGCTGTTTTTTTGAACGATTCCGGCGATCAGCGAATGAAAAAACCATAGCGCCGCAAAATGGCCCCGCAGAATGGACGCCATTGCCATTATGCGGGGATGGGGGCGGGGCGTCAAAACGATGCCAGGAAGCCGTTTAGTTCGAACATGCGCAGACCGGGTTCTAGGCACTTGTTTGGGTAGAAATTTGTGAAGAGCTCGCATTCTATAGTTTTTCATTCTCTGTATGAGTAATCTCTGTGCGAAGCAGCGGAACGGAGAAAAAATCAGCAGTAGTATTGCTAGCCTCGCTCACGCAGCTTCCGAGCTAGATATTAAACATCGCACAGCACTGGTGGATACCCACCCCTACGCAATATGAAAACGCCTGGCCAAATTTAATAGCAATCATTTCTAGATATGAATCTTCACCCAGTGTTAATCCTGCAATCCTGTATTCAGATCTCCCCTCCATACCAAGGATCCTTACTCAAGCAAATTCCCACTGCTACCTGAAAAGGGTCATTATTCGAGCGTTTCAACCGCTTCACTTTTGAAGAAATGGGCATAGATTTTGATGCCGCTTTCGGATATTTGTTAGATGCCCGGTAAACTTAGATACTTAACCAGAAACGAAATCACACAATATGTGTCAATTGTAATGTATGTCTACTCACTTTGTCTCTGTCTGTCTTTTGTGTAGTGAGTAAATGTCTTCTTTCTTTCTTTAAATCTGCGGTCTTCTACAAAAAATTGACCATGAAAGCAATTCGGAACAAACGCTCGATTAATGACCCAAAAGCGCTAAGACTTGGAGTAATTTGTTTAAGTATAATCAAAGTTAATGGATCCTTACTATCTCTATTAAATTTGTAAGATATGGGTAAATTCTTGCATAACAAACGACGATTAAGAACGGATTGCATCAATCATTCTCCACGGGCCGGTTAAGGCTGTGCATTGCATTATCGCGTGCTTTGAAACGCCGTTCTGACTAGACTAAGAAGCAATAAGGTCTGATTTTCAGATATATGATTCTTGACTATATGATTGTTTATCTGATTTTATCGATACATGATTGTCTGTATTTTCCTTTTTTTACTCAGCCTACTCAAACGATACATTATTTTACGACACAATCAAGTTAATGCTATAGTATTTTATGTCATCTAAAATCTCACTTTATGAAATTTAAATAAAACGTCTCTAAGTTAGGTATTTATCGAAATTTGTCCAAAAAAGCCATTCCCAAAGAGTGTTACATCTCTGTTCCTCGTGCGCGGAAGGCATCAGCGTGTCTCTGTCTAGGGGGCGTGTTCGACTCAAATCAAGGCATCGCCTTAACGTGAATATGGCACTGGCATCGGTCATCCCATAGAAAACCGCCAACGATCCCATACATAAATATTTTAGCGAACACCGCTTTGGTGCTGACGGTCTGGTGCAGCCCACCACAAGGAAGAGATGCACCAACCACTCTTTACAGGTTGATATCCCATAGAAAACTGACACATTTCCTATGCAATTTTGGGGGCCCAGTACGCTGTTTTATGTCGGACAGCATTCGTCCCATTCTGGCAAATATGCGAGTGCAAGAAGCGGGACGAATGCTTTACGTCGGACATAAAACCTCGTGTGCTAGGGGGCAGATTTCAACAACGTAACTTAAGATTAGCGGCGGTTTGAAACAACCGGCCCTACATGAACTAATATTTGAGTTTGTACATAATTACCACTTTATCCCCTGTCATAAGGGCTATAAATGTAAAATAAGTTTATGTTTAGCATAGGGCTATGCATACGCCACGCTATATGTTACTGTGTGTATCGCTTTATAAATAGTCTAGAAGTTCTCTAGAGACGTGTGACGTCATATTCATAGGCTTATACTTAAACTATTCCATTTTAATGTTACTTTTTTAGAAACATTATGCTTTGTCCACCTTTTTACTTCGGATATCTAATCTAGGGGCGCAAAAGGCCGATGTCACCTTGTTCTCCCTTGTTAGACCCAACTACCTTAATAAATGCTTCATTTGACCTGTTTCATTTCAGTAGACCTAATGCATTTATGTCTTATATACTTAGTAAACTTTACAGGCTTATTCCAAAACAAACCTAACCTAACCTAATTACTTCTATTTGATGATATAAAAAAAACCCGAAACTGTTTGGAAGAAAAATGCATTAGGTCTAATGAAACATTAGGGCAAAAGTTATCAGGTTAAGTAGGCAAGTTTCTGACCATAATCACACCAGTGGCCCAGTGGCCCATTTCACGAAGCTCGATTTGGAAATATTCAATTTATATACATATGTTACTCTGTTTTATGTTTGTTAGTTCCAGCAGGGTAGCACCGTCGCGCGCGTCTCAGGCACTCCTGACTCACGTGAACTGAGCAATTAGGGGTGTAGACTTAGGTCCAACAGGGTAGCACCGCCGCGCGCGTCTCAGGCACTCCTGACTCACGTGAACTGAGCAATTAGGGGTGTAGACTTAGGTCCACAGGGTAGCACCGTCGCGCGCGTCTCAGGCACTCCTGACTCACGTGAACTGAGCAATTAGGGGTGTAGACTTAGGTCCAACAGGGTAGCACCGCCGCGCGCGTCTCAGGCACTCCTGACTCACGTGAACTGAGCAATTAGGGGTGTAGACTTAGGTCCACAGGGTAGCACCGCCGCGCGCGTCTCAGGCACTCCTGACTCACGTGAACTGACCAATTAGGGGTGTAGACTTAGGTCCAACAGGGTAGCACCGCCGCGCGCGTCTCAGGCACTCCTGACTCACGTGAACTGAGCAATTAGGGTTGTAGACTTAGGGCCAACAGGGTAGCACCGCCGCGCGCGTCTCAGGCACTCCTGACTCACGTGAACTGAGCAATTAGGGGTGTAGACTTAGGTCCAACAGGGTAGCACCGCCGCGCGCGTCTCAGGCACTCCTGACTCACGTGAACTGAGCAATTAGGGGTGTAGACTTAGGTCCAACAGGGTAGCACCGCCGCGCGCGTCTCAGGCACTCCTGACTCACGTGAACTGAGCAATTAGGGGTGTAGACTTAGGTCCAACAGGGTAGCACCGCCGCGCGCGTCTCAGGCACTCCTGACTCACGTGAACTGAGCAATTAGGGGTGTAGACTCAACATTGATTAATACTTCTAAAGAAAGAAGGCAAACAAATATGCCTGATGACGAAATTCAAATATACTATACTACCGTTTTAATGTTGCTTGTTAGAAAGAGAAAACGCTAGCAGATCGTGAAGTCACGATCCTCGAGCATCATATTACATGACAATCGTTTCATATGAAGGTGCGTTTTACGGGAAAGGGACAGAACATACACTTCAAACTTTGGACACTTATAACAGTTATAACTTTGTGATTAAACCTCTCGCGTTGCTTTTTCCTCCATTTGACTAATTTTTAAATACTTTTTCAAGAAAATAAGTCATTATCGATTATTTTATTTAGTGTCCACTCCCTTATTAGAAAGAGGAAAGTAGGTTTTCTCGACTCCCGTCGCATCGCGACATCAGTTTTGCTAGACAGTAAAGTTTCTTCTTGAATAGCCAATTCAAAAGAGCAAACATCTATCATAAAACTACTTCCACTAAACTATATATTCCTGAGAAAAGGGCGAAATAATACTAGTCTTGTTAGTGATTTGAAGTAGACTAGTACTATAATTAGTAACATGATTACATTAGCCTTGCTCCTAGTCGATGAGACATACAATTACAAGTCAGTCATCGGTCACTCAGAACTGTCATACAAACAGCACGCAATATTTACTGGTGACGATTCACGTCCACTACTAAGGAAGTCGTGGATTCTAAACTACAATATTTTTTTAATGGCAAAAACTATTTTTTTTAATAAGTATAAATGGGACTTACTAATTGAATATTGATAATCTCAACCAAAAAAATATGAAAATCGCGATGGTTTAATTAAATCCAACACAATCACACTGGAGATTATTTGTGATGGCCGTATTGCTTCAAAGTATTCCATTCAAAAAGCACCTCTACCGTCCTAGCTAGATTCCAATTCCACTGACAGTTTCATATAAAGTCAGCCACATGAAATAGTCTTAACCATATATACTGTTTTACTGGGGTCCTGTCACTTAAGCATCATAAACATGTATACATTCTAGGACGTTCTAAGGTGATATTGCTTATGCTTACAGATAAAATTGAAAAGCATATACACGTTCATAATGCTGACTGTACCGAGCAACATATCAAATTAGTGATTTCGGTGAATTAAAAAGCCTGCGTTTGCACTAAAGTTCCAGATTGGTGGTATGGTATAAAGGTTATGTGATTTTACCCCAATTTGTCAGTACAACATGTCGACGTCATAATTGGGTGTAGCTACAGATGTAACAATCCGACCATATGTGCATATGCAAGAAACTCTTAGTACAACTCGTTTGACAGTTGGATCAGCGGCGCAACATGCGTCCGACGAAATATCATCCCGCTCGAATTTGGAGCAGCCCAACTGGGGAAGTACCTCCGCCTTGCAGAAGACCACAGTCATAATAACACTGCTACTTGCTCTGTAGTAGTGTTGTGTTCCTGGAGGTGAGCAAGGTCGCCAGAGCTCCCGAGGATGCGTTGTGTTGAGAGCGAGGGAATTTGTTCCTTCAGCTGTCAGCACGGCGAATCCTCAAAATATCAAGGGTCAGCAACACCTACGTTACTCCTTTGGAGTTGCATGCGTCTATAGGCTGCGGTGTCCGCTTACGATCAGGCGGGCCGTACGCTTGTTTGCCACCGTCGTTGTATAAAAAAAAAGACTATAGCAATTAGTCAGCTTCTGATAAATTGGGACTGACAAATCATGACATGTGTATAAGACATTCCTGGTATAGAAGACAAGATATATTTCATAAGTGGCAAACGAAAGTTGAACCCTCTAGATTCAATCACGCGGCAACGCTTTCGGTCAAAATGTATACCGTATGACGTTTAGTGTTGCCGCGTTATGACGCAGACTCTACTTATGGCATGTAGACGCATACCGTCTTTCGAGTTTAGGTTGGCCAACACTTTTTCACTTTCAATCAAGAGATTCTGATTTAGTCGCTCGTTACGTTACTTATGTTAGGGAACATGAAAAATAAACGATACACACCGTCATAGTTTCATTAAATCCCAAATCACAGACTTATAAACAATGTCTGTCGAAAGTGAGTCGTCCTTATTGCACCAATTAAGACTCGTTGAAGTACAAACGATATTTATTGAAGATTGTTTATTGCATCTTTATAGGCTCTGAATGTATCCGGCTCGAAGGACCATTAATGAATTGATGTTATGGCTTGTCCATATATTACGTCATCGTTTTTTGACGATTTTTGAACCCCCTCTATCATCATCGTGTTCATTCCTTGTATGGACCCTCACCGCCTAATAAAATGCCTACCGTCATCCAATGGTCAGACCCCCTAATTTGAAATGACGTAATAATGTGGACAGCCCGTTATCTATAGAATATCCATAATGATTTAAGCTGCTAAAGCTTCGGTAGAGTAGTGATAATGAGTTTTTCCGAACTTATGTTCGGAATATTTACCGTTAGCTCTTCGGTGAAGGAAAACATCGCGAGGAAACCGGTCTAATCCCAATAAGGTCTAGTTTTCCCTCTTGGTTGGAAAGTCAAGATGGGAGTCGCTTTCGTAAAATGACCCAGCCTACGTAAAACCGTGGGATTAAGTGACAAAGCGTACCCCGAGCTCCTTCCGAGGTACGAGCAGAATATCAGTGCTTGTTCACACTAGCAAAGCAAAACTAAGCTAGTACATTTTTGGCATTATTGCAACGCACAGTGTCTTTCATTTAATTTTAAAATTCTGTTTTTTTTTCGTAACAAAATTGTTTTACTTGTTCTTTTAACGTTTTGCTCTCCGTTTCTTTTTGTCATCATCAATATTAAGAGGGCCTGGCCCTCTGTCGTTGCAGCGTTCTCCATTCCAGTCTATCTTGGGCTCTCGTCTTTACTTCTTGGTATGTGTGGCTACAGCACCATTCCTTCATTTGTGTCATGTATTGTATTCTGGGCCTTCCTCTCCCTCTTCTTCCTTCTATTGTGCCTTCCAGGATAATGATGTTCAACCCTTCATGTCTCAGTATGTGGCCGATGCGTTTGTCTATAGCGGATATTATCTGTCTTTTTTCTTTAGCCTAGCCTTTCTGTCCAGCTGATCTTAAGAATCCTGCGCCAACACCACATTTCAAAGGCTTCCAGTCGACGACGGTCTTGTGTTGTTATGTTCCAGCTTTCACATCCATAAAGATCCTCCAGATGAAAGTAGGTTTTTATTAAGTTTTTCCTTATGTTGATATTATTTTTGCTATTATAGACACGCCTATTCGTAGTAAATGCTCACTTTCTTTTTGTGTATTTCTTATTTGCTTTGTTGCAAAATGCTAAAGAAATCATTTATCTATCTATCTTTAGGGCAAAACCGGGAAATAACGCTAAGAGGAGGAGGTGTTTCAATATAAGAAGCAGCAAGTTCAGATCGTTGATGCAAGGAGCTGTATAGAACATTGTGGCGCGGAGCGGCGAGCGGTCATCGCGCCCGCACCAATAATTTACCTCTAATTGACCTGCGTCAGCGCAAGTCGCGCCGTTGTGAATTGGCTCGTGCAGGCTGTGAAAGCAAATTATACATGTCTACTTCAAAAATGCACGTGAATATATGGGGTAGGTATGTGGGCTTATTTCCAATATCGGGATTGTATCCATCATTATAATCCATTATTATCTTAACTAGCTGCCGGGGCGGGTCCGCCCGTGTATTTAAAAGAACCCAAGTCTCAGTCGGATATAATATATAGCACATGTCCACCCTGAAGGTCCATCCTACACACATATACAAACATCCTCACTAACTTTTCTCTCTGTTACAATTATTTCGTTTAGATATGTTGCCTGTATGTTGCAACAGATCATGCAGGCGTGATATGGCTGCGTTCGTTGATCACTGGATAATTGTCCGTTCTCGTTTTTAGCTAGGCTTTTTTAATTCTTTTTATTTATTTATTTATTTAAGGACCACCAACGGATTACCACATCTGAACAATACATTTTGGCTTAAATACAAAAAATCCAAGTACGAGTAAGATGCTTAGCCACTTATAGGTGACCGCAGCTCGCGTTTTTTGGTTTATGTATGCAAAACGAGTTTATCCACCTTGAAATCACACGCTTCTATCGGACGATCAGCGCTGGCAGTAATGCCAGGATTAATGCCCTAGATAGAACCGTTTCGTGACTATGCAAACCCTGCCTACGAAGCCGGAGGTCCTGGGTTCGAATCCCGGTAAGGGCATCTATTTGTGTGATGACCCTGAATATTTGTCCCTGAGTCATGGATGTTTTCTATGTATTTAAGTATTTATTTATCTACTAGCTGATGCCCGCAGCTTCACCCGCGTGCTTATAGGAAAATGTAACATATTGAATTTTCCCGTGGGAATTAGAAGTTTTCCCGCTGAAAAAAGTAGCATATGTCACTCTCCAGCTTCTAAACTAGCTACATACAAAAAATCCCATCAATACGACGCTCCGTTGCGACGTAAAAGAAGGACAAACACACACACACACTTTCGCATTTATAATATTAGTAAGGATATAAGTATGTATATCGTCGTCTAGTACCCATAGTACAAGCTTTGCTTAGTTTGGGACTAAGTCGATTTGTAAAAAAAAAACATCTAGCCGCCTTTTCAAAGGCCGTGTCAGTTGTTGAAAATTCAAATGCATACCATTTAAAAGTTAGAAACTCAAAGGGGTTTGGGTAAAATGTTGTAATTTTTTTTACAAGCTTTATATTAACTTGACTTGTTCGTATGTAAGTATAAAAGTATGTAAGTTGTCCGTCAAATCTTGCAAGTTAAATTTGACCCACTTCCCGGTGACCGATTGAACTGAAATTTTGGGTATAAGTATAGTTTGGATGACAATTCAATATTATGGTACCATCGAGCTGATCTGATGATGGAGACAGAAGGTGGCCATAGGAACTCCGTAATAAAACCACATAACCCCATCGAGTTTGGGCTCGTTAGAATCTTCTCAATGAGCAGTTGATGATGGTATACAGAAAAGTACAGTCGGCAATAAAAGCTTGTACCAAAAATGAAGTTTTTGACAGAAACTTATTAGATGAGCGGCCACTCGTAAATGTGTTTGATTATGATAGATCTACTCAAAACAAACATATTTTGTTATGAAATGTGATACACTAAAATGCATCGGAGCCGAGATATTAGCAATATATATTTTCACAGGTCATATTGTAGTCATAAACTAAACTTCAAACTTATATATCTCGGCTCCGATATTGTTTAACGCGTTTAATTTTATATATCCATGCATATTAAGAGGTCCTCTAAACGATTATTAAAAAAAATCCTTGGCCGCTGCAAAAAAAAAACGTAATTTTTCTCATACAAGGTTACCCAATGCCCTTTGAAGGTGGTTTTCCACCGGCGAGGCGAGGCGGGGCGTGGATGGGCGAGAATTTAAATTAGTATGGGACTTACTACCTATTTGCACTGAGCGCGCGCGCGCGCGGTGGAATTAAGTAGTAAGTCCCATTCTAATTTCAATTCTCGCCCATCCACGCCCCGCCTCGCCTCGCCGGTGGAAAACCACCTTCACTGTTCGTTTTTACGTGCTGGGCGGCTAGAGGTTATTTCTTTCTTTGAAATAATTATGACAGTAAAACGAATCAACAAGTATAAATTAGAAACAAAATAAACACATATTATTGGACAATATTGTTTATTGTCAGCAAACAGCTGAGCGCGTCCACTAGCCAGTGCACCCCGCCCCTACTATAGTGATCCCGTCGATTGATACCGGCGCGGGCGCACCCAGTCTCGCGCGGGCGGTGCCGAGTACCGTACACCCGATACCCGATACCGTGGACCCGATACCCGAGGCCTGATGCACAGCTGTGTTGAGTGGATTACGTAGATAGTGGTCAGTTTTTGGGCAAGGACCGTTTGTGTAGCGTCGAACACGGCTCGCAGTCACCACTGTGCTGCGTTGTTTTATATTTGTAGGGGACAAAGAATACCACTGGGTTTCAAGGCTAAAGGTGCATATCCACCAACTTGACATTGTCACGCGACAAAGGCAATTAAATAAATAAATAATAAGGGACAATCTTACACAAATCGAACTAGTCCCATAGTAAGCTCAATAAGGAAGGCGTGTGTTACTGGTACTAGACGACGGTATATCTAATAGATAGAAATACTTAAACATATAGAAAACATCCAAGACTCAGAAACAAATATATACATGCTCATCACACAAATATTTGTCCTTACCGGGATTCGAACCCGGAAAATTCCTTACCGGGATTCGAACCCGGAAAATTCCACGCACATTGCTGATAAGTAACATGTCACTGGCTACTATCGTTACGTAGCGACCCAGAAATGAACGGCGAATTGTGAATGTCAGGTGACAATTGTTAACTTGGTGAAATCGGGGCTAGATATTGGCAAGTGTGACAGCTAGGGTAAATATATGAAAACACGGTTATTACAACACGGCTCGCGAGCTGTGTCGCGGCGAGATAGACTATCCGTCTATTTCTAATTCAGACACAGAATTAAACAGATACTCTATGTCGCAGCGACACAGCTCGCGGTAACCGTGCAGCACGGCTATCATGCGACGGCGCGCGAGCTCTCTCGATTTTTCTCGCACTATCCGTCTCTTTCTTATTAGAACACTTAGAACAAGTGATATAGTGCGAGACAAATCGAGAGTATGTCGCGGCCGTCGCATGATAGACGTGCTGGTGGTTCACCCTTATGCAACATAAGTTAACTTAAAAACAGGGCGCACAACATTAGCCTACCCTTTGACAGTTGCCCATGTGCCCTTGTGCTGTGTGGTGCTAAAACCACCATTATGTCGACGTCTTAAGATTCCTTAAGACGTCGACATACGTTTGTACCGTCGACGTCAGGGATAAGTATATTTTTTTCGCCTTATTTAAAGGGATAAGGTGCAGAATTGTACAAGTATGCAAACGCACAATATTATCGAATTTTAGTGCCAGTTAGTTAAACATCGGAAAACGGGATGCTCCATGCCACGCGTAAATAATAAACAAGCGATGTCTCAGAGTTGATTTGAGTTGCCGATTTGCATCAAAGTTTGCGTCTAAGGTAGAAGATTCTAATTCCAATGACAGCTTTATAAAAAGGCGGCCACATTGTATAATTTCAACACATCCATAATCGGGTTCAAACCAGACCCAATACGTAATATAATATGTCCTTCATTCATTATCATTCATTCATTCCAAATGCTACGCACGTTTAAAGCCTGCATCACACTGGCGCGGCCTGGCCGCGGCGGACAATAGTAAACTTGTCATTACCTGTCAAATTTACTATTGACCGCCACCGCAGGCCGCTCCAGTCTGTGAGAGGCCTTAAGACTAGTATGAGGTGATGAGCGAGACCCAACATCTCACAACTAGGTGCCTACTTATTCATAAGCGGTCTACAGATTATGTGATTTGTTGAAGGCAAGTTGAAGCAGTTTTGTGCCAGCGCATCTAGATCGAACACAATTAATTATATAAAAAACAATGTTGCCTTGATTGTCCGGTTTTTCATACTCATACTTATTTATTAATAAAATATAAAAATGTACATGTCGAAACGTCATAATTGGCATATCATCTTTTTTATGGTATATTATATGATGTGATACCAGCTTAATGCCATGCCATACCAGTAGTCATAATTGTGTTAGCATTTAATCCTTGCAAATTATTATATTACATTTAATTACTTAGCTCAGCCGTCAAGCACATATTATCACAAACGTGTAGCCACACCATTATATACACACGTCTCGTCTGTGCCAACCTTTGTAGTCCAAACCTCGTTTACATACATTCATCTTTCGTTACCTTCACTCATTCATTGACTGAGATATTGCGTGCGCCGTATTCAAAACCCAGTCCTATTTCATCTAGCCTTGAGAACAGAGGGGTTACCGCTAAACGAAAATGAACTTCGTTCGTGTATCTCCCTCCCTGTCGCTCGAACTAGCAAGTGCGACAGAGACGGAGATACACGAACGAAGTTCGGTTTCGTTTCGCGGTAGCCCCTCTGATTACCTTTCGTGAGCGAATTTCCTTTCCTTCCTTACCCACTTTTTGCATAAATCACAGAACCCCTTAGCCAGAACATAAATCGATACCCATGGTCTAAATTAGTTCAACTTATTTGACAGTTGAAAGTGAATGATTGCCGTCTCATTCCAACTATAGCGTCTCTGTCAATTGGCGTGACACATTGCATCGTTATAGTGTGCTTTGATAACGAATACTACGCAGACAAGTCGCCTGCAAAAGCTAGTTTGCCGATCAATTACAAACGTTACGTTGACCCGCCATTTGGCCTCTTGCCAATTAAATTATCTAAAAATTAATGAGGAAACAGACGATATAAAGTTAATTGGGATTGTTAAACATAATTTGGGTCGTATTATTGCATTATTGAGATGACTTTAGAGAAACCGAAACCAGGTCACTTCCTAGATCAAATTTTGTTTGTGGGAAAATGTGGATTGTGTCGAACGCCTATGCGATGTCTCTCCCCCGTAAACCCCTGTATTCCAAATATCATCGAAATCGTTAGTTCGAGAACGTGATTGCAAATATATATATATATTATATTGCGATTGTTCAATTGTCATTATTATTCTGTCACGTTATACACAGTGTTGCAACACGCTGTTTTTTATTAAATTTGCCGGTATTTTTTTCATCATGTTTATTTTCTTTCATGTTTGTTACCTCAGAGGGCCTGCCGCGAAACGAAAACGAACTTCGTTCGTGTATCTCGCACTTGCTAGTTCGAGCGACAGGGAGGGAGATACTCGAACGAAGTTCGTTTTCACTTCGCGGTAGCCCCTCAGAACACCGTCATTGATGAGCCGATTCGTATATTTTTTTGTTTCCAGGTGGATGTGTGAATTTTCAAAAATCCAGTTGGATGATGGGATCCATGACGAATTGAGGGAGCTCCTCAATTATATTAAGCACGCGTGTAGTGATTTTGGTATTTTCTATTAATAACTCGTGTATTTACACCCGGAAATCATAAAAATGGTGGAGTGGAATTGATGATGAAGACCACAGATGACTTATTCCTCAATTATGTACTTAAAAGTACAAAAGTACGTCACAGATTCTGGTAAGATTCCGTTGAAATTGCAACTAATGAAGTGCCAAAGGTGATCCTTGTGGAATCGACGGAAGTCCTCAAACATTATCGGCTCACATACAGCGATTGGGTTTTTTTCTCTAATAATCAACGCATTTGCTTTCGGAAATCAGTCATGTGGTAAATTGGAAAAGAAATGTGGAAATGTTCTCGCGTCTTGGCGGAGTACTAAATAGAAGTCGGTTTAAACTTTGTTTTTAAAGTAAATGATCTAGGCCCATCTTTTCCTCTTCTTTCTGCGCCGCTGCGTTGGCCAAATGTTCATACGCAAAGTCGTTTTTTTTAACACGAACCACGGTGGTGACAATCAGGCTTATGGCCCGCCTGAATGCCCGGAACCCGTCCATAAATACCTAGATATTTATGACAGACAACAAATATCTATGTGATAACTGTGATACTGTGTAGGAGAATTGGGTGTACGATTTTCGCGAACCTAAATGCCAAAAAAATGGGATAACCTACTTTTGAAATATGTCGAGGTAATTGTTACTTTGATGCACATCAAATAACATAAAACTGTCTTCGGGACCAGTTATTAAGATTATTTATATGTTACGACCATAGATAATAAATATCGGGGGCGACTAACGACGTAAGTGTTAATTTTACTTTTATCCGTTGATGGCGGAGTCACGAGCGACCGGCGCGTGTAGTATTCTGGGACCCATTATGTTATAAAATTAAAAAGTTACGTTTTTGTCTATGATTTTAGTATTCGAGTTGAGCCATTTGGCTCTTAGTATTAAAAGTTTTATTTTCACCTACACAACCTACTATCAGTGTTGTTAAGTATAATATAGGTAGTACTTTATAAAAAAATCTGGCATTTTCATAAATAATCGATATTGAATTAACTTGAATACTGAATTCGGAGCTGCTATCAACCGGGCACGTACTTCGTTCTCCGCCGGAAAATGCGTCATTTCATTTCCTGTAGCTTCTAGTATATCTGATAATCTTTAAGATACCAATAAGTATTACTTAATAAAATCTGTTATGCATTATTTATGAAATTTAGGCATTTCCCGCTATTCCGCGTAGATATTTGATTTATAGCATAGGTTACTTGAAATGTTTAGTTTCTATGAGTGAGTTTGTAGGTATAATAGTACAAACAACAACACTGTTAACTGACCATCCTGTCTTTATATAGAACCTTATTACAATGCACTTAAGGTGCGCCGATGATGGTCAGTTAGCTGTGTTGTCGGTAGTACGATGAATACTTCCATACTAATATTATAAATGCGAAAGTGTGTCTCTCTGTCTGTTACCTCTTCACGCTTAAACCGCTGCTGGACCGACTGTGATGAGATTTGGTATAGAGATAGTTTGAATCCCGGGGAAGGATATAGGATTTTATTCTCGAAATCATCTCCTAAGGTGAAGTGGGGGGGTGAAAGTTTGTATGGTGTTACAAACGAGTCGGACGGAGTCGCGGGCAGTCGGTAGTAAACTATAAACGATATAGTGGAGTACAACAATATTTCGAAGTAGGTAGGTAACTAGTAACATACACTGGAATTTAAGATAAATTTCGATCGTTTGTCTTGATAAGCCCTATTTCAGTTCAAGAATCTTTCTATCTTTAACATAATGCAATACTATTCTGTTTTTGTACTATCTGTATTGTTATCAGTTAATTCCAACAATGCGTGCTATATGAGGGCACTTAAAATAGATTCCCTTAGTCACTGGGAAGGACGAGTATTTTAAGTTTGTTTACCTGTTGGTTTAGAGAATGAATGAATGAAAAAAATGTGGTGTCTATGAATAGGATGTTTTGATGTTTGTGCGGTTAATCTGATAGGAATTTGTATTATCTGACTAGACTATTATCAGCCATGCATGCTTTCTGTTGCTGTTTGAATTGCTCACACATAAATTTAATTGGGAGAATATAAAATATCATAGAGCATTGATTGCGCCCTATAGAAAATAACGTATTTTAAATAAATGTCAAAATGCTATCAAAATAGTTAAGGATCCTAAACAACTCAGGATATTTTTGAATACCTAGGTTGAAAAATAGCTACACACACAATACAGCAAAATTGGATATTTTTGAATCATCATCATAAACTTAAGAGCCGGGCTCTTGTCGGTGGAGTAATCGCCACTCTGTTCTTCTCTCTGCCACTGTTTTGAGCTCTTGATACACATTAATTTTTTCTTTAGCTTGGTCCATAAACGCACGTCTTGGTTTTCCCCTGCCTCTCCTTCCGATATTCCTAGTCCTTGTATTTTTGACTACCTAGGTTAAAAAAAATGCTATATACCTACGCGGAATTAGACTGCAAATATAAAAATGAGGCTTTCCCAGTATATGCAACGTTCATGGTTCCGAGGAGAATTGACGATGTTCAGCACTGGCCCAATTTCAATGAACTCCGATGGTTTGATATCAAGTGGCGTCTCAGGTCCTATTTCCGCGGCAATCGGGTCGGCTCGCGACCTCGATGTGCACGATGCACGTTCCGATACGAGTCGTATTGAATCGATTTTATAGTTCATCGATCAATCGATTTTGATTTGGTTGATTTAGGCGAATATGCAATGGTCATAGATGTATTAATGTATGTTTGTTTATTGGATTTACTGGCTGTGTCCAAGTAAAACTCGTTAATAGCTCTCCCAAACAAACTTTAAACTCCACAATAATGGTTGTAGCCCCCATGTGGTGTGGGATTAGAACAGCACCACCCCCTTTCTTCCTGTGGGTGTCGTAAGTCGTACTAAGAGAACTGGGTTGAAGTGTGTTGTGGGCGATGGGCTAGCAACCTATCATTGCGATGTTACATTTTATCAATCTTTTATACCCATATATTTATTTTTAAAGACCTATCGATTGATCTGCCGCTTGTTTACCTACAGTTTTTTTTACTTCTAGTCGCATGCATGGAGTGCCCCCCTATAAATAATTTTACGATTACGCGATTGTAGCGGCTGCCGAAATACACCTATAATCCAAATTCCATTCAAATACATCTCATAGTTTTTGATTACGTAAAATGTCTGTGACATACGGACAGATGGACATGTCGAAACTATAAGGGTTCCGTTTTTGCCATTTCGGCTACGGAACCCTAAAAAACGATAGCACGTTATTTTTTTCAAAGAATTTTGGAACAACGAATGGTATATCCGTTTCAGTATTTTTCCGGATGTATATCATGTCGTTCTTTACCTTCTCAGTCATTGTGTGCATGGCTCTGTCTGTCAGAGATGATTTGTTAGTATTTATTTTGCCCTGAATCACTGAACTGCCTTAAGTTGCCCTTGAACCCAGCCGGTTGTTATTGTAAAAATGTTTACCTTCAACATTGGAATTGCAGTAATCTTGGACAAAGAAGTTCGAGGAACAGGAAGACGGCGGTGTTTACAAGACTTATTATTTACCCCCAACATTGGCTCAGTAATTTGGGACAAATGAATTTCAGTATCACGAAGATACAATTACTAGTCACATTCAACTTCATAATTGTTCTCATACAGGGAGTGAAAAGAGATTGTATTACGCGGTAGCACAATTTATTTTGTGTCGGGCGTGGTGCTTTGAATCCCTCACTTCGCTCATTCCAAGTTAGGATCCCTCGCTATAGTTCATTAAATTCGCTGACGAAATATGAGATTTTAAATTTTTCACCAACTTTCAGTGCTGAAATCTGGCAAATGTAATTGGAGGTCATCCAATTACGGTTGCCGTATAAGAATCAGTTCTGGTGACCTCGTGGTCAAATCAGTAATGGGCAGTCTCTATCTAGAATAAACAGCAACAGATACTACTGCACCTTGTGACATAGTTTTTTTGCGTTGAGATGTTCAATTTAATTTGAAGGTATATTTCTCCAAAATCTTTTGCCAATATCCTGTATTTTGCGTGTTAATTAGCTGATGTTTACCCAATTTTAAGTGCTTATATTTTTCATCTCATTTTGTCGCCACGCAAAGTGCCGTAGAGAATGGTCATCTCATCACTGGCCATCAACGCTCGAGTAAAGGTCGAACTAATTTAGGCGATCCCACCCACTTGTTTGATGAACATGAGTTGACCGACGTATTATCAATTTGGAGCTTCGTCATTTTTTATTAAGAATCAACAAATAAAGGGTTAACTACACTTCTATATTTATATTATAAAGGAGAAAAGTCCGTGAGAGTAGCTTGTAAGTTGTAGCTTTGTAAGTTTGTATGTAATGGGTAATATCCGGAACCGCTTAAATCTGATCTTAAATTTGTTTTACAACTACGTGTAGAATGGACTTTCTGGAGGCTATATTTTACCCCGCGGGTTTGCCTGCGTGCTCTGCAATACGCGGGGGAAGCCGCGCGGGTAGCTAGTTATTTAAAAAAAACGTTTTTTTTTTCTCAAATGTGCTGGCTTGCTTTTCCCGATCGCAAAGAATTAGCATTATTGAGGAGAAAATAGATGCATTCGTTTTTTAAATTACAAAGACGGGGAAAAAATGCTACATTCATTCATTCGAAGATTCCTTAGTTATGTAAGACGGTTTTCCGTTTCAGAAACTGAGTCTCCAGATAAAGCAACTCATTAAAATAATAGAGAATTTTTGACATAAGTACAATAAATAGTGTGAGCGTAGTGAGCGGAATAAGCCTTGTGTTACCTATAGGTACAGTCAGCAGCAAAATTAGCTACGCAATATAACACGCTCAAAATGATCTGGACAGTTCTTATCCTCCTGACATTAGAGCCGTGTGTAGGTCATTTTGAGCACTTGACCCGCGTACCCTTTGGCGGTCGGTAATACTTATTATGGTACGTAAGATATAGCTTGATCCCTATGACAGCTGTCATCAAAGTACAATTTTACGTATTAAGGTTATAAATTGTACTGAGATGACAGCTGTCGCAGGGCTCAAGCTATATTTTACGTACCATAGTTATTATAATTCCTGAGATAGGCCGAAGATCCTTGTTCCCGCCAAGCGGTAACAAGTGACGATATCCAGGCCAATTTCAATATATAATTCAAATTTGGAACACCAATGTGGCGTATTTCCGCATCCAATGCTATCCGCATCGGGATATTAACCTCTTTACGGCGAGGTCGCGTTTGGTTATCGCATCAATGACTCCTGTGTAAGAGCTGCGTTGGGTTTTGATATCGTTGTTGATTAAGGATGACCTCGGTTATACAATCCTTTTCTGATTATTGGATCTGATGAATTGATGGATTTATTCATAAAGTATTGACATCTGAAGGACTTTTTTAAATTAGTGTGTAAGATTTTTTTTTATGACTAGGTAGGGTAGGGTAGGCTAACCATAGATTTATTTTAGATTAGAAAGTTATATTATACACATACGGAAAACAGATGTTAAATTATTGATAAATTGCGCGATGTGGTTAGTCACCATTACTAGTAGTAGGCAGTGAAGAAAGACTCAGTGGTTTCAATTAAAAAAAAAAATTCAGAGAATCAGTGTTTATTATTTTATACAATCATTACCCATAATTTGACAAAAAAGCGAAGATCTAGTTCAAGCTTAGGTGACGCTGCGTCCGTGCGATTCTGGTTAGAAAAAAAAAACAAAAAGAAAGTCATAGTTTGTTCAACCGGCAGGAACTGCTACAGTTGCAAAACTCATTCGCACTCGGTCTCGCATTTTGGGTTAACCTCAGAGATAATGAAAATCTGATATCATTTTCACAAGTCAAATTATACGTAGGTATAGCTATTAGCTACCTCGTGTAAGTATATAAAGTATCACAAGGCCAAAAACTAAAACTTTAAAGAACCCTAAAACATTGAAACATTCTTTTATTACGTAGATTATAATAAAGTAGCTCACTAATTAAACACGACATCTTGTTCGACATTAGAAAAGTTATAACAACGTATTGTTCATTCAAGATTCTTCAGTACGAGTATGTTAACTCATTCATCTGTGTTCCCACATTTGTGGGTTACTCCGTAAGAGCAATGGCGCAAGTAACTTCGTACGTTGTTTCAAAGCCGGTGCAATATAGTTGAATATTGACATTCCCGTATGAACTGTGGGAATAAGACGTAATCAGTCTCTCTCAGGCCTCCGTTCGTGACTGACGTGAAGTTTGTTTCAATTACGCTGAAAGACATGTGATAATTAACCGTTTCGTAACCTGTTACGCCATTCGGATCCTTAACCAGTTACCGTTACGATTCAAAGTGGACTGTGCGTCGCTGAGTTAAGGTGTATAAATGCGTGAACACGTGTTCCATTAGTTGTTCTAAATTTAAATTCGGAAAAGCTGATATTCGAATTTGGAATGTTGGGGTTGTCAAGCGGGAAAATATAAACAGATGCTGTTTTGTTTAGTGTTTTGGTGATCATTACAAAATGGCCAATAGAGTCATGGGTTACGTGATTTGTGGGTACAACTCCGTTGATAATTTGCTGGTAAGTTTAAAACTTAAGAATGTGATTGTTATCAATTAGAATGTATAAATAGATTATTTATGCTTGTATATGATATGAATCGACTTCTAAATAAAAGTGGAGTAAAAAATTAATCCACACTAATATTATAAATGCGAATGTGTCTGCTTGTCTGTCTGTTACCTCTTCACGCTTAAACCGCTGAGCCGATTTAGGTGAAATTTGGTATGGAGGTAGTTTGGGTCCCGAGGATGGACATAGGAAAGTTATCCCGGAAATAATTCCCTAAAGGGGTGAAATGAGGAGTGAAAATGTGTATGGAGCTACGATAAAAGCTAGTTCCACGCGGACAGAGTCGCGGGCAGAAGCTAGTAAAGATCTATTGTAAGTATTTTTTTAACGGAACGATTTGTGGGGTACCTCGTTTTCAGCCAAAACTGCCAAGATGTTGCGATTCCTGCAGAAAGTCGCGTAAATAACCTTTTTCCAAATGATAACATTGAACAGTATAAACGAATAACTGTAAATCTAGTAAATTATTCAACAGAAAAAATAGCATATTATAAACTAGTAGCAATTTTACTATAAATTTAGGTATGTACATAATAGATAAATAATCATTGAAAAACACATCAAAGCTCGACTGGAACTGTGCGATTGAGAATTAAATCCGACATGTTTACTTAGCGGCAAGTTTCCTGCGTCCTATTTCAGCTCCAGATAGTTTGTGGTTTGAAGTTAAAAATAAAGTAAATACATTAGTTACTAGGTGAGTTCCAATTAATTAGTAGCAAGACTTGTTGTTGGCCCTTAGCAAATGAGGGCAGTGTCTTGAGGAAAACGCCGTCTTGGTTAGACGTCATTTCCTGTTTCCTCCATTGTTTTATGTTTGAAATAATTATGATTTTGTTAAATAACTGAGTTTAATATAAAGGAAAAGAAAATGAAAACTCCCATTGGAAGTTCTTTGAGCTGGGCATTGACATTGGCAATTGTTTAAGTACCTCAAAAGCCTACTAGGTACTTAAAATATCTGGTGTGAATGAAAGATACCTACCGGAATAGCTTCAACGCATGCAGGTTGGTATCCTGCATTGATAAGAAGTAAAAGTCAACGAAAAGGTAACTGAAATCACGTGCTTTAAAGTAGGTAGATAGCAATCAAAGTTTTATCTTTACTCTATCCCGTCAGCCAGGGGACAACATAATGGAGTTTCTCAGAAACAACATTGACTTCTAATAGGCGTAGAGGGCAGCAGATAAAGACGGGTTTCAAATTGTCAATAGATACCAACATTTTAACCCACAATGGTAACTTGAGGCAATAAAAAAGTTAATATTTTATATAATACTTTATTTATTCATAAAAATTAGTTACAATAGAGTGTTCCAATTAATTAGTTGCAAGACCTGTGCTTTAAGTTAAACAGTGCTCCTCCCCAAAACATCAAAACATTCACCAATTTATGAATTTTATCAAGTCTAAACATCTTATTTATGCATAGGCTCGTTCGTTGTGCCAAGGCTGATAGGTCAAGTCAAATTTCCACTGTTGATCTTGAAACTAAATCACAAATAAAGGCACATGCTTATTTACGTACAGAAGGACTTTATGTTTGAATCACAGATTCTGTTTTCGTAGACATATCTCAAGTATAAACGGCTAAATGTATGGCAGTTATAGCGATCGTCGCCGCCCGTATAATGAGTAATTCCTTGACATAATTTTACCCGCATGGTCCATGGGAGCTCGATGACGATGACACATCCAATTAGACTCACGATTCGATCCAATTTTAGACGCACATTGTAATTCGCCTATTATTAAGAACCAGCAACTTTATTCTTATGTAAATGAAATTTACGCACTAGCGGACCAATATATAATGATATGAGTTTTCGAATGGTTCCTAGATGCAGGGTCCAGAAATGTTCTAAATATTTCGCCTAAAGTAAAAGTGCCTATTTATAAAGTTCTTCGTCCGCTGCACAAATGTTAGCTGGTAAAGAATGCCTCTTACGATTAATCTTCTTTTGTAGAATAAATATTAAATAAATAACAGCTTAAACTGCATTTTTTGCAATGAAACCCAGCATCGCAAATCTTGCTTAGGCTTAACTTTCTAGTAATACGCTTGCAATACAGTAATTTTAAATGTATAAAAGGTTTGAACGTTTTCTTTTTAATAGACTTAATACCAGTTACACCGCGCCAAAATTGATCTAATCCGGAAATTAACTAACAATCGGTGTGCAATAACCGAACGTAATTATCGCAATTACCGTTGCGGCAACCTGCGTCGAGTCTACTACGATTACACGTGGCTCAGACACGTCTCCTGTTTTGTCAACACAAGCTTCACCGAGAATATTTTGAAAACAATATCGTAGCGGTTCAAAATAAGCAACTATACTAACGTCAACGACAGCTATCACCATGAACTAAGATCATAAACGATATTTAAAAATAAAAAATAGAACGGTATTTATCTATTCTTTTTATTTTTTTAACCTTACGACGCGACATGGTATGTCAAGGAGCGTCTGGCTGAAAATACGATAATCCGGGTCCGAAATAGAAGGCGTGAATGAACGGGTCTATTTAGAGACGGAGTGGCTGAATGGTGAATGGTGCACATTGTTGTACACGCGGAAACGTTGTGCAACCGGGATCACCGACTTTCTCTATGAAAAGGATTGAGCTCGTAACAGTACGATTAGGACGATTGAAAATAATAACCCCCTTATTCATTAAACTTAAACTGCCTCTGCTAAATAAAATGTGCTTTGTCCCTTTCTTACGAACACAAATGTCAATGTGACAGATAAGGACAAACGAATTTTAACGCCATTTTAGTTAAAACATGCTTATAGGACGTTTATGAATACGGCCGTAAGTGTTCGAAATCAAACGTCTCCTTTCGTTCGTATCTTGTTTTATTGATACCGTCAAAAGTTCACAAAGATTACAATTGAAAATGAGTAACTCCTTGAAACGATCGAATGTTTTCTGTGACATCAAATTTTAAGTCTAAGTAACAGGAGAAAAATAATTGACTTAATGTTTCTATATAAGTTGGTTAATGGTAGAGGTTTACGTGGTCCCGATCTGTTGAAGGCAGTTAATTTTACCATACCGAACAGATTGCCAATGAAAGGCACCTGTAAGCTTTTTAAACAGCGCTTTAGGAAGACAAGGCACGGCAATAACTCGCCAATTTCAAGGATGATGCGGTTATACAATGGCATTCCAGACTCCAGGGGAATAGACATATTCAATGACTCGGAGACTAAATTCAGAAAAACGATCATCTCTCATCTAACTCCACTGGAGTCTGGAAGGTGATTGTGCCGACCCACTTCTGTCTTATTTATATCTTCTATTGTATTAGTTTATCATGGTTGTGTTGAATATGTCCTACCTAATGCACAGTGTGCATAATTCACTATGTAGGTACATACATACATCTCAATTCAATTTACATCACGTAATTATAGAAAAAATAGCTTTTTATTGCGAGCTGGTAAAAGCCTTAATGAACTAACGAAGGAGCGGGATATTGACATTTTCAATAGCAACATCACCACTATAAGACGGATTTTAACAGACGAGTTTTTTAAGTGAGCGAGTCGCATGCGCGACAGCATATTACTGTAACAGTTGACTCATATCACTTAATAAATAATACATTTTCTTTTTTTTTCTTACATAGGTATTCATTGTATGCTTGTGGGTAACACGTTGTAAAATTTAGTGATAACCACCAATTGTATGTTAACCTGTTGCTACTGGTGGGAACCTTTAATTGGCTTTCTGAAGTTATATAACTAGCTTATATTATTATTTTGAATTGTTAGCTGTTGGTTCTCCGAATAATAAATAAATAATAAATAAATAAATAAATAAATAAATACAATTCTGTTTGTTTATTATTATTATTTTATGTCATTTTTTTTTGTTTTCTTTTGTAATATTGCTCTTTTTGGTATTTATTCTTTATTAAACGCGTGTGTGAGCTGTGGTCACCTGTAAGTGGCTAAGAATCTTACGATGATTTTTGTACTAGGTTAGTTTTTTAGCATATTGATGTATTATCTGTTGGTGATCCTTAAATAAATAAATAAATCAATAGAGTATTGTTCGTGCAATCTAGACCTAGTATAAATTAAATAAATAATTTCCCATAAGTAATTCACGTTACGTATATAAATAACAGTTATTCTTGAATAGTAATAAAAAAAACAAGCGTGAACAGAATAATGCATTACGAGACGTCTCGGTATGTAATTGAAATACTCCGTAAGGTGGCATGTGTTCATTGAGGGCAATTAGCGCTTATTTCTGCGATTGACAACATCCAAATTCGGCAACTGCACTAGATGCCTCGTGTCCCGGACTGAAGTATAGTTATGCGAGTAAATTAAAGAAAAAAGTTTGAATAGTTTAAATCTATTCACACATTAGGACGACGCCATTCGTTTTGTGTGTTAATATTTACCTTTGCGGTTTTGTCCAATTTATAACGCCGAATTGTTAATCTTTAATTATAAATGAATAAAAAGGAAGAGGCTGTAAAACTTAAAAATGTAGAAAACAATCGAAATCAACTAAATGAAATAAAAAAATACGATAACAAGAAAAGAAAAACAGCATCACTTTCAGTTACTTAAGCAAAAAGGAAGGTTCTTTTTTAGGTGTACTTTTGCGAAGTAACGCCGTTCTATCCTATCCTATCCAATACTATTAAACGAGCAATACTTGTATATAAATAAATATGAGTATATTTGCAATCACGTTCTGAAAACGACTAACGATTTCGATGAAATTTTGAATACAGGGATTTTAGGGGGTGAATTATCAATCTAGCTAGGTCTCATGTCTGGGAGAATTAATTTTTTCGGTATTTTCTCTATTTTCACCCGAGCAGAGCTCTGTCGCCCAGGGACTAATCCGAAATACTCGAAAAAAACAGCATTATTTTATCAAATTCATTCACATCAACATTGATAAGCATACCTAATCGTGGGATTATTCCAGCCACTGTTTTACCCATCTGCGGTTATCTACTGCATTGATGCACTAGATTCGTTGTCCTGATTTCGGGTCATTCACACCATTTTTTCCAGAAGCGACTTTATTCCAATTCACGTTTTTATTGTCTCCGCTAAGATTACGTTTGACATCAGTTATGTTAAAATAAACTTGACGATAATTAGTCAACTGTCAAACTGAACGAGTTTTAAAGTTTATTTTTAAACCCATTCTTTTCAGCCACTATTCGTTGCATCGCATTTGAATAAAAACAAAATGTTCCGGTAGGGAGTATAATTCGGGCAATTATGTCAACGGTGTAATTTGAATAAAAACAAAGCGAGGCGATAATTTTGGCGCCAATTCCACGCGTTTGACGTTATGATTAATCGTTTTCAACTAATTTTAAAAAGCCTATTTACATAAGTTTCTTAAAATATATCGCCGTTAGTAATTTGGAAGCTACGATACCACAGATACATACACAGATACACAGACAGACACGTTAAACTTATAAAACCCCTCTCTTTGCGTTGGGGGTTAAAAACTAAAAGATGGGAAGTATGGTTATCATATCAAGACACATTTAAGAAATTAATTCTTTCGGGTAGTGATAAAACATGAGTGAAGTTTGTGAACTGATTTTATGCACCGTAACTGGGCTATCAAAATGCTAACATACCTACTCAGAGTGACAGTTAAATGTAGGTAATCCATTTAATTTTATGTCTAAACATAACTATGACTGAATTTAATATATACAGTTTTATTATAGCTCGATGGTGGCAAACAAACTTGCCGCCACTGACAAGCAGCAACGCAGCATATGGGCCTTCAAGTTCACTTTGCCACTCCCTTTATTGATTTGAGGTCTCGCTAATTTAATATTCAATTGAGCGTATGTGTGTGTGTGTTTTTATATATTCTAACGTAACCTAACAATCTCATTTTGTTCTCTGTGTCTCAAGTTGCATGTGAGTAAGTTGGCGCAATAAACTTGATTGTGTATAGGAAGCTTATTAGTAATCTATTGCTTACTGTTTACCAAAGAACAAGATTATCTCCCATCTCTCGTTTTCTCTTGAGTAATACCACATTCACAGTTCCTTGCCCCGTGCGGTACAGTTGTTGCGTTACCACAGATACGAATATGTGAATGCGTTAAGTGAACGCAGCTTTTAGCATTTTTTTCTTTATTTTTCGCGAAGGCACTTCCTTTTAAACATTTTTAATTACAATCTGACCAGTTAAAACTTATCAGTAGCAAAGTGACTGAATACATTCAGTCAGTAATTTCATCAGGTGATATTAAGATTGAAGTCCGTGTATGCTTTCAATTACTTTGCCATTGTCATTTGACGACCTGTTTAGCCTAGATGGTAGTGCCCCTGCCTACGAAACTAGAGGTCCCAGGTTCGAATCCCGGTAAGGGCATTTATTTGCGTGATGAATAAAATGATTTTTTATTTTGCAAGTAGGCCGTAATTGGATTTTTTATAGTAAAAATTCTACCTGCGTTTCAGATGGATGTTGGCTATGTATTAAAGTATTTATGTATCTATATCAAGACTGATATATGTAGATACATAAATACTAGATATACAACGTATATCGTCATCTAGTACCCATAGTACAAGCTTTGCTTAGTTTGGGCACTAGCTAGGTTGATTTGTGCAAGACTGTCCGAACATTTTATTTTATTTTATTGACACGGTTTACTGGCCAGAACATGCAATAGGCCAAAAGATATCTTTATCCCGGAAATGATCTCTTAAAGGGGTGAAAAGGGGAGTGGATATTCTTCTCCCGTGGAAGGTATTTGCCTTAAATTTTGCCTACGCCTGCATAGCGTAGTTTTAATCCCTCGAGGCGATTATCAATATATTAACGCGGACGAAGTCGCGGGCATAAGCTAGTATCCATAAACTTTTAACGTATAACTGCGTCTCTTTCGACTGGTCTATTATCATGTAAACGTTAAAATGTCACCGTTACACGTTACATATTTACGACGATGTCAATATTTAGAGTGTAAATCACATAGGTATTCCGGTCAAAACTTTTCTGTTACATTCACGTGCTTAAACATAAACATGTCTCGGGAGAAGGGATTGGTTAATATGTAAGATGGTCTTATCCACACCGTTATGTCGTCTAAATGACAACTTTAATATTCGTTTTTATAACTGTTTGTATGTTAGTCCTTAAGGTATTTGTTACATGGGCCTTAGATGCCTGAATTAAATGAATTATTATGAATGTATGATTATAACAGGCAAGTCTTATTTTGCAGGCTATGTATCATAGACAAAAAGTTCAAAGTTCAGTTATTTATTTGCAGAAAATAGTGTACAATAAGATAACAAATACAAATTCCGATCTACTATTTTGCCACATGCAGCATGCAAATAATATAAAATTACTGATATAGGTAATGACCACAGAAATAATTTACAATTCATACAATTATTGGCTCATTACAAGTGAATTTTATATGTCCGGTTCGGTCCGATAAATCCTTATTTTTTGACATATATATATTTTTTTTTGCCCACCATACACCACATTTATATACACCACATTTACACCGTATAGGCTGTAGGTTATTGTGACTCCAGTCATAAGTTGTCGTTGTCGGCCCTTTATTAATTTTAAGATTCGCTATATCGACGGCAAGAGACAGATGATCAGTAATTGAAAATAATATGAATAGTTTGTAAATCAATTACATCTGCAGTTTGATATGTTCCGCACTAGTTCGGAGCTCGTTCGATCATATATTGATCCCAGCACAGTTATAGTTACGCAAACATCAGACATCCCATTAGCTACAAATATACATTTACAACTCCATTGGCAGTATATGAGTGACATAAACCCGTTTACTGCTACTGCTACTAAACGGTTGTTTAATTGCGTACGCGCAACATGCACGGCGTGAGAACTGGGCCCGTGAACGATACGAGATCAGTTGCTTTTACAGAATTTTGCATGGTGAGGGGGTTGCTTCCTATAGCATATTTATTTTTCTTACTCGACGTTCTTTCCTGTTACTATGCTATCCCTTAAAATGTATTCTTGATTGATTAAAAAAACCTTAAATCTCCGATTAATCAATGCAATCTTATAAATCCTATATGGGCGGCGAGGTTTATGGCGAATGTTATAGTCGGGAAAAGAGTATAAAATGTTTATTTACTAAAAGACAACTATACAAAAACTGTTATTGCTTAAGTTAGAAAGATGTTGCAAATGGTAATGTTATAAAATATATTCGAATGCACCCGCTGCGGAATCCGTAAATTCATTAAAATTAAATCTAATCGGCACTCGATGCAACTAAATAATCGCATACGCACGCAGGCGCATGACACGTGTTAGGTGCATTGCACCATCCTAGTATACTATAAACGAGCAATATTTGCATATATTTGCTTTGCAATCACGTCCTCCAAAACGGCTTTAACGATATCAATGAAAGTTTAGCATGATTTACAGAGGTGAAAAATCGATCTAGCTACCCAGCTAGATCGATTTTTCGCCGTATGCCTGGGAAAATTGGTTTTCTCCGTATTTTCTGTATTTTCACCCGAGAAGGCTTTAGCCTTTTTACATTTAGTCCCTGGGCTAAATGTAAAAAGGCTAAAGTGGAAAGATAGGTGTAGGTTAGGTATGTTAGTTTTGCAGTGACCCGAAACGCCAAAGACCGTAAAATTAGGACCTTCGCTTCTGGAGTCCACTGGATGCAGGTGGCGCAAGACCGGTCACTTTGGCACTCTTTGGGGGAGGCCTATCTCCAGCAGTGGACGTCTTTCGGCTGACATGATGATGATGATTAGAGTGATATCGGTATTTTCTATATAGATACTCATACATTATTTTTGGTGTCTGAAACCACAAATTTGGTGAAGCAAACGGACGAAGACCATAAAGTAACTTATACAATGATGAAGGTACTTCACAGATCCCGATGAGATTCCGTTGACGAAACCACTAACGAAGGTACTTCTGGGATAACTTTGCTGACGCGAGGGATCGTTAGCGATTAGGCTATTTTCTATTCAGATGTAAAGTTCGTAAACGCGATGATGCTAATAAATAATACGAGTATTAATAATAATAATAGGCGTAGGGATGTGACGGCCCCATCGCCCACCAGATTTCTGGTGCAATCAGTCAACGTAGGCAGCTTGTGGCGGGCTGTTAGGGAGTAGCGACCCTACGTACCTGAGTACTCCTGGGGGTGTCCTGTGGTGAGGTTGAGCCGACCGGGTGGATGGTTGGACAGGTCCCCTGTCTCTGGCTTGCCTTTACTGGCCGTTCAGAGTGGAGTCGCAAGAGCTGTTGCTCGAGGGTTGATGTGGACACCTAAGTGGCGAGTTGGCTATATGTTTAAAGTCCAGTGCCACCTCTTTTCCCCCCAGCTTTCTGACCGGTGTTGCCCTTAGGCCATTTTTTTAATGTCGCTAATAATAGGGGCCCATCTAGCAGTTGGCGAGTCACCGTCTGCCAGAGATAAAAAGTGAGACAGTTTTATTAGGCAGGCGTCCGATGTTTCACCCAATAGCCCAGCCACTAGTCCATCATTTTCACCCAATAACCCGTTTCATTTCGATTCCATCAACCATCAATAGGCCCTATACTCCTCAGCGGGTGCTGTCCCTGTGTGCGTCCCATGACACGGGCAGGGACAGCATCCGCTCGGTGTACTCCTTGCATTTTATTAAATTGTCAAAAGGGCCTCTACGTGTTGGCTCAGTTGGTACTTTGTAGGTACCTAGCTCCACGCACGCCTCCCAAAGGTCCGGGACGTCATTGTCCCGTGAGCGGGAAAGACATACATAATAATAATATACGCATAATTCAAATGCCCTACGAATTCCACAATCGTGTCGATATCCTACACAATTGCATTTTTCCCGCTGATATTTGAAAATCAATCCTCCATATTGCGGCTAATTAATGACACTCGTTTTTAAGCATGACTGTCAACCATCAACTCGATCCGTCTCACAAATCAAGCAATTGATTTACGTCACGCCGCTACGCTCAAACGACGGCTTCCGGTCAACGATTTAATTTGTTTTTTTTTTCTCAGGCTGTGGCATTGTTTTGTTAGTTAGGATTTTATAAAACAGCTGTTTTGCAATCGGGAAATTACTTTAAAGAAGTATGTTTATGCTATTTTAACGATGTTGTAAAAGTAGATGAGGTATGTACCTAAGTATATTAGTTACTATATATTTGTATTGCTCTCTTACATATCTAAGGTAGTTCGGGGATTGTTCCGAAGTTAAACACATTTGAAAATATTCACATTAAGGCACTGGTCCCACCGCCGGCTAGTAAGCTAGAAAAGTTGGGCGAGTAGCATTACATTGCGGATCTGTAAAGGTCGATTGATCACACTGTGCCTGGTCAGCACGCAATGAACCGTTACTCGCCCAACTTTTCTAGCTTACTAGCCGGCGGTGGGACCAGTGCCTTAAGGTGTCTGTTCTATCCCATTGACATTGGATACACAATTTAAATACATTAAAGTAAAAACTACTACTACTATAACTAGATGTAGATACTAGCAAATCCGGATAAAAAGTTTAGGCACACACACAACACAGACAAACATTGCAATTAATCAGTAATAAAACTAATATGTTAGAAGAATGTACTTGCGTCTCTGACAGTTGCTGCGAAGAGGAATTGGAATTAATCAGTACAACGTAGAATTTACTCGTCCAAAATCGTTACAAATGAAAATGAACTCAATAACGTATCACACTAGGCACTTTTTCCGTCAACCGAAAATTCAGCGTGACAATATGTCAACGCGAAATCGCAATTAGCAGCCGATTAATTGAAAGATGCCAGACACATCTGCATGCTCATTAACATGCGAGGTGTATGCTGCATGATGTGAAATATTGCGCTTTCTATCTGATCGTGACGGTCGATCGTGATCGGACAGTGGTTGTCGTGATTTTTGAATGTGATGGCCTGTTTGGTGCAGCTTTAGAATGCATTGATTGAGTAAAACGGTAAAAGTCAAATCAGCTTCTTTTTATGAACCGTCAAAAACGCTCCGTTGTATGGAAATGGTCGGGATGACTTGCTTGTTTATTTATTTATTTAATTATTTATTTAAGGATCACCAAAAGATAATACATCAATATGCTAAAAAACTAACCTAGTACAAAAATCATTGTAAGATGCTTAGCCACTTACAGGTGACCACAGCTCACACACGCGTTTAATAAAGAATAAATACCAAAAAGAGCAATATTACAAAAAAAAAAAAATGACGCAATAATAATAATAAACAAACAGAATGGTATGTACCTACATAGTGAATTATGCACACTGTGCATTAGGTAGAACATATTCAACACAACCATGATGAACTAATACAATAGAAGATATGATATAAGACAGAGCTTGTGACGTCCCCCTCAAATAACGTCCTTATTCTTAGTTTTTATGATTAAATCATAATCATAAAAATCATTTACTTGCTTATCAAAAAATCTTGAAATAGCAAACATTAATGAAAGATTAATCCTTACCTTCTGAGTTCTTTCGTAATGTTTATCTGGTGCTTATAAAATAACAATTTATTTTCAGTGTTTTAAATACCCTGTTATTTATTTTAAGCTGCGTGGTCACTATTAGGGATACCTATGATCTGAGTAATCTTTTTATTTCTTCATTTGGGGTTAGACTTTAACTTAATTTATAGACGAAATAAAATGAAAGTAGCATGTTATATTGAGTTCCGTATACGCAAACTAAGTAGCTTGAAAAACTGGTGTTGTAAGTGTCCATGGGCGTCGATTATCGCTTACCATCAGGTGATTCGACTGCTCGTTTGCCTCCTATATCATTAAAAAAAAAAAACTCTCGTTATTAAAAAATTCAAACTTTATTTCTGCGTATTTTTTGAAGTAAATGTGTGCATTTCGCAAATTGTAAGCGTTTTCAATGATTTTGGCCAAATATAGTACGCATAGTAGAAAATTGTCGATATAGTTTCGTCAAACGAGTGAGACGGAAACAGTTCGGTTAACGTCGGCTGATGAAAGGCTATTAGGTTTCATTAACGCGTAAGTGCCTCAATGAAGGAAACCAGAATGGACACAAACTCATTGAGGAAATTAATCTTTTAATTAAATGGTGGACTTTCTATTTGAAATGATACAGTACAATAAGTAGGCTTTTTCACACGAGTGTTTTTTTTAAAGATGGTGGTAAATAAACATACGGTTCGCATGAAGAAAGCGATCACTGTAGTGCGTATACTTGCAACTTTAGAGAGATTTCACACGAGCGTTACTATGCCCTTTTTAACCCCCGACACAAACAAATGGGTGTTATAAGTTGGACGTGTCTGTGTGTCTGTCTGTGGCATTGTAGCTCGTAAACGAATGGACCGATTTTAATGCGGTTGTTTTTGTCCGAAAGCTGATCGATGGAGATGTTTCTTAACTAAGTTTCCACAAAATTGGTTCAGCCGCGTTTGAGATATTGAACTTTGAAATTAAAATTTCGGGGGTTTTTCAGCTTTTCTAAGTTGTTCATTATTGGCCTTTGTTGTAGACTTAGTGGGTCTTCAATAGCTCAGTTGGCTAGAGCCGCTGGCCAGGTGAGACGAAAGGCCGCACTTTCCAATCCACTGGCGAATCTTTTCTACATGTCTTTCGGATTCAAACTAAATTATAACTTTAATAACTCATACACATTCACGAGCTTCGGAACTACAGATCTGATTTCAAAAATTATTTCACTAGTCGGTATATAGTATGAACCTTCGGGATAGACATAGGCTATATGTGACTCGCGGCTCCGCCTGCGTTCTTTGTAACAGCGTAGGCAACTAGTTCATGTTACTAGACAAATTCTTTTATAAATACTAGCTGCCCGCGCGGCTTTGCCTGCATATTGAAAAGAACGCACGCAAACCCGCGGGATAAAATATAGCCTTTAACCATCCAGATAGTCCATTTTACACCCAGGTGAAATAATTTTTGAAGTCGGATATACGGTTCCGGACATTATCTATCGTAACTTACGAAGCTACAATCTCACATAGTGTTCCTCTCTATGATCTTAGTACCTATAGATTAAGAATTATGAATAATAATCGCAGTAACCGAAAATTATATTGAAAATTAAAATAATTAAAACTTTTATAATGTGGGAATGAATGATTTTGTTATGTAGGTATTGCTCATGACTTAACATCATTGATGGATTGCGTTCAACTTAATTAATGCCGTGGTCAGTAATTAATCAATGCGTTGGTTGTTAAGTATACTTTTTAAACATGAATTATCTGACAAGGGTCACAAGGGGCATAAAAATATGTGAAACAAAACCATTTGACACCACAATTTCGGCAAGCGGCTGCGGTGGCAGCCGTGATGGAGCCCTGGCCTTTGTATTACCTTATCTTAGACCTTAGATAGATAGAAATAAATCATTTATTTGGCATTTTGCAACCAAATAAAAATAAAGAATACAGAAAAAAAAAACAGAAAATTATTATATTAGTTCGCGCTGACGTTAGATTTTAGTAAAGATTCGGATCGTCTGCTTCTTGATTCTTAGGGTCTTCGCCCACCGCCTCGTCACCTCGCACAGCGCTGGTGGAAACTCAGACTCGCCCTTTGACCCCCAAGAGTTTCTACCTCTAGTCACTAATGAAGTAATCATAGACAAAGAAAATAGGTATTATTCTAGCGTCAAACAAGTCAGCGCCTTATAAAAAGTAAAAACCGGCCAAGTGCGAGTTGGACTCGCGCACGAAGGGTTCCGTACCATTATCTATAAAAACGGCAAGAAAAACACGTTTGTTGTATGGGAGCCCCGTTATATATTTATTTTATTCTGTTTTTTAGTTTATTGTTATAGCGGCAACAGTAATACTAAATCAGCAACAGTAAAAATACATCATCTATGAAAATTTCACCTGTCTAACTATCACGGTTCATGAGATACAGCCTGGTGACAGACGGACAGACAGATAGACGGACGGACAGCGAAGTCTTAGTAATAGGGTCCCGTTTTTACCCTTTGGGTACGGATCCCTAAAAGTTATGTCCGTGGGAATCAAGGCTTACTGCAATTTTTCATTTTATTTGAATACCTTGTTGACTTAGGTACCCTATCTTTAAACATAAGTTTCACGCAACCGTTTCGGAATGCAAATAATGCAATGCGTAAATAATGACTCACGGTATCGTGTCACCACTAACTATTACTAATTGTGTTTGCTCTTAGATCCTTATATGTATATTGTTTGTGCATATACAGCCAAGTATAAATATATGTATAGGGGTCATATGTTATAGATTTTGTTTGTAAAGTCATAATGTTCGAAAGGGTAAAGAAAAAAAGTATGTCAATAACTACCACCAGTATTTGCATCTACTTGTCAAACTTTCCATACATTGAGATTTTAACGAACACCGCTTGCGATTGCAGACGGTTTGGTTCAACCCACCTTAAGCCACTGCCACGAGTAGAACCTATAGGTATGTTTGTATTGTTTATGCATGGACAGGCGTGAGTTCATACTCGCCTGAGAGCACGCGTCCTCTGTCCATAGACAAGGACTAAGTTTCTTACTATTTTGGAAACGTGTTCGTGGGCTACATGGTCGTGTAGGTTCACGTGGGCACGGGTCACTATGGTATGGTCACATTTATGGTTTGTGTAGGTACATAGTTCATCATCCTCCTAGCATTATTCCCGGTTGTGCCCCTAAAGGAGCCCGGGGGCTCTCTCTTTGACACCTCATGCCAAGGTTTGGCATAGGCACTAGTTTTACGACAAGAAAGCGACTGCCATCTGAAGGTTCCATCCAGAGGGAAAACTAGACCTTATATGTCCTTCCAGAAAATCTATTCTACGGTGAAATAATTTAGGAAATCGAATAAGTGCAGGTTCCATAGATCTACCCTTACGTGCAAAATCACAAAGCACATACTATTTTTATCTTTTTTATGGTACTTATAGATTAGTAAAATTCTATGCAATGTTTATTTCAGGTTTTTGGACACGTATGTGTTAGTTACAATAAATTAAATTTAGAGTTAGTTAAAAAATAAATAACTAAATACTACTCTTACATTAATTAAATTATTACTTAGCGCTATACGATGGCGTAGGCAGAAGGGCGGGTTTTGGAGGTTCAAACCTCCCCTGAAATGTTCAAAATATTACATTAACCTGAATATTAGTGTTATTTTATGCAAACTTTTGTTGCTTTATTTTATTGAACCCCTTGAGAAATGCGACATCTAGGGGAGACAGACACCGGACATTCGATTTTTGCTCAAACTGAAACTTCAATTATGTCCACCCTGAAGGTGACTTAAAAACTGGTGAAATTTTTTTTTTATCAGTTGTTTTGGAGATCATCACAAACAGAAAAACGTTAGTTCTCTTTAATTAGTATTACTAGTTTTAGCGTAGACATGTAAACAAATAGGGCCCGGTTATTACTGCAGCCATATCCGATCCCAGGTCTTACGCATTAAACAAGTAGTGCGCCCTTATCACCTCATTATCTCATTATAATAACACATTATAAAACGACAATAAAGTCCGTTAACCCCTCCTAATAAAAACTTACATCGCCATGGCGGGAGATGCCGAAAATAGTAGTAGGGGGGCGCGCAGTGTCTCGGGCGCATGCGCGATGAGAGCGTGTGTCGAAGGTCGTGCAGTACAGTCGGTTGTGAATACGTTGACATATCGTGTGACTGAACTATTGACAGTTATTTGTTGTGAGGCGTTCGATTAGTGTTGTGCCAAGTGATGAGGGACTTTTTGAAGTGATTTTGAGTAGTCGAGATGGTTAAATACGCTAATACGTTGAACTTTTCGTCGTGCACTTTAATGAGTAATTAAAAATAAAATTTTAACAATTTTCTAACAGTTGAACGGCGACATCGATTGTTAGTTTGACCGTTTAGTTACTCTGAAAATGTTATGAACCGGACACATTACATGTGAACAGTTTTGTTTGATGAACATGTTGTGGGATGGTTCATGTTGAACAGTTTCGGATGCTGAACTTCATGTTGAACGGTTTCGGTGGACGAAGTTCGTGTTGGCCGGTATATGTTGACCAGTTTAAGTTGATGGACTTGTTGTTTAGTATATGTTGAACATGCTGTGCGGTACCAACGGCGCGGTGGCCGCGATGGATCGCGCGTACATGTCGCTGCGTGTGCGCAAGCCGCAGGCGAAAACTACGGTGCGTTCCTGTTTTACCTATGTTTATTATTAAGAGCCTGCCCAGTCCCCTGGGCAAGCGACCTGTTGGGTGGCCCCATAGTAGCGTCCACCAACAGGCAACTATAACAACCCGTAACAGTCTAAAGGCAGCTGGAAGTACACGCCATAAAAAAAAACTGCTGGACAAACGCCTCCTCCGTTTTCAACGTTCCGATCTTGAGCAGCGTCTGGCCAATGTTTAAAACAGGAGCTCCTTCCGCCATCGCTGACGAGGTCTGTGATGTCACCGTTTCGAGCTGTCCGGCTGCGGGTCAGTGTCGATCTTGGCCCACAGCTCACTCGATATGCGGCAGACATGACCAGCCCAATGACTGTCATGTCAACCTGGACTTTTTAACTGTTTAATTAACCAGTTACCAGTCGATGTGAGAGATAGGACAGGCGGATTTCGCTATAGGCGTCGCATTCGCTTCCAGCTCGTTAGCTGGAATTACGTAAATGTCAAATCAGATAATTTATACAGTTATTTATTATAATGAGATATTGAACTTATCTTTACTGGCAAGCGGCGTAAGAATTCAGATAAGTACTTGTTTTTTTCTAATTAAGTCTCCGAATAACATGCCCAAAGTTATCTACACTTAGTGCTATCCTGTCGATAATATACGCTTTCTTGGCGTACCTACTTCTGTTGCCAATTCCATTCGCACTGGCTCACTAATACTCGCAACGATGATAACGAGTCGATTTATTATTCGTATGGCGATCTGTAGAATAGGCGAATATCAACGTGATATTTTTATAGGAGCTATTTCGCCGAAAGTGTTGTCGCTCATTTAGCACCACCCAGGAGACACGTGCGGGGTTAAGCTAGGTAAATCCTGCAGACGGAACGGAACGGAACGAGTCGATGAAAATACCCCGTAATATTTTCTGCAGCTTTGCTACAAAGTATCTTCTACTAGCACAGAATAATAAAGTACTCCGCACAGAAGGTTCTCCGTTAACAAATCCCATTTTTAGGTACGCCGAATGAGCCTAAACCTGGCCATCCGTTTCTATCGCAGACAACGCGCTACGTACGATAGAACGCGTGCGTGCCGTTGCAGCGGTAACATACCGGCTGGGGCCCTAATGTAGGTGGGGCAATAGACTTTTTCTTGTTGATATTCGGTCCCGGTAAGCCAGGAGACAACGGTGACAGAGTTTGTTAAAAAATACTATACATTAGTCCTCCTGTCATGCTAATGCTGGGGCCACACTAACGAGAAATGCCATTAATTAAAGCGATAATCGTAGTGTGGCCGCACCTTTAACGTCCATTATCGCGATAATTAATGGCATTTCTCGTTAGTGTGGCCCCAGCATAAGGAGATGCCAACAACAGCAAGCAACAAAAAATGGTTGATTGGCCCAGTTACTTCTGGCGGCGCGACGAAATCACGGAGTGAGCCGCTCCTGATACCTACTAGGCACATGCGAGGCTCCGCCCGCGTAATACTGCAACCCAGGCGGAACCGGGGTATAAAATATAACCTGTTCATCCTCATGGCCCTTTCTGTAAGCTGTGGAGTTTTTTTTTTTCATTGGATGAATAGTTTCGGAGATTACCCCTACGTACGAACTTCGAAAGCTACAACCTCACATAATTTTCCTCTTTATAATATCAAACTATAGATTTGAAACCTGCAACCTTATTGCATGCTTAATTTCGACATGTACATAAATGTTGTGATCCCGACTAAGTCTTGACCGGTTCTTTGCAATGTATTTGACCTTTGATTTCTAATTTAAGTAAATGAAATACTGGTTTTATTAGCATTAGAGTAAAGGATTCCTTAAATGACATACTTACCCCGTTTATTAATAAAAGTTAAAATGCCTCTGCTAAATGAAATGTGCTTTGTCCCTTTCTTACGAACACAAATGTCAAACCGACAGATTAACAACACTTTAGATTAAAGCCCGCAACACACTAGCGCGGCCTGCGGTGGCGGTCAATAGTAAATCTGACAGCTAATGACAAGTTCACCATTGACCGCCGCGGCCAGGCCGCGCCAGTCTGTGAGAGGCTTTACGCCATTTTAGTTAAAATAGGCTTGTAGAACGTTTATGAATACGGCCGTAAGTATGGTATGTGTAATACTAAGACATTGGTTAGGTTATTTTCTAGCAGCCCTATTATAAGGCCTATAAAAAGTCATAATCCTCGACTTCAAGGGATTTTATACCGTTCTAAACTGGAACATTTGTATTATTTTCTGGAAGAACTTAGACATTTCCATCTCAAAAACCCTTTTTTTGGGTTTTTAATAAAACTGTGGCTCTGAGCTGTAGAACGTGCGAGGCTGTTTAATTTTTTTTTCCAAATAACTGAATCGACAAAAAGTTCTAAGTATATATGTATAATTAATTATAGAACCAGCTTACTAAAATTACCAAGAATCGGTTGAGAAATGCGATCTGTAGAGGAGAACAGCTGGCCAGCGGGTTATCCGGACAAACGAAAGATTTTTGGCCCAAGCTGAAATGTAAAACTTAGTTCGTTGAGGTATAACAAAATTTTCATTTCAATATCGCAATTTTGTGGAAAATATTGTTATCAGTTTTGAGATTTGCATTCGTTTCATTGTTTGCGCAAGGTCAAAAAACAAGGCGATACATGCATCGTTCAATGTCATATATAGGTTATAGGTGTACGCGGGCTAGGTTTCCGCAACTCGACGTCATAATAGCGCCTATTTTGCGTATGGGTTATTGGCACTACTGTTATTCGTGCCAACCCAGTTCCACCAGGAAGCCTAGCAGACCCTTTATGTTGCCGACGGCCTCCGGTAGTGACCCCGGTGTTCCGAGGTGCTTTGCCCGGTATTCTGCCACCCCTGGGCACGTCAGAATGACGTGGGCGGCTGTCTCTTCCTCTTCCATGCACGCTCTGCAGAGAGGACTGTCTGTAATACCTAGAGTGAAAAGGTGTTTGTTTAATAGTGCATGACCAGTTATGGCTCCTGTCAGGAGACGGAGTGCCGGCCTCTTTAGCTGCTTTAGCTTCCTTGCCAATCCGGGGTTGATTGTCGGGAGGGCCTCTCTGGTTTGCCTGCAGGTACCTAGGTTATTCCAGAATTTTTGATGTTCTGCCTTGGTGTTTAGTCGTAGTGTGCTCCGCAGCCATGCAGGGGGTAGAGGGATCGTAGGTTCCGGTCCTACGGCTTTTGATTCTGAGCCTTCTCTAGCCAGTGCATCCGCTGCGTCGTTCCCACGTGAATTGCTGTGCCCTTTGATCCATTGTAGGGTTATGTCGCTATTGGTACATACCTCTGATAGGATTTGGTGGCACTCGTGTATCAGCCCAGACGTTGTCGCGTGACCTTGTAGGGCTTGCAGTACAGATCGACTGTCGGAGAGTATGCGGATGGGGTATCCCCTTACCTCTCTGGAGGCGATAGCATGAGCGGCCATTATTATGCCCATACACTCAGCCTGGAAGACTGTGTTTTGGGTCCCTAATGGTGTTGAGATTCGTATGTTTAGGTCCTCCGAGAATGCTCCTGCTCCGGTGCCTGACCTTGTCTTGGACCCGTCCGTGAAAATTCTTAACTCCCTGGGGTTAAGTCCTTCCTGGGGGGTTTCGTATAGTTCGATTTTGTACTTCTTGTCAAAGACGAACTGTCTGGGGATGATGTCGATTGTTGCCTCTATGAGGGGTTCCCTACCTACAGCCTCGTAGAGTATCTCGGTGTGAGGAACCCTGGGCGGCCTCCAGAGGTGCTGTTTTTTGAGCCGTATGGCTGACGCCAGTGCTTCTTGCCTGATGAAGAGGTGAAGCGGCGGAATGTCCATGATGGCTTCCAGGGCTGCAGTAGGTGTGGTCCTCATGCAGCCGCTAGCCGCCATGCAGGCCAGTCTCTGGAGGCGTTGTAGTTTAGCTTCGACCGTCGTGAGTGTGGTACGAGGCCACCACACCACAGCGCCGTAGCTTACTATTGGTCGAATTATTGCCTGGTAAAGCCATAGAGTGATCTTGGGGTTTAGTCCCCAGGTCCTACCTACCATTCTACGACATTGCCAGAAAGCGACTGTAGCTTTTTGGATTTTGTTGTCCAGGTGACTGCTCCAATTAAGTTTGGAATCAAGTATTACACCTAGATACTTTACCTCTGTTGATAATTGGAGCTCTGTATTGAACAGCCTGGGTAGGCGGTAGGTCCCCAGGTTCCGTTTGTAGGTGAACATTACCAGCTCGGTCTTCCTTGGGTTGACTGTTAGTTCGTTGTCGTTGCACCAGTGTTCCACTATGGCGAGTGCGGAACGGGTGACGTCGCACACTGTACCTGTGTGGGTGCCGCTGGTGAGTATCGCTATGTCGTCAGCATACCCGATGGTGTAGTGATGACTGTTATTTAATTTGGTGATTAAGTCATTGACCACCATGTTCCAGAGTAGTGGAGAGAGGACGCCTCCCTGGGGGCACCCTTTCGCTACCCGTGCCTGCCTTGTCTTGTCTTCCCCGAGTCTGATGACTCGTTGACTTAACATGTTTTTTATCCATTTTGTAATAACCCCACTCACTCCGTGTCTAGTCAATGCTGCGGTTATGCTGGTGAATTTAGTCTTGTCAAAGGCTCCCTCTATGTCAATGAAGGTACCTAGGCACATTGACTTGTTTTTGATTGCGACTTCAGCCTTGGTGACCACAGCGTGAAGCGCAGATTCTGTTGATTTACCTGAACTGTAGGCATGTTGGTTCTGATGCAGAGGTACACGCACCAGCACCCTCTCTCTCAGATGTCTATCACACAGCCTTTCCAACGTCTTCAGCAGGAAGGAGGTTAGGCTTATCGGTCTAAAGGATTTGGGGTCCGTGTAGTCTCCTTTACCTGGTTTTGGTATGAAGATAACCTTGACTTCTCTCCACTGTCGAGGCACAAACGTATGTGCTAGACAGGCGCCCAGGACGATAGTAAGCCTGTGCGTTAGCGGCGCCCCACCCCATTTCAGTAGGGCGGGGAAAATTCCATCTGGCCCTGGAGATTTGTAGGAGTCAAAGCTGTCGATGGCCCATTGTGTTCTTTGGGGAGTTATTACCTCGCTGGCCAGTCGCCACCCCTCTTCTGTGGGGGTGGTTTCCTCATCCAGTTGCCTAATTGGACTCGATATCTCGCAGTCCGGGAAATGCGTCTGAACTAGGACGCGCTCTGTTTCCTCCGGCGAGTTGGTGAGGGTGTCGTCAGGATCGTTCAATGTCATATAATTTATTCAATTGAGTATCTGCCGGAGGGAGTCTACCTAGGGAGTGTTACTAGCCTACTACTGATTTAACATACTGTGCACTATATCATATTTATCACTGCTAGTTAAGGTACACTTGGCTATTAGCTGAAATGCCCCTTCAGAACGTAGCCAATATTTTGGGTTTGATCCCTTCTTGCTACAATCATAACGTCATCGAAGTTTATGTTTTTATTTTAAATCAAATGTAAAGGATTCAGGTTCATACAGCCAAGTCTTTTTTTATAACCTCAGTGGAATGCGTGGTCGAAACAGCATCAAAAATATCAGAATAATTTAATAATCACATACCGAGACATTCAAGAAATATCTGTTCTATGCTTCGTTCGTTTAAATTGTAGCAATTTGGATAATGATCATTTCTAACCATAGACAATGGAATTGCTACAAATGTCGTGCCGAAGCAAAATTGCTTGACATTATGGCTAAAAACTAAAGTTATTTGTAATGTCAGTGGAACGGAAAGGCACAGTAGAATGGGTGGTTAAAATAAATAATATTATCCCATAATCAAATATAACATAAAAAGTTTTTATACCATGCTGCGAATAAAAAGTAATTGAAACATACCAATTCATAATTCATAATTCATTTATTTTGCATAAAACATGGTACATAAAGATGGTCAGTATACAAACAATTCAAACACACATTTCACCAGTAGCTGGCATGCAAAACGAAAACAATTCAACAATAAGAGTAATGATCATATACTTACAATAATTATGTACAATTCAGAATAATAATAATGTCAAGAAATTAATAATTCAGATAATATGTCACTGCTTAACCTATACGTATAAAATAAAAATAAACATGTCAAGATTTATAATATTCAAAATAATCATTGACGCTGACTAGTATACTGTATTTCTCAAAATACGGACCAAAAGTAGGAAAAAATCGAATGTAAACGTTTCTTTTTGTATTTCGTTTTTGTAAACAAGCATTGTAATATTGAAAACCCTAAATTATTTGATATTGCAATTCACCTTGGTTTTTATTTTAACAACAAAACTCACGAATAACAAAGGATTTTTCATCGCAAAAATAATATTAATCCCGCAATATATCACTCTTCTGATAATCTTTGCCGCGACACTTCCGCGTCCTCTTTATATTTATCCTGATCAGCAACTGTATTTCTCAATATCAATTCATTCATTATTTTTTCTGTGTATAAACAAAAACAGTATATAGGCGCGGCCTGCGGTGGCGGTCAATAGTAAATTTGACAGCTAATCACAAGTTTACTATTGACCGCCGCGGCCAGGCCGCGCCAGTCTGTGAGAGGCCTTAAGTATATCTCATTTTATACTTAAGGGGTCTAATTTTTTACTGGCAAAAGAGAAATCACAGAGCGATAAAGCATTTCCTGTAAGTAATTATCGCCAGTCGGTAATGACCGGATGCCGTTTTTAATTATCTTGGATGGCACTATACGCGCATCGTGGACTTATCTGTTTCGGCCGAAAACTATCGTTACCATAAAATAAATAATACTGTCATGTTTGGTGGCTCGAAAAGGCGCCTAAGGCCTCTCACAGACGGGGGTGGCCTACGGTGGCGGTCAGTAGTAAATTGGACACCTAAAGATAAGTTTTGTCAAGATAAGTTAGGGTGCTTTTCCATCGACCCATACGAAATCACGATCTGCGAGATATATGCGACAGTCTGGGAGGTAATTGCAGTAGTCACCTGCACCTACCCAAGTAATATCGCGACAGTTTATGAACCTTTGCAATAAGCTGAACGTAGATAGAGGATTTAAGAAATGACGTCCTAGCGAATGCCCAAAAGGGATGGAGGTAAATTAACCTGACTAAATTGAGAAGGATCCGAAGACTAATACATCCTCGACGTCTCATGTCTTTATACTTTAGTCGTATTATATCCGTCACGTCAATTTGGTACAATATTTTGACTGGTGATGAAAAACAAAAAAGCCTATACGCTGAGGTACAAGAGATTTGACATTGTATCTCGTTCCCACTTGTGGTATTGTATATGCTTACATCTTTGTCACACGTCACACATGTGTGAGCGTTTCCCTCTATATGCTTTCTCTATGCTACTGGAGGACAGATTATCTGACATTTCTAGTAGATGTTTTCTTGTGGCAGATTGGTTGGCAGAGTGGCGCGACCTCACTCACAAGGCCGAATGGAAACTTGACCACGACTTGACAGAAACCAGATGACATTAGTATTTTTCCCGCGCAATTTAATGTGCCCTCTGATTCAGAGACTCATAAACTTTTTATTCAGCGTTATGGCGGTAGTTCTTGCTTGTTTAGCCTTCAGTAAATAAACAGTGGTGGCGAAAACACCGCGTAACTCGATTTAGTTTGTTTTCTAAACACATTTAACGCAAGATAAAACGCAATGCTGGCTACTTACTTTTCTAAATTATTGTCTGGTGAGGTGTTTTTGGGTCGGATACTTTTTAACCTTTTTATGATATCATTAAAGTCTCTCACAGACTGACGCGGCCTGCGGTGGCGGAGGGAATTTGCTAATAGCTGTTAAGTTTACTATTGAATCTTCAGCACCAGGTTTACGCCTGAATCACACTGGCGCGGCCTGCGGTGGCGGTCAATTTTAATTTTGACAGAGCGTTTTAGCTCACTAAGCTGTTGGCAGCAATATGTTTTTATTATCTAGGATTTTTTAACGTACACTAGACTGGTAAGTATTGTAAAACCTTTAATTATATTAAATAAAGACATTTTAAAAACAAACAATAGCTTTTTCACCTAATGGCAGCACAGTTCTGAAACTAAAATTATGTTAATGCTATTTTCTTACATAAAAAACAACCATGTGAAATATTTTATGGCAAACAATGTACTTAGAAGTACGAAGCGAAGAGATTTTATTTTTATACAGTAGTTTGGAAAATTTTGACATGTAATCCATCATAGAGCCGTCTTTCGCATCAATCATACTTTGTTTGTATGAAAGTTAAAATAGCATACGCGTCAGTATTGCGTCTTATAGAGTTGAACAAGAATGAACAAGCTTTAGAATAGCAGTAAAGATTAGATAATCCATATGGTATGATTTAACCTTGACCGTGAACTCTTTTACACAGGATGTTTTTCCTTCACCGAAAATGCTTGAAAATCGTTTTTTTTTTAATAAAGCATGTTTGCACGTACGCTAAAGGTTAAGGTTCTAAAGCCATATTGCCTTGCTCTATATTCTTACGTTGCCGTTTATAAATAATGCATTTTGCTGGTATCGTATCTGTGGCAGTCAGGTGTGCACCACCTGCCGTATCGTCACGGCAGGTGAGCACCCCTGCTTTTGGCAGTTTGGCTTGCTACCCTTAGTCTCGCTTCGATAAGCTCCGATACTAAATTTGAATTTTTTAATTACTTATACTGCATTCATAAAGATACTTTTGCGTGTAATACCACCGTGTAGACATTGCGAATTAGGTACCTATAATGCGAATCTTGTTGTCACCAAAAATGGACCTCACTTTGGATCATCTCACCTCAGCTCGGCGACGAAACGAGCAAAACATATTGAAATGCAATTGAGACGGGACTCGACGAACAAAAATAGACCTTCGGCACGGCTAGCACAAGACCTCTCTCTCGGACGCGATATAGACTACCCGTCTCGTTCTAATTAGAACTCTTCGAATGAGGCTGCACGGAAAGAAATGATTTAGTTGTGGTAGCTAAGCGCGCTTTGCTGAAATTTCCTTTGCTGCTGCATACAATTTTTTAGCAACTGTAACAAAGCCTTGTCAATAGCAACTAAAACCAGTTAGCTACCCTTGCAAACGATATTTAGCTAAAGTAATTTTAAATAATTTGCTACCGCTACTAATTGATTAGCAACTAAAGCTAAATTCTTTATCCGCATCAACAAATTTTAATTAGCCATTGCTGTTAGCTGTGACAGCTAATAATTCTTAGTCGTAGTGGACAACAACTTTGTTACTATTGCTAATTGTACATGTATAAGGCAGCAAAAATATATCTTTGTTGCTTTTGATAAAAATATTTTGCAATCACGAACAACAGTTTTGCAACAGCTGCTAATTTTATTTTCATACTTATCTACTAATATATCCTTCACCAATGTTGCTAACTATCTTAGTCACACCACCGAATTTTCTATGCAATGAAAAGCAATAATATATTAGCAGTAGTAGCAAATCAGACTTATCTGAGGCTGCTAAGGAGATTTCGTAGCAGTGACTAACTTTTTCACAAACACTAGCTAATATTATTTGCTACAACTGCTAAATAAAAATTCGCGAATGTTGCTAAAAATATTAGTCACACAACCGAATTTTCTTTGCAATGAAAAGCAAACAAATATTAGCAGTAATAGCAAATGAGACTTATCTGAGGCTGCTAAGAACATGTTGTGTCAGTGACTAACTTTTTCACAAACTTCAGCTAATACTCTTTGCCACAACTGCTAAATAAAAATTCGCTATTGTTGCTAAAAATCTTAGTCACACCACCGAATTTTCTATGCAATGAAAAGCAATACTATATTAGCAGTAGTAGCAAATCAGACTTATCTGAGGCTGCTAAGAACACTTTGTAGCAGTGACTAACTTTTTCACAAACTTTAGCTAATTTTGTTTGCTATAACTGCTAAATAAAAATTCGCGAATGTTGCTAAAAATTTTAGTCACACAACCGAATTTTCTTTGCAATGAAAATCAAACAAATATTAGCAGTAGTAGCAAATCAGACTTATCTGAGACTGCTAAGAACATTTTGTGTGAGTGACTAACTTTTTCACAAAAATTAGCTAATATCCTTTGCTACAACTGCTAAATAAAAATTCGCTAATGTTGCTAAAAATCTTAGTCACACCACCGAATTTTCTGTGCAATGAAAAGCAATAATATATTAGCAGTAGTAGCAAATAAGACTTATCTGAGGCTGCTAAGAAGATTTCGTAGCAGTGACTAACTTTTTCACAAACTTTAGCTAATATTGTTTGCTACAACTGCTAAATAAAAATTCGCGAATGTTGCTAAAAATTTTAGTCACACAACCGAATTTTCTTTGCAATGAAAAGCAAACAAATATTAGCAGTAGTAGCAAATCAGACTTATCTGAGACTGCTAAGAACATTTTGTGTCAGTGACTAACTTTTTCACAAAAATTAGCTAATATCCTTTGCTACAACTGCTAAATAAAAATTCGCTAATGTTGCTAAAAATCTTAGTCACACCACCGAATTTTCTATGCAATGAAAAGCAAACAAATATTAGCAGTAGTAGCAAATCAGACTTATCTGAGGCTGCTAAGAACATTTTGTGTCAGTGACTAACTTATTCACAAAATTTAGCTAATATTCTTTGCTACAACTGCTAAATAAAAATTCGCTAATGTTGCTTAAAATCTTAGTCACACCACCGAATTTTCTATGCAATGAAAAGGAATAATATATTAGCAGTAGTAGCAAATCAGACTTATGTGAGGCTGCTATGCATATTTTGTAGCTGTGACTAACATTTTGCAGAACTTTAGCTAATACCTAGTCTTTGTTGCAGTTGCTAAGAAATAATTCGCTAATGTTGCTAAAAATCTTAGTCACGTCACCGAATTTTCTCTGTCATGAACAGAAATAATATATTAGCAGTAGTAGCAAATCAGATTTATGTAACGCTGCTTAGAATATTTTGTAGCTGTGACTATCTTTTTCACAAAATTTTGCTAACTTTCTTTACTGCACCTAAATAAAATGTCGCCGATGTTGCTAAAAATGCAGTTCCGACCTGCTTCTGCGCATGATATTACTACTAGCTCAATAGTGGGACCGGATTTTTGCCCTAAACAGTTTTGATAATTTTAAAGATGAAAAGTACCTAATGGTTATATGGCATGGGACATATATTTTTATACCCCTGATGAGCGCTGTATAAACAAGACATCCACTTGAACTCGAGTAGGGAGCGATTAACAAGTAGGTATTTGCTTGAGCCATGCAATCCCCATACCAATTCACTGCAGTGGTGATATTAATAGCGTATTTCCAGTCACGTCTCCGTTCGAACGAATATAATAGATGAAAGCTAATTTTGTAAAATGCTTCCAATTATTCGTTTTCATTGAATTGTCTTATTTAAAAATATGGTAAAGTGATAACATGTCTTCACTAGTACACTATAACAAGTACCCAGGTCCAAAAACAAGTTTGTGGTCGAAAATGAGCTAAAATGAGTTTTCTCCAATATGCTCGGAAATGTGCGCCTTACTGTAGCAAAATGCAAAAGTCGCTATGTAAAGTCCAATGAAAAAAAAAAAAAAGTAGCTGTGCATTTTTTCATTTTTTTAATTTTGACATCATTTTGAACCTTACGTCAATACGCATATGGTCAAAAAACAGCGATAAAGCTAGCATCATTATTTCAGGCCGTGCTAAAAATAAGTATGTGAAGTTCGTACATTAAAAGTGCCTTAGAAAATAGCTAAGTGTCACTAATCACATAACTGTGACACCGGTATATACTTTTAAAACAAAATTGTGGCCGATATGTGCTTTGAACCACACAGCGAATTATTCGTACTAGTTGGATCGAGTCGTTTGCGCCCGCGATGTGATCTTCGGCACATAGCGACATTTTACTACAAGTTCTGACCTGTCGCACGTCGCGTTAGGATCCGATGAACTGACACATGCGTATTTATTAAAGTAAAGTGTTCATTGGTGTTTTGGTTGTTCTAATGGTAACATCGTTTTCAACAATTCAGAGTGCCTCAATAACGATTTAAAACCGCTATGTACTAACCATACACATAGTGATTATTTCAGAACTTAAATATTTGTTGCTATGTGCAAAATTAAGGTTTTTTTTTAATATAAAATTTACTTTTCATTATATTACTTTAAAAATATTCTTAAATTACGTAAAAATAAAGTCTCTGATATCCATTTTTTTCTTTTTTACTTACTTGCAATGCAAACTGAGAAAACTTGTTTTTTGTTTCTCCTGAAAAGTTGGTCCAAAACACAGCGACTTTTGCAGGCCCAGCGACGATGTCGCAAATTTTAAAAGTTAAAAGTCATTACTGTACAGTTTCAACGGCCAGGAAAATGTATAAAATTCCATTACTGTATACTTTTTTACCTCTTAACCATATGTTTTGCTTTTGACTAAGACAAATTATTACAAACAGCCAAATGCTCGTACTATCGACAACACAGCTAACTGACCATCCGTGCACCTTAAATGCATTGTAATAAGGTTCTATATAAACACAGGATGGTCAGTTAACAGGAAAAAAAACACGACAGATTACGTTGGGGGGGGGGTATTAGGAGACCTCACGTGTATTTTTCTACAGTGAACGAAACTAAAGGCCGAAACGCACTGACAGCGGTGGCGGAGCGGCGCGGAGGCGGTACCGGTTGTAATGTTCGAGCTAATAATATGAAAGGGTCCGCATAGAAGACCGGCCGGGAAAACAGCGTGGCGGCGGCGGCGCGGAGGCGGTAGCGGCGCGGAGGCGGTGAAACGCGTGCACAGATAGGCGAGCGCGGCGCGGGGCGATTTTGCGGCGGGAAGTTGTGTTACGCAGTTGTCAATGCACCGGAGCGCACCGGTGGTGGCGGCGCGGCACGGTGCGGAGGCGTGCTGAGAGCGGTGCAACAAGTTGTATTTTTTTTATAACTTCAGTTCAGCTTTTATTAACTTTAACAATAAATACAACTGTAAAAAATATTTCCCTGCTGAAACTTAGTAGGTACCCTACTTATCAATCCTTGGTTTTAAGATGTCGTGTAATTCTTCAAAACTGTTTTTACTCATGTGAAAATAAGTGTAAAAACGATCTTCATACGAAGTCAGCTCTTGGCATAAATGATGGAACTCTCCAAATATTCCTCTTTTTTATTTATTTCATGGACCCGGATGTCCGTTTAGATTGCTCCTTTTTGTTTTGCCATAAGGCAAGTAAGAGCAAAATCTCGTCATCGCTATCTGAATCTGAGAATAACAGTTTTGATCTTTCCGAATCTGTCAACTGTCCAATACCGGGCGGGATTTTGGTGCGACGTCCTCCGGACCGCATTCGCTTTACCGCAAAGCCGCCTCCGCGCCGCACCGCGCCGCGCCGCTCTCTGTGCGTTTAAGAAAAAATATCTACCACAAGAGTAGATACTTTCAACCGCCGCACTTTTATGTAACGATTTGTGGAGGGCCTAGCTTGACAAAATCACCAAAAAGTAGCCGAAAAAACCTCGCGTGATTTGTGCACAAGCCCTTTGCAGTAATGTACCTACTATTATGTCATATTTCGATTACTTACAATATGAGGAATATGTGTAAAGGAATACCAATAAAATTGTGATTTTTGAATACTACTAAAATTGATGTGAAAATGATCACAAATTTTTGTACTATTTTGTGACCATATTAAGCTATTCAAAAAAAAACACAGTTTTATTGTTATTCCTTACACCCTACGTACCATTACCATTTGGAGGCATGTCTACAGCAACACGTGCCCACCTGCACATAAAAGCCCGAATGTTTTAGCTGTGCCAACGAATATCATATTCGTTGTAGTAGCCAAAATGCATTTTGCTGTTGCGACGAATATTTTCGCGTTTCACGCGGGAAAAGTAACGTAGCAAGTGTGGCCAGATATAAACGCTAGTACTTTCCAGTAAAAGACGGGTAATAGGTACATTTTATTTAACAGCCTGTACATAAAATAATAATAATAATAAATTAAACTTTCCTGGTGGTGAGTAGGTCGCCAGAGCTCCCTCGGATGTGCTGTGTTGAGAGTGAGGGAGCTGCATACCTCTATCTACCAACACAGCGAATCCTCAAGTCAATAAAGGTTCGGGAACGCGCTGGTGATTCTTCTGGAGTCACAAGTGTCCTTTAGTACCTGCTTACCATCAGGCAGGCCGTGAGATGGTTTTCCACCGTCGTTGTATAAAAAAAGAAGAAGGGTTATGTGTTTCGAGTGTATGTATATGTATGTATTTTATCATGAGTATGAGGTGTGGTTACATTCGTCTACAAAAAACCGGCCAAGTGCCAGTACGACTTGCGCACCGAGGGTTCCGTACCACCGTACTCGTGTAAAAATAAAACTTATTTGTCCGTATGCAATGTACGGTCAGCCTCACAAAGGGCTTAAGAGTCCGCAGTAAGCTCGATTCTCCATACAAACGTAGTTACGCTCTCATTTTGAAATTACGTTTTGGATTGTAACGAAACTTTGCGTATACAATGACATGAGGTATATCTATGTCTGTAATTAGTTTATGTAGCTTCAGATACCACAGAAAAAAAAACATCGAATTTAAGTTTTTCATACAAAACTTGTTTTTCCTGTATTTCATTTGTTTTATAAACTGGAACCATATAAACTAATTACAGACATAGATATACCTCATGTCATTGTATACGCTAAGTTTAGTTACAATCCAACATGTAGTTTTAAAATGGGAGCATAACTACGTTTGTATGGGTAGGTGAAATTCGGCCGAGCTTACTGCGGACTCTTAACACCTATGTACCGTGTCGCATTAAACGTCATGTTAAACTGCCATACGAAATTGTCAAACGAGTGAAAACGACTAGGTACTTAGGTGTTCAGCAACTTATGAGGCCGACTGTACTAAGTTAATGTGTAAGGTAATACAAAAATAAGAATATTCCTGAGATTTCTACAAAATTATTATTTGCTGGTAAAATAGGTATGTATGTATGTAAGCACTTTATTGTACACAATAACAGGTTAAAGAATATACATGTCACACAATAGATCAAAGTACAAAGGCGAACTTATCCCTATAAGGGATCTCTTCCAGCTAACCTTTGAGCAATTGAGAGGAAGGTAGGTAGACCGAGATAGGCAAACTTATACCGTGTACAAAAACACAGAGAAAATGAAAACAAAACCTAATAGGTATTAATTCTAGACAAATAAAAACATGCCAATACATATATACAGTATAAAATATAATACACACTATATATATCGCAAATATACAATAAATAAATAAATACTATATTCAACCAATTCACAAGTCATTGGAAAGCCACAACTTCTTCAAATTCATCTTAAGTGACGCAACAGACCGCGACTGTCTCAGCGACAAAGGCAACTCATTCCACAACTTAACAGCGTGCGCGGTAAAAGATCTGGAGTATGTTCGCGTCTTTCTAGACGGTACAGCAAGAGTAAGGTTAGCACCCGACCGCAAGCGGTGGCCACTGCCGTCTGCCATATAGTTAAACCGCTCAGAAAGATAAGGATAGGGATAAGGGTAGGATAGGTATTCATAATACGGGTGTAGACTCGAAAATTATTATTACTCCAAAAGAACAAAGGCAAAAAATATGCGTAGTGACGAAAATCCCATTCTGATATCTCAAAGAATTGCGAAGCTACAACCGTTTTAATATTGCTTGTTAGAGAGAGAAAACGCTCGCAGTTAATGACGTCACAAGCGGCGAGCGTCATAGTAAATGAACATCGTTTCATATGAAGTTGCGTTTTGCGGGAAAGGGACAGAACATACCCCTTCTTAAAACTTTGGACACATAACTTTGAGATTATTTAACCTCTGGCGTTGCTTTGTTTCTCCATTTGACTACATTTTTAATCCTTTTTGCGAGAAAATACGCCGTACTTCCCTCGATCCTTTTCTCGAAGCAAGTCAGGCCATTTTCGACCCCCCTATAACTTTGTTGTGGATAAAACTAGAAGCCTGAATTTTCAGTAAGCAAGCAGGCATTGTATAAACACGATATATTTCCAATTTCATGAAATTCTAACCAGTAGTTTAGGAATTATAACTAGTGAGTTATTTAATCACTCACTCACTCACTGACTGACTGACTGACTGACCGATCATCAAAACTAAGGCACTTTTAGGAGATATAGAAGCTTCAAATTTAGAATACCATTAGTGGTTAGTGTATAAATCAAGGGAAAACTAAAATATTTTGCAGTTTCGGTCCAGTTTTCTACATATATAAATAATCCCATATAAATACACTCGGCTTCAAAAAAATCGCACATCTCGAATATTTCGTTTTGAGCGAATATAGCTCATATATAATTTATTTTACCGTAACAAGATTAATATCATTTAAAAGCGCAATTAATGACCTTAAAATGAGCTATTGTTTGTTTTCGTAAAAGCAATCATCGCAAAAATAAATAAATAATAAATAGATAAATAAATATATGGGGACAATCTTACACAAATCGCACTAGCCCCATTGTAAGCTCAATAAGGCTTGTGTTACGGGTACTAGACGACGATATATTTAATAGATATAAATACTTAAATACATAGAAAACATCCACGACTCAGAAACAAATATTCATGCTCATGTACATGTTTATGTTGTATATTGTTTCTTTCTTAATTAATTAATAAATAATAATAATAAAAATCACACAAAAATTCAGTAAGTTGTGTTATTACCAAGTTGCAGAATTTTACTTAGCAAGCAAATACAGATTAATAAGAATGCCTGAGATTTTTATTTACTTTCTACACCCCTATTAGTAGCATATTTACAAATTGCCTAGTTTATAAGTCACAAAGATACAAAAACCTGGTAACAGCTCTTCTTTCTTCTTTCTTTCTAATCCTTATCCTAAATTAGTACATCATATATTTTTTATTGGATTTCTTTGGCACGGCAGCCGACATGCCATTTTCCAAACGAACACAGCAATTTCGCTTACCACACACGGCGATTGAAAAAACCGCGCTGGCAACACTGGCGCACTCACGCACGTCACGTGACAACAAGCAACGAGGGAGGATTATATCTGGATTATTATTGCATTGCATCATCATTCTTTCGTTTCGACTCGTATCGTACCCGCCGTCGAGTTCTTTACTCGTGGTGCAAGTAATCAGGGCTTCGCTTAGCAGTGTAAGTAAAGTGAAATAGTCTAAGTAATATATATATATCTATGGAAATAGTGAATACAATGGAGGACATTTGCCAACTATTACGTGGCTGGGGCGAAAAAATAATTGATAGATTTAAAGGTGAGTAACTAGCATAATGCACGTTTTTCATGTATATTCTATTCTATGCCGGCATTGGCAGCAGCAAGTCAGGTGTAAGACACGTCTAATCTAAAGGCTTCTAGCCTTGGTGCAAAATCGTAGAGAAATGTATGAAAACCGAACTAAATTTGGCCCAGTTTTTTGCCGTATTGTGTGTAATTTTTGGGTATGTACGGAATATCATTGTATATTTACCGTTAGCTTTTCGGTGATGGAAAATATGCATACATCTGCGAAGAAATTCAATTGTGTAACGTGTGAAGTCCCCAATCTACATTGGACCATGCAGCGTGGGTACTAATGCCCGTGCCTTCTCTTCTAATGTAAGGAGGCCTGTCTCCAGCAGTGGGACCAGCATAATCAAAGTGAATACAGGCCCTGAGGCATGCTCGCCCCGCGCGGCGCGTTGCTCGTGAACCAAATTGTTGCATATAAACATGCGCGAGTGAGGCACGCGGCGAGCCGACATTGTGCGTTGTTCAAAATGCAGGCGTCGGGCACGATGAGAGCCGCGGCTGCGTTTATCATATTTCACCGAATTATTTAATAAATGTACGAAATAACTCGATTACACATGCACGGCTCATCCACTTGCTTAAATTCATACGCGCCTACCCGCCGAACGCGAGAACGTGTCGCTCTGCCCTCGGCAAGCTTGGATACACGTCCAAATTACGCGAGGCACGCACACTGAGGCGCCTTTGAGTATACGGGCAAAAGACCGCCTCTGGAGTTCGTACGCAGTTTTACATCACTTAGGTATTATATATGTATTATCATTATTAGAAACTAATTCAGTTTTTTTTTTAGATGAAGGGATTGAAGTGTCTCATTTAAAAGTGATGACCGAATATTCAATGGAAAAACTCTTCCCAAAGTTGGGGAGAGGATGTCATTCATGGAAAAAATTAAGTCTTGAAATCCAGGTAAAAAATTCTTTTCGTTTGCATATAAACAGTCTTTTCTTCCTCCTAGTATTCTCAATAGCACTAATTAATGTATGGTCGAGGAAATTGAATGATTAGCACTTTTGAAACTTATCGTCATTCAAGTTGACTTGGTATTTGAAATGCAATTTATGTAATATGTGGCCATTGGGCTATAAGATTTAAAATTCCTCAAAATTTCTTTGGCAATCTATAAAGAATATATACAGTGAACGAAAACAATATATACTCAGTCACTTAGTTTGTAGCAATTTCAACATATACTGCTAATGAGTTTTTTTTAATAGGTAACACAAGCAAAGAGGAGAAAAATGTCATGTGATTCTGATGAAAACAGTATGGCGTCAACCTCCTCAGCCGCCACAAATTTTTCAAGTAAGTATGTCAAAGTTACACGTTTCTCATTTTTTTAATCCCCAACTCAACGTAAAACAGACATACGATTGCCATCAGTCTGTCTGCCGTCGGGCTGTCTGTCTGTGGCATCATAGCTCCTAATTGGGAGAACTACATTAAATGTGTGGTTTTTGTTTGCTAGTGAAATCGGTACGGTGTTCTAAGATTATCAACTCTTATTACAGTTCAAAGTTTTTCGTTTGTTGGACAACAATGTAATGTAATGCTTAAATTTTTTTCAGACACTTGGAAACCTATTAAAGGGACCAGATGGCAAAATGATTGTGTCTTACTACAAAACGGAAAATAGACTAACAGACTATTTCAGGCAGAAGCTGGCTGACGAAATTGTTAAACAAGAACCGAGACATGACATTCAGAAAAGCTGTAAGTAGCAAGTAAATTCCTACCCTTAATGGTTTCTGATCTGGGATTAAATCTCTTGATGTCATTCATGGAAAAAATTAAAAGTCTTGAAATCCAGGTAAAAAATTCTTTACGTTTGCATATAAACAGTCTTTTCTTCCTCCTAGTATTCTCAATAGCACTAATTAATGTATGGTCGAGGAAATTGAATGATTAGCACTTTTGAAACTTATTGTCATTCAAGTTGACTTGGTATTTGAAATGCAATTTATGTAATATGTGGCCATTGGGCTATAAGCTTTAAGATTCCTCAAAATGTCTTTGGCAATCTATAAAGATGTATACAGTGAACGAAAACAATATATACTCAGTCACTTAGTTTGTAGCAATTTCAACATATACTGCTAATGAGTTTTTTTTTTAATAGGTAACACAAGCAAAGAGGAGAAAAATGTCATGTGATTCTGATGAAAACAGTATGGCGTCAACCTCCTCAGCCGCCACCAATTTTTCAAGTAAGTATGTCAAAGTTACACGTTTCTTATTTTTTAAAGCCCCAACTCAACGTAAAACAGACATACGATTGCCATCAGTCTGTCTGCCGTCGGTCTGTCTGTGTGTGGCATCATAGCTCCTAATTGGGAGAACTACATTAAATGTGTGGTTTTTGTTTGCTAGTGAAATCGGTACGGTGTTCTAAGATTATCAACTCTTATTACAGTTCAAAGTTTTTCGTTTGTTGGACAACAATGTAATGTAATGCTTAAATTTTTTTCAGACACTTGGAGACCTATTAAAGGGACCGGATGGCAAAATGATTGTGTCTTACTACAAAACGGAAAATAGACTAACAGACTATTTCAGGCAGAAGCTGGCTGACGAAATTGTTAAACAAGAACCGAGACATGATATTCAGAAAAGCTGTAATTAGCAAGTAAATTCCTACCCTTAATGGTTGCTGATCTGGGATTAAATCTCTTAATGTTTGTAAAGTATAGTACGGTGGAGTAAGTCGAACGCATGTAGAATGTGAAACACCACCATAAACAGTAAACTATTCGAGATTTACTCTGAGGCAGTGTGACGATAAAACAGGAATGACAAACTAATTTCAATGCTCCAACACAGATGTATATATCTCTAATACTTTACTTTTTACGGTGGTGTGTTTCAGTTCCTCCATGCGTTCCACTTACGCCACCTTACTGTATTTGTTTTTTTAGTGAGTAAGTATTTATACAGTGCAAGTCGCCAAACATCGGATATGCGATAGATACGACATCTTACGGTTGAGGTAAGATCCTATGTTTGGCGATCCGAAAACGAAAGTCTTTTTAAGACTTGTAACACTTGTTCTTGATCTTGCTGAAGATCTTTGTTTAAAGGAATATACGCACCGCGAGCATACGCTTGTTAATATAACAGCTCAGATACGAGCTTTTACAGCGGTGAGTAAGTCAATGCCAATACAAGTAAAACACTGTTATATTACACGAGCATGCTCGCGGTGAGTAAGTGCCCTAAGATACACTATGACCCTTTCACAATAAATATAATGTTATTAATTTAATTTCTGCATTTGATTTTTTTCATAACATGAAAATTACTTGTGTGATGTGATGACTTAATTATGGAAACTAAAATTATTTGTACTATGTTAGTTTTAGTAGCAGCGGTAGTAGTAAGTTTATCTTGACTCAATCGTATCATTGCGGCATCGTACTAAGTGTGACTACAGTACGACACGATAGAGTATCAAATTGACTTATTTGCCACAGCTGAAACTTACCTGCGGCTTGTCGCATGAAGGATAGTTTTAGCTGCAGCAACTAAGTAAATTTGAAACTCTATCGAATGAGTTTTAACTGTAACTGTGAATTGAGTTTGTTACTTTAACTACGTGAATTAGTTAAAGTAACTAACTCAATTCACAACCACAGCTAAAACGAATTCCGCATGGCTGTGAATTGAGTTTGCTATTTTAACTAAGTAGATTAGTTAAAGTAACAAACTCAATTCACAACCATAGCTAAAATGAATTCGATAGTGTATCAAATTTACTTAGTTGCTACAGCTAAAACTATCTTTCATGCGACGAATAATTTTAGTCGTCTCAACAAAATAATTACATCACGCAACTAAACCCCCTTGTTAAGGTAACAAACCCAATTAGCAGCTACAGCAAAATTTTTGTCGACTACCGCTAAGGTAATTCGACAGAGCATCAAACTGACTTAGTTGCTACAGCTAACACTATTTTCTATGGCTACAAATTATTTTAGCTGTTGCAGCTAAAACGATTACACCCCGTTTCTAAAATTCTTAGTTGCAGTCACAAATCCAATTCACAGCTACAGCTAAGATCATTGTAAAATGCCGCTAAGCTAATTCGACACGACATCAAACGAACTTAGTTGCTACAGCTAACACTATTTTCGATGGCTACAAATTATTTTAGCCGTCGCAGCTAAAACGATTACACCCCGCAACTAAAAGTCTTAGTTACAGTCACAAATCCAATTTACAGCTACAGCTAAGATCATTGTAAAATGCCACTAAGTTAATTCGACAGAGCATCAAACGGACTTAGTTGTTACAGTTAACACTATTTTCGATGGCTACAAATTATTTTAGCTGTCGCAGCTAAAGCGATTACACCCCGCAACTAAATTTCTTAGTTACAGTCACAAATCCGATTTACAGCTACAGCTAAGTTCATTGGCAAATGCCGCTAAACTAATTCGACAGAGCATCAAACTGACTTAGTCAGTACAGCTAACACTATTTTCAATGGCTACAAATTATTTTAGCTGTCGCAGCTAAAGCGATTACACCTCGCAACTAAATTTCTTAGTTACAGTCACAAATCCGATTCACAGCTACAGCTAAGTTCATTGGCAAATGCCGCTAAACTAATTCGACAGAGCATCAAACTGACTTAGTTGCTACAGCTAACACTATTTTCTATGGCTAAAAATTATTTTAGCTGTCGCAGCAAAAGTAATAAGCAGCTGCGGCTAATTTCTTTTGCACTTACGTCTAAATATAGGTAATAAAATTAGCTGCCACTGCTAATATAGTTAGCAGCCACAGCTAAATTTAGCTAAAATAATTAGCTGTCCCTGCTAAATATAGCTAATATCGTTAGCAGCCCCAGCTAAATTTAGCTAATATAATTAGCTGCCACAGCTAAGTTTTCTACTTTTCGGAGTGATTTCAGCTAAAAATATTTGCTATAACAGCTAAGTTTTGGTAGCTAAAAACACTTTGCTACGGTAGCTAAAAACTTCGTTGTCCGTATAGTTTGGAAGGAATTTAGCTACAACAACTAAATTTTAGTTACCACAGCTAAGTTTTTTTTTCCGTGTGATAGATTATGACGCGCGCGGTTTGTGTGATGTGGTTGTTGGAGTCAATATTAAATAAACGCATTAATCTGGACCAGAAAGACCTTTCTAAGTGATCTAATTAGAAAGAGACGGATAGTCTATCCCGCGCGCGCTCTAGACCTAGCCATGCAAGTTGAAATCGATTTGCGTCCCATTTGCACATTTGAGGTTATGTGTCAAATAGCGATTTGTTTACAATTTGACCATTAACTTCCTGGCTTTACAGCCTTTATGACATAACTCTCATAGACCAGACATCGTTAATATGAACGCTACGTCCGCCGTGATGCAAGGAAGGTTGAATGAGACTAGAAAGCGGACGTTACAATACGACTCCTGCCCCCCTATTCTGTAACTTGTTTTAAGCTCACCTCAACGCTCACCCACAAATATATGTTGACACTGCGATGCGTAGTAACCAAGCGTTGGTAGACGTCTAGTATCGTGACGGGTGACCGGCGGGGTGAGCAGCATTAGCGCGTAGCGAATAACAGCCCTGCCATGGGTGTCCCATTCACGACGCGCTTCGGTAAACGTCCGTTCACCTCCTTGTAGTAAAATTGTCAGTTGGAGGTGTAACAAAACGTTCTGTTCCAATAACAATTTTATTGCATAGTTACAAGGTGCAAATTGCAATGTCAGTGCTTGTAAGGATGTTCATATCCTCTTCACAGGGGTTGAGTTACGTTTGAAGTGGGTTATATTCCAGGGTGATTCATGGTGTCGATATTCCTTATGAGTGTGTCTATGAATACAATAGGTCACGTCGCTTATTAGTCGATAAGGTGACAGTGACAGGTCATTTCATAACTAAGAATTTAAGGTAAGGCATTTTTAGCACTGGTTTACTTTGTTTTAGTTAACTTAACATTTGAAGTTGGAATTGGAACGTTGAAGAGAGTATTTCAATTCCCAACTTAGTTTAGTAGTTAGTTTTTACTTTTTAAATGGTAAACAAAAGGTAAGTACTCAACATTTTTATTTACCGAATGTACATTCAAGACCACAAAACGTCGTCAAAACATAATGATGATTTGAATGAAAACACGATTAAAACAAAGGCAAATTAATACTCAATTTGTCCTTGGTTTCGACAAACATTTTTTCAGAAAGAGCGATACCGCATAAAACACTTTTGAGAATATCATCTCCTTTATGGTACAATTTAGAATAAAATCATTAGCTAAGATTTCCCGTTTGGTTAGTCCCTAGTTTCCCAACGTAGTTATAGGTAAGTATGTGTTTCTTTTAAAATTACATTATTTAATCGTTCGATTTTATGCCTTGAGATCGGTCGTTATTTTTATATCTTAAGTTAAACGGCTTGGGTAGGTATATCGACCCCTGATAAGCCGTCGACCCTAATGGTTAGCACCATGCAATGTTACTAAAGTGTAATATAAAAAGATCCTGTAAAATTACACCTCGTCAAGTCACATGACTCGGGAGCCCTCGTTTAGAGACAGCATCATCTTTAACAGTGGTCGGCAGAAGGACGGGTATGCGTTTGAAGTGTAATACCTACCAGGGACCGGACAACCCTTTCCGCGGTAAGTCTTTCAATGGGCATCCCTTAAACACGGCTAACCCATTGGAAGACTTTCCAGTTTGAACTGCTAGCCCATTCGTTTGACTACCCCTTATCGAAAAACTTAGTAAAAAATAAAGCTAGCCCTTTGCAATTGCTTACTGCTATCCTATATGGCTTGCAATCCCTTAATAAGGGTTACCCTTATCATTTAGCGCTTTTTATAAAGGTTTCCCTTTAGTAATGTCGTAGTTGAGCCTTGCGTAATAGAGACAGGATTAGTGTTCTACGCTAGTGTATGAAAAGGAAAGAAAATACGTGCCTACCATACCTACTACATACTAGTACGATTACAACTACCAGTTGCTGCGCTTACTATTGGATTCGGAGTAATGTGTGCTTTATGAACAAGGTAGACCATTTAAATTGGCCCGCTTATATGCTAAAAGGGAAGCCCTTTATAAGGCTATCCCTTACAAGGTATTGGTGAGCGGGTGATAAGGGTTTTGTAAGGGTATTGGGATACCGATTGCTCATATGGGTTAGCGTTTATATAAGGGCTTTAAAAGCAAAATGAATGGGTTTCGTCGGGCAAAGGGTATGGTTAGTTAAGCCTTATGCAAAACCCATACAAAACCCTTTATAAGGGATAGCGGGCCGGTCCCTGATACCTATAGGCAGCTTTGTACAATCAAGTGGAAAAATATGATAAAAATCCGATTTAATCTTCTCATAAATATGTACCGACACTTTAAGAGAAATACTTACTTACCTTTGGAATACTATATGTACTCTTCCATACAAATAAAGAAAACGTTTTTACAATTCTGAATATTTTCCAATCTCAATGATTTTTTAGTACGTTATTGACACAATGAAAGACTTGGTTTATAGGTTATCCTTTTACCAAAATTTGCCATAAATTAAAATTTATAGGCACCTTCAATTCTTTTTTAAAGCGATACCTATAAACCTAGATATTATTATGCTGAAGCGATCGACATCAAAATCGAAGTGATTTTTAAAGATTTAGTGGAAAACGTTTTCTACCGAAATGGAAATTTCATATCAAAAGTAGGTACCTATTGTCAGTCGCGAGCTGCTAGCTATACTTCCCTCTTAATCCGCTGACATAACAGCTATGGGACAAATTTATGAGTAAGTTGTATGCAACAATATTTTTACACTTGACTGAATGTAGGTATGTATGCAGACATGGAAATACATATCTATATGTACATATTTCCATGTTGTAAGCACACTCCACACACTCTGCAGCTTAAGGTGGTTCGCTATCCATACAAAACGTTATTTGACATTAGCAGGCGTGATATTTTAAGAAACTTATGTAACAAACTTTCATAAATTGGCCGTTTCCTTTGCGCGAAATTCCCCCTTTCCTAGAATAAACTAGAATAACTTGAAAAAAATAGTTTTCCGAAAGTATCACGCCCTAAACTAATTTCTCAAAATATTCTAGTATCACGCCTGCGAATAGTAAAAGTTCAGAGTAGATACATTCACATATGCCCTTACCCAAAAAACAGTGGCAATGTCAAAAGACTTAGCGTCAGCGTTTGAATCATTTTGGTAATAATACCTACATGCAATATTTTATGATCCATAAGTCCTAATTTGCACTGTTAACACGATTAGGGCGGAGTGTCACCGACATTGAGTTATCCGCATCGCATCCGCCGGCCAGCTATTTGAACAATGCGTTTAAATTTACCGCAAATAATGTAGATGGCGCCAGTGACGCGACTGCTTCATTACGGGCAAGTGCACACGGGGCAATAATCGGTTATTCTCAAATGTTGTGTCTGCGGTTGCGTCTAATTACCACGACCATTTACGAACATTTTATATGGAGTCATGGTAATTAGACGCAGTCACAAAATTTGAGAATAGCCGTTTTAACTAATTAGTATTTTATGCAATCGTTATATATAATGTATGCTTTTTCAGTTGATTACCACGTTTAGGCCACGAAAGCTTGCTGAGTGGCCTATTTAAGGTACGAGACTTATAAAGTTAATTATATAACTATTGTATACAATACTTTTTCTACGATTCAACGGAAATAATAATTTATTAAACAAACTTGCTATCTATTGAAAATCGCCCTGCAGAAACGAAGTGCAGCCAACCGCCTTTTTTTTCAAACGCGTTGATGTCTTTCTGTAAATCGAGCGTCGTGATTGGTCAAAATTAATTTTAGTTCTGTATACAATTGAATAATTATTATTTCGATTGTCCATAGAGCATAAACTTTTGCATCAGAATAAAAGTTTTCAATTGCGTTATGGTTTGCGAGGTTCTAATTTAAAGATTATAGTCGACGAGTATAAAAGTACATCCTACTAATATTATAAATGCGAAAGTTTGGATGTTTAGATGTCTGGATGTTTGTTACTCAATCGCGCCTAAACGGCTTAACCGATTTGGATGAAATTTTGCACGAAGAGAGTTTATAGCCTGGATTAAAATATAGGATAGTTCTTATCCCGGGCCCACGCAGACGAAGTCGCGGGCGGAAGCTAGTATTTATATATTATTGCCTTTTGCAGTCCACTGCTGGACGTAGGCCTCCCCCCAGGTACGCCACAAGACCCGCTCTCCCGTTTTCGCCATCCAGTCACCACCAGCACGTCTAGCACACGACGGCTGCGACATACTCTCGATTTTTATCGCTCTATACCTCTTCTTCTAACTGTTCTAATAAGAGAGAGACGGATAGTGTGTGAAAAATCGAGAGAGCTCGCGTGCCGTCGCGTGCTAGCCGTGCTGGGCTGTTATTCGCTAAGCGTTAAAGCGGCTCGCCCCGCCGTTCCCCGTCACGAAACTAGACCTCTGCCTACGCTTGGTTACTACGCATTGCGGTGTCAAGATATATTTGTGGGTGTGCGTTGAGGTGAGCTTAAAACAAGTTACCTGCTACCCTCCTCTGGCCATCTGGCCGCAGGGCGTCCAGCACACGTTGGCCAAGCCGTGGGCTCCATTCGAGAACCAGCTTACTCCTAATTTTCTAGATAGGCAATAATACCTAACTAAAAAAATGCTAAAATTAACACATTCAGTGCCGGGAACCCGATATCGGGCGCCTACGCCGTAGGCGCTTTCCGTTAATACGAGGAAAACCACGGGATCGGCTAAGCGCAGCGCGTAGCGATTCGCGAAGCTCGATTTTCCATACAAACGTAGTTACGCTTTCATTTTAAAACTACGTCTTGGATTGTAACGAAACTTTGCATGTACAATGATATGAGGTATATCTATGTCTTTAATTAGTTTATGTAGCTTCAGATACCATCGTTGAAAAAATACAGCGAATTTAAGGTTTTCATACAAAACTTGTTTTTGCTGTATTTCGTTTGTTTTATAAACTGGAACCATAACCATATAAACTAATTACAGACATAGATATACCTCATGTCATTGTATATGCAAAGTTTCGTCACAATCCAACACGTAGTTTTAAAATGAGAGCGTAACTACGTTTGTATGGGAAGGTGAAATTCGGCCGAGCTTACTGCGGACTCTTAAGTAAGCGTGGTACCTAACGAAAATAACCTAAATTAACATTTGTAATAAGAAATAAAATAAATCAGCTCCCTGATTATTAGGCCTAACGAAATGACCTATCTTTTGAAACACGTAACAGATGTTACAAACACCAACAGTTACATTACTGTAATGTAAATTAGGCTTCAGGCTTCCTATCTACGAGAGATGTGCTATAAATCTGTGTTTACGTACTTGCAAATTTACCTAGTCGCTACACCGGTGGACGCGCACTTGCGCATGCGCATATAGACAAGGTTAGTTAGGTCCTAAGACTATGTACAAGTTCCGTAAGACTGACGCAATCTTATTCCATTGAACTTCGCTTAAGATGAGGTCCTAATTAAACAAGTTTGATTGTGGCGCGATGAACCCTGCTAATTTCAATGTGCCATTAAGTCTAATTTATTCTCGTAAATATTGCTTTGACGCACGTATGTTAAGTATATTCAACGTGCATGTACATGTGTTTCAGGGCCTTCAGTATAAACTGATGTGATGCAACAATATAGGTCATGCCATGACATGTAACCTATATTTTATACTCAAGACATACAAGAAAAATAGGCAATGAAATATGAATCGACAGTAATAGGGAATAGAGTAGAGTTTGTTTTGTTTTAAAATCGATCGAATATAACTCTGCACCAATTTAGATTGGTATAAATTCCATTGATAACAGCATAATAATCCGGCCAAGTGCGAGTCGGACTCGCGCACAAAGGGATCCGTACCATTATCCGTTGAATGAAAGGTAAATTGCGGTTTACGATTTATGACGTATTAAAAAAAAACTACCTACTAGATCTCGTTCAAACCAATTTTCGGTGGAGGTTTGCATGGTAATGTACATCATATATTTTTTTTTAGTTACGACTTTGGAAGTGTCTCTCGCGCAAACTATTCAGTTTATAAAAAAATTATATTAGAAACCTCAATATCATTTTTTCAGGTCTTCAGACCTGTCCATAGACACACGTATATGGGTTCGATGAAAAAAAAAAATTTGAGTTTCAGTTCTAAGTATGGGGAATCCCCAAAATTTATTGTTTTTTTTTCTATTTTTGTGTGAAAATCTTAATGCGGTTCACAGAATACATCTACTTACCATGTTTCAACGGTATAGTTCTTATAGTTTCGGAAAAAAGTGGCCTTGACATACGGACGGCCAGACAGACAGACAGACATTTCGAATCCATAAGGGTTCCTTCTAAGAGTTCCTGTTCCTAAAAAGGGATGCTTTTCTAATAGGTGAATAATAGGACTATTGGCGTCTAGAATATATTAGGTATATGTGTAGCCGCGGGGAAAAATATAATAGCTGATAGATAATCCATCCTGAAGGTCCATTCTTCATACTGGGGAAAGAATTTGGACATACTTTTTTTTTAATACAACGACGGTGGCAAACAAGCGTTCGGCCCGCCTGATGGTAAGCGGACACCGCAGCCTATAGACGCATGCAACTCCAAAGGAGTATTCAATTCAATTCAAAACATTTATTGCAACTCATACTACAGTTAAAGAGATAGAACTTAGGATAGGTTTACATGTGACGCCCTGCAAGGGCACAGCAACATACTTAAAGACTAATTTGTAACATAACATAAGATAATTTTACTTATACTACCATTTATACAAACAAACTGATATCTATACTACTCTCTATACATATAGCTATCAATACACTGCAGTTTTATTATTATTTTAAAATTATTATGGCACGGTGAAAAAATAAACATTCAAAATTTATCAGTAGAGTAACATGGGCGTTGCCGACCCTTGATATGTTTGAGGATTCGCTGTGTTGACAGCAGAAGGAACAAACTCCCTCGCTCCCAACACAGGAGCTCTGGCGACCTTGTGGTACACAACAATACTACAGGGCAAATAGTAGTGTTATTATGGCTGTGGTCTTCCGCAAGGCGGAGGTACTTCCTATGAGTAGGTAGCTGATGATATGGCAACTCATACATGACAACTTCATAATCATTATAATTGAAGGAAAAATAGAGGGGAAGCGAGGAAGACGAAGACTTATAGTTAAAATGATATAAGCTGTCCGTTTAGCACTTGAAAGCTTATCTTGTGAACAATGCAAATAGCAATTTTAACCCTGTGACTTAGAGGAGATGGTAGCTATTTGTATGAGTTTTAATGTTACTTGCTTAATTTTATCTGGTCCGAGGATTTGCGGTGGGCGCTTATTCAATAGGAAACAGTCCCATTGTTGACAACATAAGCTTTTACGTGCTAAACGGACACCTTATATCATTTCAACTATACAATAAACTACATAGAGCAACTCAAAAAGAAAGTTGATGTTAGGTCGTATCGAGATGTTAAAGAGGTTGCCTGGGATCGGAGTAGACGGAGGGCCTACTTTGAGCTACACCGACAAGAGCTTAGCTCTTAAATAGAAGAGAGACGAGTAGGTACTTTATAACATTGAATAATATAGAAACGCAAAAGTTTACGTTTGCAGGTTTCTTGCTTCACGCAAAAAATACTGAATGGATTTCGACGAAAGCTTCTGTTATTGTAGCTTTTTAATTAAAATAACATACATATAGCCTACAAGCCGTCGGCTATAATTTATGCGCATAAATTGTATACCTAAGTATAAAGCGAAAAAATCTACATTACTACCCACGTATTCAACCAGGTATAAATTGGATTGAAGATTCATTCATCCAATTTCAATAAGTTTTTTTTTTATATCCTCTTTTGTATATTCATACTTCGTATTCCACAGGTTCTTTGAAAGACTTCGTACGCCCCTAAGAAACAAAATACGTAGATCGCCTACTCCTTTTTTTTTAAAACAACAATATAATGTTTAGTGTTTTCAGTGTATTACGGTTCAAAAGCCATTCATAATGTCAAGATTAACCACTAAATTTATTTTGAACACGACCCACGTGGGCCACGTGCCTCTAAAATAAATATAAAATAACCAACCGAATTCAGAATCGCGTTTTCAAATCCACTTTAATCGTTCTGACGTTCTTTCTTGGATAGGATTGAATTTCATCGGGCCAGTGCAAAAGGTCTTTTTTCAATACCTGTTGTTTACAGTACACCCCCGTTAGGGCTCGGCCACATGTCTGCGGCACGGCGTCGCGTCGCCGACATGTGGCCGAGCCCTTCTGCGATTTTTCCGTCTAGGTACTGCATAATGCCGCTTGTAGACGTCTGTTGTTTTCAGCGGACAACGGACCGTCAATAAACGGATATCCTTGTATACATGTAATATTTTTACCGGATGGAGGTTGTCATAGTGATTACACGTCTGTGATAATGTCGAAAAAAACTCGCATTGGCCTACTATTTGTACAAGAAGAAGCAAAAAGAAACAGAAAAACGAAAAAGGTAATTGAGGGTGGTGTAAATATGGTGCATTTCATAATCTTTTTGTTGGAAGTTGGAAGAAGATGAAATAAAATCTTACAATTATTTTCGGATGAAGAAAAAAACTTTTCAACTTTTATCAAAAGCGATAAGTACATGTTAAAATATAAAAGGAGAATACATAACAAAATATTTTTTTAATTAAAAGCGCAAGTTAACGGTGACTAATTTTCAGAAAACGGGCGATACGACCGGTAGCGTTTACATACACCAGTACAATAGCATTACAAATTACATTACATGTAATGCAATTACGAGTAATGCATCACACGTGTATGCATTACATTGTATTACGAGTAATGCATTACATGTAATGCGATTACAAATGTAATGCAATACAAATTTAAAGCGATTACGAACGTAATGATTAGATGAGATTCATTTATTTCATTTTGAAAATTGACATGTCATTTTTTGAAAATTAAATAGCATGAATTCACAAAAAGATCGTCAGAGTGAATAAGAATAAGAATAATATAAATGAAAGTCAAAAATCTAAATATGTATGTACATTGCAAAAATGAAAAACAAAAATAATAATAAAGAAATGCATTACGGCATTACATTCGTATTCGCATGCAGGGACATTTGAGCACTAAGTAATTTTATTGCCAAAGTGGTGTCATTATAACACCTATTTAAAAATTATAATACGTATAGGACACGTCAAAATAAGCATCTTTTACTTAAAATACTTTTCTCTACCACATCCACACGCTCCGTCAGGTTATACAGAAGACCGAGTAGTATAACCTGCCCCTCTGCCTAGCGTTTGTGGACTACGAGAAAGCCTTCGATTCGATTGAAACCTGTGCTGTACTACAGTCTCTCCAGCGGTGCCAAGTTGACTATCGCTATATCGAAGTGCTGAAGTGTTTGTACGAGAACGCCACTATGTCAGTTCGACTCCAGGACCAGAACTCGAAACCTATCCCGCTGCAGCGGGGAGTCAGGCAAGGAGATGTTATTTCTCCAAAACTGTTCACCGCTGCACTGGAGGACGTTTTCAAAACTGGACTGGAGAAGGCTAGGCATCAACATCAACGGCGAGTACATCACTCACCTTCGGTTTGCTGACGATATAGTAGTCTTGGCTGAGACCATGGAGGACTTGAGTACGATGCTCGATGACCTCAATAAAGCTTCCGAACGAGTTGGTCTAAGAATGAACATGGATAAGACGAAGATCATGTCAAATACCTAGGACAAACTATCCAGTTAGGTAGGTCCAACTTCGAGAAGAGATCGTCGAATCCGACTCGGCTGGGCAGCGTTCGGGAAGTTACGGCACATCTTTTCGTCCAATATTCCGCAGTGTCTCAAGACGAGAGTCTTTGACCAGTGTGTGTTGCCAGTGACATATGGCACTGAAACGTGGTCACTTACTATGGGCCTCATAAGAAGGCTCAAAGTCACCCTAAGGGCTATGGAGAGGGCTATGTTGGGAGTTTCTCTGCGTGATCCCAAATGAGGCTATCCGCAGCAGAACCAAGGTAACCGATATAGCCCTCCGAATCGCTAAACTTAAGTGGCGGTGGGCGGGGCACATAGCACGTAGAACCGATGGCCGTTGGGGCGAAAAGTTTCTCGAGTGGCAACCACGAACCGGAAGGCGCGGCGTGGGTAGGCCCCCGCAAGGTGGACTGATGACCTGGTAAAGGTTGCTGGAGTCCGCTGGATGCGGGTGGCGCAGGACCGGTCACTTTGGCACTTTTTGGGGGAGGCCTATGTCCAGCAGTGGACGTCTTTCGGCTGATATGATGATGATGACTTTTCTCTAAATTTAAAAATGACCGAAGTTAGAAAACTGGAACGCTATACGCGTTCCAGTTTTCTAACTTCAGCACTTGGTATTTTTTTTGCCAAAGTGGTGTCATTATAACACCTATTTAAAATTATTGTTATGTATAGAACACGTCAAATAAGCATATTTTTCTAGAAAAACTTTTCGTTTTTTTCCGCTCTTTGATAAAAAAATTGTACACCTATCTCCGTCATCCCAGTCGGTTTTGCCACCTTTAAGTGACTGACCTTTGAACCCGAATATTTTTACGCATTTATAACAATAGGAAAAGAAAATAAATAAAAATGAAAAAAACATCCAAAAAATTTTAAGTCCAAAAACCGGCCCCTCTTTCCTATAGCCCAAACCAATGTCTGTTTTTTTTTTCCAACTCATATTTGCGCCATTTTTTTTAAATACTGAAGACAATAATATTTTATATACTTAATTAACGAACCGCTCACAAAATTTTACGAGAATTGGTTGCGAAAATGCGACCTGTGGTCGAGAATAGCCGGAAATCTAGACAAACGGACAAACGGACGTACGAAAGCATTTTTCCCTCAGCTGAAACGGAGACGCATTGCTCGCTTCTTTCAATCTGTTAATAATGAAAAATGTTTTATCAATCAAAGTAATTTGTACTTTTACGAAGTAATGCATTACAAATTAAAATTACAAAATGTAATCTGTAATGCGATTACAAATTACATTTTGTAATCTGTAATGCGATTACAAATTACATTTTGTAATTTGTAATGCAAATTACTTTTTGCCCCACACTGCTGGCATGGATGACCGCTCTTTCTTTCGCCGGACCGGTATTCATCGCGCCGAGGGTAGGCGGCGATGCATCTGACGAAATTAAGTCGCCGGACAAGTGTCTGCTGCATGTACACACATTCATGCTGCCGTACTAAGCAAAAAGGACGCATCTGACTACGAATCTCATAGTCAGATGCGTCCTTTTTGCTTAGGACGGCAGCATTATATGCCATACTACACCGCAAGTCCGGCAAAATAAACTGTCCGTTGTCCGATGAAAACAACGCGTCTACAGCAAGCGGCCTAAGTTTGTGAACGCTTAATTTACAAACTTAACTTTGCTTGCACCAACGCTGTCATCGGAAGTTCCAATATATGTATACTTACCTATAAGCTGTGTGTTATTTAGTTTTCTGCCTATTTTCGCCTACTTACACGCAATTAACAAACTTAACTTTGCTATACCTAGTGACGCTGTCATCGCAATTCCCCAATTCCCAACAGAAGTGGTACATGTCCACGTTAGTTACTCGACTTTTTCGCCTACGTGCATAAGTTTGCAACCTAAGCGATATTCTCATCGTCAAGCACAATAGACATTTCACGGCTTTTCCATTTTGCTGAATAAGTTTGTAAACGCTTTACAAACTTAATTCGCCGTCTCGAATGAAGTTGTCGTCGCAACGCTCAATAGAAGTTGCATGTGGCTAGATTAGTTTCCTGACTTTACCACCTACTCATATAAGTTTGCGAACTTTTTACAAACTTAACTTTACCGTCGTCTGTGGCGTTGTCGTCGCAAGTTCCAAAATAACACATACGAAGCTAGGTTAGTTGCACGAGTTTACCACCGACTTGTGTAAGTTTGCGTAGTATTTACTATGCGAGAGACGTCGCCACTGACGCACGCGCCCACGAGTTTCACACACGGAAATAGATGACTATTTTAAGGAATTCCGATGTATTTTTAGGGAGCTATTATGATTAAGACACATTAGTTTCCTTCACTAAGTTTTTTTTAAAGCAACTTTGTGTATTCTGGGATTCGGTTGAATGTCACTGCCCGATGGGGAGAAAAACTAGTTCATGTAATGTACATTATTTCTACTTACCTATGTATATTTTTTGTTTACAGGTAAGCTCCCGAAATGAGAAGTTCTTTGACACAGCTTCACACAGTAACAATGATGGTAAGTATATAATTTTTGTGTATAGGGAAATAAAGGCAGAGTTGAAGACCAGTCTTGGTCTAGTATTTTTTACAAGTCGGCCAACCTCGAGACATACATGTTTGGAAGACTATATACATCTTTATAATGGAGCTTCTAAACGGGCCACATTATCCTGCAATTTGTGGCCGGCAACTATTGCTGACTTTGTACGCTAGAGCAAGATTCACATACTTGCCGGCCACACATTGCCGTAAAATTGATGCCCATTCAGAAGCCCCATTACGAGGGTATGATGACAATAGAGCGCGTCATTGTCAATATATAGGGAATATGCATGAGATTCAGAAATGGCCAAAAAAAAATCATGAGTAATAAATATACTCACATGATTAATTTTACAAATGATCATGTTTCTATTAACAAACTTAATTATTTAAAAGTAGTATTTTTCAAATTCCCTCGCAAATTTTCAAAACGCAACGCTATTGGCCGAGCGAATCGTGACGTCACCGTGCACTCGGTGTCTACTGTTAACAGGTCGTTTGTATGATTATTGAAAGTTATTCGCATTGTTTTGCCGCTGTTGATGATAAACAATCAGTGTTTTTTGGGAATTATTAACTGAAAGCAGTGACTCCTTGTGAAAAAGACTCGCCACGATGACTGGAAGCGGTTTTGTCAAGGCAAAGTCGGATAATCTGCCTGAAATTGATGTGGTGTGTACCTCGTAGGTGTCTTTCTTAAATAAGAGGAATAAAAAACTAGTACATATGTTCATTATATACCTAATCAAAGATATGTTGGTATTAGGAATGTTACATGGTGAGAACATCTTTATAAACCTAACAAATTATGTTGTTTTCGTCAAGGCTTATAAATAAAACAAATTGGTGTAGGACACTCAGTAGAAAGGATTAAATTCTTTCAAGTTCGATCAACAGTGCAATCATAGAAACTTAGCTAAAACGTTTCGTGATCAAAATCAACACTCGTAGTCAGCTGTTGATCAACAAAAATCATAATATTTTGTAACATTAATAACTTAAAAAAATGGGAATCAGAATAGTTTTATGAATAAGTATATACATTTTTAGGTTAGGTTATTGTTTATATTGTTCGGGAGTCCTAGTAAAAAAGCTTTTAGGTACAAACATATTTATTAATCACTTCGAAATGCAGTTCATAACAATATAAACTACTCAAACACGATACATTATATCTCCTCATCGCCTTACACCCCTATTTCCTTATATTTTGCATCTTTGGGTATATGAAAATATATCATGTCAGGTGCAGTTTTAGTGTTATTTTCACAAATAATAGGGTAATACAATATTTGTAATAAGCTTTTGTGTGCTCTTCCGTTACAATAAGTTGATCTTACAAGCTTTAATAACTCACTTTTACTAAAACTGTGAATCAAACACTTCGTTGTTTATTTATTCTAAGTGCACGGTGACGTCACAAAATGAGCGCGCCAAAATGGCGGCGTTTTAATCGTCCGAAAATGATAGTAGTTTTAATTATTATTCTTTAGCTCATTCAATAATATTGTGAAAGTGTTATATTTTTTCCGGTTATATAATTACTTATAGAATAGTTTTAAAAAATTAAAAAAATATTTAAGTATTTATTTATCTATATAAGTATGTTTATCGTCGTCTAGTACCCATAGTACAAGCTTTGCTTAGTTTGGGACTTGGTCGATTTGTGTAAGATTGTCCCCTAATATTTATTTTATTTATATATTTTTGCAGTTGATTATATCCGGACATATAATGAATAGACGGAGAAAATATGATATTGCATTGATAGTAGCCTAGGGGCTGTTCATAAATTACGTCATCGTTTTTTTTACCCCCCCCCCCCATCATCATCCTGTTATTTCTTGAAATGGACCCTCCCCGCCTAATAAAATGACTATCGTCATCCAATGGCAGACCCCCCCCATTTTGAAATTACGTAATTTATGAATAGCCCCCTATCCCTGATAGTCCATCGCATACAACTCAATTCAAACCTATTCCCATAATCGGCTATTACGACCACTCCTCTGTCACTCGAACATGCAAGTGCAACAGAGAGGGAGATACACGAACTTCGTTCTTTTTCCTTTCGCGGTAGCAGCTCTGACCCGTTCGACGTTCGACCAATCAGCGGCCACGACCGCCAGCTTCGTGTGTATGTGCGCTTGATTAGCCGGTTTGGATCAGCTCTATTTTTGTCATAGGAACATAAAACACGATTATTTCGTTTTAACAGAAAAACGAGTCTTTAATTTTTTGAGCAATATTTTTAGTGTGTCAATAAATTAATGCCGGGACTTTAAAAGTTTCGAAAATTGTCCTAAAATCCAAGGTTCCTGCCAAGTTCCGCGTGGGTGTCCGTTTGTGTCCGTTGGGGTGTCCGTTTGTTCCGAAAAACGGAACAAACGGAACCAAACGGCAACACTGATTACGACACGGGAAGAAAGGTCAGCACTACTTATTCCAACTATCTACAGAGAGTATCCAGATATAAATAGATTTTCCTCATCAGCACCTTAGAAGCTAGAAAAAATAGAAAAACACACAGTGAAGCACAAAATCATTGCATCAATTACTTTTTTCTTGTTTCACACACCATTTCAATCTCGGCTCATCATTGCCCGAGTAATTGATAGTTACATTGATAGTGTACATAATTACGTTTTTGCGGCCCATGGTCGTTAGGAATAATCGTCCAGTTCCCATCCTTGTGGGAACTGGCAGAATAGTCGATGTCAGTAGAACATCGAAGTAGTGTTAATAATGGAATGGATATGGCAAGTCGGGGGGCAATTTATGCTTGAGCGAAGCCCAAAATTTAAGTTACTACCTACTTACATTCTGAAATAAATATTATTTGGATAGAAAGGCACAATTTTGAAAAATCGTTACCAAACTCCGGATATTTATTTAAAAATGGTGAAGTTCTTGTTACCATACATTCGTTTTTAGGGTTCCCTACCCTTATGGTAAAAACGGGACTCTATTACTAAGACTTCGCTGTCTATCCGTCCGTCCGTCTGTCTGCCTGCGGCTTTATCTCAAAAACCGCGATAGCTAGACAGTTGACATTTTCACAGATGATGTATTTCTGTTGCCGCTATAAAAAAAATACGAAAAACAAAATAAAATAAATTAATTAAGGGGGCCCCCATGCGACAAACGTTTTTTTTTCGGCTGTATCTCAAGAACCGCGATAGTTAAACAGTTGAATTTTTTACAAATTATGTATTTCTGTTGCCGGTATAACAACAAATACTAAAAACAAAATAAAATAAATATTTAAGGGGGCTGCCATACAATGAACGTGTTTTTTTTGTCGTTTTTATTGATATTGGTACGGAATCCTCCGTGCGCGAGTCCGACTCGCACTTGGCCGGTTTTTTTTAATGCTTTCTATTCCTACAAGGAATAGTCAACGTGGCTAAAATTACTACAATGATTACTCTATGAAAGTACGCTTACGTAAAAAAACAAACAAGTCTATTTCTTACTCTCAGTATAACCTAACCTATAAATTTATCAAAATAATTGCATTTGAAAACCCTGTGACATTTGGCAACCCTCTGCACGGCACCACAAACGCTTGCATCACATGATCACACTTGGCAACCTATCGCAATCACTTCTCATTTCGTAACTTGTCCGAATTTTCATTTCGGCACAAAGCCGCTATTCTCTGAAACTGTGATTTTTTTCGGATTATCATAAAACAAACCAAACCCCTAACTTTATCGTGTAGTGTAGAACCTACACGATAAAGTATTTAAAAAGAACCAAAAATATTGCGGTTTTCGAGAAATATGGCTGTTTGCCGAAATGAAAATTCGGGCAAACGATACAGTTGGGTAATTAAATTTAGTGATTGCGATAGGACACTAACACACTGTGTTCATGTCTGTTCTAGCGCCATCACCGCTCGCACATCAGTGGTGGGAACGAATAGTTGCAGAGTTGATTGTACAAGTTAAATTATGGTCTGAAGCTCTAGTATAAGTTTTACCGAAACAAAACGTTACTACCGCGTTTGCGTTTAGCTGTCAAATCCCATACAAATTGAGGGTAAAACGCAAACGCGATCGTAAAGTTTTGTTTCGGTAAAACTTATACTAGAGCCTCTGTAGCCACGAATTCCGCTTCATCGCGTGTGTCGGGCAATTTGTCTCTGCTTTTTTTTTTACGTTTAGTCCGAAGAGATGCAATTCTGTCTTAATTATAGACTGGATTAATGAGCTGAGAATCTACGTTGTTTCCATCTGAAAGACTTCAGTAAAATCTCCATTGGCATTTATACCAGAAATGACTGAATCGTACCCTAAACCGAGGAGCATGCATGAAGAATGTCAGGAAAGTGATTGAAGCAAGAAAGGTTTGTCAAGATCGTAGCAGGTGGAAATCCGTGATTATAGGCAGGTATATATGTATGACAGAATTAGGTACTGTAGGTACGGTCTATGAAAATGTTGAGTGCTAATATTACTGTCCTGTCATAAAGAACCAAAGCAAACTGTACTAAAATTATATGAACGTAACGTAACCTGTGATATGTCCAAGATTTATGTTTGAAAAAATACATCGTACCGATTTATTCTACGAATTAACCGCGTATACAAAATGGCGCCTACATTTCGCGAAATCCTCCTTCAAAGTAATTTGCAAAGTATAGATTCCTATTTACGTTCGTACTTTCGAGAAATTGACTATCGCTGTAAATGTTTACGTATTCTTTATCGGCAGTTTACAAAACTAGCATTCATAAGGTGTCATAGAATCGTTACATTGAAATTCGGCTTCGCGGGAATTTCGGTGGAACGAAATGACGTATTCACGTATTGACGTATGGCTAAACGAATTTAATGCGGTCATAAGTATATTTTATATTGAACAATTGATATGTCGTTTGTGAAAAAATACTGGTTGTGTGTGGTTGGGATTATTGAATGTAGCCAAATTTTTGTAAAACTGTAGTACATAGTCACATAAAAGGTCCAGTAATCAAGGAAGCCTTGCTAATAACCATCATAATCTATAATGTACTAATATTATAAAGAGGAAAAGTGTTTTGGATAATATCCGGAACTGCTTAACCGATTAAAAAAATATTTCACCTGCATGTAAAATGGAATTTCTGGATTGGATATATGCTATATTTTATCCCGCGGGTTTACCTGCTTTCTTTCCAAACCGCAGGCGACGCTGCCGCGTGGGCAGCTAGTAACTAATAATATCCTATTGCCCGGGCGGTTTAAATAAGTACTTCACCGCGCGTCTAAAAACAAATGCCTTCTAATCTCCAAAGAATGCGCGCCTAGGTCGCATGGACCCCTTTCCCAGCCTATTGAATCAGTTGACCTCAGCCGTCCCAAATCCTTTGTCACCAATAAGGCTACATTGACGTCAGTGCACACAATGGCTCGTTAGCCCGATATGGGCCCGGGCCCAGCCTAGTCAATGCCAGTCCTCACGTAGGCATGGGTTTCGGGGCCCGTGCGGACTGCCGGCCTATGATGCCCGGCTAGCACGAGGCCGGCCACCCGTCTCTTTTCAGTTGTTGTTGTTGGTGGTGGAATTCTAAAAAGACGGATAAAAGCAAAGATTAAACCGCCTTCAATTCGGTACTTCGCCAAGGAACATACATGAACATTGCCTTTCCACTTTACCATATGAACTGCTTTCCGAGAGCAAATGCGTTGATTATTACAGAAACCCAAGGCGCTATATGTGGGCCAATTAATATTTGAGGAGTTCGATCGATTCCTCAAGGATCTCAGAATAGGCATGCTGCCTCAAATTGATAACGTAGTGATGCTAAATGGATAGTAAACCATCAAATTATCGTAATAAAGTAGAAATTATAGCATATAATTCAAATCTTAAAAAGATATGACCCTTAAAAGTAGAAAAATATGCTTTTTTTATTGTCCAAGAGTAATTTTAAAGTTACCAATAGAATCCTTACGCTTTTATAGAAACAAAATTGTATTACAACTATGTACTTAAACGCAGTATTTCGCGACCGAAACAACAATTTACCTGATTTTCCATACAACGATAGGGAGGTACATGCACTTTGTACTAACAAATGTCGTTGTGACGTCATACCTATCTGTCAATCAGTATGAAGAGTTTTTCCGCTAGGTCAATCTTTGTCTCAATTTTTTGGGTATTTTTGTTCTTTATTATTCGTATTTGTTGCTCTCTCTCCAAAAACTGATTCGAATGACATCATGAAAAAATTTTGGTCATCATGCCTATAACCTTTGGCACTTCATTAATTGCTACGAATGGGGGAGTTCTGAGGTAACAAATAAAAAAAAAACAAGAGGTGTAATAAGAGATAGGTAGGACTTTTTTCGTTTAAGGCATCAGACCGGTATCCTAAATGCCGTATATCGAGGTAGCCGCTCTAAGTTGTCATTCACGATAATCTCAATAATTATATCATGTGTTACATTACAAACTACTCGGTTTGTCATTGTGTGGGTGTATTCTAATAACCGATCAGATGATCGTCACCGAGAGCCCGTGGGTGTGATTGCATAATCGTGTATTGGTTTTTCCGCTTATCCCTATATCTATCGTAGGCCATTAATTGGCTAAGTACTGTAGCATCAGATATTTGTAAATTTTTAGGCCACGGTCAGCATGGCTATCATACGACAGGATACGACAGCCCGCGAGCTGTGTCGCGACGAGATAGAGGGCGTTCTAATTAGAACGCTACTACTTGCTCTGTAGTAGTGTTTGTGTTCCTGGAGGTGAGCAAGGTCGCCAGAACTCCCGAGGATGAGTTATGTTGAGAGCGAGGGAATTTGTTTCTTCAGCTGTCAACACGGCGAATCCTCAAACATATCAAGGGTCGGCAACGCTCATGTTACTGCTTTGGAGTTGCATGCGTCTAAAGGCTGCGGTTTCAGCTTACCATCAGGCGGGCCGTACGCTTGTTTGCCACCGTCGTTGTATTAAAAAAACGCTTAGAAAGAGACGGATAGTCTATGTCGCCGCGACACAGCTCTTAGGCCGTCCTTTGATAGCTATGCAGGCCCCTATTTCACCAACTTGACAATTGTCACCTGACACTGACAATTCTCCATATCCATTGCTGATTCCACAAGTTACCTTGCGACCACCTTAACTCGGCAAGGCGCCGCTGACGCGCGCTGTGCGGACCCTTAACATAGTAGCCGAGAACATTGATTTGTTTTGGTGATCTCTGACTGAATTCAAAAAGTCCACTTTGTTCACATTATGTTATAGGCGCCGTAACTTAGAATAAGTTGTTAAGGTAAGGTAAAAATGTTAATAGTTACACTATTGTCTTAGGTTTAGTACCTGTAAAGATAGTTGTAAGTGGGGAAATAAATAAATAAAATAAATAAATAAAAAACTTCTAGAACAAGCATTGGATGGTGAATTGTGATTGTCAGGTGACAATTGTCAAGTTGGTGAAATAGGGACCAGAGGCTCTTGTATAAGTTTTACCGAAACAAAACGTTACGACCGCGTTCGCGTTTAGCTGTCAAATCCCATACAAATTGAGGGTAAAACGCAAACGCGATCGTAAAGTTTGTTTCGGTAAAACTTATACTAGAGCCTCGGATATTTAAAAATTAAGGCGGCGATCAGCGGGCACTCAGATTGAACTGGATCAGAGTATGCACTCGCTCGTCGCCCCGCTGCCCGCTGGCGTTCAGACCGTGGACTTAGGCACCTTCGTGAGTGCCATAATAAAAATTACATTTTCGGAAATTGAATAATCTTTTGTGGCTTGCGCAGCCATCACTCTAGAATAGACTTGAGGTAAACAAACCTTAAATTAATTGAATGAACTTGTGTGATCCCCACAAGGCGGGCATATGGCCTGGTAAAAGTCGCGGGAGTCCGCTGGACGCGGGTGGCGTAGGACCGGTCATTGTGGCACTCTTTGGGGGAGGCTAATGTCAAGCAGTGGACGTTTTACGGGTATGATAATGATGAGTGGTTGTATTTTCTGCTGATTGTGTAATCTTTTTTATAATTAAAAATTAACAAACAGTGGCAAAAACAATCTTAAAAACATTAAAAATGTTCCTTATAATAAATGTTTACTAATGTTTGAATCTGGTTTAATACTCCAATGCTCACAGTCAGTCTGACATAATACTGTAGTAAAAGCGTACGAGTATAATACTGTGACAAAGTACTAAGCCCGCTAACATCCTAAGACCAACATGGAGCTAAACTCGTGACTCCGAAACTATTGCGATTATCACCGCTAATTACATGCTAATAAGATTTTTGTTAAACAATTGCTGTGTTAAGGTACAAAGGGCAACGAAACGATCGACGGCATGCGTTAACATTTGTATTTGAATCACGTGCGCGAGTATGACATGACCACATGATCTTAATTGTACATAGATTATGTAAAACCTTATGTATGCTACACATAATTAATGTTAGCTTTCGCCCGCGATCTCGTCTGCATGGACCCGGGATAATAGTTAATTTGTTATACAAGGGTGCAAAGTTGTATTTTACCCGCGAGTGTGGAATTGAAACACGAGCAAGCGAAAGGATGCTATAGTTGAACCACGAGCGAAGCGAGTGGTTCTAAAATAGAATCCTGAGCGTAGCGAGTGTTTCAACACACGAGAAGTAAAATACATTTGCACCCGTGTGTAACATAAAACTTTTCTCCTCACTGTAGCGAGCAAAGTGCGACATGCAAAAAACTTTATTTAATTTAAATATTTTTTTGTTTTTTTTTCTACATTAATAATAACGTTAAGTAATGGTATTTTGGTCAAGTGCGAGTCGGATTTTAGTTTTCCCATACATTTTGAGACCCAGCGCCTGATGATTTGATGAACGCAACAAGCAATTATTTAAAAGTTCTTAAATACTTCTTTTATTCTGTTGTTTAGTATTTGTTGTTATAGCGGCAACAGAAATACATCATCTGTTTTTTTTTTGTATTATGAGCGTTTTACGTTTTCTTATACTGTCAAAAGCTACTTGAACACGCTCCAAGGTCAAATTACTTTCCCCACAAGTGGATGAAATGCGTTTTTGCTCACTGGTTTTAAAGAATAAAAGACGGCTTTCCGAGGCAGTGAGGGGAAAAACTATTCTATATTTTAACCCAGGCTTTAAGCTATCTTCGTGCAAAATTTCACCCAAATCGGTTGAGCCGTTTAAGCATGATTGAGTAACAAACATCTAAACATCCAAACTTTCGCAGTGTCGCTGTCGCAGGTGTGTGTAAACTAATATTAGTTGGATATCCTATAATTATCCTATATACGTGGAGACTCGAAAGGTGGCTAAGGCTAAGGGGTTCAATTTTGTATGGACTCGGTACGGCAAAATTTATGTGCGCAAGGATGAGAACTCTGATGCTATCCATATTAAAGATACCAATAGTCTAAACAAAATAGTGTAACTATGTTCTTGATCATACTTTGTTACTTATAATTATATACTAAATAAGAGCAACTATAATGTTAATATATTACCAAAATGTTAATAGGATACGTAGCAAGTTAAAAGAAATATATCTTAACATCTTAAACTGTAACTACGATATTATTTGTCTCACGGAAACGAACTTAAATGACGGAGTTTATGACTCCGAATTTTTGGACTCTAGGTACAATATTGATCGCAGAGATCGCGGATCTACTTCTCTCAGCAAAACAGAAGGAGGTGGTGTTGCTATTGCTATAAAAAAGCAACTGACCGTTGATCGTTTGAGCACGTGGGAGAGTGAGATTGAGGATCTCTGGCTTCAAGTTAAAATTACCAATTGTCGTACTATGATCATTTGCCTTTGCTATTTACCACCAGACCTTGACTTAAGTCGTTCTTTTCTAATTGCCAGAAAAGAATGTCGCATACTAATAACATTGATTTCATTTTATTGGGTGACCTTAATGCCCCTCACATTCACTGGGCAAAAGCCCCTAGCTCGTCACATATGTTATCATCAATTTCTACACACGATATTAGATCCGATCTACTACTTGAAACTATTTCTCTATGCAACCTCACACAATATAATAATGTACTAAATAAAAATAATAGGTTTTTAGATCTCATTTTGTCAAGTCTCAACAATGTTCATGTCTATGGTGCTGTCTCACTAAGCCGCATTGATGCACATCATCCGGCTTTGCTAGCAGATATCCACATCGATGATTCACCACCCAAGACGATTAATTCTAGAAATACAGATAGACCAAATTTTTATAAGTGTAACTACGACGAGCTTCGGAAGGACTTAGCCGCAGTTGACTGGGAACAGACTTTGGCATGCGCCTCCGTGGATGTTGATGTCCAAATATTTCATAAGAAGTTAAATGAACTTATAAAGAAACATGCACCTAATAAAAAAGTACGAAACCAGTTATACCCAAACTGGTTTAGCCCTGCTTTAGTTCGCGCCTTAAAAGAAAAGTTAAAGTATCACAAACGCTATAAAAAGTTTGGCAACCCTCTCGACTACGAAACATTTGATCTTTTACGCGCACGTTGCAAGAAACTTATTGATAGTTGTTACAAAATCTATATCAGTTCCGTACAAGTATCTATTAAACACAACATAAAGCATTTCTGAAGATATGTCAAAGACAAAAAAGGCGCCACTTCTATTCCTGTCACAATGAAATACAATAATTTGGTGTCATCAAATCCCACGGAGGTTTGTGAAATGTTCTCGAGCTACTTTGGTTCAGTTTTTGAAAAATCAACTGGCTCTGACACATATGTATTTCCAGTGGCCCCGTCGCAGAATACAACCTTAAGCGACATCAATATTAGCATTGACCTTGTACGAGCTAAGATCAAAGGTCTGAACTGTAAGAAAGGCCCGGGCCCTGATGGCATTCCTCCACTGTTTATTAAAAAGTGCTGTGATAAACTTTGTATCATTTTTAATAAATCTCTCAAGACTGGTAATTTCCCTGCACTCTGGAAAACGGCTCATATCATACCAATACATAAGTAAGGAGACAATAACTATTGCCAAAATTACAGGCCGATTAGTATTTTATCCGTTTTTCCAAAATTATTTGAATCAGTTATGTACAATTACTTTTATTCCCATTTTTAAATGTTTATATCACCCAGTCAACACGGTTTCGTTCCTAATAGGTCCACTATCAGTAATCTACTGGTATATACAAATTATCTATGTAATGCATTTGCTAAAAGGACTCAAGTAGATTCTATATATACCGATTTTTCAAAGGCCTGCGACAAAGTCAACCATTCAATCCTAATACAGAAACTAGAAGGTTATGGTATTCACGGGAACTTGCTAAGATGGATAAGTTCTTATCTTGATAACAGAAGTCAACTTATAAACATAAAAGGACATCTTTCTGTGCCAGTCACTATTTCATCTGTTGTGCCGCAAGGATCGCATTTAGGGCCTCTCCTCTTTATCGTTTTTATCAACGACCTGGTTCAGCAATTGTCATGCCCTTGTCTATTATACGCAGACGATCTTAAGATATATTCTAGTATAACTAAAACCGAGGACTGTGTAATCTTGCAGGATAACCTTAATGCTATTGTTGATTGGTGTGCTGCAAACCGCATGTTTTTAAATTCTGATAAATGCTACATTATTTCTTTTACAACATCCAAGCAAAAAAAAATAGTTTTTAATTATTCTCTTAGCGGTTTTAGCTTAAATCGTACGTCTGTTGTTCGCGATCTTGGTATTAACTTTGATGAAAAATTAACCTTTCATAATCACTATGACGTATTAATATCTAAGTGCACTAAATTGGTCGGTTTCATTTCTCGCTCCACAAGAGACTTCAGGAATACAAACACTTTCAAATATTTATATTACGCCTTGATTAGAAGCTCTTTAGAGTATGGTTGCGTTATTTGGTCACCATATTACAATGTTCATATCGATAGGATAGAAATAGTCCAAAAGCAGTTTCTTAACATCCTTTGCTTCAGGCTTCAGCTAGGGCGCAATCTAAGGTCATACCTCAGCAGGCTGAAACAATTCAACATACTATCTCTTTCATCTTGTAGAAAATGTAGTGAATTGATTACATTATACAAAATTGTACACTCACACATTGATTGTCCTTCCCTTCTTTCTCTCTTGAACTTTATTACCAGGTACAAAGCTCGTAATCCATCACACAGATTATTCCAACTCGAAATTTACAAAAATAACACATCATTTTATAATCCCGTTGTCCGAATGTGCCGTTTGTATAATGATGTGGTGGCTGGACATCCTTCTTTGGACATCTTTATACACACCCTACCCTCGTTTAAAAATAAAGTTAAAGATGCATTCAAATTAGGCATTTAAGATTTAAGTTAGTTATTAACGCAATATTCTGGTAAATGTCATGTTAATTTTAAATGTAAATAAAATGTTATGCACATTGCCTATCCCTGTAAGTTGGGCAATACTCATATGTAATTCCATCTAGTGAATAGTTTGTCTAAGTTATTAATCTTTTTGTGCACACACTGTTTAGAATTGTAGTCCAGATCTAGACACTAAGCTTTTAATGTACTCAATGTATGACTGTAATTTGTTGTGTGAGCGTAATAAATAAAATAAATAAATAATAATTAAAGCGATTTTTACGCATCTTTAATCGTTCTGAAAGTCACGAAATAGCCTTATAAAAGGAGGCTTTGTCAATATGTATTATTATTTTACAAAACTTATTTTCCCGAATGGTTAAGGATCGCGAAGACGCTCTCTACTCTTTATACAAACGTTTGGTTCTCATTTTAAAACGATTTGCTTGAATAACATGAAACTTTGTATACACAATGGGATTCGCCATATCTAGATCGGAAACTGACTAAACTAGTTATGGTGCTAGAAATTAAAATAGAAAAAAAATTAGAGCGACTAGAACGTTTTTCATACAAAATCTCTAATCACTTAATTTTTAGGGTTCCGTACCCAAAGGGTAAAAATGAGACCCTATTACAAAGGCTCCGCTGCTGTCCGTCCGTTCGTCTATCCGTCTGGCACCAGGCTCTCATGAACCGTGATATATAGACAGTTGACATTTTCACAGATGTTGTATTTCTGTTGCCGCTATAACAACAAATACTAAAAAAACAGAATAAAATAAATATTTTTAGTATTAGTAAGTATTATTTATTCCACGTGTAAATATACTACTTTCCTAAGTCATTTGTACATGATTAAAATGATTGACGACTAATGATTAATAATTTACAATAAAAATATTTGGGATCACCCTATATGGAGCGTGACGTCAAATTGATGTCATCGGCATGAAAATGACGGGCCCTGTATGAGAATAACATAGGCGATAGGTATTAGGTACTAATGTTTATAGTCCACGGAAAATCTGTTTGAAAATAAATTTATTGATAACTAGCTTCCGCCCGCGACTTCGTCCGCGTGGACCCGGGATAAAAACTATCCTATATTTTAATCCAGGCTATAAACTATCTTCGTGCAAAATTTCATTCAAATCGGTTCAGCCGTTTAAGCGTGATTGAGTAACAAACATCCAAACATCTAAACTTTCGCATTTATAATATTAGTAGGATAAACTAGTATATATATGTATGTTATGGAATGTTATACACGTGATAATTACACTAAACACTTTGATGGACACTACTCCAGACACAATAGAAATAATAATAGAATTACGCCTATAGGCGTCTACTGTTCATCAATGTACTCGTATTAAGTACACATTTTTTAGTAGTTACAGCATAGTCAACAAGCAGTCTTTTTCAGCCCTGTTTATTGTTACCGTTCGAAAGGAACACTTCCAGCCAGACCAAACAAGTTTACGGCGGAAAATCCTCAGTTTTCCAACCGAACTTTTTGAAATTAGAACGCCAGTGTCAATTGCCCTCCGATTGGTCGGTCACGACCGCGGATCGGGATGGCCGCCAGTTAGCACCAATCACGTCGATGCATTGTATGTTTTTTTTAATGGATCACTTATGTGGCGCATGGCATGGGTCGAGGCAAAAAGAATAAGTAAATAGTGCCAAAGCTCGTCACCAAATAAAAATAACTTGTTATATATAAAGAGTAGGTACTTTTAATGTTCTTGTACTTAACAAGCTCGTCAGGTTTTTGGATAGTACTGACAATTAACTGTATATACTCTAGTCAAAGAGGAGTATTTTTCATCAAGTACATGATACGAAAATTAAATTAATACATTCAATTAAGAGCTGATACATTATCTCAAAGTAGGAAGAAAAGTAAACTAAGGAATATGAATGAAGCTCACAAATATGTATACACCAGAATTACACCTTTTCCATTTTGTTTGTGTAACAGTGGTGTGGCTTCACTGGCGTCATACAATAAGCTTATACTTAGCCGGAGATACATTTGACATAGTTTAGAACTAGAAATTTAGGAAACATTACATGGGCGGCCAGGCTGATGTCTCCCTCCCTCATTGATTGGGCTAATGTCTGAGCCTGGGTATGAAACCGTTTATAGATGTTTCAAAGATACGAAACATGTTCCCGAGAAATCAGTTAACAGCCCCGGCCAATAACGCCCTGGTTTCGCCGTTGTTCACGACTTTTTGGAAAATACATTTTAACGGGATCAAGTCTTCGGCCATCGTGTGTCTCGTGTGATGCAAGGGCCACCACATATAGCGGAATTCCGTAGCCGAATTTCGCTGCCCCTCTATTCTGTATCTAGTTTTAGCCTCACCACACCCGTCACCCACTAATATATCTTGACGCTGCGATTCGTAGTAACTGTTTCGATAGGCTAGGCGTGACGAGTGAGGTAAGGCGCATGAGCGCGTTCTGTTTAACACCACCGCTACTCTTTACAGTCCTTACAATACCTATGACCCTTTCACAAAAAGGCTGTAGCGGAATTTGAGGTGATTGTCGGTGCGGTCAGAATTCCGCCGCGGAATAATATATTACGATCGCAGGCGTTTCATATAGATTTTGTAAAGGTCACAACACAGGCGTTAAAAGTTCGCTCAGAACGTTCCAAACCAGTAGTTCACCTATGGTTACGTGCTACGCGGCAGTGTTTATTCCGAAATTACAATATCGGACATTGAACATTTCGAAAATTACCCGTTGCTACTATCTTTGCTGCCAGTAGATGTCTAAGCTACCAATTTTCAATAAAAAAAAAAAAACAAAATTTCAAAAATAATCAAGGAAGCTGCAGTTTAACTCGATACCTAACGTCTGTCAGATGAGACTCATTTTCCGCGCGGAAAAACAACGCGTGCGTGTGTGTGTGTGTGTGTGTGTGAAACACGGGCTTCCCGTATCGAAATGACCTGTTTAGATCCCGCGGTTTTACATTGTATTTCTTCCCTCAATATTGCAGCTTTAACTATTGTTATATTGTGACCTATATCGCGATTCCAAGAACTAAATCGGTCTGTTACATTTATGTTAATGTTTGAAATACATTTATTTTCCTATGTCTCATTGGCATAGCAGAATAAGTGACTAACGTGTTTACAAACATGTACTGAATCATTACAATTCATATTCGATTTTACACGCGAATACGTCGGCATATAATGTCATTAGCTTTCAAATTTACTATTGACCGCCAGCATAGGCCGCGCCAGTCTGTGAGAGGCTTTACAGCCCCCCTATTCTGTAACTTGTTTTAAGCTCACCTCAACGCTCACCCACAAATATATCTTGACACCGCGATGCGTATTAAGTAAGCGTAGACAGAGGTCTATAGTTTCGTGACGGGTGAACGGCGGGGTGAGCCGCATTAACGCTTAGCGAATAATAGCCCTGTTACGTAAGGGGTGTGGATGATCGGGATCTCGCCGGCGCCGTGGCAAAACAGATTGTTACATGGTACAGTCAACAGCAGAAGTTGCTAAGCAGTTCTAGTGCTCAAAATGATCGAACTCTAATGTCAAGGGAATAGATCCCTATTCCCTTGACATTAGAGTTCGATAATTTTGAGCACTACTCTTAACTCTTAACTCTACTACTGTGTAAGACATTTTGGGCGTGTTATTTTGCTTAGCTATACTTCTGATGCTGATTGTACGAGTGTGGGACCGGCAAAGGCGACCACGGCGAATACGTTATACCTACCCGCCGTGGTTGATACAGTCAGTGTGCCTCAATAAATAGGTGTCCGTAGAATTCGGTTCATATCGGCTTGTTTTTCTACGAGTGACCGTCATCTGTGCCAATATTATAAATGCGAAAGTGTGTCTGTCTGTTACCTCATCACGGTCAAACCGCTGAACCGATTGATATGAAATTATGATGTAAATAAAATCATAAATCGATAATTTATTCGTGACAGCAAATACACACTAATACATATAGAAAAGAAAAAAATAAGAAATATTATATGCGTCACGAAATGGACCCGGCTCAGCATGATGCTGGCTTTAACTGCCAGCGCTGGTCTTCCGCCGAGACCATTCCAAATTCGGTTTGGAATGGAGTTTGTATCCCAGTTTCATCCCCCAAGAGGGTCAAATTGAGGGTGAAAGTTTGTGTGGACCTACGATAATGACGAGTTCCACGCGGACGGAGTCGCGGGCCTTGGTAGAAAGAGTAAGTATGTTGTACAAACGACAACACTGTTAACTGACCATCCTGTGTTTATATAGAACCTTATTACTGCACTTAAGGTGCACCGATGGTCAGTTAACTGTGTTGTCGATAGTACTAGCATATGCCTGCGATTTCCGCGTAAACTCTCGTGTCAACTTCTATAACCAATTTCATCCGTCTGGTGTTGATTTTAGGGATCAAAAGTATCCTATGATTTAATCAAATTATATTCCTACGACATAATATCACACACCCCGTATTCCATCAAGTCAAACACACACACACTCATACACGTACGCACACACTCACACACACGCGCACACACAAACTGAGACATTTCGTTCCCGACAAACAGCGAGCAATGTAAAATGGATTAATATAGGTATGTAGTTATCAGGGTCTGCCTGAAAACCAGCGTTGCAGTGGCCTTACTACTGTAACATTATGCTGAGGCAAGCCCCTTTTTAACATCACTTAATGATAACTGTAAGATTAATGTTAAATTGTATATGTTAAGTCTACTTTTAAGGTTCTCATGTAACTTGAATTGTGTGATGTTGAATAAAGTTTTTCTATTCTATTCTAATCCCTGTTATCTCTATGCCAATTTGCATCTAAATACGTACAGGCGTTATTGCGTGATTGAGTGAAACATACAACGTTTATGATTTGCTTCAGCTTGGTTACACTCAGAGGTATGCGGAGAATGTGAGTAGGTACGTAGCGTTTACAAAATATTTTACATACAATAAAACAAAACAGTTGACAATCAATTTGAACCAATGTTGCCATGTCGAAGTCGTCAATTGTTTCAATATCAACTGTTTTTCTTAGTTAGAAAATGACGTATTAAAAACATCTTCATTGTTTCTTTCACGCGTTTAAATATCTCTCGAAATTTTACTCTGTTCCAATAATAACAGTCTAATCGTATGTTCGATTTTTAGCGTGCTGAGATATAATACCGCAAAATAAACTAGGATCATAGGTACATACTGTCACAGTGCAAGTGTCCAAAGTTAACTTAAGATGTGTGTGAGACTTGAGAGTAAGCTCCGGTCCTACTGGGTCAGCCATGTGGCTGTCAAACGGCGGTCGTGGGTTCGAATCGCAGCTCGTACCAATGAGTTTCGAAACTTATTGTACGGAATATCATTTGATATTTACTGTTAGTTTTTTGGTGGAAGAAGAACACCGTGAGGAAACCTGCATACATCTGCGAAGAAATTCAAAGTCCCACACTCGCACTGAGCCAGCGTTCGGACTACTGCCTGTTCCCTCTCATCCATGAGAGGAGGCCTGATCCCAGCGGTAGGACGTATATAGGCGGATTTATTTATTAAGTTCAGTTAAAATACGAGTATGTTCATTTAGTTTTTCTTATCGAGTTCGTAAGTTCTGGGAAACCTACTCTTAATTGGACCGTTAAAGGATATTAAAAAAACCTCCAAGTACCTACCTATACCTAAACCTTGTAGATACGCGTTATTAATATAGATTATTTTGTTTATTCAGCACAGCGTGGGCAGATTCGTGTGTCGCTTTCATATCAAATATCGCTCAACGTTCAAATCTTATCACTGTGAGAAATTAATTTGCATCTCTGTGACGTGCCATCGACTCCTCCCTCTCGCTCCCACCAACGGGACTAGAGGAGGACGGTGTGGTCGAACGCGCCGCAAGAGATCGAATCCTTAGTATTGGCCGGTGTCAGTAGTGTTCAAGCATTCATATTGCACGGAGGCGCGAATGTTTTCTTATTTTTTTTTTATTTTCGTTTTGGACTACGGTTTGGGGATGTCATCATGTTGTCAGTTTAAAAATATCTTGTGACTTGATTTAAAAATGGCAAATATTTTTGTGAAGAGATTTAATTAGTATAACTAAATTAAGAGTGACAAAAAGTGACATTTAAAAACTATTATGACAACTAAGTGACAAGAACACTGTGTGCCCCTGTGTTCGTTGCGTGGGTGAGGACAATCGTTGAGGATTAGGCTGCTTGACCTGGTGTTAGAGGAGGACGGATTATTGGACTGTAGTGTTTGTGCGAGCAAGATGGCGAGATTGGCCACGACGGCTGCACACTTGTGCCAGAGGCTGCAGGAGATGTATCCTCAGAAGTTGCAATTGACGTATAAGCAGGTTGGTAACGATGGCTTCGAATCTGTGGGGAAAAGAACCTTTGGTTGTATTTAACCCATTCAGCGCTAATCGATATGCATGCGTTAGTTATGTATGAGTATATGTATATGCTTAGAGGGCTACGGTCGCTACGGGCAATTTCCGCTACAAATGGAAATTAAGCTGCTATAGAGTACGGCGTAGCTTAGCAGTGAACTAGTGAATGACTTAATAACGGGCGTCAGTTAGTGGTATTCCGAGCCAATTTTGATTTTGAATGGTTTTGTTCCATCACAAAAATGTCGAATATAATGTAGTTTTAGTATGATTTTTTTTTGGGAGTCGCCCTAATTGTCATAGGTAGTTAAAAATTCAACCCCCGAACTGCGATTGTGGATAACGTGCGCATATCTTTTATTTTTTATATCTATTTATTTATCGTAGGCAAGACATTGGGAATATTGGGATACGAATTTTCTATATTTGCCTTTATTGACAAAAGGGGAATCTCCCTAGCATTATAAGTTATGTTTCATTGATTTTGAGATACATAAAAGTGGGGATGTCCCTATGACATGCAGTGGCATCACATTCTGTCATCCCGAATGGTGTCCCTGTTTATTAGTAGTATACGAGCACATGACAATATCAGTGCACTTGCAGTAAGGAAAATAACGGTATTATTTATGCATATTTTATTACAATACAGCGGGCCTTAACCGTTTCAATGCGCATGAGTCGTGCGTTTGCTGCCACGAGAGATTTTCCTATACTGTGTTAGTTAGTACAGTCGATATGTATTTTCGTCTTATTACAAAGGAATCTATGGAAAGTGTAAACGTATCTTTGCCTGCGACCGTACCAATGACTGAAAATAGGCTCAACCGATTTGGATGAAATTTTACTAGATAATTTATAGCCTGGATTAAAATATATGTTAGTTTTTATCCCAGTTCCACACAGAAGAAGTCGCGGACGGAAGCTAGTTCTTACTAATATTATAAATGCGAGTGTGTGTGTGTGTTTGTTTGTTTGTCCTTCTTTCGCGTCGCAACGGGGCGTTATATTGATGTGATTTTTTGTATGGAGATAGTTTAGAAGCTGGAGGGTGACAGAGGCTACTTTTTCCAGTGGGAAAACATCTAATTCCCACGGGAAAATTCAATATGTTACATTTTCCTATAACCACGCGGGCGAAGCCGCGGGCGTCAGCTAGTATTATATAAACGCGAAATTAACTATTTATGTAACTTTTTGCGCCTAAGCTACGGAACCAATTGTGATGAAATTTGGCACGTAGAAAACTCAGGAAGTGGAATTGACAGACCGAACCCCGTGCGAGCGGCGCCGCGTGCACAAGTTATGGACTTGAACTGGATGATGTGTAACATGATATCAATAGCAAACCGACCTTTGTTTTGAGTGATCTGAAACAAATGCAACCGTTATCGTGTTTGCACGGAGAGTTTACGTTGCCGAGTCGTTTCTCCAACGTCGTGCACATAGAAAATTTTCCTCGCTTACAAAATTGTTCTTTGATACCTAAGAAATAGTGTTCTGTAATTCACTCTGACATATTTCTTCTCTTCCATATCTATTGAAATTAATATTAAAACAACACCTGAGGAAGATGAAGGAATACTAAAAAGGGAGAGAGCGAATTGTCTTCATACCAAATTTCTAAAATATCACTTGGGAAGAACTGGACAACGTTTTTTATTAAAAATTGTAGTGGAATATAATTATTTACAGTAATACAAAGAAAAAACAAACACGCAAGTATACTAAACTATGCATAAACTTAAACTAAAGGCGATATAAAGTATATTTACAAATTAAAAAATGCCCCAAGCTCGGAACCGCCCAGAAGGCTGGCATGATTGCCGCGCTGGATGGCGATACGAGATACGACGACACCTGTCGCGTCTTTTTATGAAGATATATAAGATAAAAATACTAAAAAAACATTAAAAACACTAAGCTGATGCCAGCTTACTTTATATGACATTTTATGTTTTATTCTCTGTTCAAAAATAGTCACAGGAACACGCTGGTAAAATTTGGATTTCTCCCGAGCACTTTGTATAAAGGTTCGTCGATTTAGGTTGGGGTCACAGAACAAGTAAATACTAATGTTCCGTGGTTGAGGTAGATATCTTTATCCTTTGTTCTTATGTACAATATTAAAGTAAATAATTGTGTATCGTGATTGACAGAACAAATAGGTAATAGTCTTTATCAACAACAAACAACGTTCGATATTCGAGCGTATTCTAGATCATCATATATGTAAAACCATAATTGTCTGGGTTAGTCATTCAGAATCTTTAAGTTTATCAGTTTTATCAATTTTGTAAAATCTTGATATTCTAGCTTCACATGTTACTCGTAGGCTGGGTTCACACGGCATTTGTCCTGCACGTTTTCTACACGTTCATTCGGTTTGCTTGACAAGTCCGGTGAGTTTTCGTTTAGACGTATAAACAACATTTTGTATGTGCCACTATGTATACGCTAAGATGTATACTGCAAAAAAACGTGCAGGACAATGCCGCGTGAACGAAGCCTTACGGGGGTCTGGTGGATGATGCATTAATAACTCTTTGGCTGTGGAAGGCTGCGCTTGAGACGCTGCACCGATTGTGATAAAATTTCATTTATTTCATTGTTCAAATTTACATGTCATTTAAAAAAAATTAGCATGAATTCACAAAAAGATCGTCGGAGTGTATACGAATAATATTAATGAAAGTAAAAATTAAAATATGTACATTGCAAAATGAAAACCAAAATAATAATAAGGATCAATTAATAAATTAATAATATTAAAATGGTACAAATGTCAAAGAAGTAAAATGTCTTTAAATGTCAAATTATGTCTAAAAGCTAGGGCATCCTAGATATAAATTGTCAATAGTTAAAAAAAAAACATGGACACATGATAGTTAATTTTAACCCGCAGGAGGTAAAATGGTGGGTGGAAGATATTATGGAAATATCATAATTTATACTATCTCTCTGAGAAATTTAAAAGCAAACGTGTATGGTCTCCAAGTCTTGGCACGCAAGCAGGAAGACAGTGGATTGGTGAGTAGTCGTAACTCGTATCTTGTGTAAACTTATTTTATAGCACGGAAGGGTTTACATTACGAGTTAGATGATTAACTGGTCAGTTCCTTATGGTCATTAAGTTTTTACAAGAGTAATCTAATCTTGCAAGTTGAATTCGACCTTTAGGTACTGTTGTCGGATTGGCTTGAAGTTGGAACGCGAGGCTTTCGTTTAAATATTTACGTAAATATGAAAATGCCTGCTAATTAGAATGTACTTTGTCCCTTTCTTACGCACACAAATGTCAAAGTGACAGATAAAGACAAGATTTTTAAAGCCAAAGATTTGTAGCACGTTTATGAATTCAGCCGTAGTTATTAAAAAAACCGGCAAAGTGGGGCTTACTTCATCGTTTTTTGTCGATTTTTGACCACCCCTCTAACATCATCCTGTTAATTCTTTGTATGGACCCTCCCCGCCTATTAAAATGACTACCGTCATCCAATGATCAGAACCTTGGGACTAGGTCAATTTGTGTAAGATTGTCCGCAAATATAAATATTTATTTATTTAATGCATACTTTTTCCCGATGTATTTAACAGGTACTGTACTCACGTTTGGCATGACCCTCTTTCCTCCAGTTGCTGTTGCGTAATAAGTTGATGGTCCCTACCTAAATAAAAACCTGAATCATTTAAGTAAAAATGTGTCACTTTGTTTTGAATGAATCTCGCGCTGACTAACGGCACAGGCATTCCTGGAAGCGGTATTAATTGTAACTGAATACCCTGCCAATACGGGTGTAGACTCGAAAATTATTATTAATCCAAAAGAAAGAAGGCAAAAAAATATGCCTAGTGACGAAAATCCCATTCACATATCTCAAAGAATTACGAAGCTACAACCGTTTTAATATTGCTTGTTAGAGGGAGAAAACGCAAACACTGTGTGACGTCACATTACAGGATGCTGCCGGGGGGCCGCGTCGACGGCGGCGCCGAACACGATGGGCACGGCACATTGCCATCTTCTAGTGACGTCACATTCTTCCAGCGTCATCGTTTCATATGAAGTTGCGTTTTGCGAAAAAGGGACAGAACATACCCCTTCTTAAAACTTTGGACACTTATAACTTCGTGATTATTTAACCTTTTGCGTTGAGTTTTTCTCCATTTGACTACATTTTCAATCCTTTTTCGAGAAAAAATTACATTATTGATTATTTTATTTAGTGTCTACACCCCTATTATGAACGATACGGTTCCTCGTATCACGACATAATTAGTCCTGTGCTCACGTGTTTTTTATACCTTTTATCTACCTACTTAAGCGAGAGAGAGTGGTGTGACGAGCCCGTTTACCGGTCTTACTACCGAGGTTTAGGTTCATGTTATTTGATATATAACGGGTGTCTAAATAAGAGTGCACTATTTATTTATTTAATCGTTTATTTCGCCTTTTAAGTTTGCCACTCTTTCGCACCGCCCAGGGGACGCGTGCAGGGTTGTACTTAGGTAGCTCCTGCAGACGCCCGTGACAGTTGTCCCCTAGAGTAACAGTTGTCGCCCAGAAAGGCACTATGAAAGAACCTAATAATAACTAATTTAAGGTTTATTTTGCAATGAAATAGTGCACTCTTATTGAGACACCCGTTTTAACCGTAGCTTTACTGAGAAATACTGAGGACCAGCCGTGCAGTCTAATCTCAACAAGATCTAGTTTTCCCTCTAGGGTTCCCCTGGGTTAGAATTGGAAGGTCAGATGGCAGTCTCTTTAGTAAAACTAGTGCCTAAGCCAAATCTTGGGATACGGTGCCACCCCACTTACCCACTTAAGGTGCATCGATGGTCAGTTAGCTGTGTTGTCGATAGTACCTTCAGCTTTTCACTAATAAAAATAAGTATTTTTAGCAAATATAGCGTTTTGACACAACATCATCATCAGCATATATGCGTCCCACTGCTGGGCACAGGCCTCCTCTCATGAATGACACACCGCTTTTCTTTAAATAAAATACTTACAGCAAATTTGAAAAATCCCAGTCAGTTGTATGACATTGACATAAGATTGAATTTCCCCCGACCTATGAATTGATGAATCTCTCTTACGAAGATTGCTTTGCTTAACTAGATAGTGCACTGCTGACTATGCTCAAACGCTGAGTTAAAGTACGTAAAAATGACGTAATAATTTACTTTAAAAACAAAGTTTTAATCGACTTCAATTTAGTACTCCGCCAAGCCACGAGAACATTTCCACATTTTTTTTTCCAATTTACCACATGAACTGATTTCCGAGAGCAAATGCGTTGATTATTAGAGAAAAAAACCCAATCGCTGTAGGTATGTGGGCCGATAATATTTGAGGACTTCCGTCGATTCCACAAGATCACCTTGATGAAGTGGTCATTAGTTGCTATTTCAACGGAATGTTATCAGAATCTGTGATATACTTTTGTACTTTTATGTACATAATTGAGGAATTCCATAAGTCATCTGTGGTCTTCATCATCAATTCCACTCCACCAAATTTATGATTTCCGGGTGTAAATACACGAGTTATAATAGAAAATACCAAAATCACTACACGCGTGCCTAATATAATTGAGGAGTTCCCTCAATTCCTCATGGATCCCATCATCCAATTGAATTTTTGAAAAAAATGGGACCCACCTGGAAGCATATACTTACAAATTAAAAAAAAAATTACGAATCGGCTCATCAATGACGGAGTTCTGAGGGATCAAACATAGAAAAAAAAAACAACCGAATTGAGAACCTCCTCCCTTTTTTTTGAAGTCGGTTTAAAAGCGGCTAGACGTACAGTCAACAATGGTCGAACATGACACCTGTGCGATGACGTCATATCCTTCAGTACGTCACGGCCGCCGCGTCGCTGGAACTCGCTTTACGTGGGCATAGACAATGTAGAACATCTGCCAGTTGTTTTTAATGTAGAGTATATAAGATAAGAAATCGGCAACATTTTTTTGCGGGAATACTGCGTTGGTAATTGGTATGGCACTAGAAATTCGTTCGTTGTCATTGCAAAGGGTCGTGGCTTCCGTTTTCTTAATGACATAAGGAAGGCGATTAGGGAATTCCCAATATGTCTATAGATATTTACATCTCCTAATAAAGGCAACCATTAAGTTTCTTTACAGAATATCGACTAATATTTCTAGTGTAAATCATGTCTGCACTTGCAATTAGGTTTCCTTTGTTCTCTAACAAACCCATAAGCCGTAGAGAGAAGCAAAATGTTCCACTTATGTTAATCTGAAATGTCACGTCAAGAGTCCGCAGTAAGCTCAGCCGAATTTCAGCTTCCCATACAAACGGAGTGTCGTTCTCATTTTAAAACTACGTATTGGATTGTGACGAAACTTTGCATATACAATGACATGAGGTATATCTATGTTTGTAATTAGTTTATATGGTTCCAGTTTATAAAACTAACAAAATACAGCAAAAACAAGTTTTGTATGAAAAACTTAAATGCGCTGTATTTTTTTGACTATGGTATCTGAAGCTACATAAACTAATTACAGACCTGGTTATACCTCATGTCATTGCACATGCAAAGTTTCGTTACAATCCAACACGTAATTTTAAAATGAGAGCGTAACTACGTTTGAATGGAGAATCGAGCTTACTGCGGACTCTAAGTTTTTAGAATCGTTACGAAAACGTCTCTGCTACGATTATGAATATAGAATAATCGTGTATTTTACTTTAATTAAGCTTTAAATACTGCTAAGCGTTGACGTACTGGTACAGTCACGTCTATTAATATGTATACGTCGGTACTTACGTCCAGCGAATACGATTCAAAATTGAACATACATTTCTATATCTCTCTCGTCCTATTTTAATTACAACCGCGCGTGAGTCAGTGGGAGACGTTCTCGGAAACGGTTTGCGATTAGGACGAATCACGTAGGCTATGGGAAATCACCCACCTCTTAGGGTCTAAGTTAAAACACAATGTATATTACACCCCAAATCGTTGCGATATCATATAACGACTTATCGGATGTAGCGATAAAGAAACAACGCAATTTAGGTACGCAATATCGATATTAAATTTCAAATGATTTCCCCGTGTGGTGTCGGGTTAGAATTTCACCACCCCCTTTCTTCCCGTGGGTGTCGTAAAACTCGACTAAGGGAGCAGGGTTGAAGTGTGTTGTGGGCGATGGGCTAGGAACCTGTCACTGCTATATCACATTTCTTCGATCTTTAATACCCACAATTATGCTAAAAGTAGCACTTGAACATAAGTTTCATGTGGGCTGCCTATCTAATAAAGGCGTGAATATATGAATGAAAATAAAATGTATCAACAGTGCAGATACGCCCTGAGGCATTTTATGTGTCGTTTCAGTACATTTTCGCCGTTAAACGTGGCGATAAAACCTATCTTGCTAGCTGGGCTGCCCCCCTATTCTGTAACTTGTTTTAATCTCACCTCAACGCTCACCCACAAATATATCTTGACACCGCGATGCGTAGTAACCAAGCGTAGGTAGAGGTCTAGTTTCGTGACGGGTGAACGGCGGGGTGAGCCGCATTAACGCTTGGCGAATAACAGCCATGGTGTTGGTAAGCTTAATCGTTATCATGTCACCCGAAAGCGTCCACTGATGGGAAAAGGCTTCACCTTTGATTTCCACAATGACCGGTATTGCGCTGCCCTCATCTAACGGCTCCCCGCGATACTGACCGACCGTCGGTACACCTTGTTCGGGGCACGTCTTCTGGTACGTTGTCACCACTCAAGTACCTTTCTGGTCCGACGTAGTAGCAGGGCCGGCTCACTCCGTGATTTCGTCGCGCCACTATATACAAGTACATATAAGCCTACCGGCGATAGAAAGGGATGGCCCACGCTTAGGCTCGGTCGGCATACCTAAACAGGGGATATGTTAACAGAGAACCTTCTGTACCTACGTAGTACTATTATTTATTCTGTGGTAGTAGTAGTTGAAGCACCGAGGAGCCTATATTTTCTTCGGCCCTAAAATCTTTAAGAACTAGTTAATCACTAGGAACCATAGCGATTAAGTCGCTCTAAAAGCTGATTGCTAATATCCGAGGCAATCAAATAGTAATTCACTTGGTAAAGCCACATAAAAGGCTATATATATTAATTGTGCCTAATCAGCTAGCCGATTGCCTGTTTCCTTCATTATCTGTGACGTTTTAGTAATTATGGCGACTTTCTAAAAATAGCCTTTATTGTACAGTTATAAAATCAAAGATAAGAGTAGTGCAGAATGCAAATGTGTGTATATGATGCAATATCTTGATTATTTACTTCTCAAACTATTAAGTACGTACAAACACTGTACCTTTTATCCCCACTAAGTCTTTCAAAATGAGATTGACAGAGACATGGCAAAAGTGATATTTTATGTTGTGTTTGGCCTCTTCTGACAATTAAGTGAAATGGAATTGAGGCCCAGTACCACCTTCGCAAAACATTTTAAGAAAGAAAGAAGGAAAACAATATATATATTCGTGACAACAACGCAACAACAATTTGTAGACACATACACACTTTCACATTTGTCACGAAGGTCACAACTTCGCTTTGCTGGCTATATTTCAGAACCTTTCACACTTATGCGTTGTGAAAAAACCGTTCAGGAAATCAACTTGTCACCGACGCTTCCTAACTGAGGTCAATAGGTATACATCTCGACTTGACAGCGGAAAGAAATTCAGCTATAGATAGAAAGAGATGTTGTTTTAAATACATACCTCTAAAATATCTGACATCCTGGTACCCATGTTACCCATCCTAGTATCAACACAGCTGCTCCAACTCTAGATCAAACATTCGTCAGTATGAAATCACATGCTGTTTTGCTCTACCCCTGGCCCTATGCATGTGACTGGTTATCTTAACGATCTCGTGAAAAACCAGTAAATTCTTCAACTTCACGGCCGAATTAAAACGCTGACATTGGTAGTGATATCATTAGGTACTATTTTTGTTAATTATGGAGTTGGTGTCACCGTATCTATTTTGTATTTAAAAGGCCTTTTTTTAAATAAATATTGTATACATACGGGGTGTATCAAAAATGGGGTGTCAACCGAGCAAGGGCATATTCGGTAGTGCATTGCGATTCTAAATATGCATGTTTATGTTTTTTATTTTTTGATTGTTTTTGTATTGTGCTATTTTTGTTTTTGTTTACATCGCTTGTGTATGACAATATTCCCCGCGAGGGTGAAGGGTGAGAGGGTATATTTACATTACGTTATTACATTTTCACAATACGCTACCGAATATGCCCTTGATCGGTTCACACCCCATCTTTGATACACCCTGTATAAAGCCGCGTGTCCGGCGGCAGCAACTCCCTCGTAGGATTAAGGAACACTGGTGGTTGGCAAAGCTTTGTCAAGTCCTAGCTCATATAATCAACAAAATACTAACCCTTGCAGAAACTTGGTACGGTAGCTTCGGTTCAAGCAGAGTTACAGGTTACAGTTGACGCCATCTTTGTAAAACACAGAAAGTCCGTCCTTTAATCTATTTAACCTCAGCCTCCCAACCAAAATTGTAGATTCGCAACTGATTTAGGCCATTTCTATAAAAAGGTGTACACTGATTTTTCATCTCTTTGGAACACTTTTTCTCCTATTAGGCTGCTGCTTACGCATAGACTAAAATTCCAAAATTATAGATAATAAGTTTCTGTCAAAAATTTCATTTTTGGTACAAGCTTTTATTGCCGACTGTACTTTTCTGTATACCATCATCAACTGCTCATTGAGACGATTCTAAAGAGCCCAAACTCGATGGGGTTATGTGGTTTTATTACGGAGTTCCTATGGCCACCTTCTGTCTCTATCGTCAGATCAGCTCGATGGTACCATAATATTGAATTGTCATCCAAACTATAGTTATACCCAAAATTTCAGCTCAATCGGTCACCGGGAAGTGGGTCAAATTTAACTTGCAAGATTTGACGGACAACTTACATACATACTTTTATACTTACATACGAACAAGTCAAGTTAATATAAAGCTTGTAATAAAATAATATTAAAACGAGAATTAGAGTAAAATTACAAAATTCTTAGAAGTTGAAGAAAGTTGAAAAACCCCCGATATTTTCACTCCAAAGTTCAATATCTCAAAACCAGCTGAACCGTTTTTTTTAACTTGGCTAAGAACCATCACGTCAGCTTTCGGAAAAAAAAACACATTCAAATTGGTCCATTCGTTTAGGAGCTGTCGTGCCAGAGACAGATACACAGACACGTCAAACTTATAATTATAACACCCTTCTTTTTGCGTCGAGGGTAAAACCCTCGTAAACATTTTATTAAAAGTAGCGCATCGCTTTCGCATTGACTATGCAGTAGGCCGAAACTGAACACATCTTAAATTGTTGGGCCTATAGTTTGTTTACATAGCTTCTTTATTTGTCGTACGATTCTTAGAGGCTGCGTGCTGATTGTTTGTTTAGATATGACTTGTTGACATTACCAATATAATGAATTAAATGCTTTAAGCACTATCTTTAGTTACACACATTGTCTAAACCTTTATTTTACGGCAGTGCTTATAAATAAATGTTCTAAATGACACGACACTATTTGTTACAGCCACTTACTAGCGCCACTTCTAGCAATTTTAAATTCTTAACGGACTAATCGTGATATTGTAGTAATAGGTGGCTACAGGCAGCCCATCGCCTTCAACATATTCTAACCCGACACCACACAAAATTACGAATGTGGCTTCAGATATTAAGCCGCGTTTACATTTGTTTGTCGTGTTGTGTTGTGATGCTCTCTGTCGTGATGGCTGCTGTTCACATTTATCTGACGTGTTATGACGCATTTTATATCAGTTCGGTCTTGGCTCTCGAAGGAGGATGTTCGTCGTCCATACTTCACGTGTGGCTATGACGCGTCACAACACAACACTGGCCCGTGCACACTATTCTGATGCGCTGTGTCGTGCCGCTGCACCGCCCCCCGCACCCCACCCGCTCTGACGCGGACCGGGATCGCTTGTGATGCGACACAACATAAGCCGTCACATCACACGGCATCAGATAAATGTGAACGCAACCGTATTAAATGTATGAAACCGATACCGTTCTGATGCATCACAACACAACACGACAGACAAATGTGAACGCCTCTTTCCTGAGATATCGTAGCGATATCGCTTCATCAAAAAACCATCGACGAATAGATAGATTAGTAGATATTAAAGGCATATATCAATCAATAATCATGACACTGTGGGTGGGCAGAACATCTATCTTCATAACCGTAATTATATGTACATAATCATCTGTTTACGATACTTTAACGACTTAATCGCTGGTTTACATTATGTGTACGGTAATTTAAACTTTCTAGTCGTAAAGTTGATCGCATGTAAGTAGTTTAATATGTAACTGCGCGTAATGGGATGGTTTTAATTGAATTTATTACAGACTAGCTCCCGCCCGCGACTTCGTCTACGTGGACCCGGGATAAAACCTATTCTATATTTTACAAGCTTTTATTTACTTTCACCTGTCCCGTTGTCTGTCTGTCTGTCTGTAATCAAATCTTGCAAGTTAAATTTGACCCACCTCCCGGTGACCGATTGCAAATTTGGGTATAATTATAGTTTGGATGACAATTCAATATTATGGTACCATCGAGCTGATCTGATGATGGAGACAGAAGGTGGCCATGGGAATTCAGTACTTAATCGACGTAGCCCAGTTGAGTTTGGACTCGTTAGAATCGTCTCAATGAGTAGTTGATGATGGTATACAGAAAAGTACAGTCGGCAATAATAGCTTGTACCAAAAATGAAATTTTTGACAGAAACTTGTTTGTGTTCCGTTCCATACCAAACTTGGTTCAGGAACATGCTCACATGGTGTCTGCCCGTCTGTTACGGGCAGTTTTTCAAAGACAATCTGTCAATAAGTAATAATCTGCAATTTTGCATAGATACATGAAGCAATTCCTGCCTACACAAATAAAACCTACTGAGAATATTCTAAATAAGGGAGTGCTTTATGAGGCAAAAGACAAACATGCCACCGGCTCTACCATTGCACGAGTGGTGGAGTTAAGTGGAGTATATTCCATTTCACTAGCAATAAACGTTAGACGGTTTGACATGTTTTGTTATCTGTTGAATCTAGTAAGTGTCTCAGATAGTAAGAACCATCATACATATTCAGGCACTAATAAAGATGACTGTGCCCCCAGAGAACTATAGTTCTATCGCATTCTGATACAAAATTGCATGGACGCTCGGAATCGTAAGAAAGTTAATGATCACCATTCGATTCGATTTGCTTTGAATTGGCCTGCGTGCGCAGAAATACTAAAAGCTAGAGAAAGGCGAGCCGAATTGAATTATTTTACTTCATACCTACATACACATTTTCTTTCTTTGCCATTTAAAGTCAGGTACGAATTCTGGGCAGTTATTCGCTACGCGCTAAAGCGGCTCACCCCACCGGTCACCCGTCACGAAACTAGACCTCTACCTACGCTTGGTTACTACGCATCGCGGTGTCAAGATATGATGAGCGTTGAGGTGAGCTTAAAACCAGTTACAGAGTAGGGGGGCAGAGCATGGCTACTGACTACAAAAATTGGTATGGCTATGGACAAAAAAAAACAATAAATGACAATAAAATTAAAGGCAATAGGTACATAAAAAAATAAGTTAAAGCGACACGTATTAAAACTTAAAAGAAAAACCTCATTGTCTATTTTATGACAAAAGTAATTAGTGTATCAATACCTTATGTACTCAGCTGTCAACCCCCTCCACCGTTTACATTGGCGCGTGCGACTATCGTTTTCATAATTGAATCAAACATCAATAATTTTGCAATTGAAAAACTGTAGCTTCATATTCGATGTCCTTTGACCCTAGTTTTCGCGACTGCAGAATAACTTGGTTTATATAGGGGCGCCGTTGTTTGCGATAAGCTTCATTTGCGGTTATTGAAAAGTTGTGTAAGCTAATTCGACCTGTATGCCTTAAGAATAAAAAATATAAAAACTTTAAATGAACTTTGACAGATCCAATCAACTTTGCTTCGCGCCACGCGAATATTTTTCACAAAGTTATTGTTGCGGTTGTCAATTGATTGTTTCATAATAAAGTTGTTTTGCGATCTTTAACAGCGACCGCATAACCATTGAAGAGGTCTCGAGCTGCACAGCTGTGTTTTTCTATTGGATGTTTGCATTACCGTGTTTGCTCTTTCTGCGCGTAGTTTCACGTAGGTTATAAAATTTAATTATGGTGGAATACCTACCACCTTTTATAGGTTTCACTGAAATGAACGATTTTGTCGCAAACATTCTAATAGTTGAGCTTGGAGTTTGAAGTAGCTATTAACGACGAGTAGTAGGTTAGTAGTCTTTTTTAATTTTAGAATATTTTTTATAGAAGTTTTTGTAAGTGGCAACTTTTTCTAAAGATATTTTCCTGCTTTTTGAAGCCGCACAACTTGAGTCTGCCAGTGAAATTATCTACTATTAATCTTCAGACGTGTTATCATTATCAGTTAACCCTTCTAAGGAATATTAGTATTCCTAGATTTTCTCCACGCCGTAAATGATACCTGATTAATATATTTATAATTTATTCAAACTTTGGGCTGGACGGAAACTTTAGCGGTGCACGATCAATTAATAACATTTATATACATGCGTATTATTATAATGCATACAATATAAACAGTAGGCGGAAAATGCCGAAAATCTGAAACGCAATAAACATAGAGAGAGGCCTCGGCAGAGAGTACAACTTTGTACCCTGCTTTGGCGTCGAGACCCTTGGTCTGTGGGGCCCCAGTGCGCATAAGTTATTTGTAACTGGTGATCGAAGAGCTGACGGCTTTCTAGCGCTACGCCGTTGATTGCAATTCAGCGAGGAAAAATGCCGTTAGCATGCTCGGTACAATGCCTCGAGGGCCTTTTTTAGATTAAGCTTGGTTATCATTTAATTTAGTTATTGTTAATCATCATCTAGCATATACTTTAGAAAACAAATACCCTATATAAACATACTTATACTACACATACATACCTACTTAAATACATACAATTATATGAACCTGATATAATTATACGAAACATCTCGTGACCTCTGTCAATCAAGCAATTCTCTGAACACCAACGTCACTTCCATTACTTCTATTGCAATTAATCAACAGCTTCATACCCGTCAATTTACCGATGACAGTTGCAAAGCCTTAAGTATTTGGTAATAAAGCCTATACTCCCTTGAATCATCTTACAAATGTTCCCGAAGACTTCGAAGGAATCCTGGCAATTAGTCACGCGGCGAATCCTGCCGTTTTTTATCCGACAATTATATCTATTTACGTACGCTCTCGTTTAATTACATGTCATTGTTTTGTGGGAACCTCCAGAGATAGTCCGCGGTTCGCTGTCAGTCCGCACCCAAGTGTCGAGGCATGCGCGTGTGGCCACGGAATTATGTGCCATTTCTTATTCTTAAGTTTTAAAATAAAGGTACTCTGTGCATGTCTAGGGATGTGAGATCGAGGGAGCTGTCAAAAAGTGACATTTCAAACTTTTCTTTTAAAGGTGCGTTCAGAGACTACTGCAGTAAGATCGAGTTTTTTGTAGAGTGTAGTGAAAGTCATGCTCGCGCTATTTTAAATTGGTAAGATTGTCTCCGTTAAACCCGCAATTATGTAATAACATGTAATTCTCTGCCTAGCCCTTCTAGGGAACACGAATTTGTGTGTGTTCCTTGAAATTCTCGTCTTTTTGCAAGTTTATCTCGTGTATCAAGGCTTGTTCAGCGCTTGATCCTACGGTTATTGAAAAAAGTTCACCAAAGTGTATTATCATTTTTTACCGGCTTGCAAAGTCTTGCAATTAGTGAATTCATATTTACGCTGGTTTTACTACCTGCGTTCTTTGACCGCATGCAAATTAACGTCAGATTAGAGGTCAAAGAAAGTGCGGGTTCAAGGTTTCGCCGTCTAGTGTCAGTACAATCAACTGCAAATATACACAACGCGCTCAAAAATATCTCAAAACTGTCTCTATTGTCAGTATATTTTCGCTTAGAAGAAGACCGCTTAACCGTAAAGTCAGCGTCATAAACACGTATCTCCTAACACATCTTCGTGGTTCTACTACCTTATAAAGTCTAAAAGTGTATACATGTTTATGATGCTGGACTGTACAGTTGATGTCAAAAATATATTTCCGCTTTTGCACCTTATTTCACTGTACTAACTAAAGTAATCATTGTACGTATGTTTTTGACGTCGACTGTACATAGCATGTCTTGGAACATCGCCAGGTAGCTTCCGGCCGTTTATCTGATAAGAACAGTTTGTGTTGCCATTGCCTAAATAACTACGAGTAATTATTGTATGCATGCCCAATGTGGTTTTAATTTAAAACACGTCATTTGTTTTATTTCATAGATATTCGGCTGGTAAAACTCTTATAACATAACACAATTGACGACCACTCTAGCCTAGTTGGTAGTGAGCCTGCCTGCGAAGCTGAAGCTCCTGGATTCGAATCCGAGTGAGGGCATTTATTTGTCTGATGAGCACAAATATTTTTCCTGAATCATGGATGTTTTCTATGTATTTAAGTATTTATTTATCTACTAGCCTCCGCCCGCGACTTCGTCTGCGTGGACTCGGGATAAAAACTATCCTATATTTTAATCCAGGTTATAAACTATCTTCGTGCAAAATTTCATTCAAATCGGTTCAGCCGTTTAAGCGTGATTGAGTAACAAACATCCAAATATCTAAACTTTCGAATTTATAATATTATTATTTACTAGCTTCCGCCCGCGACTTCGTCTGCGTGGACTCGGGATAAAAACTATCCTATATTTTAATCCAGGCTATAAACTATCTTCGTGCAAAATTTCATTCAAATAGGTTCAGCCGTTTAAGCGTGATTGAGTAACAAACATCTAAACTTTCGCATTTATAACATTAGTAGGATATCATAATAAGTAGGATCTATATAAGTAAGCATATTGTCGCCTAGTTAGTACCCATAGTACAAGCTTTGCTTAGTCGGGACTAGGTTTATTTGTGTAAGATTGTCCTCAAATACTTATTCTATTTTATTTTGTAATTTGACATTCGTCATCATTGACTTTACTCATAATGTCATTTCATATGCATCGACTACCTACTGCTAAATTCAGGAAGGTAATATCCTAAGCAGACCTATTCGTAATCTCAGTCTATGTTTGAACTTTTATCATTCTAACACCAATGCAGACAGTTTGCAACCATGTGCGTATACGCATACATAAGCAGCTGACCACACATTGTGGTCTGGGGATACGTTTCAGCGACCGCCGCATGGCACAGCCTGCGGTTTGTCTCTTATCAAACGGTTTCCATTCGTGAAATCGCCGTGATTCAAGTGTTTATTGACTGACAACTATTTTGCTAAGCCCCGGCGCAAACGAGGGGTTATAAGTTTAACATGCGTCTGTCTGTGACGTAGCTTCTAAACGGATGACTGTCTGTCGAGCTCAGACCAAGAAAAAAGAGGTTTTTTTTTTCTTTTAGCTGTTGAGATGGTTCTGTTGTGACGTCCTGGAGGGTGTATTTTTAACAAGCCTTGAATTGTTCTGGTTGTAGGGTCGGGCGAACCCAACTGGTTCAATTATTAAGTACTTGATGTTTCCACATAAAATGTAACATTGTTAACTCCGTTGGCAATCCTTAAATAAATAAATAAATTACGAGGCAACACAAACGCTACACTCTTAGACCCTTATTCATAAAACTTAAAATGCCTCTGCTAAATAAAATGTGCTTTGTCCCTTCCTTACGAACACAAATGTCAAAGTGGCATATAAGAACAAACGAATTTTAACCCCATTTTAGTTAAAACATGCTTATGTGTTTATGAATACGGCCATTACATTTTCGCCAACAGTTTTCCCGCGTAATTGATTGTAGGTATAGTGGGTTTCACCTTGCATTTGGCAGACTAAAACCTTTTTAAAATGCTTGCATATGAAGTGAGAAATTCGTAAATTCTCAAGTTAGGTATTCTCTAATTAGTTCTTTGAACTTTTTAATTTGATTTAGCTTGAAAAAAGTTTGTACACTAATCTCGAAATTAGAATATGTTTTGATACTATTTGGCCCTAAAATGATAAACTTGCGCACTACTGTGAAGAAGTATTATATGGCTAGTACGAGTATGAGATTTATGATGTATGAAGGTGACATAGAAAATGGTCCGGTTTCTAGACGCAAGTAGCCACGTGGGCACCTTGACATAAATCTCTCGAGTATTTGCCCTACTAACGAGAGCTTCACGATATACAAATTTGAACTTTATCAAGATGCAGTAAAAGCAATTTTTCAATGTTATGAGTATATACAGTTAGTCGTCAGTAAGGGCTTAAAGTGCGTATACTCGTAACTCGTAGGTGTCTATTAATGTTGTAAATATGAGAGTTTTGATAATTCTTCACAGAATGTACACTCGGAGATAATTCTTATACAAACTGTATATTTTATTTGCTCTGCAGTTTTTATTCAAAATTCAAATTAAAATGCAAAAATTTATTCGTGACAAACAATACAGAAAATAAAAGAAATAAATTCCAATAACACATTAAGTTTTGCCACGAAACGGACCCAGCTCAGTTCTTTACAGCCAGCGCTGATCTTCCGCAGGGTCCATTCGTTGCAGGCACGGCAGGTAGCAACGACACATACACTGAATGAAACGAGACAGTGACAATAACATATACCTATCCAAACACAGAAGATTAAAAAAACTACTATTTAACTAACATACTAACTTTAAAACACACAAAAAATAAAATGAACCGGGGTCAACTACATTATTTACTGTAATTATTATAAATGCGAAAGTTTAGATGTTTGTTACTCAATCACGCTTAAACGGCTGAACCGATTGGAATGAAATTTTGCACGAACATGGTTTATAGCCTGGATTAAAATATAGGATAGTTTTTATCCCGAGTCCACGCATACGAAGTCGCGGGCGGAAGCTAGTTAGATTATAAGTATATAATTTCTGTATTCCAGTGTCATAAAATTACTAAGGAAAATAAAGACCCATCTCTAGGTACTTCTGAGTCTTCTGACAAACACCAAAATGTATCCAGTGTGGCTGACATTGACTAATCCTACTAAAACAGTTAGGTATTTACGTAATAATAACATATTAAATACCTTACTTTACCTAACACTAAGATTTAAAATTAATTAAAGGAGGTATAATTAAATTCATATGATGAATGACATAGCTGCCTTCCTGTTGGTAATCCCTTCCATATTTGACAGCGACACCGATCCCCACAATGTAGTAGTTATTGAAAACACAGGAAAGTGCTGAAAATCCGTAAATTCCATTTACGACATAGGGTAGGTACATACCAAGCACATTTATCGATTACCTACATAAAACATTGTGCAGTTTTGTAATTTACGTACCTACATACAAATACTTCTGGCTCTGCCAGCTGTAGGTGTAGAGGCTGCGACCCTCTCTTTTAATTAAGTATTATTATTTTTAATGTCAAAAAACTGAATTGACAAAAATCGATATCACAAAGTTTCTCGAGAATCAGTTGAGAAATGCTACCTGTGTAGAGCAGCCGCACATACGAAAATTCTCTAAAACAATTACATCTTTTATGACGGCATCGTACGCCTTCAATTCACTGCACGGTTATCATGAGACGGCGCGCGAGCTCTCTAGATTTTTCTCGCACTATCCGTCTCTTTCTTATTAGAACTGATGATAGTGATGATATATTCAATGATAGCCTAAATAGTTTCAAACGAAAAGTGTTGGCATATTTTAGCTCCCTAGATACTGCAAAATAATACTTAGTTTAATATATTGGTTTTCATATTTTGATTTTTAATTCCATTTAATTTTTCTTCCTGTATAAACTCAAATTCGATTTTAATTTCAAATGCATGCTATAGGTAGGTAGAAAAGCATTAGAGTAAGTTGTGGTTCCCTATAACTAGATAAGCATCAGTCTCGATTATAAATTAGATATAAGTGCATGTATAATGTATTATTTGTTGGAAATCCTAAATAAATAAATAAATAAATAAAAAACACTTAGAACAAGAGGTATAGTGCGAGAAAAATCGAGAGTATGTCGCGGCCGTGATAGACGTGCTGGTCACCTCCACTCTCACCTCACCGGTCACCTCACGCCACGTTTTTTTTTGGACAAAATATAGGCTTTGTAGTTGATATTATATGAGTAAAATTTAATAGTAACTGATTTGTTAATTTTGTTTATTTAGAAGCCGCTTAAACTACTTAAATTAGAATACTTTTAACACATGCTTTCACCCTAACTAATATGGGTGGTCGACGGAGGTCTAGTTTCGTAAGGCATAACGGGTGAGATGAGGCCAATAGAATTTCGTACACATCTATACGAGTTGTTTGGGTACGGTGGCCGGCGACATCGCCATGGCGTTTCGGTGAGGCTCGGCACTAAGGGGAATCTACACCAGAGATTGTGAGGTGGTTATTGACCTTTATCACAAAATTATCGATAATGTGGAATAACGCCCCTGCTTATGCGCTTGCGAGAGTTCTTCAAGATTAGGACGCATAGTAATAACGAATATTACTTACTATTTTGGTGATATGTGACGTGGATGTATGGGAGATAAGCTTCCGCCAAAACACTTGAGGGTGTGACATACGAATTCATATCTCGCTAGCTTTTGCCCGTGACTTCGTCCACGTATACTCCTTCCTTAAGTAGTACTCCTGTAAAAAACAAAAACCAATAGCAATTACCTATGCTATAAACTTCCCGTAAGCGCAGCATTAATGATCGCACTCGCATAACTTCCGCTGCCCTTTTCACCTTTTTAAGAGATTATTTCCGGGATAAAAACTAATATATGTCCTTCCCAGGGTGTCAAACTATCTCCATACCAAATTTTATCGAAATCGCTTCAGCGGTTTAAGGTAAAGGTAACAGACAGATGGAGTTACGTTCGCATTTATAAAGTTAGTTTGATTATTACCGGCACGTGATGTTTCTCAACCGGTTATCCGAACCAGACGTTATAGATAAAAGATAACAATCTGCCTATGGCCTATCTAATAATATATCTAAACAAATAACCCTTATCCCAACATGATCAACTTTTCAGGTACCTACCAATTTAAGTGCAGTCGCTTTTGCAAAACTGATCTGATGGCTGCCCATTTGGCATTCGGTCACAAAACACACCGAACTCTGAAGAGTTCTGAGACTATCTCAGATAGGTCCAGTTGAAATGATAAGGACGCTTGTCTAGATACCTATTCTCAAAACTTTGCGGACGGTCTTTGGGCCACGATATTGCGCGAAATGCGGCGTGGCAAGTGTTTTTATCTGTGCATTGCGCGGTCGAGACGCGCTAGCGCACAACGCGCTGTTGTTAGTTGAGAACTTGGGATCATACGTGAATTAGAGAAACTGCAGCCGTCGCCACGCAATGCCTTACGGGGAACGGGGTGTTCAATTTTCTTCTCCTTCCTACCTTCAAGAAGCTCAAACCAGGCCCCGTCGTATTTTTCGCGCCGTAAATAACTCGTAATAACTTTGAGGAACCGTAGCTCAGATGTGATGTTGTTTAAATGTGATGGACTGGCACCCGATACGAATAACCGGTACCGGGAGACTTAGGTCAATTACAGCGGTTGCTTTAAACATTAAACTAATACTTGCCATGACTACCTGAATTCTGATCTGATATCGCAAACCTTTCATTGCTTTCAACATTTTGTAACACTCTGCCACACACTCGTCGAGTGACGAGGGAAATAGCGAGGAAAGGGGGAAGGGACATGGTATGGTAACGTTACTCGACATGACTTTTTTATGCGAACATAAAAAATACATAGCTATTACTTAAAATAAGTTTGTTGGCGTTGCACTCACTTCTCACTTAATTAAAAAAGATTATAGCTAACGCGGTACACCGAAAACACTAAACTACCGCCCCAGCCAAACTTCTTGCTCCTCGTCATGCCCACCTAGTGCGGAGCGTCGCGATTAATTGCGTGAGTAGTGCAGTGTGTGGAGGGGGCAACATCGCGGTATTACGAGGAGCAGAGCGATGCGCAGCGCGAGGACCATATACATACCTTTACTTAAGTCCCACATAATATTCATAACCAAATTGGGTGTATAACATTACATAGTTGCAACAGTTACCAGAACACACGAGAAATTATGTCACCGCTCAGAATTAGCGAACAATAATATTTGAGATTAGGTGAGATGAGGCCAATAGAATTTCGTACACATCTATACGAGTTGTTTGGGTACGGTGGCCGGCGACATCGCCATGGCGTCTCGGTGAGGCTCGGCACTAAGGGGAATCTACACCAGAGAACTGTTGCAACTACGCGTGTATAACATTACATAGTTGCAACAGTTACCAGAATACACGAGAAATTATGTCACCGTTCAGAATTAGCGAACAATAATATTAATGATTTGCCCGAGTTGTGTGTGATGGTAATTCTAGAACCGATTGACGCTCCATTGAAAATTAATGTTACATTACATTAAATCTTATACTTACTCGTTGTTATTATACATATTTTGCTCCGACAAATATACAGTCCGATAATATAGCGGTTTTATATGACCATCACTAGCTACCTAAATATGCTGAAATTACGTAATATTAAATCTACCTTCTAATTAATCTTAATATTATTTACTAGTAATATTGTAAATCTTAGGTAGAAATTGACATTTGTAAATGAATAATTAATTTTATTTAATAGTAATATTGTAATTCTTAGGTAGAAATGAAATCATAATATGTGTATTCCGATGATTTTATTATTGTATAACTTACCTTATAATTTGTATATATTTTAGTTATAGCAGGTCCTTAGCTAATAAGAAAATTTTTCATGCTTCTTCAAGCGAAATGTACGCATCCAAAATTACTGTCCACCAATGTTCATCACTAGATTTGTGCAAATAAACATATCTTTACTTCACCCAAGGGAAAAACCAAAACTACCGACTCATAATTTTCATCATCTTTGGTGAGTAAAGCCCCCACCAGGTGGACTGATGACCTGGTAAAGGTCGCGGGAGACCGGTCTTTGTGGCACTCTTTGGGGGAAGCCGACAGTGGACGTCTTTCGGATGATGATGGTGATAAAGGGAAAAAGGGACGCATTCATGAAAACGCGTCAAAATCTGTCAGTACTTTCTGAGTTTATTGTTGCTTTATGTTTACCTACATATGTTTTGATGATTTAACACAAATATTTTAGGGTGAAATTCCACACACCGCGTTGTATTATAAATTCTGATATCAAACAATAATATTGTTGTTATGCTCGATTATAATACGAGTATAACCAACTATTCCGATAAGCTATATATTATCTTCGTTCTTTGTTCGTACTCCTAACAAGGAGTATAATTAGGAACTTGGCTCTATGACTTTCAAATGGTTTCTGATAACATTTATTTGTAGGTGGTATGTACTTTATACATATAGGCTTCAAAGTTGCCTATACAGTATAACTAGAGGCTATGTGAACTGTAGAACTCGTCATTTCTTATATTGTTGATAGTGATCACAATGTCTGACTTGAATGTTGAAGAATTCCAAGCTCGTTGGTAAGCCTCATCAGACGAGTTGAAGAGTTTTACCACATACAATTATCTTATAACCACTTAACAGTGCTTGCGAGGCTATTTAAACTAAGATTAAAACAAAAGCGATTGACTACTATGAACATGCTACCAACACTTTAATTCATAGAGAAATTCGAAACAATACCTACACACTCCTTTTTTCTAGCGTTATAGAGATATTCAGTGTCCAAGGTAGGTGCTTCAGTGACAACACAGTTGGCCAGATTATAAATGGAAAGTACTGATAGTTTCCGACTTCCAGCAGCCGGTTTTTACCAGTAACATTACCTTCACCTTATCACCACAGGTATATTAACTAGTAGCTCCGTAAGCTGTTGAAATCGAGAAGATGTGTTTAAAAAAAAAGATTATATTTCGAAAAAAAAAATTGTATAATAACGAACCTGCTCACAAAATTTCACGAGAATCGGTTGAGAAATGCGACCTGTGGAGGTGAACTGCCGGACAGCGGTGACAGCGAGACAGACACCGGACATACGAACGATTTTTAGAGAGAGAGTTACAGAATAGGGGGGCTGGGCTGTTTCCGCTACGCGCTAATGCAGCTCACCCCGCCGGTCACCCGTCACGAAACTAGACCTCTACCTACGCTTAGTTACTACGCATCGCGGTGTCAAGCTGCAGCTATTCTGGCAATTCTCTGGGCCGGATCCATGCGTTGTCTTCCTTTTTTTTTATAGGCCAGTATAGCCTTTGTCTATGGAAGATAGTAAAAAAAGCCGAGTCTTTGAAATGCAAGCTAAGCCTAATAACCCTGATTCCTTAATAATCTCCATTACACTAATTTCCCGAGACCAACGCCCGCCTTATCGGATAATACCAGAAATGAAATACGATTTTACAATGCCGTAAATTTATTACAGCATTATATTGGCGACAGATAAGATTTGTACTCATATTTGTGGATTCTATGAGTGGTTTGTTTTTATTTAGAAGTCTGTGAATAGTTTGGCATGTTTCAAATATAACACACCTATCATTAATAGCCTTATGAGTAATATTTATGATATAGCGAGAATTTTCGTTCAATTCGTCATTTACGATTTATACAACACGGCTAACGGACCATCCGTGCACTTTGTGTACATTGTAATAAGGTTATATATAAATATAAATACAGCACGTCTATCATGCGACGGCCGCAACATACCCTCGATTTTTCTCGCACTATATGGAATATGGCATCCGGCCTCGATGAAGTCCATGAATACCTGCGCTGCCTATGTATGGAAAAAACGTGCGCTGTGGAAGAACTAAAGCCTAAAGGTGACTATAGATCCTACAAGCTGAGCGTACCTGTTTCCTGTTATGAAAAATGCATCTCGGCAGAAGTATGGCCTGAAAACGAGTAAAAAAGAGGTGAGAAAGAGTAAGACCTTGGTTATTTCGGAGACAAAATGCCCAAATCAAAACCACTACGTAAGCCAACTAAAGACAAATCCATCAGCATTATATACCAAAATGTTAGGGGCCTTAATACCAAGCTGGCATATTTTAGACAACAACTGTTGACGCTGGAGTGTGATGTCGTTGCCATTACTGAGTCATGGTTGTCGGATTCCGTTGAAAATTCTGAGCTTGTGGGAGTGGACTGGAGCATACTGCGTCGTGATCGTATAGACGGTCGCCGAGGAGGAGGTGTGCTAGTTGCCTCACGGCCTGGCATCACGTTATGGCGTAGACACGAGTTCGAGACCACTTCTGGGGAAGACTTATGGATATCCATCGTGACGGAACACATAACGTCCCATCTGTGTGTTGTTTACATTCCGCCAAAAGCTACAGAAGAGGTTTATTTGCGTTTTTTCCAAGGTGTTGAGTCTATTATTGATTCCGTATCCGGTAGTGTTGTGATAGTGGGCGACTTAAACCTGAATCCTAAGTATACGCCGACCAGTATCCTGAGTTATTATTGTTATTTCACTTCTGTTTGTAATCTGCGTGAGATTAATGAAATTTTAAACGCGCATGGAGGAGTGCTTGATGTGGTGCTGGTGCGAGAGGGTACCCGCGGTGTTTGTGTTAATGAGGTCGAGGAGGATGGACTGGTTCTGCATTCCGACGCGTATCATCCACCGCTGGAAATCTCTGTTCCACTTTCCGGCACCTCCCGACGATCCTGTGAATATTGAGCCTAGCAATATTGATTCAAGGTGCGATTGGAATTTTTCCAGGGGTAATTACGAGCTTCTTTATCAGTTGTTCTCAGATGTGTCCTGGGATAATCCTTGAGTGCCAAGATGTCAATGTTGCGGTAGACCTGTTATACCAACAGATGTACTTAATTTTTAACATGTGCATACCTAGAAAAATAAGACCCTTAAAACCTTCTAGGCGTTATCCAGTCTGGTTCACTGTTGACTTAATTAAAGATTTAGAACGCAAAGCCAATCTTCACCGCGAGTGGAAACGTTCTGGGGATTCTGATGTTTATGCTCGATTATCTAGACTGAGAGCCGACGTTAAATTGCGCACTTCGAGTGCCTACAATGATTATATTCACCGTATTCAGTCTAGAGTTATTGGGGACCCTCGAGCCTTCTGGCAGCATGTTAGTAGTTTGAAGTCGAAGGGGGGTTTTGAATCTCAAGTTACTTATAACGGGAAAGTTTGCGAGGGCCGAAAAGCGGCACAGGCTTTTTCGGACTTCTTCTCGAGTGTTTTTTTGCCCTCCGCTCCTATCCTCTACTGTAACAGCATTCTTGCTGAAGATCTTACAAATACAGCTAACTATGTCCATATTAATAAAATTTCACTTCAAGACGTGGAAATTGGCATTCAACTCCTAAAGTCCCACAGCTCTCCTGGTCTAGATAATGTTCCAGCATTTATCTTAAAAGGCTGTAAAGACTCGCTAGCGTTGCCGCTGGTTCGGATTTTCAACTTAGCCTTAGATTCTGGGACGTACCCCTATCAATGGAAATTGACACGCGTGCGTCCTATTCAACAATATCCTGCAGATGTTAGCAGGTAGGGTGGACTGTGCATATTTACGGCACTGTTGTGATATGCACAAGCCAATCACTACCATTCTATGGTAAGAAAATAAAATAGCGTAGGTAGGTAATTTATTTCTTTTTATTGTCAAACATGTTCCTATTCAATATTGATTTAATTTTAATTCTAATTTTGATTTTATTATATTGTATTCTTATGGGTCTAAGATATCCGAAGTAAATGATTTTTATTTTATTTTATTTTTTTATTCCCAAATCAATGGACACGGCTAAGGTTGAAAACTATCGACCCATTGCTATTTTGTCCGTGATTGCAAAGCTCTTTGAGTCCATCTTAAGTAGGCATATAACTCCCCAAATAAAACCCTACCTCAGTGACGCTCAGCATGGTTTCAGACCTAATCGTTCGGTTCAAACGAATCTTCTGACTTTGGTTGACTCGATCTCTGAACACTTAGACAGGGGGATCCAAGTTGATGTGTTGTACTTCGACTTCAAAAAAGCGTTCGATCGCGTAGATAATGATGTGCTCTTGAGTAAGTTGAATGGTATCGGCTTCTCCCCCAAATTACTTAGGTTCTTTGGCAATTACCTACGCGACAGACGACAGTACGTGCAGCATGGATGCTTTGTCTCTGAATCATACCACACCCGTTCTGGAGTCAGCCAGGGTTCGATTTTGGGTCCGTTATTGTTTGGAATCATGATCAATGATCTGGCGTCAATCCCAAAGAGGGCCGGATCACTGCTCTATGCTGATGACCTGAAGCTGATGTATGGCGTGCAACAGCTTTCAGACTGCGAAGCACTTCAGGAAGACATTGATCGGTTATATCGGTGGAGCATTCAGAACAAGCTTGTATTTAATATAGATAAATGTTCAGTAATGACCTTTGGTCGTATCCATAATCCCATACAAGCCAAATATACACTAGGGACGGAACTACTAACTCGCGTAGATACCGTCAAGGACCTGGGTGTCATTTTCGATTCACGCCTCACCTTTCATGACCACATAAAAGCGTTAGCGGCGAATTGTTTCAGAAGGTTGGGGTTCGTGATCAGGAATGCGCGTGATTTCGACTGTCCTAGGGCTATACAACTCATATTCACCGCCCTAGTTAGAAGCAAACTTGAGACAGCATCTATAATTTGGAATCTGCATGAAGCTTCTTACACCTTGCTACTGGAAAAAATCCAAAAAGCCTTTTTACGGTTTCTTTATAAGAAAAAATATGAATATTATCCATTTTTATATCCCACAAAATTTTTATTGGGCGTATTAGGTTTTAATTCACTTGAGGTGAGGCGTAACTGTGTGTTACTAACGAGCGCTTGCAAAATCTTGCGAGGTGGATCAGATTGCCCTGAGCTGGTGGGTCAGGCGGTGCGTCTGCTAGTCCCCTCACTGTCTAGGATCAATTTTCGTCCGCGTAACCGGCTACTGCTAGCTCCTCCAGAGGCGCGCACCGTAGCGCGCAAAAACTCTCCTTTTGTCAGAGCTCTACACAGCCTTCATGCGCTTCTTGCATCAGCACCGGATGTGGACGTCTTTGGAAGTAGTTGAGGAACTGTGTATCGTGAATGCTTAAGGTACTGTGAGATGATGGATAGACGTAATTCTTCTGTCATATATTAATATGCAGTGTATATATTAATTTGTAATTACTATATTTGTAATTCACAGTGACTTAGTTTCTAACTGTAATGCTGTGTAATTATTTTAAATAAATAAATAAATAAATATCTCTTGTTCTAAGTGTTCTAATAAGAAAGAGACGGATAGTGCGAGAAAAATCGAGAGAGCTCGCGCGCCATCGCATGATAGCCGGTGCAGGATGGTCAGATAAATGTATTGGACTTTGTACCTGCGCGATTTGGAATGAAATTTATTTTCATAAACGGGACCAATTTATGGTTGAGATTATATTTAACGTGGTCGCCTTTTTTATACAACTGTCATTTGAATTGGAATCTTCTACCTTCGACGGTAGATGTGCTATTTGAATGATATACTTTGACGCAATTCGGCCAACTCAAAAAATCGGAAGTACTTTAAACATCTTAAATTTGCCTGCACGGCTATCACGAGACGACGCGCGAGCTCTCTCGATTTTTCTCGCACTATCCGTCTTTCTCTTATTAGAACACTTAGAACAATAGGTAATAGGGCTCCGGTTGTGGAACGAGCTCCCTGCCGAGGTTTCCCGAGGGACTACAGTATGGGGTTCTTCAAAAAAGGAGTGTATAAATTCTTAAAGGGTCGGCAACGCGCATGTAACACCCCTGGAGTTGCAAGCGTCCATAGATATAGCTTGTTTGCCACCGACGTGGTATAAAAGTGCGAGAAAAATCGAGAATAGGTATGTCGCGGTATACACGTGCTGGTTAATTATAAATCTGTCGCAGCGTTTTCGGAGCTTGATTGTTTCTGGCCAGTAATGTGGCAGCACTTAATAAATTTAAATTATGGCAATTTTTTGACTGTAAACACAACAGGAAATATTAGTAGGCAAGTAGCACAGTAGTCCAAGCAATTCGCGTCAAGTACGATTGTTTTTAAATTGCCCCCAATTGGGGCTATAGACGGCTTTCAACTAAGCCGTGTTTGCGATAGGAATACTTCCTGATGACTAAAGCGATATCGTTTCCTTTAAGATACGATGTTTTGGCATAATTTGTAGGACATTGTGACCTGGGTACTAGAAAGAAAACAAATGCATGTGAATCGACAGTCGACTGGCTCAAGGGAAATCCCAGCAGTACAATTTATGTCGTCATAAGTCATAAGTCATTTATTAATAATATTCAAAATAATATGTCATCATTGACGTATATTGTACCGGGATAACGGCTGTCAAATATCGGCTGTAAAATTTTTTTTATTATAAATTTACTGTTTTCCAAATACGGGTGAGCCTAACCACAGATACAAAAATAAGCAGCCATTTTCCGAAAACCATATGCTGCAACTTTTTCCCATACCATTCATACGATATGCTGTTATAAATGTTCTAACTTCAGCCCGCGGCTCCGTCCGCATAGAACTCTTTTATATCGTAGTTCAATACAAACTTTCACCCCCCATTTCATCCCCTCAGGGGATGATTTCCGGGATAAAAACTATCCTTAGTCCATCCGCGCGACTCAAACTATATCTATACCAAATTTCATTTAAATCAGTTCAGCGGTTTAAGCGTGAAGAGGTAACAGACAGACACACTTTTACATTTATACTCGTAATATTAGTAAGGACAAACTGTCAAAGGTTACAAAAGCCACGTACTTAGGCATGCTCGCCGTTTTGTCATCTATTGTTTTGCACTTGTGTCCATAATATAATGCCATGTCTTTTTGAACCTACCTAGTCGGTCCCAAAGTTCTGTCACAAATGAAAATAATGATAAAAACAAAAGTAGCAATCAATTTTTAATAAATTATATACCGATTTAAAGTACATTTAATAAAGAATTAAAATTACTCAAAATTATTCAAAATGACCTCCTTTGTTTTTAATACAGGCCCTTAATCGGTGCGGCCAGTCGTCTATCGCAGCACGCACCATTTTCATATCTATATCAGTGACTGCTTTTCTTAAAGATGACTTTAGGCTCTCCAAATTTTTATGTGGTTTAGCACAGACCTTCCCCTCTAAGACCTGCCAAATTTTATAGTCCAAAGGATTAAGGTCCGGACTAGAGGAAGGCCAATCTTCGTGTCTTATAAAGTCGATTTTTTGACGGTCAAACCAGGCTTGAGTGGTCTTGGCTTTGTGTGCTGGCGCAGAATCCTGCTGGAACACAAAATTATGTCCCGAAAATAGCGTGTTGGGCAGATCTTTGACAACCTTATCCAAAACTGTCTCTTGGTATACTTTCGCACTGATTTTGACGCCTTTTTCGCAAAAATGAACCTCAGTTAGCCCGTAATAAGATACACCCAACCAGACCATCACTGATGATGGATGATGCCCATGTTGCACCCGCGGAACTCTTTTTCCTGCTTCTTCAGAGCTCCTAGCGTACACTCTATCATTCTGTTTATTGTACTTCTCTTCAATATCGAAAATCTTTTCGTCTGTAAAGAGGATATCACGGTGTCGATTTTTCGCGTACCGCTTTAACAACTTCCGGGATCTTATAAGCCTTATTGTTTTTAGACGGGCATTAAGTAAGTGCCCACGCTTTTTTTTGTATGCTCGTAGACTAAGATCTTCGTTTAAAACCTTTTTGACGGTTTTTCTACTGACACCCATCTGCAAAGCCATCAATTTCTGTTTTCGGACAGGATTTCTTGCTATGCGCGCCTTGATCGCTTTGATCACTGCTGGTGTTCGTACGGAGCGAGGCCGGCCAATTCTTTTCTTGTCCTCAACACTGGAGACTTCATTGTACCTATCAATAGTACGGTACACAAACCTAAGCGTTATTTTTAAATTTTTGAGCAACTTGAAAATCGTACTTGGCGAGTGCCCACAGCGGTGCAATGCTAAAACAGCTATTCGGTTTTCTTTCAATGTCCACTCCATCGTGAGAAATTGCAACGAATGACTGTTTTTTGTTTTAAAATAATTGTCAAACATTCAAAAATGGAATGCAATAAAATTTTCTTAAAATCATCTTCTAAATTTAAAAATAATATGCCAGTGACAGAACTTTGGGACCGACTACGTATATAACCAACACGGCTATCACAAGAAGGCTCGCGAGCTTTGACGCGACGACATACACTGCCCTTCTCTTTCTAAGCGGCCTATTTGGAAAGAGACGGATAGTCTATCTGCCTCGACTGAAACTCGCGAGCCATCCTGTGATTGCCGTGCGGATAACTACCAATCTAGAGTAAATTTTATTCTACTTAGTGTGTCGGCCTATGTAGGAAAATAGTGAATGGTATTTGAATAGCACCCGTGTGGTGTCGGGTTACAATTTCACCACCCCTTTCTTCCCGTGGGTGTTGTAAAAGTCGACTAAGGGACCAAGGTTGAAGTGTGTTGTGGGCGATGGGCTAGCAACCTATCACTGCAATATCACATTTTGTCGATCTTTTATACCCACATGTATGCTAAAAGTGGCGCTGGAACATACGTTTCATGTGCTCTGCCTACCCCTTTTGGGAATAAAGGCGTGAATGTATGTATGTATGTATGTATTTGAATAAAAAATATGTTTCTGTCTCCCTCTCGTGTTCTACTTTTATAAAATGAGAGTTTTGCATCTACGAGAAATCATTGTGTGAACTATCATTTTTATTTGTAGTACCTAAATACCCCGATATATTATCTGTATTATCAGCAGATAATAAAAAAATACTTATTAAACGAGAACCGGATCCCCCTAGAGCCCTACATCGACAATAATGGCACAGATGAAATATAATTGATAACTAATTCACTAATTTCTGTATCCATTATTTTATGTTTTGTTTACTAAGATAGCTTCCGTTTTCGCTCGCTTTTCGGATCGCTTCTCGCTTCCGTGCAAGAGCAAACCCACATTATCTCTAATTACTCATCATATCACAAGCTACTATTTAGCACAAAGCGTATTTGCAAATTGAGACAATTAAATAATGCTTTACGTTTGTTTAATATTTTTTAAAGCTTATACTGTGTAAGCTAACGTTATATCGCAAACGTATTATTGTCACATAAATATAGTATCATATAGTATCATCAGACATGCATGCAGCATGATCAGACGTAAAGCATTCGTCGTGCACTTTCCGAGGGACAAAAAACTTATGTCAGAGTCGGACATAACATAAACGCGATTATGGTACCTAAGTACCTACTAGGGCTAATGTTATATTGTATGTTAGAAAGACACATATTGTGTTTGACACGCGCGCAAAAATCGCAACCATATGCTCTATCTTTATTCTATACATTCGTTAATGTTCAAGAGTCATTGAAATTCCAGCAAGAACTAGGTAAGATAGCCTTTCGGTCAACTACATGACATGAGCGCTTTGACTCGCGCCATATTTATTGTGTTCTCCTGACAGGCATGATGTCGAGAAGATTACATATCCATCGTCTAGGTCAACTTTAAATGCCTTGTATCAACAATATCTCGCTGAACACATACATTTAAGATTTCATAATCCGAGCCATGAGACACACCTATTCAAACAAAATTGATCCTTCTCAAACGAAGTTCTTAAAACGAATGCGAGTCAAACAACAATGAACAACACTGTCCACGTTCCTCGCTCGTGGCTGATAAAAGATGCGAGATACGGTTGATAAAGATAACCAATGTAATTAATAACTACCTATAACTATAACCGAACCGATGTGCGTTACTCCCACCCACAATTCCCACAGTATACAGTATCATTCTGTATCTAGGCGCGAACGGACGCGTTCACGGTCGAAGGAAATTTTAGTGTATTTTTATCTTGAACGTTTTTTGTTGCGATTTAGTTTTAAATGAACCATAAAGTAGTGCATGAATTAACTTGTTCAAGTTGCATTGGCGTGTTGTAAATTATAATTGAACTTTAGTGAGCGTTTACAAAATGCCGTCGGTCAAGTTTGAGAAGTTCATGGCGAAACTTTCGCTGCCTTTTATTGTGAGTTATTTCTGTGATTTAATTAATTTTACATATTATAGTGGCCGTTTTGTGTATATATGTAATGGTATTTCTTGAAGCGTTACTCCCACCACTCTCGAAAATTCTAAACTACCTGCTCTACTGTTCACTGTTTTGGAAGTACACAAAACAATTTTTTTCCTGTTCTGTGGGAAAGGACGCTATTCTTGCTGTTTTTTCCCTGTTTATTGTTTTACATACTCATTGGACCCGTTTCTACAGTGGCCTCTAAACTTCCTAATTTTATTTAGGTGTCGCTAAAACACTAATTTGCTATTCTATGAGCAGCTGTCATAATCAAATGACAGCGCTAATTTCAATCTGACGTTTCTTATTTTAGGCGGTCTGTAACTTACTTAGCTGCCTAAATGCTATTCTAAATATGTCGTTTTTAATCTGCCGCCTAAGTTATGTCTAAAAATTAGACAATTTAGTTTTAGGCTAGTTAAGCCATGTGCACGTAGAATCGGGGCCAATATCAGCTTATAAATATACGCCCCACTGCTGGGCACTGATCTCTCATAGAGGAAAGGGAGTGGGCTATATAGTACCCAGAAGCTGTCCCAATGCGGTTTGCGGTTAATTACAACGGAAAACAATTCGCGTATTTTGAATTTGAATATTCCAAAGTACTAGACACATAGTACGTCTGGTACACAATTGCATGTAGGTATTAAGCCTGCAATGTCCTTTCGATTACACATTGCAGGCTTGTTTGCGAAAGCCAACGGATAACGAGCGTCATATTCTTTGCAGTTATGTTGCCATTTTTGTGGAATAGCGGCACAATTCATCAAAACACAATAGGCTCTGGGCTGTTATTCGCTAAGCGTTAATGCGGCTCACCCCGCCGTTCACCCGTCACGTAACTAGACCTCTACCTACGCTTGGTTACTACGCATCGCGGTGTCAAGATATATGTGTGGGTGAGCGTTGAGGTGAGCTTAAAACAAGTTACAGAATAGGGGGGCTGGTAACAAAAGTCCATTGTAGAGGAAACAATAAAACAATGGATTTCATAAAACAATTTATACTTGAACATACGGTTCGAATAAATTCATATTTAAAATTATGTTCAGTCAACATTGCTAAATAGCTACACGGGCGAAGAGCTAAAAATATCTAGAGAAGCTCTTATTACCTTGTAATACAGACGTGTATAGATCAATTTGACCTGTCTCTACGCGTGTGGCCAACGCCGCGAGAGCCGCTGGCTGGACGAGTCACCGGAACGGAACTTAGTTACTTCTGCTGCAGACTTTACCGTACTCTGTGAATGGGGACCATAAATCATTCAATCAAGTCCTATCAGCCAATGATTGGCAAATTATCCTATTAACACATGTTATTGCCCTTATCTGCTGTCATTATTCAATTCGTTCCAACGATTGATTCATTTGTATGTAAAACAAATATGTAGTGTACTTGCATTAATTGATTACAGACATTATATAACTATGTATATGCTGTAGGTACGACTTTTATTTAGGTACTTTATCTTTATATCGAGACATTCCTTATTTATTATTATTGTAACCCAATGAGTCAGCAATAAATGACCAGCACCAAAGTTACAGTTACAGTTACCAAAGGACGGCGCGCGAGCTTTGTCTCGGCGACATAGATGATCCGTCTCTTTCTAAGCTTTCTAATTAAAAAGAGACGGATAGTCTATCTCGCCGCGACGCAGCTCGCGGGCCGTACTGTCATAGCCGTGCGGCAATATTCTCTTGAATTTGCCACCTGCATTGAAGAAATATTTATTTCTCTTACACACCATTAACATCAGTTAAACAAGTCTCTATGCTAACATACATACATACATTCACGCCTTTATTCCCAAAAGGGGTGAGCGACAAAATGTGATATTGCAGTGATAGGTTGCTAGCCCATCGCCCACAACACACTTCAACCCTGCTCCCTTAGTCGACTTTTACGACACCCACGGGAAGGAAGGGGGTGGCGAAATTCTAACCCGAAACCACACTCTCTCTAAAAGACTCTATGCTAAAAGAGTAAATATTTAAAAATTGCAACATTGTAATGAGATGCAACAGTTGTGCACAACGTTTCCAAATATATTAGCTTGTTCAATTCCTGAAAGCTGAATTTACCTGTTGATCGACCTAGTCGGTGTCCCTGTTACATGACCCCGATGTGGCCGGTGTTGACAGACTGGACGATCGCCAACCGCGATAGTTTGTTTGTTATTTATGCTTATGTATGTAGCGCGCCCGCGCCACGAGCGGCAGCGTATTTGCGTTTAACTTAATTATATTTTCAAACGGTGATTATTCTTTTTTTTATGTCTTTCATGTATGAATTTAGTGCGTTAAGATCTAATGAGGCATTCATCTTTTTTAACATTAAATAGTGCAACAACGTGCGTCATGTAGTTATGTTTTACGGTCGATTGTAACACTTCGCGTGACGTGAACTTGACATAAAAGTACTTTCGGCTGCAGCTATTAGCATAATGCTCAATCAATTTGAATGTTAAATAGACAAGGTAAACGTCCGAGTGACGGACGGACGGACTCGGACGTTTACCTTACGCTATTATCCATACTGATATTATAAATGGGAAAGTGTATGTGTGTGTTTGTTTGTCCGTCTTTCACGGCAAAACGGAGCGACGAATTGACGTGTTTTTTTAGGTGGACATAGTTGAAGGGATGGAGAGTGACATAGGCTACTTTTTGTCTCTTTCTAGCCCCTCACTTCCCTAGAATGGGGGGTGAAAGTTTGTATGGAGCTAGGATATAAACGACTTCCACGCGGACGGAGTCGCGGGCAGAAGCTAGTAGGATATAAACTTTAAATTACGGTGAAACTGAGAACAACTATCCATAGATAAAACTGCAAATTGTATCGAATAATATCTTCTGATTCTGTCTACGGTCTTCCTTATGTCATAATATCTGGCAGTTCCTGATGTTATGTTGATTGATTACCGCTATGCTGCTATTTTGTTAACTGAACTTGCACTATCATGGTGATCATCTGCCTGGCTTATTTATAACTAGTATCCGCCCGCGACTTCGTCTGCGTGGACCCGGGATAGAAATTATCCTATATTTTAATCCAGGCTATAAACTATATTCGTGCAAAATTTCATCCAAATCGGTTAACACGTTTAAGCGTGATTGAGTAAAAAACATCTAAACAACCAAACTTTCGCATTTATAATACTAGTAGGATGATAGGATATTGAATTATGATAGCCGAATTTAAAGCTGCCACATATAAATTGCAAGAAACCAACCTTACATGGAGCAAAAAAAGGAAAAACATCCTCTTATATAGACAAGGAAAAATGTAGAATTACTGTAGCCGACAAGAGAGAGCTCTTCAATGTTTGATAATGAAAACATAGCTTGTAGTAATTTTTAGAATAAAAATATTAAAAAAAAAACGTTTATCATTATCGCTTAGACCTGGACCATCTCCCGCCGGAAACTCTACTGTTTCGTTAGCAATGCGTATTGTTATTATAATTTAGTATTGTCCCGCGGCGATGACTATAATAACATTAATAACTGACGTCTAAACGCTCAGTATGGATTCAAGCTTCGAACTCGCAACACACTATTAAAAATCATAATACGTTTTCCATCTTTAAACGACCGACGAGGTTACCGCCGTGCGATTTAAAATTGTAAAATTAAATCGAATTAAAAAATATGGTCCGTTTTTTTTACATATCGAAGTTGGTTATAATTTTTTCAGTAGTCAGTAAAGTGAAAGTGATAGAATAGTGTTTATTTGCTCACGCGTATTCTTATGGACCATTTGAACCGGTGCTGGATGTGTATAGTGAAAATGGTTGTGTGGTACGACACGGAAGACTCGTTTGACGAGGTACTAATTAAGTTTTAACTGTAGTTTTATAATTATGGCATTGATTACGATTCTTTGTACTGTTGCTACGGGAATATGATTTTGTTGGGTTTCTTCTAATGATTAACTTTTAAAACCTAAACTATAGGGCACATCTAAATCTTGATGCAAAAATTACCACATTTAATGGTCATCTTTTCTGGTGCAAAATTTTATGACATACTCGTATGCAATGGCAAGATCCTGAGGGGCTACCGTGAAGTGAAAACGAACTTCGAGTATCTCCCTCTCTGTCGCTCGAACTAGCAAGTGCCACAGAGAGGGAGATACACGAACGAAATTCGTTTTCGTTTCGCGGTAGGGCCTCTGGAATTATGGATTAATTTTAAATAGGTCCATTAAAGAGATAAACAAATACACCAGCAGCGTGTTACTAATTTCAATTCCCTGATGTAACAATTTAATACCATTTAGACTTGAAATGGAACATTGATTGTTATTAATATCGGCACGTGTAGCGTCATTTCCGTCCTCTACACTACTCTGGAGTTATTTTTAATCGATTTATCAGTGAGAGGAATCATAACGAGTCAATACTAAGTTCCAGTAGGATGTGCATCTTACCTATGAGTCAGTTTTTACAAATTAATGATTATACTGTCCGGCGGTTTTACTTCAATTTGTTAGTAAAAATATAGTTAAGAAAACACTCACAAATATAGAATCATCGTAAGTACTGAACACAAAATACATAAGATATAATAAATGTTTTTGATTTGAATCCGTCTGTATTAAAACATTATCACCGTAATAATACTTGGCCAGCAATCATAAGAGCGAATACTTATCTCAGATTCAGAGTATTTGCCACCAGACCAGCCGAACTAGCATGATCGCGTTTAGTCACTCACTAATAGCAAGTATTTAAGTGCAAATAGTGCGTGAGGGATGAATGCTTCATGTCCGCCATAAACGCGATCATGCTAGCTAAGCAGGTGGTAATGTAGATTGTCTATTGAATTCCATACAAAAGATCTGTAATACGTTTGCTGCATACATTCACTACAGTTAAGATTCTAAATTCTACATCCACGTGGTAATTTTGGCGGAATGTTAATTGAATTACCTGATTCATCTCGCAAGAAGGAAAATTTCTTAACGAAATTTATAATTGGAGTTGGAAATTCCGAGATGTATCCCCATGGCCATTTTTAGCACAGGCAACAAAGATTTGTGTGAGTTTAAATATTTCTTTGGACGGGAATTATCCAAGTGGGACAGCCGTTGCCGTGGTTGCGGACTGTTAAGTACCTGGGCGTCACCATCGACCGGCAACTTAACATGTCCGCCCAAGTCAACAACACCATTAGCCAGACCAGAGCAGCGCGTGCACTCCTCACTCCGGTGATGAAGTCGTCCCAGCCTCTATCCGCCAAGATCGGTATCTACAAGGGATACATCATCCAGTCGCGGCTAACTTATGCAGCCCCCGCATGGTATGCGCTAGTGGGAGAGTGCAAACGGCGGCGGCTTCGCGCCCAGCAGTCGCTGGCGCTCCGTACCGCAGCCGACGTGCACCACTACGTTAGCAACCGTGTGCTGCACCGCGACCTGAAGATCGAACACTTGGACGATTTCATCACCAGACTGGCCAGGGCTATGTTTGAGCGGGCAGACGGCTCGCGCCTGACGCATCTGCACGACATAGCCCCCTACCACTCCCGGCCGCCCGACAAGAGGGCATTACCGCGGGACCTGATCCGCTCGGATCCGCCCGCCCCCACCTGATATGACACCAAGGATGTTCCTGCAGCGCCGTCGGCTCGTAGGTCGCTCTCTGGGCCTCTCCTCAGGGAGTCCCACCCGGCAGGACTTGACCTCGCCGATGGACGAAGCAGATGACCCCACCGGACCTGACGGGCGTTACGCCCACCACAGTCACCCGTCCGTATCTGCGGACGGCGCCCGAACCCGCCATATGCGGCACAGCCGCGAAAGGCTTCCCAAGCCCCCACCAGGGCTTGCGAGAGAACCACAGGGTTATCTAAGTGTAAAAGGTCCTCTACACACTGCGACACGTTCTAGTACGCAATAGAGAAAATATGGCTTACATCTTCTGTTTTACTCGGCACTTCATGTAATACACTGTTCGTATTTTCTGTAAACTGTAAAAAAAACTGTTAAACTCACGTAAATGTTTATTTCATGCTAAAATGTATTTATATTAAGTATGATTATGTTAATCACAATTTACGATGCTAACGGACGCAGCCTGCCAACGTTACGTGCTCTCACAATACGTTTGAACGAAATCGAAAACGCTTTATAAATATTAAAATCACTGTTTGTGGATCCCACGGTCTGCTAACCAAACTGAGCGTATTTAAGTTGACTCACTACATGGATTTCCCTTTCTTTACTTACGAGATCACATTATAGTGGCAAAGAAAGATACGGCGTTTGTTGTAATTAACTACGTTGATGTGAAAATCGGTAAAGTCGGCGTTGAAAGTAGCGAAGATAAAACAGTGATTTTTTTTGAGACAATTAACTTGATTGTCTATTTATTTTTTTACTGTTTTCCAAATACGGGTGAGCCTAACCACAGATACAAAAATAAGCAGCCATTTTCCGAAAACCATATGCTGCAACTTTTTCCCATACCATTCATACGATATGCTGTTATAAATGTTCTAACTTCTGCCCGCGACTCCGTCCGCGTGGAACTCGTTTAAATCGTAGCTCGATACAAAGTTTCATCCCCCATTTCACCCCCTCAAGGGATGATTTCCGGGATAAAAACTATCCTATATCCTGCCCCGGGATTCAAACTATCTCCATACGAAATTTCATCTCAATCGGTTCAGCGGTTTAAGCGTGAAGAGGTAACAGACAGACACATTTTCGCATTTATAATATTAGTATGGATTCTCATGTGTTTAATTATTATATTCAGGCAGTGAGGCCCATATTATATATACCTTATAGACTAGCACGACTAACAGGAATAATCAATGGTGTAAGTACCCAGTATAAAAAAGAGCTAGATAGGTTATAAGCGCTTCAAAAGTGGCACATTAAAACTGAGTCAACTGGCCTCAGTTTCGCGTCGTCAATGGAAACGTATGCTGTCAGATTTGGTGGTCATTTATAAACACGGAATTTCGTACAACGTACCTATCTACCTCTATCTTATAATTACATGGTTGGGAATCCTTACTAATATTATAAATGCGAATGTGTGTGTGTTTGTTTGTCCTTCTTTCACGTCGCAACGGAGCGTCGTATTGATGTGATTTTTTGTATGGAGATAGTTTAGAAGCTGGAGAGTGACATAGGCTACTTTTTCCAGCGGGAAAACATCGAATTCCCACGGGAAAATTCAATATGTTAAATTTTCCTATAACCACGCGGGCGAAGCCGCGGGCATATCAGCTAGTAACATTATAAAATCAAACCAACTTAGAGTATACATTACGTACCTAGGGCGGTGAATTCGTGAATGGCCCAGATCGCAGGTGTTTGTGAATATGCGATCTGGGGCTTAAGTACACAATTTTACGTCTTCATCTGGCCACAATGCGAGTTTTACCGTACGCGCAGCGTGCAGTAAAATTATGGCCAGGTGTGACGTAAAATATATTAAGCGATTCTGTTCCAGTATCGGATTTGTTAGGTTTTTCAGAACAGCTGGCACACAAAGTATCACTATGGGGGGGACCACTCACCTCTAGCTCCATAAAACATGTATACGTATTTGAATTGTCCATTACAAGCAATTAAGCCTAAGTAGTATTTAAATGCACATGAAAAAAAAAACATAACAACCTTAAAAAATACTGATATGAAGAACTAAAATTCGGTTACAAAAATTCCTGTAGAAAAGTGCTCATATAAAATTCTACTAACTCCTGCTGATTAATTGCGCTCCAACTCGTATCTACGCACAAGGAAATATCCCCATAGTATTCCTAAACCACAAATATTCAGGAATAAACCGCTGAACCAGTTAACATAAACGATGAAACCTCGTCATTTTTGAACGTCATTTAAAATACAACTTGCATTGTTTTTTCTGCGTTGGCGACTATACCTAATGTAAGATCAATCCACAAAGATCCGTCTTATTCCTCAATTAACAACACAAAACACAGACTAATACGCAATGAGAACGCTTAGGCACTTCCACAATCTATACTAAGGTTCCTAGGTTGTAGTTGTTTAGGGTATCTGTGTTGCCACTTTATTAATCAAGCATTTCTTTTGTCAGCAGAGCGAGCAGTCGTCGCCGTTCCGTCGCTGGACGACCGGCAGCGGCGCCGGCAGCTCCTACCGCCACCACCACGACCCGCGCGCCATGTACAATAAGGTAACTAAACCTTCACTTTTTTTCTTTTATACGGATGCCGAAAACATACAGTCATCCCTTTCTTTCGGATAACTGCACTAGCGTAAGAGATCTGATGTGTCTCTCAGCTATCTCGAAGGAAGCAGGGATCGCAAGATTATTGCCACGACGGTGACCTTGGCTAGTTGGCGGGGGCAATATGGCCGCAAATCACCTTTATTCTGGATGTAAAGTCAACGGTAGTGAAATAGGCTGCTGACCATGGGCCAACGTCAATGGTCAATGAATCTATTTCTATTTACTTACTACAATGCATGAAAGACGGGACGTTTTAGCGCGGAGGTGCGAGTCGGTGCCTATTTTGCTGGTCCTGACCCTGGTTATATGGCAGTGCTAGAAAATCGAGATGTCACCAAAGTTCACCCAAAATGTATGTTAAATCTAGAAGACATTGTCAGTTTGTCATCTCACAGTACTGTTGTAGCAAATCAGCGAGGGTTCGGCGCCGACGGTGACGGGCGCGGGCGGCGTGTCGCGCTGGTCGCTCGGGCTCGAGCAGCTATTGGCTGACCCGGCGGGGGCCGCCGCCTTCGCGCACTTTCTGTCCAAGGAGTTCGCTGCTGAGAACATAAGGTGAGACACAGCTTTAGATAGACAAACGAATGGAAATCTTAGCCGGTAAAGTTACCATGAGCTCGCAATTAAGATGAAACATTTATTGACAAAGACGTTATTTGCTTCAGACAACAAGCAAGGCCCATATTTACAAATATCTGACAGTCTACCAAACATATCAATATGCAAACTTATATAACACAATAACACAGGCACGATTATTAGTCATACGTCTCTCAAGTCAAGACTCGCGAGTATCACCGCAGGGGAATGTATAAGTACGCGTCACTTTGGACGATCGTGTAACGTCTTCAAGTCTCCTTGTTGACCAGGCCGCATCCTGGCAAGGCCGCCATGTAAGGATGGGCGTAGTCAAACAACGGTTCAAGTTGGGATTATGATATATTGCGTCTAATGGTACATAGGATGTTTACGTATATAGTATGTGGCAATGTGAGTGTCACACTACATTATCCTCGATAACTAAGGATAGTGAGTAATGTTAATCGCCTTTAATATCCCTGGTATAATCTGTCCCCAGGTTCTGGTGGTCCTGCGAGCAGTACGCGGCCGCCCCGGAGGCGGGTCGGGCGCCGCTGGCGCGGGAGATCTGGGCGCGGCACCTGGCGGAGGGCGCGCCGGAGCCCGTCAACGTGGACGCGGGCGCGCGCCGCGGCGCCGCGCTGCGCATGCACCAGGCGCCGGCGCCGCAGGACCTGTTCCAACAGGTACGAGTGTACTACAGACAGACCTATGTCTTCCCGGCACCCACAACGATAACCGACCGAAACGGTGTTCTCTGCGGTCTTCTTCCTCAGGTATATTTCTATTTTGCCTTGCACACCGCTCCATGTAGATGCTCAACGTTATCCTAGCGTCCTTAATAAGGTGAAGATGACCCTGGTTCTCTGCCAGCATTTTAACCTCCTGATTCAATGTCGTAGCAACTTTCTTATCCTGGGGCCACACTAACGAGAAATGCCATTAATTATCGCGATAATGGACATTAAAGGTGCGGCCACACTACGATTATAGCGATAATGAATGGCATTTCTCGTTAGTGTGGCATTAGCGATGCTCTCATCGAAAGTCGTCCAAAGAACCAAAACGGCGTTGCTTAAGAGTACATTCACGCCTAACAGTATGCGTCTCGCGTCGCCTAACAATAAACATGGTATCCGGTTTCCCCAACAGGCGCAGAAGCAGATCTTCAACGTGATGAAGTTCGACTCGTACCCGCGCTTCCTGAAGTCGGGCGTGCACGCCGAGTGCGCGCGCGCCGACCTGTGCGGGCTGCCCGCGCCGTACGCGCCGCGCGCCGCGCAGCCCGACCCGCCCACGCCCACCAAGGTAAGGGACTTTTCAGGATCACACTTCATTCATTCGGACGAACGGTTTTATTTTTCTTGATAAATAAATAAAAAAATTGTTGTGGTAGGTTGTAGCTCAAATGAGAATCTTCTGAGCTGAGCTAATTGTGCATGACTTCTTTTAGAATTAGAATCAAAATATTGATTCATGAAAGTTTTAAGTTGCGTACTGTCATAATAGATACTTAATTCGCACGGTATCTTTTGCAAGCCGCTTTAGGTAGAGCGGTAACTCACTCTGTCTGTAGCCAATATGATATAACGGACGATGTTTCGACTCTGGCATTTACTTATGACAGGATTCCACGAAGATGAAATCTTAAACCGTCATCCCGGTACATCGTAATTTCAACCGGGATGACGGTTTTAAGATTTCATCTTCGTGGAATCCTGTCATAAGTAAATGCCAGAGTCGAAAAACATCGTCCGTTATATCACCGGACATTATTAGTGTTGTGTGTCGGCCGGGTGACAATCCTCCTAGTGTATAAGTGGTTAATAAAGACCAAATGCGGGTAGTTCGGAAAACCCGCGTAGCAAGAAGATGTTGATACCCGCTCAAGCCCGTGACCATGGATGTTGCAACATATCCGAAACGTCGGGAGACCTCAGTGTGGTAAATAAATAATTTAATTGTACGCGGTCAGGTACACCCTGTCCAGAGAAAGTAACCAAAATGAACCAACCCATTATTTGTAGGTTTAACACCACATCCACTACCATCCACGGCACCTTCACCCTTCACCCTTCCGAGCCCCGCCCTAATGCCCGCTTTTGACAGTGTTTTGACGTTGAACAGCTGAAGAAGTCGGCCAGCAACGCGTCGGAGCGACGCAGGAGTGGCGGCTCTTTACTGCCGTGGAAAATGCGCGCCGGGTCGAGGGATCGCGCGACGGAGCAGGCGCCGGTTACTGATGTGAGTGTTTTCTTTTTTTTATATGGCATACTTACATGCGGCCAGTAGTGCAAGAAGAGTAGGTTTTTAATTTTCTTTTTTAATATGGCATACTTACATGCGGCCTGTACTGCACGGTGTCCATGTTTTTTTTCCAATGTTTATTAGGGCAACCAAGGCCTGATGTTTTTGAGAAAGATCTATGTATGGCAGTGAGCAAAGCGCCCGATCTTATTGGTAGACGGTTGCTCTGTGGTCCAAGAATATATGAAATTAGGTTTGCATTGCAAAGAACAAGGGCAAAGAGATTACCCATTAGATACAAACTTGCATTTTACAAAGCTACAAATAATACAATCTCACAGTTTTTTCCTTTTTATAATATTGGTATGGATGACAACATTTCAAATGAAAGACCATCTATTATTTCTATAATAGAAAGTAAAAATGGTACCAGAACACAAATTTTCACTTAACCGACCACTATCTCGATTGATAAACTTGAAACGTGTAAATACCATATCAAAAACAAGTAAATATATGGAAATAACTTGCACTCACCGTGAACATGTAATTGAAAACATATGACGAAACTTAACTCCCCAAAACAATAGCAGAGTTAAGACATTTATGATAACGTTGGAAAAGTTTGAAATATTACGGAAATACAGCATCCATCACCTACCATTTAATTCACCATTATAGACGGTTCATAACAACAAATAAACAATGCTGACCTCATAAATGGTAGTTTCAACTGATGGACCCGATTCTACGTGCACATGGCTTCACTAGCCTAAAACTAAATTGTCTAATTTTTTGACATAATTTAGGCGGCAGATTAAAAACGACATATTTAGAATAGCATTTAGGCAGCTAAGTAAGTTGTATAGACCGCCTAAAATAAGAAACTTCAGATTCAAATTAGCGCTGTCATTTGATTATGACAGCTGCTCATAGAATAGCAAAGTGTTTTAGCGACACCTAAATAATGGCCGCCTCGTGGTAAGCCAGTACTGTCTAGCTGGTCTAAATAGACAGACATTCAGATGTACTCTCTGTGTAATTGATTCCATGGATTAAAACATACATACAACTCAAGATATAAAATTAGGAAGTTTAGAGGCCACTGTAGAATCGGGTTCAATGAGTGCGGTTTTATGAAACAAGCGATAGCGAGTTTCATAATAGGGTCACACGAGTGTTTTTAAGGCCTAATTATGTACAGTTGCATACACTACTTTATCTACACACATATCATAAGTACTCTAAGATGGGTTCACAATTCTACTTTCGTAACAGCAAAAAACCAACAAAAAAATTGCAACAGCAATGGCGGTAATCGATCCTCCATGAAGACGAATGGTTTAAAAAAAATTATAGTCAAACGAAAAAGTCGTGCGGTTTATATAAAAAAAATACTGAATTGACTTTTCGTATCGATAACTGTTTTAATATCTATGGATACTAGAATAGAGACCTACTTGAGTTTTGACAGTTGTTCCAAATTTAAACTCATAACATAACGTTATAAAAATCTGTACTGTTATAACATTAAAGTACAGATTTTACCTACTACCACAGACAAGAAAGTTCTCATAGTAAAATCGGTTGTAATAATGCTGGTCATTTCCTACGGTTCTGAACGCATTTTAGAGCACTAATGACATGTGCGTAGATAAAGTTTATTGTCTACTTATAATTGTTATAATTTTTGCGAAATCAATGAACACGGGTGCAGTAAACTAACACTGTGGAAAACCACGATAACAAATACAAACATTTGTTCAGCCAAGTTTCCGCGCATAGAGGCCGACTATATATAGAACGGAGCGAGAATAGCGAAGGAACGGATGCTATAGCAAATACGGCAACAACTTTGCATTATTAGGTTTAAAAAGAGATTTCAAGAAAGTGATTGTATTCTATAATTTTGTCATACCTATTGTGGCTTAACCGAACAATAGTACTGTCTTTTTGTCATAAACGCAAAGAGCAACGTTGACTTACTTGTTAGTGTTCCGTACCAAAATTGGTCCAACGGAACACTTATGCGATCACTCGGAGGCTGTCCGTCTGTCACAGCCAGTTTTCTCGAAGACCGTTTGACATAGGAAGCTGAAATTTGCTATAGATATAGTTTTTTTTTGACATGACAAGATTCAAACAAGTATTCCATCTAAACCTCTGCCTTGAAGCGGAATTCCCAGTTTCCCGTGACCTTAGAAGGCCTATGATAATGACAATCAGCCCGAAGGGGCGTGGACCTTACATCTTACATCACCTTATCTACTTAGCCATTGTCTACATGCCAAGACAATCTGAACCTTAATCCTTTGTGACAAGAGTAATTATACTTTTGTTTATGTTTATTTTTAGTGGTATTTACCTTACATTTATAGATTTGGTTAGTACGCAGTAGTTTTATTGGGAGTTTCATCCGCTTGTGTTCTGGTTTTTACGTTTTAATAGGGTGTTGTTTGCTTCGATAATTTACGTATACACGTTCATTTTTAGACAATTAGACATTTCACATGACTGTTTGAAACGTAAGTTTCCATCCTTATGAATAGTCATGATTTTTATTATTATTATTTATCCAATCCCAAAGCGTGAATGTAAAACGATTGGCATTTTACTTACATTTCTCAATATACGAGTCGATTTAACTATTTAATATATATATAAGAGATTTCCCGATCGATTTGAGAAGTGTAAAAGTTCTGTAATAACTCACTGTTACAGGGTTTAAAAGCAGCTGACCTCTTCATCCCACGAGTGCCCGAATCATCAACTGTTCAAGTACTTCCTTCTATAAAAACTTATCTTTGGTTCCAGCTCGTGAAATCCAACGTATCCGGCCAATGTTCCCTCTGCCGCGTGGTCCTGCCCGACGGCGCGTCGTCGGTGGTCGGCGTCGACGACACGCTGTCGGTGCGGCGGCTGGTCGAGCGACTGCTGCAGCGGCTCAATCTGCCGTGCCCCAACTATGACGTCATCGTGAGAGACGATCAGGTAACTTGTAATAAGCATATATCGTTATCGCGGGAGCAAATAAGATTTGACAGTACTGAAAGATTATAAAAACAGTCAAAAACAGAAATGACATTCGTATAGAGAAACGTGTATACCTACGACCTTAAAATGTATAATTATTTTATTGAATATCAATGCTATCTAACCTCCGTACTTGACTTGATTAGTCTAGTTCATTGATTGTTATCTAGTCTCAGCAGTCACTTTAGAAATGTCATTCTGTGCATCGCCAAAGCAAAAAAATCTTTACTCAGTGCAAAAGTTCGATTAGACGTAAAGCGTGTAGCAGGATAAGCCTTCAAAAATTGCCCCCAAAGCTTTGAGTTCAAAACTACTACCAGTTAGTGCCCCGTCAAATGAAAATAATCCATACAAATATTTAACCCTCTACTGCCACCTGGAACCCCACGACATTCATTTAACCCTAAAACGTTTTTTTTTTCTCAAAAAGTGTAAATATGAAAATTATCAAATTTTTCATAAATGCTGACGTGATCAATATATACCTATACTATAAAAAAAAGAGCTCTCTACTTACTTATTTTCCTAGAAAAAAACCTAAATTAAAAAATAAAACATCCTGTATAACAATTCAGGCTCGTCATACTATCACCATTTTTGTACTAAATATTAACCAAACATAATATGTAAGTTTCATGTAATTAACAAAGCTGGAACAGTGTGAAAATATAGGTATTGTTCAGTACGTACCATGTATGTAACAGCTTGGTGACGACATTAGTAAAAAATATCGGCCCGCCAACCGGGAAGCCATCTGTAATCGATTTTGCTAAGGAGGATTAATGAAACTCATTAATACTTATTCGAACTAGTGTTTTTGTTTATTTTACTTTACTGTTTAGTAAAAAGGTATTACTTAGGTTACTTACTCAGCATTTTACGTAAGTTCTTAAGTCCTGTAAGCGAAACAAATTAAAAAAAAATATGGCCCTCGGCCGTGATGCCGCCCGTGTTCGATTTTTGAATATTTTTCATAATTCGCTCCTTGGCGTGAACCTTGGCTGCTGTTTTAAAAGAAAAAAAAATGTCTGCAAATGCAAACAGTGATTTAAACTTAAAGAAAAGAAAATTAATTGCAAATATTTGCATTTAAAGTTGTTATTACACCGCTACAAGAAAAAGCAAGAACTTACTTAGAAAATGAATGGAGACTGTCCTTGGACGAGCAAGTGGGTACCGATGAATTTATTTAATCTATCTTATTATCCGTAGATTATAGTATGTTACTAGTTAGATCCTTTCTGCGGCTTCGCTCCTGTGGCAAGAGTATTTTGGATATATATTGAGAACTTTCTGTTTATTTTTCCGAGATAAGCTAATATAAGCTATTCCTATGCGTATATGACGCTAAATCAGTGGCGTGTTAACTTCCACTCATATGTAGGTATATTTATTAGTTTAAACCAATGTCAAGGTTTTATTAGAATGTTATAATGAAAAACATCATCAATATATTGATGATGTTCTGATATTTCATTGGGAATGTGGATTATGTTTACGGGATACAATCATACTCGTAATATAATAACTAATAAGATTGTTAAACATAGGCAATAGGAAGCTTGTATATTTTTTAATTACAATTTATTTCGTATTTGTTATACAGATAAAAAATATTCAGTGATCATTTTCAAGAGATTGGATCGGAACACTTATCCCAAGAGCAATAGAAAATCAGTTATTTTTAAATTGTCTTCCTTGTGGGGATATTTCGCCGTGGCTTGAGGATGAAGGCATCATAACGACCGATTTATGTGGCAACTGTGGATATCATAAGCAAATCACGTTTTTCAAAATGATTCCATTTACTTACGCTGATTTATATTGTCCTCGGTGTTGTCATAAAATGTATTCAATAGAAAATAACGAATATTGATATCCATGTCCGAGTGCATAAGACAGTCTGTGTTAGGTACTACTTTAGATAATTGATTACGATGATAATTAATGATAACAAATAAAATAGGCGTGTAGACGTTGCATCTGCATTCACTTTTATTTATATGTAAGTAGGCACTTGTGCAGGTATGTCTTTAAAGTGTGTAAAAGGTGACCGATTTATTCGAAAAGTTAAAGGACAATTTAAAACTGTGACTGAAAATGATGATCTAGTGTATATATCTGCTACTTTTGAGAAAACTATTAAAGAGGGTGATGTGCTATGCAACTATTGTCGTTTACAAATATACAAAAAGAAGTCACAGTCTACTGAAAATCCGGACATAGATACTAGTCATAACGATGTAGATGCGACTTTCATGATATCCACATCTAAATGCTCGATAGCTGAAGAGTGTGTAGAACTTCCTTTTCAACGCCTTATTGCAACACATAAATACTGCTGTATATGTGGTTCTAGCAAAAATCTAACAGTTGTACCATATGAGGCAAGATTACAGTGCTATTCAGTAAAACGTATTTATGTACCCTTAAAAAATAGATGTTGCAAAAGCCACTTAATGAAGAAAAAGTTTTTCGAAAATGATATGTCGCACCTTAAGCTGTATTCCAATTACAGCTCAGTACCTTTGTCAGACATTTGCAATATTTTTAATTTGAGTCATAGCTGCAGGATATTTAATGCAATATCAAATCATTGCGTTACAGACCAACAATTGGTTGCCTTTACAGGTTTAACATGGCCGAATATTTACGAATTAGATGAGATATTAGGTTAACGAAAGTCTATTAATAGAACATCAATACAGGCTATAATAGAGTTTTTAATGAAACTTAGGACGGGAAATAGTGACGAACTATTGGCCTCCATTCTTGGATTAGAGTATCATCAATTAGTCTCTGAGTATGTGACTTCAGTTATAACAGCCTTTAAAAAAAAGGGCTTCCGTCACATTTCGGAATATATTCAACCACAAGAGAAATAATACAGTCTCGAACTAGTGAGGTAGCAAAAAACTACTCGATTCTAGTAATTACCAGCTTATTATTATATGTGATGGCATGTACATTCGACATCAGAAAAGTTCTAATAATATATATCAGAAAAAATCTTATTCCGGTCAAAAAAAAACTCCCTTGTGTAAACCCTTTACAATATGCACAACAGATGGGTATGTGATAGATATGGTTGGGCCTTTCAATGCTAACTTGAACGATGCATCGATAATGAAAAAAATAATGTCTGATAAAAACGGTTTATCCAAGCTATTGAAACCCGGCGATATAGTTGTTGTTGACCGCGGTTTCCGAGATGTAGTAAGTGATTTGGAGGGTAAGGGGCTTAGTAGTTAGCAACTTATAGTTAGTTTGTTGTCATAAACAAGAATTTATGTCTTGTTACTAAAAAATAATAAACAAAAGCACTTGTTCGAATAAGTATAAATGAGTTTCATTAATCCTCCTTAGCAAAATAAAAAAAAATCAATTACAGATGGCTTCCCGGTTGGCGGGCCGATATTTTTTACTAATGTCGTCACCAAGCTGTTACATACATGGTGCGTATTGAACAATACCTATATTTTCACACTGTTCCACCTTTGTTAATTACATGAAACTTACATATTATGTAGATAGGTAGTTGGTTAATATTTAGTACAAAAATGGTGATAGTATGACGAGCCTGAATTGTTATACAGGATGTTTTATTCTTTAATTTAGGTTTTTTTCTAGGAAAATAAGTAAGTAGAGCTCATTTTTTTTTGATAGTATATATTGATCACGTCAACATTCATAAAAAATTTGATAATTTTCCTATTTACAATTTTGAGAAAAAAAAAACGTTTTAGGGTTAAATGAATGTCGTGGGGTTCCAGGTGGCATTAGAGGGTTAAAAATTGGTATGGATTATTTTCATTTGACGGGGCACTAACTGGTAGTAGTTTTGAACTCAAAGCTTTGGGGGCAATTTTTGAAGGCTTATCCTGCTACACCCTTTTATAGCAAAGTATCTTCAAGTAATACCAGATGCTATAAATAAAGTGCAGGGCCAAAATCTATCTCTCAGTGAAAGTTTGACCATAGTACAAAGTACATACAAACATATATCTAAATTAATTTTGAATGAAGATGGAAAACAGATTTAAAAAAAATTCTAAGTGGTTTTGCAGAAAAATGCCGGATATGAAGTTATGAAAAAAAATTGTAAACTGATATCGGAGAAAGAGATAGTACTAGATTCAACGATATATCGTTCTACATTTGATTACTTCCGTCGTTTTAAAAATGCACCCATTACAACAGAGGCAGTCGAAAGATCATTTAGCCAGTTAAAATAGATATTTACTACTACGACGCCGCAGATTAATAGTAGAAAACATAGAGATTTTTTTAGTCGTATATTACGAAAATCACTTAAGATCAACAAAAAGTAAATAAAGTTGTATTAAATTAAAACATGGATATTTATTTAAGTTGATATGTCGATTGCAGGTTATTATTTACTAACAGAGTGTAAAGCAAGATTAATTAACCTTATGCAGCAAAAACTTTGTGCTAGTTATGATGAACTTCTTGGAGGCTTATAATGTGTAGGCAGAAAAGTCTGTTTTTACTAAATGGACAATCTATTTTACTACTTCTTTAACGAATTTATATTTACTCCCGCGATAACGATATATGGTAATAAGTAGTGACGCGTCCAATGTGGGCATAGGGGCTGTATGTGGGTAGTTTCGTCGTAGGTGGATTGTTTCCTTGCACACCGCTCTGTTATGGCTCCTCTACGTGATGGCCCATCCTGCTGGCCTACTAGAATGGGTCAGCGTGTAGAGAGGGTAGTGGTGTCGGATGGCTTAGGCTGGAAACAGTGCTCGACCGACGGTGAGCGCTGACATCGGTTGGACGTAGCTATATCAATGGAAATGTACGACGAAATACAGTGCAGCGCTGATAAACTGCTACGCGCGTACAGCTACGTCGCGCGTACCGCGACCGTCGGTCGAGCTCGTCGGTCGCGCGTAGTCGTTCGACCGACGAGCTATGAGATTGTATGAATGCGTTCAGTGCTTCGCTGACGGAGCGACTGACCGTACATACTGCACACACGCGTCGCAGTTCGCCGTCAGCGTTGCACTGAATGCATTTTCGCAACCGACGCTCAGCGCTGACGTTCAGGACGTAAGGTCAGGACGTACCGTCGGTCGAGCACTGTTTCCAGCCTTATGGCGCGGCGGGATGGCGATGGGATGGCCGCGGTGTCAGTTTTTCGGCCGCACATCAAAGGGAGTGGGCCAGCGATGGCGGTACGCATCTACACGTGGCCCATTCCGCAGTGCGCGGTCGACTGCGGTTGAGTGTGGACGTCCGTGCTGTGTATTTTCGAAATGACGTGTACGTGGCCTCAGCACAAAACAATGAAGTATTTGGAATTATATCGGGGAGAAAGCGTAATATGTAAATAGGAAAATTGCCGCAGCGGCTAAAACGTCGGAGCGTCCATCCTCGCAAAACGATTCGATCACAACTGAATGTCGCCATCGTTCAACCACCGCATGGCCATAGCGCTGGGCCATAGGATGGGCCATCATGAGGAGGAGGAGGAGGAGCCATTACCTTGCACAGCTCTGGTGGTTACTCACCTGAAGATTAGTTTGTGTTGATGAAATTGAAACTTATAGTGTATAATGAAAACTCAAGCTTGCATTTGACCATCCTCTACACTGTCTGTACTGACTTTATTTATTGTTTGTGAACAGGGCGAATGCTCCACCATCGACCCAGCCTCGCCGTCCACCGTCCTGAGCGGGCGCGAGGCCATAGTCGAGCGGCGCTGCGTAGTCCGAGTAGAGGTCGCCGGTAGAGTGGTGGCCGTCCGCTGCCGGCCGCAGCGCCGCGCGGCGCACGTGCTGCGCCCCGTGCTGCGGCGGTACTTGCCGCGCGCCGCGCGCTACCGGCTGCTGCGCGACGCCGCGCCGCTGCCGCTAGACACTCCTGTACAGGTCCGTGTCTATATTATAGTCCGCGTGGAGGTCGCCGGTAGAGTGGTGGCCGTCCGCTGCCGGCCGCAGCGCCGCGCGGCGCACGTGCTGCGCCCCGTGCTGCGGCGGTACTTGCCGACACGACACGACAGAGCCTAAGATGAAGCTCACTCTGGTTCAGTAATAGCCGATTTTATTAGCATATCTTCACTTTTGTTAACAGACGTGTCTGGTTGTTTCAGGAGTTAGACGGAGCCCGTCTCCTCATCCTGGAGGTCCCGGCGGGAGAGGAGATAACAGAAGTGGAATGCGAGCTGAGTGCAGACGATGAGCTGGACTCCCTCAGCGAGATGGCGCTGCGGCTGCATGACGACAATGCCGATGCGATGGTAAGTAACAAGAATAACTTCCGCCATTGACTCCGCTGCGAAAATATGCGGTCGAGGCATACTTTATTCTCATGGTGAAGTAGGATTTTCCGCATCCACATAGCAGAATATTCACCGTTTGCTTTTCGGTGAAGTAAAACATCGTGTGGAAACGGGTCTAATCCTAATAAGGTCTAGTTTTCCCTCTGGATTGGAAGGTCAGATGGCAGTCGCTTGCGTAAAACTAGTACCTATGCCAAATCTTGGGATTGATGTCAAAGCGGACCCCGGGCTCCTTTAGGGCACAACCGGGAATAACGCTAGGAGGATGATAGATTTTATATTATCAATAAAAATTAGTATGAGTATGAGTAGCGGAAGCCAATTGGCATGTAATGGGCGGATGTGAATTGTGATTTAAAGATATGGGTGGAATGGGGATATTGCTAGGCGACCCGACTTCGTTACAGCGCGTTAGTAATGTCTATAATATTGTCGATGCGTTTATACTCTGTTCGTTCGGGACATGAGGCGTGTAGTAATGTAGTTGTCGTTGTCGTGAGGCGTGTACATAGGCCACACTGAAAGTTTTGCACTCCTGGCTATTCGCACTCATTCCAATTTCGAATTGATTATTTAAAAAAAATATAGACCTTTGTTTATGGAATGTACTAAATATTGGCGGGAAATCGATAGTCATTTGTTTTTTTTTGTCAGTTCGAAATAAACCGATTGCATTCAAAATGGATTTGACGCGTAAAGATTTTAGAGCAATGATTTTTTATGATTTTAAAAGTTCTCTTTCTCCGCATAAGTGTAGTACTCGCCTTCAAAATGCATTTGGTGTTGAAGCACCACATCTGAGCACCGTGAGACGTTGGTACGCTGAATTTAATAGGGGCCGTGTTAGTCTCGATGACTGAAGAAAACGTTGCTGCTGTGAGACGACTGATAGAAGAAAACCGACGAATCACTTACGACGAAATTCGAGGACAATTAGGGATTGGTATGAGTCAAATACAAAAGATTTTACACGAAAATTTAAAAGTCAGGAAACTTTGTTGTCGGTGGATTCCTCATGAACTAACTTCAGGCCAAAAACGGGCACGTGTCGACTGGTGCCAAGAAATGCTGCGGAAATATAAGAACGGATGTTCAAATGGTGTATATAACATCGTAACAGGAGATGAAACATGGATTTATTGTTACGATCCAGAAAAGAAACAACAGTCTAGTGAATGGGTCTTTGAAGGTGACAGTAGGCCAACAAAAATTCAACAAGCCAAAAGCGTTGCCAAGCAAATGATCGCTTGTTTTGTTTCAAAAAGTGGCCATGTCTGCACAGTCCTTCTAAATAATAAAAGAACTGTAAATGCCGAGTGGTACACCACAACTTGTTTGCCCACAGTCTTTGAAAAAGTTCGCGAGACACGACCACGAAGCCGCATACTCCTGCATCATGATAATGCGTCCCCCCACACTGCAAAAAAAACAAAAGCGTTTTCGAGTTCCGAAAATGTGGAGACCGTGGCTCATCCGCCTTATAGTCCAGATCTTGCACCCTGTGACTTTTACCTTTTCCCGAAAATCAAGGATTTGATGAGAGGTTTAACATTTAAGACGCCCGAAGATGCAGTGGCGACATTTAACCAACACGTCGAAAACATGCAGTCAAGCGACTGGGTATCATGCTTTGAAAAATGCTTCGAGCGGATGAATAAATGTATAAAATGCAAGGGAGAATATTTTGAGAAGCAGTAAATGTATTAGTTTTGTTTTAAATTGTTTTATTTAAAAGTTACGCAAAACTTTCAGTGTGGCCCTCGTAGTAATGTAGTTGTTGCTGTCGTGAGGCGTATAGTAATGTAGCTGTTGCTGTCGTGAGGCGTGTAGTAATGTAGTTGTTGTTGTCGTGAGGCGTGTAGTAATGTAGTTGTTGTTGTCGTGAGGCGTGTAGTAATGTAGTTGTTGTTGTCGTGAGGCGTGTAGTAATGTAGCTGTTGTTGTCGTGAAGCGTCTAGTAGTTGTTGTCGCGAGGCGTGTAGTAATGTAGCTGTTGTTGTCGTGAAGCGTGTAGTAGTTGTTGTCGCGAGGCGTGTAGTAATGTAGCTGTTGTTGTCGTGAAGCGTGTAGTAGTTGTTGTCGCGAGGCGTGTAGTAATGTAGCTGTTGTTGTCGTGAAGCGTGTAGTAGTTGTTGTCGCGAGGCGTGTAGTAATGTAGCTGTTGTTGTCGTGAAGCGTGTAGTAGTTGTTGTCGCGAGGCGTGTAGTAATGTAGCTGTTGTTGTCGTGAAGCGTGTAGTAGTTGTTGTCGCGAGGCGTGTAGTAATGTAGCTGTTGTTGTCGTGAAGCGTGTAGTAGTTGTTGTCGCGAGGCGTGTAGTAATGTAGTTGTTGTTGCAGAGCGGCGCGAGCAGCACGAGCCGCAGCGACGCGAGCGGCCGCGTGCGCGCCGCCTTGCGGCCTGGGCCTCCGCTGCACCATCATCCACCTGGTATGTTTACTTTTATTTTCATTTGTATTCAGTCCTATTTACTTCACGTATATGTGCTTACTTAAAGCCTCTAACAGACTGATGCGGCCTGGCTGCGGCGGGCGGTCAATAGTAAACTTGTCATTAGCTGTCAAATTTACTATTGACCGCCACCGCATCCATGCAACAAAAACAGGCGAAGGCTTTCTCTTTTTCAGACTTTCAATGATCTGTAATAAACTTTGAAAATGTATGATTGTGAGTTCGTTTTTGGTAAAATACAAACCTCTCCTGTCCCCGGAGCTCTAAAACTATATATTTTCTGTTTCAGACTTCCTAAACAACCTGCAAGCTGTGCAACGTCAGCGCCTGCACAGTGTAGGCGCGGGGGCGGGAGCGGGAGCGGGCGCGGGCGCGGGAGCGGCGCGCGCGCCGCCGCCGCTGCCGCCCAAGCCCAGTCAGCGCGCGCCCACGCTCGTATGAACCACTACTGATGGCGCGGAGGGCGCTGAGGTATGATACATTTTTTTTACTTTATAAGGGCTTTGAGTTCTATTACTAGATCCTGAATCCCATACCCGCACCCACCGCGGTCGAATAATATTAATAGAGGCGGGTTAAATCGACAACATTTAATTGTCCGGTTAACGATATAATAATGTGACGCCATTGTAGAAAACTATTAAACTTCCCGTACAAACAAATCACCGCTCGCTCGCTACCTTCCCGAGATCAGTGTAGACCCTATTTTTAACCGATTTCAGAAATAAGGAGGAGGTTCTCAATTCGATTGTTTTTTTTTTCAATTATTGTTTAAAAGTGCAAAAGTACATCACAAATTCTGATAAGATTCCGTTAAAATAGGAACTAATGAAGTGCCATTGGGGAATCGACGGAAGTCCTCAAATATTATCGGCCCACATACAGCGATTCGGTTTTTTTCTCTAATAATCAACGCATTTGCTATCGGAAATCAGTTCATGTGGTAAATTCGAAAAAAATGTTCTCGTGGCTTGGTGGAGTACTAAGTTGAAGTCGGTTAAAACTTTGTAATTTACTTTATTATGGAAGCGTCGACCATCAGACCTTCCAATCGGAAAAACAGAGAACAAACTAATTTGAGACACTGTCTGTCTAAGACTGTCTGTCCATTTTGAAGACTATTTTTTTGTATCGCAACGATTAACGAAGGAATAAGTACAGAGTATAAATCAATGTAGGGTTTGATTCAGAAAAACATAAATAAATGAAAAGAAAAAACGTGATGGCTGCCTCTCGAAATACACTTTTACCCATTTGCTTTGGACTAATTTATTCAAACCTTAGTCGTCTTCAAGTTTTCTGAAGTCAAGGGCCAAAATGTTCATCCTTTTTATCTGCGAGAAACGTAATAATGTTTACGTCACACCTGGCCATAATGTGAGTTTTACTGCACGCTGCGCGTACCGTAAAACTCGCATTGTGGCCAGATGAAGAGGTAAAATTGTGTACTTACCACGGGCGGTAATTCGTAAAGCCCCCGATCGCATATTTACCATTACACTACTAACTAGGTCATTCACGTGTCACGTGCCTCCAATGAATATTAAATAAGTGTTCTTGTTTGTTACAGGTACATTGGAAATATTCAGTCCTTAACAAGATGGCGTTGAAGCTATGACGTCACGGATTACGGTCACGTCCGTGTGAAGAGACTGTTGATTTAATAATATAATGATCTTCAAGTATATTATTTGCAAAAAACGCTTAAACGCAAGTGAGTTGAGGAAGAATTAAGCATTTTACGCTTAATGACATAAATAGCAATAATATCAATGTAATTAATGTACGTAGGTACACCGTTGATTGGCACCCTGAAAGCATTTGTTGGCACCTAATTATCAAGTGCCAATGAATTGAGCGGGCCAACCAATATTGATTTGTCTATTCAATGTAACACATAATCATGTTGATTGATGAAATAACTTTAATATAAATATTGTACAATTAAAATATTCCTAATACACACGAGTGTACAAACACATGCCATGTAATCATTCCATTTAAATGAATGATCTGAATGAATGTAATAATTTGTATGTATAATTGTATATTATTCCCACCAACCCGCTCTGGGTGGGATTTTACACAAGCATATAGCCGTATAGAATTGTACAAAAAGTATTATAGTTTGTAAATACTTAATAGTGTTACTAATATTTGGTGCCTTCCATAGACATAAGACTGCACTAACATTATTTTTAATTAATTGTGGAGCGGAACCTAGTATAGTCTTATGTTAAGATCTGGTTACAAATTTTGAGATAAAGGGGTTTGGGTAAAAATGTGGCCATTTTTTGTAGATGAGCGGCCACTCGTAAATGTGTTTGATTATGATAGATCTACTCAAAACAAACATATTTTGTTATGAAATGTAATACACTAAAATGCATCGGAGCCGAGATATTAGCAATATATATTGTCACAGGTCATATTGTAAAGTTATAAACTAAACTTCAAACTTATATATATCGGCTCCGATATTGTTTAACGCGTTTAATTTTATATATCTATGCATATTAAGGTCCTCTAAACGATTATTAAAAAAACATCCTTGGCCGCTGCAAAAAAAAAACATCATTTTTTCTCATACACGGTTACCCAATGCCCTTTAAGTTTTCACTTTGTAATTTTGATAATAAAACATACCGAAAACCCAAAAGATGATGAGTTTTTTGGGTCTATGTGACGTATTCATACGACTGTTTCTAATCTTTTGAGCGCTATATCATCCGAATTTGAACCTTACACTGTTGCATGAAGGTACACTGACGGATTATACGCCACCCCCTTGTCATAGGCTACTATTGACATTTTTGAATGAGTTTTAGACCAGATGGTTATTTTAAAAGATCAAGGATGGTTGTGTACCTTATTATATTACTGACAATTAGTCCAACTTGTGGCTTAATTCGATCAAACTGGAATATGGACTTAATCTCGATATAAATTCTATTCCTTCTGTAAAACTTCTGAGTATTATGACATGAAGAAATATTTCTTCAAATACAGCCTAGCAAGCCTCCTGGTAAACAATTGTTGCACTTGACTAGCACATGAGATGCACGATATTTGCTGTTTGCACCCTTATGTGTAGCTGATATTCTTAGCATTTGATACGTGGAATTTTGTGTTAAATTAGTCAATAGATAATTTATTATACTTAAAAAAATATAAAGTGAATGATTTATGCTCGGAGAGTATATGCAATAAAAACGTGTTATTGATTTTGTTGTTTTATTTGGAGATAACTTTGTGAATCAAAGATATTGGGTTTTAGCAGTTGCATGTATACTTACCTTAAAAAGTAATGTTCCTAAGTAATTCTAAAATCGTGCCATTCGACTTCTCGACCGCCCATTATACAATAAAAAATTACAATTTCATTTGAACCAACAGAACCTAATGGGAAATACGGCTGACTACTATATTATAAACAACCCGAAGGCGAGTGATGTACTCGCCGTTGATGTTGACGCCCAGCCTTCTCCAGTCCAGAGTCTTGAAAACATCCTCGAGTGCAGCGGTGAACGGTTTTGGGGAAATAACATCCCCTTGCCTGACACGCCACTGCACCGGAGTAGGTCTCGAGCTCCAATCCTGGAGTCGGACTGACATAGTGGCGTTCTCGTACAAACACTGCAGTACTTCGATATAGCGTGAAGTCTACTTGGCACCCCTGGAGAGACTGTAGTACAGCCCAGGTTTCGATCGAATCGCTTTTTCGTAGTCCACAAACACTAAGCAGAAATGAAGGTTATATATAATCCTCGTCTTCTGTATAACCTGATGAACCGTATGAATGTGGTCTATGGTACTAAAACCTCTTCGGAAACCGGCTTGTTTGGGAGCCTGGAAGTCATCAAGCCTGCATTCGAGACGATTCATAATGATAATGACTCTTGAAAACAGCTTATAGACATGGCCCAGAAGTGAGATGGGTCAGTAGTTCTTCAGCAGGGTGTTGAATACCCTTTTTGAAGAATAGTCTCAAAAAGTACATATGCAGTCAGAGTAGGTATAGGAAAGGGGAGTCGATCTTGGAACCGCGTTCTTAACCCTTTACCAGGCCAAGGGATATATTCCTCCCACATCTTATATTGGTTGCCGTAGTCAGGTTTAAACTCCAAACCTCCTACAAAATATTTTGTCAATCCCTGAAAATATAATTTTATGATCTTCATTCACAACACGCTTCTAAATCGCGTAATATATCTTTGGCAGCCGTTTAAATTCACTTGAACGCTAATTTCAGTAAACTACCGAGAAATTCGAACATTTACCTTTAATTTCTATAAAATAGAAGTACATAGGTCGAACAATTTTTTGTTATTTCGTAGATTTTGAGTGTTGACAGCTAATGTAATCGTAAACATTGCTAAATATTCATGCATTATTGTGTATGACCAGAATTAGGATGTGGGTTGACATTATCCCATGGCCTTATTACAGTTTAACTGTGTGGGAACTATTCTTCCCATGGCCCGGTTAATTGTCTTGTCATGTCATAAAAGAATACATTATTGGATTTTGAAGCGTGCCATGAATGAAGATCGTAAAATAATGTTTTCAGTGATTGATATAATGTTTCGTAGTAGGTTTGGAGTTAAACCATGACTGTGATAACCGATATAAGATGTGGGAGGAATATATCCCTTCACCTGATCAAGAATATAATAAGACCAAATCGAGTATGACAGTTAATTTCTTAGACAGGCGATGGCATAACCGGGATAACCGTAACCCACATTTTTATTTCTGGTTTAAAGGAACTTCTCCGACTTTCGTAAATACATTTTTTATAAGGCATTCAATACGGTTGTAACAGTATATACAGTACGTATGAAGACACGCTAGTTCTTTGGGGCCTGGTAAAGGGTTAAACCCCAACCACAAATGCACTGCACTGTAAAGGTAAATAAATATTTTTATCCAGATTATTATAAGGACCCCTTGGACGCTTTTCTTCACGTACAAAAATGATGCCTACACGCCAACTTTTCTTTATTAGTGAGTGAATACGAACCTTAGCTGAAAGCATAGTGACTGGCAGCGTACGCCATAACAGTCCTATACTTAGTTGTTCTTGGCGTCGTGGGCGTGACAACAGCAACACGTAGCACGCAGCTATACGCGTGTTTTCTTGACGCCCAGTGGGTTCAAATCGAATACATTTTCGGGCCATTTCTATCGGATAGTGTTAATTATGAGCCCTATTTTCTACTTTACAGTCAACGCCGAAAATAGGTTTAGGTACACTTTTGTACCGTAGTCCATTTGAATAAGGGCCAAAATATGTATAAACTATTTTGCAGTCCCCGTGTATGTATGTACAGTCGACGTCAAAAATACTGTGTTATTTAAATAAATAAACAGTATATTTTTGACGTCGAATGTACAAACATACACGGGGACTGCGACAAAAATAAATTAAAATTATAATCTAAACTATTTAATCATAACAAATCACCTATCAGCTACAAGCGCAGTTTCACCACTGTCCCCCGCCTCCACAGGCACCGGCACAACACACTCGGGCTTCGAGGGTTCCTTCTGCGGCGTCCAGTCCGGGATCTTGTGGTGAATGCACCACACGCCGTACATATTGGAGATGCTTCTAGAACACGTACTTGATGACGTGAGACGTCCTTTGCGGAGATTGAAAAATTTGAAAATTGCACGATTTGTTTCATACGTTTTATAACCAATGATGGAAAGTCTTGTCATAAATAGTTTCGCGCCATTTTTACCGCGCTCTTCTAACCATAGACAAAAGTTTTTTTTAATAGGGTTGCTAGCTTTATAAAGGGTTATCTACACAATGGGCCATCATGACCGCAGGACAGGACGCAGTTATGCGGTGGAATGAGATGAAAGTATGCCTTTCTCCCATTACCGCATAGTTGCGTCTTGTATGATGGATGATGGGCCGTGACGGCATTGTGTCGAGCAGTCGTAAAATGTTTTGAATGGTAATTGGTCACTAAAAAACAGTATAATCTAACAACTATTTAATCATAACAAATCACTTATCAGCTACAAGCGCCGTTTCACCACTGTCCCCCGCCTCCACAGGCACCGGCACAACATTCTCGGGCTCCACTATCCTGGTCAGTTTCGAGGGTTCCTTCGGCGGCGTCCAGTCCGGTATGATCTTGTGGTGTATGCGCCACACGCCGTACATGTTGGAGAGGTGCTTCTCGAACACGATGTATTCGATGACGTCCTTGGCGAGGATTTCGCTGCCATGCAGCAGACGGCCGAAGCGGTCGTACACGGCGAGCTGCTGTTGGCTGTGGAAGCGGACGGTTACCTGGAACAAATAAAATATAATTTTTATGGCACGAAGCACACAATTCTACCAAAAGTAAACTCTTATACCGGCACCCCACTGCGCTATGCGTTATTCGTAAATCGGCTTATGCGCCTGTATTCAACGCAGTGTGGACAGTTTTTTCGGCTATGTTTACCTTCTTCGCACGAATAACGCATAAGCACGAATAGCGAATACGTGTATCAGTCGACTTGTCGATAAGCCGAATAGCGCATTGCCTGCCCACACTTCGTTCACTCACTCATTTGCTCGCTAGCGGCGGTCGTGTCTCGACGTGTTCGGTGTGAAAAATGGAATGTACAAACGAAAAAGTTATACGATTTCTAGAATTCTGCTGCCAACACGTCCATCGCCGATTTTGTGATTGACTTGTGATTACGCTAACAACCCACATATTTGGCATGTTCGGCACACCGGCACGCAGTGTGGTGGGCATGTTTGTTGATTTGCGCACATAACAAATATCTTCGCAAATACGGCGCAGTCACATAACGAATAGCGCATAGGGCAGTGGGGTGGCGGCATTAGATCTTGTTGTGTTGGACTTCTGCGTGAAAGTTAAGGAATTTAAGTAGGGAAGTACTCAATTTCCATTTTCCTTACTTTCAGCACGAAACAATTCCGAAAACTTTTGTTTCGTGGTTACTTTACTTAATGTGTAAAAAAATGTAATAAAGAAACCATGTAAAATGTGGAAAAATTAAGGAAGGTCTATACCTAAATAGGTTGTAGGGCATTGCTGGTACCTTCCAGGCCTAGGTAGTCTAGTTAAATGGGCAGCTAGTGATTCTATGCTGATCTTTACCACAGGAAAAAATACATTTATCTAACACAATTATATTCCAACTTCACAAAAAGCAAAGTGACATCTCAACCAACTTTTTTTACACAACCTCGTGCTCTGCACGGCTATCTACGCTACTTAGCTACGACTCTACGAGCTCTCTCGATTTTTCTCGCACTATCCGTCTCTCTCTTATTAGAAAACTTAGAAAGAGAGAGCTCGCGCGCCGTCTTTGCGATAGCCGTGCTGATGTGAAACGGCCTGACACTTACGATTAGCAAACGGTCTTTCGCATTGCGCAAGTGTTTGTCGTTCGATAATGTAATAAGCAACTTTACCTGTCCAAATATGTTCTCCTTGCTAACAACGTCTGTACACCGCGCGTGGCACACCCTCGGCGGCTCCAGCGACTGCAGATACTTCCACCGGATCGTCTTTTGATGAGAGTTATGTCTGAACTCGCCATACGCCTTCTCCGTGACACATGTCTGCAGCGTTGCTCTATCATTATTGGCTAAAGATTCATGTGCCTTAATGTAGATGCCCTGCGCTTGCTGGCAGAACACTTTAGAGTCGAAGTCTTCGTCGAAGGACTTTATTTTGCGTATGGCCATCATGGATTTGGATTTCTTTTCGAGCAGCTCGGCAGCCTGTTTGACGCGGGTGGCGGAGGCGAGGGAGGCTTTGCCGTCGCCTTCTGGAGGCACGTAAGGCTCGAAGGCGCCGCCTGAATAGAAATATGTAAAATTGAGTAAGGCAAAAAATTACACGCCAATTGGCGCACAAAGAGTTGCGAAAACGTATAGAAACTATAATCCCTTTCAAAAAGCAATCCTACTCATATTATGAATGCAAAGTTTGGATGTCTGTTACTCAAAGAAACGGCTAAATGGATTAAGATGAATTTTGGTATACGTATAGCCTGGATTAACATATAGAATACTTTTTCGTCCGCGGGAAGAAGCTAGTTATTAGAATAAACTAGGGCCAGGCCAGCAAAACAGTTATTAAATCTTTCTGCATGGGAATCCCAGCACATGACCAGGGGGGCGATTTTTGACTTAGAAGCGCTCGAAATTTTAATACCAGAATTTTAGTGTCAAAATTGTAGGCATTTACTTTCTACCGACATATTGAACATCAGTGGTCAATACCACTCGTTTTGCCAGTTTTCTGACACAAGTTCAAAACATTATTTCACAGTATTGAGTAAAAGAGTTGAGCTTGGAAAGTCAAAAATCGCCGCCCGGCAGCCAAGTGAAATGCTAGAAAAGGCATGGACATAGTTTTTGCGGTTTTTTTCGCCTCGCGCACGTCTTGCGCTAGTCGTGCAACGCGGTTAGCACAAGACCGGGCGCGAGATAAACTACCCGTCTCTTTCTAAGTGTTCTAATTGGAAAGAGATGGACAATTTGTTCACCTACCTCACCTGTATAAAAATAAAATACTTGGGGACAATCTTAAGCCCTGTTTACACTTTGATTTTGGTATGGGTACTAAGTGACAATAAAAATTCTTATATATAAATAATACTTAAATACATAGAAAACATCCACGACTCAGGACCAAATACCTATTTGTACTCATCTCACAAATAAATTACCTTTCTGGGTTTTGAACCCAGGACCTCTAGATTCATAGGTAGTATCACTACCAACTGGGCTAAATCAGTTATCAAGAGTTAGTTTTATCAACCAACAAAAGAAACAAGTTTAAGTTACTTTTCTCAAACATGCTCGGAAATGTATGTGATAATATCACAAAATGAAGACATGGAGTTTCTTGTTTAAGGCTCCCTACATTACTTCTTGGCCTTACGCCAAGAAGTAATGTATGAAAACCCCAAGTAAAACCATTATTGTCCGATTGTCCGCTACTCTAACTTTGCTTACTAATATTAAACTGACGAAGGAAAAATTACATACTGCCAACCACTACTAGACTCTGTAAGCATACTTGCGGTATAAAAAAAACAAAATCTATGGGTACTATACGGATGTACGGTTAAACTTGGTGCTCGAATGCTTGTTCAAATGGCATGTTTAAAAAATAAAAAAGGCGGCAAATTACCTATTATTCAATTGATTACCTTTTATTTATTTCAATTTTAATATTTCCTCACATCGTTTGAGAAAAGCACTATACAATCCTCGGCCGGAATAGGGATTGCTGGACTCGCTGTCTACCCCAAACTCGTCCAGCAATCCCTTACTTCACAGCCTCTGCAGTAATGTACTAATGCTAAAGTATTCATACCTAAATACATGTAATCATTATAAGTACCTACCTGAAATAACTGTTCCATTTTATGTAAGAAGAGAGCACGTAATGTTGTTTCTCGCCGAACAAGTCGCTTAATCTTTGTTATTATCAATGTCCGGTGGCTTATAATATGTCTTGCTCGCTTAAAGGGCTTTGCTTTGGTGACGTCGTTGATCGGGTCGCCACCTTCCCTAAAATATGGTTGAGGGAGGCGATGGCTGAGATATGCGTCATACTCGTGATCGGGTGCTGTTTGTGGAGTCCGGACTGTTCATGCTTGCAAGGGCATAGTACATAGGTAACTAATTACATACTAGTGTTATTATTATTATTATCATTCTGATCTTGACACGTTTTATTGTTATTGACCCTGTACATCTCTGACAATATTACATCAATGTTCCTTTTTTGTTTTGACGCTTAGAGACCGTATACATCTCTTAGAATATTAGAATAATTATTAATTGTATTTGGACGCTCAGAGACCTTATACATCTCTGGAATACTGAATTAATATCATTAACTTCTTGTTAATGCTGATACAGATCTTATATCGAATGTAATGGTCATATTTTGCAATTTTGTTTTGTTTACATTAACTTAGTGACATTTAGTTTGTTAACCTTTTATATATAATTTTATATTATTATTGTGTAAGATTATTATTCTCTTTATTCATCTTTTATCTTAAGCTAGGTTTTTACAATAACTATATAAAAAGTAAAATATAAAACTATACATACAAAACATAAAATCAGATTATTATTATTATTTTATTGTAAATTACGGTTTGACATGTAAAAGTGCCCTTGTGGCCTATTTGCAGAATAAATAATTGATTTGATTTGATTTGATTTGCCAGCCAGACTATTATAATTGATAATTTGCAGTTACCGGGATGCTAATTGTCTCAGCAAAAGAATATAATCAGGGGCATATTGAACATTTTTGGACCCTGGACCATTAAACCAAATTAATGAAATAATTTATATGCTTTACTGTCCATGGTGGTTTCTCACCCTGGGTCATGGGCTACATGGCCCAAGGGTAAACACCCTGAATATAATGTGAAAATGTTATATCAGACTAGTTTTAATATAGTGTTTAACATAGCAGTCTCACTAGAGGGTTATTGTAACAGGGCAGACACCCTAAATATTTTAATCCTACTAATATTATAAATGCGAAAGTTTAGGTGTTTGGATGTTTGGATGTTTGTTACTCAATCATGCTTAAACGGCTGAACCGATTTTAATGAAATTTTGCACGAAGATAGTTTATAGCTTGGATTAAAATATAGGATAGTTTTTATCCCGGGTCCACGCGGACGAAGTCGCGGGCGGAAGCTAGTAAATAATATAACATTAACATTTTTGTAGCCCCTTTAGGTGTGTAACTGCTGGGCAAATGCCTACCCCTTTTTCTCGGGAGCATGCCAGCAAGATCTGAAAACATCAATATGAACATAAAGTATTTTTATTACTTTTTTTCATATTGTTAATTTTACCTGTAGCCGAAATGTAAAATGGGCGCTCCATCCAGGGGCGCGGTGGCAGGATCCCGCGTTCCTTCATCTTCTGCCGCAGCTTCTCCCGGGGCAGTGCGTTCGTGTCCTCATTGTAGTCCGGCAGTTCCAGCTTAAAGTACTTCTCTCTGCGGAGCTTCTTGAACTTGGGGACCCAGTGCTTGCTCGTCGTAGTCCGGGAGGGTTGCGCCAGGACGGAGATAGGGATTAAGCGTAAACTGCCCAACTGGAATGTGTTATGTTGACAATTTTTAATGTACTATATCTGTGACATATGTTATACACTCTGTGGCAGCGGTAGGGGCTTGCAGATTGCATATGGCGTTGAATACATAACATCACATTAAGAGAGTCTTTTATTTAGTAATACTAATAAGGCCTGTTCCAAGTCCCATTGCATATAAACATAATATGCAACATGGTGTCAGGTGAAAAGAAGATAAAACCTTCAGTGGCAGCCTAGTTTCAGTAAAGAAAATACCTTTGTGGATTGAGTTGAGGAGTATAAAATGTCAGACAAAAGTAACTTGGGGTTACAGCCACCTAAGGGCTTTAAAATAGAAGACGCAGAGGCATGGAGAAAGTATAAGCAACTATTCAATTTGTATGTACAGGCGACGGATCTAGAAAAAGAAAAGGATGAAAAAATGTAAAGAAAGTGGTGATTTATTTATTCATTTATTTATTTTATTTATTTATTTATTCTGATATGTGATAACTTTGACTTAGCAATGTTACATTATAGAACAACTCCGGTGGCAAATTTGGATTATAGTCCTTCAGATTTGTTAATGAGTAGATTATTAAGAACAAATTTACCTTGTTCAAAAGAAATGTTGAAACCTAAGTTATGTGTAAATGTCAAGGAACAAATGTCAATTAACAATGAAAAATCTAGGATCAATTATAATAAAACTTCCAAACTTAAAAAGTCATTTCAGCAAGGGGAAGAGGTAATCATTCAAGATATAAATAAGAGCAAATGTTGGTATTCAGGTAAAATTGTGGAAGAGGCCAGTGGACCTAGATCATTCATTGTTAAAAATGATAAAGGTCATTTAGTAAGAAGAAATGAAAGACATATTAGACCTAGTAAAAATAAGTTTATCGTTCAAAGAGATAATATGCTGGACTCCTCTGAGTTGAACCAAACCAGGGATAGAATAGGGAATTATTTAAGGCAAGATGCACCAGTATATCTAGCACCAAGTTCTCCTGCACCTGTAGCTAACCCAGAGCCAGTTGATGTACCCATGGTGACCAGGACAGGGAGGTTGGTGAGGAAACCTTGCTATTTAAGAGATTTTGATTTAAGCTAGCATATAAATAAGCAAATAATAATAACATTAATATGATATAATAATTTTATTTCTTAAGCGGGGATGTGACATATGTTATACACTCTGTGGCAGCGGTAGGGGCTTGCAGATTGCATATGGCGTTGAATACATAACATCACATTAAGAGAGTCTTTTATTTAGTAATACTAATAAGGCCTGTTCCAAGTCCCATTGCATATAAACATAATATGCAACAATATCAGCTATTTAAAGTTGGGATGGATGCAATAAATTAGACGATTGTGTTGACTTGCCTTGGACAGTACGCACTGCGCCATTGTTAAAGTTAAATTCTTCTCATTAATCTGATTATTTGAACTGGAAAGCCCGAGAAATTACAATTTCAATTTATAACCTAAAAATCAGCAGGATATGAGATGAGTGAGTGAGAAATGTCATTAGAGCGTTTGGTTAGCAACTACGAATAGTGTTGTTATGTTATGTAGTTGAACAAAACGCAAAACCTAATGCGTGGTTGATACGCTCCAACACCGTGCACGCAGTATTTTTTTTATCGTGTCACCGTAGCTTAAAAACAAATCTTAGTTCTATAAATTGTTTATGGTATTTGTTGGTTCTGCCATTTTTAGTCAAATATTTTCCGTTCATACATGTTTTTGTAATTTAGTGTTACAAAATCAATCAAATTTATTGTGTGGTCTTGTAAAATTAATAAATCGATATTAGTCATTGATTTGACTTATTTGATGTGTTTAGTGAATTGTTTTGATTTATTCTACGTAAACGGCCGATCGTAGCTGAACAATCTGTTCAATTTTAACTTTGGTTTCATTACGTTCGGGATTGATATTTTAACGAAATCGTTGCGCATTCGAGTTGAACAAAGCTTTTAGAGCGTGTGCAGCAAATTTGTTCGCGCAGATTTGAATCGATCACAGCAGACTATTTCCGGATATCCGGCGCCTCCATACACGTTGTCTCTAGCGCTCTAGAGAATAGAGCCCGTCGCAGCGTTTCTTTCTTTTCTGAACAGGCGCAGTCCGAGACAACTCGCAAAAGGAGTAGAAGGCTCCTACATAACCTGTCACTACGTAAGTATCAGTGCACACATAACTAGCTACTCCGTGCTTTGTTCGATTAGGGTGTATCTGTATCACGAGACTTTCGCTGAGTCATAAGGGCCGCCTGATATCAGGCCGCGTAACTGGGGCCAAAGGCGTCGTGGTGTAATTCTTGGCAATTTCCGTGTTCAAAGTAGTAAGTAGAGCGAGGGGCTCCGCCATGTAGGCTGGGGTGTACAATATGTGTGAGATTTCTGAATGGTGTGGCGCGGCGGACGTTGACCCCTCGTCCGAAAGCGAGCCCGCCGCCTTTCCCTCGCACCACTAATTGCCACGTGTGTTTCTGTTTCAGCAATAAATTGTATGAGTCAGAAGGTAGAAAAACCAATATTATCGGGTCAACGGATCAAGACCAGAAAAAGAGGTGAGTTTTTATATATTGTGATTAATTTAACCCCAAAAATGGCAATTATTGATTGATGAATGATGTCATTAGTAATTGACTAGTCAATGCCATGGAACACTTGTTTCCTTGTTTCATCCTCACAAGTACATTATCCTGCCATTTTCTAGAATGTTTGTCTTACATTATGGGCACTGATCAGCAACCGAGTGATTCATTATTATTTATTTACTTCTTCCCAATAATGTGACTCAAAACACTTAAAAATTATATGAATAATTTAGAGCAAGTAATAAATTGGTTCACATTGCTGGAAACACAGGAAACATAAATGTGATACCTAATTTTAGCTTGCATTACAATAATTTGTATTGAATACAAAATACGGGCTGTCACTATCTGGAATATTACTCTGGAACTTATGGGTTTCTTTGAAATTAAATGAAATAATATGATGACAGTTGAAAGATTTAATCATACAGCGTGAAGCCAGCTATGACAAAAGAACAGTGATATTGTGTTGGTGTGACTCGCAAAATGGTGGCCAGCTGTGCTCATCTTACCTCCCTTATGTAGTAATCTTTAGATCTATGCCTAAATACCAATTCCAGCAGACATATTGCTGTTGACTCCAATTTGGTAGTCATTTCAGGCTATCATTTTGACTTATCTTTCAATACCTGTTAGCTTACTCTAGGGAGTTTACATTTAAATACTATTGAAATTTGATTAAAGTCATAAAGCCGCTGGCTCAACCGAAGGCTTTCATGGAATGAATAGGTTAAATATTTTGAATTTTCACTTAAATGTGCCCGACTTTACACATGATACACACTGGACAAAGATCTTGGACAAGTGGAATACCACCCTAAGCGGCAAGAACTATATAATGTGATGTTGCAATGTTTATTTAGCATCATGGTTTCTAGTTTAACTATCAATTTATTGCAAATTGTTTTCAACACATAGGCAGTTTACAGATTAGCTTCATAACATTATGTAACACTTGTTGACACAAACAGCCGTGACATTGAATTTATCTGGCACTAGGAACTATGCAACTAGAATAGGTACACCTACTTGTTAATTTGTTTATTTAGCAACAACTTGTTCAGTGATTTGGTACATTTGGGCATAAATTATCAACATGGTAATACTATCAATGAATACATACATAAATACTTATTGAAAGTATTGCTGTACTTATCTTAGTATGTAAGTAAATAGTTCAAGACATTAGTAAAAATACAGACAAAATAGGTTAAGTAGGTACAAAAGCGAAATTATTCCTATAAGGGATCTCTTCCAGTTACAAGAGACTGAGACAAGATCAGGAACTAAAAGAAATGTCACTTTAACTTGTGATTTTTTAAAATTATCTATACTACTACAAAATGTGAACTGACACATATTTATTATGTTGTATTCTGCCGTATATTCACTTAAAATATGAATGTCAAGACTTGGGAAAGTTGGGCTGTTGGGCTTGACATAAACATGAAAAAAAAAACAAATTTTTAAATTACATAAGAAGACAGTTTAGAAGGTTTTTTTACATTGCATTTATGTAACCGATAAACAAAAACCTATAAATTTTGATTCCTTTGAGAGTGTCGAAATATATGTACGACTTTTGCGGTACAAACAGCGTATCTTTATTTACGTTAACTTAGAAGTTTGATTTTTTTGCAGCTTCAAGGGCCCTGAGTATATGGTTTTCATTTTAACTCGATACCTCCACGCGCTCCCGAGATGAAGGGTCTTGACATACAGACGGCCATAGTCGAGTTATAGTCCTATACAGTCCTACTCCGGAACTATTCGTATGATATCTATAAGTACACTAGAGAATTACCACACTTCCTGAACCTAAACTAGAAATATGTACCTATCGATATTGGACCCGATTCTACAGTGGCCTCTAAACGTCCTAATTTTATTTAGGTGTCGCTAAAACACTGCTATTCTATGAGCAGCTGTCATAATCAAATGCCAGCGGTAATTTGTATCTGACGTTTCTTATTTTAGGCGGTCTATACAACTTACTTAGCTGCCTAAACGCTATTCTAAATATGTCGTTTTTAATCTGCCGCCTAAATTATGTCTAAAAGTTAGACAATTTCGTTTTAGGCTAGTTAAGCCATGTGACATAGAATCAGGTCCTATAGTTTGTTAAAAATTAACTATATGTACATAGTATAAGTTATCTGATTGTTGATACACCCTTCCAGGGTCCATGTATCTTTTAAGTACTTGGTTGCAAATAAATCTTATCTTATCTACACCCGTTCAACAGACTACTGCTCGGTCCCTCGCATCCATGATAGGAGGCATGTGCCCAGCAGTGGGCATATAGGCTGATTTATGAGTGTTATAGTGATTTAGAAAAACTACTTTAGGTACTCTAGATGGATCTGGGGTCTCAGGGTCACACAAAATGCATGCAACATAGATATCTAGGTCTAGGTGCACTAATTAGAGCCGGGCCGCGTTCACTGCGCTGCTCGGTGTCGAAATGTGCGACAGCGACTGCGCGGGTCGTGAATGTGGTGCGACATGTTGTCGCTCCACCACGATCTGCTCCACAGTTAAACTTTTTTTTATACAACTACGGTGGCAAACTAGCGTACGGCCCGCCTGATGGTAAGCGGACACCGCAGCCTATAGACGCATGCAACTCCAAAGGAGTAACATGGGCGTTGCCGACCCTTGATATGTTTGAAGATTCGCCGTGTTGACAGCTGAAGGAACAAATTCCCTCGCTCTCAACACAACGCATCCTCGGGAGCTCTGGCGACCTTGCTCACCTCCAGGAACACAACACTACTACAGAGCAAGTAGTAGTGTTATTATGGCTGTTAAACTCTTAACTTCTTTCGTTGTTGATTGGCTCGCTTGGTCAGGCAGTCGTCTGTTATATAGGCGTATATACTCATAGGATTAACTCGTAAAATTTTCAGGCTTTGAACTTATGTCGTCTTAAGCATCTAGGAATAATCTTGAACCCACAGAGGGATCTGAAATTGGCCAAGGCAGATTACCTAATCTGCCTTGGCCAATTTCAGATCCAGTTGTGTTTTATAAAAAGTCGGCCACGTTAAATAATCTGAACCGTACCAAACGGATTACTTCTTATTTTAATTTAGTATTCATTGCAGTTTAAACGAATGAACCATCAGACCTCCCACTGCTAAATGGCCGCATTCCATATAAAGAATGCACATGATCGCTGGAATCGACTCATTAATATCTCATTTGCGATTCCTCACCAGCGCGTAATAACCTCCCTTACTCCTCTAAAAATACGGTTCTAAATGCAACTCTAAAGCAAAATGATTTGTCAGTGGATATGAAAACGGCGAATCGCATTAAGTTTGGCAAGCGGGCACCATTAGCCGACCGTTATGCTGATGTCACCTCGTTTATTTGACATCTCAGCTGGAAACTGCTGTTATTTTAATATCACTTAAAATTTGATAATTTTCAGAACTGTGTTCTAATTAACCAATTTAGAGTTACAAAAACTGCGCTTACAAATATATAAAAACCCTGTCTAATTCGATCAAAGCGGACCGCGGGCTCCTCGAGGACACAACCGGGATAAACGCTAGGAGGATGATGATGATGGAAACATCTAAAAAACGCCAGATTTCGTAACTCATTTCAATAAAATATTGCCGTGGTGTGGCATCTTTTTCTATAAAAAATTTAATTATTTCTGATAAAACATCTGTTAGTTACAGTTTTTTTTCTACTCATCCTTTTAGATAACTTACTCTCCCTCAATAGGCTTAAGTAAATGTATGTATGTAAGCACTTTATTGTACACAATAACAGGTTAAAGAATATACATGTCACACAATAGATCAAAGTACAAAGGCGAACTTATCCCTATAAGGGATCTCTTTCAGCTAACCTTTGAGCAATTGAGAGGAAGGTAGGTAGACCGAGATAGGCAAACTTATACCGTGTACAAAAACACAGAGAAAATGAAAACAAAACCAAATAGGTATTAATTCTAGACAAATAAAAGCATGCCAATACTTATATAAATATACAGTATAAAATATAATACACACTATATATATCGCAAATATACAATAAATAAATAAATACTATATTCAACCAATTCACAAGTCATTGGAAAGCCAAAACTTCTTCAAATTCATCTTAAGTGACGCAACAGACCGCGACTGTCTCAGCGACAAAGGCAACTCATTCCACAACTTAACAGCGTGCGTGGTAAAAGATCTGGAGTATGTTCGCGTCTTTCTAGACGGTACAGCAAGAGTAAGGTTAGCACTCGGCCGCAAGCAATGTAATGTGTAAAAACGCTACAGTTTATTTTCATTGTAATAGAGATCAAAATTGCTTTATACATATCTACTATGTCTACCTCGCGTGTATATAGCAGATAACTTTAATGGAAAATCTGATATGATAATGATAAGCGACTATAGACTAAAAAGTAATTTAGTGTACACGTGCTAGTATCATCTAATCCATTTTATTTACTGTTCGCTAGATATCAAGTAAATAATGTGTGAGGACCAAATTCTTGGCTAATATTTAGCCTGGTTAGTCGGTAGCCATAAAAACTGAAAAAGTGAACAATGCTCCGTTGTGACACAAAAATTAACCATAGAATTGTATGGTTAATTTTCGTGTCACAACGGAAAACTTTCATAGAAAATTTAATTGAGTGTGTTAAGCTGACCAAGAATTTGGTCCTTACCCTTATAAGACCTTATAAGGTACACACTACTAACTTTATCCCTTATTAGTATAAATAATACCGAGTTTAATCAACTTTTTGAATAACACACAACAACAAACATACTCGTATAGGTATACAGTATAGTATAGTCCTCATCGATTTCGGTGCCGATGCCGGCGACTCCGGTCCTGCTATTCTGTAACTTTTAACCTAACTTAACTCTCGCCTCACCGTTCACGAACAAATGTATCTTGACTGCGCCATGCGTAGTAACTAGTTCTAACTAGGTTAGACGTGACGGGTAAGGAGAGGTAACATTAACGCGTTCAGAATTAACTTTGTTACTACTCCAGGCAAAATACGGTTTTTAAAAACATTAATTTATAATAGCGTTTTTTTTTGTTGATTTCTTTTTAAAATGTTGTTCTAAGATGATATATTCAAGAATCCGGCAAACTATCCACTCGGAAGTAATTATGTAGATTTAAATGAAGCATGCATTGTCTTTTTTTTGTACGATTTATCTTGAATATTATAGAGCAAATATAAATGAACCAAAATAAAGACAAAAATATTTATTAATATTTTTTCTGACTTTTCAGTAGCTAGTTAATTTATCACTTTTTGATGTCTAAAATTTTGTCGGATTTTGTCGCTGGGTAACTATTTAATTGATAATATATCAGTTACACATAAAAAATTAGCTATTATAAATTATTTCCAAAATTGTCATTTTTTCCATACAAGTTGTCAGTTCATTGACTGGACTATACTTCGGAACTTGCTCTTACAAGACACGGCTCATAGTAACCACACACGACGTTTGATGAATATGTACATCAACATCACAGACGATGCCTAGCGAAATAAGGGAAAGCTGTATCTGACTGTTCATTACGTCAACTATAGACACAGTCATCAGAACGTATTCACGCCCCGTTCTTAGGTACCAGAGCAATTAGAAAGTAAATGTTGTTATGCGCACGAGTTTCATTGCATCGGAGCGATAGCAGCTGTGGCCGATTGATAAATATTCATTAATGCGTGTCACTTGATAGTGGATGTGTGTCACTGCCACGCGCTGCTAGTTGAAGGTAAATGACATAGCAATAAAAAAAATGCCGTTTTACGTGCGAAGGGAAATAAAATAGGAATTATAGTTAACGCTTGATGCGAAACGAAAATCTGTCACGCATGTGTCCATAGGGTTTGTTGGACGCTCCTTCACATTACGATTATTTTATTGCATCGTGAACGAGCCTGAGGTCCGCTTGCTACCTAATCCATCCGAACTTTCAACCCTGAGGTGAGACCTCATCTTCGCGCACTAGACGGTACGACAAAGATCCATCCATACTAATATTATAAATGCGAAAGTGTCTGTCTGTCTGTCTGTTACCACTTCACGCTTAAACCGCTGAACCGATTGAGATGAAATTTGGTATGGAGATAGTTTGAATCCCGGGGAAGGACATAGGATGAAAATGTGAAATGGGGGATGAAAGTTTGTATCGAGCTAAGATATAAACGAGTTCCATGCGGACGGAGTCGCGGGCAGAAGCTAGTATTATAAATGCGAAAGTGTGTCTGTCTGTCTGTTACCTCTTCACGCTTAAACCGCTGAACCGATTGTGACGAAAGAACGAGTTCTACGCGGACGGAGTCGCGGGCAGAAGCTAGTTGTAAATATTTATTTCACGAGTATAGTCGCGGAATGAAAGGTTCGTCAACTTTTGGACTTTAATAGCATTGAAATGAAGTCGAAAAGAACCTTTCCATTCTTCAACTATACATTAGAAAATAGGGCAATCGCAGTAAGTTCAATTGACCGCATCGGAGACAATTACTGAATGGTTCGTAGCGAAAGGCTATGAACTCTTAATGTAGATACTTTTGTCGCGATAAATGAATCGCAAGGAATCTTACACATTGTACGCCTAGTGTTCCCTGCTTAGGATGATTGTAACCTACCAGGATGCTGATCCTATTCCTAGATACAGGCGGGCGTTGCACCAACTTACTATTACAGACCGATCGACGTTAAATATGGCGCCGGGAGCTGTCATTCCACAGAAACATGTAAAACAAACTCCTTCATACACCGCTTACGATTACAGTTTGGTTGGTGCAACTGTAATGATCTAAAACTTGCATCATGGATAGATCGCAATAGGGAAGGTGCAGCTATAATATTTGCCATTATTTTGTGACCAAAATGTTGAAAAAACAAATCGTATCCTTTGTAACAGTTTGTAGTGGTTTTTGACTATAAATATGTAATAGTATTTTAGTTTTTTAATAGTTACGTGGTCTATTCCACAAGCAATTCTTTCAAATGAAAGCAAAAATTTAAATATTGCATTCCCTATTACTATTACTTATCAATCAGTCAAATAAAAGTGCACTTCGAACGCGTGAACTCCTGTATCAACGTCCATCCCCAATTTCATCCCTTTGGTAGTTCATCTTTAGGATAAAAAATAACCTACGTGTGAATTATGAATCCTAACTACCTGTGTGCCTAATTTCATCCAAATCCATCGTTTTTGTAAAGTAAAAAACTTATAAACATTGAGAGGGATAGCAACGAATGACTAAATCCGCTCTTTATATTGCAAAGCCATACCTCAGTGCTCTAGAAATTAGCAGCGCATGGTGACTAACAGCCTCAGCCCACACATGTGGTCGCCGACAACATGCCATTGCCATATGGCGATGGGCAACCAGTTTGCTTGCCAGATAGCAACGACTTGTAATTCACTTCCTGTTTTAGATAAAGTTTGTGTAGTTATGTTATCGGCGCAGTGGCATTGATGATAATCATGTTTACATTAGTTCAAAGATTGGCTTTTTAGTGCTTCAACTTCAAATATTTAGCCAACGTGAACGAATATCAAATGATATATCCGTAATTTTTTCTTTCGATGTGACAGTAAAGTATAGGGCTAACATTCACCACCACTCATCACCACTTTAACAATTTAATAATAGGATAGGAGACAATTGTTAGGTCGTTTTAAATTCTAACCCCTATTCTTGTGGCGTTTGAAAAAGTCCTGCGAAGTTCCTCACCTGCCTCCGTCACATAATACTTTATCTAGCCACGCGTTAAATGGCATTGACAATACACTGAGTTGATAAGAAAAGAATCCATTGTTCTGCTCTTACCTGCCTCTAGGGTATCGTTTTAAGATTTCACCCATCCCTATTACTTTATTGTTAGAAACAGCTGTATTTTATGTGGATACGTTACTAACCTTTCGGGCTCTGCGTTATTTACGTAACGTAGGGAGAACAATACATGGTATTTACATTTAGCCGCCTGTTCGAATATGAAATAAATCTGCAATGCCTAATCATATCATACCTATGCTTCATTTAAGTACTCTTTGCAAGATACTGAATATAAACCTTCCGTGAATAAAAAGCATCTGTTTTTCAAGCATTGATCCTTGTCATATTAGCATAACCAGATCAAAAAATGTGAGTTTAACGCGACTGTCATTCTTATTAGGTCAGGGTACTCAAGGTTATGCTGGCTCAACAATGACCTCTTACAAACTTATTAAATACTTATATCTTGCAACACTTCTTTCGTGTGCAATCAAAGGGTTAGTTGTGAAACCTATACTGATCTCTATCCCTCCTTCGCCCCCACAGATGAGAAAGAGAAGTACGACCCGAACGGGTTCCGCGACGCGCTCGTGCAAGGGCTGGAGCGCGCGGGCGGCGACCTCGACGCGGCGTACAAGTTCTTAGACGCCGCCGGCTCCAAGCTCGACTACCGCCGCTATGGGGAGGTCATATTCGACGTGCTCATCGCCGGGGGCCTGCTGCGTAAGTATTGCGACATAAAGTCAACGCACAAGCTCCGGCGGCCATACATTATATACGGCGCCCGGAGCTCATTTTACCATCGTTAAATTCTACACACCTAGAGACCACTCTAGGCCTCGGTATGCTAGCGCGTAAGGGCGACCTTTGCACGACCCTTAATAATATATTACACGCCCAAATCTGCCAAGAAGGACACTGATGGATGCAGGATTCGCAGGTGGTATTGGAAGAGCCGTAGGCGAGTGCAATATAACAAACCGCCGTCGCCTTTTAGTCATAGTTATTTTTTCTTAAACGTGAGCACTAATCCAATCTGCCGGTTATTTTAAAAAAGTCTTATGGCCTGAATACAGTGATACTTTGATCAGTGATTAGTGCGAGTTCATACTTTTGCTGTGAGTGCGAGTAGCTTGTGTATGGACTCGCACTAATCAAAGTGAATACAGGCCATTAGCTCAGGTCTCGGCGTTCGTAGCTGGTAAAATCTGATTTGATAGTACAAGAAGAGCAATCTAATCACACTTAATTATACGTAAATTTTATGCACCATTCACTTTAAAATCTGTACATAATATCGCATATTATTCACGCGATGGTACATGCCAGACTACTGTTCTTTTTCACGGATTATTAATAAGGTGACTTTGATGACCTCTCTTATTATCCGTCTAGACGAGATTATTTATTCCAACGCCTCAAGGTGTGTACAGATTGTAATAGGATTAAACTGTTAAATTCGGCTTAAACAGATCTATTTACTAAAGTTTGTAATCCGTTGTAACCTAATTATACGTTAGCATCAAGCTGCCTCAGTTAGCAGTAAGCCATTACTGTCCAGCTGGTCTAAAACGACAGACATTCAGATGTACTCTATGAGTAATGTCTGAAAAACAAATCATACCATTTTAATAATATCTAAGCCGTTTAAATCTGTCAGCTAAGAAAGTGGGCAGATGCCTAAAGATTAGGAAAAAGGGACACAAATTACATTTCTTTTTCTCTCCAGACAATGTCATTCATGCTGGCTGCAGTATCATTTGCCGAGTCATCAACTGCTCACGTTGAGTCGATTCAAAGGAGCATAAATTTGGTGGGGTTCCATTGTTGGTTTTACATTAGGCCACTTTGAGGCTCCATCAGACCTGCTCAATGCCACATCCTGCCTCAGTCCTCATTCTTAATTAACTTGTTAATTAGGGATTCACATGATGAAACAACTGGCTAGAGATCCGAACAACTCGTGTCGATAAACACATCTCGTTCGTTATATCTGAACTCCACAACCAACCCCGTTTCCCACACACTAGGTAAGGGACGTTGTACTAACGCTGTATGTATTGCGCAGTTCCCGGCGGTGGGGTGTCGATGGACGGCGAGACTCCCAAGACGAACACTTGCATCTTCAACACCAATGAGGACATGGAATCCATGCGCATTTTCGAACAGGTAACATTACTTTACCCCAACATTTTTAACATCACGGTGGCGGGTCTACCTGATGCCAAGTAGTCACTGTAAAGTCAGCAGCAGAAGTAGCTACGGCAAATAACACGCTCAAAATGATCTTGATAGTCTTTATTCTCTTCACATTAAGAATCGTGTGCAGGTCATTTTGAGCACTTGACCCGCGTAGCTTCTTTTGTTGCTGACTGTACGTGTACAGTCCGGGAGGATTTACTAAGAATTTGGAAGCACGTTCTTACGCAAAAATAAATTATTGCTCCCAAACCCAAATACTGTTCTAATAGCTCATGTACTGTAAACTGTGACATAGTATAAGTACTTTCAACTGCAGTGGTTTGCTGTAATAGTGAGGATTTGCAGTGTTGAACAGTCAATGATGATAAAATTCTGGTCTTTGAACAACAGCACATCTCAGCAGCTACCACTAAGAATACGTAAAGAGATTGAACTCGTAATTGACTACTTAGGGGTTAGGATTCAAATGATGAAAAACATGGCTAGAGTCCTGAACACAAATGTTGAGAAACCCTTTCTCGTTCAATTACTTCTGAACTAAATGTAAAAAAACTTGACTTTTTATAATATTTGCGCTTTTGCTAACTTATTGTCTTATCTTTCGAAGGTATTTTTGAAGCTGATGCGCCGATACAAATATCTGGAGAAAATGTTTGAAGAGGAGATGAAAAAGGTAAATATTATTCTCATTATATTGACTGAGAAGAGTTAGACCTTATGTGAGCCGTGAAAAGGTACCTTTCCACAGGCACATTCTTTGAGATAGTTGTAAGGATTGTGAGATGTTGATGGTGCTGTTGTTGGCAGGTGCTGGTGTACTTGAAGGGTTTCGAGCCGCTTCAGCGCATTAAGCTAGCCCGCATGACCGCACTCTGGATCGGTACGTACCAGAACGCGATTCAGCGCAAAGTGAACAATATGCAAAATGTACCTACGCTACACACAAGACGAGCCAACAGGCAATATGCAAAACGCGTATTTGTAGCACGCTAAAAGTAATGTACAATAAACTCTAAAATATACATAACGCCAATGTGCAATACAAACAAAATGTACAAAAACCGAAAGGTAAAGGGTTGGTATTTTCTAATTATATCGACTTTTGTCTATATTTTTTATAGTCGCGCTTTGTACATTCGACGATATGTACATTTTACGCATGTACTATTGGCGCTTTGTACATTTTGCATATTATTGTGCTTTTTAACTGTTGGCTCGTTTTGCGTGTAGCGTACGTTTTGCATATTGAGATCTTTGCGATGAACCGCCAGATTGGTGACAGATAAACAGATGAATTCACTAGATTGACGATTTTCGTAGGCGCTCGCCTCTCTCCGATAAAAACCAGTTCTCGAATTATTATTATTATTATTATTATTATGGGGTCATCCTGGCTTCAAGTGTCGCTGTTCTCGCTCGAGTTCTCAAAATTTCTCTTATGTATCGCGGTATCGTCTCGCCGTTTTGGTTAAGTTTCTCAGACTTTTAAAAAGGCACTAATTAGAGCCAGGCAGCGTGTATTACGCTGCTCGGTGTCGGAATGTGCGAGAGAATAATGTGCGTATTTAAAATGTTGTGGTACTAAATGTATGGCACCACTTTAATCTATACGCTCGACAGTAATTTTACATCCTTAAGTGTAAGTAAACGGCGCGTGAGGACACCGAACCGCGAAAGGCCCCGTGTACACATGGTCGATGCCAATTGCCACCCGACCGATTTAACGTAGGGCGGGTTGCAGCAATATACGATTATAGCCCGATCAACGTTAAATATGGCGCCGGCGCCGGCAGCTGTCATCCCATAAAAACTTGTCAAACTTTCCATACATTCAGATTTTAACGAACACTGCTTACGATTACAAACGGTTTGGTGCAACCCACCGTAAGCCTAGCTTAATAATCTCACGCGCCGTATTACCTACACCTTCATATAGCAGAAGGAAATTCCCACCATGAATGAACTTTATTTCTATGTGATAGGGTTAATACTCTATTCGCAAGCCACCAAGTTAGGCTCTCAGATGCCGTCAATAAGCGGGCCTCTGGAATAAAGTAGCATTCGTTTAGGTAACGGGTGCGTGCCACCGTCGGTGCTGCTCGTGATGCTGAACGAGCACATCGTGAAGGACAACCTGGCACTCGAGTTCGTGCTCGAGGTGTTCACCTGCGTGAAGCAGGAGCGCGGCACCGCCTCGCTCGTCACCGCGCTCAAGAAGGGCCAGCTCGAGGGCAGGTCAGTACACACATCAACAAATACTTGGAAAAAAGTACACAGAGAGAAATACTTGGTTGTGGAAAAAGGATTCAACTCGAGCGATGACCAATTTTAAATTGGACTTTCACTCGAAAACAAAAATCAAACAATCCAATGATCACCTCTTACGATTTGGATCCTTTTTACTCGACTACTCGTTAGGAAAAACACCCGTCGACACGGCGCGTCATCGTCCTCCTGGCATTATTAGTCCTGGTTGTGCCCTAAAGCAGGCCCGGTCCTCTTTGACAATCCTCCTATTTTATGCTGATCAATTATTTGCATAAATGTAATGATCAACTTGATATTCATATAGACACGTGTTCTTTTGTAAAATAAGCATGTTTTTTTAGTCCAGAAATTATAAACAATCCCATGGTATGAAACCAGGTTTTACACTGAGGTAAAATTTGTATGAAACCATGGGAGATTGCCGCGACATGTACTGGTTCTCCGCATTTTTGCGACAGAATCATAAATGACGCTACATTATACTTCATTTGTCATATATAAATTGAGTTTGATTAAACTACTCGCCAGTCATGTAACTAAAATGTAGATAAAGAATTTTAGTTCAGCGCAAAGAACGGTGATATTGCAAATGGAATGGGCATAATATAATGGGGCCACACATTGCCGTTAAAATATTGCCCGTTTAAAAGCCCCATAATCGTTTGAAGAACCAGTCCTTTGAAAGCTGTACCAGTGGGAAAAGTTCCTGTTCCTCCCTGCAGGCTGCTGGAGTTCCTGCCGCTGAACCGCCGCACCGAGGAGGTGCTGGCGGCCGCCTTCGCGTCGCGCGGCCTCGCCGAGCTGCTGCGGCTGCACCGCGCGCAGGCCTCGCAGGTACGCCCTTTTAGCATTCACATAACACTGCTATTGTACCCATACCTATAGACAATGGTGGCAGTACGGTTTGTAATATAAGAAGGTGGTCGTACGTCGTACCGAGCGCCGGTGCGATGTGACCTCATTACAAGTTCTAATATTACAAATGTTACCGCCACGGTACCGAAACTGCTCTTGCTTTTGTAGCTTTAGATGTTACACTTTGGCACTTAAGGCTCAAAAGGATAGGACACTCCATGTTGCAAACAAAGCACGACTTCTCGTGATGGCTATACAAAAGAATAATTTTAGAAATTGAAGTTGCACCCATTTGCTGCCGACTGCAAACAAGTTAAAATCTAAACAAAACGGTGATTCAACTTGAACTGTTCTACAGAAACGGGGAGAGAGAGGACCACTTTTTCCGCCTTGAATGTATGTCCCTACCCTAAACATTAACCTCTACACATAACCTGAAATGATGATACTCGATGACGAGTCGGAGCGGCGAGGTGCCACCCTCCAACTTGTGTGTTGACTGAGTCTTTCATGAAACACGATACTTGCAGGTGAGCGCCTCGCTACCGTGTCGACATGGCAATCTGATCAAATCTTCTATACTAACCTAGAGTAGTCACAGTTAAAGGTTGAAAGTCTACATTGATAGCAGTTTCACTGCATCTCGCGTCTGCGATAAGCCAAATTATTGGTGTTCCCGTCTATAACATGGAACGAATGCAAGTGTCAAATTCCCGCGGCTCTCGTTCACTAGCATGCAAGATCTGTCGTGTCTACGTGTACTTCGCTTGCATATTGTGACTATTCTGTTATTTCATTATTCTGCATAAGGCTGCAGTCCGTGCGACGCGTCCTTGTCCTTGTCGCAGTCGTAATGTGTGTATGATATGTACATACATATCTGACCAACTCACGTCAGTTGGTTAGGTATGTAACTATGGGCCTTGCCACCAGAATCAAACAACCGAAATGTTTTGCGACATGAAGCTACCCGCGTCACACTAACTGTAACCTGGTGCATATTAGCCTTAACCTGAGCAACACCTAGTGTAGTAGCAAACTTAACTATATGTATAACAAAGCCATCCGTCGTGCAGGAGGCGCGGCGGGAGCTGACGCAGGCGCTGCTGGACGAGCTGGCGGACGACAAGCCCGTGCGCGACCTCATCCAGGAGCTGCGCGACATGGCGCTCAAGCACGCCATCCCCGACCACGAAGTCGTGGCCATCGTGAGTACTATGGCGTCATTCACTTACTGAAGTTAAAGGAGTTGATCCAAATATAGGGCATCGCGGCGGGCTTCGGCAGAGATGTTGGGATAAGTCGAGCGGTTGACATCTAACAACGTTGCCAGACACGTGATCCCATCTCGAAGTCGATTTCGCCTACAGTAACTGCGGGACATTGTCCCTCGTAAAAGGCCGTTATATTCACCAGATTGCAAACTTATCAGGACCTATAAGTAGCATCTGTTCTAAAACACATTGATATAACACCGAATTTACTAATGGGGCTTCTAAACGGGCAACATTTTTACGGCAATGTGTGGCCGGCTAGTATGTGCATCTTGCTCTAGCGTACAAAGTCGGCGTAAGACAGCAATAGTTGCCGGCCAGAAATTGCAGGATAATGTGGCCCGTTTAGAAGCCTCATAAGAAGCTGACGTTAGTGTGAAGTAATAGTTAAGCAAATGACATTACAAATGATAGTGTAGAACAGTCTACTAAATCGAGAATAATCGTATTCGTGGTAATTTGTGCAACAGCGCTTATGTACCATTGTTTGCATGATGAAACTTGATGACGAGTCGGAGTGGCGTGACGAGGCGGCGCGAGCTCGTTCCGCGAGAGTCTTTCGAGCGTTTCGGCGCTTGCGTCGCTAGTTTTGCTACCTTGTCGACATGGCAATCTGATCGAAAACCCATATACTTTTGCACCCAATAAGGCCTACTTTGTATTTACGAACTGTGGTTGCATCCTTAACTACTTGCAAAACGACTTTTATTAGTTGTTGGAAACTTTTTAAATCCTTTCATTAGAAAAATACTTCTGCTTGGATTATAAGTTGTAAATTGTTATTCGATGACTTTCATAATTGGCACTAATTTTCAAGTTGGACATGTTTAGACCTAATTGATCAGCCTTTGGTATGTGGGTTTTTAAACTGTTGGAAATTCCAAGCTTATTAAGACGTTCATATTGATGAGTTGCACCGTTGTTGCAGATTTGGCAGTGCGTGATGTCGCGCGGCGAGTGGAACAAAAAGGAAGAGCTGCTGGCGGAGCAGGCGGCCAAGCATCTGCGGCACTACACGCCGCTGCTGGCCGCCTTCGCGCAGTCGGCCAAGGCGGAGATCGCGCTCCTCACCAAGGTGAGATCATTTATAATTATTGGGGCCAACATTATTTCAAGGGATGAGTTCTGACAATCCTTCACAAGCCGCGTGAATTTACCTCGTTAATATCTATTAACGAGGTGGGATGGGTCCTATGGGAAATTTCTGCAAGAGCACTTGCTTATTTGTGCGATGAGCACGAATATTGCATAGTATGAAAAACATCATCGGCAGCAGAACTATTACTAATACGCAAAGGCTGTACAAGCTCTGGGATTGTTCTGTGGAGCACTCGCGGATTGTACAGAGACGGCTTCTCATGGCACAGCGCAGCCGCCGCGCCGCCGCTCGACGTTGTGGCCCAGTGTAGAGTTGCGCAATACACATGACCGCGTGTCTTTAAACCTAAACCTATCCTAATATCCTGAAATGATGATACTCGATGACGAGTCGGAGCGGCGAGGTGCCACCCTCCAACTTTGTGTTGAATGAGTCTTTCATGAAACACGATAATTGCAGGTGAGCGCCTCGCTACCGTGTCGACATGGCAATCTGATCAAATCCTTTACTAACCGAGAGAAAAAATTAGAAACATGTATAGCGAAACTGCAGCCGTTCGAGCAGTGAATGGACTACTTGCAAAAAACATGTATTTTAATATTTTTTCTGGTTGTTTCCAGGTGCAAGAGTACTGCTACGAGAACATGAGCTTCATGCGCGCGTTCAGCAAGCTGGTGCTGATGCTGTACAAGAGCAACGTGCTCTCGGAGGAGGCCATCCTCAAGTGGTACCGCGACCCCAACTCCAGCAAGGGCAAGCTCATGTTCCTCGACCAGATGAAGAAGTTCGTCGACTGGCTGCAGAGCGCCGAGGAAGGTTAGTTACTCATTTAAAACTTTACTTTTAATGACGATCCTACTGTTTTTATTGTCTCGTACTCAAATGTTGCTCGCACGCCTATATCTTGGCTATAAAGTGGTCAACATCTTTTCGACTCCATAATATGGTTCAAAATTGGTAGAACCAGTTTTTGGCTGAATGTGTAGTATATTATTACTATTACTAAAAGTATGAATTTTGCACCATGACAAAAATGTACAGTCGTTCTTGGCCACATTGACACGAGACCCTCTACGTCGAACTGACGGTTCCACTGGCGTATTTTGACCTTCGAACGACATACAATCTAGAATGGTCCTACTTTCAACCTTATAATGCACACTACTTCAGCGGCCGTTTTCTTACATGTATCTACTTGGCGTTTCCAGAGTCGGAGAGCGGCGAGGAGGAGGACTGAGTGAGCGCAGCAGAGACTGACCGCGCGGCGCCTCCGGCCGCGCACAGATAATAAGCGTACTATGAATAATAACGATATAATAATTAAACTAATTGTTGAACACCGTGGACAGTAGGGGACGATGTTTTCTACACTGTATATTCATTTCTAAAGTAACATGTTGAAATACAATATTTTTTATTCGATTTTTTTAGGAAAATTCCAATAAATGGTGGCAACACTCTGTGCTTGTTTTATTATTCAATCCTGTGATCATCGCGTAGGTAGAATTGGGGTTCTTGGTGAAGGATCTGTAGTATAAATCAAACCGAGGCGACCCTCTGAAATCAGTGGTCATAAGTGGTTCCGGAGATTAACCCCTACACACAAACTTCAAACCTCACAGATCTTCCTTTGTATCCTTCCGTGTTTCTTTTATAATATTAGTAGGAATAGGACTGTGATTGAGTGAGGAACTACTTTGTATCTGCTAACAGCAGTATTAGGATAAGTTGTTTTTGTACATTTAGTTGAAGCTTGGACAAAGCCAATAAGGCAGATTGTCTTCTGATGTGGAAACTCGGCCAGAGGGCCAAATCCACATTATGAAATATACTAAGGTAAGCTAAGAATAACTTACACCGATTGAACTACCTTTGTTGATTTTTAATAAATATAAATAAATAAAGCCCACTTTACTGTCATATAGAGTGAAAGAAGAAACAGTAATTATCAATACTAATATTTATCCTTTCACTTGCGTACAGAATGGACTTTCCGGATGAATATAGCTGTTTTATCCCGCGGGTTCGCCTACGTTCTTTGCAATAGGCGGACGAAGCAGCGCGGGCAGCAGCCTATTGACATAAAGTCGAAAAGTATAATTATTATGGACCTATAATACTCAGGACAAGCAATACGTGTTGCCACAAAGAGGCACGGAAAGGCTCATACAGCTAAATTAAGAACTGGTCTTAAAATGGCTGATGGCTTACCATAACCACCTAGTTAATTTGGACGGGTAATTGTTTATTTGCCGCATGAACCTATGATACCCAGGACAGGCTATACGTGATGCCACAACGAGGGACGGAAAAGCTCCCATGCAGCTTAGTTAAGAACTGGTCTTAAAATAAAATAGCTGATGACTTCCATAAACAACCTACTTATTTTGGATGGGTAATGTTTTGTGCCACAACTTCATACTAAAACGGTTGTGGCAAATAATAAAAAAGTGGAACTATGAGAAGGACAATGAATGATATCTCTCTTTCTGTCAGACTTATCGCGAATTGTATGCTACCAGCTCGCTCGCACGTGGTATTATTATTACCATAGCTTGTCCTGAGTATCATATAGGTCCGTGATTTGCCGCAACCTCATACCAAATCAGCACATTTATGGGACGGCCGCTACCTCTTGTTCTAAGTGTTCTAATGAGAGAGAGAGACGGATAGTGCGAGAAAAATCGAGAGAGCTCGTGCGCCGTCGCGTGATAGCCGTGCAGTTGCGGCAAATAAGAAAACGGAACTATGACAAGGACAACGAATGATATTTCCTGTTCTGTCACACTTAATGAGATTTGTATGCTAACATCTCGCTCGGACGTGGTATTATTATTATCATAGCTTGTCCTGAGTATTATAGGTCCATGATAATTATTTTTTCTCTATGTGGAAACATGGTCCGCTTCTCGTCCGCTTAGCTCTCGGGCTTAGCTTAGCGTTTTGTAGGGTATGGCGCCATCTGTTGCTAGTGGGAGCGAGTTAAGTGTTTCTACTTTCCGTACTAGATGGCGCTAGTGTTTAGCAAAGTTCCAGTAATTACAAAATGTAAAGCAACTGGTCGGTATGCGAAGTCAAACTTGGCTCGCTCCGAAAACACCCCCAACACATCAAACATAGCTAAGAACCAAATGGAAGGACAAGACTTTCGATTTAAAAAAAAACGCTCTCTAATCAGTCATGTGTTTGGGAGCTAGGAACAATGACACAGTAACAGGCACATTACAATATAGGGGAGCGACCACACCGGTGCTTAACGCTGCGTATACGCGTTGACGTGTCGTATGCGTCACGTATTCTTCATACATTTTGCTGCGTTTTACGGTGTGTTAGCGTATTTTGAGCAGCGGTGTGGTCGCACCTCTTTGCATCGGAGGTTAATAAATAATAAGTACATTACACTCACGTGGAAAACTTTTCGGAACATTATGTTCTTGCTTTAAGCGACTATTTACTTTTCCGCATTACAAATGGTAGAATGTCAAACGAGCCTAAACGTGGCCATCCCTTACTATCGCATGCAACGCGCTGCGACAGAACGCGGGAACTTCTAGCGGCGCGACCAAATCACGAAGTGTGCCGTCTATGACACACAGTTTTTGAAATCAGATTACTCGTTCTGGAGATTACCCCCAACAAACAAATTAGTTTTTTTATGTAATTAGCTAAATAGAGCGCTTCGATATACACTAGATAATAACTAGGGGTGTAGACACTGAATAAAATAATCAATAATGTTGTACTTTCTCGAAAAAGGATTAAAAAAGCAAAACAAGAGGTTTAATAATCACAAAATTATAAGCTTCCAAAGTTTTAAGAGGGGGTATGTTCTGTCCTTTTTCCGCAAAACGCACCTTCATAAATCATATGAAACAATTGTCATTTACTATTACTATGACGCTTGCAGATTGTGGCGCCACTATCTCCAAGCGTTCTCTCTTTCTAACAAGCAATATTAAAACGGTTGTAGCTTCGTAATTCTTTGAGATATCTGAATGGGATTTTCGTCACGAGTCTACACCCGTATTAGATTTTGCTTTAATAACAAACGGTAACAAGGCGACTGTGGCCATATGACATGCGAACAGTTGCGATGTTACTGGGGGGCTAGTACGCTAAGTTTTATGTCGGACATAAAGCATTCGTCCCATTCTGGCAAATATGCGAGTGCAAGAGGGACGAATGCTTTACGTCGGACATAAAACCTAGTGTGCTAGGAGGGCTGGAGGTGGTAAACTTATTTCTACTAAATGAGGTTAATCTTACAATTTTGCCGATATCACGTCATGAGACTCATGAGCTGTCGAAAATCAATTTGCCCTGTTAGTTTTGGTCGGTCAAAGTGCAAACTCTTATTTTGTACTGAAATGAATTGCAGACCGTTAAATAATCCAACATCCATAGGTACCTACCTACATCCAATAAATACTACCTAGGTTACAATTACCTACCTCGACACCCTACCAACTCGATAAGTCTTAACTGCTTTAACGTTAACCCTTTCTGTGCTTACTGTTTAGTTTATAATAATGAACTTCCCTAACATATATTTTAGACTAACTCCCCTTCTAAAAACCTTTACGGGCTTCATTTAGGGTGCCTTAGTATATATATGGGTGCCTAGATGTAGCTCACATCTCGACTCGAGCCCCTGTCCAACGCACAATAACGCGAATAGGAAAATCGTTAAACCGTCGAGATTACCATTTCGCATAGGTGAGTATTCATATGCATAATAACTCCAATAAAATAAGCAAGGGGCCCGTTTCCGGAGCATTCAGACTCGCTCAACGGCTGTCGACATTGTCCCAGCTTTATGCGAACCCCTCGCCATTCAAGGACAAGCTCCCGATCAAGGTCACATCAGGTGCTCTCAAATAATACCATAAAACTACACGTGTAACCAAAATAACCGTCTTAAAATTAAGTTTAGTAGATCATTTTGAGGTTATGTCATCTTAAATCGTACTTTCCCGCGCAACCGAGAGTTTTTTAAAATCTTGACAGCTGCGTGGCGTAGGAAATCAGTGCGTACTGAATGGCTTTCGAAGATTTTTTTGAATACAGAAGTGCACACCTGCGTTATTGAATTTCACGCACACAGAGGTACCTACGTACCTACTCTTATTATCCTTGTTGAATACGACAATCAGTACAGAAATACAAAGAGGGATTTGGAATAAAGACTCGTCTCGGTGTTAGTGATACCTGGCCCGCGCAAAAAATGTCGGGATGTGTCTTTGGTTCTCTCGGGGAATATTTTTTGAATACTTGGATTTCAATAGAGGCTGCTGTGTTGGTTAAAATTTGGATACAATAAAGTAGCTGAGGGCTTGATTCTGTAATTGCTATGTGAATTAACTCGACTTTGATAGGATGTCACAGACGACGAAGACACTTTTCGAACTGGTGAGTAGGGCTATATGGCCTATATGGGCAGGGTGGCGTACAAAAGTTTAAAAAAAGCCATTAGGGTTAGGAAAATAGCCATTTTATCTCAACACATGTTTCTGATTGTTGTAGTTTGTCTACGTAGATACCTATTGTTGAAACTATATCTATATTCCAAATTAATTTGGGAGTTTAAAATAATACTAACTGAAATAAACGTACCTATTTATAAAATATTTAAAAAACTAGTAGGTATATGAGAATAGGTAACGGTCATTTTAACAATCCACAGAGAAAGCCTTTCGCTTGTTTTTCCTCTTATTTATGGTAAAATATTGAATGACTTGAGCTGTCAGTCACATTAGGTCGTAGCATGGTCGTAGTTTTTTTTGTTATCGACTGTGTAGATAGGCATGTTTAAAATGTAGGTTACGCATAACTCACACGGTTAGGAATTGTTTTTTGCAGGCGTTTACATGTTTTTTCGTTGTGTTATTAAGAGTCCGCAGTAAGCTCGGCCGAATTTCACCTTCCCATACAAACGTAGTTACGCTCTCATTTTAAAACTACGTGTTGGATCGTGACGAAACTTTGCATATACAATGACATGAGGTATATCTATGTCTGTAATTAGTTTATATGGTTCCAGTTTATAAAACAAGCGAACACTTAAATTCGCTGTATTTTTTTAACTATGGTATCTGAAGCTACATAAACTAATTACAGACACAGATATACCTCATGTCATTGTTTATGCAAAGTTTCGTTACAATCCAATACGTAGTTTTTTTTAATGAGAGAGTAACTACGTTTGTATGGAGAATCGAGCTTACTGCGGACTTAAGCTCATCAGAATATAAATAATCAGCCAACCATATGCAATTTTTTTGTATAGTTTATAGTACGATAGGATTCTTAACGAGAACATATCATTTCAGTTCACCGACTTATCTAAGTGGTTGCAAACCGGCGCAAATGACACTACCGGTATACTTACTGGTAATTTATAATTTTAATAAAATACGAAATACTAAGCTAATTGGGCCATAGATTCTATTAGTTGGTTGGTGCGCTCTCGCTTATTCAATCGGACGTTTTATTCCACGCCCGCATAGCCCTCCTGCATACGACCAGTCAGCAAGCGCCGACCATTCCAGCCGTGGGCGTGTAACCTAACACCTGACCGTTACCAGCCAGTTACTCACAACTCACCATCATCATTACAGAGAGAACCAGTGCAAATCGGACCTCCTATTACCTATAATTATTACGAAACTTAGGCTCAAGGCATGTCGGGAATGAGATGATAGGAGTATGAAATATTTTGTGAATAGACAGGCCAGCTTATCGCAATGATATGTGCCGGATTCCAAAGCTTTATTAGATAAATAAAATACTTTATCAATTTGCACACTTGGTACAGTCCCGATCAGATACCTACATAATGCATGTGTGCTCAAAAGTATCTGAATACGCTAAGATTCCCCAGCGTGGCCAACTCAAGACTCCGTACAAACAGAAACTATAGTTTCCGATGTAGATATGACAGATCCTAATATATATAAAAAAATAATGCTATTCCAGTACCTATGCCGTTTTAAAATGAGAACGAAACTACGTTTCTATGGCGAGTAGAGCGTTCTGCCGACCGTTTACGCCATGAAAATAAGGTCTTATGGTGACAAAGTTTATGAGTAGGTACTTAGTTTCCTACAATGCGATGTGATGGCGATTATATCTTCTGGTACTTGCACAATTTATAGTGGGGCGTGGGGTTTTGAACACTGAGGCGGTTTGTAACCTTGTCATAATGTGACCGTTATATGTAGTAATAATAATTAATATTTTTTATTTAAATGAGTTATATCAATGTTAACGCTCACAAAGCGTTCAAAACCGACGGTCCATTGCAAGTTCTACGTAGGTAAACTATCTATCTATTTTATAGGTAAACACCTATCATACTTCCGAAATCTTTCAGCATTTCATTGTTTATTATTGAATGTAAAATGTTGCAATATTTATTTATAATACAAACAATAAGAAACCAAATATTAAGTATTAACTAAAATAATAATAATAATAAATCAGCCATTCATGGATGAGAGGGAACGGGCAACTAAAATAATTATTAAAAACTAAATTAAAAATAAAGTAGAATATAACTAAACTCTATCTAAAAATGGCCCCGCGGCATTGTGCCGTTAAGATGCTGGCAGCATTACCTCGCTGAAAAGCTAAGATAATTCCTTTATATATTTTTATCTTGGTACATATAATCTTTATCTAAGGAGTTCCATGTGTTATGAACACTGAAAACGTAACTATCTAACAGACGTAACGGCCGAATGCAACATTCCATTAAAAGTTATTCGATAGACCTAACATTACCCTATGAAAGTGCCAGTTTTCATGCATGATCGCCGTCGGGCGGAAACGATTTATAACTTATAAGTATACGTTTCTGTTACTATTGTTCTTTAACTATGTTTAAATGGGCCACTCTACCGGGCTTATCCTACTTAAATTTAACTAAAATGATGAAATAAGTAAAAGATTTTTACTTTAAACGGTATAGTAATTAAAATTAAACTCTCGCGCTTTGTCTTGTCGTCGATCTTTATTTACCTACCTTTATTTCTAGGTATACTACCACTTTTCGACATTATATCACATCTTATAGGTAAGGTAGGTACTTTTAATTTTCAATTATACGCGATAACTAAAATAACTCCATGTCTGTCTGTCTGTAAACAAATCTTGCAAGTTAAATTTGAATTTGACACACTTCCCGGTGACCGATTGAGCTGTAATTTTGGGTATAAGTAGAGTTTGGATGACAATTCAATGTTATGGTACCATCGAGCTGATCTGATGATGGACACAGAAGGTGGCCATGGGAATTCAGTACTTAACTGACGTAACTCCGTTTAGTTTGGGCTCTTTAGAATCGTCTCAATGAGTAGTTGATGATGGTATACAGAAAAGTACAGTCGGCAATAAAAGCTTGTATCAAAAATGAAATTTTTGACAAAAACTTTTTTAATGAGCGCCGTGAAGAACTTCGAATGTGGTGAAATGGTTGTGAAATGATGAGTCTGTGAAGAGTTGCGAATACAAAGAAACGTTGTTATGTACAAGCCTAGCATCATCTGTGGTGTCTCGACGTCAATAATCGAACTAGTAGTATTTTTAGTAGGCAGTTAAAATTACCTATCGTCAATCAACGTTCAAAATGTAAACATAAAGATCATCCAAATTATTAGATTATTGACTAGGCAGTGTTTTAATTTGAATCCGAATGACCCTAAATATCTGGAATGGGGTTGGCCGGGCGAAAGTATTTGCAGATGGCGCCAGCATAGGATGAACATATCAGTCCTACCAAAACTGTCAAATTCTTGTTTTTTTTTCGGAATTTTCTTGTTTAGAATCAAGCCGTTTAAGCCAAATCCCATAGAAAAAGGCTAGTGACAGGACAAATCTATGATGGCGCCATCTAGTCAAACATTTGACAGTTGCCAACCCCATTGTATAAATGGATTCATTGATAAATTGTTAACAAGCTTTCTATGAAACCAAGTTACGTTTGCGGTTATGTTCGTCGCTGTTGTTACGGGCCACGTGTAACTTTATATCAGATATCGTTAGTTGCATTTTTACCGTCTACAATAATAAGTTTGTGAATATGTGAACGTGATATTCGAGATCGAATGGTGGGTTTCCATTCAGCAATAGTACCTAATTGAAAACGGTTGTTAGAACATTACAATAAAACGTAAAATTAAGAGTCGATATGGTGGTGCGAAGTAGTCTCCAGAAAATTTGTAATGCCTAGTAATTCGTTTTGATAGCATATTTTATAACTGCAGCTTACATTTCAAACTATAAGTACTTGTTAACGATCTTATATCAAAAAGCCAGGTGTGGGGAACCATTTCAACAGGAAATAATGAATCCATCCGTTTTACTGTTGCGCCGAGCTAACGTCTACGAATATGCTTATTAAATAAATACTTTAGGGTATTTTATCTCATACTGACAATAGACATATAAACTAAGCGAATTAATGCTTGCACTACGCGCGTCCTCTAGTCTAATGCACTAAAAGTATTGACATACGTAGTGGGCAGCAGTAAAAAACATTGGACCCGATTTTACAGTGGCCTCTAAACTTCCTAATTTGATTTAGGTGTCGCTAAAACACTTTGCTATTCTATGAGCAGCTGTCATAATCAAATGACAGCGCTAATTTCAATCTGACGTTTCTTATTTTAGGCGGTCTATACAACTTACTTAGCTGCCTAAATGCTATTCTAAATATGTCATGTCGTTTTTAATCTGCCGCCTAAATTATGTCTAAAAATTAGATTATTTAGTTTTAGGCTAGTTAAGCCATGTGCACGTAGAATCGGGTCCAATATTCACTCATTAACATTTAATCAAAATTCACGAAAACAGAAATTATGAAATAAGCGCTCCAAAAGTGGCACACTAAAACTTGAGTCAATTGCACCAACTTGCCTAAGTTTCACGTCTTCAATGGAAACGTAAGCTGTCAGATGTGGTGGTTAATTTTTAAACACGGAATTTCGTATAGACGACCCCCTCTATTTACATCATTAGTTCATTACATCACATCATTAGAAGAGAAACGGAAAACATCACGTGTCAACTTACTTTTGCTACTTTAATTAACGGTATTCATGAGATAAAAATTTACGCCTATTTCCCTACAAACGTCATAATAGGTACTTTACTTACTTACAGAGCGTTTTTGACGTTTTGTGTGTACACATTTGAATCGTTATTTAGTTGACAAGGGATCCTTGTAGTTTCACCATGTCCATCTGTCCGTCTGACCGTCTGTCCGTCTCTCCGTCTGCGGCTTAGCTCAGTAACCCTTACTACTAGAAAATTTGAATTCGGCATGGGTATACATATAAATCAATACGCCGACAAAGAATAAAATCTTAAAAATATATACATATTTTTAGGGTACCTCCCCTACAATACAACTAATGTATTTTCTTTCTAGTTAGCCCATAGTGTGGGGTATCGTGTGATAGCTTGTCCAAATTATAATGGGTTTCTTAAAACCATTTGTCAGCTCAGTTATACGTTTGTGAGATATTGGGCTTTAAAGCCCTAATTTTTGTTCCAGGCATATATGTCTCTCCCGGCTAAATGGAGTAATAGTCGACCAACTCAAAATGTACTTAGAAACCCTACACCGCGCGTGGCCCGACACGCACTTGGCTGATTTTTTTTATTTTATAAAAGTCTGACCATGATTGACCCTAGTCTCACCGAACTTAAATAGAAACAACCCTCTGCGCCTGCTAAGTATAGGTAGATTGAATCACTTTAAATTAGGAGGTCTATTTGGGTTCATCGCTTCCCATCCATACTCTTAACTTTATCTATATACTATTAGACAAAGAAGAGTATATTGAATTTGGCCGTTAAACATTCTAACATGTTATATGGAATGCTCACTGGTCCAGTATCTGACACTTTCAATTTTAATCCATAACCGTAAAGGTGAACATCAAGTCAACAGTCAACTGTTAGGAATGAATGTCCAAACATTGTGTGTAATATTGATTTTGAACGACAGCTATACAGAGAAAAACGTGGGGATATTCCGACTTCCGACAATTATCGCGAATCGAACCGCGGCCAAGCTCTAGAATTGAAAGCATCTATAAGTATTACGAGTATCATATCAGCCGAAAGACGTTCTCTGCTGGACTGGAGATAGGCATCCGCCAAAGATAGTCTTTGGCAGTCTTTGAAAGACTGCCATAACAATGATCGGTTCTGCGCCATTCGTATCCAGCGGACTCTCGCCGATATGATTTTGTAAGGTGTCAAAGTACCTTTCTTGACACATAAAGTAAAACTGTAATGGGGTTGGCAACTGTCAAATGTTTGACTAGATGGCGCCATCATAGATCTGTCCTGTCACTAGCCTTTTTCTATGGGATATTGACTTAAACGGTTTGATTCTAAGCAAGAAAATTCCGAAAAAAAATAAGAATTTGACAGTTTTGGTAGGACTAACGGTTCATCCTATGCTGGCGCCATCTGCAAATACCTTCGCCCGGCCAACCCCATTTCAACGAACGCTTTGATTTCACTGTCGGGCTCTGTAGCGATCTCGTAAGTGGTAAAATTCTCGAGTTATTTACGAGCTAACCAGGTTCTTGTAACCGAAACTGCGATAAGGCTCATTGTTTCGGCGCCTTAGACACTTGATCCGCCACTAAACAACTTTCAGGCCACCTTCCAAATGTCGTATCTCTATTCCGTGATCATAGTGACACGACCTTTTGGCTAAATTGCATCATGTGGGTTAACTGTCAAACCATGGTAAACAAATTAATTGGAGAAAAAGCGGCGCGGCAAAGGTTTTTGTTTGTAGATTTGATACGTGACGAATTCTGATTTTTTTACGGAATTTACCTATAGGTACACAATTATATGAGTATGTTTTGTAGGGCGAAGACAATCAGTAACGTGTATTAACGAAAGTTTGAATCATTGTCTTATTGGCAGAACATAATAGGTATAGCATAGAGCATTAACCTACTTTATCTAATATGTTGATCGTCCTGAAACCTTGAGGTTTTTCGAGCGTATGTATGTATTCATGTTTTTTTTAAATCTAACTACATATGTATGTTTGAGGTGTCGTTGGATCGTAGGAGTGACATAGGCTATAATATTTGTAAAAAGCCAGTTGGGTTTTTCAAAAACCTTTGGATTTCACTTGTTTAAGTTAACTTACAAACTTTCAAATATACAAGACGAGGCTAGTAACTAATACCACAGCTATTACTATACATAGGAGATGCCCACAGCCGAAATTTAGGCTATTATAATAGCTCGGCCATGTGTCTTCCTGTTATTTAGCACTTTACGAGCACTTGTCGAAAAAAATGACGTACGTGTTTTTTGTATTTTACGTGTTTTTGTTTTTCGTCCGCCACCGCAGGCCGCGCCAGTGTGTTGCCGGCCTAAGGCTCTCATTTGTGTCATAGATTTAGGTTCACGTCTTTGGTTGTATGTTTAATGTTATTTCATGCAATCAAATAATTGTTAGTGTTCCGTACCAAAACTGTTTTTATGCACGTAAGTATTGACTACACGAAAGCCGACTTCAGTTTTACTCAAGCTATATCACCCATTAATTTCTTAAGTAAATAGGAGATGATAATTTTCATCAAGGAGAAACTTCTATACAAGTAGAGGTACTTCACTGACTAGCAATTAAATTAAAACACAAAGCTCCGAAAAAGACCATACGGTCTATGGAATTCAGTTTAGCTGGGTTTCCCATTTAAAGTTTTAAGCTTAGTACCTACCTACCACGGTGCCTCGTTACCCAACTGCGGCACAAAAGGTAATTTTTATACCTGCGCGGTTTAGGCACTCATTGAGGCAAACGAACCTTTTGCCTGGAGCGAATTGATAAAAGGCTGTAAAGGGAGATTTGTGCTTGCGCCAAGGAAATTGACACTCGGTTGGAGAAAGGGGGGTTCCGTGTGGTTGGGATTATTTGAAACTAGCTCTTCCCGGCGTGAACTACCAATTTCATCCCCTTTCTGAGGACTTTCTGAAATAAGAAGTGTGCTACGCCCTTTTCCAGGATATGTACCTATCAGTTCAGCGGTTTAGTTGTAAGTAGGTTGACGTGCGTTCTTCATTTCATCTGATTCTGTCATTGACAAAAGGGAAGACCTCCCTTGGATATCGTTTTGTTTCATTTCTCTTGTTACTCTCGTTTTGAAACCCTGATTTACAGATTAAAATCCCCGGATATTCTTAACAATGTCTCACATTTTTATCCGGTTGCACCACCATCTTGCGGTTACAGACCGATCAACGTTAAATATAAATATTCCATAGAAACTTGACAAACTTTCCATACATTCAGATTTAAACGAACACCGTTTACGATTAAAATCGGTTTGGAGCTTCGAAGCAACTCAAATTGACTCAAATTTTGCTGCCGCAGAAGACAGTATTCGAGTATAGAGGTGCTTTCAAAACTAACGCAAAATAACGAGATGTTATCCTGAACATCATTCCCTATTACAATTTTAAATTAGTGTTAATATCAGATTTTAAGTATTGCCTTAGTTGCTAAAAAACCTTTACGTCAGTTGGTGCTATGGTCAGCTATGGATTATATTTGCAGCTAGTAAAGTTGGTAAAAGCTCTGTCTGGTAGCCAAAATCAAGTGAGTGAGTACCTGCCTAGAGTGCTATTAACGATTGCAGTTTGAATTTAACCCGCAACACAGAACAGAATTTTACCAGACCGTACCAGAGGAACTCTAAAAAAATGTAACAGCATTCTCCCCGGAAACGTAGGTACGGGCACAAAGCAACGAAATTACGTTCCAAGAAGTGCCCGCGCGCAGGTAGACCGCTTGTTCGGTTTATGATTTATAAGTACGGAGTTTGAGCGATGGGCTGAGGGGCGCTTTGGGTCTTAGGTGTGCGTTGGTGCCACGCGTTGTTCGTTTCTTTCCTTCTCGTGAGACATGCAGGCGTGTGGTGGTTGCCAACTAGCCAATTTATCAATCAGAAACACACACGACGAGTGTGACCTTTTGACAAGTATGCGTGCGAGAAATGGATCGAATACTGCCTGTTTTCGAGGTGCGGGATTTCCAAAACGCAATGCCATATTAGGGACCGCACAACCCTTTCAGGTGATGTCACTGTTGAGGCTCGAATAGTGTCCCTGACCCGTAAAATTACTGAAGTGGTGCAATTCGATCTTATTTTGTGACATAGCCATGATATTGAACTTCATAAACTGTAATCCATACTAATATTATAAATGCGAAAGGGTGTCTGTCTGTCTGTCTGCTGAACCGATTGAGATGAAATTTGGCATGGAGATAGTTTGAATACCGGGGAAGGACATAGGATAGTTTTTTATCCCGGAAATCATCCCCTGAGGGGGTGAAATGGGGAATGAAAGTTTGTATCGAGCTACGATATAAACGAGTTCCACGCGGACGGAGTCGCGGGCTTCTGCTAGTGCTGTATAAGTATTTGATATACTCTTTGATTGCATTTGGTTTACTGAAATGAACATAAAAAGTTTAAAGCTTGTAAAAATGAAGATACATTTTCTTTTACGTTTGCGAGAGAAATCTTTTGCATATCCGTATTTATCTACAATTGAGTAGATTAACAACCATTCTTATAAAAGTCGAACTAACGTCGTGAAATCGCGAAATCGACTTGATCACTCAATCAAGCGGAACCGGATTCGCTAATGGATTATTTCCACGTATGTTGCGCTTACTTGCGATTCATCAACCGGTTTCCCTTCCGAGTCATTCCTATATTCTTGACCCCTAGATTGTTTTTATTCAACTACGTTGCCAAACAAAATTTTCGGCCTACTATCACGCAGTCATCGCCGACTCCAGAGTCCTAGAGGAGTCACGACCGCATTGCCATTTTGACGACTTCTTAGCCTAGTTGGTAGATTGGTAGTTACCCTGCCTACGAAGCTAGAGGTCCCGGGTTCGAAACCCGGTGAGGGCATTTATTTGTGTGATGGCACGAATATTTTTTCATGAGTCATGGATGCTTTCTATGTATTTATTTACCTATATAAGTATGTATATCGTCGTCTAGTACCCATAGTACAAACGACCACACTGTTTATATAGAACCTTATTACAATGCACTTAAGAGTCCGCAGTAAGCTCGATTCTACAAACGTAGTTACGCTCTGATTTTAAAACGTGTTTGATTGTAACGAAACATTGCATATATAGTGACATGAGGTATATAGATACAATAGGTCTGTAATTAGTTTATGTGGTTTCAGATACCATAGTAAAAAAAATACAGCGAATTTAAATTTTTCATACAAAACTTGTTTTTGCTGTATTTCGTTTGTTTTATAAACTGGAAACATATAAACTAATTACAGACATAGATGTACCTCATGTCATTGTATATGCAAAGTTTTGTCACAATCCAACACGTAGTTTTAAAATGAGAGCGTAACTACGTTTGTATGGGAAGGTGAAAAAAAAAACAAATATAAATGTCTTAAGAATCATCAACAGACGTTTCTGCTTAAATTGTATATTTTTTCTTAATGAATTAATGAAAGCTACATTACTAGAAATGTTTGCCTAAATCCGTCCAGTAGTTTTACTCACGTTAGTCTACCTGTATAGTTTTGAAAGCAAACTCATCTAATGCTAAAAGACGTGCCTACTTAGATCTTTCCATCTCTATCCAACATGTTAGAGAATAAATTATTTTGATTATCCAAATTAAACTATCAATTTACAATTATCCGCAAGTTAAATGAAACAATACCTTCTTTTTGGTTCTAGGAGCATCGCAGTTCTAACCTAACCTAACCTGCATTTCTGGTAGCTGTTCGGTTCTGTAAGGGTCGTGGTTCTAACTGAACCTAACCTACTTTTCTGCTAGAAGTCGGATTTTTTATTTTGACTAATAAATGGCTTACCATATAATATGTATGACCTAAGAATGACTTGTTCCTCATACATACTTTCAACCCTTTTTAACCCCCTTAGGGATAGAGTTTTCTAACACGCTGGAAGTACTTGTTTATATTTGAATAAGTAATCCTTCTACGTTTCAAATCTTTAGCTCAAAAAATTGTTTCTCATACAAACTTTGCACCCCTTTTTAACCCCCTTAGGGATGGAATTTTCTAAAACGCTGAAAGTGTTTTTTTGTATTCTAATAAGTTATCTTTCTACAGTTTCAAATCTCTAGTTCAAAAAAAGTGTTTCCCATACAAACAAACCCCCACAGGGGTGCGGAATATTCTAAAACGCTGAAAGTACTTTTTTGCATTCTAATAAATAATTAATTTTTCTACAAAGTTTTAAGTCTCTAGCTAAAAAAACAAGTTTCCCCCATACAAACCTTGCACCCCCGTTTGACCCCCTTTCAACTCTCATATTAAGTTATCCATATGGCCTTTCCATCCCCTAGATAATGAATTTTGATGAAAACGCTATGTCAATTATCTGTTTTATAAATAAAGAACGTATATACGAACTATCAAATTGCTAAATAAAAAGAAAGTCTTCTCGGTATACTGTACGACTCCTATTTCATCCCTTTAGGGGGCAAGATTTAAAAAATATATTTCTGGATAGATCTACATCTTATAAAAGAAACCTGTTGCCCTGCTTTCATGTTTCTAGCCACACGTTATCATTAAAAATCACTGGAATCACGGGAATGTTTTTATCCCCCTCGGACTCAACGAATCGAGTCCAAGGGGGCACATACCCCCCGGCCCGGGGAAGGCCATAGTGGGGGGTTATGTTGGGATCTCTCCTCCCGCCGCCCTCCGCACAAGTCGGAGGGAGGGGAGGAGCCTACCCACTAAAACCCCAGCGGCGTCACCCGCTCTGTCGTTAAGGGGGCGTCATGGGATGGACATTTCTAACCACGACGCCCCCCGGCGGTCCTGGCTAACTGCGCCAGGAAACCCGCGCCAAGAGAGGGGTAAGTCAAAGACGCTTGACTTTCCCCCCACACGTGTAGGGCCATGTGCAATGTGGGTCCCCAACCCACTGGCCCTACGGGGGGAGGACGCGGCCTGCGGCTGCATACCGCGCGCGTCTTCGACCCCTTCGTCTGCGCCGGAGCGGGAGCGCTCCGCACTGTCTCCGCGCTCCCGCTCCGCGGCCTCCTTCTGCGATATGACGACTTAACTTTCAACCCTTATCTTAACCCCTTCAAGGGATGAATCAGAAAAAAATCCCTTACCAATGTTTTTGGCTGTACATTAGGAGATTGTGACCGAAGTTTTAAACGTCTAACTTTAAAAACGACATTTTTCTATACAAACTTTTTAATTTTTTTAACCACCTTAGGGGAGGAATTTTTATAGCAATCTTTTGGTTTGTCTTTTAGTAAGAAACTTGAATCTTTGTATGAAGATTCGTCTATAACTTTCCAAATGAACGATTTCCATACAACAGTTCGCCCCACTTAAGGGTTGAATTTCGAAAAATCCTCTCTTAGTACACGTCCTCGGTTTGTAAAAATATAAGTATGTTCCAAATTTCATGCTTATATATTTAGCAGATTAGGCTGTGCGCTGTCTGTCAATCGATTAGTAACGCAAGTGTTTAATAATATGTATAGATAATAACCTGTGTTGCGATTCACAGTTTGCCGCCGATCATTCATATATAACTACGGACCACAGTAAAGGCGGTTTGCAACAACTTACGATAGAGAACAGACCGATCAACGTTAAATATGGCGCCGGCATCTGTCATTCCATATAGAAACTTGACAAACTTTCCATACATTTAAGTTTTAACGAACACCGATTACGACTACAGACGGTTTGGTGCAACCCGCCCTAAGCCTGACATCCGATTGTAGTCTAGAGAGAGAACAGGAACACCTCGCTCATACTTGGATCACAGTTAGTGGGGAAGTACCTCCTTAATGGAGACTGCAGCATTAATAACACTACTACTTTGTCTGTAGGTATGTGATGTGGTGTTGTGTTCCTGGTTCCGTGTAAGGTTGCCAGAGAGAGCTCCCGAGAATGTACTGTCTTCAGAGTGAGGGAACTCTATATTGGTCTCATATTAGTATGTTGTTAACACAACAAAACTTCAAATCAAAGGTCAGTTCATGTGACTTCTCTAGAATTGCAAGCGTCCTTAGGTTACTATGGCTATCATAACGCTGGCAGTATGCATGATTGACTCGATCGTGGTTTCGTGGTAAAATCCCAGGGATCAAATTATAACAGAGACCGGCTCACGCTTGCCTACATAACGTTTTGTGAAGGTTAGGTCGATAACGGACGCGCCCACGCCATATCTTGTTTGTTTAGTTCGTTGCTTCAAAAACAAAGGCTCCGTAATGAAGTTGAACTCGATTCTTGATGACCAACCATTTGTTGCCTGTCGGTTAAGTAGGCTCACTGGGTGCACATGGTATTTCATAGCTTAGTGGTGGTGTGCAGTTTACGGGAATTGCCGGAAATGGCTGTCAATGGGAATATGAAAAAGTTTGCAAAATTGTATCATTTATCACGGAGTAGTTAATAGTTACCAACTTGTCAACATGTTGCTCACATATTTTAGAACCTCTGGGAATGTAATAATCATCTTTTTATACTCGTCGACTTTAATGATTGAATTAAGATTTAGTAAGACCAAATTATAATCACCTACTTTTTTCTATGGAGCTTCCACAACAAATATAATGAATTTGACCCAATCACGTGGCGCCTTTACTGAACTATAATGAATTTGACCAATAGAACTTGGTCATACTTAAAACAAACAAACAAAAGACACCAACGAACGCTGAGCCAGAGGGCTGCGCTTCGTTTCAGCAGGGCTTATATTTTCAATAGATACCAAGTTTGTTTAATTATTCCTGTTCACTCGTAGAAAAAGTATTGTGTAACTATTGTATAAAACACATTGAATGTGCATTATCCAACGATTCTTTGTAAATAATATTTGGCTTGTTCGCCTGTATCCTACCGTTCTAATCTACCAATTAAACGGAACTAATGTTCACTTACGTTATGAACGTTATAGGTAGGCATGCGTAAGTAGATAGTTCAAAAAATAAAACCCTCACTTTGGCTCTACAATTTGTTGAAATTGCGGCAGGAAAGCTCAGGTAGGTTAGAATGTTCAATGCGAAACCTAAAGCCCGAGGCACAAATAAAATAGGGATGCGCAGCTGCGCGGCAGCTGGTGCGCACGCGCCACCTTTGCGGCCATCTCGATCGTCGATCGACGCGCAAACAGAACTGTCACTGCGATTGAAAAGGAGCTACATGGAGTGATTGTGCTTGAAGAACATATGTAAACTATACCCCATCTATCAGTATTAGCGATGACATAAGTAAATAATGATACTTTATTGTGATGTCATGTGACAAAATCAATAGTTATAGAAAATTTAATATTATCAGAATCAGAATCAGAAAATTATTAGTTAGCAATAGGTGGTCTTTAAGCGATTGCGCAAAACATGGCTATACCTATCCAGATAGAAATCCAAAATTAAATATTTATTTATTTGTAAACATAGGTTAATTATAACATGTCAAACAATAATAATAATTTGTTAAATGTCAACCAAAATAATAGTGTAGGTACTTAAAACTAAAACAACTTAAATTCAAAATGTGTCCAGTAAATATTCCGTTATCGAATAGTATGCTTTTTGTGCCAAAAATCCATAGAGGCATTTCTTAAATTCAATTAAATTATCTATTGTAATATGTTTCGGCAACTTATTGTATATTTTAGGTGCCATCCCAAAAATACTTTTAGCAAGCAAAGCTGAGTACACGGATTGGATGTAAATTTTTTCGCATCTGCAAGCACTTTTAAACATTGAAAATTGATGCATGTTGTTTTTACTGTAAACTGCAGTTTCAAAAATGTATAGACATGCCAGGGTTAGTATATTGAACCTAATGAATTGTGGTTTACAGGTTTCCATTAACTGCAATCTACAAACAGATCTTAAACATTTTTTTTGCCACAAAAGCAAGCTGGCGATCATTGGAATTTCCCCAGAACATGACGCCATATCTTAGTGTTGATGTTACATATGCATGGTAGGCAGTCAGTAAAGCACACTCGTTAACTCTTTAACTTAGATTATACAATGCATAAGAAAATCTGCTAAGCTTATTACATACTATTTCAATTTGATTTTTCCACCTCAACTTGTGGTCGAAACTTAATCCTAAAAATTTTGTAATGTCCGTTTCATCAATAATGTTACCTTTATATGACACAGTGAGATTATTAGGCAATTTGTCAACTTTGTTTCAAATTCATAATTTTTGTTTTAGTCAAATTAATGCGTAAATTGTTTCTATTTAGCCATTCTATTACTGTTTCAAGTGTCTTGTTTATGTCGATTTGTAATGTAATGCATGTGTGTCGGAATCTGAGAATACAACTGTACAGTCATCTGCAAAAAGGACCACGGGGTGATCTACAGCTAGTGGCAAGTCATTGATATAGATAATAAAAAGCAATGGGCCAAGTACACTGCCTTGAGGCACGCCAAATATTATTTCTTTGAAATCAGATGAGATGACACAAGCTGCTTTTTTTGATTTTGTGAATATCTTATTAATTGTAACTATCTGCCTACGTCCAGTTAAATACGATTTTAGAAGTTCATGGACATTGCCGCGTACGCCATAATTAAATTATTTAACAAGATATTCGGATCGACAAAATCGAACGCTTTGGACATGTCCATATACAGAGCGCAAACCGGTTTCTTTTTCTCCATGTCAGTCATAATTCCCTGTGGCTGTAAATCGCCATATTTATAGACTTGTTTTTCCGAAATCCATATTGTTCTAATGCAAACAGTTTATAAGTTTCAAAATATTGGTATAGACTATTATAGATAATCTTTTCTATGATTTTGGAAAACATTGACAGAAGTGCTATTGGTCTATAATTGTCCATGCATTCTTTGTCACCCTCGTACAACTACAATCTTTAGCATGTCCGGGAATTCGCCGTATTCAATGCATAGATTTGTGATATAGCTAATAAGTGGTGATATTATATGAGCACATTTTTTTATGACTACAAGATACTCCATCGTGGCCAGTACTATTCGTGTTTTTTAAAGAATTAATAATTGTGTAGGTCTCATAAAAATAGAATTAGGATATGTATATGTCAAGGTATTATTATTATGTATAGTTACGGGATCAAAATTATTATTTGACGTCACGTGGTCTACAAAATGTGAATTGAATTTTTGTGCAATGTCTTCTATGTCATTTATTCGTCTACCGTTTATGCGTCTAATGTGTGTAATGCTAATGTTCTCTCTTGAGCAAGGAGAATTTGATTTTTTTATGACATTGAGATCGTGCTCTGTGTAATACGTAGGTTATCATTATCATCACCACATCAGCCTAAAGATGTCCACTGCTGGACATAGGCCATAGTAATATGTAGGTACAGAAATGTTTCGTGTTATTGATTCATTGAACCCCCAAAACGTGAAGTGCACAGAAAAAAACTTGAATCAAGAAATAAAAATTAGAAAGAGCGCCAATATCTTGAATGAGATATCATCTTGAATGTGATTCTCTTGAACCAAGACAAAATTCTTGGCACAAGATAATTTCGATTCATTCCTGAAAATGTAACATCTCCCTAATCCTAACGAATTTCTTGGTTCAAGAATATTTGCCTCAAATCAAGTATTTTTATCTGTGTTGTCTTATAGACCCGACGCACCCCGATGTACACAGTAGCACAAGGCCAAGCAGGTGGGCCGACATCTGACGGGACAGATGGAAATCTGGACCGACCGCCCGGCGCGGCGTCCGGTGCATCGAGCCACGGCCCGTTGACAGTGGGGTGCTGTATTATAATTCAATTAAGTTTTTTTATACATAAATAGCTGACTGCGACGCTAGATAACCCAGGCGGAGCCGCGGTATAAATCTACTTAGCGTATGTCTATCCTTAAGGTCCATTCTATTTACTGGTGAAAGATTTTTGGAAATCGGATGAGTAGTTTCGAAGATTCTGCATACGAAATAACAACCTCACCGACTACCACTTTATAATATTGGTATAGATCAGTATAATCCAGTTAGCTTTGTGAGCTGTTGACCTCTAGAGCCCGTTTTTTATTTGAATGAATGAATGAATGAAAACATTTATTTCAAGTAACCAGGACTCATACAGAAAGTTACATGTTTCTTAAGATTACACTAGGCAACAAATCATTATTACTTATTATCTATACAAAATATGCACTGTTGGAAACATGCATTTCGCAACAGTGCCTCATGTACGGACAATCTAGCCTGTCCGCTATCAACCGCAGGATGGGGTTGGGGCTGGCCCGCGCCCGGCGCACCAGGGATGTGCAGCGCTTGCGCATAGTCGCATAGAAACAGTCTACACGTGCTTCTGCGAACATCCCTGATGCGCTACAGAAGCGGGGCAGCCCCAGCAGCACCCGGAACGCGTTATTATATTGGACCCGGAGGGCTCCGTGGGCCCGTTGCGTATAGTACCCCCATAAGCCGCACGTATACAGGGAAGCACAATATGCTTTAAACAGAGTTATTTTAACCTCCCTGGTACACCGCGAGAACTTACGGGAAATCATATTAGCCCTCACTGACAGAGCCCTCCGTTCCCTTTCTATATCCATATTGTCTTTTAAGTCAGCTGTGACAATATGGCCTAGGTATTTGAAGCTCGACACCCTCTCTAGTGTAGCACCATTTAGGTAAATGGGAGGCACTTCATATATTTTATTATTGCCGGGCTCAAATACCATTAGCTGACTTTTGGCTACATTATATCTTAGCCCGTGTTCAAGTGCGTACTTCTCACATACGAGAAGTAACTTTCGTAGGCCACAAGCCGACGCGCTGAGTAAAACCATGTCGTCTGCATAGCTTATATTATTTACACATAATGAGTCAATATGACAGCCAACATGCATTTTACTCAGCGCGTCAAGAAGTCCGTCCATGTACAGATTAAAGAGTGTGGGCGAGGTCAGCCCCCCCTGCCTCACTCCACACTCCAACCTGTATGGATCCGAGAGAGTACCCGCCCATCTAACGCCATTGACCTGTGCCCCATACCACTACCTGAGTATGCGTACTGTTTCTGTAGGTAGTTGTATTGCTTCCAGCTTCTTCCACAATACATCGTAGGAAACCAGGTCAAAGGCCTTAGACAAGTCCAAGAAACCAGCGTAAACCGGAGTCTTCCTATCTATATAGTATTTGACAGTATGCTTAAGACACAGTATTGCGCTCTCAGTGGATAACCCGGGTCGAAACCCAAACTGATTGTGATTTAGTCGCACATATTTATTTAACTGTGAATTAAGCATACTATCAAACACTTTCGCTATAATAGTCGCGAGGGAAATAGGCCTGTAATTGCTGGCGTCTGCCAGGTCTCCAGTTCTATTCTTTACCACCGGTATAACAATTGTTTCCATCAAGTCTACAGGCAGATAACAATGCCTAACACACAGGGTATAGAACATTGCTAACACTCTTGACATATGAGGACCCGCATACTGAAGATGCTCAATGCTGAGTCCATCGTGCCCTGGAGACTTACCTCGGGAAATCGAGCGAATAGCCTTGGCTACATCCCTAGCAGTGAAACCAGGTTCAACCGGTTGCGAGATGGGCTCAGCATTGTTTACCTCTTGCCTCGATGCCCCCCAATGGAGATTTGACTATGAAGTGTTCTTTAAAATGGTTAGCAATATCGTTCAAATTACTTTTGCCGCCAACGCTAACGGGACAGGCAGACCGCAACTTCGTACTATTTGTAGCCTTCCAAAAAGACCGGAAATCTTTTTTAGAGTGATGGGACGCTATGATATCCATTTTGATTTGAAGTTGGTGATCTTGACACCATTTAAGGCGAGATTTGAAGATCTTTCGCGTTTCACACATCTCATTAAATAAGTTTCCATGTGTTGGTTTACCATAAAGCATCCATTCCTGGAACTTCAGTCTGGCGGTCCCATGGACATCTTTGACATGTTTATTCCACCCGACTAACTGGTTTCTAGACTTATGTTTTCTGATTTTATTACTAGCAGTAGCTGCCGCACGCAAAACAGACACAATATTCATATACATTCGATTTATTACCAGTCTATGGCTATTATCACTACAGTACTGATCCGCGCAAAGTCTAAACTCGACTGGAAAGTCAATGGACTTTAGTCCTTTTCGACATTCCTCACTATAGTGGGCTACCTGCTCCGCCCCTCTCTCCCCCCATACTATTTGTTGATTAGGTACGCTAGGTAGACTTATTGATCTAGGTGTAACTAAAATGAGATCACATTCAAGTACGAGGGGAAAATGGTCGGACCATGTAACATCGTATTTGACATACACATTGCGCACCGATGACAATACAGATTGAGTTACAAGGCAATGATCCAACCATCGCTTGCAGTGATGCACTTCGCTTATAAACGTATATGTGCCAGAGTCAGTTCCCAAATTGTATATGTCGATGCAACACCATTCCTGTCCATTGCAGTGGTTAATAAGTTCATTATAAAAAAGTTCACTGGGATGGGCGTTGAAATCTCCAAGTATGAAGACCGATTCTATGCCGTACTCGTCAACAATGGCACTCACCTCTCCAAGGCAGTCCGTAAAGTCCGGTAGGTTGTCCACACTATTTGTTGGCATGTATACGCTTATGACTATGATAGGGCGATCATCCATCACTATTTTTATCGCACACACACGCGGATTATAGCAAGGCACCATCGACACATCATAAAAAACCGCACTCCTCCATAGTAGGGCGACGCCACCATACGGTCGCCCGCGCAGCATGCCTACTGATGTATCCATTGCCGATGTCCCAGTCGCACTGAATTTCGTGTCAATACTATTTAAAAATGGAATATCTTCGGGAGCCAACCAAGTCTCCTGTAGGGCAATAATATCACATGTTTGACATAATTCTCTCACACTGTCAACGCAGCGCTTAACATTTTTACAATTAAACGTGGCAAGTGTACAAATACTTGTAGCCAGTTTTTAGGGTTCCGTTAAAGGAAAAGGAAAAAAAGCGGAACCCTTTATGCTGCAAAACACGAATATTTCGTCACTAAAGCAGGGAATCCAAGTTTATAGGGAAACTACTTTCCGTTGGCATGTTCTTTTGCTAAAAGTACTTACAGGGAAAAATCAGAAAACTGTACATTTATAATTAAGTACGGAACCCTTGGTTTTAAATTTCGGAACACTCAATCACAGTATAGGAACAGTAGATAAACTTCGAACAAAGGTACATCGCACGGCTGTACACATGCGCGCGTGTTCGGTACGCACACACACATAGCCTTCGGGAATGATGGAGAATGCTTCAATCGGGGCCGCGTCGTTGCCGTGTTCGCTCGCTCTCACTCGCCACGTCAAAGGAAGCCGCCTCGTAGGTATGAAGACAGCGAGCCGCCAGTGCCACGATATCAAAAGGAGCCGAATAGGTTTGTAACTAAGCACCTACCAACCTAGTGCAGTTTAGCAACTATTACACTTACTAGAAAATATTTTAGGCATAGTATAGTGGTATTAAAATATTGGATGAAGTGGGAAACTAAAAACACATACCTAACTATCTATAATATTATAACTTTGTGTATACAATATTGTCTATTAATCTGTAACAGAAATACTTTGCATACGTGACACAGCCCTGCGCATCGAGCGAAAGTAGGTAACGAACGCTCGACCTAAACGGCCTCTGATTAACTACTGTATTATTCTTCTATACTGTGACTTAATCGACTATTATAAAAAAACTGTATAATTATTGAACCTGCTCACAGAATGTCAAGAGAATCGGTTAAGAAATAAGACCTCTAAAGAGAACATCCGGACATACGAAAAAAAAAACCCTCCCTGAAACGGAGAACTTCGTTCGCTACGCTCGCTCGTTCAATTAACAAACTGCGAACTACCTAGCCAATTTCAATAAACAAACTGAAAACTACCTGAGGCAAATTCAATTAACAAACTGCAAACTACCTAGGCAATTTCAATTAACAAACTGCAAACTACCTAGGCGGGTCAATTTTCAAACGAGCTGTTTTTGCTGTCCCACGGCTATAATTTCAAGTCAGTTTAACATGGAGTATTGATACATATATATTTGTATTCCGTGTATTATATTGTACTTAAAATATATATAACAATACCTTAAATATTAATAGATTCTGAAAAAAAAAATTGTTGATATCGTAAAACGGCGAAATCTACCGCTTTTTCGCGTGTCCCACTTGCGGTTTTGCTCAAACAAAAATTCATAACTATAGATTTCGGCAACGTGTAAATAAACAACTTGTACTGTTATAAAGAAGATTTATTAGCGTATTCATTAAAGTATCTTGCAAAATTAATGCGCGAATAATGAAAACCAGTGAAGTGTTTTAGTAGTTGTCCCACGCGCGACCCATTTATTAGGACTCAAGCTCAAAACCCTTAAAATCTGGTTTTCTATTGTCCCACCCCTACATTTACTTTACGATACGATAGATAGGTTAGTTGGGCTTCAACCACCAACGGGAGGGGAGGGAGCGCCAGTATTTTTGACGGAGGAAACAGGTTTTCTTTATACGAAGTATTTTGGTACGGCTATGACGACATTTGTATGGGCGTTTATTTATTAATATACGATTGAAATTAAAAATGTGTCTTTCATAACAAAGGTTAGCAATATGGGGTAAGAGTTTCGTGTTTAACTAATTAGTGAATTCAATTAATAGTGTACGAAGGACAGCCAAAAAACATCCATGTTGACATTTGTATGGCGACATTTGTACGGCTTTTTTGGCCGTACAAATGTCGAACGTGGCATACAAATGTCGATTTAAAACAAAATGTAAGTAAAGCACGAAATTAATGGAAATTGGAAAGGATTAAACTGGCCTCGATTTAGGCACTGGTTCCGTGACACATTTGTTGTTTGCTACCTTACCTACTTACTACTTTTTAGGGTTCCGTACCCAAAGGGTAAAAACTACGGGACCCTATTACTAAGATTCCGCTATCCGTCCGTCTGTTCGTGTGTTTGTCTGTCTGTCCGTCTGTCACCAGGCTGTATCTCATGAACCGTGATAGTTAGACTGTTGACATTGTCACAGATGATGTATTTCTGTTACCGCTATAACAACAAATACTAAAAAAACAGAATAAAACAAATATTTAAGGGCTCCCATACAACAAACGTGATTTTTTGCCGTTTTATGTAGATAATGGTACGAAACCCTTCGTGCGCGAGTCCGACTCGCACTTGGCCGGTTCTTTGTTGTCATTTTGCTACCTTCTCTTAGGCAGAATGAAATAATCTGTTTTCTAAGTGATTTTTTATATTTTGGAATATAACCACAGAATAAGTAATAGTACAAATATAACGATCATCATAAACCATAAACCGGAGATACTATATCGAAATAGTGAGTTTTTTAGTATGGTACAAATATTTAAAGTTTTTCAACAATTGTATGGCAAAATCGACATTTTGATGGCACTCACCGACATTTGTATGCCGCTATCGACATTTGTATGGCAGAATCGACATTTGTATGGCGCTGACGACATTGGTATGGCACGGTGTTTTTAAAGCGTCAATATCTAGCTAACCATTAGAAGCAGAGAGGTGCCTCGTGCACCATATTTTTTCTTCTTAAAAGCCCTACCTCACGTTGTCGGTACGAATTTGATATTCCAAAAAAATAAAAAAACCATACAAATGTCGAAAAACGGCCTCTTCAAAAATTGACCCAGGCAATTTCAATTAACAAACTGCAAACTACCTAGGCAATTTCTATACCTGAGTTCAGGAGTAAGATGATTACAAACTATCACCGAATATCCACGTATCATCAATTAGCCAAACCTTCCCATATTTATTATATCATATAGGCGATGATTTCTTCTTTGGAATGTTTTTTATGAGTTTGTAACCATTTCCGAGTGACCTAATATTGTCTCGAAAACACTATCACTATACTCGACTGATGACGTGCTTTATAAGAAGAATACATACGGAAATCAACTTTTGTACTTTATAGAAAAGGTTTGAAATCAATTGCAAATATATTGTGATAGGGGCAAAATACCGAGCGGTTATTGTACAATCTAGTATTCGATATTAAGTCTTAATTCTGTCACATAAGGTTCTTGTTAAAGTTGCCGATCGTTCGACATAATATATTGTTTAGATAATCAGCTAGAGTATATGTAGAATATTTTCTGTGAAAGTCAGCACATCGTCTATGCAACTAAATATTACGATACGCCTAATTAATTTGTTTCCGTGTTAATACCTACTAGTAATTTTTACCTAAAACGGATTTTCTGAAGTCTTCAAAAATGAGATACGGAATGTTCATTTATTTATAATAATATATTATATATATATATTTATAAACCTACTGCACAAATCCAAAAAAGTACAATTGGCGGCCTTAATGCCTTCAGGCATTCTCTACCAGTCATTACATACATAACTTAGATATAGGTACATATATTTAGGTAGTGGTTCTGTGCTGTGAGCTGAAGAACTCGCGGGACTATGTTTTTTTTTAAGTTTACTAGATCTGAAATGAGAAAAAATTACTATATTTGCGCTTTGCTCGCTCGTTTAGGAAGATAAAACATAAAAAAAGTATTTTTAATTTATGGCTAGATATTTTTGTAGCCGATTGCGGTCACGCAGAATTAAGGTACTATAATCGCTGAATTTTAACATGTACAGTATTTATCTGATACGATTACTACAGGAGACTGTACGTACAGTCAGCATCAAAAGTAACTGCGCAATCGAAGATGTCAAAAACTCTTATTCCCTTCTAATGAAGACTTTTGATGTCTTCGTTTGCGCAGTTACTTTTGATGCTGACGGTACAACCTCATAATTTGACAATCAGATTAAAATAACTGTAGTGTTCCTGGCGTCGGCAATTTGATATTTATGGCCAACGGGCCTTAATAAACCTTGAGCTTAATTTGCACAACAAAGTTATTTTAACACAGCAACCGGTTGAAAGATTCGTCGAACCGAGCAATGGTTCCGATAGCTGCGTTGCTTGGTTGAAAGCGACAGGCCGCGCGTGCCAGGAGGGCGCTGGTGCGATTCCTGAAAGCCTACCGCCAACGGCATTTGAAGTTTTCCCTCTCTGTCGCACTTGCGTACGAACTCGCAAGTCTGACAGAGAGCGAAAACTTCGAATGCCGTTCGCGGTAGGCCCTCTGCGAGGAGCACAATTACTTTGTCAATTTTTCCCTTTAAAAAGTTAAAATAGACCGCGCAAGTCGAACAATATTTCGAGACACGATCGGATAGATTAGGAGGATTAGGTGTCAAAGCGGACCTTAGGCACAACCAAGACTACGCTAGGAGGTTGATGACAATCGGATACATGGTTGAATATATAAGCAAAAGATTGGCTTTAAGTAAGTACTCAATGAATGTACCTACATAATAGGGACAGTGATCTAATGGCCTTAAGATCTAGCGAAGCGATTAATCTACATTAAAATGATGAATTGACAATAGCAGTAGTTACATTAGTAGATAGATAATTGGGGTGCCACGGGTCGAAATCGTAATCGATCGGAGAAAATTGAATACTGTCTACATCGAATCCTAACGGGGTATAGGTTTACCTACATAAATCGAGAATCGAAGTGTGCACATATCTTTCACTTAAATATAGATAGCTACAAGTACGATAAAGATGGAAATATTCGAAAACGATTAGAAAAATTCGAGATGGCGGTTCCGTGCGTATCGGAATGTAATCAAACGTCATTATATACGTCGTCATAACCGAGTTAATAGGGCATGTGTAGACAGAAATACCTTTGTTGTCCGTTAGAGAAAGTCGCACCAAATCCACAAAGAATCCCTTCGATTTAATGGCACTCTAGAAATACTCTTAGCTGATCATCATATCAGCCGAAAGACGTCTCCTGCCCCCCCTATTCTGTAACATGTTTTAAGCTCACCGCGACGCTCACCCACAAATATATCTTGACACCGCGATGCGCAGTAACTAAGCGTAGGTAGAGGTCTAGTTTCGTGAAGGGTGACCGGCGGGGTGAGCCACATTAGCGCGTAGCAAATAACAGCGCTAGACATAGGCCTCCCCCAAGACCGCCAAACGATCGATCCTGTTCGTGATCGCCGCTCGAGAACCTTTATGTCAATGCTGACTAAGCTGATGATTACCCAATTTCCAAAGATGTTTCTGAAGTGCTCTTAAATGTACCTACACCTACATGCTTATACTAGGCTCAATTCTACTCTAAGTCTACTTAATAAGATATGAAAAAGTATGCACAGAGGGGAGTGAGAAATGTGAGAATTTGGTGTTGCTCAAATTCTTTTAGCCGAAAAGGTTTTTGAAGTGAAAACTTCTTTAGCGGCGCTGTGCACTTTTTGTGATGGGAAAAAATTGTTAAACTCGCCACAGGTCACGTGACTGTAAGATTCGTAGATTTAGATTTAGATTTAGATTTATTTATTTCATAATATACAATTTACAATATAAATTAAAGCTAGCTTAATCTATATGAATTTATATTATGATCGTCAAAGAGAATTGAGAATTATAATAAAATAAGATATAATTATAATAAAGTAAGACGTGAGATTCGAGATAGGTCACGTGACCGTAAGACGGACACGTGAACTGATCGAAAAACTCCTACAATGTCATTGAGTTTTCACTTCTGCCGGCACTCCCGGTTTTTTATTAATTAGGTTTTTATGGGTTGTCTAAGTAATAAGTACATTTCGGACCCGATTTTACGTGCACATGGCTTAACTAGCCTAAAACGAAATTGTCTAATTTTTAGACATAATTTAGGCGGCAGATTAAAAACGACATATTTAGAATAGCATTTAGGCAGCTAAGTAAGTTGTATAGACCGCCTAAAATAACACACGTCAGATTCAAATTAGCGCTGTCATTTGATTATGACAGCTGCTCATAGAATAGCAGTGTTTTAGCGACACCTAAATAAAATTAGGAAGTTTAGAGGCCACTGTAGAATCGGATCCATCGTTTTATTTATTGGGATCAGCAGCCTAATTGCAAATGACCAGCCTATGCGCCAATTTCCAGTTGGATAGAGACTATAATCTATTTCAGATTGGAAGTCCGGTGACAGCTGTCATCTCAGTACAGTTAGTCATCTTTGACGTTTGATGCACAAATCCATACAAATTGACCTCGCACAATTAACACTTCGTTTGTGCATGTTACTTAGTTTGGTTGTTGTGGCCAAACTTTATTTAGGTAAAGTTCTGTAGAGAAGACCATAATTAAAACTAAAGAACCTAACTCAAACGTTAACCCCATCAGTTGTAACATCATTCAAAACCTTAAATATAGGGTGTCCCAGAAAGTTTGGAACATTTAAATATGTATTTGGAGGAGATACTTCCGGTGAGAACTTATTATGATTCTAGAATAGTGAGTGCATACAAAAAAAACTAACAAATAATCAAAGCCCTGAGAATAGGTATATATTTTTATTCGTTTTTTTTTATTGTCATCTTAAATAATTTTTTATTCAAAATCAGGAATAAAACCTAGGCATCTCTCCTGTATTTTAAAACTTCCGCTGATGTCCTCAAGAAAGACTGAAACTAACTCGTCGTTTAGTACAGTCAAGTGCAAAAATATGTATCGCTAACATCCTCCCTCTCATAAATAAGTACCAAAACCTTAATCCGCTGACATAACAGTTATGGGACATATTTATGAGTAAGTTGTATGCACTCATATTTTTCCACTTGACTGTACTAGCACATTTTTAAACCCAAATAATTTCAAGTAGACCCTAAAGTGTAAATTGGAGGAATTTAATACTATCTACAGTATCTACCTATAAATAGAAACGACTGACTAAGCTCTTCAATAGAATATATTAAAGATAACATCAAATTATGATGATGATAAGTGCCAAATATCCAGGGGAGAAATCCCTAGGCAGGTACTTCATGTTTACTCGACTTGGTCCACGCTTTCATGGACACCCTGCATACAGTTTCTCCGCCCAAAGATAAGCCTGGCAGCTGACACGCGCAGCCGTCATCCAGACCCAAAAAGCAGAATAACCATCGACTGCCATACGCTGTTACGACCCTCTTCCTTTACGATGTGGAACAATTCTCGAACAGAAACAAATGGGGTTAAGTACCACAAGATTATTGGTTCTTCAGTTGTTTTTGTTCTAAAGAACACTAGCAGCTGTCGACCTGTCGCGCATATGCTTGCCGACCAAATTACCAGCGCTCATGATTTTATTGGAAATGAGCACATTTATTGTTGGGATCGCTTGATTGGGAATTATATGAAGGTTAATAGCCCGTATGGTGTCGGGTTAGAATAGCATCACACCCGTTCGTGTCCTGGGTATGGGCAGTAGTGCCCACGCTGACCCAGTGCCGACTGGGGAGTTCACATACACTTCTGAATGTCTTCGCGAATGTGTGTAAGTTTTCTTACGGTGCTTTTAATGAATGGTAATGGTAACAGCACCAGTTCCTATCAAATACATGCAACACATGTAGATAATAAAATTAAAAATAAGGTTGGATTAATTGCATTTAAATCGCTTGACACGCGCGGGCAGTGCTTCAAGCGACACTGCCGCGAAAATACTGATCCTGAAGGACTCCCGTAGAGTTCGAAACATGTCGCCCGTACGCGAGTTTAACCATGGAATTATTAGTATTATTTTAAGTTTGATTGCTTGCTTACTTTTGGACCTAAGGGTGAACGTCCATTTGAAATGCGAGGACTGTTTTCATATATTTGACACCTCGTATGCTTGAGAACTACTTAGGTGGATATTCACTCGAAGGCTTGAGGAAAGAAACAATAAATTGTTATAACAACAAGTTCAAGTGGTGATATTTCGTCACTTCAAGTTTTAACTGCAATAAATATGCACTGCCCAAGCGAGCTTCGAAGTCAACTCTTTTGTTACAAATATAAAGTAAATTTTCGCTAAGCAGGGTCCCCTATATCTTTTTATTTGATTTATACCTCATTTCCTTGTCTAATGGTCGAGGCACGTCGAAGGGGGTAGGTGGAGTCCACATTTGATGTGAGTTTAATGGCAATTTTACGTTGAAGGACCTCGTTAAGGAATTTGAGCATCTGCAGGAGCTTTCGGAGCATGTAACATGGGAACCCAGTTAGAATTACATATTTTCCAGTAATCATTGATTATCCCACTATTTCCCAATTTAGTTAATTATTACTTATTATTTACTTTATAATTTCATTAAAAAAAGGTCACCCCCTTCAAATGTATACCAAAACCTTCTCCACAATGTAACGAATACTTTTCTCAAAACCGTATCAATATCGGTTCAGCCAAACGCGAGATAATCGCGGACAAACATACATAAATACAAACATACGGGTCAAACTGAGAACCTCCTTTTCTTGAAGGCGGTTAAGATGATGGATGGTTTGAGGATGGATAGTCGAGATAGACTATCCATCTCTTTCTAATTAACTCTTAGAAAGAGACGGATAGTCTATGTCGCCGCGACACATCTCGCGGGCCGTCCTGTGATAGCCAAGCTGTGGTACGACGAACTTCAAAGTTCATATATCTCCATCCCTATCGCACTCGTTCAATGGAGCGACAAAGCTAGAGATACACTTATTTCGGTACCAGATAGAGGTTGAATGTCGATAAATTGCCCGCGCGGCTGGCACGTGGGCGAAGTAACGGTGCGACCGGTCGCTACCGAGTTCAAGCATTCCTAAATGGCGCGCGCCGGGGTAGCATCGGAGCTGGGAGCCTGCGGGGTCCAGCTAAATGTAACTGTAGTTTCTTTCTTTTACCAGACACTGTAAAACCTACCCATCATCCAAATCACCTAACTATGGCCCAAATCAATGATGTAATATAAATAAGTTTCTGTCAAAATTTTCATTTTTGATACAAGCTTTTATTGCCAACTGTACTCTTCTGTATACTTTCATCAACTATACTTATTGAGTCGATTCTAACGAGCCCAAACTCAACGGGGTTACATCGGTTAAATACTGAATTCCCATGGCCACCTTCTTTCGCCATCATCAGATTAGGTTGATGGTACCATGATATTGAATTGTCATCCAAACTATACCTTTACTCAAAATTTCAGCTCAATCGGTGGAAAATGATCTTCAAAGTTCAGTTGCAAGATTCCAAACAAACATACATTGCAAAGTTAAATAAAATAAAAGCTTGTTATAAAGAAGTATGTCGATAACGATGTCTATATCAAATTCCGTGTTTAAAAATGGCTACCAAATCTTACATTAAGTACAACAGTGATGACGCGAAACTGAGGCAGGTTTGTGCGATTTATAGTGTGCCACTTTTGGGGCGCTTATAAAATTATAACCTACCTACTTACTTCTTTTTTTTATTACATCATTCTCCCAAATGAACTTGATGTAATTAATGGGCGGTTTACACATTGATGAGTGAGCTTGCACAAACGTGTGTGTGTGTGTGTTGTGAAATGAGACCTGTCATAGAACAGCCGGAGAGACGCCGGACAAAAGAATTCTTAAGCTTCGGTCGTTCCGCTCGCTCGTTCAATTATGCTTGACTCGAGACAAGCGTTCAGATACTCTTTAACGAAACTGTCTAGGACTGGTGTGCTCATTAGCCACCGCGGTAACAATCTCAGCATGCACGCATCACGCCACAGGATGTTTAGTCTCCCAAGTTGCTGACACGAGCTTGCGCGTGAGCAGGCCTTAAACGTCTAGTTGGCAGATAGCTGAGCAGCCTTGGTTAGGTGGTCGTTATGGGAATGATTACAATTGCCGTTTGATATCCGGCCCCCAGGGAATAAGGGCTCAAAAGTTTTCAAAACCATACACTTTTCAGGAGAGGTAAAGGAAATTTTAGCGCATGCAGTCTAGCAAATACGCTCGAAACTTTTCGCTATTACCTAGTCTAGCCATAAGTTCTGTTACTGGCAGTTAACAATGATTTTAAGAAAAATAATAATTCGAATTTCGAATGTTGTGTTTTGACGTAAGTACTTGGATGTTTTTGCCACCATTTATATACAATATAATATTAAAATAAGTAAATTAATAATGGAGTGGGGTGTCAAAGAAAATAGAATTGCTGTGATTGCTCTGCATAAGGTAGGAATGGAGCCGTCCCACATTATTGAGACACTAAAAAAGTTAGAGATCAGTCGAATGTTTGTGTATCGTACCATTCAAAGATACACCAAAACGTCCTCTGTCGATGACAGTAAAAGATCTGGCCGACCACGTACTGTTAGAACAAAACAAGCCGTTAATGCTGTAAGGGCCAGAATTCGCCGAAATCCCATAAGAAAACAGAAGATCCTTTCTAAGGAAATGAAAATACCACCTAGGACACTTTCGCGTATAATCAAAGATGACTTGAGTCTTGCAGCTTACCGACGATATACAGGACATATGTTAAATCAGTCACTAAAGGACAAGAGAGTTGAAAGATCAAAAAGCCTTTTATCTCGATACGCACATGGGAAATATAAAAATATTCTTTTCACGGATGAAAAAATTTTTACTATCGAGCAGCACTACAACAAACAAAATGATAAAGTGTACGCACACAACTCTCGAGAAGCTAAAGAGATAGTTGGAAGGATTCAGCGAGGTCATCATCCCGCTTACGTCATGGTTTGGTGGGGTGTGTCGTATCAAGGCGTCTCTGAGATCCATTTTTGCGAAAAAGGAGTGAAAATTTCAGCTAAAGTGTATCAGGACACGATTTTAGAAACAGTAGTTAAACCACTAAACGACACAATGTTCAAAAATGTACACTGGACCTTTCAGCAGGACTCAGCCCCGGGTCATAAAGCTCGCACCACCCAGATTTGGCTGCAAAGGAATGTTCCGGACTTCATCAAGGCAGATGATTGGCCCTCTTCCAGTCCCTACTTAAATCCCCTGGACTATAAATTGTGGTCAGTGTTAGAGGACATGGTCTGCTCTAAACGCCATGCCAATATCGATTCTCTAAAAAAATCTTTGAAGGTAGCAGTGGCAAATTTCCCAATGGATACAGTGCGTGAATCTATAGACGTGTGGCCGGATCGTTTGAGGGCGTGTATTAAAGCTAAAGGCGGGCATTTTTAATAAAAAATATATTGTTTAGAAACCTTATTAACTTACCTATAAATAAACATTTACTTATGGTAAATTAATTACATCCTTTTAAAAATATGTTTCATTTCATTTGTAACAGAACTTATGGCTAGACTAGGTAAATATCCGACCTGCAGGGATTAAATGGCAAATAACCATATTTTTTTCAAAACGGACAGAAAACTACATTTTGCCGCATAATATTTTTTTTTTCCATTATTACACTAACGTTAGTCCCGGGATTTCGCTTAATTTGTCGCAAGGAAATTAATTCTGAATTCTTCAGCTTGCTCTAAAATAATATACGGACGTGCATTTTAACAAGATAAAAGCTTTCAAGCGAGGCAACGTGGCCAGCCTTATGGGCATTTCGGGCATACTCTGTTTTTATTTTTCTACTTTTGTCTGTTTTGTAACTGAAAACACTTTATGGCTCCTCTACATGATGGCCCATCCTTATGGCCCACTAGGATGGGCCAGCGTGTAGAGAGGGTAGTTGTGTCAGATGGCTTATGCCGCGGCGATGTCTTTCTCCGTCTAACGCATAGTTGTGTCCTGTACGATGGGTCGTGATGGCCCACTGTATAGATCAGTCTTTATAACACACTTCGACAATATTGAGTCTTTTTAAATGATTTAATTATTCTTACGGCAACTTGCTATTCAGGTAACCACATATAAAACTTATCAGTCCCCATAAAGCACGACACAAGTCTGCTGTTTACAGTTCATACTAAACTGCTTTTCTTTCTATTTTTTTCTAATCATAATTTCTAGCACCGCAAACTAGTTCCCAACCTAGATATGGTTAAAAGGTATAAAGGTGCCTATTTTGCGTCAAAATGGTGGGGTAGCGCTACTCTAACCACCCCAGCTCCTCTAGAAAGTTGGTGAGTGCGTTGGTGTTGCTGATTGCGTCCCGTAGTGTGTCTGGAGACCCTAGGTGCCTTTTCCTGTATACTTCTACCTGCACGTCTATCATGGGACTGCCGCGACATACTTTCGATTTTTCTCACACTATACCTCTTGTTCTAAGTGTTCTAATAAGAGAGAGACGGATAGTGCGAGAAAAATCGAGAGAGCTCGCGCGCCGTCGCGTGATAGCCGTGCTGCTTGCAGTCCAGTATAATATGTTTGGTCGTTTCTTCCGCCTACATGCACGCTCTGCACATCGGGCTGTCTGTGATACCTACGAGGGCTGTTTGATAAGTCATTTTAAAATGTAAAAAAGTATATATTTTTTAAACAATTTACATTTATTTCTCAACATAGTCTCCTTTGAGGGCCAAACACTTGTTCTAGCGAGTTTCCAATTTTTTGGTACCCTCCAAAAAATACGTTTTGTCGAGGTCTTCAAAATAGCCGTTTACACCTGCGATGCAGTCCTCATTTGTCAAATTTTTTTGCCCTCTAAGCCATATTTTCAGATTTGGGAATAGGTAATAACCGCACGGAGCTAGGTCCGGCGAATACGGAGCATGCGGAACCAGCTCGAAGCCCAACTCGTGGATTTTGGCCATTGCAATAGCTGACGTGTGCACTGGGGCATTGTCTTGATGAAAAAGGACTTTCTTGGGGGACAATTTTGGTCGTTTTTCCAACAATTCGGCATAAAAACGGTCCAATAACTCTGCGTAATAACGGCCAGTGATAGTCTTTCCCTTTTCCAAGTAATAAATCATAATGATTCCTTCGCCATCCCAGAAGACTGTCGCCATCACCTTCCCAGCCGACAAAACAGTCTTGGCCTTCTTTGGGGCACGCTCACCAGTCGCCATGCATTGTTTTGATTGCTGTTTTGATTCAGGTGTATAATGATGGACCCAAGTTTTGTCCACAGTGACAAATCAACTCAAAAAATTCCGAGGATTACGCTTCATCTTATCCAAACATAGTTTTGAAATTCGCTTTCGTTCGCGTTTTTGTTCGAAAATTTGCGAGTGATCACAGTCTAACAATTTTTAAACTGACAAAAACTTGTTCTTTTTTGCTGAATTTTTGACAGTCTTCATTTGAAAGATTGTGCCTGCCAGTGTTAATGGCATTTAACCAGAAAAAAGGTTTTATAAATAGTTTTTAAAAGGACTTATCAAACAGCCCTCGTATGTTGTAGAGGTGTATTTCAGCACGCGTATTGATGAAATGATTTAATGTGGCCGGATTTTTATGAAGCTGTAATTGGAACTTACTGCCGTAGGCGGTAGAGTCGCTTTATGAATGGACTCTTTTGATGTTATTCGGCCAACTCAAGTGTAAATACGATGACAATGCACAATAAATTACCGTTAGTCAAAAAGCAATATTTTTAAAAAAACCTCTTTTATTGGACGGAATAAGTCGAACTCCGGTCGGTTCCTTATCTGTCTAGTCTGTTAATGAATTGATTTATGAAATAAATACCTAGCAGTGGCTGTGCGCCTATAAAGCCGATTGCTACCGACTTGCCTAAAATTGATTGTCAATAATAGTTATACTCTAAACTATTTCATAACTTTTTGTGTTCCGGGTTGCCTATCGAATTTTCACGCGCCGCCACTGGTAACAAGAAGCTCTACAGACTCAATGTTATTGTAAAATACGTCTACTTCAATAGAACAAAGGAAGTGATGGAATTAACTATTATTTCATTGTAAAACACGGTCGCCATTGATGCCACAATGGTCGAGATGTGCAGAAATTTCAACGGACGCACACTTATATTTTCCAAGAAGCCTACCATGGCCAGAAACCATTATACACTACAATACAAACACAAACTTAACGAACAAACTTTAAGGTTCAAAACCCTTTGAAAGGTCCATATCACTCGAGGCCGCACCAAAAGTATCTCGCAGTTAAAACAAACTGAAATGTACTTTAGCATATTAAACTTAGGGTTAACAATTGTTTATGCGATTTAAGTTACGATGTTTTAAAGGAAGCATCCTTTTGTTTGAATATTCGCCAAGATATTTGCAAAAAATGGTCGCTCAGATCGGTATGGAGATTTTTGTTTGGACCAAATTTTAGTTATTGTCTTCGCGTGGTGTTAAATGTGAAGACAATGTGTACCTGGTTGCAGGTACGGTCATTGTTGAGTGACAAAAGAATTATCAGCTGTAAGGGTTTTCTTCTTAAATACAAAAACAAGGGATTCATGATTTTGCTCTTTCGTTTATAAACTTGAATTCGATCAATTCATCAAAATAATATTGAGGACTGGCGAATAACAATAAAATTATTGTTTTATTAACCTTACTTATAAGATAAAAGGAACCAGTATAGAAACAAACTGAAAACTCCAAACTCTAAACTAGCTATCTATAGAAAGGGGCCTCATTTTGCATGTATCCGAGTAGTAAACAAAATACCCGACGAGATCAAATTGGAACCAAATGATAAACTGTTCCACAAAAAATTGAAAACGTTTCTCATTCATAAATGTTATTACTCAGTGGAGGAGTTCTTAAATGATGAAACTTTGTCGCATCATAAGAGTAGGCAATTTAGTAATAATTAAATTGTAATTGAGTAAACTATATAACTTAGACTTAACCTTTGACATTAAAAACTATTCAAATTAAAACTTAGGCACTTGGATCAAATTATTCACTATATACATATATTACTTTTGACGCAGCATGACCCGGAATATAGAATTAAGTTACCTACTTATAAGAACATTTGTGTGCCCTAACAGGGTGTCATGTAAGCCTTTTTGTATAACCTGAACACCTCATGTACATGACTTTACAAATAAACATTCTATTCTATTCTATTCTATTCTATTCTAAAAGTCCCAATGCTCGACACCTTAATGCCTAATAGTTGACATTATTGTTTACCACTACTGTTGAAAGTGTCACGTATTAGGCACTGAGAAGTTTTCCTTATGGCACTTAGCCAAGTAATTTATTTTTACGAATTGAACTGATGAATGGATTTTAAAACCGGCTACTAGTAAATTAAAATGTTTTCGTCTACTAATTAAAATCACTACAGTACCTACCTACTCCTCTTTCTGTAAGTAACACTTTAATTTAGTACCTTACTTACCTTTCCTTTTTTTTTTTTTTTTTTTACGTGGGGAAATGCCTTTACGCATCCCGTCCGGCCGGGGCAGCCAGGACGGGTATGACGGGCTCCCGGGAACCGCCCAGACTACCGTCTAAAACCCCACGGTGTTCCCCCTCATCACCATATTGCCGGGTTACGGGTACGCCGAAGCACTCTTCCGCGACAGTACCTTACTTACCTACCCAAGTAAGACTCAAGTGCCTATGCATTTTGGAATGATGTTTTCTTTTCTAATCAAGTGGCTATGTGTATATACTCGTATTTTTGAAAAAGTGGATCAACAAAATAACTATGTAAGTAATTAGTGTATCTGCTCACAAAATTTCACGAGAAACGGTTGAGAAATGCGACCTGTGCAAAAGACCAGCCGGACAGCGGGACAGCGGGACATACGAACGATTATCGGCCTAAGCTGAAGCATAGAACTTCGTTCGTTTCGCTCACTCGTTCAATTAACTGACGTTACTTTGATAACAATGCCCTTGTTGAACGGTTGAGTTTTAAAAATAACCAACTCTATTACGGAAAGTATAATCGCTAGGTATGTACAGCCTACTTATGGTTCCGAATCGGAAAACCCTATAGTAATGTTCCAAATTTTGAAGATAATAGTAATTTATGGGACTGAGCTAATGTAACCAGGTTCATACAAAATGTATGTAACCGATTGCGTTGCGTTGCGACACGCGGCGTGGCTCTAATATAACCCCGGCTTTAGGTAGTAGGTTCAAACATGAGTTAACATGAGCCCTGTAAGGGCATCGCATTCGCAACTAATCTTATTATACACGCTAATTATAACTAACTTATAATATATAATTATAGAACCCGCTCACCAAATTTCACGAGAATCGGTTGATAAGAAGAGAATAGCGGATCCGGAGTATTTTTTTTTCTTTCCCTCAAACAAAAACTTAAAATGTATCTTTCTTGTATGTGTCGTAGTATGTGTCTTTGGCCCAAGGTAAAACGGAGAACCTCGTTCGCTCGTCCATTAATATGAATGAGACAGAACTAAACGAATATAGCAAATATTGCACGACATAAAAACATAATACCCCCCGTACGAGTAATGGAAGCGTAAGTAACGTAACGGCGATGGTAGTTGGTATGATGCGATGGTAAGTGGTCACCGTCGATAATGCTGTTGTTCAAGAAAACGTGGGAAAATGCGCGCGCATACCTACTATAATTAGTAGTTACCATGCTCAGTGTAGTGGATCTTTGATCATACCCACTTTCTTTAGTCGGTCAAATGCAAAAAAAGTAACTAACTACCTAACTAGAAAAGGTTCTGAATGGATGTAGTAACAAAACTGATTTTTATATTTTCTACTTTAAATAAGTTTCTGTATAGTTGAAATTTTCTAAACTCATGAATGGCCATTGTACTGAGCTCATGAATGCCTTTGTTTGTGGTCCGAACAAAGGCTATTCAATTTTCTTATAAGCTATTTACAAGCTTTTATTGCCAACTGCACTTTTCTGTATACCCTCATCAACTTCTCGTTGAAGCGATTCTAACGAGCCCAAACTCAACGGGGTTACGTCGGTTAAGTACTGAATTCCCGCGGCCACCTTCCGTCTCCATCATCAGCTCGATCGTACTATAATATTGAATTGCCATCCAAACTATACTTTAGGTAGATGGTAACTGGTTCAAAATTTAGTTCCAAGATTTCTCCCAACTAACAAACTGATAAACTAACAAATTAACAGGTCAAGTTAAATATAAGCTTGTAAAAAATAGAAGGCATAGGACCTTACTTCTTTTATGTTGATGAGCGTTGTACGGTTTTGTTTAATTTTGTTTAGTTTAAATTTTGTAATTTAAGGTCCTGGCAGAATACCAGCGATGTGGCTTGCCACATCATAACGCTCAGCCAGCAGCGCCATTTCTTTGCCACGACACATGGCTTCTTTTAGAATGTACTTATTGCATGCTTGCTTTAGATATGTATACTATTATTATTTTCTTTTACCTTCATTGTTTAAATTTTGTATTATCAATGCCATGTATGTTGTGGGAATGAATAAAGTTTTAATCAATCAATCAATCAACCTTAGAAAAGTTGAAAACTTCATCATTTAAAAATGACAATGTCCAACTTTTTAATATACCAAAGATGTAGGAAACCAGTGTCGGCCTGCCTGATTGCAAGCCGACACCGTAGCCAAAGGACACTCCAGAGGAGTCACAAGAGCGTCGCCGACCCTATATAGATTTGAGGACTCGCCGTCGCCAGCTAAAGGCAAAAAGGTCCTTCCGTCTCACTCAGTGCATGAACGCATCCGCGGAAGCTTTCAATCTAATAAGTACCTACCTACTCGTATCAACCTTCCTTATGCTCTTTACTTTACCTCTTCGTTTGAAATTACGAATTAAATTCATAAAAATAAATGAACAGGAAATCATTTTGAAATACGTATACGACAGTGTACCCGTAGGTTAAAGATACAAAGGGCCCACCAATACCTTTCGAAATCATTCAAACAGCTGCCTCCAATCGATTTCACCATTGCAGCGGGGAAATTCCACGGCGAAATTAAAAACGACCCTTATGTCACAATACAAAAAAGCGTGACGTCATTTAGTTCCAATTGTGATAAATAACATTTACGACCACGTGGCTCGTGCGTGGATATTTAACTGAATATATTTTTAATCTCTCACCGATTGGCGCGAACGCAGGTAGGGCGCGGGATCTGTTCAAATGTCGGAGTTGCCAGCTTAACAAACTGTCTGTCCCGATTAACGGTTTTTGGGATCAATAGGTATTTGTAAATTGTTTTGTTTCGATGAATTTAAACCAATCACAAAAAAAACCATCCCCCCAGTGAATTTTATTTATTTTAACTAACTATAATAATTAAAAACAAATGAATATAAATCACTATATCGCACAGTAAAAAGTTACAAATACAAAAGGCGTTCTCTACCAGTCAACCTTAAGGTTAAACAGATTAATTTTGTGATCAAATTCTTTGCAAATTGTAGTCCTAAGAGTAGCAAAATATAACGGTATTTTGGCTGTTTTTTGGGTAGTAAAAATACTTTATATTAACACAGCTCAATGTTTTGCCGAAATCCAGTTTCCATTAACCACAACTTGCACGGTGAGGTTTATCAAGCAAAAAAATAAGTGGTTCTAAAATGTTGGTTTACCTAGACCACAGGCGCCAGACGTCTGTACGGTCAATTTAATAAAAAAAAGTTGTTACACATTGTGATTTGATGCGGTTCATTATGGTATAATATTAAATGGTGTAGGTACCTATATACAAGAATCCACTTTGAGTTATTGTTGCAACAATCGTTTTGTCCCTTTATAATATAATATTATGTATAACATATAACAATGTCCTCTTATATATTTATTAGCGCCCGTGTGGTGTCGGGTTAGAATATCACCACCCCCTTTCTTCCCGTGGGTGGCGTAAGAGTAGACTAAGGGAGCAGGGTTGAAGTGTGTTGTGGGCGATGGGCTAGCAACCTATCATTGCAATACCACACTTTGTGGTCCTTTTTATCGTCGATCATTTATGCTAAAAGTGGCGCTGGAACATAATTTTCATGTGCTCTGCCTACCCCTTTTGGGAATAAAGGCGTAAATGTATGTATGTATGTATATTTATTAGTAACGAGGCTCATATCTTCATATACCTTACAATACAACAATTATTATCAATATTAAAAATAACACTGGTCACAATATATTCTCACGCTGGAAAAATATTATGTATGTAATGTAATGTATTGAAAGAGGTCGTGTATCTGGGGACTTTATTCGCTAGGGATGGAAAGCATGAGAGAGATATGGAAAGGAGAGTGAATGCTGGGAATAGTGTAAACGGAGCTCTCAACGATTTCATGAGCAGGCAGAAAATATCTCAAAGAGAACGTCTGGCTGTGCTTAAGGGAGTGTTATTCCTCACTTTCACAGGAGAACCATAATATTAGCACAACGTATAAATTATACAATAAAAAAAATACAATTTGCTTACTACAAAAATAAATATTCTAAGATATTGATGGAACTAGTGTGTTATGAGATGTGGCGTGACTGTGTAGTGACGAAATTGAGAAGGGCATGCTAAGATGGTATGGGCAGAGGATGCATAAAAGAATATTAACAAAGATAGTGTATCAGGGAAAGTTGATGGTACAATTGAAAGGGGACAAACTCGGCGAACTTTTCCCGACCAAATCGGAAAACTCCTGAAGATAGGTCAGGTCAAGGGAAGAGTACCCTAAACCGACGAGCATGTATGAAGGATGTAATGAAAGTGAATGAAACTAGAAAGGTTAGTCAAGATCGTAGCAAGCCGAAATCTGTGATCTCTGCCTACACCTCCGGAAAACAGGCGTGATTATATGTATGTATGTATGTAATGTAAATAATTGAAAACGAAAGGTTTTAATATGAAAATCTGAAATTCGGACATAATTATCACACTCCCAAAACTAAAACACACTACTAATATATTTATTTATACAATAAAATGCATACACCGACATAATCTATAAATAATATATAGATTTAATAACTATTATTAAGAAGGTAACTAACCAAAGTATTCAATTTAAAGTATGTTAGGTATTTGAGTACAATTAAATTCATTCATTAACGTACCTATCTCAAAATCCTAACCACCCACCATCGTCAAAAATGGTCACAATCGACAGAGCTCATTAAAAATATCTTATTGTAATCAATCAAACGACCGGTTCCACTTACTGGATCTTTTACATTTAAATTTAAAATGAAAGTGTACGGTAAACTACTTTATATGCGTTCACAGGATTCCAGTTCCGATAAAACATATGGCAATTTCAGTCACCTTGATATCTGTATCAATGCTACACGAGTGATCACGCGAACCTCGGCTCGCCGAGACGACGTCATAGCCCGGTCAAGGAGCACAACTTTCAAATTTCAATTTTACCCGATAGTCGGGTAACGCGAAGCAGTCGGGTAACACAATCGGGAAGTTCAGGAACCACTTCCCAGAACGATAAAGGGCCGGCGGGACGCGGGTCGCGGGGGGGCGAGGCGCGACAGCTGCGCCCGCGTCGCGCCCCGCCGCCGACACTCCGTCGCCGGCAGCCGCGCGCGCCGCACGCGCGCATTCCGCTAACAGTGCGTGCGTTCCGATACAGTTCAAATAAAGTGTGTGACTTTCACTAACAACGACTCCCCGAGTTCAGCGAAGCTGGCGTCGAAAGAAGATCGAGCTGCGGTGTCCGCGAGCGGCGAGTGGGCATCCTTTGTCCGGGAGGCCCGTGTGGCTGGGCGGAGACTGGCGCTATATTCGGTTTCTGTGATATTGCACCAGTCCCGGCCTATCCAAGCGGGCCCGGTCGTCGAGGACCGCTACGCAGCATCCGCGGCGCGCGGTCCCGTTACGCGGCCGCCGGTCGTTCACGTTCACTGCGGTGGCCACGCTTAGACCGTGATTCGGTGTAAAAGTTGTGTCTCCTATCAAATTGCACCAATCCCGGCCTGCATGTGCCCACCGACGTGGTGAAACCAGGTAAAAGTACTCGCCGCGACTTGTTCTTTGTTCGTATTTCAAAAGTTAACCGTTACAGTGCATTCCTTCCTAATCGAACTACAAACGTTATCGTTAAATCAATATTTAACCTGTGGCAAACTTATGCTTGGAATGGATATCTTGTTTATAGCTTTGTAAGAAAGTACGAGGTGACTGAATTGACGAAGTAGGTAGACACGAGTTGTGCGGACCGGTTTCTGTGGTAAATCGTAACATACCTACCGCTCGGCGCATAGCAGTTTGACCGCTGCATTATCCAAATCCGCGGAATAATTTAATGTAGGTACCTATTGTTACGCTTCCAGCTGATCCATTCAGTTCGTAGTGAACAATCTCCGTCTCTTTCGTTTCAATTAAAACCACAATAGTAGGTAGTTACCGTACAAACGCGGTTTTTATCCAACTTTTTTACTGATGGCGGCAAAGGTCACCACGTGTGTGGTGCCAATCTGCCAACTATCCGGATGTGTTATAACCGGGTCGGAGTCGTTTCGACCGGGTCGGCTAAAGTCGTTGACCTTCATTTAAGATTGATCAGCGTCCGGCTCTGACCGCAACTGCGAAGAAAATCTTTTATCACGATATTTCTTTCACATGTTCAATTAGACTGCCCACTTTAGTTTCTTGATAATTAGGTTTCAGCTATGTAGTAAATGGTTTTAGCATTAGCATGTTAATGTTTAATTTATTTTATGTTAGTTTCGAGTAGTCTGGCTCTAATCGTGTAAAGCTGATAGCGGTAACATATTTTTTTGGCATACATTTTCAACATAAAGCGGACCTCGGTCTCCTTTAGGGCACAACCGGGAGTAACGGTAGGGAGGATGATGATATTTTCATTAGTAACATAGAATCAGAGAGATAATATGAGTTTCCTTACTACTCTCCACTGCCAGGAATGCATGACCTAACTAGTAGAAAAAAAAACACAAACAAATATAAATTAATGGGGCGCTGACGGCTGCTTTGTGCAAATATAACAGCTGCACATTGTCCCTTCCCCTCCCCCTCTCACCTTGAAACTTAGGTACCTACCTAGGGTAGGCGAACTTAGTATGACAAGCAAGTCGTATTCACTAGAAAAAGGCGGTAAATTTAAAAATAACATCATGCACACGAAATTTATGGCGGCGTAATAGGTACCTGTAGGTACCTACTTATGTCTATAACTGACGGCGTAGGTATTCATAGGTGAAATTGTCACGATGTAATTGATTAAGAGTCCGCAGTAAGCTCGGCCGAATTTCGAAAACGCTCTCATTTTAAAACTACGTGTTGGATTGTGACGAAACTTTGCATATACATTGACATGAGGTATATCTAACTATAGGTAGTTTATATGGTTCCACTTTTTAAAACAAACCAGCAAAAATAAGTTTTGTATGAAAAACTTAAATTCGCTATATTTTTTTACTATGGTATCTGAAGCTTTATAAACTAATTACAGACATAGATATACCTCATGTCATTGTTTATTCAAAGTTTCGTTACAATCCAAGACGTAGTTTTAAAATGAGAGCGTAACTACGTTTGTATGGAGAATCGAGCTTACTGCGGACTTAAAAACAATATGATTTGGTTAGTATTCGCCTCGCAACCCAATCGCAACGCGGTTTCATAAACTTCATCCACGTGGCGTTTTTAATATACAAACACACTGCAAAGTGTTTGTACATCCATACTAATATTATAAATGCGAAAGTGTGTCTGTCTGTCTATCTGTCTGTTACCTCTTCACGCTGAAACCGCTGAACCGATTGAGATGAAATTTGTTATTGAGACAGTATGAATCCCGGGGAAGGACATAGGATAGTTTTTATCCCGGAAATCATCCCCTGAGGGGGTGAAATGGGGGATGAAAGTTTGTATCGAGCTACGATATAATCGAGTTCCACGCGGACGGAGTCGCGGGCAGAAGCTATATATTAATAACGCCATGTGGATGAAGAGTACTTAGGTCTACGAAACCGCTTTGCGATTGGGAGGCTGGGGTGCTAGCTTTTTAGGGTTCCGTACCCATTACTAAGACTCCGCTGTCCGTCCGTTTGTCTGTCTGTCTGTCCGTCTGTCACCAGGCTGTATCTCATGAACCGTGATAGTTAGTCAGTTGAATTTTTCACACATGATGTAGGTATTTCTGTGGCCGGTATAACAACAAATAGTGAAACAGAATAAAATAGATATTTAAGGGGGCTCCCATACAACAAACGTGATTTTTGTGCCGTGTTTATAGATAAATGTACGGAACCCTTCATGCGCGAGTACGACTCGAACTTGGCCGTTTAAAAAAAAAAACTGCTATAAGTACTTATCCAAGTATCCGATTATCTACTATATAGTACCTAACACCTTGTAATTTCTGAATAATTTTAACTTAAAAATGCACCCATTTTCTTTTCGCCTACTTTTCTAGAATGATTGCTACATACAGCTCAACCGAAGCTAGAACGTACGATATTTATTCCATTTTGCTAATTAATATTAAAAAGCCCCTAAATAACTGGCGTGACTGGTCAAAAGATAAAGCCATTTTAAACGGTATAGGGTTCCATTGGCATTGGCTCTTTGCAGCTCTGTGGAACCTGGAACCTTGACGAAGAATGTGGTTGAATAACGATTTAATTTCTTAACCCATTCACTGCTACGCTACTCTCGTATCGCTACACTAGTCCGTGGCAGGGCAGCTAGCATGATAGGTTTTATGGTCATGTTTTACGTGATGTTTTGGGCCATTTAGGGCGTAAATCAGCAATCGTTATAACTGGGCAGCTTAATGTCCATATGTAGCAGTGTCGTGATTCGCGCTGAATTGGTTTATGGGTCTAGCTCCCTTGACAATTAACCTTCTAACCGCCGATAGTAAAAAGAGTTATTTACATTTTTAACTGTCATACTCGGCATACCCCGTGACACCTAACTGATAAGTCGATAAGGTGCTAATTAATTACACTGTCAGATAACCATGGTCAAAAGGTTAAATAATTTCACAGCAATCATGGAATGAAATATACAGATAAACATAGTTATTTTAGCATATAAACAATTTGGCTAAGTAACTCCAACATTATTCATTTGCATAATCTTTACAAACGTAACAACATCGTAATTAGTATGAGCAAATTATTACATTAATTTCACATATAAGTGCTCGCTGTTTTCATTGCCTTGCATTTGTCATCGCATTTAGGTACTTTCTCTGTTTGATGTTATAATTTATGCCGGCAAATTGTTCGCAAATATGGCTTTGTATGTTTTTGTTTTCATAGAAATTCTTCTATACCACGACCACGACAGTGGCAAATAAGCTTACGGCCTGCCTGATAACCAGACACCGCAGTCCAAGGACGTTTACGACTTCATAGGAGTCTCGAGCCGATTGACCTTTTATTGAATTTGCCTTGCTGAGTAGTCAAAATCAGAGACAAAAACTAGGCGTTGTTCCTGTAGGCCCGTTAGATATCTAAATAGTTCACAATTTACAACTTCGGATATGTCCTTGACCACAGAAAGACTGATCATTAAATCAAACTAAAAAAAATATGACCCATTCACTGAAACGCGTGGTAGGTAGCTACCCGCTGTTTTTGTTTTGCATAAATCTTCGATTTCCCGCGAACACGTCAGAACGCCTGGGACGGGGCAGGTATGATACGACATTATCTTGCTGTCTGTTTCTATAGTATTCTAGATACCTAACATGCATTATTCATTATGTAACTGACCTTACCAAAACGCGATTTACCTACGGGTTTTTACGCTAGCCTAGATACCTAGTGAGTTTTTAATTCCCAGACACTAAAACGGTGGATATGACTGAATAAGGCGAATTATTAGGCCATTATCATAATCCAGCCTGCCACTCATGTCTGGTTAAGGCTGAATATCTAACAGAGAAGTGAAAATATGTTTCCTTTTTATATACACGGTGTTCCCGGGAATTTCCGTTAACTTCGGCATATTGCAGAGTACATTCACAGAAACAAATAAGCATAATTATTACTTGAAAAAAAATTTTTTTTTACAAAATAATTGTGTAGTATTAACAGTGGTTAAAGCTGAAAATCTGATTAAATTAAAATATTGAATATCTTGATAACAGTTAGAGTTAAGATACTACTGTCTTGGAGAAATTAACTTTATTTGATCTAACCTATGTCCCCTTGCAATTAACGGAAATTGACAGAAACACGTAGTATTTGACCGGCCGAACGGTGGGAATTACATTTTTTTCACACGATGCTCCTGAACATCGCAATTTTAAAATTCCAAATCGAAATCGGTTATATTTGGAGCAGCCCAACTGGGTGAATAAGGGACGAAACCAGTTTTTTTATGGTAAAGGCTAGGTAGTTGTACCTACCCAAAATGTACAGTAGAATTGAACCTTTCTTAAGTCTCTTTGAAATGCATTGTTGTTTTGGTATTTATTGCTCGTGGGGTTCGGGTACTATCAGGTAGAAGGGTGCGTTCTTCTGCGAATTGCGAACCAACTATTGGTTAAATATGATTATGGTAGCTCAGCAAGTAAGGAATAGAATATGTTTAATTTCAAGAATACTTATTTCTAGTTGCAGGGTGTTCTGGTGAATAGTGGTACAGTAGTCAACGTTCTAGTATCCAACTTTGCACTGTATGTGGCATGGGAACATGTGAAAGCAATATGGGTAATATCCAACTAAAAGGATTTTTCTTTATTCGAATAAAAAGCCTACACTTCTTCCTTTTTTTTCTAGATTTTTTTGACTATAATGTTTTATGCAAGAATCAACGCAGCAAGTTTACTACGGGCAGCACATGATAAAAAAAATAAAGGTATACATTCAAACAATTGTATGTTTGACGCTGCATTTTTTTTTATTGTTTCAGCAAGTAAAGCTTGTGTCCTAATAAGTAGCATAAGTAGCGTAAACTTAGGCGTAGCAACTAATCTTTCTGTGGAGAGTATGCCATGAGCACTGAAAGGGTTAAATTTGGTATATAATTTGGTTATGTAGACTTCAAGCCTTTAATCGTTTACATTAATTAATTGCTTTTCATATTACGTACAAAAAAAATATCAAGAAAATAAATGCATTAGGAAGACCGCCACCTTGAATTACTTAAACAGAAATTTTCATTAACTATGATTCTCTCGAATCAAGATAATTGAATAATTTCGCTTCAATCCAAATAATTTAACATCCTCATTAATTTCTTGGTTCAAGCATATTTACCATGTATAAAGTAGGTATATTCTTTCTTTGTGTACAAGTTAACTCCAAGCTTCGAACTTTGTTACACATTTCATAAGCCTTTGTGCAGGCGCACCTTTACTTTTCTACTTCAAAACGTCGTATCTCACGATTACTCGTGTATGCAGATACGCCCTTTTTATGTAACAGGCCGCGCCTTATCGGTACGCTACCAAACGTCGTATGTCACTATGATAGGCATATGTAGATACGTGCGTTTTGCGTTGCAGACGCACCTTGGCGGAAATAGGCGTAGTCGGCATGTAAATGAGGCGGTGACGACGAGTCCGGATTTTCCCGGATATATCCTTGCTTTTGCGGGTTAAGGTTGTTCCGGGATTGGTTGACCAGATCTTTCGTTGAATGCGAAAGTGTTGGATGGTTTTAGAAAAAGAAGTCCCTGGTTCAAACTCAGTTTGGAAAGAAAACATTCTAGACACAAAAACAAGATTGAATATAATATATTAGGATTATTGAGCGCTAGAGTACGTCACATTTTCCAGATAAACTATTTTTTTTTTGTCGCGATTTTTTTTACATTTGTATGGAGCTCGTCGCTCCAGTCGGCCAACGCTCCATACAAAGGTAAAAAAAAAACGCGTCAAAAAAATCTGGAAAATGTGACGTACCAGCGCTCAATAATCTCCCTCTTGCGGGAAAGTCCATCGTTCCGTTCCACACAGTATACGGCGAGGGCGGTAAATTGAATCCTGAGTAAAGCGTACGAAGGGATTTAAGTGTATACGCCCAAGATGGAAATAATAAAAAAAAATGTTATCATTATATTAAAAACCGAACCGCGTCGGCAATGACGTGTTATTTATTTTCACCATTTTCCAGCTATCTGTATCTGACTGTGCGCACATACATAGTAATTTCATTATGCACGCACGCATTGTATAATGCAAATCGTCTTTAGCCTATCCAATATTGAAAAGCATTAAAAGCACCGAATCGCAAACCACATTTCTCCTTTATGAGTACAAAGGCGGGACAACCCAGTATCAAAAGGTCTTAATTTTTATGTTTTACGTACGACTGTCGTACTACGACATATGCCCTTTAAGTGCAATGGTATAAATAATTTGAGATTAACAAAATCCGTTCAAATATCAATCGTAGGTAATAAAGCCGAGAGTCCAATTCGTAATGACAAGTCTACACATTCGTTAATTTCTACCGGCGTTCTCGTACAAAGGCGACCCATTTCAATATTATAATGTCGTAAGTGTATATGATTTGTATAGGACGTTACGGCGCTTAGTTCCGCGGTCCGGGAGCGGGAGGTGAATCAGGCGGAAAGATGATTCACTAGAGAGCCACGACCGTTATGATTTAAATTGCCAGCTGTCGGGTCAAAACATTCTTGTTACACTTGAGAATGTCATACATACATACATACATACATACATACATTCACGCCTTTATTCCCAAAAGGGGTAGGCAGAGTACATGAAACGTATATTCCAGCGCCAATTTTAGCATAAATATGGGTATAAAAGGTTGACCAAATGTGATATTGCAGTGATAGGTTGCTAGCTCATCGCCCACAACACACTTCAACCCTGGTCCCTTAGTCGACTTTTACGACACCCACGGTGAAATTCTAACCCGACACCCCACGGGGAATGTCATACATTATATTATAATATAACATGTTCATAGGGGTGATTACTTAAGAGTATGAATTGGAGAGATTTACTTAAGGTCAAGATAATTGAATGATTATTGATTAAACGAACTTACCCTAAGTGAAGTTCTATCATAATTTTACGAAGCTCGTCAGAGATTTTCACAGTGTAGTTCAAGTTGCTTGCAACAAACGTCATCACAAGTTTAAAGATAAAGAAGAGTCAAAATTGTTTTATGGATGTTTCAACGCAGCGGAAAATCTGGCATTTTTTTTAGGTTTTTGGAGGTTAATATCTCTTTTAAGAATAAATTTATGAAAAAAAAGGAAAACATAGGAACATGTCAATAGTAACTATAGATTTATGGGAAAAAAAATGATTGCTCTACTGCCATTATCCAGGGAGAAAACAGGGGACTACGTATCTACGGAAAAACGGCCGTTGTGTTTCCTCTTAACTTTTCCGAATAGCGTTATTCCTGGTTGTGCCCCTAAAGGAGGCCGGGGTCCGCTTTGAAACCTAATCCCATGATTTGGCATAGGCACTGGTTTTAGGAAAGCGACTGCCATCAGACCTTCCAACCCAGAGGGAAAAACTAGGCCTTATTGGGATTAGACCGGTTTCCTCACGATGTTTTCCTTCACCGGCAAGCTAACGATAAATATTCCGTAATAAGTTCCGAAAAACTCATTGATACGAGCCCGACCGCCGCTTGACATGCCTGAACCACTAGGCTATCGTAGCTACTGCTAATATACCAAAATATATATTATCATAGCAGTGTTTGAACTCTGTCAAATTTTACTCAAAATATACCGTAAGATGCCTTGCTATAGGTATATAACCTATATATTTCGGTTTGTTACGGTATATTATGCCTGATTCTGTGACGGGCTTTAGGATAACTCGCCTGTCGACTTTCCATACAAATGATTACATTACAGACATTAGATATACCACATGTCATTGTATATGCAAAGTTTCGTCACAGTCCAACACGTAGTTTTAAAATGAGAGCGTAACTACTGACTACGTTTGTATGGGATGGTGAAATTCGGCCGAGCTTACTGCGGACTCTTGAGATCTGTGACGCTTTGGCGGTTAGCTGTAAGTTTCAGATGTACCTTTGAATACAATAAACAATCATAGACTTAGTTACAAACATATAGATAAAAAATCCGTATGCTAATTCAACCGTTATAACTTGTAATATAAGTTATAAAGTAAGCAAAAGAAAACTTGCCTTAGTATACAATCATATCATAATGACTGCATTTGTGTAACGAGTGCATATTTCGTCACGGCCACCTATGATTTGCTTAGAAATCTTAGAATCAGATTACAGCGGAAACATTTGGATGATAAAAGAAAAGTAGCATGCATTTGTGTATCTTCCGTTGCGACCGTGAGAGTTGTTATTAATGTAATTTCTATGCAAATTCTATGTGATATTCTAAGTTTCTTTTTATTTGTATTCGCGGTACTGATGTCATTTTGGAGTCCGCAGTAAGCCCGGCCGAATTTCACCTTCCCATACAAAATGAGAGCGTAAACTACTTACGCTCTCATTTTAAAACTACGTGTTGGATTGTGACGAAACTTTGCATATACAATGACATGAGGTATATCTATATCTGTAATTAGTTTATATGGTTCCAGTTTATATAACAAACGAAATACAACAAAAACAAGTTTTGGATGAAAAACTTAAATTCGCTGTATTTTTACAAGCTTTTATTTAGTTTCACCTGTCCCGTTGTCTGTCCGTCTGTCTGTCTGTAATCAAATCTTGCAAGTTAAATTTGATCCACTTCCCGGTTTCCGATTGAGCTGAAATTTTGCATGCATGTATAAATCGCGTGACAATGCAATATTATGATGACGTGGAGCTGATCTGATGATGGAGCTGGAAGGTGGCCATAGGAACTCCGTAATAAAACCACATAATCCCATCGAATTTGGGCTCTTTAGAATAGTCTCATGATGATGGTATACAGAAAAGTACAGTCAGCAATAAAAGCTTGTACCAAAAGTTATATTTTTTAAAGAAACTCATTTTTACTATGGTATCTGAACTAATTACAGACATAGATATACCTCATGACGTTGTACACGCAAAGTTTCGTTACAATCCAACACGTAGTTTTAAAATGAGAGCGTAACTACGTTTGTATGGAGAATCGAGCTTACTGCGGACTCTTAAAAGATGTATAAAACACATTGGTTAACACCTTAGATACCCGGACTATGGCCTGTTTCACTAAGCTACACTACAAGTTACAATTTTACAAGTCTTAACCAGGGTTCGGAACCGGTTTAAAAAACCGTTCAATTTTGTTCGTGAACCGTTCAAATTTTCGTTCATTTGTAAACCCGTATACTACAGTAATGTTTTTATAGAGAACGAATTTATTTCGGTTATCGTTATTCAAGAAGAACAGAATTTAAAACGTCCCGTGTAACTTTATTGAACTGGTTAATAAGATGACATTATTTTTCAATCAATTTACTTATCTATAATAGTCTCTTCAACCAGCAATGCGCTGCTATCGCATGCCGTTACACCTATTTGTTGTGATAAAGTCATAAATGCCATTATGTTTGTTTGATTGACATTGACATCTAGCTAGACATCAAATGCAATAAATAAAATTGATTTTAATCATGGGAAGGAGGAAAGAAGAATTCGTTGTATCTCAGTCGTAGAAAACAGGTTAATTCTGTTCAACAGAAACGAAATCTGCCAAATAACGGTTTTGTCATGAAACCGGTCTAAAACCGGTAACCGAAACCAAGAACGCAATTTATTTCGGTTTGGGGTGTAGAGCCAAAACCGGTTTGAATGAAAATACCGGTATCCGATCCCTGGTCTTAACAGGCATCATCGAGACGTTCGACTAACAACGACTGGCCATCTGACCAGGGTTGCCGGACTCCACTTGTAAAATTGTAACTTGTAGCTTCTTGAAAAGGTTCACTGGTGATGATGTCGGTCTATTAACGAGACTAGTTAAGAATTACCTTAGGTTATTCAAAATAGTACTGCTACGCGCTAATGCGGCTCACCCGGCCGGTCATCCGTCACGAAACTAGACCTCTGCCTACGCTTAGTTACTACGCATCGCTGTGTCAAGATATATTTGTGGGTGAGCGTTGAGGTGAGCTTAAAACAAGTTACAGAATAGGGGGGCTGAAATTGTGGTATCATACTGGGTGATTTGTATTGTGTTGTATTTATTATTGGTAAATATTGTCATTTTACAAGTCCTTAAACAACTTAGAAAAGTTGAAAAAACCCCGACATTTTCATTTCAATGTCCAATATCTCAAAAACGGCTGACCAGATTTTCATGAAATATGGCTAAGAACACTTGGGATAAAATTATCTATAACACAAAAAACCGCATTCAAACCGCATTCGGTCCATCCGTTTGGGAGCTACGATACCACAGACAGATACACAGACATGTTAAACTTATAACACCCCTCTTTGCGTAGGGGGTTAAAAAGTTTCACATTACATGTCAAATTCATACTATTATTTAATTAATTCATGTGTTAATAATTTAAATACATAATAACATTTTAATAATTTTAATTTTAAATTAGGTGCGCGACTGATTTCGGGGTCATGACCCGGAATGATTAAAAGTGAATAAAATGATAATACTGAACAACTTTTCCCATGGGACCAACCACGTAATCGCAAAAAATAACAGCCTAGCCAGTTAGGCACTGGTCCCACCGCCGCACAGTGAATCGAGTAGAACAAGCATATGGGACAAAATTATTTTAGTAGTTTTTTGAGCTTATACGAGCTCATTATGTATGAATATACATATACGTATAGTTTATGTACTTTGGTTCGTGACTTAGAGGGGTAGGGTGGGGGTTCAGAAAAAACAATATTATAAAAGTGAATGTACAATAATGAATTATATATTTTATTACATGTACACATAAAATACTAAATCTACTGTTGCAGTAATCTTTTAATCAACATCATTTTTAACATTATCATGCCATTACAAGGAAAAGTAAAACTAATTAGGAACTACATTTACATAGGATTCTTAAGTAGGTACATATAAATCAATTAGAGTTAATTACAGCGGTCATTTTATTAATTACTTTCACCGTCATCATCTTCATCCTGCGAATCATTAATTGACGTGTCATGATCATCTACACTAAACAAACTAGACACTACATCTACATTAGTTTCATTAACTCTAGGGGGTTTCAACAATGCTAAAACATCAGAAGACAACGAGTTTACTCTTTGCCTTGATACATTTCTAAAACTATTAATTAAAGGGTCAGATGTAATCAACAGCATATTCATTAAATCTCTATTCGTGGCTTGACGAGATCGTTTTTGTGTGTGATGTTCCCTAAATCGTCTGCAATCTTTGTTTCGAGCTTCTTGTGCTTCCTCGGATAACTGTCCAATCGGCAATAGTGCTGATCGGATAATGTCGCTACTGTGAATCAATAATTTGTGTACTGTAACAGGCATGTAATACCACGAATAGAGATTTAAATAATGTTTTCTTATATCCCGTGTCAAATTTTCAAACGCTTCTAAATTTATTTCATAGCCCGATGATAGAACTCGAAGTATTATATCAAATTTTTTAATGAGTGATACATCTAACCCTGTAATTGCAGCACTAAGCTCCGGGTTTTCAAAAAATCTTCTAGCTGTATTTCCATCATTAGTATTACCAAAGCCTGGTTTTGGTTTATCAACGATCAGTTTTAAATCTAGTTTGAATTTCTAGTGAGCGTTTCTTTACATTCGCTTTATCGGCTTCTCCTCTAAGTTGCCACTTTTTTACTTCAAGGCGATAGCTTATGTGAAGTAAACACTCAAAACATCTAATCCAAGCATGGAGAGTTGATAAACCAAGATTATCATTATTTGCAATATATTCCCTAGATTCATCATTCATAACTTTTGGAGTAGCTCCACAAATGAAACATTTTTGAGCAGAAGAAGTTTCGGTCATAGTATTGCAAATTTTTCCGTCAACCATGGTAAAAAGCATAATGTGTTCAACAGAAACTTCCCTTCCCATCACCTTGCATAATGTTGGCAATAAAGCGTTTATCTCTTCCAAGACTCGATTTGTTTCGGCAATAGTCAATTCTTTTGTTTCCTTGGAAAAAATAAACTTTATTGGACGACAATATGCAGTAGATGACGGGCGTGGATTCTGCCAAACGACATTATCAGCATCATCCCGTAATTGAAGCGGAACGAACGAATATACAAACAAAAATTCATCAGTGTCATTACTATTCGTAAACTTTTGTTTGTATGTACTATGACCGGAACTTCCATCGCAACCCCATTTACTAATTAGTTTGAATGATGAACAAGGGGACACTAAATTATCTAAAACATCTTCCAGTGATAAAACCAAACGTTCAGCGGTTTTATCTAAAACTGCACGAACGTTGATTTCAGCACGCGTTTCATTAATCAAAAAGCTATCTTCAGGAGGATAACATGCAACTTTAGCCTTTTTTAAACAATACAATGATGGAAATACGGTATGCCCTACCTTACTAGTCGACTGCCTTATGATGTTGTATGTGCATGTAGTCAATTTGCTATCTATATAGCACGCCAAAGCTTCTTCATTCGTCAAACATCTAGCGTTTTCTTTGCATGACTTGGTGTTTTCTTTGTTGCCTGAGGTGTCGCCGCTCTTGTTATCTTCAATTATGTTCTTCATTCTTCTAGCCACTTCCTTGGAGCCCGATTGACGTGACGAAATTTCTGCTGCAAACAATAACTCCTCGGAACTTGTAGATTGAACTAAATTCTCTACTCGTCGTCGTTTAGTCTTCAGGCTAGAGTCCGAGAATTCCTTCTGGGGCCTTCCAGGGCCTGCTACAGCTTCAGTGGATGATGACGGCATCGTCGTACGTCTATGAACTTCAAACTTGATAGGTTCACCATGAAGCCAGTCAGAGTTCTTCTCGAGAAATCGCTGTCTACATTTACCATATATATTAACATGAGGTATATCTATGTCTGTAATTAGACTAATTAGTGTATACGGTTCCAGTGTATAAAACAAATGAAATACAGCAAAAACAAGTTTTGCATGAAAAACTTACATTCGCTGTATTTTTTTTACTTTGTTATCCGAAGCTACATAAACTAATTACAGACATAGATATACCTCATGTCATTGTATATGCAGTTTCGTTACAATCCAACTCGTACCAAAATTGGGATATCTTTACCTTAATTTGTCTCTGGGAGTCCTCGGTTATTCCACTTAAATCATGCTCAGATGATATAAATGTATATATTTCGTTGTTTCTCGCTTCCTTCAAATGTCTCTGCCATACATCGAAGAAATTGACTTTTGAAATGCAAAAATCAAATTCTGAAAGAAAAAATAAAAAAAATAGTTGTACTCAAAAGTTGGATAGGGAGTTTATTAAATATGACGGTTTATAGTTATAAGTATATTATATATAAATTTCACAGAGTAGACAGATGCCGACATGTAATTTCTTGACCATGAAAGTCAAAGTTAGGGTAAAATTACAATGATTATTCGGAAACATGTTGATGTTTTACAAAATCAATGAATATTTTTATAATCAATATATGTCTAAAAATACTACTTACCCTCCAAATTGGAATCCATAATAATGAAATAAACACAAATAACTTGGAAATGCACACAATTATTTTTAAGCCAAGAGCAATTACGCAAATGAATGCATAGTAAATTTGCACTCATCCTATATAGTCACCTTAATTACTCATGTAAGGGGGGGTTGCAGGAAAAAATAACACGTGGGACTCTTAATGTATACTCATTAGTAATGACCTACCATAATGAGTTTTTGGATATTTGATAAGGGTTTTTGTCCCATTTGCATGTTCTACTCGATTCACAGTGCGCCGGCTAGTAAGTTAGAAAAGTTGGGCGAGTAGCATTACATTGCGGATCTGTAAAGGTCGATTGATCACACTGTGACTGGTCAGCACGCAATGAACCGTCACTCGCCCAACTTTTCTAGTTTACTAGTCGGCGGTGGGAGCAGTGCCTTAACTGTGAGTTAATTTAGTTACGCCTCACGAAAGATATCATCATAATTCATAATTCCGATAAACTATTTACGATCTAAAAATGTCCTCTAGGTTTACTAGCCTTTTTCTCACTAACGCAAATGTCAAACGGATAATTAATGACAAACGTGAGAAACTAATTTGAATGGCATTTAACTAAAATAGATGGATATAATTACCTCATTTCACACTAAAGAGCATTTAACATTAAAAAGTATAGTATAGGTACTCACGACGCGACGTGTCTACAGCACTTACGACTCAAAATCCTATGACCGATTAAACAGCACCCATCGCAATTAAATTAGTAATTAAGATGATCATAAAATGTAACCAATCCGCACTCATTTGGTTATCATATCAACAGATATGTTATGCGGAACGCGTTAATGCGCCTCACCTCACCCGTCACGCCTAACAAAAATATACCTCTACCAAGAATAGTGGCGTCAAAATATATTTGTGGGTAAGCGTTGAGGTGAACTTAAAACCAGTTACAGAATAGCGGGGCAAATGACGCTTACTTACTCGCGGCGTCGAGATAATATTTGAAAAATGAGTGAATGGTGAGGTGAGGTTAAAATAAGTTATAGAATAGCGGGGCAGGTAAAGGTGTCCATGACACTTGGTCTTCTGCCATCAAAAAGTCATAAAATTGCTTCCGCTGTGCTAATTAGTGACGAAATACGTAATGGGACGCGATTACCGGTTTTATGGGTATCAGTTCGTACCCTAATAATAAGTATGTTTTGTAGGAGCTTTACTGTATAAAGCTCCTATAAAACATCTTTAAATAAATATTTTCGGACAATCTCACACAAATCGACCTAGTCCCAATCAAAGCAATGCATGTACTATGGGTGCTAGACGACGATAAACATACTTATATAGATAAATAAATACTTAAATACATAGGAAACATCCATGACTCACGAACACATATTCAGTGCTCATCACACAAATAAATGCCCTTACCGGGATTCGAACCCAGGACCTCTTGCTTCGTAGGCAGGGTCACTACAAACCACGCTAAAGCGGTCGTCAAAACTTTTATGCAATCGTTACGCAATGAGGGCTATTAAAGTCGCGGCGCGGAGGCCGGTGCCGGTTGTAATGTTCGATTCGAAATTCGAACTAATACGAAAGGGTCCTCATAGAGCGGCGCGGTATTTTGTTTTTTAAATTGTTCAAGTTCAATTTGGAAGTTTTGTCAAGTGTCATTATTGCTAAAAATTGCATAGGTAGGTACTTAGTACCTAGATAATTGATCACGCTGACTCTTGTACTAGGATGTTGCCAGCTCGCCTCACCTTGAGCGTCGCGGCGCCTGCTGGCGTGGCTCGTAGATACTATAACTTATTCTGTGCTAGCTCAGTTAGTAGCAGCCAGAGTAGCCAAATATTTCACAACACACCCTTATTCTTACAGTAATAAAGACGTGTACCGAAATATTTGGCTACCTTGGCCGCTACTACCTATATGACGCTGACTGTACGTAGTACTATTACTTATTTTGTGCCCGTGTGCAGGAGGTACTCAGACGAAACGGGCATATAGGGAGGATACAGCGCACACCCAAGAGGGGGGAAAAGTATCCGGAGGTAAGCAGGCTACCAGCATTTTTGCCATATGTGAAAGGGGCATCGGACCGGGCCTCTTGACCAAAAACAACTGGCCGTTGACCTGTTGCCAGTTTCAACTTCTAAAATCTATTGCCACTGTCATAACGAACACACCCATTTAAACGTAACGCCGTTATCAGCACAGCACTAATGTCCCCGGTCCGTTGTCATTAAAACATCAAAAAGCCATAAGCCATCGACTTCCTGTGACAATTAAATTACGAAACGAGTAACGGGCGGAGTACCGTTGATAGTTGATGTTTGCGCAGGTGAAGAGATAGCTTTTGACCGCGAGTGTCGGCTGTGGAGAATGTAGGTTCAACCGTGTTTAGTAGGAGGTAGCTGATAGCCTATCTCTTTCGGAAAGAAAGGGGTGATAGTGTTAGCGTAAGGAACGTTAGAAAAAGGTGACATCTAGGCATTTCTGTAATAGAACAAAGTCGAACGCTAGCACTGTAACTCATTCAATATAACATAACAATTTTAACGGAAAAAAGTAAACCGTTTCATCTTTTATCTAGTCCTAGGATATCAAAGGGAAACATTGTACGAGTTTCATAACAATACTAATACTTCTGCGTTTTATAATGGTTTTCTGTTTTTTCTTCTAATCTTAATTCAATTACGAGGGAACACTGTTGGTCAAGAATCTACTGGGTTCAACTTAGACCGACTCAGACAATCTATATATTAAAATTGTATTAATTTAATGTTAAACAACTATTTCTTCACGTACTTGTATATTGTTAGCTCTTCTACTAAATAGGGTCATTTCGCCGGTTAGCGACCACCTAATTTAGTGCGCCTGTTTGCGACCACTCAGGTGAATAGGTAAACCGAAAGGATGTTTTCTCGTTTTTTCAGTAGATTCCTGTTGAATAATTACTCGACATAATGCATGCGGCTCACGGTTTGAAAAAACCTTGTCCTTCAGGTGGTCGCTAACCGGGACTGGTCGCGTAACCGGCGTAACGTCTCTATTAAGTATGTAATAAATTAATTGTACTTACTTATTCCTCACAAACCTGTGTGTGAAGCAGTTGTGTCTGAAATTATGTGATGTTTTCTGTGTTCTATTACTTATTATGTGCCTTATTTTACTCTTTATGTCCTAATATAGTCTGGGATTGACCAGTATTATTATTTTTTATGATTCCTTGCAATTATTGTGAATTTTTAGTTACTAAGTTTGTATATTTTAGATTTGACTGTTTCAGTACTAGTACAAAGTTCAACAGCAACGTGACAACAGATCTATGAGATTTTCTTCATATTAATAAATAATTGGACGGAGAGCGACAGTATATAATCTCGAAACAATAGATTTTTATTTATACGCTAAACATTGAGGAGGTAACGGGCGGCCCTCGCGCGGGCAGTTTTCTTGCGCAAAGCATTACTATTGCAATCCAGCGCAGGAATGCTGCCTTCGTGATGGGTACGCTACTTACCTAGGGGTCCAAATTAAGATACTTAGTTCCATTTTAACCTTCATTTCATGTCCAGTACTGTTTAAAAAGCATTACTAAAACTATTGCAATTGATGTTGCCATATGGTTTATATATCGAGTAACACTAGGATACAGGAAAACTGCGACCAACGCTACAAGACGTGACTTGCTCAGGGATAGCGATAATACTCAACTCGCTACTGCTGTCTGTAAATATGTATACGAGTTTGAACCTTATTCCTCAGATATGTCTCAACAGGATCGGAACTTTATTTGCTCAAAACATGGTACAAAGTAGGTAACTTAATTAAAATATATAGATCTACATGTTTCGTCATACAGACATGCAAATATAATATGGTCAATGTGTATCGCATGCACAACTTGTTACAATACTAAGTTCAATCCCTAGGTACAAAGCAAAAAATGTCATTAAATATTCTTGAGTTGTGTAATAAGCGTTGAATGCTAAAAACGTATACAATGTTTTCTTAAATCTAACTTTAAAATTGACGATGGTAACTTGTTAAATATACTGGGTGCCATACTCACACACATCAGAACAGATACATATTTATAGAGATGTAGACAGTAGCTTCGAAAACAATCCATGCTTTGAAGTCATAAATACTAATGGTGCGTGGCGGCCCCCTTGTATGATTCCACTATATCGGAAAGGCAATAAGTCAATAAGATAATAATATTAAGTAAACGTTAGGCAGCCATTACACGCTCAATCTGGATCGTGATCCGTGATCGAGATCGATGATCTTGATCCAGATTGACTGTCTTATGTGTTAAATTGACGGATCGCGACATCGGATCACAAATTATCATTTTTTTTTGAAATCAATGATCTCGATCTGTTGATCGCGATCCAGATTGAGCGTCTAATGTGAAATATTGTCAGTTTACGTCAGTCAGCAGTCGCAACGCGATGGAGGCGGATGATAGCAGCACGTCTAGCACAACTGGCTGGCAAGTCGGTTCTCCTGTCGCACTCGAACCGTGCAAATTAGATAGAGTAGGGTAGATCTTTCTCAACTCGCGTCGCGGCGCGGCGTCAGTTGTGCTAGCCCCCCAGCAGGTGCCGGCGCGACCGCAACTGCCAACAACGTCTCATTCGAAAGATACTTCTCGAGATGAAGATTTTATATTAACTCTGGAATCTTTACCAGAATTATGGGACAAGAAGTGCAGTGATTACATTAATAAGTACAAACGAAGACTGGCCTATGAGAAGCTCCTAGAAATCTGTGAAAATTAAACCTCGTGCAACTGTCGACAACGTAAAGAAAAAAAAATAGTCTGCGGTCAAATTACAGAAGAGAATAAAAAAAACAAATGCAATAATTATTGCTACACAGGCTTTTTTCTTGTTCAGATCCATTTTGCGATTGTCAACACACAATCTTCTTATTTTTTATTTATTGGCAATCGGAATCCCCAGAGCTGAGAACACGTGTTCATGTGATCATTGCTAACAGTGGACTGACATGATCTGGATTGACTGTGTAAGTTGACAACTAGCCAAACCATTAATCATCAATCTCGAGCGATCCGCGATCACGATCCAGATTGAGCGTGTAATGGCTGCCTTAAATCATTATAACCACAAATCACATTTCCAACCCCACCTTAAATGTTACATTTTCCTTATAGTCAAAAATTTCCGCGAAACATGACTCGGACCTGCAAGTTTGCAATAGCTCTCTGAATCATGTTTCCGTGGCCGTAGGAGATTTTATCTGTTTCGTAAAGGGAAATTTCACCCGACACTTTCTGTTTGTTTCTTTACGAGTATGTGTCAGCGTTAGTAAAAGCCTTCCGTAAGCTGCTGGTCTAGATAGATAAATCGTTTATTTGTATGCTTGTTGTTACAAGTTACAAAACACGCAAAGATGAATAACAACATACATTGCATTGCAGCAGAACAAAGAGGTTCCAACTCAGTGTGTAGTTTTGCTCGCAATAGGGGTGTAGACTCGAAATTATTACTCCAAAAGAAAGAAAGCAAAAAAATATGCCTAGTGACGAAATACCCATTCAGATATCTCAAAGAATTACGAAGCTACAAACGTTTTAATATTGCTTGTTAGAGAGAGAAAACGCAAACAGTGTGTGACGTCACGTTACACGATGCTGTCGGGGGGCCGCATCATCGGCGGCGCCGCACACGACGGGGCGCGGCACGTTGCCGTCTATTAGTGACGTCACAATCTTCCAGCGCAGCGTCATCGTTTCATATGAAGTTGCGTTTTGCGAAAAAGGGACAGAACAGGACAGTTTTATAAGTTATCTTCGTGATTATTTAACCTTTTGCGTGGATTTTTTCTCCATTAGACTACATTTTTAATCCTTTTTTCGAGAAAATATGACATTACTAGCTTCTGCCCGCGACTCCGTCCGCGTGGAACTCGTTTATATCATCCCCCATTTCACCCCCTCAGGGGATGATTTCCGGGATAAAAACTATCCTATGTCCTTCCCCGGGATTCAAACTATCTCCATACCAAATTTCATCTCAATCGGTCCAGCGGTTTAAGCGTGAAGAGGTAACAGACAGACAGACAGACACACTTTCGCATTTATAATATTAGTATGGATTGATTACTTTATTTAGTCTCTACACCCCTAGCATAACACCGGGATCGATCCAATGTCCATTCCAACCAGTCACTCAATGACGAGGATCCTGAACGCTATGCCACTGTCGAAGAGTGCAGAGGGCTCGCCAGTCGCCACGTTTTTTAAACATACTACTGGTGGCAAACAAGCATACGGGCTACGGCCTGCCTGGTAGTAAGCAAAAATCGGCGCCTGATGGACGTTGCTACACCAGAAGAATCACAAGCGCGCTGCCGACCCTTTATTGATTTGAGGTATCGTTGCGGATTCCGTTGACAGCTAGTGACATATACAAGTCCCACACTCAAGACAGCGCCTCCTTCGGAATTCTGGCGACCTTACTCACCGCCAGGAACACACCGCCAAATATCCACATAATATGGTGGTGGTCTACTGTAAGGCGTCCGTCACTTCCTAAGATATTTCGACAGCGTAAACAACTCCGACCTGCGGTGCTACCACGTAAATTGAATCTCGAAGTTAGTGTACTTGACTTGCATCCCTGTCAGTCGAGTAAGGTTAGTGCGATAGAGATAGAGATACCCGAACTTCGACATTCGAAGTTCGTGTTTATTGCTCTGAAACTTTACAGAGTATTTGATAGCTCCCTGGAGAGCTGCCACGTCTGGTAAGTAATTGATTTTGCTGCCTGGATTTTATGGTTGTATCTATCTTGTGTTCTTAACTATCCGCATGACTAAAATCAATATGGATCTAAACGTGAAAAGGTATAAAACAGACACGCTTTCTCTTTTTAATCCTCCACGAAAAAGGAGTGTTAAAAAATTTACATGTGTATTTTATTTTTAATTGCAGAAGTGTTGTCACTTGAGTTGGTTCTTAGCTAGATGTATATTTGATTGATATGTCTGGGGTGTTTTAATTTATGGATTAAGTTTGGTGGGAGCGATTCGGAGGCCTATCTGTTTCCATAGATCTGCTGCGGCATAGTCCTCTCCCATTGCCTTTGGCAATACGTTTAGCATTTATCTGGGGGCACGACAGTGCCCCCGCCAAGTCGAGCAAAACAGCGAGCGGCACGGCCGTACCATCCTTTTCTCGAAGCAGTTCAGGCCATTGTCGACCCCTATAACCTCGTTGTGGATAAAACTAGAAGCCTGAATTTTCAGTAACCAAGCACGCATTGTATAACCACAATATATTTCTAATTTCATCTGATTTGAACCAGTGGTTTAAAAATGATAACTAGTCAAAGTTTCTTAATTTTGTCACTCACTGACTGACTCACCGATCATCAAAAGTCTAAGGCACTTCTAGCAATTTGAAGCTTCTAGCTTCAAATTTAGAATACAATGAGTGTTTAGTGTATAAATAAATCAAGACAAAAATAATTGCAATTTCACTCCAGTTTTCTAGATACACCAACTGCGTAAATAACTTTGTAATCACATATAAACATATAGGATTACAAAGTTATATTTGCAGTGAATGGGACAAAAAAATAAAAATTAAGAATGGGATATTGATAACACAATAACCTACAAAAAGAAGTGAGATCCCATAAAAACATTACATGTAAAAAAGAGGCCAAGTCTCGAAACTCTTCCACCGTAAAAAGTTGAGATATTTCGTAGTACCAAGTCTCAGGCATTCTTATTTTTCTTTATTTGCTAGCTAAATAAAATTTTATGACTTGGCAATCACACAATAGTTACTACATAGTTTTAGGTATTCAAAAATCTATAAATGTAGTAAAGTTGTGCGATTGCCAAGTTGCAGAATTTTATTTAGCTAGCAAATAAAGAAAAATAAGAATGCCTGAGACTTGGTACTACGAAATATCTCACAACTTTTTACGGTGGAAGAGTTTCAAGACTTGGCCTCTTTTTTACATGGGATGTTTTATTATGGGATTCCAATTACAAATATTACAGCGGCAGTGGGCGGGGCACATAGCACGTAGAACTGATGGCCGTTGGGGCGGAAAGGTTCTCGAGTGGCGACCACATACCGCAAGGCGCGGCATGGGTGCAAGGTGGACTGATGACCTGGTAAAGGTTGCTGGAGTCCGCCGGATGCGGGTGGCACAGGACCGGTCACTTTGGCACTCTTTGGGGGAGGCATATGCCCAGCAGTGTATGTATTGCGCGACTAGGTAAGCCTTAATAATGCTAACTTTACCGCGGTGATGTGTAGACTAGACCGGTCCGACTGGAAAACGTTTTATTATATTAATACAATCTGTACACTTAACGCTATTTCCTGGTTCCCACAAATATATGTTGCTTTTGTCCAACGACCCTGTTCCTACGTCTCTAGGATATGGGGAATGCAATCCATTGTTATAAATCCAAACCGACAAAGAAAAAGTCTTACTGATTTTTTGTACATAAGACACGTTACATAATGATCGTTATTCGTCCCTTTATAAACAAAACTTATTCAAGAAAGTCTTATAAACCTGCAAGCTCCAGTCGGCTCTGCTATTCTTCCACCGTTTATTACGCGTGTCTCATGAGAACAATGTCCCATGTGCCTGTAGGTCCTATAGACCTGTGACGTTTTTAAATAAGCTATTGATCCTTAACCTTGTCCCGTAATCCGGACTGGTCTAACGGGTTTCGCTAGTCTGTAATGGCGGCTATTGTTACCTTGCAAAGGTCGTAACTGACCCGGATTTGCAGTAACATGGGCTGTTTAGGTTTCGACATATTCGCAGATTTTGTATGGGTGCCTCGATCACACAGAAATGTCATGTAACCGAATCTCGGAGTCTGGTATGAGCGAGACAAAACGGGCAGATGGGCAAATGTCGTTTTGCGGAAGCACTTTCTGGAAATGTCACGTACAATGGGATTGTGACGTCTCTGGAACTATCCTTATTTTTATTTAAATTTTCCAATAGTATTTTATTTATACAATTTTTAAACAATAAAGGCTCTTAAATTGGAGTACAAGGCGAGTGGCCTAAGTAAGATACGAGAATTGATGAGTTAATTATCTTACATAATATATACACATGAAAATACACTTCGTAGTTGTTAAGACATGTACATTGTCTCTTTGTTAACTCTTAAGTTATTGTTTAAATGTAAAAATTAACCGTTAAATCTGTACCACTGGTGCCCAAGATGCAGGCTGTGCCTAGTTTGGGACCAATGGATACCGTCACTGCTGTCGTTTTCCTTTGCATGTAATAATGCCATTAAGTCAAATGTATTCGCATAATATATGTATGGTAAATAAATAAAATGAAATAAATAAATAAAATAAATTGTGTATAATTGTTGTTGTTTTTAAATGATCTTTATTTCAAAATAAATGCAATTTTACAAAGTAATTAACTGTAACAATGCATCAGTTATTTACAAGTCATAATATATTTGATATTACTTTATCAGGCTTAAACACCCATGAAAGTTTACGGCATCTGTTTCGTAAGTAATACAATTTTAACATTATTTTTTATTTTTTTATCAAATTCGCAAAGAACACTATACAATAACAATTGTGAATTTATTAGTAGTAAATTCACTTTTAGCTTTAACAATGAACATTGATTACATTTTTATACTAACACTAAAACAAGTACAACAATAACCTGAATTTTGAGGGTTGACGGACAATTGCTCGCGTTTTATGCAGCCATTTTTAATTGAGCCGTACCGGTATTTGCTGCAACGGCGCATTACGCACGGGCGCGCCGGTCGAAGCGACGACCGGGGGTCTGATTATGCTGGGCAACTGTTTAGCGCGATGTCGTTATCGCAGCTGCAGTCGTCAGGTGGGAACAGAACGTAGTGATGGGGTAAGCGATAAGTACCATACCTATCGATATACGCTAGGCAGCCGACGTGCAACTGTCCTATAGAGGAAATCAAGCTATTGGAGTGATTTCTATGCTTGCTATTTAAGAAATATTTAGAGGACATTTTAATTATATAAGTACGAATTAAGGGAAGTCCTATAGTCCGATGCAATTTTACCAAGTTTGTTCGAAACGGTGTATTAAATGCTATTTTAACTGCCTTGTTTTGGATAGATTGTAATATTTTATAATTACTTTTGCAGGTGCTATTCCATGCTGGACAAGCATATGTTAAACAAGGACGGACTAATGTCGTATAAATTCTCAGTTTGGTTAAGGGGCCAAGGTTACTTCTCCTGTTCATGACTGGATGTAAAGCCCCCAGCACCTGGGCACCTTTAACGCGGAGGTTACCTATATGTTTGGTCCAGTTAATTTTACTATCAATCGTAACACCTAGGTATCGCACAGACTTACTCCATGATATTGAGTGGCCAGCAATATTGAGAAGTCTGGGCAGACATTTACGCTTACGCGTAAATAAGATAGCCTCAGTTTTATCCTTATTCAATTTTAATTTCCAGTTTGTGAAATAATCGTGTAAACGTTCGATTGATAGCTGTAGTCTACTAACAATCAGATCAATATCATCCGATGAAGTATACGAGGCTGTATCGTCAGCAAAACAAGCCAAGTTTGTGCGAGTTTGGATAGGGATATCGTTGACATATAAAACAAACAGAATGGGTCCGAGAATAGATCCCTGAGGTACTCCAGCTGGTATAGAGCAGGGAGATGACACTGTGTTTCCTATGTGAACAGCAAAGTTTCTTTCACTCAAATACGACTGTATAATTTTGACTAGGTGTAGTGGTATTCCAAACGAGATTAACTTGTGAATAAGACCATTATGCCAAACTGAATCAAATGCTTTTTCAATATCTAAGAGGAACATACCAGTTGATTGATTGAGGTTTAATTTATGGGCTATATGTTCAATAATTCTGGTTATTTGTAAACTTGTTGAGTGCTGTGACCGAAATCCAAATTGTTCATTTATAATTTTGTCCTTAGAATAGAAGTGTAAGCGAGAAGCGACAATTCTTTCAAATAATTTACCAAGTGAAGGTAGTAGGCTAATTGGCCGATAGTTCACAGGTATGGTGTCACCTTTTCCTGGTTTTTTGAGAGCTATGACCTTGGCAGTTTTCCAGGTTTTCGGAAAATAACCTGTATAAAGACAGCCATTGAATATCTTTGTAACATAGACAATAGCTTTTTGGGAAAGATTCTTTAACAGAATATTTTGCAAGCCATCTATGCCGGGCGCTTTTCGAAGTTTAAATTTACGTAATGCCTTGGAGACTTCGTGTGGCCGAACCGGGTCACACAGTTTTGAAATTGTGTAACCATTAAGGTCTAAAACACTCTTATTAACTTCTTCCATATATGGGCTCTTCCAATCTACAGTAAGACACATATTTCCCTTAAAACACGTGGCCAATGCTTCACACTGCTCAGAGGCGTTTGTAGTAAGGTTGCCATCGTCCTGCTTTAATGGAGGAATATTGTTACAAGTCAGTTTGAGAGATTTGATTACGCGCCAGATATCATTTGTGGGATTATCAACTTTTGCCAATTTATTATTCCAGATCTTGTCCACGTGTTTTTGGGTTGAAACTTGAATAGCTTGTTGAAGTTTATTTATTTGTGTGCGAATTTCTCTTTTAGCATTACCTCCATGCAGTTTTTGGTCAAGTCGTCGAAGTTTGTTTCTCTGACGTATAATTTTCTTAATATGTCTGGGTAATTTTGAATTAAGTGTTTGGGGCATAGCCATGGGAATATTGAGGTTCCTGGCTTTGATAATACAGTCATTTAAGTGATCTACCGCTGCATCTATTTGGGACTCATTTTTAAAAACCTGACTGTTTAAGCTTATATCCGAATTTAGCGATGAACGATAACCCTGCCAGTTAGCGGAACTAAATTTGAAAACCATAGGCATAGCATTGCGTTTAACAGAACACTGGAGATCAAAGAATAGCGGCAGATGATTCGAAGACAACACTGGTAGGGCTTTTATATTACCTAGGCAAGGAATGTTATTGCAAAGAACCAAGTCGGGGTTAGTGGCGGTTAAATCGTGACGGTAATTTATTTGAGTAGGCACTGTGGAAGAATGGATCATATAGTCATGTTCTAACATGTGATGAAAAAGAGTCCGACCACGAGTATTAACATAAGTACTATACCAGCAAGGGTGATTTGCATTAAAATCCCCCATGATAAGAACACATTTACCTAGGTTAAATAGTATATTTAAGTCATTACAGTCTGTGTATAATTAAATTTATAACTATTGTACTTACAATACTTTTTCTACGAGTCAACTGGAATAATTAAACAAACTTGGTATCTATTGAAAATCTAAGCCCTGCTGAAACGAAGGGCAGCCCACCGCTCAGCATTTCGTTGATGTCTTTTTCTCTATGTCCAAGGCGATGTTCTATTGATCAGATTCATTATACACTTAAGAGCAAAAGTTTGGGGTGCACTTTGTATAGAATTTCGGTACAAACTGTACCCGAAACTGTAGCTAAATATTTAAATATAATGTAAGGGCGGCTCGTGATTGGTTAAATTCATTATAGTTGTCTTGACTGTTGTATAATAATTTATTATAGGTGAGTTAGATGCTCCGTAGAAAATAGTATTTTATGCAATCGTTATACATATAATGTATGCTTTTTCAGTCGAGTACCACGTTTAGGCCACGAAGCTTGCCGAGTGGCCTAATTAAGGTACGAGACTTAAAAAGCTAATTATATAACTATTGTATACAATACTTTTTCTACGAGTCAACTGAACTAATTAAACAAACTTGGTATCTATTGAAAACGAAGTGCAACCAACGGCTTTTTCTTTTTTGTGCGTTGATGTATATCTGCGTCCTATTGGTCAAATACATTATAGTTCAGTAAAGGCGCCACGTGATTGGTCAATTTCATTTTAGTTGTCTCAACAGTTATGAAATGTTGAGTTGGAAGCTCCATAGTAAAAAGTATGTGATATAAGTTAGGTGTACGAAGTCTTAATTCAAACATTAAGGTCAACGAGTATAAAAAAGCATGTTATTATATTTTGGTGTAGGAACGTATCTTAATTCAAACTTTAAAGTCGACGCGTAAAAAAATGTTTTCACGTCTCTGATGCGCTTTGCATGCATAAGCTATTAATTAATATAAATAATTTACATAAAAAGCAATTTTTTGGGGTTGTTGGGGTTTGACAGGTTAAGGTTATACACCTTAACCTGTCAAATCACGAGCTCAATACCGCAGGGTAGCGTACTAGGCTGTATTTTATTCTTAATCTACATTAATGATCTGCCAAAAATAATAAATACAAGTCATATTAAGTGTTTCATATATGCCGACGACATTTCCGTAGTGCTATCCAGTCAAAATAATAATGACACAGCTTTTATATTAAACGCCTTATTGGATGACGTAACAACATGGCTTAAGGATCATAACCTACAACTTAACTTAAAAAAGACCAATTTAATTCAATTCCGACCCCATCAAAGACGCCCTCTCCAGTTTAATTACACATACTTAGATCACGATTTTGAATCAGTTACTAATTGCAGTCTTTTGGGCATCAGCATTGACGAAAATATCAATTGGAAGGCACACATTTAAAAAAATTGTACAAAAATGTCTCGTTTCGCTTATGCCCTTAAATACGGCCACAAATGTTTATTATGCGTTTACCCAGTCCTGGCTGCAATATGGGATCATATTGTGGGGTAACAGCACTGATGTGATGGACTTGTTCCTACTACAAAAACTTTGTATACGGATTCTCGCTAATATTAATAAATATGATAGTTGCAGACCTTACTTTAAGAAATTAAACATTTTAACTTTACCATCCCTATATATTTTAGAAGTTTGTAATTTTGTACGTAAGCATCCATATTTATATTCAATAGCCAAAGACCATTACGCCAGCACCATGAACCTGCCACATCAAAATAGAATAGCCTTACCTACTAGTAACTTGCAAATGAGTAACAAAAGCCCCCATATGACCACAATAAGAATATATAATAATCTCCCTAAAGAAATTAGCGAAGAGCTGAAATACACAAAATTTGTTGACAGTTTAAAAACATACCTAGCATGTAACAGTTTCTATTCATTACAAGAATTCTTTGACTTAAATAAATATTATAAATAGTATTTAGACTGAAGTTCAGAGATTTATATCATAATATAGTGTGTTACCTAGAGGTATATTACTATAGTTTTAAGTTTTAGATTTTAAGAGTTGCAATACCCTTACAGGGTCCCATGTCGTACTGTTAATTTTTGTAAGACCACCTGTATGCCAACATGAAAGCAATAAAGTTATTCTATTCTATTCTATTCTGTTATGATAGTAGGGTCACTTCGCCCGTTAGCGATCACCTAATTAAGTGTGCCGGTTTGCGACCACTTCTGAGAGTCTGCTGAAATGTAATCTTTAAGGGGGTGAATTGGAAATTATCGCGTGCTTTGAAACGCCGTTATGACTAGATTAAGAAACAATAAGGTCTGATTTTCAGATATATGATTCTTGATTATATGAATTTATCTGATTTAATCGATACATGATTGCCTAAACTTTCCTCGATAACAAAAAATTTTTTTACTCAGCCTACTCAAACAATAAATATATTACAGGTACATTATTTTACGGCACAAGTTAATACCAGTCTAGTATAGTCTTTTATCGCATCTAAAATCTCACTTAATGAAATATAAATGAAACTTCACTTATAAGCTAGGTACTTATCGAAATTTGACCAAAAAAGCCATTCCCGAAGAGTATTGCGTCTCTTTTTCTCTCGCGGAAGGCATAAGCGTGTACCTGTCAAGCGGGCGTGGTCGACTCTAATAAAGGCATCCTCTTAATTGAAAACAACCTTGCCCTTCAGGTGGTCGCTAACCGAAGCTGGTCTCGACCCTCTCTATTTGTTTAACTGAAAAGGGGTATTAACATGATTCTTATTAATTAAGAAAAACAATTCGATTGCGCTAACGTTTAATTAAGAATGCGGGAATAACCAACTAATACATACAAGTATAAATAAATCAATATTTGATAACAATCTGAACATGAACATGAACATGAACATAGGTACCGCACCCAGCCAGGAAGCAAGCCTGACCCGGACAAGCCGGATATACCAGGGGGCACAAATTTGTGAGGAGTGACACGCTCTGGGATGGGAAGGGAAGACCGACCAGCCGCAACCAGTCGGCCACAATCGACCGGCTATGCAGCCTTAAGCCAATATTGGAAAAGAGGAGAGGTAGGATACTTCGTCGGGGGGTGAGCGTTGGTGAAGTGATGCACGTTGCTTCGTATGAAGTCTTCTTGTACCTTCTTGTGTTGGAGGTGGCTCTTCTAGGTGGTTGTTAGGTCGGGGGGTATGTGTAACAGATTTCTCCAGCGTCAAAAAAAAAAAAAGGTGGTTGTTAGGTCAGGCTCATTTCCCAATGATTCGGCCTCCTCTTCTGACTCGCTGTCATTCTTTTGCATCTCTAGATACTTCGGGCGGCTTTATTAATTTTATCCTTGTCCGATGCCATGTTAGGCCATTCGCTGGAGCTAATGTGGTAGTACGTCATATCCTGTGTCAGGAAATCTTCCATGTAAATATGGGTCGACCTACCTTTAGTTTCTTTGCCTTGTATCTGTGTGCTGCCTTTAAGAGGTGTGCGTTAGGGCGTCTGAGAATGTGTCCAAGGTAGCACAATCGAAGGCATTTTATCCTCTTGGTAATCGTTTTTCCTTCCAATAAGTCGTGTACTTTGCCAGGGCTGGGTGATGTGCCTGAGTTGTTGATCATGTCTTTCTGTATTATTCGTTCGTACCTTCTGAGTTTTCGTCTGTTGGCTTTGGTGAGGGTATCGCATTTATGACCATTTTGTAAAGTAACCTTGTAATTTGCCACTGTATACTTGATTCTTTAATAAAGCTGGTAAGAATTTTTTACAGCGCGAATGTACGGTGTCTTTTCTACTCAGTGTGGAGGTAATATACGTTCCTTAGGTATTTGATTTCGCTGGTAGGGCTAACCATTGTACCATTTAGTGTTATGAAGTTCCTTTGACTCTTGTGTGTTGGATCACGAACTAATACTTTAATTTTGGTTTCTTTAACTTTTAGTCCTACAGTGGCGAATGAGGCGTTGGCCTTTGAGTAGATTGCGTTCATCTGTTGAAGACAGTTAGTCACTATAATTACGTCGTCAAGTTTAGTGGCAGATGTATTTGGTCATCCTGCTTTAATTGAACAAACGGGAGTTTGTCCTCGAGGGTGCGAAAGACATCGTCCATCAGTAAGCCCTGTTTGACTCCTTTGCCTTTTTTAATCCACCTTGTTTGTTGCCCCCACCATTTGATGCAGGTGGATTCGTTCATTGTGGCTTCGACTATCCGATTGGCCATAGCTGTATTAGTTCTCGATAGTATAATGTCTCTCAGTGTATTTAGATCTACCATGTCAAACGCTTTTTCTACGTCCACTGCTAGGACATATGTTTTCTCGCCCGCTCTCCATTGTTCGTCAAGGACTCGTCGCAAGGTAAACATATGGTCATGCGTCGACCGGTTTCGTAAGAATGCTGCCTGGTAGTTTCCTAATTCTTCGGTAATTTCGTCAAGCCTAAGGAGGAGAAAGTTGGCGTAGATTCGGTAACCTGTGCTGCATATAGAGATGCGTCTATAATCATTGATGCCGTTTGGATTTGCCATTTTAGGCAGAGGCACTTGGATTGATTGTGTCCAGGTGGGTGGTAGAATATTTTTTGTCCAGGCTGTTTTCATATGTTCAAGAATTTCGGCTTTTAGTTCTTGCGTGTTGGCTTTGTAGAGCTCTGTGACGACTTGATCTATTCCAGGTGCAGTGCCATTACGCATTTGACTCGTAATTTTCTCGATGTCGTCCATTGAAGGAGCTTGCCCTAGCTTGGTCGGGTCCTCATCTTTTAACTCATCGACCCACGGCCCTTCCGTTTTGTCCAATTCTTCTTCCCATTTAGACATGCGGATAAAGTTGTTTTTGGTCCGTCGGCTTTCCTTTTGCTTGTGTCTTCTATAAAAGCCGTAAGTGATCTTTATTCTCATAATCAATATTTGATAACAATCTTACACAAATCTACTTTTTTTTTTATAAACCACATTCGATTTACATTATTTAACATAGACCAACTATTACATACAGGTACATTTTAGTGACATTTAAAATTATTATATTTTATCAATCATTAAGTATGAGCATACATACCTACATATATCTTAACATTTATAAACAGGTAGATACGACAACAATCGCTAGAGATATAATAATATAATACTGAAAAACAATTATTACAACTAAAACTTAGACAAAAATAAAACAAAAAAATTGAGCCCTCTCGTTATAGTCCCTATAGATGCTGGCAGCGTTTCCTCGCGGAATTGCTCAGGAAGCTGCCAGCTTTTCGGACTCCTGTGGATTATTTTTAAACGTCCTCAACAATTTGGCGAGCATTGGGACCCCACGGTCCAAGAGTCTCGACACTTTTTTTAAGTTTTTCGGTCGCTCACCGGAGCGGCGGTGGGCTCCGGTATGATTGCTGATCCGTGGAGGTGAGAAGGAGCCAAAGTTAGAAGAGCCTTCTTCGCTGGCCTCCCCGTTTACCTTGGGGATTTCAGCCCTCAAGTTTTGCTTGCAAAATACCGGAAGATAATGAGTGTCCTTAGGGGTCATTGCTCGCATTGAGATCGCTCTCAGAAGGGTTGCTTTGGGCCTTTATTTCCAACGGAAAGGCCTTGCTTGCCTCGCCGCACACCTTCGGAACTTTGGACTGGGATTTCGCTTACAAGACACCTGGAAATGGTAAGTGTACGTAGGGGTTCGCCCTCAGGTTTCACTTGCAAGACACCGGAAGAAAATGAGTGTCCATGGGGGCGCATTTAGAGCGCTTTTGTGAAGGAATGCTTCGAGCTTGAAAGCATTCCAATGAAAAGCACGGCCTTTGGCTTCGCTTGCCTCGCCACTCACCTACGGGATAATAAGTGTCCGTGAGGGCTCGCTTGCCTTGCCGCTCATCTTCGGTACTTTGGCCACAGGTTTCGCTTGCTCTTGCACCTAGGGATTGTTAGTGTCCGTGGGGGCTTGCCTTCGGGTCTTCGGCCCTCGAGCTCGCCTAGGGAGCGGTCTCTAAAAGCATGCTATAGGCCTTTAATTCGTACAAAAAGCTCAGCCTTCGGCTTCGCTTGCCTCCCCTTTTACCTTCGGGAATTCGGTCCTCAGGTTTCGCTTGCAAGACACCCGAAGATAATGAGAGTCCGTAGGGGCTCGCATTGAGAGCGCTCGCGGAGAGCTCTCTATAGGGATGCTATGGGCCTTTCATTCCAACGTAAAGCTCGGCCTCCTCCACCTGGGGATAGTAAGTGGCCTTCAATGGCCTTTCTGAAATTTGCCTTTCTTTATTATTGGGAGCGCATAAGGAGCGCTCCCTAAAAGGATATTTTGAGCCTTTCATTTCTACGAAAACCTCGGCCTTCGCTTCGCTTCTTCGCTTGCCTCACCGTTTACCTTCGGGATTTCGGCCCTCAAGTTTCGCTTGACGGACACCGGAAGATAATGAGTGTCCTTAGGGGTCATTGCTCGCATTGAGACCGCTCTCTGAAGGATTGATTTAGGCCTTTAATTCCAATGAAAAGCTCGGCCTTCGGCTTCGCTTGCCTCGCCGCTCACCTTCAGCACTTGGGCCTCAGGTCTCGCTTGCAAGACACCTAAGGATAGTGAGTGTCCGCCGGGCTCGCCCTAGGGCCTTCGCACCTGGGGCTCGCAGGGAGTGCTCTCTAAAAGGATACTTTGGGCATCTATATAATTTATTGCCGACCAAGTTTATGTGGATGTTTATTTAGATTCGAAGAGAATTTAAACTGTTACACGCACAGTCTATGGAAATTAAACATTTATTTTCAAATCTGTCAATAGTACCTATGGTTAAACATAAGAATATCATGTAAACCATTTATACGCGTACGAAGTCGCGGGCAGAAGCTAGTTGTACATATAATGTAAAGTTTCAAAAGCTTACTTCGACTTTAGAAGAAACTAACAGTAAACACTTAGAAAGTTACAAACATCTATTACAATACAATACAATACAAATATTCTTTATTGCTCACCAGACATACCTATTACTTATTGTCAAAACTTTTGTACCGGTCACAATGATCATAGACTTCTTCAACGAACGAGCGTTTTCAAAAACAGTTTCTCGTACAGTAACGGAAAAACGGTTTCTGGCTAGAACCACAAACTGTTTTTATAAAAACGATGACAAGGAGCTACCAGTAGAAGGCGACAGTCGCACGAAACGGTTGCAATGCAAAACGTGAAAACGCAACTCGAACAGTTTCGTTTCACTTCGTTTGGCGGCCGGCGCCGGCGGCAACGCACGGAGAAACTAGTTATTTTTGAAACTGATTTTCAAAACAGTTTTGTGATAAAAAAACGGTTACGTTTCGTTTCACGGAAAAGTCGAAACGACCCAGCTCTAATACTTAGCTATTTTATGGACGATTGAGCGCCGAGGTGCGGTCACGCGGTGAATGTTTAGACCGACGAATTCCCTTAGTCTGGCTGTTGGCGGAGACCTCTTCCATGGCGGCGATAGCGGAGGGAGTAGGCTGGTCATCTGGCACAGGGAAGGCGATCCGCAGCGCAATGGCCGCCACAAGCAGCTCGACGACCACTAGAAAGTTCTGGCATTTCATTGACGCTCTCCCTAGTACTGGTAGCCCGCTGGCGTCCGTAGCCGAAGCCATAAGTCCAAGGTTTTCCAGAATAGCTAAGACTACGCCTTGCCAGTACGTGAGGTAGACCAGCACAGTTACAACGACGAATTTAAGCGTCGGGTCTGGTTTGATGTAAGTGCGGACGACGCCAATAAATAACGTGAGGGCGTACAAAGCGAAGGCTGCGGAGATGATGGAGTCGACTGTTATGCAGATGTAACCGATGTTGCCCCAGTCGCTCTCGCGATAATTGAACCACCATTGCAATATGCCAACTCTGAGGACGCTGAGAGCCTTGGTGGTCCAGAACTGCAGAACGGCATACTTGCAGAATCGATGGAATCGGTCGGTGTAGCTGCCCGTCCTGTTAGTCCACGACGCAGCCACTGGACGTCTAGAGAGTACCCTCATGATATTCTCTTCGCCACCAAGATATTCATAGCAAAGGACCAAGAAATTATACATCGTGTGAGCTCCATAGAATTGCCTGATATACTCGTATAGGACGTGTTCGACGGTAGAATGGTTGCTCTTCGCGAGTTGGATCCAATTGATGCCATACATAGGCACGATGGCAAGTATATTCAGGATACGATGGCGCTCCTGTGTTCTGGTGTTCCGGCGGTAATGCTGGTAACCTAGGTGGAAGTTCATCAATTGGGCTATGCACATGGAAAACGAGGCAATAAGATTAGCTGCGTCCGTTTCCAGAAGCTCGTGGTAAGGAACGGGCTCCGCCCACATTGTTTAGGCCTTGGCTTCTTCTAGAAGGGGTGACTTCAGCTTAACGGCGTAGGTATTTGTATTTTTTAAGCACGTTTATCGTCACTCACAGCCGAGTGGCAAATGATACGCGGTCTGCACCGATATTGTGCGTCTGCTCTCGTCTTGGGTAAGTTCGCCCAGATGATAGAACTATAATTTCAACCTAGCTCTGCCAAACGTAACTATGTACAGCTGAAAGTTAGTACGTGAGTGTTTCTCATAGATTGTTAATAATTCCAGCTTAAATAGTTCACACTACACACAAACTCGTCGATTTTCTTCAGATAAGCACAGGATCACCTTTATACAATGCACAACGCTTATATAGGTAATTAATTCTTCGACTTTCTGGAGCAGGGAATAACTACGCAGTAGGAGCTATTTATAGTTGACAGGGAGCTAGGGCTCTACAGGTAGTGCGCTTGCAGGGCGCATGCCTGAAAAGTCACAATCATTCAATGCATCTGAGGCTCACTCAATCTTGGCTCGCGTTTCGCATCGCAATTTGATTTCAATGCCTGTCGTAATTTCTAATTTACGTAAGTAGGTAGCTGTCTTTTATGTGTGTGGTTTTATCTTCTTCTTCTTTCATTCATACACGAAAGTAGGTCATACATAGTATTCTATAGTTTATCAGTAGCGAAATGAAAGCGATTTATTTTGACCCAAATAATGAAAAGTAGGTAATTGAAAAGTTTGCAATAGCATAAATTGATACAGCCTCAATTGATAATAACTGGGTATTTAATTAGTTATTGATTTTTATTAGTATACACTTAGTAATAAGTCGACTATATAATTATTGAAGGCAGAATAATTTTAAAGGATTCGTTTTTCAATATACGAGTAAGAGCATCGGTACTCGTCTAGAAAATAAGGTAAATTGTTCGACAAGTGTTCGACACTGACCAATTACTTGGCAGCTTCAATGTTCAGTAATAAGGAGACATTAGGTACACAGCGAAATCGGCAGGACTGTCAAGCAAGGTCACAGAAAATCTTATATGGAGTGACCTTGATTTGGTTTGCCGCACTATATAGTGCTTCCGTCCGACTCGTATCCACACGGGCGGATTCACGTGGCAGGACTGCATTTCTCTCGTGTAGCCTCTCCTATAGCCGAGTGGCTGAGCCCAACAACCTCCCACTGGCGTCTCATCTCACAACTCCATGTGAATGGGAAGCGGGCAATCTAAGGCAGCGCATTTTAGTCCTAAGTTAATGTTTACTTACTAAATAAATGTAATCGTGCCCACTAACATAAGTACTTAGTTTATAAAATGTTTGTATTGTTAGTAATATGTTCCTACTTTCGTAATAAATATTTGAATTTGAATAGCAATAGGAAGTGAACAACGGCGTTCAATTATTGGAGTTGTGTCCAACATGGGAACGTTTATCTTAATACACAAAGTTTGTCAACAGTTTCCCACCGAAATTATCCATGCAAAGCTTTTAAAATGATATACCTATTGAAATAATTTAACGATAATTGCATTTATATACGTATCTCTTCCTTGTCATGTCCTCATGGCTGTGGGACGTGACGGCTGTGGGCGCTCTTCACCATCACACTCCAAGCTGCTGGGTCCTGATGCTGCCGTGGCCGCCCGACGCACAAGCACCCGTCCTCTGCTCCTCTTAAGCTTTTTCAGGCTTTGCGGTCCGGACCTGACCAGATGGCCAAAGAAGCCCAGGACAGTTGGGGACAGATTTATATACGTACTAGCTTCTGCCCGCGACTCCGTCCGCGTGGAACTCGTTTATATCGTAGCACCATACAAACTTTCATCCCACATTTCAGCCCCTCCGGGGATGGTTTCCGGGATAAAAACTATCCTATGTCCTTCCCCGGAATCCAAACTATCTTCATATCAAATTTCATCTCATTCGGTTCAGCGATTTAAGCGTGAAGAGGTAACAGACAGACAGACACACTTTCACATTTATTATGTTAGTATGGATATGTATCTAATAATCATGTTTTTTATTTATTTATACCCCCCTAATAAGATTAAGTAGGTACGCTAGTAATAATACGCGCAGTAGTTATGCTGTCCAGACCCCGTAGCATGGATGGAATTATCACACGATAAGTGACAAGATGGAGCGTCCGTCACTGGCTGTGACTGAACCGTTCAATATAACGAAACGGACGCTCTATCTTGTCACTTATCGCGTGATAAGGCCGACCATGGATACGGGGTCAGCACACCTCACCGGATCCACAGAAAACCAGCGGCGTTGGCACTGCCGTGTCAAACAATATTTAAGATTAATAGTTAAGTTCAAAAAAATTATGTAACCAATAGGAACGAAATAAAGTTATTTTTAATTGCCTTTATGAGTGGAGTCTATTTCGGTAGCACATCCCTGTTTGTTAGTATTAAGGTGTAATAAGTGAATGTAACGAGTACCTATTTGTAATTATGTGTTATTCGGATAAACGTCTTTCTATTCTATTCTAAAATATATATCTCACCGATTCAGGAAATTGATGGGCATCATGTAGGTACGTGTGTCAGTTAAGTCACAGATTATATAATAGTTCTACGAAGTTTAGTTTCTCATTAAGTACTTAGAAAAGTAACGTGCAGGTAAGTAATTCGGGTGAAAACCAATGCCAGAATCGTATATTTGGTACTTGAAAGAAAAACTGATATAGTTAGGTTTTTTCTTTTCATAAACTGGCCGCAGCAAATGAACTAGGTACTTAAGGCTCAAACAGACAGCACCCGACGCGGGCGCGCGCACTGCGCCCGCAAGGGTGTCCCATAGGCTGTTATTCACTATGCGCTAAAGCGGTTCACCCCGCGGGTCACCGGTCACGATACTAGACCTCTACCTTCGCTTAGTTACTACGCATCGCGGTGTCACGATATATTTGTAGGTGAGCGTTGAGGTGAGCTTAAAACAAGTTACAGAATAGGGGGGGCTTATTTCACCGAATGCATGGGTTCGCCGAATTTTCGTTTCATCGAATTTCTATTACTCAGAAACCGTTAACTTTTTAGGTACATCTAAAATGTCATTCTGTAGAACCCTAGTTTATGTTAGGTTTCGTTTTACAACATTACTGAAAAGTTTACTGATTCTGAAAAAAATGGTTTTCTATGAAATGAAAATTCTGCGAAACATACATTCGATGGGACAATTGTCGGTAAAACAAAGTACAACCACCTGCAAGTCTAGCTGACAACACAACGAATCCTCGAATCAATAAAGGGTCGGCAGCGCTTGTGACTCTTCATCCCAATTCCCAATCGTCCATAGGCGGCGGTAGGCCTGCCACCCGTATGCTTGTTCGCCACCGTCGTAGTATTAAAAAAAGTTGACCGTCATCATTTCAGCCAAAGGACGTCCACTGCTGGACATAGGCTTCCCCCAAAGAGTGCCACACTGACCGGTCCTGCGCCACCCGCATCCAGCGGACTCCTGCCTGCGACCTCTACCAGGTCCAGTCCACTCGTGGGGCGTCTACCCACGCTGCGTCGTCAGGCTCGTGTGGTCACCTCTCGAGAACCTTTCCGCCTCAACGGCCCTCGGTTCTACGTGCAATGTGCCCCGCCCACTGCCACTTAAGTTTAGCGATTCGGAGGGATATATCGGTTAAAAGAGTTACTTAAGTACCTATGTCTATGACGAAATTGTTTTCCGTACGTTCGCTACAACTGTTGATACCGTGCCCAGCCCGCACATGGTTAATGATGTAGCAAATCTTATTCGATAAGGTTCCAATAGCAACGAAGCTGTGCATGGATTATCAACTTTATGAGAAAGGGGTAAGACTCGATTTGCAAGGAGCCGATGGCGAGATGCTGTAATCTTTTGTTCAACATTGTGTCGCAACTTCGGAGGATGTGGCGCCATCTCTTTGAATATCAAGAAGGAAGGATTTTGTGCATTTAAGTATTAGGTATAGGTGAAAAACTTAAGAAAAGGACCTGTTGTATGTAGTAGTGGCGTATTCGAATAGACAATACATGTTTAAAATTAGAACACGAACAAAACAAATGTCTATTCGCACACATTACTCACACATACAACAGGTGACTTACTTAAATTTTTCACCTATATGTAGGTAAGTAATTTCATACGTAGACCTAAATTCAAGCAATTATATTATCTCTCTCTCTAGGTCTCCGGCACTAGTCAGAAAGTGACTGATATTTAAGCCACATCAGCGATACATCGACTGAAATATGTCTTGGGATGTGTTGGGGAATATGTTGTGGAACCTAATAATGAATCAATAAGGTTGTAGACTCAAATTCTTCTTTCTCGTGTGAGCTAACCAATCGCTTTAACATTGCTTGTTAGAGAAATAAAACGCTCGACATATGACAATCGTTTCATGTGAAGGCGCGTTTTCCGCGAAGCTTTCGAGAAAATACAAAATGAGTGTCAATCTTCTTCTCTCTTTCGGAAATGGTAAACATCGAAAAGCTGCAGTTAACGGAGTCGCAGGGGTCGTCACGGTCGGCCTACATCGGGGGACGGACATGCGGGGCCTTGACATGGAATCGGTAGACCGTGCGCGCGCGCAAATCGGCGCGTCCCTGTGCGATCCCGAGGAATTTGGGGGAACCTGTTTACTACAAAGCTTCGTACAAATAAGAACCTAGTTTTAACAGTTGGGGATAGGTTTGCCGTTTTATGGCCGCTCCACACAATGGACCATCCTCATACAGGACGTGGCTATGCGGTAGAACGAGACATAATTATGTCTTACTCCCTTTAACGCCTAGTTGCGTCCTGTATAATGGGTCAGAATGGCCCATTGTGTGGAGCGGCAATTACGAGTCTATTATGTCAATGTCGCAAATGTACAAAAGTGAAAACTTTCAGAAAGTGAAGCGGAGCGTGAGTTACCGAGTCCGCAGTAAGCTCGATTCTCCATACAAACGTAGTTACGCTATCATTTTAAAACTACGTCTTGGATTGTAACGAAACTTTGCATATATAACTATGTATATCTATGTCTGTAATTAGTTTATGTAGATTCAGATACCATAGTAAAAAAAATACAGCGAATTTAAGTTTTTCATGCAAAACTTGTTTTTGCTGTATTTCGTTTGTCTTATACACTGGAACCATATAAACTAATTACAGACATAGATATACCTCATGTCAATGTATATGCAAAGTTTCGCCACAATCCAACACGTAGTTTTAAAATGAGTGCGTAACTACGTTTGTACGGGAAGGTGAAATTCGGCCGAGCTTACTGCGGACTCAATGACCATTGGATTGGCATTCTCTGTCAGTCAAGTCAACCATAGGTCAAAACACGCTTAAAATTGAAGTAGCGTCTATACCAAGGAGTTGTGGGGAACCTGTTTGTATAAACAAAGCTTCGTACCTACAATACATCGGTCTTGCTAGCTTGATGTAGTTCGGACATAAAGTATTCATCCACCACTAGCAATATTTAAGTGCGAGAGGGACGAATGCTTTATGACGGACATTTACTTCTTGCAAAAATGCAAGCTCAGGTCTCGTTTGGGATATTCCTTATCTCTGCACAGTCAAGAAACCATTCCTCCATTGGGAAGAACTTGTTTGAACAAATCCTTGTAGGTATAATATATGTAATCCTCAGCCACACCCACACTCACTGCTCATCGCTGTGCGGCGCTACCACGAAAATCGAATTACGAAGTTCGTATATCTCTGTCGTTCGAGTACCTTAAACCATAAGTGCGATAGACACGGAGATATCCGAACTGCGTAATTCGATTTTCGTGGTAGCGCCGCTGCTCCTCGCGCTGCCGCGATGTCGCCCTCTCCGGCCACACACTGCTCTACTCGCGCGATTAATCGCGACGCTCCGCACTAGGTTACTCGCCTTTATTGCCGCTCCTATGAGAATGAAAGTGGAGAGACCAAGTCTACGTGAATGTACGGCTGGGGACCCTCCATGGGCCTACACTTTGGAGTTCCAGTAAACTGGAACCCTGGATCACTACACGGAACTGAGAAGTAGGAACTAGAGGAATTGCACCATCTAATTATTATGCAATTGCATGCTTTGTACCGTTGTTACATGGCAATACTCTTGCATGTCTTTCCGTACTTACGTTGCTCGATGCACGTCGTTGTGTGTCAAAAAACGGCATATATGAAAAATCGCGAGCTGGTAACACGAAATCCACAGCAACGTGATAGGTATCTACTCAAAATCAGCCTTTGGAAACTCTCATAGAATGAAAAAAATTACGGGATAGTTCACGCATCTTAGCCAACCTAACAAAACACAGAACTTTTGCACCTTACAAGACAAAAGTGCACTCATTTTTTCTTTACGTTGGTAGTACCTAGACATAAGGGAATCCTAAAACAATGTATGAATTTCCGCCTCTTAAAACGTAGTGGCTCATAATGAATAGGGAAATTATTGCCAATGCTTAGACTTATACGTTTACATGCGATAAATTACATTGTAAAGGACTTTCATCTGTGAAATTATCATCAATCCACGCGTGCTCTCAAAATTGCACTAGTATACAATTCCTTGACATTGACGAATTGAGTGATTAAAATATGAACGACCTTGATTCGCCCCAACAGATGCCTATGCCTACCCTCTAGACTACCGACCAAAACTAAAAGGTCACATGTCAGTACGAGAGAACACGGCGATGGAACTTTATAAATTAGTGGGGTAGACTTCGTGGGGGCCTTTTTAAATGGGAACTAAAAACGAAATGTCGTATGCCGCTATGAGGTTTATATGGAGACGGCTTTTTGGCTTTGCATAGCGCCACGTAATCCAATTTAAATTTCAATGTCATTGGGGTTTGTAACATCACAATATTATTTATGCAATTTGTTGTTAGCCCGGCGGGGTTGTTATTCAGTAGTTTCGTTTGACGCTTCGCAATTACTGCAGGGTTAGGTAAAGTAAAGGTAGGGTAGTATGGCGTACCTACTCGACATACAGCTTAAGGTTAGCGACCACCTGGAGAGGGTTTGTTCAATTAAAAGTAAAATCCTCAAACATATCAAGGGTCGGCAACGCCCATGTTACTCCTTTGGAGTTGCATGCGTCTATAGGCTGCGGTGTCCGCTTACCATCAGGCGGGCCGTACGCTTGTTTACCACCATCGTTGTATTAAAAAAATCTCTTAATCACTGTTGCTACGCGTTTTTAATTAAGTAAGTACTTTTTTTTACCACGTCGGCGGCAAACTGGCGCTTAGCCCGCTTGATAGTACGCGGTCACCGAAGCCTATAAACGATTGCAACTCCTGGGTTGTCACATGCGCGTTGCCGATTCTTTTTACAAGCTTTTATTTACTTTCACCTGTCCTGTTGTCTGTCTGTCTGTAATCAAATCTTGCAAGTTAAATTTGATCCACTTCCCGGTGTCCGATTGAGCTGAAATTTTGCAAGAATATGCAAATCGCGAGACAATGCAATATTATGATGACGTGGAGCTGATCTGATGATGGAGCTGGAAGGTGGCCATAGGAACTCTGTAATAAAACCACATAACCCCATCGATTCGTTTGGGCTCGTTAGAATCGTCTCAATGAGTAGTTGATGACGGTATACAGAAAAGTACAGTCGGCAATAAAAGCTTGTACCAAAAATGAAATTTTTGACAGAAACTTTTACAATTTCACTGCCAGGAACCCGCCTAGCGGGCGCCTGTGCCGTAGGCGCTTTCCGCTACATACGAGAAAGACCACGGGATCGGCTACGAGCGTAGCGCGTAGTGATTCTTGGCAGTGAATGTGTTAAAAGGATAAACAACTTTACTCTCCTTACCTGAAGTGCAGAGCCCCGATAGGTACATACTGTATCCCTCGGGAAACCTCGGCATCAGAACATTCCACAAACAGAGCGTTCTAGAGAGGATTTTTTATAGTTTCGCCATGTCCGTCCGTCTGTCTGTCCGTCATCGGCTTAGCTCAGTAACCATTACTACTAGAAAACTGTGATTCGGCATGGATATATGAATCAATCACGCCGACAAATCAGTACAATACAATTTGGAAAAATATTTTTTTAAGGGTCGTACCTCCCCTACACCTAAAGCGGGGATGTAATTTTTTTCTCGTCAAACCCATGGTGTGGGGTATCGTTGGTTAGCTCGTTCAAAAATATTATGGGTTTTCGAAAACCATTTTTCAAATCAGTAATTCATTTGCGAGATATTGGGATTTAAAGCCCTAATTTTAGTTCGAGTCATTGTGTCCTCCCCCCTGCCGGCGAAATGGCTAGTACTGGGAATGTGAAAAAAAGTAGTTCATATATAATGAATTTAAAAGGAAAACTATCACGGACAAGTAGGCATAAGTAGTTACCGAGTAATAGTCGACCAACTTAATGTGTAATTGAAAAGGCCAATTTTCCCACAAATTCGCGGCAGACGCAACCGCACCGCACGTCGATGTAACTAAGATAGACAAGCAACTACGGACCTATACTGCTGCGCGTGGCCCGACACGCACTTGGCCGGTTTTAAATGTTGGTTTGGACTGGTGGTTCTGCTCTCACACAATAAAGGAGCATCTAGAAGAAAACACGCACAATGAAACTATGGCCTCTGTGAAAATACTTCTTATCAGTTATACTATGAGCTATACAAACGAATTATCATACGCATTAGTAGCCATCTAAATATAGAACAATAGCGAAGGATACCTACTAAACGAATGATTGAAGTGACCGAAAATAGAAACTAGGTATTCTATTTGACAAATGCGGGTAAAAAGGAAAGGTATCCAACAGAAATGCCCCGCTATTCTGTAACTTGTTTGAACATCACGTCACCCCTCAGCCTCACACACAAATATATCTTGTCGCCGCGATTGGTAGTAACTTAGCGTAATCAGTACGGCTACCATGAGTTTGACATTGTTATTTTTCGTTAACGAGAATCGAGTTTTCTATCTGTGCATCTCTATTGCACTTTGACAGTACGAGCGGGATGCACAGATAGAAAACTCGATACTCGTTAGCGTAAGCCGTCATTGTCAAGCTCATGGTAAGCGTACAGAGGCCTAGTTTCGCTAGACAGGACCGGTGAGGTGAGACGAATGAGCGCGCACAGAATAACAGCTCTGTGCGAATGCGAAGTAGTGAGCGAGGCAAAAATGCACCAATAGGAAGTGATACGCGAGCGAACGTCGCATAATGGCAACGGCACCCATTTTGTGGGGGCATTTTGCGGCGCTACTTGAGAGGTTTTTTCGTTCGCTGCCCTGCTGGTATTGGTATTATCGTTTGTTTTAGACAGCGAAGTGTTTTTTTTTTTATATATTTATTTATTAAGTACAACCACATCATATACAGGGTGTTTTTTTTAAATGGGACAGTATGGGGAAATCCGAATCTAAAGGAGATAGAGGAAAAGTGCCCAAGGAGACATTAGGTGTTTTTTTATGTAAACAAATTTGGCTCGTTAAAATTTTTGGTCAAGCGTGAGTTGTTCTTAAAAAATTATAAAGTTGGTCAATTTTTTTTTGACGCGGGTCGGCTCTGTTTCATGTAAGGATTATTTCATTGTATGGAAAGAAAAAAATCTGAACAGCAGAAGTTGGTCAAATTTAACATTTACTCAAGTAATAAACCACCAACACCCAACCACCAACCAACCAAACCCCAACTGTATGAAGATTAGTTTTACATTTCACTTAAAGCTAGTATATTAGGAGGTATTTAATTCTGATATATACAACAATTACGGAAGTACATAACATTGGCTACGCATGTTGCAGTGAGATCAATAAAAGTTATAATAGCTTATACAATACAAAATATGAACTAAACAGCTTAACTGATAGTAACAGAATTTATATGTAAATATCTATATAATTAATAACAGTTACAGAATTATTTTGCTTTTGGCAGTAATGCCGATTTAAACTTAGTTAGCCGGTCGTGGAAGATGTCGATGGATTTATTTTGGCTGATAAAGTCGTTAAAACTCGAGCAAATTCTTACCATGGAAGACTGCAGTCCAAGGTATGTCCTGGTGATCGGTGTAGCAAAAGGTTTTGGTATAGGGCGCCGAGGGTAATTGCGAGGAACTGTTAACGAGACTCTTTCTAACAGATTGATACATTTTATTTGCCCATTAACTACCTTGTGCAGGAAACAAAAATCCAACATTCGCCGCCGATCTCGCAAGCTGTCCAAGACGACTGTTATAGGTATTTCTGTGTGAAAAGCCACGAGTACCAAATGCAAGGTATCTTGTGAACGCCCTTTGTATGCTCTCAACCCGTTGCGAGTGAACCTGATAGAAAGGACTCCAAACAATCGAGGCGGTTTCGAGATGGCTGCGTACCAGTGTTATATAGGATAATTTTCGTTTTCTGTTGGTTAAAGTCGCTGGAGTTTCTTCTCAGGAAACCGAGCATCTGTGCGGCATTTTTTACTATTGAGTCTACGTGAGCATGAAATTTAGGTTGATATCATAAAGTACGAACACCATTTCAGTTTTTAACTCGCACTTAAAAGCTTTATTGGTAAAGAAGGCCTATTACTCAGTGAATGAGTTCATCGATGTGAATAATGAGACCTGACGGTTATTTTATTTTGTTTTGTATTCCATATATTCTAAATTATCCAAATTGACATTTCTAAATTTTGTAATTACTATTTAATTGAATCCCTGTATTTTTTATCCTTAATTTTCCTTTAAGTGAAATGTATATGAACAATGACAATGTATGATTATTACTGAATAAATGATATGATATGATATGATATGATATCAAGTATTACACCTAGATCTCTGATTTCAGTCACTTCTGATTGCTCAACACCGCCTATCTCGTATTTTGTCACAAGTGGTTTTTTATTATGGCTGTATTTTATGAAAAAGCACCTATTCGGGTTGAGAGTCATATTATTAATATAGCACCAGGAAACTATATTGTTTAAATCGTTCTGGATCATTCTTGCATCTGATTCACAGGCCACAGATTTGTAAATTTTTAAGTCATCTGCATAGAGCGAATACTTTGAGTGCTTAATGTGGTTCGTAATGTCATCAATAAACATTAAGAAGAGCACTGGGCCCAAGTGCGGTCCTTGTGCAACCCCAGATTCAGCGTAGTATGTTTCCGATTTGTAGCCATGAACAACGACGTTTTGAGGTCTCTTGGTGAGATACGATGCGAACCAACCCAGCCAATTGCCACCCACGCAAAATGGCTAAGCTTCTTTAATAGAATCAAATGATCGACTTTGTCGTAGGCGCTGTTAAAGTCAGTGTAGATAGTATCCACCTCTGATCCTTTATCAACTAGCTCACATATGTCAGAAACAAAAGGCACTAGGTTCGACATTACTGAACGACCAGGTCGAAAGCCATGTTGATGGTCTGATATGCAGGCTTCAGCTATTCCTAACAGCACAGGTTGTATAAGGGACTCAAATAGTTTTGAGAAGCAGGACAGGATGGAGATCGGACGAAAACTTTGGAAGCAAGCTTCGTCACCTTTCTTATAAACTGGTACGATCCGAGCCTCTTTCCACACGTCAGGGAAGCATCCTTCGATAAGTGACCGATTAAATAGTAGAGACAGTGCCAAAGACAATGCCGAACCACATCGCTTTACAAATACTGGAGGTATACCATCCGGGCCAGCACCCTTCGAGCTATCAAGTTTTTTAATAGCACCTGTTATCTCAGCTTCAGTCATCTGTATATTACTAATGTAATCACTAGGTATATTGGCAGTATTGTCAACAAGATTGTTGTTGGAGATTTGCGAACTACGAGTATATACTGATGAAAAGTTCTTAGCAAATAGTTTGGCAATGTCTGTTCCAGTCTCCGCTGTATCATTATTTAAATACATTTTAGCGGGGAGAGTAGAGCGACCACCTCTTTTGATATAGCTCCAAAATGCCTTCAGGTTGTTCGAGATATTTGATTCTATGTTTTGCTTGTATTTATTATAACATTCATCATATAATTTACAACAGCGACTACGAAGTAACTTGAACTCAATTTAATCGCGAGGGTTTTGGTATTTACGGTATTTTAAGCGAATTTTATTTTTCTCACCCAAAAGTTTTATTAATGCATGGCTGAACCATGAAGGATAACTAGACCGTCTCAATCTCCGTTTTGGTACGAATTTATCAATCAAGTTATTCAGTATTTTATAAAACTCACTGGTCATTTCATTCACATTTCCCAATCCCGTCAACCTGCCTTGCCAATCTATGCTTTTGATTTCCTTTACTAAAGCATCATATTTAACCTTGTAATAATTATAGTCTACGTGTATTGTAGGTTTTAAATAATTAATATTACAATATGACACATTCGCTACCAAACTGGGGTGATTTTGATAACATTTGCTAAGCGTATCGGAAGGGTTGCTTACCTCAATGGTTTGCAAATTAGTTATAATCAAGTCTAGGTGGCGATTATCACTGTTTCTTATATTATTTATCTGGCTCAGTTGATTTGCTGCCATAAAATCTATCAATAAGCAACCCAGAGTATTATTATAATTGGACGGAGTGATCCACTGAGATTGAATTTTGAACCCACATTTTATAAATACCTACCTATTACTGTTACATTTGAAAAGTGAAAGATATATGGTCTATCTATAGTCGGGTCTCTTTGGGGGAAGCCTATGTCCAGCAGAGGACGTCTTTCGGCTGATATGATGATGATAATAGTCATATACGTGTCACTGAAAATGAAATTGATGTGCTTCTGCTAACTCTGTTGGGAATACGGGCGTGAGAATTTACAACTAATAAGTATCAACAACTAATCAGTGCCTATCCAACAGAGGGGCTACCGCGAAACCAAAACGAATTTCGTTCGTGTATCTCCGTCTCTGTTGCACTTGCTAGTTCGAGCGACAGAGAGGAAGATACACGAACGAAGTTCATTTTCGTTTCGCGGTAGCCCCTCTGTCATTTTGGGGTGAAACGATTCTGATCTATGATAAACCTCCTGTGGAGGTCTAGCTAGGGCTGTACAGCGTATTGCACACAATGATGTTTCATATATACGTTCCGTTTCACGGGCCATCTCACTCATGAATAAAGTGCTGATCCGGGTCCCGGATGCCGAAATTTTTGCCGACAGATTGAGCAAGTTTTTGCATACCACTTTGTCCGCCTTAAACTCCATTGCAACATTTGCAACTAAATAATATATCTTCTCAACGGTGTAACCTATAGGTATTATTTTTAATTGGAATATTTGTTCATGATAAGTATTGTGAATGTTTTTATATTTTTATTTTTTATTTGTATATTGTTACCTAATATGTTACCGTGTGAGCGTTTTGGTGAAATACTGTGAGCGTATGTGTGTGTATAAATAAATAAATAAATTAAACGAATTTCAATTTTACAACATTTAGTTAGTACATTACACATTTACGTGACGACAGAAATAATCCCGTTGCAAAATATGAACTGTTTTGTACAAACTTAATGTGTTTTTATGTACTTATTTTGTTACCTAATCATGACTTTCCGGGTTTTGTATTTTTTTATTATCATTATTACTTCCTAAAGGATGATTACTTCGATAACAAAACATAAAAACTAAAACACGACAACCCAATCCCACTCTATGATTGTCTATTGCCAAAAAATGACAGCTAGATCATCACTAAGGCAGTGGTAGGCTTGAGCTTGCTCGTTCTTTAACGGGAGCGCTCTGATCTCGTTCAATCGGTTTGAGGAACTAGTTCGGTCTTTTAGTTCCTTCGCTCTTTTAGGTCAGTGTGGGAGTAGCCGTTAGTTAAGCACTGTTTGATTGACTGCCATGTCATGGCTCTCTAAATGCAGAATATGATAATTTGATAAACGCTTATGGTCGGATCGATAATTCGATATCCGTCGGAACGAATAAGAAACTACTTAATTAGAATATTTAGCTATTATTTAATCGTTCCTAGTTCCTGACCGACACAAGCCTTAGGCAGTGGAGCTTCTGTACCTCCAGGTACTACTCATTATTCTACTCTTTCTCCGTCTAACGCATAGTCCTGTATGATGGGTCGTGATGGCCCACTGTATAGAGCAGGCGTAACCCTCAACTTTGCCCGTCATAATAATCCTCTCACGCTATCCTTCTACATTATCTTTTACAGTTTTGTGAAAACTGTTTTTTAATTTGTTACCTACTATGATTTAATTTTATTGACTGTACGAATGTATATGAACCTACTTACCTACTATGTTAATAAATTTACCAACGCCATAGCATTCGCTGTTATGTGTATAAATTGTATTTACAAATGAATAACAATACTGGTAAAATATTTTTATTAGATGAGTCGTTCCCGAGGTTTCCCCTACATACAAATGTACAACATCCCAGACTTACTCTTTATAATATTAGTAAGTAGACACGTATACCTTTAGAGATATGTAAATAAAAAAGTACAGGGTAGGTACCTATTTAATAAAGAACTTATCAAAATGAGTGCATTATGCAATATCGTCACACTAGCAGTGCAAACCAATTCGGAGAACCCTTGACAAGCAACAAAATTGCTGCGATACAGTAATTTTGGTCAGATAACTACCTATAAAATACAGTAAGTAACCTATGTACTTATAACATTATTTATCTCTATCTTAGTAATTTTAATTTGGAGTTCATATCGTTTTTTTCTGGTTTGACCGCATTCCTTTTAATTTTACGGCAGATTGGTACTATTGATTCTTAACATAGCATGACATTGATATATATCTTTTATTGTATGTATAGGTACGTAGGTATATTTATATTTATATCTTACTAGCTGATGCCCGCGGCTTCGCCCGCGTGGTTATAGGAAAATTTAACATATTGAATTTTCCCGTGGGAATTAGATGTTTTCCCACTGGAAAAAGTAGCCTAAGTATGTCACTCTCCAGCCTCTAAACTATCTCCATACAAAAAATCACATTAATACGACGCTCCGTTGCGACGTGAAAGAAGGACAAACACACACTTTCGCATTTATAATATTAGTAAGGATACCTACGGATATACTGTATCCACGTACTACTTACTTAGTTGCACTATTCTTTTCTCCTCTATCCAAAGGTCGTCTAAAAGAGATTAATCTTTAGCGATAAGACCGCCTGTTGTTTTACGTCTAGGTACTATCTCTGTGTTTTCTTTTGTGACTGTTCTATCGGTGCGTGTGTGTGAGGGGTGCATGAAAGGGTATTTGTGTTGTATTGTAGATATTATCAAACGTACTTACCCATTTATCAACCGTAATTTATAGGCACTGCGAAGTTGACAATCTGCCTATGCCTATTACAAAGTTAATTAAATTACTTAAATGTTGTGTTTTTTAACCCTGTCACCGCCATTGGTCACACGGAAATTTCACTCGCCCGCCCATTGTTGCTGCAAGAGGGCGAACCATTATAATCCTTATTCAAAACTTGCGAGCCGGCAGTTAGTTTTACTTACCTACATATTTTATGTATTCCATAACCAAAAATTATTGAGTCTTTAATCTTTGTCCATAACATAAAGTTGTTCCTGGGCGCATCAACAACTCGCGACGACTTTATCCGCCCGGACTTTAATCAATATGATTTGAGTCTGACCAGCACGGCTAGCACGCGACGGCGCGCGAGCTCTCTCGATTTTTCTCGCACTATCCGTCTCTCTCTTATGAGAACACTTAGAAGAAGAGGCATAGAGCGATAAAAATCGAGAGTATGTCGCGGCCGTCGTGTGCTAGGCGTGCAGGGAAAGATGAGCCTGAGATTTATATGACAACAATAATTGTCAAATATGTCAAACGTCTTAAAATAGTATAATGTCCTTCCTAATCTTGATATGCTAACTAAGAAAGTAATTGTTCCATAATAAATGGGTCTGTTTTTGCCTTTTAAGATAATTAAAGGGTGGCTTACTGCTAATATTATTCCCATTGAAGAACATCATAAAAATTTCAATTATTATACGTCGCGTCAAAATTGAAATTATGGAGATTGGATTTGATTATTATTCTTAAATATCAAGTAGAATGAATTGAAAGAGTTTTATTTCATATAACTTTACTTCCTTCTTTCTGCTTGATCAGTCGCATTCTGTGAATTGAAGAAAACTAATATTTTTTTCACTTCTCTGTGCGTAGGCGACATAAAGTCGCTTTTTATGCTCTGGAGCCTAAAGTAAAATCATCATCGAACACCAAGGCAAGGCAATCGCGGTGCAACAGCCACACGCGCAACTTTAACTTCATAGAATAAACTCTTCATTTTTATTTTAAACGCCTCGCGTAAAATGGTGCGTTTTATGCACTTGTTGTACAATCTACTATTCCAGTATCATTATTATTAGTAACTTACTACACTGTGTGTATAACGTGATAAAATAATAATGATACTGGAAAAAATATCTTAATAAACTGCTATCTATATCAGTCAAAAGTGTCAAATAGGTAGGTAAGTATGTTTATACACATCTTCGCATATCTGTGGTGGATATTTAACCTAAATCTGCCAAAGCGTTCCAAACCCACCCATCATATACGTCAGGCTTCCTGGCAACCCACTCTCTGTTTTGTTATTTATTTCTGAGTAACGTGGTTTTTATACAATACAGTATGTACTGAATTAGTACTTACTTGAAAATGTACATGTTTCAATAGTTTCGAGACTACAATTATTTTAATTTAGGTTTGCTGCTTAAATAGAAGGATTTTCGCGTATTAACTCACTTTTGTCGACTAAAAGGAGGCCCAATTAAAATAACATACATCCAACGCCTTTATCCCTAAAAGGGATAAGCAAAGAACATGAAACTTGTGTTCCAGTGCCACTTTCATCACAAATGTGGGTATAAAATATCGACAAAATGTGATATCGCAGTGACAGGTTGCTAGCCCATCGCCCACAACACTTCAACCCTAAAAATTGTAATCCCTTTTTAGGGTTCCGTAGTCAACAAGGAACCCTTATAGTTTCGCCATGTCCGTCTGCGGCTTAGCTCCGTAACCCTTACTACTAGAAAACTGTAATTCGGCGTTGGTTTATAAAACAACCACGCCGATAAAACAGTAGAATAAAATCTTGAAAAACAAAGTATGTTGTGTTGCTACCTACGCAACGGAACCAACCCTCTACAAGCGATCGGAACTTTTAACTTGATTGTCCATACCATTGTTGTATCTACATTGTCTAGAATTACCTACAGTAAATATTTACCTGATACGTATATAAATAGGACTACGTAATTATTAAGTTACTTTAAAACTTATTACCTATACCGATGCTAATTCTCGCGTAAAACTCGAGGAAGCCACCTGCAATTCCACCCGTGCCACACGACCATCCCTCTCGCTCCAACGGTACCGGTAGACAGAGAAAGAGGACGCAGGTGTGCGTTGCATAAGAAGCAATAAAATGTATTAACCGAATTTTGTTTTTTCCTTAGTTAAGTTGCCAAGTTTATGGGGCATTTAAAACTGGCGTAGGCTTTCGTGATTAACTTAACACGTTCCTAAAATTAGTAAAATCATCAAATGTATTGAGATAATTGAATCCCACCAAAAACATTGCATGTAAAATGATGCCAAGACTCAATAGCGCATACAGCTTTCAGCGTGAAAAAGATATCAGATCGCAATTAGCGCCAAGCTTCCTATATACTCCACACGGCGTAACTCTACCACTACCAGCCACGCTCCACAAATTCTACATCTTGGCTAAAAAGTATAGCTTTGTTGGGCACACCCCGGTCGCCGCATAGACTTTCACGCCGAATGAATTTATGATGATACTAGCTTCCGCCCGCGTCTTCGTCCGCGTGGACCCGGGATAAAAACTATCCTATATTTTAATCCAGGCTATAAACTATCTTCGTGCAAAATTTCATTCAAATCGGTTCAGCCGTTTAAGAGTGATTGAGTAACAAACATCCAAACATCTAAACTTTCGCATTTATAATACTAGCTTCCGCCCGCGACTTCGTCCGCGTGGACCCGGGATAAAAACTATCCTATATTTTAATCCAGGCTATAAACTATCTTCGTGCAAAATTTCATTCAAATCGGTTCAGCCGTTTAAGCGTGATTGAGTAACAAACATCCAAACATCTAATCTTATCTTATCTTATCTAGATGAGGGCCCTTTCGGATGCACTTCGACCCAGCGGGATCTTTTGTGCATTTGCCCTCTCCTTTATGCCTACTCCCAAGCTCGCTCCATCGTTTCCACAAAGCGGATGATGCAGCTCAGCGGGAGCACCTTGAACTCCCTTGGTTGCGGATAGTCGCTACCAAAGTAATTCATTCTTTGTCTGGCAAGGGCATGACATTCACACAGTAAGTGTTCCATGGTCTCATCCTCCTCGCCACACATTCTACAGACTAAACTGTCCGACAGTCCCATCTTGGCCAAGAGATCCTTGACTCCGAAGTGACCTGTGAACACCCCAGATATGATTCTGAGTTGCTTCCTGCTGGATTTCCAGAGCTTGTTAGTCCAGCCCGAGTCCACTCCTTCTATGAAGAGCTTAGAGTGCCTTAAGCCCGCCTCATTCCTCCACTCATGTTGGTGTTTGGTTTTGGCGTAGGCTTTAAAGGCCGAAGTTATGGTTCTCTGCGAGAGTCCCACAAATGGTTCTGGACCTACAAAGTGATTTGTAGACCCCCCTCTTGCAAGCTCATCCGCTCTTTCGTTGCCGATGTAGCCCTCGTGCCCCGGTATCCAAACTAGTTGCACCTTATTGTGCTTCCCAAGCTTGTTCAGTGCCTGGACGCCATTATAGAGTAGTCTAGAATCCACTTTCGGCGCCGTAAGCGCTTTAAGGGCCGCTTGACTGTCGCTGAGGATATAGATGGTCTGCCCTCTGGTTTGCCTGTCTATACAGACATACGCCATAATTGCCTGTGCACAGGCAATTATGGCGTATGTCTCCGCCTGGAAGACGGTTGCCAAACTATCCCCATGCTTACACTACTACTGTAGTCAATCGCATAAATGCCTGCTCCCGTACCGGATCCCATTTTAGATCCGTCCGTGTACCATATACTGTCTTCGACACCAGACCTCGGTGGTTCTAGACCTTCGGCCCATTCGGCCCTGGATGGAACTTTTGTTGTGTAGTTCCTATGGAATACATACTTGGGTAGCATTTTGTCACATCCCATGTTTGTTATTCTGTCTAAGAGACTGTCAGTCTCCATGTTTGTGTGCTTAGTCTTTGGCTTGCTGTCGCTCCACAGTCCAAGAGTTCTTAGTCTATAGAGCGATTTGCGCGCCTCTGACTTAATCACCATGTGAAGTGGCGGTAGGTCCAGTAGGACTTCTAGCGCCGCTGTAGGCGTGGTTCGAAACGCCCCTGTTATAGCCATGCATGCCGATCTCTGTACTTTCGTCAGGGCATCTCTGCATGTGCTCATTAAAGTCCTTGGCCACCACACCAGGCTACCGTACAATAATATGGGCCTCACCATCATGGTATAGATCCACTTCAGTACCTTTGGGTTCAATCCCCATGTTTTGCCATACGCACATTCCAAATACCCTGAGTGCCTTTGTAATGGTGAGATCTGTATGCTTCTTTCAATTCAGTTCCTTATCCAGAGTGACACCTAGATATTTCACATCGTTGGACAGTTCTAGTACCCTCCCGTACAGTTTTAACTGCTGTACGCCGCGAAGGGTCCTTTTCCTAGTAAAGGGTATTACTACAGTTTTGCCTGGATTAATGGATAATTGGTGCCGGTCGCACCATCTTTCCACTGTCTTCAGTGCCTTGTTCATGATTTCTGATACCGTGCCTGGGAACTTCCCACTCACCAGTATTACTAAATCATCAGCATATCCTACCGTGTGGGTGGGACCTTTATTGAGTTCCACCAGGAGTGAGTTCACCACCAAACTCCAGAGAGTTGGTGAGAGTACCCCACCTTGCGGACATCCCTTTGTGGCCGTGGCCGTTATCTCATCCCCCAAGAGAGTTGACTTTATTAGTCTGCCATTTAGCATGTTGCCTATCCATTTACAAATGGTCGGCTCTACACCATGTTTTGCAGCTGCTTCGCTGATAGCTTTATACGTGGTGCGATCAAACGCTCCCTCCACGTCTAAGAAAGCTGCCAGACATAGTTCTTTATTCTCTATAGCCTGCTCAGCCTTGGTTGTTACCAGGTGGAGTGCGGTTTCCGTTGACTTCCCTGGCTGGTATGCACATTGCAGTTCGTGCAGCGGATGTCTCCTTAATGGGCCATCCCTTATGTGTCTATCTAAACTTTCGCATTTATAATATTAGTAGGATTAGTAGTTTATGATTAGACCCCGGATTGTTGTGGCACTGACGTCACAATAGGGTGATTTGGGGAGTAAATGGAATGGTAGAACAAAATGATACATAAATGATAAGATAAGATAAAAATGTATATTCATTTCACCAGAGAAAAACATAATTTCATTTACGGTACGTAATCGAATAAAATTTAATAAAGTCACAATCAAAAATTCCCAGTGAATCGATCGATATTACATTTTAATTAATTACTGATTTAACACATTGCGTGACATTAACAAACTTAATACCGATCAAGAAATACAAATAAATCCAAGCAATCGTTACAAATATTGCTTTGACAACCGCAAACTTTTCAAATATGCTCCAATAACATCTGTCTCAGTGGAAAGAAGCTTTTCTTTTTTGAAGTGGATATATTCTGCTAGAAGACGTAGCCTAACCGCAAGGCATTTAGAATAACTATTGACCGTCTGTTACGGAGAGTCCGTTAACGAAAGAGCAACGTCGATATTTTAATCAACTGACAATTTATTTATAGGAAGATTCGCAATAATATGTATACCAAAAAATAATAAGTACAATTTCGTATTCATTATCTTATCTTATCTTAATAAATCCGTATTAATTAATACTGTTCCATTTACTCCCCAAATCACCCTATTGTGACGTCAGTGCCACAACAATCCGGGGTCTATTTATGATGATATTAATAAGTGACGGGTCTATACTTTTTAGCCAAGATATAGAATTTGTAGAGCGTTGCTGGTAGTGGTAGAGTTGCGCCGTGTGGAGTAGGAAGCTTGGCGCTAATTGCGATCTGATATCTTTTTCACGCTGAAAGCTGTATGAGCTATTGAGTCATGGCATTACTTTACATGTAATGTTTTTAGTGGGATCTCATTCCTTTTTGTAAGGTAATTTCTAAAGAAGTGAATGGGAAAACCCATATAAACTTCCATCACCTAATTTAAAGGGTGGGGGGTGATTTACTAAAAATCCTGAAATACGTATTTTATTATTTATAACAAGGAGTCCCTATATAAAACTACTGCTGTCTGGAATAAATAATTTTCATTTCATTTCATAAATTTTCAGACCCCTAGCATCAAAATTTCCGGAAGTCTCATACAAAGTTCCATCCCCTACTTTAAGGGGTTGGGGGGTAGAAGTTCCATTTTTTTGAATTATTTTGTTGATTGTGTACATAAGTACACAATCAACAAAATAATTCAAAATTAATGTAAGCTAGTATAAACTAGCTTACACACCAAATTTCAGCTTTCTAAGACTTCAGGAAGTACCCTAGAGGTTTTGATGATCAACATCAGTACTGACTGATGTTGATCATCAAAACCTCTAGGGTACTTCCTGAAGGACAAACACAAACTTATAACATTATTATTATTATTAAGGACAAACAAAAACGCCGATTTCGTCACTGACTCACTGGAGTCAGTGACGAAATCGGCGTTTTTTTAGATATCAATAAAATCTTAAGTATAAGAGCTATGTTACTGAAACTTTATATGTTTAATAAGTCCACTATTGACATCATATCCCGAGAATTTTGTTTATCAGGTATAATCCAATCCAAACCCAATTTACGAGGGTTCAAAAAAACGACGAACCGCTTCGAGAAAAGGTAGGTAGTGCCCTTGCGTTGCGCTTCGCTTGGCTCGTCTTGGCGGGGGCACTACCGTGCCCCCAGATTTAACTTTCATCAATCATAAAATTTGATTTACCTACCCTATTGATTGCAACATGTTTACATAGATTGGCGACTTTAAATCAGCCTTCTGTCCATCAACCAACACATATAATTTTGACTATGGTTACTCTTCTTCGTTCCCTTATGACCGAGGATCGTGCCAATCACAAAGTCCTTCCACGAGGCGCAGTCATCAAACCACAAGTTTTCTTGATGGCGTCAGGTCAGCCAGGCATCGACTCTCGAGTGACTTTCCGGATCCCTATAATACACCGTGTCCAATAAGTTTGGATACAATATGTTTCGAACTGGTATAAAATACATGAAGCTGCAAATAAATAGTTCTTTTTATAAAATTTAAATATATATGTACAGAAACAAAATACAGTCATTTCAAATGTCTACCATATTTCATTCATGTGTAAAACACGATGAAGCAATTTCGAGAAATTATTGTTACCAAATACCGCAACGGTGAGAGCGCTAGTGACATTTTCAAAGCGATGAAATCTCTTGGGATCAAACGTGATTTTGTATATAAAACATTAAAACGATTTAAAGAGACCTCCTCAACAGAAGATCGAAAGAGATCTGGTCGGCCGCGATCAGCGAGAACAGATCAGGTAGTTAAAATTGTGAGGGAGCGAATTAGACGTAAAAACCATCGCTCTATTCGAAAACTAGCAGCCGAATTGAAAATTTCAAGGGGGTCTGCCCATAACATTTTGAGACATGATCTCGGGTGTTACGCGTACAAGAAACGTAAAGTTCATGGACTTTCCCAGGCGTCTAAGCAGAAGAGGGTCCAGCGATCAAATACAATACTTTCGTGGCACGCTGGGGATGAGTTTGTCTTCTCAGATGAAAAACTGTTTGTTTTAGAACAACCCCACAATGCTCAAAACGATCGGTTGTGGGCAGCCCAGATGGCAGACATTCCAGAGAATCAGAAATACGTTCCAAGATTTCAGGGTGCCTCTCGGTAATGGTTTGGGGAGCAGTGTGTAAGCGGGGCAAACTTCCTTTGATATTCATCGATAAGGGTGTTAAAATCAACGCTGAGTATTACAAAACCGAAGTTCTGGCGAAAGTTGTTGCTCCAAATCTGCAACGCATGTTTGGAGAGGACTATTATATTTTTCAACAGGATGGAGCACCTTCCCATACCGCAAACAGCGTCCAAGCCTGGTGTAAGGCAAATTTAACTGATTTCTTACCCAAGAATGAATGGCCTCCCAGCTCTCCGGATTTAAATCCTTTGGATTTTTTTGTATGGTCATATATGCTGTCTAAGCTGAATAATTATAAAATATCAAATTTGGACCAATTAAAAAAAAATATCGTGCGTATTTGGGATGAAATGCCTATGGAGGTAGTGCGTGCCGCATGTGACGGGTTTGAGAAACGTTTAACCCTGGTTCGGAAACTTAAAGGCGGAGTAATTCCCAAACATTTATTGTAATTATTTGATATTAGTTTTATTTTAATATAATACAGTTTTCATATCATTTGGCATCGCGTAGTTATTTTTATGATATTTTATAGTTGTATGCAAATATATTTGACACGGTGTAGATAGCCCGCGAGCTAGAAACAGATTTTCGTGCCCAATCAACCCCCATGCGATAACTTGCACGTCTATCATGAGACGGCCGCAACAGCCTACGGTGCATATGAAAAAGCGAGATAGACAGCGTCTATCCCGCTCAATCTTGTGCCATGTATGCAGCCAACCACGCTTGAACGTTTGGACGCGGCTATAGACGGCCGAAGGTGTTTTTTTTAATGATTGTGAATTCGGGAATCAATCCCCGTGCGATGACTTGCACGTCTATCATGAGACGGCCGCGACATACTCTCGATTTTTCTCGCACTATACCTCTTGTTCTAAGTGTTCTAATAAGACAGAGACGGATAGTGCGAGAGAAATCGAGTGTTCGCGCGCCATCTTGTGATAGTCGTGCAGCTGCGGCTCCGTCGGTGGGTCACCAGCAGCAGCCACCCAAGCACGTAAACAAAAATTGCCATTTCCCCCGATTCATTTCATCATCAAAAGATAGTTAATTCAATATTATGACGAAAAAAATCGTCAGCCGACTGTACAGAGGTGGAAAACCCGTCAGCGGGTCACACGAACATCTTAAAATATATTCCTACTATACAAGCGCGGTTAATGCGACGGCGCGATACTTTGCCATGCACTTTAGAGCAGATGAACGTCTGCTACGACTAGGGTTGCCAACCGTACTGTATTATATAGTATTGTACTATATTTTGACTCTTTTTACTATATACTGTTGAAGAAATATATAGTACGCGAAAATACTATATTTTGAGGGACCTTACGAAGTGCTTCAAATTGCCGAGATTTTTTACTAAATAGCAACAATGCCTAGACAAGTACTATATTTTTTTACAGTGTACTATATTTTTGTCGTTTTTTATGGAAAATACTATATCTCCCCCAAAAATGGTTGGCAACCCTAGCTACGACGTCCACGGGGCTTCATGATACAACATTCTTAACCTACTGACAAAAAAATGCTCCTAGCTCGCGGGCTATAATGAAAATAAAAATGAAAAACATATTTATTTGTACCAAAGTTGTAGCCTAAACAATAATTACAGTGGTAGCTTATAGTAAAGTGACTTGCAGATTAGGCTTAAGAATGAATTCCAGTTCCCTAAACTAGGTAAACCTGTCTTATAGGAAACCGGAGGGAATTCCGCCACTATTCTGCTTTCCGCCGTCAAAGATGTTTGTTACTTATTTTGCTAGATAATTAATTAAGTAGATAGTAAGAATTCGTTTTTGTACAAGATAGTAACTTGTTACTTATTATTCAACAAGATTATAAACAAAAAGAAAATCTAAGTAAGAAAAATTATTATAAATGTTGTGTGTGTTGTGGTGTGTGTGTGCGCGCGCGTGCTTGCGTGTGTGTGTGTGTGTGCGTAATAATGTAGGTACAGATAAATAATCAGCGTCCACTATATCCGTCGCTTCTTTTTAACCACCCTGCGCTTCCTACAACCAGGGGCGTGTCACTCCGTGATTTCGTCGCACCGCTACGAGTACCTACCGGCACCAGGGGGTATGTTAGCGCTGCTACGGCACGCACGCGTTCTATAGCAGCGCGTTGCATGAGACAGAAATGATGGCCACGTCTAGGCTCGTTCGGCATACCTAAACAAACCTTCTGTACGTAGTACTATTATTGATTCTGTGCTTCAACCACAAACTAAGAGGGATAAATTAGAAGGTTTAGAAATAAAAATAAAACCAACACTTTTAAGTAATGCCACTTAATTGCATGTTGAAATAAAAAAAAAAAAAAACAATAAATACACTGTGCGCTTTTCCCCTTCAAGTTTCAAAATTTCATTAAATTCCAATAAATAAAGACTAGGTACAAACATAATCTCGCTTTTTTATAAATCAAGAAAATAATTAATTAATTATATAAATAAACTCATTTTAATGTATGGCAAACATACATACATAAATGCCATTAAATAACGATAAAAGTTACTTGGAAAAAATATCACTTAGGTATCTAGTTATCAATAACTTTTGGCTAAATATCTTAGGATATCTATTGTTTCAAATAATTAAAAAAAAAAGAGAATATTAACCTTTTCAGCACCAAAGACGGATAAATCCGCACCACTGGTTCAACGACAATGACGGATTAATCCGTCAAGAAGTACAGTGTGACAGCAACCTACATGCAATGAGATAACGTTAAATTCCGCACTACATGTCATGTTGACGTGGCGTGTGGTTGACGTTTCTCTTTGACGGAGCGTTAATAAAGGTTAAACTCATAAAATTTAAACTCAAAATGCGCAGAGCGCTATATGCCGCAGCTAGTAGCAAGTTTAGTCCGTTTGTAGTGAAAATTCGGCGTAGCATTGCGTTATGCGCGTAGAAAAATAGCGCTTCGAACACAATCCTGCTACGTCATACATAATTACTTATTATAATCCTATAGAATATCTGTATTCTTATATCATTGTCAACTTACAATACCACATTTAAAAACCCACTTCAAACTTACTATATAAACTCAAACTGGCATGCGGTCTTTTTTGCGGAACACTTGGTCTTTCACTCGAAAAATCACTTTAAACCTACTTCACCTCGTATTTTCCACTGCCAAATGCACATATCTCCTAGTAGTTCTCATTCTAGCTGCCGCTACACTATCGAACACCCACTTGGAGCCCACTTCACCTTCACCATTCCCTACGCACACGTCAAAATCAGCTGATCCTTGGCTCCGGCCATCTTGTAAACCGCCGCCATCTTGGAGAAGGCCGCCATTTTGAACGACGCCGCCGCAAAGTGTGAGGAGTTGGACGGCTGCGTCTTTTTGGTCAGTGCGAGTGGAGACTCGCACTCGCATGCCTCGGAAGACGTCGAAAGCGTAGTCGGAGCATGTGCGACCGAGGGCTGTGCGTTCCACGCGCGCTTTCTGGAAAGGTTATTTGCACAAATATTATAAAAAAGGTAGTGTGGATGCAAGGTTCCTCCAAGCAGCAGCCTAAAGAAGATATATCGAATAGATCTTCCAGTTGGACATTCGTACATAATGATATCACTTTCATGTAATATTACTAACTGTTTTGAGAATAATTGATAATGATTTAATAACACAAGTTAATGCGAAGAATTTTAGCTCAATAAGAAGTTATACGTAAAATTGTCATTTAAAAACCGGCCAAGTGCGAGTCGGACTCGCGTTGCAAGGGTTCCGTACATCACAAGATTTTAAACAATTTTTTTTACTAACACAGTGTTTTTGCTGTTTCATAAAACTAAGCTGATTTGATTTTTGTCAAATACCGTATTAAGTTCGACTCACGCTTGACTGCACATTTCTAATAGGTTTTCCTGTCATCTGTAGGTAAAGAACTATTTTGTGTATTAAAAAAAAAAATTAGACTAGTTTCGGAGATGAAGGGGGGGATGGTCATTTTTTGGCTATTTTCTTAAATAATTTCTAAACTAATTATTTTAAAATTACAAAAAAATATATTTTAGATGCACACAATGAGCTCTTTCATTTGATATGTAACACGATAGTATATGCAAAAGTTTATTTTTTAATTTTCTCATTTCCCCAAAAGTGGCCCCCATGTTTAAAATTCATTTGTTTGTATTCCTTTTTGGATCACAAACTTACATATGTGTACCAAATTTCAACGTAATTGGTTCAGTAGTTTCGGAGAAAATAGGCTGTGAAGGACGGACAGACAGACGCACGAGTGATCCTATAAGGGTTCCGTTTTTTCCTTTTGAGGTACGGAACCCTAAAAAACATTATTTTTCAGTCATTAGGGTCACCTAATAGGGGGGGTATAGGTCACTATATTATTGACCGGTGTGTCATCCTGTTGGAACAGACTATAGAAGTTGGCAAACGGTTTAACCCTCCAGATTCAATCACGTGGCAACACTGCTGGCCTAAATGTATGCGCATGACGTTTAGTGTTGCCGCGTCATTCAATCTAGTGGGTTCGACTTGCTTTTACCAGACTCTGACAATGTAATAAATGAAACCAAATTACCTGTGAAATCTTCCTCAAATGCCGCACCTCGTACCCATGATGATGCAACCACTTCTTAACTTCCAGCGAGTCCGCTACCCATTGCGAGTACACCACTCTGCACCCCCTCGCGGCACCTAACAGAGCGTTCAATGTACGCGCCTTCTCAATCCCACACCGCTGTGTATATATACTTGGTATTTCTGACCTGGTATTCGGAATTGGTATTTGGTATCTAGTATTTGTACTAGGCATTTTGGAACAGTGAGTGTCGTCGAGCGGTTGGAAGCCGGTGTGGTCTGGGTTGCCGGATACGCAGGAGCCTAGTACGACGTGTGTGGTGCGGTGGTTGACCTGTTTCTGGACACGTCCGTTGAGCGTTTTAATGGCGGTTTGGACGGTTTGACGCTCGGCGCGGGACATTCCCGTCAGTACCTGCAATGACAATAATACCAATCAAATATTTATAGACAAATTGTATCTAGATTCATCATCCGGGGCCCGGGGTCCGCTTTGACACCAAATTGTATCTATATCAAATCTAGATATGTTAAAGCTAAAGAAGCTTAGCAAATTGTCTCAAAAATAGAGATTCAGAATATTATAGAACAAACATACGCAACGGGCATTGTGGCCATTATGAAGTCACTTACTCTGTTGGCACCTAGCCTCTTAGTCAACTCATTGTGCCGCTGTCTCTAGAAGGACCCTCTAAATATGAAATAGTTGACGGTAGCTCACTATTCTAGGCGCTTCAGTCTGCGAGAGTATCTCGGTCTGCGTCTTGGCGGGCGTGGTGGCCCCGAGCATGCGTCTCGCCATTCGTTCTGCACGAGCCAAGGAAGGGTTAACCTTGAGAGTGAGCACTTTGGACTGGTTTCTCTAGAATACTGTTCTATTCCTGAAGTCACTTACTCTGTTGGCACCTAGCCTCTTAGTCAACGCTTTCTTCGGCTGCCTCTAGAATGAAATAGTTGACGGTACCCACTATTCTAGGCGCTTCAGTCTGCGAGAGTATCTGGGTCTTTGTCTTGGCGGGCGTGGTGGCCCCGAGCATGCGTCTCGCCATTCGTTCTGCACGAGCCAAGTTTTTGCGTTCCCGAAGGGTTAACTTTGAGAGTGAGCACTTTGGACTGGTTTCTCTAGAATACCGTTCTATTCCTGAAGTCACTTACTCTGTTGGCACTTGGCCTCTTAGTCAACGCTTTCTGCCGCTGCCTCTAGAATGAAATAGTTGACGGTACCCACTATTCTAGGCGCTTCAGTCTGCGAGAGTATCTGGGTCTTTGTCTTGGCGGGCGTGGTGGCCCCGAGCATGCGTCTCGCCATTCGTTCTGCACGAGCCAAGTTTTTGCGTTCCCGAAGGGTTAACTTTGAGAGTGAGCACTTTGGACTGGTTTCTCTAGAATACCGTTCTATTCCTGAAGTCACTTACTCTGTTGGCACTTGGCCTCTTAGTCAACGCTTTCTGCCGCTGCCTCTAGAATGAAATAGTTGACGGTACCCACTATTCTAGGCGCTTCAGTCTGCGAGAGTATCTGGGTCTTTGTCTTGGCGGGCGTGGTGGCCCCGAGCATGCGTCTCGCCATTCGTTCTGCACGAGCCAAGTTTTTGCGTTCCCGAAGGGTTAACTTTGAGAGTGAGCACTTTGGACTGGTTTCTCTAGAATACCGTTCTATTCCTGAAGTCACTTACTCTGTTGGCACTTGGCCTCTTAGTTAACGCCTTGTGCCGCTGCCTCTAGAAGGATGTTCCTCTAAATATGAAATAGTTGACGGTACTCACTATTCTAGGCGCTTCAGTCTGCGAGAGTATCTGGGTCTGTGTCTTGGCGGGCGTGGTGGCCCCGAGCATGCGTCTCGCCATTCGTTCTGCACGAGCCAAGTTTTTGCGTTCCCGGAGGGTTAACTTTGAGAGTGAGCACTTTGGACTGGTTTCTCTAGAATACCGTTCTATTCCTGAAGTCACTTACTCTGTTGGCACTTGGCCTCTTAGTTAACGCCTTGTGCCGCTGCCTCTAGAAGGATGTTCCTCTAAATATGAAATAGTTGACGGTACTCACTATTCTAGGCGCTTCAGTCTGCGAGAGTATCTGGGTCTGTGTCTTGGCGGGCGTGGTGGCCCCGAGCATGCGTCTCGCCATTCGTTCTGCACGAGCCAAGTTTTTGCGTTCCCGGAGGGTTAACTTTGAGAGTGAGCACTTTGGACTGGTTTCTCTAGAATACCGTTCTATTCCTGAAGTCACTTACTCTGTTGGCACTTGGCCTCTTAGTTAACGCCTTGTGCCGCTGCCTCTAGAAGGATGTTCCTCTAAATATGAAATAGTTGACGGTACTCACTATTCTAGGCGCTTCAGTCTGCGAGAGTATCTGGGTCTGTGTCTTGGCGGGCGTGGTGGCCCCGAGCATGCGTCTCGCCATTCGTTCCGCACGAGCCAAGTCCTTGCGTTCCCTTGCGGTTAGCTTTGAGGGCGTGCGCTTCGGAACCGCTGGGGTGTCTGGAATATTTGGATACAAAGGGTTAAGTAATATTGGTTAAAATTAAGATTTACTTATTTGGAAAGATCCTAGGAAAAAACTGATTATCACCACAGGAGGCGTTATAAAGGTACAAGTTGGAACCTTATCGCGCCTTACTGTAAACACGCGCATATACTTGTGTGAAGCCCTCGTCCTGTCAAAACTAAATTACACAGATACAGTTTTTGGTGAGTGTTCGCTGATGAGAACTAGGAAAATAATACAGAGAATACAAAATGCCCGCATTACGCCTTACCTAAATCAGCATCATATGATGAACATGAACGCTCGGCGATATTTGCACTTTGCTTCATTACTATTCGGAGTACTAAAAACTAAAAAAACACCGTACGTCTGCCTTACGTGGCTGCTTTCGTTTCGCTGCAACAAAGTGTTGGAACGATTTACCACCTCCAATAAGAAATTCTAATAGCGTAGCATCGTTTAAACATTCCCTCAAACAATATTTAATTAAAAAACAAAAAGAGTAGGCAGCCATGACGTATATCAAGGGTATAATTATATATAACTAGCTTCCGCCCGCGACTTCGTCTGCGTGGGCCCAGGATAAAAACTATCCTATATTTTATTCCAGGCTTTAAACTAACTTGGTGCAAAATTTTATTCAAATCGGTTGAGGCGTTCAAGCGTGATTGAGTAACAAATATCCAAACATCCAAACTTTCACATTTATAATATTAGTAGGATTAAAAATCTTCAATTTAAATTTATTCACCACTTATACACTCCCTAATGTTTTATTTTACTGTATGTCTTAGTAAAATTGTATTTGTAGATGAAATCAACACAAACCAGAAAGTGACAACTACCCCGGTAGCCAGGCGCCACTGAAAATCAGCGCTGCGAAATATAACCTTACGGCTTATTTCGTGGGACAAAGCTGAGTGGCGACCATTTTAAAATGTTTTGATTATGTCTGTAATTTCTTGTGTCTTTTATTTCTTATACGCTAAATAAACGTATTTTCTTTCCTTTCTTTCTTTCTAAATATTTAAGGGGGCTCCCATACGGAACCCTCCGTGCGCGAGTCCGACTCGCACTTGAACGGGTTTTTTTACAAAGTAGCGCTACAAAGTGAAAATGAACGTGTTAAAATTAGCGTTGAAAATTTCCGGAATAAATCCCGTTTCTTTCCAAACGGCTCGTTTTTTTATGGATTTTTACGGAGAAAAGCCATGTGATTTTCCGGTTCAATTTTTCCGAAAAAAACGATTTAAACAGGATTCAATCGGTTATTTTTCTTAATACTGGTGGGTAGGTGAATGATTATAGACTTACTTTGCCTTTGACATCCGTGTCAGTTCAGTTCAGTTGTCACAATTACTTATTGTTTTTTTCGTTAAAAAACCGAAATAAACGGAAAAAAACGATAATTTCATTCAACGCTAGTTAAAATCAACGATTTTATCTGAACCGGAGCACCCGGACTCTTACCAATGTATGATATACATACCCTCGTCATCATCCGTGAGTTCCTCGGCCTCCTTCTGCGTAAAGAGCTTCCGGCGCGAGCGGGGCGGCGCGGGCGGCGGCCGGCGCGGCAACGTGTTCACGCGGATTGTCGGGTCTAGAACATTCCTTATCAATATCGGTCTCACTAGGCAAATCGGGGATTGAATACTTAATCAGGGTGACCACTATTTACTACAACCAAAATTCCCTGACTTTTCCCGGTTTTCCAGGCGTTTTTTCAAGTTTTTCCCTGACCAAAATCTTAAATGTATTAAATATAAAATATATATAAGGGATACATTATTCAGTTTTTAGTAAATTACAAAAACGGAAATAATATGAAGTAGTATCTGAATAGCTCAGTTGGTAAGAGCGAAAGCATAGGTAGACGGAAGTCGTGGGTACACATCTGGTGACGTTTTTGTACTGTTTCATTGTATTTATAAATTGTAATTTGCTATCAGACAGTTCTACAATTACCCAATAATTCATTTAATTTTTGACTATTTTTGAGCTGTACAGGAAAAACCAATTAAAACAGTACCTCTGACTACTGAATTTAAATGTATCATATAATATAATCCAGCGAGAAATACTAAAGGGAAGGGAACACTTTATACGGGCCTTAACCGTATTAGTAAGTACTAGACTTCGACGTTTTGCGTATTATGGTACAAATTAAAGCGACGAATTGAGAAACCTCATTTTTTCAAGTCGGTTAAAAACTTGGGTATAACTGGAACAAACCTACCTAGTCATCAGTTATCATGTTTATTATATGTATATTCGAAAAACTAATAACAAAATCTATTGCAACTTGGTAATCTGTTTTTTCAATAACGCAGCTTCTTTGGCAGCTCCTTCGAGATTTTTTTGCCTTTTTGCTTCTAGTTCTCTGACCATTTCCGCAGTTTCTTTTTTGTGCTCTGAACTTAAATTTTCTTTTTTTTTTGTGTAGCTCCTCCGTGTTCAGTCGAGGTCAAAGATATGTTTACACTTTTGCACCTTATTGCCTTGTAATAAGGTGCAAAAGTGTAAACATATTTTTGACCTCGACCGTACAACTAGTGAGCATTACGAGCCGCGTGGATCTTTTTTTTTCAATATTTATTTTGTCTATACCGCCGTAGTAGGATATAGCGTCGTAAACGCGTCTTTGCGCAATTATAGACTCTTGCGAAAGATTTTCCACTAATATCTCCTTATTGATGGAAAAGCCACGCTCACTATAAACGTTTCCGTGGGATAACACCATGGCCATTTTTATGAAAGTTTGCAAGTCTTTATTTTCCTTTTTTATCAAACCGAGCCAAAGATCATCCAGTCGGTGACCGTCCGTAATGGAAAATTGTTTCGTTGATTTTACAAATTCAGGTTCATACAAATATCATTGAAGGCACTTTTGACGTTATCTGCTTCATATCCTAAAAGCCGGTTATTTTTGACAAATATGTCCCACACTTTATCGAGCCTCTCTAGTCGTCGGAATTCTGTATTGACTGCGATTGCGGGATCGAAACAAGATATTCCCTTAGTCAAAGCATACGAAAGTGGGGATGTCTGGCACAATGACACGCAAAATTCTATCAGATTCCTTCGACAGTCTTGACGAAAACGCAAGATATCGATATCATTGATATCGCGGCTATTTCGAAGAGCATTCTTTACAGCGAAGCCCAAGTCGATTTCTTTCGTGTTTATCAGATTAGACTCCCTTTTCAAGTCAATCGACGTGATATTAGTGGCAGAATCCAATACATCCGCTTTAACAACTCTTTGCATGTTTTTTTTTATGTGGCCAAAAGTCATTCGTATAAAAGTGGAGCAAGTGGTGCGTCGGATTGAAATAATGTTAAAAATGGCTCCACTTGCACCGCCACCGATTGAAAAAAGGCCAATTTAGCTTTTAATAATTTGTCTTCCAATGCAGCATTTACTAAAACTTGCTCTGTCAGGTGCTTTGTTTTCGTTTTTAATTTCCTGCACATATTTTTCAACGTTGGGTATAATTTCAGTGGCGCGATCGACAACGCTAAAGTTCTCGAGCCAACGTACTGCACAAAATTTTAATGAAACTCGAGCCTGAAAACCTTGTAGTTTCACGTCGCGCAGGCGCAGGGCTATAGCAGAATAGGTAGTATAGAGAACGTAAAACCGGCGGCGATTTCCGAGTAATACAGTGGCACGTGCGCCGCGCGGTCGCATTTACCTATACCTATTATCGTAGTAGATAATAATGTTTGGAAATGGTAAAACTATTAATTTGTTTTTTTTTATTAGGTACATACAGAGACAAATTTTATTTCCCTGACCTCCATTAAATTTCCCTGACAATTCCCTGACTTTTCCATGACCAACGAAATTCCCTGACTTTTCCCGGTTTTCCCGGTTTTCCAGAAAGTGGCCACCCTGTTAATGTTATAACTTTTACCCCTTCGAATCTCTAAATTTTATGTGTCTATTATATGTAACCTAAGCGCTACCTGTGGAATCTTTCGACCGGTCATGCGACGTGTCCTTGTCCGTTGACGTGTCGTGCGACGTGTCCGTCCGGTCCGCCGACGTGTCGTGATCAGTATCGCTGGAGATCCTCAACCGTTGCTCCTTACGATTCTCTGGTTTGCGCTGCCGGTCTACCTTGTTGAGTAAGTCTGATAGAGGGATGTTTTCTGCTTCGGCACGTTTCTGAAATGTAAGAGAGTAATATGTCAGAAATGCAAACAATTCTTTGGGATTTTCTATTCCTCTTCATCCTTAGTCAGACGCATGTAATAATGGATGTACAGTATCCTCCTAAGGCCCACCGTACAACACCAAATGGCATTGGAATTGGAATCGTATCGTGTCGGAAATAGACGATTTTCGTTTGCTTTAAAAAGTGCCTGAAACAAAACAAATGCAACTCTATTCCAGTTGCCGGCTTTAAATTCCTTCGACAGAATAAGTCCTATGAGTAGGCCCATGGGCCTTAGGAGGTTATAGTCAGTAGCATACAAAGTAGCCAAATATATCGCACCACGTCTTCATTACTATAGTATTAAGATGTGCGTTACGATATATTTGGCTGCTACTAACTATATGATTGTATGAGAAAAAAAAATAGGACCAGCATTGCATGGAAGAGATACTGGTCCTTCAAAGAAATCATGAGAACCCCTGCATACCAATCAATGCGAAAAAAAGAGTATTCGACTCATGTATCCTGCCCAGTATGACATACGGGTGCCAGACGTGGAGCCTTACAAAACAATATGCATAAACTAGAAGTCTGCCAACATAGCATGGAACGTAGTATGCTCAACATTAAACTGAAAGACAAAATAAACCTAAAAATAATAAGGAAGCAGACAAAAACCACCGATGTAAAATACTGTATCAAGAAACTAAAATGGAAGTGGGCAGGCCATATGATACGAAACAAAAAAGATAAATGGACAAAAGATATTACAGAGTGGTGCCCAAGACAAAATAAAAGAAAAAGAGGCAGACAACGTCGCAGATGGGAGGATGACATTGTTAGGGTAGGGGGCACCCTCGCACGACTTGGATGAGAAAAGCACAGGATCGCAAATTGTGGAAGTCTCTAGGGAGGCCTATGCTGTAAAGCAAGACCTAATGGACACAGAATAGGAAAAAACGCATATTGTAAAATACATATTATATATTTAAGTTTGGTCGAATAAAGGCTACATTATCCTACTATCCTACTAATCCTACTAATATTATAAATGCGAAAGTTTGGATGTTTGAATGTTTAGATGTTTGGATGTTTGTTACTCAATCACGCCTAAACGGCTTAACCGATTTGGATGACATTTTGCACGAAGATAGTTTATAGCCTGGATTAAAATATAGGATAGTTTTTATCCCGGGCCCACGCAGACGAAGTCGCGGGCGGAAGCTAGTATTATGAATGCGAAAGTTTAGGTTTAGATGTTTGGATGTTTGTTACTCAATCACGCTTTAACGGCTCAACCGATTTGGATGAAATTTTGCACGAAGATAGTATATAGCCTGGATTAACATATAGGATAGTTTATATCCCGGGACAACGCAGACGAAGTCGCGGGCAGAAGCTAGTGTGTTAATTTATATTAGCAAAAAGGTTTGCAATAAATTACTAGTATTATTTTATTGTTTTTGTTTGAGGTATATAAATGTAGATAGTGCTAGAAGAAGTTGGGATGATTGTGAAGTCTTGAAAATACACAATTTTATTATCTAACCTCGAATCTTTGTCGCAGATAACAGGCAATGAGCAACTAAAGACAGCAAAGTTGTACTAACAACCATCTTGAAGTCTATTTAGTAGCATAATCAGTGCTTGGGTAAACCATAGGGGTGTTGAATAATGTTGAATTGTCAAATGGAGAAAAAAGTAAAACAAGGGATTAAATATTCAGTTCATCACAAAGTTATAAGTGTCCAGGGTATTAAGAGGGTATATTCTGTCCCTTTTCCGTAAAACGCACCTTCATATATAAAACGTTTGCCATTTACTATGACGCTCGAGTGCCGTGACGTCACGATCCCCGAGCGTTTTTCTTTCTAACAAGCTCTTCGTAATTTTTTGAGATATCTGAATGGGATTTGCGTCACCAGGGCATATTGTTTTGCCTGCATTCTTTTGGAGTAACAGTAAATTTTGAGTCCAAAACCCTATTGCAGCCTAATTAAAACATATTAGCAACCATGTTATACACCCACTAACACAAACACACGTGTGTTGCGGCAACCACCTTGAAATAGTTGAAATAAACTAGCAGCCCCCACACCCACCAGCATAATCCGCAGCGCTCTAGGTCGGCCGGGAAGGCGGCCTCGGTGACGCGGCGACCACCAGAGGCGCATGCTTACACCCACAGCGGGGACACCAACTTGCAGCCCAGTGTGCGGGCCTTGGCGCGCGTGTTGCGGCAACCACCTTGATATTTACTGGCAACCATCTACACCTACCAGCATAATCCTCAGCGCTCTAGGCGACGGCAGGTCGCTCGCCCTCGCCGCCGCGGGGAAGGCGGCCTCGGTGACGCGGCGACCACAAGAGGCGCATGCTTCCACCCACAGCGGGGATACCAACTTGCAGCCCAGTGCGCGGGCCTTGGCGCGCGTGTCGCGGCAACCACCTTGAAATGTTCAAATAAATATATGTCAGTGGATAATCTTACATAGTAAAGCTGCATTTAATTTGAAAGTCTGATATAGCAACAATACATGTCATTTCTTGATATTAAAGTAGTATTATTGCATTTTGATATGTGTAGGTATGTGAAAAATTCGTAACAGTACATACAGGTTGTACAAGAAGGAACAGTAATAAATTCTTTCTATGAAAAAGTTAACTTAAACAATATTTTACTTAATTACTAATACTATTTCCTTGTTTATAAAGGCTTAGTAAAATCAACACTATAGCGTTAAGACGGCTTGATGTCTGTTGTCATTTTGATATACTTCATAAATCTGTCATTAGCTGCTACATAGAAGGTTACATTGCAAATAGAAACTATATTCTTTGATTCTTCTCCAAAGCGTACCAAATCTCACAAATAAAAGTAGAATAATTCATATGAGTATTTACCCTGAGTCCATACAAGATGTGTCACAAAAGGGCTCCAAGAAGGCACCACTGAGGCTCCGAGAGCCATCAGAGCGGCCCTCAAAGCCAATGCCCGAGTCTCCGTTCCAACATCAACTAGCGCCACCACCCCCCGCAATGCCTCCATATCTATGTCCAAAATCCTTTCTGATATAGGCACATCCGTCATTATATTTTGATTCTGCTTCTTTAAAACAGCTTTCGGGCTCCGTTTTTTATTTGTTGTAAACTTCACTTTCTGAGCAACAAGCTTGCTGGCGCTGCGGACTGGTTTTAGATTCTTTCTTATTATTTCAGGTATTTGGTTGAGTGGTTTTGTGAGTTCCTCTGGGCCTTTCAATTCTGACCATTCTTCTCTTAGACGGATGCGCGCCGCTATAGCTGAACGGCGCTGGAAGTTCAGATAAATATTTCATTCTAAATTCAATGATTATATGCATTATCTCATCAGTATCATCACATGCAGTAGAAAATATACCTAATACAGAGCAGGTAAAATGGCCAAGTGTAAGTATGAAATGCCAGAGAATTGAATAATTTATGTGTATTTTCGTCTTCCAGGTAACTTATGATTTAGAACAATGTTCCTTTGAGTTCAAAAACTCCAATTATGATTACTGAGGCAACATAGCTATGTCTGTAGCAATCATTTGCCCAACTGGGTCACTTTTGTCTATATGTACCCAACAGGGTTTAAATAATTATTTAAACCAAAAATGCATCTATGTTAAAAACATAACAGCTGATCTTCGAACCTTACAAAATAAAAACAAACACTAGTATAATGTACAATATTCATACATCATTTGGATTCCCTACCAGCATCCTTGTGCCACGACATGCAGAGGGCAATAGCTTGCTCCAGCAAAAGCATTTCGTTTCTGTAACATGCAAGTGAAATATGTATAAAATACCTCGCTCCCAAGCTTTGAAAACAATATATCATTGAAATTTCATAGAACTTACCAGTCCTGCGGCACTTCTGTTGTTCATTATGTTAGTTTTTTATACTTTATCTATAGAAAAACCACACTATTTTAAAACAGTTCACTAATTAATGTTTAAATCCAAATGATACACGAAAGTTCATATTCACGTCAGACTTCCGTACACAACAGTCAGATAAATATAGTTATAAATCATGATCTACACAAATAAAATTGGCAAAATAAGGCACAATATCAATTTATTCGACTATTTCAAAACGTTAATTTAGAAAATATTCTCTTCCGTCCGTCCGTTTACAACAAAAGTCATTAAGTCAAAACAAGCTGATTTGTTACGACTTGTGAAGTTGTCAAATCAAGGGGTCGCGAAATGCTGTGTTGCTAGTTTTAACGAATTTTGGTGCGTAATTTCGTTCGTCGCTCGAACTAGCAAGTGCGACAGAGAGGGAGATACACACACGAAGTTCGTTTTCGTTTCGCGGTAGGCCCTCAGTATACTATGGGGAAAACGATTTTCTGCCACGAAATCCTTCGATATTCGAAGTTCGGGTATCTCCATTTCTATCGCACTTATGCTGGGGCCACACTAACGAGACATGCCGTTAATTATCGCGTTAATGGACGTTACGAGTATCAGTACGGCCACAGCGCATTATCGCGTTAATTAACGGCATTTCTCGAGAATGCAAAATGACTTTATACATTTTTTAAGTAATTCAATTTACGTAAGTTCCAGCGACGCCTTATAAATATTACAAACATAATAAACAAAACAACATCATGAATTCGAGTTAGTCGAACGATTCTTTGAATATGCACTTCAGCGTGAACTCCTTCAAGGGCCCTACAGCTAGGCCGAGGTACGCGCTGTAGTCACGCTGCTCCTTATTATCACGTGGTTACGAGCTAGTCTGAACTTCAAACAGGCTCTTCAGCGTGAAGCCCTCCTTCAAGGGCTCTAAGGCCAAACCGAGGTACGCGCTGCAGACAGACTACACCTCATCACCAGACTGGTTACAAGCTAGCCTGAACAAACAGGTTTTTTAGCGTGAATCCCTCCTACAAAGGGTCTACAGTCAGGTCGAGGTACCTACGCGGCTGCGCCTCGTCATATTATCAGACTAGTTACGAGCTGGTCTGAACTTCGAAAAGGCTCTTCAGCGTGAACCCCTCCTTCAAGGGCTCCACAGCCAGGCCGAGGTACGCGCTGTAGACCGGCTGCACCTCGTCATCGGGTCGGTGCTGCGCCAACTGCGACGCTAGGTACAGGTTGGGGCCCATCTCGCCCCGTGGCTCGCCGATTTCTTGGAGCTCTTCGATATCATCTTTAGGCGGTTCTGACGGTTGCTGTAAAGAACACCGAACGTTTATAATAAATACGTAACTACAAGACATGGGTGGATGGATTCAATGGGATAACAAAGTAGGCTGCTGCTCCTGATTCAAGAGTATAAGCAAGTATTGGTCATTATAAAACTTGATTCTTATTCCTAGTACAAATTCACTATCACTTAATTTTCAGTATCTCCACCCCCCGGTTCAATAATCTCGGTGTATAGTTCCTTCAATTCCTCTTGCAGTTGTGCAGGCATTAAAAACTTAATCTTATACCAAGTGCAATAAGTTCACTTTACCTCGTTCCAGTTCATCTCGACCCCGAGCACAGGTCTCTCGCTGTAGGCCCGGTGGAGTTCCTTCAGCTCCTCGCGCAGAGTGTGCAGTCTCTCCCGCGGGTCCGCTCGGAACCCAAGAACGTAGCCGCCGCTGCTCTGACGAGCGGCTATTACTAGGGCCTCGCCGAACTTTGAGTCGCGGGTCGCGATCTGGGAATAAGAATAATGTAATGCCATTGTTGTGGAACGTGCTTAGAAATTTAAGTCAGACTACTAAGACGAGGATAGTGCTCAGGTTACTTGTCTTACTGGGTACTATAATGTCCATAATGCCTATCTCATTGAGTGCCCAGGCCACCTATTTTAATGGGTACCATAATTCTCAATACCTCAAGGCACTCATTTGGGTAGGCCTATCCAGCAGTGGACTTCTTTCGGCTGATATGATGATGATGACGATAGGTCTTAATCTATCTGAGATGCATTTCTAATCAAGGGAATAGCCTGGTGCAGACAGAGGGGACCGCTACCCCTCCCTAGCAGGATGGTTAGGGAAGCGCCTAGTTGTAGTGCTGCGGAACCGATCATTTATTTCTATAAATGATTCGGTTCCGCAGCACTACAACTATAGTCTGTTCGTTTAGGTATTTAAAAGAATGTAAACAAACAAAACCACTTGGTCATTCAGCCAATAAGATAATACCATAGATACAAAATGTTGCTATTCACAGCAATCTTATTGGTTGCATGACCAGGTCACGTGGTTTTGTTTGTTTACATTCTTTTAAATACCTAAACGAAAGCACTATAGGGGCTTACAGAAGTTTATTTGCCCGACTGACAGTCTATACTTACGCTACCTATAGACCACGCCGGTGTAGGTTGCCTGACTCACTATGCGATCACTGGTTACTATAGTACCCACTGCTTGCCTCGCCGGATGCCATTATCAGTTAATTATAAGGATACTTACGCTCTCTATAGTTAAGTAAGGCAAGGACACATTGAATGTTTCGTTGACGTCCGCGAACCACACTACTCGCACGTTGGTGACAACCATAGTGCCCAGGTTCCCTGACTCGCTAGACAGGTTCCAGATGCTGTGCTCGTTCAGGCAGATCTAAAACAAAATAGTTTCTAATGTAATGCACAAATCACGAAGCGACCTAACCTACATCTTGTTAACGAATGCCCAAATCAACAGGGTTGGCAACGCGTTTGTGATTCTTCCGAAGTCGAAACCGTCGCTCTAGTTGACGTGCTGTGTTGAGAGTGAAGTACCATTTTATCTCTAGATGTTAACCCAGCGAATCCTCATCAAATTAAAGAGCAGCTTGTGATTACTCAGAGGGCCTACCGCGAAACGAAAATGAACTTCGTTCGTGTATCTCCGTCTCTGTCGCACTTGCTAGTTCGAGTGACAGAGAGGGAGATACACGAAGTTCGTTTTCGTTTCGCGGTAGCTTCGCTGGAGACAGCGGTGCCTTTTTGTCATCAAGCAGGCCCGCGTTAGCGTGTTTGCCACTGTCGTAGTATAAAAAATGGGTCTCACGTAACGGGGCAACTATAACCAATCAGGGCCTGTGGCGAAATCATCAAATGGGGTCCCCTCTTGGATGTTAGGTAGGTTCCTCATGTCCTCTCTGGCCGTGGGGCCTGAGGCATTTTGCCCGCTCTCCCACCCTACGGTTACGCCACTGGTCTTAAGAGATTAACGTACCCTTTCCAGTGGTAGAATCCTCAACTGTTTGTTGTGTATGATGGCACTGCGCAGCTTCAGATCGCGATATGGCCTTGATGCTGCGTACGCCCTGCGTCAATAAACGCTGGATATAATAATAGTAGATTGTTAAAGGACGCCACACGTATGAAATCGACGAACAGCACGCAGGCCGCTGCGTGATTTGGGCCCGTGTGGATACGTGCCAGAAGCACGGTGGCCGGTCAAATCAAGGTCCATACTAGATTTTCCATGACCTTGCTTTGCCGTCCGCCAATTTCGTCGGTGTAGGTAGCGTCTCATTAACCGACGGTTGAATTCGTTCGATCGTATAAAGTGGGTGTATTTCTCCGAGTTAAACACTGCTTTTAATTTCAAATATGGGGAAATTAAATGAAGACCAAAACTTAAACTTTTTCTTGATCAGTCAGATATAGGTAGAACCCATTTTAAAATCGTTTTGACTGATTTTAATAATGTTTGTGTGTGGACCACTTCCCAATTGTCTGACGTAGGCAAGATACAACGTCGGGAATGAGTTTACCTTGTTTTATTCTACCATCCAAAATTCTATCTCCATCTCGCTCTATCTTATAACTTTTTACCTACCGCTCATGCAGTCTGCCGCGCTCGGACGTCTGGCGTAGGCTATATGGTTATTACCTAAAACGTACCAAGCCCGTCCGACCGAGCGGCGTTGGTCCGGACCGACCGTTGGGCCTTGTTGGCGACCGTCTAGCAAGCGTTTATTATACATACATACATACGTAGATCGACAAAAAGTGATATCGCAGTGATAGATTGCTAGCCCAGCGCCCACAACACACTTCAACCCTGCTCCCTTAGTCGACTTTTACGACACCCACGGGAAGAAAGGGGGGTGGTGGGTTTAACCGACACCACACTAACTTCAATACATATCGAAATATCAATATTACGTACCTAGTTTATAATGAAATTCCATATTATGGTGTTATATTGACATCGACAAGCGAAATTGGTTAGAAAATATTCCATGCTATACCTAATAACGTGGAAAATAATAAAATGAGTAAAGTAAACCAGAGGACAACCTGGACAACTCAACTGTCATTTTCCTATAGAAGAAATGTTGACAATATACTGTCCATCACTCTCTAATTAGAATACTTAGAGGGAGACGGGTAGACTATCTCGCCGCGATACAGCTTGCGCGCCGTCTTGTGATAACCGTGCTGACGTACGTACAGACAGCAGCAAAAGTAGCTACGTGGGCCTAGTGCACAAAATTACCACACATGATTCTAATGTCAAGAGTATAGTAACTGTCTAGATCATTTTGAGTGTGTTAATTTGCGTAACTACTTCTGCTGCTGACTGTACAATGCGTTACGTAATCGACCAGCATTACAGTAACCTGGGGCTAGGCTATTCGTAGAGCAGACTTTACAATCTAAATAAAATACAAATAAGAACATACCTAAATAATTAAAAAAAAAAGCATAACCACTAGATTGTCTCTGGCTACGAGGCTCTGGGCCTAAGCTACCGGTGGTAACCGAATGAGGTACTTTCTGATGATACGCGCCGTGTCCTGGAGTACCGTCTATTGTATTTGATCCGTGATCCATTCCATCTAGCGAGATTGTTTTGAGGTGTTTAAAGAGTCCGTATGGCCCGCCAACAAACACCAACCAACGTTCAATTCCTTAATAAATTGGCATTGGCACTGTTATATTTTGAGAGTATCGAACTACTGGCTCTATGGACTGTAGAACTCACGAGCCTCTCTCTTACTTATTTTTTTGGATTTCCAAACTCACCAATGATTGATGATTGATTTGATGTAACTTTGAACTTACTTTTCTGTATTCACTATGAAAGGAGACAAGCGCCTATTCTGTTCTTTCCTACGTAAATACTATGAAGTTTTGTGTAGGCGCCGTAATTCGATGTTTTATGTAAATAAACGGTAACTTCTTGAGGTACTTTAATAAGGTTTGCTATGTAGGTTGGCTGAAGTGAAATAAAGGCACGACAAAATGTTGTTTAATCGAAGCGTCAGGTTCTATTTTCGTGAGAAACGGGAATTGACTAATGCTCTTTTTGAAGGTAATTAAGTCGTTAAACTAACTTGGAACGACATTTAGTTATGCTAGAAACTTTATACAAATCTAAAAAAATATAGGCTAGGCTTTTACTGTACAGTAATGAAGATCTATCTATCTCAGTCTGCCAGTATATTTAAACCCCAACGCAAAAAGAAGGGTGTTATAAGTTTGACGAGTCTGTGTGTCTGTCTGTGGCATCGTAGCACGAATGGACTGATTTTAATGCATTTTTTGTCCTCGAACTGAGGTGATTGGATGGTTCTTAGCTACGTTTCAATAAAATCGGTCCAGCCGGTTTTGAGATATTGAAGTTTGAAATGAAAATATCGGGGGTTATCAACTTTTCTAAGTTGTTAATTATTTCCCCAGGTACTAGGTAGTATTATGCCCCTCCTGACCATCGTTTTAGTTTCGGTCCTCTTTTTCTCACCTTCCTGACCTCCTTGTCTTAAGTCCGTTCGTCTATTTCACGTTCCAATCGAGTTTCAATATGTTTCACTCGTTCATCCTGACACGTACCTACGCACGCGCGAAAATGAGCGCACGGAACACATTAAAATGAATGTGGAATCAGTAGCGACCAACAAAAACTAAACTTAAAGGAATGTCATATGGCTGTCCTTACTTATGCACGCCTGCCACGGAGGTGTAATGACGTACGCAGTTCGGAGCCAGGTTCGTGAAGATGAACTCGTACCGGCTTGACCTATACGCAGCCAGCAGGTGCAGCGCTTGAGTGGTACCTCGGAGACCAGAGTTAACTACTTTGGTGCTGGTTGATATTATGCAGTTAAGGCCTACCGCTGAAACCAAAGGGCATTCGTGTGAATTCATAAGAGCAATGAGCCGAAAGGTGTAATACGTGCCCACGGCAGTTCACTACCAAAGAATCAGCTTGTTGATATTATGCAGTTCAGGCCTACCGTTGATACCAACTATCACCGCAATGGTAGTGCCACCAGTTCGTCCTACCTAAACTAAGTCGAAACCGTAAGCAATGAAGTCATATCTCCGTTGAGGACCCATATTATTGATTACAGAATTCGCTATATTCAATGGGCTCTCCTTTCCTGTCCTCAGTTACAGTTATCATAGCATCCTATCTCGTAGCCAACTATAACTGTAACTATGAGGACAGAAACGGGTTTGGTCACAGCTCCTAGCTAGCTAGGAGATAGCAAAGTATACTATGAGTAGGCATGGGACTTTTGGTAGCATACCGTGGTTCTAGAATCCATGGAGTCGTCATATGTTTAAATATTTTCGAAGTCAAAGTCTAAAAATCCAGCCACATACTATGTTGGCCGATAATGGGGTGATCTCTCTGTTTAAAAACGCTTACACAGATTAATCCTGGGGGACGACAGGGAGTGCCAGATGAGTCGCAGATTGGTCACGACCATGCGCCCCTTGCTTCCGGTGTTGCCTTTCGTGTCTTCCACGGGTTCGATCCTGTCGAAGATCTTCTCGCCCGAACGCAGTTTTAGGTAGCTGAAGGTTAAACAGGGGCTTTGTTAAGCGCCGCTTAGATCGATTTGAGCATGAATATTTACTAAATACGAACGACGTTCTGTGCGTCACATCTGCATCACAGTATCACATGCGTTGACGCAATCATCAATCCAGTTCATATTTTTAATACTATAGCTGCCCACGAGGCTCCAAAAATATTATAAAAATATCCTCCTAAAAGTCTTCAATTCCATACAGGGTGTATTATTCAATTCCAAAATCCTAAACTACAAGACATACGGAAATGTACTCTTAGGAATTACGAGACCGACTTTACAAAAAGTACAAACTGCATTCAAAGATTTTCAAAATACTTTCACAGACATATTTGACCGATTTCGATTCCTGGCCGTGTATTTTTTGAAATTCTCTGTCTCTTGACTCCTTAAAGAGCAAATTTTCTTATCTTTTTTTCTCTCTCTCTGTAGTTCCCGATTTTCCCTCACTGTCCCGTTTCAATGATAGGTACCCCACGTATACTGGTAAAATATATTTTATTGTCAGTCAGGTGAGTAGTTCGGGAGACTACCCTATACTTACAACCTTATTAAAGCTAGAAGCTCAAAAAAAAACCTTATAATGTTAGTATAGGTGCAATCGATGATAAGTGTGACAATAGCAGACTACACTACTAGTACAAAGATTAGACATTTAATTTTCGAAATATTTCCAATATTGCTGAAACGATTTTCATTATCGAACAAAGTGAGTCGCATATTAGTTTCATCCATAACCTAAATATCCTATACTATTAAACGAGCAATATGTTTTCAATACGTCTGGAAAACCGCTCCTACGATTTCGATGAATTTTTCGACAAAGTGTTTAACGAGGGTGAAAAATCGATCTAGCTATATCTCATCTCTGGGAAAGTTTTCTCTATTTTCAGCCGAGCACAGCGCCTAAGTAAGTGCTTCTTATTAATATGTTAATTCTAGTACTTTCTAATCACGTCTACTGTGATTTCACCCTAAATAATCCTGCTGCAGTATTAAAATACGTCTTCAACGAACTTAACACACCGTAATCCACAGCAATGGGTAGGTATTTATAACACAAACTTACGCGAAAGGCAAGTCGAATAATACTTCTTTGTCCTCCCACAAAGCTCCGCTTTTAGTTTTGCTCATGGTTAATTATGATGATAAAGCACTGTTTATGCTGAATTAATAAGACACTATTAAGGTTAAACAACGTTGAAGCTCTTCGTTTGTTTTGCTGGTAGTTGCTATAGCAACGTGTCATTCCGTTCGTGTCAGCCATTCGCTAAATCCAATCTATGTATCTACATGGTATCTACTAGCTTTCGCCCGCAACTGCGTCTGCGTGGACCCGGGATAAAAACTATCCTATATTTTAATCCAGGCTATAAACTATCCGTGCAAAGTTTTATCCAAATCGGTTGAGCCGTAGCGTGATTGAGTAACAAACATCCAAACATTCAAATTTTCGCATTTATAATAAATATTAGTAGGATACTTTATCTCTCACTTATAATAAATCTCTAAATTAAAAAAAAGAATCAGCCAGTATCAAACTATAAGCATTGCTGTGTCCCGAATAATCTCAGCTTCCCATGAACGGAAAAACATGTAACTTTTTTTATAAGTACATTATTACTCTAGCTATTACGACTGCGACGATTAATTAATTTTCGGAAACATTTGACCTCATTAAATTATTTATTTCTTCTGCTACAAATCGTAGCCGCCATATCTGTCAACTGTCAGTGACATCAAAATGGCGGGCTTGCCTTAACTATCCTACAGTAATAATTTCGATCCGGTGTTTTGATAGACCTGCACAAAACGCATGTTAAATCCTAAAGCATAAAAAAATTATCAATTCTGATATGGAAACTTATAAGCGCTAAATTCGTGTTGAGGCGTAATTTCAATAAATGTATCAACAAATTTCAACAACATAACGTCAAACGTCAAAAGTCTGACTATTCCTCTTTTTTTAATGGCATGGCATAGATAGGGTCGTAGATAGGGTCAAGTACCTGGGACATATTATCACGAGCGACCTGAAAGATGATATGGACATTGAGAGGGAGCGCAGGGCGTTAGCGGTTCGTAGTAATATGCTTGCTCGCAGGTTTGCTCGATGTTCATACGACGTAAAGATAACGCTTTTTAAAGCGTATACACAATCTTTTTACTCGAGCAGCCTGTGGGTTAAGTATACAAAGCGAGCCTATAGTGCCCTGCGCGTGCAATACAATAATGCTTTTAGAATGCTGCTGGGACTGCCGAGGAGGTGTAGTGCGTCGGGCATGTTCGCCGAAACCCGTGTAGACGGGTTCCAGGCGATCATGCGAAAAAAGATAGCCTCGCTATTAGCCAGGGTGAGAGCAAGTGCCAACAGCATTCTACAGGCAATATCGTGGAGGTTTGACTGTCCAATCCTGTCTTACTGGATTGGGCAGATTAAGGGCGTTGCCCAATTTGTTATTTAAGAACTGTCTTTTTATACTTGCGTTACTAACCAAATTCAATTAGTCTTAAGTCACTTGTTACTAACACACTATGGATCAATTGGTCTGAAATAAAGTATTTTTATTATATATATTTTTTTATAGCGTTGTTTTCCCGTTCAGCCATAATGTCTATTTGAGTTTCTGCAAGATTAGATTACATGTTGAGTATTTGTTATGAAGTTATGACACTGCACGGCTATCACAAGACGGCGCGCGAGCTCTCTCGATTTTTCTCACACTATACGTCTCTTTCTAAGTTGTCAAATAAGAGAGAGACGGATAGTTCGAGGAAAATCGAGAGTGCTGGTTTGTCAGTAAGTATTTATATTTATCAGCAATAAACAGTATGTATTAATTATATCAGTATAGAACGGGCCTATTATAAACGTTAATTATCAAGCGCGTCAGTATTAAGGCGGTATTATAACTTCGCGCCTTCAAGTTGACATTCAGCTTATATAGAGACACAGAAATTGGCCAACATACAGGAAAATACTTTTATCATGTGCCTGCAACACACATTCATTAAGTTGCCAATGCCGGGAACATACACAAGATTTGGCAGAAGAGTGCGATTATAAATTGGCCTTCTGTTGTCTGGGCCATTCTACTTTTACGTGTACATTTGCGGGTCGATTTTAAGAAAAAAAATATAGAAAAAAGTTTTACTTTTTAAAATTTTCAGTGTGTGTTTTGAAGTATACAAGTCTATATTTTGAAAATGCACCTCGAACAGCGATCTGTATCATATAGTTTTAGGGAAATTAGGGTATCTGTTACATGTGGCTACAAAAATAAACAACTGCGTTACTTTCCAAGCGTTTTTTTAATTAATAAACTCTTTGAAAATTTGTACTTAGTAATCAACAGTTTTAAACTTTTGCTTTGTTGCTTTTTAGCCTAGTGATTGACAAAATGTATGCTATCAATTTAATAACAAAATATTAGTCAAATATGCTTGAAGTAATAATATAACAGGTCTTGAAGCAGTGTAGACAGAGAGACATGAAAAGTAACGCAGTGGTTGAAAACGTAACGCTGTGGTCATCTAGGCATACTTTAAGTTTTTTAGCGAACATAATCAACAGTTAATTGTAACTGTTATACAAACATACGAATTTACAAAAAAGTATAAAATTAACTCAGTCTTTATCTCCATAACAAACAAAAATATCTTCTTTAAACAACAAAAACTAGAGATCACATGAGATCGTTTCATTACACTTAGACTAAAATGATATATCATTATATCAATACCTATTTTTCAAATACTGGCAAAGGGTCATTAAATTCGTAAAATAGTCGCTTTCCTCTAAACATCTTCTTTGGGTCTGGCAGGATTTGCAGGATGTCATCATAAGATATATAGGATATATCTCTGTCTACGGATAAGAATCTTTTTCCGCTTTTGTCCATTGCTTTGTAAAACATAATTTTTATTTCACCGTCTTCTTCCAAATCACTTTGTGCTTCACCCAGGTATGTATATGACTTATTTTTCTGATCACAAACTTTTACCAGTACGTAAACTCCGGGTATCAAGTTCGTAGGATGTACATTTTCTGTATCAATAAGATCGGCTGCTGATGTACTAGGAAGCGGGTCAGTTTTGACAGGGCTTTTGAATGATGACAGAGGTTCAGTGTGAGACCTACTTAAAAAGAGATTCTTTGTTCCACGTAAACAAGTACCGGTCAATGGGTACTCGAAAGGATTATCTATTATTAATTCCTAAATACATCTTTACCTAAGAGTCGGAGTGACTCAGGATCATTTCGGTCATCACGTTTTTTATTTAATTAATATAAAACAGTGTTAAAAATATGTAGAGAAGATCAATAAACATTTAATGCTGCAGCCTGTGTCCTACCTGTTGTGTCTATTGCCACAAACATCTACTAAACTCTTACCCCCTTATTCATAAAACTTAAAATACCTCTTACTCTACCTTCTTACTATTTAAATAACAGAGTGACAGATAAAGACAAACGAATTTGAACGGCATTTTAGCTAAAATAGGTTTATTCAACGTTTTACTTGATAGGCTAAATTAGAACTGCATGTGTCCTATGTCCAAGCGAAGAAATGCGTTAACTCCGGTGGGAGTTAACGCATTTCTTCGTTTGCATGGTAATGTCACCACATCAGTCAAGTCGCAGCTACAGCTAGTAATATTATAAAGAGGAAAAGTCTGTGAGATTGTAGCTTTGTAAGTTTGTATGTAATGGGCGATCTCCGAAACCGCTAATCTAATTTCAATATTTTTTTATCTTCATAGAGAATGGAATTTCTGGATAGTTATGGAAATACAATTTAATAATTATAATAACAGTTACCTACAGGTACTTCAAACTTACAAAACAGCTAATGTCCGAAATTTCTAAAACTCATCTTAAAGCTAAAATAACAATATTTGTTCTGCTTATTGTATGACATTTATATAAGAAATTAGTTAAATAATGACGGAATTAAACTTCCTCAATTCGTGTGTAGGAATTATGAATTTCGAAATTATGAAAGGTCGACAAAACTTGCAATTAGGAACGCATTTGTAGCAGTAGGGACGCTGGTTTTTTTGTCACAACAACCGGCTTCAAAGTGAATGAATTGAATGTATGCTATCTCTTTCCATCTTATAGAATCTCGTATACATTTTGTTAATTGAAATTATGCTGCGGTACAGAATCGGTTCCATTATAAATCTTGTATCATTCCAGAAACGGCCTCGTAAATGAAGCTAATATTAAATATTTAGTACTTAATTATTGAATCTGCCTCACCGTCGGGAACTTCAAACTGCTGCCAACTGTCCTTTCCCGGCCTCTCAGACTGCGAGAATTAACTTTCATGACAGATACGGCATAAAACTAGACACGCAGATTTGTAGAAGCGACATTATAACATTGGGTCAGCAAGGTAATGGCGTAACTTCTTAATGTACTTCCATCTCTAGTCTACAATTTCCTTAGAACGAAAGTATGTTTATGATCTTTGGAAACATTGTATCGTGTATGTATCAGTCAATAGGCGATAATTACTTGTCTTATTACAATCCAAAATGGAAAAAAGTCTCAGAAAAATATATTTTGTAAGAGCTCTTTCCCACTGACGTCCATCAGTTTTTTTGCGGGATACGGTTTTCTGCAGGATTCCTTTTTAGCAGTATACGTGCTAATATAGTAACGTTCACACGAGCATTCTGATTGCGGGATACTGCAGGCATACCTACTACAGAAAACTGAATCCTGCAGAAAGCCGGACCCGCAAAAAACTGGACGTCAGTGGGAAACAGCCCTAACATCTTATGACATTTTTTGACGTAAGGATTGCACTTTGCATAGTAAAATTCGATACATCATCAATTCATCATCACATACACTATCTAAGAGATACCACAAGACAGAAAGGACAATGCATGGGCAAAACGTCCCCACCTACAAACACAAACGAGAAATGTCTCATTTAATAGATCTTTGTAAGAGGAGTATTTTCTACTATGACCATCATCTCGTAATGCATGGGGTGTTCTTGGAAAATCAGGTTTAATGTTAAGTATATAAACAGTTATTTTACAATATATAGGATGTGTTAACTACTGTAAGGTATTATATTTAACAGGACGCGTAAAAGGGTACATTTTTGTTGTATTGGATGACAAGGGGTACATTGTCTCCCAATTCAAAAACTTACAAAATAAAGACATGGATGCAAAAACGATCTGCACTCAGACCATTAAAAAAACGCCATCTCGAATATTCTATTCTACCCTCGTCCGCAGTCGTCAATTAGTTCCACGACACAAATCCAGACAATCCCCACGAAAGCCGACAATTCCGACAAATCCGATAATGTAGCTCCGAGATGTTTTCGTCATTTTCACCAATTATCTACGCGTTGAGCACTTTACAGCTTTTAATCTGGGCTCGGAGCTATCGTAACGTGGTTATGTCGGCCATTATGTCTATTTAGGCGGGCATTTTAAGAGGCCTGTCAAAAGGCAACGGATTACTTAACGGTGGATGTAAGGGCCGTAGTGCACGGCACTATTTAAAAAAGTTACTATTGTAGTACGGCGTGCCTACTGAACTAGACGAATATATACGATTATATACAATCGGCGACAAAAAATATATCGACGGGAAAACTGAATTTGTTTGCGTTTCCCGCACTGTTTGGTTGTGAATTTAACATTTTTCCATATAATGGTTTAATTTCCTTTCAAATGAGGTGCTGTGATGTGATAATTATACGGTTTAAGATCGCATGAAGGAAGGATTAAAAAAAAAACAATTTTTTGACGCCTACTGTATTATGTTTTTCCATTAACGGGATGTAGGTATTCAAGATTTACCACTGTTTAGTCGACCTATAGAAGATAAAGCTAGATCTGGAAATACTGAAAACGGGATGTTACGTTGGGCTAGATTAGATTAAATTTATAAAATAGAAGTTAAGTAAACATAATCAAAAAAATAAGCTTACCCAGGCAAGATTTTGAAATAACCCTTGCGATTGTTGAAAAAGTTTGGCTTACTGCGCTACGAACAAAACACTAACGAACAATACCCAGTTAGATATATTGTACCGCTTTCTCGTGGAAATTAATATTATTATACGTATACCTAGCTGTAGTAATTGAATCTATAATTCTCCTGTTCATTGTAGTCATCGCAAAGTGCTTGCTAATGGATTCCAGGGTCCTCGGACCTATTATCAAGAATTGGCGGAAAGCTTAGACCCTATTTTGGCGGGAGCACCTGTCATCTGGTCATTTAACCCAAAAGTGAACTAAACCTGATCGGAATTAGGCTCTTTCTCATTTGAGCGCGAAAATTTACTGAATTTTACTGCTGATGAAGTCGCGGGCTTAAATATGCTGATATTATAACTATACTATCTTTACTAATATTCATCATTATCCTCCTAGCGTTTATCCCGGTTGTGATCAAATGATCCCGAAGTCCGCTTTAGCATCGAATCCCAAGATTTGGCGTAGGCACTAGTTTGGCGAAAGCGATCTATTCGAGGAAAAATCTGTGAGATTGTAGCTTTGTAAGTAGCTTCGCTTATCCGATATCAAAAATTCTTTCACAGGTCAGGCGTCTGGAATGGTCTTTCTGGATGGTTATAGGCTATGTATTATTCCGCGGCTTTGTCTGCGTTCTTTGCAATACGAGCGACTTCGCGCGGGCAGCTAATTTTAATTTAAAATATAAAAATAACAGTTCGTAGTCCAACTGATTTAAAGATTATGTTAAATAATGAACTAGATACCGAAATTAAACCCGAAGCGTTTCAAAGTATCGTTCAGGACAGGACTTACAATATAAATATTTGAATTCCAAATTCAAATAAATTCCCGTTCATAAAAGTATGTTTAAGCAAAAAGCCGTTGATGTGCACAGCCCCTAAGGCAAGATGGACGCAGACTTTGTTGATTAAGTACAATTTCGTTTTAATTTGGAAGTATTTTAAGCATTAGGCCCTGTTAATGTAAATTAGTGGGACAGCTTAGTAGAGATCTTGTAAATTTGCGCTTCAAGTTTTTACCAGATTTTCATCTAAGTTTCCTATCCCTTGAATTTTTTTTTCTGTTTGGATATGACTTTTTATTTCTCCTTTATGAGATCTAAGTATCTCTTGTGACAGTGGAGTTTTTATGTTAAAAGCAATACTTTATTGACTTTCGTATTCAAATGATAATCATTAATTACATAACGGGATTCGTGACATAAAATGTCATAAACTACTATTATTTAACCCTGAAACAAAAGCCTCCACTCCATTTAGGTATTAATTAAATATTTGAACGAAGGGACATTAAACATGGAAATATAAAAGAAAATGTGCACAGTAAAAAGCTTTTACCTAACCATAAGTATTAAGATCACAGCTCACTAGACCCACCCGGCACACGCACAGCACCGCCTCGACTAGAGTCGCTAACGTAGCGTAGTATGGAGTCGCTAACGTAACGCAGTATGGCGAGGCGGTGCGTGTGCGTGTGCCGGGTGGGTCTAGTGAGCTGTGACCTTACTCGTAATAACCGAAAAAGGACGCCTAAAATATATTATTGCTTGTTAGAGAGAAAACGATCGCAAACCGTGACGTCGCGATCTCCGAGCGTCATAGTACCTAAATGACAATAGTTTCATATGAAGGTGCGTTTTGCGGAAAAGGGACAGAATATACGCCCTCTTAAAGCTTTGGACACTTATAAATTTGTGATTATTTAATCCCCTGCTTTACTTTTTTCTCCATTTTGATCATATTTTTAATCCTTTTTCGGGAAAATCCAACATTATTGGTTATTTTATTTGGTGTCTACATCCCTATTGGGTACTTTCCACGTGTTAAAAATATCTATATTTATATAAACCATCAAATTATAAGCATACAAAGTAAATTACAAAATATAATTAAAATCATAAAAAACTGTAAGAAACTTAGGTAAAAAAAATTACCATTTTAAAAAGAGCTAATTTCAAACGCTGTGATTTCTGAACTTAAAAATAATCATTTAAACCACCAATTACCACGTCCTATTTTCCTTACATGGTTACCATCTTTAATCTATCAAATGATATACGTAGAATTAATATGTCGCCATTTAATCACAGCGGTTGGCAGCACTGGCCGTGTCCGCTTCCGCCGGAAGTCGACGGCAATTTCCGATACAGCTTTGTCCGACGTTTGAAGTCAAAACTCTTCAATTATTTAGTTTATTGGCTAAGGTTTGGCAATACCTTTATCTGGTAAAGCCGGATTTTCAAGCAATATCCGGCCCTTGGGGATGTTTTTATTCAATACTCGTAAAGGTAAGAACATGGATTTTAAGCCACACATAGCGGGTGAATAAATAATTATTAAAATATGTATAAGTTTCTAAATATTTATACAGGGTGTAACCAAAATGGGGTATGAACCGATCAAGGGCTTGACAGGTATCGTCTTCTGATAAGAAAAAAGAGAAAAAAATATTTTTTTTAAGCGATTTTTTTTACATTTGTATGGAACTCGTCGCCCCAGTCGGCCAACGCTCCATACAAAGGTAAAAAAAAATCGCATCAATTTTTTTTTCTGTTTTTTCTTATCAGAACACGATACTTAAGCCCTTCATCGGTTCACACCCCATTTTTGGTACACCCTGTATAACAAGGTGCCGTGTATTGCAAATGACCCTTAGGGCTGACACATCTTATGCACGAGTAGACATATCGGCGCGACTTGGAGCTTTGTCCCTCATCCGTAGCACACTGCACGGCTATCACAAGGCGCGCGAGCTCTCTTGATTTTTCTCGCACTATCCGCCTCTTTCTTATTAGAACACTTAGAACAAGAGATATAAGTACGAGAAAAATCGAGAATGTCGCGGCCGTCGCATGATAGACGTGCTGAACTCGCCAGTCAATAAACTGACAACTTGTATGGAAAAAATGACAATTCTGGAAATGATTTATAATAGCTTATTTTTTATGTATAACAGATATATTTAACAATTAAATAGTTACCCAGCATCAGGATTCTATAATCCGAAAAAATTTCAGACATCAAAAAAATTATAAATTAGGTCGTTTCTAGTCAGAAAAAATATTAATTTTTGTCTTTATTTTGGTTCATTAAAATTTGCTCTATAATATTCAAGATAAATCATACAAATAAAAACAATGCATAATTCATTTAAATTTACATAATTACTTCCGGGTGGAAAGTTTGTCGGATTCTTGAATAGGTAAATCAACTTCGAATAATATTTTAAAATGAAATCAACTAAAAAAACGCTATTATCAAATAATGTTTCTCAAAACCCTATTTTTCCTAGAGTACGAGAAAAAAGACAGACTCACGGTCAAATGTCATTGCGAGAAAGTGACATCGGCTCGCGACGTTGAACTGAAATTCGGAGCACAACTGGCGGAGAATAGTTAAGGCGGTGCATTGGAAATTATCGCGTGCTTTGAAACGCCGTTCCGACTAGATTAAGAAACAATAAGGTCTGATTTTCAGATATATGATTCTTGACTATATGGTTGTTTTTCTAATTTTACCGATACATGATTGCTTAAAATTTCCTCGATAGAAAAAAAATCCAAAGTTGGGTCTGTATTTTCCTTTTTTTACTCAGTCTACTCAATCGATACATTATTTTACGACACAATGAAGTTAATATTATAGTAAGTATTTTATCTCATCTAAAATCTCACTTTATGAAATTTAAATAAAACATCTCTAAGTTAGGTATTTATCGAAATTTGTACAAAAAAGCCATTCCCGAAGAGTGTTCCATCTCTTTTTCTCGTGCGCGGAAGGCATAAGCGTGTCTTTGCCTAGGGGGCGTGTTCGACTCGTATCAAGGCATCCCCTTAAACCAATGACGCGTAGTTTCAGTGTCCGAGAGGCAACTAGATGGCTCGCGGTATTTGAGCTCTCGAAGCGTTGTGGAACCGGCCGGTGCAACCCGAACTGAGCCAACTTGGACTGGTATAAAACATAACACTTGGAATAAAACATAACCTATGTTCATCGCGCTATGTCTATAATGACGTTGTGTTCTCCAGAATAGGCTTCGAAGTAGGTATCACGTGTTGTGCAACGGCGGACGGGAGATAATGGAAGTTCATACAAAATTGCAGGCCTAGTGCAAAGCGACCTTCTTCGGTTTCAGATCAAACCCAACATCAGGATGTTGGGTCCCACTGAGGCCAGGGCCTTCAGCCATTGAAAAAAACTTGGAGTTTTTTTAATTAACTGTACAAGACGACAAGCACATACCTCTCACTATTTTCCCAGCCTCCGCTCCTTTATTCTCCTAAGTACTATACATTCGTGTTAGCAAGTATGTATTGATTTACAGGTTACATATCCAGGTCTGCAAACATGGCCAACTTAGAAAAAGTTTTTCAAAATTCAACTTTTAGAAAGCGTAGCCACGGATCAAACACGACGGGAAGTATGGACCAAAACCTAATTAGTATTCACAAAAATATAGGTATATACTAAATCCTGTTTATATATAGATCAAAAACAACAAGCGACGATCACATTAATTTATATCCAGCTTTACCCTGATGGCGGCGCTACACATAGACAAATATTTGAACAAAGACTTTGAAAGACTTTTCTCACACATTTGAAAAAATGTTTATGTACCTGCTACACTTGCTTCAAATGCATGTTCAGTCCACGGTGTTCGCAAAGTCAACAAACAAGATGGACGACGGGTCTGTTGATGCCGTCTACCTATATTATTTAGTCGCTTGTAATTATTACTTACTCCATGCGCGACAAAAACTAAAATGGCCTAGGAGAAGGCGCGAGTGGATGTGTGAAATGTATCGTAACAGAAGTTCGTTGCTCCAGTTCTTTTGTTTGTTGTCTACGCAAAACGCGTGAAAGCGACCGCTCCGCTCAGTGATTTGCGAGCAACTCAAACTTTGTGCAAGTGTGGCAGCCTGCCCAACATTTGACCTTTGAACGCTTTGATGTGCGCTCGAAAAACCGACAACGCATGGCAAAGTGCAAATGTGTAATCAAATAATGAACAAACAAGTAAATACCGGTTCTTCACATCTGATCAAATATTTTTTTAAATATGTGTTCAAACATTTGTGCTATGTGTGGCGCCGGCATAAAAAGCGACAGTTAGTTTAGGTTGTTCGGAAGTTATACGCGAGGTTTATTCTGTCAGTCTGTCCGAAACGATAAGCCCGGGTCTGACAGCTCTTAACTAGCAGTTTTACAGCACTAATACAGCGTTTATACAGCTGACAGATAAGGACTGGGTGACTGGGTGACATGGCGTTTATCGTCTATATAAAAAGTGAATGCCTATTAATATTGTACTTAAATATTAAAACTGTTTGTTAAACTTAAGTCGCAGACTGATTTTGATGAGATTTTGGTATACATTAGTTTGAGTACTAGTACAAGCAACTTACATAGGATAATTTTCACCATATAAATCCTTCTTCCTGTTACAACAATTTAGACCTCTTGAGAGTTGGTTATCGAATATTCCTTTCTTAAGCACCTGGCCTTGCGACTGTGAGAGGTACACTTATAAGGAACATTCTCGATTTACAAAACCAACAGATCATTTAATGAATTAGAATTTTTAGAAAAATGACATTAGAATTTTCTTCGTTACCTTCTTCACCCACGGCATTGCGCGAATTGTGGCGCGGCAAGCGTTTTATCTGTTCATTGCGGTCGAGACGCGCAACGCACTTGCACTGTGGTTATAGTCCGTTTTTTTAGGCTTAGAAATACGGTAAACAAAGAAGCAGTCGTCGTCAACCTTTTCTGCTTGGGACAAATATTCGTTCTGTTAAGGACTTCGTAACCTTAACAGAACGAGAACTTAACAGGCATATATTAGTTATTTTGTATTTTTCCTATGTAATAAATAATAAAACTATGTAAGTAGGTACTATAACATAAAACATGTTTTTATTTTGATAGCCTTAATGAGCCTACTTATCACAGAACCATGCTTTTGTAAACTTGTAAATGTTAACCACCATATACGTTTCTCATTTGTTACAAGCTTTTATTTACTTTCACCTGTCCCGTTGTCTGTCTGTCTGTCTGTAATCAAATCTTGCAAGTTAAATTTGACCCACTGACCAATTGATCTGAAATTTTGGGCATAAGTATAGTTTGGATGACAATTCAATATTATGGTACCATCGAGCTGATTTGATGATGGAGACAGAAGGTGACCATGGGAATTCAGTACTTAACCGACGTAACCCCGTTGAGTTTGGGCTCGTTAGAATCGTCTCAATGAGTAGTTGATGATGGTATACAGAAAAGTACAGTCGGCAATAAAAGCTTGTACCAAAAATGAAATTTTTGACAGAAGCTTGTTGTTAATGGACTCTGTTTCTGTCTTTGCTTTTGGTGAAGGCAAAACGTTCGGGGGAGAATGAGTCGGTCTTTTGTTCAAGCCACTTGGGCTTGCCTCTGGTTGGTCCATCGCAGTCCGCACGCCACCACACACAGCGAAAAATAAAGTCTTAATATTAATTAACAAATAGATACTCGTATGATAAATTTAACAATTTGTTGATTACCAAGAAAACACGAAAAACAACGTAATACGATTGACAATTTGGACAATGTTGTTCGCTGTCGAAAAAACAAACCGATCGTTTCAAGCTCTTCTCTTTAGGTTTTTTACCAAGCTACCTTTCCAACACTGAATAACGAAATTTAAAATAACAGTCAAAAAATAAATACTTTCAAAATAAATATATTGTTTTAAGTATTATTTAGATGTCAATAATGAAAACACTTCTATAATTTGAGGGTCGACAACAATAATGTAAGTCTTTTTTAATGGCTGTTTCAGATACTTTGACACTTGCGTGGTATAGTCTTTTATATAAAAGACCTCGTGCTTCGTGCTTTATCATTCTTTCTAATGCTAAAAAAACGCACGACATTCATTGCCCGTGATCACGGGACTTGGGATCACGGGTAGCTGGTCAGAATATTACCATTGTATCAATTGTATGGCTCTGCGTTAATTTTATGTGTCATTCAGCGATGCTTTTATAACTATACCTACTTCATTCCAGAAATCATTAGATTTTTATCGGACAAATTCGTCTGCGTTTCTCCGTTTACATATCTGGGATATGAAAGGGAAATATTTCACAAATTTTAGTTATTACGATCATTTAGTGCTTTCCAAACATAATATTGTTTTCCTTGACATTGCATGATAATTAAGGCACGACTTTTCTAATCTCATATGGAACAGCGGGCGTAGCATGGTACATGTTCCTATGAAAAAATACGCGGACAAAGTCTCGGCGCAAATCCTAATCTTCAACAGTAGCCCAAAATCAGGCTCCTCCCTAACTCCGGCCAACAAAAGTTATAAATGCAAATTAAATTATCTCCAAAAATCTTTAATTAGACTATTTCCAACATCTGCTTCAAACTCACCTACCGCCTTAATAATAGAACGATTAGCGGGTGCGCCACGTTAACTAGAAACCAGATTTTTGCAAAACGTTTCTTATAGTCTGGCCTATAAGGTGGCGGTAATGTGAATTGGTAAAGTAGTAAGTAGTTATCATTTAGGTAATTTGGCCTGAACGGCCTTTTCTTATTGTGAAGGTTGGAGTTAATTGAAATATTCAAGTTTTGATTTGAAGTTGGATTGAGATGGGGTGGTCGGTCGGTTGCTGTTTATTTATGACGGAATAAATTTACTGTAATTATGTTCAGATTTCCGTAAGGCATAATGATGGCTGTATTAAAACTGTATTCACATTTAGTGAAGCCATTTACATTAATAAGGTGGTGTAAAAAACATATGCGTGATTTCTTTCAAAATTAACACACCGCTGGCATTTTGGCGCGATAAATTACATAAATGGCCGCACCAAATACCGCACACTGACGATTTTTTATAAGATGGCCAAAGTAGTGAACTTATTGAAGAATACATACTTATTAAATTTTTAACAGTTACACTGCCTAGAATCCGCCCAAGGGGTTTTCTTCTACGTACTGTGAAACCACGGGAGTGGCAATACGAGCGTAATAGTGCTTAGGGAATCTTGGTAATATTATATGTCTCCTGACGCAAACGAGGGGTTTTATAAGATTGCATGTGTAAGTTTAATTATGTGTGTCTGTCTGTGGCGTCGTACCTCCCAAATTGATAAAACTAAATGTATAATATATTTTTTATATTTTAAAGAGCAGGACTGATTTTTAAACTTTTGATATCCTTACAGGCCGTCAAGCTCGATCATTTTCTCATTTAACAAGCCCTAAACCCCACAACCCTAATTTATATCCTAGGAAACCGGATGTCAGTCGCTGCAGCTAAAACTTAGTGCCTAGCCTACCCCAAAAACTAAATTACGAGTAGGTGGCCTTCCCTTGAGAAACAAAGAAAGCTAGGAAGATGATGAATAAGCAAATACACTTTTCCCGTACGATCAACCCCACTTTCCTTATAAAAAGGTTTACTCCAGTAATTCTGCTTGACCGTCGAAGCGAAACAGAAGCTTTCAAAGATGAGCAAACCCGGAAATCGAACCCACGACCTCGAATCAAACTAATAAATTATTCCCCTTGGCTGGCAAAGAACGAGTTAAGACTGCAATATCCGTCTCTCTCGCTCTCGTTTAAACTCTCATTAGGCGTCCCTTACCAAATGTAACAACCTTGCAAGGTGGTCATAATTTTTCTGCGAAAAAACGCGGCAGGCTTGTTTGGGGAAGTTTGCAGGGTTCCGTCGCGAAAATAACGCTGTAGGAACTACGATTTGTACCTCTTCCCTATGAATTTACTATTTGTTTCAGTAAAAGTGATAGGTATTTAATAGTACTGTAACGCAACAAAAGTATGTACAATTTCACTACAAAAGTATTGTAACATTAACATATAGTTTATACTTTGATATTGTTTAGTCTATTAATCAATCGAAAATAAGCTACGGTAGCCTAGTGGTTCATGCGGCTGTCAAGCGGCGGTCGTGGGTTCGAATCCCGGCTCGTACCAATAGGTTTTTCGGAACTTATGTACGGAATATTGGCCGTTAGCTTTTCGGTGGAGGAAAACATCGTGAGGAAACCAGTCTAATCCCAATAAGGTCTAGTTTTCCCTCTGGGTTGGAAGGTCAGATGGCAGTCGCTTTCATAAAACTAGTGCATATTTATACCAAATCTTGGGATTAGGTGTCAAAGCGGACCTATAGGGCTCATTAAGGGCACAATCGGGAATAACGCTAGGAGGATGATTGTTTTGGAATGCTGGTACATTCATGAAACCAAGGACCCCTAAAAATTCGACACCCTAAGGGGGCAAAGTTCCCGCCAGATGGCGTGAGGCTATTCAAATTTTCTTGTTAAAATTTCCGTGTTTTAATAAAAGAAGTTAGCCCTTGACACGGGATGGTTAGCAGTAAATAGGCCGAGATCGCTTGCGATTCTTTATTCCCTTGTATTTCGCTAATTAGTCTACATGACTCGTATTGAATTATTATGTCAAATGATAACTTTATTTATTAAATACCTAAATAAGAACTATTGAAAGAAAAATAGCAACGCAGGCTTCGTCAAGTGCGTACCTACGGGAACACATCCCCCTAGCGTCCGCAGTAACAACATTGATAGAATCCACAACAGGCTTCGTCAACGATAAGTTCTAGCCTAAGGCACTGGTCCCACCGCCGGCTAGTAAGCTAGAAAAGTTGGGCGAGTAACGGTTCATTGCGTGCTGATCAGGCACAGTGTGATCAATCGACCTTTACAGATCCGCAATGTAATGCTACTCGCCCAACTTTTCTAGCTTACTAGCCGGCGGTGGGACCAGTGCCTAAAACTAACAAAAAGGATCGCCCCGGATCGTTAGTGGCCCGAAGTTCCCGTGATACTGGCGCCGTTGCCGAGCCATGGTCGCATTATTATATTAATTGATAGGAGTTAAGAAATTTACGGTTTATGGGCTGCCAAATATGACATCTCATGAACATGACTTTACAAATAAACATATTTGAAATGTTCCGCGGCCGAAATTCCGCCTCCGAATTCGTCCGCCTGTCTGTGGTAGGGGTGTAAAACTGCGATTCGAGTCAGCGAAGCGCAATTCAGCTTGTATGTATGTATGTATGTATGTATGCTAAGACCGCCTGTTGTCACCCTCTACCTACATGTTATTGTTATCTTTCTCTTTGCAACTATTTCGTTTGTGTGAAGTGTGCAATAAAGAGTATTTGTATTGTTTTGTGTGGCTCGCTAGACCAAAGACCCCATATTACATTTCTACTATAAGCTAAATTAGCCTAGCGGTTCAGGCATGCGGCTGTCAAACGGCGGTCGTGAGTTCGAATCCCGGCTCGTACCAATGAGTTTTTCGGAACTTATGTACGGAATATCATTTGATATTTACCGTTAGTTTTCGGTGAAGAAAATCATCGTGAGGAATCCTGCATCCACGAAGAAATTCAAAGGTGTATGTGAAGTCCCCAACCCGCACTGGGCCAGCGTGGGGACTGCTGCCCGTTCCCCCTCATCCATGAGAGGAGGGCTGTGCTCAGGAGTGGGACGTATATAGGCTGATTTATTATTATTATTTATTATTATTATATAACATTTCCATCAGTAATGTTGCCCTGCTGATGCGTAAGAGGAATTATGCCTCTCTTTGCGCAATCGGTGAATTATGTCAAAGGTTGTTAGACTGTTTTCCTCAGCATATCGTGATTTCCGTCAATCAAATGTCAATTGACAATTTGTGGAAGACCCGATTCATATCACAAAAAATGGCAACGATGCCATCAGTTAGTAACAGTTTTCAGGGCACCCCGGGAGAGTTACAAAATAAACTTAAGTTAATTAAACGTACCACTAAACTTAATTAAAGGGAGAGAAGGTCTGGCCAATGATCGAAGCCAAAGCTATGAAGTATAAGTGATATAAATAATTGATTACAAGTTAGGTTTTCTGTTAACGTCTCCGGGTGTTGCGCATAATATACAATTTAACTATTATTTAACACTCTCTCCTTCATTGGATTGTCCACGCATGCATTTAAATTTAGTAAGTCTATTAAGTTGTATCTTTTTAATTTAAAATTTAAACGATTTTCATACAACAATGTATTGATGGGCATCTTTCTGACTCGAGACGAGAATAGGGTAGGGGAATATACTCGAAACTTTCCTATCTCTAACCATTTCTATTTCTAACGAAACAGAGCGAAACCAAGCCGCACATCGAGGCAAGAACTTAGAAATAACACTATGCCAACTTTGAAAGGCAAAAATTTAGTTACAGGTACAGCTAATAATTTAGTTAAAGGTACAGCTAATAATTACCATTATTTTATATCATAGAGCAGTTGGACGGAAAAGAAAAAAATGAGATGGTTCTGTAAATCATTATCATATCAGCCAAAAGACGTCCACTGCTGGACATATGCCTCCCCCAAAGAGTGCTACAATGGCGCAGGAGCGCCACCCGCATCCAGCGGACTCTCGCGACCTTCACCAGGTCATCAGTCCACCCTGTGGAGGGTCACCCGCGCTGCTGTTCTGAAAATGGCAAATGAAAAAAGAAAACTAATAAAAATCATTTAAAACAGAAAAGTAAAAATGCTAGGCCATTTCTTCATATAAGTTGGAAATTACTCCACCGACAAGAGCCTAGCTCTGAAATACGTGACGATCATAGCAAAACATAATTTATTTCTATTGATTACGGCTCCGTGGACATGACAACTGGTCCGCTTCCCCCGTCATTAGTCTGCCGACAAATTCTCCTTCACCCCCGATGACAGAGTTGATTTTTCAAGGGTTGAACCTCATTGTCCGACAAATGAGCCCTCGCAGACAATCGCCTTGAACGACCCCTTAATGATAATTTATTGGCGTCTTTTGGCTCCATTATGAATAGGCACGGAAGGGGAGGTGACTTGAGTGACGGAAAGTTCTCTGAATTTGGGTTTTTGTGCAGTATGAATCCATTTTGATTTCGGCCCCATAGGTGACAACTGACTGAAATGGTCAACATTATTACTTTTGTAAACACTTAATAAAACAAACATGTAGCTGTTAGTTCAGAGCAAATAAGATAAACTTTGTGATACATTTTCGTACTAGTTGAGCCACATCCGGCTGCTGTTGAGCGCATGTTTCTAATTTAAAAATGTTTATCGGAATAAACATTATAGGGCGAAGCCCGCGCGGCGTGCGGGCGCCGGCCCGCACGCCGCGCGCGTCCCGTCATCGTCATAGCCGCGCCGCGGAGGAGAGGACTGAGAGAAGCGTTCCACCTATAGAAATGACAGTCCACCAATTTGGAAGTGTCATTTTAACGTCAGCGTGAACGGCAAAAAACTCTTTCGCATATGTGCATAGCTACAGCCACAAAAAATACTATTTATTAATATCTGTAATAGTACATTACTGCAGAGGCCGTGAAGTAAGGGATTGCTGGACGAGTTTGAAGTAAACGGCCGTCGTAGACGAGGCCGGATACAACGAGTCCAGCAATCCCTGTTCCGGCCGAGGATTGTATAGTGCTTTTCTCAAACGATGTGAGGAAATATTTAAATTAAAATAAATACAAGGTAATCAATTAAATAATAGGTAATTTGCCGCCTTTTTTATTTTTTAACAAGACGTTCGAGCACCATGTTTAACCGCACATAAGTACAGTACCATAGATTTTGATTTTTTTTTATGTCGCAAGTATGCTTTTAGTCTAGTGGTGGTTGGCAGTTTGTAATTTTTCCTTTGTCAGATTAATATTAGTAAGCAAATTTAAAAAGTTAGACTAGGGGACAATAATGGTTTTACTTAGGGTTTTCATACATTACTTCTTGGCGATAAGCCAAGAAGAAATGTAGGGAGCCTTAAACAAGAAACTTCATGTCTTCATTTCGTGATATTAACGCATGCATTTCCGAGCATGTTTGAGAAAAAATATTTTACATAAACACATTAGTGTTAAATAATTAAACAAACCCGTTGATTATGTAGTTTTAATATGTTTACAGGTACTTACGCTCCCGGGTGCAATATTTCTTAGGGCTATTGTCGCTCAGTATGCTGCGGGAGTGAGCTGGATGCGGGTGGCGCAGGACCGGCCACTTTGGCACTCTTTGGGGGAGGCCTATGTCCAGCAGTGGACGTCTTTCGGCTGATATGATGATGCCTGCTAATTATAAGAACACGCCATTCAGCGAGGAAACGTAGCCAGCCTTATGGGCACCCTACCGCAGAGCGTCGACCTGGGGGACTATATTGTAGGCAATTTATAAAAATGCAATTTTTAGTTGTTTATTTCTGTAGTAGTTTTTAAGTTGTTGTGTAAACCTACTGTTCAAATGATATTTCGTGCTTAAGCTAACTATTTTTACAAGCTTTATATTAACTTGACTTGTTCGTATGTAAGTATGTATGTAAGTAAGTTGTCCGTCAAAATTTGCAATCCATTTTTCAGTCACTTGCCGATATCCGATTGAGTTGAAATTTTGGTTATTAGTATAGTTTGGATGACAATTAAATATTATGGTACCATGGAGCTGATCTGATGATGGAGACAGAAGGTGACCATGGGAATTCAGAATTTAACCGAAGTAACCTCGTTGAGTTTGGGCTCGTTTGAATCGTCGTCGTCGGCAATAAAAGCTTGTACCAAAAATGAAATTTTTGACAGAAACTTATTAGGCATGAGCCGGGGTTCGAAACCACTCGACTATATAGTGGCTATCGTATTAGTACTAAATATTATATTAATATTGTCTATCTCCTTAAAAAGTGAGTGTAATAGCAAAAGTTCCCCACCGGCGCGGTCCTTTGTACTTAAGTGAAATTAATTACGTCATTAAGTTGTAACGGAAAAATATTGTTGCTTAGTGGGCAAGGGTTGGGCATTCGTCTGAATTAACATTGGAAATATATCTCAATAAAAAATATTAAGAAAGGGAAGATATAAAATCATTTAGGGGAAGGATTTAAGTCAATTAAATGGTGTATATTATTTAACTTAAGTTTAAATGACGGCTGTGCTACAGAATACGGCGTCATCGTGTCCAAGATCTAGAAGTTTCAAAGTCAATTGTCGCAAAACACTGTACTATTATTTTGGGATGTTGCTAGGAGAGTGTGAAGCCTGGTAGCTTCGAAGGAGCTGTACTTTTTGCAGATTTTGGCATATAATAATACATCAATGTATACATCTTCTTATTTAAGAGCTAAGCTCTTGTCGGTGTAGCTCAAAGCAGGCCCTCCATCTACTCCGATCCCAGGCAACCTCTTTAACATGTCGATACGACCTAACATCAACTCTCTTTTTGAGTTGCACTATGTAGGTAATACTAGGTCTTCCCCTTCCTCGCTTCCCCTCTCTCTTTCCTTCAAGTATATTGAATATGAAGTTGTCATGTTATATGAGGTGCCCTATCATCTTTCCTCTTCTATTTTCTAAGTTTCTCAATACTTGCCTGGTTTGCCCCACTCCCCTAACTTACTTTATAAGGCAACGAATACTAAGTAAATAACAAAATAAAAAATTCAAACGATTCACAAAAAGCATAATTTATACTTGCATTAAGTTAGCAAGAAAATACATTAAGCAAGTCGACTACTTAGATTTTCCCAATTTACGATTGTGTAAATGAAACGAATCACACACACGCAAATATACGTAACTACACCAGTTTCGTCAGTGATCTTTCTGTACTTCAGTGGTTGGTATAATCTACTCTGTGGTACAAAAGATCTCTAATAAAGGAAGAAAACATGTAAAAACATCCCAAGGAAGCGGGGAAGTAAATATTTATCGAGAACATTGTTTTCGCGGAATTACCTGACTCCACGGGAATAATCAATTAGATGAATACGTATGCCTACTCAAGTAGTATAGCGTTCTAACTTCAGGCCTCTAGCTATAGTCAGGGCTTTCTTTTTAGGTATTGTTAATTATTATTATTTTTTCATCTAGAGCGTCTTGCAAAGAGCGCAGGCTAACCCGTGGGTTAAAATATAGCCTATACCTATCAGACATTCGCATCCGCATCCGCCAAAATCGATGCGGAGTTTTCACGGATGCGGATGTAGTGTAATTCACGACAAGAAAGAACATGCGGCGTTTTACCGCGTGAATTTTAGATATTTTCGTCGTTAGTAAAAAAAAACTTCTTTTCGTTTCCGTGACCAAAAGCAGATGCGTTTTTGATTCGTTCGCTAAGATTGGAATTTAGTGTCAACGTGTTTGATGATTGCGTGATATCGTATAATGGACGTTGTTTATTTACGTTTTTGCGTTTGACCACGAAATCCGCATCCGGGGATGCAGGGATCGGAACCGGTTTTTTGCAAAAACCTCGAAATAACCACATCTTGAACTATTTTATACTTCATATGTAGGACTCAGTTATGTTTTGGGGTAACGACTGCGTATTATTAGATTGCCCAATTAGAAAAGAAATAATTAACAAAGAACGTCAAAATAACGTTTTCGTTCCCATAGAAAAAATACCGGTTTCCGATCCCTGCGGGGATGTGTGCCCCCAAATATCGCTCGTAGCCGATCGCGTGTTTTTCCTAGTCTACAGCGGGAAGCGCTACGGCGTAGGCGCCCGCTATAGGCGGATTCATGGCCGTGAAATTCCTAGATGTCTATTGTATGTATGTAAATCAATGTGTTTTAGCTCTAAGAGTGCCACTGTTGGGCAAAAGACCCTATTTTTTCAAATATCCCTCCCTGTCCTTGGCAGCCCCCACCGGTGTTGGTCCGACGAGCCCGGCCCAGTCTCATGTACGAGTAAATTTGTGAGCTACTTACTTATTTACCGACTTACTGTAGGTATTTACCTAAGATACCTTTTCGTCTGTATATATATTTATATATGTAGGTATTTATATTTGTATGTATTTTTGTTTACTTGTAGTTGCACCCACCGCCCACAATTTGTCTGCTTTGCCCAAATGTTGACTGGTAGAGAATGCTTACGGCATTAAGTCCGCCTTTTGTACGATAAGTTGTTCTTTTGTGCAATAAAAAATTTATAAATTAATAAATACCTTATAGTTTATGTTTATATCCTCAGCGGCCAACACAAAACCGAAATAGAAATAGAAACACATTTATTTGTAAAACACAGGTTAAAAAATATGGTCTTATTCTTATATCAAAGTACTCCGTGTTTTTGCCTATTGGGCGTACAAGTTTTTACTTCAGAAGAAACAATGTCTTATAAAATAGTAACTAACCACAAACAAAATTATACATTAAATTAACAAATTCAATATTGTGTTAAATGTTATCAAAACAATCATTAAGAGAATAAAATCACTTATTTTTATTATAGGATTATTATTGTTAAAAAAAAATGTAGAAAAATATATTTACTATATACAGTTTCAATTGCTTTTTAAAAATAGCCATTTCCTGTGCTTTTATGCAGTTTGGTATCTTATTGTAGATTTTGGGAGCCATTCCCACTACACTTACAGCCATTCCCAGTACACTTTTGCCCAGGAAAGCAGTTATTTGTTCATTGTTACAAATATTGTATTGGTATTGTGGTCGCACGGGAAGATTACGTCGCTGAGATATCATTTCGGATTTCCTTTGACAAAATTTGCAATCTCAAATATGTAGACTGCTGGGAATGTTAAGATATTCAGCGACCTAAAAAACGAGACGCAACTTTCGAGTGTATTAATGCCGCAAATAGCCCGTTATGCATCTTTGTTAGGCTTTAATAACAGCGTCTCTGTGGACTGAGTTCCCCCAGAATATGACACCATATCTTAATACTGAGGCAACAAGGCCATGGTATGCAGTGAATACTGCTTTATTGTCAACTGGAGGTTATCACACTCCCGCTGCTTCCCGCTAAGATGTGCGTAGCGACGGTTCTCATACAACTAGCGACCCGCCCCGGCTTCGCACGGGTATTATATTATACATATAAACCTTTCTCTTGAATCACTCTATCTATTAAAAAAACCGCATCAAAATCGGTTGCGTAGTTTTAAAGATTTAAGCATACATAGGGACAGACAGCGGGAAGCGACTTTGTGTTATACTTTGTAGTGATATCCGCGCGGTACTATTTTTCATCCGTAATCGGTTAACCCAGGCTATAGCTGTGGTTCCTCCGCCGACGGACAGATGGCGCGGTTGATTGATGGCCCGCAACTTAATTATCATACTTTGTGAGGGTATTCTTAAAATTACTTGTTACTTTATACGCAACTTTCCCTTATTGGTTTTTCTTAACTTCTTCCGCAACGTTATTGTGATGACGTCATATTTGTATCGGCTTATATGTATACTTTTAACACTTTCTCTGCCAGAATCGCTACGCGCTCCGCTCTTAGCCGGTCCTGTGGTTTCCCTCGTATGTAGCGGAAAGCGACTACAGTGTAGGCGCCCGCTAGGCGGGTTCCTGGCAGCGAAAGTGTTAAAATAATATTATAAAGAGGTTAGAGGTTAGAGTGGTTCTAAGGCTGTGAGCCTTTCAAGAAAATACAGAGAGGTCGCTACTAGTAGCGGTGAATGTGATTGAAAGATACGCGTCTTCGGTCACTGTCCTCGTACTTAATAGTAGACCTACCCAATCGATACCTAAATAGAGTTTATTTTTTTCAAAACAACCGGGTTCGATTCCCGAGCTGAGTACAGGTTTTTTTTAAATGTATGAATGCCGTTTTTCTTCTTATTAAAATCGATGACATGGTTCCTAAGAACAGATCTTCGTGTCTTATCGTTTCAGACTTTCCCATATAATACTGACCGATTTAAATGAGACACGTTGTATATATATTAGACCGGTTGCCTAGTGGGTAGTGTGTGACGCTGCCTACGAAGCTGAAGGTCCCGGGTTCGAATCCCGGTAAGGGCCATAATTTGTGTGATGAGCATGAATATTTGTTTCTGTTTTCTATGTATATCAGTACTTTTTTATATCTATTATATATAATAATATCGTCTAGTACCCATAACACAACCCTTACTGAACTTACTATGGGAGTAGGTCGATTTGTATGAGATAGTCCCCTAAAATTTATTTATTTTATTTATTTATATATCAAAGGGAAATATTTAACTAGTTTTACTTATTTCGATCTTAAAGTGCCTTTCAAAGATAATGTTTTTGCGTTTCAAAATGGTTGACCTTGAAATCACGATTAACGCACGATTTTAAAATTTTATATGGATTAAGGGTATAGTTAGTTAGTAGTCACGTTATCATTTACTTTAATATTATATTTAACGGAGGGGGCCAGCAGGCAAAAGAAAGAAAGGGAGACCTTGCAACAGGTGGGAAGACGAAATTATACACACAGCGGGTCCAAACTGGTTGCAAACAGCAAAGTCCAGAGAAGACTGGCTCCCTTTGGAGGAGGCCTTTACCTGCAGAGGGGTTCTTGCAGAAAAATGAGTGCAACAAAAACAACTATAATAAAATATTTTTAAATACCTACCTAATACTCTTTATAAAAACCTAACTTAGTTACTAACATTAAAAATAATCAGTTACTCAACGCAACTTAAACTTTGTAAACCAAATCGAGTAAGAAATAAAAGGCTTTTTTATTTTTATTTTATTTATTTATTATATTTAACCATACAACTTAAACCAACCGTTAGTGAAAGAATGGACAATAACGGTATAATTTCGGATAAGTATTGCAAAACTTTACTGAAACATTTGCAATAAAAAACATAGAGCTTAGTACATTAAAACTCCAGAACCCACAAGTCAAGCCGTTGAAACTTAAAAAATAGAACCTCCTGTAAAAAAGCCAGTCGCGGAAACGGAAGGCAGGAAGTAGTTTTTCAAACCTTTTCACTCGACTCGAAATGTTAATCCGGAAAGGTCTCAAGTTGGCCCAAATCTGCCATCTTTAATGTACAAGCCGATTTGTAGACAGCTAAACTTGTTGAGACAAGTTAGTAGTCGTTTTATGGGGTATCGATATGGTTTACCTTATTGATTTATTCGCCTGCGAATGTAGGCAGGATGGTTTTTTGGTCGAAAAGCTTGTCGTTTCGTTAACCTAAGTAGTAGTATTTTGTAAAAATATAGTAGGGACCTAGACCAATATTCATTAGATTAAAACAAAAACAACTATGGTAATACTGAAAGTAACATAGGTGATAATATTTATAACGGATTTATCCTAGTTTAAAAGGCGTCCGGGGAGCGTCCGGGCGGGGTTTCATTTGTAGTACGGGTTTTAAAATTTGAAGTCTTGCGGCGCGATGTCCGGGTTCTGGGCTCCAAAATCCGGGGTTTTCACGCGTCTTGTCCTGGTTGCCAAATTTTAGAGATGACAATCCTACCTTTGGCCAAAATAACTGCCAGCCCTCTGGTCACCGGATGTTTGAATGATTGAGCTATATAAGTCCCGCCACAAAGTGAATTTCACTTCATTTGTGCCAACTGACAAGCTGTCGACCTTCATGAAGGAGGAGTTCTGGCCGAAGGATGTAGTTTTCCGGTGATTTCGAGGCCGACTATTTGACACCCAGAACATGCGCCGCGCGTCGCCGACTTAAGAGTCCGCAGTAAGCTCGGCCGAATTTCACCTTCCCATACAAACGTAGTTACGCTCTCATTTTAAAACTACGTGTTGGATTGTGACGAAACTTTGCATATATAATGACATAAGGTATATCTATGTCTGTAATTAGTTTATATGGTTCCAGTTTATAAAACAAACGAAATACAGCAAAAACAAGTTTTGTATGAAAAACTTAATATCGCTGTATTTTTTTTACTATGTTATCTGAAGCTACAAAAACTAATTACAGACATAGATATACCTCATTTCATTGTATATGCAAAGTTTCGTTACAATCCAACACGTAGTTTTAAAATGAGAGCGTAACTACGTTTGTATGGAGAATTGAGCTTACTGCGGACTCTTAACGTGATATTGCGCTACTTATAAGTTTTTTATTTTGATATGTATGTTAGTCTGTAAGGTATTTGTAAATATGGGTCTCGTTGCCTGAGATAAATAAATAAATAAGGATATAGGGCCCTCGCACCCGGTCCCCACGGCCCCAGGGTTTCCATTCCAAACGGCAAAAACATGTAGCCGTCGCTGAGGACAGCATATTTGCGCCGCTTGTATATCTTTTTTTTTATATTAGGGGACAATCTTACACAAATCGACCTAGTCCCAAACTAAGCAAAGCTTGTACTATGGGTACTAGACGACGATAAACATACTTAAATAGATAGATAAATAATTAAATACATAGAAAACATCCATGACTCAGGAACAAATATTCGTGCTCATCACACAAATAAATGCCCTTACCAGGATTCGAACCCAGGACCTCTTGCTTCGTAGGTAGGGTAGTGACCCTGCCTACGAAGCAAGAGGTGGTAGTGACCAACTAGGCTAAAGCGGTCGTCGCGGCGGTCGCTTTTGAATATAATACATACTAATAATAAAGAGGTAGGCTGTAATATGTAAACTTTTATTTGTAAATGTATGCATGCAGGGGGTCACTCCAGAACGCCTTATTTGATTTTCAAAATTGGTTAACCAGTATTTAATGAACGTTCAGGATGAATTGAGAACTATTGTTTTACGAGTATGCCGTGGCACCTCGCCCTCGGGTTCGCTTTAGAGAGATAAAGATTTTGACGTGTCTACTATTGTGTAGCTCTACGCTTGGAGCCGGTGACTTGTTTTTCCCGCTAAGTGGAGGAAAGCGCCATCAACCAGAGCGCCCGCTAGGCGGTGAACGTGTTAATGTGCTTTATACTAATACTAATAATCTTTAGGTTATCTAAAGTTCGTATCGTTATCGTTAGTCTTGGGTAGGATAAATAGTACATTATTTCAGAGGCCGGGAAATCGCAATTCGTGGATAAGTTGATTTTGTCGGACGAAGGGAAGCTGAGTCCGACAATAGATACGAATCCACGAATTGTCATTCCCGCCGAGGCAGATATAGTGCTTTTCTCCAAAAATGCGAGGAAATCAAATAATATTTTCAATCAACAATAATGTTTTCAAACAGCCTACGTATGTCAATAACCTATCAAGGTGCCGCCCTACTTATTTTTTAAAGTAGGTACACGGCACGACTCATGGTGCCAGTTTCAATTGACATAAATAAAAATAAATAAAACATCAAAATCGGTCACAATTTTAAATGTTTTGTGTTTTTAAAATTATTAATGAGTAAACAGGATTGAAATTTAATTCGTTATGAATTTTATTTCGTTAATATTTTTATTTCGTAATTTAAAACGATTTGAGACATTTTTAAAAACGTCGCTTCGATCAATTACTAAATTGTCTATGACAATTTAAAAAAGAAAACGCGGGAAAACTTTAGGCCCACTACAAACGGGCGCAATTTGTCACACCAACTTGCAATAGTTCGAAAGAGACAGCCATACAATACTAACCAGTAAAGCAAGTTGTTGTGACAAATTGTTAGTCCTTTAAACGTACGAGCATTTGGCTGTTTGAAGTAATTTGTCTTAGTCAAAACATATGGTTAAAAGGTAAAAAAGTATACAGTAATGGAATTTCATACATTTTCCTGGCCGCTAAACCTGTACAGTAATGACTTAACTTTTTAAATTTGCGCTTGTCAGTAACGAGGAACTTCACGTACTATTTTTGCTACAGTAAGGCGCACATTTCCGAGCATATTGGAGAAAACATAATTTGTGCACCGGTATGAGCAATACTGCATTACATCATAATAATTATTTTTTCGCTGCTACTCAAAGGTTGTCTGGAAGAGATCACTCCTTGGCGATAAGACCGTCAGTTGTCTACCTCCACCTACTTGTTATGTTTTGTTTAGCTTTGTAACTGCATGGTTTGTGTAGTGAGGAGCGCAGTTAAGAATGAGTAGGTATTTGTATTGTATTGTAGTCGCTGTATTTATAATGAAATAGATCCACTGAATACAAGTAGTATTGGAGATCGTAATCCTTCACACAAAACAATATGCAGCAAATGGATTGGTTTCAAATGAATCCGCACGAGGGTTGTGCTGAACATCGATAATGTACTATCGATATTTCAAACGGGTGGCCGTCGCGCGTCGGTATGTTGTGTTGTGTCACGAACTAACGATAATTAAACGATGCATTTTGCTTTGGGGCTGTTCATAAATTACGTCATCGTTTTACGTCGATCATCCTGTTATTCCTTGAAATGGACCCTCCCCGCCTAATAAAATGACTATCGTCATCCAATGGCCAGACCCCCCCCGCGCTATTTTGAAATGACGTAATTTATGAATAGCCCCTTTCATTGTTAAGTGGTAAACAAAGCGATTGTCTTTTATTCTAAAGTGTTACCGCTCAACACGTTTGCAACCAAAAGGTGACTTTACATATATAAAGAAATATTATGTACTTAGTGCTTAAGTACTTATTCATATTCATATTATTTCATGACACCCTGTAAGGGCACTCAAAAAATTACAATATTAATTTAAGTAAGATTTAGGTTAACCGAAACTTAACCTACTTGATTATTTACATTTATCCTATTTGTCAAATAAATTAAGTATATCTATGACAAGAACTTTAGTTAGTGGCCGCATTCTATTGCAATAATTTTATGTCTGAGATCTAAAACTACCTAAAATCATATGTCCTTAGTACTTACTTAATGTTGACCATTTTGTCTAGAAAAAGAATCCGCACTATATATTTCTTTCGATTGCTTGTAAATTTTAAGTTCTGGGAACTTTTCATCTTAGAAGATATTTCGTATTTTTGATAACTTCTCCGCGGTGCATTGCTAGTCATAAAGTCGATTGTCCTTAGAGTTTGTACTTTTAAACACATAAGTAAACATTTTGCAACATGCATGACAGCTATAATTAAAAATATCGATCTTTTGTTAAATCCTAACTAAACAACTAGTCTACGTGGAATGAATAGTAATAAAATCTTAATTTGAAATACAAAAGTCAAAACCAATATAATTGAATTTCACCCTATGCCTGCATACCGAGATCCATTTGTTAACAAATCCCTTGGGATTTGGGATTGGCAGCCGATAATAGGTAATTATAGAAATAACTTGTATATACTTAGCATTAAAATAATTCCATTACGGTTAAATAATCATCCCCGCCAACAAAGCCGCTTTTCTCCACCTGTCACTTCTTTTTTCAACCGCCAGAGTCTGGCGATGCCACTCGCGGCGCTCTCTAGTACGACGTTATTTTCACATATTTAAGCGCGGCCTGCGGTGCCGGTCAACAAGTTTACTATTGACCGCCGCGGCCAGGCCGCGCCAGTCTGTGAGAGGCTTTAAGCGTTTATTTACTTCGTTAATTATAAAATAGGTGGCCACCATCATCCTCCTAGCATTTTTTCGATATAGTAAAAGAGCCCGGGGTCCTCTTTGGCATCACGATGTGATATAATAAAACACCATTCAATTTTAAAAAGGTACCTAGTCGAATCAGAATATCGACTTAGCCCAGCCATAGAGCTCGTTCCGCTCAATTTGTCTCTGTTGACAAATATTTAAATGAGCCCGTCCGTGTTGGCCGATCGATCATTGGCTGAGTTTATCGATAAGCAAATAAATCGAGGCTCAACCCTACTGGTGGGATAGAGACTGTTAAACGTGGATATACCAACTATAACTTGCAGTAATTGTGCCGGATTGTGGGTATGGCATACTTTTGTGTTAAAGCACCTCCTAAGGTGACGTGGCTCACGTTGCTGTGATATATAGGTCACATTAAATTAACATGAAATGTTAACTAGTCAGTGTGACAGACACATTATGAACAGGTTAGATCGCTGTTAAATCTCACATAGTACCTAGTCCTAACCCACGATATATTGTAGGTACCTAAATTAGGAGGGGATACAAACGAAAAACCATCTCGCTCTAATCAGTGAGTGTGATTGCAGTACTTAAGTGCACTGCCTTTAGCAAGGTCTAAAGGCCTGTATAATAAATACTAAACAATAGAGCGCGGCCGCGATCTCGTCTTGCTGATGGCCCGGATCACTGTTCTACAATAACATTGTTGGACACTTTTGAAGTCTCAATTCTGACCTTATTTTGCCACATTTCCGAGCACTGGCGTGAAAAAGTAATTCTACTTTAATGGAATAAATTACCGAGTAGCGAGGCAACACTATTAAATATATACACTCCAATAAGATTTATTTTAATAAATCCAAAAAAATACGCTGACTGATTTTTATAACAATGTCATATTCGGGGGACGTATTGATTTTATAATTCATAAGCAATTCTAAGCATGAAGGGTAGGTGGCTCGTAAAAATCAATTATACATTTTATTATACATTTTAAATTAGGTATGTACCTGCTCTAAAATGTATGTGTTTATACATGTGTGTACATTCCTAATAATAATGAGTAAAGTTACTTAATAAGCGACATGTAACAGTAGGACATGGATAAAAAGGGCATTCAAGCTAGTGCATTTAGTTTAGGCCGAATTTAACAAACCTACTTAGAATAAGGCCTCAATCAATAATATGTATACAAACATTCTTTATTGCTCACCAGAAATAGTACATATAATAGAAAAACAGAGGCATAATAAACATAAACAATGGTACACAGCAGGCAGTCTTATCGCTAAAAAGCGATCTCTTCCAGACAACCTTTGTTTAGTGAAGACGATGCAAAATAATCATATGTTTTGAGTAGGTGTTTCACAGAAAAACAGAATATAAACAACTCAACTATAAGGAAGACAAACTAACTTTAACCAAGTATAAGAGATTATTTGGATTCATCTTCAAATAAACTCTACGAGTATTCTTCTTTGGTCGAATTGACACAGCATAAAAGTAAAAAAAAAACTATATCCAGCCAGCATTCGACTTCGCCTACGTGAACTCCATTTCCTCCCTTAATCTCGTCCCTTTTGGGGAAAGGGATAAAGTACCCCAGGTTTTAATCCAGGTTATAATTTTAATCCAGATCCGTTTTTGCATGACTACGGCAGAGAAAGGGAGGGATATGATTGTAGGTGTATATAAGTGTGTTATAAGTGTGTTTATAAGTGTGTTTCACCGCAGCGTTTAACATACAGAATTTTTATGAACGAGGTACCAATCAATTCGAAATACACGACGATTCTTAATTCGTGATCAGGAGTCGAAGAATATTGATAAACAGCCAAAACAGATTTCAATGGATGAGGTCTCTTGCAATGAAATCACTGATAAGTTAATTCAATTTAACGATAATGCTAACACTACCCTACATTTCTTGAAGTTCACTTCACTTCACTCTATTATTAATGGCTACCGTGCAACTTAAGCACAATTCTGCCAACATCAAGTATCCAGCTTTGCACGGTACAAATGAAAGAGGGTAGACTTATAGCAGGATATTAAAAATTGCAAATACGGGTGATGCCTGAGAACAGATGATAAACACATAACATTAACCATAACCAGATTAGAACAAGTAAAAACAGGATTTGAAGCACAGGAATAGAAATTAGGTTTATTATTTAACGCTACCAGCTACAATTTTATGTTATTTTTGCTATGAGCTTGCCCAACGCACTAATACTTTTTTTATTGTTTTCAATAAGACATAAAAGGGAAGCCATATTCATAGGTGATGGGACTGAGATTAGTGATTAGGGTATAAAGGTCACGGGACTTATTGTTAAGGCGGCAATTAAAAAAGATGTGGTCGACTGTACCTACTTCCTCACCGCACTCACACATGGGAGAATCTTTATGGAGCTGCTCTGGTGAGCAGACTCGACTTAAACGGAGTCTTATTATTACACTGGTATGACGTTTCTTGAAGTTAAGTAGATACGTACAAACACACATACGTCAAATTTTCGCAAACTACCGTTAGGGTAACAACGATTTTGAATTATAAAGTAATTCCTTATTCAGTTTTGTTCAGAAAAAAAAGAACGTTTGTTTTAAGTAACTTCGAGTTAATCGTGTTTGGTATGAATTACAGAATTAGAAAAATTTACTCCTGATCACGAATTAAGAATCATCGTGTATAGTCCAGGTGACGGGCGACTTTTTAAATAAATAAAATATGAAGGGGCAATCTTACACAAATCCTCCTAGCCCCAAAACAAGCTCAATAAGGCTTGTCTTATGGGGTGGGATATATTTAATAGAAATAAATACTTAAATACTATATGGTTATATTCATAACATCACACAAATATTTGCCCTTACCGGGATTCGAACCCAGTCGGGTTTCAGTATTTTGTACTTTTTATTAGTAACATGGGGTAAATCGCCAATAACTGGCCACCCTTCAATAACTGGCCACCTCATACCTACTCAAAATGAACTTTGTTCCCCTACAAACAGAATTCAATTTAGTATAACGTGGCGCGGTTGAAGGGTGGCCAGTAATTAACAATTTATACAAAAAAATAAATCTATTATAGGTGAATAGAGTTTATTTTTAGTATTAGGTGGCCAGTTATTGAACGGTGACGAGTTATTGGCGATTTACCTTACATCCGAACATCTGAACAGTTTCATAAATAAATCATGCCATGTTAGTAGGATTGCTAGAGACAGCCTTTTCTTTACCAGTCACAAAATAAAACATCGAATCTGAGAGCAGGTGTTTGCGAGCATAAATAATTACACACACCACGCATTGCCATTGTTGTGTAATTGTGTTTCGTTTCGCATTTCTGAATGTTGACGCGTGTTGACTTGGGAAACATGAAAATGCGTTTTGTATTGTATATTATGTGGATATTGTGGATGAATAAAGGCGCGCTTTGGAAGAGGTGGTAACATGGAGGTAAACTGGGGGCTATGAATTTATTCAGAAATATACATTTTTGCCCGATTACCGCAGAGCCGAAAGAAAGGGATACGTTTTAGCTGTCTATGTTTGTATTTACGTGTGTGTCCACCGTAGCGCTCAAGATATTGGACGGATTTTGATAAAGTATCATCATCATCAAATCAGCCGAAAGACGTCCACTGCTGGACATAGGCTTCCCCAGGGAGTGCCAAAGTGACCGGTCCAGCGGACTCCCACGACCTTTACCAGGTCCAGTCCACCGTGTGGGGGCCTACCCACGCCGCGCCTTGCGGTACGTGGTCACCACTCGAGAATCTTTCCGCCCCAACGGCCATCGGTTGTACGTGCTATGTAGAATATGTGTCAATCTATTCGAAATTTTTCTCGGGGCTACAAGGTCTCCTGTATGAAAAAAAAAATGTTTTTCAGTCTGTTTTCTGTGGTCGGGTTTTGAATTAAGTATATTTGCTTCATGTCGTTCATGTGCATGTAACTTGACTCGTTTGTCGTTGGTTAACGAGAGACGACATGATATATTTACTTATGCCTTAGGAATTGTGTAATAGTTACAAAAATGTTCATTACACAGAGAATTAATTAAATCGGAAAACAGCAAAACTAAACTGAAGAGATTAATATAATTTTCATTAAAATAATTTCCTTCCGATCTTCCATGTTACATACCCATATAGTCCAGTCAATGAACTGACAATTATGTAAATAATTTATAATAGCTAATTTTTTCTGTGTAACGGATATATTATCAATGAAATAGTTACCTAGCGACCAAATCCTACAAGATATCAGACATCACAAAAATATTTACTAGCTTCTACAAAATCCGAAAAAATATTAATAAATATTTTTATTTTTATTTTGGTTTATTTACATTTGCTTTATAACATTCAAGATAAGACATACATAAGAAAACAATGCATGAAAAAATGAAAATGAAATGAAAAAGTTTATTGTATAAGGGCAACATTACAATACAAATAATACATGCTTCATTCAAATAAATATAATTACACGCGGGTGGAAGGTTAGTTGGATTCTTGAATAAAGCATCTTAGAATAACGTTTTAAAATGAAATAACCGAATAAACTCTATTATAAATTATGTTTTTTTCAAAACCGTGCACGTTACAATTCAGTACATATGTCACCAGTACGAACATTCGGTGACCGCACTATAAGCGAACCCGCCGCCCAACACTAGCTCATAAAGCAATCTGTCTGCTGTTTATCCTCGCAGCATTAGGCTGCGTACACACCTGCGCCGATACGCTGCGGTGTGTAGCGGCTTTACATAAGATCTCTCCGGATTGGAATTTATGGGTTAGCTTCGGGAGATTGGCCTTAAAATTGGTGTTAAAATAGTACATTGTGATACAAGTGAGGTATCAAAGTAATATGGGTTTAATTCGAAGTAAGAGGATTTTTCTTAATTCGAATTTATGCCATGTCACTTTGATAAACGTTTTAATCCATGGAATCAATTACTCAAAGAGTACATCTGAATGGACCCGATTCTACGTGCACATGGCTTAACTAGCCTAAAACTAAATTGTCTAATTTTTAGACATAATTTAGGCGGCAGATTAAAAACGACACATTAAATACGACATAATTAGAATAGCATTTAGGCAGCTAAGTAAGTTGTATAGACCGCCTAAAATAAGAAACGTTAGATTAAAATTAGCGCTGTCATTTGATTATGACAGCTGCTCATAGAATAACAAAGTGTTTTAGCGACACCTAAATAAAATTAGGAAGATTAGAAGCCACTGTAGAATCGGGTCCAATGTCTGTGTAATGTATTTAGACCAGCTGGACAGTACTGGCTTACCACGAGGCCGCTTGACTCATGTCACTTTGAATAGAGTGCCTATGCCATAAGTACAGCGTCAAGCACTCGGACGTTTACCCTATACCTACTTTTTTAACATTACAACAAACCCTAAATTAAAACTGTATCAAAAAAGCCCAACCATAATGTCAGTTACGAAATATTTAACAAGCTTGCAGACTATACGTTGAGGAAGGAAACATCCGAAAAAAATCATGCATATACTTACTCAAATAATTTTTAGTAAAAAAGAGCTACAAATGTTTTTAATTATGTACATAATTGGAGTTTTGTTAGTATTACGTATTTATTTTTCAAAGAACTCTTGAAAGCTGTATTCCAGAGTTCTTTGAGGATACCCAAGAAAAATAAATAATCTAACAAACTCCAATTATGTACATAATTAAAAACATTTATAAGTAAATAAGGTATAAGTACTTTTTGTAAGGAAATGATACATGTATAGTTTCACTTTAGCCATAATTACTTATATGTATAAGAATGAGTATGAACATACTAAAATGACGGACGTACACTGAGTGATGTTGGGCAAGAGGTTTGCATTTGTGTTTTATACATATATGGCATGATGGCAAAGTAGCCTTTTTTAATTTGAGGATCCGTCGTGTCGTTGTGTCTCTGCGACGATAGTCCGACTCCCATCATATTGTTGCGCCGGTGGTATAAACTTCAAACTTTATTTTTCATGCTTTAGAAGCGTTTTCAGCAGGCTGAAAAGTGATTTCAGGCCGTTTCAGAGGTGGCTCTTCCACATCTAGAAGATTGAAAATTCACCCTAGTTGCCGTTGTTTTCAGGCGCCTGAAACATGTTTTCAGTCCGTTTCAGGACAGCCTCTATCAGATGGCGCGATAACCTGAAAACCCGTTTTCAGGCGTTTTCAGGACCCCTTATGGGCCTTTGAAGCACACTTCATTATATGGCGAAATTTCTCGAAGGAATGAAAGAGACAGCACTATTAGAGAGAGACATCTAGATTGAGAAGGTTCGAGAAGTGTGTGAAAGAGACAACTAGAAAGAGACAGCACTATTCTCTAGAGACATCTAGATTGAGAAGGTTCGAGAAGTGTGTGAAAGAGACAACTAGAAAGGGACAGCATATTCGGGAATGTTCCAGTCGTCGGGTCGAACGAGCATCGAACAATCTAGACGCTCTGGAACATTCATGAACCGAGGGGTCGCCGTTCCTAGAATTGGACCTTGGACCGTTTATTCAAGATTTCTCCGGAATGTTCTAGTGCGAAGGGCTCCGGATATATAAGCCGCGCGCCAACGCAGCGGAGGAGAGTTTGGAATTAAACTGCGAACAGTGCGAATCTCAAAGCGAAGCGAGTGAAAAGTGCGTCATAGTGAATTGATTTATTAAGTAAACCTTGTTAATTTGTAATTTTGTAATAAAGTTTGCATTCCTTTTAATTAGTGATCAATTAGTGTATTTTCTATCACGTTACCCACCCCGTGGACGTAACATTTGGTGTCAGAAGTGGGATAGAAAATGTCGACTACATCACGTGAGAACGAGCAGAAGGGAGTGCAGACCCGGAGCCGAGTTGCAGCAGGTGAGGACTGCGTCGCGCGCTGGCCCATCAGACTCACCGACCCCATATAAGCAAGAGTTGGACGTCAATGCCATCTTAATTCTCTTAAAAGAGCAAGCTCGTCAACAACAAGAGCAAGCTCGTCACCAACAAGAGCAAGCTCGTCAACAACAGGAACAGGTCCGAAAACAGGAAGAAAAGCAAGAAGAACAAGCTCGTCAACAACAGGAACAGATCCGAAAAATCATAGAGGGGCTGCGCAAACAGGAAGAAAAGCAAGAAGAACAAGCTCGTCAACAACAAGAGCAAGCTCGTCAACAACAGGAACAGGTCCGAAAACAGGAAGAAAAGCAAGAAGAACAATCGAGACTGCTTCGAGAGGTACATGAGACCGCGACTGAATGGAAGCGCGAGATGTGTGAGGTCCAGGAGAAACTGATTGAATTTGAAACTGGACTTCATGGTGTTAGAGAAACCATTGGGACAGTTAAGGAGGAAGTCGACACCTACAAGAATCGCCTCCAGAAGCTCGAAATAAAAGTGGCCAGTGGTACGAGTACCTGTGCAGTCGAGGTGCCTGTATCGGGAGGTGGACGATTCAAGGTACCTCCTTTCGATGGTACATCGTCGTGGACAGCTTATAAGCGGCAATTCGAGTCAGTCTCCAAGGCTAACGGTTGGAGTAAAGAGCAGGCCAGGACAGCCCTAACCTTAGCGTTACGTGACGAGGCTCTCACCATATTAGAAGCATTAGGAGAAGAGGAGACTTACGACCGGCTTCTAGAGGCGTTGGAGGCCCGTTACGGTGACAAGCACCTGGAGCACGTGTACCGAGCTCAGTTAAAGGACAGGACGCAGGGGCGTAGCGAGACCTTGCAGCAGTGGGCCCTAGAAATTGAGAAGTTGGTCAGAAAGGCGTACCAACGTACATCCGCCTCCTTTGTGGACACCACGTTAGTGCAGGCCTTCGTTGACGGAATACGGGATTTGGAGGTACGGGCTGCAGTGCGATTAGGACACCATGGGAGCCTGAAGGATGCGGTGGCTCATGCCCTGGAAGTAGAAGCTGTGCGCCAGGACCCGTCAAGGCCTTATAGGGTACGTGAAGTATCTCTTAGGGAACCGATTGCTCCACATCGTGAGTTTGGGCCACGATGTTACCATTGTGGAGAACGTGGCCACATCCAGACCAGTTGCCCGAAAAGGGGCAGGAGAGAACGAGATCTGACTCCAGTGGCAAGGGCAACAGGTACTGTGGCATCCGGGCCGCAACAGGGAAACGAGTAAAAGCCAGGACTAAGGGACGAGTGCTGGCTGGTGGTCGGAATGTCCCAGTTATGATCTCACAGGCTAGTGACGGGAATAGTCTGGTTGTCAAAGGAAAAATTGGTGGAGTTCCATGTCACCTTACCATCGACACCGGAGCTTCTCGGACGGTTATCAGTTCTCGGCTACTGAAGCACCTGACCAGAGATCATCTAGTCCAACCTAGGCATCTCCAGCTGCAAACCGCTACCGGCCAGTACATTCCCATACAGGGGGAGCGAGAGGTGGATTTAAAAATTGGTAATAAGAGCTACTGGCATAAGGTGATTGTAGCTAACATTATCGACGACTGCATCATTGGGCTGGATTTTATGAGAGGCCATGGCTGTAAAATTGACTTGAAGGTTGGAGTACTGAAATTTGGGCCTGATGAGGTGCCTATGGAGGGCGGAGTAAATGGGAATGTTTACTGTACTAGAAGAACGATCCTCCAACCGAGGGCACAGGTACTAGTTCCAGTGCGATTGCCGTACAGCACAAAACAAGGATGTCATCGTTGTGTTGTTGTGGAAAAGGTCAATGATGGTAAACCATGGATGACAGCCCGCACGGTGGTAACAACATCGACTAAAACCTTTGTGAGAGTTCTTAATTTAAGTGACACCGAGTGCGTCCTTAGAAAAGGAGCTCTAGTTGGATCATGTGAGGAAATCTCTTGGATACGAAGTTGTCAAGGTTCTACGGAGAGCGAAAACCCTGGGTGTTCTGCGCCTCCAATAGATATTGAAAGGTTATTAGATGGCTCCAGAAACGATCTTACCGGGGAAGAGCTCAGTAAGGCACGTAAATTGCTGTTGCGATACAGCAATGTTTTCTCTGCGCATCACACTGACATCGGAAAAACTGGAGTCGTACAGCATGGGATCGACACTGGTGACGTCATGCCTATACGACAGCGACCCCGGCGAGTTCCAGTAGCCCAGGAGAAGGAAGTAGAAGACATGATCGAGGAAATGAAGAAGGGTGGCGTTATTGAACCTTCAACAAGCCCGTGGTGTTCTCCCGTAGTTTTGGTGAAGAAGAAGGACGGGACCATGAGATTCTGCGTCGACTACCGTCGACTGAATGATGCCACGAAGAAAGACAGCTATCCGTTACCTCGAATCGACGACACCTTAGACACTTTGAATGGAATGAAATGGTTTTCTACGTTGGATTTAAAAAGTGGCTATTGGCAAGTTGAGATCAAGGATAGTGATAAGGAGAAAACGGCTTTCTCAACCGGAAAGGGGCTCTGGCAGTTTAATGTTATGCCGTTTGGATTATGCAATGCACCAGCGACATTTGAGAGATTGATGGAACAAATACTAGCTGGATTGCTGGGAGATACTTGCTTGGTCTATTTGGATGACATTATCATCGTTGGTAGAGACTTCGATGATCACCTCGGCAAATTGGAGCAAGTATTGTCTAAGTTACGAGAGGGAAACCTTAAACTGAGTCCAAAGAAATGTTCACTTTTCAAACGAAAGGTTAACTACTTGGGACATGTGATTTCGAAGGATGGTATCCAGACAGATCCTGAGAAGATAAGTGCCGTGAAGGATTGGCCGATACCAAGGGACAAAACTGCAGTACGTGCATTTTTAGGACTGTGCTCATATTACAGGCGGTTTGTGAAGGACTTCTCGGATATAGTAAAGCCATTGCACGAACTGACGGAAGAGAAACGACAGTTTGATTGGACGGATCGGTGTACGGCAAGTTTCAACGACCTCAAGCAAAGACTCTGTGAAACACCAATACTGGGGTATCCAGATCCCGAAGTAGATTTTATTGTTGACACGGACGCGAGTAATACTGGTATTGGACGAGTCTTGTCGCAAAAAAAGGAGATAATGAAGTTGTAATCGCCTACTTTAGCAAATCGTTGTCGAAGCCAGAAAGAAATTACTGTGTCACTCGAAGGGAACTGCTGGCAGTCGTCAAGACGTTACAGCATTTCCGTAGATACCTGTTAAGGCGGAAGTTTCGTATCAGGACTGATCATGCTGCTCTGAAATGGTTGCTGGAGTTTAAAAATCCCGAGGGCCAGGTGGCACGCTGGATTGAACAGCTTCAGGAATATTATGACTTTGTCATCGAACACCGTAGTGGGAAATCACATGGAAACGCAGACGCCCTTTCTCGAAGACCTTGTCCAGACGACTGTAAGCATTGTCTTAGACAAGAGGCCAAGGAATGTTTAAGGATGCTGAGAACTGACACAGTCAGCGAAGAGTGGAGTGATGAAGTCATGCAACTAGCTCAGCAAGAGGATCCTGACGTAAAGCCGATTTTTGACTGGATTAATGCAGGAATACCCAAACCAAGATGGTGTGAAGTAGCTCCGATGAGTTCGGTAACGAAAAGCTATTGGGCACAATGGGACAGCTTGGTTATGCATAATGGCGTACTATGCAGGAAATGGGAATCGGCGAATGGGAAGGATGCTCATCTACAAGTAGTTGTTCCAAGGAAAAGAGTGAAAGATGTTTTGGGAAGTTTCCACGACGGTACTTCTGGTGGACACCTAGGAGTGAAAAGAACCTTGAAATCCGACAACGGTTTTATTGGATTCACTGCCGTGAAGATGTCGAAAACTGGTGCAAGAAGTGCGTTAACTGTTCAGCAGTTAAAGGTCCGCACACCCGTAGTAGAGGAGCGCTCAAACTGTACAATGTTGGAGCACCTTGGGAAAGAATTGCGCTAGACGTCGCAGGCCCGTTCCCGACATCTGACTCCGGAAACAAGTACATTCTTGTCGTGATGGATTACTTCACCAAATGGCCTGAAGCGTTTGCCATCCCTAATCAGGAAGCAGTCACTATAGCAGAGAAGTTAGTAAATGAAGTTTGTTGTAGATTTGGAGTACCTCTGGAAATTCACAGCGATCAAGGCAGGAACTTTGAATCTGCGGTTTTTCAAGAGACTTGTCGAATCATGGGGATGCATAAGACGAGGACTACGGCATATCACCCACAATCGGATGGAATGGTGGAGAGATTCAATCAGACTCTGGAAAGACATCTGGCCAAGGTTGTTGAGAGTCACCAAAAGGATTGGGACCGGCATATTCCACTCTTTTTGATGTCATATAGGTCAGCAATCCATGAAAGTACGGCAGTTACTCCAGCATATGCGAATTTTGGAAGAGAGCTTCGTTTACCGGCAGATCTTTTAACTGGACGTCCTCCTGATGCTCCAAGATCTATCACAGAGTATGCAAGTGATTTAGGGGATCGGATTGCTGACGTTCACAGTCTTGTTCGTGAACACGGGCTTCAAGCTAGCACGAGAATGAAGACCCGATACGATAGGAAGGCTAACCAAATTGGATTCGAGGAAGGTTCTTGGGTGTGGCTACATAACCCGATGCGGAAAAAGGGAAAATCTCCAAAACTGTCCCCAAATTGGGAAGGGCCATATAGGGTAGTCACAAAAATCAATGACGTCACATATCGGATACAGCAAAATCCACGTGGTCCCTGCAAGGTTGTTCATGTTGACCGACTGGCGAAGTACCACGGAAACAATGATGCTCGGGACGAGCATGTCTTAGGAGGGGGTAGAGTTGCGCCGGTGGTATAAACTTCAAACTTGATTTTTCATGCTTTAGAAGCGTTTTCAGCAGGCTGAAAAGTGATTTCAGGCCGTTTCAGAGGTGGCTCTTCCACATACTAGAAGATTGAAAATTCACCCTAGTTGCCGTTGTTTTCAGGCGCCTGAAACATGTTTTCAGTCCGTTTCAGGACAGCCTCTATCAGATGGCGCGATAACCTGAAAACCCGTTTTCAGGCGTTTTCAGGACCCCTTATGGGCCTTTGAAGCACACTTCATTATATGGCGAAATTTCTCGAAGGAATGAAAGAGACAGCACTATTAGAGAGAGACATCTAGATTGAGAAGGTTCGAGAAGTGTGTGAAAGAGACAACTAGAAAGAGACAGCACTATTCTCTAGAGACATCTAGATTGAGAAGGTTCGAGAAGTGTGTGAAAGAGACAACTAGTAAGGGACAGCATATTCGGGAATGTTCCAGTCGTCGGGTCGAACGAGCATCGAACAATCTAGACGCTCTGGAACATTCATGAACCGAGGGGTCGCCGTTGCTAGAATTGGACCTTGGACCGTTTATTCAAGATTTCTCCGGAATGTTCTAGTGCGAAGGGCTCCGGATATATAAGCCGCGCGCCAACGCAGCGGAGGAGAGTTTGGAATTAAACTGCGAACAGTGCGAATCTCAAAGCGAAGCGAGTGAAAAGTGCGTCATAGTGAATTGATTTATTAAGTAAACCTTGTTAATTTGTAATTTTGTAATAAAGTTTGCATTCCTTTTAATTAGTGATCAATTAGTGTATTTTCTATCACGTTACCCACCCCGTGGACGTAACAATATGATCAATACACAAATATCTTAAAATGCAACATTCAGCACGCGAGTAGCCGAAATGCGAATGTAACTGTTACCTTTCACGCATAAGCCACTGAATTCAATTTAAGTATTGTATTTTATGGTGTGGAGTCAGGGTCTTAACATATGATACTTTTATCGCGGAAACCATCCCTTATGAGAATTAAATTTTCATCATCACAGTACAGTTTTGAAGCACGCGAACGGGCAACAACTAAGAAAGATACACTTACAGATTAGCGATACCAGTCACAACGGATATAAAAATGGCTTACAAAAGAATACAAGAATAATAAGTCAAATCAGTCTCGTCGATAAGGCTTTATATTTTTTTGCTTATTTACCTTGGGTATAAAAAAAAGAAGAGCAAGAAAGGTGTATCAGGTGTTTATTTACCAATGAAGCTACACAATCTATTGTCACAGATAACAAAATGTTCGTATACCGGGATTGCCCCCGGTATTATAAAGAACGTGTTAGCACACGTTGAGATATTAAGCCACGGCCACACCTGCGCTCATACAATGATAACGTGATTGTTAAAGCGTGGCCCGTTTGAAAGCGTTTTGTAAAGTAGGTTTTTTTAAGTAACTCAGGTTTTTATAATTGTTTTGTACTCCTGTACCTACCGTTATCTGGCTTTTATATATAGGAAAACCCGGATAGTTGTTCATAAATGAAACTCATACAATTTTGTTTATCTATCGAGAGATGTCTATGCGATCGCATGGGACGACTAGGTGCGAGCAAAGTTTTTGCGGGATCAATATCCTCTGTCTCGACGGGGCATCTATCTAAAACTAAACGTAATGTACATGGATTAGGTTACTATCCCCTATATGGGATGTTTATCCCAAAATTTAGAGGTCCGCAAAAATCGCCAATACTCTGGAAATATTAAAGATAATGTTTATTCCTTTCTTAAATTTGAAGAGAATAAACCAAAGTACCTACCCGTTTTACAAAGTAAAGAATGTTGCAAAAGTGGGGCATCTATCCGGGTTTTACCCTAGGCATTAACTCAAATTCAATGTCACCGATAATAAGTCGTCGAACACTATGCTCTTTGCCCCAAAAACACACTGTTTAGCGTGCTGTTATGTTTTATACATTTTCATAACAGCACTGTTTACCACGATGTAAAAAGCAAAAAAAAAACTAATCTTTAAAACAGTCGGTCCTTATATTGCAGTGGTACCAGTTTCACAAACACTTCGCAATAAAAGTTATTTATCATATCAGCCGGAAGATGTCCACTGCTGCACATTGACCTCCCCTCCATATGTTACTGACCTCCCCTCCAATTCAATGTACCTATGTTACGTATTAATGAATATTGCATACTTATTATTTTTTGACTTTTGACTTCTGACAATTTAAATCTAGGATGGCCTGGCCTAGCTATTATTAATATTCTGACATTGACTTATTTGCCTTATTATTAGTATTTTTGTTTTCTCATATTTATTTGTTTTCATTTAAAATTGGATTTTTATTTATTACTAGCTTGACTATTTTTTATTACTAGCTTCCGCCCGCGACTTCGTCCGCGTGGACCCGGGATAAAAACTATCCTATATTTTAATCCAGGCTATAAACTATCTTCGTGCAAAATTTCATTCAAATCAGTTCAGCCGTTTAAGCGTGATTGAGTAACAATCATCCAAACATCTAAACTTTCGCATTTATAGTATTACTAGCTTCCGCCCGCGACTTCGTCTGCGTGGACCCGGGATAAAAAACTATCCTATATTTGAATCCAGGTTATAAACTATCTTCGTGCAAAATTTCATCTAAATCGGTTGAGCCGTTTAAGCGTGATTGAGTAACAAACATCCAAACATATAAACATCTAAACATCCAAACATCTAAACTTTCGCATTTATAATATTAGTAGGATATAGTAGGATCGTTTTTTATTCTTGTACACTGATGATCTTTTTGTGAATCCATGCTATTGAAATTTTATGAAATAACATGTAAATTAAAAAAAAACAAAATCTCATCTATGCTAACCTAATTCCTAAACTCCTAGGTTGCCTTGCACCATGCGAGTATTCGGAATGCAACCTACGGCGTTGCAACGTGGAAAGATATTGCTAACTGCTTCAATCTATTTATTACTCGTAGGGTTTTAAACTCTTTATAAAGTATAAGTCTTTATAAGGATCTATTAAATGGTATGAGACCCTAAGCGCTACACAAAGAAAAAAGTGCGGTATTTAAAAACGCTCAATGAAAGTGTCTCCTTAAACACGCTACTGAAATTACATATTGTCTTTTGTCTCACCAACAGTGTTTTTAAAGCTTTGTTCTTTATGTGGTAAAACTGAATTTTGCTCCCTTGGGAAAAAAGGACCGTTTGAAAAAAAATGCAGCTACGGCTAAAACGGCTAGAAAAAACTTGTTTTAGAATAGAAGGAGTGAAATAGTTATTTACAAAATACAACAAAAACACAACAAATGTGGCATTTTAACCGCGAATGTGGAATTGAATAACGAGCTACCGAATGGATTCTATGGTTGAAAGAAGCGAGTAGTTCAAAAATAGAATCCTGAGCAAAGCGAGTGGTTCAAAAATTGAATCCTGATGAGCGTAGCGAGTGTTGCAACACAAGAGACGTAAAATAACTGCACCCGAGTCGTGTGTAACACAAATCTTTCCATTTTACTAAAGCGAGGAAAATACTACATGAGAAAAGTTTAGTGTCAGTGCGGCACTGAATTCATTTTCTCGGCATCATTATGCTCCTAGCTTTTTTCCCGATTGTGCCCTAAGGGCTCCGTTTTGGCACCTAACACCAAGACTTAACGAAGGCACTAGTTTTACGAAAGCGACTGCCATCTGAAGTTCCAAATGGTACATAATTTAGATATTTACACTAGACCCTCATTTTCTCAACATATTTTTATTAAGTATAGTATATTAATTTGGTTCGCAAATATTTGCAGGGACAATGTAATCAAAAATATGTGAACACAACTATATTTTAAGGACATAAGGTTTGGGAATGTGCATATTTATGAACTCGATTGTACACACTCATTGTTACCCTTATTGTCCAATACTATTACTGTTAGGTAGTTTTTGGCCAACTAAACATTGCACTTGCTATACCTACCTACTTACAGAAATAAAACCATTCCAACAACGGCATACTTTTCCCATCGCTCCAACAAAACCTTGCCGGCTGCTGACGTATGCAATTACTTTCCTTGTTTCGTGTCCAAATTAACTGGCCACGCTAATCGTAATTCTTTCCTTCGCCGCAAAGAAGCCAGGAAAGTACGTCTACGTGGAAAGAAAAACTTATTTTACCCGCCGGTCTGGTGCCTTGCGCGATTGAACGAGGGAGTAAAGTCAACGAAGTTCTCTGCTGCAGCTTTGGCCAAAATTCTTTCGTATGTCCGTTTGTCCAGCTGTTCTCCTCCACAGGTCGCATTTGTCAACCGATTATCGTGATATTTTGTGCGGAGGCTCAAGGTTTTTGTCAAAACGGATCATTATTTCAAAAAAGTAAGACATCCAGTTATTGTACATTGTGAAAAAAGAATTGAAAAGAAGAATTGTGAAGATTGTGTAATTAAATGTAATATTAACTATTTCGATTTTAAAAAGAATTAAAAAAAATATATATTTCCTATAAAAAATGTAGTGAGAAAATCGATACATATGGTTTCTCAAATTTGGGAAAGTACACATATGGATTGGAACGTACACTCGATTCACAATTCTTTACTTAATATGGATTTTGAGGAAACTAAGTTACTCGTTTTGTTTTGCAGATTATGATACTTTTTCTGATGTTTAAATTGTAATTCATCATTTCAGCCTATTGCAGTCCACTGCTGGACGTAAGCCTCCCCCAGGGTTCGCCACATGGCCCGATCTCCCGTTTTCGCCATCCAGTCACCACCAGCCACTTTTTTCAGGTCGTCGGTCCATCTGGCCGGAGGGCGTCCTACACTACGCTTGCCGAGTCGTGGCCTCGCGGACTCGTGGTCGTGGCCGTGTACCTAGTTACAAAGCTACGCATTTTACAATTTATAATTTACAAACGACAAGCCCTAAAAGACTCCTAAATTACTGAAACATTTTTATTTCACCCATTTCAATTCCTTTCAATGGCTAATGGTAACTTAAATGTTTAATAACGATTGACGCTGGTATTATCTGTTATTTGTTAGAGCTGTTATGTTTAACCTACAAAAATTCTTTTTAGTAATTAAAGATCGAATGTGGGGCGAGGCGGTTACATCGTTTTTGGGTTCCTTACCAAAATGGTAAAAACAGAAATCTTCTGGTGCTACTCTGACCGTGTGTCCGTCTGTCACAACGTTGAATATCCGCGTAACATGGTACTTAAGGCCCACCGAACGCGTGTCGTGCGCGGGGCGTATCGGGCGCGGTTGAAGCGGTATATTCACACCGCAAGCGGGCGGCGTGTAGCAACGCGGGCCCGCGCTTCACACGCGTCGCGCACGACACGCGGCCGCGCTGCAGAGTAGTAACTTTAGCGCCGCGGGCCCGCGTTCGGACCGCGTTCGATGGGTGTTTGAAGTGTAGTTTCAATGCTTTACAACTTGCGCGGGCCCACGCAGCACACGCGCCGCGCACGACACGCGTTCGGTGGGTGGAGGCCTTTATGCTACAAACTAGGTACAACGTAGGCTTCGTCATATGCGTACGGAAACAAACCTGTATAAAGCTTTGTCACATACATGCATTACACTAAATTTATATTTGGAACAGTTGTAGGCTGGGCTGGCACCACGTTTATTTTCGTATCCTTTTTTCAATGAAGAATTATAAATATGAGGGTGAGCCTAAATTACAATGTCTAGTTATGAGGTCTAAGAGCTTGAGTTGCGCATTCTGAATTAGTCGACTTAGTTACTTTTTACTTTCGATTATATTTCATCCCCCCATATTTCCGAAGTTGACTAAGCGTTAAAAATAATAATAATACGTATGATTAAGACTAAATAATATATAATAACAGAAACAATATATACCTCTATCTAGCGTATTTTTTTTTATTAATCTACATACGCGTACACATCGTAAATGTATCATTTTCGGTGCAGCATGGCTGTGTTAAGTTGGCATAGAAAAAAAAATTGATTAAGTTTAATATTAACGTTATTAACGCTAATACGGCATTCCGATTGAGATTGTTAATACTAATTCTGAAGTTAACAACACTACGCTGCAACGAAAAAATTATAAGTACAGAATTAGACGACCGCTTTAGCCTAGTTGGTAGCAAGGGGTCCTGGGTTCGAATACCGGTAAGGGCATTTATTTGTGTGATGAGTACTAAATATTTGTTCCTGAGTCATGGATGTTTTCTATATATTTAAGTATTTATTTATCTATATAAGTATGTTTATCGTCGTCTAGTACCCATAGTACAAGCTTTGCTTAGTTTGGGACTAGGTCGATTTGTGTGAGATTGTCCGAAATATTTATTATATTTTCGATGGCAAACCTTCAGTTTGTTTTATAACATGTTTGTGGCACAATGGACCTTTCAGCCGGCGTCAATTTTGACAAATTCCAATCAGGAATTTATTCGTGTAATTTACTATTTGATTCGACGGTCGGTGTGTGGTGTCTTTTTTCATTCACTATGTTCGGCGCGAGTCGTAAAAAGTCCGTTACAAATACTCGTTACAGATACTCGCGAACCCGTCCTAGTAACAACCGGTGACCGGCGTACTCGCACTGAAAACACCGTTTCGGGTAACTGTCGTTATGCATTAAGATCTGTACTGACTGGATTGCTATAAAGTCGCTATCGGTATCGAAGCAGCCAAAGTGCTCACACATATCTGAACACGTCTCTATTGTCGAGGCATTAGAGACGTGTACAGATATTTCTGAACACTTTGGCCGCTCTGATATATCTGATTTCGACTGTACTGCTGGATTCTTTACGTAATTGAGTTTACTTAGTGATGCAGTTGGGTTTCTTTTAATGATAAGTTGTGAAATGATGGCAACCAGTGTTAGTGAAATAGAAAGCCGATGCAATAAAAATACTACTAGTTGCTCTGTATTTTGTGGTGTTCCCGTGTAATTCTTCCTAAATGTACACACACACACACGCACGCACACACACACACACACCATTATTATTAAGCTAAAACCCAAAGTAATCATACGCACCTAAAACCATTGTTAAAAATGTATTAAGCTAGTTAATATTTTCCTACCTACTTACCAGTTATGGAAGAGCGGGGCATCCTAACACAGGATTTACCTAAAAGGAAGTCCTAATCACTGCAGGCATTGTACATGTGAATCAGGGAAAAATAAATAATTTTCATTTTCATTTTCATTTTTCATTTTCAATTCTTTTCAGCTTGACCCAAAATTGCTTCGTATGTCCGTATGTCCAGCTGTCCGGCTGATCTCCTCTACAGACCGCATTTCTCAACCGATTCTCGTGAAATTTTGTAGCCGATTCACTAGTTAGTTAACACTTTCACTGCCAGGAACCCGCCTAGCGGGCGCATACGCCGTAGTTGCTTTCCGCTACATACGAGAAAAACCACGGGATCGGCTACGAGCGTAGCGCGTGGCGATTCTTTGCAGTGAATGTGTTAGGCAGCACAGTGAAATTTCCAAAGGTTGGCAACGCGCATGTGATACGCTTCTGGAGTGGCTGGCGTCCGTAGGTTATGGTGTCTCTACTATCGGGGGGGGGGGTAGTACACATGTTTGCCATCATAACAGTTTTAGTGGTCGATTAGCGGAAGGGGCAAGAAGGAGTGGCCTTCCTTCTTGCCACTTCTAAACTCTTCTCTTACGCCTCTCCGACAAGCAAACTCACCCGAACGCGACTGACACCGCTCGGCAGTGACACTATGGTTCGCTCATAGTCGCGCAGCTGGCGTTGTCAACACAGTCAGCGTCTCACAGAATTCTACATAATATGCTATGCGAAAGAGCGCAGGGGCATGCCAACAAATTGCTCTACAGTTTGGGGGAAGTTGTGAATTTAAAAAAAAGTACCGCTTTGTTCGTGAATAAGTGCTTTATTCACTTTTTTTTGAGTTATCTATAGATATCAAAATTCAGTCTTGTTAAATACATGGAGCTAGGAGCTAGGTATAACAGACCCCGTATCATGGACGGTCTTATCACGCGATAAGTGACAAGATAGGAGCGTCGTCTCGTTCTATCGAATGGTGTCAGCCAGTGATGGACGCTCTATCCTGTCACTTATCGTGTGATAAGGCCGACCATGATACGGGGTCAGGACATCCTATTGTCACCGAAAACAATACCCATAAGAGACTCGCTTTGTCTTAGCGTGCCCCTTGCGGTTCGTTTGTCAGCTTATCTAGGACTAACTCAAAAAGCAGTCTAGCGTTTTAAGACATAGAGTAAAATTTTATTTGTCATTTGTTAGTAGATATCCATACTAATATTATAAATGTGAAAGTGTGTCTGTCTGTCTGTCTGTCTATCTGTTACCTCTTCACGCTTAAATCGCTGAACCGATTTGGATGAAATTTGGTATAGAGATAGTTTGAGTCCTGGGGAAGGACTTAGGATAGTTTTTATCCCAAAAATCACCCCCAAGGGGATGAAGTGGGGGGTAAAAGTTTGTATGGAGCTACGATATAAACGAGTTCCACGCGGACGGAGTCGCGGGCAGAAGCTAGTCTCTAAATATAGAGGACCTACAAAGTACAATTATTCTGTTACCATACCTAGTCAAGCTAGTGGTATAAACACTCACCGAGTAGCGATCCAAACACCGGTAGCAGAGCGGCGTAACTGCCCCGCGGAGGGCTGCAACGTGTTAACTGCTAATTGGAACGCCGCTGCGAGTGGAACACACCACACATAATAAATCTATTTTGTACAATGTTTGAATTGTTTCATCTGTTGCCTATGAGTTATAAATTTAATTTTATCGGGTTATTGGTGAAATCACTAATATTGGTACCATCATCATCAGCATATCAGCCGAAAGACGGCCACTGCTGGACATAGGCCTCCCCCAAAGAGTGCCAAAGTGAGCGGTCCAGCGCTACCCCCATCCAGCGGTCTCCCGCGACCTTTACCAGGTCATCGGTCCACCTTATCGAGGGTCTATCCACGCTGCGCTTGCCGGTACGTCGCCACTCAAGAACCTATCCGCCCCAACGGCCATCGGTTTAACGTTATTTTTGTTGGCTGTATATTAAATCAGGAAAATAAACACCCTAAGTAACGGAATTATATTCTAAAATAAAATTTTAAAAATGGCGTTTCGGCTTCTGACAAAGAACAAAATATTTAGTTAACATTCGTGTATCCTAAAAGAGAATAATTTTGTTTCCTATGAAGAATCTCATGATTTTTTAATTAGTGCCCTTGACATGGCTGAATACGCCCTTAGGGAGTGAACAATTTTTACCCTTGAAGATTTTACGTAAACATTTTGTTATATTTACAGTCAAGTACTCGTAATTACGTTCTACGTACAGCCCACGTCCAATAAATCTTGCGCCGGAGATTAAAGAACAAGTTTTAATCTCACCGCGACGTGACCATGGAACGTGAGGGAACTTGGCGCAAATGGAAATAATCAGCTTTTTGTGGGGAAAATTAGCTGGGGACGGTTTTCGGGCATACCTCAGAAGGAATAAATAAAATAAACAAAATAGTAGTGGCTCTGTGTGCTGTAAAACTCGCATGTCTAATTAATTTAATTTTGAGAAACTGAATCGAAAAAATATTGTTGTATAATTACTGACTGCTCGCAAAATTTCACGAGGATCGGTTGAGAAATGCGACCTGCAGAGGAGAACGGCCGGTCGTCTATTATTACTACATACGAACAATCGCTTTGTTTACCACTTAATAATGAAAGACAATCGCATTGTTTACTATAGGTACAAAGAGAAGTGAATTCGGTCTAAAAAAATAATCCGCACTATACGAGTAAGTATATACACACTTAATAATCTACCTAATTTTCAATAACCGAAATGTTCGGCTTCCGATACATTGTTCACTTATTAAGAGTCCGCAGAAAGCTCGATTCTCCATACAAACATAGTTACTCTCTCATTTTAAAACTACCTGTTGGATTGTAACGAAACTTTGCATGTGCAATGATATGAGGCATATATATCTAGGCCTGTAATTAGTTTATGTAGCTTCAGATACCATAGTAAAAAAATACAGGGAATTTAAGTTGCTATATTACTTTTGTTTTATAAACTGGAACCATATAAACTAATTACAGACATAGTTTCGTCACAATCCAACACGTTGTTTTAAAATGAGAACGAAACTCCGTTTGTATGGGAAGGTGAAATTCGGCCGAGCTTGCTGCGGTCTCTTAAAACCAGCTCCTACCTTTGTAGGAGCTGGTTTTAAGAGACCGTAAGTAAATGCTTCCAATTGACGCTGCCTTGTTGCAGTATCCTCCGGGACGGTTACCTTTCAGACCATACTAAGCGCTACCTCAACAGACAATATGTTCCGGCTTCGCAAATTAATTGTAACTAATAAATATTCCTATATGTATCGGATTAACCACCTCGCTACCAACTAGGGTAGAGACCCGACCCTACCTACGAGGCTTTGGCATGATCAAAATCATATTAATTTGATTCCAATCCCATCCTTTTAAAGTGCTGGTAAAGAGTTGAGCGTTCACATGTAGCAGAACATCAAGCATTACCCATTTTAAACTTGTCGAACTGAACAGCGATCAGAGTCAAGCCTAGAGCCAAACATCACTACGAACATTCGAGCGAGGGTGGTGAGGTAGGGCACAGCGAAATGTCATCCCGCTCGAATTTGGAGCAGCCCAACTGGGGAAGTACCTCCGCCTTGCAGAAGATCACAGTCATAATAACACTACTACTTGCTCTGTAGTAGTGTTGTGTTCCTGGAGGTGAGCAAGGTCGCCAGAGCTCCCGAGGATGCGTTGTGTTGAGGGCGAGGGAATTGGTTCCTTTAGCTGTCAATACGGTGAATCCTCAAACATATCAAGGGTCGGCAACGCCCATGTGGCTCCTTTGGAGTTGCATGCGTCTATAGGCTGCGGTGTCCGCTTACCATCAGGCGGGCCGTACGCTCGTTTGCTACCGTCGTTGTATAAAAAAAAACATTCTAGCGAACGCTCTAGTAAATGATGTGCGCGTGCGTGGGTGGAGTGGAGAGGAACGACGGCGAAACAATGACAAAATGGCTCGGCCAATTCACTGTTGTTTCGATAGAATGCTCGCTAAAACGCTTCTGTTTAATTTGTGTGCCTTTACCGGTAATGTAACATTCATTAGAACGCTCTAATATTTTAATGACAATGACTACCAAGACGGGTGTAGACTCTAAATTTTTATTACTCCAAAAGGCAAAAAAATATGCCTGGTGACGAATATCCCATTCAGATATCTGAAAGAATAACGAAGTTACAACCGTTTTAATATTGCTTGTTAGATAGAGAAAACACTCCGACTGACGTCACAATCTGCGAGCGTCATAGTAAATGTTAATCGTTTCATATGACGTTGCGCATATCTAGATTAATTGGTTATTCTCCACACCTCTATTTATAGGTAGCCTGGTTTTAAAGAGTCCATGCGTTCCATTTACATAATTTAGAATTTTGTACACGGAGTAAAATTTGAAAAAAAATGATATTCAAGGAGTATAGCCATTTGTCTAAATTCCCGAAAGGCAATATTGTTTACAGGTTATTATTGGAATATTTTTTTACCTATGCCACAGAACACACTTCTGATTTGTAGGTCTGAAAGGAAAAATGTATACTAAAAAACTAAGAGAATACTACACATATCTAGTTCTCGGCTCGTTATGAAGGGCGGGATGGTAGTGACGCCCGTTGTGGGGGATTTATTGGCGCATATGTGCGTCGATGGCCGATAGGAATATGTGCGGATTTGGGCCGTATCAGCGTCGAGGAGGGCTGCTCCTTCACTCTCACCAATTTATTTATTTATTTTAGTGTGTTCCTCTGCTGAGCTAAGGCCTCCCGTTTCGATTGACATTTCATGAGGGGGATGTGGACCTAAGCCTATAAATAAGACTGTTATATACCTTAAGCCCACCACACTGGTCCAGTGCGGGTTGGTGGGTCGTCATGCGTATTTTTTAAACCAAGTCAGTGGCAAACTAGCTGCCAGATGGTAAGCGGGCACGGTAGCCTATATAATAAAATAATAATAAATCAGCCTTTAAAAGTCCCACTGCTGGGCCCAGGCTACCTCTCACGCATGATAGCCTGTGGACGCTTGCAATTCCAGGGGTGTCACATGCGCGCTGTCCACCCTTTAAGAGTTTATACACTCCCAATAAAGAACCCCATACTGTAGTCCTAACCGGGAAACCTAACCGGTAACGGTAGGGTGTATGGATGAATGCCCTGGTGACAGCAAGTGGTGCGGTAGTAAAAAGCAGCCATGGGCATTATGTGTATATATGTGTATATGATAAAAAGCGCTCATTGACATAGAAACACGTCAAAATAACTGATCTTAGAGACTACAGGTCCCCAAAAACTCCGAAGTGTCATTCGTCCAAAAGTAAAATTATGCCGCAATTTCAGAATTTCGAATACTACCATTTTCCACTACACCAACAATGTGGTAGACTTATTAAGAAAACAGGTTAGGTTAGTAATGTTTTCTGAAAAATCAGAAATAACTTCTGCGGGTCAGGGTTTTCAGAATTATTAAATTCGAAAAAAAAAATGCTTTTGGTCAAATGAATCGGAGTTATATATGTTCACCAAATCCTTATGAATTAGTAAACTTCGTTGTCTTAAAGAAGAATGTATTAACTAACTAACATTCAAGCAGGGTAGGTTTCTTCCCCAGCATTCCACCAAAAATAAACTTCCAAAGCGCCACCCCTAAGGGTCCAGCGCTGTTCACATAACGTCTTCCGATGACCGTGCGAACAAATCCAATATTAAGCTGACCACTAGATTCCTAACAAGTATACATAGTTGGAGATCAGGTCTATTCTGGTTATTCTGTAGTTTTGTTGGTTGTTTGTCTTAGTGAATAAGGGCCCAGGGCCGTTTACGTCCCCTGTTATTTAGGGTGGCTTTATGAAAGGATGTAACAAACGATTTGTCAGGATTTCATCAGTTTTTAGTTTGTGGGGTTTTCTTCACCGGGGTTTGGTGAGGATCCTTTGTTATTGTTAATCTATTTGTAGGATTTTTTTAATTTCCTAAGACGTTGGAATCTTGTGTTTGCTAACTTTTAATAGATCATGTTTTAGACATGTCCGAGAATAATGTCCTTTGTAAGGCAATCTTTGCAAAATAGAACTTATTATAGATTGGACGAATATTTAGCAGATAAGGATATATGGACAAATGTTAATGCCATTAGGTACTTAAGTTACCGCTTGTATTAAAGTATATATGTAAAAATATGACATTCAAAAATTGTTTGCCATGAAATTATTTTGAATAAAAATTTACTTACTTAATAAAGACAATATTTGGGTCATACACAGATTTAGGTTCGCGTCTTTCCTGTGAACGTTATCAGTGAAGGGCTACGAAGCCCAATTTTTGTTTCGACTCTTAATCCGCATAAACGGCGTCTCCTCTTCTATATTACTATTTGATAAAAACATTATTTATATGCACGTGAGCTCTTAATTATTGGCCACAGGAGAGACGAATGTGTGTGTTTACCCGTACACAGTGTATAAAACAAAATTCGTCTCTCCTGTGGCCAATAATTAAGAGCTCACGTGCATATAAATAATGTTTTTATCGAATAGTAATATAGAAGAGGAGACACCGTTTATGCGGATTAAGAGTCGAAACAAAAATTGGGCTTCGTAGCCCTTCACTGATAACGTCCACAGGAAAGACGCGAACCTAAATCTGTGTATGACCCATTTGCGTATTCGATGAGAGGCATATATGATCAGCAGTGGGCGATTACAGGCCACAAATGATGATCAAGATGGTTGTCTTCACGTTGGCTAACTGATGTTAAAAACAAAACAACTTAGTTTGGTTTTTATTCTAAAACCGTTTTGCTGGAATAACATGAAGCTTTGTACATACAATGGGATCCACCACATCTAGGTCAGAGACTAGTTTTCGATGCTAGAAATTGTAATAATAGTAGGGAGGGCAATTGGCTAAAACCAAAATTCCGTTTGACTGAAGAGGTTCCTACCAACAAGTGATATCGTTGGATTCAGTGAGGTCTCCCGAGTATGAAAAATGCTGTTGTCGCTCTCTAAAAGTGTGGAGGGGATAACTATGACGTCACAAAGATGGCGGCGAGTGATATCAATTTTTATCAATTATCTCCCTAAATACTCAACGTATTTGAACGAATGAGGCTTAAAATGAAAGCTATTTAAACAGTCAATAAAACATGTCATACAATATAAAATGTACATCTTACAATAAAAAAGTCACAATAAAATAATCATTTTTCTTTAAACTCACCTTTTTTTTCAATGCAAAAAAATCTATGAAGAAGGCGATATCGTCAAAAAATACTTTATATAAACGAAAATGCTACTTTTATCCTTTATATAATTCTTTTTGAATCATTGGAATCGGGTCATAAATAAGTATACTACGGCTATTTCACCACGGGCGTGGCAAACAACGCGGCGCGCGCGCGAGGGTTGCCGAGCGCGAGTGTGCGCGGTTTCATGAGTGTACCTCCATAACTACTTAACTGATTTGGACAATGAGATATCATATGAGAGTTATTTGAATTCTTAATGAAAATTCTTTAATAGCCAAAACTTTAGCATTTATGTATAAAAAAAAGAAGCAAAAATTACAGAAATCGAAATATTTTCACTGTGTATTAAAAAAAAAGAATGAAAATATGCAGTTCCCATAAAAAATATCATAACCAAGTAATAGCTACATACCCGCTTTCGTGAGATTAAACATCTGACATAGCACTGAATAATTGTACTCCTGTTGCATATAATATATTCATTATTATTACCTCAACAGTGCTCAAATCTTGAACAGATTCATTTGCGTGCTGCAAAAACCGTCTTTCTATGCGTTTGATGTTGGCGGTACTTGTGAATGAAGCGTAACAGTTTCCATGCCATTTCAGTTTCGATTCTAATTCATTTGTCATATCCTAAAAAAACAGATATCTTTAAAGCACTCTCTGACGTAAGAAATATGGGCTTGAATTAGGGAATTACCTACCTACCTATTCTATTTGAAGCTAAACAGTTATGTCTAAAATATATATGATTAGCTGCCCGCGCGGCTTCGCCCGCGAATCGCATTCAACGCAAGCAAACCAGTGGGATAAAACATGGCCTAATTCCATCCAACAACTCCATGCATTCTATATACTCGTATATTAGGGAATGCAACCGAGTAATGAAAAAACCGAGTAGCGAGTTTAACCGACGGTTTTTAACCGAATCCAAATCGGTTTCGAAATTCGGTTAAAAACCGTGGTTTCAAGTTTAAAATCGGAGAGGAAAATATACAGTTTTTATTAAAACTTTACTAAATAAGTACCTAATTTAAAATGTGTATGTCACATCACGTCACACCCTATCTTAACCAAGGCGGGATGTTAAAAATGGAGGCCCGTCGTTCTCTTCATTTTGCCACTCTGCTATTCGGTGTAGTGTACGATCGTCAGCCTCAGTATCTATACGAGAAGCTGACCTTCACTGCCCGGCCGACCAGAGGTGCGATCCGTCTTGTATGCCCAAGACACGGTAAATCGGCAGCATTTGGTAGCAGTTTTCGCTACTCAGCCACGAAATGCTGGAACAACATCCCTCCGCCTATTCGTAATTCGTTAACTGTAGGTACTTTTAAGCTCCACTTCAAAAAATATCTATTTACCCTACAACTCTCCTAGCCGGTGTCGTTAACTACTTCATATATTGTTTGTTAGTCGTATATAGCTGTATAGCGTCACGTTAGTCTCGAAAATCCTCATAATTTATCCCATATAATTATTATCCAATATTCTGTTATATAGTCAGTTTCCTAAATACGCGTAGTACTTAATATGCATGCAACTTGCCACGTACAAACCTACTCCTAACTCTTCTTATAAGTAATTAAATATTAAATTCTTAAATAAAATGTATGTAGGTATACACTGGATAAAATCCAGTAAAACCTTGTAAAACAGGGAGACCCGCTATCTCCTAAACTTTTCACAAGCACCCTCGAACAAATATTTCAAAGCTTGGCAGTCCGCTGGGAAAACAAAGGCATTGTCATTGGCGAGAAAAGATTAACAAATCTTCGTTTTGCCGATGACATTGTACTGTTCTCATCAACAGCCCAGGAGCTCCAAGCAATCCTACAAGACCTAAGCTCGGCAAGCCTTCAATCTGGTCTCTCAATGAATAGATCCAAGACCCAGATAATGACCAATAGCACGAAGCGTAGGGTTGAGGTAGACGGGCAGCCAATACATTACGTCGACGAGTACACATATTTAGGCCAATTAGCTTCCTTCAACCAAAGCAGGATAAAGAAATTGAAAGACGAATCCAGAATGCCTGGAGAAGCTATTGGTCTATAAAAGAGCTTCTGAAAGGAGATCTTCCTTTGACCCTGAAGCGAAGACTCGTCGATATGTGTATTCTGCCCGTCCTAACCTACGGTGCCCAAACATGGTCACTCACCGAGGCACAAAAGACCAGATTGAAGGTTTGCCAACGGGCTATGGAGCGTAGCATACTGGGAGTGAAACGGATCGACCGTGCCCGAAACTCTACGCTGCGCTCAAAAACCCGCATTGCCGACGTTGGGGTTAGGACCGCCAAGCTGAAATGGGAATGGGCTGGCCACGTCTGCCGCATGCATCCACAGAGGTGGGCGAAAGTAGCCATGGACTGGGTGCCACACGATGGGCGGCGGCGACGTGGCAGGCCGAGACGGAGATGGCGGGACGACCTGGACGCATTTTGTAGCGATTGGCCACAGATTGCTCAAATCCGGGACGAGTGGAAGTCGAGAGGCCTTTGCCTCAGTGGGACATTGTATAGGCTTTATAAAAAAATATATATATATATACTGGATATGTAAAAGTTGATTCATCATTTTATCCCTAAATGTAGGTTTTAGTACCACGTTTGCCACTTTTTGCTGTTCAGAACTACCTTACAGCCCTGGGCTCCACGGAAGACCAGCGCTGTGGCATTATTTAATGTCAGAGCATATGCTGAGTGGTGTCCACTTGCGGCCACTATAGCAGCACCACCAGTCTTCCTTACGTACACGTTATTTTTAGTTTAAGCTGGTATTTATTAAGTTTCTTTTTATATATTGTGTTTTCTAATTAAGAACGAAATTGTGATGTGGTGTTATTTTGGCTGGCAATAAATTCATTTTTATTTCTGTTTCTATTTCTATTCCTTAAAAAGGGTGACAACACCCTGCTGAAGAACTACCGATCCCTCTCACTTCGGAGCCATGTCTAAGAGCTGTTTTCTAGAGTCATCACAAATCGTCTCGTACGCAGGCTAGAAATCTTCCAGCATCCCGAACAAGCCGGTTTCTGGAGAGACTGTAGTACCGTAGACCACACGCTCCGTTAGGTTATACAGAAGACTGAGGAGTGTAACCTGCCCCTCTGCTTAGCGTTCGTGGACTACGAGAAAGCCTTCGATTCGATTGAAACCTAGGCTGTACTACAGTCCCTCCAGCGGTGCAAAGTTGACTATCGCTATATCGAAGTACTGAAGTGTTTGTATTACGAGAACGGCACTATGTCAGTCCGATTCCAGGACCGGAACTCGAAACCTATTCCGCTGCAGCGGGGAGTCAGGCAAGGAGATGTTATTTCTCCAAAAGTGTCCACCGCTGCACTGGAGGATGTTTTCAGGACTCTGAACTGGAGAAGGCTAGGCATCAACATCAACGGCGAGTACATCACTAACCTTCGGTTTGCTGATGATATCGTAGTCTTGGCTGAGACCATGGAGGGCTTAAGTACGATGCTCGATGACCTCAGTAAAGCTTCCGAGCGAGCTGGTCTAAGAATTAACATGGATAAGACGAAGATCATGTCAAATGCCCATGTAGTACCCATTCCATTACAATCGGATAAGCCGATCGTCTACATACTTCGAGCGTAAAGACGCTCGAAGTTGTAGACGATTATGTATTCCTAGAACAGACTGTCCATAAAGGTAGGTCCGCAACTTTGAGAAAGAGGTCAATCGTCGAATCCAACTCGGCTGGGCAGCGTTCGGGAAGCTACGGCACGTCTTTTCGTCCAATATTCCGCAGTGTCCCAAGACGAGAGTCTTCGACCAGTGTATGTTGCCAGTGATGACATATGGCACTGAAACGTGGTCGCTTACTATGGGCCTCATAAGAAGGCTCAAAGTCACCCAAAAGGCAATGGAGAGGGCTATGTTGGGAGTTTCTCTGCGTGATCGCATCAGAAATGAGGCAATGGGTGGGGCACATAGCACGTAGAACCGACGGCCGTTGGGGCGTACCAGAAGGCTCGCCGTGGGTAGACCCCCCACAAGAAGGGCTGATGACCTGGTAAAGGTTATTAACCGAAATTCGGTTCGAGTAACCGAATAAAAATCGATATTCGACTTTCGGTCATAGTTGCAATCCCTACTATATACTGGTGAAAGAATTATTCAAATCGGATCCAAACTTACAAACTTTACACATACATACAAGCCTTTAATAATTTAGGACTGGGACTTGGAACTGCAGTAGAGAACTGAGTAGGTAACAATCTATATGGCCTTGAGCAAGTAGTGAGTAGGTAAGATTAAGACGGTCTTTAACATAAATTAACGAATATGCTTACCTGCAAGTCGATCAAACATATCCTGTGACGATGAATCAAGTAGTCTCTTACGTGAATAAAATGATTCCTTGAAACGACATAAACCGTTCTCAGTCACGTTTCTAATTTTTTCACCTTTTTTTGACTGACATTTTATGCACAGATTCCAATCACAAATACTTCTTCGTAAATAGAAAGTTCCAACAGCCTCTAAATCCATCTTCGTTGGATATCAATTTGCACATACCCTATGAAAAATACTAATCACGAGCACCTAGTCTTATTATCGGTAAATCGAGACTGCGTTGAAATGCAAAAGGGCGACCCCCGCCCGCGCCCGCACCTCAGTTGCTCGCCACGTTGTTCGCCACGCTCGTGGTGAAATAGCCGTAGTGTACTTATTTATGACCAGATTCCAATGATTCAAAAAGAATTGTATAAAGGATAAAAGTAGCATTTTCGTTTATATGAAGTATTTTTTGACGATAACGCCTCCTTCATAGATTTTTTTGCATTGAAAATAAAGGTGAGTTTAAAGAAAAATGTTTATTTAATTGTGACTTTTTTATTGTAAGATGTACATTTTATATTGTATGACATGTTTTATTGACTGTTTAAATAGCTTTCAGTTGATGTCTCATTCGTCCAAATACGTTGAGTATTTAGGGAGATAATTGATAAAAATTGATATTACTCGCCGTCATCTTTGTGACGTCATAATTATCCCCTCCACACCTTTAGAGAGCGACAACAGCATTTTTCATACTCGGGAGACCTCACTGAATACAACGATACCACTTGTTGGTAGGAACCTCTTCAGTCAAACGAACTTCGTTATTTGACGACTTTTTTCCAATTGGCCTCTCTACTATAAGTAGTTCTATTATTCGAAATGAAATAAAGACAGAAAAAGGTTTTCATAGTTTACTAAACTTAATTTCCCTCTAAATATTTTCCCTTACCCGGATTCGAACCCAGGACATTTCCTTAAAAAGGACACGTTATTTGTTGAAAAGTTTGTCGGTAAGCAGGGTAAACCCCAGATGCATACATGGACTTCCCCAGTTGGACTGCCCTAAAAATGAGCCAGCTCGCACCCCGCTATGCTCTACTATTTATCGATCTATCGTAATTGGTAGAGAATTACGATAGATAGATAAATCATTTCATCATCATCATCATATCAGCCGAAAGACGTCCACTGCTGGATATAGGCCTCCCCCAAAGAGTGCCAGTATCCGGTCCTGCGATGGCCGTTGGGGCGGAAAGGTTCTTGAGTGGCGACCACGTACCGGAAGGCGCGGCGTGGGCAGGCCCCCCGCAAGGTGGACTGATGACCTGGTAAAGGTTGCTGGAGTCCGCTGGATGCGGGTGGCGCAGGATAAATCATTTACCATGGTATTATCAGAAACATTGGTCCGAATCCAAATTGAGTTGTGCAATAATGAGTGAAATTAGTCGCAGTGCAATAATTCAGCGCGAAGCTACAGAGCCGCTGCAGGCGCGGAGTAAATGCGCCGATTACCGATTTGGCCGAATGAGCCGATCGATTACAGGGCACACCCGCAAGGAGCTGTTGCAGTGGCGGGTCCTGAATTATGTTTTTTAGGCTTGACTCCGTTTGAAGAGGGGGGCTTGACCCAGCTGAGGCTTGGTTTTAGTAAGGATTCCACTGCTTTTATGGAGGGTTGAACCATATGAACCAAGGATCCGGCAGCGGGCTGAATTCAACAACCGGCTGGACATAATGTTTGACCGGGTTTTTCTTTTTTTCTTGACAAGAACTATTCGGCGTCAGAGTAGCGTGAACCATGGACGTTTGCTGGTTTGGTCGGTTTTTTATTAAGGAAAAAATTGGTTATTTGGTGTAGACCAAGGGTTAGATTTAATTAAATCAATAATTTTCTCGTCGCGAGTATCAAAGTCAAAGTTCTCATTCTTAAATTTAGCCATATGAGGTACTTGCACTGAATGTCAATAAACTACCACCAGTTCTTCGCGATATGAACGGGCCTTTAGTAACTCGGCTACTAATATGAAGAGGAAACAGTCATTATCATCATATCAGCCGAAAGACGTCCACTGCTGGACATTGGCCTCCCCCAAAGAGTGCCAAAGTGACCGGTCCTGCGCCACCCGCATCCAGCGGACTCCAGCAACCTTTACCAGGTCATCAGTCCTCCTTGTGGGGGGCCTACCCACGCCGCGCCTTCCGGTACGTTACGTGGTCGCCACTCGAGAACCTTTCCGCCCCAACGGCCATCGGTTCTACGGTATAAAGAGGAAACATATGAGCTTCGCAATTTTATATGCATGGGGCAATAACCATTTAAACCATTGGGGCCATTTTACTTAATCAAACCATTTTATTTAATAACCATTAGGGGTGATTACCCATCCGATTTCTAAAATTCTTGCACCTGTTCAGAGATAAGACTTTCTGGGTTGACACAGGCTATTTTTTATCCCGCGGATTTGCCTGGGCTCTTAGAAATATGCATAAATAGTACGTTTATAACCATAACTCCCTGCTCGTGTGCGGGCAGGTGTGCAGCTGGTTTATTTACGCCGTGTGTCTATCGCGCCGACTGAACGCCGATAACCACACGCCAGGGCTGCCGCATCGCATAGATTCAAATCTTTTAGTAGCTCTCCCTTGATAGGTTATAAACAGAAATTAGTGTAGGCAGTAAATGTACTGGCCATATATCATCTTTATTTATTTATTTACTAGCTTCCGCCCGCGACTTCGTCTGCGTGGCCCGGGTCCACGCATAATAAACTATCCAATATTTTAATCCAGGCTATAAACTATCTTCGTGCAAAAGTTTATACAAATCAGTTGTGCCGTTTAAGCGTGGTTGATTGAGTAACAAACATCCTCCCATCCAAACTTTCGCATTTATAATATTAGTAAGATTGCACAAAAGAAGAACTTAAAACACAAAAGGATTGAATGCCATAAAATATTCTCTACAAGTCAACCTTTAAGCAATGTAGATATATGGACGGGACACCAATAATTAGCCACCTATCAATTAGTTTATGTCCAATAATTAACAATAAAATAGAAAAATGTAAGTGGCCCTTATTTTGTTTTGAGCAGTATACAGTGTGTGGCCTGTAACAGGGGCAAATATTTAAAAGGACGCTTCCTTAGAGCATCTGTAGTAACACCCTTGTCCATTTTTTTTTTAATTCTGAGAAATGTTGATCTAAAGTAATGTATCTTGGCACCACGAGATCATCGCACAGCCAGTCAATGCAGATTTTGAGGTAACATCATGTCATAATAGTTTTGTATTTTTGTTTTCAAAAGGTATTTTTGGGTTTTTTTTGTTTTTTTGTTAGTTTATTAGTGTTTTTAAAATTTAAAAAACTACTTGTGTCACCTCAGAAGAGTAAAAATACACGTGAACTTCCTTTGAAGAAAAAAAAAGAAAAAAACTTTTGTTTTCTATTAAAACCACCTGGAAATAATTTCTCACAAGCTCAATAGTCTACCGTTTAATTTTTTGCTGCTACAGCCTGGAATAGGAGCAAAAAATGAATAGGAAAAGAAATGAAAAATGGAACCCTGTAATCCCTGTATATAGCTAGAGCAAATTTTTATGTAATTACTCCCAAATTCCTTTACCTTCCGGGAAAACGAGTTTGTTTATGTGACAAACCTATTATACTTTTTACTTATTTCTTTAGCAAGGCAAGATAACAAAATGTAAATTACAGAGTTGCTTGAGTAAAATTGTTCAAATAAAGAAGAATAAAACACACGAAAAACAAAAACAATTATTGTAACAAAGCATAGTTTTTGTAGCAAGTTTTAATAACACAATAATGGGTTTTATTATAACTTAACAAAGAAAAAACTTATGACTTGAATGAGATCATAGGTATTGCAACAACTTTAAATAAAATGGATTTGCTTTACTCACAAACAGAAATGTCAAAATAACATGGTATTTGTTATTTTGACATTTACGGACGGAATAACGGTTTTGAACGGAATTTTAACTAAAATCAATTGGACGTTTAGGAATAAAGGCATACCTATTATGAGTAAATTCGGAATGTTGAGTATAACATTGCCAACCCTGCGGTTAAGCTATGCGTGCGGCTATTTTGGTTACACCATGATTAGAGGATGATTTAGTTTGTTCGTCCGTACGGCAGGTAATAGGGCATTCGGGCTGTTCACAAATGTTGCTTTATAAGAATTAGTACTATGGGCATGAAGTGCTCAGGGTAGCGCCACGATAATTAAACATGGCGTCGGTGACTTCTTCAATGATAGATAGATAGATAGAAATATGTTTATTCAAATAAAGCACACATTACAGAACAAAAAAAGTTGATACTTGAAATATAAACGAGAAAACAAAAAAAAAAATGAGTTCAGCAATGTGTGCTATAAAGAATAGGCGTTACTGTTGCAATTGCGAGTTGTACAAGACACTCAGACTTCATCGATATGACTATAATATTTTTTCGTAACATTGTACCTACTTGAAATATAATACAGCGTCTGCAACCATGCAATGATTACAGCAGAATCAATCTACAGCCTAACATAGAAGCCGTTATTTTTGTATGGCCAGCCCGCTAAAACATAGAACCTCTACATTCTCTCTCCTTCCCGGACTGGAAAATGTAGCTAGTTTGAAAAACATACCCTAGTTTACAAACACACCCTGATCCTACCCATTTCTGACCAAGTTAGGGTTCCATAAAATGTCTAGTTTCCTTGAGATGTATTCAAATACTCTGAACTACCAAGAGCAATATGACATGATTTCTGACATTAATAATAGAGATATTTAAATTTATTTTGTGTGTTAGTATTTAGAAACATTGCTACAATCAAGAATTTGTACGCCGTCGGGCAGGGTATAGTCCTACATATAATTAATTATTTACCACCACTGTAATCAGATTGACATATACTCACAAATAAAAATCTTTGAACTTTGAACTTTGAGCACTCTTCATGTTACCACTAGGACTACTCGCAGTGGGTGTTTTGACATTCACAACTCAACCACTTCTAGACATACAATTTGGCCTCTTCCTGTCTGTGAACACAGGACGAGTACAGTCAAGTGTAAAAATATGGGTGCATGAATATGCCGTCGCTTTTATGTCAGCGGATTGAGGTTTCGGCAGCGAACGAACAAACCATAGAAGTCTAAGTAGCGTGGTGTCAAAACGGTGCCAGGCAGCCGTTTAGTTCGAACATGCGCGTACCGGGTTTTGGGCACGTGTTTGGGTAGAAATTTATAAGGAGCTCGCATTGCATGGTTTTTTCTTTCGCTGGGTTTCGGTACATAATATCTATGACAGGATCAAATCGATACATATTTTTGTACTTGACTGTACCAGGAGTATAGGTACATTGCGATCTATCTTGGGCTGCTTATATTTATAAGGTTTTAAAGGTTCCACAATTCCTTAACAAATATTTTTGCAATTATATTAAACCCGTTTAATGATGAAGCATCTCCTAAGCATATAAGAAGGCTATATAATTAAACGAGCGAAGTTCTGCGTTTCAGCGCGGGCCTAAATTCTTTCGTATGGCCGGATGTCCGGCTGTCCGGCTCTTCTCCTCTACAGGTCGCATTTCTCAACCGATTCTCCTGAACATTTGTGAGCAGGTTCAATAATTCAAGTCTTTTGAACGTTCAGATTTGAAAAAAAAAACTTTCCCAAGTGCACCTCACAGAGCCGCTAAGTACCTACCTAGATTTTTTTACTAAAAAATCTGTCTGTTGTCTACTATTATTGCCTTTATAAAATATCAACAAGAAAAAAATATCGACTCAATTATCATATCATCCAAAAGCGATACGAATCTGGCCGAGTCAGCTTAGTTTATAATTTAAACCAACGTAACCCCTCGAAACTAAAATTAAAACTTCATTTGTATTCAAGGCCCGCGAGTTTTACAGCCGGCCCAATGTAAATCAATCTGGAACTTTTGCCCATAAACCGTTGAAATAAACAATGGAATCAAGGCCGGGCGATCGATGGGGTTGTACAGTACATTGTACAATGTTAAACTAACTTTGACGTTCCTATCCGTCTCTCGTCCTATCCATAGTATTTAGGTTATAAATTCTGCATTGGAATATATCCTACCAGCTGTTCTATGCTTACTTTAAAATTGACATGATATAAACAAAAGCCGAGCTGGATCCATTCTTTGAAAGGCCTAAATCATCTTATTTTACTTTTTATTATCTGTGTGCACTGTGCTATCTGTAATTGTTTGTTACGAATAAATGTTTGTGGTTGAAATTGGGACGCGAAGCGTATTTAGCTTAACCCGGACTTCGTAGCTGGTTAAGTTTACTTTTTGCATAAAAATATGCAACCTGAAATGATCATAACAAATATGAAATCCGAGTAGGTTTGAGCTTGATTTATTTACACAACAGTTCTTCGGAAATGGTGTAAAAAGCAGTGTTTTAACATACTTGTTCACAAGTGGGGTAAGGCGGGGTGACGGGTAAGACGGGATAGCGGCCTTATATGGCGACAAAATAGTAATCAGAATCCCGCTAGTGCCTGATGATGCGCCGCCATGATGTTAATCAGCTCGCACAGTGTCCGGAAGGACAAACGCTGTCATTATTTTTTTAATTGGAAAAACAGGTTTTGGCCATATTGCTAAATATTTTTGCGTTGCATTTGGTTCGCGTTCGTTGCCTTAATATAACCAGCATGGATTTGGTGTTAATTTATTCCTATGGATCAACTATCACGCCAACAGATAAGGACTTGTCTGGTTTCAAATACGGTATTATTATCCATACCAATATTATAAATGCGAAAGTGTGTCTGTCTGTTACCTCTTCAAGCTTAAACCGTTGAACCGATTTAGATGAATTTTGGTATAGACATAGTTTGAGTACCGGGGAAGGACATAGGATAGTTTTTATCCCGGAAATCATTCCCTAAGGGGGTGAAAGTTTGTATGGAGCTGCGATATAAACGAGTTCCACGCGGACGGAGTCGCGGGCAGAAGCTAGTTTTTTAATAATTTGCCGAATTCCTTTAGGCACGTGGGGGCAAGATGGGGTCTTGGGTAAAACGAAACAAAAAGAAAAGGGTTACCAAAGCTTAAGCTCGTTAATCGACGTCAAGTAGCAATAAGTTGACAGGTAGCTTTCCGCCTATGACTTTTTGTAAAATTCTGAAAATGTGTACCATGTCTCAGTAACCCATCTTTCCCCAAAGGGATACCCCATCTTGTACCATATGGGTACCCCATGTTACCCAATCTACGGGGCAAGATAGGGAGATGACACCTTTTTGGGATTTTGAGATGTTGTTATTGAATTATATAGTTCCTTATTACTACCCCATCTTGCCCCACTCTGCCTTAGTTAAGCGATATTGCCTCCCTCGTCAACAAACATGTGCTGTAACGTATAATTTCCTTGGAAAAAAATCCATCGTAAATAACAAATCAGAATAGGTTTGATCGCTTCATATTTAAATAAATACGTCTTTTTCGTCTTTAGTATTGGCGTAAAGTTTGTTTTTTAATTTACTTGTTCACTTGCAATTAAGTGATAAATTTCCCTCATCAACATACATGTGTTGTAATTTATAACTTCCATGGAAAAGAAGCAATCATAAATAACCAAATCCGAGAGTAGGTTTGAGCTCGCTTTAGAAATCTCTCTCTTTCCCTTCGGAAATGGTCTAAAAAGCAGTCTGTTTTTTTAAAATTAAGTACTTGTTCGCTCGTCAACAAACATGCATCGTAATTTATATTTTACCTGGAAAAGAATAAATTGTAAACAACCAAATCCGAGAGTAGGTATGAGCTCGCTTGAAACATCTTTTTCCATTCGGAAATGGGTGTAAAGAGCAGCCTGTTTTTTTACTACGTTGTTCACATGTAATTAAGTGGTAAATTTCCCACATCAACAAACGTGTGTTGTAATTTATAATTTCCGTGGAAAAGAATCAATCGTAAATAACCAAATCCGAGTAGGTTTGCTCGCTTTGCATATAAATTGCCAGCGCACGCCGGCGGTAATTGCAGTGCAAAGGTGGGCTCATAAATATTGTTTATTACCGAATTTTGTATAATGCTAGTACACTTGGAAATTTACTCTGTTTGCCCGTTTTCCGTGTTTCGGACGGTGGCACCTTCCCAATGTAGGTTAGCACGGTAATCACGTAACTTCGAATTCGCGTTAGGACACGGTTACTGACATTTTTGAAGGGATTGGGATTGAAAGATGATATGACTTAGCGCTCATCCGAAAAGATGACGTTCGACGTTAGTCACACGAGCATAAACTGTTCAAAAAACTGTACCCTGATAACGGTTAGGTTTAGAAAACATAAATAAAACTAGGTATAATAGAAACCGGACAATATAAATAAACTTGACCGAAAATCTTGTATTCATTTCCGAGTCTTACAAATCTTGGGGTCAATTTTTGTGACAGTGTAGCCTCTATTCATTGATCGTAACATATTACATTACAACTTGACGCAAAGACCTCTCAATATTATCCTTGTACATACCGCAACAAAGGCCTTCCGCCTCGGCTTTTACAATAAAACCATATGGCGATAATATTGCGAAAGAAATTTTTACAAAGAATAAAGCTTTAAGAAAGCTTTAGAATATAATAGAAGAAATACTACTAAGAAAAACTTTGTTCTACTCGTGATTCAGGTAAAAAATTACACCTTACTACCCAAATTGACTCATCACCAACATTTCCACACGAAATTCAACTCAATCGAATAAAAGAATATTGCCGGAAAATAGACTAGTAGAGAAAAAAATCTTACATAATTTTTATATAGAATATACAATAAAAAATTAAAAAAAATGTATTACTAAAACATGTTACATAATATAAATTTTACCTTATCTGCCAAACTGCATATAACAGTTTGTTGGCAGAAAACATGAACTCTCAATTATTACACTTCGAAGGTGTTTATATATGTACCTTATAAATCGTATAAACTAATTAGGTATATTGAGATAATATCTACTTAATGCATACTCGGTCGACACGGGAAGGTAGTTGCCGCCGCACGCCCGGCTTGGTCCAGTGGTAGGTACTTATTTATACCCTATTCCGTACAAGATCAGTACGTAGTAATAAGTAAATCTAGTACATTATCTCCTTTTGATATCCTATATAAACGTAATTGACAACATTTCAAAATATTTTATGATACCTAAATCGAAACACAATTCTACCGGCACAATGGTGTCGTAGTGTTGTAGTAGATTGAGCTTCTCGCATGTAGGGGTGACGAGTTCCAATAGGCGTTAGTTATGTTTGTAAAAGACAATTTAAATATGTAATTTTTATTCGAATACGTCACCACTACCTATCAGTGTTGGGCGTAATTAATTACATCTGTAATTGTAATACAAATTGAATTACATTTCATTCAATTACTGTAATTGACTTATTTATTTGAATTACTTCGTAATTTGTAATTGAAACAACATTAATTCGTAACAGAAATTACATTTATTGGTAATTAAATTATTCAATGACTTACTTTATGTACTTTTTTTATTAAACTAAAAAGGAGCAAATTTACTTGAGGCTATACTGATAGACACACATGTATGACGTCACAACTGACATTTGTACTAATCGTTGTATGGAAAATCAGGTAAATTGTTGTTTCGGTAATACTAAATACTGCGTTTAAGTACATAGTTGTCATACGATTTTGTTTCTATAAAAGCGAGATTCCATTGGTAGCTTTAAATGTACCTACTCTTGGACAATAAAAAAAATGCAAATTTTTTCTTAACTTTCATGGTTCATATCTTTTTATGATTTTAATTAAATGTTATAATTTATACTTTATTACGATAATTTGATGGTTTACTATCCATTTAGCATCACTACGTTATCAATTTGAACAAGAGGCATCAAGCCTATTGTAATTTTTAATTTGTAATGCAATCCTTTTTCTCCACACTGCTACCTACACATATAAGAAGGGCTTTACTTGAGTTTTTCTGCCTATAGCAAGCACTCACCACCGCTCGCAACACGCAAGTCACATATACCTATCACTTTGTCGCTCGAATACAGATGTAGAGTGCTCTCTTGACATATCGGTAAACATCACCGGCATTTATCATAAACATCGAATATCAATACGTACGTACGTTGCACAATTTCATAGGCGACATACGCAGACTCCATTATGTTCTGTGAAGCAATTCAATATCATATAAGTAGTCGGCGGAGGAAATTGAAGGTTCGTAAGTGAGGGTGTGGGCTAGTGGTAGCGGGTTGTCGAAGTCAGGCCTGGACAGTCATCTGATATACCGGAGCGGCCACAGTGCTCACAAATATCTTAACGTCTCTATTGTTGAAGCAATAGACTATAGTGTTTTTCAATCTTTTTCATGCCGCGGCCCCCGTACAGAAAAAAATATTTCGCGACCCCCCACCCTACGCTGGTCAAAATACTTAAAGCACTTTAACTTTTAAAATATAAGTTGCCGCGACCCCCTTTAGAAGGCTACGCGGCCCCCCTGGGGGTCGCGACCCACAGTTTGAAAACCACTGCAAAAAAGGCGTTGTGAGCACTTTTGCCGCTCCGATATATCTGATGGCGACTGTGCCACGTGTCGCTTCTAAAGTTGGCTCACGTGCTGCACCAATCATTCATCTGATCTGTGGTGTGGCACCCTATTTACACTAAGCAGCTAAACAGTAAGGTAAACGTCCGAACGCTCGACTCTAGTATATAGCATAGACACTCTATATCAAAGCAATGTGGGTTGAATTCGATGGATGGATTTTTCCACGGGGCTACCCGAGGTTTTTATCGATTTTTGTCCAGTTTTGAATCGTATCTCCTACTTTTGCACTACAGATAGAATTATAATCGATCGGTTCGCCACCTTCCCTAAAATATGGTTGAGGGAGGCGATGGCTGAGATATGTGTCATACTCGTGATCGGTTGCTGTTTGTGGAGTCCGGACTGTTCATGCTTGCAAGGGCATAGTACATAGTTAACTACTTACATACTAGTGTTATTATTATTATTATCGTATTGACGAGAGGCATCATTCCGATCTTGACACGTTTTATTGTTATCGACCCTGTACATCTCTCACAATATTACATAAATGTTCCTTTTCTGTTTTGACGCTTAGAGACCGTATACATCTCTTAGAATATTAGAATTAATTATTAATTGTATTTTGACGCTCAGAGACCTTATACATCTCTGGAATACTGAATTAATATCGTTAACTTCTTGTTAATGCTGATACAGATATATCGAATGTAATGGTCATATTTTTCAATTTTGTTTTGTTTACATTAACTTCTAGTGACATTTAGTTTTTTAACCTTTTATATATAATTTTAAATTATTATTGTGTAAGAATATTATTATTATTTTATTGTAAATTACCGTTTGACATGTAAAAGTGCCCTTGTGGCCTATTTGCAAAATAAATAATTGATTTTGATTTTGATAAGTCTCTTTTTATTCATTTTATCTCCATTTTGGACTACCGGATTTTGAAAGAAATTAATACTTAATTTTGTATGATTCTTTTAAACATTGTCTAAAAAAACACTTATTTCGTATCTCTATTGACGTGAAGATCTAACAAATACGAAATCTACATACTTGGGTTCGTCTTTGACGTCTCTACTAATTGGTCTAGGGTTTTCATTTTAAACTAATTAACACAAAAGTTATGGCCAGAATACTGGTTTTCTGGCCTAAAATTGTTCAACTTTGATGCCAAATATCTCGAAAACAATGAACTTTGAAGTGAAGATTTTATATTTGATTTGCTGCATTTTTGGTAAGTACGCCTAAGTATGTACTTATACTATAAAACAATCTGTCCTTCAGACCATATTGTACTTGGGCTAAACTATCTTTCCGACCATCTCAGACATTGGATTGGAGAAATGGTTTTAGACGGTAGTCATTCTGTACCTACAGTCGAGAAAGAGGGAGCATTGCTAGGATATCGCTTTTGTTTCAATGTCTGAATTGTGATCAAGGACTGATATGAAAGTGGGGTTATCCCTTTGACATATCGGAAAAGTCGCAGTTTGTAATCTCGAATCGGATACCAGTTGTCTACATCTTAGGCATTAAATTACACAGTACTCACAGTTGCGGAATTAAAACGATTTTGATAAACTTTTTCTATATTTATCTTTTTTGACTTTATAGTAGATTTTGATAAGCCAAGGTAAATAAAGATGGTTTAGAGCAGTGACTAGTTATCTGAAGCATAATATTATATAAATGTAAAATATTTTCTAATAAGCTTGGTCATGTGTTTGATCTGATTGGATCTGACTGAATTAGGTATTTGATTTTGGGTGTTGTGTATTAAGGCGATGCCTTGATTTAAGTCGAACACGCCCCCTAGAAAGAGGCACGCTGATGCCTTCCGCGTACGAGGAAAAGAGATGTAACACTCTTCGGGAATGGCTTTTTTGGACAAATTTCGATAAATACCTAACTTAGACGTTTTATTTAAATTTCATAAAGTGAGATTTTAGATGAGATAAAATACTATGGTATTAACTTGATTATGTCGTAAAACAATGTATCGTTTGAGTAGGCTGAGTAAAAAAAGGAAAATACAGACCCAACTTTGGAATTTTTTTCTATCGAGGAAATTTTAAGCAAGCATGTATCGATAAAATCAGATAAACAATAATATATAGTCAAGAATCATATATCTGAAAATCAGACCTTATTGTTTCTTAATCTAGTCAGAACGGCGTTTCAAAGCACGCGATAATTTCCAATGCACAGCCTTAAAAAAAGTTTGAAGCTTCGAAAATCCTACTAATATTATAAAATTAAAGTATTGATGTTTGGATGTTACTCAATCACGCTAAAACGGCCTAACCGACTTGGATGAAATTTTGCACATAGATAGTTTAAAGCCTGGATTAAAATATAGGATTGTTTTTATCCCGGGTCCACGCAAACGAAGTCGCGGGCGGAAGCTAGTACAAAATAAAATAACAAAAACCCGCTCTCACTGGGACCACACAAATAGGCATTTGTTTGTACGAGTGTTGGAAGGAAATGAAAGAGGAAAGCCTCGGCCAATAGCGGGCCGCGACGGCATTTAGCGGATCTACATAAAATTGGAATACTTGCCGCGCCACAGGCCCGAAGCTATTTCACCAAAAAATCCCTTTTTAACCGACTTCGGAGAAAGAAAACCATAATAATCCCACCATAACCTTGCCATAATGTGGCTGTCACATGAACAGACGAATGTCATCACGCTCATATTTGGAGCAATCCAACTGGAGTATATGCAAGTACCTCCACCTTACATAAGACAGCAGCCATAATAACGCCACTACTTTCTTTATGTGTGGTGGTGAGTAAGGTCGGCAGAGCTGTGCTATGGGACCTTCATTTGTCTATACGTACTCTAAGTAGCTAAACTCTCGACATGAAAAAAAGATCCCTAGATTGAGGCTTACTTAGATACTGCTGTGCCGCAACGACCCAAAGAGGATCTGGACCTCCGACACTAAAGACCGCCAGGCTTCTTTGTCCAATACCGTTTCTGTCCAATCGACGGCCCGGTCACCCCACCTGTACCTAGGACGCCCAACAGGTCTTCGACCGAATGAGGCTTACCTGGATAAATCATCATCATCATCATATCAGCCGAAAGACGTCCACTGCTGGACATAGGCCTCCCCCAAAGAGTGCCAAAGTGACCGGTCCTGCGCCACCCGCATCCAGCAACCTTTACCAGGTCATCATGGATAAATACTAGGAGCCAATTAAGAGTTAGTCGTGAGTTAATTTAGAGTTAACTCAGAGTAAGCTCTTAATTGGCTGTTATTTTTTAATGCTGCAATTTCGTGGTTGGTCTTCATGGGAAAAGTTGTTCAGTATTAGATTTCATCTTATTCGCTTTTAATCATTCCGGATCATGACCCCTAAATCACCCAGTATTTGAATTATCAATTTGAATATGTAGGTTAGTAGTAATTCATTTAATTAGGAATGCGTGCTGCAATTTGTTGTTAACTATTGCATTCATGAGGATGGTTAGCTAAATAAATAAACTAAATTCCAAATGTAGTTCAGGCATTTGGAATGTTATACTTATAGTTTCAATTGGAACGTTAAATTAGCCCTATATAACGAATAGTTTATTATAATTCGGGTTAACTACTAATGTGATATGGTTTAATAAAAAAAAAACATTTATTTCAGGCCGTGGCCCATATAGTAAGTACAGACTTAAATTAATTAATGTTAGTAGTGGGTACATTCAAATTATTAATGGAAGGAAATAGAACAGGACCGGCGCATCATTAAATATAAAATAAAATCATAATAATGACTGCAAAAAATACAATATTCATGATCAATGATCCTGATTCGACCATTCCTTTGGCTGCTTGACCACCAAAAGTTAGCTAAGCTACGCTGCCATACACCACGGCTTTTTATAACCGAGGTTGGCCGATTTGCATAATAAACAAAGCTTAGGTTCGGTGAAAACGCAATCATAGAAATGAACCCTGAAGATGGATAAAGCTTTCATCTATCTTAACTTGGGATCGGCATACTGCGCATTTTATAAAATTATTGTACACTAGCCAAATTTTGCTCCGGTAAAACTAAATGCTTCTGTAACGTCGTAGAAAAATCATAACAAGATTTCTCTGTTTATTCAAAGCCCGTTGTGGTTTTATTTAGCAATAAGTATTTAAGTGAGGAAACATGTTTATCTCAACCATCTAGATGGGCAGTTGCACACAACGTTCGCGACGCTTCATCTGGCGATCCAGAGTAAGTCAAACACAGAGTAAGTCAAGCATCTTCTTCTTTGTCGTTCACTCTTGACACGGGGTGGTCACGTCGAGGCATCCAATACGGTGGTAGAGGGGGGGGGCGGGGACGGGGACGACGACGACGACGACACAGCTCTCGGCACGATCTCCCGCCATCTTTCCCTGTTGGCGGACCGTCTGGCGCAGTCAGACGCGGTGCTGGTGCGGACTTGACTTTGCCAGTCCAGCGCATGAGTGACCTGCCGCTCGATCAGGCACCCACTACCTTTCCCTGTACGAATCCGATAAGACGTTGTTATTGGGAATCCCGTTGTTAATAGGCGCAACGTTGGTAGGCAAGTAGTTAGCACACAGTGGACTGATGACCTGGTAAAGATCGCGGGAGTCCACTGGATGCGGGTGGCGCAGGACCGGTCATTGTGGTACTCTCTGAGGGAGGCCTATGTCGAGCAGTGGACGTCTTTCGGCTGATATAATGATTAGGAATCTCGGTATCAAGATAAACTAGTGAGCGGTGAGGCGAGGTGAAACCAGTTGTGAATAGCGCAGCCGTGCCGTATATCCGCACGCGTTTTTCTTCAATGAAACCTTCGCGGGACCTTCGGATATAGCCGAGATAATTCGCCTTCGGAGATTGGAAATCTATTAAGGTAAATGGGTCCTGTGTTATTTTAGTTTGATGTTTATTTGGTTGAAAGGTACCTTGAGGCCCTAGCACTTCAAGGTACATTTCAAGTTATTAATATCGTCGATTTAGCAAATCCACCACTTTTTGCAAATCTGTAAAGAATATACTACATTTACTTATACATTAGTACTACATATCATTACTACTGCAAAATAAACTAATTATTTTAAACTAGCTTCTCCACGTGGAACTCGTTTATATTGCAGCTCCATACAAACATTTACCCCTCCCTTTGACTCCCTTAGGGTATAATTTCCGGGATAAAAACTATCCTGTCCTTCCCCGGGACTCAAAACTATACCTATTACCAAATTTCATCTAAATAGGTTCAGCGGTTTAAGCGTGAAGAGGTACCATACAGACAGACAGACTTTGGAATTTATAACATTATTATGGATCTGAACTAATCGCTGTCGTAAGCTTTTGAACGCGCATTAGAATACTTACCCCCTCATTCATAAAACTTTAAATGTCTCTGCTAAATAAAATGTGCTTCGTCCCTTTCTAACGAACACAAATGTCAAAGTGACACACGAATTTTAACGCCATTTTAGTTAAAATAGGCTTGCAGAACGTTGCTGAATACGGCCGTTAGGATATATGTAAAGTTACGCAATCGCCCTACCTCCTGGGCAAAATACAAAGAACTCTACGAGTAATCATGTCAGATCAGATATGACTTTATGTTTTCATTTACATTATAGCAGACGAATACACATTAAGTTGGTCAGAATTTCATTTACTTTAGAACTTGCGTGCCTGTCTCGTTCGCCAATTTTTTTTCACTGTTTCAGACCAAGAGATTCTATATAATTATTTAACCTGAACACAAAATTTCACGAGAATCGGTTGAGAAATGCGACCTGTGGAGGGGAACAGCCGGACCGGACCTAAGAAAGTATTTAGACCCAAGCTGAAGCAAATAAGTAACTTCGTTTGCTTCGCTCTCTCATTCAAATAGGCCTGCAAATTAATAGTGAATGCGTGATTTTGTGTAGAAATTATAAATTTACCTCCCAATCTGCGAAAAAACAATATATTTTTTTATACACGCACAAAACATAAAAACAAACAGTCACGTTAGTCCCCCCACTAATAAAGTACTCGAACGCTGTATAACGGAACGCGCAACTTTTTTCCGCTTTAATTAAACTCATTTCTCCGCTAACAACCGTGGAACGGAACGTGAGAAATTAAAAATGGCGGCAAACTTTGGAATCCACCTTGCAATTACGCTTTGAACTAATTAGGGGAAATAACATGTGCTTTTACCCTTTCAGGGCACTGTTTAAGTCTGTCTGTTGCTAAACCTAATGTCTACCTAGTATTCTTTCTAAGGCAATTTCAATGGTTTGTTCAAACAGGTTTCTCAAACTAACATTTACTCACTACACAGTACACTTACTAACACTAAGTGCACTGGCATCGCGAGTACTCACGAATAAGGACCACCAACTGGTTCAAAACATGTCGAGCGATGTTTGACTTCAAAGATCTGTGACCCGTTTCATTACATTTTAATATGTTTGAGATTCACGGGAGTTTTCTATGTAAAATAAGAATAAAGACTAGTCTGAAACGCTTAGTAAAACGTCAAAGTAGGTACATACATACATACATTCACGCCTTTATTCCCAAAAGGGGTAGGCAGAGCACATGAAACGTATTTCAGCGCCACTTTTAGCATAAATGTGGGTATAAAAGATCGACAAAATGTGATATTGCAGTGATAGGTTGCTAGCCCATCGCCCACAACACACTTCAACCCTGGTCCCTTAGTCGAATTTTACGACACCCACGGGGAAACCAAAGTAGGTACTTAGTCTTAATGAAACGTCCAAGTATTAACTAATATTGGAATGAACTGTTTTCTTTGGCAAAATTGACACTTAAAAAAGTAACATTGAACTGGGTTTTTGACATCATTTGCATGGGTACAAATTATGCACCTGCACCCACCCCTTCCATTGAAAGTATGTGCGCTGTCAAGCTGTACCCATGCATAATTTCATCAGTCGATTCAGAAGTTAAAACTTCACAATTTTAGGACTTGTGTAGTAGAATTGTGTTAATTACCTGTATTATTTAGTTAAAACACTTGCTAATCGTGGACAATTAATTAAATTACTAGTACGCGATGTAAACCCTTTAAAATCTTTAAATCATTGTATTTAAAAGAATACAATACTTCTTGTAATAAACAAGCAGCATCTAAAGATAAAAAAAACCTCAATTGCTAAACAACCTACAATAAAATTCGCTATTCACCCCTTTTTCAGGCTTTTTTTAAATATTTTTCTTATACTTAACGGCCGCGAGCCCCGAATAAATTTAAATTAATTTATATTGTGCATACAACCGCCGTGCCGTTTCCTGCCGCCAGCGGAGCGCTGGCTCAAGCCACGAGAGAAAACTAATATATAGTAATATGTTATATTATAAATACGAAAGTGTGTTTGTTTGTTTGTCCTTCTTTCACGCCGCAACGGAGCGTCGTATTAATGTGTTTTTTGTATTGAGATAGTTTAGAGGCTGGAGAGTGACAGAGGCTACTTTTCCCAGCGGGAAAACATCTAATTCCCACGGGAAAATTCAATATGTTACATTTTCTTATAACCACACGGGCGAAGCCGCGGGCATCAGCTAGTCTTTCATAAATTGGCTATCTATATGCGCGGAATTCCCCATTTCCTAGAATAAACTTGTATTAAACTATAATAATTTGAGAATAATCGTTCTACCAAAGTATCACGTGACAAACTAATTTCTCAAATTATTCTAGTTTATTCTAGGAAAGGGGGAATTTCGCAACAATGGAAAGCCAGTTTATGAAAGTGTGTTACATAAGTTTTTAAGTATCACGCCGTTAGCCTATCCGCAAAAACGTTTTGTATGGTCGTCGAACCACCTTAAACTAGATTATTCTCTTTCTGTTGTTATTAATTTATTATACAATCTGTGACAGAGAATGTAACTGATAGTGATCTTACTAAATTGAAAAGTATCAGTCGACTAATACATTCTTGACGTCTAACGTCGTTTATAATTTTGTCGTGTTATATCGGTGATGTCATGCATCGTGACGTTAGTTTCAAGTTTCAGTACAATATTTTGACAGGCGGTGACAAACAAAAAGAGCTTATACACGCTGAGGGACAGGAGATTTGACATTGTATCTCGTTCCCACTTGTGGTGTTATCTATGCTTGTCACCCTTGTCACTCTTGTGTGTATGTGTGTGAGTCCCTTCATTTTTTCTTTCTCTATGTATTTTGCGTATAGTGTGGTGTGTGTGTTTGTGTGCCTAGATGTTTGTGGATGCAACCTGTACGTCTAGCACAACTTGCTGCTCTGTCGCTTCCCGCGCGACTAAGCGTCTCTTATCTCACTCGCACCGTGCAAATTAGAAAGAGGAGGGTAGATCTTTCTCAACTCGCGTCGCGGCGCGGCGTCAGCTGTGCTAGCCCCGCTGTCACTGCGATATTACATTTTGTCGACCTTTTTACCCACATTGATGCTAAAAGTGGCACTGGAACACAAGTTTCATGTGCTCTGCCTACCCCTTTTAGGTATGTATGTAGGTATGTATGTTTGTGAATACTCATCAGTTGTCTCATGACTTGCGCCGCGCGCGTCATCTGGGGCGTGTGATCGACGCTGATCAGGCGCCACTTTGGGGAAATCATCTGTTCGTCATCAGCTAATTACCTCCGTTATGATGATTACCCCGCGCCGGCGCTGCAATGTAGCTCAGATTAGTTTAAAGTTCGTGAATGTGGATGTAGCGAGTAATTATTGGAGTACTTAGTGGATTTTTGAAGTGAAAACTTCTTTAGCGCGCTGTGCACTTTTTGGGATGGGGAAAAATTGCTAAACTCGCCACAGATTTCGATTGGTCACGTGACCGTAAGATGCATAGGGTGAGAGATTAGGGACGAGGCTTGAGGGCGGGGGGTTTTTTTTTGATGTAAGATGTACGGGGCTTGGGGGGGCTTACTTATTCAAGTTTGTCCTTATTGAAACTTTACACTTCCAAATAATGGACGTAGCTAAAAACTAGCTATGTCCATCATTTGGAAGAGTGTAAGTTTGCCAGTGTCGGTTTTTTATTCATTTTAATGGCGATTTTAAGGTTATGTTTTTGGAATCTATATACGGCGGCAAGTATAATAATAATAATAATAAATATAAGGGGACAATCTTAGAGAGTATAGAGGAGTAAAGCCGCTACAGACAGACGCCGCAAATGCAAAACGACTTTAGCCCAAGCTTTAAATACTTACAAAAATATTTATTGTTTGAATGTGAGTGGCTATAAATGGTTGTAGGATTAGTATTTGGTTACATGAAAATCAGCTGGTGTTTGGCGTACAATACGTTGACTCTCAATATGCATGTCATCGAAATTATATAATTACTAGCTTCCTCCCGCGACTTCGTCTGCGTGGACCCAAGATAAAAACGATCCTATATTTTTATTCAGGCTATAAACTATCTACGTACAAAATTTCATCCAAATCGGTTGAGCCGTTTTAGCGTGATTGAGTAACAAACATCCAAACATCCAAACATCTAAACATCCAAACATTCACATTTATAATATTAGTAGGAAATAAGATTATTTAATGTTATATTAATGTCACATTAAGTAAGTTAAAAAAAAACAATATGTATGTCAGACTAAAGGTAAAGTTATTGAGAAGAATAAAAATATATTAATAATAAATCAATGTCTTGCAGAAAGGAAAGTGGTCAAAGAAAATAATACAATTGATAAGGCATTGCGGTTGTTACAGTGTTCATTATCTAACTAGGACATTCTTTGTAGACATCACTTGAATAATTTGATTTTGAATCCTTGATAATCCAAGGATTTTTAGGTCATTCGGCAAATGGTTGAAAATTTTGACAGACATGAATATGATACTTTTTTTCGAAATGAGCGATCTATAAAGTATAAACGGCGAACTTCATTCACTCACAAATAAATAAAATAAGATTTCATTTCATTTCGCTCGCTCGTTCAATTAAGATCTCATCATCTTTTGATTATTTGATTATGATAATTTTGATAATACATAAATCTTGGAACTTTCCAAATCAAGTAAGCAACACTATTTATCTAAATTGAAATACTATGACTCACATCATTACCCTATGAGTTATTACAGTGCTCGGAGCCATTTCTTCTACCTACGTATTATTTCTCCGCTGAAGTACGTAATAATTTATTTCCACTACGTTACAATTTGTCCAAGTTGTAGACGCGTTGGGAATTGTTTGTCTTTGATCATCCTTTTTGCTTCGGAATGTCGTGCAATTGGCGTTCTAGTTTCGAAATAACTCATGGTAGACCTAGTAAGGTTTCTTCGGCTTCGTTGTCAATTTATTTATAGTCAACGGTTAGCTTCAAATGTATAATTCTGTGACTCAGTGAAAAAGGGTACAAACCTTGTACCTCTTTAAATGTGGGTGAATTGCAAAAAAAAATAACATTCCAAAATATGGAAATGTCTTTCTACTTCAACATTCTTAAAAAAAATAGTATTGAAGTAACATGTATTTCATATATGATTTCACGTGCCTTGTTCATAGTTTAATAGGATTTGTACAGTTTTATATTATAAGATCGGTAATAATATTTTAAGACTTCATTAACGAAACATTTTATGTCTGCTCCCATACAAATTTCGTCACAGTGAACAAAAAACATAACTTTGATTTAAACAGCCGGGCAAGAAATTGGCTTGTCTATTAAGTACCATGTAAAATATAAAAAAAAAATTTCTTCAGGACCAATATCTCATATCAATGTCTTAAAATATCAAAGTTCGGGGAAAGATTTCGTTCCTTTGTGGTCCGTCAGTTGTTTAAAGCATCTTTTTTCGTTTCATTGTAGATAGGAATGCATCCGTAACATTTTTATGTTGTACAACAATTATTCTACATCCAACATATAAGCGCATTTATCGAAAGCTCTATTCGTTTTTATGTTGTGGTACAAAAGTTGCAACAGATCGTTTTTTTGCAAGAAAAAAAAATTCAATAATATATGTCTTAATTAGGTATGAAAATATTGTTTATCATATTGTTTGTCACTGCTGTTTTTTCATAGTTGGGTGGTGAACAAGTAGGTAATCGGCTAGGCAACATCGAATATTAAAATTTCTTACGTTTTTTTTTATTTGCTTCCGTACCCCTTTTGCTTAATTTGTGTGACGTTTGTACGGATTATTTTTCCAAACAAATGACCAATCAATTATTTCCTTTATGAATATTCCTATTGCGTTACGTAATTATTTTGCAATCCACCCTTATTCAAAAATAAAAATAAATTATTTAATCAGGCCGAAACTACGTCGCAACATAAGTTTTTTCAAAAACCTGCGTACGAAATATCGTTTGATGTTTAACAGTGGCAGTTCGGTGAACGAAAACATCGCGAGGAAACCGGTCTAATGCCAACAAAGTCTAGTTTTCTGGAATAAAAACCTATTTTGCTTATTATTACTGCCCGCCTCGATTGAGTTACGATCCGATATGTTTAGTGATACAATAATGATTCTACCGCCCTAGCGCTCAAAGTATAGTTCATATAAACAAACTATCCTATCATAACGGAAACGAACAACGGATTGACAAATGCATCTCACGCTGTTTCTACCCGTAAAAATATCTTCAAAAATAAACCTTAACTCCTTCCAATAAGAGTGTCTTCATTGTTACTAACATGTGTGACCTTTCTGTGTAGTTTTAACATGCACGTGTTCCATCGAATCTTTACAAATCGAATATCCATTCAAAACTCATGTCTTGATTTAACACTGTATTGAAAATTGAACTTAACGCTAGTATGATTATGATTGTTTTTATAACGGAATGTTCTAATAAACACGAGGTTTAGGAAGCAATTCTGGCCAGTATGTTTTTGTTTATTCTGTAAGTCGGGCTTAATCGAGATGTATTGTTTCTAATCCTGTCGTTGTTACCGGGAATGCTGCTGTAGAAGGGCTAGTCTAAAGGGGTCTTACAGTCGTCGCTAATTATGAAGTAATTCCTGAAAAAATAAATTAGAACCCTCTGACATTGTCGATGGGTATTATAAAAACTATTGCGCGTTTAACAGTTTTCGGAACTGAGACAAATTCAAACAAATATGTAACCTAAAATCAATGTTTTAATAGTTGCAATGTGCAATAGAGTTGGTACATGACTTTAGTAACATTTAACAAAAATAAGAAGAATGTGATGATGGAGCTGGCATCTTCTGAAGATAGTCTATCATAGTCGCCAATCACCGTCCGTCCGCGTCCGTTATTACCACAGTCCATCTGCCGTCCGTTCCTTTGCTTTGATTTATATTAGAATATATATACGTTAATATATATTTTTTATATATACTACTCAAAAGAAAATAGGGGCCACAAGTATGGTGATCGTTACGTGAAATTTTATTAAACATTAATATATAATTTTTCCAGCTATTAGACTTAAACACCAGTATGAAAGTGGTTGTATTCTGTAAAGGATGCGAGACATTATTAATTAGCCATTATCAATTAGTTTATGTCCAATAATTAACAATAAAATAGAAAAATGTAAGTGGCCCTTATTTTGTTTTGAGCAGTATATTATAAGTTATAGCACCGTATGTACCATATATTCTGATGAATAAATTAAGTATAATATTAAACAAAAACTGAGAATGCAATCTTTTTGATACAATGTACGTAAGGAGTTTTAAAAACTATTTGTTTTATGACGTCATACTCACTGAACTTTATTCCGACTTGCACTTTCTTAACTTTCTGCTCACAGGCATGTAAAACTTAAAAGCAACCTTAACACTTACATCATAAAGTCCACTTTCCAAAGCCACGCAAATTCTCTGACTCCATACACATCGATTATATTTTTAACGTCGATTCTCGTCTTCCTGCGATGCTGTATTGCAATTTGAACCTTATGTGTGGTACGTAAGACTGTGTTTACAACAAAAGGCTTGTTAGAATATGACATATGGAAAATAATCAGATAGGCTGATTTCCATGAAATTTAGCATAGTTTTCCTTCTTGGAAGCCTTCGGGAAATAAATACGATCCTAGGCCAACTACAGCGGCGAAGACGAGCTTAAGTGATTGTAAACCTTATCGTAGTATCATAAAGTCTCTAATTGGTTATTAAGTATATCTTGTAATATGTGGGCGGCGGTGACAGAGGTTGACTTGAGGGAATGGTCTATTTGTAAAACTGTTATTTCAGGATAAATGGTGGTTTAAATAGAAATGAATTGAAATTGGTAAAGGTGACTACTAAAATAACTCGCCATGACAATGTCAAGTATTGTATCTTCATGTGAATAAGTACACAATATTGAAGACTCATAATTACAGGCTGTTCTGCTGCCTGGAGCGAATATTTAATATTACGACTCTTAAGCTCTAATCATCTTACTTATGATCGATGACCTCAGTAAAGCCTCCGAGCGAGTTGGTCTAAGGATGAACATGGATAAGACACAGATCATGTCAAACTTCCATGTAGTACCAGCTCCCATTTCAATCGGACACTTTATGCTCGAAGTTGTAGACCTAGGGCAGACTGTCCAGTTAGGTAGGTCTTTGAGAAAGAGGTCAATCGTCGAATCCGACTCGGCTGGGCAGCATTCGGGAGGCTAAGGCACATCTTTTCGTCCAATATTCCGCAGTGTCTCAAGACGAGAGTCTTTGACCAGTGTGTGTTGCCAGTGATGGATCACATACAGTGAAGGCTCAAAGTGACCCAAAGGGCAATGGAGAGGGCTATGTTGGGAGTTACTCTGCGCGATCGCATCCGAAATAAGGCTATCCGCAGCAGAACCAAGGAAACCGATATAGTCCTCCGAATCGCTAAACTTAAGTGGGCGGGGCTCATTGCACGTAGAACCGATAACCGTTGGGGCGGAAAGGTTCTTGAGTGGCGACTACGTACCGGAATGCGCAGCGTGGGTAGGCCCCCCCACAAGGTGGACTGATGATCTGGTAAAGGTCGCGGGAGTCCGCTGGATACGGGTGGCGCAGGACCGGTCATTGTGGCACTCTTTGGGGTAGGCCTATGTCCAGCAGTGGACGTCTTTCGGCTGATATGATGATGTTGATGATGATATCTTACATGCGCGTCGCCCTTCCATAAAAGTGTCTTAAATATATGTTGCAATGGTGATTCTCAACTTTCAATGATACTACATTCGAAGTAGTCGACTGCAATCATGTTACCAATACCTGCCCTGCGAGTGTAGTCTGGTTGCCATTTTATCACTTATCACTGTGGATCAGAAATCCGTCACGTTCTGACAAGTATGCGAGTTCAATGTCTTATCCACAACTTAAGGTGAGGTAGGGCACAGCGAAATGTCATCCCGCTCGCATTTGGAGCAGCCCAACTGGGAAAGTACCTCCGCCTTGCAGAAGACCACAGCCATAATAACACTACTACTTGCTCTGTAGTAGCGTTGTGTTCCTGGAGGTGAGCAAGGTCGCCAGAGCTCCCGAGGGTGCGTTGTGGGTCGTTGAAGGGTCGGCAACGCCCATGTTACTCCTTTGGAGTTGCATGCGTCTATAGGCTGCGGTGTCCGCTTACCATCAGGCGGGCCGTACGCTTGTTTGGCAACGTTGTGCAAAACAACGACATGTGATAAAATGACAACCATGCTACACCTGATGGTCTCCCTATTGTCCTAATTACGAGACGCCAAGCACCGCACCAGAATAAGAAAACTTTACACCAACCAACCCCTTGATTGCTAATTATTTCCAACTTTGTAGAGCGTCCAAACTTCGTGCACTCATAGGCCGTAAAAACATTTATAAAGGAGACCGACAATGTAGAGCACACTTAGAGTTTAACTGCTCTAACTTATAACGACTCTGACATTGTATACTTTGTGAGGGGTAGAGCTGCGGTGGTGTTGATACCAAATTATATTTATTACTAGCGACCTGCCCCGGCTTCACACGGGTACTATATTACACATATAAACCTTCCTCTTGAATCACTCTATCTACTTAAAAAAACCGCATTAAAATCCGTTGCGTAGTTTCAAAGATCTAAGCAAACATAGGGATAGACAGCGGGAAGCGACTTTGTTTTATACTATGTAGTGATAACATACGATTTTCGCCCCAAGGTGAAGCGTAGACCTTTCTTTTGCTTCGCTCCCGCGTTCGACTAGTAATTTTTGGCAAACTTTAACAGGCATTTTCATAAATTCTTGTACCCAATTAGCGTGAGTAACACAAAACAAAACAAAAATTTACTCAGTGTCAGTTTTGTGACGAAAATGAAGCATGACACATTATGTGAAAATGTACCTACACATATAAATAACGTAAATGTTATGCATGCATAAATTGAAAAGATACAGTTTCATGCAAACTGAATACTTCATCGACGTAACAAAACTAACACTGAGTAAACGACTCACGCTAATTGGGTAGGTACACAGTTTATTGAAAACTAGCTTCTGCCCGCGACTTCGTCTGCGTGGGCCCGGGATAAAAACTATCCTATATTTTAATCCAGGCCATAATAAGCTATCTTCGTGCAAAATTTAATCCAAGTCGGTTGAGCCTTAAAAGCGTGATTGAGTAACAAACATCTAAATATCCAAAACTTCGCATTTATAATATTAGTAGGATGCCCTAATAAAGAAATCGGTATCGGTAAAACCGGTACGGGTATCACACTTCCCCTCACTAGCCAAAAGCTTTAAATTTATGAGGAAATAGCTCAATCTGTGCAATAGCCCGTTGCATTGAAAATTCCGAGCGTAACAACTTTACTACCTGCCAATTTAGACATTTAGTCTCGACTTAGTCGCTTAAGGGGCTACCCGAGGTTTTCATCGATTTTTGACAAGTTTTGAATCGTATCTCCTACTTTTGCACTACAGATAGAACTATAAGTGAAACGGCTATCGGTTCTTCAATCTTTTATCTCCATTTTTGTGTACCGAATTTTGAAAAAAATTAAAACTAAATTTTGTATGATTTTTTTAAACATTGTCTAAAAAACACTTATTTCGTATCTCTGTTGACGTGAAAGATCTAACATATACGAAATCTACATATTTGGGTTCGTCTATGACGTCTCTAAAAACGTGTCTAGGGTTTGCATTTTAAACTAACTAACACAAAATGTATGGCCATAAAACTGGTTTTCTGGCCTAAAATTGTTCAACTTTGATGCCAAATATCTCGAAAACAATGAACTATGAAGTAAATATGGGATACTATGTTGCTTAAAGCCGTTGTTGTTCATATAATAAGCTACAAAATCATTAGAAAACTAAGGGATTCAGATCAAAGGTCATTGGCGTATGGGAGCCCCTTAATATAATAAGCTACAAAAAACATTTATTTATTTATTTATTTGAACTTTATACAATACATTACAAATACTCTTTATTGCACACCTCACACAAACAAAGCAGTAACAAGATACAAGTACAAAAGGCGAACTTAATACCATAAGGTATTCTCTACCAGTCAAGCTTTAGGCCAAACAGAAAATAAGCATAGCTAGTGCGGGGAAACATTAGAAAACTAAGGGATTCAGATTGAAGGTCGTTGGCGTATGGGAGCCCCTTAAGTTAGTAACTGTTTATACGGATGTCGGAGTAGCTGGCAATTGAGTTGATTGCCTGACCGATGTGTGGTTGCTTTATAATTTAATGGCAAATTACACAAACCGAATTACAATAACAGATTACACAAAACGATCGAGTTCTTAACTCATACACTGCCAAGAATCGATACGCTTGTAGCCGATCCCGGGGTTTTCCCGCTGAGCAGCGGAACGCGACTACACCGTAGGCGCCCGTTTGGCGGGTTCCTGGCAGTGAAAGTGATAAAAGAGGCTTATAATATGGCTAATGGGTGAAGATAGAAATGGTTTATTTATTAGTCCAACAAGAAGCTCATTCTAAATTTAAAATTATATTAAATTAATATTATGTCTTTAACTTATATAACACGTTTAGTATGTATACTCGTAGTATGCCATTGAAATCCAGGTGCACGGATATACTTATTAAAGGAGATAAGATAATTATTTGTATAATCATAATTCGTTTTTTATTACATTATTGGTACTAGTTAAAATCTATGAGTTTCTGCCAAAGCTGAAGAGTTCCCCGTGCATACTTTAAATTAACTGCCCCCAGCGACCTCATCGTACGAACGTCGATCTTATTAAAAGCTCTCAAAGGAGGCCAAAGAAAACTAAAGAGCCTCGATTCCTTAGAATCAAAGCAAACCTAACGAGGCGGAGAATTTAAAATAATCCAACTAAATTCAAAACGCCACCCTTATAGACCACAACGCCTTCGACGACGATATGATATAATTATGAAGGGTGATACTCAACTTCCATGCGTTCGAATACGGCCAAGTTTGAAAGAAGGCAGTGCAGAGTTGGTTGGAGCGATGCGGGTGTTGCGTAATTGCACCGGGTTATACTACGGTAGAGCTGCAGTAGAAAGTAAACAGTAAGGCAACTTAGACGAGTTAAAACGGTTTACTGATAAAAAAGTTCAACTGGGAGACCCCACGTCAATGCGAACTTACAAGTACCTATTTAAATTATTTTGTATGCTTTATTGTATTTCAATTATTTTATATGTACTAAATAGCAGGAAAAAAAATCAATTTTATAATTTTCAATTAAATTTTGTAAAATCAAAAATATAGCTCCCAATGACTTGTACTTACACTATCTCATTTATGATCATGATTGTACAATGCTGGATACATTAATTGGTTATGCTGGATACATTAATTGGTTAATAACAGCCATTGTGATACGTCATGATATTGCTGTTGGACCTTCCTCATCATCATCACCCAATCAGCGGAAAGACGTTTGCTGCTGGACGTATGCCCCCCCCAAAGAGTGCAACAATTACTGGTCCTGCGGCAATCGCATCCAGCGGCTTCCAGCGACCTTTACCAGCCCTCTAGATATAATTTTCGACCTAGTTGTCAACACTTACTAGCGGCGCCGGCAGCGCGAACGTTGTCTCGCAGAAAGTCCCCGCTTATTCGATTTTTGCACTTCATAAAGCCGTTACTTGAATCAGCACCAAACTGTGATATATTTGCTAGCCGATGGATAGATGTGTGTGATGAATGTTTGACGTTCTGCGAGAAGGCAGTTTTTTTTTTTTTTTTTAATTTATTAAATCAATATGTTTAATTTTACAAAATCTTCTTTCCTTAGCCACTATTGGAAACCTTGGTAGGTTTATATAATAGCTGGCGAGATCGCACGGATCGATCCGCACTAGTAATATATTAACATTACACTAGTATTAATTAGTGTTATGTACTTATACCTATTATCTATGTTGTAAACAGTGATAATGTCACAAACAACAACGTAGTTTACATTGTAAATCGGGTTTCACATTCTAGGTAGTACTTTTTTAGTAACGATTGAAATTTCCCCGGGTTATCAATTGTATCTAGTAAGTCATTACATATATGCTTGGGTAGGTTGTTAAGTATATCAGGTATTAAACAGGTGTTGGTTCTTCTCCCGTAGTTATTGTTTACACTAGGCAGAACATATGAGCGCATGTTCAGTGCGCAAGATGCACGACCGTTTTCTGGTTATAATAACGATTATTTGTTTCTTTTGTGTATATATCTATCTTTTGTTTCACAGTGCTTTGGTACTGTAATGCTGTGAAATTGTATGGAATAAATAAATATTTATCTTGCAGTATCACAAACCCAGCCCCCACTGTAAATGGACCAAGCTACAGGACATGAATGCGAAAAGGTAACTACCTCCAGAGTCTACGAACCAATTCCCTGTCCCATTACATATTTTGGCTTGAAACGATTGTGATTAAACTGTTAATTTTTTACATGTGTCATTAACGTTCACTTTTGACTTGGCAAATCACGATTTGTTGGTTGTTTAAATTTAAACCTTTACTGTGGCACCACAGTGGCTGAGGTGAGTTCAGTGCGCAACGAACGCTCGCGTCGGGCGGTCGCGGTACGCGGTCAGTGCTCCCTCAACTTCGGTAGTGCGATCGTGCAGTGTTGTTGGATGTAGGTGATGAGGTGGAGTTGTGAGTATGGCTTTTTATATTTTTTATTAGTTTCAGTGCGGGCGGGGAAATGAGAGATAAGTTGGAGAAGTTGTGGGTTTTTTATGTGATAGGTGTAGAGGAAGTTTATGATATGTGCATTGTTAAATAAAAACTAATTCGTAAAGGCAATTAAGCATTCAGTTTGTATAAAAACTAACTTTTTCTGTTTAATTTAGGAATGATATGCCTATCCACTCACTTGCTTGTGGCAACGAGAGTTGCCAATTTCGCGCACCCCTAAACTGATGGTGGCAACTGTGGTTGCCAGGTGAAGTATGGACTTCTTTGATAAAGAAAAATTGAAAGCAATTTAGGCTACCTTTTTTAAAATCCGAAAGCAAGTGAGTGGCTATACACGTTGATTAAATGTGAAAAAAGTTCATTTTCACATGATTTGTATGCTTAATTTTCGTTACAAAACTGACACCGAGTTCATTTCTGTTTAACAACTCAGGCCAATTGGGTGCACGAATTATTGAAAATGCTCATATACACTTAGGGAATTGAATGTTTTTGTGCTACCCGAGTTACTGATATTGAGAAAATTGTACAATGTAATAAAATTTGTTAACGAGACAAATTATTTTATAAAATATTTTCGTATCGTGTCAATTTATCATCGTGTCTGTCAGGGTCCTGTCTAGGGCCACAGGCGATGATGTTTTTTTTCCATTATATATTCGTTCTCTGTATCATATCGTTTAAAATTAAGAATAATTGGCAAACAGAAAAAAAAGTGCAGGGAACCGCCCTATTAAAAAAAAAAAAAAAAATACGGGACAATCTTACACAAAGCGACCTAGTCCCAAACTAAGAAAAGCTTGTACTATGGGTACTAGACGACGATAAACATACTTAAATAGATAAATAAATACTTAAATACATAGAAAACATCCATGACTCAGGAACAAATATTCGTGCTCATCACACAAATAAATACCCTTACCGGGATTCGAACCCGGGACCTCTTGCTTCGTAGGCAGGGTCGCTACCAACTAGGCTAAAGCGGTCGTCGTCGATTTGTTTTATTTTTTACATTAGGAATTATTGTTAATTATTTAATCAACAAAAAGTATAAATAATATGAATAAAAAAGGGTTTACCACAGAATAATGGTGGGCACTTATTATCTAATGATAGATTCTATGATCAGAACTGTTATTATGCTAGTCTTTTCTGCAATAGGTAGCAAATAATTTAAGATTTCCTTTTTTTAATAAACAGACAATATTCAGGGCATTTATTTGCACACGCATTTTTGCCAGATGAAACTGTCTTTGTAGGAATGGTAGATTAAAATATAAACTTCTTTTTTTTTACTGTTAACTTCGGCACTACCTAGTTACGTATTTTCTACTATAACTTGTTGTAACGTACAGGATATACGTTTCTTAATATCGGTTTATGAGATGATATTAAAAGGGCTGTTAGAGCCATTTATAACCTGGGGTCGCGAGAGTCATTAAGAGAATTCTTAAAGGAAACAGATACTCCACCACAGCCATCGCTATATCGCCGAACTTGCCACCTCTTAATTCCAATCTGTCGTAAAGCAAACAGTTATTTCAAAAGCATATTATAAAACCATTATATCATGGACAGGGATATTTGGCAGTGATAAAGTCCTGCATAAGAAATCTATCGCAAAATAAATAAATAGCGGTGGATTGCCTTAATCCTTAATCTAATCTACGCTTTAACTGTTTCCATTGTGTAACGACAATTACCCGTACGGGTAACTTATAGGCTTTCTACCGTAGCAATATATTATCTTAAATACTGTGGTACTGGAATTAAATATTACATATACATTGCATAGTGTTTTTTCGCCGGTTCTTCTCGAAGAAGACGTTTTCTTTCCGGACCGGTGTTAATTTATCGACATTCATAGGTGCATGTAATTTGCCTACATTAAAGAATAAATAACTTGGACCATGGCTTTTGACTTTGTATACAGTAGCACGACTTAAAAAAAGACGGGCTCATAGTTATCTGACGTGCCCTGGCGCGACAGAACGGTATCGGCTTCGTACATTCACACTCTGCGGCGCTACCGCGAACTACGAAAGTCGATGTTCGTAATACATGCATCCCTGTCCCTCGAGTAAGGGAGTGCGATAGAGATGGAAATACCCGAACTTCGACTTTCGAAGTTCGTGTAGCGCCGCTGATGCGTGACAGCTTCTCTTGTGTTACGAGTCACGTCAGACAACACCTGAGAGCTTCGCGTTAGATTAAGTATGAATGCAGCTTGTACTTGTGGCTCCGAGCTGTAGGATTCGTGAGACTGTTTAAAAAAAAATGTATAAAAAAATGGCTTACAAAATTTCATGAGAATCGGTTGAGAAATGCGACCTGTAGAGGAGAACAGCTGGAAAGCCGGAAATACGAAAGAATTTTGGCCCAGGCTGAAAGAGTACTTCGTTCATTTCGCTCGCTCGTTCAATTAAGTTAGACTTAGATTAGATTAGATTTCTTTATTTTGTTATATAAACATACAATATAAATTACCCTGGATCAATTTAGAGGACTTGATATTATGATGAAGTACACAACATGTAACATGTAACATGAAAAAGATAAAATAAAAAATTACAAATTATAACTGTCAATATAGAAGTATACTAAAATAAAGCATCCCAAAACAGTTTGTCAAAATTTTAAGTAAGTAAGTAAGTAAGTAAGTAAAATCTTTATTTGCACGATTTTAGGTAAAGACAGATCACAAACAGGTACAATAGAGGTATCACTAAAATCTACCTTAAAGGCATGCAAATTATAAAGTAATCTTAAATCTAGCTACCTACTTATATTCTAGGAACTCTTGAATACTGTAGAAACATTTTTCTATCAACCATTTTTTTAAAGCCTTCTTAAATTGTATAAAAGGCAGGTCTTTCATTAAATCTGGAACTTTATTATAAATTTTTATACACATTAAATATGCGTTTTTTGCAACTAATGAAAGATTAATCGCTGGAACATATAGCTTATTGCGGTATTGTGAACGTATGGGATTACGATATATTTCTTTAACATTCTGAAATAGATGGCCATGTTGATATACAAACAAGGATGCACCGAAGATATAAATACAGGGAAGTGATAAAATATAGTGATCCCTAAAGTAAGGCCTGCAGGAATCCAACACTTTGAGACCAAAGATAGCTCTAATACATTTCTTCTGCATAACAAAAACATTATCTATGTCTGTAGATCGACCCCATACTATTATCCCATATTGCAATATTGAGTTTATGTAGCCATAGTAAGAAGTGAGAGCAGCTTCTTTTGAAATTACCTGAGTTACATCATGCTACATTAAAATATAATCAATACTAAATACAAATCAATATACAATGTCAAGTATATTTCATTTTCATAAAGTCGTTCACACAATTAAATCTATTTTCCAATAAAAAGATATTTTAAGAGTTAAGTTTTGTGTTTATTGTAATTTTTTTGTAACAAGTATATGTAGCAATTAAATAAATGATATATATATATATATCCATCTATCGTCTATGTATCTCATATTAATCCCCAGTCTGTAATTAACTTTGCCTTTGCTTAGTAGTTCTTTTACCTTTATATTGTGCTGATTATTATTGTGATATACAAGACACTATCTATTTATAGAACGCTTGTACGAGGTTCTGAGCATTATTCAGGTAATTAACATTTGCAATGTACAGAGTGCAAAAATATTTATTGTGTTAATCGTCTCATAAATAAATATTTACCGAAACCTTAATCCGCTGACATAAGAGCGATGGGAGATATTTATGAGTGAGTGGTTAGGCCATATTTATTACAATGGACTGTAGGTGAACATTATAAGTGTTCATCATCATCATATCAGCCGAAAGACGTCCACTGCTGGACATAGGCCTCCCCCAAAGAGTGCCACAATGACCGGTCCCGCGCCACCCGCATCCAGCGGACTCCCGCGACCTTTACCAGGTCATCAGTCCACCTTGTGGTGTGTGTTATTAGTGTTATTAAATAATAAGCTATGAGCGCTCGCTCGCCACGCTGGCTCTGAGCACTGGCAAGCTGCACTCTTCATACATCGTCGCTGACCCCTCTGTCTCGAAGGGGGGCTGATGTGGCGTCACTCCTGTCAGCTGTCGAATCTGACGTGTTCTGCATCGCGCTATACAAGTTTCATAAACCACTTTGCTTATATATATAAAATCCAAACAACTCTCATTGGGACTTCGGTCCCTGAGAGATCTCTCTATTGCCGTGACTTCTACACGAGCTTCTTACAAATTTCTACCCAAACAACGCGCCCAAAACCCGGTATGTGCATATTCGAACTAAATGGCTGCCTGGCATCGTTTCGACACCCCGCCCCCAGCCCCGCATAATGGCGCCCATTCTGTGGGGTCATTTTTCGGCGCTACTTAGACTTCTATGGTTTTTCGTTCGCTGGTTGTATGCTCAGTTGACTGTACTGTAAAATTGTATCTACGTTAAAACTACTTAAATTTAGAACTGTTGCCGTGTCTGTCTCACACGGGAACAAATCACTTGCATGAATGATTGAAATCGCGGTCGTCTGGACAGGACACTGTTAATTTTAGCCTAATAATTAGTGCAGTGGTTGAAGATACGATACCCTACGATTCATTAAAAAAAATCCAAACAACCATACATACATTCCTAGTAAAATAAAAACTCGCAATAAATATATATCGATTATCCTCTCATAAATATGTACCACATTATAGGTACCTTAATTCGATGGCATAAGAGCCATGGGTACATATTTTTGAGTAAGTTGTATGCACCCATATTTTTGCATTTGACTGTACATAATTATAACTTGTAATATTTATTAATATTTCACACACAATTTTATGCCAGTGCATCATAGACCCGTTATTGAAAAACTCTATAATGTCACAATGGATTAATATAGATTATATTCTTGTTGTTAAGTGAACGAAAGAAAGGCGAACAAACGTTCGACCTTAAGTCACATAAACACCTCTCTCTACATTCCGTCACGGGTAGAAACAAATATGCACGTACAGAGTTAAATATTTTTATAAATAGCGTGTCGGTGGCTTAGAAGTAATATACGCTTAACCGGAACCATTCTAAACTTAACCTTAACACCACCGCATAGAGTTAATACTCAAAATTGGATTTTTAATACTTATGCTTTTTCAGCATTTTCCGCGATATGTTCGTAGAAGCCATTCTAAATCCAACCTTAACCTGACCAATTAGAATATAAAATTTAAATGGTTGCCGTGCCATATATTCTCTATTACTGCATCGCGCGATACGTTCGTAGCATGCTACGAACGTTAACTGCTACGGGTAGCGCGAACGGTTTCCGCTACGGATCCGTAGCCGCGTAGCGTTGTTATCAGTCGAGGATTGAAATGGGAATATCTCGTGGGCGGAATTTGTATGGATTATGTTAATTGTTACCTCCCCGAGGCTTTGAGTATAAATTATAGCCGCATTTTAACGCGAATCTAGGTTATCCTTACAAATATTATGAATGGTGAAGTAACGTTCTACTTAATATTTTTGACGCTTATGTACCTATATAATATGCTAGTTTAAATGAAATGTTAAATAATTAAATATAAATATTATGGGACAATCTTACACAAATCAAATTAGGCAAAGTATCAATAAGATTTGTGTTATGGGTAATAGACGACGATATATTTAATTGATATAAATACTTAAATACAAAGAAAGGAAATGTTACATAAGGGTTTGAGTCACGTAGAAGAATAAATAGTTTAGATTTTTTTTCTATACGGTTTCACTATTAAATTATAAATCAAAATTAACCTACCTAATTAGAGATCATAACATTAAACGAGAGAGCGCGGCCACCCTATAAGTGATCGAATCGCCGTTCCAACTGGACTAGAAAAACATTGTTGGACAGTTTGAATTCATAGAAGGCCTGTTCGTGGCTAACCACGGTTTTGAAGCCTGAATCCATCCATCTTTTGCCACATTTCCAGCTCTGACACATTGGTGTCGTGACTGCCGTTGAATGGGTTAACAATTGACACTTAATCTGTCAAAAAAATTGTAACGCTTTTTACTATGCTCGCTGGCTGACTGTCGAGTTTGTTTCGGCGTTTTTTTTTGACAGTGATCTTCATTTTAGAAACGCTGGTAGAATTTGACTTGCAAAAGTCCCATTGCAGCCTACTTGCAGGATAACATTTATTTATTTCATTTACTCTCGTAGCCGATGCCGTGGTTTTTCCGCTAGGTAAAGGAAAACACCTACTAGCTGATGGTTGAATATTACTTTCTGCATTTTCTTGCAGGGATCATGTGCAAGAAAATGCAGAAAATTATATAAATAATATAGTGGAAAGAGGTTTCCACTCATTTAACTAACTTTGTGTTTCAGAAAGTATCCTGTATCCTTATTTACAGTAAAACTAAAGCGAGCACAAATTACCTAGTCCGCGTGTGTGTTTTTCCCCTCGCTAACGAGGTGCGCAGAATAGGTAAATGTGTGTTTTCCGGCCGCGATAACGCCGACGTTAAGGATGGCTTGCCGCATGTTACCTAACACTGAAATTAAATGCCTGCGTGAGGGGAACACTGTTGTTTTTGTATATTTTTGTTGGCCTATTCGGTGTCCCACTGCCGGGCAGGGCCCCCTTGAATGCCATGACTTTCGTATCAGCGCCCCTTTCGGACAATTGTCGAGAAGTGCGTCTAAGGGTGGGTTGCGCCAACTTACGGTTACAGATCGACGAACGTTAAATATGGCAACGGCAGTTGTCGTTCCATTGAAATTTGTCAATTTTTCCATACATTCAGATTTTAACGAACAATGCTTAAGATTATAGATTACATCCCACCCTAAGTAATTAAAAAGGGGGGACGACACACACATGACTCGAGCTTTAAAGCCCAATATCTCGCAAACGAATTACTGATTTGAAAAACGGTTTTAGGAAACCCATAATATTTTTGAACGAGCTATCCAACGACGCACACTATGAGTTTAATGAGAAAAAAATGATATCCCCGCTTTAGGTTTAGGAAAGGTACCCCAAAAACATTTTTTTTTCAAGATTTTATTGTACAGTTTTGTCGGCGTGATTGATTTATATACCCATGCCGAATCACAGTTTTCTAGTAGTAATGGTTATTGAGCTAAGCCGAAGACGGAGAGACAGACAGACAGACGGACATGGCGAAACAATAAGGGTTCCTTGTTGACTACGGAACCCTAAAAAGAACAAATATAACGTTTTCACACAAAGCCTGTGATCGCTTAATTTTTCTTGTACATTTCTATTATAATTTCTAGCAGCAGAATCTGATTTCTGACCTAGATATGACAGATCCCGTTGTGTATAAAAAGTTTCAGGTAATTCAGCCGTATTAAAATGAGAACCAAACTACGTTTGTATGGAGAGTTGATTTGAGTGGACCGTGCTTCAATCTGAACGATTGCAAAAATAAAATTCGGATTCATTTCTAAATCAACCCATCAATGTTGTTTCAGTTCCAAACCCAGGCTTTTTCGACTATTAAAAGCGGATTGGAACAAAACATCGGCCAATAAATATAAGCGGGCGTTTACATACGAAAATAAAAGGTGTATCGAGTGAGGGATAGATGGGGGCTGTGGAGTGCCACTGCTAGCGGGAAACAGGGGTATTTATTTATTTCAAGGGCTATTGCGCTCATTGACAAAAAGGTACGAGCCTACTTTCCTATCGTGTCCCTTTCTTTAAAAAACAAAAGTACACAAGGGCACTTTTACAAGTTAAAAACGTTAGCCCATCGTAACAATAGGACGTAATTAACAGACTAATACACGAACACTTGTACACAGCTCCTTATTACTTAAATGTGAAGAGTTAGTGAAAGATTTTTTTGTAATCGGACGAGCAGTTCCGGAGATTGTTTCCCCCACATACAAATTTACAAACATTCACAGTCACAAAACTACTCACAAACTTTAAATATATTATATTCGTACATATGAATAAATTATTCGGCTTTGACTTTGACGTACCATAGTATATCGTACATGCATATATAGGTATGGTACAGATGGATGCTATTTTAAAATCCTAATCATATTGTAATTGAAGTACGATCTGTTAACCGCACTCGCAGTAGGCCAAGATACAGGCTCAGCCTAGTTTGGCCACTGACGGGTAGCCTTTTTATTTGCTTTTGTGAAATAAATCATTTTGTATTTGTATTTTAAAATATTCACTGCCAGTAACCCACCTAGCGGGTGCTACTTAGCGGGAAAACCACGGGATCGCCTACGAGCCTGGCGCTTAGCGATTCGTGGTAGTGAATGTGTTAAATGGGACTAGTGTCAGCCGAACCCGCTGGCACAGGCTCCGCGCCCCGCCGATTACGATACAATGCAAATACACCCTCTGCCGGACGCGATAGCCGTATTAGCATACGATCGCCGGTCCCGCTAATCCGAGTACTACTCTCGTACAGGGGCTCATTCAACTTGAGATATAACATTGGAATCGGGTTGGTATTTAATCCGTTCTTAATTTGACTTAATCGCGTATTTAATTAACTTATGATACCTAAGGTTAGTTTTTGTCCAGCGTCCTCGCTTCAAACTTATGTGGGTCGGTGGGTAGGTCTCGCCTATGTAGAACGGGTCCGTGGCATAATTTCGAAAATCAAAATTACACGAAAACCGTAAAACAAAAAGGCGGCAATCTTGTTTAGTGTCCTTGTTAGTTACAAAACTCATCTCTCATGACGGTTTGTCGAACGCTTATGTTCGAAAATTAAATGTAATCTAATCAAGTTCTATTGTATCAGTAACTTAAAAATAATAACAGCGAAAGAAAGAAAGAAGTGAAAACTCAATGACATTGTAGCAGTTTTTCGATCAGGTCACGTGTCCGTCTTACGGTCACGTGACCTGTCTTGAATCTCACGTCTTACGAATCTTACGGTAACGTGAGCTGTGGCGAGTTCAACAATTTTTCCCCTTCACAAAAAGTGCACAGCGCCGCTAAAGAAGTTTTCACTTACTTACTTACTCCCCTGCCTCAGCGACCCGAAGTGGATCGCCAGCCACGCACACACACACATGCACACACTTTTATATTTGTCACACATTAGTAATTTGTAATGTGTGACAATTATAAAAGCAAAACAGAATGTAGTCATTGCGAATTTGCCGTTTATTGTATAAACGGACGGTTTACTGTGTTCTTAACGCGTCGGAACGATCGCGTGCAGCACAATGATGCCATACTGTAATGCGACTTGGTGAGTGAGATTAACCTCCTGTACTTTTTAAAAATCCTTTCTACGTTTCAGTTTGCGGTCATTTAAACAGTCGAGAATGAACTGGAGTAAGAGTTCATTTGTAAACTGTTTAAAAAGCAGGTTTTTTAAAGAAGGAATGATGGCCAGCACTTTAATTATGAAATCAATTGGACTGCTCTGTCTGCACGTCTATCATGAGACGGCCGCGACATAATCTCGATTTTTCTCACACTATACCTCTTGTTCTAAGTGTTCTAATAAGAGAGAGACGGATAGTGCGAGATAAATTGAGAGAGCTCGCGCGCCGTCGCGTGATAGCCGTGCTGTATATGGATAATCGTTAGATGAAAAGCGCTAGATGCAAACTCGGTTCGTTTGCGATCATGTCTGTTCGAGAGTGGTTCGAGATGACCTCGATGGTCGTTTATTGAAAAATCTTACCATTAAGTTACATTTAAGGCCAGAATCACTATGGCGTGGTCTGCGGTCAATGGTAAATTTGACAGCAGCGGCGTATGTCGCGTTTTAAGCAGTCTCTTTTATTTACCTGATTGAAAAGCTTTGCGCGTGTAGTTTAAATGATACGCTCGTGTTGTTACTTTATGTCAATAAGTTATTGGGTATGCTATGGATCCTTTACAGACTTCAAAGGAAGGGTTCGTTGAATGGACCTCGGTTTTCTTTTGTATGCCACATCTTCCATTTGGGACGATTTTGAAATTGTCTCTGATTACGTACAACGAGAGTACTACATAGGTGCTGATGGCCAATAAAATGAGGAACTAATTAATTAATGAAATATCATTGGTAAAATAAATTGGTTAGAATTTCACCCTCCCCTTTCTCCCCGTGGGTGTCATAAAAGTTGACTAAGGGAGCAGGGTTGAAGTGTGTTGTGGGCGATGGACCAGCAACTTATCACTGCAATATCACATTTAGTCGATTCATACTCATACTTTATGGATAATAAAAAATTACATGTCAACATTCATTTGTTTTATGCTAAAAGTGACGCTGGAACATAATTTTCATGTGCTCTGCCTACCCCTTTGGGAATAAAGGCGTGAATTTATGTATGTATGTATGCACACGACTTGGAAATTCATTATTGAACGAGGGAGTGTGATTAAGACATCCGTCGCTCTCGCGCTCGCATACGCGTCGACACGTGTCGGATATCTTGTCCACATCGATAAGTTGTGATAAATTGGCAACCATGCTGCACGCGCAGGTCGCATTTCTGAACCGATTCTGGTGAAATATTGTGAGCAGGTAAAATAATCATAGATTTCTTTTGAAGATAAAGATGTTAGATTTAAAAAAAAAACAAGGTTGCGAGTTCTACAGCTCACAGAGCCACTCGTAATAAGTGAAGTAAAAGTAGGTAGGTACATACAACAAAAAAAATTAAGAAGACACTAATGAACATGTTTTTATTGTGTGAGAAACATTTATAGCAACTTATACACTTTTTAAAGAGTTGCAAATTGTCTATGATCAGTGGTATTCAAGAATTAGAATGGTAAATTTTCTTGATTTCGTCTGAACGAGCGAGCGAAGCGATAGATTTTCTCTGCTTCAACTGTCCAGCCGTTCTCCTTTACAAGACGCATTTCTCAAACGATTCTCGTGAAGTTTTGTGAGTAGGTTCGATAATACAGACACAGACTCGTAAGTTCTACAGCTCACAGACAGCCACTAATATTAAAGCTAGAAAACTCGTTTTAATTACTATATTTTTTTCTGGATGTAAATATACAGTTAAAAGGTCGACATTTCAACACAAATTTCCGCTTCCAGGTACGCCAACCGCTTTGAGCTTGCGCGCGCGATGTAACCAAAATGGCCGACTAGCGCAAAATGGCGGCCGCTTTTGACAAGATGGCGTGGGGTGTGCTACTATTTGCGGTGGTGCTGGAGTCGGCTATCGGACAATCAGGGCGCTTCAGTGATCCTAAACTTGAGGAAGATTTGGGTAAGTATTTAATCGAATAAGATATGTTTCTTTAATAGTCCCCAGCACGCACGACTACAATCGAGTCCCCATAGAAACTTAGTTTGGTGCTCATTTTAAAACAGCATACAGGAACCAAACTCCGTTGTATGGAGAGATCCATCCTGGCGACCCTTAAGGCTCCCTACGTTACATATCGATTATTCGTTTTGATCCTTGACAGTCACATGAAACGAATATTCACATACAGTGCAGAAACTACCCACTAAGCCTTTTAAACTACCGTCAGCATAGGAAGACCTTTGACAGAAACCTTTGAAAAAATCTTCCATGTTATTTTTACTTTGAGAATAGCGGACCTACAATACAATTTTGAAAACACTGTCCCGTGTAAAGTTTATCAAGGGATGGTAATCTTCGCAGCTAAATTAAGAACTGGCTTTAAATTGGCTGACGGTTTACCATAAAGAACCTACTTAACTTGGGCGGGTAATGGTTTATTTGCCGCAACCTCATACTAATTCGCTGCAGCAAATAAAAAGAAAACCGACCAAGTGCGAGTCGGACTCGCGCACGAAGGGTTCTGTACCATTATCTATAAAACCTGCAAAATATTACGTTTGTTGTATGGGAGCCCCCTTAAATATTTATTTTATTCTGTTTTTTAGTATTTGTTCTTATAGAGGTAACAGAAATACATCATCTGTGCAAAATTTCAACTGTCTAACTATCTCGGTTCATGAGATACCGGATGACGGACAGACAGACAGACAGACGGACGGACAGCGGAGTCTTAGTAATAGGGTCCCGTTTTACCCTTTGGGTACGGAACCCTATATACAAACAATGACAGAATCAATGAATGGTATAGGTAACATACATTTCTGTTACACTTATTGCGATTTGTGTATTAACCATCTCGCTCCGTCGTGGTATTGTTATTACCATTTATTTATTTAGATATGCAATTTAACAGCATTACAGCATATGCCAAGGTTTAAACAGGCCTTGGCCAAGGCTTGTAAACTTAAACTATTTAACATACATTATGCACAATAAGAAACAAGTTATACCTAGTAACAAATGATATTTAACACTTTGCACGCCGTTCACGAGGACCATTCGGTACGCAGTTTTGCCGCCATTTCGCCGGCCATTTAAATAACTGCCACGCGTAATTCGCCGATCACGAATACCACTCGTAACACTTTTTTTCTTAGAGTCGCGGATGACGAAAAGTACTCGTGATCAGATTCCATACTGTTTGTATCAAAATAACGAACACAGTTCGTGATCCGCTTGATAGCAACGTATAGAGGAACGGTTTAGCTACACGCACACATACAATTCATTATCGAATGCGGCTGGAGGTGGCGTGACGATGCGTCGGCCCGCGCTGCCTCGCCAGTGCGCCGCGGGCTCGCTACGTGGACACTATTGTTTTTTTCAAAAAACGTGTTCACACTACTATAGTTTAAAAATAATAAAAAATATATAAACACATTGTTTTATTTTTATCCTTAAAATATATGAAATCACCTTCCAGATACATAAACAATTGTTCCTATATATACGCTAATTATTTTTTTCTAAATCTTTCAATATCACCGAAAAACGCCGGCGAACCACAGATGACGCTTTAAAAAACACGCGGCGTACTTGGGTGCAAGAGCATCACGAGTGGAGCTCGTGATAGGCTGTCGAAGTGTGGCATTGGATTATAACGTCGGAGTGCAAAGTGTTAAAAATTAATCTCACAGAATCTTTTAAAAATAGGGAGGAGTGTACTCCACTTGTAGGCAAACAAATCGCAATCCGGTGCATACAGAATTACTTTGTTAAGTAGCGCCTGCGTGTTGACAACTGGTGACTGGTGAGTGCTCGCACGCCGCCGTGCGAGCCGCCTCTTCCGCCAGGAGGCGGTGGCTGCGGCCACAGAGGTACTCGTCAGGAACGAACAGAGAGCATATTCTTGTGATCAAGTCGGTGCAATCTTACTCACCTTCGATATTGCGCCTAACCTCTAGGGAGTTGAAACCTAACATCCCGAGTAAGTACCATAGCTTGTCCTGAGTATAGGTCCAAACCAATTTGTATACTTATCTATGACGTTATACTCCTAACTGTTGATCTACCAACCGTGACGATAAAAGTAGGTAGTTGAGGATATTCACCCTTTTCGATGGTATAAGAAGTATTCTATTTCCCCAACTGGCCAGACTATCATTATTACGTATTCAAGATTACAGTAGGAATAAAATAAAACTTGTTTTAGCGAGGTAATGTGTTCATTATTCAGCGGATGGGATCATGCGAGAACATGAGCAAAGGAAAAGTAACTCGTACATATGTATCATATGATGTGACTCACATCATGTGAGTGATGTGTTGCTCATATAAACGAATGTTAAATTTATGGGAAAACTAGTAGGTACCGCAGTAGATCGTGTCCGTAACTCCGTAACACTGAAATCCGGCGCTGAATGAAAGTAGCAAACGTCGGCAAACGAATTACACAGTTGATGTGGAGGTGGGCGGGACACTTGGCGAAGAGAAACGCTGGGACATGGACAAAACGGTTACTGAAGGGTGGCCAAGGTCATGGAAACAGTCAGCGGGCAGACCACCAGCCCGATCGACCGATGATATCTGCCAAACAGGAGGGAAACAGTGGATGAGATTAGCACAGGACCAACGAGAGTGGCGTAATAAAGAAGAGGCAAGACTCACAGCAGGTGGATACGGGCTGAATAGATAGATCGATAGAATTTGTTGATGTGTGCTAAATTTATTTGGCGTGGTTGAAAACCGGCTTCTCTAGTTGGTTCGTCATGCTCCATTTTCCTTGCTGAGGATGATAACCTTATGTCTGTAACTCATACTAAACATTATTTTGACCCAAAACGGTTATCTTACGTATTTACTGTTCATTTCTTACTGAACAAAGTGATGCGCATCATCTCAGGAACACTTCAATCTACCCCTTGTCACTGACTCCCAGTACTTTGCCGGATACCCCCGTCGGACTTCAGAAGGATAGACGCCCTTCTACGAGAAGTAACCAAGATTCAGGAAAACCCTAGCCCCCCAATTCATTTGGAGTTCATGAGCCCTACTAACCACCGCCTAAAGTCCAGGAACCCTTCGTATAGCATCGCCAGAAACCTACTCGACAATAATTTTAACCTGATGCAAGAATGGTCGAAGTTAGGGGAATCTGAAATGGCGGGAAAGCTAGGCTCCAGGATCATTCCTGGTGCTACAATAGAAGGGTCAGATCTCCTAAGACGACACTGGTGCAATATTAACCGGCTACGTACTGGCCACGGCCGTTGCGCTCAATATAAATTTTGATATGAAAAGTTGGGTGGAGTCACCAGCTTGCCCCTGCGGTGCCGATATACATACCATCCAGCACAACATCGAGCATGGCCCCTTAACGCGCTACACCGATGGCCCCCCAGAAGACCTGATCGCCCTTAGCGACGAAGCCATCAAGTGGCTGATTAGCCCCAAACCCCATAGTTCGTCATCCAATCGTCGTTTTCTCTCGTGTCTATAACCATTCTACCAATGTCATTAGGTGAACACGAATGGAAATTGAAGAGCTTGGGTTAAATTAAAACGCTCTGGAATTCATCAATTCTTGCACGCAGCGTAATACGGGCTTATTTCCTAATTACAGTAGAATTTGGTATGAAACGCCTTGGTTTGCTGTACAGAACGGAGCTGAAGTGGCAATATGAAATGTAAAAGTGTGTTTTGTAACCAGACAGTTAATTTAACTTATAAATTCAAAAAGGGAATCTTAGTATTATTAATATTATTATTTTTCTGGTTGAATTTGGGGGGAATTTGCCGCAACAATGGAGCTCACTCCACGTGATTATCGTGTTATGATTTATTATGACTTTAAAAAAGGTTTAAAACCTCAAGAGTGTTTTAAACTTTTATTCACGACTTTTGGTGAGTCTGCGTGTTCACGTGCGAATGTTTTTAATTGGTTTGCTGAATTTAAAAGAGGGTGGGAGCTTAGAAGATGAGGCGAAGACAGGACGACCGCCAACCGCAGTCACACAAGAAAATGTGCAACCTGTGGAAAAAAAAATCGTGCGAATCGACGAATTACATATGTAGAGCTCGAGCGTAAACTGGGCATTGGATCAGTAGTATTGCAAACTATCATTCATTATCAACTGTTCCTTCAAAAGCATTGTTCGAGATGGGTGCCGCACAAACTCATCGATTTGCAGAAAGACCGTCACGTGGATTGGTGCAAATTTATTTATTTATTTATACTTAAGGAGTAACAACAGCTGCAAAAACATGATATAAGTCTTACATAGTATTACAAAGCCAATTAAAAGAACTCGCAGATAGAAATGGCATAAAAAAAAGAAAATGTTATGATGTATGTTTATGATAAATAAATTCGACGCTGGCGAGAAAAAAACGTTTATGATATACTGAAAGGTGACGAATATGATCCTGAAACAAAGCGACAGTCCACAGTGCTTTGAAGATGAGCCGACTCCTAGAAACAAATGGTTGCCTCATTTTTCTGCAAGACGGGACATATTGCTACGATAGTGCTAGAAGACCAAAGGACAGTTAATTCAGAATGGTATGTGACAGTTTGTGCCCCAAGAGTATTGTCAGCTTGGTGTGACAAGCGGCCGAAGTCAGGAACCCAGCACCAGCTCTGGCACCACGACAACGCTGCCTCACACACTTCTGCTAGAACACTTTACTATTTCAGTTCAAAAAACGTTACTATTCTGCCCCACCCGCCATATTCCCCTAATTTAACCTTTTTCCAAAAATTCAAGAAAAATTAAAAGGGAAGCGATTTGACAACAAAGAATAGGTATGTGCTGCGTATAATTATGAGATTTCTGGAGTGTCTAAAGAAGAGTGGTCATCAGTATTTTCCAAGTGGTTTAAAGTTTAGAGAGTGGTTTAGTGAATACTTCGAAGAAATAGATAACTCTAATAAAGAACTCTGTAACTTTTGAGTATCTGTTTTCTTTTGGCATGACCCTCGTACAGGTCGCATTTCTCAACCGCTTCTCGTGAAATTTTGTGAGCAGATTCAATGATTTTGGATTTTTATTCTTATTGTTTTTAGGATAGCCTCGCAAGTTCTAACTACCGGTCACAGAGCCAATAGTTGAATTATTGCCTTCGATAAGTACATTAATTCTTTTGGAATTTGAAAATGACCGTTGAAAAATGGCGCAATTACCCAGCTGAATTTCGTTTTCCGACTAAACATTTAATATCAATCACATTTAAATATCAATGAGTCTCATTTATATTCAATCAACCATACGCGACCGCAAGACGGAACGTATGGACCATGTTGATCAACTTATCGTTTAAATAATTCACAAATGGGTTGCGAAATGGGACCTTTGTTAAGGGAATGAGTTTACAAAATAATTATTTCAAATATATTATTGAATACAGACTAAAAGCCACATCGTTAAAACTTTATCACAACGAGGTGTGTAATTATATTAATTGATATTTAATAACAATGGCAGACGTCCTTGCAAATAGTATGAAACTATTTCATGAGTCAGAGAGCAACATTTTGGTCAGCAATCGTACTGGTGCTTTAATAAGTGATTATATAATGTCACCTTTACTAGAAATGTAACCTTTACGAGCGCCAGGGCATAACCTTGCGTCACTGCGAGCAGGTATGGTTAATTTTTAGTTTTAATTACGCACATAAAAGTGTTTATAATTGAATACATAGTTTAACTCATGTGGCTTTTAATACATAATTTAACGCCACTAGCTGGTTTCAATGCTGGCCTCACACTGAAGCGAAAATCGGAATCACTGAAGAGCAATTAAAACGGTAGGTACACTTTGAGTTGAGTACTTCAGATACTGAATTCAGTGACTGATTTCGACTGTGTCCGGCTTTATGTGTGTGTGCACCTGTAAAGACTGCCACACAAATCAAATGTGCATAGTTACAAGCGCACACCATACAGCTCACACTGAAGCGAAAATCGGAATCACTGAAGAGCAATTAAAACGGTAGGTACACTTTGAGTTGAGTACTTCAGATACTGAATTCAGTGACTGATTTCGACTGTGTCCGGCTTTATGTGTGTGTGCACCTGTAAAGACTGCCACACAAATCAAATGTGCATAGTTACAAGCGCACACCATACAGCGAAGATGGATCGAGGTATATATCTGTACTATCGAAACAAAGGTCAAACAACATGAAAATGAATTCGATCGGGTGGGACAAGAACCACAGGAAGGCTTTGCCAATTAAGCCACAGGTCCAATTAACTCATCATCATCATCATATCAGCCAAAAGACGTCCACTGCTGAACATAGGCCTCCTCTAAAGAGTGTCACATTGACCGGTCCTGCGCCATAACATCCAACAGACTCCCGCAACCTTTACCAGGCCAATAACTAAGGTCCAATTAACAATGTCGTTGTATGTGGTCATGTGTACCTTTAACAATGTCGACGTATTTGGTCGTGTACCTTTTATCCTTACGCGTCTTAACCGGATTCCGTACGTATTTTCATAAGTTAAATCTATCTCAAATTAAAACCCATTATTTTGTGCATTTGTGACGGACAATTACACAGAGATAATAAAATAAATCAATAAAAATAACATAGGCTTTGTCACGAAATGGTGGGTCCGTTCATACTAAGTAGGTGTGGCGTCACTCCTGTCAGCTGTCGAATCTGACGTGTTCTGCATCGCGCTATAGAAGTTTCATAAGTATATAACTTTGCATATATACAAAATCCAAACAACTCTGATCGGGACTTCGGTCCCTGAGAGATCTCTCTACTTATTGCCGTGACTTCTACGTTGGTGACGGGGTCAATGGACATAAGCGCAACTCTGAGGATCCTGACTGACGCCCAACTCTCTCAGCAAGCCAGACTCTCTCTCTCTCTCCCTACTCGCTCGCCACCCTGGCTCTGAGCGCTCGCTTGCCACGCTGGCTCTGAGCACTGGCAAGCTGCTCTTCATACATCGTCGCTGACCCCTCTGTCTCGAAGGGGGGGGGGGCTGATGTGGCGTCACTCCTGTCAGCTGTCGAATCTGACGTGTTCTGCATCGCGCTATAGAAGTTTCATAGATCACTTTGCATATATACAAAATCCAAACAACTCTCATCGGGACTTCGGTCCCTGAGAGATCTCTCTATTGCCGTGACTTCTACATATGTATGTTATTTAAATGTACCTTCTATTTTAGGTTTTGGCTGTAGCGTAGGCACAGACCATATATCCTAAAGACCCCGCTTAAGCTTGCGGAGCGCGGGAGACGACCAGTGCGCTGTGATTGGTGCATTCAAGGCCGCGCGTAACACGTGCCTGCCTGTAGTGATGGGACACATGCGATACTTTATCTGATTTTATAAAGTAGTACTAGTAATAATAATTAGAATGATTATACTGTATAATAATCAAAAATATATTCAGCAGTCGTGTTACCACGCGTTAAAATACAATAATATATTGCGAGACAAAATGTAAAGCAAACATAAATGTTTGTTTTTATTTATGAGTACGTTTAGGACATTAATTTTTTACTCATAAATTAAGAATGGATTACACTCGATTCTGAAATAATATATACATATATTCTAATTTTGCATTTATTAAGCATACGTTGTACAAAGTAGGGCGTGAAAGAAAAAGAAATGTTAATTCATAAGATAACACTTTTATTTCTGGTTTTAACGACGACTGCTTTAGCCTAGTTGCTAGTGACCCTGCCTACGAAGCAAGAGGTCCTGGGTTCGAATCCCGGTAAGGGTATTTATTTGTGTGATGAGCACGAATATTTGTTCCTGAGTCATGGATGTTTTCTATGTATTTACGTATTTATTTATCTATATACGTATGTTTATCGTCGTCTAGTACCTATAGTACAAGCTTTGCTTAGTTTGGGACTAAGTCGATTTGTGTAAGATTGTCCCCTAAAAATTAAAATTAATTAATTAATTAAATTTCCGATTTACCTATCCTTGACTAACAGAGACAGAGAAGGCGAGGCGGCGGCGGATACTCACGGAACAGAGTGTGGATTTTCCAGATCCCTATTATCTGTACGCGAGACATATAAGAATTAATAATTTCAATTAATAACTAAACATATTTTCTCAGAAACTCACTAGCATAGCAGTCTAAGATAAACTTACTTCTGTTGTTGGTTTAGACAGTGCTGCATTCATTACCAATAGAATAATAGTGTGTGGACTTTCCGAAACACCACTATCTTTACATAAGACCTAGAAGAATTTATATTTTCAATGGACATTTGCGCAAACCCAATTTCAGATTTTAGACGGTAGATTTTACTTTTAAAACATTGATTTCAAGCTAGAGAGTTTTTAGCACATTAATAAATTAACGATAAGTTTAATAATATCATAGCTTAGTTAGATCAAATAAAAAAAAATTGGTTGAATAATCAAAAATACACGTCAACAATACTCATCACAGTTCGTAAGTGAAGCGTAGGCACGGCATTTGGAAATATTAGTCGCCTATGATTAGACGTCGGCAATTTAAAATATTATGATTTAAAGTGCCGAGAAGTGCCTTGGGGAAGGAAACCAACCAATCAGGTGGTCGTTTTGTAGCGTCAATCCACATTTTCTTTATGGTTGGACATTTTAGCTAACATGCTTTGAATACTTTATAATACAACACCAGATCATTTACCACATTAAGTATATAAATAACTGTGAACTGTGCACAAATATTTTGCATATGATATGTAATATTTTGCTATTTTCAAATTACTTACGATGTATTGCGTCTTCCGTTAATTATCTTATCGATAAATAGTAAACGAATACATACTATGGATATCACTACCTACTTTGCCTAATGCTAAACAAGGAAGGAGCGACTATTCTGTGCAGCGGGATAGAAAGAGACTTCTGTTAAAAGACATCAACGAGCCCCGAGCACGGTCTACACATAACTTTATATAAAAACTCGCTTATTTATTATGTAATTTTCTTAAAATCGGCTTACTTGTGAAATGATAGACCGTCTTTTTGCACACTTGAAGTTTTAGTTTTTTTTCCACACAATCTTACGCAATAATAATGCGTTTTGTAACGATGTTACTTGCGCAAACGCCGTCCGCAGACTGAACTTAGTAAAGGGGGCGTGTCTCAAATATAGGGTGAATTCACCGTATGTGTGGCAGCGGGGGTCGCCCGACTAAGCGACGTCTATAGATTTATAGTCCAGTCAATGAACTGACAACTTGTATGGAAAAAATGTCAATTTTGGAAATAATTTATAATAGCTTCTTTTTGATGTGTAACGGATATATTATCAATTAAATAGTTACCCAACGACAAAATCCGACAAAATTTCAGACATCAAAAATATTATAAATTAACTAGCTTCTAAAAAGTCAGAAAAAATATTAATTAACATGTTTGTCTTTATTTTGGTTCATTTACATTTGCTCTATAATATTCAATATAAATCGTACAAAAAAACACAATGCATGCTTCATTTAAAGCTACATAATTACTTCCGGGTGGAAAGTTTGCCGGATTCTTGAATAAATCATCGTAGAATAAAATTTTAAAATGAAGTCAACAAAAAAAAACGCTATTATAAATTAATGTTTTTCATAACCGTATTTTGCCTGGAGTATTACTGGTCTGTGAGCGTAGGTGAACGATCTTTAAATCTTACTAATCCTACTAATATTATAAATGCGAAAAGGTTTATGTTTTGGGTGTTTTAGATGTTTGGATGTTTGTTACTCAATCACACACACGGCTCAACCGATTTGGATGACATTTTGCACGAATAGTTTATAGCCTGGATTAAAATATAGGATAGTTTTTATCCACGCAGACGAAGTCGCGCGCGGAAGCTAGTAGATTATAATTATAATACTGATAACGGTAAACATTAGCCAAATGACTTACGAAAACGTGGTCGTAAAGATGTTTTTTTTTTGTTTGAAGTCAGCCATTCTATTAGATATGGTTGTTACAAGTCCCACGCAAAAAACAGCCTCAAGGCAAACAGGAACATTGGAGTCCAATTATTTGCAAACAAATTGTAGTTTTTCTTTTGCGGCAAATTGAGTTTTTCTAACCTATTTGGTGTTCCGCCGTAATTGTCTTCGAAGAAAATTTGTGGTACAGTCAAGTTGAAAAATACGTATAGATAACATCCTCTCATAAATGAGTACCAAAACCCTAATCCGCTGACATAAGAGTTATGGGACATATTTATGAGTAAGTTTGATCCATAATTTTACACTTGACTGTACTATTTGCGTCTGTCTGTCACAGTTTTTTCTCAAGAGCTGGAATTTAGTTCACTCGAACGAAGATCGCTTTGTTCCTTTCAAATTATATTAGCCTCAGCCGCTGTTATTACCCTTTACAATATATTAAAAAAGAAAAAAAAAAATAGGTCAATCTTACAAAAATATGATCGAAATAGGCGCAACTCGTTGATTATCAAAAGGCAATGTAAAATGGCAAGTGTAGTGATTGCTTTTTAGCAATAAGACCACCCATTGTCTAAATAGGTACCATTGCTTATGTTAAATTTAATTTAACTTCCTTTTGCGTTCCATTTACTGGCGCGCAATGAAAGGCTACTGTAAATACTCAATGTAACAAAGCAGCCAAGTGCGCAAAATAATGGGTTTACATTATAGTACCCAATCTGACAACATTTAAACGCACAAAATCACATTATAATTAAATTATCCATTAAAATATGTCCGTTATGTCCGCGATAAGCGTTTAATGCCCTGGTTACACCGCCAATTCATAATTAAGCTACTGTGTGTTAGTTAATTTATAAAAAGCCATATATTATGCCGGTTTATTAAAACGTTACACACGGGAATTACTTTGTTTTATGACTAGCATTTGGCCGAGGCCTCGTCAGCTTGAGCTCTCGTATCAAAGTCCATCTCTAACTTCAACCCTTTATAGCCCAAGGTACGAATAGAGGCCCGACTTTTACCCATCTGTTTAATGGATGACAAGTGTTTAATATCGCATTTAGCATATTAAAAAATATTTTGCTCAAGTTACTTTTTTTTACATTTCACCCAATAGTTTACCCGAAGTCGTATTAATATGCCTGTCTACAGTATTACAACTTTATAACAGCAAAATGTGACATATTTAAAGATCAAATAAAAGATGATAGATAGAATAAACACAAAAAATATATTATATAAAAATTATAAACTAAGACTAACCACTAAGAGAATAATAATAAAACTAAATTGGTGCAATCAGTCAACGTAAGGCAGCTTGTGGCGGGCTGTTAGGGCGTAGCGACCCTACGTACCTGAGTACTCCTGGGGGTGTCCTGTGGTCAGGTTGAGCCGACCGGGTGGATGGTTGGACAGGCCCCCTGTCTCTGGCTTGCCTTTACTGGCCGTTCAGAGTGGAGTCGCAAGAGCTGTTGCTCGAGGGTTGATGTGGACTTAAATATCTGGGCCTCATCCTTGACAAGCGGTGGAATTTCGGGGAGCATTTCCGCCAACTTGCTCCCCGAATAGTGGGCGCGGCTTCAGCGCTGGGGCGGCTGCTGCCCAACGTAGGGGGGCCGTCCGTCGCGTGCCGCCGCCTCTATGCCGGTGTCGCCCGGAGCATGGCCCTGTACGGGGCCCCAATCTGGGCTGACCGGCTCAGCGAGGCAAATAAGGCCCTGCTCCGAAGGCCACAGAGAGTGGTGGCCATACGGATATGCAGGGCCTATGTGACGGTGGCGTGGGCGGCAGCGTGCGCCTTGGCTGGCACTCCTCCGTGGGAGCTCGACGCGGAGGCGCACGCCGAGGCGCACAGGGAGCGGGTGCGGTGGAGAGCCACCGGGGAATTTCCCGCTCCCGAGGAGGTGAGAGAGGCGAGGAGACAGACCCAGAGGAGGATGAGGGAGAAATGGAAAGCCGACCTCGAGGACTCCCCCTATGGAGTCCGCACCATAGGGGCACTCCTCGGGTCGATGGAAGGTTGGTTGGAGAGGGCCCATGGCAAGGTGGGGTACAGGCTTGCGCAGGTGATGACCGGACATGGCTGTTTCGGTCATTACCTGTGCAGGATAGGAAGAGAAGTTAGCCCCACCTGCCATGAGTGCGGCGCGGAGGACGACACGGCCCAGCACACCTTGGAGTGGTGCACTCGCTGGGCCGAAGAGCGCCGCACGATGGTGTTGGCCCTCGGCGTGGATGATCTCTCGCTGCACAGCGTAGTGGCGGCCATGTTGGGCAGCGAGAGATCTTGGGAGGCGGTGGCCTCCTTCTGCGAAGCCGTCATATCGCAGAAGGAGGCCGCGGAGCGGGAGCGCGAAGACAGTGCGGATGCGCTCCCGCTCCGGCGCAGACGGAGGGGTCGAAGGCGCGCGCGGTTTGCTGCCGCGGGCCGCGTCATCCCCCAGTAGGGCCAGTGGGTTGGGGACCCACATTGCACATGGCCCTACACGTCTAGGGGGAAAGTCAAGCATCTCTGACCTTCCCCTCCTCTGGCGCGGGTGCCCTGGCGGGAGTAGCCAGGGCCGCCGGGGGTCGTCGTGGTAAGTAATGCTGCATCCCACGACGCCCCCTTAACGGCAGGAGAGGGTGACGCCGCTGGGGTTTTAGTGGGTAGGCTCCTCCCCTCCCTCCGCTTCATGCGGAGGGGGTCAAGGGAGGAGAGATCCCCACATAACCCCCCACTATGGCCTTCCCCGGGCCGGGAGGTATGTGCAACACATTTCCCCAGCGTCAAAAAAAAAAAAAAAAAAAAGGGTTGATGTGGACACCTAAGTGGCGAGTTGGCTATATGTTTAAAGTCCAGTGCCACCTCTCTTCCCCCCAGCTTTCTGACCGGTGTTGCCCTTAGGCCATTTTTTAATGTCGCTATTAATAGGGGCCCATCTAGCAGTTGGCGAGTCACCGTCTGCCAGAGATAAAAAGTGAGACAGTTTTATTAGGCAGGCGTCCGATGTTTCACCCAATAGCCCAGCCACTAGTCCATCATTTTCACCCAATAACCCGTTTCATTTAGATTCCATCAACCATCAATAGGCCCTATACTCCTCAGCGGGTGCTGTCCCTGTGTGCGTCCCATGACACGGGCAGGGACAGCATCCGCTCGGTGTACTCCTTGCATTTTATTAAATTGTCAAAAGGGCCTCTACGTGTTGGCTCAGTTGGTACTTTGTAGGTACCTAGCTCCACGCACGCCTCCCAAAGGTCCGGGACGTCATTGTCCCGTGAGCGGGAAAGACAAACTAAATTAAAACTAAAACTAGAAAAAAATATAATAGCATAGAAAACCAAGAAAGAAAATGAAGTATAAATATATTTTTTATGACCGGCTCCCATCAAAGGTGCCATAAATACCGGCTGCATTGCCCCGCTGAACTGCCACCGATATTTGTTGGACCAGGTAAGAGCCAGAACGAGGGTCGTAGCCCTTGTCTCTTAGACGCCGACCCAGCTCTCAAACAAGCCAAGAGGGACATGCAGCTTAGAACTAAATATCTAGATATCACCATTCCTTTTATTATGATGAATGTGTTATTTATTAAACGACATGATGTCCCGTAAGTCTTGGTGGCTCAACAGGAAACACCTGTGACCTTGTCACACGCAGCAACCACTGTTCCCCATGCAACACTGGCAACCGTGTCGAAGTTTGGTGAGGAAAGCATGCATTTTTATCGCGAAAACGTGTCACAATCTCGAGACTATCAGTTGCCATATGCATCAAAGCGACGCAACAATAATTAACGGTGTCCTAAATGAAGCCTGTATCAAAGTGAAACATTTGCGAAGCTTTATAGATTCCCAAACGAGAACATATCTATACTCTACAGCATAAGTAGATAGACTAATATATCCCTGAGGGCCCTTCCCTGAATCTAAAATACTGGCTATATGTAGATGACGTTGCTAGTCTATGCTGGTATAATAGACTAGTAAAGCCATCCACATATTATAGCCAGGAATTTAGTTTCAAGGATGAGCCATCCAGGTACATTAGTATATGTCTGGGGGCACGGCAGTGCCCCCGCCAAGTCGAGCAAAACAGCGAGCGGCACGGCCGTCCATCCTTTTCTCGAAGCAGTTCAGGTTATTTTCGACCCCCCTATAACTTCGTTGTGGATAAAACTAGAAGCCTGAATTTTGAGTAACCAAGCACGCATTGTAAAACCACGATATATTTAAAATTTCATCCAATTTGAACAAGTGGTTTAAGAATTATAACTAGTCAAAGTTTCTTAATTTTGTCACTCACTAACTGACTCACCGATCATCAAAAGTCTTAGGCACTTCTAGCAGATATATAAGCTTCAAATTTAGAATACAATTAGTGTTTAGTGTATAAATAAACCAAGACAAAAAAAATGCAATTTCACTCCAGTTTTGTAGACACACCAACTGCATAAATAACTTTGTAATCCCAAATAAACTTATAGGATTACAACGTTATATTTGCAGTGATGAGTCAAAACATGAAAAAGCAAGAATGGGACTGCATCCATAATTCGTATGTATTGATAACACAATAACGTACAAAAAGAAGTGAGATCCCATAAAAACATTCCATGTAAAAAAGAGGCCAAGTCTCGAAACTCTTCCACCGTAAAAAGTTGTGAGATATTTCGTAGAGCCAAGTCTCAGGCATTCTTAATTAATCTTTATTTGCTTGCTAAATAAATTTTTGTGACTTGGCAATCAAAGATTAATAAGAATGCCTGAGACTTGGCTCTACGAAATATCTCACAACTTTGTACGGTGGAAGAGTTTCGAGACTTGGCCTCTTTTTTACATGGAATGTTTTTTATGGTTAATATTATAAAGAGAAAAAGTGTCAGTCGTAAGGTTGTAAGTTATATAAGATACGGGGTAACCGTGAAACAGATGTGAAGCCACGAATTTTCTAGTAACTTGTCATGGATTTCCTTAAACATTATTCAATCCAATTATCCAAACACATTCAATCAATTATTGGAAGCGACGAATAAAATGATGCGTAGGTACTTTTGGCGGAACACTCGTGTATAACATAATATATACCAATATAATATATACCATCGAACAATGTGACATTTATGAATCTCCGGCACTATCCTCTCGGCAGCAGAATAATTCATACGTTACGAGTATATTTCTCCACTAGAACATTAAATATTTATTGCACGTGATGTAGCTCGCAGCCCTTTGATATTTTTTTGATAAAGAGAGATTGCTTTTCCGTATTTGTTTGTGTATAACTTTTATGGCGGGGCAAAGGATTTAATCAATATTAAGTAAATAGATCCCGGCTCTCACTAAGAAACTCGGTAGAGTATGTGCGGAAAGAGGACCGTCAAAATGGAAAATTGGGAACATTTTCTTATCACTGGTACCTACTCCACCTGACTTAGAGTATGAAAGAAAAACCAAATGAAATGCATAAGCTAAACGTCAATCCGTTCGCTATACAAACACATTAATAATTTTATGACTAGGTTTTGAATGCTTCGACATCACAACTTTCCACTTTCTTTCTTTCCTTTCTTTTGACAAAAATATGTTAGCCATATGTCCATTATCATTACAAACTGCTCACGTCCAGTGCAATGAGTACTATAATACAAATACTACAAATCAAAACCAGTGCTGGGGGCTAGCACAACTGACGCCGCGCCGCGACGCGAGTCGAGAAAGATCTACCCTCCTCTTTTGAATTTGCACGGTGCGAGTGAGACAGGAGTAGCTCAGTCGCGCGCGAAGCGACTTGTCAGTAAGTTGTGCTAGACGTGCTGATAGTAGCGTACCTGAAATGCTACTATTTCATGAGATAATTAAAAAAGTTCCTACACAATAAACCACGCACATAACACAATTAACTGAACCGTATTCAGTATTTGCCGCTTAACGAAGTATAATTAAATTTTAATTCTATCAAAGAATAATTTCCCCAACATAAAATCAACATTTTCGGAGGCAAACAATCCTAACAATTTATCCTAAACACGAATAACTTGGGAGTAATTGACGCGTGAATCCGTTAGAGGGTGTTGTCTTCGGAACATCGGCAATCTTCGGGTGTGTTCGGGCGTTTCCGCCACAGTAAATACATTAGCAAAAGCAGTATCTCGTCTGTGGCACTACAAGTGCAGGGAAAATTGAGGGCACAAGATCGCGCGGCGGGTTTCAATGTCGCGCACTCTTGTGCCCTGTTTTTTTGAAGTGAAAATATGCCGTAGTACGAGACTGACCATTCGAGTTAGCGAGAAAAAGGGCGCCAACGCCATGCAATCCGCGGCGCTTACCCGTTCGGCCGACACACAATAAGTTCTCACGCGCTAATTTGCAAGTGAAATAGTTTACTTCTGTCGCTACGGTATTCGTAGATCGAAACGTCATAATATTCAAGTTTTCACTTCTGCCGGCACTCCCGGAGTGCAACCCGGTCTTTTTTTTCATTGTTGTATTATTGGTCCACACCTATATAAGGCGCGGCATGTCACCAATAATGCGTTGGAGCGACCAAGTCAAAACTGCACTCAATGGTCAACACCACGAATGTCCAGAAGAGCAACAGTACGGGGGCATAGGTGGCGGATTGTGAAGAACTCTACCAAGAGTGGGACGACGAAAATGAAGTTACACAGATCTTTCCTAGACACAAGTTAGCTGACACAATCCTGCGGGAACTGAAAGATGTAAACACTAATAGGTAATAAATGATTTCTGATTCTGATTCTGAAGATGATGATGAACACGATGAAGAATGTCCACTAGAGTCTCTTAAGACCTTTGTACACCTGCGCTCTATTGAAAAGTAGTTCTATTCTACGCGGTAAACGGACTGATGTATCGCCGACCTACGCTCAAGTTTATTGTAGAAAGAAAGAAATATACATTTACTCACAAGCACACAGGACAAACAATTAAACAATAAAAGAAACAAAAACAAAAAATAAAACAAGTGTGTCTGCGGCATATCGGCATACTGGCTCAGCATTAAGCTGAGGTGTCACTGTCAGACTGATCTTCAGCCAGTACCGTTGGTGACTCAAGGAAACGTATAATTGTAATTGTGTAACGACGTGTGTCTGTGTGAGTGCGTCACATTGGACTTTCATCGGATTTTTTTACTGCTTTAAGCTATATATATCTACTGTGTTCCGCGTGGCCACGAGCCAGTCGCGCGTGTAATGCAGTTTTGTTCGTTCGGAATTCGACTTCTTTGAGAACTGTTTAACTGACAAAAGAAGTTTGAGACAAAAATGATTTCTGTCGCATTCTATTCTGCGGAGATTCTCGTATTGAAGTTAGCCCTGTGTTTTGCTGGGGGAATACAACAAAACCGCTGCATTGCAGCCAGTTGAAAAATATTCAATTACAATTATATAACTAACTATTTTGGCTCAGTGATCCCGTTATGTTATGCTATTTGTTCGATGTTCGACGATGTTCGCTTGACAGAAAGTGTTAAATACCTTGTCAGTTTAATACACAGGCTGATTATGTCTGGGCAGAATTTTAATTTATTTATTATGTTCTGAAAACTAAAATAACAAAATCACACTAAAAGTTTTTTTTCATTTCTATTTAAAGTTAAGTAATTGTTTTAATGTAATGGTATAAAAGTGCCCGAGAATTATTGGTACCTAAATTATTAACAAATAAAGCTCTCATTATCTATGTATCAATAATGTACAAAGCAATTTGAATCTTTGCTTATACAGGATCAGAAACTATGTTTCTACTATGTTTCGTTTTAAGTTGCAGGTAGTAACCATTGTTTACGGTTCGTGCAGAGGGGTAAACGCGTAACGTTTCGAACGAGCGTTAAGACAATTCAACTGTTATTTTCCTATAGTTGGCATTGGCATTTAGATCTATCTGATGCGCGTACAATGCGTTAGGTACGTTATTGACCAGCAGGTAGGCGGTAAAAAAACAGACAGGTCAATTCTGTATATCACATGCATATTTTTAGATTTTCTTTCCACTTCGACTTGACAGTCGCTGTAGTCAGTATACTGGGCAAGTCTACACCGCTCCTTGAAATACTTATAATACATCGAAATATAAAATATAGTAAAATCTAATGTTCTTGCCTGGTTATAAGTCAATATCCACCCACTAACCTATTATGGATTTTGTGTGTGCTTTTTTTACGGAAAATACCCAATTATGGTTTTTGTGTGTGTTTGTCCTATATATAAGAAGGCCAATTATATCTGAGGGGTATACGATCAAGGATCCTAAAATTAGCCATACTATAGTCATCCTAAACTTGTGACACTTACCTACATTTACATTTGGTGGTTACCAAGATCTTCAACACTAATGGTTTCATGTGGGTAGTTTTAAAAAGCTACTTACATGAACTCGTTATTTTTGTGCCTTTGAAGATAACGTTTCTTTTAACCGAATACCGTAATACCCTATTACCAATACAAGTTATTAATACACGACTTTGAACGAATGCTTGTTAGAAATGTTAATACGGGTATTTAAATATCGAACATTGATATATCGCCAGTGAAAACATCACAAAGCTGTAATTTCGTTTACTTTTACGTAAATGTCATTTTGTACGAACGGTGTTATTTTGTAACGTGTTTTCTTAAAGTGAGAATAAATTAGGTTATTCTAACAAACGTGGTTTTCCTCGTGTTCTCGCACTTCAGTTCGAAATTCAAATAACGAAAGTTTAATTTGCGGACCGGTTAAAATATCAAATACTAACATTTTTTCGAAATTGAACATTTAGAATTTAAAACATCGAGAGTTTAATAAGGTCATAGTTTAAAATGTCGAAAGTATTAGTTACCGAATAAATTAACATCGACTATCTGATTTTCAAAAAGAGACAAATGACGATTTCGAATGTAGATTCTTGTTATTTTTGCAACACTACGCTATCAACCTAAATTGGTTGACTGTCATTACTAGGGAAGACACTATTTCTAACTTTAATATTTTTATTGTTTATTTTTGTACCCATAATACAAGCTTTGCTTAGTATGGGACTAGGTCGATTTGTGTTAGATAGATTTTGCCCCCATATTCATAATAAGACCGTTTCACATGCCAATCTCATTTGTTTCGCTCGTTCATTGACACGCGTGAAACACATTGAAATTGCCATTGAAAGCGACGCAGAAAAATATGCCTCCTGATAAATACTTGGAAAAAGATTTTTTCCTTTCTATGAACTTTACACTAGAATAGGCGCAGAAACCAGTCGTGAAATTGAGTGTACAATTGGAAATACCAAATAGGAGTATCGAAGTTAGTGATAAATTCAATTTGAATGAACACGGACAAAAGTGACTTGCATTGCATATTTATTGCGCATGTTTGGGATGCGAAAAAGTTTTATTGAGAGCATTGAATTGCACTCAGTTTACACCACTGGCCCTTTAAGCCTTTATGAGCATTTTAGTGAATTTCAAGTTTTTTTTATATCACGTCGGTGGCAAACAAGCTTACGGCCCACCTGATGGTAAGTAGTTACCGTAGTCTATGGACGCTTGCAACTCCAGAGGTGTTACTTGCGCGTTGCCGACCCTTTAAGAATATAATATACACTCCTTTTTGAAGAACCCTATACTGTAGTCCCAAAACGTGTGTTTAGTCTGTGTGTAGATCACGTAGCGAGCGTTCTTGCGAGCATTCTAGAGAAACAACAGTCAGTTTGCTTCGAGCTTTTTGCCGAGCCAACCAATTTTGTTTCGCAACCGTCAAGTCCGACGCCGTGAAGAATACATTTTTGACGAGCATTCACGAGAGCATTCGCTAGAATGATCGTGAAAATGACTGCAGTGATGTTGTTGGGTCTATTATGCTTGTCTCTGTTCGTTGTTTGACGAATTTAAACACGGCGAATTCTAGATATTTTTCGTTGATAGACACCGTCGGTCGGCCACCCGCTGACAATGACATTAGGTCGTCATCCTCTTGGGAGCCCGGGATCTGCTTTGACACCTAATCCCAAGATTTAGCATAGGCACTAGTTTTACGAAAGCGACTGCCATCTGACCTTATAACCCAGAGGGAAAACTAGACCTTATTGGGATTAGACCGGTTTCCTCACGATGTTTTCCTTCGCCGAAAAGCTAACGGTACAATGCGTAGGTACCTACTTATACGTAATAAAAAAGGTTTAAAAGTTTACATGAAGAAAATTTTCGTCATGTGAACATTTCTTGCTAGTACCAGAGATTGAGATTGAGATATTTATTGATAAAATAATAAGTAATTTTACATGGCTTGTTATTAGATTTCATACTGTAACATCTCTTTTGAGTACACTAATGCAGTGATATCTACGAGTAAATCATCTTATTTGCATTTCATATTATAAGATCCCTTTAAACAACAATAATTCAGTGATATCAAGTTAAACAATAGCCCTTACTCAAGCCGACTAGATTTTGGACACAAATCTGCTTAGAAAACCTCACCAACAGCACTATGTTATTGTATTGTTTCTCTTTATAACTGCTTTGTTTGTGTGAGGTGTGCAATAATTGTACATTATGTACCTAGGGGGGTGAAAACCCGAACCGAAGGTGAGGGCCATAAATATGCGATCTGGGGCTTTACGAATTACCGCCCGTGGTGAGTACACAATTTTACGTCTTCATCTGGCCACAATGCGAGTTTTACCGTACGCGCAGCGTGCAGTAAAACTCGCGTTATGGCCAGGTGTGACGTAAAGACTATTTGTATTGTATTTTATTTTTTATTTGTAATGAGGGTGTTATTTGATTACTAAGGAATGAATTAGATCAAGCTATGCTATACGGAGACCTATGTTACTTGAAACATATTCATTTGATTTTCCGCTAAAAGTCAGCTGTAAACAAACAAAAAGGAATAACGTTTTTAGGGAGGGCAACTTGACAAGACAGTTCGCATTTTATTATGATACGAGTACCAACGAGCGCCGTCGAGCTAATAAGTAAGAACGACAACGAAATATATTGATAATTTGAAATCTTTGAAAAGGACAGGATAGCCAGAAAGCGTAAGTGTAAACATTTATGTCAATAGTACAATAAAATTGATATTACTTAATTTATATAGGTACATATTTCAAAAAGTTAAATATCCGCAGCGCAGGTTTCGTCAAACTTATGTATATAATATATTGTATATATAATATTGTGTTTTACCTAATACGAACTGAGTATTTTTCGTTTTTGTGAAAAACATTTGTCAAGAAAGTCACACGAAACGACTGCCCTTAATTTTTATTCTGATGCTGTGTAGGTAGGTACGAACAGTATGGTATGACCCATTTAATGGCTCCTCTTCATGATGGCCCATCCTAATGGCCCACTAGGATGGGCCAGCGTGTAGAGAGGGTAGTGATGTCAGATGGCTTATGGCGCGGCAATGTCTTTCTCCGTCTAACGCATAGTTGCGTCCTGTACGATGGGTCGTGATGGCCCACTATATAGAGCAGGCTTTAAATGAATTCAGCTCTAGCCCAAACCATAATTTATCAAGAATTCAATTCAATTCAATTCTATATTCACTACACTATAAATACATTGTATTTGAAATAGGTACTTAAAATAATGAAATAAGGTAGATTATTTACCGTAAAACTATTCCAACATTGCAATAAATTAAAAATAATTACAATGAACGACTTCTTTACTGGTTTTCGATACTACAAGAGCATTTGAAATATTAAACGAATGACGGTTATTCCAGCAAAATATTTTGAATTTTCATAATAATTAGGGCGGAATTCTGTTAACGAAATGTCGGGAAATATTTCGAAATTAAAATTAATCTTAATTGAAGTGTCGCCGAGTTTTCGTCGCAAGCCAGGTAGTTGGCAATATCATTATTTATTAACATTCCCGGCTATTAAATTGAGATGAGTGAAATCCTGGGACTCTACTCGGTTCGTATCTTTCGCATTATTTCACGTTTCAATTTGATTTTCTCTCTCTGTCGTAGTCACTCGCCGTGCGTGTTAGCGAGTGCGCGAAACTTTTGAAATCGAAATACCGGTGAGAAATGTCATAAAAAATGGATTAGTGTTATTAAAAGGATCTAAAATGAAATTGATATTAAAACGAAAACAGTTTCTTTAAGGTCGATTATTCTTCGCAAGTTGAACGCTATTTAATACGTATAATAATCTAATAACTTTGAATCCATGTACATGTAGGTTATCTTGGTCAAGATTTGTTAATACGTAACGATTTAAAATAGTGATGGTGTTGTTGGAGCTCAGCAGATTCTCAAGCGAGGAATTCGGAATGGGACAATTAAATAATTACGTTGTCTTTATGCCCCTTATAAAGTCATTTAAATAGGTGATTATTTTACATTTGCTTCCGCCTGCGAATTCGTCTGCGTGGACCGGGGATAAAGACTATCCTATATTTTGATCCAGGCTATAAACTATCTTCGTGCATAATTTCATTTAAATCGGTTGAGCCGTTTAAGCGTGATTGAATAACATACATCCAAACATCGAAACATTCAATCATCCAAAAAACAGAATAAACATCCAACTTTCGCATTTATCATATTAGTAGGATATCTTGTAACGAATTAGCCACACTTCTTAACTACTTTACTTTCCACTTCTTTTCACTTATAGTACCTAGTATATATCAAAAGCTTTAAACAGAAGTTACTCTATACTCTCCAAATTGCACTCGCTTAACCAAAACAACCCTACCTCGACTGAAATAATTCTTCTACAGGATGATTCTATATTTTCGAGCTAACGGCTCAATTCGAGCAAGTTATATTTTCCACATTTACGTATTCAGCGCGTCTGTGCGGAACACCCTGTGAATATGTTAAACCTCGAGGGAGCTGTGGCCGATATTGTTTGAGATTCTACGGGATTCTAGATACAGGATGTGCACGGTGGGGGAATCACAATTCGGTTTTTAGTGAAATGTGCTCTGTGAAATTTTAAGCTTTTAATTTTGAAGGTTGCATGGACGGGCTACGTGAGCTTTTTACATAAAGAAAAAGAGGGGAGTTTTCTACATTAATTAAGGCATTAAGTCTGCCTTTAGTACTTTTTGTTTGTGCTATAAAGTTTAAATATCATAAATAAATCCAGCAGTGGACTGCATTGGCTGATGTACGGTCGGATTCTTTAATTTATCACCCATTTTGCTAAAATATCATTTGTATTCCAATACAATATGACAATACTGTCAACCTTAAGAGTCCGCAGTAAGCTCGATTCTCCATACAAACGTAGTTACGCTCTCATTTTGAAACTACGTGTCGGATTGTAACGAAACTTTGCATATACAATGTCATGAGGTATATCTATGTCTGTAATTAGTTTATGTAGCTTCAAATACCAAAGTTTTTTTTTACAGTGAATTTAAGTTTTTCATACCTAACTTGTTTTTGCTGTATTTCGTTTGTTTTATAAACTGGAACCATATAAACTAATTACAGACATAGATATACCTCATGTCATTGTATATGCAAAGTTTCGTAACAATCTAACAGGTAGTTTTAAAATGAGAGCGTAACTACGTTTGTATGGGAAGGTGAAATTCGGCCGAGCTTACTGCGGACTCAAGTCGGTCCCAAATTAAAATTCGTGACTGTATGTATGTATATATGTACATAAATAAATAAAGAATATAAAGAGCAAAAGTCTGTGAGGTTGTAATTTTGTATTTAGGGGGTAATCTTAGAAACTACTCATACGATATTTTATTTTATTTTAATGTGATATACCGACACCATTTCCAGTTGTGATTTTTCTTATATACTTTTACCGTACTGACTAAGAGGTAATTTAAAGGCTTTGTCTTATTGAGCAATTTAATTGCACATCTAATTGCTACCCCAGAACATGACTCTGTACCGCAGTTACGATGGAACGTGTGCGAAGTAAGCGTATAAATAAATTGACACATTGCCAGCAGTGTTTGGTGAATATAGGCTTAAACGTGTTCACTTAAACGTGAGAAAATTTACATAATATAAGGGTTATACTGACACCAAAAACTAGAATTGACTCTCTTGTTCTCTGAAGGTTAGAATAGGACACTAAATCTATATTACTGGTTGTAAAACATATGATTGCATGAATACTTTTGTGGAAATTCTATGTTTGATGAATGCTTTTTAAGTACCGAGAATTAAAACGACAAATTAGCACCTTAGTCAGGACTACCATTACCATGGATAATCTCTAAAGGAGGAAAATAAATAGAAGTAAGGTAACGGCGCCTATTACCGGGGGTATCAAATTCGGCTACCATTACCGCGGCATTTAAAAATACGCATTTTAAAAGCACACCGTTCGATTTACAATTAAACATATTTTACACAAATGAAGCCTAATTTAGTTGCCTAACGGTCCTGTTTACGCAAATGTGTGTGAATGAAATAACAAACTCGCAATTCGTCAGTTCCTGCGACGGCGGCGTAGGAAGAGGTTGTGTCATACAATCGCGTGGCGTCACTGGTAAGTATACCCGAATCTTATTTATTATTTCACGTAATAGTTATGACAATTGAACTAATGCTATGGATTTAAAATGGTTATTTATAGTTTTCTGCACTTGTGCGTAGTCTTTTTTTTTTTGCCTGGGTTTGCGTTTGAAATGGAATATAAAATACAGCGGTGATAGACGCCATTTTTAGTTGTGGAAACTAATACCGTGGCATACCACGGTAATAGTTAAGTCGGCGATTTGCTTCTTTATGCTTTATCTTTTTTTTATGTCACCGATTATATAATGTCCTACATTTATTCGAATCTTGATCTATTGACGCTATTTAAGAACTATTTCCGTGGTATGGAAAGTGTAGTGTATGCGGCCTCTGGACAGCAAACTACTTTGTACGCTGCTACGCGCCTGTCAAGTATTGACTTTGTCAGAATAAAGGAATCCTAGGGTAGGGTAATTAGTTCTGCCGGTTCTAGGGATTATACGGTTATTGATAACTACGGCAAGCACTTTCATAGGCACGTTGACCAGTTAAGGAAACGTTTAGGAAGCGTCCTTGTAATCCCCACCGATTCCGAACGTACGGTTTCAAGATCGCTAGCCATTCGCATGCCGGGTTGTTCTCGCGGCCAATTAGTACAACCAGTGCCGTATCCAGAGCGGTCGGGTGTCACAGACACGCCGTCGGTGGTTGAGATTCCAGTGCCGCTTGAATCAGTAACACAAGGGGGCGCGATCCCGCCTGTTCCTCCTGATTCGAGGAACGAGCGACGCGACGTGAATGCCACACCATCGGCGGCCGCGCCACAGTCGGACGCGCCACCAGCGGCCACGTCATCGTCGACCCAATTGCCGCCCCAGCCTCGTCCTGTTCGCCAGTGTAGGCTTGATAAAGTAATTAACTACAAAGAGTAGAATGTTAGTTTCCTATTATTAATATTATTTATTTTGTATTATCTTAAGTATGTGTGTGTGTGTGTGTTGCAGTAATTAGAGTGGAGGATTATAGTGTATGCGGCCTCTGGCCAGCTAACTACTTTGTACGCTGCTACGCGCCTGTCAAGTATTGACTTTGTCAGAATAAAGGAATCCTCCCTAACTGCTGTTTATCTGATCTCCGATCCCCGTAAACCCAGAACTTCACAGAAAGTATTCAACAAACCCTTAATTTTGAACCAAAACGTTAGTACTGAATCTGCACTTTCTATGGAAACCCTTATTTTGTCATGTCGTTTAAATATTGTAATAATTAACTATATTTGCTTATCAGTTATGTGATTTTGGTTTTATACCAACCTTGTAATATATGTGTTTGATTTATAATAAAAATACAGTTGTATCCTAAAGTTTTTATGGGTCGGAATTAGATTTAAAAAAATTCCAAATGAAGTCTATTACCGATGGTATGATCCCATAACACTCGGTAATAGTAACTATGGGAATCTTTTACCGATCCATTCAATATTTTTTGGGTCGGTAATAGGTTAAAAATAAGTATCTATTACCGAGTGACATTTTACTCTTCTCTTAAAATAAATCACATCTAGGGTTCCGTTTGTACAGTTTCATTTGATAAAATTGTAAATGTCTCTGGAACGTATTATTAAGATGTGTGGTGAACGGAGATAAAACATATCACAGCAAAATTTGTAAATTACATAAAGACCTAAAGCATTTGGAACCCGGGAACGACACATAAGTATAGGGTGTTACTTACACAAAACGCAAAATATTTTTTCGAGTCATTTAGCCTATTAGTATGCTCAGTATTGTACTTATTAGGTTTTTATAATACCCTGTATAGTGTATTTTCGAGTTCTGTATTTCGCAGGTCATAAATTGACGACATATTCTATAAATTTTGGTATAGTACAGGGGTTGGTAAACTGCGGCTCTTCGGAGGGTCAATAGCGGCTCTTCAAGCTCCCAATTTTTTTTTTTATGCAATTGCGAGACACTGAATACTGCGGCTCTTTCTTTGACCTTCCGAAAGTTCGATATTTTTCCGGCATATTTTATTTTCACATCCCATCCCATCCACGGTAATAGAAGAATCTCCTTTCGTGGTTTCAATAATCTGGGGGCACGGCAGTGCCCCCGCCAAGTCGAGCGCGAAGCAAACACTGCCGTACCATCCTTTACAGGAACCATTTCGCCGCATTTTCAGGCTCCTATTTGAGAACCTCTGGATAAGACCAGAACGCAGAAATTTTCGTCATCCAGTAAGCTATAATCGTATACTTAAAATCCAAAATTTCAAGTCTGTGGGTCATTTAGTTCCGAAGTTAAGCGAAAGCAAAGTTTCGCATTTATGACACTCACTCACTCACTCACTCATGATCATCAAAATAGAACTAGTACTTCCCATAAACTCAGAGAGCTGAAATTTGGTACAGAGTTAGGGTTTAATAGCCACATAAAGGGAAAACTATAAAAACTACGATAATCGAAGATCTGGAGTACCTGGTGACCCTGATTAGAAAACACAAGAGCCCAACCAAAGTATTAGAGATATATCTATACCGTCTTTACAAAAAATATTCAACTTGGTGGGCCGCTTCATTTCATGTCAAAAATCGAAGGTCTGAAGTATCTGATGAAGAACCCTCACCTGGTCTCAGCTGTATTAGAGATATGGTAATGCCCCCTTCTACTATTGGTACATAAAAAAATCGATTGTCATTGCAAAAATCCAGCGTAGTGGGACACATGTTCTAATTTAAATTTAATCTGGGGGCACGGCAGTGCCCTCGCCAATTCGAGCAAAACAGCGGCACGGCCGTACCATCCTTTTCTCAGCAGTTCAGGTCATTTTCGACCCCCCTATAACTTCGTTGTGGATAAAACTAGAAGCCTGCATTTTCATTAACCAAGCACGCATTGTATAAACACGATATATTTCAAATTTTATTCAATTTGAACCAGCGGTTTAAGATTTATAACTAATCAAAGTTTCTTAATTTTGTCACTCACCGACTGACTCACCGATCATCAAAAGTCTAAGGCACTTCCAGCGGTTTGGGCGAAGGTTACCAAATTCGGAATAGGTTTAATTCTGACTCATCCAGATTCTTATTTAGTCAGGTTCCGAAAGTGTCCAACTCTTATGAGGTCGTGATAGTAATAAGTTGAATACTGGTTTTGTCAAATTGGCTAACGAATAAATTCTGAGAAAGTCAGATTTTAAGTAAGTTCAATTAGAACGAAAACAAATTATGGCTGCGTCGAATTCATTAATAAAGCCTTTTCTGATGAGGTCAGATACTGGATACGTTTAATTCATTCATAGACTATTTCTATTTTAGTTAGATTTTGATTACGTTAAACTCTCGTAAGTGACATTTCTAGTGTAAGTCAATTTCATGGTACGTCATGCGGATACACAGTCAACCACAATTATTTGTAGCAAATAGAAGCTTCAGATTTAGAATACAATTAGTGTTTAGTGTATAAATCAAGGGGACGCTAAAAAAAATTGCAATTTAAGTCCAGTTTTCTAGATACACCGACTGCATAAATAATCCCATATAAACAAATTTGATTACAAAGTTATATTTGCAGTGAATGGGACAAAATATCAAGAATGGGATATTGATACAATAACCTACAAAAAGTAGTGAGATCCCATAAAAAACATTCACACAATAGTTACTAAATAGTTTTAGGTATGCAAAAATCCATAAATGCAGTAAATTTGTGTGATTGCCAAGTAGCAGAATTTATTTAGCTAGCAAATAAAGAATAATATGAATGCCTGAGACTTGGTACTACCAATTATCTCACAACTTTTTGCGGTGGAAGTTTCGAGACTTGGCCTCTTTTTTACATGGAATGTTTTTTATGGGATTATTTTATCAAATATAATAAACTAAAATTGGTTCAAATTAGTTACGACTGAAAGTTCAATAAACGGTCTTAAAAAAAAAAATTGTCTGTTGTGGTCGATCAGACATTAACGTTTCAGATTTCAACTTGATAGAAAAGGGGTCGCCAACGCGCATACGAGTCCTCAAAAGCTGCAGCCGTCCATAGACGACAGTAACCGCTTTACCTTCAGGGGGGATATGCGTGTCTTCCACATGAATGGCTTTAAAGGCTTTTAAATGAAGTAGTTTTGACTTGTTTATTGCTCTTCGCAACCCGGCGCAACAACATATTACACCGCAGGTCTATCGCGTAACGCATTGTACGCGCGTCAGGTAGACATAAATGTCACTTTTTATTCGGAAAAATATCAGTTAAATTGTCCTAACAGGCGTTCGGACCGTTACGTGATTACTCCTCTGAAATCCGAACGGCCAACGACCGTCCCATAAATATACTAAATAAGTGCGTACTAAGTGGCCATTAACAAATAATTAGATCCCGGCTTTGCCGGCCAATCGCGGCCTGTAGCTGATGGTGGTCACACGTAGTCATCAGTTCGTGTCACGCGCAACCTACGGCCGCCGACATGGCAAATTTGGCAGCGTCGGAAGATACGAGACATTTGTTAGTAGGGATAAACAGTGTGTCAATGGAGCACTGAATAACTGGCACAATTTGCCACTTTCCTGAGTTTTTAAAATTTGTTTTCTAAATAAATAAAGTAAACAGAACGCAAGATGGCTTCAAGAACTTGTTTAACTTAATAGTCGAGAATATTGGTTAGATTAAAAAAATAAAATTGCTGACTTCATGGCAAATAAAACTCCCCTGAAGAGCCACTTGTTTTTCGATTATGGAAAAACTCTTGTCCTACTAGTGCAACCAAGCGGCAATAAATATTGATAAAGAAAACGGTCAAAGTTTAATTGCTTGCAATATTCTTTGACGTCCGGCGATTAAAAACTTACATTTGCGGCGGTCTTAAATAGAAAACGGTTTTTATAGCAGTGACTCGGAAAGTGACAGCATTATAATGAAGGGTAATTGCATAACTTTTTTCTCATACAAATGACAGTTGAGTTGTCGTTACGCTCGTTAGAAATCTTACGCAAATTTTTACCCCTCGGCGTACCGTGTTTCCGAACTTAACCTAGCAAAGCTACTAAATGAGAATACGATTTCATACATTTGATAGATAATACTTGATCATGTTTATATAGTAAAATGTCAGTTTGTTTTTGTAGGTAAGTATAGATTTATCTTGTCTCTTCTAATCAAAATATATATCATTTACAGACGTTGCCAGATCGTAAGGACCAGAAAAAAAGATGAAAAAAAAACAAATCTGGATCATATAATATTTTCTGCTCCGTACTTTACGACGACACGAACGTAAAATGGTAAAATGACCCGGATTCGATTAATATTGTAGTCCAAACAAAGTTAAAGAAATTAAAAAATAATGTCATTTAGGCCCATTGCCCGTAGAACGGGAACCGCTGATCCAGAAATTAATATTCCACATAGAGTAATGGCCAATAAAATCATTTAAACGTTTCCACGCGTAACTTTTTTTAACTTACCTAGATTGAAAACGCAAGAGAACTAACGTTAACTACAAAAATCTAAAGTTCGTTTTTTAAAAGCAAACGAGCACAGAACAAAGCGATATAGGACTTTTTAGTACAAGATCATGAATTCGAGATAACCTTTGGGGTTTAATTGAAAACTGTCTTTTTCAGACTCGTTTCTAGGCAAGAGCGAATGGCTAACGCATGAAGGGTTCCTGAAGGAAAAGTACTGCAAACCCACTTGGAAGAAATATTTTTTCATAAAAATCATTCTTTTCAGGAGTACATTCCAAGGCATATCGGTATATTGTTGTTTTTTACCGATTGTGTATTCGAACATAGAAAAAAATGGTGATAAAATGTTTATTATTTTTCAAATGGCGTAATATGAAATAATCCAAGTTCGCGAGTTCGAGGATAAGCGCAAAGTTGACCTTGATACTAAACGTGACCAGTTGAAGGCCCGCCCACCTGCTGCCATAGTATACAACTATCAGAACGGCGTACTTACGTGCCCGCAATGTGCACGGAATCATTTCGCCGCAAGGATAGGCTACGTAAGCCATCTTCGAGCGCACGAGCGCCAAAATGCCGGATAGGAGTCGGAGTGGTCGCCATGGCCGAAAACGGCCGGACATATCATATCATATCAATATGAAATGCCTTTTAAATAGGTATATCGATACTAAGTAGGTATAACATGGTTCTACAGTGGCTCGTAAGTAAGCAAGTAGTCATTTTATGTTTTGGTACATCATCGTACACCTTAGGTACATCTAGGTAAAACATATCTTAAGATTTCTCATGTTTTACCTGAAATGCATTCTGCGATAGTATATTTCGCTTTAAATCTTTTTGTCAGTGCGTTCTGCTCCCGCTGTATTAGAGCGGGTAGGCACTTGATAACAGTACTACTATTTATGTATTGTTTATCCCAAAATATCCCCGTATGGTGTCGGGATACTCGTAGAATAGCACCACCTCCTATCTTCTTGTGGGTGTCGGAAGAGTCGACTAAGGGAACAGGGTTGAAGTTTGTTGTATCACTGTGATATCACATTTTGTCGATCGTTTATGCCCACATTTATGCTAATACTGGCACTGGAAAACAAGTTTCATGTGCTCTGTCTAAAAGTTAAAAAAAGGTTATGAAAGAGTTTAGAATATATAACTTTAAAAAAAATCCTACAAGCCGATTCCCACCGGCTTGCAACGGCGCTCCGACACTGCTCTTTTATAAAAATCAACCTTACCTTATCGTCATAAGGTCTAGTAGATCTTTATAAAACCGAGCCTACATGACCATTTTCTTTTAAAATGCTGGACCCTAAAACCACATAACATATTCTGAACGTTCCTTTTGCATGTCCAATTACAAAATGCCAAGAGTGGCGGTCGTTTTTAAAATGGCTACCACTTTTCGGATACGGCAAAAAACCTGGAATTGTAAATGTTCTGGCAATCAGCTGACCAATTTAACAAGCCTCTAGGGAGTTTATTAAGCAGCCTATTATCGTATAATTGGAGACAGGGAGGCCAATTTGACTCGACATATCCCATTCCAATACCTATCAATGTAGGCTTTGTTTGCGTGGAAATTGCTGCATTTTGTTAATCGAAACGTCGAATGGAAATATGTGAACATTTACTTGCAAGATTTGATTACATTGTTACATACAAACAAAACCATAGTGACATGATTAGTTAAAGATGAAGTTAATCATCATATCAGCTGAAAGACTGCTGGACATATAAAAAAGAAGTAAGAGAATAATTAAATGAAAATGTATAAGATTTGTAATATTAATCATTGACGGCAATTAGAAGGAAAAACTGGTCATGGTAAAAGAACACATACGATTGTGGAGTGTAAAGATTGGAAGAAACTGGTTGGAGGCTGAAACCACGGAAAGACGCATTCCTCGTCCTAGATACTCATGGCTGAGGGGCGTGACGGCTGTGAGCGCTCTTCACCATCACTGCTCGGTCCTGGGCTTGGTGCAGGCTGGGCTGCTAGCCTGTTATGTGGCTCTAGTCACCGATGTTATCGTGCCCTCTGCCCCTCCCGAACGAACGAATAGGCCTCCGTCCTCTACTCCTCTTCCATGCCATGCGGCCAGTGATAATTCGCTTTTCCAGGCTTTGCGGTCCGGACCTGACCAGATGGCCAAAGAAACTGAGGACACGTTGGGTACAGATAGGTGGAGCGCCTCACTTTGATGCATATACCAATTACCAACAGTAAGCACACATAGGTCGATATATCGGCAAATGGTAGTCGACCTCTGAGATGAAGATGGCGCATGAAGCAAACACCATAACTATCTATCTTTAAAAAAAAGTGTTTTTTTTTCTGAACGAATATCCAGTTGTCTTTAGTTTAAGAACAGAAGTTACTGTTACTGAATTCAGCATTGCGAATTTAGTTGTTTGGATCTTGGTCTTTAAAGTATCAATTAGTTAAGTGGCTAAGTTAACTTTGTATTTTGTTCGTTCTAACTCTCAATGTGACGTTCCCGCTCGTTCGTTCTAATTCCAGATAGAAAGGTCAAAAGGCAGCATGTCCTATATATTCCGAAATGTTGTGCAGTTATGCACTTTTAGCATAGTGTTGCAGTAGGTATACTTGTGTCGTCATTAGTCATGTGATAAACCAAAGTTAAAGGCCGTTACACTACCTACGTATCTGACAAATATTTATGTGATGTGATGCATGTGATAAGCATTATATTTGTTTCTGAAGAAATTTGTTTAGTATCTCTATTTAAGGTAATAAATTTCAGCTGTGTAATCTAGTTCAGTTTGTGTAAGATGTCCCCTAATACATATTTCCAAGGGTGAATGTCCCAGGCATGAATTTGAAATGGCATGGCTGATAACGGGGGTGATGATTGGTCGAATATGTTCGTGATATTTTTTTAAACTAGTTTAATCGATTTACTTATCTGGTGCGGGTAAATCAGGTTTTTAACGAACTCGGCCCGCGAATACCTATGTATATAGAAGGTCTTTTATGCGCACAGTATAACTTTGCATGATGTGTTTTGTTGATACGCGGACGGAGTCGCGTGGGAAACGAATAGTTGATAAACTTATCAATGGATTGACCTGAAGAATTTTTATTGACATGTAAACTTTCCATTGTGAAAATAAAATCAATTGAATTTGTAATCATACAATAGTTTATTTCACACACACACACACACACACGCCACATCACACATTGCAGCGCGTCCCGTCTGCCACAGAACGGTCGGTGGAATAAGCAGGTACTCAAATGAAGGCTACGGCTTGGCAACGTAGTGTTGGACACCCTCCGGCCAGATGGATCAATGACTTGAGGAGGGGAGGTAATGACTGGATGGCAAACGGGTGAGCGGGTCTTGTAGCGTACATTGGGGGAGGGCTACGTCCAACAGTGGGCTGCAATAGGCTGAGGTATGTAGGTTCATTTATTTCAACTTTATTGCACAAGACACAGAAACGTGCAAATGGCGTGCTTAATGCCAAATGGCATTCTCTACCAGCTAACCATTGACTAAACAGATTAAAAAAAAGGCGCTAAGAAAATGCATGATAATATACCTCATTTTACTTTGTGTCAACTTCAAGGGTTATTCTATTCACACGAACCACACCGCACAACGACAACACTTAGTCGGGCGATAATTTATATGAAAATGAATTGTTCTATTCACACGTACCCACTGCTTCACTACTTTTTGCCACTGTCGTTCGTGTGAATAGACCTTTACTTTATACATAGTATATACACCAATTGTAGAACTCATAGCAGCTTGAAATAAAGATTATTTGCATAACGTCATGATTTGTCTGGCGCAGTGCCGACGCGATCGTGTAGAAAACACTTACGAAGCACATTCTGTAGAAAACATTCAAACGCAGATATTTTTCTGCATATTATGGTGGCGTCCCTTAGGATTAGGTTCACTTAGCGGATAGAGGAGTGGGGTGCGGTCTCACTGACAGCGATTTTGCAGTTGTGCGGTAAAAGTAAATCTCAACGGCTATACAACCAAACAAAATGTATTACACTAGCACGATTATCACAGGATATATGTATATAGACGAACCCTCTCTTTCTAAGCGTTCTAATTAGAAAGAGACGGACACGTCAATATTTCGACTCAAAACTTGCGATCGAAACATATAAGAAGGTAATCCTATAAATATAGTTGTGCGGTAAAAGTAAATCTCAACGGCTATACAACCAAACAAAATGTATTACACTAACACAACTATCACAGGATATATATAGACGAACCTTCTCTTTCTAAGCGTTCTAATTAGAAAGAGACGGACACGTCAATATTTCGACTCAAAACTTGCGATCGAAACATATAAGAAGGTAATCCGTAGTCAGCTTAAATATTCATGTTTTTATTTAGTCACATTTGCATGAGAGAAAAATCTAAACCTTCCTGATTCGCGTCCGCCATATTTCTAGCTATCTTCTATTCTACTCTTTTCATAAAACAAAATCTGCATCAATCATAGATGAAGGGCGAATGACGAAGGAATGAATGAGGTAATTCTACCTCATTCATAAGACCTTTACACATGCACCCCTACATAAATAAAAAAATCAAACACGCAAACAATGGCTAAGGACCATCTCAACGGACATAACTTTTTATAAAAACAAATGCAAGCAAATAGTTTCATCCGTTTAAGAGGTATGTGCCACCAGACATACACACCGATCATTATCATCAGCATATCAGCTGAAAAACATCCACCGGTCGACAAACCATGCAGCCACAGACAGACACACATAAATGTCAAACTTATTTCATCCCTCTTTATGCGTCGGGGGTTAAAAATACGCCTGTGTTCTTCGGGAGTTAAAAAATCGCTATAAGCGCGCCGCACCCCAAAGCTAGGAAAGGTATGAAAACACCGGATTGACAAATCGTCCCGGGTGGAGTGGACGTTTGTCAGCGATTCCGAACGGGCCACAGTGGGCGCGGAGCTGGCTATGTCGAGACAAAAAAAAAAATTTTCAGCCGGGCAAAACATTTTATGAAAATCGTATTGGTAATAGATAGTTCTGTTGTCGATTAAGGGTGGGTAGCACTTTCTGTAATCGTAAGCGGTGTTCGTTAATATCTGAATGTATGGAGAGCTTGACAAGTTTATATGGAATGAAAGCTACTGGCGCTATATTTAACGTTGATTGGTCTGTAATTGTTGGTGCAACCCGCCCTTAGTAGTGAGTGAGCAACAGACTACGGATACGTTGGTCGAAGTGAAGGTTTAAATTTAAACGAGTATAAGTTTCCGACCATAAATTTTTATTCATTTGAATTAATTTTCACGCGAGTCTTAAAAAATGTAGGATATTACATAAAGTTAAATCAACAGTTATTTGGCACATTATCGCGATGCGGTTTCACTACGATCAAATCGGCGACGCCAGCACTGTACACCAAGAACCAGCGTTGCGAATTACAAATCAATTAAATAAAGTTGCAGAGAGAAAGACTGGTACATTCAACAGTATGAATAGAGGTCTTGATTATAACTAGTATATGTATGAATCATAAATGTCTAGCATTTTTATTTATACTCATAGCTTTTATTAGCTATGGTCGAGCTTGTTTGCACTTCCACTTACAATATTCCTTTTGGTACTTAATTATATACGGAATAAAAATTCTGCAGCTCTAATTGGCTGCAAACTGATTTTTATCGAAATTGGTTTAAATGTGAAAAGTTAACGGACAGAGTCACATTCACATTGGGGATGAGGTAACAGAATACGAGTATAATAAAAAATATTGTAAACACTTTTTTTTCCAAAAAAGGGTATTGAAAATGAATTTAGTTATTTTGTGCCAATATAAAGCTTGTCTCCCCACGGTGCGTATTGGGACGACTTTCAAACTCCGCGATCAGCTGCCATTGAACGTATGACTAACGTATGATTAATGAAAACTAGTGACATGGGGGTCATGAGGCCGACTGTGCAGCTTGACAACGACGTCACTGGCATACCTACTGTCATATTTGTTCTTGGAACAGACGGTTAAAGCGGACTTGTGCTATAAGAAAGCGACAAGATAAAGTGTACAACCAGCACGCGGTCGCGATATTCAGTATGTTAAATAGAATAGAGGGGTAGCACAGCGAAATGTTATACCCCTAACTGGGGAAGTACCTCCACATTACAGAAGACCGCAGCAATAATAACACCAGATGGTCGATCAGGTAACGCATTGTACGCGCGTCGGGTAAATCTAAATGTCACGTTTTGTATGGGAATTTGACAGTTGAGTTGTCTTAACGCTCCTTGAAAACGTTACGTGATCACCCCTCTGGTGAGGGGTATTTGTCTCTTGATGTCGACACAGCGAACTCTCAAACCATTAAAGGGTCGGCAGCGCGTTTATGTTTCCACTGGAGTCGCAAGCGTCCATAGGCTAATGTATTCGCTTACCATCAGGCGAGCAGTAAGCATGATTGCCACAGTCGTGATATAAATAACAAAAAATGAAATTTCTTTGTTCTGCCGTTGATTGACGCGTTACTTAGCGAAGCAAGGAATAGGGGTGTGGATGTAGACTCAAAATGTATTATTACTTCAAAAGAAAGAAGGCAAAAAAATATGCCTACTGACGAAAATCCCACACAAATATCTCAAAAAATTACGAAACTAAAACCGTTTTAATGTTGCTTGTTAGAGAGAGAACGCTAGCAGATCGTGACACGAACCTTGAGCGTCACAGTTAATGACAATCGTTTCATATGAAGGTGCGTTTTGCGGAAACAGAACATACCCCGTCTTAAAACATAGGAAACTTATAACTTTGTGATTATTTAACTTCTTGCGTTTAAAAAAAAAAATATATCGTTATTGTTTATTTTATTTAAAGTCTACACCCCTATTATTTTCAAGTAATATATTTTCTTTCCATGTCATGTGAGTCAGTATACATTATCCCTGAGTGAATTTAATGATATGCAAGCCCGCACTAGATACGGAAGATAATGTGTGTCCGACCTAACGCCTATATTAGCATAATAGGGCGTTGTTAAGTTTCGCCGAAACCTCGCCGATAGAGTTTCTTAGTCTGCTCCAGTGCCACCGCGATAGGAATAGAATGAGCGGGGTTAGCATATGGTGCATTGTTGGTTTAACCGAAACTGCGATACGGACTGGTTTTCTGTTACACTGGATTGAATTTGGTAGCTTGTTATTTAGAGGAGCAAGCAGATTGAAATTAAGCCAGCAAAAATGAAACTCTCGTATACTATAACGTTACATCTGTAGTTAGAAAACGACATAGTAAAATCGTTAAATCCTTACTAATATTATAAATGCGAAAATGTGTATGTTTGTCCTTCTTTCACGTCGCAACGGAGCGTCGTATTGATGTGATTTTTGTATGGAGATAGTTTAGAAGCTGGAGTGTGACATAGGCTACTTTTTCCAGCGGGAAAACATCTAATTCCCACGGGAAAATTAAATATGTTACATTTTCCTATACCTACGCGGGCGAACCCGGGGGCATCAGCTAGTAAAATATAATCAGTTTAGTGTTCGTCTCAAAAAAGTGACCAATTCCAATTTCATAAGTATAGGTACCGAAACATAAAACATATGTCTGTAGTTATATTACCGATGGCCTTTAGGGCGGAAAGGTTCTCGAGTGGCGCCCAAGACCCCCACAAGGTGGACTGATGACCTGGAAAGTTAGCGGTTGCCAGCTGGATGCGAGTGGCGCAAGACCGATCACTATGGCACTCTTTCGGAGAGCACTATGTCCAGTAGTGGACTTCTTTCGGCTGCTATGATTATGATGACGATGAAGTACCGAAACATCCAGGCTTTATGTATTTTAAGGGTGCACAGCTGTAGCGTAGCGGAGAGCGAGGAAAATATCCAGCTCTGTTGGTCTGAAGAAGTTAACCTACCAAACACAGAAATTCAGTATTTTAAGCGGAATGGCAAAGGAATATTGGTCTCATAGGTGCTAGGCGCTATCATGGACTCCCGCAAAATAACGCACGCAGGTCGATCACGTAACGCGTTTTACGAACGTTAGGTAGATTTTTATATGGAAAACAGTAGAGTTGTCCTAACGCGCGTTTAAACGTTATGTGATTTGATTATGATTACCCCTCTGATTCAATTAATTACAGAAATTCAGACAAAGATTTCGATGATCTTTTCAGTCGTCGACTCTTGTCTGAGTTGTGGTCATGTTTATGGTGTACTCGGTTGGTCTCCATCGGTGTAGAGCCTCTTGCTAATAGTCGCAGCTTTGGCTTTGACGCACCACTTGCTGGTCGCTGTTTGTGGCATTGCACTGGACTACGCTGGTCTCAGTGGCTTTTTTATTTTTTTTCGTCCCACGTGTTGGCGATCGGCCCCGTGATAAAATCCTCAATTCGTCTCATCTATTTATATTATTTGGCCGAAACCGAGTGAGCGTGTGGACAACACTGTTGCTTTTCTAACGCCTCGGGACATTTAACACCGGCGTGCATATATCATTGTTCCATATTATCTTGCAGTCGCGAAGGGATCAAAACGATACCATGTTTCCGTTGTTTGTATGTTTAAATCGCGAATGTGGAACGCAATGAGAGGAGAGCCGTTTTCTGTACAAAAGTATATTTTCTGTTCTTAAATACTACTTTTTACGTATAATTTCCATAATGGTTTTTGTGTACTGTGCTTCTTTATAATTCATGGTTAATTAATATCCGTACTAGCGACTTAAGTACGTTAGGTAGAGATCTAAATGTGATTGTTTGGTATGAGAAAATTACAGTTGAGTTGCCCTAAGGCTCGGTGGAAAAATTACGAAATTTCCCCTCTGGTTGTCATTTTAGTTCACTACAGTATAGGGTCTCAAATGGTTACAACGCCCGTGTGAGCCACCTGGAGTTGCAGTTGCTGGCGTCCGTAAGCTTCGGTAATTGATTACCATCAGGCGAGTTATTTGCCACCTACGTAGAAATATGCTTAGTGTGATCTGCGTCGTTTTTCATGTTATGTTCAATTTCATTAGACCAAGTTTCCTATGAATATTAATTAAGATCCACTGCATAAACTTGTGAGTTCAACAAGGTGCCTTTACCGCCCGGGCGTGCAACTTTTTCGTTTCGGACCGGGAGAAAAGTTGATCTTGAGGACAGTCGCAGTGCGGGTGCAGGTAGTGGAGATACGTGGAACTATGAAAAAAATCCCTTTGCTGCTGTTTCCCTTAAACTATGAAGTTTCTCATCGCAAAATTAGGATGCGTGAATTAGTTCGAGCAATAAGTATAACGCAAACATTTTTCTTGCGTTACTTATATATTGGTAATTTTATTTATTTATTTAAACTTTATTGCACAAAAGATAACTTATCGTACAAAAGGCGGACTTAATGCCAAATGGCATTCTCTACCAGTCAAACCTTAAGGCAAAGCAGAAAAGATTGTGGGCGGTGCAAATAACAACTAAAAAGAATAATAACATTACGGTAGTCCTATATACAACGTATTAAATTTGAAACATATTAAATAAAATAAATACTTATATACACAAATAAATATATACTACATGCATACTTACAAGCGAAATTTTAAATATGTAATCTTCAGTCTACTCGGATCTGCCAGCAAAGAAATCACGCACAGATTTCTTAAAAACGAATTTGCTCGGGGCTTTCCTGAAATTTGTATTATTAATTTGTATTATTTTATTATGCATTCAAATTCTACTTCTCTTAAAGCATGGTAGGTTAGATGTTATATCATTGTAATCTCTCTATATACGAGTGCAGTGACATATAAAACAAAACCGGATTAGTTACACGATTTATAAACTTTATAATGGGTGGACTGATTTTAATGGTATTTGATTTTTGGATTTGTGTCCGCTCTGAATGGCAGAACTATGAAAACATGGACAAATTGACCAAAGATATACAAATCTATTTTTTGGTAGATTTTGAATGGCGGTACGAAGTTCTTGGGTCAGCTACTACTACAGAACAAATATAATGACTGTGATTTTGTTTTCGATAGCGGTATAGTTTAAATTATTTGAACTGAGCTCATGAATGGCCATTGTACTGAGCTCATGAATAGCCTTTGTTTGCCTTTTTTCCTTTGTAAAAAAATGTTACTGCCACGTAAAATGTTCATTGAATAATGAACTCTATCTTCTTATACAATAGATTCCAAATTAGCTACGAGATAAAATACCACACACAGCGCCTTGTACCTGGCTCGCTGGGAGCGGGTTGTTTTTATCTTTTTGTCCATTTTGAATCTATTGAATAAGACGATAGAATTCATTATACAATGAATATTGTATGTGGCGCTAACCTTTTTCTTGCAAAAAATGGCACGCGTCCGACCACACAGTGTTAGACTCAGTTGTTAGACTTGAATGCTATTGTTCTGAAGATAAGAAGATCAGTCCAGTTCAGAAAATCTCAACTATTTCCTTATTTGTATATTTTGACTTGTAAAAGGGCCATTACAGTATTTTTACTTCCAAAATAAAGTTCATTTATTTTGTTGTAATAATTGATTTTGAATAATAATAGGTACCTACTACTCCTATGCGTAATGGAAGGTGGGAGGAATATCACTCAATGTCGTCAAGTGATTTCGTCTTACCTTAGACGTAACCACATTTTGACACAACTCCCACACATTCCCGCAACTTTCCACAAATTAGGTCACATGATCACCCGAAAAACGATCGGAATAGTGCTTTTCGCCCTGCTGTTACGGTTTAATATAGCTCGGCCGAATAATATTCTTATAACGTTTTGCATGAAGCCATTGACCCGTGATAATGTCCTAGGATTTAATCCGGGACAGAAGTTCGGGGTCTGGGTGTAAAGTGATATTTTGATGTACCTGGACTAGCTGCCACAGATATAGTGATACGTGAGAGGGAAGTCAGACTTTCAACAAGAAGATATTCCTAATAAAATGGCACCGCGGCTCAATATCGTGAGGCATGCCGCTTGTTACCAGGCTGCTCAGTTGTTTAACAAACTGCCAATTGAATTAAAATCAATCATAGACTCTCGCGTATTCAATGCAAGGCTGAAAGCTTTACTCCTGAGGAAGTCTTATTATACTGTACTGTAGCTGACTTCGTAAACGATTAAGATCATTAATAATAATGTATATTATAATAGTTAGTAAGAGTAAAGTAGTTATTGTTTTTATTTTTATTATTGTTATTATTTTGTTTGTTTTTTACTATAATTTATTTTAATCTGTAATTGTACACATGTTTGTTAAATTTATTAATTGACATACCTATCCATATTGAATTCTTTTTTTGTGTATTTAATATGATAGTTCTTTATGACATTTTAATATACCTAAAATTCATATACAATGTAAATTGTGACTGAATAAACGAAATGAAATGAAATGACAAGTACAATCTACATACTCGTAGCAATAAGTTGCAGTAAGCCAAGATAGTTGTCACCGACTTTTCGACTCTATTATTTGTACAGTCAAGTTTAAAAGGCTTATGCTGAGGCGGGACCTTTTCGCGACACTAGTTGATTTCACACACTGTTTTAGATTTAGTTTTTTTTTTTAAATTTTAATCATACTTCATCTTGTCAAGAATACATGTTTTTCTTTCTTTCTTTATAAAAATATGGGTGCATACAACTTACTCCTAAATATACTAACCTAGGCAATTAATTTCTTGTTAGTAACATATTTTTCGTGTTTAATTAAAAAAATTGGAAGTTTAATTTACAAAATTGCTCGTGTTGGAAATTATATGTGAGTAATTTTATTACTCACTAACTGCGCGACTTTGTCCTGTAATATGAAGAGCGCAACCAAAGCTGCGGGATAAAATATAGCATAATAGTATTAAGTATAACACTAAGAAACAATTTCTAGACTTTCCATCTGATCAAATAGTCTAAAAGTGTGTACGAATTCGATTTTTTGCATTTTTTTACACATTTGAGCATATAGGTGAGCCGTGCGTGCCTCAACCCGGGCCTCATTTTTTTTTTTTTGTTCACCCTGACTGTTGTTTTAATAGGACAAACCCTATAAAGCGGTTGAACTGCGTGGGAGGAGAGGTAGCCTGGGGAAAATACAGGGACTTAGCCTAGCTGAGGAGAGTCCAGCAAGAAACTCAGCTAAGCCCGACTTGAGTCGGACTGACTCTACTCGGTGTGCGGCGGAGGGCTGTCTCTGTCTCAAATTCTTACGCACCTATATATTAAACGCGTGCGACATCTATTTCTTCAACATCTTTGGCTATTACTAAGTTTAGGCCGTTTTGCGTGCTTCTACGGAGTTTGCAACACATTGTCCCTTTCAGGCTTTCGTATTAAAATAAACAATATAAATAACACAAGTTTCTAACTCATCTAGCTCTTAATTATGTTCGTTGTACTGAGATTGGTTCCCTGGGAGTGAAGCAGAGTAGTGATTTCAAATGTTCTTCAGTAGTATTTTTGAAAGTGAAGGGGAGGTCTTTTGGAATGTCGCGATTTGGTATTTTGTAACGTGCATTACGTCCAATAACGGTGATTTTTCATAGAAAATGGAAATATAAGTTTTAGTTCTTCGTTTTAAATTTTCAGATTTTGGGTATTCCTAAGATATCAATCAAGGTATCAATTATTTATTGCGAGAGCATAGTTACATAAGATGACATAATAAACACAGTGTTGCTTATGTTCTTCCAACAACAATTTCATAATATTCAAATAGTTCAATGTTTTTCATGTCAGACTTAAAATAATTATTGGATGCCACAATCAAGATTAAAATAAATTAGTCGAAAATATTTAATGCCAAGATGATGATAATAATTAAAGCTAAATAGAAGGTAACAGTTTAAAAATTGACCTAGATATTTGGCTTGTAGGCAAGATAGTCTTTGACGGAATAAAACATTTATCTAGTAGCCATTCAGTAGATACGTACTTATGACAGACGGACAGATAGAGCAGCAGGTACAATAAGGGTTCCTTTGTTACCATTTTGATACGGAACGCTAAAGTAATGTGGGTAAGCTTGTTCTCATAACTCTTGGAAGTGGATAACGTAATGGCGACGTGGGAAATAGAACGCAAGTACAAACACAAAGTCGAATGTACAAGAAAATTAGGACGCTACATTTTTCTCTATTAAGAAGTCCGCTCGATTCTTCATACAAACGTAGTTACGCTCTCATTTTAAAACTACGTGTTGAATTGTAACGAAACTTTCCATATACACCGTGTCAAATGTATTTGCATACAATTATAAAATATCATAAAAATAACTACGCGATGCCAAATGATATGAAAACTGTATTATATTAAAATAAAACTAATATCAAATAATTACAATAAATGTTTGGGAATTACTCCGCCTTTAAGTTTCCGAACCAGGGTTAAACGTTTCTCAAACCCGTAACATGCGGCACGCACTACCTCCATAGGCATTTCATCCCAAATACGCACGATAATTTTTTTAATTGGTCCAAATTTGATATTTTATGATTATTCAGCTTAGACAGCATGTATGACCATACAAAAAATCCAATGGATTTAAATCCGGAGAGCGGGGAGGCCATTCATTCTTGGGTAAGAAATCAGTTAAATTTGCCTTACACCAGGCTTGGACGCTGTTTGCGGTATGGGAAGGTGCTCCATCCTGTTGAAAAATATAATAGTCCTCTCCAAACATGCGTTGCAGATTTGGAGCAACAACTTTCGCCAGAACTTCGGTTTTGTAATACTCAGCGTTGATTTTAACACCCTTATCGATGAATATCAAAGGAAGTTTGCCCCGCTTACACACTGCTCCCCAAACCATTACCGAGGGGGCACCCTGAAATCTTGGAACGTATTTCTGATTCTCTGGAATGTCTGCCATCTGGGCTGCCCACAACCGATCGTTTTGAGCATTGTGGGGTTGTTCTAAAACAAACAGTTTTTCATCTGAGAAGACAAACTCATCCCCAGCGTGCCACGAAAGTATTGTATTTGATCGCTGGACCCTCTTCTGCTTAGACGCCTGGGAAAGTCCATGAACTTTACATTTCTTGTACGCGTAACACCCGAGATCATGTCTCAAAATGTTATGGGCAGACCCCCTTGAAATTTTCAATTCGGCTGCTAGTTTTCGAATAGAGCGATGGTTTTTACGTCTAATTCGCTCCCTCACAATTTTAACTACCTGATCTGTTCTCGCTGATCGCGGCCGACCAGATCTCTTTCGATCTTCTGTTGAGGTCTCTTTAAATCGTTTTAATGTTTTATATACAAAATCACGTTTGATCCCAAGAGATTTCGTCGCTTTGAAAATGTCACTAGCGCACTCACCGTTGCGGTATTTGGTAACAATAATTTCTCGAAATTGCTTCATCGTGTTTTACACATGAATGAAATATGGTAGACATTTGAAATGACTGTATTTTGTTTCTGTACATACATATTTAAATTTTATAAAAAGAACTATTTATTTGCAGCTTCATGTATTTTATACCAGTTCGAAACATATTGTATCCAAACTTATTGGACACGGTGTACAATGACATGAGGTATATCTATGTCTGTAATTAGTTTATGTAGCTTCAGAAACCAAAATAAAAAAAGGACAGCGAATTTAAGTTTTTCATACATAACTTGTTTTTGTGGTATTTCGTTTGTTTAATAAACTGGAACCATATAAACTAATTACAGACATATATATACCTCATGTCAATGTATATGCAAAGTTTCGTCATAATCCAACGCGTAGTTTTAAAATGAGAGCGTAACTACGTTTGTATAAGAAGGTGTAGCGGCCTGCTCGGCCGCCACGGTGCTAATATCGCGCGCCTGCGCGCTGCAGCGACCCGTTGCCGTGCAACGTGGTCAACAGTCATCGCTCTATTTCGGCCGTTTGCGATTTAAAATATCAATTCTTTATGTTTTATGCAATACATATATTAATTTGTAAATAGTTATGTAAATAAACCCTGTACATAAAGTCTCAGCCTCGTTCATCATAGGTAGGTGCGACGCTACGCACTTACCAATAACTGGTGACCACCGACTCAGAACATTCAGCAAAGAAAATTTGTAATTCTTCCAACGATGGGCAAAGACAATTTGGACGAAAGATTTGAGGACGCCGCCGCTGCTGAAGGTCAGGTATGCAGAGTAGGCGTTAGAGTACCACCGTTCAATGCGGTTGAACCCGCGTTATGGTTCGCGCAGATCGAAGCGCAATTTGTCCTCCCCAAAATAACTAGCGACGAGACAAAATTCTACTACGTAGCGGGACAACTCGAAGCCCAGTACGCCTCAGAAATTAGAGACGTCATAATTAACCCTCCCGCGGCAGATAAGTACATGAAAATTAAAACCGAGCTCATCAAACGTTTGTCTGCGTCGCAAGAAAGAAGAACGCGGCAACTACTATTACACGAAGAGCTGGGCGACCGACGACCGTCACAGTTTTTGCGGCACTTACAAAATCTAGCCAGTTCAGCTGCTACTACCGACTTGGTGAAGACTTTATGGACTGATCGTCTTCCTCATAATGTGCAAACGATTGTTGCTTCGCAGATTGACTTACCTATAGATAAACTAGCTGACTTAGCGGACAGGGTATACGAGTTGGCTCCGCCCACTCCTCGCGCTCCGCAGGTGGCGTCTACTTCGGGTGCTCCTACTATATACAGACCAGCGCCATCTACCGTCCACTCATCACCTGCTATCTACGCGCCCGCCCCGTCAGCCGACGCTATGGCGCAGCAAATTTGCGAGCTTACTAGGCAAGTTGCTTTACTTAACGCCCACTGTGGAAGAGGTCGCTCACGTTTGCGCTCACGCTCGTCGTCACCGTCAAGGAGGTCGAGCCGCTCACGTTCTCGAATGCCGCAACCGCAACCAAACCATCCACATTGTTTCTATCACTTCAATTTCGGACGCAATGCTTACAAGTGCAGTCAGCCATGCAGTTTCAAATCGGAAAACTTCCCGGGCGGTCGGAACTAGCGGCCAGCGACTGCCCCACTGCATCAGGCCGTCTATTTATATCGGATCGGACTACAAACATAAGGTACCTGGTTGATACGGGCTCCGACTTATGCGTTTATCCCCGATCGGCTATTAAGACGCCATGCCCACAGTCCAAGTATGACCTCGTTGCTGCCAACAATACTGTCATTCATACTTACGGACCTATTCAAATATGTGTCAATATTGGGCTACGAAGAGCATTTCCGTGGAGCTTCACCATTGCCGATGTTTCACGGCCTATAATAGGAGTTGATTTCCTCGCCTATTACGACCTGCTTGTCGATTCCAAGAACCAACGTTTACTAGACAATGTCACTACACTGTCAGTAGCCGCCTTACATTGCCCGCCTGCCGAAACTATAGCTTCTGTCAAAGCAGTTACGGGTGAAACTGAATTCCATGATATCTTACGCGAGTACCTCGCTATAACAAAACCTCCAGGCAGACACTCTCCATCCAAGCACAACACCTCGCACTTCATCAGTACTACACCTGGACCGCCTGTATACTGCAAACCTCGCCGCCTTGATCCCATGCGTATGCAGGCTGCGAGGAAGGAATTCGAAGACATGATGGCATCAGGTGTAGCTCGACGCTCCGAGAGTCCTTGGGCCAGCCCCCGCCACCTGGTGAAGAAGAAGGATGAGACTTGGAGACCATGTGGTGATTATAGAGCTCTGAATGCAAGAACAATTCCAGACCGCTATCCCATTCGTCATATACACGACTTTTCGCACCAACTGTCGGGTTGCACAATTTTTTCAACTATAGACCTGGTGAAGGCGTATAACCAAATAGCCGTGAATCCTGAGGACATTCCGAAGACTTCGATCCTGACTCCATTCGGTTTATTTGAGTTCCCTTTTATGACGTTCGGATTAAGAAACGCCGCCCAGACCTTCCAGAGGTTCATAGACGAGGTACTGCTAGGACTGGACTTTTGCTATGGTTATCTAGATGACATTCTGGTATTTTCGTCATCCTCAGAGTATAGATAAGAGTCATCTTCCTTAACTGTTCGAGCGATTGACACAATACGGCGTGTGGATCAACATTTCCAAGTGCTTGTTTGGCCAATCCGAAGTCAAATTCCTCGGTTACCATGTGGCAGCATCAGGTACTGTAGAAAGACTAAACTAGCCTCCTTTCAATAAAATACTATTTAATAAGTTAACTGAAATACTGGCCAAAATAAAATACTTGTGACGTCTAGTTCATGAAGTACGAATAGGACCCTCTACGTTGTGTTAAAATCTCGTCGTAAAACGCATCATATAAAATAATAATGTAAAATTATGTTTCAAATGAAACAGCAACAAACGCAACAAATAAATGTGAATAAATAACATTCGTAATAAATCAAACGAATGTAGATAAAGTTCGGTAATAAACCAAAACGCGAATGTAGTTTATGCGACGCATTAAATAATGCGTTAAAATAAAATAAACGTCAAAAATCATACGTAAATATATGACCAAAAGCCGCAACAACCGAATTAAAACACGTGAAACGTAATTTCAGTAATCGTTAACATTACTGTAAAATTATAATCCGTCGATAAATTATATCGTCCGCAAATAAAATCAAACGGTAAAACAAGCCGTAAAAATCCGCAATAATTAATTAAATCCGCAATAAAATGAACATTTAAATTCAAATCAAGAATAATAGTCTATCTACATAAGTGAACATGCAACTCACCCCATCAGCAACAGCTCGAACAAGATAATTGATTTAATTAGTTAATTACCATATGTGAATTATGTTTATCTAATACTAATTACATACATCTATTTCTAACTTACATAACTAACTAAAATTACTTATACTATAAAAATGCTCCATCACGATGAATGACAACGATGACCTGTAAAAAAAAACAGACTACAAGGGGACCTTGGAATTTTAGACCTTAGGTCTTGAAAATGGGGCCTATACCTATTGTTATATCTAGAAAATTTCGGGGGCTCCCTTCACTCCTACGCCAACCAACAAAACCGTCATGAAGCAACCTATCAACCCTTACTATCTATTTGATTCAAACCATCTCTCCTACGCATTCCTCATCTTACACGATTTTTAAGTACCTAAGTACTTTTAAATTGTACTTTACGCAGATTGCCAAATAACTAGTTAAGATTAATTTTAATAAATTACGCAAAAGCATTATGCGCAGCAGAAATTACGCATACCCTAAACGTTCGTGCAGCCGCGGTATTTGTAACAGAAATAGTGATTGTTGTCGATTATGTACAAGGTGCTCTGAATACCATTTATATGCTATAACATACACTGTACTGTCTGTCCCTTAAATTGGACTGCAGTGTCACTCTACTTCCACTAATTGACGCAGATGTCAAAGGTCCGTATAATCGAATGAGTTACATCCCAGAACAAACAGAGCGTATTGTTACAGAACATATAAATAACTCAGGCCTTGGTTGAATTCCTATTGTGTGGTGTAAAGTTCACAGCTTCTAAGGAATTGACACGTCAGATCCCTTAGGTGCAAACTCGAGTCGACTCCAGCAATCCAGGATCTAGTATCAGCCAAAAAGCCTTGCATCGAATGTACCTAAGTGCGTGTATATCAAATGAAATCTAAGCTCGTGGTGTGTCAGCTAATGTATGTTGTGTAAGTGTGATATGTATATGAGTGTGTGTCTATTGTAATCAGGCCAAAGCCACGAAACACAATGGGTGTGTATAAGAGTTTTTTTATTGTAAGTTCACTATCTTGTCACAAATAATAGAATCAAAAGCCAATAAATGCGTAGAAATATTAAAAAAAGAGCTAGTTAGTTAAAAAATTGTGACGTGTGTGCTCTCTCAAAGTTTCAATCACATTGCAATGCCATCATTTATTATATTCATGCGTCCTAATTTAAATTAGAGTTGTATTTCAAAACAATAGAAGTAATCTTTAAATCCACTCTCATACCAGAAATAGTAAATACATAATATTAAACTTTAGAATAATATCTGGCCCTAATGGCCCCCTAAACAATCTTCAATTAAGCATCTCAGCGGACCCGTTGATTTGCAGAAAATAACTAACTATACCTATAATTTATGAAGCCTTGAAGTGACTACCATAGTAATTAGCACGCAGAACCATATATCCAGCTAATCTCCCGTAGTGACGACCTAGATAAACCAAAGATAAACACTTAACCCTTAAATTACATAGGTACATTATTAAAGATACTTCATGTGAACACTGACTCTATAATGATTAATTGCAGTTACACACTATTCATATAAAAACAAATCAAACACTTAATGTTTCACACTCACAGTATTGTCAATTGTCTTAAAAAATACGTGCCTACACTAAATTCACTTATTCGTCTCTAAAATGTCTCAAATGTCTGTTTAATATATCATTTAAAATCTCTAGTAATGAAACACTGTTTTCAGACTAATAAAACGCGGAACGCGCGCGCGAAATAGAACATCAAAATCAATTGATAATTAATTATAAAGGAATCCGAATGGGACAATTTCAACCTTTCGTTACGAAGTCAAATACCCGACTACCTATAATTTTTTATAGAGAAATCTTACATGGATTCTTGTGCCATATTCAAAAGGTGTAATTCTTTTACATGTCATATTAACATACGTCATTTTGGTTTACAATAATTATATAGGTTAGTCTAAAGACATATGTGTTATAATATTCCAACTGATATAGGTTCTTTCGGATCCATGCCCATGAATTGTTTTTGCAGTCCCACCACTTCAAATCATGAAGTGGTAATAACTTAGACGAAATGTGAGACCAGCTCTTTAGATACAAAAGTTAAAACCAATAAATTAGTGGTTTATTACCCCCGTGTTGACATCATTTCGATTTCAAGGAACGCTTGACGTGAGAAAGGTTTTTATAGAATTTGTCTAAACTAGGTACCTATTTTTACCCGACTGTCGAAGGAGAGGAGGGTTATGTTTTTTAAAGATAATCTTCGAGTCATGTAACCTTGCAGTTACAGTACCAAGCCTTTGGAATCCAAAGTTCAAGCCATCCAGGATTACGCCATGCCGAAAACTGTTAAGGAGCTCAGACGATTCCTGGGTATGATTAACTTCTACCGACGATTCGTACCCAATGCTGCTCACCTTCAGGCACCACTTCACTCCATTCTGTCAGGACCTAAAGTCAAAGGGTCACAGCCAGTAAACATGACCCCAGAATTGCTTCAGGCTTTTGAAGACTGCAAGTCCTCGTTGTCTAAAGCAACACTTCTAGCTCATCCGGATCCAACTGCTCAGCTCGCAATCTTCACTGACGCTTCTGATACTTTTATCGGCGCAGTCCTTCAACAGCTAGTTGGTGACATTTGGAGACCATTGGCTGTCTATTCTCATAAGCTCAGCCCGTACGACAGAGAGCTTCTAGCAGTGTACGAGGCCATCAGGTACTTTCGTCATATAGTAGAAGCCAGAGACTTCGTTATATACACTGATCACAAGCCACTTACCTTCGCTTTTTCCACGAACCGAGATAAATGCTCACCAAGGCAATTCCGATACCTGGACTTTATCTCGCAGTTCACAACCGATCTTCGTTACTTAACTGGCTCTCACAACGTTGTCGCTGACGCCTTATCGCGCGTCGAGGAGGTTACAGCCCCCATCGACTATCAGGGTCTTGCACGATCTCAGGAAACTGATCCAGAGCTGCAAGATCTGATCCTCCACGGCTCGTCACTCAAACTGAAGAAGTTGCCTTCACATGACGGTACCTCGACAGTCTTCTGCGACATATCTACTGGACAACCTCGTCCCTATATCACGCCAGAGTTCCGGAAGCAAGTTTTTGAACAACTCCATCAACTTCATCATCCCGGAAGGTCAGCTACAGTGCGACTGGCCACGGAAAGATTCATATGGCCAGGGATTCGCCGAGACTGTAGAGAGTGGGCAAGGCAGTGCTTACAATGTCAGCAGAATAAAGTCATCCGTCATACCATCTCACCACTTTCCACCTTCACCGCTCCATCCTTGAGGTTCGCTCATATTCATCTCGACCTCATAGACCCTTCCTCTAATTACAGGAACTGCCTCACCGTCATCGACCGATTCACGCGATGGCCTGAGGTGTTTCCTCTCACAGACATCTCAGCTGAGTCCTGCGCTTCTGCCCTCGTGGCTGGCTGGTTTGCCAGGTTCGGATGTCCGCTTCGTGTGACCACGGACCGTGGTCGGCAGTTTGAGAGCCAGCTCTTCAAAGCTCTCATCTCCATGGTTGGTGCGCGCCACTTCCGCACCACTGCCTACCACCCAGCTTCCAACGGGATGATTGAAAGACTCCATCGCCAGCTCAAATCGGCCATCATGTGTCATTCCTCAACATCCACTTGGACAGAAGCCCTGCCCCTCATTCTCCTGGGTATTCGAAGCGCCGTAAAGAAAGATCTTCAGACGACTCCAGCTGAACTAGTCTACGGCGAGACACTTCGTTTACCTGGCCAGTTCCTGTCACCACAAGATGACTTCAAAGTGGCAGATGTTACCGAGTACGCCACACGTCTACGCTCTCATATGGCCAAACTAACACCGATACCTGCATCGTGGCATACCTCAGCTTCGTCATTTTACATTCCGAAGAGTTTAGAAACCTGTTCGCATGTTTTCCTACGAATTGACAGAGTACGACATTCACTCGAGTCACCGTACGAGGAACCGTACAAAGTCATCAAGAGACAGGCAAAGTCTTACACAGTTGACATTAAAGGAAAACAGAATACTGTCTATTGACAGGCTAAAACCCGCATACATTCTGCGAGACTCATCATCGTCCGATACACAGAACAGCGGCGCGAAACCAGAGACCGAGACTCGGACGAGAAGTGGCCGGCTGGTAAGGTTCCCCAGCAGACTTCGACCGTAGTCACGGTCTGGCCAGGGCCAGGGGGAACATGTAGCGGCCTGCTCGGCCGCCACGGTGCTTATATCGCGCGCCTGCGCGCTGCAGCGACCCGTTGCCATGCAACGTGGTCAACAGTTCTGTCATCGCTCTATTTCGACCGTAGTCACGGTCTGGCCAGGGCCAGGGGGAACATGTAGCGGCCTGCTCGGCCGCCACGGTGCTAATATCGCGTGCCTGTGCGCTGCAGCGACCCGTTGCCGTGCAACGTGGTCAACAGTTCTGTCATCGCTCTATTTCGACTGTAGTCACGGTCTGGCCAGGGCCAGGGGGAACATGTAGAGGCCTGCTCGGCCGCCACGGTGCTAATATCGCGCGCCTGCGCGCTGCAGCGACCCGTTGCCGTGCAACGTGGTCAACAGTTCTGTCATCGCTCTATTTCGACCGTAGTCACGGTCTGGCCAGGGCCAGGGGGAACATGTAGCGGCCCGCTCGGCCGCCACGGTGCTAATATCGCGCGCCTGCGCGCTGCAGCGACCCGTTGCCGTGCAATGTGGTCAACAGTTCTGTCATCGCTCTATTTCGGCCGTTTGCGATTTAAAATATCAATCCTTTATGTTTTATGCAATACATATATTAATTTGTAAATAGTTAGTTATGTAAATAAACCCTGTACATAAAGTCTCAGCGTCGTTCATCATAGGTAGGTGCGACGCTACTACGCACTTACCTATAAAGGTAAAATTAGGCCAAGCTTACTGCGGATTCTTAAATGATAGATAATCCTCCCTATTATCACAAACTAAACGCGAAAGTACCTAAATACCTTGAAAAAATATCCTATCCTATCGTCAGTCAAGTTCCAAAAATATGTATAGAGACATATTTATATAGATTTTACACATAATCTAAAGTAACACCTATATTTATTAATGCAGGTCCTTTCCTAATTGAACGAGCGAGCGAGGCGGACGAAGTTCTCCGTTTCAGCTGAGGCCTTCTTTCTTCTCTTCTTTCTTTTGTCCGGATGTCCAGATGTCCCACTGTCCAGCTGTTCTCTACCGGTCACATTTCTCAAGCGATGTTCGTGAAATTTTGTGAGCGGCTTCAATAATTACGTAGATTTGTTGTGTCGATTCAGTTTTTCGGAATTAAAATTACGTACCTAGGTGCGTTCACAATTTTACGTCTTCTCCCGGGTGTGAAGTGAGATTTACCGCCCAGAGTGACGTACACTAATAAAAAGGATAGGCTTGCAAGTTTTGCAGCTCACAAGACCCACTAGTATATAATATTATAAAGGTACTCGCCAAAGCGGCTTCCCCTGGAAAGGTTGCCCATATGCTATTCGCATTTTATCCTTGCAGAATGGCTATCCGTTGACCGAAAAAAATGAATGTACATTTTTAGGATCCATATTGGCTCTTATAAATAAAATTGTCCTATTTTTTAATATACTAACGATTTATATTAATAATCACCAGTCTTTATGTTTTGTTTCGTCGTACCTTTGTCGTTCCTAAATTTCTATAACTATCATCATAATGGACGGTTTTCATAAAAAAAATCTTCATAATTTCATTACCAAGAATAGGCTTGAACCATGCTTGAACTCATAATTTTGTTTCTCATAATAGTTTCCTTCATAACGGACATAGATTATAATTTTGTTAGTAATTACTAATATCATAACTAAGAACATTTTTCAACTCATCATTTTCTTTTTCCTAATGAATAAACCTAAGTAAATTAATAAAAAAAATCGGTTCTGGCGCTTCGCTGGCCGCTGCCATGACAAACATTTTCGGAGTTCCAATAAAAGGACTTAAAAAAATTGTATGAACGAAAGTTATTATAAAAAAGAAATTGTAAGAACATTTTTAGTTCATCATAGTTGAGGCCTTACAAGATTCAGTGGCATCGTTTGTATAGTGCTATGCTCGTGGCCCATGGGGTAACTTTCCCGCTATGTAGAGGAAACCACCTATGACCAGACCGCCCTTTCAGTGAGTTCCTGATGGCACAGAAAACGTTAAACTATGGGTAACTCATCTCATTACCCAATTAATTCAATTGTAGACGATTAAGTCCATAATCGTATACAAGTATCTTGAAGACCATTCTATGTTTTCAACAATTGCTATCAGTATGAATAAGTATTAACTAATTCTTAAGTTAGCTGTTAGTCTTCAACTTAGGGTTAATTTGAAGGAGCCTTTGATAACTTCAAGTAATATTGTTTTAGAAATGAATCCCGTAATATAAAATACGAACTGGCATTACCACGTCTAATTTTAACATTATTTAGGCCAAATTACACAGAAGTTGAAACTAGTAAAATGTTTATAGAAAATGATCAAGAACTTCATATAGCCAGTTTTTTATGTGAATCTTCTTGTGTAAGAACGAAATACCTTCGTGTGACATACGAACTAAAACACGTAGAAAACATCCAAAACTTAGAAACAAATATGCTCATCGCTAGTCATTACACAAATATTTGCCCATGCCAGGATTCGAAGACAGGACCGTCAACTTCGCAGCCAGAGTCAGTACTCACTAGGGTTAACCAGTCGTGAGTTCTCATCATGCTCAAAGCATCTATTCGGTTTGTCGCCTTCGATTAGAAAGGAAGGTAAATAATTGATTAGATAAAAAAACAGCTACATATAAATAAGTTTCATATAATTTCACCACTCACTTTCTTCCCGTGGGTGACGTAATCGTTAAAGTCGACTAAGGGAGTAGGGTTAAAGTGTGTTGTGGGCGATGGGCTAAGCCACCTATCACTGTGATATCCCATTTGCCTATCTTTTATACACAGGACTTTATTGTCAATGTAATAAAGGAGGGTACAGATATTTACGTCCTTATTTTATGTACGCATATGTATCCCTGACTGTAGGTACATCCATAGGCTCCGCGCATGGAAGCAAGCCCGCGCAACACATCGCTTGCCAATTTGACATCAAAGTATACCAAATATACCCCCCTTTTGTAGAAATACCCAACAGCAATGGACCACCATTGTAAATTAAAAGGAAATGGCTCATATTTAATCAAAACTAAGTACGGTTCAGGAATCCGGATATTTGATCTAAATTGCGGATTATTTCTCATCCATAAGTATACTCGTTACATTTCCTTTGTCCTTTATTTACTACAACCAGCGCTCGTAAAAATAGTTTTTAATTTGGTAAGATAATATGAAAAGTTCCGGTTCATACATAACACTTGGAGTTGTAAATTACTTTGCAGATGCAACTTCTTATACCAATAGTTGAAATTATCTTTGAGCGCGGCTGTATATATGTATCTGGGTCAATAAACTTTTTCTTGTCGTTTTTCTGTCTCGGTAAGCCAAGAAACAACAGCGACAGTTTCTTAGAAAAAATACCATAAATTGGACTCCTATCATGGTAAGATGCCGCACCATAGAATCGATGATAAAGGATCTAAGTAATGCCCGTGGAGTAAATAAAATAGAGAAGATACTTGTACGTGCAGCGATTTATTTCTGAGAAGTAAAACAAAATGCTGACATTATCATTGCCATATAAAAAACATAAATTGATGTTGTTATACACAAAATCAAGGTTGCAACATATTCCACCAACAGAAAACATTATTTAACATCGCCTTGCACCTTGCATTCTTGTGTCACATAGTACGATTATTTCAATATCAAGTGGACTGTAATCTTTCAAGGGTTTTTTTTTCTAATAATTTCTTATTAAATATTTAATAAGTCACTATGTAAACAAGCTCACAAGGTTATTATAAATGTAACCAATGTAGTATTATCTTTTATTATGAATATTATAAACTTTTATATTACAAAAGCACGTGTATAGTGGCAACGGGCAACCAAAAATAGTTGATTGTCTTATCTGCCACGTGGGTCCGAGCGCCTGTAACGATGACTTCTGTATACCGACTTCTGTAATACCCACCGAAATTGTTAATTTACCGTTCAGTAAATTTAAGTCTCATGTTAAAAGTAATTTGCTGAGCAAGGCGTATTATACTGTAAACGATTTCTTAAACGACAAAAATGCCTTTAAGCCAGTAGTAGTCTAATTCTATTAGGAATATACCTAAATACACGTAATCATTATAAGTACCTACCTGAAATAACTGTTCCGTTTTATGTAAGAAGAGAGCACATAATGCTGTTTCTCGCCGAGCAAGTCGCTTAATATTTGTTATTATCAATGTCCGGTGGCTTGAATATGTCATGCTCGCTTAAAGGGCTTTGCTTACGGTGGCGTCGTTGATCGGGTCGCTACCTTCCCTAAAATATGGTTGAGGGAGGCGATGGCTGAGATATGCGTCATACTCGTGATCGGGTGCTGTTTGTGGAGTCCGGACTGTTCATGCTTGCAAGGGCATAGTACATAGTTAACTAATTACATACTAGTGTTATTATTATTATTATTATCGTATTGACGAGAGACATCATTCTGATCTTGACACGTTTTATTGTTTCTTGTTTTGACGCTTAGAGACCGTATACATCTCTTAGAATATTAGAATAATTATTAATTGTATTTGGAAGCTCCGAGACCTTATACATCTCTGGAATACTGAATTAATATGATTAACTTCTTGTTAATGCTGATACAGATCTTATATCGAATGTAATGGTCATATTTTGCAATTTTGTTTTGTTTACATTAACTTAGTGACATTTAGTTTGTTAACCTTTTATATAGGTATATAATTTTAAATTATTATTGTGTAAGATTATTATTATTTTATTGTAAATTACGGTTTGACATGTAAAAGTGCCCTTGTGGCCTATTTGCAGAATAAATAATTGAATTGAATTGAAAAATTGAATTGAATTGTAACTCTGCCACACAAATCATACCTGCATGGGGACAAATAACAAGAAAGAAAGAAAGAAGAAATAAACAGATACATTTATTCACTAACACACAGGACCACACATTAAACAATAAATAAACAAATGACACATCCATACTAATGTTATAAATGGGAAAGTGTGGCTGTCTGTCTGTCTGTCTGTTACCTCTTCACGATTAAACCGCTGAACCGATTTAGATGAAACTTGGTATAGAGATAGTTCGAATCCTGGGGAAGGACATAAGATAGTTTTTTATCCCGGAAATCATCCCCCAAGGGGATGAAGCGGGGGTGAAAGTTTGTATGGAGCTACGATATAAACGAGTTCCACGCGGACGGAGCCACGGGCAGAAGCTATATTATACATGCGAAAGTGTGTCTGTCTGTCTATCTGTCTGTCTGTTACCTCTTCACGCTTAAACCGCTGAACCGATTTGGGTGAAATTTGGTATAGAGATAGTTTTAGTCCTGGGGAAGGACATAGGATAGTTTTTTTATCCCGGAAATCATCCCCCAAGGGGATGAAGTGGGGGGGTGAAAGTTTGTATGGAGCTACGATATAAACGAGTTCCACGCGGACGGAGTCGCGGGCAGAAGCTAGTAAAACATAAAACAAGTGTGTCTCTGCGGCAGTGATTCGGACACAGTTCAGCATAATGCTTTCTTTCTTTCTTTCTTCTTACCATGTGGGGACGGACTTGAGACTTATATAATAAAAGTCTCTGTCCCGGGGAGAAGTAACGCTTTGCTCTGTTGAGCATTTTTCAGCCAGCACAGTTGTAGACTCACGGAAACGTCATGTAATTGTAATATATAAACTACCCACTATTGGGATAGGCGAGAGATAAATAAATATAATTACAGTGACATACAACATGTACAGAACTACATATTTGTACAAGCCTGTATCTTTGTTCGGTCTTCAGAATTACTCGCTCATTCGATATGTTTCACGCTTCTAAAGGTACGGTAAGTTAACCGAAAATCCCTTGATTTGGGCTTGTATATTCTTCATGTTATTTTAAAAACATAGACGTATTGTCCATAACCAACCATGTGGCCGAAAGATTTTTTTCGGCGGTTTCGAGGACGGTCATTTGACTAACAGGAAATAAACGCGAGCTGTCAGGTGAGTGAGTGCCTACTCTGAGCGGTGCACATAAATGGAAACATATTATATGTATGTTTGTATTGGCACGTGTTCCTGCGCGTGCAACGCGCCGCTCATCGCCCTGCTTATCGAGAGACGTTATACTCATATCCTACTATAATATTATAAATGCGAAAGTTTAGATGTTTGGATGTTTGTTACTCAATCACGCTTAAACGGCTGAAACGATTTCAATGAAATTTGGCATGATGATAGTTTATAGCCTGGATTAAAATATAGGATAGTTTTTATCCCGGGTCCACGCGGACGAAGTCGCCGGCGGAAGCTAGTTTAGTAATATAAAAATAAGGATGAATGAAAATATGCTTTTCATTTCGTCTTTGTTACTAAGGCTTTGTGTACGCACTTTTAAGAGTACGTCTTGATAAAAACACAAATTTATAAGTAAAATACTTTCCAAAGCCTTTTGTTTTCGCACAAAATGTCCGGAAGGCAAGCCCTCAGTAACTACGACAAACATCGTTAATCGGCCAAATTCCGACATCCTTGTTGTCGTCCCAACTAATTTATATATAAAAAATTGAGTTCGATATCTCTGTGCCTTAGTGGAAGAACGTCATATACGACCGTGGGATTGTTACCACGTCCGCCTTTCTTCCCTAGGGACTCCGCTTGAGGACCGGAATGCAAAGGAGACTTCAAAGTAGATATGGAGGGAAAAATGAAAGTGCCCGCAGGAAATTTTATTTGAAGCAATTTCCGAAGATTTTTAAAGAATTCATCCCGGACGCTAGGGTTGCTCAGTTGATATCGGCTGCGGCGTTGGTATAGAAGAATTTAAGGTGTGATTATAAGTTTTTTCATAAACGGTAAAATTGTTATAAAAAAAATCTAACCTAACCTAACGGGTTCTAAAGAATGACCTTTTAGCTACACCTAAAAACTTTACGGCGACACATTTGTTGGTAAAATAAGGGACTCCCTCGGACGACTGGGTTAACAAACTGTACGTCTTATAATATTGCTAGGTTACCTACAGATTAAATTGCACTGTTTTAGAGGAGTATGACACATGTACAACCTAGTCAAAAATTACCGAATCGCACGCTCTGCTACCAGATACAGGATAAGGGTTTGGTATCAAAAGGAAGGTACATCTCTTCATTGGAAGGTAGGTTTGGTATTATGAGCACGAAGGAATATAACCACTGCCGTCGTGTTATTTAAAAGGAAGTTACAACTCCTTTGAGCTGTCAATGATATGGGTCGTTTTACTAGTTATAGGGCATTTCTGTATTTGGCGGAGTGGAATCGGCATGCGGAATATTGTACTGTACCGAGAGCATACTGATGTCGCTCATATTTAATTACTTGTTAGTATTGTAGTACTCGGACAAAAATATATAGATAAAAAAGTATTATATGCTTACACACTTTACTTTCGCTCGAAAGCAGTTGGGTTTTTTCATATCAAAAATTAGTAATTATTTAATAAAAATTGACAACACGTTGGGATATATACTATATAATAATCGAAAGTTCCAATGACATTAACTTTAAAGACATTTTATTGTATGAACATAATACCTATAGGTACTAAAAGTTAAAGAAACGGGTTTTTTAACTTTGAATGGAAATGAAATGAAATATTTATTTTCAAAATAACATACTCGTATTACAATACAAAAACAGGTGTTTTTGGGTCATGAGCTAGGATTCCAGCTGGAAATATAATTAAAACTGTATCAGTTTTCATTGTTCTTGCAAAAGATTCTTACTCTCACTCAGCACCACGTCTGTTATAAATAACTATTAGACTATTCTGTGCCACGGTTCTTTTTGTAGTTGATTAAAATTTTTAGTGGAATATGTAAAGTCCCCAGAGAAATAGATTATTCTGACAATGAATTGAATTACATGATTCCCTTGCCTTTTATCTGAAGGAGTACTCCATGAATCTCTTGAAAGAGAAATAAGTGAGTTGATTCAGTAATTGAAGAGCCACTCTGTAGACTAAAAAATATTAAACTATCTTGCTATATATGGAAATACATCCAAACACCAAAAAAGTCGGTCTTAATAAATGTGCATATTTAAACTGTGAGAAAGCGAAAGGCTAACACAGGCTGTATTCTGTCTGTAAAGTGATATTGCTTTTATTTCGAAGCTAAAACTGAAAATTTGATTTGTGTTCTCGCTCGCACTCGCGTAAAAACTACATACGTAAGAGCAGGAGGCACTTGCTTCCTCTCCCGAGCTGTTGGAGTAACATTTCTGGTATAACGACTGTGCCGCTTCGTTTGTTCCTTGTTAGGGTATAAATGAACTCTGCACCATATCGGACATATGGTCTTGTTTAGGTTTAACCGAAATAATTAGACGAAATATTGTTTTCGGTTTCCACAAATTAGACTTCAAATAAAGGTGCTGATAGACTTGCCCATTCACATGTAACGGAATATTGACCATTCGCCGTTTTTAATTTGTCGAACTGAACATCGAACAGAGCCAAGCATGGAGCCAAACATCGACGTTACGAACATTTTCACGATCATTCCAGTGAACGCTCTTAAATGTTGTGGGAGGTGTGGGCGGTAGGGGTGGCGGCGGAACGCTAACAAAATCGCTTTTACCCGTAAGTAGCATTTGCTAGAATGCTCATTACAAGTGCTTCATGCTGTGCTCTAGTGCATCAACACCCTAATATGAAATAGACAAATTTTATCGCGTACATTATGTTACGCCCCGACGTTTTGAGTTCTTTCTGTAGTCAAGGTACCCCGCTATCAGATTTTTTTCTGAGCCAGACACTGTATTATATTAGTTCATTAATTTGAATGCACAAAGGTCTACATACCTTAAAATTAAACCCTAATACATAAAAAGGCTATTCCCAAAACGATTTGCTCTACAACGGGCCGGCTATATGCAAATACACTTGCGATCAAAAATTTCGGGTCTCCCTAAATTAAGTAACCGCAGCAGGTTTTTTTAAATATTTAACACTAGTTTTAGCGTTGAGACCGCCTGTTGTTCTGTATCGTTTTCATAAATCAAGGTGTGCAATAAAGAGTTTGTATTTATTTACAAAATATGGGTGTCTATCATTTTATCAAAATGCATAACGTCGATTTACATGTCGCCGAAAACTATTCCACGAATTGCATTATGTTGTTTTTTCTAATCACATAATCATCAATTCATTGTTTTTATATTTAATCAAACCATTTTTTATCGTTAATCGTCTCTAATTTGTCTCAAATCGTAGCGTAACGATTCATCGAATTTACTTTTCATAGAATAGTCAGTTGTGTATAGTATTAATTTATCGAAACACGGTTCACAGTTGGTATTGTTGGTTGGTATGGTTGGTTGGTTTGGCATTTTAACCTAACCTCAACCTAACCTTACCGCCAGCGTGTTGACGTCACCTATTGCGGTGCCTATTTTCGTTCTAAGGGACACAAGCTAACCCTAACCTAACCTACAAATAATACCGTTGTTACGATTATGTGTTGTTTTATTACTGCCCTTTCTCTGGCTGCCCTGACCTAATCTACTTTATTATAATCCTCATACGAAACAATAAGAATTAAATTAAGGCGAAATTCCGAAATTATAGTTAAAGCGATTCGATGAAAGACTATGTCGATGGACAAATAAAATACTAAAGTAAAAGTCGATGAGTTGGTTAAACGATAATCGATGAAACTATTTTTGGTAAAATGATGGATTCCCACAAAATATACTATTCTTTATAATACCCAACTGTATTAGCAATTTCCGGGATCCTTTTATCATAAAAATAAAAGTATCCAGAAATGACGTTGATGATAACTTTGCTGTTTCATGGGTCACGAGTCCGATTTAAGCCTTGCAGGTCGACCACGTAACGCATTGTATAAACGTTAGGCAGATCTAAATGTCAATTTTTATATGGAAATCTGACAGTTGGACAGTCCTAACGCGCGTTCATAACGCTACGTTACCCCTCTGGTAACGTTATTTTTTTACTGTTATTTTTGCAGCTCAGATGTAAAATGCCTTGCACTATTTTAGGAAATATGACGGCAATTGACCGACCCGTATTCTTTGTCCGCGAGTGTAGGCATGAGTATGCTAATCCACAGTAACTGCTGTATGGAGATAACGGTTGAAGCCGGCGGTACTGTGTGGAACATTACCATTTATGGGAGCTGAAAAAACGACAATCGCCTAGTTTTTGTAATGGACTTAATATACTTTGACCTTTATGCGCGAAGATCAGAGTAAACATTTAAAACATGTTGAGATTGTACATGTTTAGGGCGCCGTTGTGAAATTTGATCAAACCTTTTAGCTTGAAGGTTACATAAGTAAATACTTGCTATAGAAACGGTAGTGGGCGGGGTTCGCGTAGCCGTGTTCATGATTAGAGGCGCTTAAAACTGTCAAACGTAGTCAAAACGCAACACATATGTCATTTGAATGTGGGTGACGATTTATACCTTACTAGCTTCTGCCCGAGACTCCGTCCGCGTGGAACTCTTTTATATCGTAGCTCCATACAAACTTTCACAGGGGACCCTTTCAGGGGATGCTTTCCGGCATAAAAACTATCCGATGTCCTTCCCCGGGACTATCTCTACACCAAATTTCATCTAAGTCGGTCCAGCGGTTTAAGCGTGAAGAGGTAACAGACAGACAGGCAGACGGACTCACTTTCGCTTTTTTAATATTAGTATGGATTACAAGCATAAGCAGTAAAAAAAAAGACCGGGTTGCACTCCGGGAGTGCCGGCAGAAGTGAAAACTTTAATAATTTTAATGTTATAAAAAAAAGAACCCCCCCCCCCCCTCCCGCCCCCCAGCCTCGTCCCGAATATCTCACCATCTTACAGTCTCGTGACCACCTGCGTTCCTACACCTGTGGCGAGTTTAAAAAAATTTCCCCATCCCAAAAAGTGCACAGCGCTGCTAAAGAAGTTTTCACTTCAAAAACTGTAACCCGACTACGGAACTAACTGACCATAACAAAACTAGCATACAAATGGTAGTCCCATGTCACCCCTAGCATAATTTCGAATCGATTGACACCTCATTTATTAATCGGTTATGTGATTTTAATGTAATTGCCATATCAAAACCAGCACGCGAAAGATGTCTCGAAAGCGAATGAATCCAGAAAGGTTTGTCAAGATCGTAGTAAATGGACATCCGTGATCTCTGCCTACCCATCCAGGAAACAGGCGTCACAAATGCATATGATTTTTACGTTGACGCGAAAGACTTTGAAATCACATTGCGTTACTAATTAACGAACGCAAATTAGGCTGCAGGACAGGAATCCCTACTTAGTTCCTTAAATTCCTCTTCATACTGTACCGAGAACGACCTAGTTTCGTTACGACTGCCAAGTTAAATAGAGCTCTTACTTCAATACCGGTATTCAGAATCAAAGTTTGTGCGAATTAATTCCGCCAGGATATTTCTAAGTTAAGTCGTTTATTCATTCTCGTTCATCCATTCATGCGGAGTAGCTACCTGACCAAGTTATTGGAGGAGTTTTTACGGCTGCGACTGGCATCAGTCTGTCCATAGAGGGGAATACTTACGCTGTATATGTATGCAGTAGACATACGTACATACCTATACGTTTTTAGTAGGAACTAGATACGAGTTATATAGATTTTGTCGACTACGAACTTACAGGGGGTCGAAAATGGGCCGAATAGCTTCGAGACAAGTATGGTACGGCCGCGCCTTAGTTGCTCTTTTGTTTGACTTGACGATAAAGAGCGAAAAGATTTTCCGTGTGAAAGTCTGTAAGAAACTGACATATGATTAAACCTACAATGATTCTTGTTCTGAGGAAAAGATTTTTTCAATATAAGTAACTGAACGTACTTTACTGTTCTGTCGTCATTTTTTTCCTCAAACCAAGTAGGTATCAAAATTTGATGTGAAACCAACTTCTCCAGTTAAATATAAATATACCTCCAGCTTATTGCAGCCAGTATAAACAATCTTACTGTAACATCTGACGAGATAAGAATATAATAAAAAATAAATCAGATCTATTTGAAATATTTATATGATGAAATATGTTTGTAAAGAGGTGAAAAAGATATTTTAACAAGCTTTGATATTATTAAAATTTGCAACGGCTTAAAAATTAAATCAATATTTAATAACCGGCACCCGCAAACCGCAACGCAGCTACGAACGAACTCGTAAATAATATATTCATGGAGGCGACGCCGCAGTGAAATAAATAAGACGATAAATAACCACTCCATTCTTCACGCTCGTCGTAGCTCCGTGGCGCGCGGTGAATACCAAATATTGGGATAGATTGTAACTGCTGGATTGTGTACCTACAGATGCGTTTGAATATGGATGGGGCGCTGTACTGGTACATGTGTACAGATTTGGAACCGTTGAGCCGTGGGAGCTTTGAACGCTTTGTACCTATACAAGTAAAATAGTAACGGGTTAATCGGAGTAGACGGAAGTGCGAGTGCAAAAGTGAAACTCTTATGGCACTATAGGGTGGGTGATATTTGGCTTTGTTTATGACATGGCAAGTCTCGAGATATACCCGTGATATCACGAATTTCGTATGTACGTTTTGGGGCATATGCAGACTGCGTTTTTTAAACGTTTCGTGTCAAGTCACAAGTAAATTGACACTAACACGCGTTGACGGCGCTCTTAATAAACGCAGTCTGCATAGGCTCTTACTGTGGTTCAGCACAAATGGAAATTATTGGTCGAATTAGGATAATTACAATTAAACAAGAAAAAATATCCAGCCTGAATAATGCTCAAATTTAATTACCTAACTCCTAATAGTACAATTTAGATACTTGATACCATCGATCGAAAGAAATACGTGGCAAAATAAAGGCCTGATATGGCTTGCATTTGCAGTTTCATCCGAAAGCTGAATATAAGGTTTGAGAAATTTATTTCTCATTAGAATTAACATTCACTGAACATGATAAATATATCACAGAAAAAGTTAATTATAAAATAAAAAGTTATATAAAAAACATTGAAAACATTTTGTATCTTGAGGGTATGTTTCGATTCAATTCGATATCAGCCGGCAACTCGGTAAGTATATCTTACGCGTGGTGGTGAATTTAACAGCTCTGAATGCATTTTCGTCTCATCAAAGCAACTAAACAATTAAATATTTATTTGTTATTTTATTCTAACAGTTTCCAACAATCTACATAATATACCAATGTCAGTGGCAGCATTTGCATTGTGAAGTTTTGCGATTTTCGCTCCTGTTTACTGTTTCCTCGGTCGTTGCAATACTGTTGGTTGGAACTTCCATATTAGTAGTGTCTAGATGTAAAGATAAATGGGGCTATTCCACTTATTATTACTGTAGCCGGGCCATTTTACGGAAAGTTGTACACTCGACTTTTTTTAAATTTTGATATAATCGGGTTTTTTCTACTCAGAATCGAGAGCACTTTCTAACCTAATAGGAGAAAAGAACTGTCCAAAATGTTACATATATTTTTCAGTTTTCCGTTCCGTTACCATCATACAAGTTTAGTATGGCACGGTAACGGAATGGAATAAAAAATCTTGGGACACTTATATAATATAACTAACACTATAGCCGAGCGGTAAAGCACGCTACTTTCAATCTGTACGCCTTGAGTTCGAACCCGAACTCCGACCTATGCGTTTAAAAAAAATACGTGTGTACGAAATATCATTTATAATTTAACAGTAAATTTTCGGTGAAGGAAAGCATCTCGAGGAAGCCGGTCTAATCCCAATAAGGTCTGGTTTTACCTTTGCCATGAATGCCTTTCATATGGCAGTCGCTTTGGTAAAACTCCTGTCCTTGTCAAATGTTAGGATTAGGTGCCAAAGCGGACCCCGCGCTCCTTTAGGATATAACCGCCTTTACGGGGAACAACGCCACGAGGATGATGACGACGAGGAAACCAAGAAAAAAAGACAGACGGAGCGTTACGAACAGTCAAGTGAAGCCAAACCACATACAAACAATACCAAGCTACATCAAGTTTAGCACACGCTCACGCACACATATACAAACAAATACACAAAACTCTTCAGCACGTGTCGCAATGCTGTCAAGATCATTTATTTCGAGTTTTGTGCGATTTAATTTGTTTAGCGAGTGCTAAACTTATAGGGCTTGGTTGAAAACCGGTTGGCTTCACTAGACTGTTCGTAACGCTCCGTCTGTCTTTTTGGTCTGAGGATGATAGCGGTTGCCGCTGAACTGACTGCTCAGTTCTGGGAACTACGTTTTCCTTTTGAGTGGTTACTAAGTGCTCCGGTACTTTGGAAGGCTCGTTAAGCCGTTGACCCCGGGCATTGTCTACCTCAGCAGTTCAGTTCAGCGCACGACACAAAACCAATATACTTGCTTGCTAGGTTTTGATTTGAATGCTGCCTTTGTCAAAACTAAAAATGCACTGAAAAAGCACGTACGTTATGTACATAAAATCTTCAACAAATTGCCGGGTGAAATAAGAAATGAAAAGTTGGATGTAGCTTTCATAAAACGTTTTTAAAAAAATATTTTAGACTACCTATTTTGCATTCCTCATGGATTTAAATGTTGAAATATTATAGAATAATAAAATTTATTTTTTCTTATTAAAGTTCAATGTTGCAAAAGGTTCTTACGAACATGCACGCATTTATAATGATTTATAATAATATAGAATCATAAATGTAGGATAGGTAGGTTTTAAGTACTTTTGCGAATTATAAACTATGCTACGCCCTTACAAGGCTACCATGTATGAACTTATCTTGTTTCTAACACCTTTGTAACCATGGTTTCTACATTAAATAAATAAATGAGCTAAAGGCAGGGCTCAGCGGAACGTCGCTAGTTCGAAAAAGTGTACTAGGAATGGCGCCTTTATGTAATAAAATTAAAAATCCTATTAAGGAATTAAACACTACACAATTTAAGAAAATATTGAAATTATTATTTATAAAAAAATGATATTATAATGATCATCAATTTTTGAATGACGCTGACTTACAACTGAGAGTATTGTTAGATATTATCATTGAAAATGAGTACGGATAAATAGATTCTGATTCATCTCACTCATATTTGAAGCGGACCGAATGGGAAAGTGCCTCCACGTTACCTACAGTAGACCGCAGCTATTATATTACAACAACACTAAATGCAATACGGGTAGATTCGATAATTATTATTACTCCAAATGAAAGAAGGCCAAAAAATATGCCTAGTGACTAAAATCCCATTCGGATATCTCAAAGAATTACGAAGCTACAACCGTTTTAATATTGCTTGTTAGAGAGAGAAAACGCAAACAGTGTGTGACGTCACATTACACGAGGCTGCCGGCGGCACACGACGGGGCGCGGCACGTCGCCGTCTATAGTGACGTCACAATCTACAAGCGTCATCGTTTCATATGAATATATTATATAATAAAATAATATAATGAACTTTGGACACTTATAACTTCGTGATTAAGTATTTAACCTTTTGCGTTGATTTTTTCTCCATTTGACTACATTTTTAATCCTTTTTCGAGAAAATATGACATTATTGATTTTTTTGTATCTACACCCCTATTGGAGGTACCTCCTCATAAGGTGTGGTGTTCCTGGTAGTGAATAAGGTCACCGCCAGAGCGCCTGACGATGTCCTGTTGAGAGTGAGTTATCTCTAGCTATCAACACTTACTCAAATCAATAATAGCTCTCTGCAAGGTGCCCTTTATTAGTCTACTAAAGTGCAAAAGTGTAAACATATCTTTGACATCGACCGTACTATAATAAATTCCACTTTAAACAAAACACGGATGATCAAAATATCTCTTAGCTGAAAAAACCACATCGCATTAGTTCCAACTGATAATGTTCGTACGATTCTCATCTCTATTGCTCTCAAAATACGGAACAAGCGACCCCGGCCGTAATACTGGTCATAATCGAGGTACAGGCTATCTCGTCAGTAAATAATGACCGGTCGGGGTTATCTCCAGGGTTCGTGATACGTACATTTCCATATTTTATGCGCGGGTCATTTTTAAATATGAATTTCGCCATTTTTTTCGGCCGACAGAGTGCGTTTATGTGTTTTAGGGATTTTTGTGATGTTTGATGGAGAGATGTTTCTATTTAGTTGTATCTGTAGGGTTCTAACATTTTGTGTGTAACGGTAGGGAAGTTAATCAGGTACGCAGTTGAATGCCAAGAGCGAGCGACGCCCCCCTTAACAAGGCGGAGCTGGATCGCGTTGGTGGTTTTAGACGGTAGTCCAGCAGGTCGATCACGTAATGCATTGTACGTGCGTCAGGTATATAGATCTAAATCAGCCAAACTCTGGAATGAATTGTCGCTTGCGGTATTTCCGGACCGTTATAACCTTCAAGCCTTCAAGAAAAGAGCGTACTCCCATCTTAAAGGCCGGCAACGCACCTACAACTCCTCTGGTGTTGTAAGTGTCCATGGGCGTCGATTATCGCTTACCATCAGGTGATTCGACTGCTCGTTTGCCTCCTATATAATAAAAAAAAAGACTTTATAGGGAAAATTTTCAGATAAATTGTCCTAACGCACGGTCGGAACGTTTCGAACGCGTTTTAGGTAGATACAACTGTAATTTTTCCATTTAAAAATTGAAATTCAAACATTGACTCGTGACAAACAAAACAAACAGAACAAATAAAAAAAAAAATAACACACTAAGTTTGGTCATGAAATGGACCCAGCTCAGCATGTTGCTAGCTTTGCAGTCAGCGCTGGTCTTCCGCAGGGTCCATTCAGTGAAGGCACGGTAGGCAGCTATGGTATCGGGAGCCTTCACGAGAGAGAGGAACGAAACAAGCCAGTTATCCGAACAGCGTTTATTATTGCAGAACTAATCTACTGACATGAGTGCCATGATACATATTTATATGTACTTACGTATGGTAAATAGTAATACTTATAATCTACCCTCCGATACTCCACATATCCTACACCCCACCACTTAAACTACACTTACCGCTACTTAAGCTTACTTACTAGTAAGTAATTAACATAGCAAATAACCTTATCCTAATACAATAGAGGATCGCCATAGTGTTCGACGGGCCTTACAGTCCGACGGGGTCGTGGCGTGGTACTCTCGGAAGGGCGGAAGGCATCGGTGGTGGTGGTGGTGGGCTCTCGGCGTGGCCCATCGGACCGGGCCACGCTAAAACCGAAACGGGCGCCCGCGATCTAACTTGGTCTACATGCCTCCTAAATTTTGTCGATAGATCGTTTTCTCTTACCACTACTACGATTCTGGAGCCTATCAGACTATCACCTTTTCCTCTGAACCACTTCTCCCCCGAGCCATAATCCCTAAACCACACGAGGTCCCCGACACTGAAGGTTCTGTCCCCCCCCCGCACTTGGCGGCCCTGCGCCGCCTGCACGTGCTGCTCGAGGTCGCGGCCTGGTCGCAGTATGTCCAGGCGACAACGTAAGCCCCGCCTTTGCAGTAACCTAGCCGGCGACTGGCCGGTGGTACTGTGCGGAGTATTCCTATACGCCATCAAATATTCCTGGAGGGCTTCTACATCCGCATGCTCCCTAAAGGCTTTTTTGAAAGCCCTCTTACACAATTTAACCGCCGCCTCGGCGGCCCCGTTCGTTGCCGGATGGTATGCCGGTGTAAATGTATGTTTAATACCGTAATATCGCATTAACAACATACACACGACAATACGACACGTGTGCACTAAATGAAATAAAGACAGTGAAAGTAACAGTAAACTCAATTCACATTTAGATCTACTCTACCTAACGTACGTACAATGCGTTACGTGATCGACATGCAGCTTTGGTTAAAGTCGCCGTCAATGGAATTTGCAAACTATGTAAACAAACCGCCATTACGAAAGACAATTTTAACCGAAAAAAACGGAGGAGGTTCTCAAGTCAACGCATTATTTTTTTTTATGTATGACCACGCATAACTTTTTGCAGAGTAGTCCGATTATTATAATTCTTTTTTTATTAGAAAGGGTATACTTTGCAGTTAGTCCCACATACATTTTAAATAAAAATTTCAACCCTAAGGGTAGGAAAACAGGGGATGATTGATTGTTCACTTACTGATTGAAATGTATGACCACGCATGTGTGTGTGTGTGTGTTTGTGTGTGTGTGTGTGTGTGTGTGTGTTTCGTGTGTGTGTGTGTGTGTGTGTGCGCGCGCGCGCACGTGTATGCGTGCGTTTGTGTGTGTGTGTTGTGTTGTCGTGCGAAAAACCTCACGATGAATGAGATTTCGTTCGTCAGTCTTGTGTCTAGACCTCTCAGTCTGCATTTCTGCTAAAGCTCGTTTATCCTGAGGTTTGTGTAATACCTTATTTGCATGTAACTAGCAATTAAGTTAGTAATTAACTAAAGTAAGCCACAGAAAATAGAAAAATAAAAACTTTTTAACAATAAAAATTAACCACCGAAAAAACTGAAAAGCAAAAAATAATAAACCTTTTTTATTTAGTTTAATAACTAAGTTCTTAAACTATTGTAAGTATACCTAAGTATATATTTTTGTAATTATTTTGAGTTTTTAATTAACCTTAATAACCAAGTTTTTAAATTAATCTAAGTGTACCTAAGTAATTTTGAGTCGGCGCCAAACAATCAATGAACAAAGATTCCAAACAAGTACAAGTTACACCAAATCAAATTAGGGAGCGACCACACTTGATTGTTTGGCGCCGACTCAAAATTACTTAGGTACACTTAGATAATTTAATAAACTTGGTTATTAAGGTTAATTAAAAACTCAAGATAATAACAAAATATATACTTAGGTATACTTACAATAGTTTAAGAACTTAGTTATTAAACTAAATAAAAAAGGTATATTATTTTTTGCTTTTCAGTTACTCCGGTGGTTTAATTTTTTGTTAAAAAGTGTTAATATGGCGGTTTGTTTACATACTTAGCGAATTCTATTGACGGCTACTTACCTTAGTCCGATATACCCGTCCCTTCTAGCCGGACAGGACGAGATGAGTAAACGCATTTCCCTAACGTTACAAAAAGGTATGTTTATCAGCAACTTTATATCAAAAGTCAACTGCGCTCCGTTAGTATAGTCTGAATAAGAAACAGTGACGTCACGATGTTCTATGAACAAACAGTGTAAATTTGTCGATCGTTATGCCATTCTCCTTGTTTGTGTTGTTGTTTGTTGTTTGTTGTTGGGGTTTTAACTAATTTACCCGTGATTACGTGTACACTCCTAGATGTCTTCGATTCTGGCAAGTCAGCAGATATATATTTATTTTGAATTTGGGGAATTCTATAAAGAAAATAATGCTTTATGAGTTCATTGCTGTAACTGAATTCATTTTACTTCGCCTCAATGAATCCTAGACTATTCTCCATAATATTTCAAGTAGCTTTGAGCTCGTCTTTGAGACGTGTATCGAATAATTTCGAATATTCTAGAAAACTCGTAACGCGCAGTCTAGTGTACGATACAAACGCATTGGCGTAGGTATGTGTTACAGACCCCTAGGGGTCTATAATTAATTCATTTACTTATTTAATCTTTATTGCACAAGAGAATAACTTAAGGTCGTAAGGGCGGACTTAATGCTGTAAAGCATTCTTTTACCGCGCTACATTCGTAGCGCTACGCCGTAGTCCGTAGCAGCTTAACCTCCTTATACGCCTCGATTCTCGTAAACCGTGGTCCTGTGTCAGAGACACATTTATGTCTTCCACGCGCTGGAAAAAGAAATAGAACACCCGAAACTGTTTTATTATTTATGTAATAAGTAGGTACGAATATTTGTTCCTGATTCATGGACGTTTTCTATGTATTCAAGTATTTATTTATCTATATAGTACAAGCTTTGCTTTGTTTGGAACTAGGTCGAATTGAGTAAGATTGTCCGCAAATATTTATTTATTTATTTATATATTTTGTAAAATGTCGCCTTATATGTAAGGGGAGTATTACATATAACCAACCTACATTACCAGCAGGTCGATCACGTAACGCATTGTACGTGCGTCAGATATATCTAAATGTCACTTTTTATATGGAAAAATGACAGTTAAATGGTCCTAACGCGCGTTCGGAACGTTACGTGATTAGCCCTCAGCCCTCGCAAATTTGCGAAACACTAGGTAGTGTAGGTTAGTTTCGGTAGGTAGCTTCAGATGCCTGAAGGTTAAACCGCCCAGAAAAAGAAGCTCGACTGTGCGGGGTCGAATCTTTAGAACTACGAACAAAATACCGAAAGCGGCGACGACGATATACATACTTATATAGATAAATAAGTTATTAAATGCATAGAAAACATCCATAACTCAGGAACAAATGTTCGTGCTCATCACACAAGTAAATGCTCGTACTGGGATTCGAAACCGGGACCTCCAGCTTCGTAGGTAGTAATAATATCACTATTACTACCCACAAAGCCGGCAATAAAGTCTTTTAAAAAAATATACGTTTTGATGAAAAATATAGGTACACTGTTGAAAATTACACACAAAAACACATACATACATACATACATACATACATTCACGCCTTTATTCCCAAAAGGGGTAGGCAGAGCACATGAAACCTACGTTCCAGCGCCACTTTTAGTATAACTGTGGATATAATGTGATCGACAAAATGTGATAGTGCAGTGATAGGTTGCTAGCCCATCGCCCACAACGCACTTCAACCCTGCTCCCTTAGTCGACTTTTACGACACCCACGGGAAGAAAGGGGGTGGTGAAATTCTAACCCGACACCACACGGGCACACAAATATCATGCCTATATTAACCAGCTAGTCAAAGGTACCGCCGTCGCCGCCGTATCTCGTATACAAAGTTTAGAAAGACTTACGGAAAGCAATTTCCTTGGCAACACATCATATCGGGCTTTATTACGGGAACGATTTACCTCGCGCTAACTTTGATTTATTACAGCCGGCGAGTGCACTTCGATCGGGGTTTTTTAATGGCAACCCTGATATTGCATACTTTTTCACGCTTGCATTGCTTTATGATTTATTGTGCGACGGTTTACGGGCTTACAGGTGTGATTTTTACCAGAGAATGAATAATGACAATCACTTTAGTCTATTTAGTTGGTACGTAGGTAAGTTTTGTATAGGCAGGCGTACCAACTAAATAGACCACACACAGGACCTCCTGTGTTCGAATCCCGGTAAGCGTATTTATTTGTATGATGAACACGAGTTTGTTCAACTTTGTTCTTGAGTCATGGATGTTTTCTATGTATACAGGGTGAATTTTCAATGAGTGTCCAAATTCAAATATAAGATTCTTTACCAAAAATTATAGAATACGTGTTTTTTGTTTCATATCATTCAGTACTAATCTTTTTAGTAATTGCTGCTTAAAGTTATCCTAAAAAAACCTTACCGCGGCGGGCAGTAAAGGTTAACACGGCACTATACAAATATGTATTTATCTTACTGGTACTTACGTACGGAAGTTACACTGTGTAACAAAACCGATGTTTGACAGCTAGAAAATTGATATCATGTGGTATCTCGCTCTATCCTATAGCACGTGCTAGGGTCATGACGTTTGCGCGTCATCGTCGTAACAAAATGACATCAGCACTCTCAGACAACAATGCAGACTACACGCACGGCTCTGCACCTGAAACATAAAATAAACCATTAAATTAGTTATATAAATAAATATTAATAGTAAATGCATACGTACTTACCTTGATTGCTCTGCCGTTGATTGTATACATGTGTGTTTAAAATGACGCGTTTACATGTGTGCGTGACCCTACCAGTCAGTTAGCCTTTGACAGTCAATCGATACACGCATGTCAACGCTTGTGTTAGCACCCGTTAAATATCGGTTTTATTTACCAAAGTACTTACCTGTCCTGCACCTGCTTGTGTTCATTACAACAAACTTATAGTCACCTAGCTCCCCGAGCGGCTGCGCCCGCTTATTACACATAACTCAAGCAAAAGCCGCAGGTTAAAATATAGCCTATGGCATCTAGAAGACAATAAAATCATATTCAAATGTTTTTTAATTTATATTTAATTTATATTTTTATTATTTATTATAATTTAGCACTATATATATATCAAAATAGCGATACGTGACCTAGTCGAATCAGAAACATGTCATAAACGTCAAACACGTGAAAGGTATGATGTACCTATATGGGAAATAGTGACAAGTGACGTCACGATTTCCTATAGTCAAATAGCTTAATTGATATTTGTGTACTTATTGAAAAATCTTTACAATAGCATAAACAAGTTAACCGTGATATTTTCGTGAGTAGCAACTGTAGGAAGAATTAATTTTTACTTTTGTAAACTGCCGCATTGTGCCAAAAGTCTAATCTCATGCGTGTCATGCCTTTATTCGACTTTATTACATTTAGTATATTCATTTGGAAGTAGGTTAGTGTTATTTTGGCGTGCCGTGTCATCGCCCGTTTACTGCCAACCGTGGAAGTGATCATAATTGTGTCAACGAGTGTCATCGTATAGGTACCATCAGACCTTTTGTAAACCCACAAAGCGACGAATAAATGAATTATGAATCTATCAGTGGCGGAACATGATAATTTTCTATCCGCAGCCTCGAACAACAAAGCTGTGAAAGAGTTTAGAGTATATAACTAACAGGTTTGCCTAAAAATACATTTTAGGCAAGCGGGTTGAAACCGGTTTGTATGGGTTTTCCGCCACTGCCATGTATATCGATCAAATAAATCAAAAGTTTACACTAGCCCGTCACCGCAGGCCTAGCAGGCCTAGGCAGTCTATAGTAAAGGCACCTAATGTCAAGTTTACTACTGTCCGCCACCGCGGGCCACGCAGTGTGACTGAAGCCTTAAAAGCCTCCCACAGACTGGCGCGGCCTTCGGTGGCGCTCTATAGTAAGTTTTACTTGATCCAGTGTGATGGGGGTAAAATTCTATGGAAATGTATTCTGCAAGTAGGCTAAGGGTTCTTTTGCATGTCAGAGCTTGGACCATTCTGAAGACGCAAGCATCTATAAGCTACGATGTTTGCTTGTTAGCCACCGTCTTTGTATAAAAGTTTCTGTCAAAAATTTCATTTTTGGTACAAGCTTTTATTGCCGACTGTACTTGTCTGTATACCGTCATCAAATACTCATTGAGACGATACTAACGAGCCCAAACTCGATGGGATTATGTGGTTTTATTACGGAATTTCTATGGCCACCTTCCAGCTCCATCATCAGATCAGCTCTACGTCATCAAAATATTGCATTGTCACGCGATTTTTACATGCAAGCAAAATTTCAGCTCAATCGGAAACCGGGAAGTGGATCAAATTCAACTTGCAAGATTTTGATTACAGACAGACAACGGGACAGGTGAAAGTAAATAAAATCTTGTAAAAAGAAAAAATATTGTTAAAGTATTCAAAAACGTTACGTTTTCGCTTTTTCAGAAATCGTGATAATAACAGTCAGAAACATAGGGAACACTTTAATTTTGCTTCAACTAAACGAAATTCTTTTGATCTCGTTCAAAAATAGTTTGTAAGTACCCAATAATTAAATAATCCGTCCAGTGTAAGTGGACCGTTGCGAGTCCGTTCAGACACGAAGTACTCCCTGTTTCTAATTACTTAATTAGGTACAGTTAAGAGCACAAGTGTCTACGAGCACGTACGAGGGCGACAAGTTCAACTCTATGCAGCGCACATCGAGCAACATACTGAGAACCTATAGATTTTCCGAATGTATCGAGTCACTTGTTAAACCCTGGAGGCATTATAACCCGCAGGCCATGGTTTCGAAAAGATTGAAGATAATACTATCAACAAAATGATTTACGTTTAATAGTTGTAGGGTTTAGCGATTCGGAAGGTGGATTCACAAGGTGGACTGATGACCTGGTAAAGGTTGCTGGAGTCCGCTGGATGCGGGTGGCGCAGAACCGGTCACTTTGGCACTCTTTGGGGGAGGCCTATGTCCAGCAGTGGACGTCTTTCGGCTGATATGATGATGATGATGATGATGAGTTTTAGAGTACTGCAGTTTTGTTTGAAGACTCAATTATGCTACACACCCATTGCGACTAAAACTATTTGTCATTTAGCCTTTCATGAGCGCGTTATGGTAGTGCCTTTCTTTGGAAAACCTGCGAACCTGGTACCCAATCACCGGGGTATGACTGGGTTATGTGGTGTTTCTATCCACTAAAAACTCCACGGTGCCCTGCATCTGCGCTCTCATGCGGGGGACTCCAGGATCTCATGCTGAACGCACTGGAGCCCCCAACGCGCCTCGCCACATTAGGCTCGTCCTAGGGTGGAAAAGATGATTGTCGCCTTCCCTGGGGTTTTCAGGCTAGTGCCCTGGCCCCGCCAGAAACACTGCAACCCCGATGACTCCCTTTAGTCGCCTTCTACGACAGGCGGGGGACACCGTAGACCTATTCGGGAGAACGTCTTACTAATACTATTGTTCTCGGACAAATGACTTCAGAATGATGTATCTAAATAGTGTACCCCTCTTCAAACACGAAACACGATTCTAGACAATCATAGTATTAATGAAATACACAAAAAAACAGTCGAATTGAGAACGTCGTCCTTTTTTTGAACATACATACATACATTCACGCCTTCATTCCCAAAAGGGGTAGGCAGAGCACATGAAACGTATGTTCCAGCGCCACTTTTAGCATAAATGTGGGTATAAAAGATCGACAAAATGTGATATTGCAGTGATAGGTTGCTAGCCCATCGCCCACAACACACTTCAACCCTTTTTTTGAAGTCGGTAAAAAATACTATTAGTGGGCGCACGCACACTCAGGACCGGCGCAAGTATGAGCTTATACACCAAGTTGATGCACATAGCACTGAAATGTATCAATAACGTCCTCAAATCCCGCTCTATTGCTAAAAATGGATTTCATTACAAGCTTGTACGGACTACGCTCAGCGAAACGGCCCGCAGAGCTTTTGACGCCGACTGTACTGACCTGAGGGCTTGTACAGCTCGCCGGAACCCGCCCAGCCATGAAACCTTTGTGGCAACCCTACTGTTAGGCTTTTATTTGCCGAAGGATGAGTTATGCACGATTGGTTTTAGTCCGTGAGATCTTTCGGTGATTGCGCTGGGAACTGAAGTTGCCAAGCGAAGTATATGCTTTGAATTTTTTTATAACATTCACTGCCAACAAATTGGTAGCGCTACACAGTAGCCGGTGCACGGGACCCACGGGGTTTTCCCGCTAAGTAGAGGAAAGCGTCTACGAACGTGTGACAAATGTGTACAAATGTGTTAAAGCAATTTAGGCTACCGTTTTTATAATCCGAAATCAAGTAATCGGATATAAATTGTGGAGTAGCGTTAAAATGTAGTTATTTTACGAACAATATAATTAAGTTAAGTCAAATTATGACATATTAGAATACCCACGCCGGAAAAAAATATATTTATATCCGATCACTTGATTTTGGATTTCAAAAATGTTAACCTAAGTTTAGTACCAATCCACCCTTCTCTTCCCCTGGTTGTCGGGAATAAGGTTGCGGTGTGTGGCGGGCGACAAACTATCACTGTAATATCACACTTTCTCCACCGGTTTAAACCTAAAATATCTGGAAGTGACACTGAAAAATGACTTCTACGGGCTTTACCCTGGATGTTTCTATGTATTAGGTATTTATAAGTATTTATATCCATACTAATATTATAAATGCGAAAGTGTGTCTGTCTGTCTGTTACCTCTTCACGCTTAAACCACTGCACCGATTGAGATGAAATTTGGTATGGAGATAGTTTGAATCCCGGGGAAGGAGATAGGATAGTTTTTATCCCGAAAATCATCCCCCGAGGGGGTGACATGGGGGATGAAAGTTGGTATCAAGGTACGATATAAACGAGTTCCACGCGGACGGAGTCGCGGGCAGAAGCTAGTCTATAAATATACCGTGGTCTAGCATGATACGCCTCATTGAGCTTTCTATGGGACTAGTTCAGTTCGTATAAGATTTCCCCTTCATTTTATTTATTTAAATTCCCTTTTGGGAATATAGGTAAATATAGTTGTCCACATAATTTCATGTCGGTAACAATTGAATGTGTTTTGTTTGAACGCACAGTTTAGGCGGTCATTTCCGATAGAAGAGACCAACATGTCAAAGGAGCGAGTGCTGAGGCGTGACCAATATACATCATTGGACATGGGCCCACATTCGACGTCGCCTTCGTGATCTTGAAATATTCTAAAGCCCCCATTTTGCGATCCATTTTCACACCAAATCCATCAGTGCTTTACGTTTGCAAACAACATGCGTTTAGGCAAATGTTTCAAACATGTATCTATGCACGGTTTTATTTTTAACTAGCTTCTGCCCGCGCTTTCAGCCCTTTGGGGGATAACTTCCGAAATAAAAAATATTCTATGTCCTTTCCCGGGACTCAAACTACCTCTATGCCAAATTACATCTAAATCGGTTCTGCGGTTTAAGCGTGTTGTGGTAACAGACAGACAAACAGACACTTTCGCATTTATAACATTACTAGGATACCACGACGGTGACAAACAAACATACGGGTAATTTAATTAGTCTTCCTTGCTCTTCAGATTCAAACAATTGAAGACATGAGTGAATGAACGTGTTATGTCGCAAAAACAATTTTTTGAGTAAATCGCAGTTAAAAATATTTTAGCTGTAGAAAATGTAATTGAATGATTCATCATCATCATATCAGCCGAAAGACGTCCACTGCTGGACATAGGTCTCCCCCAAAGAGTGCCAAAGTGACCGGTCCATCAAAATTAAAAATAAATGCATTTAGGAATATAATTTTAATAAATGAGTACAATGGATGAAGGTGCTATCTTTATCCACGTCGAAGACTCGTTCTTGAATTAAAGAAGTTCAGTGTATGAAAGTGTTTATTACCAAGATACAAAACAGAGAAAAAATATTTCTTTTGGCCGTTAAATAACACCGAGTGCGAAACATAACCATGCGAATCATACCCTCTTTTCAATAATAACATACCAGATACAGAGCGGCTGAAGGTGTTATGATTTAAACATAACATCTTCTTCCATGTTGTATAAGTAAAATAAGAATTCATTTCGATATTTACCGTGGATGAAGGTGTTATGTGCGTACATAACATGTTCTTCCATTGAAGATGCCTAATCGGAAACATATCACGGTCATCCATGGAGAAGTTACGTTTTGCTTGTACATAATACGTTCTTCCATTTGGTTTAAGGCTTTTGTGGCTTAAAAACACAAAGTTTGAAAGCGTGAGGCTATTCATTACGGCTTGAAATGCGCATTTATTACAAAAAATGAAAACACAAAAATGTGACAACACGTTCATCGCATCCATTTTTTTACCATAATATTTAAGAGCATAAATAACAATTATCATAAATTTATTGCGTATAAAAGCTTTAAGCATAAATATCAATCGCCATAATAGGTTTGCGCATAACGTTTTCACGTCATAGGTATAAGACAACCATTTTTAATCCTGTACATTTGTTAAAAATTAATTGTCTCTGTAACCTAAACCTAATCCAACTTTCTCTTTTTTTAAACAAACACCGGGTAATTATTTTAACCTTACCTAAATCTAACCGGCGGCGTGTCGACGTCACCCTGCTTCGCGGGGTGCCTATTTCCGCTCTAAGGGACACAAGATAACCATAACCTAACCTACTTCCCTCCCTCCCTGATTGAATGCTGGTCAACTAATATAATAGCTTGTATTTCCTTGCAAATCAATCATAATACCAGCCTATTGTCATAAGTTATGCATATCACTTCTTATGTATGACTAAAAATAATTATGCTCTTCAATATAATGACTAAACTTGTATGATATTCAACATTATGGTTTAAAAAAATATGACATACTTACTTACTACAATTATAACACTGAAAGTATTATGCGCAGAATCATTAATGACAAAAGACTTTTATGAGCAACAACTTTATGCGTAAACTTGCTGCTCACTGTAACGTGATGGGGTGGCCATTGGGTCAAATAAAAATGAGCTTTAATGACACTCGAACTAGTAAAACAGGAAGTGGTTTCCGAGCTAGATACGGCGAATCCGGCGGCATTGTGTTTACAAAGTTGCATGTTATTCCAGAACGACGGTGTTAAAATGAGCACCAAGCTACATTTTTAAGGACGACTCAGGGAGACTCGGAACGGTCTCGCGTCGCATGGCACCTTCATGTAGGGATCCTCGAGTGATAGGCCCAACCTATTACGAACGACTACCCGCTGAATTGCGAACAGTCATCTGACGAAACATTTGAACGCGAACTGAGAATCTTTTTATTGAAAATCGCATTATATTCAGTAAAGGAATTAATGGGACACTAAACATTAATAATGTTACCGTATTAACATTGTAAATTATATCGTTATATGTATTTTTTTTCGTTTATTTTTTAGCTTGTTATCTGACGATTTGTATTCGATATTAACTTAGTCATTTATTTACTTCTGCCTATTAATTAATTGTGACTATAGTTGAATCAAATGTAACTTGACATTTTATTAAAATTCTTATTCTATTTGACGATCATATAAATTCATATAGATTAAGCTAGCTTTAATATCAGTTTTAAATATACTAGTCTGTGTATATCTAGTTACATGGGAACCTTAAAAGTATATATTTATAACGGAATATAACTAAACTAAACCTATATTATAAACTAAACCTATAAAAAGTAAATGCCCCCCAGGTCCCCGTCATTGGTTATGGTGCCCAGAAGGCTGGCAGCGTTGCCTCTTTGGATTGCTAGGCTAATCCTTTGGCCAAAATAGCTGCCAGCCCTCTGGTCGCCGGATGTTTGAATGAGCCGCTCCGAAATTTCCTTATATAGGGCTTTCACTGGCTTTAATTAATATTGTAATGGTATATTGTGAAATAAATAAATCTAAATCTAAGAAGAGTCACCCCTGCTGGTTACTCATAACATACAATCTTTAGTTTTCTATTTTAGAAGTATTTTTTACAAGAAGTGACCACTCGGTGTCTTACTCTTGTGAAAGGGCATTATGCTACCACAGTTCTAAAGCTTAAAGTTCCGTTGTAAGTCCGGTGCTACTTTAGCTAGGCAAAAAGCTCTATCGTCCGATTTGCCTTTCCACGAGATTTTTAAAGCCTCTTATTTCACTTGGCCTAAGCAACGTTAAGACGTACAGTCAGCAGGACGGTTGTTTTTGCTCGGTTTTTTTTGGATGAAAATTTAATAATTATGAATAATTGTCATTTTCATTGTTTCTTGAGCTTAGGAGTGTAAGTGCTTATCTACATTTAAAAAAAAATGTAATTTAACGCATGTAACGTTTTGAACGTGCGTTAGAACCGTCCAACTGTCATTTTCCCATATAAAAATTGACATTTAGATCTACCTGACGCGCGTACAATGCGTTACGTGACTGACCCGCACATACACACATATGCATTTACCGCATATACATTTAGTACAATTTACCTGTTTTCACATTCATTTCGAGCGCGGTGAGTTATCGTGTCGTTACCAATTCTACATCGAAAGTAAATTAGAATGGCAAATGTATGTCACAGATGCAGGATACATTACACTAAGTAATAGTTTTTTTTAAAAGTTTTGGTAACCCATAAGTATTTTTGGTCTGATTTTATGTTAGAGTAAAATGAGTTATTATATGTATGTATTAGCGCAGGTGTAACTGAACCCACCCTTCAGTCGATGGTGGCGGAGTGGGGGAAGCCGTCTAGTCTATAAAAGCTACAGCGCGCTCATTTTTGGACACATTCTAGCGCTGGTCACTTGTCTTGCAAAACCTCTGCCCGTTTGAAGAGTCAAATTGCCTAAATTACGCCTATAATCAAATTGTAAATTCTTAGTGTAATTAATTGTTAAAAATCACTGTGTAAAATAAAGTTCTGTTGTAAATAATACGTCTTTTTGGTTATTTCCTCTCCTGGTTCCTAAAATATGGAAATACGAAACTTTTTCTCTAAATCGAACCTAATGTATTGGATAACAAAAAGCAAATTCAACCTGTCAATGTATGGGAGAAATATAGTGTAAAGAAATGTGTCTGGTGTTATCCGAAAACATGTATTTACAATATCTTTACCCTTTACTTACGCCAGTATATGGCCCTTTATACGGTTTCTCGAATGAGTTTTTTTTCTCCAATTATTTCTAATTCACTTCTTCATTTGCCTTTCTGTTTGTCCAGCTTATTTCTCCTCTAGAGCTACCGTACCTCAAAAAGATATAAAACGGAGCCCTTATTCATCACTTTGTTGACCGCCTGTCTGTCTGTCAAGACTCTTTATCTAGGGAACGCGTGAAGGTATCGAGTTGAAATGAAAACCATAGATTCAAGTCTACAGTCTCTTCAAGCCGTAAAAAAACAAACTTCTAAGTTAACGCAAAAAACAGATACGAAAACGTATATTTCGACACTCTCAAGGGAACCAAAATGTATAGGGTACTTTCCGTTGACCTAGAAATATGAAATTTGGAAGAGATCCCTTACATGGATAAGTTCACCTTTGTACCGGTTTAACTTTTTTGACTGTATTTTTACCTGCGTCTTATGTACAATAAAGTATTTATATACATATACATACATTAGGCAAGAAATTTCGTCTTATACTACAAATACAGGGAAAAATCTGTAAACTATTTGTAGGTAATTTGTTACGGAACCCTCGGTGGGCGTGTCCAACTCGCACTTGTCCGGTTTTTTTTTACTTTGAAATTGTGGATTTATAGACGGAGAATATGTGACATTGCAGTGACAGGTTGCTATCCTATCACCTACAAAACAGCATAACACTATTTCGTGCTGTACTACAAAAAAAAAACAAAAAGCGAACTACAAATGCGAGCATAATACACTACCAGATATACAGGTTAAAATATTATCAAATCGTTGTCTTCCGTTGTAAAAGACCCTGATAATAACCCTTTAATATTTATTTGCTAGCCGTCCTAGTTATATAAACGGTGGATGCATTTCTTTGGCTCGGAAATGCCGTGGATCTGAATGCTAAACAGCCTTTTACTTCACGTAATGTATGTAGCTGGAACGACTAAATATGAAGATGAAGCGAGTATCTACGAGTATGTATATAATATATGTAGTTTGTAACTAGGAGTCTATGTGACTAAATGTATGAGATTTGAATTAAATTCACATTGTTACGTGCATTCTGACACATATCGATGAGTGTGGTGTTCGGTGGGAACCTTGCGCACTCACATGACGTGCCACGTCACACGTTACCCCATCCAAAAACAATTCCTTACGGCTCGGCAACAAATTGGAGTGGCGGCGGCAACGGTGCAACGTAGGAGCGAGAGGTCGGAGCGCGCCCTCTCGCTCTAACGTATCGAAAACCACACGTATCCGCCGCCACTGAGCCCTTAGACTTAGCATGCGTGCTTCTCCGAAAAATGTAAAGATTTCAATTCCAATATGTTTAGTCTATAGCTCAGCTATCTGATTTCATGTGCACTGTCCTTTTGCACGGCTATCACAAGAAGGCCCGCGGCCTTTCTAATAGCAACGCTTAGAAAGAGACGGATAGTCTATGTTGCCGCGACACAGCTCGTTGTTCTGTGTTAGCGTGCAGGGAACACATACATGCGTGTATGTACGTGTCAGAAAGAGCGCGGAACAATGTTGAATCTTTATTGCAACCCAATACGTGCAGCCAGATGCCTTCTTGCTAAGGCCGTGGTAGTATGAGTTTCGCGAATCCATACGATTTCCTTGCAAACTTGTTTGTTTACGCGAAGTTCTGTTCCGAATCCAGGCACAAACTTACCTTAGCTATTCAATATGTTGGGAATACAGTCGGAACTTTGACGCGTCGGAGACCTTAGTATTACATTAAGTTTAATAAATATTAGAGAACTGGTTTTAGAATGCTGGACTGTGAATGGAAGCTCATTGAGTCATGGATGTTTTCTATGTGTTTAATACCACATTTTATATAACATGAGATTTTTAACGGAGAAATTCGTCTACGTTTCTCCGTTTATCTGGGATATCAAAGGGAAAATTGTACTAGTTTTTCTTATTTCGATCATTAAGTGCTTTCCAAACAATACATTATTTTGAGTTTCGAAATGGTTGTCGTTGAAATCCCATCACGATTAACGCACGATTTTTATAATCTTATATGGTACTAGCTTCCGCCCGCGACTTCGTCCGCGTGGACCCGGGATAAAAACTATCCTATATTTTAATCCAGGCTATAAACTATCTTCGTGAAAATCGGTTCAGCCGTTTAAGCGTGATTGAGTAACAAACATCCAAACATCTAAACTTTCGCATTTATAACATTATAGTAGGATATGGTATAGGGTATTTATTTATCTACGTGTACATACGTTTATTATGTTTATCGTCATCTAATACCCGGTGCCGGATATGCCGTATACATAGAATAGAAACTCAACAACCTCGTTCAATACATGATTGAACATTATAATGTGTACAGCAGTATTTAGACAGCCTTATATTATTATATTTTTTTAAGCTCGACCAGGAAAATAAAAACCTGGTCTGGGGGCGCTAAATTAGCAATAATTATGGCAACACTAATTAATTTCCATTGCACTTACTATATGTTGCACCTACCAGTCACGTTGACAACAAGGTCGGTGAACGGTGATGTTATTTACAGGAATAGTCTAATCCTTCAGACTTTCTCTCCGACAAATACTTTGTCATATTGTAATCACTTTTCTTATGTCACATTTAATCGTTTTCGACATTTTAACGCAATACAACATGTACGAATGGCACCTCACTTTGACAGCAATTGACAGATGGCATTAATGACGTCTTCAAAGTAACTATAGCCAGCACGTCTAGCACACGACGGCCGCGACATACTCTCGATTTTTATCGCACTATACCTCTTCTTCTAAGTGTTCTAATAAGAGAGAGACGGATAGTGCGAGAAAAATCGAGAGCTCGCGCGCCGTCGCGTGCTAGCCGTGCAGGTGAAGAAATTAGTTCCAATAATTTCCCGCAATTATGGCGAAGTTTTTTATTTTCGGGCTTTAAGTATAGCAATATTTTATCTTTCGTAGGTTTGCCTCCTAGCATATCACCAACCCGTTAGAAAATCTTACCGTTACTTGCTCTACTATGTGGGCGCAAAACATTCTTTATAACTAAAATAAAAGTCTTTATTATATAAACAAAGATATTAAAATATATCCTACTCTGTTGAAATTATCCAACAGAGTAAGTGGTCCTTCGAACCGGATATAAACCAGTGACCGATTTCTTCTATATAATGTTAGTATACTTTACAAACAACGTAGAGAATCCTGCCCTCAATTAGTATAGCGTAATCCACATAATCGGAAATTGCATCGCTCAGCTAATATAGATCGATTAAGAGCTCTTGGTTCCCGTAATAAAGAGCTCTTGGTCCCCGTTATAACATAATATATTACCTCTATTAGTTCCTTGTGCAGCTTTATTAACTCTAATGCGGCGATTTTCGATTTTCCTGTAGCTTTTCTGGGTTATGGTTAACCCATTCAGATTGGAAATTCCAATGTTCTAACAGGGCCGCGATTCCACCGTCGTGATTTCGGAAAGGGACATCCCTTGCATATCGCTTTTTTTCATGTTCTGTTTTTCTGGGCTTCGATGCGAGCTGTGTATTTTACGACTACCGAGGAGAGAAGGCCAGCAGTGGGCCGTAGGCATATTTATAAGTTAATAATGATTTTAGATAATCTAGATCACCGGTAGACAAAGTGACTAACACAGAAATCATTTTTTTAAGTCAGGGACTAGGTTTGTTTTCGCAACATTTTTTCACAGCATTTGACTATAAAAGTAAAATACTGTTAGAAAAAAAACCGCCGAGGTCAGAGGGGTAATCACACAGTCCAACTGTCATTTTTCCATATAAACATTGACATTTAGATCTACCTAACATTCGTACAATGCGTTACGTGATCGACCAGCAGCAACACGGGACCCGCATCGCCGCGCGCGTCGCCCATACACGCGACCTGAGATATAAATCTAAACCTATAGCCGCCAAGTCGGACCAACCTCCCATTTGCTCCACATTCAACTCGACACCTCACAATTATTCATACTTATGCAAATATGTCAATCCGAATGGTCTCCTATCGTGTGAGGTTGCCGTGAGTGGGTGTCGTTTGTACAAATTGTTATTTGAAACCATTAAGTATATGGAATCGGTTTTAGGTGACCTGAAATGGAAAGTAATGCTGCATGGCACATTGTTTTGGGTTTTATTACGTCTTACATTTGTATAAAATTGTGAGAGATGTGTTTCAATATCTATAAAACATTGGTAACAATCTACTATATTGTTCACAATTACAGTGGCTGAAAATTGTATTACATATTATACCTTGGTTCTGCATTGCTTCGAAGATGTCAGCGGAGGCGCACACTAATGGTTATCACGCCATCTTGCGTAATCACGCGGCACTTGTAATGCATCGTGCTCAGCAGCTCCAACAGCATTCTGGATGTATTAGCTGATAGATATGACTGTGGCATATGCAGGCATTGGGTCAGTTGACTTTTCTATTTAATTTGTTTCTAATTCTATTTAACTTAACGTTTTTAAACTCTATTTATGTACCTTCTAACACTAGAGTTAACTTTTTCATATGCTTTTTACTAAAAACTATGGACTTGTGCTGAAATAAATTATTTGAATAGAAATTGAATTGAAAAAATGTATCATCTCCTACTTCATCATCATTATCCTGGCCGATTTCAACGAAGGCGGCGACTGTAAAAAAAAACTGGCTAATGAATGAGAGTGCTGTTCGTGATCGCTTGGTACTTAAGTTACTCCACCCTGCAGCATGCAGGATGATACCACCATAATAACACTATGTTTTGCTCTGCAGGTATGTGGTGTTGTGTTGCTGGTGGTCAGAGCCTGATTTAGAGTTCTGACCGCCCTAGGCTAACTATGAAAAAGTAAGTAAGTCTCAGTGCCGCGCCCCCCGCCGCCCCCTTGCTTCGTCCTTGCGCCCCAGACTCTAGCCTTATTAGCCTGTGGGTAAATCAGGCGGGTGGTGAGTATGGTCGCCAGAGCTCCTGAGGTTGCGCTGCGTTCAGATTATGGGTCCTGCAGGTCCATCACGTAACGCATTGTACATGCGTCAGGGTAGATCTAAATGTCTCTTTGTGTATGGGAAAATAACAGTTGAGTTGTCCTAACGTGCGTTTGAAACTTTGAATAGCTACGTGATCACGCCCTCTGCTTTTGTCTCTTGCTGTCAACGCAACGAATCCTCAAATTCAATAAATCGTTGGAAACGTGCTCGTGAATGCAAATTCCAAAACCGGTAAATGATCGACTTGAGTGAGACAAAAACGGTTTACCGGTATGCATTCCCTACTGACTCCTTTGGTGTCGCAGTCGCATGCATCCATAGGCGAGGGCGTTTATTTACCATCAGACAGGCCGTTTATTGTTTGCCACCCCGTTATGCCATCATTATAGTATCACTAGTATTAACAGCATAATATTCTCTCTCGAACATATTTAGTTTGATATGGAAAGCTGAGAGGTGGTATTTTTAAGAGAGCTACTTAAGGACTTCTATTTATTCGATGCCTTTGACCTAAATAAGCCAATAACGAATGGCTAACTATCATCATATCTACCACGGTCACATTAGGGCACTCGCAAACCACGCTATACGCTGCCGCAGTCATTTGCGACGCTGGAACTCGTAACTTTTTACGACAAAATAAAATGTCGACTACGACCACGACTCATGAGTATTGCGCACTTTTTTGACGACGAAATGAGTTGTTTTATGCATTTTACGGTAAAAAACGCGGTTTTGGACAGTGTTGCTTTAGGTACGTGAAGTTTTTGAACGCGGTGAGATTATTAAGCACTGTGTTGCTTGTAGTTTTCTGAACTATAGTATGTTCGGGAAGATGATTTGTTTTTATTACAAGCTTTTATTTCACTTGAAGTGTTCGTTTGTTAATTAGTTAGTGTGGGACAAATCTTGGAACTGAATTTTGAGCCAGTTAACAGTCCTCAACCGATTGAGCTAAAATTTTGGGTATAACTAAGTTTCGATGACAATTCAATGGTAGTTTCGTATCAATGAGTAAATAATTGATGACGGTATACTGAAAAATACAGTTGGCAATGAAAGGTTGTACCTTCCAAAAATGAAATTGACAGTAACTTATTCTCAGCCTATATATCTTCTCAAAAATCGAAATGAAATAGGTATTTATCCTTCACTTGCCTTCACTAAGGGATAAGTACTTTTACGGATCTAGAGACGTGTGTGTTAGCATTATAATCAAATCTTGTAAGTCGATTATCATTATTTTTTTATTTTTTTATTTAGGAAACAGACGGTCGTATACAGAAATAAAAGAAATATCTTGCAGTTTACATGGACAAACCTGGATTTCCATTAATTATTCGTTTTAAGAAATCTGTGCGTAATTTCTTTGCTGGCAGATCCGAGTAGACTGAAGGTTACATATTTGAAATTTCGCTTGTAAGTATGCATGTGGTATATATTTATGTATACACTTTTTTGTGTATATAAGTATTTATTTTATTTATGTATATGTATTTGTGTAAATAATGTTGTATATAGGACTACCGTAATGTTATTATTCTTTTTAGTTGTTATTTGCACTGACCACAATCTTTTCCGATTTGCCTTAAGGTTTGACTGGTAGAGAATGCCATTTGGCATTAGGTCCGCCTTTTGTACGATAAGTTTTCTTTTATGCAATAAAGTTTAAATAAATAAATTCTAAAATAAAAAAGAAATCCGGCATGCTTACCATGTACGCGCCCATAAGAATATTTATGATATGATACAACATAAGTAAGGAAAAGAAAAAGAATTATACATTACAAATTATACTAATTTCAGTTACTTTAAATGCAAAATCATAATGGGCGTTTAGAATAAAAGATGCGCTTCTTACAAAGGTAATTTATACACTTCTATTGGTCGTATCTATTTTGAACTATTTGCAAATACGTACAATATAGTTTATTTTATTTTATTTAAAGTGAACACATATTCTTAATTACGAAATTCATTATTTATTATCTTATAAGTCATGTCTTTATTGTATATAAGGTCAGGTCATGTTACAATGTTCGATCATACAAAATATGCATTATTTAGATTCACTGATTCTTTACTTTTGCAGACCCCGTAGCATGGCCGGCCTTATCACATGACAAGTGACAAGACAGAACATCCGTCACTGCCTGACACCGTTCAATAGAACGAGACGCACGCTCTATCTTGCCACTTATTGCGTGATAAGGCCGATCATGAGGTGATTAGTATGGGACTTACTACCTATTTCCAACGCGCGCGCGCGTGTTCAGTGCAAATAGGTAGTAAGTCCCATACGAATTTCAATTCTCGCCCATCCACGCTCCGCCTCGCCTCGCCGGTGGAAAACCACCTTGATACGGGGTCAGGTGTACATATAATTATCGATGATCGCAACATCTAACTTCACTAATAGACTTAAGTTATCATTTTTGCTATAGAAACATTTTTGTATTAGCCATGTCTTTAGCTTCAATTTGAGCATATTTAAAGTCATATCCTTGAACGCAGTAGGTAATTTATTATTAGAGTTTTTCCCAGTTAAAGACAAATTCACGGATGGTTTGTGCAATTTGTGTTTATATTGTGAACTGACGTGTGAACGAGTGCTCAGTTGACTTGACTCTACAAAAAGGCTTTTGTATTTATGGACGAATACATACAACTCAAAAATGTACACACCAGGAAGGGTGTTCGTAAAATATGAGCGGCAAGATCCTCTTTGGTTAATGGTAAATATAGATTCAGATTCAGATAATTTTATTGCTTAAACCGCTGAACCGATTTGGATGAAATTTGGTATAGAGATAGTGAAAGGGAACCAGCGCAAACGCCGACGTCTTCAAGGACACGTCGCGCGCTTGAACCAATCAGCGCGCTCCAGACTCTAGGCGCATCGTTAGATCGAGAATTACTCTAGCCACCCTTAGCAGTTGCTGAGCCGCGCGCGTTGGAAGCACATCTATGCTAATTATTGCAATATATGTTGTTAATTCAGTCGAAGTGTTTTAATATGCTCTCTAGTTTAAATTCCAATAGTTTTCAGAAGTGAGATAGTGAACCGTGAATAGTTCCCGTGTTGTGTAGTGCAAATATGGGTAAACACAAAGACAAAAGAGAAGATCGGCTAAGGAGGAAGCTTATGGCCGAAATGGAATCGCGTCGATTGACCGAGCGCGTAAAACATCTTGAACAAATTATACAAAATAGATCTAGCGGGACGCCGCTATCAGCTGTTTTAACCGCGCCGCCGCGCGCAGGGGATGGCGCCATAACGCCGCCACTACCATCACATACCGGCCGTGATTCCACTGAACCGACAACGGAAACGATGCGGATGTGGACGTCGGAGCCCTCCGTAGCACCTGCATGGCTGACGCCCTTGTCGGCGCCAGTTGCGTCGGCCACGGGTCTGCTGCCGGTGCGGGTCGCGGAGCCCCCAGCAGCGCCTCCGCCGGCGCCGCCGGCCGCGGGCGCGTCGGCTGCAATGCCGCATTTGGGCGGACAGGGCGGAGTGCCGCCGGCGCCGCGCATCGTGAATGCGCCGCCCGCCGTGTTCCAGGACGCCCGCGATGACACCATCACCGCAGACACTGCGGTGCCACGTTTCACGTCGGGTGCGAGTGCACCCGTTTCAAACTCGACAGGTATCGGGTTGCAGGCTGCTAACATTGCAGTTACAGCCGCGCTCCCGCCTTCACATTTGTTGGACTACGCGTATGTACACTCAGGAAATAATAATAATAATTTGAGATATGTGGGTCGTAGCGACCCTATTCCAGAATTTGACCCGAAATCGTCGTTACTATCGATGGAAATTTGGATTCGGAAGGTTGAAGGTATCTCAAATATGTACGGTTGGGACGAAAAGACGCTTGTTTTCAATTGTTCGTCAAAATTGAAGGGTTATGCTAGACGTTGGTACGACCAATTAATTGATGTTAATCTTTCATGGGCCGAATTTAAAGCTAAACTTTTGACAGCTTTTCCGTGTCATAAGAGTAAGTTGTACATGATGCGTGATTTAGTGAATGTAATCAGAGCACCCGATGTGGACTATTTACAATTCTATTATGACAAGTTAGCTTTAGGTAACGCGTGCGGTATCTCGCCGTCTTTGATCACTGAAGCAATAATAGGTACAATGGGTAGTGAACTTGTCGAAGTTGGTGCCATTTCCGCGGGATGTCGCGATCCCAGCTCGCTACTTAACTACCTGTCATCATTACAGCGAAACATATCAGTTCCCACCAACTTTCGGAGTAGTAACATTAACAGATATCACGCGAAAGTAAAATGTCATATATGTAAAAGACGGGGACATACTCACGTACAATGCACATACAAAATTCGCGACAAAAACTATAAGTCGCCAATGCCGGTTTGCTCATTTTGTAGTAGAAAGGGCCACAGTGAAAATAATTGTTATTTAAAAGTGCGGAAGTGTACCTATTGTCAAAAAGTCGGTCACATTAAAGAGGAGTGTTTAAAGTTAAAGGGCCGCCAGCCGAATACCGTAACGTCGACGCAAACGGTTCGCGTGATACAAAACACAAACGAATCGGGTTCAAAGTATTACATGACGGTTAAGTTGAACGGTTTAGATACCCATGCTTTTATAGATTTTGGTAGCTCTTGCGTCACAATTACAGACTCGACAGCAAAACAATTAGGCTTGGATACGCAGAGTGTAACGAATAATAGTGTAATCAAGGGTTTTGGTGGATCGCAAATAGTGCCCCTCGCGGAAACGATAGTGACTATCACTGCTGACGAAGCCACCTGCGAGAATATTAAGGCGTATATTGTGCCCCATAGTGCGCAAGACGTAGGTATAATTATCGGTCAACCTTTCACCGACTACCCTGATGTATATGTCATTAAGACGCCTACGGCTTTGCGAATGTACAACGCGAACCTTTTGGCGGGTCTACCGGGGACGTCCAATGACGTCGAACGTGTCACCTTGCGCGCACCTGAGGAGATACATTTGACACCCGGCGTAAATAAAATAGTATTATCGTGTTCGGAATGGGATGGGCCTGTATGTGTACCAGAGTCGTTGCATCTTAAACCGCGAGCAGAGTGTTTAATTCCTCTACGTACTACAACTGTTGTGGATGGTCGAGCGGCACTTAATATTATTAACTTGGGGTCAGAGTCGATTACGATACGGAGTAACGAGTGCGTGGCGCGTGCTACTGTTCTCGGCTCCGAGTCTAAGTATCAGGTAGGGCATGATTTGGATCCTCATGTGAAAACAGAACTCGAAAGTTTATTGCTGGAGTTTTCTGAGTGTTTTGCTGAAAATGACCAAGCAATCGGTATGTGCTCAGTAAAAATGAAAATAGAGCTTACTGATTCTAAACCGATTTATTACAGGTCTTATAGAATGTCAATTGAGGATCGAAACCATGTGCGCACCATAGTAAATGATTTGTTGCAAAAGGGCATAGTGGAGCCCGCTAACTCTCCCTATGCTAGCCCAGTGATTTTAGTCCCTAAGAAAAATGGTGAAAAACGTATGTGCGTTGATTATCGCGCGCTTAACAAGGTGACCAAAAAGGAGCGTTATCCACTACCGCTTATACAAGACCAGTTAGATAGGCTTGCCAAGCAGCGCGTATTTTCGTGTCTTGACGTTTTATCCGCTTATCACTGCATACAATTAGAAGACGAAAGCAAACCCCTTACCGCGTTCGTCACAGCTGATGGGCACTATCAGTACACTCGTATGAGTTTCGGTCTTGTTAATGCTCCGAGTGTGTTTCAGCGAGCTATAGACGAGATACTAGGGCCCCTTAAGTTCGAATGCGCCACTGCCTATCTTGACGACATATTGGTATACGCCGAGGATCACTCCGCCGCGCTGAATCGTCTCCGTCAAGTTTTAGAGCGGATGCGTGATGCTAATATGAAGCTGCGGGTTGACAAATGCTCGTTTTTAGTTCCACAGGTAGAGTACCTGGGTCACGAGATATGTAATGGTGAAGTTAAACCGGCTCAACTTAAGATTAATGCCGTGCGCAACTTTCCTATTCCGATGAACGTCCACCAATGTAGGCAATTTATGGGTTTGGCCAATTACTTCCGGAAGTACGTTCGCGGATTCGCTGATATGGCACGACCTATTAATATGTTAACTAAAGCAGATCAACCTTGGGTATGGGGCGACGACCAGCAACGTGCTTTTGATCAAATCAAATCTATTCTCGTAAGCCGTCCCATTCTTGTGATATTCAACCCGGATTACGAGACGCAAATACACACTGATGCCTCTAAAGTAGGTTTAGCCGGTATTCTGCTTCAAAAACAGTCTGACGGTATGTGGAAGCCAGTCGCGTACGTAAGCAGGCAAACTACTCCTGCCGAACAAAAATATCACAGTTATGAACTCGAGACTCTGGCGGTAGTGATGAGTTTGCAAAAGTTTAAGGTCTATGTGAGTGGAATTAAGTTTGTCGTTGTAACAGACTGCAATGCTCTGCGCTGGACTTGGGAGAAACGCGACTTGAACCCGCGAATTGCAAGATGGTGGTTAGATGTTCAGGGTTTTACCTTCAAGGTAGAGTACCGTCCCGGAACGTCCATGCGCCACGTGGACGCGCTGAGTCGTAATCCTGTTGGTACTGTAATGCGCTGTGTGGAAATTGATCTTATCGAAAATTTGCAACAGGAAGACGACTCAGTGCGATCTACAATACATCAGCTACAAGATGAATTGGTCAAAGGAAACATTAAGGGGTTGGCCACTGACTATTTAGTCGAAAACGGAGTGCTGTTCCGAAAGGCAGGCGATGACAAAAAATTAGTAGTGCCAAGACAGTCACGATGGTCGTTAGTTCAATCGTTCCACGACAACAATGGTCACGTTAATTTCAACAAAACCTATGACGCGGTGAAGGCCAAATATTGGTTTGGAAATATGCGTCGTTTCATTCAAAAGTACGTGAAGGGGTGCATATCTTGTCAGTACGCCAAAAAACCAACTGGAAGACAAGTAGGACTTTTGCATCCAATAGAAAAGGTAGCTGTACCCTTTCATACAGTACATATTGACCACCTTGGTCCATTTTGCAAAAGCCCTTCTGGACAAATGTACATTTTTGCGTTGATCGATGCGTTCACCAAATTTATATGGATCGAGGCTGTGCGCGACACAAGCTGTGCGAACGCGCTTAAGACATTGGAAACATTTGTTAAGACCTTTGGGCTGCCTAGTCGCATAATAAGCGATCGAGGGAAAGCTTTCGATTGCCACGACTTTAAGAAATATTGTACCGAAAGGCAGATAAAACACGTAATGAACGCTGTGGCTAGCCCTAGGGCCAATGGCCAGATAGAACGTTATAACCGCACCATTTTGGATGCGCTAGTATCGTATGTAGGAGATGATCAACACCGCTGGGACAAGTATTTACCAAAGGTTCAGTTGGGGTTGAACTCTAATATCAACAATACCACGGGAAAATGTCCTTTAGAACTTTTGTATGGGTTCAGACCTCGCCTGGCTGGTGATTTACTCGTGCCCGTAAGAATCGACCCTTTAGATGATCTTCGCGACGCTGCCGCAATCAGAACCCGGAGGGTTGCTGCGAATGCCAAAGCGTTATTCGACAAGAAGCGACGCGTAGAGGCACCCTTCAATGTTGGCCAGTTAGTCCTAGCCCAACGTAAGATTTTCAGGAAGGGCCTAAGGAGCGGCAAGCTCGTACCCCGGTATGATGGGCCATACAAAATAACTAAGGTGCTACCTCGTGACCGATATGTCATAAGGGGAATCAATAAAATAGGTCGAAAGTATGAGAACGTATTGGCCAGGGATAAACTTAAAGCTTTCTCTTTACGGAATAATGACTCCGATTCCGAATAAATAAAGAAAAAGGGGCTTAATCATACGTTTACCTAAGTGAATGGCTGTATTTGTCTATATTGAAATGATGGAAATGTGATCTCACTATTATTATAACTTGCATCAGGTTTTCGGATTAAGAACCGCGATATTATGATAAGTAAATGACTATATGTGTTTATATTGAAGTTATGGAAATGTGATCATACTATTATTATAATTTTGCATCAGGCTCTCGGATTAAGAACCGAGATATTATGATAAGTAAATGACTATATGTGTTTATATTGAAGTTATGAAAATGTGATCATACTATTATTATAACTTTGCATCAGGCTCTCGGATTAAGAACCGAGATATTATGATAAGTAAATGACTGTATGTGTTTATATTAAAGTTATGGAAATTTGATCATACTATTATTATAATTTTGCATCAGGCTCTCGGATTAAGAACTGAGATATTATGATAAGTAAATGACAGTATTTGTCTATATTGAAGATATGGAAATGTGATTAGACCATAATTATATTTTGCATTAAGTTCTCGGATTAAGAACTGAGACACTCATAAGCTCTCATAAGAACTGAATTCTGTTTTGTTCTCATTTACTAATGTAATGAGGGGGTAAAGTAAAGGTAAAGGGAGTTTCCCTGTTGAAATCTTAATGGCAATGATAAAAGGATTATATATCCACGAACACAGGTTTTTCACAGGAAAAGGGTTGATTAATAACACGTAATATTAAATGCTTATGTTCAATAAATACAATGTTCAATAGAACCTGCTGTTTTGATTACGGTAAACACAACAATGGTGTACTGTTTTCTCTCGAGCTCACATTTGTCATGCACCATAGTCTACGATTGTAGTGCAGGCCTTTAAGAGGCGGACCATTACTGATAATAGTGCAGGCCTTAAAAGGCGGACCATTACTGATAATAGTGCAGGCCTTAAGAGGCGGACCATTACTGATAATAGTGCAGGCCTTAAGAGGCGGACCATTACTGATAATAGTGTAGGCCTTAAGAGGCGGCCCATTACTGATAATAGTGCAGGCCTTAAGAGGCGGACCATTACTGATAATAGTGTAGGCCTTAAGAGGCGGCCCATTACTGATAATAGTGTAGGCCTTAAGAGGCGGACCATTAATCATAATAGTGCAGGCCTTAAGAGGCGGACCATTACTGATAATATTGCAGGCCTTAAGAGGCAGCCCATTACTGATAATAGTGTAGGCCTTAAGAGGCGGACCATTAATCATAATAGTGCAGGCCTTAAGAGGCGGACCATTACTGATAATATTGCAGGCCTTAAGAGGCGGACCATTACTGATAATCTTTGTTTGTCGATAACTGTAGTGCAGGCCTTAAGAGGTGGACCATTACTGATAATATTTGTTACTTGGCAAATGTAGTGCAGGCCTTTAGATTAAAGGCGAACCATTACTGTTAATCTTTGTTACATGACAAGACATGTTCGGGACGCCCAGTGACATCAGGATGGACGACTGAAAGGGAACCAGCGCAAACGCCGACGTCTTCAAGGACACGTCGCGCGCTTGAACCAATCAGCGCGCTCCAGACTCTAGGCGCATCGTTAGATCGAGAATTACTCTAGCCACCCTTAGCAGTTGCTGAGCCGCGCGCGTTGGAAGCACATCTATGCTAATTATTGCAATATATGTTGTTAATTCAGTCGAAGTGTTTTAATATGCTCTCTAGTTTAAATTCCAATAATAGTTTGAGTCCTGGGGAAGGACATAGGTTAGTTTTTATGCCGGAAATCACCCCCCAAGGGGATGAAGTGGGGGGTGAAAGTTTGTATGGAGCTACGATATAAACGAGCTCCACGCGGACGGAGTCGCTGGCAGAAGCTAGTTTTATATAAGTAGTCAATTATTATTATCTAATATTCTAGTTCCTTTTTCCTTGATATAACATTGTAGATCAACCAGTAAGTTTTTTAATTTTTCCTAAATACTGCATCACTTGATGAGTTTATTATTATTTAGTTTGGAAGAGTGTTATATATCTTGACACCAATGACACCGAGTAACTTTCGCGTTTTGGCGAGTTGATGGCGCGGAACCAGCTCCCGTAGCATGGACGGCCTTATCACACATCACACGATAAGTGACAAGATAGAGCGGCCAACACTGGCTGACACCATTCAATAGAACGAGACGGACGCTCTATCTTGTCACTTATCGCGTGATAAGGCCGACCATGATACGGGGTCAGGAGATTTCGTGCGCGAGTGTTTTCTGCCGTGGATTTGTCCACGGGTAGTATATTAGGTCAAGGTTCAACCTTATATATTTACAGGCCTCCAATACGAAGACGCTTGGCAGTGTTAATATTTTTAGGTTTCCGAACAAATCCTTCGCTGGGTGATCGTATGATTTGTTTGACATTATACGTATGGCACGTTTTTGAATGTTAAATGAGATACTCTCATCATTCTTCTAGCGTTTATTCCCGGTTGTGCCGTAAAGGAGTCCGGGGTCCCCTTTGGCATTTAATTCCAAGATTTGGCATAGGCACCAGTTTTAGGAAAGCCACTGCCATCTGACCTTCCAACCCAGAGGGAAAACTAGACCGTATTGGGATCAGACCGGTTTCATTATGATGTTTTTGAAAAATAAACCAGTGATACGAGCCGAGGTTCAAACCCACGATCTCCAGATTAAAAGATAAATAGGTTAGATAGATAAATGCGATACTCTATTGTAGGAAAATATAACTTGTATAATATTTCTTTGGATTTACAAATTGTCACTAACAAAACCCAGTGTATATAATACCTAAGCCAACGTCAAAATCTTTTTGATACTACTGTCAACTAGATATGTTCTAACCAACAACAAAATATCGCGCTCTTGGGAATTATCGAAGTTGCATTCCTTTCCCGTACTGGACTAAATTATAGTACCGTCTACAGGAAAGTCGACTAGTTTTTGATCCTGGTTTTGAACCACTTTCGACATCGTTTAGCAATAACACGGAGATAAGCTATCAAAGACCACTCCTTGCTCCTGTATTTTACACTACCTGTTAAGAGGTTTTCCAAAGTGGTTACATTAAGGTGTAATCTGTAGCCCGTTTACCCCCACAGCCGCCATTATCTGGCCTTAATCGCGGTATGACTATTACGCGTAGCTGATTGTGCCCGGAGGAGAACTTGAGGCCATTTACCGAACTTCAGTATATTCTCATTGGCTGCGTAAGACCCTCGTTTATGGAAGAGTGTCGCGTAGTGCGGGTCGGTGCACGTGGAATAACATGCGCGTAATAGCATTTTGTTTTTTAAACTGGAACCATATAAACTAATTACAGACATAAATATACCTCATGTCATTGTAGATGCACAGTTTCGTCACAATCCAACACGTAGTTTTAAAATGAGAGCGTAACAACGTTTGTATGGGAAGGTGAAATTCGGCCGAGCTTACTGCGGACTCTTAATATTGACAATCTAAAGGTAATTAACAAATTTTAGTTAAGAGCTAGCTGGCTAGGTTATCTTAGGTTTTTACAATAATATCACTGTGCATACCTATAAGTAGGTTCCTATATTGATATTTTCACACAAAACGAATTATAATACTTACTTAGTCATCATCTTCCTAGAGTAGTTTTTCCGGTTACATCGTAAAAGAGCTCGGGATCCACTTAGTTACTAAGTTTTGCACCATTTACTAAGTTTTGGCGTAGACACTAGTTTTACGAAAGCTAATGTCATTTGACATTCCAACTCAGAGGGAAAACTAGATCTTGTTGAGATCAGACCGGTTCCCATTTCCACGTGATGTTTTTCCGTCATTGAAAAGCCACTGTTATGTTTCAAATAATATTTTGTTCATAAGTTTTATAGGGTCCACACATGGAGGGTAAAAAATGGGACCCTATTACTAAGACTCCGCTGCTGTATCTCATGAACCGTAATAGTTAGACAGTAGAAATTCTCACAGATGATGTATTTCTGTTGCCGCTATAACAATAGATACAAAAAAAAGAATAAAATAAATATATAAGGAGGCTCCTTCAAAATAAACGTGTTGTGTTGTGCGGAGTCCGACTCGCACTTGGCCGTTTTTTTTTAAACCCAGCGGAAAGACCGGGTTGTAAAAGTCGCGTATTTTACCGCTCACCTACTGTGGCAGATAGTAACTTAGTATTCCATCAGTAGTGCTAAAAAATGCGCTCCCGATAAAATGCAAAATGGCGCGTTTTTCCAAATCACGTTGCAACTGAACGATATCGGCGTCCAAATAGCTTTTCATATGCATCGAATCGAGGAAACGCCAGAATTTACTGCTAATGCCTTTCAGACGCCTTGTGCGCTTGGGGAAAAGTTTGGGGAACGACACTGTCGACACTGTCGAGTTAAATAACTTTAAAGTAGTTATTATATACTAAATGTTTTTACTAAACAGAAACGTCCGCTAACGAAATTCAAAATTTCGTTCAAAGTAGAAAATCTCTTAATTGTTCGCCACGAGCGGTATTCGAACCCACGCTCTCGGGAAACCGTCCATTGCGTATAATTTTTCAATTTTCCACTTTGAAAAATCGTCAAAAAAACAAAATTGGTCCATCGGAAATATTGGTATGCATTTTTTACGAAATGCTCTAGAACAAGTAAGTGCTCACGAACCAATATCAGTAAGTAGCAGTCGAATATCAACGCATTAACGACGCGTTCCGAAAAGGAGTCCTACAAACGAATAATCGAACAAAACCGCTTTACTAAAAATACTAATCACTCCATTATGAATCGTAAAAGGAATTAATTCAGGTTGAATTTTAAATTAGTATTATTTGGAACCATAATACTAATCGATAATACAGGTCGACCCGAGAGTTAGGTACGTTTCTCTTTCCAATTTAATATCAATGTGATTTGTGCGCTCGCGCGCGCTCTAACGCAGATCGATCTGACGTGTCAGTACGAGCGCGCAAACAAATTGGAATGCGAAACTTAACTCTTGAATCCGTTCCGTGTTTAATAGACTGTTGGAGTGTCCTTCACCTGTCAAGTTTGAAATAGAATTCAGAGGATCATTTCAAACGTTAATAGTATATAATTTACTTTAAAAACAAAGTTTTAACCGACTTCAATTTAGTACTCCGCCAAGCCACGAGAACATTTCCACATTTATTTTCCAGTTTACCACATGAACTGATTTCAGAGAGCAAATGCGTTGATTATTGGAGATAAAAACCCAACTGTTGTATGTGGGCCGATAATATTTGAGGACTTCCGTCGATTCTCTTATCAGAATCTGTCACGTACTTTTGTACTTTTAAGTACATAATTGAGGAATTTCATAAGACATCTGTGTCTTCATCATCAATTCCACTCCACCAAATGTATGATGTCCGGGTGTAAATACACGAGTTATAATAGAAAATACCAAAATCACTACACGCGTGCCTAATATAATTGAGGAGTTCCCTCAATTCCTCATGGAGCCCATCATCCAACGTCAATTTCATTTACTTCGTGTTTATTTTCTTCGCCAAGTCACATTAAAAAATTTACAAGTTTTAAAGGCCTATTACGCATAGGTAAGTACCTAATACGGCCATTGAACAAGTCCACGGAATCAAAACACGTTCTTAGAAACGGTTCTAAACTAAATCAACTAGTGGGTTCAAAATTTACGGAGAAACTGTATTGTCGATATTCAAAAGTTTAGCAGACGTGACTTTCGATTACGGTTCGGGATGGCGTTTCGACCTCCGTCGTTAACTTTTTTTTTAATTTACAACCGAGCGAGACTAGGGTCTGTGAGATATGGGCGAGGCGGGGGCGGTCGCCCAGGTGCCGGCGAATGCGCGATTGAGATAACTTGATGGACATTGCTCGATACGACGGACAACTGGGATGATTTTTTTAACCCTTTCACCGCTATGGTCGTAGTGCTACGCCGTAGTCCCTAAGAGCTTAACACATTCACTGGCCAGAATCGCTACGCGCTACGCTCGTAGCCGATCTCCGGGTTTTTCTCGTATGTCTCGCATGTAGGCGCCCGCTAGGCGAGTTCCCGCATGTGAAAGTGTTAAGTGCCAGGGCGGGGACCCGAATAGCGGGCGCTTACGCCGTAGGCACTTTCCGCTACATACGAGTAAAACCACGGGATCGGCCACGAACCCGACGAGCATAGTGCGTAGCGGTTCTTGGTACTGCGACGCCATAGCATTTAGCATAATTCTCGTCCTTTTGAAGCGGAAATCGCTCGTAGAGATATTATTCAAATGTGGATCATGAGCCTTGAATGGGTTAGTACATTTGTAGCGTGACTGGCGCTGAATAGGTTAATAGCTACCTAGCAGTAAGGTAAACGTCCGAGTGCTCAACGCGGTACTAGTATATGGCACGGGCACTCTATGTCAAAGTGACATGGCTTAAATTCGAATGAAGAAAAATCCTCTTAGTTCGAATGTAACCCATATTGCTTTGACATAGAGTGCCCATGCCATATACTAGTTCAGCGTTGAGCACTCGGACGTTTACCTTAGTACTAGTTTATCAGATATAAGACCACTCCAACTTCTTAAAACTTAGAATAACAGTTTGAATACTAGTTTCTTTTTTTTATCCAACGACGGTGGCAAACAAGCGTACGGTCCGCCTGATGGTAAACGGACACCGCAGCCTATAGACACATGCAACTCCAAAGGAGTAACATGGGCGTTGCCGACCCTTGATATGTTTGAGCATTCGCCGTGTTGACAGCTGAAGGAACAAATTCCCTCGCTCTCAACACAACGCATCCTCGGGAGCTCTGGCGACCTTGCTCACCTCCAGGAACACAACACTAATACAGAGCAAGTAGCAGTGTTATTATGGCTGTGGTCTTCTGCAAGGCGGAGGTACCTCACCCTACCTCACCGTGCCCTACCTCACCAATTTATTAGTTGTAGACATCGACGGTTTTAAGTGGCTCACCAAAACGTGAACATTTGTTTATCTATCTCCGTTGCCTTGTTATTGGGTGCTTAAATTTATTATTGTGTCTAGCGAATTTTATCTCTTTCTTTCAGATGGTCCTACTTACTCATCATTATACTAAGAAGTTTTCATACCTTCTGAAGTAGGTACTTGCATTATTTGTCCTTGCTAGTCACAACAAGGACTAAAATTAGGTATTTTATGACTTTAGTAGGGCACGTGCAATATGACGAATGAGCTAACATTTCAGTGTGCCCTACTTTAAGTTGTTGCTTGCTCAACTGGAACCCCGTATGTCACAACCAAGACAAATTCCAGTAACCTCTCTTTTATTGGCGGGAATATCCAACAACGATACCGTCGCACCACTCCACATCCTTACGACCACGTCATTAGATTCATTTTCGTTCAACCAGACGGTGATTTTATGTTTGCAAAGCCCGATGGATACGACCGACTGGAATAGATTTCAAGGAATCAATTCTAGATTTTGTTGCAATCTTTTGCGGTTTAGAAGTTTTTGGAAATTGCATTACAGTTCTATATCGTTGTTTGGTAAGCGAAAGGTATTGGCGTTGTCCTGAAGCCGTGTTGGGCCAATTCCATTGTATATATAATGTAACTGGAGGTCTATTTTTATTCGTCGATTTAAATCCAAAGCGCACTTTTAATGTGTTTCAAGCGGACTCTTCCACACGCTCAATAAAGGCGGGTAGTGGATTTTTTTTCGGGTCTACCCTCCACAATTTTATCGACTTTTGTAGGTAAGTAGTGAAATATTGTGCACCTATATCTCCGTTGACGACTGGCTGGGATGACAGTCATCTGCGACCATGACCAACCCGTGTCGATACGTCAGAAAAAAGGTAAATAAATATCGCGGTAGACCGGTGAAAAATAATAATATAAATATATAATCATTCGTTTTGATTATACGGTTTTTTATTCTAATGTTGTAAATTGGTCCAAGCGCGGATACATGAGCACCGCAAATCGAGTTAACATTAGCGAGCGGGCGAGACAACTGTCTCCTTAAATACAACCATGTCGCGTTTCACGCATTTCAGGCATAGCATGGGACGTCCTACATTACTCGACGAAAGCCGATTACATCGTCGAATACTAGGAGTGAAGACCAACTTTACCTCAGGGTCGAGCGAAGTAAAGCCACAACGTGAATTCTCTCTATCTATGGCGAGGGTGCCAACTGATAAGCTATCGACGTTTATTTATTTAAAAAAAATCTTTATTATCAGACATTAGGTCCATAGGATTTTAGTTAACAGATTTAAACACTTAACCTATGTTAGAAGTAAAATTAATAATTAAATTAGACTAAACATTAAATAAACGTTTATTTCAGGCCATGGCCCATATCGTTGTTAGTAAGTATAGACTAAACTGGCATCTGGTTCATCATATCATAGCTTGTTGCAATGAAATAGCTGCGTTGGTACATTTTAAAGCTTTCTATTAGCTTCAGATGGAGACTGAACGGGCTCTCGTTAAAAGGCTTTAAGCTCGATCGGTAAAAGAATCCTGCCTCGATCGAGTTTTTATGATATTAGTACAGATAAAAAGCAAAGAAACTTGGTAGTCATCGAAATCGCAGTTTTACTTTAAAGAGTATTTCTGTAAAGATTCAGTAGAATAGTTCATTTGATCTTTTTAGAAATCAACTAGCGATCTATAAAAGGCTTAAGGAAATTCAAATTAAATTGGGTGCCCGACCTGAGTTATTGGGTAGTTCACTTATATTGTGGTTTAGTTATATTTTGCAATTTTATGTTGATTATTGCATACATGCGTTACGTAATGCATTTATTATTATACTAGCTTCCCCCTGTCTGCGTGGACCCGGGATAAAAACTACCCTATATTTATTTATTTATTAAGTACAACCATATCATATATATTACATTTCACTTAAAGCTACTATATTAGGAGGTATTTATTTCTGATATATACAACAATTACGGAAGTACATAACGTTGGCTACGCATGTTGCAGTGGGATCAATAAAAGTTATAGCTTATACAATACAAAATATGAACTAAACTAATAATAACAGAATTTATATGTAAATATCTATAGAATTAATAACGATGACAGACTTATTTTGCGTTTGAACTTAGGTAGGCGGTCGTGGAAGATGTCGATGGATTTATTTTGGCTGACAAAGTCGTTCAAAACTCGAGCAAATTCTTACCATGGGAGACTGCAATCCAAGGTTTGTCCTGGTGATCGGTATAGCGAAAGGATTTGGTGAAGAGCGTAATTGCGAGGGACTGTTAACGAGACTCTTTCTAACAGATTGCTACATTTTATTTGCCCATTAACTACCTTGTGCAGAAAACAAAAATCTAAGATTCGCCGCTGATCTCGCAAGCAATCTTAGATTTTAAACTTAGCATGACGACTGTAATAGGTATTTCTGTGTGAAAAGGCAGGAGTACCAAATGCAAGGTATCCGTTGCGAGTGAACCTGGTAGAAAGGACTCCAAACAATCGAGGTGGTTTCGAGATGGCTGCGTACCTGAGTGTTATACGGGATAATTTAATCTTATAAACTATCTTCGTGCGAAATTTCATCCAAATTCATTGAGCCGTTTAAACGTGATTGTGTAACAAACATCTAAAATTTCGCATTTATAATATTAGTAGGATAATAGGATTACGTTTTTTAGGGTTCCGTAGTCAACAAGGAACCCTTATAGTTTCGCCATGTCCGTCCGTCCGTCCTCGGGTTAGCTCAGTAAGCATTACTATACTAGAAAACTGTTATTAAGCATGGGTATATAAATCAATCACGCCGACAAAGCAGTAGGTAAAATAAAATCTTGAAAAAAAAAAACTTTGGATACCTTCCCTACACCTAAAGCGGAAATGTATTATTCTCGTTAAAACCATGGTGTGGGGTATCGTTGGATAGCTCGTTCAAAAAAAGCCCTAATTTTTGTTCGAGTCATGTGTCCCCCACCCCCACCCTGCCGGCGAAATGGCTACTATTGGGGATGTGAAAAATTCGTGGTAGTATTACATATAATGGATTTAAAAAGAAAACTATCACGGACAAGTAGGCAAGTAGTTACCGAGTAATAGTCGACCAACTTAATGTGTACTTGGAAAGGCTAAGTTTCGTACAAATTCGGCCGATGCAACCATTTAGTTGGCGCGCGCGTGTCGAAGTAACTAAGAAAGACAGGCAACTACGGAACGCTACACTGCGCGTGGCCCGACACGCACTTGGCCGATTTTTTATATATTGCTGTTTGACTTATGAAATTGTATTGGCAGAATATGTTTGGTTTAGATTTTTGACTTCGTGGTAGGTTTTCTTTAAAAACTGGTTCGAATAGCATATCGTAAAAAATATTTAACTAGCTTATTGCGCCATACCACACTCACACTTAAGAAGAACGTAAATATACGCTAAGTTCATCTTAATATTACTTCGCCAACAAAAGGACGCTATTCGCATTAATCAAGATCTTAGACATGAATTAGAGAATTCTGAATCTCTATAGAATCTTGCAATTAAGATATATCACACTCCGTTCTCTGTACGTGTGCTCACTGTCGCGTGGAAGTACAAGCCGTCAGAGATATGTTTACATATTTCGCCTTATTGGAACGGTATAAGGTTCATTATATACGTATATTTAAGAGTCCGCAGTAAGCTCGATTCTCCATACAAACGTAGTTACGCTCTCATTTTAAAACTACGTGTTGGATTGTAACAAAACTTTGCATGTGCAATGACATGAGGTATATCCAGGTCTGTAATTAGTTTATGTAGCTTCAGATACCATAAATAGTTTAAAAAAATACAGTTAATTTAAGTTTTTCATACAAAACTTGTTTTTCTGTTTTTTTTATAAACTGGAACCATAAAAACGAATTAGAGACATAGATATACCCCATGTCATTGTATATGCAAAGTTTTATCACAATCCAATACGTAGTTTTAAAATAAGAACGAAACTCCGTTTGTATGGGAAGGTGAAATTCGGCCGAGCTTGCTGCGGACTCCTAACGCCGTCAGTACATTCGCTAGCGCTTAAAAGACGAGCATGATAATGTGTGCTGGAGCATTAGAAGGCGTCACAACCAATGATGTAAATAATATAAAAAGTAGTAGATACGTTGTCTATACGAAATTCCGTGTAAAAATGCCCACTAAATATGACAACTCTGAGACACGTTTATACGTTTCCATTGACGACAAGGAACTTAGTTTTAGTGTGCCACTTTTGGAGTGCCTACCTATCTACCTCTTTTTAGGGTTCCGTACCTCAAAAGGAAAAACAGAACCATTAAAGGATCACTTTGTTGTCCATCTGTCTGTCTGGCAAGACCCTTTATCCCGAGAACTCGTGGAGGTATCCAGTTGAAATTAAAACCATATACATAAATTACTCAAGTCTACAGTATATTGAAACTGAAAAATTCAAACTTCTAGGTTAACATTAAAAAAAGATACGGCCGTTGTGCCGCAATAAAACGCAAGTATATATTTCGACAATCTCAAGGGAATCAAAATTCATACTTTCTGTTGACCTAGAACTATGAAATTTGCCAAGTATATCGTCTTGTACTACAAGTACAGGGAAAAATCTGAAAACTATACATTTGTAATTTAATGCGGAACCCTCGGTGGGCGAGTCCGACTCGCACTTGTCCGGTTTTATTATATTAAATAATTGGTCACAACCGACGCCCTAAATTTAAAAATTATGATGCATAAAGAATTAGTTCGCGGCAGACTTCGTCGGCGATGGCGGGATGAGTTGGACCTCTTTTTTTCAAGGACTGGCCAGACCAGCAAGCTCGAAACCACGAGCAGTGGAAGAAAAGGCCTTTGCCCAGCAGTATGACACCTCAGGGTCTATATAAATAATTAGTTGGTGTATATTTTTTATATTAAGAGATTTGAGGGCGAGTATTCCAGAACAGAAAAAAATCCACCAATAGCATTGCTACCCTCGCTAACGCATCAATTCCGCAGTGGTGCATACTCACCCTTAGTCCGAACTCTTCAGACTGAAATGGATGAACCTAATTTTAGCTTGATGGTACCAAGAAGCAATTTTTAATGAAAAAATATTATGGCACGGGTCCAGACGAATTTCCTCCCGCGAACAGTTGGATGGTTTGAGTAGGTGGCTGCAGCATAGAATAAGTTTTCCTGCAGAGGTTTTAGGTTCAAAGATCTTTATTGCTCATAAAGTACAAAAAGTTCACTTACAGTGAGGTTGAACTAAACATAATTTCATATGTATATAGTTACATCCAGCTTGTCGATATCATTTATCAGTAAAAAATTGTTTTAATTTGGTTTTTGGATTGCACTCTTTCACTTCACTAGTTAAGTTATTGCATTAGCTGTGCTTCTTTGGACACGATGTTTATTTTACCGTATCCGGTTCTGTGTTTGATAAGTTTAATTTTGTCTGTATTCTTAAGCAGGGTCTAAAATTCGTTTTGTAAATGTAATGTTTGTGTGTATTTTATTTGTAAGGATTTTCCTAACTAGATTACGGGTCGCATAAGATAGTTGTTTTATATTGTACAGTTTTGTTTTATCGGAAAGCGTTTTAGTATTCATAAGGCAGTTATACTTGAAAAAAGAAAGTTATACTTTTGTCACCTTTGTAGACTTAATAAGTTAGTTTTGGCAGCGCAACCCCAGGTTTTCCGAGGTACTGCTAAGGTACTTGTATAGGGTTCTTCATGAAATAACAGTACAGGCTTAAAAGTACAATCGCGTGTAATCGCGCCGACACGGTTACACTTGAAGCATACTGGATCGGAGACGTTGGGACAAAAACGAAAGAGATGACCCGTTAGCTTACACTTAAAACAGACCGTCGATGAAAGATCCACTCCTACGGGAGCGGCGATCATAGACGATGGTGGCTCGGAGAACGTTTCGAAATTTCGAGCCACCTCAAGAAGTGCGTCAAGTCCCCTTAATTCGTCGCCAGACATGCGTGGTAGCGGGGTTGCAGACCGTACTTGTCGATAGTAAAGAGAACGTCCTCAGGGATAGAAGTCCGCAACTTGGCGTTGAGATCTCTTATTTCAATGACGAAATCCACAACCGATTGGCGTTCAGTTTGTTGGAGGGCGCGAAGCTACCGCTCAACCTTAAAATCATAGTCGGAGATGTCAAAAGTTCGAATGAACGCCGCTTTAAGAACCGCATATGGAAGGCCAGGTTCCCGAAGGGAACGAAAGTACCTACTTCAGGGCTCCATCCGTGAGAAGCTTGTGAAAGCGCCGAACGACGTAGGCTGGAGTTAACCCGCGCGCTATGCATTCCTCCTCCACTCGTGTGAAAAAATTCTCGAACGCAAGAAAGTTCCCGGAGAAAGTCAGGTTCCACTTGGATAAGGACTCCCCTTTGGGTTGAGAAAACGGGAGAGGGTTGAGGGACGCGTGGAAAGGTAGGCGGCGGTGAGTCTTCGATGTCAGCTAGTGGATCTAAGTCGTGCGAAGAAGCTGAAGATGTGGTCAATGGCGAGGCTTGAGGCTCTAATAGAGCGCGGAGAGGGAGCGTGGAAAGGGTTAGATGAGCGCCGAGGTGTCTCCATTATAGCGTGTTCGGGTGTGTCACCCACCAACTCGGGTTCCCGGCATCCACTAAACGGGACAACACTAGCTTCCTGAAACAACTAAAGTCAGGGACCTGGTCGACTACCAACACCAAGACTAAAATAAAAATCAATGACCCGTTGTGGGTCCACCTTCACCACCATTCCCAGGAAAAAAAAATGTTCGAGCGCCAATTTGTAGCATAAAAACTTAGAAACTGCCACTTAAATAAATAATTTATTAAACTTAAATAAAAAGTAACAGTACCTCATACAACTTAAAATGGAAAAAACACAAACTGGAACTTTATTGACCTTTTTTACACAACCACAAATGTGATCAGTGACGGTAATGGTGACTTCGTGGGTGAAAAAAGGTGAGTCAAGACGACGATGGTGGTGAGCGGGTGAAAAAAAAGGTGAGTCGAGACGACGATGGTGGTGAGCGGGTGAAGGTGATATGGTGCGGATGAAAGAAATGGTGGACTAAAGTAATGCTAGTGAACAACGCGGGCAAAACGCACTTTAGAATTTAGTGATAATGTACGAATCACGTGAATGCGGGATTAATGTTCCGTCATATACCTATTATGACACCTTTCGTCACGTACACTGACCTATAGAGCAAAAGGCCGGGGAACTACGAACTAGCTATGAATAACAACCAAACGGTCGCTCGCCGTACTTCCGGATAGAGTTAAGACATCACGTTCTAACGGGTTACAACAGAAAGTCGCGTATTTGGTCGTGGAATAGTAACAAAGGGGCACCCGATGTCGCGCCGTGAAGCAGCCTCGCCGTTCTTAGGCGACACGGGAATCTCGTGGTTGCTTCCTGTCGGTGCACGCCCGACTGGCTGGCGGAACTACGGGCCAGGTAGCCCGATGATTATGCGTCGGCGGGGTCGTAAGCCGGGAGCGCTACCACGATTGCGGCTTGGGCGCAGTTGTCTCACGGGGTACCGAAAAAACTGGAAGATAAAGTTCCCGCAGATATGATAAATCAAACCCAGCCGAAGTGGATAGCGCGATCAGCAGAGATAAACCAAAAAAACACTTACCCGCAGATGTTAAAGGCGGTTCTCTACACTAGCGTGCAACACGCAGCATTCAGGAAATAACTGTACCCACAGGCACAGCACTGAAGTGACTGACACCACAACTGGTCACAAATAAACTAAATAAAGTGGATTAAACCCAAAATGATCAATTAAAGCTGCTTTCATTCCAATCACACTTAAAAATCCTGTGTTTTTAAGTGATAGATTTTCACGTCAAGTTCAAGGTTTCAAATACGGAACGAAATGAGCAAACGGCCAGTTCCGTATAAAGAGAAGACGATAAGGACGTAAATACATAGACGTGCAGCCATTTTACGCTGCAGTTCGTAATGGGCATGTGTGTCAGATGGTCAACGACATTATGATATTTAACCAAATATCAATTACAAAAAGTTTGACATGAACGCTTTTTTTGCTTTTTTTTATTATAAATGGGATTTGGCCTTCGGCTAACCTGATGGAAAGTTAAGCCTAAGAATTGCAAGGTTGCTTTTACGGAATGAGTTTTAGCTTTTACTTACATAATTAATTTTACACACTAATACATATATAACAACATCAAATTAGGCGTCAAATCTTAATTCAATAGTGATATATTATACTCGTATCTCAACCATTGCACATAAAAAGTTACTTAAAAGTTAAAAGTTACTATACTTCCAAACAGCAATATTCTCTTCATTCGAGTAATGAACTAGCTAGTCTACTCCCTAGAAACGTCCAGAACACGGACGGGAAGATTTTACGGCGGATTGCGAGTCTTTTAAAACCCCTAATTGGCAAGCTGTTTGCATTCAGAGGCTTTAGCCACTTTTAGCTAGCTTGAACGTAAAAATAACTGCTGTAAATTGACGGCTTAATTTAAAAGGTTTAAAGCGGGTATAAACTTGTCAGAGGTCTTATATTTTTTCAACCTTACACTGTAATCCGACCGGCCAGGCATAGCTCGGGGAGGGGCGGTGTGCCCGGGTGACTCGTCAGCGTCACAATTATCGAATCATCCCATATAATAAGTAAATGTAGTTGTAATTGGTTCCTTATTCTACCCGTTTAGCTGGCTAGGCCATAATAGGGGTGTAGACACTAAATAAAATAATCAATAATAATCATATTTTCTCGAAAAAGGATTAAAAATATAGTCAAGTGGAGAAAAAACAGTGCAAAAGGTTAAATAATCACGAAGTTATAAGTGTCCAAAGTTTTAAGAAGGGGTATGTTCTGTCCCTTTTTCACAAAACGCAACTTCATATGAAACGATGACGCTGGAAGATTGTGACGTCACACTAATAGACTGCAACGTGCCGCGCCCCACCGTGTTCGACGCGGCCCCCCGGCAGCATCCTGTAATGTAACGTCACACACTGTTTGCGTTTTCTCTCTCTAACAAGCAATATTAAAACGGTTGTAGCTTCGTTATTCTTTGAGATATCTGAATGGGATTGTCGTCACTAGGCATATTTTTTGGCCTTCTTTCATTTGGAGTAATAATAATTTTCGAGTCTACACAGTTTTCAAAAATGTATATAATAATAATAAATACTCTTTATTGCACGAGGACAAGAGAGACACATCTTACAAAAAATTCATGATAATGTTTAATTACCACATTTCTTATCAAATACATCCGGCTAAGTAGCTTGTTATTTTTCATAGTTTTCGATATTACCTCAGTAATCAGTTAAGTAGTTCCCAAAGTGGCAAGCTAATTAAAATTCAGTCGACTTTGTTCCAGTGTCCACGGTCGAGGTGGAGGCGGTGGTGGGGCGGAGGGCCTCGCTGCCCTGCGACATCGAGCCAGACACCAACGAAGACCGGGTGTACATGGTGCTGTGGTTCCGGCATTCTGGAGGGAAGCCACTTTACAGGTGAGGACTAGACTACGTAGGTCCCACCCCCCTTTTTTTTGTCGGAAAATGCCTTTGCGGCAATGCGGCTGGCGCAGGACCGGGTCATTGTGGCACTCTTTGGGGGAGGCCTATGTCCAGCAGTGGACGTCTTTCGGCTGATATGATGATGATGATGAAATGCCTTTACGCATCCCGCCCGGCCGGGGAAGCCAGGGCAGGTATGTCGGACTCCCGGGAACCACATGGACTACCGAATAAAACCCCACGGTTCCATCTCGTCACCACGGTGCTGGGGTCACGGGCACGCCGAAGCACTCTTCCGCGACTACGTAGGTCCCGTAGGTACTTTACGCCGTGGGTAGGCAAAGCATAACTAGCCTGACAACACAACAGATACCGTGTAATTAGTATTTATTCTTGTCCTGTGGTTTTGTTGAAGGGAACCTGTTTTAAAAGTGAGACTTAAGTAGATTTAGAGTGAGTATCCACCAGCGCTGCGCGAGGCAGCGGAAGGGTTTTCGAGGAAAAACCGGCCGAGTGCGAGTCGGACTCGCGCAGGAAGGGTTTCGTACCGTTATCTGTAACAACGGCAAAAAAACATGTCTGCTGTATGGGAGCCCCACTTCGAATCGCACTTGGCCGGTTTTTTAGTATTTGTTATTATAGCGGCAACAGAAATACATCATCTGTGAAAATTTCAACTGTCTAACAATCACGGTTCGTGAGATACAGCCTGGTGACAGACGGACAGACAGACAGACAGCGGAGCCTTAGTAACAGGATCCCGTTTTTACCCTTAAATCGACCCTATTGCTCGCACCCATCTCTTCCTAATTCACCTTTTAGTACGGCCCCTAAGCACTGTTATATTTTATTTTTAAAGAGGTTCTATAGTAATGTGCCTATGGCTTGTGGCTAATGAGGATGTAGTAATGGAGCGTATCACCGCCATGAGTCATCGAACCAGATTTATTTATTATAAGGAGAAGTCAGTTGATGCAGCTACCTAATAAAAGACCGGGTTGCACTCCGGGAGTGCCGGCAGAAGTGAAAACTCAACAACATTGTAACAGTTTTTCGATAAGGTCACGTGTCCGTCTTACGGTCACGTGACCTGTCTCGAATCTTACGTCTTACGAATGTTACGATCACGTGACCTGTGGCGAGTTTTACAATTTTTCCCCATCACAAAAAGTGCACAGAGCCGCTAAAGAAGTTTTCACTTCAAAAAATTGTAGATTTGTCTATAGGTACGCCTACTCTTGGGATTAGGTGCCAAAGCAGACTTAGGTTACCGGAAAAACGCTAGGAGGATAAGGATCTGATAGATACTACTATCTTACTCGTTGTAGCATATAATCTAAGAAAATTAAGCGGAATATGGGCAATCAGGGAAAATAATTCGTGTAGTTTTGTAAATTGGTACAATTATACCTTGTGGTGTCCAGATAAACATACTAAGAGTCCTCGTGGGTGGGGGCTGTGCTGAGGGTGTAGGGGGGGTTGAAGGTACCTTTTTTCAGATTTCGATTAAATTTTTTTTTTGGGCATCAAAAACTGCACACGGTTCCCCATGACATTTGGTCGAGCACCCCTGACCAAGGTCTGACCGTTTAGCCAGGCTGTACTCCAACTTTTTACCCCGAGGCAAATCTTGAAATGTTAGATTTTTCTGGGGGTCACACGGAGAGACCGTACACTTGTTTCATACATCACCAGGTCTTAATTGCACTCTTTCCCGGAGAACAACTATGACACTGAGAAATCAATGGTTTTGCAGGTTTATTGGTTTGTTTTGTTTAGAAATTCTTAATGGATCGACTATTTTCTTATGCTATTAAGATAAGTAATTGCATTCCTCACGTAATTTTGGATGGAGTTTTATATGAACTTCGCTTGAAATTAGGACCATATTCGAACATAAACATTTGTCATGTTCTTGTGAGAAATTCATGGTTGGCCACATGACGAATTGTTATAAAAGTTATTGATTTGGTTGCGATATAGGTACAATTAATGACATACTTGGTTTAAAAATCTATTTCCATAGTAAAAGTTAAAAAAGTCATTGAAACCATTCCGAATTCTAATCTAGATGTTTGATTGAAAATCGTTCGCGCAACCAATGTACGCCATTCATAAATATGAATCCAGGTGTAATTCCACTGTTCTATGTCTGAAAGCCACAAAGCCCCGTATTTGCGGCTTAATCTTATACATCTGTTTATGGTCATTGCTCAAAGGCCCAGGAGATCACAGATTCGTACGCATCGCCGAATTCGGACCATAGAGCATTGGGGCATAGACAACCCTTGTTCAATCAACACCATTTAACCTATACCGCCACATTCCTGCATTTACAAAGCGTGGATTACAAACTTAGCTTTGCTATCGTCAAACCGAGCTCCACCTTGTAATTCTCCAGAAGATACCGCCTTTGTACATGAATTGGTAAGATGGTGTCACCTATATTGGAATTTGTAGAGGGATACCGCTCTGTCGCCTTCGTTTGTCTCGTCCGTGAGGTTTTTATTTTTCTTGTTCCTTTGGAAAGTCGTATTTTACTTTGGGGTGTGGACGGAGAATCTACTCGTGAATTGCAAAAGACAATTGGAAGTACGCTAAGAAACGCTCATAAACTGTAAGTTTGTATGTAATAATGGATAATTTCCGGAAACGGTTATGCGATTTCAAAAAATGTGTAGAATGTAAGTACCTACTTTCCGGATGTTTATAGGCCATATTTTACCCCGCGGGTTTGCCTGCGTTCCTGGCAATACGCGGGCAAAGCTGCGCTTATGGCTAGTAACAGGTAAACTCCGGAACCGCTGATCCGATTCCGACCAAACCATCGGTAATTTTTAGTTACGTTAATTAAAATCTGATTCATTAGAATGTTTGTTAATTTTATATGAGACTTGCCGCCCGCGCAGTTTCACTCGCGTATTGTAGGCAACCCCGCATAACCATCAAGTTAGTCCAGTCTAAAGGAAGGTAAAAGAATTTTTGAAATCTGATAAGTGGTTCCTGAGATTACCTGCAATTAAGCTACAATCTCACAGACACTTCCTCTTTATGATATTATACTTAGATGACAGCAGCCGGTGCCATACTTAATACTTACCATCCTATAAAGCGTCGTAGATGGAAGCTAATGACATACCTAAAATTCTCCTCTTTGATTCTATGTGTACTCAGCACGATAAGTAAATGACGTTATACCAGTACCTAAGCTACTTAGCAATGCCAATGTCACACCTAGGAAGTTAATTTATAAATCAATATAGCACCCGCATGTCGCAGATTCGAACGAGGCAATTAAGCTTCGAGCGTTGCCCCAATTTCGAGAATTTCGCTCGAATTGATCACAATTTCTCTAAGTTAGCTAGTCTCGTTTTTCTTGCAGGTGAAGTTGACGACAGTTTAATAAAACCGCCGAGTTTTATTCGAAGTTCCACATGGTTAGCTATATGAGGAAAGTTTTTGTATGAAATAACATTTGGCGCGTTGAACAATGGCGATAAAGTTTGACGTTTGTTTTGACAGTCGCTGTAAGCCGTCAACGTACGCCTACGAGTAGGTATCTTGCGTCGCAGCAGAGAATAAAGATTAATACGTAATTTCTATTCTTTATTCTCTGCAAGTAATTACAGAAGGTCAAAAACAAAACCCATGTTTGGCTAGAAAGCTCAAATCATGGCACCATGTCAAGTACCTACTTCCGGCCATTTCGGAACTGACAGACTTCTGTTTACTCTCTCTACGATTGAAGGGCTAAAGGCTAAATGACGTGTGTCCTACTCATGTCTCATGACGTAAATATTCCCTTTAGGACCGCAAGTGAATGATTTTCTCAAACTTCCGGCCAATTTTAGGTGTGATAATCTTCTGATCCTGGCAGGGGCGTATTTACCCTAGGGCCAGCCGGAGCCATGGCTCGGGGCGCCAATCCGCCAGGGGCGGCTACAGACGCCCCTGGCCAATTGCATTTTTTTTGGTTTTAGCGCCATTCATTGACTTCTGGGGCGGTCATACTTATTGTCCCGGGGCGCCAAATTTTAAAATACACCCCTGGATTAGGATCAGCACAACTTTTTATGACCGTGTGCCATGGATTCTAACGTAATATCGTGAGACGTAGGCATTGAGCGGGCTTACGGACTACTACCTGAGCTCCTGTCTGGTCTTCCCAGTAAGACTAAGGTTAACAATAAGTTTCTGTCAAAAATTTCATTTTTGGTACAAGCTTTTATTGCCGACTGTACTTTCCTGTATACCGTCATCAACTACTCATTGAGACGATTCAAACGAGCCCAAACTCGATGGGGTAATGTGGTTTTATTACGGAGTTCCTATGGCCACCTTCCAGCTCCATCAGCAGATCAGCTCCATGTCATCATAATATTGCATTGTCACGTGATTTGCATATTCGTGCAAAATTTCAACTCGATCGGAAACAGGGAAGTGGATCAAATTTAACTTGCTTGATTACAGACAGACAGACAAACAGACAACGGGACAGGTGAAACTAAATAAAAGCTTGTAAAAAGCTCTAAATCTCCCTTTAACCAGGGGCGGCTCAAGCCGTGATTTCGTCGCGCCGCTACAACTACAGCCCCGGCCGGTATGTCTGCGCTGCTACGGCACGCACGCGCTCTATCGCAGCGCGTTGCATGCGAGAGAAAGGGATGACCACGTTTAGGCTCGTTCGGCATGCCTGGGGGCCTAGACAAGGTTACAATCGACAAGCGTTAACGCCATTAGAAAACTAATAAAATGTATGGGATGACAGATGTTAACGAAAAGTGTTTCGTCGGCATCTGTTATTTCCCTACATTTTATTATTTTCTATTGGCGTTAGCGCTTGTCGATTGTAACCTTGTCTACGGCCCCTGAACGGGGATTTGTTAACAGAGAACCTTCTGTGCGTCGTAGTACTATTATTTATTCTGTGCTGTTATTCCAACCTGCAATGAAATCCGGTTATAATATGTCACAACAACTCCATTTCCTAAACCGGCTTCAACGAAACGAGCGATTTTGCTCACCAATTAGCGGTTTCACGATTACGGGCCAATGCAGCGATTTTTCAGAGGCGCTTTGCAAACAGCGTCGTTAATACGCTATCGGTGAGCTCAGGCTGTGGCTTTGTAATCGGCGATTTGTAGCCTTTCCTAGAATGTGTTGCATAAAAAACGAATAACTTTTAAGTATATCCTCAAAGCACGTCGGCAATAAACGTCAATTCTACATACTTCAGTGGGTGCAAACTTGTAAAATTATACAGTATGCTTACCTATTTCATTTTTGCCAAAACTAGTCATCAAAAATTATACGCAGGCAACCAATACCTCCAGCGGGCCTAGGATGGCTGCCATTTTTAACCGACTTCAATAAAAAGGAGGAGGTTCTCAATTCGGTTGTATTTTTTTTTTTTTTCAATGTTTGTTACCTCAGAACTCCGTCATTGATGAGCCGATTCATAATTATTATTTTTTGTTTGTAAGTATATGCTTTCAGGTGGGTCCCATTTTTTTGAAAATTCAATTGGATGATGGGATCCATGAGGAATTGAGGGAACTCCTCAATTATATTAGGCACGCGTGTAGTGATTTTGGTATTTTCTATTATAACTCGTGTATTTACATCCGGAAATCATAAATTGGTGGAGTGGAATTGATGATGAAGACCACAGATTACTTATGGAATTCCTCAATTATGTACTTAAAAGTACAAAAGTATATCACAGATTCTGATAAGATTCCGTTGAAATAGCAACTAATGAAGTGCCAAAGGTGATCCTTGTGGAATCGACGGAAGTCCTCAAATATTATCGGCCCACATACAGCGATTGGGTTTTTTCCTCTAATAATCAACGCATTTGCTCTCGGAAATCAGTTCATGTGGTAAATTGGAAGAGAAATGTGGAAATGTTCTCGTGGGTTGGCGGAGTACTAAATTGAAGTCGGTTAAAACTTTGTTTTTAAAGTAAATTATATCACTTATTGTTGCGGATAAGACATCCGTTACTCTCGCTTTCGCATGCTTGTCAGAACGTGACGGGTGTCTTCTCGACAGCGATAAGAGATAAAATGTCGACCATGCTACGCCCGCAGGAAGTACATATAGTAGTACATACTCGTACGTTAGGTACAAATCTTTTTTCTGTGGCTAAATAGTGGAATTGTTGTACCGATGGTTATTAAGATAAGATTCCTTCTAGAATCGGGATTCGGACTCTCTTGTCTTGTCTCTTTGATAGAAACGACCAGTGTAGCTATCAGCAAAATAACCACACCAATAAAGATCCCCATAACAGATAAATGAAGTGCCAAAGGTGATCCTTGTGGAATCGACGGAAGTCCTCAAATATTATCGGGCCACATACAGCGATTGGGTTTTTTTCTAATAATCAACGTAGTCCCCTAAAAGTAAACATTAAACCGCTGCCTTCCGACCACAGCCTGAAACCGTGGCCTTTTTAAAACACGCCGTTATCGGGCCCGCTAAATCCCTCTCGTATTTATCAGAAGCACAAAGCTTCACATGACGCCCGGCTCGTTAGCTCTGCGACATTAACTAACATCGCCCGCAAAGCATAAGCGGTAGCGTTTGTTTACATTAATCGATCGTTTAACGTTACCTTCTCAGGATTCCGTTATTTCCACTTGAATTATTAAAATATACAGAAGGGCTACCGCGAAACGAAAACGAACTTCGTTCGTGTATCTCCGTCTTTGTCGCTCGAACCAGCTAGTGCAACAAAGAGGGAGATACACGAACGAAGTTCGTTTTCGTTTCGCGGTAGGCCCTCAGTACAATACAACACAAATTCGATACCTACTCGTTAATGCTCAATTAATTAAAAAATATGTTTTGTAAAATACATTATTCCAGGAAAACTACGGTTTATAATTATGGTGCTATAAAATTTCCAAAAACTTTTTACGTGGTAAAGATTCGCAACATTGAAAATTTCTGGTCGGGATATTGCTACAGCCAGTAGAAGTAGTTACGCAAAATAACACACTCATTATGATCTAGACAGTCCTTATCCTCTTGACATTAGAGTCGTGTGTAGGTCATTCTGAGCACTTGACCCACGTAGTTGCTTTTGCGTCAGGTACATTCTTTGTTTACAGCCCCGCTTTTCTGTCACTTGTTTTAAGTGTTCGCAGTAAGCTCGGCCGAATCTCACCTTCCCTTACAAACGTAGTTACGCTCTCATTTTAAAACTACGTGTTGGATTGTGACGAAACTTTGCATGTACAATGATACCTATAAGGTATATCTATGTCTAATTAGTTTATATGGTTTCAGTTTATAAAACAAACGAAATACAGCAAAACAAGTTTTGTATAAAACTTAAATTCACTGAATTTTTTTAACTAGGGTATCTGAAGCTACATAAACTAATTACAGACCTGGATATACCTCATGTACATGCAAAGTTTCGTTACAATCTAACACGTAGTTTTAAAATGAGAGCGTAACTACGTTTGTATGGAGAATCGAGCTTACTGCGGACTCTTAAGCTCAACCACAAATATATCTTGACGCCGCGTTTCGCACTAACTAAGCGTAAGTAGAGGTCTAGTTTCGTTAGGCGTAAGGAGTGGAGTGAGGCGCATGAGCGCGTAAAGAATAACAGCCCTGAGGCCTCGCGGTTTTCGTGCCACTCATCGCTCGTCGCTTGTCCCACAACAAACGCTTTCTCGTCTCGTGCTGAGCCGATTTGCGATAATCCTCGCGAGCAAAGAGGATAAATAAGATACTTTAAACTTTGTGAGGAAATTGATAATTGTGTTACGCGCTTAATGTTAACGCGGTGCCTGTGATGGAATTACGAGTATATCGAGTTTCGGATTTTATTAACACGGAATGACTCATTTGTAGAAAGAAATGGCAATGTAATCGAATTCGGCGAGGAAATGCCGCCAGCATCCTCGGTACAATGCCTCGAGGGCCTTTTTTAAATTTAACTTAGTTTTAATCTCAGTCACCAGTTACGTCAACCAGACGTTCGCGATTTTCGTAAATAACTTTTGCGCACTGGGACCCCACGGGCCGAGGGTCTCGGCGCCAAATGATACAAAGTTATACTCTCTGCCGAGGCCTCTATATTTAATGCGTTTCAGATTTTCGGCATTTTCCGCCGCCGCACCCGCTTTAGAAGTAGTCCGTTTGAGGTTCTCACACAAGCATCCGTCCCAAACTCCACGGAACCAGAGACACTATCAGGTCTTTTGCCATCATCTCTGACAATGCCAGGCGGCTCAAGAAGAGCAAGGCACATTGATGGTGGCAAGAGACCGGTGGATTATGTCATTAAGAGTCGCATGTCTTAAAAAGCGGCCTGCACTTTTTTGACAACATAGTCCGTGGTGACCCAGTCGGTCCACGTCCGTGCCACGGGCATAATTATGTGTGGAGTGCATACTGTGACCCCAAGTTGTAGACCAGGCGCCAGACGAAGGGAGGTCGGATCCAGAAAGGTACCGGTATTTGGTGAAGGATGGGCATTCAGCCAGTGACCAGCCTCTCTGGCTCCGACCGCCAAAAGCCTTGCGCGATCTGGACCTGAACTGCGGCTTGGATTCGATTTGAACGATAAATCGCAATAAATATCGTCCCAGCTCCTTTGAGATTTTAGGTCGTCTGGAAAATCTTTAGCCGGGCAAGCAATTTTAAAAGCATTCTTGGCTTCCTCCTAGCCCGCAGTCTCATAGTTTGTGGGCAAAGCCCTTAGGATATGACCCAAGAGACGTGGCGTGCTATGGGTGGACGACAAAAAGGCTGGGGACGCAACACTCGAGATTTGCGGATTCCAAAGCCGCCAAACCGAATAGGGAGGGATGCTTGTAACCAAGATGGTTCATTGAGCTGAATATATAAAAGCGTTTCTTAACTTATTTTGACTAAAACGTCTATTGGTCAAATCAAATTTTGATGTTTCCAGAAGAGGCAGCAGTGGAACACTACATACGTGAATTTAGGGACAAAAGGGCAAAACTTTAAAATTACTAGAGCATAATGAGGACTGATTTCGAGTAAACAATTTGCATGACTTTGGAATTTAGAAATAGTGTTATTAATATATTTAATCAGGAAAAGTTTCAAGGCACATGCACATTGGCCACAGTGAGTGTGTTCCCGAGGTTGTTTAGTTTTAAGTGATTTAATTTAGTTAATGTTAGTTATCATCTTGTACATACTTTAGAAAATAAAATTATGTAAGTAATTCAAATTTTATTACATCATTATCTTTTTCGTGAAAATGGGCGTAGACAAAACAATTATAGTTATTATTGGTTTGTATACTTAGATGTAATAACAAATATAATAATTTACTTTAAAAACAAAGTTTTAACCGACTACAATTTAGTACTCCGCCAAGCTACGAGAACATTTCCACATTTATTTTCCAATTTACCACATAAACTGATTTCCGAGAGCAAATACGTTGATTATTAGGGAAAAAAACCCAATCGCTGTATGTGGCCCGATAATATTTAAGGACTTCCGTCGATTCTACAAGGATCACCTTTGGCACTTCATTAGTTGCTATTTCAACGGAATCTTATCAGAATCTGTGACGTACATTTGTACTTTTAAGTACATAATTGAGGAATCCATAAGTCATCTGTGGTCTTCATCATCAATGCCACTCCACCAAATTTATGATTTTCGGGTGTACGAGTTAAAATAGAAAATACCATAGTACACGAGTTAAAATAGAAAATACCAAAATCACTACACGCGTGCCTAATATAATTGAAGAGTTCCCTCAATTCCTCATGGATCCCATCATCCAATTTCATTTTTGAAAGAAATGGGACCCACCTGGTACTACTTACTTACAAACAAGGAAAAAAAATTACGAATCAGCTTATCAATGACGGAGTTCTGAGGTAACAAACATTAAACATAAAATCATAAAATAATATTATTAAAAAAAACCGAATTGAGAACCTCCTCCTTTGTTTGAAGTCGGTTAAAAAGGCTCCTCTTGTTCTTGAATGGAAAATCTTTTTCTAAAAGAAGTAACATTTTAAACAGTAAATAATATACAATAGTATTCTTGCTTTTTTATGGATTTGTATTTACTTATACTTAAAAAAGCGGGAAGTTTTTATAAATTACATATTTTGATCATTCAATAATTTATATCGTAATTAATATATATTCAACCATAAGGATACCTTCTTAATCTGCAAGGTAGGTTAAAGATAATATTAATAATAATTTATTGATAAAACATAATGTACATCAGTTTTACTATAGATAGGAGCTTACTCTTAGAGGAAAATAACACGTGCCTGAGCTAGGATACCCTGTGTTTCAGGCGAAAAAGATGCTATTTGTGTAGCCTGGCTCGTTTATATCTAGTTTCTTGAGACAAATATTAAAATAATGCTATGAATTACTGTGTTAATGAACACCACAATTGTAGACGGACATTCTGTATTACTATTGATACTGGGCAAATGAATTGTATCTTAGGTCCCCCGGGCAGCCTTAATGAACGCTGCACCTACAATATCCCCAGGAGAATGTATGTACAATATTGACATAATACTGTATTAGTATCACGATTTCTATATCATGCTGTCGAACTTGCTTAGAGAATTGGTAATTATTTTGGTTCAACAATTAGCAAGCCAAGCTTTACACTAAGATGGTGGCATGTCAAGGTCATGACGAGCGTCTCCGGCGACTCGAATTCAACTATAACGGTTGTAAACGAGTCCCTGGAGATCGTCGAGCGATACGTTTATCTCGGTCATAGTCTATCCTTTGACAAGGAGCATCAGAACAAAGAGATCTCTAGGAGAATTCAGCTCGGTTGGGCGGCATTCAACAAGTTAGACGACATCCTCAAATCCGTTGACGTTCCACAATGCATAAAGACTCGTCTTTATAATCAGTGTGTCCTGCCCACAATGACGTATGGTGCTGAGACATGGACGCTCGCAAAGGAGGCTGTGCATAAAGTAAGGGTGGCACAGAGAGCCATGGAGCGCGCCATGCTCGGCATTAACCTAGAGGACCGAGTGAGGAATACTGAGATCCGACGTCGCACTAAGGTACGTAACGTCGGGGAAGTCATAACCAAACTCAAATGGAGTTGGGCAGGATATATTGCCGGGCAGCGTGATGGTAAAGTAAAAAAAGACCAAAACGTGGCCACTTACAGAAAAAAGAAGCGTCGGTCGTCCACCAGCACGATGGGTTGACGACGTATAAAATACCGCTGGTCATTTCTGGATGAGACTAGCACGGGACCGGGATAAGTGGCGTACTCGAAGCGAGGCTTATACTCAGCAGTGGGCGATTAAAGGCTGAAAATGATGATAATGATGATGGTGGTACGTACCGGAACTCAGATAATAGCTAAAGGTAAACAGACTATATCGCGAAAAGTGCATTCAGCTCGCCCGTTTTTTAGGGTTTTGGCTACTGGGCTAAATTAGCTCAAAACAAAACAACCTCGGGAACATACTCACTGAGACAAAAGTGCATTGTGCCTTGAAACTTGCTGACCTGTATACTTCACAAATGAATTTATTTTACATAAAAGTAAAAAAAGGTAGGCAGTGTTTAAAAATGGTCGTGGCCATTTTACCTTATTCACCACCACGCTACGCTTGCAGCGCGACGCGGTAGTCCGTAGCGGATTAACACGTTCCCTGCCAATAGCCGATCCCGTGGTTTTCCCCGTAGGCAGCGGAAAACGTCTACGCTCCCGCTAGGCGGGTTCTTGGCAGGGAAAGTGGTAAAACATGTGCCACGCTCGTAGTTGATCCTGTGGTTTTCCCACTAAGCATCGGAAAGTGCCTACGGCGTAGACGCCTGCTAGGCAGATTCCCGGCAGTCTCAATATGTAGCGAAAAGCGTCCGTAGCGTTCTATCGCATGCGTAACGTTTTTGGCGATGAATGAGTTAATAAGGTCCTCATACTAAATATACCTAATAACGTATGTTTACCCGTACAACATAGTATCGAGTGTCGCTAAGCGAAGTGAGTCGAGACAGCACGCTTCGTTACCCTCAACCTAACGAACTGATCACGCTGCGTTTCAAAAGGTCGTAGATCCATGCTAATCTCATAGTGATATATGTCTTTTCGACGTACAGCTGCAGTAGCGGCCCTGCAGTCTATTCCCCTACACTAGAAAGTTCTATATCTGTAATACTTTAATACTGGAATATATAGAAACCGGTATAATCCCAATAACCGGGAAATCGCTAGGAGGCTGATATGGCCTTCCGGATTTGGTTGGTGGTTAAATAAATACGTCACGCGTTCAGCATTAGAAGAGCGTTTCTCAAAAAAAAATGCCACTACATTTTTTCGGAGATTTTCTGCAACTTTTATGTTATTTCTACTCAAAATCTAAAAAAATAAAAAAATGTCTTTCCATCCCAATAGGAGAAAAAAGTGTCCCAAAATGTCCATACATTTTTGAACTTTCCTATTGTGTTACCACCATACAAAGTATAAGGTAAATGGTAACACAATAGGAAAAATATCTTTGGGACAGTTTTTTGTCCTACCAGGGTCGAAAGAGCTCCTGATTCTGAGTGGAAATAGTTAACATAAAATTCCTAGAAGTACAATTAATAATAGTCGCATTTTTTTTTGAGAAACGCTCAGAATACGATGTACCTATCTGATATGTGAGACGCATTCCTTGGATGGGAAAGTGATAGTGCATCCCACTTAATAACCTTCAAGCGACAATTGAGTAATGTGATATGCACTTAGTGGTGGGACTGGGAAAATTGGAATATTGCCAGCAGCAGCCGTAAACGTTACCGGCAATACTGCCGGGATCTTTGGTCTTTTCTATTGCAATGTTTAAAACTTATAAAGGATAGACGTAAAGGCGTATATGATCGTTTCTGAATCGAAATCAAGACGATATCGCTGTTCATTATTTTTACCGACATTAGAAGCGCTTGCTTTCCCGCTGTGGGAACTTGCCTGGCAATATTATCTATGCTTATTTTATAAAGAGAAAGTGTCTGTGAAACAGTATTTTTGTAAGTTTATAATCTCAGGAGAGCCCGTTATTCGATTTCATAAATGCCTTCACTTGCGTGTAGAATGAACTTTTGGGGTGGTTACAAGCTATATTTTATCCGCGCCGCCTTCGTTCTTTGCATTAGGCGGGCGAAGCCGCGCGGGAAGCTAGTTTTATAGCCAAATGTGAATGTGTCTTATGGATCGCAACCAATCAAGGTCCCTGGTGAGCCCATTCCACTAACCAAAAAAGATCTATTATACGAATGCTACACTTATATACTACCTTTTATATACCTGGCACCTGCCCCGCTATTATATAACTTGTTTTTATCTACGCACATATCATTAGTGCTCCAAAATGCGTTCAGAAACCGTAGGAAATAACCAGCATTATTACAACCGATTTTACTATGAGAACTTTCTTGTCTGTGGCAGTAGGTAAAATCTGTACCGTAATGTTATTACAGTACAGAGTTTACAGTACGATTACTGTTAGTTAAGACCTGACAGATGGATTGCCTTCATTTAATTCTCAACTTTAATCTTATACAAATAAAATAGTTATTACTAAATCGGTAGATGTGGGTAACAGTATTCTGAAAAATGCTTTATTTGTATGAAATTAAAGTTGAAAATTAAATGAAGGCAATCCATCTGTCAGGTCTTAACTAACAGTAATCGTACTGTACCTATTGTATTAATGTTAAGTACAGATTTTTGTAAGGTTATGAGTTTAAATTTGGAACAGCTGTCGAAACTCATATGGGTCTCTATTCTAGTATTCATAGACATTAAAATAGTTATCGATGCGAAACGTCAATTCAGTATGTTTTTTAAATATAAACCGCACGATATTAGATCTCGAGTGACATGAGAATAGGGACTTCATTCGTTTGACTATGATAAAAAAAAACTCTCTTGACGTAGGATCGAATTGCCGCTTGAAAAACTTAAATTCGCTGTATTTTTTTTCCTATGGTATCTGAAGCTACATAAATTAATTACAGACATAGATATACCTCATGTCATTGTACATGCAAAGTTTCGTTACAATCCAACACGTAGTTTTAAAATGAGAGCGTAACTACGTTTGTATGGAGAATCGAGCTTACTGCGGACTCTTAAGGCCTCTCATTATGTATCAGTTGCATAAACTATTATAACCTCACTTCACCCTTAACGGAACGCATTCACTGCCAGGAATCGGAAAGCGATATTGCGCCTCATCTCACCCGTCACGCCTAACGCAACTATACCTCTGATTACGCTTAGTTACTGCGAATCGCGGTGTCAAGATAAATTTGTGGGCGATGAAAATGATCCAGTAACATACTAGTACACTTCTTATATTTATTAAGGTAACATGTCATGTGTTACGTGAGCAAATATATACCTATACATGTAGAATGAACAAATATTAGATGTAAAAGAAAACTGCTATTTACTCATGACATACATTAGAAGGCAAATAGGTTATACATTAGGAATTGTGATATATTTATATGAAAATACGAAAGAAATTCATTCACTTTGGTTCCGTTAGAAACATTGAATGCCATAATTTGTTTTTATTTTGTAACTATGTTTTTTCAATTACCAAGCGACTATTATGTCTGTTTGACACGATACTTAAAAAGAGAACCTCCTTACATCATTATAAAATTAGGCAAATTCTCACGACGCTTAGCAAAATACATTAATTAGATTCTGCTTCCAAAAGGAATACTGAATTAATGTGTAAGCGGCTGAACGCTACGCCGTAGGCGCGCGCTCGTAGAGGCTCTACGAAACTCAGCTACGAAGCTACGACTACCGTTCGGCTCAGTTTCTAACGATAATGACAATGAGTATGTATAACATGTATAGTTGTGTAGTCACATAACTACATGTGAGCAAAATAGCTTCTGTATTTAATTAAGGAATGTATTTTGGTATGGTAATGGGAATTCGTCGTGTGATTTTAAATTTAATTAGATTGCAGTGCAAAGTAATGGAGTGTACTGCGGGATGGAATTAGTGTACATTTGGAAATTGGGATGTTGATGAATACTGACTTTATGACAGTGTCTTATTTAATAAGGAAATGAATTATCACAACGAACTGAGTAAGCCACGTTTTCACAAGTTTCTCCAATTTATCTTTTATTCATCCTAAAATAATTCTAGAGCTCTTAGGATTATTACTTAAAAAAATACACTTTGTAACGTCTCGAATTACTAATGCCCTTATTCATGAACATTCCCTAACTCATCATCTTCCTAGCGTTATTCCCGGTTGTGCCCTAAACGAGCCCAGGGTCCACTTTGACACCTTATCCCAGGATTTGGCATAGGCACTAGTTTTACGAAAGCTACTGCCATCTGACCTTCCAACCCGTTCATGGGTGGGCATTTACTAACTATTTTAAGTATATAAAAACCGTTTGTCTTTATCGGTCGGTCACTTTGACATTTGAGTAACTGAGAAAAGGACAAACATATTTAGGTTACCAAGGATTTGTTAAGTTTTATGAGCGAGAGTTAGAGCAAATAATTCGGGTTACAGATTTAGGTTTGCGTCTTTCCTGTGGACATTATCAAAGTTAAGGGCTACGAAGCCTATAAGGGCCTATGAAGGGCTATGACCCATTCGCCATTGCAATTTCTAATTAATTATTAATCTTGTCTCAGTTTCGACGTCCGCGGCCGCAGCTTTAACAAGGCCCTGCACTGGTCGGACCCGCTCGCGTTCGGCCGACGAGCCTACTTCGTGACCATGTCGCGGCCGGCCTCGCTGGTCGTCGACGCAGTCCAGTTGGACGACGAGGGCGTGTACCGCTGCCGAGTCGACTTCAAGAACTCGCCGACGAGGAACTTTCAGATACGACTGACAGTTGTTGGTGAGTTAACCTCAATACTATAAGTAGATAATTACCTATAGGCATTCTTTAATGGAGCCCTTCCTGACCATGCCTCGGCTGGCCTCTGTGGTCACCGACGCAGTCTAGTTGGACGACAAGGGCGTCTACCGTTGCCGAGTCGACGAGGAACTTTCATATACGACTGACAGTTAACCTCAATACTATAACTTGATAGATATAGGCACTCTTCGGGTGCAGCTAATTTATGCCGCCCTCTCTGGTCATCAACGCAGACCAGTTAGATTACGAGTTTACCGCTTCTGAGTCGGCTTTAAGAATTTGCCGACTAGGAACTTTCAGATACGACTGACAGTTGTTGGTCAGTTAACCTCAATACTATAAGTTGATATATAGACACTCTTCAATAGAGTCTTCACTTCGTGTCCATGTCTCGGTCAGTCTGACTGGTCGTCGACGCAGTCTAGTTCGACGACAAGGGCGTCTACTGCTGATTCAGCTTTCAGAACTCGCCGACTAGAAACTTTCCGGCACAATTGATACAAATGATAGTTGCTGATCGTGACCATGTCTCGGAACCTAGTCTTCGAAGCAGCAAAACTGGACGACGAGAGCATCCACTGCTACCGCTGTCTTGCTGCTGTCAACTGCTGCAGCTCCTGATGATCTGACGCAACAATAACATGATCTGTTTAGTAAGGCAACTAAGTATATGTCCTGGAATAGCGAGCCTGCTTCGTGACCGTGTTTCGGCTGAGTGACCCAGTCGGCTTCAAATAGTACTTTCGGAACGACGCTGGTCAACGTTGAATCGAATATAAACAAAGCAACCGTAGGTACAAATCGCAATCGGCCGACAGATTTACTCCATGTGTTTGCCAAAGATGTGTTTGCGTTTGTAAAAGGCATATTGTAAAATCAGCGTTTTTTTGCAGTACCTCCTCACAAACTGCTGTTGTACGACGAGCAGGGTCGGGACGTGGCCGGCGTCGTGGGACCTTTAGAGGAGGGCGGGAACTTCACGCTTCTCTGCGAGCTGAGAGGGGGTGAGTAGCGTACACTAACGAAGTTAACATCGGCCATCTTTATTTTAAGATACGAACGAGCAATTGTTAGTTGGTGCACTGCATTGCAGATAAGTAAAATCAATAGCCCATTTTGGTAATAGTGATGCCCATATGCGTGCTGCCCCCGTGTGGTGTCGGGTTGGAATAGCACCACCCCCTTTTTTCCTGTGGGTGTCGTAAGAGTCGACTAAGAGAACAGGGTTGAAGTGAGTTGTGGGCCATGGGCTAGAGCAACCTGTCACTCTTCACACGTTGTGTGTTCACATTTTGTCGATATTTTATACCCATATTTATATTAAAAGTCGCACTGGAACACAAGTTGCATGTGCTCTGCCTACCCCTTTTAGGGATAAAGGCGTGAATGTATGTATGCATGTATATGCGTCATATTTGCCGTGATGCCGGCGACGCGCATGGGAACCATATCTTAGCGAGTATGGAAATATATTAAAAGGCCGTCATTACAATGTCTTAAATACAAACATCCTAAGTAAATACTGTATGTAAATAGTTCCAAACTTTTGCAAGTTACGAGTATGTCACACTGTACCCATTTCATACTCAAACAGTCAAACAATTAACATAACTAATTATTCTAGCGTGTTTTAACAGCAAAACAAACAATAGCTCTGTCTCCCTCATTTCCTAACTCAATGAAAGTGACACGGAACATTTGCGAAATTAATTTCAGAATAGTACAACCAGACGGGACTAGAAGGTCGTATGTGCGTTTAGCGGTAAGGTAGATAGGCTCTTTTGAAATGATATGATTGTACAATGAAATGAAGTTGGGAAGGCAAATATTGCAGCTTTATTAGAGGAAGTTATACAGAACTATTCACTATGCCTGTTTCCTCTTATGTCGGGCGATGAAGTCGTGAAATAATGTGTCTACATTGTGGAATCCTTTGCTTTGGTAGAATTTGAGATTCTACAAATATTTTCGTTCTGGATTGAAAAAATATCTGCGAGGTCTATTTCTGTTAGTCACTTCCGATTCTACTCTTGTTTCAGTTGGTTTTGAGCTCTCGTTTGTACACGCACAGTTATTAGATCGAGCACGCGAAACAGATTGAAATTAAAAACTCTAAAATTGACTAGCGAAACACAATGAAATTAAATTTGAACGCATGTCTTGGATTGGCCTTGGAATTCTCAACGAAATTACAAAAAATATAATTTAATATATTTAGGTAATTGAAAAGTGCACCGAAAATTTTATCCTTATGGTGGTTCGATTTCCAAACAAAACGTTATTTGACATTCACAGTCTAACAACGTGATTTTTTAAGAAACCTATGTAAGTAACTTTCACAAATTGGCTTTCCATTTGCGCGAAATTCCCCCTTTTCTTGAATAAACTTGCATGAAGTAGAATAATTTGAGAAAAAAACCGGCCAAGTGCGTGTCGGGCCACGCGCAGTGTAGGGTTCCGTAGTTGCCTGTCTGTCTTAGTTACATCGACGTGCGGTGCGGTTGCGTCGGCCGGATTTGTACGAAAATTGGCCTTTCCAAGTACACATTAAGTTGGTCGACTATTACTCGGTAATGACTTATTCCTACTTGTCCGTGATAGTTTTCCTTTTAAATTCATTATATGTACTACTACCTCGAATTTTTCTCACATTCCCAGTAGTAGCCGTTTAGCCGGGGGGGGGCACTCGACTCGAACTAGAATTAGGGCTTTAAAGCCCAATATCTCGCAAACGTATTACTGATTTGAAAAATGGTTTTCGAATACCCATAATATTTTTGAACGAGCTATCCAACGATAACCATGGGTTTGACGAGAAAAAAAATTACATCCGCGCTTTAGGCATAGCGGAGGTACCCTAAAAAAAATATTTTTCCAAATTGTATTCTACTTTTTTGTCGGCGTGGTTGATTCATATATCCATGCCGAATCACAGTTTTCTAGTACTAATGGTTACTGAGCTAAGCCGAAGACGGACAGACAGACGGACGGACATAGCGAAACTATAAGGGCTCCTTGTTGACTACGGAACCCTTAAAATGGTTTTCCCAAAGTATGACGTCACAAACTAATATCTCAAATTATTCTAGTTTATACAATATTATTCAAGAAAAAGGCGAATTTCGCGCAAATGGAAAGCCAATTTATGAAAGTTAGTACAAGAAAGTTGGTACATACCCAATATTGGACAAGTAAATGATTTTATTATTTTTTTCTTCATCGTAGAATATGTCTCACAATGCCTCTATTTACTCAGTATTGAATGGCAGTTTACGACACGAACACTTCCGATATTCTCCACGCCGGACATAATACTCGAAACAAATTCCCCCGGTATAGCCCCATCAGTCAACCCGACATCTACACAAAGGCGCACTCTGTCGGGAAATAACTACAACCAAATAACTATTAGCGTTACAAATGGCGTTTGTGTATGGAGCATTTTTCTGTCTGACGTGTTCTGATGTTTTTAGTAAAGGTAATGCTGCATTTTGGTAATATAATGTATAAGTACTTGTGAACTGCAAAAACGTAAAAGCTGTTACTCATCATTAATCAACATTTTCTTACTATATATTCTATGATATGACATAACACTGTTCATCATATCAGCCGAAACAAGTCCACTGCTGGACATAGACCTCCCCCAAAGAGTGCCAAAGTGACCGGTCCTGCGCCACCCGCATCCAGCGGACTCCAGCAACCTTTACCAGGTCATCAGTCCACCTTGCGGGGGGGCCTACCCACGCCGCGCCTTCCGGTTGTTGGTCGCCACTCGAGAACCTTTCCGCCCCAACGGTCATCGGTTCTACGCGCTATGTGCCCCGCCCACTGCCACTTAAGTTTAGCGACTCGGAGGGCTATATCGGTTACCTTGGTTCTGCTGCGGATAGCCTCATTTCTGATGCGATCACGCAGAGAAACTCCCAACATAGCCCTCTCCATAGCCTTCTTATGAGACCCATAGTAAGCGACCACGTTTCAGTGCCATATGTCATCACTGGCAACACACACTGGTCAAAGACCAGCGGGGTCAGGGGTGCGAAGAATCTCCGGCGAAGATAACACTGTTATTCAAAAGTATTTTTTGCTTGTTAAGCTATAAGATAAAACTTTATTTAAGTTCCTTGATCATTGTATCAATCAAGGTCATAAATGGTTTTAGTTATTATTTGTCTTTCCTATTTTGCTAAGAAAACCCCCAAATCGATAGTAGTTGGCCGGGCTTCCATAATTTTACCGAAAATAGTTTCATCGATTATCTTTCCCTATAACACTATTCGCAGAATTTTATCATCACTCAGGAACCATTTATCGAATTTCGTTAGATGGCTCATACATTTGCTCGAATTATTTAATTACCTTTTACACAAGAATAAACTCATCGAATTTTACTTCCTCTGCCTCCGGATATCAGATTACCTTACTATTTTACTCTGAGGCAGGTCAGTGTACCTAGATACGACGACGAGCGAAGCGAGGAGGAGTGTTAGGAAGAACTGCGACCCTACAGCACGCGAGTCAAGTGAGCGAAGCAAGCTTCCCGCGTCAGCGGCGGCTGGCGAAGCGCCAGAACTGATTTTTAATGTGGTTATATAAAAAGCAATGAATTGATGATTAAGTGATTAGAAAAATAAAAGTAATGAAATTCGTGGAATAGTTTTCGGCGACATGAAAATCGTCGAAATAAATTTTGGTAAAAGATAGACATCCCTTTAAGCGTAGAGAGGGTAACCTAAGTCTGTCAGTCCTGAAATGGCCGGAAGTACTTGGGAGATGGTGCCAAACTTTCTCGAACTGCTGCCATGCATTTAATCGTGTTTTCAGGAGACGTACCTAGGTGTATTGGGAGTGGGCTTACGGGCTGTTGTTCTGCGGTCAACTGGGGTGTAGCGTTTGTGCAACGTTAACGCTGCAAAAACAACCAAGTAGGTAACGCAACGGCACTGTTTCCACGAAAATTCATTTAAAATTGCCACCGGCATGTGAACACAAGATATTTCGTCATAGTAATTTAACTGAAAATAAACTTCCAGACGTGTAGCGTTGAGCATATTAGCTGGATAGTGTTCGAATGCTGTAATTGATGTTATATTTATTATATTAATAACTTGCCATCGAATAACGTAGCCGGGTTATCAGTACCGTTTGCGGACGATACTATCGTGTTAGTTGGTGCAAACCCCTATGAACAGCTAACCATCAAAATAAACGAGGCTTGCACGCAACTCCAAACATGTTTCGCGGATAACGGGCTGTTACGGAATGTAGCCAAACCCAATGTAATGCTTTTTTCTGGCCGTAAAGTATCAGCGCCGTTGTCAATGGCAAGCTGTTCGATGCCGGTGTGTGAGGAAAGCAAGTTCCTTGGATTTATAATTGACTCCAATTTGAATTGGAAGCGCCATGTTGACAATCTGTGTGACAGGTTGAGTAGTGCTGTCTTTGCGTTAGGAAATTAAAGCCGCTAATCTCAGATGATTCACTGAAACAAGTTTACTTCGCATATTTTCATTCCCTGATGTCCTACGGTACACTCCTATGGGGTAACTACACGGATACGCAAAGAGTTGTTGTCATGCAAAAAGTGCAGTTCGGGTACTTGTAGGAGTCAAGCATCGGCACCCCGGTCAAATTTTTTTTTTTGTTTTATTAAAAAACAAACAGTCGTACATAAATCTTGAGTAAGATAAAAATAACATAAAAACAGACCTATAGTTTGCTGAAAGTACGAGATAAAAATACGTGGCTAATATATTAAGTGTAATATGACAACATAGCAAACATAAACAGTGTTATAAGTAATTTAACAAATAAAATAAGACTTAAGTGTACAGCAGGTGTTTGATAAAATTAGGAGAAAAAAAAAACTGATTATGGGGCTCCCATACGCCAATGACCTTCGATCCGAATCCCATTAGTTTTCTAATGTTTTTTGTAGCTTATTATATTAACAACAACGGCTCTAAGCAATATAATCTACCTGTAGTGCAAAAGTATTCAGAAAGACTAAAATCTCGAAAATCGATTAAAACCTCGGGTAGCCTCTTAAAGTGAGCAGAAACTAAACTATTAAATTCAGAGTACAATTGTCCTTAATTCTATTTAAATGCTTTTTTCAGAGAAGTACTTGTACAGTTAATGATCAATGTTTGTAAGTTTTTGATTATTATTAAATAATTTGCAAACACGCTTAATGAATGTATTCCCGGCGTAGTTAGTTCGATTGCGAGGAATACAGAAAAGGTCTTTCTTACGACACTGGCGCTCTCGTCTGCGCGGAACCCTAAAACTTTTATTATGCAATAATGTTGGGGCATCTAACTCAGCATGAATAATTTTAAAAAGTAAGACAGAATCTACGGAATCTCGACGGTCACATAATGTTTGCATATTAAAACGCTTACATATGTCCGTATAATCTGTATACGTTCGCCCAGTCCTAAACGCAAGTGATTTCATAAATTTCTTCTGCAAGTTTTCAATTCTGTTAATATGAACAGCGTGATACGGCTTCCAGACAGAACATGCAAACTCCAGGTGACTGCGGACAAAGCTATTATAAAGGATATTATACGTCAAAGGATTTTTAAAGGGCTTACCAACGCGTAGAATAAAACCTTGTTGTTTATATAATTTTATCAAAATATTATTGATGTGAGTGGCGAAGGTAAGTTTACTATCCATGAGAACTCCAAGATCACGGATTTCAGAAACCCGTGTTACACTTTTACCTGAAAGACTATAATTAAATGTAATGTATTGTTTTTTTTTAGTGGAAGTGATTATGTTGCACTTATCGAAGTTTAAGAATAAATTATTAGCTTCACAATACGAATGGCGGTTAGGGAATTATTTATTCTCAACGCAGCGCATAATGACGCACTACTCACAACCTTTGTTTGAACTTCTCTTATTTGTGAGAAAAATCATCTCCCAGTTTGCGAGTGTGAATGTAACAGGTAAAACAGCTTCGTTCACCTGGGCGCCTAATGACAGTTCCTCGTCGCATGGGTGCGTGTCACGAAATATAACAACATTATATATAATTCCATATAACGTTTACAAGATATAATGGACGTTAGCTATAACAACAAAATCAATACTTTTATAAGGAATAACTTTTTTTATTTATAACTTATTTAATTAACAATCATCTACTAAAACAATATATATATATTTATAACGGAATATAACTAAACTAAACCTATATTATAAACTAAACCTATAAAAAGTAAATGCCCCCCAGGTCCCCGTCATTGGTTATGGTGCCCAGAAGGCTGGCAGCGTTGCCTCTTTGGATTGCTAGGCTAATCCTTTGGCCAAAATAGCTGCCAGCCCTCTGGTCGCCGGATGTTTGAATGAGCCGCTCCGAAATTTCCTTATATAGGGCTTTCGCGCCCGGACCCCACGGCCCCAGAGTTTCCACTCCAAACGGCGCAAACATGTAGCCCTCACCGAGGACAGCATATTTCCGCCGCTTGTGTTGCTCTGCCGTGGTGGCCGCAGCTCCGGCTTTAGAGGAGGTCGCTTGGAGATGGGACGGGGCTAGCGTATCAACGCAAGTAGCGTCCCACACAAGAGTCCTCCCCTGCTTCCACGGAATGAGCGTCATGCCGTCAGGGCGCCTACCATCGTCACGTGCGATACCGTTCGGCTCTAAAATGGCCGGCACGCTAACGGAGGCAAGAGCCCTACGGATGACGTCATTCAAAGAGGCGTGGCGGGAGATGCGGCCAGCACTCTTCTGGCAGGACAAGCCGTGGTGACCTAGGGAGTCTACGTGGGCGCCACAGCGGCAGCGGTGTGGCTCATTAGTTTTGGAGCCAAGTCGCAGACAGGTTGCCAAAGTTAAAGTTGGTTTGTCGAGGAGAGTGCCAAGGTTTGGAGACGGCAAAGAGTGAAGCCAGAGCCCCGCCTCCGGCTCCGCTACAGCAAGGAGACGAGCACGCTCTGCTGTGCTTTGAGCGGAGGTGATGAGGTCTTTAAGAGAAGATTGACAGAGGGGCTCGTCCCACTGCTTTTGAGATTTCGGGGAAACCGGAAGCGAATCATCTGGGCAGGCCTGCTCCCACGCGCTTATTGCCTCGCTCGAACAGGCAATCGCGACATTGTCGGCAGCTGGGCTAAAAATTTTGCTGGCGAGTTCCTGCGTGCTGTGGAAAGAGGCTAAGAACGCTGGAAGGGCTACACTGACAACCTGCCGGATTCCCAGGCCGCCGTGCCGGATTGGCAGAGAAGCCTGGGTCCAGGCACGACTGTCCAAATGGACGTTCAGGATGGATGTGAGGGTGGTTTTAAGGACGGCGTCGAGGGGTTCAATAATATGAGGGAATTTCCAAATGGGGCTACATCTTAAAATATATGTAAATTTGGGGACAAAAAGACAAAATTTTATGATGACTAAAGCCATGTGTGCACTGACTTTTAGAAGGCGATCCGAATAAGTTTTGTGAATGGTTAGATGTTCGTTGATGAGCGATGGTATGGATTCCTGAAAAACGGGAGCCCCTAATAGTCTGAGCGAAGATTTATCTATAATTTTAATGTTAGGGGCTAAAGAATTGAAGATAGAGATAATACTATGTAAGTCAGTCGGAGGAAGCGATTTATTTATAAACAATTCACACTTGGAGAAATTTAAATCTAAACCTATTTCGCTAAAACCATCGCACAGACTTCTTAGGTCGTCCAAAACTGTTTTCCAGTCCCCCCCTAAAGTGCCGTCGTCGAGATACCATGAATTAAATTTCGAATTTAGATTTGAGATTACTGGATGGATGGCGAGGCTGAAGATAGCGGGTCCAAGAGGATCACCCTGCTGACAACCAACTGCCGAGGATAGGCGATGGTTTTTGAAGAGAAGGTGCGTAGGTTGCTGGTAGCATTGCCATAAGTATTTAAATATTAAAGGTGTGGCATCTTTAACTTGTGCCAGCAGGGCGCCTCTATCCACAGAGTTGAACGCATTTTTAACATCCACCTTCAGCAGCACCTCGCAGGAGTCGTCGTGCACAAACGCGCGTGCTGCGTGTACAGCAGCTTCGCAACCACCTTTGCTGCCGAAACCAAGTTGTGACGGCTGGAACTTTTTGGTCAGAGAAGGAAATACTTGTTTACAGCAAATTTTGGAACAGATCCGTCTAAGAGTAAAGCCCACCGCGATAGGTCTAATTCCTCCATCTTTTTTTTTTAAGGCGCAGAGATTTGCTCCATATAATATTTCTAACACGTCACTACAAACTTTACCAGACAGCATAAGGTTTACGAGCTCAGTGATGCCATCCAAAAGTTGTGAACCAGTATCTCCGGTAGCACCTCCAAGTAGGTCTTTAAGATGCTGCGGGGAGAGACCATCAAGACCACCAGCGGAGCCGTTTTTGAACGACATCACTGCAGCTAGCACATCCTTTTTAGATGAAATTAAGTGTGGTGCATCAGGATCAGGTGGAACGGGAAGGCGGAGAGATGCTGCCGGAAGGGGATGTTTGGACAGTAAAGCGGAGACGGTGTTTGGGCAGTCGGGTGCAACAACGTCACTGGAGAAGAGAAGTTGGGCGGCTCCCTTAACATCGCCGTCTATGACTTTTTGCTCAACTTTTCTGTAGAGTTTTGTGTCTTCTCTTAGACCGTGCTGTGGCTGACAGGGGGATGGGTTTGTTGGGTGGAGACAGTTGGACTTAATTTTTTTAGTAAGGGACGTAGTTTTGTCATTGCTAGTGTGGAGGATTCTATACGCAAAGGCAAAAAGCTGAGTCCAACTGTCAAGCGAATTTTCAGTAACAATTTTTGATATTATTTGGTTCAGAGCATTGGCCACGGAAAAGCGAGCTCCTCTGGGGATCCTTTTAACGATGGGAGTTGCCTGTTTTTGTGAGCCTAGCCAAGCTACGAGATTATCTGTTGTGTTTAAGTCGGTCCGGTTATTAGTTGGACTTACACTTACGTGTTGGGTTGCTTGGGTCTGGATTTTATGAACGCGGGCATTATGGATATTCAAACCCCTACTTCCTCTAAAGAAACGGGGTTGAGAGCACTGTGGACACTGTATAAAACCGCCGGTGACGTTGCCGCTGGCCTGACTTACAGATGTGGCAGTAGACGGGGTCGCGACATGGGCTAGGGAGCATTCACTATCTTCACGACGGACAATGAAAGAACACTGCAAATATAAAACAAAACTTACGAATACAATACAAAAACATAGATATAAAGTAAATGAGTACAAAATAGGAGACACCAGGACACCACTGCACAAAAGACACGAAACGTTCACTTCTGGACGGTGTACTCGATGAACTTTATAAAAAATTGGAGAGCTTTTAGGAAAAATATTGCTTTGTTGTTATTTTTCTCGTGTTTTGAAACCGACGACATCTGTCATGATCGGCGGTCGCAAAGAGCTGCTCCTCTCGGGCCCGGGCTGCGGTCTCCGCAGAGATGACGCTGACTGATTTTGTTGTCTATTGCATAATTACGCTGACTGCCAAGCGTTAATAATAATATTTAATATTTATTAATATGAATTGTATAATTTTTTTCATGCTCCACTTAGGTGTCCTACGCACCGTAGACGCGCGTTTGTATCGAATCACGTGTAAAGTAATCAACACAAACGCTTAAAAACCTGGTGTGCATAGATCCTAATGTAAAATGTAGAGGAATAACTTAAATGATGAAATTTTATAAGAAGAACGGTTCTGTAACACTCAAATTGACTAATTTCAGTTCGTATAACATACATAACGTATAACGATCGTAACACATATCTTTTCGTATAACATACATAACGTATAACAATTATAGCACATAGTATATTTCCTTAAAGGTTTATAATGTTGAAGACTAGGTTAGGGCAGGGGGCTCGGGAGGCAAAGCCCCCCGCAGTAAAAAAAACAACAAACGATCTTAACAATGGCATTATTTGTAGGTTAGGTTAGGGTTAGCTTGTGTTCCTTGGAGCGGAAATAGGCAAGCGGAGTGACTTCGACATGCTGGCGGTTAACTTTAGGTCGGGTTAAAATAACTGGCATGATTGTTCACAAAAAAATAATAATTTCAAACAACAAATTTTAAATAACGTTATTTTATACTTTACGAAAATATATAGATTTAGATTTAGATTTATTTATTTCGAGATAAAAATTACAATATAGATTCGCATACAATGTCAAAATTATAAGAATCCTTATCACGATCGTCAATAATTAATAATAAGAAATAAAAATTAAATAATATTCAGAATGTCAATACAGAAAGTGGAAATAGTATCTCCGATTACGGATTGTCATTTAACAACTAGTGGATAATTAATTTTAAACAAAAATAAACAATGTCAATTTACGTATTACGATTTCACAGTAGAAATACAATATAAATGTTACACAAGAAATAGTATCAGATTAGGTATCAATAAATCAAATAATTACTTAAAACATTATTTCCATGAACTCGTGAACAGAGTACAGAGGGTTATCCAACAAAAGATTTCTCAGTCTACGCCCAAATGTTACGTCACAAGGTTCGTTTCTTATATCGGCGGGTAGGTGCTCGAAATAAGTAGGCCCAATAACCCGGGGATTTTTCTTTGAAAGCGCCATGCGATTAGGAACTGTCCTTAGGCGCCCAGTTGAACGAAGCTCCTTACCCGTTACATTCACACGCGCAAACTGGGAGATGTTTTTTCTTACAAATAAGAGAAGCTCAAACAAATGTTGTGAGTAGTGCGTCATTATGCGTTGCGTCGAGAATAGCTCCCGACAGGGGTGCCGATGCTTTATATTTTGAAATTATACCTTTCGTTCATTATATGCAGTGAACGTTATACTAAAGAAGCTTATACTAAGTGAGCTTATATATTATGACTGTTATATGACAAGTTCTTATACCTCGTATTACTTATCCTCGTCGCATGGCGCTTTCAAAGAAAAATCCCCGGTTAAATTGGCCCTACTTATTTTGAGTACTACCCGCCGCGCCGATATCAGAAACGAAGCTTGTGACAAAAACATTTAGGCTGACGAAAGACTGAGAAATCTTTTGTTGGACAACCCACTCTGTACTCTGTTCACGAGTTCATGGAAAAAATGTTTTAAGTAGGTAATTATTTGATTTATTGTTTCCTAATCTGATACTAATTCTTGTGTAAAATTTATATTGTATATTCTACTTTAAAATCGTAATACGTAAATAGACAGCGTTTATTTTTGTTTAAAAATATTATCCATTAGCTGTTAAATGACAATCCGTAATCGGAGATACTATTTCCACTTTCTGTGTTGACATTTTGAATATTATTTAGTTTTTATTTCTTATTATTGACGATCGTGATAACGATTCTTATAATTTTGAAATTCTATGCGAATCTTCATTGTAAATTTAAATTCAAATCCGTCCGTTAGCCCACTACACTTACGTCTCATGACAACAAGATAAAATGCATGGCAGCAAAGTTCGTCACCTTTGGCACCGTCTGCCAATTAGTACTTCCGGCTATTTCAGAACTGACAAACTTAGGTTTACTCTCTCTACGATTAAAAGGCCAAATGACGTCACATGTCTCCTACTGTTGCTACATGAATAAATATACCCTTACAATTTTTACCGGAAGTGAAGGATTTTCATTTTTTTTTTAATTGCTTTGTGTGTATAAAAGATTCTGGTTCTTGCTCTGCACAACTTTCTCGACCTGCTGCCATGCATTGTATCGTGTTGTCATGAGACGTGACGTGGGTGTATTCGGAGTGGGCTTACGGACTACTAGCTCACGGACTATAAAACGTATGAAGACGCGTCAAATACGTATAAAATTCGAGAGTGTGGAGGGCCCTTTAGTTCTTATTTACACGTATCAATTTCGCGCACTTTCATTAGACGCAAAGTATGAATGAACGCACGTCAAATAGAGACCAAATTTGAGAGTGTGGAGGGCCCATTAATGCGTGTTTACACATATAGGTATATCAGTTTAGCGCACGTTGAATAGAGGCTTACGGGAGCGCGCCATAATAAGCTTATTTACTGCAACCGAGATAATCCGTCAGCGTTAGCGGGTCTTAAATTGTTTAATGGTGCGGCTTGGTTGCATACTTTTTCATTTGCGGGGTGATGTCGCTCCTATTATTCAAAGATATTGCTAGGGTTGGGCTCCAGTTCGAAAACGAATGTCTTTTGAGACATGGACTGTATATGACCACTGCTTTTGCCCGCGACTTCGTTCGCTTTGACTGCCTCTTGTTGGACTTTTACTGGGATAAAAAGTATTCCATATGCTAATCCAGGCTATACTCTATTTGCATACTAAAATTCATCTTAATCGGTTCAGTCGTTTTTGCGTGGTTTAGTTATAAACTTGCGCATTTATAATATTCCTAGCATCCAAACTCGCATTTTACCAAATTTGGTCAGTACATGGACTCCTTACGTCTTAAAGTCAACCACTCCACTATTATGTTCTAACTATAGGTAAACGAAGATGGAACCTACAAAAGATATTTAGACACTTGTTGATCTGTTTCGTCAAAGACCTATTGTTGATAGCGATTTTAACAAATTATTAGCGAGCGATCGAGTCAACATTTAGAGGGTAACATTTGCCTTGAAAAAATAAAGTAGTAAAGGAAAAAAAAAGTACGCAGTCTATGCAGTCTAGTCGAGCACGGTCCCGCTGGTAAGGCCATGCGATGAGAAGACCCGAAGACCATGTGATAAAGACAGTTTTAGCTTAGATAAGAACTTGGCTTGGAATCGGGACCGAAATGCAGCGGTAGTCACAGACTCTAATGAATATCCTTAGTAAATAAAGATCTCAAAGACAGAATTAGATCCTCTGACGACGCAAAACAAACTAGCCTGACGAGAGGCGATTTTAATGAGCCGCCCGAAAAAAAATTAGAAAGATGAATAAAAACAAAATGGATCTCTCCCAGGCACAACATTATACCAATACTTTCGAACCACAAAGACCTCCCGTGCGAGCACAGGAGGAAATAACCGGCTTGAACCGCTTACACTAGGACCCCAGCGTCGGAAATTCATTTTCCGCGGTACCTATTACTTACTTAATCCGGCCTCCTGCGTTATTCATGCAGGTCTCGCCGCGGTTTATTGAATATAATTTGATAAAGTAACCCGCCATTGTGAACTCCATATTCTTGAAGAAGTCAAGGAATTGAAAGGGAAGTTAAAGTTACTAAATAAGGGACTATGTTATCTACAGTATACCCCACGTGTAAATGTGAGCAGCGTTGGTTTGACGACCGGTTTGCCTAGTAAGTAACACTCCCTACGAAGCTAAAGGTCCTGGTTTCGAATCCCGGTAAGAAAATAATTATAAAATTAGTTTGATAAGCATGAATATTTGTTTCAGAGTTTTAGATGTTTTCTATTTATTTAAGTATTTTTATCTATTCAATATATCGTCGTCTAGTACCCATACCTAACACAAGCCTGAGCCTGAGCGGGGCCAGTTTGATTTGTGTAACATTGTCCCCTAATATTTATTTTGTTTATTTTATTTATTTATTCATTTACATCAGGCAACAAGGCCCATATGACAAATACATTAAAGACTAACATACATTTCAATATAAACTTATGAATAACTACAAAATACAGAATTACTGCGACGTGTTGCACAATTTCGTAGTGTCAGGTAACCGACCGCGAAAACGTCGGAACCTGACTCCTTTTGGCCAAAATGATTCCTTAGTGAAGGTTGATAGATGGTCTGTTGGAACTCTGACCACAAATATACTTATGTATACAATGCTCGAAACGTGCGTAGTGTAGTGTCGATCTTTATTATGATACCAACGATGCGATTTTTAACGCAATATAGCTCAGAATCGTCTGAGCTATATTGCGTTAAAAATCGCATCGTTAATCGCACCATAGTTGGCATTTGTTTTAGTTTACGACTAAATTGAACACCATGTGACATCCTATACTAATTTGGATATAATCAGATAGGCTTGTGTACTCGCTTTAAACTTTAGCGTCATCCCAAAATATCGTAAACCTTCTCAGTCTGTTTTACAGCTCCACTGAAGGCATCAAAGCACTGTATTCATTGACGATCGTCGATTAGTTTATGGAAATACCTACGTATCCGTCTTTACGTTCTAATTTGACGAAAATCGCGAATGTTTTATCGAGTTTGAAGAGTGTAGGCGTTTTAACTTAGATTGATTATGGTTCGGGGGAGTTGATGTCTTTAGGGAGGCAGTAAAAATACGAGCGATGAAGTTCAAAGCCTTTGCCTTGAAATTCATAACAATTTTTTATCATCCAGTTTTGCAGATTTTATTAGCGAGCGCTAGTTATAATTTGGTGTAATATTACATCTCTCAGTGAAATACTTCTTATAAATAAAAAAAAAAACAAAATACCATTGCTCCGAAGCAGAGACATTCTGGTATGGCTGTTATTGATACAGACGGTTCTGCTTAATATAAATAAATACATTATATGTAATAGTGCAAGTATTTTGCACTGACTATTATATAAGGTATTTTGTGTCGTCTGCAGCTATGAAGTAAAAAACAAGTCACAACTCAAACAATAAATGATTAACAGAAAGATTATAAAGGCTAAAAACAGTCGCTTCCAGGTGACCTTTTGGCTGCAAAAAATAATTAAGTGGTTCAAAACTACTGTTATTATATTGAGGTGGTTCAGTAGATAACAATTAAAATGCAAATGATTCCAAAGCACCACATATCTTACAACGGACTTATTCTGTACAACATTATCTATCAAGTTACTTTAGGACAAACAGATTGACAAGCGATATTATTATGTTGTTTATATCAACAAAGGCCGCCTTAATCGGCATGCTGGCAACTTCCTGCTGCGTCCCGCAAGATGGACCCTCTGTTTATTTTTGAGCCCCCGGATTTGTGAAGTAAAACCTTCGAGGTCCATTAACGTTTAGTATTATAAATTCTACAGAAGAGATAAAACATGAATAATTAACTACATATTCATTTCAAAGTTCAATATCTGAAAATCAACTGAACCAATTTTGTTGAAACGTAGATAAGAACCATCTCGATCACTTCAGCTTTCGGACGAAAATAACCGCATTAAAATCGGTTCATTCGTTTTGGAGCTACGGCGCCACAGACAGACACACAGATACACAGACATGTCAAACTTATAACAACATAAATTCAAACACAATTAATGTATTTTTCTGGAATAAATGAACTATGTTCATCATCGGATTATTCGATGCTCAAGCCAATATCATTTCTTCCTACTCGCAATTCTGCACAATCTGAATTCCACACAATAGTTTTTCACCACATTAGCTATTGTGCACAGTCATTATTTGTGTACAGTAGCGATTCTTTCTGTTCGCAATTCTGCACAATCGGAATTCTACACAATACATAGTATTTCACCACAATCGCAACAGTGCACAGTCATTACTTGTGTACAGTAGCAATTCTTCGTGTTCGCAATTCGGCATAATCTGAATTCTACACAACAGCACTTAATCACATTCGTTATGTTGTCTTCATTTCAGTCGTTATATTCACACAATCGTGATTTTACATTAAGGCGAGACCGCTTCAGAAAATATCCATATCCATACTTATATTATAAATGAGTGTGTCTGTAAGTCTGTCTGTCTGTCTGTCTGTCTGTTACCTCTTCACGCTTAAACCGCTGAACCGATTTAGATGAAATTGGGTATGAAGATAGAAGTTTGAATCCTAGGTTAGGACTTAGTGTAGTTTTTAACCCGATAATAATCCCCTAAAGAGGTGAAATAAGTGGTGAAAGTTCGTATGGAGCTACGATATAAACAAGTTCCACGTGGATGGAGTCACGGGCAAAAGCTAGTTAAGAGGAAAGAATAGCTAGCAGCTCCCGACTAACAATAGTTACTTTTTATATGAAATTTTCATTTCAGGAGAAAACAGTTTTCACTAACTAAATCTTAACAAATCACTTTGATTTTGATGTCCATCGTTCCGCATAATATAATTTGATTTTTGACTGAAACAGAATAGGCGAAGCTGTCTTCGCCATCGGGCTCATCCCGGCCCTCTATAACCCACTCGGGTTAAATCTTGCGACGTACAATTGTTTTACGCAATCAACTTAACAAATACACGGAAAATGCATAAAAACACAAGCACAATAAATACAGCTCACCCTTAGGACGCGTAGACAGGCCGCGGCGGCTCGAGCGAAAGTGAAGCCACCTCCAACCAACCTCTCTAACGGTCACCTGATTTACAGAGTGGGGCCACTAGATGGCGTTGTGACCCAGGTACCAAGCTACCTAGCTAAAACATCGCTAAAGGCACTGGTCCTTTACTGATTGCCAACAGATGGCGCTAATAAATTTGATAAGTTCAAGTCAATAGTGCCGACATCTATTCTAGGTTTATAGGTTTTGCTTTTTTTAATAAGTTCTTGAGGTGTCAATAAGTTTTTATTTATTGCAATATTGTAAAAAGGAAAACCCATAAACCTAGTATTTCATTGTGTCAATAACGTACTAAAAATCATTGAGATTGAAAAATATTTAGAAGTGGAAAAACGTTTTCTCTTTTGGTATGGACGTTTTTTTTTTATATTGGCCAAAATATTAAAAACATGGTAATGGTACAACATTTTACACGTAGTCCAAAGGTATTCCTCCCTCTTAACTACCATTTCACAGTAGCATACAGTGGGATGTTCCTAACTCTAGGAGCCGTCGGGTCACATTCGTTAGCCGGTGGAAACTCGCGACAAACAGGGTGAATAGATTTTAACGAGACCTCGTAAATATTCGCCGATTTGCTTAATGCGGAAGTACAGTCGGCATCACATTTTTATATAAGAGTCCTTACTCCTACAGACGAGCGTATTTTGCGAAATGCTTCCTTTTTCATTCAAGATTACGACGTAACTATTAGTATTTATTCAAAAGCGGATAACGGACTCAAATAATCATTTCTTAAAACATTTTGGTGATTTTTTCCGTGAGGCGCGCTAGGCACTTACCCTTCGGCATACAGCCATGATTTAAAATCAATGTGCCAAATATTTTACACCTACACTACCCTTTTATTTTTAAATCTTAGAATAATTTAGGTAAACATGTTTTATTCGTGTTTATAGTTTGGATTTATTTATAAATACATTTTCTAACATCGTGTGAGTCAAAACATCCTTCATGTCAAAGCATCCTTAAGTTTGTGATTTTACGTTATTTAGAACTCGTGATATTAATGATATGCGTAAAATTAAAAATTACCGCCATAAAATTAAAGATATCTGACGGAGGAATGTTGACACACATTATCACCTGACCCCGTATCATGGTCGACCTTATCACACGATAAGTGGCACGTCTGTCTCGTTCTGTCGAACGGTGTCAGCCAGTGACGGACGCTCTATCGTGTCACTTATCGTGTGATAAGGCCGACCATGATACGGGGCCTGAAACTGCCCTACTATGTATGCCTGCGCGTTATGAAGCCTTTTTACGCGCAAGCGTTATATATTTTTTCCTATGTCGGTGTCTGTTGTTCTTTTCTACAGATCGCATTTCTCAGCCGATTCTGGTGAAATTTTGTGAGCAGGTTCAATACTTATGTTTCTTTTCTGTCGAATTAGTTTTTCGAAAAAAAAAGACAGGCTTGCGAGTTAGACATAGAGCCCCTAGTAAAAAAAACATTTAAACTGTTTATTTCCTTCATTTAATTGATACAAGTTTTCCCTACTAATTAGTTGGCACAATCTCAATTTTTTTAAGTTTATTTGCTAAGCTTAGTTACTTTGTAGGCTTAATCTAGGTGCATGTTTATATAACAAATTTATTTATCTTCCATTATTTTATTTATTACACATGACAGTCGCCATCAGATATATTGGAGCGGCCAAGGTGCTCACAAATATCTGAACACTTCTCTATTGTCGAGGCGTTAGAGGCGTGTTCATTTGTGAGGACTTTGGCCGCTCCAATATATCTGCTGCTGACTGTACCTATATAGGGGAGTAATTAGTTTATCCCCTCGTCTTAGACACGGATCCGTGCCAAGTATTTGAAGCTATAGTTTTCAATCTCAAGTTCATATTTTGATAAGCAATTTTTGACATGCGCATACGAGGGGTTAAGTTTCTTTTACGTAAATTTGACGAAATTTTGGATTTGCCAAAGAAAGCAACCGTAACACAAATATTTTATGTAGCGATAACTTTTTCTCAACACACCGACTACTGTGAGATCACGTAAAACGCAAACGTTGCGCATTTCTCCAGCCGACTGTACGCGATAAAAGTCACAAATGAATTTTTCGCTCAGAAACCTAGTGATTGCGCCCCGGCCTGTGATTTCACGCTATTTTCATATTGATTTTCAATTTATACGTTCCGCTGTGAGGAGTAAAATTTATCTTGTGGAGGTGCGTAAAAATATCTTACCTTTAGGTACCTATAAAAACGTTTACTTAGATAATTGCTTTGACCTAGGACAAGTTCATATAAACTCTTTACGACGAAGCTGGTGTAGTCTCTAAAAAAAAAAACGATTCATTTCTACATTTATTCTCAGTTTTTAATACTACGACGATGCCCGATGGTAAGCAGACACCGTAGCTTATAGACAGCTTACGATTCATACTCATACTCATACTCATACTCATACTTTATTGATAATAAAAAATTACATGTCAACATTCTACATACGTGTTATAAGCTTATGTTATTATAAAATATTATTATGGCGTATACGCCATTAATTATAAATATTATTTTCATTTTAAAAACTCTTCAAAACTATAGAACGACTGCTCAACAAGCCAAGCTTTAAGTTTATTTTTGAAACTTACAAGACTAGGGGCGTTCCAGAAGAATGTTGAACCAAGCGTAGGTAGAGGTCTAGTTTCGTGAAGGGTGACCGGCGGGGTGAGCCGCTTTAGCGCGTAGCGAAGAAAATAATAAAATGTAGGGAAATGACAGGTGCCGACGAAACACTTTTCGTTAGCATCTGTCATACCCATACATTTTATTAGTTTTCTATTGGCGTTAGCGCTTGTCGATTGTAACCTTGTCTAGGCCCCCAGGAATGCTAACTGATAGTCAAATTAAATAGTTAGTTTAAGTTATTAAACCTACTAATATTATAAATGCGAAAGTTTAGATGTTTGGATGTTTGTTACTCAATCACGCTTAAACGGCTGAACCGATTTGAATGAAATTTTGCACGAAGATAGTTTATAGCCTGGATTAACATATAGAATAGTTTTTATCCCGAGTCGACGACGTCAGACGAAGTCGCAGGCGGAAGCTAGTTTATTATATAATAGAATTGAAGTGACACACCTGTTTGCTTAATTTTGCACGCCTGTTATTGAAATACAGGCAGGACTTGTTTCTGTTTTTCAGTCTGTAAATGTTGAATCATATTGTATCATTTTAGTGTATTTTTTTTAAATGAAACCTCAAAAATGAAGTTTTTAGGAAACTACATACTAGTGACGTCACAATTTTCCATAGTCAAACAGCGTCTATTCTAGAAATCTCAAAAAAATATGCAGAATAATAACTGGAAGCCCGATGTTTTTGAGTATTTTCGTGGGTTTTGTTCAGAATAAGAAGTTCGTTGTAAGTGAAAAACTTGCATGTACTCTAGTTATGGGCTGTTCGAATAGGCATTTGTTATGTTCGTGTAAATAAACATGTAATGTCTATGGTTACAACTACAAACAAAGAAGGTGTCCCTTAAGATTTTACCTATAATTTATTGTCAGCTACCGTATTCAAATAATTATCGCATACGTAGTTGAATTACGTGCTCCATTTTGACAGTGGTCGCTTGTTCAGCAAATGCGGCGATACATCAAGCTGTCAGTTTATATCTGCCGACGGTACATTATCTGCACCGTCATTATCTGGCCTTCTGCATTATATGCTCTGCGCAGGTATTTGGCCTGGTTAGGTAGACAGGGAGTTATATCAATAAATTATAGCATTGATTGTCTAGATCTGGGACCAATAAAAACTGGATAAATGCGAGCCAAGTGCGCGTCGAGGGTCCCTTACAAGCTGTGTATAAGTCGGACTTTCGCGCCGAAGGTTAATACGAGATGTTTATATTAAAAGTATTTTTGGTGGTGTAATAGAAATGCCTATCTAGGCATTTGTATATATGGTTATATTTCTCCAAAATACATTAAGCTTAATCGTGATGTGGGAAAATGCTTTTCGTCAACATGCTCCTTGCATACATTGTAATTTAACCACGGTAATATAAAATTGTTTCTTTTATCATTAGTATCGTCGATTCGTCGTAAAAAGGTGCATATGCTAATAAACGGCATAACATTCGGTATTGAGTACGTAAACTACTCGTTTGCCGTACCCTACCTGTGCCAACAATGTCTTTGTCCATACATAATTCCTAGTCAGAATGCTCGGTGCGGTACACTGCATATTTTCCTCGCGGAATGCAATACGGCCGGGCCGGCATGTCCCCGCGGATGTGGAAACTTGTTCCAAACGGTCTTTGATCGGTAGCCCAGAAGCTATCGGAATGAAAGATAGCCGTTTATCATTCCGATAGCTTTTTGATCGGAGGACATAATTTTTCGCATATTGCCATAGTTGGAAGTACCGCATTTTTAGAAGGTCTTATTTAGCTTGTACTGTTTTTTTTTTGTTTTTATGAGGTACATAGACGTGTTCAAATTTTATTTTACTCGCAAAACTGACAGAGCAATCTGTTGGCGAGGCCGCGCTCATTTTTTAACAGGTACTTATATTACTAGTTAGTAAGTGTAAGTAACACACTGATTGAGCTAACTAGAAATTGGATAAAAAAAAGTAATTTGTCAAACATTGTAAGTAAAAATTGTCGTTAAAAATTTGCTAAACTATGTATCAGTTGGTATTGTTATGTTTTTTTAGATTTTCTCCTGTAGTTATCAATTATTAGCACACAAATCAGAACAAAAATACGATGCATGATATTATTGGAGACAGTGTTCTAGGAAACAGTACTAATGAAACTCTTTCAAAATATTAGCTAGTAAAATGTGTAAAATATATTTTTGGTGAATACAAGCGTCATTCCAAAAGAAGTTAGATACTCCATGGTCATACGATTGATACTGGCATGTTACAAACCATTGTCAAGGCTGGATTATTTGCTTATAAATTAAAAAACGAAACGCTCGGAAAATCAGTGTTATTTTTTTTAATATTTTTTTTCTGGTGTTTATGGGGGGAATTTGCCGCAACAATAGAGCTCACTCGACGTAATTTTCGTGTTATGATTTATTATTATTACGACGTAAAAAAATAGTTTAAAACTTCAAGAGTGTTTTGAACTTTTAGTCACGACTTTTGGTGAGTCTGCGTGTTCACGTGCAACTGTTTTTAATTGGTTTGCTAAATTTAAAAGAGGACGAGAGAGCTTTGAAGATGAGGCGAAGACAGGACGGCCGCCAACCGCAGTTACTCAAAAAAAATGTGCTAGCTGTGGAAAATAATATTCGTGCGAACCGACGAATTACATATGCAGAGCTCGAGCGTGAACTGGGCATTGGATCAGCAGCATTGCAAACTATCATTCATGATCAACTGTTCCTTCGTAAGCGTTGTTCAAGATGGGTGCTGCACAAACTCATCGATTTGCAGAAAGACCGTGGCGTGGATTGGTGCAAAGTTATGATAGATATATTTGACGCTGACGAGAAAAAAAACGTTTATGAGATACTGACAGGTAATAAAATATGGCTATATAACTACGATCCTGAAACAAAGCGACAGTCCACAGTATGGTGGTTTGAAGATACGCCGACTCCAACAAAATGTCGCCGAGCACGAAGTACACAGAAACAAATCCTCATGCCTCATTATTCAGCAAGATGGGGCATATTGCTACGATAGTGCTAAAAGATCAAAGGACAGTTAATCTGGAATGGTATGTGACAGTTTGTGCCCCAAGAGTATTGTCAGCGTGGAGTGACAAGCGGCCGAAGTCAGGAACCCAGCACCTGCCCTGGCACCACGACAACGCTGCCCCGCTTCTGCTAGAACACTTGCCTATTTCAGTTCAAAAAACGTTACTTATCTGTGGTAAATGATCAATGTGTGCATGCTTCGAATGGGACATATTTCGAACTCATTGCGATTTCTTGATAAGGTTGAGCATTCGATCCCGATCCCTGCTGTTCGCGAATCTTACCTCCACCTAGGAAAAACAATATTTTCATGCAGCTTAAAATAAATTCTTAGAAAATAAGCTTGAAAACCAATCGTCTTGCGTAATTCATGAATAGTTTCCAAGTAAATTAGAAAGTTCGTTTAAGTGCTTCGTTTTTACTACACCTGATGGCAAGCGGGCACCGCAGCCTAATGGGCGCTTGCAACTCTAGATTACGGGCTAGATCTAGGGCGTTACATCCCGACCTCTTACAACTCTTGTACAACAATAGTATATTTCCAGGCCGCCCGCAGCCAACCCTGACCTGGCTGATCAACAACAAACCTGTGGAAGACCACACGTTACTCAAGAACGACGGGAAGGTTATAGTGAGCCGCATCAGCGTGGGCGGCGCTGAGCGCGGCTGGCTCAACACCACCGTGCGGTGCCAAGCGGCGAATACTCCGCTACTGAGTCCGCACGAGCGGGCGGCGAGGGTTGAGATGCACTGTAAGTATAATTAATACACAAGACAATTCAGTAAGAAATATAGAACAAATTGCTTAACTCATGCACTGCTAAGAATAGCTACGCGCTGCAATCGTAGACGATCACTCGGATTTACCGCTAAGTAGCGGAAAGCGCTTACGGAGTAGGCGCCCACTATGCGAGTTCCTGGCAGTGAAAATGTTAACCCATTTACTGTCAACGAATTTGTAGCGCTACGCTCGCTGGTAGCCGCTGGTAACAGAGCACCCGCTAGACAGATTCCTGGCAGTGAAAGTAATAAAAAAATGTTACTATTAACAATTGTGTTTGAAGAACGAGAAAGTACTTCAACACTGCTATTTATTACCGCATCATCATGTTTTCAATGGTTAGAATTGAAAGTAAAATGATTAGGGACGAGATGAAGTACCTTGTTTATAGTAAGTACCTATATGGTGAGTACGAGTATATGGTGAATATCGTGCCTGTCGAACCTCATCAACAAGCCCGTGGACGACCACATGTTAGGTGGGTTGAGATTGTGAGCACAATATTCTTACTAGTCACGTCAATAAAATAAATAACAGAAAAAACGGGTACTCCAACAAGTCCAACAGTGTTATTCATTCCTCGTAGCGCATCATTCTTTTATGGATGGTAGGAATTTAACGCAAAATGGTTCACTGGAATCTCCGAACGAATGGTCTTTTTTATGTGTTGTCTTTGCCGTGCGACTTCCGCAAACAAACGGCCATTATTAGCCACCAATCTTCGCAACACACCGGCAATTTAAAAGTGCGCGTCATTTGCGCAAACAGCAGATTTGGGCCAAGGCGGACAAAAGGCTCGATGGACCGGAATACGCAACGCACGGAGAGCAAAACAAACGAGCCTCATTCCCTTACACATAACGACTTATGTTTGTTGACTCTCTATGGCCGTTACGTCGTTTTTTAATAAAATGGTAGCATTCACGATATACGGGAGTTTTAAATCTCTTAAGTGGTCGCCATACGCCTCGCGATTGTGGAAATTTATGGCGCTCTCAGGGGTAACTATTTAATGTTTTGGAGCGCGGTTTAAAGTTTCTGAGCGACGGTTATTTGGTTGGTGAGCCTGTTTTTGAAAAAGTATCATTAATTTGGCTTAGTTAGAGAATCTACGTCTCACTGATACAATACACACACACACAGAAAATCCAGAAAAACAGTATTCTCGTTTCTTCGTTCAATTGCCCGCCAAAGTTGAAGCGAAGTTAACACTTAAAAATGTATTACTTCGAGCTGAATTCGACCCGGTGTGACCTTTTGGCACACCGGACGAGCCGCTCCCAACAGTCTCAACCAACTAAGCTATCGAAGCCGATGCTCGATTCCACAAATATTTCCAAACCAGCCGCGATATTTTGTAACTTTTTTTAACCTCACCTCACCGTTTGCCCACAAATATATCAGACGCCGCGATTCGTAGTACTAGTAACTAAGTTTGGTTAGGCGTGACAGGCAAACGGAGGCTTATCGTTAACTGCCCTGTTCCTTACTTAGGAGAGCAGCGATATCTACCTCCAAGAGTTAGGAGCTTGAGCCCTATCGGCACCATTTTCTCAAATTACATTAAACAGTGTAAGACATTTGCCTAGTTTTAAAATAACAAACATTACTTGCTCCAATAACGTCACCACGTCCAGACAATCGCACCATATTTATAGCGCTCTTAGAATAACGACTTAACTCGATTTGTGCACTCGTATTTTCAACTGAGCGTCTGCAATAGGGACGTTGAGCGTAATAGATGGGTATAGCGTTCTGTGCGATGTTTTAACTCAATTTTAGTGGCTAGAGATGTCACAATGCAACAACTGCACAGAAGCTACAAAATACGAACTTACAGTATTTTCACCCGATTGCGCGACGCAAAGGAGGGTAATGTGTTTATCAGTCTATCTATAGTTGTTCCTTGGTAACACTCAAGAGATCAAACGCGTGGGTCAATTTTAATGAATCATACGCCAATCGGTTTGTGTTAATCATGCGGGTAATAAGGCAAGACGGTAATCAAAATTCAAAATGGCGGCCTGCGGACGCCATATTGTAAATAGACAAAAAATGTCGACGAACTATGTCCGTATGTGTAATAACCGTTTAGGATTTATAACGATTTAAAGTTTGCTAAACAACGACTTTCGCTTACATATCCAAAACCTCACTCACGTCTAAGCGGCTTTATTGATTTTGGCATATGAGGTGTCGTTGAATTCCTTATAATCGTAAAAGTGTTATAATATCTGGAAATGCTGTTAGATTTTTGTTACCACCACAACAATGGCAAATTTTCTTACGGCTTGCGTGTTGGTAAGCAGATACTACAATGTCACACGTGACTTTATAAGACTGACAATTTTCCCTCACTCTCAACGCATCGCATCCTTACCTTATGGCGCCCGCAGGCACCACCAGTATTTTTTTCAGTGGCCAACTTAAACTTACAGGTCAACCAACATGCAAGTTATTGCCCTGCGCTATATATTAATAACGCATTCAGGATGCTGCTGAGGCTGCCGCGATGGTGCAGTGCGTCAGGAATGTTCGTTGAAGCACGCACGGACGGATTTCAGGCAGTAATGCGGAAGAAAATAGCGTCGTTACTGAACCGGTTCAGGAACAGTCATAACAGTATCCTAAAAACGAGAGCTTTATTTTATTGTCTTCGGAGTTCAGAAAATTAAACGGCAGTGAAATAGGGGTGTAGACACTAAATAAAATAATCAATAATGTCGTATTTTCTCGGAAAAAGGTTAAAAAATTAGTCAAAACTCAATAAAAAAAAAATGTAAGCAACGCAAGAGGTTAAATAATCACGAAGTTATAGTGTCAAAAGTTTAAAGAAGTGGTATGTTCTGTCCCTTTTTCGCAAAACGCAACTTCATATGAAACGATTGTCATTTACTAAGTATGACGCTCGCAGTTAGTGAGGTCATTAGACGGCAACGTGCCGTGCCAGCCCCATCATGTTCGCGCCGCCATCGACACGGCCTGCCACGTGCGCGACGCGCTCTGTGGCAGCCTCGCAGTTAGTGACGTCACTAACTGCGAGCGTTTTCTCTCTCTAACAAGCAATATTAAAACGGTTGTAGCTTCGTAATTCTTTATGATATCTGATTTTCGTCACCAGGCATTTTTCTTTTGGAGTAATAATAATTTTCTGGTCTACACCCGTCCCATAGTTATTAATTACCTACCACCTAATTTCTAATGTTACATCTACTAACCTCTCATAAGGATCATTGTCACCAACACATCATAAGGGTTTAAGACCTGAATTAATCATATTCTATGCTATTCTAATAGGTAGGGTATACGGATACAAATATTACTGCTTAAGGTACAACAATAGGAAGTTGTAGGCGTGAAGGACACCTCTAGAAAGCGTACTGCTGTGGCTAGGAATCTCGATTCCGTCTGCGAGAAGAGACGAAACCTTTTAACACGAAAACTTTTGGGAGCTGTTATGTGCTTACCTTATTTAGAAATAATTTTTCAATCATACTAAAACATAGAAAATTTCATAATTCCAGATTCTGGGTTTAAAATTAAAGTAATAGTGCAAAAATGGGAGGCACAGGGATATACCACAAAATGGGAAAACGTAATGTCTGTTGGCTGAATCAAGAAACCAGGGGCGGCTGGTCAGTTCGCCTTGCTAGTGGAGTCGCGGAAGTGTGCGCAAGCGTTCCCATGGCTCCACCAAAAGGGCGGCGCGTAGAGCACCGTGGTGTTTTAAACGGTAGTCAGGGCGGTTCCCGGTAGTCCGCCATACCAGTCCTGGTTCCCCAACCAGGCGGGATGCGTAAAAGCCTTTCCCTTAAGCCTTACCGATAATTACCAAAGGCTTTTCATACTGCATAGCATAATAAGCCGATATGTTTGTCAACAGTGCGTCCAACGTCAGTGGCCATCACCGACAAGCCAGCCCAAATGTCCGCGGACACAGAGGTGACGCTGGTGTGCGTGAGCCATGGCAGCAGGCCGCCTGCGCAGATCACGTGGTTCAGAGAGAACAGGCGATATACTAGGGGAAAGGTGAGTGTTTCACTTGACCACTGGTTTAGCCTAGCGGGCAGTGCGTTTAACGTCAGTGGGCCTCACGGACAAGCCATCCCAGATGTCAGCGGGAACGGCGGTGATGGTGGTATGCGTGAGCCACGCCACTACCGCCTGTTGTCCTGAACCACGTTTCATGGAGAACAGGCGGTATACTGTCCGCACTACGTTGGCCGCACTGTCCAATTGACTAAAGCCTTGACAAGCCGGGCCAGATGTCCGGGGACACGGAGGGGACTGAGCCGGTTACTTGATATATATACACCGGAGGATCTATTTATGGCATACTAGCTTCTGCCCGCGACTCCGTCCGCGTGGAACTCGTTTATATCGTAGCTCCATACAAACTTTCACCCCTCATTTTAGGAAAGTGGGGGGTTAGAAAGACACAAAAAGTAGCCTATGTCACTCTCCATCCCTTCAACTATCTCCACTTAAAAAATTACGTTAGACCAATTATGACTCCGGCTGAAAGGTAGAAATAAGTATAAATAGACGACCGCTTTAGCCTAGTTGGTAGTGACTCTGCCTACGAAGCAAGAGGTCCCGGGTTCGAATCCCGGTAAGGGCATTTATTTGTGTGATGAGCACGAATATTTGTTCTGAGTCATGGATGTTTTCTATGTATTTAAGTATTTATTTATCTATATAAGTATGTTTATCGTCGTCTAGTACCCATAGTACAAGTTTTGCTTAGTTTGGGACTAGGTCGATTTGTGTAAGATTGTCCCCTAATATTTAATTTAATTTAATTTAAGTATTCTTCAGTCGTATCAATTCGACTAGCGTGGATTCGTTTTTCAATCTCGATCTGATCGGAGATCAGGAGTTCGAGCCCCGGCACGTACCACTGGGTTTAAAAAAGTATGTACATATTTCAGTTGATGTATAACAGTAGCTTTTCGGTGAAGTAAAACATCGCCCGGCCTCGTTTAGGGTCCCAGAAAACGCTATGTGGATAATGATGGATTAGTTTCCTTGAATGTTAGTAGCTTGTATCATTAACCGTACGTTAATAAAGTCCTTTTTCCAACAGCTAAACGAGTTCTCCAACGACACGACGTCCGTCAGCCGGCTGGCGATCATACCGCAGCCAGAAGACGACGGCGCTGTGATGCGGTGTCGCGCCGACAACGCCATCCTGCGGACTGCGCTCGAAGACTCCTTCAAGATGCGCGTGGTTTGTGAGTACCACGACTTAAACTGTGGGTGGCTTGCATAACAGGGATGATGACTAAGTTTTTTTATGATGTCATTTGAACCAGTTTTTGTAGAGGAACAAATGTTTGTATGGGAGCAACTAGAATTAAACAACATAAATACCCAAAAATTTGAGACAAAGATTGACGTCCCTGGCGGCACCGCAAAACGCTTCATACTGATAGGCAGACAGGTATGACGTCACCACTGACATTTGTTAGTACAAAGTAGTTGTATGGAAAATCCGGTAAATTGTTGTTTCGGTCGCGAAATACTGCATTTAAGTACATAGTTGTCATACAATTTTGTTTCTATAAAAGCGTAAGGATCCTATTGGTAGCTTTAAATTTACCCTCGGACAATAAAATAATGCATATTTTTTCTAAACTTTTCTTTTTATGATTTTAATTATAAATAAATGAATAAATATTAGGGAACAATCTTACACAAATCGACCTAGTCCCATAGTAAGCTCAATAAGGCTTGTGTTATGGGTACTATATTTTATAATTTATACTTTATTACGATAAATTGATGGTTTACTACTATCCATTTAGCATCACTACCTTATCAATTTGAACATGTCTCATAGTATCAAATATAAAGATACTTTGAAGCGTTCGAAGGTCTTTCTCTTTGACCTAGCCTGATTTCTGGAACTCAATAAAATCGGGGCCAAGTAAGACAAAATTAAATTATTCCATACCTAGATTTTCCAATTACAATACGTTTTTCGTAAATCCTGATGCATCAAAATATTAAATTAAAAGATATGTAGTTCATGAGTTACTTACTTAGGAATGCCAGGGTCTGGAATGTTCTGACGGGGGCTGGGGCACTCGCTGAAGAGTTCTTTGCCCTAGGACGAGCCAAATGTGGCGAGGCGCGAGGGGGGTTCCAGTGCGTTCAGCATGAGATCCTGGAGTCCCCTGCATGAGAGCGCAGATGCAGAGCACCGTGGAGTTTTTAGTGGATAGAAACACCACATAACCCGGTCATTCCCCGGTGATTGGGTACCTGGCACGCAGGTTTGCTCCACAAAAAAAAAAAAAAGATTTCTAAAATGGCTTTTAATAGGAAGGTCAGAAGTTTTGATATTACACTCCATCATTTGACGTAACTAAGTATATCTCGGGCACGTTAACAGCGTCCAAATAATGGCATAATTAAAGGTTACAAAAATTACGTTGGTGCTATTGTTACTCACTAGGCTCTGTACTTGTAATTTAACAAATATTTGTATGAAACGTTACAACACTGCCTAATACACGTTACACTCCGTATTCCACAGTAAAACTTACTAAAGGGTCAGATTATTAGGGGTTCAAGACATCCTAAACATATTAAATGCCGGTACTACACAAAGAAACATGGGTATGCCTGAAACAAACAATAAAAGGCACTAAACATCAGGCCAAAGGACACCAATAAAATCTTAAGCACGTATAAACTTTCTTACAACCGACCCAATTGAATTTTTGTTCTACTTTGAAAAGAATAAGATCCAATTTTCATTAACACCGCTGATATTTATAAAGTAGCTGCAAGTTTCTAATCAATTTTAAACTTTGCAACGTTTAAAATAGGATCTTATTTCCACAAGTTTACGTGAGTAGTTTTTATCAAGTTGCCTCCTGTGTCTACGAGACAATTTTCTACTCTATCGCTCGCGCGCAATAGGTCTTTTTCGCTTGTACCTTAGTTTGTGTCTTGAGTAACGAGATAAAGACTTTGCTGTTTAGGTAATAAGGTCGTTTTTGCAGATAAGCCGGTGCTGGCCATGTCGCTGGGTAGCACACTGAACGCGAACGACATTAAGGAAGGGGACGACGTCTACTTCGAGTGCAACATCAGGGCGAACCCAAAAGAACACCGCATTTCGTGGTTCCATAACGTGAGTGAGTCACGAACATTATGCTGTAACATATTTATTATTTACGTGGGTCCGTAAACGTTTTCGAGGAGAATGGAGGGTCGTATTGGTGCTTAAAACGTCCTTAAAAAGTTTTCCCGCTCAAGTGCGTAAAGTTTTTCGCTTCACATATGATACTGAAAGTGGCGTTTTTATGGGCTTGGATATGAATGCGTCTTTCTATTGACTTATACTTGGTATTTTATAAGGTCATGTCATGTCATTGAGACTAACCTATTGAATCGACCAATCAAGTGAAGATACGGACCATAAACCAATACTATTCTATAAACTGTCACACTCAATAAGTTGTTTACTAAAGTATGAACATTTATGGGTGGGATGTTCAGATATTGTTTTAGCAACTGTCCTATTACGATGAGTGCTTGACTGAATCCAGCAGTTCACAAGAATCTCCAATTATATTTTAGTGTCTGTATGTTATTAAGTAAGTACCAAGTACCAATTTCCTTTATAGTAGATACACTCGAACGGAATATTATTGCACTATCTTTGTAACTGTAGGTATTCCAGCATACAACAGCTGTTATTCTTACGCTCACATTTATTTTTATCCAGGACCAGCAAATTAACCAAAACATGTCTTCCGGAGTCATCTTCAGCACCAAGTCGCTGGTGCTTCAAGGAGTCACAAGGCGGGACGGCGGGCTGTACACCTGCAGTGCCGCCAACCAGATAGGGGAGGTTACCAGTCAGGCGGTGTATTTGAGGGTGCAATGTGAGGAACCAATCAATACCTATTCATCATTTTCCTACCGTTCTTCCCGGTTGTGCCGTAAAGGGTCCCAGGGTCCGCTTTGATCCCTAATCCCAAGAGGCACTAGATTTTACGAGAGCGACTGCCATCTGACGTTCCAACCCATAGGGAAAACTAGACCTTATTGCAATTAGACTGGTTTCCTCGCGATGTTTTTCTTCTCCGAAAAGCTAAAAGTAAAATAAATATTCCGTACATAAGTTCCGAAAACCACTTTGGTACGAGCCGGGATTTGAACCCACCCACACTGCCGTTTGACAGCCGTATGCCTGAACCACTAGGCTGCCGTTGCTTGAAACAATCAATACCTATACCTATTACGTAGCAGAATTATTTTCAGGCTCGTAAACAAACAGAAAGACTTGCGGGCAGACAAAACAACCAGCCTTATGCGAAAACAGACAGAGAGACGCGTAGACAGGCAAGTCTTCTAACAGGCATGGAATGACGATATGTTTGGTAAACTCATTGGGTACAGTTACCTAGATCAGAAGCCTAGTTGCATATCATTTCGGAGGGGCGTCGCAATAACTCAACTGCCGTTTTCTGAACCAAAATATACATCTAGGTTTACCTAACGAGCTCATCCTAAGCATAACAATATATTAAAACGTGTAAATTATCCAATAAAAGTTATATTTATACGTGACTATTTATGTTGGAAAAGGTCACTTTCATTTTGCCGCTGAGCAATAAATATTAAAATTAAATTGGAATACAATAAAGTTTCCAAGCTTCAACGCGCCTTTCGTTTGCCCCGTTTTAAAGAGGAGCTCCCTACTTTAAAATGCATTTTAGACCATCTCTCTCGTGACTGCGAATTATGCCCAGAGGTTGCCACCGGGCTTTCTAAATTTTGCATTGAGGTTCTCACCTTATTGTAAATCGATTGTTTTTGCATGATGCTTGAGAAATACGAGTACTGACGTGAATTTTTAGTCCAAACAACCACGGGCTTCTGAAGAAGCGTCGGTCGTCTGTGCTCTATTGATTAACCCTTTCACCGCCACAGTCGGCCATAGCCGACAACGCAAAATCGTGACTACGACGCCACAGTCGGCGCTGGCCGACAAACATTTTTTCATGAATACCTATTGAAAAACAGCCCATTTTTATGGTGGCGTTATTTCTTTACCCATTTTAATTTTACCCCCGTGGCGTCAGTGGCACAGCGTATTGCTTCGCCGTCGGGCGGTGAAAAGGTTAACCATAATAAGACGATCTTGGATCACTCCGACAAGACCTGCGGGGTGATCGCGCTTTTTCTAAAGGACATTCGGGTATTAGAACTTTCATTATTTGAGGGTAAGGCTATTGATTGATATAGGTACTCTCTTCTGTTTCGCATTTATGCTGCGGGAAAAAATGGGTCCTCAAAAGAAGGCCTATAGCCTATGGTCATGGAATAGCTGATAGTAATGACGATGCTGATTGTCCGTTGGTAGATACACCGATCTGCGCGCAGCTCTCCCCACTCCTGATCGGCGCTCGGCTGGACGAGCCGCTGCGCGTGCGCTGCACGGTGAGCGCAGACCCGGCTGACGTCACCTTCTCCTGGCAGTTCAACAACAGCGGGGAGAGCTTCCAGGTCTCACCGGCTAGATACGGTAAAGAACTCTATATACTATATTTTGTTTTACAAAAGACAAATCACTGGGAAGGCACAAATCAACCGACGCAAATGGAACGGATTGGACACGCGCTCCAAAACAAATTTCCAAGTCTCACCGGCGAGGTTAGAAGTCAACTAGGTAATGCATGTTACATTGAATATCACAATACACCGTCAGTCAGGGCGGGTTGCTAACTTACGATTACAGACCGATCAATGTTAAATATGGCCGCCAATAGAAACTTGTGAAAGTTACCATACATTCAGATTTTAATGATCACGCTTACGATTACAGACGTGTTGGTGCAACCCACCATTAACAGTATGAAATGAGACTCACAGACACTTATATAAATCCCATGTCTTTGGCATAAAGTTTATCGACGATCGATGCCAAAACTTTCGCTCAATAAGCATAAGACTAAATCCTTTCCCGTATCTTCAGTGTCAACGGGCGGCACAGCGAGCGAGCTCCGCTATCGCGCAGCCAGCGAGCGCGACTACGGCGCGCTGCTTTGTCGCGCGACAAACGCCGTGGGCCGGCAGAAGAGGCCGTGTGTCTTCCAGATTGTGCCGGCCGGTGAGTTGAATGAAATGAAAAAGTTTGCTGAGAACGTAAACACATTACAAAAATTACGTCGAGACAACTCAATGATTGAGTCAATGGATCCCGAAGCGTGGAAGGATAAATATCGTTGTAGTAACAAAAAGTGTGTTTTAAACATTTAAGGCAAACGTAAATAAATAAATAATTATTACAAAAAAAAAAAACAATTTGTCAGGTACAGATAAAAATAGACATATTTATATTATTATTAAGATGCGTGTGTGTGTTAAATACCCATGTGTAACCCTTTTAGTAAAAATGTTGCATTTACAATTTTCATGCGAGATTTTGGTTGGCAAAGCGCCTTGAAAGAGGCATGAAAAAGTAAAACTTTTTTTTCATGCCTCGTGGAATCGGAACACCAAATAATGGAATAAGAAATTAGGACGTTTACGAAACGTTGTTCTTTCTTATCACTTCTCCCTTTAAATAAAATTTACTCAGCTGTCTTCAAACATAATTATGTCGCAGTGTGGTTAAAACAAGCGTCACTCTATTGAGTCCACTGCGATAAAATGACATACCTACCCAATATTTTAGTAATTTATTTAAATTAATGGTTTTCATGAATTCGACAATGTATGTACTTAATCATACTATGCTAAATTATTTATTTATTTATTTATTTTACCATATATACAATATGCGAATACATTTGACTTAATGGCATTATTACATGCAAAGGAAAACGACAGCACTGACGGTATCCGTCAGTAATGATAAAAATAAAAAGATGATAAAAAGTACCAGGATTGCATGGCTCAGAACAGAAGGAGCATAAGTACGTTACATAGGTACTCCGAGATTTAGGGCACATTATTGTAATAAGTGACAGACGTATAATAAAATACTTCTTATTACCGACATCTATTGTTTAATCGTTATCTTCAAGTAGAGTTGTAAAAATATAACGCAGGTGTGTCGGCAGGCCTAAGCATACTGTGAACAAACAATAGCTATTCTAGTAACCTACACGTGCTACACTTTGGTCAGTTGTATTACGTCTCCTTGTTATCTTTCCTTTTAGTATTTAAAAACAAAAAAGTGGTAAAATCCCACATTAAGTTGCATTTGCGGCATTTTAACTAAAACAAACTATACCCAACCGGTTTTTATAAACAAATCCGCAATTAACACAATATGTGATTTTATTCTCGCTGAATGATATAAAGTACCAGGATGGCATAGCACAGAAGGAGCATACGTGACATCATACTCCGAGATTTAGGACACGATTATTGTAATATTCCACAGACGTACCCAGCGGTTCATAGAAATAAATGACGTTGCAAAATGTGCAAGGTTAGTGCACTGCGCGCTCTGTGGAATACTGGATAAGCACCCGATTAGGTTAAGTAGACGACAGCGAGGAATAAAGTCGTTGTTACGTTTGTCTTTTTTACTCGGTCGGGTTATGGGTTCATCCCTTGTAGAGGAATAACAATGAGTTGCTCTCCCAGCCGTTATTTATAAAACTTAACAAGCTGTATTTTTTATTTTAATAATGCTCCGAGGCGGAGCCCATTTCAAAAAAACAGAAAAAAAAATAGACGTCGAGCTAAACAAACGAAGTAATCTAAATCTTAATAAAATGGATGCAACGAATACATGAATTGAAATGAATTGAATTGAATTAATTGAATTGAAGTTCTTCGCTTCAGCTTGGGCCGAAATTCGCTCGTGTCCGGATGTCCAGAGGTCCGACCAATCTCTTCTACTTTGCTCAATCGATTCTCGTGAATTTTATGGAAAAATTTAAATTTTGGAAATAATTTATAATAGCTTATTTTGTATGTGTAATGTAATTAAATAGTTACCCAGCGACAAAATCCGACAAAATTTCAGAGAGAAATTATAAATTAACTAGCGTCTGAAAAGTCAGAAATATTAATAAATATTTTTGTCGTTATTTTGGTTCATTTACATTTGCTCTATTATATTCAAGATAAATCATACAAATAAAAACAATGCATGATTCATTTAAAATTTGTCTATTACTACACTACACTAAACGCAGTGGATGTGGACAGAGTTTTCAAGATACAAAAAAATGTGTCAGAGTCATAAGTCATTCATGGTGGGACGAAAGTTGCGTGCTACTTTTCAAAAAGCATGAAATTCTTCCTTTGCCTTGCCTTTAGAGAAATATGTAATTTTGTTAGGTCACATCCCTCGTATTTTAAAACACGTGACGAAGTTCTCGAAAGGCAAACACGACAAAAAATTATGAACCTTCTGTATCACCCTCGAAGTCACAAAATTATATACAAGAAAAAAGTGTACAATATGTGCATTGTTATTTACAACCACCTGCCAGAGGAAATAAAGATGTTAGCGGGAAACGCCTTTAAACGCAGTCTAACAAACTGGCTTCTGGAGCGGTGTTTTTATAGCGTTAATTCGTATCTCGAGCATCAATAGTATCAGAATTTGTAGTATTTGGTTATATAATTTTATTCTGCCTCTTTGACAATTATTATGATTATAATTAATAATTATAATTAATTAATTGATTTATAATTATGTAAATAATGTATATTAATTCAATTTGACATTTTAATGTATGTTTTCCCTTTGACAATTTAATTCACACATATTTGCACGCTTGCATGCAAGCTAGATACACATGCTCGTAATATATTTAAACATCCCTGTACTGTGTCTATGCAAATAAATAATTTCATTTCATTTAATTTTTTATTTCTGAATAAAAATGTTGCGAGTCAAGTACAACAGTTGAGTTATGGATATTGGAGTCAAATATTTTTACTACACTTGAATTGCATCCAAATTTTGTATTCAGCTGCTGAAAGTATTATTCAGCCGCATCTCGCGGCCCCTTAATTATTCCACGCACGTCGAACGGTAACAATTAAGTTACTTCAATTCTACGCCACTTTTAG